>CM062814.1:608681913-611271079 GCA_031772625.1 Pinus tabuliformis | reverse complement strand
AACACGACAATGATTTATTCAAGACTTTGAGCTTTTTACAGTGACTTCAATTACCATTGGACCCTTACTTTAGACCATGCCTTCACTAATTTGACTTCTATTTAGACTTCACTTTCAACTTTAATTGGACATTGATGTTAACTTACTCTTACTATTAGACTCCAATTTAAACATAAACTTTGTATCCTTACATCTCTCAACCTTTAACTTTAACTCCAATTTGATTGAACTTTACCAAATCATGAGTTTTTCAAAACCTTTTACTCTCCATGATGACCTCTTATTTAACTATGAAATATTTCCGTTTAATAAGAGAATGTAGCAATAATAACACCTAAGCCTAAAGCAACCAAATTAAGTATACCCATTTCACCAATTTCCAACATAGAGAAGTAGACCCAATAATTTTTATTTTTTTAGAGCCATGAAAAACATTATAAGTCAATGTTGTTCATTTTTTTTTCCTATGCACATGCCTTCAAATTTGATCACTTCCCTTTCTCTACTTGTGTTTCATTTGATCCTCTTCTAATGATAAGAATGCATCCTTATCTGTTTTGTTGTTTCCAACCAATCTATAGCCCTCTATGAAAATCCCAAGTCTGCAACTCAAACATTTATCATTATCATTACCAACATTTTGTGGTAAATGTATTATCTCATTTCTTCCACGTGATCATAGTCCTTATGTTGTAGGAGGCAATATTATTGGCAACATGATATCTCATGTTATTATATGATTTCCTCCTTAGTTGCATTACCACACACTTTTAATGTACAAATTTCAAACACATACTTTAAAGCAATAACTCCTCACGTCTTGCTTCAATAGCTATACATTCTAGAAATCATGGCATGAGGTGATAGAACAATCATGTCCATAGTGTTGGAAAATGTAACCAGTTTCAGTCTTCATAATTTTCATTGTACTCATGTCATCATCTATATCTTATGTATCAAGCAAAAGAATAAAGAAAAATAGTATTTTCAAACATGGGTTTCATGTTTCTCTTGATTGGTAAACTAGGTTAAGCATGTTCTTCATGCTTCTATGGTTTGTCATTTCATAAGAATAATTGCTATGAGTCAAGAGAGTCATTATTAATTTTATAAGACCCTATTGGGAAAGTTTTAATATGTAAAAGAGTTTATTTTTGTATCTAGAAAGTCAAGAAGACCTCCAATACCAAGTCGGATCTACCATGGTGAAGTCAGCATAGAAGAGGCCTATTAGACTCCTCAAGAAGACTATAAATAAGAGGGACTTTGACTCATTTTTATCACTAACTCATACAAGTTTCAACTGCAACAAGATAAGAAGATAATATATTCTTTCTGGGTTTTCCCCTTAGAGGGGTTTTTCCCTGGCTTGGAGCCTATATTTTGTGTCCATTGTCTTTTATGATCTTCATGGTTTATGCTCTTGGTAATTGTTTGATGAACAGAATCTAAAAAATAACAATAAGAAGATAACATATGATCACAAGATTTTATCAAGGATAAGGAGAATTTGTTTTAGTAGTTTCCCTAGTAGATTCTCCAACATGGTACCAGAGCTAGGGTGAAAACAACTTGGCTTGAAGATCATTGTTGTTGGCATAAGTAGAGGACATCCATTGAAGGACATAATTTTCAACAAGGACACAAGGAAATACTCTAAGAAGACTTTAAGGAGGGACATAAGAAAAGGATATAAGGAAGAATACAAGAAAGAGGAATCAAAAGGAACATCTTGAAGGAAGGTTGCTACTCCTTTTTTGAAGGCTTTGTATCTTGAAAAATAATATTGATCTCTCCTGGAAGGCTATCATCTTAAAGGATTGTTGGAAGACAAGGAAGTATCAAAAATCCTAGGAACATCATCCATTCTTTGGAGAAAATTGAATATTGTTGAAGGCATCCTAGAAGTCATCACACTATGGCATCTTTGAAGCCTTTGAATATTCTTGAAAACATCCAAAGAGCACAACATCACAAGAAATATCTCTGATTTAGCCATAGATAAAAGGAGCTTTGCGAAGGTGAGGAGGAGTTTTTTTTTTTGGTTCATTCTTGAGATTACTAAGATGAGTTTGATAGAGGAGCAGGGCTGAGGGTAGAAGGAGAAAATTTGGGCAGATCTCGTGAATGGTATTGGGGTGTTTTCTCTTTGTTCGGGCCACAGACTTTCTGTGAGATTCCAGGTAGAAGCAATCTCTCTTGAGGGCTAAGAGGCCTAGAAAGTCTCCAAAAATCTAGGTTGCATACATAAAAGTGCCAACACAGTTGATTGAAGATAACTCAGGTCTATAAGGAGGGTTTGCATAGTAATATTAGGGTTGACATGTGCCTTAATCATATCTAGCAGAACTCAATGAAAGTACAACATGTTAGAACATATCATTGAAGAATCAACTATATAGAATAAGTATGTCAAAGGATGAATATATGTCCACATATCTTATGAATATCTCACAATTAAGGGATCAATTGCAAGGGTTTTGGGGAGTCATTTATGATTCAGAGATGACTACATGTGTGCTGAATTATTTTCCATATTAATGGAGAATTTTTGTGACTAGTGTCTACTCAAGGAAAGAAATTACTCCATTTTATGAATCTTAGAAGAAACAAGGATAAAGGAAAAGTATGGCATTAAACCAACTGAAAATTATCAAGCCTTTATTGTATAATCCAATAAGAAGAAGAAAGAGAAGTTTGGAAATCTAAAGGAAAACCATGTATGTCGAAGATTCAATGCTATGATGCAATGAGTATGAACATTTTAAGAGGGATTTTCCAAATAATCCATAAAACAAGAAAAACAACAGAAGGAAGGAAAGGAGCGGAGCTCAAACAACTAAAGAAAAGGAAGAACATGAGAAGAAGTTGAAAGGTGAAGATCCGAAGGATCTATACTATTCAAGGAAGTTCCATCTCTCCTATGTGTGGACGTTTTTGAAAGCTACTTCATCACCATCAATTACCTATCTTATAAAATGTTATTTTACATCTATATGTTTAGTCTTGTTGTGATAAGCCCAAACAAATAGCAATCTAACTGGAAAAGAATACATTCACTTTCTCATGCATCCTTCCAAGCTCACCTAATAGACCCTTCAACCAAATTGCCTCTTTACAGGCATATGAAATAGCTATATATTTGGCCACTATAGTGGATAAAGAAATTGTTTCCTAAAGCTTTGACATCCAACTAATCGCTCCACCTGCAAGAGTTAAGACACTTCAAGAAGTAGATCTCCTCTTGTCCAAGTTACCATGATAATATGAATCAACATATCCACAAATTGAATCACTGCAACCACTAAAAATAATACAATGGTCACTTGTGCCTCTTAAATACTAAAGCACCTATTTCACTACTCGCCAATGTTCTCTTCATGGATTTTCCATGAACCTACTGACAACTCCAATTGCATGTGAAATGCCATGCCTTGTAGACACCATCGCATACATTAATATACCTAATGCATTTTCATATAGTACATGAGACATATACTCCTTTTCTTCATCATTACTAGGACTTAAACTTGAATAAAGATTAAAATGGGAAGGAAAAGGAACTTTAACAAGTTTCACATTGTTCATCCCGAACTTTACAAGTATTTTCTCTACATATGTTGGGTACCTATAATACTAGTGTATTCCCTTATTATTATTGTCATTGTAGCCCCTCATTATTATTGTTGTGCCCATGTTTTCCCCATATTGTTGTTATTGTGCCCCATATAAGCCCACTATTATTATTATTATTGTGCCCTTACATTAGTATTGTTATGTCAGCTCTGATTATATTGTGACCCTTTAGACTCCTATATAGAGAAATGAGGTTTTGTCATTTGAATCATAAAACAATTGTTCATTTGTGTAATGTAAAGGAGGTTTCCCCCTTGAAGAGGCTAATTTTGAAGTTGTTGACATATATTTTCTGCGCTGGTTGCATAACATTTGGTATCAAAGCTTTGGATTCTAAGGTTTCATTGCTCCAAACAAGTCATCATGGAATTTTCGCTATAACTTTTTTTCTACAACGTTTCAGAAGTTGAAATTAAAATCCACTTGAGCCGAAATATTGATGAACCTTGGGTTCGAAGATCTTGTTTCGCTATATTTTTGGAGATATGGTGCAAGGAAGTTATGGTTTTTGTAGGCTCTCGAATTACATCCCAACCAAGTAACCTTGGGAAAATGGTCATAACTTTCTCTCTGATCATCAGAATGAAATTTCATAAGTTACAAAAATAAGACAGCCTATAGTTTTTGTTGTAGTGTTTTCAGGTCCGAAGGGTGAAACAATTATACGCGGCACATCATACAAGTTCGCTCTATTGAACCAGTCTATAATCAGGTCATTGTAGGATATTTGGCATAAATCTTTCTTGAAGAATCCAATCTTGATCAGACTTGTGGGGTTGGAAAGAGGACTTAGAGGGATACCACATGACAAAATTTTAGACCTTGGAGATCTGAAATTATAGAGATAAAACATACTCGATATCGAACTCCTATGAATGAAAAAAAAGGTGTGTAGTATTTTTAAAAATTTGCATAAGTTTGGTTTGAAAAATTAGTTTGAAGTGATTCAAAGGGAATAGTGAAGCATAATTATCATTAATTGATGCCCCAAAGAAAGAAAATGGAAACACCTAGTAAGCAGCCTGAAAGCTCTACCATGATTCATGAAGAAGAGGAAGAAATGCAATAAGATACATCAAAATTACGAGACCAAATGCAACAAATTTCACTCTCACAAAAAGTAATAGAAGCTAAGATGGATGGTTTAAAGAAAGGAATAATGGATGGCGTGGAAGCTAAGATGGATGGTTTAGAAGCAAAACTGAAAGGAAACATTGAAGATTTGAAGAAAGACATGGAAGGTTTGAAAGGAGGTTTGGCCAAGTTGCTACAAGAAATGCTTCCTAATGGTGAAAAGGTAGTAGAGGAAACTCATGATGAGAACAAAAGAAATTTTAATCATGATTTCATAGAATCTAACGTTGGATTGAATACTCTCCATGTTCCAAAGATCAATATGAGGAAGTTTGATGGAAAGGATCCCGTAACATGGATACTACATATGGAGCAATATTTCAATCTCCATAATGTGAAAAACACACAAAAGGTACGCATTCCAACTTTATATTTATAACCCAATCAGTTTGTATGGTATCGATGGATTTGCTCTCGTAAACGAATTGTCACTTGGTCATTTTTTATGGAGGAAATGATAGCACATTATTGATGAGCCCCAATTTTTGGTAACAATTTGGGCTCATTTGGCCTACTGACCTTGCTCAACCCTTCATCTTTTATCACTTATGAATTCATTTCTTGGTATATTCGTGTTATTTGTAGGAAGAAGGGCAGGCATTATATCTATGTGGCTAATACATGATGATTTCAGGTTTTTTGGCATTAAAGGGAGCAAAGACCACGCAGAAGGAGACAAGGAGACAGCAAAGGTGGCATTGCAGGTTTATAGGGAGGTTGTCTACAGCCTTAAATGACCTCCCTCGTGATCTCCACCCTAACTCCGAGCTCCAACAGCTCTCCCCACCGAGCTTAAAGGCAGCCAACGGGTTCTACAGGAACAGCAGTTTACAGCAGTTTAACTTTCAGTTGGACAGCCAAGCTCCACGTATTGAGGAAGCCAGCTGGATCCTCATCATGTATAAATATTAAGGTCGTAGCCTTTGATAGGAGATTTTTGAACTTTTGAACTATTGTTGCAATTTCTAAGCACGAGCTACAGCTCGGTTTTTGCTTTTTGTAAGCCAGTTTTGGCATGATGTTAGACTCATGATTATTCAATAAAGGCAGGCAGCTTTGGATTCAATTCTGAGTTTTTAAGGGAGCTATACCTCTCAGGTTAGGGCCCAACCTGAGAGCAATAGACCTCCTCTTCCTTGTATTGTTACTTGTCTTTCCTTTCAGCACTTTATTCCTCTGTTTTGACATGCATTTAGAAATTACAGTCTGCTGATTTGATTTCTTTTATGTGATTGAGTAGGATTAGTTTACGGTTCAAGTGATTTTAATTGCTTATATTAGAGTAGGAGGATCAGCATTCATTAGAGCTCCAAGAAAAGGTTGACAGTACACTCACTACCATCTCTGTTTAGAGATTGGGGGTGTAGGCCATACCAACCACCAAAAAAAACGCAGTCTTATACTTTCATTCAAGCTGCAACACAGTCGTTTCAATTGTAGATCCATCCATGCATTCTGATCTTGAGCAGTACTTCTTCATTCCAACTCCATGCACGATTTTTCTCTGAAGTTTACATTGTTGTTCGTTGATTTAATAACACAGTTAGGATAGGCTGATGAATTCTCGGTTTTGTGCAGATTTGTTTCCTTTACACTGCGTTGCATCACTCTGTTATCTTCTTCTTCTTCTCAAACGTGCTAAAGCCACCTACCCAACCTCTGTTCAGCTTGTTTGTCTTCCAACACTTCTACTGTTCACGTAGCTCCATCTTCTTGGACTTTTCATTGCTTCCACCAACCAACTGTACCCACTCTGTCCTCATCTCATATCTCTGTCCCTGAGCCATCATAAGCTCCCTTTCCATCCTACCTACCTACCCATACAACTCCTCCACTCCTCCATCACCCAAAACTCCAACCACAGAACATCCTGTAGAAGTTAGTAGACTTCCTGTAGAAATCCCGAGCTTCCTGTAGGATCCCCTGCAGACATCCTGTAGAAGCCTGCAAACTCAGTTGCCGAGCACCTGAACGTTGTGGACTTCTGTGGAACGACGTTAGGTATCCCCTGGAACCTCTCCTAGCCCTCCTGACCTTTCCCAAGCTTTCTTTCCCTTCGAACCACCCCTGCACAGTCAAACCCTAATAAGAAACAAAATCATAATAACTCCAACCACTTAAGCAAAAATACAAAAACAATGTTCTTTTTAGTAGAAGTAGCTTAAATTCATGCATCTCATATCACTAGAAGTAATGGCATCATTTCTAGAAGTTTTCACTCCCACCATTGCATCATAGAGATTAGACTAGTCAGATTAGGGTTTACTAGGGTTTCCCTGTTTTGTTGGCTTTCAGTTCATTATTGCAAAGTAGGTTAATTTCCTTTGAGATAGCCTTCGTCCATCATTTAGAAAGCTTCTTCTGAGAGCATATAGAAGTTGGCTTGAGCCCTAGCGGACTTGTGCCAGCTGACCAAGTGACAGCTGCGACAAGAGCTAGTACTTGTGCATACAGCACCGTCACTTCCAAGTTTGTTACGAACTATCGGGTTGATAAAATTAGAGATAGGGAGCTCCAGGAGTTGTAGCATTATTGCTACAATACTGGAGCCCACCATCTTTTTGGCGCCATTGCTGGGGAAGCGTCAGAGTATTAGTAATTGTTGCTTTTCTTCTATTTTCTTACTCTTGCCTTCTGCTAAGTAGTTTATTTCATTTCCATTCTGCAAAAGTAGCATAGACATTTCCTGCTTTCATAGATTAGCATTTCCTGCTTTCATAGATTAGCATTTCAATTCTGCAATTTCATTCCTGCAAGCGTAGATTAGCCTTTCAATTCTGCAAGCGTAGACTAGTATTTCCATTCCAGCAATTTCATTTGAGCAAAGTAGATTAGTTCTTTCATGCTTTCAATTTAATTCTGCATCTTTATTTCAGTAAGATAGTTAGTTGTAGATCAATTTGTTTCAGTTTTGCAGGTACCAAAGAAAAAAAACAAAAGCAATCAAAAAAAAGTCTTTCCATTTCATGCCTCGTAGGAATCGAGATAAAACAAGCAAATTCTTACCCAACACCCCCACCACATCACTGAGTCACCCTTCTCTCTTCTTCGGTGACAGTGATCCAGAAGAACCTATAGGTGAACCTCTTGAGATATACGAAGATCCTATAGCAGAAGAAGAATTAGAGACCATCCCATCTGAAGCTATGGCTGACAATAGAAGAGAAGATGAGAGAATAGAAGGTGCCTTCCCCATCCGAGAGACCAATGGAGAGATGAAAATGAAGAACATTAGCCCCTCCGCTTTACCTCACTTCCATGGACTGACTACTGAAGATCCTGATACCTTCCTGTTTGAGTTTGTTGTCCTTTGTAGAACCTATGACTATACTGAAGATGAGCAGAAGCTGAAACTCTTCCCTTCAACTCTTAAGGATGCAGCATTACGCTGGTTCATGGGCTTACCTGGGAATAGTATCACTACTTGGGCTCAGATGTAGCAAGCTTTCAATACCAAGTACCGGGACTAATGTAGGTCTAAGGAAACCAAGGGAGAAATCTTTCGGATGACCATGGGAAATGATGAGTCCTTAGAGGATTATGAGGAGAGGTTCCAACTTAGCTATAAGCGGGCCAGGTGCACACTTGACCCTGAATCCCTCAAGTTGGTCCTGCTCCGAGGAGTCCCTGAAGACCTCTTAGATACCCTTCACATGTTAGCTGGGGGGGACATTTACCAACTGCCTTATGAGGACATCAAGACTGTGTTTAGAAACCACTCCAGGGCAGCTCGGAAATGAGGTAGAGGAAACCTCCTCTCAGCTGGTGTCCCTTTCTCCAAACATGAGTTTGCAAATCAATTGGAAGATCTTAAGAGTGAGGTGAGACAGACCATTGCAATGCAGCTGGACACATTCAGGATCCAGCAGAAGAAGGAAGAAGCTGAGAGAGCCTTGGCTATCTTCTGCCCTAGATGTACCAGGAGACACCCTAAGAACGAATGTCCATTGCATTCGGTTGAAGTGTGTTTCGTTTGTGAGGAGGACCATCCCACAAACCAATGTCCAACCTTACCTGGATTTAAAGCCATGTACCAAGGGATAGAAGCTCCCACTGAACCTCTCTATTACCTCAACCAAAGGAGGCCACAAGGACCTAGACCTTACCAGCAGGGGATGCAAGGGGCACCTCAAGCTTATTACAGCCCCAACCAATCGACTCCTATGCCTTCCTGGGGTCCCCCTGCTCATCCTTCCTGGTCTATGCCTCCTCCATGGTCTTATCCACCTCAGTACCCTACTCAACCCACTACTCATTCTTATCATTCACATACCCAGCCACAGCCTCAGTGGAATGCACCTCAGTCGGGATGGAGGCCCCAATACAACACTCCTCCTGCCATTTTGCCTCCACCACTAGTTCAACCTCAACCCTTACCTCCTGCTCCTCCGAGGCAACCTCAAATACCTACTCAACCGAACCCAAACCCCAACAATAGACAGGCCCAGCAGGTATACACTGGGGAAACATCATGCCCTACTTATGTTGTGGAGATCCAGGAGATCAATCTTCGATCTGGAAAGACTCTTCCAGATCGCCAACCTCCTCCCCCAGAGGATGAGGAAGATAAACAGGAAAGTGAACCAAAGGCTATTCCACCCTTTCCTGAGAGACTAACATCCACCACACAACCCAACCTAGAGGAGGAAGAGCTCCTGGGTGAGCTCAAGCAGTTGTGTGTGAAAATACCACTTCTCCAAGCCATCAAGGATGTGCCAATATACAACAAACTGGTTAAGGAAAAGTGTTTCAAACACCCAGGCAGGCGAAAGAGAGATGCTTCAACCATCAATGTCTTAGGACAACTGTCTGACCTTATGTTAGGACAAGTCATCTTCCCAAAGTATCTAGATCCTGGGAGTCCTGTAGTAGATGTCCACATCAATGGCATCATCATACCTCACACTTTGATTGATTTGGGGGCCGCCATTAATGTTATGACCAGGGATACCATGCTCAAACTCAATCTTCAGGGTTCCTTGAGGAAGACCTCGACAGTACTGCAACTTGCAGATCGCTCCACTGTGACTCCCGAAGGGATTGTGGAGGATTTCTTAGTCTCTGTCGATTCTTGGGAATACCCTGCAGATTTCTTGGTTCTGCAACCCAAGGCAAAGCTTACTGGATATCCTCTTATTTTGGGAAGGCCTTGGTTAGCCACTGCAGATGCTTACATAAGTTGTCGCGCAGGAAATATGACCATCAAAAATGGTCCTATGTCCAAGCAGCTAGTCCTATACCCTCCTGCCCAACCTTCTTTAGAGCATGACTTACCACTTTGGTTGGAGGAAGGAGAAGAGGATGAAGTGTACTCAGCACCTTTGTGCACCCTAGATACCACTAGAAGAGACCCCCCAACCGAGGATGACTTGATTGAGACCTTGCTCCAGAATCCACCTTCCAGTGCACTATCCTTAGAGAAATTGGTGGAGGATGCCCAAGCCAGCACCTTAGTGGATCTTTGTACAACCAACCCTGTCACTCCCAGAGTCAAGAATGTGGAGTTCGGCCCTGAGAGAACGTTAAAAATCAGCTCCTCCCTATCTCCTTCCTAGGAAAAGGAGCTGTGTAGCCTGTTGGCCAGTCACCTAGATGCTTTTGCTTGGAGCTATAAGGAGATGAAAGGAGTCCATCCCTCGGTCTGTACCCATCACATATACATCAAAGAGGGTTGTAAACCGGTTAGGCAACCTCAGAGGAGAATGAATCCAACCCTCAAGGACATTGTCAAGGAAGAATTGCAAAAACTGTTGGATGCTGGATTCATTTACCCCATCTCAGATAGTGAATGGGTGTCCCCTCTGGTGTTGGTTCCCAAGAAAAATGGGAAGTGGAGAATCTGTATGGACTACCGAGAACTGAACAAAGCTACCAAGAAAGACCAGTTCCCTCTACCTTTCATAGATCAAGTGTTGGATGGACTGGCAGGGAAGAAGTTCTTCTCTTTCCTGGATGGGTTTAGCGGGTACAACCAGATTCAAATCAGCCCGGAAGACCAAGATAAGACCACCTTCACTTGTCCTTGGGGTACCTTTTCCTACCGAGTTCTTCCCTTTGGGCTATGCAATGCTCCTGCTACCTTCCAGAGAGCTGTCTTGAGCATCTTCTCGGAGTTGGTCCATGATGCAGTGGAAATCTATATGGATGACTTCACTCCTTATGGGGCCAACTTCCAGGAAGCACTGTCCAATCTGGGAAAAGTCCTAACCAAATGCATTGAGATGAACCTGTCCCTTAGTCCTGAAAAATGTGAATTCCTGATGACTGAAGGGACCGTGCTAGGCCATACCATTTCTTGTCAAGGGTTACAAGTGGATCCTAACAAAATTGCTCTCATCAAGAAGGTTCCACCTCCTCAAAAGTAAAGGGATGTTCGGAGTTTCTTAGGATTAGAAGGGTATTACAGGAGATTCATTAAGGACTTCAGCAAGCTAGCCTCGCCATTGTTTGGCCTGTTGGCAAAAGATGTGGAGTTTAAGTGGACTGATGATTGTCAGAGGGCTTTGAATGAATTAAAGGACAAGTTGGTGTCAGCCCCAATCCTGAGAGGTCCAAACTGGGCCCTACCTTTCCACATCCACACTGATGCCTCGAACAAAGCCATAGGTGCAGCTTTAGGACAAGTTGAACAAAAACTTCCATATGCCATTTACTTTGTTAGTAAAAACTTGTCCAAAGCTGAGCTGAATTACACTGTAACTGAGAAAGAGTTTTTGGCTGTGGTCCATGCACTGAACAAGTTCCGACATTATATCACTGGCTATCAAACATTTGTACATACTGACCATGCTGCAATTAGATATTTAATGAATAAACCGGATGTGAATGCTCGTATTATTAGATGGTTACTTTTGTTGCAGCAGTTTGATTTGACCATTTTTGACAAACCAGGTAAAGAAAATGTTGTTGCTAACTTTTTCTCTAGATTGGATTTGTTTGCAGATGAGGATGGAACAGTGGATGACCAGATGCCTGATGAACATTTGTTTGCTATCTCAGCACTCTCTCCATGGTTTGCTGATATAGCAAACTACCTCGTTTCAGCATAGTTCCCTCTGCACCTATCTTCAAGAGGGAAGAGCAGAATCATCAGAAAAAGTGCCTCATTTACTTGGATCGGGGGCAATCTGTTCAAGCTTGGCCCCGATCAGATCTTAAGGTGTTGTGTAAGGGAGGAGGAAGTCTTTGATATCCTCCTCACCTGTCATGATGGGCCTTGTGGAGGACATTTTGCAGCAAAGAGAACTGCCTTCAAGATCCTGCAGGCAGGCTACTATTGGCCCACACTTCATCAAGATGTCAGAAGATATATCAGCCAATGTGACCAATGCCAAAGAATGGGGAAACTGACTCAAAGGGATGAGATGCCTCTCCAACCTCAAGTGACTCTTGAGCCATTTGAGAAGTGGGGTATGGACTTTGTGGGTCCAATCAACCCTCCTTCGAGGCAAAGGTCTTACATCATTGTGTGTACTGACTACCTGACAAAGTGGGCGGAGACTAAAGCAATCAAAGCAGCAACAGAAGAGAAGGTGGCCGAGTTCTTAAGAGAAAACATCTTCTACAAGTTTGGCTACCCAAGAGAGCTGGTCACCGATCAAGGGAGCCAGTTCACATTCAACCTAGTTGAAGATCTACTAGCTCATCACAAGATCAAGCATAGGACTTCCACCCCCTATCACCCTCAAGCAAATGGGCAGGTGGAAGTCACCAATAGAGCATTAGAAGGGATCTTGACTAAGGTGGTGAGCAGCAACAGAAAAGACTGGGCAGATCGCCTGGTTGAGGCCACATGGGCTTACAACACAACCTGGAGGACCACCACCGGCTTCACACCTTATGAGCTGGTCTATGAGAAGAAAGCTTTGCTGTCCATTGAGTTCGAGTACAACACTTTGAGGATGGCAGCTCAGCTAGATCTAGATCTCAGCCATGCACAACAAGAAAGGTTATTGCAGTTGAATGGACTGGATGAGCACCGAATGCAGGCCCTCCTTCACTCAGAAGTGGTTCAACTTCAGAGAAAGGTGTGGCATGACCAACATCTCCATGACAAGCAATTTCAGCCGGGAGATTGGGCCTTGTTGTATGACTCCAAATACAAATATTTCAAGGGGAAGTTGAGGACCAGATGGCTAGGACCATATGCAGTGGAAATATGTCATGACAATGGATCTGTTCTTATTCGGACCATTGATGAGGAAGCCATCCCCATGCTTGTCAATGGGCATCGACTGAAGATCTACAGGAAGCCTCTCTCAAGACAAGAGTTCATCAAAACTATGGAGAAATCAGTATTGGTCATAGAGAAGGGTTCTGCCTCTCCTTTGGGCATACCCTGAAAGATCTAAAAATAATAATAATAATAATAATAATAATAATAATAAAGATCCTTGGGTGAAAACCTTTCTGAGGTGCCCAAGGCAAGTGGTAGGGGTGAAAACCTCATTGAGGCGCCCCTATTGTCTTTCAAAAAAAAAAAAAAAAAGAGATTTGAAAAAAGATCCTTGAGTGAAAATTTCTCTGAGGCGCTTAAGGCAGATGGCAAGGGTGAAAACCTCAATGAGGCGCCCTGCTATCTTTCAAAAAAAAAAAAAAAGAAAGAAAAAAGAGAAAAAAAAGAAAAAAACAAGGTCAGCAAATTCATAATGTAAAATTGTATGCAGGTTGCAGGTGTTCTATGGAGGAGAGGAAGCCTCTCAACTCAAAGCCAAGGATCCTTATCATGCTGTCAGGAGACCTCACCAGCACCTCCTCCAAGAATACTCATTTTCTCCAAGGTATGTGCAATTTTATCACGGCTTGAGTCTTCTACAGGAAGACGCAGACTTTCTACAGGAAGATGCAGATTTTCTACAGGAAGGTGCAGACTCTCTACAGGAAACGCAACCTTTCTACAAGAAGCTCTGTATTTCTACAGGAAACTTCCTGTAGAAGTTCAGGACGGCCCAGAATCCATTTTATAAGGAGATCTAACGACTAAGGATCGGTTTGTACGCATGCAAGCTATTGTTATCTCCCTTGCACATTGTTGTCACCTCGTCCTGCCATCCTTGTCGACATGCAACGAAGTTACCTGCACCAGCAAAGCAGATCGATGAGTTCTCAGAAAAAGCAATTTAAAAAAAAAAAAACGCTGAGATCTCATACCATATCCATCTCAGTCATCCAGAAGCCCTGGGAGCGTGATCAGGAGGCCAGATCCTTCGTCGTGCAGCATGCACCCAAGGAGGAAGAACTGTTACAAGACATCCCACGGGAGTCCTGTAACAGTTAAGCCCGCTAGAGTGTATACTATTCACAGCGCTGGCCATATGCAATGAAAACGCGGACGCATGCAGCCAAGCATCAACTCCATCGTCGGCAGCCTGTAACGTGAACCTCCGGACCTGTGCAAATTCACCAGCAGCAGATAGATCCATTCATCATCGTCCAAAACTCGAAAAATCATGTTGCAGCCGCGCAGGTAAGTGTCTCAACCCTTTCTTTCGTCAGATTGCATGAATTTTACTTTGAATTGTTTGCAAAGTGTGAAGTGAATGGGTTGAGCGGCTGTATGGCCAGTTGACTGGCCACGTCGACCGGTTAATGGTCCAGTCAGATGTTTGGGTGGCGGCCGTGACAAAAGGAATGGGCAGCACACACGTGAGAACAATCCCCATCGGGAAAAACGGATTTAGCAGAAGAAACGGCGGCGGATCTGCTGGAGGGATGATGCGGTAGTAAGTGAACGCGCAGACAAATGATGGAACGACATCATCCAACGGTCCGGGGGGACAGCTCACCCCCGCGCCACGGATTCCGCCGATTCAAATCTAATCGGCTAGATTGCCCGCATGCATTTATCATTCACCGTTTGGAGCTCGAGTGAACATTCGGATCCCTCTGCAGTTCGAAACTCCGAGCCTTTGGCTATCAAAACGGCTGTGAAGCAACACCGAGAGCGCAGACCAACTGCATTCTTCCCCAGGAATCATGCGTTGCGCCTACAGGAAAGTTGCTCCTACAGGAAAACTGTTTCTACAGGAAGGCGGGTTCCTCACGTAAAAAGGTGGCAGATAAAAAGGTAACCCTGAACTCTCCATGCAATTGGTTTTTAAAGGTGGCAGGATCGTCGTCTACAGTCTGGTCGTAGAAAGTTGTTGCAAGTATTGTCTGTTGTGCATAGACTGTCGTTCTACAGGATGTAAGTGAATTAAACTGTGTTAAGGTCCTCAGGGATAAGTTTTGTGGATTATTTGCACGACGGAAGCGTAATTCTACGCTCTGTCCCAATAAGCTAAACTTCTTCCGCATTCGCCACCTCTAGCAATAGTTTTTATCATGCCGGGTGGGTTTATTAGACGGGAACCCACTGATTCATCAAAATTAAGAGAAACCCAGGAGGTGGTGGAGCTATTCACATGGGCGCAATGGATATCCTTTTGTGGCAAGTTGCAGGGTTATGACGACGAAGTGGCAGAAGAATTTTTACAAGCCTTGAGGCCGAAATCCAAAACACTGGCCACCGTGAACTTCAGGGGCCTAAGCCTCAAGCTCACCCCGCAATATATCAGTCGAATTACTGAACTTCCAATGGGTTTGCCATGGGATAAGGAAGAAAGGAAGTTGAGCCAGCAGGCAAAGAAAGAATTCTTTCCACCTGAGGAGGAATTCACGGAGGACAAAAATGGGGTGCGTAGAACCAGCTTGCTGCCACCATGGAATGAAGTTAGCCTGCAAATCATGAAGTATATAACCTGTGAAGGCCATTTTAGCATCGTGTACGGGTATCACTTTAGGTTGCTCACTGAATTGAGACACCAGATTGATCTTCCTGTAGAAAACAAACTGAGCATTCCTTATTTCTTGCTACAGTCTCTAATTGAGTGTGCCACAAAGTTAAAAGAAGGCATACCAGATCAGGTAGCCCACCATGGATTGATCAAACTTCTTGTGGAGGATGCGCTTCATTCATATAAGATTCCCCTCTCATGGGAAGCATTCATAAATTTGACAAGAGATGGAGACATAAGGATGTTGACTGAAGAAAGTGGTTCCTCCAGTAGTGAGGAAAAAGAAGCAGTGGCCACGGGAAAGAAAGAAACAGGCCAGAAAACCCCGACCATAGTGCAGAAGAAAGAACAAAGGGGGAAGCACGAGAAAAAGGATGACAAAGAAAAAGGTGACACACCCATCTTGTCAGCAAGAGAGAAAAGGTTGCAGAGCAAAACAGACAAAGCTGAGAAGGTCCACATCAGCACAAGTACCTCATCAGCACCCGCAACCAAACCAAAAAGCAAAATCCATGCAGCAAAGCAAGCCAAGGTGGTGACGCCTGTGTCTACAGGAAAGCAGAAACAGGCTTCTACAGGAAGCCCGAAAACAGAAAAAGGGTCTTCTACAGGAAGCCCGAAAATTATTGAAAAAGGGGCTTCTACAGGAAGCCCGAAAATTACCAAAACAGGGTCTTCTACAGGAAGCCCGAAATTGGCTAAAATAGGGTCTTCTACAGGAAGCCCTGAAAAGGTGAAACCTAAGGAGAAGAAAGCTGATATTTGTGAAAGGGAGGTAGCAGCTGTGCTGGCCGCCCTCAGCACGCCACCTAAGCCAAAAGAAAAGAGAAAGAGGGAGACCCCTCTATACTTTAAAGCTCGAAGAAGTGTTAGGATAAAGACGGGCAAGCCGCAGCCTTCATCCAGCAGCCCGATTGTCATTGAATATACCCCTACTTCTCCCAAGGAAAAGTCCCCCTCAAGGATAGCAGTCACCTATGAGAAGGGGAGCCCAAAGAAAACTAAGTGGCAAGAAAGGTTAGACCTGTTGACTGAAAAAGCTCGGCTACAGGAGGCTGAAAATGTTCTACAGGACACTCTGGCCCGGCTACAGGAAACAGAGAAGAGGGAAGGAGAAGGACCCTCATCACCACCAAGGGAGGGTGAGGTAGAGCCACTTAAAGAGGCAGAAAAAGAACATATACCAGAGCCCAGCCCTCAGCCTAGTCTGAGTTCATACTACACATTTTTAGAGGCGGGCAAAATCATACCGCAGAAATTTACTGTACCCCTGTTTTTTGCATTAGAGGAAGAAAGAGTCCGTACACACACGTGGATGAAGATCGCCAAGTCAAAGGGTGTGGTGGACATAGGTCCCTTACAAGAGCAACTCAAGGAGGTCAGGAGTGAATTAACCTTGGCTAAACATGTGGCTAATTGCCAAAGAGTGTACCTACAGGAAGAAAACCAGAAGCTAAGATTGCAGCTACAGGAGCTGAGGGTAGGGGCAGGTACATCCTCCAAAGACACCACAGAAGAAAAACAAGGCAAAAAGGAGCTGACCACCGGTCTTGAGGAGCCAATGACACTTCTACAGGAAGTAGAACAACAAGCACAAATTGAAGTGCAAGCTCTAAAAGAACAGCTGCAGCAAAAAGAAGCACAATTGGCCTGCATGGCCAGTTGGGCCATGGAGGCAATACAGTGCAGACAACCTGCAAAATTTTATGGTTTGTACTTGAAAGACCAATGGCTGCAGTTCCAAATAAATACCTTGGCACAAAGAGGTATTTCGCAGATCCAAGACCCACAGCAATTTTCTGAGTTGTGCAGTACTAGTTCGTCAGAAGATAAAGCCAAATTAGCAGAGTTCTACCTCCACAATCTGGCCTTGCCTAATGAAGTTTCCTGGGATCCCAATACTGCCTTGGGTGATATGCAATTGATGGCGTTCGCTTCATGGTTGAACCATGAGGATCAAAGAGCAGCTGAAGCAAAATCGGTCATGAACCGAGAATTGAACGAGCCATTGTTCATTCGAGCTGAACCAGAGGATCCAGTTGCACTCATCTCAGCACACCAACACTTGTCTATTGATCCCACAGCTTCCTTGAGATATATGGACCAACAGGCCCAAGCCATAGCTCATTTTGAAGACATGGAAAGACTGTTAGGAGAAAATGCTGCCCAAGCATGCACACGCAGATGGAATACATTGGCACACAGTTTGAAAATCTGAGAGTACCATACCCCAACTCGGATGAGGGAAGCTTTGGTAACGGTAGACCTTTACAAGAAATCCATGCAAAGCCTCCAGGCCAGCTGGATTGGCCTTAAACTCAGCCCACCACTGCTGCTAGGATTGACTGAAGGCAGCACAGAGGAGGATGACAGTGAACAATGGCAAGAGGTGAACAGGAAAGCTGGGTTTCATATCAGCAAGGAGGACACTACCAAAGAGGCTTGGGATGTAAGGGAAGCAGTAAAAGCAATGAAGGATGAAGATTTGGACTAAGTTGCTCAAGGATGAGCAAATATTTTAGCTGGGGGGTGATGATGAGCCCCAATTTTTGGTAACAATTTGGGCTCATTTGGCCTACTGACCTTGCTCAACCCTTCATCTTTTATCACTTATGCATTCATTTCTTGGTATATTCGTGTTATTTGTAGGAAGAAGGGCAGGCATTATATCTATGTGGCTAATACATGATGATTTCAGGTTTTTTGGCATTAAAGGGAGCAAAGACCACGCAGAAGGAGACAAGGAGACAGCAAAGGTGGCATTGCAGGTTTATAGGGAGGTTGTCTACAGCCTTAAATGACCTCCCTCGTGATCTCCACCCTAACTCCGAGCTCCAACAGCTCTCCCCACCGAGCTTAAAGGCAGCCAACGGGTTCTACAGGAACAGCAGTTTAACTTTCAGTTGGACAGCCAAGCTCCACGTATTGAGGAAGCCATCTGGATCCTCATCATGTATAAATATTAAGGTCGTAGCCTTTGATAGGAGCTTTTTGAACTTTTGAACTATTGTTGCAATTTCTAAGCACGAGCTACAGCTCGGTTTTTGCTTTTTGTAAGCCAGTTTTGGCATGATGTTAGACTCATGATTATTCAATAAAGGCAGGCAGCTTTGGATTCAATTCTGAGTTTTTAAGGGAGCTATACCTCTCAGGTTAGGGCCCAACCTGAGAGCAATAGACCTCCTCTTCCTTGTATTGTTACTTGTCTTTCCTTTCAGCACTTTATTCCTCTGTTTTGACATGCATTTAGAAATTACAGTCTGCTGATTTGATTTCGTTTATGTGATTGAGTAGGATTAGTTTACGGTTCAAGTGCTTTTGATTGCTTATATTAGAGTAGGAGGATCAGCATTCATTAGAGCTCCAAGAAAAGGTTGACAGTACACTCACTGTCATCTCTGTTTAGAGATTGGGGGTGTAGGCCGTACCAACCACCAAAAAAAACGCAGTCTTATACTTTCATTCAAGCTGCAACACAGTCATTTCAATTGTAGATCCATCCATGCATTCTGATCTTGAGCAGTACTTCTTCATTCCAACTCCATGCATGATTTTTCTCTGAAGTTTACATTGTTGTTCGTTGATTTAATAACACAGTTAGGATAGGATGATGAATTCTCGATTTTGTGCAGATTTGTTTCCTTTACACTGCGTTGCATCACTCTGTTATCTTCTTCTTCTTCTCAAACGCGCTAAAGCCACCTACCCAACCTCTGTTCAGCTTGTTTGCCTTCCAACACTTCTAATGTTCACGTAGCTCCATCTTCTTGGACTTTTCATTGCTTCCACCAACCAACTGTACCCACTCTTTCCTCATCTCATATCTCTGTCCCTGAGCCATCATAAGCTCCCTTTCCATCCTACCTACCTACCCATACAACTCCTCCACTCCTCCATCACCCAAAACTCCAACCACAGAACATCCTGTAGAAGTTAGCAGACTTCCTGTAGAAATCCCGAGCTTCCTGTAGGATCCCCTGCAGACATCCTGTAGAAGCCTGCAAACTCGGTTGCCGAGCACCTGAACGTTGTGGACTTCTGTGGAACGACGTTAGGGATCCCTTGGAACCTCTCCTAGCCCTCCTGACCTTTCCCAAGCTTTCTTTCCCTTCGAACCACCCCTGCACAGTCAAACCCTAATAAGAAACAAAATCATAATAACTCCAACCACTTAAGCAAAAATACAAAAACAATTTTCTTTTCAGTAGAAGTAGCTTAAATTCATGCATCTCATATCACTAGAAGTAATGGCATCATTTCTAGAAGTTTGCACTCCCACCATTGCATCATAGAGATTAGACTAGTCAGATTAGGGTTTACTAGGGTTTCCCTATTTTGTTGGCTTTCAGTTCATTATTGCAAAGTAGGTTAATTTCCTTTGAGATAGCCTTCGTCCATCATTTAGAAAGCTTCTTCTGAGAGCATATAGAAGTTGGCTTGAGCCCTAGCGGACTTGTGCCAGCTAACCAAGTGATAGCTGCGACAAGAGCTAGTACTTGTGCATACAGCACCGTCGCTTCCAAGTTTGTTACGAACTACCGGGTTGATAAAATTAGAGATAGGGAGCTCCAGGAGTTGTAGCATTATTGCTACAATACTGGAGCCCACCAATTATGAGGGTACAAAAAGGAACACCTTATTTATCCAATTGATAAATCTCAAACAAAAGGGTTCAATGGTGGAGCACATTGAGGACTTCCAAAAATTGAATATAAGGGTAAAAGATATTCTAGAGGAGCATAGGATTGATGTGTTCATATGGACTTTAAAGGATAACATCCAACATGAGGTCCACCTTTGTGTTATAGACATTTTTTGGCGTTGCAACCCCAAGCATAAAATGTCCATAAACCAAGGGCTCCTAAGTCCCTAAAAGTGTTGTTCTAACCCCTAAAGGAACAAGGTCAACTGATTACAGCTTCTCCCAGAAGTTCTCCATGAAAAACTACTCAGAACTGGTCAAAACTGGATCATTTCACTTGCTCCATGGCCAGGGTGCGATGCATCGCACCTTGTACACACGGGAAGTGCGTTGCATTTCAAAAATCCCTTCTATGGGGTGCGATGGACGGGAAAAGACAAGTGGCGGAGACAGTTTGCGAGGTGGATGATCATGGAATCTTCCAGAAACTTCTCCTGGGACACTTGCCTCTTAGAATCGCCCAAGGATGAGTAAGAGATCAATGAGATCTCCAAGTGGCATCAAGAACTATCAGAGAGAAGACACTAATCAAAAACCCAGAGCTGACTCACACCTCTGCAAATATCTATATATAGATCTCTCATCCCAGAGATCCAGAGGTTAGAGGCTGGAATTTTGCATATTGTAAGGAATTGTTGTTGGTTTCTTGAGACAGAACATCAGATTGTTGGTGATCTAAGCTTTGTATGAGGTGAAGAGGGGCTTCCTTATTGAGAGGATGATGCTGGGTCAGAACAACTGGTTGTAACTCCTCTTGGCTCTTTCTTGTTTATCAATAAAAGCTATTCAAGTTTTCCTCCATACTCTTGTGTAATTTATGTTTGCTGCATTTGTATGGTCAATTTACATTTGATCCTAGATTGTTTATGATTATAGATCCATGTTCTTGTATAGTGCTATGCTACTGTGATCTTACAGGTACTTTGTGAAGTTGGGCGTGCAAGGGAACAAGTAGCGAAAGACTATCAAGAAAGAGAGGAATCGAACGAGGAGATTAGCGCTAGACAGAGGTTGGTCTTCTTTGTTCTTCTCTATCTATACTTCATAAAGGAAAAACGAAAGTAGCTTTACTTTGTTTGTTTCTAAGGCAACTATCACACCTTAGTGGGATAAGCAATTCTGAGTAGACACTTTTCCCTGTAACAAAATGGCGACTCCGCTGGCGACGAATTAGTTTGTTTGTTTATCTTCCTTGCTGTCTATTTCATAAACCTACAGACGGAGCTTGAAGTTGAGCCAGGTAGCTTTCGAACTGCATTTGCTATGCAAATGCAAAGTAGATAAATGCTGCTTCAATGAATCTTCGGGATCTGTTTATGATTTAAACAAATGATTCACAAACTCTTTGATTGCCCCTTGTGGTAGCTCTTAGATCCTCCTTAGATCTAACCCTGATTGTTGCATTACTGATTACCATTTGCTCGGCCAAAACCCATGAACTGAACTGAAAACTGTGACCCAGAACCCAAGCAAAGTCTCGTCTCTGGCCCAGCGCAGGTACTGTTCTGAGAATCTGAAATTCAGCGCACTTCCCGAGTGTAGTAGGTGCGCTGCATTTCAAATTCCCTGTGTTACAGGTGCGCTGATCAGACTAGGCATTGTGCAGTTTTTGGTTTCTGTGATTCATTCTTTCCAGTTCTATTCATGAATTTTGCTGCCTGTCATCAGTATATCTCTGTTTGAAACCCCTTTTCCTTGTTGTTATTCCGCCTCCTTTGTACAAAAGAACTGTAAATGTTTTTGTGTGTTTGTTGAGTCATTTTCAGTTCTCCTTTGCAAAAAGTAACATAATCACACTGTCGTCCTTTGATTTGAAAGTGTCGCAAGTGTCGTTTTCAATCATAGGAAAGAGTTTGATTGCTGTAGATAGTCGATTATCCTGTTACTATTGTTTTTGATCTGAATTTGTAATTTTTCTAGTGTCGAAAACAAGTATTCATTTCCAAATCGTAAGGTGTTGTGATTGCCTCCATTTTTTATTTCGAAAAGAAACTTGTTGATAACTGTCGCTTGAAAAGTAATTCAGATTTTTGCATCAACTTTCTTTTTATCATTTACATACTAAGAAAGTCGAAAACAAATACATGCATGTGCATTTGCATTTAGATAGTCTGATTGGTTTGATTTAGGAAAGTGCATTTAGTGTGTGCTTTTTGCTTTTTGTGAAAGGATTTTGTCTTTCTTTCCTTAGTAGCTAGGATTTTCATTGCACAAAGAAGATAAAAAGATTGTTTATCATCTTAGATTGCATTTTAGGAATTATACTACATCTTGCGGTGAACCTGAAAGGAAAACTTCATAAACAAGATCAACTATAAAATAAATTCAATGAATCTAACAACGCTTTGGAACCTAATGCACAACATTTAGAAGTCTAGGCTAGAGACGTATTCCGGCGTCGTAAAGCCTGGTAACTGTTGTTCTCACTGATGGTTGGGTGATTCCTCCACTTTGAGATGATAAGTGCCAGTACGGACTTGTGCTCCCACGTACCGTCGAGTATATTTTGGGAGACCACAATAGGCTTAATCCTTTATCCATAGGAAGCTGTGTCTGCTGCCCTATCGATCGCAATGCACTGAACACAGCATTCGAGAAGATTGACTGTCGTACCGTAAAAAGTATTCTGCAGTTTTGTGATTGGTTTGGTAATCCCTCTACCTAGATTTCCAGAGCAGTCCCTTTCGTTCCTTTTCAGACTCCTTAACGGAAAAGGCCCATCTGAGCACTTGTCACTTCAGGCTCATTAAAAGTCGAAGGATACTAGAGCCATCTTTTGTTTTTTCTCGACTCTTTAAAATTGAAAAACAAGTTGTGTCAAAGCGTCTAAAATTCATCTAATTCGGAAAAATATTTCTCCTTTATTTTTAGTTGATCGAGTAATCCGCAATCGTGGAAGAAAGTCAATCGAAATCGCTAGAAAATCTTTTGGATAGACTAGATATGTCTGAACAACCGTCGACATCCAGGACTGTGTCATCTGACGCAGCAGCGGCAGAGCCTCCTGTTGCTACTCCAACGATGTTCACCGGTATACCATCTGTCCCGGTAAGTTATCAACAACAAGCCGGAGTCCAATCAGGGACTGTTTCGACGACATGGTCAGTTCCTATTTCTTCATCCGGATTATCATCTGGTATTTCTTATGTTGAAACTCAAAAAATTGATCCAATGTGTCTTCAAAGGCTAATTTACCCTTTAAGTATTGGATTTCCGCCATATGGAGGGCAATATGCCTTTTCATTGTTCCCTCCCGGAGAACAACCATATGGGAGTTTACAACAAACTTCAGGTCAAAATGGAATTACATCCAGCGGTTGGGTACCAATAATGCCTCAGCAACCAAGGGTTGTATATTCAATGCAACCACTCCACCCTGTGTCGAATATTCCCACTATACCTGCTATGGTGACTGCGTCGCAAGTACAAGTGCTACCTGTTGTATGTCAACCCCAAGTTTCTCAGGTTGCAATACAACAGCCTCTTGTCTCAACGACTCAATCACAACCTCAGGTTAGTGCCTCCTTATCTGGAGCGACTCAGGCTCAAACAAGTACTATGACTCCTCATCTTGGTCAATCATCCAGTATTGGGCAACAACAAATGTTCCAACAACCATGGCTGGTTCAATCTCAACAACCGCCATTCCAGCAATCATATCAAGGACCTGAGCAACAAGTCTTTGTAAGTAATCGGCAACTGCATTTCCAAAGCGGTTATCAACAACCATATTATAATGGTTATGCCCATCAACCTTGTCAAAGTTGCCAGCATCAAATACATTATGTTGGTATGCAAAGACCCACTGCTCAGGCAATTCCATCTTATCCTGGGTATGCTTCGCCTAACCTGAATCAACAGTTTCCCTTTGTAGCAACTCTAGAATTACCATATCTAAACCGACTGATGAATGGTCCAATTGCTTATGCCCCTTGGTGGTCGGCGATTCCGCATAAACTTCCGTCAGATATTCCTAAATTTAATGGAAATCCAGGTGAAGTCCCGTAGAATCATGTGATGACCTTTCATCTGCGGTGTTCATCAAACACTCTCAACGATGATTCGATTAGGCTTCGCCTTTTTCAGCGAACGTTAACTAGTCCGGCAGCAAAATGGTATATAGAATTACCTAGAGCTTCATTTGATAACTTCAGTACCCTAGCCATAACCTTTTTAACCCATTTTCAGTTACCCATAACGTACGAAACGGGAACAGAGCTCTTACCAATTTCAAACAGACAACGGCCACTCACATATCTGATCATATTCATGAGTGGCGACGTCGTCGTAGAATGGTAAAAACATATGTTCCTGATCAGCTTTTAGCTGAATGGTTTATTAAGTCATTATTACCTTCTATTACAGAAGATGTGGCAAAGGGAGGAGTCATCACTGAAGATCAAGTTATTGCTCGTGCGCAATATTTAGACTTGATTTATACTCAGTCTGGCACGCTCTACGATAAAATCCCTTACGCTGCCAGACCAGAATTTTCTGTTCCTCCTCCTCCTAAATCGAACAATGACTCTCATGTCGGCGATGGCGTGATTGGTACTACAAACACGAAATCAACAAAGGCTACATCTAAAAAGGCCCATAATATTTTGTTGTGGTCACCAACAACCCCCCTCTTTGTTTGGTATTAGCAATAACATCAAGCAAAGGGGGACCCTTAACAAAAAATCCCAAAAATATTTTTGTCAAAATTTTTGTATTTAACTCCCTAAAAGCTATATCGCATCGCAAAGAGAGAGTGAAGCGTTTTCCTATGCGCATAAATAAGCTGCAAAGAAGCGATGCGAAATTCATCGCATCGCGTATTTTGAAAGCGCCCTTAAAAGAAAACCTAAGGAATCGCCGACGGCCGATATGCGACGTCGCATATCGCAACGTCGCATAAGCAGCGCACAGTGATCAAATGAAAAATGCGATCTTGCGATTTGCGATCTGCGATCTTACAAACTGCGATCTGCGATGGATGAGACTATCAATTGCTGCGATGACACTTCTCGACATCGCAATCCTCGATGCTGCGATGCGAATCGCAGAAACCACTCATCGCAAAGTTTCCTCGGCATGATCTGTAAACCCAAAATTGAGCGCACACCTTAAGGGAAATTAATGATTGCACGCCTGAGTATCCAAGGATGATCTTGTTGCGTTTTTCGAAGAGTCAAGTCATTATGAGTGTCATGATTATGCATTCATTAGAACTTAAAGCTTTCATGTCAATCTTTTCGTCAATTCTCTTTTCCTTTGCGTAAACTGTAAGGCAGTAACTAATATAAATCTATATGCAGGAAACATCTAAGGAAAAGGGGAAAGCGCCAATACTAGAAGAACAGAGAGGAGATGCCTTCGCAAATGGATGCCACATGCAGCAGGGCCGCGGATTCCAGAGTATCACTCAACAGACACTGATGAAAATAGACTATCCAAGACTCAGAGTCAAAGGCGCGCAAAAGCAGCATGTTTGCAAAAGATCCTGAAGCTCAGACTGGGTAAAGCAAAAAGAAAGACGCTAAAGAGGGAGGACGCTCCAGAAAAGCCTGGAACAAAGAACGGAAGCAATTTTCAATACGGAAGATTGTTCAGGCAACGAAATCCCTAACTCATTGAGTCATTCGCACGGCCGGAAACCAAAATAGCAACAACACAATCAGTTTGAAAGAAATCTGGGTTATACTAAGTATACACACAGCAAATACACCCAGCCAGAGGAAGATTTTCGAAAATATCTTCTAGTTTGTCAGAAAGAGGTGCCAGCTTTTGTTATTTCTACTTTTATCGCTCGAACAAAAGGAAAAGACAACCAGCCGACTCTTTCCAGGCGAACCTTGCATTGCTTACAGCACTAAGGAGCAGATACAGAAACGGTTAGAAATTAGATTCAATTTTTAGAAATAAATTTGTTTTAGTAAAAGGGCGGTCATTTGAAGCCGTTTCCTAAATTTGTGTAATTAAGATTAGTTAGTTAGTAGTATTTAACCCTTCTCATGGCATTTGGAGAAGGGTCCGGAAATTTGTCAAAAAACTTGTCCTCAGAACATGCACTTTTGCACCCTCGGAGGGGGTTTTTGATGAATGGATGGATCGAGATTTATTTATGTTTGCATTTTAATGTCTGCTACTGATGTTTCACTTCTGTACTCTTAGTAGATGTTAGAAGTAAGTAGAGATAAATCGTTATTGCTTGAAGTTTGTGAGTGAAATCAGTCATAAATGGTACTTTTATCTCTTGATTAATTTCTGCTCATATTCTTAGAGTGATATACAGCTGAGTTGTTTATATGTTAATGTATGAATGTGTGGGTTACCATTTGGCACTTTTGTACGGTGGAGTCATTTATTTATGCTTGACATATGAATAACTTATTATGCGATATGTTGTTCACAACTGTTTTGCCTAACTTCTTATGCAGAATGGTTTATCTTAATTGATTTATATTCTTATGATAGCTGAATGATCTTTATTACCAGTTATTGTATGAAATCTTTTTAGATCGCATAATAGAAGAATTCTACCCCGGGTTAGTATAGATTAGATGTGCTATTTTTGTTAGATTACAGTAGCATAGAGTCAGTTTAGAGTTTAGAATTAAATTAGCTTAAAATTACCTCTAGATTAGCATCATCAAAATCTACACACACACACACATCCTTTAGATTGGGAAGCTGGTCCCATTATCCCCAGTCGGACCCGCTACACCAAACGGGCAAGGAGCCGCCAACCAGGTTCCGGACCGGGTGGGTATCCCCCTTGTTGTTGACCCGATTTTAGGGCCCTCAACATATTTGGCGCTAGAAGGAGGGCTCGAACTATGAATGGCAACTAAGTCAAAATCCAAATACCATTCTGAGAGTAAATCACCCTCATCAACTCCCTCGACTTCTCCAGTACGGTTAAACCCGGAGTTAGAAGTTGCTCGAGTATCCACCGCTGCTACCTACCCTAATATATCAGACCAACTCATCATTGAACCCCCTGAAATTCAAACTTTGATTCGTAAACTCCAGGGATTCTCTATTTTTTCTCAGAGGTCTGATAAATCTCACAGCAACGTGACTTCGCAGTACAATCTTGCTCATCCCCTGACCAGATTGAAGAGTGAAAAATTTGGTATTCAACCAAGTGAACTCCCTCTCCCTACTAGGAAAAGAGTAAGGAAAAGACCACCAGAGTCTGACCGTGAGACTCTTTCATCTACTTCGTCCATTTCAACCCCCTCACTGCGAAGTCAACCACCCACATCCTCATCCCAAATCACTCATCCATCTTCCACAACCCTTCCTCTTCAATCATCAAAGATCATAATATCTTCATCTTCTCAGCATCAGGGATCATCTTCTGCACTTTCATTAACTAGCGGCTCAACGATGGCCCAGTCTCCATGGAACAATCCTGGGGTAGTTTTAATGCCTCCACCCCTGAGCCCAATACCGGCCCATCCTGAGAAATGGCTACCTAAATTCAATCCAGAAACAGGCATGCTAGCTGAAGAGCATATCAATAATTTCATGCTTTCTGTTAATCTCAACGGAGTTACCAACGAGGATGTTGTTGTCCGGCTTTTTCCTTATACAATGCAAGGAATAGCCGGGTCATGGTACTTTTCGTTACCTTCCGGGTCCATCACAAGTTGGGACATTTTTCAAAGTCAATTCCTCACCAAGTTTGGCGACGACAGATCAACAGCGACATTGATCAATGACCTATCTAATCTTAAAGCTGAGGCTAGAGAACCCATTAAAGATTTTAATTTACGGTTCAATAAGATCCTCAACAAAATTCCCACTACTTCTCAACTCAGCGAGGAAGTAAGATGTGAATGGTACATCACGGCCTTACCATCAAACTTGGCTATCTTCGTAGATAGGGAAAACAAGACGACCTTAGTTGAAAATTTGACAGAGGCGTTAGCAGTAGAAAAGCGCGTAGTTGCCCTAGAAAAGAGATCTGCAATAGAAGAACGCAAATCTAAGAAAATCTCTTTCAAATAAGACACCAAGAAGAAGCAAACGAGAGATCCTTTCGATATGGAAGGATTACAAAAAGTGTTAAAGGCCATGTCCAATGAGATGATTGACATAAGAAAACAAGTAGCAGAAACTTCTTCAAAAAATCCCTACAGATCTTTCAAAAGAAATCCTCCCATGGAGGTGAAACCACCCAATGTTGTCTCAAACATCGAATCTGAAGAAGAAGAAGAAGAAGAGAACGCCACTGAAGGGCAGACCGATGATGAAGAAGTTGTGGAACTACAAGGAATGTGGGATTTCATCCTCCCACAAGAAGAAGATCAAGAAGCATTTCTGGTTAGCACACGAAGCAAAAATCAACTTGATCCTCCCCAAACTACCCTTAAAAGATAAGGTCGCAACAAAGAAAACAACCGCTAGAGCGACCCATATTTGCCCAGTCCAATCAGATCAAGCACCTCCATCAAGAACACTGATAGTGTCGGATGAAATGGAGTATAAAATTATCGATGACATGAAAAAGACTAGGGCTAATATCACTTTTTACGAATTGAGCAAATTGAAACATCAACAGAAAATAATGATGAAAGAATTACATGCCGTGCCTACTACATCTTTACCTACAGCTGTAGCTTCCCACAACATGGGAAGACCTCCAACCAACATGATCAATAAGATTGATCCAAATGACATTGCCTTGATTGGAGGAAGATCAAGATCCCATACTCCTCCTTTTCTTCTCACTTATGAAATTTTCAATAAAAATGTGCACAATTGCTTGGTTGATTCTGGTGCTTCAACGAATATTTTACCCAGATCAATATGTGCCAAATTGAATGTTCAGCCACAAAAATCCGTAGTGCGCATAGTTCAACTTGATCGATCTCAAGTCGAAGTGATTGGTGAACTTAACCAGGTGACCATAAGATTGTCGTCTAACCCGAAAGTATGCCAGGTTATCGACATTCTAGTAGCTGATATCCCTGAATTCTATGGTTTAATTCTTAGCAGGGATTGGTCCGAAAAACTCCACGGATATTTCTCAACCGACTGGTCGCACATGTGGTTACCCTACAACGGTAAACCGAATCAAATAAAGGTTGAACGAGAGTTGCACCAAAAGTACATAATGACAGAATTGGAGGGAGACAATGAAGCAATAGCATACAACAGCAGTATCATAGGCAATTACTCGGTAGATTCTTTCCTCGGCAATTTCAATGCTCACACCTCACCTTACTTAGAAAATTCAGTTTTGTCCCAAGTTGAAAATTTTTCCCAAACTGATGATTCAAAGTGTTTTAATTTTTTAGATAACTCTGTAAATACATCTTTATTTTGGAAATTATATTTTGATGGCTCTAAATCTAATGAGGGAGCAGGAGCAGGATGCGTTCTGATTAGCCCAGACGGAAACAAGATCATGCTTACATGCAGACTTGAGTTCGATTGCACAAACAATACAGCGGAGTACGAAGCCTTGGTGCAAGGCCTATACAAAGAAATTGGGTTGAATGTTAAGTATCTTCAAGTCTTTGGAGATTCTGAAATTGTCGTCAAACAGGTACGTAACACCATACATTGCCTGTCAAGTCATTTAAAGCACTATCAATCTTTAGTACAAGATCTGACTTCACATTTCATAGCATTCAATATTTCGTCAATCCCAAGACTCCAAAATGCGAGCGCAGACCTGTTAGCTAACGTAGCCTCTAGACTTATTCCCTCTGAAGATTTTAGTCCAGATAGTTTCTCAATAGAATTAATATTTAGACCATCCATCCCTGACAACATCACCAACTGGAGAGTATTCAACGACGATCCTGACATTGTAAATTTCCTCACTTCTGAAGGATCCTACTCAAATCAAATAATTGACGAAGACCATCATGATCACCAAATACAGCAAAATAGCACTGATAATGCTATACCTAAATCGGTGGTTAAGTTAGAAGATTTATATGATTTAAAAAGTTGGTTTAAAAGGTCTGCCAATTCTAAACTCTACAGTTCAACTCTGAATTATGAATTAGTGAACCTAGGAACCAATCAGAATCCACAAAACATTAATCTAGGCCACGGCCTAGCCCCTGAAGAAAAATCAGCATATATCCGTCTTCTGAGACAATACAAAAACGTTTTTGCATGGAATTACGATGAGCTGAAGACATACAACACTTCTATCATTCAACACACTATCCCTATGATTGACAATGAAAAAACTGTCCAGCAGAAGCTCAAAAAAATCCACCCCAACTTAGAAAATCAGATAAAGACTGAGCTAAATAAGTTGTTGAGAGCCAGAATAATTTTTCTCGTCAGAAATTCCAAATGGGTATCCAATATGGTGCCCGTTAGAAAGAAAAACGGAGATATTAGAATCTGTATTGATTTCCGGAATCTCAACAAAGCCTGTCAGAAAGACAATTTTCCCCTCCCACCTATGGAGCAAATACTACAGGCAGTAGCGGGCTCAGAATTAATGTCTTTCTTGGATGGATTTTCAGGATACAATCAAGTGCTGGTACATCCCGATGATCAGTTGAAAACCACATTCCGAACCAAATGGGGCACATACGCATATCGGAAGATGCCATTTGGTCTGATCAATGCCGGCGCTACCTTTCAGAGAGCCATGGACATCGCGTTTAAAGGTTTAGTCAATAAATCGGTAGTGATTTACCTGGATGATATAACAGTGTACTCCAAGAAGCGAAGCGACCATCTCAAAGACTTGAAACAAATATTTCAAAGATGTTTAAGGTATGGGATTTCACTTAACCCAAAGAAATCTTTTTTCGCATTAAGTGAAGGGAAATTGCTAGGATTCATAGTGTCGAAATCTGGTATTCACATTGAACCTGACAGAATCGAAGAAATTTCCGAAATATCCATGCCCCATAACAAAAAGGCCATGCAATCTTTCCTTGGACAAATCAATTTTGTAAAAAGGTTTGTCCCGGATTTTTCACGTATTATCTCTCCTTTACAAAATATGATAAAAAAGAATTCAAATTTTAAATGGGGTCAAGATGTGCACGAAGCATTCAACTTGATCAAACAAGCTATCATCAATGCTCCATCTTTAGCTACCCCAAACTTTTCAGAATCTTTTATCTTATACACTTTTGCCTCAGAGAAATCTTATGCCGCGATTTTAACTCAAGTAAATCAAGAGAAGGCGGAAGCTCCAATCGCATTCTTTAGCTCGAACTTACAAGGTGCTGAGCTCAATTATTCAAACGTGGAGAAATAGGCATATGCTGTTTTCAAAGCGATCAGATATTTCAGACCTTTCTTACTTAAAGCCCATACCAAAGTCGTAGTACCGTTTCTAGCGGTAAGAAACCTACTGGTTCAGAAGGATATGGGCGAAAAGAGAGCAAATTGGATTACCGCTTTACAAGAATACGATCTTGAGATCAAGCCGGTGAACATCGTAAGAGGTCAAGGCTTCTGCAAGATATTAGCTGGAGCATCGCAAATTCCTGAGAACTCATCTGAAGAGGTACATACATATGAGGTAAGCCTAAACGACGCAGAATCATTATATGCGGACACCATTTATTATCTTAAGAATGGGTATGCTCCATCACACCTGGATCACACCAAGAAAAGAGCTCTGAGATTGAAAGCTAAACAATACTAGCTCATAAATGATGTTCTGTTTAAAAGGAATTACGATTCTGTACTTCTTAGGTGTCTTGAGAAAACTGAAGCCGAAAAGGTTTTGCAGGAACTCCACGATGGACCAGCAGGTGGACACTATGCTGGAGAAGCTACTGCACATAAGATCTTACGTGCAGGATATTATTGGCCCATGCTGTTCAAAGACTCATACAATTACGTAAGGAAATGCCTAATCTGCCAGACTGCTGCAGGGAAACAAAAGAAATCGTCCATGCCACTACAGCCGGTTAACATCGAGCAACCATTCAGCCAATGGGGCTTGGACATAATAGGTGAGATCGTTCCTCACTCTTCTAAGCAGCATAGGTATATCCTCACGGCAACAGATTATTTTACTAAATGGGTAGAAGCAGTTCCTCTCAAGACAGTTAATTCTGAAAACATTATTGAATTCATAGATCAATTTATCATCACTAGGTTTGGATTGCCAACGGCCTTAATGTTTGATAATGCATCATACTTTTCTGGAAATGCAATGACTGAGTTTGCACTTAAAAGAGGGTTCAAACTGAAATATTCTGCCAATTACTATCCGCAAGGTAATGGGTTGGCTGAATCAACAAACAAAAACCTAATCAGGATTATTAAAAGAACAGTCGACCAAAACCAAAAGAATTGGCACAAAGCGCTGGTAAATGCTTTATGGGCAGATAGAATTACGAAGAAAGCTTCAATCGGCACTTCTCCCTTTAATTTAGTTTATGGTAAAGAAGTGGTTCTTCCAACTCACTTAGTTATTCCCTCTTTGTCTTTAGTACAACACATCAATGAAGTATCTACTTCCTCCTTACAATTGAGACAAATGGAGATAATCAAACTAGAAGAACGACGAGAACAAGCTAAGAAAACCCATGCTCATCACCAAGCGCTAATAAAATCCTCTTTTGACTCAAACATCATAACCAGAAAGAACTTTCAGATGGGAGATTTAGTTTTGAAATGGGATAAGGCTCATGAAGAAAAGGGCAAACATACAAAATTTCAGAAGCTGTGGCTTGGTCCTTTTCAGATTGTAGAAGTCATAGGCCCATCGATGTTTGTGTTGCAGGATTTGGCAGGTAGAAGAGATTCTTTGCCTGTGAATGGACAGATTCTTAAAATGTATTTTCCATAGAAGATCATTCTTCTATTTTTGTAGGATAGTTTTAGTTTATTTTATTTTGTTTTTTTTTTCTCTCTTTTATTATAAATAAAACCGGTTGTAAATGATCATCAAAAAGGATTCATGAAAGAGCACACCAACTCTCTATCAGATTTTGATTTCACTTGTACAAATAGCAAAACTTTTCGAAAAATCTGATTTTTATTATTGACAAATAGAGTTAACTTTAACCTGAATATGATATTAGTTTCAACCTCTCAAAAAACTTTGATGAAAACAACCTTTGGTAAAAAATTGTTTTATGTCAGCACAATGAAAGGTATCATCAATAATAAAATAAATATTCTCTGTAAAGCTGTTGTTTTCAAACTCTATTATTGTCGTCCAGAGCTTTCTTAAGGAAAAACAATGACTTCCTCCCTGCTAAAGGAAACCGCAGCATTCAGAGAAACAATCCGAGAAAGCACTATATCTCAAAGAATAAGAGGTCTCATCACGAGCCGGCTTATCATGATCACAGATATTATAACTTGCTGACTTTGCCAATACTGTCTATCAAAACAGGGCAACAACTCAAGATTGTTGCAATCAAAAGACAAGGGGTCTCATCACGAGACAGCTTGTTCAGCAAAAGTGTAAATCAAGTGAATGACTGTGTCATAATTTGTCCACCAAACCAAGACATTGTTCTTTAGAGAATAAAAAAAGGAAAAAGTGTCGAAAAGGATTTTTCTCTGAAATGTTGTAAATAACCTCAAGCAGGAAAAAGGATCATTGCTGGATAACATGGTAACCCTGTCGAGGCTATGGACGCTTGCGGGCAGCAGAGGCTCTACCTACGACAAATGAGCATATTTTAAAGCTAGTACGCAGAGAAGACCTTATTTTATCTTTAAAAAAGGACCGAGTAATGTCTGGTGTGAATGCAAGAACTAAGCCTAAGGAAGCAGACAATTGGAATAAAAGAAAGGTTGAGACAAAGTATCATTGACAGGATAAGGGGTAATCTACTCTATCTGTCCATAACAAAATTTAGACTTATGAAAATTTTTCTGTTTCGGAAGTGGAAATGTCAATAGAAAAGCAGAGATAACTGGTTCTTCACAGTGAATCGCCATTGTTGTGGTCACCAACAACCCCCCTCTTTGTTTGGTATTAGCAATAACATCAAGCAAAGGGGGACCCTTAACAAAAAATCCCAAAAATATTTTTGTCAAAATTTTTGTATTTAACTCCCTAAAAGCTATATCGCATCGCAAAGAGAGAGTGAAGCGTTTTCCTATGCGCATAAATAAGCTGCAAAGAAGTGTTGGCATTATGTTTCTGGTATGGCTATATGTTACAGATGTTGTACTTGATGGCAACACCCGTGGCAAGGCTCTCAATTTGTTGAAAATTAAGAAGTACGCAGGAGAACAGTTCAGAAGATGCGTACCCGCAGGTACATTGTGAAGGGACCGCGGCCAGACACGCAGGTCAGCCGTTCAGGAGGTGCGTACCCCCAGTGCACTCACTTCAAGGCAGAGAAAAGCACACGAGGGGTTTCTTATGTTTAACCCTTGGTAGTTAGCCGACGGTATTTGTGTTATTATGGTTTTGGCTCGTGGTATTGATCCATGTTTCTAGGAGGAGCTTGCCTATATAAAGCAAAGGAGATCACTTGGTTAAGTATCTTTTTGCAATTGAATATCTTAAGATCTGAAATATTGGGTTAAAAGCTTGATCTATATGTAAGAGAAGTGGAAAGCGAATCTGTGAAGGGTGATCTCTCGAGCGCATGATCAGATCTGGGCATCCGACTAACTGTGCCACACTGGTGGACTGCCAATTCGGCCCTAATCCGAAGTATGCAGGTGTTTGACGCTACAGCTGCGTGGGTACACAGGGCAGAAACAGGAGAGTTGCGTAGGTACGCAGGGCAGAAGAAGGAGAACTACGTGGGTACGCAGAGAGACAGAGGTTCAAGTGCGTACACACAGCTAAAGTGAACGGCGCGATAGTATCCTTGAGTGCGTGGTTTCAGTAATGGTACGCGGCGCGATAGTATTTCTGGGTGCGTACCTACAGTAACAGTACGCGGCGCGATAGTGTCTCTGGGTGCGTACCTACAGTAACAGTACGCAGCGCGGTTGAAGAAACAGTGCGTGGACACGCAGTGCGGCAGAAGGGTCTCTGCGGGTATACGCAGGGGAGCAGAAGGTGAAGTGCGTACGCACGCAGACCAGAGAAAGAAAAACTGTGTATCTGTCTTAAGACCTTTTGTTTGGCTGTACTTTTCTATTGATAAGGTGTTCTGGGTTTAGTTCTATTATTGTTGATCTGGTTACTACAGTTGACTGGGTGATTTTCTTATACTTGATGATCATTTGATGTTTATGGATCCAGTTTGAAAATTTATGAAAAGTGGTCCTTGTAAGAAAAGAAGTAGGGGGTTGTAGCTCCCTTCCAGGAGAGACTGGAAAACGAGAGAGAGTTGTAGCTCTCTGCAGGTTGCAGCCTGCGTACTGGTAAAGGACTGCACCAGTACAAAACCATTGTAAAAGGAGTTTCTAATTTGAAAGAAGATAGAGACATATTGCAGCAGGTGGTTTTCACCCACATTGGGTTTCCACCTTATATCTGGTGTTCTTTGGTGTGACTATCTGTTTTTCTTGTTCATGCTCATTATTTTATGGTACTGATATGCAAAAATAATTCAAAGTATAAATAAGGAAGATTTGATAATACTGATTCACCCCCCCTCTCAGTATTATTTCCAACAAGAAGCGATGCGAAATTCATCGCATCGCGTATTTTGAAAGCGCCCTTAAAAGAAAACCTAAGGAATCGCCGACGGCCGATATGCGACGTCGCATATCGCAACGTCGCATAAGCAGCGCACAATGATCAAATGAAAAATGCGATCTTGCGATTTGCGATCTGCGATCTTACAAACTGCGATCTTGCGATCTGCGATCTGCGATGGATGAGACTATCAATTGCTGCGATGACACTTCTCGACATCGCAATCCTCGATGCTGCGATGCGAATCGCAGAAACCACTCATCGCAAAGTTTCCTCGGCATGATCTGTAAACCCAAAATTGAGCGCACACCTTAAGGGAAATTAATGATTGCACGCCTGAGTATCCAAGGATGATCTTGTTGCGTTTTTCGAAGAGTCAAGTCATTATGAGTGTCATGATTATGCATTCATTAGAACTTAAAGCTTTCATGTCAATCTTTTCGTCAATTCTCTTTTCCTTTGCGTAAACTGTAAGGCAGCAACTAATATAAATCTATATGCAGGAAACATCTAAGGAAAAGGGGAAAGCGCCAATACTAGAAGAACAGAGAGGAGATGCCTTCGCAAATGGATGCCGCATGCAGCAGGGCCGCAGATTCCAGAGTATCACTCAACAGACACTGATGAAAATAGACTATCCAAGACTCAGACTCAAAGGCGCGCAAAAGTAGCATGTTTGCAAAAGATCCTGAAGCTCAGACTGGGTAAAGCAAAAAGAAAGACGCTAAAGAGGGAGGACGCTCCAGAAAAGCCTGGAACAAAGAACGGAAGAAATTTTCAATACGGAAGATTGTTCAGGCAACAAAATCCCTAACTCATTAAGTCATTCGCACGGCCGGAAACCGAAATAGCAACAGCACAATCAGTTTGAAAGAAATCTGGGTTATACTAAGTATACACACAGCAAATACACCCAGCCAGAGGAAGATTTTAGAAAATATCTTCTAGTTTGTCAGAAAGAGGTGCCAGCTTTTGTTATATCTACTTTTATCGCTCGAATAAAAGGAAAAGACAACCAGCCGACTCTTTCCAGGCGAACCTTGCATTGCTTATAGCACTAAGGAGCAGATACAGAAACGGTTAGAAATTAGATTCAATTTTTAGAAATAAATTTGTTTTAGTAAAAGGGCGGTCATTTGAAGCCGTTTCCTAAATTTGTGTAATTAAGATTAGTTAGTTAGTAGTATTTAACCCTTCTCATGGCATTTGGAGAAGGGTCCGGAAATTTGTCAAAAAACTTGTCCTCAGAACATGCACTTTTGCACCCTCGGAGGGGGTTTTTGATGAATGGATGGATCGAGATTTATTTATGTTTGCATTTTAATGTCTGCTACTGATGTTGCACTTCTGTACTCTTAGTAGATGTTAGAAGTAAGTAGAGATAAATCGTTATTTCTTGAAGTTTGTGAGTGAAATCAGTCATAAATGGTACTTTTATCTCTTGATTAATTTCTGCTCATATTCTTAGAGTGATATACAGCTGAGTTGTTTATATGTTAATGTATGAATGTGTGGGTTACCATTTGGCACTTTTGTACGGTGGAGTCATTTATTTATGCTTGACATATGAATAAATTATTATGTGATATGTTGTTCACAACTGTTTTGCCTAACTTCTTATGCAGAATGGTTTATCTTAATTGATTTATATTCTTATGATAGCTGAATGATCTTTATTACCAGTTATTGTATGAAATCTTTTTAGATCGCATAATAGAAGAATTCTACCCCGGGTTAGTATAGAATATATGTGCTATTTTTGTTAGATTACAGTAGCATAGAGTCAGTTTAGAGTTTAGAATTAAATTAGCTTAAAATTACCTCTAGATTAGCATCATCAAAATCTACACACACACACACATCCTTTAGATTGGGAAGTTGGTCCCATTATCCCCAGTCAGTCCTGCTACACCAAATGGGCAAGGAGCCGCCAACCAGGTTCCGGACCGGGTGGGTATCCCCCTTGTTGTTGACCCGATTTTAGGGCCCTCAACATATTTCTAGTCAAAATGAAAATGAGGAACTTCTTGCCTCGGAGGTAAATGTCGTGTCGACCGACAAGGGCAAACGACTGAAGCAACCAGGGGGCAAGAAGAAAAAGAAAGGGAAGAAGAAGAAACGGGATGAGTCATCTCCTGAAAAACCTTCTGCAAACCCTTCTGGGCAAAGGAAACCCCCTGCGGGGTGTCATATATGCGATGAGTATCATCGGATGAGAGATTGTCCACATAAAGCTGAAGTTAAGAAACTCTTTAAGAGTTCAAAAACCTCAGCAGTATTGACTGATCCGTTTCCAAACCCGGGAACCAAACTGGTTGCCAATCAAAATGCTTCCCGATACCAAGTGCTTATGTTGTCTATCTCAAAGCAGAAAAATGATGCTTTTACAAGGAATAAAGATTACGAGAATCCACAGCTGTCGAATAACAAGGCTAATGAACAACCTAGTAGTTCGACAACAACTTTGACCAAAGGTTTGCCACCCATCATTCCTGAACCAATGATAAAGTCGCCAAAGGGAGTAGTACACAAATCGACATTTAATCCTCGTGCAAAAGTAGCACAGAATTATAATATAGTAGAGGACCTGGCCCAATCGCCGTCCGCTATGTCGACACTTGAGGTACCACAGAATTGCCTCTCCCAAAAGCAAGCTTTATTATCAGCAATAAGTGGGATTGGCCCAATGGATTCCAATCTTGTGGCCTTTGATCATAAAGGATATGACCCTCAGTTACCAGCTCAACTAGCTTTCCTTATTCAAGTGAAAGCCCTCAACAAAACTGTTCATCGAACCATTATTGATGAGGGGGCATCTACATGTATTATGTCGATGAGTTGCTGGAAAAATTTAGGCTCACCACCCGTGTCGAGATCGTCAACGACGTTAAAAGCATTTGATGGACGATGATACACTCCATACGGGATTTTAAGTAACTTGCAAGTTGAACTGGGGGGCAAAACAGTAGAAATTGATGTTGAAGTAATCGACGGAAACCTCGATTACAACATCCTATTGGGAAGGCCCTGGATATATGCCATGGCCGCAGTTGTGTCGACCTACTTCAGGAAAATTGCATTTCCCTTTCAAGGAGGAATTACAATCATCGACCAACAAACATTTGTCCCCAACAGTTCACAAGTTACGGGAAGCATTCCAATGATCCATGGAAGCAATAATTCGCTTCAAAATATCGGAGTAGGTCTCCTAAAAGACCCTGCCTTAATGGGTACTTTTTCCCTACCGCCTCCGAAGAATCTGGCAGAAGTGGCCACAGTGGAAACCCACAATATGAAATCTTCTATATCTAATGGATTCATAAGATTCCTAAACATTTTGTCAGCATGGATCATCGCCATTTTATAAATATTGTAGCAATCAATTTTCTTGGCCTGGGGGGCAAACCCAAATCAATGCTCATCGAGTGTTTGGATAGATAGGTCTAAGGAATATGGTACCTCTTCAGATCCTTGGTCGCATGTACATTCTACAGACGAAGGAATCATTCAATCAATGATGTTAGGAGAGGCACCATGGGAAGATTACCACCATCGTTCCCATCTCCCGGATTACCACGAAGATTATTCCAGCAACCTTAATCATCCTTCAGTTTTTTATTTTCTATCAAATACTGTAAATATGGTGGATTTCGAGGATGGTTCTTATCTCGTGTCGACCTCGTTAAAAAATGAAACAAGGAGTCATGAGGATAGTTCTTTTACTATGTCAACCTCATTAAAAAATGAAACAAATCCCCTTTCCAAATCTCAAAGGTAAACCTTCATTCCAACCACTGAGTTGAATGCAATGAAGCTTGGGGGGCATGCACCTCGATTTGCGTTATTATGCTGGGGGCATGCAAACTTATCACGAGCAGTGTTACTGCAGGGTTCAAGCTCATTAAAAAATAAACCTGCCGCGAGCAGTGTTACTGCATGGTTCAAGCTCGTTAAAAAATAAACATAAGTCATGAGCAAATGTTTCCCCCCAGTGTTTAAGCTCAATAAAAAAAAATGAACCGATTTCCGGTAAATAACCATCGTGAATGTAGTATTTCAGCCTTTAAAAGCCTTGGTTGTGTTCTCATCATCACCTCCACTCTGTATTGGCTGATCATTCACCTCCATTTGATTGTTTACCCCTTTTGAGGAACAGCTGCGAAGAGTGATCTCACTAGCCATCCTTGTAACACTGCCATGATTGGAAAATTCCAAACCTTACCTGGAATCAGCTGCTACCCTTTTTTTATCACTCGTTCCTCAAAAGACGAGTCTCATTTAAGCTCTTTTCAACTCACTCGTAAAATATGAAAATATTGCCAAGCCATTGGCCTCCCCAGCTCCTTAAAGGGACCGGAAGTGCTATCGCTCCTCTAAATTTTAATCTTTTTGGACCTGAGGGACTATTACACAAAAAGATCGAGCGCTTGTTTTGTTCGGCTCGTTAAAAGTATTGAAAATTCATCCCTTCTGTATTGTTTTATACTTTTTCGGACTTAAGGGATTAGATTACGAAAAAGGAATTTTGGAGTTTCCTTTACGTTCCTTTTCAGACTCTCTAAAATTGAAAAGGACCGAGTTATCTTTGTTGTTAAACTCGTTAAAATTTAATAGCAACAAACTTGTCTATAGACGAGAACGAGTTTCACTATCGCTAGGCTCATTAAAACATAGCGATGGGTTTGCCCGAAGGGCAAATTATAGAACAAGAATATGTTATCCTCCTCAAGCTTGACAAAAATAAAGAGGTACTGGCCAGCAATGACTAGCGAAAAATTGGGAAGAAAACTTGAAGAAACTTTGTTGGTAGCAAGTCGCTCTTGAACATGATACTTTCACTCCGCATCCAAGTCGGGTTGGGTTGTTTCATTCACCGGTCACATCACCATGGTCCTATCACACCATCCACATTTGGGGTTAATGCTACCAATCCATCATGTCATTGTCACCGATATGTTCAAGAGAAGTCATTCAGAGAATTCACCTGTGTCTCACCCGCTACAATACATTTACACTCCATTCTTTCATGACCGCCACCCTGAACCTTATATCACCAGATCGTTTTCACCTCCATTAAAATCATTTGCTCCGTTCCGTGTCATTGATGTGGGATTCATTAAGTCCCTCCTGTGACGGATCGCTTCTTGTCGACATCAGCTCATTATCCAAGAAGTCGATCTAGGAACACCCCATTCAGTACTTTGAAGCTTGCATGCCTCAATGGCAAGTTTCTCACTTCCGGCGACAGGTTTACATCAATGACCTTCGACCGAAATATTTTGCGTGGTGTTTGACTCCAAGTCCTTTATTCACACCACGTGAATTGTACTGCAGTACCTTGAGGGGCATTATCATTATCGGTGATTCCTCTCGCACTTGTTAACAGCTTACATCATTGGCTGGTAATCAAGCGATGTCTTTCCATGTTTGACTCCAGAACATCTCTCACATGGATAGACTTTTACTTCGAGTGAAGATCGAACGAGATTGAAGACCCTGGATCTAGTTTCATCCATCCGGGCTGCGATATATATTCAGGGAAATAAAGACATCAAATGTACATCATTGCTGCACAGATAATCATCCAATCAAAGGGATGATGACTCTACCAGAATCATCAGTCTACACTCAGACGATTGTCTGTCCTATGTACATGAAAATGAATTTATAAAGCTGAGCATGGGAATGCCTGCCTCAGCTAGATCATGAAAATATTATGAAGATAATGTATTGTATTGTATCTTATTACAGGTCTCCTCCCAGCTTGAAAGAACTTCGGATCCTCATAATAAAGCATTTCACCCAACATCAAAAGATTAACGACCTCATGCTTTAGGGGGCAACTGTTATAGACATTTTTGGGCACTGCAACCCCAAGCATAAAATGTCCATAAAACAAGGGCTCCTAAGTCCCTAAAAGTGTTGTTCTAACCCCTAAAGGAACAAGGTCAACTGATTACAGCTTCTCCCAGAAGTTCTCCATGAAAAACTACTCAGAACTGGTCAAAACTGGATCATTTCACTTGCTCCATGGCCAGGGTGCGATGCATCGCACCTTGTACACACAGGAAGTGCATTGCATTTCAAAAAGCCCTTCTATGGGGTGCGATGGACGGGAAAAGACAAGTGGCGGAGACAGTTTGCGAGGTGGATGATCATGGAATCTTCCAGAAACTTCTCCTGGGACACTTGCCTCTTAGAATCGCCCAAGGATGAGTAAGAGATCAATGAGATCTCCAAGTGGCATCAAGAACTATCAGAGAGAAGACACTAATCAAAAACCCAGAGCTGACTCACACCTCTGCAAATATCTATATATAGATCTCTCATCCCAGAGATCCAGAGGTTAGAGGCTGGAATTTTGCATATTGTAAGGAATTGTTGTTGGTTTCTTGAGACAGAACATCAGATTGTTGGGTGATCTAAGCTTTGTATGAGGTGAAGAGGGGCTTCCTTGCTGAGAGGATGATGTTGGGTCAGAACAACTGGTTGTAACTCCTCTTGGCTCTTTCTTGTTTATCAATAAAAGCTATTCAAGTTTTCCTCCATACTCTTGTGTAATTTATGTTTGTTGCATTTGTATGGTCAATTTACATCTGATCCTAGATTTTTTATGATTATAGATCCATGTTCTTGTATAGTGCTATGCTACTGTGATCTTACAGGTACTTTGTGAAGTTGGGTGTGCAAGGGAACAAGTAGCGAAAGACTATCAAGAAAGAGAGGAATCGAACCAGGAGATTAGCTCAAGACAGAGGTTGGTCTTCTTTGTTCTTCTCTATCTATACTTCATAAAGGAAAAATTAAAGTAGCTTTACTTTGTTTGTTTCTAAGGTAGCTATCACACCTTAGTGGGATAAGCAGTTCTGAGTAGACACTTTTCCCTGTAACAATTTGGGAACCTGATTCATTGAAGAAGGCATTTAGGCTGGAAAGAAAAATAATGGCCACAAGGAAGCCTACCACTCATAACTATAAAGATGGAAGTGTTGTTTCCCCTAGCCTTCCACAACCTACAAGGTTGACACCACAATAATTGGAAGAAAAAATCACAAAAGGGATTTGTTACAGTTGTGATACCAAATACACTAAACCCTTCCGTAGAAAATTTATGTTAGTAATTTTTTTATGACATACTAATCTACAGTAAGTCTTGGAAGGATCATGTTCAACATGTTGACAGGGTGCTCAAACTATTGGAGGAGAAACATATATATTCAAAAGCCTCCAAATTTTTCTTTGGAGTTCAAGATGTGCAATATATGGGTCATATTGTATCTCATGAAGGTGTTAAGGTAGACCTTAGCAAAATTAAATCCATTAAGGAATGGAAAATCCCTGCATACATAAAGCAATTGTAAGGATTTCTCGAGTTCTTAAGGTATTATCGCAATTTTGTTAAGAATTATGGGAGAATAGCAGCACTCTAACAACATTACTGAAGAAAGATGCATTTTATTGGACTCCAAAAGCAACAAAGGCATTTGAACATCTTAAAGAGGAAATGTGCCAAGTACCGGTCTTAGCTACGCTAGACTTCACAAAAACCTTTATTGTGGAATGTGATGCCTTAGGAAATGGAATTGGTGTTGTTTTAATACAAGAAGGAAGACCCATTGCTTTCGAACCTCGTCCAATCAAAGGAAAGTATTTACACAAAGCTATTTATGAGAAGGAAATGTTTGCAATACTACATGCACTTAAGAAATGGCAACCTTGCCTAATGGGAAGACACTTCAAGGTAAAAATGGATCATGATAGTCTTAAATAATTTTTAGAACAAAGATTATCTTCAGAAGAGAAACAAAAATGGGTCATAAAGATGTTGGGTTATGACTTTGAAAGCATCTACAAAAAAGGGAAGCAAAATGTTGTTGCAGATGCACTCTCAAGAAAGGATGAGGATTGGGAAGCATTGTTTTGTGCCATTTCTATTATCCAACCAGATCGGATAAACGAAACAAGGGATGAATGGAAGAATAACGAAGAATTATGGGAACTCATTCAAAATTTGTAGCAAGATCCCAGTACATCTGATACATTTAACTAGAAAAATGATTCTTTATGGTACAAAGATCACTTATACCTCTGCAAGAATTTCCAACTCAAACAAAAGATTCTTCTGGAATTTCACTCCTCTCCCTTAGGAGGGCACTTGGGATTTTTAAAAACTTACCACAGGGTTAAGAAGGATCTTTTTTAGATGGCCTTAAATCTAATATTCAAAATTTTGTGGTGAAATGTTTGGTTTTCCAACAAAATAAAGTTGAGACGATTAAGACCCCGGGTCTGTTACAACCTTTATCCATTCCAAGCCAATGTCGGGAGGAGGTTTCAATGGATTTTATCATAGGTTTACCCAAGTCTGAAGGAAAGAGTGTCATCATGGTGGTATTTGATAGACTTACTAAGTATGCAAACTTTTGTGCATTATCTTATCCATTTAAAGCCAGTACAGTTGCTACTGCATTTATGGAACATTTCAAAAGCTGCATGGAAACCCAAAGATTATTGTAAGCGACAGAGATCCCATTTTCACTGGAAAATTTTGGACAGGATTATTTTCTTGTTTGGGTACTCGGTTAGCTCATAGCTCATATTATCATCCCCAATCTGATGGGAAAATTGAGATAGTGAATAAATGTTTGGAATGATATCTTCGTTGCTTTGTATCTGATAAACAGACACGATGGGTTAAGTGGTTGCCTCTGCATCTATTTGTCTCCATGCCTAAGATATGTTTTGCAACTCCAAGATCCTTCATTGAGTAAATTCAATCTTCAAGAGTCTGAAATTGTCCTCTTTTTGACAAAACTTTTTCCTTCCTTTCCATCTTTTCCATAATAATTTTGTTGCAATTTTAAGCTAAAGGTCATCCTAGATATGCTCAAATATCTAAAAAGGTATTTATCAACCATGATTTATAAAAAAAAAAAAAATCTTTGTAAAATTTAATTCAAACATTCCTACAGCTATTGAATCTCGTTTATTCTACAGCTAACCAAGAATTTTGTAGTTATCTCCATGGTTAGATAGGTTCTAGTGCATCAGAGGACGAATAAAAGGGACCAGCAAATGGAAAATGGTTAGCATATGGAAATCCACATGTCTTGGTGATCTGGAAAGTTACATGGTTTGAGGGATCTGGAAGTCAAACCAAAAGTCTATTCTAGTTATGACACTCGAACGATAAGCATATTTTGAAGGTGGTTATTAGCAGGATCAAGCGATCATGGAAATGATTGAGCAACCTTTGCAGCCGGTGTGATAGATCAAATCCCCCATGATTTTCTCTTTTAGTAGAAAATCATGAGGAGAACAAATTTCATCTTGATTTTACTTCCTAGTTGTTATTTTATTCAAATTACCTCTCAGCTTAGGACTCTTAGAATAGTTATTCAATAAAGATGTATAAAAATCCCTGAGGTGAAGCTAGAGACAGTAGTTATCATTGTTAAATTGTTGCATATTATTTGTGTTAAAGACCTTTGCGATTAATATAAAACTTTGTTTTTGAATCAATGCATGGCTAAGTAATTTAAAATACGGTTGTGAACTTGCACTCAACAGGAGGGCCCCCTGGAGAGTTGTAAGAGTAGATTAGATTTCAATTATTCTTACTATAGTTTGTTTGATAAATAGTTTTCTTCCATTGTATATTGTTGATGCATTTTATTGACCAATTCCTAGTTTAAATAGACCACTCGTAAAAATGAAAAAATATTTGATTTTCATAGTACATTTCATTCATCAATTTCATTTCATAGTTTAGTTAATTTTTCTAAGAATTTTCATGAATGATAAATATAGATATTTTGAAGTACCATTGTGCACACTATTAATCCTTTGAAGTTAAAAATTGAATTTATAATTTGTTGAAGAAGTCTCATTTTAATTTATTCCCTGCAAGTAGAACTAGAATTAATTTTCTACAAGTAGGATTGGAGTTTATTTTCTATAAAGTAAACTTAGGATTTATTTTTAGCAAATAGAGTTATAATTTCTTCAATTAGAATTAAAATTATTTCCTGCAAGTAGAACTAAAATTTCCTTTTCACAATTAGAATTTGTGATTTTGAATTCATAGATTAGTCCAGCAATTAAAATTTTGATCTCATTTTTCTTTGAAGTAGCTTTAATTGGAAAGAACGTGTGTGTGGCAATACTTTGATTCAATCTAACATTTGTTCATATTTAGATCAATTTCATCTTTTAAAAACCAAAGATAAAACTCCTAGCATATATTGTGCACATACACTTCATAAGTACACGAACTTGGTTGACAATTAATGAATTAATTTAACATCAATTAAATTACCCAACATTTTGGTGCTGTTGCCAGGGAAGTGTGTATAGGATTTCATTTTTCATTTTGTTTGCATATCATTTTAGATGCATGATAAAAGCATGATAAAAATCATCTAGAATTCATGTATAGAGAAATGGATTATAGGGGTAGATTTGTACGTAGAGGTAGAAGTTCAATACCAACATCACCACTCACTCCCGCTAGACCACACAGTTACACACCATCCACTGAAACTCGCATTCCATCCATAGCAGGTATACATAGACTTCCTGAGGTGCATAGATATGAAATCCAACCTAAATATTCACCAACTTCTTCCACTGAAGTTGTAGTTGAATAACCTATATCCGAAACAGAAGGAGTAATATTTATCTCTTCAACAGGAGAACAAGAATTAAAAGTACCCAGTGAGGAAGAGGGATTTTTTAATGATATACCATTAGTAGAGGAGACAGAAGAAGAGCTAGATAATCCTATCATTGAACCTTATATTAGCTCTAAAGAATCTATAATGGTAGGGGAAGGAGAGGAGAAGTATATAATGTATATGGTGGACCTAGGATTGGAGGTGGAAGAGGCATAGGAGGATGTGCAGGATGAGGTGGTAGAGGAGGTAGGGGAGAACCATATTTGTATGGATTTCCTATCTTTAATGAAGATACCATAACCATAATGAATAATATATCACCTTCTATTCTTCCTAATTTTCATGGCCTAATAACTGAGGATCCGGAAACATTTCTTTTTGAGTTTGAAGTATTATGTAGATCCTATGATTATTTACTTGATACTCAACAATTGAAATTATTTCTATCTACTCTAAAAGATGGAGCACTTAAATGGTTCATGGGACTAGGGACACATAGTATTAGAACATGGGAAGAAATGAAAAATTTGTTCCTAGAAAAATATAAAGATTATTGTATGCCCCATAACCTTAAGGATGAAGTCTTTAAGATGATGCAAAAGGAGGATGAGAGCATTGAAGACTTAGTTGAAATGTTTTCTTACAATGTTAAAAGGGCTAGGATGCATGAACTAGATGAAAAAACATTAAAATATCTTTTGCTAAAATCTATAAGAGATGAGTGGATTGACCTTCTCAACTTAATGGGAAAAGGAGATATTTCTCAACTTTTATTTGGTGAGATGTGTGATTTTTGTAAACATATTTCAAGAGGCAAGGATAGAACTGGTAAGAATTCAATATATCCAGTCATGTCAAGAGTAGTAATTCTGCAACTGGAACAGTGAGTAGAGCCAAAAAAGGTAAATTGCTTGATAACTTCAAAAAATATATTCTTAGGAATCTTAGTGAACAACTAGATACTCTCAAAATACAAAATAAGAAAAAAGATGAAAATGTTGCATGATCTATTTTTTGTCATAAGTGTAGCAAGAAACATGCTTTGAGAGAATGTCCTCTTGATAGTGTAGAAATTTTTGTCATATGTGATTAAAATCATGATAGAAGGGAGTCTCCCTCAATATCTACTCTTAAATTTGCCTTTCAAGATGAACTTGGAACAAGACAACCAGAGTCACTTTGCTTTGTTGCTAAAATACTATGGCAAGCCCAACATCCAAATATGACATAAGGCTTCAACACTCAATACCAATCCTATGAACAACCACAAAATAATTGGACTGCACCTATGCCTTGGCAACCTTGGTCTCCTCAACCTCAAAATCCATCTAGGGGACTGATCTAGTGGATCAAATTAGTGCTCAAAATTCAAAGTGTGTCAAAGGGCTGAAAATCGGCGCCAAAGCGAAGATATTGTCACACTGAATCCAACACAACTCTTTTCACTCAAAATCGATATCAAATGCTCCCGATATCACGTTCTCATCGATTTGGTAAACACATAAAAATTTTAAAATGTGGTTTCGGGGATGCCTCCCATCAACCAATGGGATGAGGAAAAGTGGCATGTTTTCATTGGTTCATTTGGTGGCTTTTTATTGGTTCAAGTGCCATTGGGTGGACCAATTAGGAGATGCCACGTGGGCTGATCCCTGGCTCCCACCTAGCCTCTTATTGGTTGTGTAAAATTTTTGTTAAAGGCTAAATTTCCTCCACAAGGTTTGAACGCGAGACCTACCACCTGCCGGCCAAGACCTCCACCAACCCACCTACGTTGGTGCTTCTTAAACTATAGGCAACAAATGTTATTTAAAGTGTATATGATGAACAATTGGAGGAAGGCGGTCGAGCTAAGATCTAGCCCCTGGCCATGCCAGCGCCATGGGACCATAGGCAGGGGGCCAAGTGTTAGGCCTTAGCCCGACCCACGACCCAAATACCGTCAGAGCCAAGCCCATGACCGGAGGTGAAAGTTAAAGGAGCCATCCCTGGGGTCACATGACTCCATATGACCATGGGCGCAGCAATGGAGAGGGGACAGCCCCAAGGTCACATGGTGGCTGTAAAACCAACAGCCTAGGCACGAAAGGAGCCAGCCCTTAGGGGACCAACCCCATGACACATGTGCCCCCAGGTGACGAAATTGGTGTGGAAAAGGGGCTCAGAGTTAGGCTCGAGAATTTGGCCACCTATGCGGTCATATGTGTGCCACGTGACCATGATTTTCGGAAATGGGGGCTTAATGGGTGGATTAACCGTCCTATAATTTTGCCTATAGAGTGGAGTGTAGGCTAGAATTGTGCACTGATTCTGGGTTTGGGGTGCTCAAGCCAGGTTTATGCCGAATTGGAGGATGATTAGCTGTAGAATGGAGTAAAAACTTGAAACAATCATAACTTACTCAATTTTTTGCCAAATGAGGTGCAGAAAGAACCAAAATGGGGGTTTTTGACAGTGTTGTATCCATTGGATACATCATTTTTTCTGTTTGAACTTTGTAAAAACACTTTTGAGAATTTTAATGAAATAGGCTTTGCATTGGAAGTTGGACTAGGAGATGTTTTCTAGAACAGGTGTGAACTCCTTTATCATCCTTTGTGTTATGTGTTTCAGATACGCTTATTTTGTCTTTGTTGGGCTATAAATTATGGTTAAAATTTACATGTTAATGTGTTTAGTAAACTGATCCTCTACCCAAAACACATATAATTTTCACTTGCAAATTGTTAAAAATATTCAAGTTTACATATATAGATCATTTTAGTATCAGAGCAACAGGTTATTTTGAAGATTTGATTTGTTTGCAAGTGGTTTTATGATGCTTATAAGGTTGAAGCTCAAAAGAAGAGAAGGAGAAGTTGTGGAGCCAAGATCTCAAATTGTTTCAAGGAGAACAAACACACCTCAGGTTTCAATAGTCATGGCACATGAAGAAGGCTCTAAAAGGATGTTTGACGATGAAAGAACTTTCATAAAAGCATTATGTTGAAAATTGGCAACAAGAAATTGCTAAAAATAGAAGTGCTAAAAATAGCACTACTAAAAATAACAGTTTGGGCATCAGTGCTAGATTGGGCAACAGGGAATGAAAAATGGAAGTGCTAAAAATAGAAGTTCTATTTTTAGCAGTTCAAGTTGGATTCCTATTTTTAGACAGTCCTTGGTCTAAAATAGGAAGTAAAATTTGAATTTGGTCTTACCAGCAGTTTGAATATTAATTAGTTAATTTAGTTTGAGTTAATTAGTTAAGGAAATCAAACTTGAAGTCTTTGTGAGAACATGCAATAATTTCTCCACTGATTGGGGAATGTGTCCTTGATTTGCTCCACTGATTGAGGAATTAAGGATGAGTTCTATATTGAGAGGATCAGTTGACTTAGTTTAACTTAGTCAAGTTTAGTTAGATTAATTTAACAAGTTGTTAAATTAATGAGATACAATTTGTTGATGCTTGCATGCATGTGACAACTGTTATTTTCAGATAACTGAGTATTCTCTCATGGATAACTGATGCATGTCAGTTCAGACAGAGACCCAGTTGAGATCAGATGAGGGACTACTATCAGTTGCTAGGATATTCCTTGTGAATATTCCTTGCATGCAGGAGGAACTTGAGTCCTCAAGGATTGTGTAGTTGGACCTAAGGTTGACAACTGGTATGACTGGGGCCAATGCACACATGTTATGTAATTGGACCCCAATCAAAATTGCGCAAGGAAATAGGGGCTTGGAGGACTTGTGGAGCCTATATATACAGGCCTAGATAGTCCATGAGCTACATCATCATAGTACAGAGAGAGCAGGATAGCTTTTGAGCTGATTCTTTTTGTATGTTGTTGAGGATTTCCACTTGATTGATAATACAGAGATGGGGTTTTAGGCTGGTGCTTTCCCTAGGTTATATCTTCTGTGTTATGGTTGATTACTTCTCATTCTCAGTTATATCTGTTCATGCTTGATTTTGCTCATGTTCAATTAAGATTCCGCTAAGTTTATGGTAGATGTAGATCTAGTATTATTCTTTAGTACATTGCATATATCAGTTGGATCTGCAGGTGAAATTTCTACATGATATCAGTGAGCTAGCTGATTTGTAGAGAAAATTCTACATGGTATTAGAGGACAAGTGATCAAGGAAGAACAGTATGCAAGAAGGAAGAATTTTGTGGTTTTTGAATATTGAATTGAGTTCTTATCACATCTATTTCATTGATGGAATTCTATGGTTTGAGACTCGAATATGCCCTTGATGGTAGTTCGAATTATATAGCCTGGAAGGATCGCATGGAGGCAGTATTAGAAGATAATGGTCTAGAGGACTTCATTGATCAAGAAGTCTAGAAGCTGATGCTACTCAACTAGCGGAATGGAACAAGTGTGTGGCTAGAGCTAGGAGAATCCTCTTGGAGGGAGTTCGAGATCACATTGTCTCGAGCCTCCATGGGAAAAAGACTCCGTTTTCGATGTGGAAAACATTGAAAGATCTTTATCAGAATAGCAGTGATCAGAGGAAGCTAGCACAGAAGGACAAACTTCGAAATATCAAGTGTGAAAGTGGGGACACGATCTTTATGTATCTGAACAAGCTCACCTTATGCAAGGATGAGCTTGCAAGTGTAGGGGTCGTGACATCTGATGATGACATGGTGAGTCTAGCACTCCTTTGCCTTCCTAAGAGCTAGCACAGCTGCCAGGACTCGATTAATGGAAGGGAGAAACTACCAGATTGGGAACGACTATGGTCGGATTTGATGCAGGAGGAGATAAGAAGAAGCACCAGAGATGGTTCTTCATCCATGGACAATGAATAAAACGGTGCCTTAGCGAGTAAGGTGAATAAGGGGAAGGAGAAGGTTTCTCTTTCCGAATCCAGTTCTTCCCATGGTGGGAAGAAGGTTGACAAATCAAAAGTGCGATGCTTTCGTTGTCATGAGGTGGGCCATTTTGTTACAAATTGTCCACAAAGGAAATCAAAGAAGGGATCCAAGGAAGGATCTGAAGGTGAGGCACTTGCTTCACAGTTCAAGTTGGATTTCACACTCTTTGCATGCATGGTTTCATCCATGGTGGGAAGTGGTTGGTTTCTTGACAGTGGAGCTTCTTTCCACATGACCAGCGATAAGAGTTTGTTCAGTACTTTGGAGGAGAAAGATCTCCAGATACTTATAGTGATGGGTAATGATGAAAAGTATAGTGTCTCAGGTGTAGGCACAGTTATTTTTCAGAGGGAACCTGGAGCTCACCTTACCTTGACTAATGTCAAGTATGTACCAGGACTGAAGAGAAACTTGGTGTCGATCGCGATGCTGGAAGATAGAGGATATGATGTAGTCTTCAGTAAGGGAAAGGTTTTCCTTAGACACATCATCACTAGACAAGTGAAGCAGATCAATTCATGAGTCAAGAACCTGTATGCTCTTAAGGTTCAAGATGCATGCAAAGCCTTGAGCAACAAGGCAACTGATGGAGACTTGGTGGTTGAGAGGGAGAGTATATTACCTCTCAACATGCAGCGCCAGAAGAAGTCTCAGACAATTATGGAGGAGCCACGATTGGTGCAGCAGCTTCAGGAGGTTGTGGAGCAGCCACAACAGGGGAAGCTTAGTGGAGATCGAGTAGAGACATTTACTCATGAAAAGATCTTCAGTAGGGGGAAACTTCAATCCAGGTGGGCTGAGGGATCACATTCAACCATACCTCCAGGTAGGAGGTAGGGCGATGTAGAGTGATCATCCCAAGGATGAGGGGCAGGATCCTTGAGGTACCCAACCTCTTGGATGAGACCTTGCTACGGGAGCCCCAATGTGGAGTAGTAGGAACTGACTAATTGCGTAGAGATAGATGTGGATGGAGTGGTAGAGAGAGCTACAGTTCAGGGAATCCCAGGACAGCACAGAGCATGTAGGTTGCAGCAATGCGAGAGGCACAAGTGTGTTGCATAGTGTAGGGTATCATAGAGAAGGTTGCAACAGTGCGAGATGCATGGAGATGTTGCAATACCGTAGAGGTCAGAGAGGTAGCACTTGTCAGCAGCAGGTAGAGCTTCAACATCAGAGTATGTTTCTAGCCCAACAGAGAGGTCAGTTGGGAGTTTTTTTGTTCCGAGAACTGCTGGAGCAACCACACTTGGTAGATGTGTTGCGTGTAGAACATTCCAGAGGTACAGGATCAAGTTTGAGAGGAAGCCTTTCTTATTGAGAGGGAGTATTGAAAATTGGCAACAAGAAATTGTTGAAAATAGCACTGCTAAAAATAACAGTTTGGGCATCAGTGCTGGATTGGGCAACAGGGAATGAAAAATGGAAGTGCTAAAAATAGAAGTTCTATTTTTAGTAGTTCAAGTTGGATTCCTATTTTTAGACAGTCCTTGGTCTAAAATAGGAAGTAAAATTCGAATTTGGTCTTACCAGCAGTTTGAATATTAATTAATTAATTCAGTTTGAGTTAATTAGTTAAGGAAAATCAAACTTGAAGTCTTTGTGAGAACATGCAATAATTTCTCCACTGATTGGGGAATGTGTCCTTGATTTGCTCCACTGATTGAGGAATTAAGGATGAGTTCTATATTGAGAGGATCAGTTGACTTAGTTTAACTTAGTCAAGTTCAGTTAGATTAATTTAACAAGTTGTTAAATTAATGAGATATAGTTTGTTGATGCTTGCATGCATGTGACAACTGTTATTTTCAAATAACTGAGTATTCTCTCATGGATAACTGATGCATGTCAGTTCAGATAGAGACCCAGTTGAGATTAGATGAGGGGAAGTGTACTATCAGTTGCTAGGATATTCCTTGTGAATATTCCTTGCATGTAGGAGGAACTTGAGTCCTCAAGGATTGCGTAGTTGGACCTGAGGTTGACAGCAGGTATGACTAGGGCCAATTCACACATGTTATGTAATTGGACCCCAATCAAAATTGCACAAGGAAATAGGGACTTGGAGGACTTTTGGAGCCTATATATACATGCCTAGATAGTTCATGAGCTACATCATCCTATTACAGAGAGAGCAGGATAGCTTTTGAGCTGATTCTTTTTGTACGTTGTTGAGGATTTCCACTCGATTAATAATACAAATATGTGGTTTTAGGTTGGTGCTTTCCCCAGGTTATATCTTCTATGTTATGGTTGATTACTTCTCATTTGTTTAAAATGCAACAAGATGATGGAGCTTAGTGAAAAGAAGTCGCCTTCACTAAGTGGGCCCGCAGGCTATTTTTGGCGCAAAGTCTATTTTTAGACATATGGATCATGGTCTATGAGTTGCAGGATGCTATTTATGGATGATTGGTCATGTTGGTAAAAAATAGATGGACCTCTATTTTTAGACATATGGGCGGAGTCTATTTTTAGACTGCCAATCAAAAAATAGAACAGTCGAATATTATTAGCTCTTAGTAATATTTTTACTATAAACATTATCTTATCCTCTTGCAGCACTTCAGTTTGAGCTATGGATGTGGCACATGCAACTGCCAGAAGGAAATATGCTTTTCCTATGGGTTAGGTGAGCTATTGCATCATGGACTTCAGTTAGAACTCAAGTGATTGAGTTTGGTGGAGTTGATTGAGGAGTTGATGGAGTTGTGTTCAGTTTGACTTAGTTGAACTAGTTGTATTTGGTCTAACTGCCAAATACACTAGTGATGAATGATGTGAATTAATTATTAATTAATTCACTAATTATTAACTCATAAATCAACTAAAGAATACATCAGTTAACTCAGTGCATGGACAGTTCAGTGGAGACAAGTGTTAGAGGTGGGTGAAAGGGTGAGACTACTATCAGTTGTGACTATAGCTGTGCATGAGATTTGCACAATCATTGATTGAGATTTCCAATGAGGATTGCACAGTACAAGCCAAGGGAATTCAAACTTGGATCTGATCTATTCTCAACTTGGATTGCGCAGTAGAGGCAGGCAAACAGTGGAGGAGATTTGAACCCGTGACTTGTTCAAATCTGAGCTAGTTTGTGTGTAGCATGTGGAGATAGTACTGAGTACTTGTGAGGAGTATTGTACTATGTATTATTACATGTTCTCTATCATTATAATATACAGATAGTTGGGGGTATTCAGTTGTATTCTTTCCCCATTACATACTGTGTTGATATGTTTGATTGATGTTTCAATGTGCGCATGCGATTGTTTCTTTAATTTCGCAATTTGATGATCAATGGTAGAGGAGGTTATGTATTATGCATGTATTCTGCAAATAGTGTATAATCAGGATAATCTCTGTGAATAAGTGTTATATTATTCAAATTTCTACATCATTCTCAGTTATATCTTTTCATGCTTGATGTTGCTCATGTTCAATTAAGCTTCCGCTAAGTTTATGGTAGATGTAGATCTAGTATTATGCTTTAGTACATTGCATATATCAGTTGGATCTGCAGGTAAAATTTCTACATGATATCGGTGAGCTAGTTGATTTGTAGAGAAAATTCTACACATTATTTGAGATGTCTGAGATGGTTTATGTTCTTTATGAGGAGGGAAATGCAAGGTTGTATGGACAAATCCAAAACCTCCAAAATGAGATGGAGGAAAAGGAGACAAGTCTCCAAAAGGGAATGGAGAGAATGGTGACAAACCACCACCTTCACCTCCATCATCCTCATCCTCATATTCATCCTCATCTTCAACTTCTTCTACCCTTTCAAAAACACCTCCAAATTCCCCAAGTGGTCATGGTAAAACTCCTTTGCTTAAGCTTGATATTAAGTTTGAATTGCCTATGTATAATGGATAGGTAAATGCAGGGAGATTGGATAACTGGATTCGTCATATTGAAGTGTATTGCAGGATACAAAGAATCAAAGATGATGAAACCAAGATTTAGCTTTTTTCTTTTAGACTGGAAGGTGCAGCACTAATTTGGTGGGAAACCAAAACTCAAGAGGACATGAAGAAACATGGTAAGGTTTTATCCTCTTGGAATGATTTTTTTGTTTCAATAACAAGGCAGTTTTATCCATTAGCATACATGCAAAAATCTATTAGATTGGAAAAACTTTAGGCAAGCTAAAGGGAAAAATGTGCAATCTTATACTCAAGAATTTAGAAAAAGGGCTTTGATTTTGGGCATAGATTTTTCTTCTCAAGATACTTTGCTCAAATACATTGGAGGATTGCATAGTTACTTGAGACATACCATTCTCATGTTTAACCCTACAAAACTAGATGAATTTTGTGTTCAGGCAACTCATTTAGAGGCAAGAGGGAAAAATGTTTCTAAAGAAACTAGTGAGAGTTCCTTTGAGTCTGGAGAAAAAGGAAAGGGTAAGTTCAAAGGAAAAGGAAAGAAGAATGCTACCATCAAGATGGAGAAAGAAAAACTTACATGTAAACATTGTTCCAAAGAGGGCCATGATGAAGATCATTGCTGGAAACTTCATCCAGAGATGAGACCCAAAAAGTTTAAAAACAAGGAGAAAGAGAAGACAGTTGCAACTACACAACATGATTTAGGTTCTGATTCCGGGGATGAAACAAAGATCACAACCATGGGTTTGAAAGGTAAGGAAATTTCAAGTACCAGTTATTCAAATTGTATTAATGAAACTCAATATGAAAAAAAAAAGAATAGAGTTTTTCCACATTAGATTCATTTCAAAACATACCAAGATAGATATATTGTTTGCTAGTTGCTCACAAGAAAATATTATCTAATAAGACCTTGTCAAGAAGTTGAATTTAGAAACCATTCCTCATCCTAAACCTTATCCTCTAGGTTGGATATGTGACAATGAAAAATTGCATGTGACAAAAAGATGTAAACTGAAATTTTCAATCACTGCAAACTTTTTAGATGAGGTAGAGCTTGATGTAATTCCAATTGATATATGTGGTATTGTTTTGGGAAGCCCATATCTATATGATAGGAGAGCTATTTTTCATCGCCATGAGAACAAATATCATTTTTTCAATAATGGGATTGAGTACATTGTTAGAATACACAGCAAGAAGTTGAACACATCTCTTGTAAATGCAGGACAAATGAAGAGGATTGTTAATGCTAGTTAGAACTTTGCATTGTTAATGATCAAACATGAAAATGTTGAGGAATCTAGAACCTTTAAAGGATATGAATCAAGTTTGAAATCGGATTTCATTGAGGTTTATAATTCATGTGATAAGATGTTTCAGGAGTTTAACATGTTTCCTCCTAAACGAGATAAACAAAATGAAGTGAATTTGCATTAGGATGCATCATTGTTGAACATTGGTACGAACAAGATGCCAGTGTTAAAGCATGCAGAGGTCAAAAAGAAAATTCAAAGTCTATTCGAAAAAGAGGACATTGATCCCAAAACATATTCTTGTGGGTTTCATAATGTTTTAGCTTTGAATAAGGATGGTGCATGGCGATGGTAATCGCATTAAGTAAAGAGTCAAGCCAAGTGCAAGGCTAGAGATGTTAAGCATCGTCATGACGACAGTGTTCAAGGTGAAAGGAACTTCAAATTGTTTAAGTTTCCATTGATTGAAAACTGAGGAGGGAATGTGCATATTCCTTCAAAGGAAATTTTATGTTCTACTTATCTTGAAAAATTGTAGAAAGATGTCATCATTGACAGAAAGCCTAGGACTCCAAAATCAGGGAAAGTGATGTACTTTCATAGCAAGCTCAAAGAAGCAAAGTCAAGCAAAGTTCAGTGGATTGAGACTAGAAGGGTGAGGAAGTTGTACCCTCATATATTTGTTGACTGATAAAGATATTTTGGAGGTCCAAAAGTTTCCAATGGGGACAAGTGATCTGATGGATCAAATTAGTGCTAAAAATTCAAAGTGTGTGATCGGGATTAAAACTAGCACCAAAGCGAAGATCTCTTCTCCCTAAATACAATGCAACTCGTTCCACACAAAATAGATATCAGATGCTCTCGATATCATGTTCTGATCGATTTGGCAAAGAGCTAAAAATTCTAAAATGTCGTTGCAGGGATGCCTAGTTAGCAGTCTGTACACTCACTAGGAAATAATTAGATAGGGTGAATGTACCTCCCATCAACCAATGGGATGAGGACAAGTGGCATGTTTTCATTGATTCATTTGGTAGCTTGTTATTGGTTCAAGTGTGATTGGGTGGACTAATTAGGAGATGCCACATGGCCTCCTATTGGCAGTGTAAAAATTTTGTTTGAGGCTAAACTTCCTCTGCAAGGTTCGAACGTGAGACCTACCACCTTCTATCCAAGACCTCCACCATCCCACCTACGTTGTTTCTTGTTAAATTATAGGAAACAAACATTATTTAAGGTTTATATGACGCGCCATTGGGGGAAGGGGGTCAGGCTAAGCCCTATCCCCTGGCCACCCTGGCACCATGAGACCGTAGGCGGGGGGGCAAGGGCTAGGCCTTAGCATAGCCCACGGCCACAGCTCGCGACCCAGACACCATCGAAGCCAAGCCCACGACCAAAGGCGGAAGTTAAAGGGGCCAGCCCCAAGGTCACATGACGCCATACGACCATGGGCGTGACAATGAGAGGGCCCAACCCCAAGGCCATATGGCGTCCATAAAACTAGGAGTGTGGGTGCAAAGGGTGCCAGCCCCAGGACACATGTATGCTTAGGTGACCAAAATACAGCGGAAAAGGGGCTCAAAATTAGGCCTGAGAATCTCGGACCCCTATGCGGTCATATGTGTGCCACGTGACCATGATTTTTGGAACTGGGGGCTTAATGGTCAGACTAAACATCTTACAATTTCGCCCGTCGGGCAAGAGTGTAGGCCAGAATTGTACGTCTGTTCCAAGTTTGGGGCGCTCAAGCCAGGTTTAGGCCGAATTGGAGGATGTTTCGCTGTAGAATGGAGTAAAAACTTGAAACATTCATAAATTACTCTATTTTTGGCCAAATGAGGTGCAAAAAGAACCAAAATGGGGGTTTTTGACAGTGTTGGAACCATTGGAGACATAAAAGAAAAATTAAGCTTTTTAAAAGCATGTAAACACACTTTTGAGCATTTTAATGAAAAAGGCCTTGCATTGGAAGCTGGACCAGGAGATGTAGCCAGGGAGAGGGGTGAACTCCTTTATCATGCTTTATGTTATGTGTTTCAATTATGCTTATTTTGTCTCTATTTGGCTGTAAATTATACTTAAAATTTACTTGTTTATGTGTTTAGTAAACTAATCCTCTACCCAAAACACATATAATGTTCACTTGCAAATTGTTAAAAATCTTCAAGTTTACATATACATATTAGGGACAAGGTTGGAAAAAATTCTTATGACAGAAATCCCGAATATCCTCAATTTCAACAATATTGTCCCATGTTTCCACCTCAACCAAACCAACCCCCTCAATTCCAAGCCCAACCACAAAATCAACAACTTTCATTACCATCCACTCCATTTCCTCAAAAATCCAATCAACTACCTACTCAACCACTCCCAAATCCAAATAATAAAAATCAACAATCTATCTATAACGTAGAAGGTCAAAAATTCAAAGCTTGTATGATAGCCCCATTAGGTCTAAATGATGTTCAACTTAGATATGGTAGGGTTTTACAAAAAAGTCACCACCAATTTTCATCCAAAAATCTAAAGAGGATGAAACTCTTGAAAAAGAAACATTTCTTAATCAAGAAAAGGCTCCTCCAAAGGAATATGTTCCTATATATTTGAAGGGTGACCAAATAAATCCAACTCCTATAGTTCCTCTATTAAAACAACCTTCTATTTCCTTACAAGATCCACCTTTTCCTGAGATGCACAAAATCTATAAAGGAATGGAAACGAAAATTTTCTTACCATAATACGATATGTTAGATGAACTAAAGAATGTTTGCATCAAAATTCATTTCCTTCAAGATATAAATGAAATGCCAATATTTCAAAAACCATTAAGGAGTTATGCATTAGGAAACCGGAAGAAAAATAAAAGATATCAAAAACATCCAATTGGTAGGAAAAATTGTTGATATTATGATGGGGAAACCAATAGTTCAAAAATATCTAGATCCAAGTAGCCCCATTGTAAAAATTTACATCAAATGGTATCGAGATTCCAAGCACCTTGATTGATCTAGGAGCATCCATCAATATTATGAGCAAACAATCTATGGATCAATTAAAGCTTCCTAATATTCATTATAATCCTACATTATTACAATTAGCAGATAGATATGTTAGCAAACCTGATGGTATATTGGAAGATGTATCCATTTCTCTAGATTCTTGGGAATATCCTGTTGATTTATGATTTTAACTCCCAAGAATAATTTAGGAGGCCATCACTTGATCCTTGGTATACCTTGGCTAGCTATAGTTGATCCATTGTTGTAGATCTGGTGATATGTATATTTCTGATGGAAACTCTACTAAGAAATCCACATTGTATCCACCTACAAAAGTAATAATTGAAGTAAAAGTTGAAATTTGGATAGATGATGATAATGAGGACTTTGATGATATTCAACCAGTATTTACTCTTTCCCAAATAGAGGAAGATGATCAATTAATAAACTTAATAAATAATAATGATTCTTCTTCATATTGTGCACAAGATCAAAGTTTTCTGAAACAATGTAATATTGAATATCTATCATCTCATCAAATGGTTTTCATTCTATGGAAAAGTTTGGCAATTCTTTAGTATAAATTGTTCCAGGAAAAACACTAAACATTAATAATAACTTGGGAGAATTTCAAAAAGAGAAAAATGATAAATATGTTGGAAAAACAATCATTTACTTGTGCATGGGAGTATACTGATATGAAAGGATTGATCCCAAAACTTGTATGCATCATATTTATATCCAGGAAAATGCCAAACCAATTATACAACCTTAGAGGAGGTTGAATTCTAATCGGAAAGAAATTGTTAAGGAAGAATTACAAAAATTACTTAATGTGAATTTCATCTATCCAATATTAGATAGTCAATGGGTGTCACCTTTGGTGATTGTTCCAAAGAATAATGGAAAATGGAGAGTGTGCATTGATTATATGGAATTGAACAAAGCTACTTTGAAAGGTCATTTTCCACTACCTTTTATAGATCAAGTATTAGATACCTTAGCAGGAAAGAAATATTTTTAATTTCCTCATAGTTTCAATGGGTATAACCAAATCCAACTGGCGCCAAAAGATTAAGATAAAACAACATTTACATGTTCTTGGGGAACATATGCCTAGAGGGTACTTCCTTATGGATTATGTAATGCACCTGCAACATTTCAAAGAGCAATATTGGGTATCTTTTCTGATCTAATTCATGATTGTGTGTAAGTATGCATTAATGACTTTACTATTTATGGAAATACTTTTGAAGAAGCTCTTGAAAAATTAGAAAAAATTCTCATTAGATGTATAGAAGTAATTTTTTCATTAAGCCATGAGAAGCATTTTATGATGTTTAATGAAGGAATTGTTTTAGGCCACCATATTTCAAGTGATGAAATCAAAGTGGATACATCTAAGGTATAAGTAATTTCTAAATTTTCAATTCTTGTTTTTCAAAGTGATGTTAGAATTTTTCTTGGTTTCACTAGTTATTGTAGGAGATTCATAAAAAAAAATCACAAAAATAGTCTCTCCACTTTTCAAACTTCTTACAAAACATTGTTAATTTGTTTGGAATTCTGACTGCCATAAATAATTTTAAACATTGAAGCAGAAAATCGCTAAAGCACCAATTTTAAGAGGGCCTAATTGGTCTCTCCCTTTTCACATTTCAACTAATGCTTAAAATGCAGTCTTAAGAGTTGTGTTGGGACAGAAATATCTATCTCCTTATGTTATTTATTATACGAGAAAATATTTAAATCCTGCAGAGTTAAATTCTAATATAACAGAAAAGGAGGTTTTAGTTGTTATGCATGCCATTAATAAATTTCATTATTATATTATTAGTTATGAAACTTTCATTCATATGGATAATTTTTCTATTAGATATTTAATGAACAAACCTATTACTAATGCTAGAATTACAAGATGGTTGTAATTATTACATGAATTCAATATTACTATCCTTGACAGACCAGGAAATAAAAATACAGTTGTTGATTTTCTTTCTAGAATGCAGAATAATAATGATGATGTTCCTGTAAAAGATTATTTTCCTGATGAATATATTTTACAATTTCTACTAAAACTCCTTAGTTTTCAAATATTGCTAATTATTTGGCTACAGGAAAGTCACCCCCACAATTATCAGCCAAAAAGAAGCAGAGAGTTATCAAATCCAGTGCACCTTATTCTTGATTGGACCTTATTTGATAATTCAAAGATGTGTTTGGGGAGATGAAGTACCAAAAATATTGAAAGCTTGTCAGTATGAGCCATGTGGAGGACATTTTGTTGATAGAATAAATGCTTATAAGATCCTTCTTTGGGATATTATTGGCCTTCTCTTTTCAAGGATGCCAAGAAATATGTCAAAAGATGTGATAGTTGTCAAAGAAAGGGAAATCGTATTCCATCATATGAAATACCTCTACAACCATAGGTACTTATAAAGCTTTTTGAAAAAATTGGTTGTAGATTTTGTTGGGCCTATCAATCCTCCATCTAAACAAAAAGGTACATACTCGTTTGTACAAATTATGTGCACTTTCAATTGCAACTAAAAATGTTGTAGTTACATTTATTTTTGAAGATAATTTTACTCTTTTTGGTGTTCCAAGGGAAATTGTGACAGATCAAGGTACTCAATTCACATCCAATTTGGTGTAGAAGATAATGGAGAAATATATGATCATGCATCCAAAGTCCACTCCATATCATCCACAAGTTAATGAACAAGTGGAATCTACCAATAAATTACTTGAAGCAATTCTAACCAAGACTATGCATTTGCATAGAAGAGATTGGGCAGAAATGCTTCTAGAGGAACTATGGGCATATTGAGTAGCACTTCTAAGGATCATCCTTCTTAAATTTTCACCAAGATGTAGTAGAAATATTATTTTTCATGCAATGGCAAAAAAATCAACAACTACAGAATCAGTAAAATTCTACAGCCAATATCCAATCTTGTAGTTGATATCAATTCTTATAGCCAGATTGGCCTACATTCAAAGCACCTACAACAAAGGACATTACAAACATGATGAGGTATGTAGGGTGTGAAATATTTTTCATTTAAGGAACATTAAGATTTTAAATTCATGGGATGATCATATTCTTGAGCAATTAAAAGACCTCATAGCATTGCCTTATATTATACCTCTACATCATAACCATTATAACCCTACTTTATCATAATATCCTAACCTGTCACATCAGATCTTTTCAAAATCACCTAAATTTTAACGATCTTATGAAATCAGATCTTAAAATTGTGGCAATCATGAGAAATAAGCTAGTCCTATTATGAATTGAATACTTCACGAGCACCTTATTTCACCATCACTCTACCTCATGTTTTATATCCTTCCCCATCCAACTCTATTGATCATTCCTCCTACTAGCATCCATCGCCTTTGTTGAAAAGAGACAGTCCAACACTAAGAATTCTCCCCACCATGGGTGTTATTGTTCGATCAGATCCCAATGGAGTCAAGTTTCTTCAGGCATATCCACAAGTTAGAGAACAATTACAACAGGTGGGTTAGCTCAAATTCTTTGAAAAGTTTTATGGGCATGATACAAAGGTCACAAAATATTTTTCATGGGATTTTGATGGGATAGAGGCAGAAATTGGTGACATCAAACTTATATTTACAAAATCCATAGTGGAAGCGACTACAAAATTACCCAGAAATGGAGAAAGTTGGTTCAAAAATAGGAAAATCAAGGAGAAATAATGGACAACCTTCCTCAGAAACCCAGGTATGGATATTTCTATTTTCAAAAAGGGAATTCCAGTAACAACATTGAAAAGTAAATGGAGGAATTTATTACTAGTCATTCAGAAATTCGTAACCTGTGAAGGGAGGTTTGGAACCATGTTCTTTTATCATGCTCGACTTTTTATGCATTTCATTCATGGAAATGAAATAAATTTGCCATATTTCCTACTTTCTAGCCTTAAGAATATAGCCTCTAGTGTGCAACGAGAATCAAAAACCCTCAACAGTGTTCTCTGTTATCATGGACTCATTAAAATTCTCATAAAAGCACACTTAGAAGCCAAAGGAGATAATTGGCAGAGTTTTCTAGTCCGTAACCACTTTGTAGATGATCTGAAAATGAGATCTTAGACAATTATTAAGGTGTTACAGACTCATGTGCATGGATTTTCCTATGTTACTTTGTGCAATGGATCGATAAGATTGTGAAATACATAGACAATGAAGCAGTTAAAGAACATAATAGACAAAGACATATAAACACAGCAAGTTTAATAAGGAGTTCACCCAACACTCCTGGGCTACATCTCCTGGTCTAGCCTTCAGTGGTGACCTCTTTATTATGTCTTCAAAATAGATTTTTTACAAAAGTGAGCTCAATTTGAGTCTCACACAACAAATACAAAAGAACAAGGCTTCACTTGGATCCCCCAAGTTTTTCTGAGTACACAGACTCTCCTCACTGACTCTTTGTCTCTATTTTCTCTCTATCTCAGCACTGCTTGTCTCTATTTCTGGCAGCCTGTGGCTTTAAAGCCAATCTGTGTTGTCTGTTCGTTTCCTCTTCTCAGACTCTCTGGCTCCCCGGCCTCTGTTCGCTCGAATCCCCCTTCTGAGCATTAGCAATTATAGCATAACGTCTTCAGGGGAGGTGGCCACCTATTCTGTAACGAAAGAGTCCATCTGGCCTTTGAAATCCCCGAAATAGCCATTCTCTGTTTACACAAAGAAATACATTCAACACGGGAAAAATCCGCTGAAACATTGTTCATCGGACTTCAAATATTCGTAAATCTGCACTATATTCCTATCGGGTCTAGCCTCAATCACTATCGCATATCGCAACTGCCCATGTCTCATGGTTTCCCCTTTGTATTTGGAAAATATATTAAAACACTTAAAATAGCAAAAATGGCTTTATGCGGATTTGAAATATTATATATTTTTATTCACAAACCCTTTCAGGTCTGGTCTTCATCGCATTGGCGCTTCCCTTCCTATTTCATTTATTAAATGAAATACGTGACAATACACACAAAACTGTCGTTTGACGGATCTCAAAAGATATCAAATATCGCCTATAGTCCCGTCGGATTCTACTATAGATATCGCAAGTCACATAGGTATTGGCCCCTACTCCGTGGTGTTGCTCCAATGTGATTTTGCGATGCGACTTGTCGCAATCGCATGTCACATGAGCCCCTGAACCATTGTAAGTGCCTCCGTTGCAATCTGCAAATGTGATATGGCGGGTCAACATGGGTCGTCGATCTATGTGCTTGATCGACGGTCTTCGTTGACCCTGTTGATCGCTATCGCAACATTTAGGTGACCGCCTTCGATAGTCTCCGCTGATTTGCGATACGCCGATTAAATCTGGACCGTTGATCAGGCAGATCCGAAGGCTCCTGTGCATTGTTCCTTTTGACCACTAATAAGCCTGCTTTCACTATTTTCTTCATGTTTTTCCCCCCGATCGTGTAATCTGATATTTCTAAAACTTCTTCTTTTGTGATTGTTTTGATTTTTGAAGACTTAGAGGGTTTCTTGGATCCCTTTTTGACCATTCCTTCCCACTGAAAAAGATTTTGGACCACCAAAATTTGGTTTTCAAGCATCGATCAAGTGAGGATACAACTTCCTCACTTGTCCAATTTCCATCCATCGTGCACTGCTTGGTTTTGAAACTTTGATTCCAATTATAAGGTACTCAATATCCCCTCTGCACGTAGTTCTCACCTTCCTGTCCAAAACTGTATCTTCATGCAACTCATTGAGATATTCAGGCAACAGATCATCAATAGAAGGCAACTAACTTTTCTCTTCGGGATATTCAATTAATGAAGGTTCAAACAATCTCAAATTCTCTACATTAACCACTGAATAGATGTGCATGTAAGCTGGCAAATCAAGGTGAAAAGCATTCTCACCAATTTTCTCAAGTATCATGAAAAGCCCATACCTTATTGGCTTCAGCTTCTTTCCCTCACCTTTCATTTTGTCTTTGCTGGTGTACAGCCAGACTTGATCACCAACTTGGAAGCTATGTTCAATTCGATGCTTATCATGCCTTGCTTTGTACTTGACCTAGATCTGTTCCAGTTGTTCCTGCACTGCCTGGTGAATTTCTTGGATATATTCAATGAACTTGGTTTCTTTGTCCACATCACTGTGTCCATCAACTGCTATGTCTTTACTAAAGACAAAATCCAAGGGAGACGTTGGTGTAAAACCAAAACAAGTCTCAAAAGGAGATATTTTTGTAGAAGAATGTTTAGCACGATTGTAAGCATGTTGCACATAACACAAATGTTCATCCCAAAGCTTGGGATGTTTGCTGCAATAGCCCCTGAGCAACTGGATCATTGTCCTATTGACCACCTCTGTTTGGCCATCTATTTGTGGATGAAAGGATGTGCTCTTCTTCAATCTAGTGTCCATTAAATTCCCACAGACTTGACCAAAACTTCCCAACAAATCGGGAATCGCGATAAGATACAATGGAAGTGGGTAAACCAAACTAAACCCAGACAAGTTGAAAGAACAACTTCACTATTTGTTCAGCTGTAATCTGCTTGTTACAAGGTATTAAAATACACATTTTGTTGAACCTATCCACAATAACATATAAATAGTCATGACCTTTTCTAGATTTTGGCAATCCCCCAACAAAGTCCATGGAAACACTTTCCCAAGGATGAGAAGGAACTGGTAGTGGAGTGTACAAGCCTAATTTTCTATTGCTGGGCTTGCTTTTAGCACACATGGTACACCCTTTAATATATCTAGAAACTGTTTCATGCATTCTTGGCCAATAACAGAATCTTTGCAGTTGTGCAACTGTTTTACTTACACCAAAATGACCTGATATTAAAGAAGTATGTGCTTCTTGGATTATGTTAACTCTTTCGGTTTGAGGAATGCATAACTTTCCAAAATGATACAAGAGTTGGTCCTTAACATGATAATCCAATTCTTCTACTTGTTTTCCATGACTTAAAGTTGCATATACATCTTTAAAATCTATATCTTGAGCATATTGTTCAACGTAGCTTTCATGCAATACTGAATTATGCTTAAGTATAGTAGATGCATTTATGATCGGTCTTGATAACATATCAGCAACTTTATTGTGTATGCCTTTCTTATATCTGATGACAAGATGAAACTGTTGTAGAAAACCCATCCACCTATAGTGTCTTGATTGCTGCAATTTAGTTTGTGAGTGAAAGTACTGAAGTGGTTTATGATCAGTATGTATAACTGTTTCTTTGCCCATGAAGTAATGTTTCCACTTTTTCACACTCTGTACTAATGCATACAATTTTTTATCATATGTGGGATAATTAACTACTGCAGAATTAAATGTCTCAGAATGATAGCATATGGGTTTACCATGTTGCATCAACACTGCTCCCATGGCATAGTCACTGGCATCTGTTTCAAACTCAAATGGTCTTTGAAGATCTGGCAATGCTAGTACTGGTGCTATATTAATTTTTTCTTTCAAGGTGTCGAAGGCTTTCTACTGTTTGCCTCCCCATTGAAACACCTTGTTCGATCTTGTCAAAGCATGTAAGGGAGCTGCAATCAAGCAAAAGTTAGCAATAAACTTTCTCCAATATTGTGTTGCTCCTAGGAAGCTCCTAACTTCTGTAGTAGATTTGGGTTTAGGCTAGTTCACAATGACTTCAACCTTAGATGGATCAATCTTCAATTAACCACCCCCTACAATATGACCCAAATAATTTAAAGATGTTTTTTCAAATTCACATTTTGATAACTTAACATAGAGATTTAATCTTTTCAAAACATCTAGAGTCTGCTTTACATGCTTCAAATGTTCTTCCCATGTTTTACTGAAAACAAGAATGTCATCTAAACATACAATTACAAAATCATCAATAAAAGGCCCGAGTACATCATTCATAACTCTCATGAAAGTGGCAGGAGCATTAGTTAAGCCAAAAGGCATAACTAGCCATTCATACAGCCCTTTCTTTGTTTTGAAAGCAGTCTTCCATGCATCTTGTTCTGCTACTCTGACCTGATGATAGCCACTACACAAGTCCAACTTGGAAAAGTAAACTACTTCTTTCAGCTGATCCAATAGATCATCAATGCGAGGAAGTGGATAACGATTCTTGATCATTATTTTATTCAGCGCTCTGTAATCAATGCACATCCTCCATGAACCATCTTTCTTTCTCACCAACACGATCGAAGATACGCATGGTGATGTGCTTGGTCTTATGAACCCTTTGTCGAGCAGCTCATGTCCCTGCTTCTTGATCTCTGCATTCTCTAAAGTGGATAACCTGTACATTCCGATGTTAGGCAGTGGAGCATCTTGCTACAAATGAATATCATGTACAATTTCCCTTTTAGGTGGCAGACCTTTAGGTTCTTGAAATAGGATATCATATTCTAAAACAACTTTTTCTAAATCAGCCTTTTGTTTAGCATCACAGCCCTCAAATACATTGGTTTTATCAGGTTTCTTTTCCTTTACAAACATTAGTAAAGATTTCTTTCATGAATTTACAATTCTTTTCATCTGCCCTAAGTTTATGAGAGTGTAATTATTTTTGAGTTTATGAGCTCTTACAATATATTCTATTCCATCTTTGGTGAGTTGATACTTATTTTCAGCTCTATAGAAAATTGCTTTTCTATCATACAAGTAAGGACTTCCTAAAACAATTCCATAGATATCCAAGGGAACTATATCTAACTCAACCTCATCTACAAATTTTGACCCAATAGAAAACCTAAGTTTACATTGTCTAGTCACTTGTAGCTTTGCTTTATCACATACCCAACCTAATGGATATGGTTGCTTGTGAGGTGTGGTTAGTAATCCCAGCTTCTTTACAATTGCTTTAGAAATAAAGTTTACTTGTGAACCACTATCAAATAAAGTATCAATCTTTTGATGCTTCGAAATAACTCTAATATGAAAAAGCTCATGTCTTTTCCTCTCATTTTCTTCATTATCAATAGTTTGTGTAGAATTACTAGTAGATGCTTCAGAATTTTTACCTTTTATACCTGTGGTTGTGGCTGTTGTTTCATCACCTGAGTCTGACCCCAAATCTTTATAAATAGCAACAGCAGTCTTCTTCTTCTTGCCATCAAACTTCTTGGGTTTCAGCTCTGGATGCAAAGACCAGCAATGTGCATCATCGTGTCCATCCTTCTTGCAGTGAGTGCATTAACGTTTGCCTTTCTGTACAGTGTTTGCCTTCCTCTCTTTCCATTTCTGCTTCTTCTTTTCCTTGTTCTTACTTGCAGTGGGTTTTGATGATCCCCCAATCTCTGGGTTCACATTCTGGACTCTAGCCTCTAGATGTGTAGCTTGAATGGATACCTCATCTATGCTAGTGGGGTTAAACATGAGAATGGTGTGCCTCAAATAGCTATGCAGACCACCTATATACTTCAACAAAGTTTCAGGTGAGTCTAGAGAAATGTCTAGAATTAAATCTCTTTTTCTAAATTCATGGGTATAGCTTTGTACACTTTGCCCCTTTAATTGGCGAAGATTTTGCCAACTCATCATCGCTTGCTGCATATAACCTAGTGGATAGAATTGTTTTTTTAATGGCATAAACAAATTCACTCCAGGTAGAAAGAATTTTACCATGCTTCTTCAAATCGGCTTGTGTCCTGCCTTCCCACCACACTAGGGCAGTTCCTCCAAGGCAAAGGCTGGCCAGCTGAATCTTTCTCCTTTCTAAATCGATGTTTTGCACCTTGCAATATACATCAATCTGTCCAATCTAGTTATCTAGCTTTTCTACATTTAATTCTCCATCATATATTGGCAAATCGAATTTTACATCTAATTTAATCATAGAAGTCTCCTTATTTTTATTTTTAGGGCTAGAAGGAGGTGTTGATGGAGGAGGCTCTTCCCCTTTCCCTTTGCCTTCTAAATGGGCAACTAGAAGAGGTTCCTCTACTCCTTTGCCTGTTTGAGATGTTGAAGGGCTTTCCCCTTGGCCTTTCTTAAATTCTCAGTACATTTCTTCTACCATGGCTCTCATGATGAAACTATCCATGAACTAAGAGTTTGATTCCAAGGGAATTTCTTCTGTCATTTTCCTCCTGGGATAGACTCTTCCAATTTCTGGGTTAGCCTCAACCATTTATCCTTCTCCTAATTTGAGCTTTTTCCTAGTCAGCATTCAATAATCGAGCACAAGCTTGTCTAACCTTAGCAAACCTGGCCTGATACCACTTGATCTGAAAATGAGATCTTAGACAATTATTAAGGTATTACAGACTCGTGTGCATGGATTTGCCTATGTACTTTGTGCAATGGATCGATAAGATTGCGAAATACATAGGTAATGAAGCATTTAAAGAACATAATAGACAAACACGTATAAAAACAGCAAGTTTAATAAGGAGTTAACCCAACACTCCTGGGCTACATCTCCTAGTCCAGCCTTCAGTGGTGACCTTTCTATTATGTCTTCAAAATAGATTTTTGACAAAAGTGAGCTCAATTTGAGTCTCACACAATAGATACAAAACAACAAGTCTCCACTTAGATCCCCCAAGTCTTTATGAGTACACAGACTCTCCTCACTAACTCTCTGTCTCTGTTTGCTCTCTGTCTCAACACTGCTTGTCTCTGTTTCTGGCAGTCTATGGCTTTAAAGCCAATCTGCGTTGTTTGTTTGTTTCCTCTGCTCTCTGGCTCCCTGGCCTCTGTCTGCTCGAATCCCCCTTCTAAGCATTAGCAATTATATCATAATGTCTTTAGGGGAGGTGGCCACCTATTCTGCAACGAAAGAGTCCATCTGGCCTTTGAAATCCCTGAAATATCCATTCTCTATTTACACAGAGAAATACATTCAACACGGGAAAAATTTGTCGAAACATTGTTCATCGGACTTCAAATATTCGTAAATCTGCACTATATTCCTATCGGGTCCGCCCTCAATCGCTATCGCATATCGCAACTGCCCATGTCTCATGGTTTCCCCTTTGTATTTGGAAAATACATTAAAACACTTAAAATATCGCAAAAATGGCTTTATGCAGATTTGAAATATTATATATTTTTATTCACAAACCCTTTTGGGTCTGGTCTTCATCGCATCGGTGCTTCCCTTCGTATTTTGTTTATTAAACGAAATATGCGACAATACACACAAAACTGTCGTTTGACGGATCTCAAAAGATATCAAATATCGCCTATAGCCCCGTCGAGTCTGGCTATAGATATCGCAAGTCACGTAGGTATCGGCCCCTGCTCTGTGGTGCTGCTCCGATGCAATTTTACGATGCGACTTGTCACAATCGCATGTCGCATGAGCCCCCGGACCATTGTAAGTGCTTCCGTTGCAATCTGCTGATGCGATATGGCGGGTCAACCTGGGCCGTTGATCTGCGCGCTTGAACGACAGTCCTTGTTGACCCCGCTGATTGCTATCGCAACATTTAGGTGACCGCCTCCGATAGACTCCGCTGATTTGTGATATGCCAATCGAATCTAGACCATCGATCGGCTAGATCTGATGGCTCCTGTGCATTGTTGCTTTTGACCACCGATAAGCCTGTTTTCACTTTTTCTTCATGTTTTTGCCTCCCGATCATGTAATCCGATATTTCTAAAACTTCTTCTTTTGCGATTGTTTTGATTTTTGAAGACTTAGAGGGTTTCTTGGATCCCTTTTGGATCAGTAGAAGCCCTAAAAGAGGAAACAAGTGTAAAAATCAAAATAAGTTAACACAAACTGCTCTCAAACCGTAACCCTGAGGATTTAAGTGAGAAAGAGGGTTCAACTAATGAGACAAAGGAATTAGAAACCCCATTGGAAATACCTGAAGATGATACCCTTCTTTCCCAGTTTTTAGAAAAGATTAAACAGAAAAATGGGAAAGAAAGTGTTAAATGAAAGAAAGCCAACTCAAGTGTCAAGCCACCTGAAGAAAAATATGGAGAACCAGAGGATAAGAAATAGAGAGGAACAAATAAAAGGAAAAACGTACAAAACACTGAAGAATCGGGGATAAATTTGAGAAGAAGCAAGAAAATATCTAAACTTTCAAGTATGCAGGCTCTAAAAGTAGTTGATCTTGAAGAACAAGATTACAAAACACCACCCTAGACTCTGAGTTTGACAAGGAAGACACTAGATATTGATCCAGTACAACAACAAATCTATGATTATGTGGAATATTTGGAGAAGAGGGCATAACAAATGGTAACCTCTCCTTCTCAAAATCAAGAAGATACTTTTAATGAAGAAATTCCTTTGACAGATAATATTCCTGAGAAAGAATACAAAATTGAAGATGTTTTGAAGCAAGATATATATGAGTAGGAAATATTGAACAAAAATATCAAACAAGAACATAAGGCAATAAAGGTACAAAATGAGATCTTGGGGATTCAGAATGACAATATGTTTCTGCATTTGTACCACCGGTATATCAAGGAACAAGAAACTCAAAGAAAATAACAGATTCCTCTGAAACAAAGTTAGAGGGTTACAAAACAAAATTTTGATGAAGAAACAAAGGGAAATATTCAATATCATGAAAAGAAAGAGGAGCACTAGTCTAGATGTCCTAGCTCAAGCATCAAAAATAGTAAATTGAATGAAGGACTGGATAAATTTTGAAATTTTTTTGCATGAGGACATGAAAAACCTTTGGTGTGGGGGAATGTTGAAGTTTGAAATTGTCCTCTTTTTTATAAGCCTTTTTCCTTCCTTTCCATATTTTCATAATAATTTTGTTGCAGTTGCAAGCTAAAGGTCATCCTCGATATGCTCAAATCTCTAAAAGGGTATTTATCATAAATGATTTATAATTTGTTGTTTCTTTGTGAAATTTAATTCAAAAATTCCTATAACTACCGAATCTCATTCATTTTGCAGCTAACTAATAATTTTTCTACTATCTCCATGGTCAGACAGGTTCCAGTGCACCAGAGAATGAATAAAGGGGACCAGAAGATGGAAAATGGTCAGCATATGGATATCCACCTATCTTGGTAATCTAGCAAGTTATATGGTTCGAGAGATCTGGAAGTCAAACTAGAAGTCAATTCTAGTTATGACACACCAACAATAAGAAGATTTTGAAGATGGTTCGTGGCAGGATCAGTCTAGCGTGGAAATGATTGAGAAACCTTTGTAGCCGATGTCATCAATAAAATCCCTCATGATTTTCTCTTTTAGTAGAAAATCATGAGGAGGATGACTTTCATCTTGATTTTACTTCCTAGATGTTCGATTAGTCAATTTACCTCTCAGTTTAGGACTCTTGGAACATGACTCTCGGAAAATACCTGAGGCGAAGCTAGAGACAATAGTTATCATTGTTAAATTGTTGCAATTTATTGTGTTAAATGCCTATGTGATTAATATAAAAACATTGTTTATTAATCAATGTGTGGCTAAGTGGTTTAAAATTCGATTGTGGACTTCCACTCAACAGGAGGGCCCCCTGGAGAGTTGAAGAGTATATTAGTTTTCATTTATGCTTATTGCAGTTCATTCGATAAATAGTTTTCGTCCATTGTATATTGTTGATGCATTTTATTAAACAATTCCTAGTTTAAACAGAGCGTTCATAAAAATACAAAAATATTTTATTTTCATGGTTCATTTCATTCAGGAATTTCATTTTGTAGTTCAGTTAATTTTGCTAAGAATTTTCATGAATGATAGATATAGAGATTTGGAAGCACCACTACACACACTAGTAATCCTTTAAAGTTACAATTCAAGTTTATATTTTTTGAAGAAGTCTCGTTTTGATTTATTCCCTGCAAGTAGAATTAGAATTTATTTTCTGAAAGTAGGATTAGAGTTTCTTTTTTGCAAAGTAAACTTCGGATTTATTTTTTGCAATTAGAGTTAGAATTTCTTTTCTGCAATTGGAATTGAGATTTCTTTCCTACAAGTAAAATTAAATTAAATTTTTGCAATTGGAATTTGTGATTTTGAATACATAAATTAGTCCAGCAATTAAAATCCTGACCTCATTTTTCTTGAAAGTGATTTAAATTGAAAGAACATGTTTATGGAAATACTTTGATTCAATCTAATATTCATTCATATTTAAGTCAATTTCATCTTTTAAAAATAAAATATAGAACTCCTAGCATATATTGTGGACATACACTTCATAAGTACACGAACCTTGGTTGAAAATTAAAGAAGTAATTTAATATCAATTAAATTACCCAACACAACCACTACCCTATTGACCTTAGTACTTCCTTTAAGTCTGTAAAGGTTTCTAATCTTCTCTACCTTCATAACAACCAAAGTGCCCTTTGAAACTTTAAGCAATCCACCTTGACATATTAATTTGTAATCTTCTTAATCTAGTTCTCCCAAAGAAATCAAATTCTTCTTCAAGTCGGGTACATGTTTGACTTATGCCAATGTTCTTATTGTACCATCATACATTTTTATTTTGACATTTCCCAACCCAACAGTCTTAAAACATACATTATTTCCCATAAACATAGAACTTCCATTCACAGCTTGATATGAAGTGAAACAGTTTCTATGCGGACTCATGTGATGAGAAATGCCAGAATCTAACAACCAATCTTCAAGATGCTGAGAAACAATGAAAATAGGAAAAACTTCATCTATAATACCTGATTCAACTAACAAAACCTCATCTATCATACTTGACTCAACTTGATTTGCTTTCGTCTTTGATTTTTCATTGAATTCTTGTATTTTCCAGCAATCCCTTTTTAGATGTGCTTCTTTGTTGCAAAACTAGCATTTGGATCTGCACTTCTTTCTTCTTAACTTTGATCTAGAAGACTCGCTTGATTTCTCTCCTTTCTCCCTGGAATGGCCTCTTGCTACCATAACTTCTAGCGTGGAATTTTCAATGCTAGACATCCTCCACACTACTTCAAATAACAAAGCTCCCACAATCAAATCAAATTCTAGAGAATCATATGTGCTCAAATTGATATAAGTCACAAAATGGTTCGAAGACTCGGGCAAGGATCACAAAAATGTAATGGATTTACCTTCTTCAAATTTGACCTCCATGCTTATCAACTGGAAAATCAAGGTACTAATACATTTAGGTGGTATGCAATCTTAGTGCCCTTCTTCATCCAGGGCTATACAATTGCCTCTTCAAGTAAAACACAAGGTGAGAGACTTAGTCATATATAAAGTCTCCAATTTACTCCACAAACATGTTTTTAAGCTCTCTTCAACAATGTTGAAGAGAATGCCATATGTCAGGCACAACCTAATGGTATTAAGAGCTCGAGCATTCAAGTCTACCTATTCCAAATATGTCCTTCCAACAGGTCTCATTCTTGCCCCATATAATGCTTTGTGCAACCCTTGTTGTGCCAACAAATCTCGTACCTTCATCTTCCACAATCGAAAACTATTTTTGAGAGTGAATATCTCCACCCCAAACTTAGCATTAGTCATTTTTTCCATTTTCCTTCCACATGGGATCCCTTGATAGTTTTTTTTTTTAATTGACTAGGTTCTTTCAAAGTTTTGATATGAATCCTTAAATTATGGTTTTCAAAACAAAATTTCTCGTTTCCCTACTTTTTTTAAACTTCATTTTTGTTTTTTAAATGATTTTTTTGTTCTTAAACCAAAAACCCTACTTCATTTTTAAGAAACCCCCAAAGATTCAAATTTCATTTAAAAAAAATCTTTGCTAGGGTTTATTAAAAAAAAAAAAAAAATACTTGATATCTTAGGTTTGAGCTCCCTGGTAAATCCCAATTCGATATGCTCTGAAGAAAATATGGTCAATAATTCTCTGATCCGCGCCTCCAAATTAATTCTATGCTCCATGGCTCCAAATTACAGGCAGATTCGGCCTATCTATAGTCCTTCCCCTTTTATTTATGGGTTTAGTGACTAACTTCTTTACACTCCACCCGCCTCTCTTTTTAATGGTGGCTAGGGTTTATGGCAGAACCTTCTATGCGCATAGATTTCCCTTCACGCGGGCTCAAATGATTGCGCCCTCATCCTTTTGCAATCGGCGGCTCCTAATGGCTTCCTTGGGATTCAATTTTTTTATAGTTGCTCATGGTTTCTTTGGCCCATATCTTTTCTCTAATGCAGACTTCCCTACAAGCAGATTACCCACAACTTTCTCTCTTTGCAACGACTCCCGCCTGATGACTTGATTTCTCTGTATTTGCTTCGATGGTGCTCTTTATCTCGTGGTGATGAGAAACATAAATCTCTAATACCACTTGTTGGTATATTATGTTTGTACACTTAACTAAACAAGAAGGAAAATGCACACAAAACAAGAAACTGAATTCATAAAGAAGACACTAGATATATTTGGCAAAACCCTGACAATGTGTCAAGGAAACCTCCATGGGCCAAGGGATTGGAATACTTATATTAATCAAGGTCAACAATGACTCTCTAATACATTTTTTCTTATCTTAATACAACATTTTAATCAATAGGCATTGTTACAAACTTCCTATCATTATACAACTGCCTAATCGGTAAAACCACAATTATTGAGGTAAAAAATTAAATTTACAAATTATTTTATTTTTTGTCATTTATATCATCTATGCACATAACTCTCATCATCGAAAGCCAATTGATAAGTGGCGCCTCTCCTTGTCAAAATACTCAAGGAATCTTTTGAGTGATTGGAAACCTCAATTTTGGTAGTGTACATTCATGAGTAATGCAATGCTAACTAGTAGAGATATCAAATTATGCATCATCCTACAATGTTTTATAAAAAGTGGCCTCATAACAATCTATAGATAGATTTGGTTGCAAGCACTTCTCAACGGTAGTAGAAAATTTCTTTTTTAAATGTGAAATATGTCAAGCCAAAGAATTCTAAATAAGTTAGGTAATTGTTGCAGCTAGGCACTTTGTAACAACTTCCAGCCATACTTGTGTTGAAATATACTACTTTTCAATGAAAAAAAGTGCAATGGTGATCCTTTCAATAGAGATGAAGACTAGCTTACTCGCCTACTACGTCATCTCTAAAACTTCCATCAATGATCTCATGTGACACAACAATAAGGGTTTTGGTGCATTGGCTTCAATCTTTTCAATATATTCTTTCATATTCAAAAGTGCATCATTCAGTCAAGTTGGAAAAATTAGTGCAGGAGAAACTTCTGGAGTCCTTAAATAACATTCTATGGCACACAAAACTTCATTATAAAGAACACACAACACAAATTTGAGCTCTAAATGGGCCAAGCATTTGGCTTCTCCTCACACAATGTTGTTAGATTTGCATCATGTGCAATACATACACCATTACTCAACTCCTTATCACATTTCTAAGTCTAAGTTTTCCTTCATCCCCTTTATTTTTTTAACCCCCAACATATGGCATGAATGCATCAATTGAAAAACAATACCGTTGTTGTTATAGTCAACATACACATACACAACACTAGAGCCAACACTTTGCATTTCCATCTAGTGTGCATAAATTCAATGTGATTCAATCAATTTTGTAGCCATGTGCATACTTCAATCTCTTGCACTCCACCAATATAATTATGGCTTTATTGTAGCCGCATCAACAACCCCCCAAAATTTATGCTCTTTCAAAATTTTAGGACCCCCTAAACTAAGCTTGAATCTTTCACCTACATCTCAATCTCGCCTCTACATCCTAGCAATAAGTCAACTTCCATTTGGGTCCCTCAAAAATCTAAGTTTGCAGGACTTAAGGTTCATCTTCTCCTTAAGTTGCAAACTCCCACAAAAGAGGCTCTCATTAAGTTCAAAATAATGCCCTGTGACCTCCCTTTTTCCAAAGTTACACTCTGACCAAGTAAAGTCGCAAAGTCGTACGTTAGTTAGGTATCTAAATTACCCCTATTGACCTGCGACTATGCGACCTTTGCCTTTGAGGTCGCTAGGTCATGTCACGACCCCAATCTCAACCTTGGGATTCACGACCCCCTTTGACTTATGACTCTACAACCTCGACCTTAGAAGGTCACTAGGCCGCTAGGTCGCAAGATATCTTGGCACATACTTCGCGACCTAGAATGGTCCATGACTTTGCAACCTCTTCAAGCCTCACACATCTGACCTTTTCTATTTATATCACCCGCCCTTTAGGCCCATTAGTATGATTCACTAGAGTGTTCAAGTGACGGAGAGACTAAGTGATTGGGCAAGGTGTGTGACCCCTCTAGGTAGGTGACCTTTCCTCTCCCCTATAATCATTTTCTATGCCACGTTTCCTTCTCTGCATGTCGACCCTATGCCTTCCCTATTGGTGAGGGTTTTTATCCACCCTTCGGCTATTTCTCAAACCCATTCCACCCTAAACCCTTAGGTTTTCAGGGGCTATTAAAGCCCAAATTCCTACTCCAAGCTGCAAATTTTCTGCAAATATGCCCCCAAGAATAGGTCACACCTTTAAAAATCATGATAGGCCTATTTCAATGACCTTGTGACATGTCCATATCAGTGACCTCTTGAACTCAACGACGTCACGAACTCCTCAACATAGCAACCTCGTGACCTCCACGACCTAGCGACAAAGTCAGCCTAAGTCTCTAAGTTGTTTATTTGGAATTCTTATTTCTTTTTGACCTCCTATGCTCCACGACCCAACAACCTCCCTCTAAGTTGAACTTTAGTCGAGACTTGTCCTCGTGTTCTGAAGCTCTGCTTGTGATTTTCTTTTCTATTTTTCATTCCATCTCTCTCATCATGGGATTGTTTGTTTATCATGTCAGGAAACGATGACCTCGATTGCATTTTGATTTCTTCTTTCTCTAGAGAGATGGCACCTCCAGTGGTCAATTCTTCTCATAAGAACGTTAAGAGCAATTCCCAAGAAAGCTACCAAGGACCACCGCCTCCTATCTACCAAGACACTGCATGAAATATCAACAAAGCCACCAAACCCTCGTGGTTCAACCTATATTCTGAATTTTCTAAGAAGGACATCCCCTAAGACTAGGAAGACTTCAAAATATACCTCAACATCAATAGAACTTGGCTCCACAAAGTGGTCGTGCATCCACCCATTTTCCCTTACGCAGAGACTATTGACTGTATCTTGCGAGATACTGACACAAAGCAATGGGTGATAACAAGACACATAGGCGAGGCCTTCACAACTATCTCTTCTATAGACATTTCTTCTTATTACAAGTTTCTCGAGAAAGAAGAGACCTTTAATACCAAGTGGTGTCAAGACCCCTCTAAGTTCTAGGTAAAGGTTAACCAAGTATACAGGACATAAGGGCTAAGGAAGGTCTACCAATTCTTGGTTGCAGTGATGAACCGGATATATGAGAGAAATGATATTGATACCTTTCTCAGAACGTGGGCCCATATCATGTACATTGTCACCACTAGGGGAACAATCTTCAACTAGGCAAGAATCTTAGCTTCAACATTGAAAACCAACATATATGCAGCAAAGAATATGGAGGCAAATCAGCCATCAGAATTCTACATGGCATCATACCTATTAGACCTTGTATTTGCAAGATGTCATTTTGATGATTAGAGCTATAACCAGATGATGAGTGCATCATATCCCATGGATCTATATTATAAGATCTTTTGGGATGTGGGCTATAAAAGTGTGCTTGCGTCCGCCTCTAAATCATTCATCGCCCCTGTGTATCAATTTCTCTTCATAGAGGAGCCCCCTTGTATGTCTAAGAAAGCTATGGATATTATTAGCAGAGTGGTAGATTGGTTTCCCATATAGGAGGGAACATTCATCAGAGCCTTTAGCTCATATAAACCTCCTCACACACTCCCCAGCATCGTCACAGATAAATTATTGTTGTGGGAATTATGTGACCAGATGACTACAGGGTTCTCAAAGACATTGAATAAAGGCAAGAAAGTCTTGATCCACCTTCCCTTTTACTATTGGGGCCTATACCATTAAGATATTAAGGAGATAGAAGTAGAGGTCGAGGAAATGAAGGGATTGTACTTTGCGACCCTAAGTCACTGAAGGTGTGACTATAAAGGGATGGTAGCAGAACATTGTAAGAAAGCACACTTTAACTGGTCATACCCACATAGAAAACAATTTCATGAGCATAAATTCAAAATTTGGTACAATACGGCAAGAGAACTAGGTCCAAGTGACCAACCGAAAAAGGAGGACAAGTAGGCTGAGCAATCACAAGAAAAAATAATCCTACAAGCTAGTTCAGCCTAGCTCAATAGAAAGAAGGAGCAACCAAAGACATGAGGAAAACTAATAAAGCACAAAGGTGAAGAATCAGAAGACCCTCCAAGTGAGAAAGAGGAAGATGAGGATAAAAAACTTTGGAAGAAAGGAATGTGAACCTGGCCAGGAAAAAGAAATAATTAAATAGAAAAAGGTAAGAAGATCTAAGGCGATCACTGAAATCATGAAATCAGCAACCTGAGGACCTTCAAGAGAAGAAATAGGAAGAGGAGAGGAAAATAAAGCATAGAGAAGACGAAGAGGAACGAAGGGCCTAGGACGAATAATAAAAGAGGAGGCGAGAGAAGGAAGAACTTGAGATGAAACACAAGCAAGAGGAAGAACTCAAGAAAATACAGGAGAAGGAAGAGACGGAAAAGAAAATAATAGAATAGGAACAAAGGAGGAAATCCGAAGAGGAAAAGATAAGAAAGGAGAAGGAAGAGCAAGAAAAGAAAAGAATAGAAGAGGAACAAAGGAGGAAAGTCGAAGAGGAAAAGAGAAAGAAGGAAGAGGGGGAGATGAAGAAACAGCAAGAAGAAATCAAAAAGAAGGTCAAGCAAGATCTCCAACAACAACAACAACAACAAGAGTTTGAGGGGCAGGTAGAGCTTCCTCCATTAGATGCTCCTCCATCCACCCCCATCACCAGAGGACACTTGCCCCTTAAGGATTTGGGCATTCTTGATGATGCAAAGGAAGAGGTATGTGACCTCACGAGACTTACTTTGACCAAGTCAATTGTAATATTATGTAGGAAAGAAGGAAGTATTGTGTTAGGAAAGCTGCAGATCCTCTGTCTGTGACCACAGAGAACGAGATCATCCTAGATACCACAGTAAATCCTGAGATGATTTTTTCGTCTGAAACTAACTTTATAACTGAGTTGAATGTAGGGAGAATGAGTAGATAGATTGCGGAACTCTAGGGCAGGCTCTACGTATCTAAACAAAGAAATGCTAGGGTAGAAGAAGACATGAAGAGGCTTAAAGAAGAGAATAAATCCATGTACCTAGCTCACTCAAGCATGAAGGATATGTAAGCATCAATCAAGGATGAATTTGAGACTCTAAAAGAATCCATGGTTGTGGTCTATGATTGGAAAACCGCACATAATGACAAAGTCTAGATTCACATTAAGATCCAATCATGAGATAAGCTGGCTAGATATGTTGACAGGGTTCTTGCCTCTTATAGGCATTCGCTGAGTGGGTTGGAGTCTATGATTTAAGTTCATGGAGTTCCTTACATTAGATTAGTTGGTGAAGTAAGGAAGAGAGAATAAATCCTACATGAAATTCAAGCATTCTTTAACCCTTTCAAATAGGCTTCCACCATGGAGGACTTACAGGTGGCAAAGGAGAACATCACATGGTATGTGATAGAACTAGTAAGGATGTACACCAAATTGGTAACTCTATCAAATCAAATAAAGGTTAAGAAAATCACTCTCATACTGGATTCCATTGAGTGCCTCCACAGAAATGATGAAGAACAGCAGAAGGTGGCTGCAATAGCTGATGAGTACAAGATTTGGGGCACCTACCTCATGGAGTAGTTGCATGTAGATGTTCCAAAATTACCTATTAATAAGTTGTTAGAGTAGGATCAATTTGTTTTTTGTTGTGCGTAGCAAGATAGGATAGAGTAGAATCAAGTAGGAATTTGAAATGTCATGACGAAGTCCAAGAGTCATGGGTAGACCAAAAGTCACCCTCTTTTCTACAAATACACCCTCATTACACATTGTAATGGACTTTTAGTTTTGGACTCATCCTTGTTTATATGGTTTTGAGAACTTAGGACCTTATAGTGAATGTAAGGAGTAATTGTATATTTCCACTTTTGGATTTGATGGAGATATTGTATGATGGTGTCATGGTTATTATTGGCTTAATGAATGGGCAGTTCCTTTGAGCTTTGGCATGCTATCTTTTCATGTGTCTTCCTACGATGTGAGACTTATCTTGCAACAAATGGATGGTATATGTTATGTGTTCATTATTCTTATGTTGGTAAACTATTTTATTGATGTTGGCATTATATCATTGTAGATTGTGCTTTTACTTATGATTTATGTGGTTAATGGTCGCGAACTTATTCATGATTGGTAATTTACCTTTTATATGTGTGTGAATCTCATTTATGGTCTTGCTAACATTACTTTTCTTGAGTTTTATGCTTTGTAATTATGTTATTTCTATTCATGGTAATTTTTCTATTAGATATTCATCAGTTATTGACTTTCATTTGTTGAACTTCAATTCGTTCTCCTTTAAATGCTACTCTCCCTTTCATCCAAGGAAAACCTCAACCAAAGAAATGGAATTCAGTCCTACATACCAAATGGGACTCCTAGACCAAATGGTGTAGAGTCTGATTGGGATTTTCCACGGGGAGATCCCCTAGTTGTTCGTTGTACATTCCAGACCTTCAACATATTTTGGCACTAGAAGGAGGGCCTAATGGCCAACACTAACACCCATCCTCACCCTAAAACCTTCCAAAAAGCTAGTAACCAACCTCATCCTCCTTTTCTTGAAACACCTCTTCATCCCGAATTTGGTCCAACTTTCGGTGATCTCCACGCAGGAGACTCTCAACCTCTTCCACTCGAGGATGCTTCAATGGAGGAGGAAACACCTCTCTATGAAGTCACATATGAGAAGATGAGATCTTTACACCCTATTACCTAGTAGTTCGCTAAGGGTGTTAAGTGCATCCCTGCTACTAGTTAATTCCCTAACCCATGCACTTCCAAACCTCACCATACTCGTAAAGGCATCTTGGTTAACTCGGTACCGCATTTGATCGGTATTATTTTGGACGATTATGTGGATGTTGTTGAAAGACTCTTGATTAAAGGATTGGAAAACACTGAGATCCGAGAGAGAAGGACCTAGGAGTACAGTTACACAGGGTGATAACCAACCACTGCAGGAGAATATACGTGGTCATAACCAACTACAATAGGAGAATATACGAGGTGATAACCAACCACCGCCAGAGAATATCGAGGGCGATGACCAACTACCTAGGGAAAACCTTGAGATGGTTCAAAGGCCGAGGGGTGATGAGAATATTAGGAATCAATTTAACCTATAGAATGTAGATCCCCCCTCAAGACACAATGAAAGACAACTAGGATTCCCAAGGAAGTGGGGAAATTTCATAAATGTCAGGAACTTCAGGGATTTAAGGCATTTGAGGGTCCCTCGAGCTAATGGCAAAGAACCCCCTCACACTAGTAAAGGACCTAGGTTGGGCACTGAAAGTGATACTGAAGGCAATTCCAACCGGATTATATTTCTACCACCACCAAGAGCTGATTGTCACCAACATTTAACCTGGATGGCCCAATCTCCTTTGGGTATCTAAGGTTCGCTTCATGACATGCCTCGGCACCCTAAGAAGCATCTCTCGAAGTTTGACCCTGAAAAGGGAACCACAGTTGAAGATAATATCAGTAATTTTTACTTAGCCTTGCAAATGATGAGGGTGCAGTATGATGATGTTGCTTGCATGCTTTTCCCTTACACCCTGGAGAATAAAGCCGCTACATGGTATCACTCCTTGTCGATGGCTTCCATATGAAATTGGGATGAGTTCCAAAAGACATTCCTAGAGAATTTATTTGAATATAAGACACCATCCATGCTCCTTACCAAATTAAGCACGTTGAAGTGCCATAAGAAGGTGAAGGTCAAATACTTTAACTAACGATTCACTACCATTTTGAATAGTTTCCCAGCGACTGTGGCTCTTAATGATTCTATCACTGTTGATTATTATACCAAGGCTTATCACTGTGTTTTTCAAGTGAGAAGCTAAAGCTACTTTAGTTCAAAACTTTACAGAAGATGTCACCATAGAAAAGGATTTACTATCCATAGGATCACTTGAGCATGACACTTGGGAAGAGTATAAGTCAACAAGCAAGAAATCCCAAGCCTCAACTAGTAGGTCTGTTGATAAAGATAAGGACTCTTTCAATTTTGAGGGTTTAGCCAAATCTTTGAAGCAATTAACTAATGAGGTTTCTGAATTGAAGAGGAAAGCTAGCAAGAGCTCATTAGGAAATAAATCAGCTAAACCTTTCTTTAGAAGGAACAACAAACCCCTTGCAAAGTCAGCTCAAAGCTCCAATGCGAATTTCAACATAGAGGAGCTAGGTATGGAAAATTATTGCACCTTTCACCAAGCCTATCATTTAGAAAAAATATATCTGCAATGGATACATAACAAGACTGCAGTAGTTACCAAGGTGCTTGAGGATCATACCATTGGAGATGATGAGGAAACCACTCCCCCACACCCCCCCCACCGATGATAATTTCAGTTCTATTGTACTATATTTTGAGGTCACTCATGGAGGAGAAGTCCAATCCATCCAAGAATCCAACATAGGATTTATCCTTCCTCCTAATCCACTGAAGCCCTATAAGCTAAGGAGTAAGGGGTCGATACTAGATCCCACACTAGAGGAGGAGAAGAAGGTGTTATTATAAAGAATCCTTCCACCTAACAACTCAAATCAACTCTCAGCCTCTACTCCCAAGAGTTCATTTATCCAAACTCCAAAATATACTTGGGTAAGTGGTAAGGGAAACTCTTCGATTCCCAAAACCTCATCTAAGTCTGTGCAATCCCCTTCCATTCCACAAGCATCCATAGAAGGGACTACAATGTCAAACCTAGGGTACAACATCATAGAATATATGAAGAAGATAGCTACACAGCATGAATTAATTATTAAATCCTTTGCTACCTCATCTTCTACCAGCAGGTCTACCTCATCCTCGAAGGCTAGCTAACCCGGCTAGTCCCGAACCTCGATTAACCTCCAATCCACTGTCAATGTTTTGAATGAAAATTTAAGAGGCTCAGCCCCCCCATTTCTTCTAGCGTTTGAGATCTTTAACTACAACGTGCACAATTTTATTTTTAATTCTGGCGCGTCAACTAATGTCATGCCTTTATTAGTTTGTAAAAAATTGAACATCCAGCCTGAGAAGATGGATGCCAAAATAATTCAACTAGATAGATCTTAAGTCCCTGCGATGGAAGAATTAAACAATGTGATAATTATGTTGTCTTATGAAACTAGGGTGCAAGAATGCATTGACATAGTGGTTTTTGACATTCCAGAAGCCTATGAGCTTCTTATTAGTAGATACTAGTCGAGCAAGTTGCAGGGATACTTTACAACTGAATAGTCCCACTTATGGCTACCTCATAAAGGTAAGAACAACTAAATCAGTGTCAACAGTGAGCCCTATATGAAGCATGTGGTCACTTATATGGAGGCCCCAAATGGTCCAATTAGTTTTTCTCAGGAAGGGTTGGTAATGTGCTTTTTATAAATGAGCATTGGGTGCTCTGAAGCTTTCCCATTGCCCATCCCACGTGACACGCAGCTAGAACTCATTCCTTGCCCTCTAGTTGGTGTTAATGAACCATGTACTATATATGTAAATACTTTAAACATAGATGTAAGTAGTAATGAAATTTTGACCTTATATTATGATGGGTATAAGTCTCAGGATGGAGCTGGTGTGTTATGAAACCAACTAACAAAATAGAAGAATGGATAGATCAATGACTTCAAAAATAACCTCTTCGAGGGGGAAACCTCCTTTACATTACATAATTGAACAATTCTTGGATGATACAAATGAAAATACATCCTTTGTGTATATAGGAGTCTAAGGGATCACATATAACTAGATCCTATGTACATAACAATAATATTCTAAGGGTACAACAATAACAATAGTGGGATTCTACATGGGCACAACAATAAAATAAGGGGGTTGCACTAATAGCAATAAGGGGATACACTAGTAGTATAGGGACCTAACATGCCCCTCTCCTTCAAAAAAAATGTGTCCTCAACACTTGAGTAGTTCTGGATGCTTCTATATAAAATTATCATCCTCCCATGTGGAATCTTCAGCCGGTAAGTTCTTCCACTTGATAAGATACTCTGAAATTGATCGATTTCGTAGTTGCTAGGTTCTTGGTTCCGTGACTACTTCAAGTTCCAATATGAGTTTTCCTTCCTCTTAAGTTCTGGCAATATTGTTTGAACTGGGATCTTGTCACCTATAACCTTCTTTAAGCATGAAACTTGGAAAACGGGGTGCACTCAGGAAGATGCAGGAAGCTCTAATTTGTATGCTATAGTACCAATATTTTGCAACACCTTGTAAGGACCAAGTACTTTGGTGATAACTTATTATCCTTCTTAGCTTGCTTGAGATATATTTGTTTGTATGGTTGTAGCCGTAAAAATACCTAGTCTCCTACATCAAAATTATTTCGCTACGATGTTCATATCTATGTTGTTTCAATTGACTCTGCGCCAAAATGAAGTTATCCTTTAATAGTTGGAGAACTTGTTTTTGATGCTTGATGTGATATTCCACTGCTTGAACCTTAGAATGATAGTCCAAGACTTTTTGGAGATTTGTAGAAATAGATGATTTTTTTGTTTGAACCTCTTGTGAACATAATTGTGCAATTATGCCCTGTTATTCTTTCTTTAGAAGATTTTTCATGACATTAGAGTTGATTATATTTCTTGGTTTCCCTGTAATACCCCTTAATTCAACATCCTTTCCTCCTGAAAAAAATTCAAGAAAAGTTCTTGAAAATTAAAAGGTATCGTACCCAAATATTGTAATCATTAGACTTGTAACTTAGAAATCGAAGAACCCACAGTGAAAACCATTTTTCCATCAATGTTTCAAATCCCAACAGGGATCCATCATCAAGATTATTTTGAATGTTGATAGTAGAAGAGCTCAGTTGCGAGATTTAAATAGTTATGAGGTGAGTTTGTTTTGTTTTAAGGAAAAATGAAGGTTGGCTTTTTAATAATTAATAATTAATTTTATCCAAATATTTAGGTTTTTATCATTTTCCTTCTTTCTCTTTTTTTGGTAAATTAATATTAATAATAAATATTAAAGGTGAAATTTCATTTATAATAATTAATAATTTTATAAAATAAATAATTTATAATCAAAGTAATTAATAATTTTTATAATCTTAAAATAATTTACAATAGTTTATAATTTATGATAGTTTATAAAATAATAGTAATAACTAATAAGTATTATAATAAATATTCACTACTATATTATTAACATTTTTGGTTAATAATATAGTAGTGAATATTTATTATAATACATATTAGTTATTACTATTATTTTATAAACTATCGTAAATTATTTTAAGATTATAAAAATTATTAATTACTTTGATTATAAATTATTTATTTTATAAAATTATTAATTATTATAAATGAAATTTCACCTTTAATATTTATTATTAATATTAATTTACCAAAAAAAAAAAATGAAAATGATAAAAACCTAAATATTTGGATAAAATTAATTATTAATTATTAAACAACCGACCTTCATTTTTCCTTAAAACAAAACAAGCTCACCTCATAACTATTTAAATCTCGCAACTGAGCTCTTCTACTATCAACATTCAAAATAGTCCTGATGATGGATCCCTGTTGGGATTTGAAACGTTGACGGAAAAATGGTTTTTACTGTGGGTTCTCTGATTTCTAAGTTACAAGATATTAACCACAGAGGTCTTAAATCCAGAATCCTTGGACTCCTAGTACAACATCAAAACCACCCATTGGCATGGAAAGCATTGGACTATTTAATACATATTCTCCCATGGATATCTTGATATTATGGCACTTTCTAGATAAATTTATGGTTCCTCTGTTTGCAACCATCACTTGACACTCTGGTGCTGGATATAGGAAGCAATTCAATTCCTTGGCTATCTTACAATGAATAAAATTATGGGTACTACCCAAATCAATCAACACTACTACCTCTTTATTCTTGATATGTCCTTCTATCTTGAGAGTTTGAGGAGTGGTAATTCATGTCAATGCATTACAAAATATGGCCAGATTCATTTATTCTTTCTTTGGGGTTAGTTCTTGGTGTATATCCTCTTCTTTTGACATCTCTTGATCCTTTTCCTCCTCCTCTTCACAATTTATGTAAAATAATTTCTTCTGAGCACACTTAAGACCTTTAGTGTATTTTCAATCACAACTGTAACAAAGTCCTTTTGCTCTTTTTTTCTCTAACTGTTGTGGTGTCAACCTTGTAGGTTGTGGAAGGCTAGGAGTAGCAACACTTTCGTATTTATAGTTGTGAGTGGTAGACTTCCTTGTTGCCATAATTTTTCTTTCCATTTTTCTAGCCATCGTGAATGCCTTCTCCAAGGAATTAGGTTCCCAAAGGTGGACTTCATGTTGGATGTTATTATTTAAAGTCCCTATGAAGACATCAATCCTATGCTCCTTTGGAATATCCTTTACCCTTATATTCAATTTTTGGAAGTCCTCAATGTGCTCTGCCATTGAACCCTTTTGTTTGAGATTTATCAATTGGCTAAAGAAGGTGTTGCTCTTTGTATCCTCATAATGTGCTATCATTTCCTCCATAAAAATGGACCAAGTTAGCATTTGTTTATGATAGAAAAGAGATTGATACCATGAAAATTGATTGGGTTCTAAATATAAAGTTGCAATACATACCTTTTGTGTGTTTTGCACATTATGGATATCAAAATATTTCCCCTTCTGTAGTATCCATGTTACGGGATCCTTGCCATGAAACTTCCATATCGATCTTTGGAATATGGTGGGTCTTCAATCCAACATTATATTCTATGAGATCATGATTAACATTTCTTTTGTTCTCATCATGAGTGTCCTCTACTACCTTTTCTCCATTAAGAAGAATTTATTGCAGCAGCTTTGTCCCACCTTCCTTCAAACCTTCCATGTCTTTCTTCAAATCTTCGATGTATTTCTTTAAATTTGCTTCTATACCATCGATATTAGATTCCATAACATAGAAAACTATTTACCTTAGCTTCGATTGCATTCTTCAAATCATCCATCCAATTTTGTTTACTATATTTTCTTGATTTGAGTCATTCTTTTTCTTACTTTTAGGAGCTTGATATTTAAACGATTGTAACTCTATAATTTTGAATCTTAAACTTCCTAAAAAATTTCCTGGGGTATCCCTATGAGTCATATTTCCAACCCCATAGGTCTGACCGACATTGGATTCTTCAAGAAATAGTTATGCTCAATCTCCCACGATGACCTTATTATAGATTGGTTTAGTAGAGTGAACGTGTACAACATGGAACGTGTCGCTGTTTCGACATTTGGCCCTAAACAAAATTCCCAACAAACTACAATTCATTATCTTCCTGTCACATCTTACAAAATTTGAATCCGATGCTCAGAGAGAAAGTTATGACAATTTTCCTAAGGTCACATGTTTGAGATCGAATTCTGGAGCCTGCCAAAACCCTAAATTACGCAACTCATATCTCCAAAAATATAGTGATATAAGATCTAAAATTCGAACAGGAGGTTCATCACGATTTTGGATCAAATGGGTTTTAATTTTAGATTTTTAATCTTCATGTAAAAATAGTTATATCGAAAATTCCAAGATGACCTGTTTAAAGCAACGAAACCCTGGAATCCAAAAGATCTGATACCAAATGTTATGCAACCAGCTCACAAAATAGAAGAAGAGATAGATCAAAGACGTAAAAAAATAACCTGTTTGAGGGGGAAACCTCATTTACATTACACAAATGAACAAATCTTGGATGATACAAATGACAAGACCTCCTTTCTATATATAGGAGTCTAAGGGGTCACAATATAATCAAAGCCTACATAACAATAACATTCTAAGGGTACAACAATAACAATAGTGAGCTTCTACATGGGCACAATGATAAAATAAGGGGGTTGCACTAATAATAATAAGGAGATACACTAGTAGTATAGGGGTCTATCATGACGTTGGTTGTGTTCTAATAGACCCCCAAAAAAACATTTTTTTAATTCCTTGTAGGTTAGAATTTCATTGCATTAACAACACTACAAAGAATGAGGTGTTGATCCTTAGGCTCAAAAAATTTATTGATCTCAAAGTTGAATGTTTGAAGGTGATTGGTGACTCTGAAATCATTACGAGGTAGGTACAAAATACTATTCACTATTTATCACTGCATCTGAAAAATTATCAGCAGGGTGTATGTCGTTTAATCTCTTATTTTAAATATTTCAGTGTTAATTTTGTTCCTAGGATCAATAATGTCACCGCTGACACTTTAGCTAACGCTACAGCTAGGTTTACACCTATAAGAGATGATTTTTCTATTGATATTGTTTATAAACTTATTGTCCTAGATAACATAACTAATTTGCGGGTTTTCAATGATGATCAAAAGATACTCGATTTTATGGCCAATGCAGATGTGTTCAGGGACGTGATGATAGATGGGGAAGAGAATGAAATAACATTACAAGAGCAGTTGATGAACGCAAGGGGAACTCCATGTGCAAATGTGTTTTTACGTTGGAAAATTTATTCGATTTGCAAAACCATTTTCATTCCCCCCCAAATACCACGACTCAAAGTTCCATGCTCTCACATGATAAAATCAATCTCGGAATGGAGGTTGACCCCAAGTTTATCAATCTATGCATTGGATGTTCGTCGAATGAGAGGCAATAATTTGTCATCCTATTCAGGAAATATCAGGATGTGTTTTCCTAGATGTATGATGACCTGAAGACATATGATACCTAGATCATCCAGCACGTTATACCTATAAAGGACAGGTTCTATCATAAACTAAGGAAAGTACACCCCATGATGGAACCCCTTATTTAAAAGGAGTTGAAGAAGTTGTTGGATGCACGCAGTAATTTTTAAGTCAAGCATTCCACTTGGGTCGCGAATTTGGTTCTCATATGAAAGAAGTCTAGTGAGATCTGGTTATGAGTTGACTTTTGAAATCTAAACCAGAATTCGGATAAAGATAATTATCAGGTCCCCTGTTGGCTTAGTGGGGCCTGACCTAGGTTCAGCGTTAGTTATCCAAACAAATCCCTACACTATTGGCCCTTTCGGCATCACCCTGCGGACGCAGATTGAAATCTCACCCGAAGCAGTATGGGGGTATGCTGGAACCAAGTTTTCGCACCCTAAGATGGTCATGATGTCGGTTTATTCCTCTTATTCCTGCTTTCACGCAGGTCGTTAAGTTCTAGGGCTCTGTCTGCCTAGCCCTTTATTCCTCCCTTCAGTACCTCCACGAAGGGGTATGATTGGCCTTCGCGCAGCCCTAACCTACGGTTCAGGTACTTTCGTGCTGCTAAAGTAGCGTATAGAACAGGTTTCCAAGTTATCCTTAAGTGTCTTACTTATCTTATTAAACAACCACAGTTAGCGCCGCATAAACAAATATCCTTAATTGCATTCAATTATCCAATGTAATTACATACATTCGCGCATCACATAAACATTATAAATGAAATTCATACACAATATGACAAGATGCATTAACAGGAAATAAGACACAGAATTTGTAGAATGCTTCTCTTTATTGATATCTTCAAATGATTACAGACTCTATCCACCCTACGCACACAGCTGCAGGGGTCCACGCACTCAGTTGTGGACTTATACCCTAGGCCTTTGTGCACTCAGTTGTAGAGCCTCTACCTACGCTATGACCCGAAACTTAGACTTCTCTCCTTATCGCTCAAGACTTCTTACTACAACTCATGACTCATTAAGACTACTTAGAGCTTACTTACTTAGCTCTTTTTATATAATCCCATGGTATGCGGACCATGGGTAGATCTTTTACAACTGACTTTACTTTACAAAATAAGGGCAGACAACCCTTTATGACTCATGACACCTTCGCACTCCGCAACCACAAAATGCGGATACTTTACAATTTTATTACAAAATTCAACCTAAAACATGGGCTTTTAACCCCAAAACTATCCTTAGGGGATCCCATTCCGAACACGCCCCCAACACAAACATCGTGACTCGCCCTCGAGTCACTCGGTAGGCGCAAAGATCTTAGCGCGCAAACCTCCCAGTGCAACCCTTATAACTGCAACCTCGGCAGTACACTATATGGCCGCCTACTTCGCATCTTCAACCATTTTCTCGATCACTACTCCTGAACTGTCGACCTGAAGCTTTTGCTAAGTTGCCTATAAAGTCACAAGATTTCCTTCAATAGAGGCTGTCACCGTGTAAGCCTCATCCAACTAGGGCTTTAGTCGTGCCTTTAGCACTTCTTCCTTGTGCAGCACTGCATCCACCTGTTCCTTCAGCTACTTGGCCTCCTGCAGCTTCGCCAATCTCTGTGTGAGTGCGACGGTTCACGTTGTGCCTTTAACCTCATCATAGCATTGTTGTAGCTCACGTGCTTCTATCTCCAGTTATTGTACATTAGGGTCCTCCTGCAAGCTTGTCAGGACCCCGAACGACTGTTGAAAAAGTTGTGTGCAGTCTACTACTGCACTGTCAACCTCCCTTACTGCTTATGTGATAGTGGTCACCCACTACTCCTTTACTTCTGGCGGAGTTGAAGGCTGGGATTTTAACTGTAACTCTATTTTCTGCAGGTTCAACTCCAACTGAACCCTCGCCATCTCTGTATGAGCATCACGCACCCCCGTGGCCAACTTACGAACGTGCACCTCGACTGGTTCTTCCTCAGGAATTGCCAACTCTGGGACCATTCAGCATGCCTCCTCGACGACCTGCATTATGCGCTTATTCTGGTTGGTCACCTCAGACATAATGGAGATGGTAGAGTCTCGTTGTAGTGCCATCTACTCATTGTTAATCTGTTGTTCGCTAATCACTTGTAGGTTGTGGTTCTCACGGGCCCTCAATTCTGCAATCACCTCATCCTGCAATAGGTGGAGCACTTCACCAGGGAGTGCTACCAGATTCAACCCTACTCCCTTTAGGGTGCTGACAGTGGGCCTGTCAGCTTCATTCTCCATGGTTAGTGCTCCATTAGGCAACACTATCACGTTGGAGGCCTTCGCGCGCAGCATCTCGGCAACTTCTAAAGTGCCGATAGCAAGGCTGGTAGACACCGTGCCAGCTTGTGACATGCGGGTCTGCAACTCCTGCAAATGTGTCTGGATAGCCCCCAATACTAGTTGTTGTTGCTGCTCAAACTATTGTAGGGCCTCTATGATGACATCTCACACCGTGTCACCGATGTCATGCAAATCACCCTCGGTGAGGGTGATTGGGTCCAACGATGTTTTAGTAGCCTTTGATTTCTTCCTAGACCCTCCTTTCTCCTACTCCCTTGGACGCTTAATGCGGGTGGACGTCGCCTGTGGGTCCGCGTCGTGTTGTTATGTCTGCTCATCCGTCTCCTCCTCTGTCTCAAGTGAAGGTGACCTAGCGCCTTTGTTAGAGCCCCACTCTATTCCTCCTATTTGCTTTTCTGCCTGCTGAGTGGCATTGCGCTCTGCCTAGGCCAGCTGCGTCATCTTTAGCTTGGCCTCCTCCTTCTTTCTCTATGCAGCAGACTTGCTCCCTCCCACCGCCAAGCCTACTATGGTGCGCCACACTGCTGGCCATCGATCAAGTATTACATCAATGGTGTGATTTGTTGCTAAGTAAGGCAAGTCATACCATTTCTATGCAGGGTCCTTCCATGCCCTGATGGCCACATGGTGAAAATATTCTTTAAACTTTGCGTAGCCCTGCAGGTTGGAAAACACTGTAGGCGACAACTGTGGTTTGCAATTGATGGCCATGCAGATGTTCATTTCCATCAAGATCCAGAAGATCTTGCTATCCCTGATGTGCTGCATGTCCTTGGTCACCCATAATGAAGCATACTTCGCTGCTTCTGGTAGGTCTGGCGTGACCGAAGGGAATTGGCTATCCTCTGGCAGCTCCCATGCTACCAGCACAATAGATAGCAAGATCCACACGTAGTGGAACTTCTTACTGAGCTCTTGTGCCTCGGGGCACTACGCAAGGAACTCATCGCAGAGATAGTCTGCCCAATTGAACTGAATTCCTTCAGCACACTAGGCTGCTAGGGCGACAACAGGCATCGGCACCTCATTGGTGCGACACTTTCTCATCACCTTCCCTGCTAGGATATGCGTAGCCACCTTTATAGTAGGGTCACAGATGTTGGATATGGCATATCCATTGCGGCTTCTTTACCAACTTAAACTTATCTTTCATGGCCTCCGCGAGGACCTACTCACCACATTTTCCACCAAATATCATGGCCGGATTTTCTCCTGTTTAGGGCAACCATGTGATCCTATGGATCAACCTGTCAGTGATGGGTATTGGCTCCTCTAGCCATAGACACCCATCATGCACCAAGCATAGCAGTTGCTTGATGACCAATACTGTAATCGAGGTGCGGTTGTAGTGTAGCACCCATAGCAGGTTGAGAAAACATGCCTTGTCTACTCCTCTGAACCACCTCCGTGGCTCCAATGTGGATATTCTAGTGGTTGTGTCGATAATGTGATGCATCAGCTGCAAAGCTACCAGGTGTGGGAACTTCTCATGATCAGCTAAGTCCCAGTGTTTGAGTTTTAGCAGAGGAACCCACCCCAAGCACAATCCTTCAAAGATAATTTCATCCGGTAGCAGATGGGTTTGCAAGGGGACCTTTCTCTCGTCGATATCCTTTAGTACCTTGGCCTTGTCCTTGCATGGAAGGACGTACTCAGGCAACCGAGTGATAGGGTCAGCACCCTGGGCTTCAACTTCCCCACATCTACTCCCACATCCTCATCATCCATCGGGATGTCTTTGATTTCTTCCTCCTCCAGCTCCAAATTGATGGCTTTTCCCTTCTCCTGTGCAGTAGGCTTCGGTGGGTTTCTTCTTGGTAATGCGTGCACCAGTATTGCAGGTTGCTTGCCCTTTTAATCCTTCGTGCTCTCCTTGGTTGGGGTTGTCTTTGGTCTCGGCATCCTTGGTGATTTGGGGACTTTGGCTAATACTTCGGCAACCTCAGGAGTAGCTTATTCAGCCTCCATCTCAATTTCCAGCACCGACTCCTCTGCTTCGGTATCTATAGCTTTTGTGGGCACCGACATGATGTTCTACAAGAACTCCTGTGTCTCCTTCGGCAATGTCTCAAATACTGAATTGGCTATCAGAAGTTCATAGTGCTCACGATTCATGTGCACCTGAGAGCTCAACAACTCAATTCTTGAAATGTTGAGTGTTTTTCGCTGGACAACCACTTGTAATTTTTAGGGCATTTTGAATTCAAATTTGACTGTTCCCCCCAATTAGATTCATTAATGCCGGATTTGTGGCAGATTTTCAAGGATCTGACCCATAAATTTTGTCTTAAATGTCGGCTGCCCACTCCATTTGGCCACACTCATACCGTCAAATCATGAACAGTGACTTTAACGGTCACTTTCTGGTTGACTTGCGCAATTTCTCCCTGGGTAGTGTAGCTCTCTTCGCAGTGTCGGAAACCCTGTGACACTTCCTTACTTCGTACAATCCTCCAATCGCGTAGCTCCCCAACCCGAGTAGTGTAGTTTATAGTCCTACGCCTCCTTTCAGCTACCTAGAGCGCTAAGACTATGCTACCTCCATATAGTCACATGGTCAGACCACCGGTGTATGGCTTCAAGCAACTACCATTCACCTTTCCTGGGAAGGGATCTCCATTCAATTTAACCAACTGAACCACTCCTTCGTCGGTAATCTCCTTAATGACATAGGGCCCTAACCAATGCATTTTGAATTTCCCTGGAAATTTATCAAACTTTTTGTCATATAACAAAACCAGGTTATTTACCTTAAAGGTGCACAGCTTAATGTGCTGATCATGCCATGATTTTTCGCGCTGCTTTTAGACCTGTTGGTGAAATCCAGCTAGAAATCGTTCTTGCTCAAGCTCAGCCAGTTGCACGAGCCTCTCCTCCAGGGCTCTGTGGTCTGTCATACCCGTGAATGTCGTTATGCGCAAACTAGCCACAATGTATTCCATGGGCATCACTGCTTCAACACCATATACAAGCCTAAAGGGTGTTTGTCCATTCAATTTCTTGCATGTCGTCTGATAGGCCCATAGTACTGCGGGTATGCGTAGGTACCAATCACTTTGCTGAGCATTGCAAACTTTGGCCAGTGTGTTCTCTAGCACTTTATTGAATGCTTCCACCATCCCATTAGCCTGTGGGTGATAAGGCGTGATCTTCTGATGATATATCCAAAATTCCCCCGTTAGGGCGCTGATCGTTTCATTCAAAAAATGTGTACCGCGATCACTCATCAAAATATTTGGACACCCGAATCGCATCAGGACATACTCAAAGAGGAACTTTGTAGTAGTCGCGCCTGTGAAATCCTTCACCGGCTATGCCTCCGCCCATCGAGTCAAATACTTCGTCACAGTGATAATGTACCTTGCTCCCATCTTTCCTTGGGGCTGGATGGGTCCCACAAAATCTATCGCCCATTTCTCAAAGGGTTGTAATGTCATATGTGGATTTAAAGGTAGCTCATCCCTCCGCGATGGCCTGCATGTCCTTTGACACACACCACATGCTTTGCAGTACGCTTCCGAATCCTGATGGAGGGTTGGCCACCACAACCCCAGTCGCTCTCCCTACATAATTCCCTCTCGCAACGCCCCCATGAGCGTCTGTGATGATACTGCTCCTTTCAAACTGAGGTACATATCGTCGCAATATCTCATCGGACCCCATTTTAGACAGATGTCGGGCAATGACAGAAAAGGTTGTCGCATGCACCACTAACTCCTTCTTTTGTCGGACGGTGTATCATTCCAGGGTAGTTCCTATCATTAGGAAGTGTATGATACTTAAAAATGACCATCCGCGATGCGCACTGCAAATAGTTGTGTGTCAGGAAATCCCTCCTCCAAGTTAGTTGGTTCTTCCCCTGTTTCGATGTGCGACAAATGGTCTGGTCCTGTGTTCAGTTGTCCAGGTTTCACAATAACTTCAAAATCATACTCCAAGAACAATAACAACCATCTGCAGATTCTCCCCTCCAACACAGGCTTATTGACTAGGTATTTCAGCGCAGAATGGATCTGTATACATTTTAAAATGGCCACCCAACAAATAGTGTCTAAACTTCTGGAGTGCGTATACCATAGCTAACCCTTTGCGCTCGGTGGTGGAATAGTTATTCTCCGCCTTGGATAACCTTCTTCTTGCAAACGTTATAGGATGGTCCAAGTCTCCTCCGCCAACCTGTGTCAGTACTACTCCCAGTTCTATACATGATGCATCGACATGTACATGAAACTCCTTCTTCCAATCCGAGAAGACTAAAATCGGCGTGGTGACCATCTTTTCCTTCAATACATCCAAGCTTTTCTTACAGTCCTCATTCCAGCAGAATGTGACATCCTTTTTCAACAACTTCTCCATAGGTGCGGTGATCTGGGCATAGCCTTTGATAAACTTTTTGTAATACCTTGTATTTCCTATGGTAGCGCACAGTTGATTCACACTCCTCGGTGCTTCTAAGTTCAGTATCACCACGATCTTCGTAGGGCATACCATCAGTCCTTGCCTACAAACCACATGACCCAACAAGGTCCAAAAGGTACACAAAACAGGAACTTCTTTAGATTAAGCACGATATGTTATCTTCGACAGGTATCCAACATCAAGTGCAAGCTTGCCACATGGCATTTCACCATCCCAAACACAGTCCAGTCATCAAAGTACACTTCTAGGAACTTATGAATAAATTCCTTGAACACCGCAACAACTACGAGCAAGAAAATAGCAAGCGCATTCTTCAATTTGAAAGGAATTACAGTGTATTGAAAGCACCCCCACTCAGTCGCAAAGGTTGTCTTGCTCCTATCCTCTGGCGCGGTTTTCATCTAAGGGTACCCATAGAACCCATCAGTGAAGGAATAAGCTTCCTGGCCACCCACATTGTCCAACACTTCATCAGTGAACGAAGTTGGGAAAGCATCATGTACACAAGCGTCATTCAACTTCCTGAGATCTACGCATATCCTTATTTCGTCCTTCTTCTTCTTTTCCTGTACCAACATTGGGCTTACCCAATCAGATTCTTCCACAGGTTCAATGATGTCTGCCATGAGCATCTTGTCTATCTCTAAGTGGACCTTCTCCTTATACTTGAAATTGAGATGGTAAGGTCTTTTCTTAACCGTCTTCGTGTCAGGCTTCAACGTGATCTTCATAACACCCAGGTCCCCAATTATCCCTTTTAAATCCCTAAACTTGGTAGGGAACAAAGCCTGGTATTCATGGAGCAATTTAGCAAAGTTATCCATCATCGCGTCATCCCAGTAATCTCCAATCTTCACGAATTTGGGCTCCACCTCCATAGCAATATTCACCTGTTTCGTTTTCAGTGGCGCGATTATATCAGGATTCCCAATCTGCGGTCCTTCAACCTCGCGGTGACCTTCTATTTACAGGATGTTAACTTTTCACAGATCCTCATCTTCTTCTTCAGTGGTTACATTATAGCATTCCAGCGTGTGTCTCAACTGAGTAGTCCAATCATGCTGAATCAGGTCCAAAGGATCCTATGGTATCCTAAATATTTTTGCTTTCACTTCTTGTAGCGCCTCATCGATATAGTCAAACCCGTCTTCAAAGATAAATGTCATTATGAATCCTTCGTGCAGAATATCCCATTCACCTGTACCATGGTGGAGCTCTGTTTCTAAGTACCAGTTCATCAGGATGACATCTAGGGTGTGACAGAACAAGTGCACCCATTCAGGTTGGGGCTTCTCTCCATAAGCCTAAGCCCATTTGGCCAAGTGCACGCGCGGATCATCTTGCCCATCATATTTGTTTGTCATTCATATCTTCAGCTTTCCAAAGCGTTTTCTCATCATCCTCCTACATTCGCGCCAATCATCACAGCTACCCTTGTGCATACCCCACCACCTTGCGGGCGTAGCGTGCAGTGCCTAGTCCAAAGCCTGGAAGCACTGCTTCTCTAGTACCTCCCTCTCAAATGCATCCAAAAAGATATCTACATCATTCAAACCATCATAAGCGGGTAGATTTCTTGCCTTTGAAGACATGCAGTGTAGCGACCGGGTCATCATGTTACAACTTAGCATAGTTACTTCATGTAACCGATTCTGCCAATGCTCCAATTCTTCATCAGAGTCCAAGGTGCAGGAACTCTCGCGATCCCATGTAATTCGTCCATTCACTGTTGGATTCACCCAATCTTGGTATCGCGTTGTTATATTATAGATACAATCCAGATCATAATCACTCTCATAATCGCAAACTAGTTCAGTATAGCGCAATCCTTCAATGGGATCTATGGGTACTATTAAGTAGAGCGATTTTTTCTTAAATGTCATCTTTCGCTTCTTCAGGTTGATTATCCCATTCATATCAGTAGCCCAATCAATGCCAAGGAACACAGGATAGGGGTTGTTGTCATCCACAATTTATATTACTTCAAAGTCAGGCTATGCGCTTGCGCCTTCAATATCTATAGTTACCCCTTGCAGCCACCCCATGGGGATGATCTTCTGTTGATTTTCCATCCTTAACTGAATCAGAGACCACTGCAGCGTGGGTCTTCCCATCCATTCCGAAGTCTACTTTGGTAGGACATTCGCATCTGACCCCAGATCCAAAAATACATGATCCATCTCATACTCTCCTATCTGCACGGTCACTATCATCTCCCTTCCTATCCTTTTTTTATGCTTACCAATCTTTCGTACCATGCACGGTTCACCCGGAGTGTTTCTGGCACATCTATTTATAAGCTCTTGTAATCCCTTCACAACCTTGCTATCGCGCAGCAACTTCATGCAGGTCTCTAGGAAGTTTGTAAGCATAGAAGGGTCCATCTCTTGATCAGGCTTATCCTTGCTTCCTAAGGTGGAGGCCTCAGCAAAGCTCTTCTTTGCTTCCATGAATGTTTCGTGCACACGCTCCAAATCAAATTCAACCTCCTTCATCGGAGTTTTGCGAACCCATGCGCTGTCTTCAAGTTGTTTCCCCTTATCATCCCCTATTGCAACTCCACTTCGAACTAATATATTCACATTCACATCCTCTTTGCAAGGCTCAGACCTCATCATCTATAGGTTCTCATTTGGTTGAGGTGATAGCGCCCCTTTTTCGTGTATCCTCGCTATTAGCGTAGGACAGTCCTCTATCTCACAATCAAACAGAGTGAAATATTTTCACGACGGACGCATTGGGTTAGTGCAATCGCAGGCATAGTGTCCTGGTCCTCTGCAATTATAGCAGATTAGTTGTCCTCGACCTCTGCTAGGTCCTCCTCTGCCTCGACCTCATCCGCACCTGTGAAAGCCTATTCGCGCCATCCCTGTGCTCTAGTCAGGGGGGCGTGTTTCGGCCTGAACCCTATAGGTGGGTGTTCTATCCATCATCAATTCATAACTTCTGCAATTGTGCTCATCATGCCCTACTGACCTACAGAAGTTGCAGAACAATTGTTGTGGTGTTTGTACAAACTTCCGTGGAAAATCACAGTTATTTGTCATATGTTTTCCTACTACCTGACATATAGCGCACCATAATGCAAGCCCCACGCTCGGTCCTGCTTGGGCCTCCGGCCTCAAAGGCATCGGTCCTCCTCCTGCAATGTAGTTCACAAAGACTGGGCAATGGTCTTTGTCATGCCCCTGACCCTTGCATTTCAGGCACCATACCTCTTCACGCACCTATGGTCGAACTATCCTGTCCTGCTTCAAGCTCTGCATTTCAATGCAAAGATTTGCAAGTACGCATGGATTTGCCGAAACCCCAGATTCGAATCTTACATCAGTGTTTCATGCAGTCCCATCGCAATCTCCAAGGCCTCTCCCCGAGTCATTATCTTCTGTTGGGAGAGCGCAACCCTTAGGTGTGGTAGGAGAAAAGCCACGAACCATTCGCGGTGTTGTCCATCTGTTAAGTTCATATTAGCTTCGTGGATTTTACACTTCAATATCTGATCTAATTTCTGAGGTGTCTCGCCTGGTTTCATCGCGATTTCCTTGAACCCTATAATTGATTGTGCCTCATATTTTTAGGCCTACTGAATTCTTTGTTCAACATGATTTGGATGTCTACTACTCCAGAGTTTGTGTTATCATTAGAGTATTTAATGTACCAGGTTAGCGCGCTATCCTGCAGAGCACTAACCAGTGTTACCTTCTTCATGTGATCATCTATAATTCCCTGCGGTTCCCACACGTCTTTCACAACAAACTAAAACTAGTTCGGGCCTCATTTCCCAAGCCTTTGAACAAAGGTATCTTCACAAAATTCGCCACGCTGAACTGCGGTGGAGGTGGAGGTGGTACGGGTGAAGTCGCAGGTGATGGTGGTGAAGTTGAGGGTGATGTGGGTTAGGGTGGTATTTGTGGGAATCCTTGTCTTATTAACTGAATAACACTTCGCGGAGAAGCCTGCGCTACTCCCTCTTTGTCACCTCGTGGAGGTGAAATTAATGGACTATATTCAGGACCCTTTCTTCTTCGTTCCTATAAGTTTTTCCGCTTCACGTAGCTCTGAACACCAAGGTAGCTACATAACCCACTTTTCGTACAATAACATTTTAATCCAAGTATTCAAATATTTCAAGTACTTACCTCGCGGACCCTTGAAAAAACGCCACTCCACCTCACTGTAGCTGACTGAGGTATCGACCGCGAATTCAGTCACAAATACTCCTATGATGCGATCAAGCCAATGATCGAAAATGCGGGCGATCTTATCCTCAAAGGCTTCCAATCTATGTACTAGCTCCAGGGTCCAAACAATATGACCGTCAAGTCTCCACCTTCCTTGGCTATCTGCTAGTTTTGCGATCCACTCGTATAGCTCAACCAAAAAGGAACACAAAAATATCTCGTGGATCTCTGTATATAGGTTCCTGTCCAGCCACTATTCCTTTGTCAGACGCGGATATATGTTCTCCTGTGCCACGAATTCATGGATCTTCCTATCCAACTAGTCTCTGATGTCTTTCTTAGTTGGATTCCAATGATATGACATCACACATCTCTTATGCAGATTCTGGTCCCGGCAACGGAACCATTTTTTGGCTTGGTGGGGCCTAACCCAGGTTCAGCATTAGTTAGCCAAACAAATCCCTACACTATTGGCCCTTTCGGCATCATCACACAAAGCACGGACCGAAGTCTCACCCGAAGCAGTATGGGGGGATGTTGGAACCAAGTTTTTGCACCCTGAGATGGTTGTGATGTCATTTTATTCCTCCTATTCCTGCTTTTGTGCAAGTCATTAAGTTCTAGGGCTCTATCTGCCTAGCCCTTTATTCTTCCCTTTAGTAGCTCCATGAAGGGGTACGATTGGCCTTCGTGCAGCCCTAAGTTGCGGTTCAGGTACTTTCGTGCTGCTAAAGCAGCGTATAGAATAGGTTTTCAATTTATCCTTAAGTGTCTTACTTATCTTATTAAACAACCACAGTTAGCACCACATAAATAGATATCCTTAATTGCGTTCAATTATCCAACGTAATTATATACATTGGCTTATCACATAAACATTATAAATGAAATTCATACACAATACGACAAGATGCATTAACAGGAAATAAGACACAGAATTTGTAGAATGCTTCTCTTTATTGATATCTTCAAATGATTACAGACTCTATCTTCCCTGCGCACACAACTACAGGGGTCCGCGCACTAAGTTGCAGACTTCTACCCTAGGCCTCTGCGTACTCAGCTACAGAGCCTCTACCTATGCTACGACCCGAAACGTAGACTTCTCTCCTTATCTCTCAAGACTTGTTACTACAACTCATGACTCATTAAGACTACTTAGAGCTTACTTACTTAGCTCTTTTTATATAATCCCATGGTCCTCGGACCATGGGTAGATCTTTTACAGCCGACTTTACTTTACAAAATAAGGGCAGACAACCCTTTATGACTCATGACACCTTCACGCTCTGTGACCACAAAATTCGGAGACTTTACAATTTTTTTACAACATTCAACCCAAAACATGGGCTTTTAGCCCCAAAACTATCCTTGGGGGATCCCATTCCCAACATCCCCTCTATGGAGCAGATTCTTCTAACAATATCCATATCTGAAATGTTCTCCTTACTCTATGGTTTCTTCGGGTACAACCAAGTTCTCATTTCTAAACCAGATCGTTTGAAGACGACTTTCAGAATGAAGTGGGGAACATTTTCATTTCGGTGCATGCCCTTTGGCCTTATCAATGTTGGAACCACATTCCAGAGGGCGATGGACATCGCTTTTAGAGGACTTATTGGTTAAAGTGTGGTAGTGTATTTGGATGGTGTCAGGTTGTTTTTGAAAAGGAGATAAAATCACCTCCATCATCTCAAACAGATATTTAAGCATTATCAAAACTATGTGATCTCACTAAACCCCAAGAAAAGCATATTCGCATTATTAGAAGGAAACTTCCTCATGCATATCATAACGAAAAGGGGAATCATTGTCGACCCCAAATGTGTGAAATCTATCACGCAAATCCTACTTCCTATTAGAAAGAGAGGTATGCAATATTTCCTAGGGGAAACCAACTTCCTCCGCAAGGTTATTTCTGATTTTGCTCAGATTGTTAATCCCTTACAAAATATGATAAAGAAGGACGTGGGATTCAAATGGAATCAAAAAGAGAAGGAGCATTTGACCATATCAAGAAGGCCATCACGGAATCCCCTTCTCTATATAGCCTAGACTTAAACAAAGATTTCATTTGCACTTTCGTTTCAAATTCATCCCTAGTTGTTGTGTTGACACAGAAATATGGTAACAGTGATGAGTGGTCCATATCCTTCATGAGTACTGGACTACAAGATTTAGATCTCAACTACCCAGACATGGATAAATATACATACACAATCTACAAAATGGTTAAAAAATTTTGGCCCTACATCCTAAATAATTATGTGGTGTTCGTTCCCCATCCTATTGTTAGGTCGTTGTTTCTCCAACAAGAGTTGGGTGAATGAAGAGCTAACCGGATGACTTGCCTCCAGGAATATGACTTGGAGTTCAAGCTGGCTCACACAGTCAAAGGGCACGGGTCATGTAAACTAGCCATTGAAGCCACAGACCAACAAAATGAAGAATTAGAAGGTTAGGACCATCAGATCGAGATGTACCAAAATGACCTCACATTGACACACAAATCTACATCTTGTTATGTTAATCTGAAGCAATAATTAGGACAAGGGTCGCTTCCTCCTACCTTATCCGTGAAATAGAAAATGGATGTGAGGCTTAAAGTTGCATATTATCAGTTGATACAAGGAAATATGTTTCGTAAACACCACAATGGTGTACTAATCAAGTGCTTGGAATCTAACAATGCCCAACGGGTGTTAAAGGAGTTACATGATGGACCGGAAGGGGGCCATTATGCCAACGATATCATAGCGCATAAAATCATGAGATTTGATTTATACTAGCCCACCCTTTTCAAGAATTCCCACACATATGCTCGAAAATGCTCAATCTACCAAAATTGCACTGGAAGAGAGTCTCAGCCATCTGCCCCACTCTAATCTATAGCAATGGAAGAACCATTTCAGCAGTGGGGGTTGGATGTCATTGGGGATATTTTGTCGCACTCATCAAAATAGCACAGGTACATTCTCACAGCCGCAAACTACTTCACAAGGTGGGTGAAATCCATCCTGCTATGAAAAATCAATGATCAAGAGATAATATCTTTTATCAATCATCACATCGTGACCAGGTTCGGCATCCCAACCTCCATCATTTTTTATAATGCTACTTATTTCTCTTCTTTGAGGTTATTGATTTTTCTTTGGAAAATATTATTTTTTTTAAACACTCAACTAATTATTATCCCCAAAGCAATTTATTAGAAAATTCCAACAACGAAAACTTAATCCGCATTATAAAGAAAACATTGTTGTCACTCCAAAGAAACTGGCACAATGCCTTAACCAACACCCTTTGGGCTGACCGTGTTACCCCGAAACCATCTATTGGAACCTCCCCTTATTTCCTAGTCTACGAGAAAGAAGCCATTTTACTTCCAAACTTATACTTACCCCCTCTCCAGTTGTCACGGGCCACACCTTGTCCTACCATGTTGTTATAACCCTATTTTCCACTCCATTATAGTGAGAGAAACCCAATATCAACTTACCTCATTTGTTTGGCTGAAATGCATCCCCTTTCACCTTTTATTTTACTTATGTGAGATTTATCCCATCATAAAAGGGTGAAATTACATAATTGATCAATTTCTCATAATTATTTTTTCCAAAATATTATAATTATGAGATAATGTTTATTTCATAATTGAGATAATTGAGAAAAAAACTCATAATTGTGAAAAATGTTTCTAGAGTTTTCCACTCCCAATGAGATCAACTTGACCCACTTACGTATGAGTTGGCTAAGGGTATATTATTGTATAAGTTTCCTAACTTATCAAGCCCCTAGGTGTCTATATACATTCTCCTGGAGGATGGAATGAGCCTTCAGAATCTCACCAAGAGGGAAGGGGAGAGAGGACCAAAAACGATAGCGTGAGAGCTTTGTTGCCTTGGGAGAGGAGGCCATACTTCAAGTTGGAGTAGAGGATCTTATTTGTAGTTGAAGGTATACATTTGATGTAGTTCCATTTATATGGTTAATAAAAAATTGTGTTCCCTTCCTTAGAAAAAAAAATTAAATAAATAAATTCCCCCTTGTATACTTTTATCTATTTTTCGAGCTTTGGGGACAACTTTATGAAAAAGGAACTTATAAAAAAGAGAAGGGGGGGAACATATCTTTCCATTAGTAATAAAAATGGCAGCATTAGTTGTGTCACCCTTGAACACGGCACATGTCTGTCCCATTATATTAGCGTTGGGTTTTTTCTTGCCTAGGAGTCATACCATCCATATGAGTCTCTTTACTCCTCTGATTGGTTACTCTTCCAATCATATGGAGCATGCTTCGATGCCTCATGCATCGTTTCATGACATCACTTGGTGCTCATTAGTCATGCTACCAATTCACTCTTGTTTCGTGTCCCTATGTGTTCAAGGTATGTCTCAGCCTGTGTCGGTCATCTGCAGTAACCTGTTGACCTTTTTTTAGTCGACCATCCTTGTGTCAGTTGTACTTCACCGCTTCATGACTTCATCCATTCATCACATCATCTTGGTCTGTTCCATGTTCATTGATGAGGGATACATTAAGGCCCTCCTTCGATGGATCTTCTCCTATCAACTTCAACTCATTATCCAGGAGCTTGATCTAGGAATTAGTAGTACCTTGGAGCTTGCAGACCTCAGTGGCAGGCTTCTTCACGATCAACAATGGGTTTTCATCATTGGATCTTGATTGATCGAGTTCACTAGTGTTCGACATCATCTCATCTATTCACACTTAGTGGACTATACTAGGTACCTTGGGGTCCATTTTCCTCATTGGTGGATTCACTCGCGTTTGTTACTGGTTTACCTCATTGGCTGGTAATCAGTCAGTTTCTACCATGCCCAACTTCAGCCTATCTATTCGCATGACGTAGATTCATACCATTGGGTTTATGTCAAAGACCCTGGGATAGGGACATCTCACTCCTATATGGCACCCTTCCTAGGTTGCGTTGGAGTTATGTATCATTTTTTTACTTTGAGGGTTGTCTTGAGACACTTCTCTATCTGACATGTGTCCATAGTCCCACTGATGTATATTGTGACATAGATCCACGATTGTATTTGTTAGTTCCTTTTCTCTATCTATTGAGTCACATGGATCCACTGTGTATGTTTTTGTGTCCATGTTCTAGGATTTCATGTCATGGATCCATAATGTATTTTATGGCGGCCATGTTCAGTATTTTCTTATGACCGAGCATGGGTATGCCTGCCTCATGGATGTTATTAGCAGAGTTGACACTTCAGCACTTGAGTTCCTCCAATCCAGCTTCGTATCCTTGGCTCCTTCCTCCCGTTTTGAGCATTGAGTATTATTCTAATGCATTTTGGCCATCAGTTTCTCTTCTGACCTCATGCATTAGGGGGTATCTATTATAACCCTATTTGTCACTCCATTATAGTGAGAGAAACCCAATATCAACTCACCTTAGTTGTTTGGCTTAAATGCATCCCCTTTCACCTTTTATTTTACTTATGTGAGATTTATCCCACCATAAAAGGGTGAAATTATATAATTGAGCAATTTCTCATAAACATTTTTCCAAAAAATGATAATTATGAGATAATATTTATTTCATAATTGAGATAATTGAGAAAAAGCTCGTAATTATGAAAAAGGTTTCTAGAGTTTTCCATTCCCAATGAGATCAACTTGACCCACTTGTGTATGAGTTGGCTAAGGGTCTATTATTGTAGAAGTTTCCTAACTTCTCAAGCCCCTAGGTGTCTAGATACATTCTCTTGGAGGATGGAATGAGCCTTTATAATCTCACCAAGAGGGAAGGGGAGAGAGGACCAAAAACAATAGCGCGAGAGCTCTGCTGCCTTGGGAGAGGAGGCCATACTGAAAGTTGGAGGAGAGGATCTTATTTGTAGTTAAAGGTATACATTTGATGTACTTTCATTTGTATGGTTAATAAAAATATATGTTCCCTTCCTTACATGAATTTGTGTTCAGTATGTTATATGATCATATCTATTGCTTTTGATCTGACGATCTTCCAAGGAAGATCAACTGTTGTCCTTGTTTAGTTGTGTTTGTGTGCAGGGATAGAGATCTAGTGCAGATGTGTTGGATCACTCAAGTGGAGCGAAAGATCTGCATCAAACTCAAAACCCTTCCTCGACATGCGAGGATTCTAGGTGTGATCTTTTATCTTTATATCATAGATCTGATTGCTTGTTGCATGCTTGACCATTTGGATTGGGGCCAGTATTAGATTGTATTACCCATTATATTTTGTTGTCTGGTGATCTCAATTTGGCATGAGATCACGGAGAAATATATCCTTGTAGATTTAGCTACAACACATGCAAAGCCAAATTAACACCCTTCTCAAACTCGAAGAAGAAAGACAGAAGGCTAGGGAGAAGTTTGTCGTACACCAAAGCTTAATCAAGAGGTGTTTCTATAAGAAGTCCATAGGGAATAATGAGTTTAACATAGGTGACCTATTCCTTAAATGGGAAAAATCCCATGAGTACAAATGAAAGCACATGAAATTGTAGGCCTTGTGGATTGGACCCTTTCAAGTTAAGGAGAAAATTGGCCAACGTACCTACCGTTTACGAACCTTAGAAGGGAGGATCGATCCCCTCCCCATAAATAGCCATGACCTTAAATTCTATTTCACGTAGCATCTCTCATAGCTTCTCCCCATCCCTGTAATGTAGTCTTCTTTTTTGTTTGCTCTTTCCGCACTCTTTTCTTAGCCTTAGTATTGTTTTTGTTCTTTGCACGTAGTCTCATTTTCTTTCATCATATCTCAGCTTATTAATAAAGGTCCTACCCGAGTCAGACACCTCAGGATTGTGGAAGCCTCTAAGCCAATGACTGAGTTGTAATCTTGTCTGTACCCACACTTGATCATCTCTAAAGTCACAAGCAAGGTGAGCAGGGAAAATTTTAAGAACCCCCCTAAATTTATAAATATAATAAATGGGCGAATCCCCATGGTATATAGGAAAAATGGAAGGCGATTTTATCAATAATATAATATGTATATATAATTTTTTGGCGAATCTCTCACCAGGCATGGCGAATATTTTACTCAATTATAAAATCTTGTAAGATCTTGGCGAGTCTTTCACTAAATAATAAAACTTTGTAAAGTCCTAGTGAATCTTAGCATAGGCTACATGCTGGTTTAATTCCCCCATTTAAATGGGCTACATTCCAAGTGAATACCATGCGCCATTTTGGTGAATACCATGGGTCAATACCATGTGCCATTTTTATTTTTATTAATTCTAATATTAGGGTTAATAATGGTTTTTTGCATGGTATTAATAACAATCTAGTCCATGGTATTTGTCCCATAGTATTTTGGCCATAGGTTTCACCTAAATATAACCCATTTTTTGAGTGTTCGTAAATATAAGGTGACTTATGGAGTAAATATAAAAAAATGTTTTATTTGTTTACCATACCTCTCGTTTATTTATATTTTTATTAATTTACCATACCTCTTTTACAAATATGGTATTTGGCCCATAGGATTCACTTAAATAAAACCTCTTTCTTGAGCCTTCATAAATAGAACGCGGGTTATGGACTAAATATAAAAAGAGGTTTTATTTATTTACGATACGTCTAGTTTATTTATATTTTTATTTATTTACCATACCTTTTGAGTAAGTATAAAAAGCATTTTATTTATTTACCATACCTCCACTTTACTTATATTTTTATTTGTTTATACCCTTACATGTATATAAGGTGACTTATGGAGTAAATATAAAAAATGTTTTATTTATTTACCATACCTCTCATTTATTTATATTTTTATTAATTTACCATACCTCTTTTATAAATATGGTATTTGGCCCATAGTATTCACTTAAATAAAACCTATTCTTGAAAATGGGCGAATGGAAGGTTGTAAGTCCTAATTTCAAGGGCTAAATTTACCTTTTTTACCCTCTCCCTTAAAATAAGGTGGGCTATTTGAGGTGATTTGTAAAAATGTACTATGATACAAAATATTCGCCCACTAAAAATTTAAAACCCCTTAATTTCGCCAAAGGGCGAACATTCGCCCCTAAAATTATCCTTGAAGGTGAGATGTTACGATCTATCTTGGTGGGGAACTCTGGTTATCCATGGTACCCCATATTTCAACAGTAAGACCTCCCACTTTTGACTTATTCGTATAGCTTGAAAGAAATTGTTTATCTCGCTGACTTGAAAAGGGGAAACGAAAACCTTAATGAGCGACATATATTTTGGGAAAACAATAAAGTATTTGAGAAAACCAGAAAAAATCTCGCTTGCAAATAAAATAATTTTGGATCCGTCATATGCCTAGGAAAATAAATGCCCAATAAATAAGTTCCAATGAGCACATAAATAAAGTTAAATAAGGGGTAAAGGATTGATAAAGTCTTCCTACGTAGAGAGGTAATGCACGTCTCCATCGGGGTATTGTCCAGGCTCCCTCGTAGTGGAGCAACGTTTGTGATTTCTAGGTAGTGACTCTGTCAAGGTACTGTCCAGGCTCGTTAATAGTGGAGCAACACCATAGACCTATAGCCACCATACCAAATATATTTATAGCTCATATTATTATTGATACCCCCATTTTAAGTCGTTGTGAAAATTTATGGTCTTTGTGATTAACAAGTTAAGTCAAAGTAGTAGGGAACTTATGATCAATACTAAGGGTAACATGGAGACGGCAGTGGGACCTATGATTCTGGAATGACACACTCACAAGATCTACTACATCATAAATCAAGGGTGAGTAGAGATTCTAAGGTTCTACCCATGAATCACCAATTGTTGTAGTCGTTGTAACAACACAAACAAAATTTCTCCTCTTTCAAAATTTTAGGACCCCCTGAACTAAGCTTGAAGCTTTGACCTACATCTCAATCTCGCCTCCGCATCCTAGATGTAAGTCAGCTTCCCTTTGGTCCCCTAAAAAATATAATCTTGGAGGACTTAAGGTTAATATTTTGCCTAAGTCGTCAAGTCACACAAAAGGGGCTCTCACTAAGTTGAAAATATTGACCTGCGACCTCCCTTTTTCCAAGTACACTATGACCAAGTGAAGTTGCAAAGTCACATGTTAGTTAGGCATCTGACTTAAAATTTCATGACCCCTACTAACATGTGACTATTCAACCTCTAACTTTGAGTTGGCCAGGTCACGTCACGACCTCATTCTCAACCTCGGGATTTTCTTCCCCCACTGACTTGCAACTTTGTGACCTCAGCCTTAGAAGATTGCTAGGTCGCTAAGTCGCAAGAGAATTTGGCACATACTTTGTGACCTAGAATGGTTCGCGACTTTGTGACCCCTTCAAGTCCCATAGGTGTGACCATTTCTATTTATATCACACACCCTTTCGACCCATTTGTTTGATTCACTAGAGCACTCGAGCGGCCAAGATACTGGGCGACTCAGCAAGGTGCATCACCCCTCTAGGTAGGTGACCTTTCCTCTCCCCTATAATCATTTTCTGCCACTTGTCCTTCTCTCCATGCTGACCTCACACCTTCCCTGATGATGAGGGTTTTTATCTGTCCTTCGGCTATTTCTAAAACCAATTCCACCCTAAACCTTTCAGTCTTGTTTTCTCCCATTTAGTTGTTCATTGCCTAAGTAACAATCCTAACCTAAGGCCCATTACGCTTTTCTCTCAGTTAGGTTTTTAGGGCCCAATAAAGCCCAAATTCCTACTCCAATCTGCGAATTTTCTGCCAAAATGCCCCAAAGAACATGTCGCACCTTTAAAAATCATGATAGGCATATTTCAATGACCATGTGACCTTTCCATATCAGTGACCTTGTGACCTCTTCAAATAAGCGACCTCACGACCTCCTAAACTTAGTGACCTCGCGACCTCCATGACCTAGCGACCTATTCAAATCTGTGACCAAGTCAGCTCGAGTCGCCAAGTCACTAATTTGGAATTCTTATTTTTTTATGACCTCCTGTGCTCCACAACCCAATAGCCTCCCTCTAAGTTGAACTCTAGTCGATACTTGTCATCGTGTTCTGAAGCTTTTGTTGTGATTTTCTTTTCTGGTTTTCATGTCGTCACTCTCATCGTGGGATTGTTTGTTTGACATGCCAAGTGACAAGGACCTCGATTGCATTTCGAATTATTATTTCTCTAGAGAGATGGAACCTTCAATGGTCAAGTCCTCATAAGAGCATTAAGAGAAGTTCCCTGGAAAGCTACCAAGGACCACCTTCTCCTATCTACCAGGACACTGCATGCAATATCAATAGGGCCACCAAACTCTCATGGTTCAACCTATATTCTAAATTTTCTAAGAAGTACATCCCTCAAGACTAGGAAGACTTCAAAGTATACCTCAACATCAAGAGGTATTGGCTCCACAAAGTGGCCACGCATCTGCCTTCTTTCCCTTGTGTCACAACTATCGATGGGATACTTCAGGATACTGACACAGACGGTGGGTGATAAGGAGCCACACACGTGAGGCCTTCATGGCTTCTCTTCTGCAGACATTGTCATTTATTACAGGTTGTCAGAGAAAGAAGAGACCTTTAATACCAAGTGGTTTTCAAATTTTCCAGTAGCAGCTAAGTACATTCTAAGATCGTGGTGGCAAGACCCCTCTAAGTTCTGGGTAAAGGGTGACCAAGTATACAAGACATAAGGCCTAAAGAAGGTCTACCAATTCTTGGTTGCAATGATGAATTGGTTATACAAGAGACTTGATATTGATACCTTTCTCGGAACGTGGGTCCCTATCATGTACATTGTCACCACCAAGGTGAAAATCTTCAACTAGGAAAGCATCCTAGCTTCAGCACTGAAAACCAACATATATGTAGCAAAGAATCTGGAGGCATATCATACTTATTAGACGTTGTATTTACAAGATGTAATTTTTACGGTTGGAGATATCAATGGATAATGAGTGCATCAGATACCGTGCATCTATATTATAAGATATTTTGGGACCTGGGCTATAAAAGTGTGCTTGAGTCTACCTATGAATCATTCATCACCCCTTTTTATCGGTTTCTCTTCAAAGAGGAGCCCCCTTGTATGTCTAATAAAGCTATGGAAATGATTACTGGAGTGGAAAATTGGTTTCCCATCCAGGAGGTCACATTCATCAAAGTCTTTGGCTCGTATAACCTCCTCACGCACTCCCCAAGTTCGTTAGAGATAAATTATTGTTGTAGGAAGTATGTTACCAGATGACTATAGGGTTCTCAAAGACATTGAATAAAGGCAAGAAAAAACCTTGGTTTGCATTCCCTTTCACTATTGGGTCTTATACCGTTGAGATCTTTGAGGTAGAATCAGGGGTCGAGGAAATGAAGGGATTTTACTTTGTGACCCTAAGTCACCAAAGGTATGACCCCAAGGGGATGGTAGCAACACATTGTAAGAAAAAAAACTTTAACTAGTCATACCTGCATAGCAAATAGTGTCATGAGGATAAAGTCAAGAATTGGTACAATGTGGCCAAAGAACTAGGTCCAAGTGACCAATAAGAAAAGGAGGATGAGCAGGCTGAGCAATCACAGGAAAACATAAGCCTACAATCTAGGTTAGCCTTGCTCAAGAGAAAGAAGGAGTAACCAAATACAAGAGGAAAACTAAAAATTCACAAATGTGAAGAATCAGAAGACCCTCCAGGTGAGAAAGAGGAAAATGAGGACAATGAAACTCTGGAAGAAAGGAATGTGACCCTAGATAGGAAAAAGCAAGAATTAAAGAGGAAAAGGGAAGAAGATCTAACGTGGTCAGAGAAATCAGGAAATTAGCAGCCTGAGGACCTTCAATAGCAGTAGCAAGAAGAGGAGAGGAAAAGAAAGTAGCAAGAGGAAGAAGAGGAACAAAGGGCCTGGGATGAAGAATAAAAGAGGAGGTGAGAGAAGGAATAACTTGAGATGAAACACAAGCAAGAGGAAGAACTCAAAAGAAGACGAGAGAAGGAAGAGCATGAAAAGAAAATAATAAAAGAGGAACAAAGAAGGAAAGTTGAAGAGAAAGACAGAAGGAAAGAGGAGGAGTAGGAAAAGAAAAGAATAGAATAGGAACAAAGGAGGAAAGTTCAAGAAGAAAAGAGAAAGCAGGAAGAGGGGGAGATGAAGAAACAACAAGAAGAAATCAACAAGAAGGTTGAACAATATCTCCAACAAAAACAATAACACCAAGAGTTTGAGGGGCAGGTAGAGCTTCCTCCATTAGATGTTCCTCCATCCACCCCCATCACCGAAGGACACTTTCCCCTTAATAAATTGGGCATCCTCGATGAGGCAGAGGAAGAGGTATTGAACCTCACAAGAATTGATTTTGACCAAGTTAATTGTAATATTATGCAGGAAAGAAGGAACTATTATGTTAGGAACCTTACAGAGCCTCTGTTTATGACCACATAGAAGGAGGTCATCCTGGATACCACAATAAATCCCAAGATGATTGCTTTGGTTGGAACTACCTTTATAACAGCATCTAAGTTGCATGTAGGGAGAATGAGTAAACAGATTGCAGAACTCTAGGGAAAGCTCTACTCATCTGAACAAATAATTGCCAGGGCAAAAGAAGACAATGAAAAGGCTTGAAGAAGAGAATAAATCCCTATGTCTAGCTCACTCAAGCATTAAGGAGTTGCAAGCATCAATCAAGGAGGAAGTTGAGACTCTAAATGAAGCCATGGTCATGGTATATGAGGAGATGTTGAAGTTGCATCAGATCGTGTCTCCTTTCTTGGCCATACAAATTGACACGAAGTAAAATACAACCATGCTAAAAAAAGCTACCTCGGCCATCAAAAACATTCATGAGTGCACTAACAAGCATCCAAAGGCACTAGAAATTCTCCCCACGAAGGATTGGATAACTGCCCAGAATGACAAAGTCCATATTCGCATTAAGATCAAATCACAAGGTAAGCTATCTAGAGATGTTGATAGGGTTCTTGCATCTTATAGGAATTTGTTGAGTGGGTTGGAGTCTATGATTTAATTTCATGGAGTTCCTTCCATTGGAGCAGTTGGAGAAGTAAGGAAGCAAGAATAAATCCTACAGGAAATTTAAACATTCCTCGACCCTTTCAAACAGGCTTCCACCATGGAGGACTTACAAGTCACAAAGTAAAACATCACCTGATATTTGACAAAACTATTAAGGATGTATACCAAACTGGTAACTCTCTCAAATCAAATCAAGGTCAAGAAAAGCACTCTCATACCGGATTCCCTTGAGTGCCTCCACATATATGATGAAGAACAACCAAATGTGGCTACAATAGCTTATGAGAACAAGCTTTGGTGTACCTACCTCGTGGAGAAGTTACATGTAGATGTTCCAAAATTACCTATTACTAAGTTGTTAGAGTAGGATCAATTTTTCTTTTGTTGTGCATAGAAAGATAGGATAGAGTAGAATCAAGTAGGAATTTGAAAGGTCATGAGGAAGTCCAAGAGTCGTGGGTAGACCAAAAATCACCCTCTTTTCTATAAATACACCCTCATGAAACATTGTAATGGACTTTTAGCTTTGGACTCATTTTTGTGTTTATGGTTTTGAAAACTTAGGACCTTCTAGTGAATGCAAGGATTAATTGTCTATTTCCACTTTTATATTTGATGGAGATCTTGCATGATGGTGTCGTGGATATTATCATCTTAATGAATGGGAATTTCCTATGAGCTTTGGCGTGTTGTCTTTTCATGTGTCTTCCTGCGATGTGAGACTTATTTTGCAACAAATGGTTGGTATATGTTATGCATTCATTGTGCTTATGTCGGTAAATTATTTTATTGATGTTAGCATTATATCATTGTAGATCGTGTGTTTATTTATGATTTATGCGGTTATTAGTCGCGAACTTATTTATAATTGGTAATTTACCTTTTATATGTGTGTGAATCTCATTTAAGGTCTTGCTAAAATTACTTTTCTTGATGTTTATGCTTTGTAATTATGTTGTTGATATTCATCGTATTTGTTCTTGTTAAGAAATCTAGGGCATCGATGATTAGGAGATTTATCTTCTTGAAAATTGTTTGTGATATACTTTTACTTCTTGGATATAATATTCTCATCATTATATTATTAATGTGTTATTTTCATCAAGACAATTACCAAATAAACAATAGAAGACAAGAGACATAGTATTTAGGCTTGTCAGCCAAGGCCAAACCTCTCACGCTTTGAAAGGAAAACCCAATCAGAAATTATTCTTATAGATATTCAATTGACGAATACCAAGAATATGAAAAAGACCCTTAACTCTAGTGTCCTCCCAAGATCCTTGTCACTAACCTCTTCTTCAATGATGCTCTTCTTCTCGGATTCCTTTCTCTTTTTGTGCTCGACTTCATTCCTTCTTGATCTTGACTTCCTTAGGATTTCAATCTCTTATTCTAGGCTTTCCAACCTTGTCTTCTCTTCCTTTATAGTCTCTAAGAGAAATACTTCTTGACTCGGTCCCTTAGCGAGATCCTAGTCCCAGCAATTCCTTCGACTTCTTTTGGATACCTTTGGTTCTGCTATCTTTGCATTTAGGAGAACAAACTAACCCAAAAAAACTACTTGATGACTTTCGTTATCTTTCCTCGTTGTTGCGTGGATATGGAAGCTTCTTTTAGAATGCATCTCACACCTTCTTCTTGAATTGCTTCACCGAATTCATTGTCTCCAAATGAGGTCGATTATGGGTATATATACAAGCTTGTTCATGACCTCTAGGCTGACATGATCTCTTAGAGGGAAGCTAACTTCATCTTCTAGATCCATCACTTTGATGTAGACCGACATTATGAGGGATAGTGACATGGTCTTGGAGGAAGAATTTTACATAGACAAGAATGACTCTTTACAATGTGTAACAAGACTTCAGTACATGAAAATGACTTTTTTATTCTTTTATGACTAGATGACCAAATTCCTAAAAGCTCTAAGTGGAAGCCTTGACTCAAAAATAAAATCTCTTGCTCATGAAACTCGTGATGCAAGCATTACAATAATTTTATTTTTCTTCTTTACATCTCTTTATATAAAATCACAATTACATGTCATTATGAAGACCGGACCTAGTTACACTTTTCAACACTCCCTCTTAACTAGGGAGGTATTCATAATAGTACTTGGTCATTCTCAATCTAGATAATTTCTCATGAGAAGAATCAGATTGGTAACCCATTTGTTTAGCATCATATCAACCAGAATTGTTATAGTGCAAGGCATTTACTAACAACTCCATCTCTTCACATTGAAATCTGAGCTCAATGTTGGCAAGACCAATGATTTATAGACACTCTCATCATTGTCTCTCTCAAAACATACCCTACCGAGGTACTCAAGGTGTGTTCCATGAGGACTATTCTTATCTTGGACTCCCCATCCCTTAAAGCATATCGGTCCTCCATGACTACTCTTCTCTCAGATTCCCATCTCATCCTCAAAGATTATCGGATGCCAAATGATTACCCAATCCTCTCATTTTGTCTTCCGAGTTGAAGACCAGAATGATGTGTCTATCTCTCCCTCTCAATTAAGGAGGACATATATATTCCATTAAACGAATTTACTCATTCCTAAACAAGGAATGTACCTAATATCCCTCTTAGGTTAGGAATTTCCAAGTTTCTTCCAAGTAAGAAACTTTCCAGACTCCCTCTCAAAATAGGGACCTTCAGCAGCTCCTCAAGTGGAGATGATGGGACAACCAATTGCTTGAAGAACTCCTTTCTTCGATGTCATGAATTTCTTCTTTGTTGTGGAGTATTCATCCTTTTGGACTTCTTCATAGGGCACAGACCATCCATCACTTTCATCCATCATTCATTTCATCATTTCTTTCATCGGAAATTGATCCACTAGTCTTCATATAGCATTGCTTCATGTTATGCTACCTTCATCAGGATTTCTTTTCCAGAAGGTTCTTGCATCCTTCTACATGGTTCTTCATGGAAGACATTCATATTTCTTCTCTTTGGTAGCCCTGCATAAGCCCATATATATACTAGTTTATAAATAATGAATACTTAAATCATAATTACCTTTGTGATGGTCTTTCATCATGACATCTTCCTGTAGGCATCAACATCCTGCATATATGTTGACACATCTCCTAAAGATATATCTTGTCAAGGATCTCCATCTTTTTCCAGACTTTAATTAGAGTCTTCATACATTTTTGGGAGATATCATAGTCAAATCTTCTTGGACTTTCGAATGTTGACTGCCTTTACCATTATTGCATATTTCACGATCTCTTCCTTCCACATTTCATACCCGGGAGCTTCATATTATCTCAGTTGTAGTCAACCACCTCATACTGCATATGAGGACATATTATGTTGATTTCATCTAATAAATATGTGACACATGAATTTTTGCATCCCTTTGAGATCCTTTCTTTGATCATGCCTCTTAAGATAGAGTAGTGATCCATGTTGTCTGCAACCATATGACATGACTTCCACAATATTAAATTAGAGAATACATACCTCATCTTTCCTTTGTGTTATCCATACTTCCTACAGAAGCTTCCTTTGAATGAAGTAATTTCACTCCCTTGATCTTATTCACTGTCATGTTATCATACCATCAATCTATGAACTCCACAAGATTGGAATTCTTGAAGAAACACTTACTTTTCCTCTTGATCGGTGAATCTTACATTGAAGATTCCATCAAAGAATATTTGAGGATCTTGCACATCCTATCCTGCCGATGCTATATTTTGTATGATAACCCTTTTTCCAGATGACTTCTTCTAATTATCACTTGATCTTTCAATGATGTTTCCCAAAGTTATATCCTACATAGTTTAATTTCATAGTATTTTTTCCAGACATTTGTCAAATAATTTATAATTCTTCTACTATGATTACATTCTCTAATATGATGCATCCTATCTCATTTCAAAGCTTCCTATATACAACTATACCTATTAATGAAGGAGATTCTTTCATTCATATTGGAGATCTTTCACTTCCTCCTTCTTAGGCTTCTTTGTCTCACGCTCTTCTACATCCTTGGTAATATGGGCTTCTTCCTTATTCCTCTTGTTATTGTTCCTTTTAGGACAATATCTTCTATAGTGCCCATATTCTTGAAATCTATAGAAATGAACCTTAGCCATGTCCTTCCTTTTTCTTTTGAGGGCCAAATTTACCAAACTTCCCTTGTATTTTTGTCACTAATTGATCCCTTTCATCTAATGTTTTGTCACTTTCTGTCTTCAACCTGTCTTCTTCTGCCTTTCACATAGACCATAATTTGATGAATGGGATAGCTTCCTCTTCCTTAGTAGATATGAGCTTACCTTATTCATTACTCAATGCATTGATAATAATGGAGATCATCTCTTTATCAGATACCATCTCTCCTAGATCTTGCAATTGAGTTTTTATTTGAGATTCTTTTGAAAGGCATGAAGATCTCCCTTCATACTTTGATACCTTAAATATATATAGATCAGATCTAAGAGATATTATCTTTAGGCTATCGTACTTTCAAAGAAAAGTTCTACCATATCATCATATATTTCTTTTGATGTCTCCAACTCAGCTACATAGGGAATGAGAGGATCTTTTATAGATTCCTTACGAATATTTTGAGACTTTAGATCCCTTTCCATGTATTCAGATAATGCTTGTTCTTCAGATGGCTTGGAGACCTTTCCATGGACATGATCAACGACTTCATTTACTTTGCAGACTATGTCTATCCTTCTTTTCCATATAAGGAAGTTTTATATCCCAACCAGCTTATGGTTCTCCTTGAAACATGAAGTCATTCTTACTAGATTAGATTATAAAAAAAGGTACTTACTTGTGAATATAGAATATTCAAGTTGATGATGATGACAAACTTGATGCTTCTTAGGTGATCCTTTTAAGAAGGTTCTTACTTTGATGATGGAAGACTACCTCCTTTAGGATGATCTCCTTCCAAATGAGATCCTTGCTTCAATAAAGAGAATATTTCCCTTTATGACAACGCCTTTCGATATCCCCAAGGGTTAGCTCAACTAGTCAAATAAGTGCCTCGCTGTTCAGGAGGTCATAGGGTCAATTCTCCCCGAAGCCCTTGGGGTTAGGCCTAGCTATTGGCCAAGGGGCTTGATACCCTTGATCAAGATCATATATTTCCGTGGACATAGCGGCCACCCAATGGCTGAGGGTGTCCGTGAACCACAAGTAAAAAAAAAAGACAACGCCTTTCGATCTAGCCTTCCTTAGTATTTGAAGAGCTTCCACTCCTTTGGTGATGTATGAGTGATGATCTCAGAAGTTCTTCTAGGGTTTTGATATGATGAAGATCTTCATATCTTGCTTGGTGTTCTTTGACTTGCTTTGATCCTTATTTGAAGCTCGATTCACGTGTGTATTATTGCTTGAATGCCCCTTCTTGACTTTAGGACCTAAGCTTTGATACCATGTTGAGAAATATAGGGCATCGATGATTAGGAGATTTCTCTTCTTTATAATTGCTTGTGGCATACTTTTACTCCTTGGATTATGATATTCTCTTTGTTATATTATTAATTTGTTCTTTTCATCAAGACAACTACAAAATAAACAATAGAAGACAAGAGACAGTATGTAGGCTTGTCATCCAAGGCCAAAACCTCTCACTCTTTGATAGGAAAACCCAATCATAAATTCTTCTTATAGATCTTCAATTGACGAATACCAAGACTATGACAAAGACCCTTAACTCTAGTGTCCTCCCAAGATCCTTGTCGCTAACCTCTTCTTCAACAATGCTCTTCTTCTCAGCTTCCTTTCTCTTCTGTGCTCAACTTCTTTCCTTCTTGATCTCGACTTCCTTAGGATTTTGGTCTCTTCTTGTAGGCTTGCCAACCTACCATCGAAAACCTTCGCTTGTCTTTGATTCCTTTATAGTCTCTAAGAGAGATACTTCTTGACTCGGCTTCTCTTAGCGAGATCCTAGTCCCAGCAATTCCTTCGACTTCTTCTGGATACCTTCGATTCTGCTATCTTTACATGTAGGTTAACAAACCAACCCAAAAACACTACTTGATGACTTTCAATATCTTTCATCGTTGTTGTGTGGATATGGAGGCTTCTTCTAGAGTGTATCTCGCACTTTCTTCTTAACTTGCTTCACCGAATTCATTATCTCCAAATGGGGCCGAGTATGGGTATATATACAAGCTTTTTCATGACCTCTAGGCTGACATGATCTCTTGGAGGGAAGCTAACTTCATCTTCTAGATCCATCACTTTGATATAGGCTGACATTATGACGACTAGTGACAAGGTCTTGGAGAATGAATTTTACATAGACAAGAATGACACTTTACAATGTGTAACAAGACTTCATTACATGACAATGACTCTTTTATTCTTTTATGACTATATGACAAAATTCCTAAAATCCCTCAATGGGAACCTCGAATCAAAAACAAAATCTCTTTCTCATGAAACCCATGATGCAAACATTACAATAATTTTATTTTTCTTCTTTACATCTCTTCACATAAAATCACAATTACATGTCATGATGAATACCGAACCTAGTTGCACGTTTCAACAGTTCTATTGGATATTCATCAATTATTGACTTACATTTGTTGAAGTTCCATTCATTCTCCTTTAACAGATACTCTCCCTTTCGTCTGAGGCAAACCTCAATGAACGAAATGGCAGCTGGGCCTACATAGTGGATGGGACTCCTAGACCAAATGGTGTAGATTTTGATCGGGATTTTGTAGCAGGGAGATCCCCAAACTATTGGCGGTACATTCCAGCCCATCAACAAACTCCAATACTACTTGTTGGCTATAACAGTAAAATATGAAATAAGGGACATAGAGGTTTATATTAAGTAAACATTCCCATGTGTGTTTATTGTATAAATGGTCACTACATATAATGATATTTGACCATAAAAATTATGTTAGAAATAGGTTTTTGGTTCAAACCATCCTCCAAAATATCTCCATGAATCCCTCCATAAATCATTTAAGCAATCTTCATCCATAACATCACTCATTTCTCTGAATCTCTCATTATTATGTAGAATTTTGTGGTTAGTCTACTGCATTATAATTTCATCATATAATTTAGACATTAATTATAAATCACATGCAGGAGTTATTCCTTCATTTTTCCCCTTAACGATATTTGTGATTTCTCTATATTACATTACCCTTTGAATTTGTCCTATATTCATCTTCGTTCTTTTGCATTCTTCTTCTTTGGTCTTTTTCTTTCATATTCAACTTTCATCTTGTACTTGCAAAATACAAATAATTTGTTTGTTGAAGTCCATATAAAAAAGTAACCTTCCACCGGGATAATGGGTCACCTTCTAATGTATCTATTTGTTCTCTGGAAACATTTTCTTGTACATGGTTCAACAACATATATTTATACCTAACATTCAACTCCCCCTGCATCATCATTCATCAACTTGGGTTTTTGTGTCTTACCTATAACCATATCCTATGTTTTCTTGGATTAACCTTAACCATACAAATCTTAGGTGTTTTCATCTTACCACAAACAGGAATTACATCAAATGGTTTCGAATGACCACAATCTGTTTTATCTCACAACAAGTGGTTATTGAGCTTCACTTCCTCTCTTGTGATGACTGGTCATTGGGCACCACTGCCTCTTCAGTGGGAGTATACTTTCCTTATTAGGCTTACATCACATTGACTCGCGTACATTAAATTTCCATTCATTCTTAGCCCTTTCCTTTCCATATCAAATAAAAAAAATTCTTTTTATATAAAACACATTAGGGACCATTAAACTTTTTAGGGATGTTGCTTTAATTGATTCATTGCATTTGCATTTCAATTTTGGACATGTGGTACTATTATTCTTACCTTGCTTCATATCCTTCTGTCTATATCCGTATCTTCTTTTTCTTCTCTCATCTTTCTTTTTGGTTGCTTCTCTTTTGTTGATTCATTCTCCTTCATTATTTTTACCTTCTTTTGCTCAATTTCATGGTTCCATTCTCTCTATCATCATTTTATTTTTACATATTTCTTGTATTTTTTCTTACATGTACATTCTCTCTCATCATATTCATCCTGCATCATCTTCTTTTTGTATCTTGCTTGCACTTTTCTCTATCATCTTATTTTGTCATCAAATCTACTTCTTTATCATTATTAATTTATCCTTCATGGAGTCTTCTTGTCTTCTCTTCATCTCTTTCTTTCTACTCCATCCAAGGAAAATTTTAAGGATGGAAGTTTATCTTGAAGTTTAGAAACCTTGGCAAATCTTACTAGTCCCTAATATGAAAATTCTAAATATTTGGCTCTAGTTTTGTAAAATTATTTAGATTTCTAATGATTTTATATTAGTCTATATGAAATTTTGGCAATTTTTAAGGTAAAATAATTATAGAGTATAAAATGTGGGCGAATCATTTTGAGAAAAAAATGGAAGTTGGTGAATCTTTTTTTTGGAGAAAACATGGAAAATTAGCCCACCTATGAATTCTAGCCTCTAAACTTTTCCCTGACTCCATCTCTATTAATCTATATTCCTTCTTTATTTGTCAATCACAATTCTTCTCTGAATCTGCTACTATGCCTACCAAAATTGTTTCTTGTAGGAAGGACACCTACATACAACAAGACACATGCAATTACATTCTTACAAAAATACGTTTCTTGTTGGGTTGTACAATGTCCAACAAGTATACCTACAACCTTGACTTGGAAAACTTAATTGATGCACCAATGACATGACGTCAACTTCATGTCGAGTAACATTGATCATGAATCTTTTTTCTTACAACACAACAATGATTTCTTCATGAGTTTGAGCTTTTTACTTTGACTATAAATACCATTGCTCCCTTACTTTAGACCGTAACTTTACCAATTTGACTTCTATTAAGACTTAATTTTAACCTTTAATTGAACATTTCTATTAACTTACTCTTACTATTAGACTTAAATTTAAACATGAATTTTGACTCCTCGATCTCTTAACATATAACTTTATTTAAACCCAATTTACCAAATCATGAATTTATCATAACATTTTACTCTCCATGATGACCTCTTATTGAATTATGCAATATTTTTGTTTGGTAAGAGAACATGGCAATAATAGCACCTAAGCAAGACAACCAAAAATAAGTATTATCCATTTCACCAATCTCCAACATAGAAAAGTGGACCCAAATTTGTTGTTCATTTTGTCTTATGCATATACCTTAAAATTTGATCACTTCTCTTTCTCCAATTGGATTTCATTATTCTTTTCTAATGATAAGACTACATCCTTATTTGTGTGGTTGCTACCAACCAATCTATAGCCCTCTCTGGTAATCTCAAGTTTGTGACCCAAACCGTTATTGTTACTTATACCAACATCCTAAGGTAAACGTATTATCTCATTTATTCCACGTGATCATAGTTCTTATTTAGAAGGAGGCATTAATATTGTCAAAGTGATATCACATCATTTTACATGACTTCCTCCTTAGTTGCATTACCATACAATTTTTACTGTGCAAACTTCAAACACATACACTCAAAACAGTGACTCCTCACATCTTTCTTTGTCATCTCTACATTCTAGCAATAATGGAATGGGGCATTAGAACAATCATGTCCATGGGGGGTGTATAAGATGAACTTTTCCTACATTTCTTGCTCATAGGGAAAACATCATCTAAATACTTTATGTGGATGACTATCACCATCTCATTATCAAAATCTCATTGATTGGCGGTGTCTCTCTTCGTCAAAATGCCCAAGGAATGATCTGAAAAATTGGACACCTAAATTCTAGTTGTGTGTGTTCCTAAGTAATGTAACTCTAAGTGATAGAGATATCAAACTATGAATTATCCTAAAATTCCTTGTACAAAGTGACCTCATAACAATCTATAGATAGATTCGGTTGTAGGGACTTCTCAATAGCAATAGAAAATATCTATTTTAAATATGAATGATGTCAAAGAGAATAATTTTAAATCATTTGGGCACCTTGTTACAAGATCCAACTACACTTGTGTTGAAATACACTTTATTTACCAATAAGCAAGATGCATCCAAGGGATTGTAACTTTTTATTTCCCATGAAATATCACAAGTATGCTTTATTTTTTAAGAAAAGTTCACCATATATAATCATGGTCAATTATGTCAAAAATAGATTTTTGTTTTCAACCATTTCCTTAACTTCCTCCACAATATCTCCATGAATATCTCCATAAATATTTTAAGCAATCTTCATCCTAACATCACCCATTTCTTCTAATCTCTCATTCTTAAGTAGACTTTTATGGTTGGTCTATCCATTGCAATTTCATCACATAATTTAAACATTAATTACAAATCACGAGGAGTTATTCCTTCATATTTTTCTTAGTTACTATAGAATATTCCCGAAACACAAAACCATAATAAGTTTTTAATAACATTAAATGTATATGATAAATTAAAAAGTATTACAATTCATTCCCTTAACATCTTTAGAAATTGGGTCCTATACACAAAAACAATATAAAGATAGATATCTCTTACATTAACATTGTAAGTAGCAAAAAAATATTTCTTTTGCAATCAATTTTGAAAACATAAGTCTTCACCCATTCTATACAACAAAAATTTCATGGACATAATTTAAATCATTAAAATGAGTTTATGTTCAATTTTAAATAAGAATGGAAAATATGAAAGAGCATATGAAAACCTTTATTAAATTTTATGTTCATTAGTGTATACTTTTCTTTGGTCCTATGAGTAAATATCTTGGTCCATGAAGTATTGACAAGTTTGTAACTAAATACCTAGTTTAAGACAATGAACATACATATCCCTAGTTAGGGAGGGCAAAAAAATCACCATAAGAAAATTCATGGGTCTATGCATCTTCAACAATAATCTTTTTAAAGGATTATAATATTTCTAAAACATCAAAAGATGGCATTAATAATTATAAACTCTAATATCTAACTAAGGTCATGGTGTTAATAATTACAATCTCTATTTTTTATGTACAAAGAAAGTGTTTCCAGGCCTATTAGAAAACATCTAGCACACTTTCATTGTGAATATGTTTACATGTAAAAGAAATAAATTCAACCCTTGCCACAACCCCAATGTAGAACACTTTCATTGTGAATTTGTATGCAGTGAATTAATGAATGAATGAGATTTTAACATCCACAAGACTAAAAATAACCTATGGGAGCATGAGCCTCCATGCTTTTTGCTTTTTGCAATTCAATATGCCCATCCTTCTAACAGTCCCCTCATTGAAAATACAATTCCAAGAAATCATTGCTAACATATTTCCATAACTGTCCCTAATGTCCCTGAAATCATCACATTCCAAAATGAAATGTTTTTCGATTCCATAGCCCAAAAGTGAAAAAAATACGCACCCATTCTTCCCAAGATTCTTTATGTCTTTTCCAATGTCTTGTTTCATACCGAAGTTGATGCGATTTAGATCTTAATTGAGCAATAAAAATATTTTATCTCCATAGAATGTTAGCTCCAATGTACTCCTTTTTTTGGAGATCACAAATAAGATTGAATTCCTTGCTATAGTACTTCTTCTTTATACCCAATTGTGTTGGAATGTTTGTGTTGCCATTGATGTCACATGTGGAATTTGTGTACTCATGAGTCCCTATGTATCTTCTTGAGTCAGTTTTCACGCTGATGTAAAATGATTTCATAGTCTCAGAAGGTCTGTAGAAGAGGTCTCAAGAGGTAATAAGGCCTCATATGAAGCTAAGCTACATTTGTGCTAGAGGTATAGTTGATGATGTGTGTGGAGTCATGTTGAAGTTACGCAGTTGGTTTCCTAATGTCAAGTTGGGTATGGAAGAATGGTTTATAGGTCATTTCAACCCCCTTAAGCTCTGTTGCAAGTTTGAGAGCAAGAACTCTTATTTTACCTTATGCTTTGTCCCATTCGCACAGATAAAGGCTTATGGGAGTGACTGAAACTTCCTAGTCGTTGGTTGGAAATGTTGTGTGAGTGACGAATAGAATCTGATCAGACTTATCCATGCGACCAAAATAATTCACGAAATTTTATTTGGATTTTGTGTGCTCATTTGGAATTAATTTGTTTTTGGCAAAGTCTATTGTCATAATTTTCCAGAAAAAAAAGGTCGAGACAAGTTGTGGGGCCTCTAGAAGGTGATCAAATTTGAATTTATCAAAAATCTAGTGGAATGAATGGCTTTATTTGGTCAAAAAGTCTAACTCAATCAAATCTGATGTATGTGAAAAGGTTTTGGGTGAGATCCATCACCTATAGAATTAATTGATTTAATCGCCTTCATAAATTACAAATATGTGGAGAAAAGTTGTTCATTTGGTCGGTTCACTAGCAATGTGAGTGAGGGATTGTGCATGTAAAGAAAGTTCACAAACCAGTGATTATAGAAGTGAGTTCAAAGCTTTAGTATTACAATGTGCTTCAGGAATTATTCTTCAATAGTGTTTCAGAGTTGTGTGCAGATATTGAAGATTAGTTTGGAGAGTGTGTGTGGAGAGAATTGTTCTCTCATTTGGAGTGTGGAATTGTGGTTGCATGAGTGTGCTTATTTGTTGCTAGTTTTTTTTATGCAACAGTGTTTTCAGTTCTGAATTATATTTTCTTGTAGCATAATTGTTTGTACTTGGAGTGGGGGCTTCAAGCTAAGTGCATGTTGATTTTCTATTGTAGGAGTGGGTGCTCCAAGTTGGTTGTGGCCAACATTTCTCATTTCAATCAAGGGGTGGGTGCTCCATTGCTAGTGGTGGCTAGTTGATGTAATGTAAATGATAATATTTTGAAGCAATAGATAATAAGAAGAAGCAACAAATAGTTTGGTGGTTTTTTTCCCTGGATGGGGTTTTTCCACCTAAAATCCAAGTGTCTACATGTGATTATTGTTTGTGTTTTTCATGTGCATGATATTGTTATATTTGTTGAAGTGAATTTTTAAATAACTTTTAATTGCAAAAAAAATTATAATATTTTTGTAATACTAATTGAACCCCCCCACCCCCTCTTAGTGTTACTTTTGTCTAACAATTGGTATCATAGCAAGCTCCTTTGCTACAACTTAACTGTTGAAAGAATAATTTGAGAAGGGAAAATGGTTGTCCATGATGTGAAGGTTCAAATTTTTTATGGTGATAACTATAATCTATGGAAGATGAGAATGGAAGGGCATCTCATGAATTTGAACGTTGATGTTTTCTTTGTTGTGGTGACTGGATATGTTGTTCCTTATGTTCTTCCTCCCGACCTTGATGTAAAGAAGATTTTTCAAAACAATGCCAAAGCCAGAAATGTTATTATTGTAGCATTTAATGAGAATGAACTGATAAAAGTCATGCATTGTAAATTAGCCAAAGAATTTTGGGACAAAATTGAAAATAGCTATGAACGTGATAATAAGGTGAAGAAAGCAAAGCTCCAAACCTATAGGATGAGGTTTGAGAGCTTGAAAATGAGAGTAGATGAAACTATTGCAGAATATTTATGAAGGGTTGAAGTAGTAACCAATCTGATCAAGGGCATAGATTAAAATTTTGTAGATGAATTAATTATTCATAAAATCTTAAGGTCTTTACCAGTAAGATTTAATCCAAAGGTCTTATATTGAAGAGATATCTGATTTTAGCACTCTTAATATGGAACAATTGCTTGGAATTTTTATAGTTTATGAGATGCACACTATAGAAGAGAAATTTGAATCTAGTGAAGATGCATTCGAGGCTTTCAATAAGGTCAAGACTATTACCAAAAATCTCAAGAAACTTCCAAATAAAATTAAGGAAGAGGAAGAGTATTCTAGTAGTGAATCTGATGAACAATTTTCTAAGTTTTCCAACAAATTAAAGAGAGGTTCTGAAAAGTATAAAGGAAAGATTCCTTTCAAGAAGTGCAAAAGAGGAAAAGAAGAAGGATATGAAGAGAGAGGATAAAACTCAAAAACTTGAAAAAGCTAAATCTCGAAAGAGAAGGAATTGCTATTCTAAACAAGAAAGTGATATTTCAGATGAAAACAGTGAGAAATATTCATCAGAAGAAGAAGAGCACAATGAATGTGTTCTTATGGATTTTCATCCCAAAGATGAATCAAGTATTGAGGATGGAGAGATTGATTTTGAAGGTGAGCTCATTATTGCACTTGATGAGCTAAGAAAATATAGAAACAAAGATAACCTATTGAAAGAGGAAATACACAAACTAAAGGAGAAAAAATCTTCTTTAGTTGATAATTCTTTGAAGACCAAGTTGGATGAGCTTGATAAATTCAAGGAAATTTTTTTGCAACAAATTGTGATTCAAAAAAATAATCTGGCCGACTTTGGAGAAAGAAAATGAAACTTTGAAGAAAAATATTGGAGGATCTCCTATTGCATGCACCTATGAAGAAGGTATCATCTGCTTAAAGAGAGAATTTGGAAGAAGCAAAAATGAAAGAAAATGTGCTCACCAATAAGCTAAAAGAATGGAAATAAAATTGTCACAAACTTGTGGAAGAAATTGTTGCATTAAGGGTCAATCTATCAAAAGTAGAAATTAAAGCATGTCTAAATCAGAAATTTGTCAAGGGATCTGAAACCTTGCAATATTCTCAACATGCAAAGATCGTAGGAGGACAGAACTGGTTTGGGGTTCAAGTCTCCTCTACAAAATGTCAAAGATCAGCGAAGTACCAATTATGAAAATTATTTGAAAGGAAAAGAAAATCAAGCAAATATTGTTGAAACTAGCAAGAATGTGCAAAAGAATGAAGCTGAAATCAAATTAGCACAAAATTAGCAAGTGAAGCAAGCAAGGCCCTCAAATGTCACTCCTCCATCATGGAAACCAAAATTCAAGTATCCTACACTATTTTATGGTTATTGTTTTGCTTTTAATAATTTTGGACACAAATCCATAAATTGTAGGTTGAAGATGTTTCCTAGAAAAAAAAAAATTGATAGATCAAGAATTGCTCAAGGGCCAAATATTTTGCATGTTGATGGAAATAATTCATTTGCTCCACTAATGAATGAGATCGAGTGTTTTAGAAGCAACAACTTTGGTCACAAATCTAGTGACTGTAGATCTAGATTTCCAAACTCCTTCATACAGCACGCTCAAGAGAAATCTAATCAGCATAAAGTTGAAAAAGGATGGAAGAAAAAGGTTGAAAATTGTGAACTTGCTTTGATAGCTCATGATCAGCATGAGCAATCGTTGATTGATAGTGTTTGCTCCAAGCACATAACCGGTGATAATATCAAATTCTTGCAGAATAAAGAGTATGAAAAAGACAATGTCAGTTTTGGAAATGATGCAACAGCTCCCATCAAGGGAAAAGAGTTAGATTGGACAAGAAGACCAAAGCTCAAAATTTGCTTTATGTTCATGGATTGAAGCACAATCTCCTCACTATGAGTGAGATGTGTGATAATGGGCATGAGGTGACTTTTAGATCTAAACAATGTGAGATCATAAATGCTAAATCAGGAAAGTTAGTGGAAAAGGCCATTAGAAGTGACAACAACATGCATATTTTTTATGACACTAGACACAGTTGTTGCATGAGCCAAATAGAAGAATCTTGGCTATGGAATATAAGATTGGGTCATGTTAATTTTTATGATCTAATCAAAATTAGCAATATTGGAGTTGTTATAGGATTACCAAGGTTGGAAACAACAGATAGCACAATATGCAAGTCATGCCAATTTGGGAAACAAATAAGAGTGCATGTCAAATCCAAGGAGTTCACTACAAGAAGATCATTGGATCTAGTTCATACAGATGTATGTGGTCCTACAAGGAAGAAAAATCCAAGAGGGAAGATATATTTCATATTATTTGTTGATCACTTCACTAGAACCACCCGGATTATGCTCATGAAATAAAAATATGAATCTTTCAACAAATTTAAGTATTTTAAGGCACTTGTGAAAAATGAAATTGATTTGAAGATAAAGTGTCTTAGATTTGATAGAGGAGGCAAGTTCATGTCCAAGGAATTTGATTATTTTTGTGAGGAGCTTGGGATCAAGAGGTAATACTCTATAGCTAGAACACCAAAACAAAATGGTGTAGTGGAGATGAAAATAGGTTGGTCCAAGATATGGCACGAGCTATGTTAGATGAAGTTGGTGTATCAGATACTTATCGGGGAGACGCAGCTCAAACGGCTATATATTTGGCCAATAGAGTTAGTATTAGGCCTAACAGTGACAAAACTCCATATGAGTTATGGAAACGAAGATCGGAAAAATTTGACCACTTCAAAATATTTGGGAGCAAGTGCTACAACAAGAGGGCTGAAGACAAGCTTGGAAAATTTGAACCAAGAGTTGATGAGGGCATATTCCTTAGTTATTCCTTCAAGAGCAAGGGATACAAATGATACAAAAAAGAACCAAAAAGGTAATTGAAGGTATTGATATTGTTGTTGATGAATATTTTCCTAAATCTAATGATTTCAAATATGTTGCAGTTGATCATGATTTCATAGAATATGAGGACAAAGAAATTTCTAAAGAAGAGGAAGAAGAGAGAAAGACCTTCACTACAAAGAAGGCTCCACCAAATCACATCCAAAAGAAGCACCCAGAAAGTAAAATTCTTGGAAGAAAAGAGCTTGGAGTGAAAACAAGGAGGGAATTGTTGGATAGCTTCAATCAAGCACATTTTGCACTATTGTCTCAAATAGAGCCCAAAATCTTTAATGAGGCTAGAGAAGTCAACTTTGGGTCAAAGAAATGAATGAAGAATTACATTAGATTGAGAAGAACAATACATGGGAACTTGTGCCAAGGCCAAAGGACAAAAACATCATTGGAATCAAGTGGTTGTTCAAGAACAAGCTAGATGAAGAAGGCAAAGTGGTAAGGAACAAAGCAAGACTTGTGTGCAAAGGGTATACTCAAGTAGAAGGTATTGATTTTGATGAAACTTTTTTACCTGTAGATAGATTAGATGCTATAAGAATATTTTTGTTCCTTTGCATGCAACAAGAAAATTAAAGTTTATCAAATGGATGTAAAATCAGATTTCTTGAATGGTGATCTAGAAGAAGAAGTTTATATAGAGCAACCTAAAGGTTTTTTATTGGGTGATGATGAGAATCTAATGTGCAGGTTGAAAACGACTCTTTATGGCTTGAAACAAGCTCCAAGAGCATGGTATGCAAAACTAGACAAACATATACAACGGAAAGACTTCAAAAATGGATCCACAGACAATAATTTATATATAAAATTGGAAGATGGTCATTTTTTAATACTTGTTGTGTATGTAGATGATATTATTTTTGGGAGCGATTTGGAGAAGATGGGCCAAAAATTTGCACAATAAATGCAAAAATAATTTGAGATGTCAATGTTGGGTGAGCTTAATTTCTTTCTTGGTTTGCAAGTTATTCAAGATGAAAAAGGCATTTTCATTTCTCAATCAAAGTATCTTAGAGAGAAATTAAAACAATTTGGCATGGAAGACTACAAAACAGTGTCCACTCCTATGGTAACCAGTTGTAAATTGAGTAAATATGATGAATCACCGAAGGTAAATTAGTCCATGTATCATTCCATGATTGGAAGCTTATTGTATATAACTGCTTCTAGGTCTGATATCATGCAAGTTGTAGGATTGGTCTCAAGATTTCAAGCTAATCCCAAGCAGACTCATCTTAATGTTGTAAAGAGGATATTCAAGTACCTTCAAGGCACTCTTGACTATGGATTATGGTATCCCAAAGGTAAACATTTCAATTTGATTACTTTTAGATATCAATTTTTTGGGGATTCAATTGCGTTAAGTAAGTCATTCATCTATGACCATTTCCATGAGAGGTAGTCGTAACTGACTAATTTCTCATGATTTTTGAAAAGTCCACTTAGCACTCATTGCATCAGGTGATGCTCACAGGGGTGAAGAAGTTGGATTGAAACTAGTGAAATAAATCACATAGCGTCAATCATCACTTACGGGGTTTGCACCCGGTAACCAGGATTTCCCGAGAGGTCACCCATCCCAAATCGTCTCTGGCTCAAGTGCGCTTAACTATGGAGTTTTCCCCACAATCAAGCCAACTTAGCTTGCTACCCCATTTGCAAAACCTTAGCTAGTAATTCTCTGCCGATTTCCTTGAGTTTGTTTTCCATATGGCCAACATCCTCAACTCCTTTGGATTTGGCTATCTGCATCCACCTATGTGTTCTCACTCTTTCTTTTTCCAAGTTGAAATATAGTGGAATTGAAAATTTCTGTGGGATTATCCTGCCCCCCTCAAGTATATTGTAATAGGAGGCGAGACTAGGTTGGGGGTCAGGTTCTTGCAGCTCTTGTGCTTCCTCCTTCACCTCTAGCTGTCCTTCTATCTTTCTCTCAAGCTTTTAGATCTCCTGTAGTTTGGACAATGTCTCTTGTAGGACTGTCTGAGCCTCCTGTAGGTCTGGTTTTGGGTCCTGTAGTACTACCTTTCCCTTCCATGTAGAAGATCTTGGAGTCCCCCTTTCATAGGTTATAGGTGTTTTGGAAGGAGATTCTTTCACCTTGGAAAATGGTGAATCTTCAATGGCAATGGGAACTTTGGAAGAGGGTTGAGGTTTGCTTGTTTTAATTCTTGTGCTCTTCCTTGCCCTGAAATACATGGATGTTTTTCTTTTCCTCTTCTGCTTTGGCTTAACTAGTGTACTGAGGGCAGTGAGGACAGCTGCTACCTCTCTTTCCAAAGTCTCAGGGGACTCTTCTCCTTGCTCTGCCTCTTTTTCTCCTTCTTCTGTCTCTTTTTCTGTCTCTTCAACTTTTCCCTCCTCTGTTTCTTTTCCTTCCTCCTTCCTTTCTTGCTCTGCTATGTCACCACTGGCTTCATATTCTCCTCCTTTTTGTTCTTCCTCCTCACTGCTAGTAGGACTGACATCATAGGTTAATGCTTTTATGTCATCCTCAGCTGTCATATTTCAGAAAACTTCCCATGCTATAGGGAGTGTAAATGTATGGAGGGCTTCCTCTACTAGGATTTTGATTAAGCCATGGTGAGCTAACTGCCCTGAATTTCCTGCTTGTACCTTGGTGTTGGAGCCAATGAGGAACTGAAGGAGAAAGTAAGGGATATTGAGCTTTTGAGGTGCTGGGGTATCCATGCCATATCTCAAGTCATGGAGGATTCTGAAATGATATCCATAGACAATGTTGTGCCTCCCCTCATAGGAAATGTATTTGATGATTTGGTAGCTAACCTCATCCCAGGGATATGGTATACTATCCCTTCAAATTCCATTCTTATCTTTGACAGGGGTTTCATTATTTTGGAAAAATTTCTTTTTGGCAGCCTGGCCAATTGGTTTCTCATTTTTACTCCAAGGTAGCCCGAGAGGAAGGGTAGTGACCCTATTGATGAATTCAGGGGTTATTTTGATGGATAGGCCTCTAATGGTTACAATGGCATGTGTTCTTGTGTGAGGGACTAGAGAGAGAGCAAATTCTTGGGCAATTTCATCATCAAACCCTCTAAATTTCTCAAAGAAATTCATCCAATTTTCCCTTGTGAATATGTCCACCACTTGAGGATGTGCATGGAGCCTAGTGGAGTTAGTGGGATCCTTTCTCATAAACCCTCCTGTCATACTGCCTATACTTTTTTAAAACCCAAATATGGAGGTGGAGACAAAAGATTTTGAGAAAAACAGAGAAACAAAGGATACTGTGTTTTTTTTAAATAAACAAGAAAACATTTATGTATTTTCTGCCCTCCTAAAGACTTATTTCATCCTCAAATTGAGACCACTTATTTCATATATTGATGTTCAATAGGGGGCATGCATGAACCCTACCTCTTCACAATGAAATTCGTTCCAAAAATCATGGTTTCTCCCTTCAAAATGACTCACTGCCCCTCCTGTAGAAGCTCGTTGTCCCTCCTGTAGATTTCTTGTAGGTGCTCCTATAGATTTCCTATAGGTGCTCCTGTAGAAAATTCCAAGAGCAAAGATAGGGAGGAAATCGATGGAGAATGGTGGTTACGAGGCTGTGGGGGCACAAGAAGACTGTTGTGGCTGAGTTACGAGGAGAAAATGAAGAAAAGGTGGTGAGAATGCGCGGGGAGTGCTCATTGCTTTTTATGGCTATTTTCGGTTATGAGTGCTGAGCTGGCAAGGTGTACGTTGGCCATATTCGGACCGTTGGTCCCCACCTGCTTGGTCATCATGGCTCCTCCTCATAATCATCCCTCATTATTGCATCAAATTTCACACTTCCTCTCACTACCTGTCCTTGGCATCTTGTGCTTGAGTTGACTGTGCGCATGTGTGGGTGACATCTCGGATAAGTGGAGTCAACTAAATGAAGGTGGCCAAGTTAACTAGCCACCTTTCCCTCGTTCAATCTCAACCATCTCATTGCCTTCGTATGATCTCTAATTACACAAATGCAAATAGAGGAGTGACTTAGTTACTTACCTGTGATCCGAGTGTATTTGTTGTGAGGTGTTGTGGCTTTCTTTGTTGCATGCCTTCATTTCCCTTTATGCATGTTGTCTCTACTTGCTGATGTGTGGTTGTGTGCTTGTGCAGGTTCTTCTTTGTTGGAGCTGAGCTGCATGTGCCTTTCCAACCTTCATGTGTGCACTCTCTTGCTGCTGGTGCTGGACTTCTATGGGATCAGCTGCTACAGGAATTCCTACAGGAGCTCCTGTAGCTGCTTCTCCCCTTGAAACTTCAGCTTTCTCCTGTGCTTGGAGCTCGAGAATGATGCCAAAGGTGTAGATGAATATGGAGGGATAATAGGTAAGCTTTGGGTAAGGTTATTGGTGCCTTTTTCTTCTTCTTTTTTAATTTTTCTTTTTTTCAATATCGGAAAACTATTTTTCTGTGTTTTTTCTTGGATAGGAAAAAAATAATGATGTGTGGGTTGTGATGCAGACTTGGAAATGATGGCAAGGAGGTTTGAAGATGGTAGGAGGGATTATAGGTTCCTCATGAAGCTTTTTTTCCCTCAAACTGCCTTCTGTAGACACTTTTGGCTCTCTGTAATTCCCACAGGAGCCTCCTGTAGAAAACACAGTTTTGGAAGAACAAGGTATAGTGGGGTGAAAGAGATGCCAAAAATGGTGGAGGAAGGTGTGGAGAATATGAGATGGGTGCTGGTATGAATGTTATGGTTCCCTTGACACCTTCTTTTACTCCCTGTAGTCCTCCTGCAAACCTGCAATGCAACAAAAATTCATTTTTTCTTTTCTTCTTTTCTTCTTATTTTTTATCTTTTTTTTTAAACAACTAGGGCACCTTAGAGAGGTTTTCACCTTAATTGCCTACCCTAGGCACCTCCAAGGGAGGTTTTCACCCAGGGATCTTATTCTTTTTCCCTTTTTTCTTGACATCACTGGGTTGCCTCAGAAGAGGTTTTCAACCCAATGATGGGACTCAAGCGCCTCATGGAGGTTTTCACTTGAGTCCTTATTTTTTTTATTTTCCTTTTCTTCAGTGAGTGGGTGAAGTGGAAGCTAAGACATGCTCCACTACCGTCACTATTTTATTCAAATCTTCAATAAACTCTCACTTGGAGTTCAAATCTTCAATAAACTCTCACTTGGAGAGGGGTTTCTTGTAAACTTTCAACCGATGTCCATTGACAATCATGGGGATGGCTTCTTCATCAATGGTTCTGATCAGAACTGAACCATTGTCATTGCATTTCTGCAAAGTGTAGGGTCCCAGCCATCTTGTTCTCAACTTTCCTTTGAAATCTTTGTATTTTGAATCATAGAGTAGTGCCCAATCACCCTCTTGGAATTGCTTCTCCTTGATATTTCTGTCATGCCATATCTTTCTCTGAAGCTGAACTACCTCTGTATGGAGAAGGGCTTGCAATTTGTATTTATCCAATCCATTGAGCTGAAGTAATCTCTCCTTATGTGCATGGCTGAGGTCTAGGTCTAGCTGAGCTGCCATCCTTACGGTATTGAATTAAAACTCTATTGACAGCAAAGCCTTCTTCCCATAGACCATTTCATAGGGTGTGAACCTAGTGGTGGTCTTCCATGTTGTGTTGTAGGCCCAAGTGGCCTCAACTAATCTATCTGCCCAGTATTTTCTACTGCTGCTCACTACCTTGGTTAGGATCCCTTCCAATGCTTTGTTAGTGACCTCCACTTGCCCATTGGCTTGTGGATGGTAAGGGGTGGAAGTCCTATGCTTGATCTTATGATGTGTGAGCAGGTCTTCAATCAGGCTGGAAGTGAACTGACTGCCTTGGTCTGTGACCAACTCTCTCGGATACCTGAACTTGTAGAATATGTTTTCTCTCAAAAACTCAGCTACTTTTTCCTCTGTCGTTGCTTTGATTTCTTTTGTCTTTTCCCACTTTGTCAAGTAGTCGGTGCACACAATGATGTATTGCTTCTGCTTTGAAGGGGGGTTGATAGGCCCCACAAAGTCCATGCCGCACTTCTCAAATGGCTCAAAGGTCACTTAAGGTTGCATGGGCATTTCATCCTTTGGAGTGGGTTTCCCCATCCTCTGACACCGATCACATTGGCTCATGTATCTCCTTACATCCTGATGAAGGGTGGGCCAGTAGTAGCCTACTTGAAATATCATGAAGGCGGTTCTTTTTGCTGCAAAATGACCTCCACAAGGCCCATCATGACAGGTTAGGAGGATGTCAAAGACTTCCTCCTCCCTGACACATCTTCTCAAGATCTGATCTGGGCCCAGTTTGAAGAGATTGCCTTCAATCCAGGTGAAAGGGGTGCTTTTCCTTACTATCCTGCTCTTCTCTTTTGAGGACAGGTGTGGTGGGAACTATGTTGAAACCAAGTAGTTTGCTATATCAGCAAACCATGGAGAGAGTACTGATATAGCAAATAGGTGTTCATCTGGCATTTGGTCATCCACCATTCCTTCTTCACCTACAAGCAAATTTACTCTAGACAAAAAGTCAGCAACAACATTCTCTTTACCAGGCTTATCAATAATGGTCAGATCAAACTGCTGCAGTAAAAGCAACCATCTAATAATGCGAGCATTTACATCTAGTTTGTTCATTAAATATCTAATTGCAGCATGATCAACGTGCACAAAGTTTTGATAGCCTGTGATATAATGTTTGAATTTGTTTAAGGAATGCACAATAGCTAGGAGATCCTTCTCAGTCACTGTGTAGTATAACTCTGCCTTTGGCAAGTTTTTTCTTATAAATTATATGACACAAGGCAACTTTTCATCAATTTGTCCTAAGGCTACTCCTATTGGTTTGTTCGAGGCATCTATGTGAATTTGAAAGGGTAGGGCCCAGTTTGGGCCTCTGAGAATTGGGGCAGTCACTAGCTTGCTCTTCAAGGTATCTAGGGCTTTCTGACAGTTTTCTGACCATATGAACTCAAAATCTTTACCTAAGAGGAAAAACAAAGGAGAGGCTATCTTAATGAAGTATTTAATGAATCTCCTATAATATCCAGCTAAGCCTAGGAAACTTCTGACATCTCTCACCTTTTGAGGAGGTGGGACCCTTTGGATGATGGCAATTTTGTTGGGGTCCGCCTACAGTCCTTGTTGAGATATTGCATGACCTAGCACGGTCCCTTCAATCATCAAGAATTCACATTTTTCCGAACTGAGGGACAGGTTCATCTCAATACACTTATCCAGAACTTTTCCTAGGTTAGATAAAGCTTCCGAAAAGTCAGAGCCATAAGGAGTAAAATCATCCATGTATATTTCTACTGCATCATGAACCAGTTCAGAAAATATACTCAATACTGCTCTTTGTAAAATGGCTGGAGCGTTGCACAAACCAAAAGGAAGGACCTGGTATGCAAAGGTACCCCAAGGACAAGTGAAAGTGGTATTATCTTGGTCTTCCGAGATGATTTGAATCTGATCGTACCTGCTAAACCCATCTAGGAAGGGAAAAACTTTTTCCTTGCTAGATCGTCTAACACTTGATCTATGAAAGGTAAAGGAAAGTGGTCCTTTTTAGTGGCTTTGTTCAATTCCCAATAGTCGACACATATTATCCACTTACCATTTTTCTTTGGCACTAGCACCAAAGGAGAGACCCTTTCACTGTCAAAAATGGGATAGATGAATCCTGCATCCAGCAATTTCTGCAATTCTTCCTGAACAATATCTTTAAGTGTTGGGTTCATCCTCCTTTGAGGCTGCCTGACTGGTTTGCAATCTTCATTGATGTATATATGATGAGTACATACTAAAGGGTGCACTCCTTTCATCTCCTTATAACTCCAAGCGAAGGCATCTAGATGTTTTCTCACTAGGCTACATAGCTCCCTCTCCTGGGAAGTAGATAGGGATGGATTGATTTTCAATGTTCTTTCTGGGCCGAACTCTATATTTTTGACACGGTGAGAAGTAGGGTCGGCCACACAGATATCCTTTGAGGGGTTGTTTTGGGTTTCTCTTACTATGTCTTCTAATGTTGATACACTGGGAGGTGGATTCTGAATCAAAATTTCAATCATATCATCCTCATCTTTCAGTTTCCCCCCATTGCGATTTCTAATGCACAAAGCGGTGCACAATAAACTCCATCCTCATCCTCCTCCTCCAACCAGAGAGGTATATCATGTTTTAGCAGGGGTTAGATAGGAGGATATAGGGTTAATTGCTTGGACATGTGCCCATTCTTTATGGTCATGTTCCCAGCTCGGCAGCGAATGTAGGCATCAACTGTAGCCAACCAGGGTCTTCCCAGAATGAGAAGATACCCAGTGAGCTTTTCCTTTGGTTGGAGAACTAAGAAATCCACATGGTACTCCCAAGAATCAATGGAGACCATCACATCTTCCATAATCCCCTCGGGGGTAACGGTGGAGCGGTCTGCTAACTGCAGCACTGTCGTGGTCTTCCTCAAGGAGCCCTACAGGTTAAGTTTGAGCATTGTGTCCTTTGTCATCACATTAATAGTAGCTCCCAGATCAATCAAGGTATGTGGGACCATTGTGCCATTGATGTGGACATCAACTACTGGGCTTCCAGGATCCAGATATTTTGGACAGATTCTCTGCCCCAACATCAAGTCGGACAGTTGTCCTATGACATTGATGGTTGGGTCATCTCTCTTGCGCCTTCCTAGATGCCTAAATCACTTCTTTTTTATCAAACTATTGTAGATAGGCACATCTTTTATGGCTTGGAGAAGTGGTATCATCACACATAAATGTTTCAATTCTCCCAGGAGTTCAGTCTCTTCTAGGGTACGCTGGATTGTCATGGATAGTCTCTCAGGAAAGGGTGGATTTGCTTTAGGTTTTCTTTCCTCTTTATCTTCCTCAACCTCCCTGGGTGGAGGCTGGCTATCTGGGAGAACTTTCCCAGATTGCAAGTTAATTTCTTGAATTTCCACAGCATAAGTTGGGCATGATGGTTCCCCACTATACACTTGTTGAGCCTGTTTGTTGTTCGAGTTCAGGTTTGGCTAGGCAAGCATTTGGGGTTGCCTTGGTGGAGCAGAAAGTAACGGTTGTGGTTGGGCAAGTGGTGGAGGCAGAAGAGCGGGAAGAGAGTTGTATTGGGGCCTCCACCCCTGATGAGGTGCATTCCACTGAGGTTGCGGCTGAGCATAGGATTGAAATGAATGGGTGGCTGGTTGGGCATGATATTGAGATGTGAAGGACCAAGGAGGAGGCGTGGACTAGGAAGGATGAGCATGGGGGCCCAAGAAGGTATGGAGGTGACTTGGTTGGGGTTGTAGTATGCCTGAGATGTCCCTTGCATCCCTTGCTAGTATGGTCTAGGTCCATGCGGCCTCCTTTGGTTTATGTAATAGATTTTTTCAGTGACTCCTTCGGCCCCTTGGTATACAGCTTTAAGTCCGGGCAAGGAAGGGCACTTTTCTGTAGAATGATTTTCTTCACAGGCTGAATAAACCTCTATAGAGTTCAATGGGCATTCATTCCTAGGATGTCTCCTTGTGCATCTAGGGAAAAAAATGACCAAAGCCCTCTCTACTTCCTCTTGTTTTATTTTGATATGTAAGGTATCCATTTGCATGGAAAGAGTCTGCATCATCTCACTCTTGAAGTCTTCCAGCATGGTTCCAATTTCCCCTTTAATGGATGAATTGGAAGAAGAGGTACTGGTTATGGGTTGACTCCCCCTACCTTTCTTTATGGCTACTTTAGAATGGTTTCTAAAAACAGTCTTTATGCCCTCATAAGATAGTTTGTAAATGTCTCCCCTGGCCAGTAGATGGAGGGTGTCTAAAAGGTCTTCTTGGATTCCCCTGAGCAGGACCAACTTCAAAGACTCAGGGTCAAGTGTACACCTGACCCTTTTGTAATTGAGCTGGAACCTCTCTTCGTAGTCTTCCAGGGACTCATCACTTCCCATGGTCATTGGAAGATTTCTTCTTTAGTATATTTTGACCTACAATAGTCTCGATACTTGTTGTCAAAGGCTTGTTGCATCTGAGCCCAAGTTGTGATGTTATTGCCAGGTAATCCCATGAACCAGCACAATGTTGCGTCCTTGAGAGTAGAAGGGAACAGTTTCACCTAACGGATCTTCTTGATCCTAGCCACCGAAGAAGAGAGAAGGTTGGATGTGTGAAGCGATGGAGGTGTTGGGAAAAAAATTTCTTGAGTTATCACTATTCCTACGAGGCATGAAAGGAAATATTTTTGGTTGGGTTTTTGTTTCTTTTCCCCCACACTGATAGTACCTGCAAAACTAAAATTGTGATTGAACAAAACAAATTGCAACTAGCTGAAATGAACTTGCTGAATGGAAATTTGCAGAATTGAAAAGGAAAGCAAGGAAATGCAGAACTGAAAGAAAGGAAATGACTAGTCTACTTTTGCTGAAATGGAATTTGCAGAATTGGAAGGGAAAGCAAGGAAATGCATAACTGAAAGAAAAGAAATGACTAGTCTACTTTTGCTTAAATAAACTATTAGCAGAATGTTGCAAGAAGAAATATAAGAAGGCAGTAATCACAGAATACTCTGATGCTTCCCCGGCAGTGGTGCCAAAAAGTAGTGAGCGCCAGTATTGCAGCAAGAATTTTGCAACTCCTAGGCTACCAACTTTACTTTTATCAACTCGGTAGTTCGTAACAAACTTGGAAGCGTTGGTACTGTATGCACAAGTACTAGTTCTCACTGCAGGTTTTCACTTGGTCAGCCGGCACAAGATCACTGGGAGCTCAACCAAACTTCTATAGATATCAGAAGAAGATCTATGTGTGATGAAAGAAAGAAAGATTACTCTACAGAAGCTATTCTAATCACAGAAAGGAAAAAGACTGTAATGTAAAGCAAGACCTAGTAAACCCTAATTAACAAGCTAATTCTACTTTTTCCAAAAACACTATGAAAACCATGAAAGAAATTCCATTACCTACTCCAGAAAGTAAAAAACATCTAACCATGATATTTCTGGAAGTAAATAAGCAAAAAACATATTTTTGGATTTTTATGTGTTTTTATGTGAATTTGACATGCATCTAATTTATTGTGTGAGTGTGGCAGCGAATAGGTGGCGTTGGAGGGTGGTTTTGGAGCTTGGAAGGATGTAGGATGGTGAGGATGGGTCCTAGGAGGTCTTAGGTGGCCTTCTAGAGGCTTTTCCCACACTCGACCTTCAAAAGAAAGCCTACAGGAAAAACTACAGGAGGACACAGGGGAACTACAAGAGGAAAATAGGGAAACTACAGGAGGCCTACAGGAGGAGGCCGAGAGCAATTTCCGCTATTTTGAGGGTGTGAGAGTGGGTGAAAAAGGTGGATGAAGGTTGGAATGAGGTGTTAGGGTGCCTAAGGTCTACCATGAATCACCAGGAGAGAGAAAGATGATTGGGTTTGCTCAAGGAGAGAGGAAGAAGTTCTATGAAAAAAATGAAGGAAGCTAGGGCATAATTGAGATGAGGTTTAGGAGACCTGTAGGGCATGGATCAGATGGAGGATGTGATTGCTGATAAGCTGGCCTACTACTGGAAGAGATCTACTGCAAAGGAACTGATAGTCAACCAAGAAAATCAAGCAACAAATGAAATGAGTGCATTTAGGAAAAACAGAGTTTTGCATTAAAATGGTATAAACTATGATCTATGAAAGGGAATGTTGAGGAATGTTGTAGGAAAGGAAAGCATGAAAGAGGACTATTGAAAATCAAGAAATGAACATGATAAAGGAGATCTGAAGCAAAGCAAAATTGGACTATTAACCTACTAAAGAGCTGCAAACACTAGAAGTCCTGTGAATGAGGAAAATTTGTGTTTTTGGGTCAGCAAGAGAGTCTTTGCCTCAAATCATGGTCCGAGAGGGAGGAAGAGAGGCCAAGGCACTATTGCTAACCTTTTGAATCTTTTTTGATTGCTACTTAACCTGCTACAGAAATAAAAAATGGAAGCAAACTACTAAATCATCAAAAGCAACCTATTCTTAACCATAAAAGAAATACATATAATAGCAAATTAATCTACAAACTGAAGTAAAGCATACAAATACAAGTAAAGAGAAGCTTGGCTTCTTGGATTGGGCCCTAACCCAAGAGCTTCAGCCCTCTGAGGTAACTCAGTGCTAGCTCAAAAATGATTCCATCTTCATTATCAAAATAATAGCAAGATTACATGAAACTACCACAAAATAATAAGCTCAAAATTTGAGCAAAGTTTACATAAGCAAAAAAAATCAGACCCTAGTGAGGCCCTAGGCCTCTCTACTTATACATCTGAAGCTACCAACAGCTTCCTTAAAATCACGGAGGCTTGGCTCCCAAAACTCTCTGTTTCTTATCTCATCAATTGATCCATGGTATGGAGATATACTGATCTATCTCCAGAACCAAGCTTTTTGGCCTAATACCTCTCACTCTGAACAGCGACATACTCGATACCAAGCCAAATATTATCTAATCATTGGTGATACACTTTATCATCATGGTGTCGATATGATTTTACGTAGGTGCCTTACTCATGAGGAGGCCAAAAAAGCTTTGAATGAGTGTCATTCAAGTGCTTGTGGGGGGCATTTATCTGGTTATGCAACTGCATAGAAAATTCTATGTGCTGGTTACTTCTGGCCAACCATTTTCAACGATTGTATTCTTGTTGTCAGAAGTTGCCATGCTTGCCAGATTTTTTACCGTAAAACCAGATTACCACGTGCACCATTGCATCTAGTCGTTATTGTTGGCCCATTCGCAAAATGGGGCATTGACTTTATGACGTGTAACCCCACCTCGACCGGGGGGCATGGGTATATTATAGTCGTCGTTGACTATTTTACCAAAAGGGCCGAGGCGATGCCAACATTGAACAACAATGGCAAAACAGCTACTTTGCTTTTCTTCAACCATGTGGTTGCCGGGTTTGGTGTAACACAAGCCATAGTTACAGATCATGTGTCGCATTTTCGCAATCACATGATGGTTGAATTAACTGCCAAATTAGGATTGTCACATGATAGTTCTACTCCATACTACCCGCAAGCTAAAGGACAAGTTGAGGCTATCAACAAAGTCCTTAAGCACATGTTGCAAAGAATGATTGGAGTTCATAAAAGGAATTCGCATTTAATCTTGTACTCGGCTTTGTGGGCATATTGAACCTTGGTGAAAAATGCGACCGAATTTACACCCTTCCTGTTGGTATATGGTTTGGAAGCAGTCTTTCCAATCCAATGTGAAATCTCGTCTCTCAAACTCGCGATTGACCTGCTACCTGACACTTCTGAAGAAGAAGGACATTTCTTGGAGTTAATCTGCCTAGATGAAACCCATCATGATGCCACAGTGGCTAACGAAGCGCATAAAAAATGCATCAAGGTACAATATGATAAAAATGTCAAGCCTCATGTCTTCTCAGAAGGTGACCTAGTCTTGCTTTACGATCAGGAGTCTGATAAACTTGGAGCGGGAAAATTTGAACCGCTATGGATGGGCCCTTATATTGTTAAGCGTGTGTTGACAAAAGGTGCCTACGAGTTAGTGGACTATGATGGGATTCCATTGTCGCAGCCTCGGAATCGGTTGTACCTTAAACGTTACTATGCTTAATTAAGTGTAGTAAAACTCGTTGTTTATATGATTTGTTTGCATGTGTGTGTGTGTTTCTTTTAGAGTTCTTATTTGGTTAAGTAATCCACTTCGCATTTGTTGCAGATGTCGAACTTTTCGGAACCATTTGTTGGTTATGCCGATGGAGCTAGTCGTAGTACGCAGAATTTATCTTCTGCAGCATGGGCCATTTTCACTCCAAGCGGCAAGTTAGTGAGTTTTAGAGGGATATGTATTGGATGATCGAAAAACAATATCGTTGAGTATAGCGTGTTGATTGAACTCCTCTCTGATGCCATTTCACTTGGCATATGCCAAATCATCATTAGGCAAGACTCGCAACTTGTTGTACTACAACTAACTGGCATCTATACTGTCCAAAACCAAGTAGTTCATCGCATGTTCCTTAGAGTTTGTATTTTGGAAAGGTATTTTGAGTTTATTCAATATCAGCATATTTCTAGAAATCTAAACACATTAACTGCTTCTCTAGCAAATTATGTGTTAAATATAAATTTGTGACATATCTAAAGTAAATATTTTCAATTCACATCAGCAGTTGAATAGGATTGCATCACTTAATCATAATAAAACTCTGAAAGTAAAATAGATAGTTGTATAAAAGTTTTTACAAACAGTTTGTGTCCAAGACAAAAATTGGTCATCTGACCCAAAAACTCAAAAATGTATGCAAAAAATATCCAAGTAGACTAGTTTTGCTCATGATAATAGGTCACAGCCTGTGCTATCATGTGTAGGAGTCTCATCCAATGACTTGGCACACCAATGGTGTGGCGCTGCAATCGCATAGGTAACTCCTCAATCCGGACATCTGGAATACCTAGGGTCAAACCCTCTATGTGATCCTATAGCTTGACCAATGTCTCTGTTAAATCCAAGTCTCGAAGAACTTCTCTCCCAACAGCTCTCTGTACTGGCACACCTACCTCTTGTTGGTGTCCCACAGGTCGAACAGGTCCAACATCTGCATACATATTAAAAAATGTTTGTTTAGTCTTGGCAATAATCAAAAAACACAAAAAAAGTAGAAACTTTAAAGACAAAAAACACTTTGGTCAAACAATTTACCAATAGCACTCCACTGCGCTCCAACCAGTAACATCAGATCTGGATCACCATGGAAATCCATTCCTGAATATGGATATTCTGCGAAGGCCATGTCCTGTCAGTCAAACCACTCAAAGAAAGCAGGGGTAAATGAGATCAATGATTGGCCAGCATGCCTAGCCATAAGATCTACCCACCTCTGCATCTGTGGGTCTCTAGGTCTAGGTACTCCCAGTGAGATGAGTTGTGGCTGCATGAGTGGAATTCTCTCCAAGGCAAAAGAAATCAAGATCGACCCATAGCCAAAAAAATTTGTCTTTCCATTCTTTACCTTGGTCAGTTGTTCTTTCATGGATGAAAGAACTGCCTCACACCAGTTGAACACTTTTGGCTCCAAACACTCTAAAGCATACTGCATATATGACCTGTTTGCCAAGTGTAATGTCACGCTACCAGCCAGTTTGGCGAGGGTAAAAAGGATCGTTCTCAATGGTAAATCACTAACATCCCTGATGTTAATCTTTCCATCTCTGCTAGGTTGAGCTCCTTCCCAGCAGAACTGTCGTATATAGTCTCTCACTGATTCACCTCCTCTGGTAAATCCTGATAGTGAGATGGGGGCACCCCGCCTCGACAGTCCAGTCAGAAAGTAGATGTCATCGATGGTAAAAGGGATTACTTTGCCCCTAATGTGAAAGACCTAATCGGTAGGATCCCAAGAACGAACAAGGAACTATAAAAGCTCAATCTGTTGTCGCATGCTAGATAATCAAAAATACTTGAGTAACCCACAATTCCTTAGGGCATCAATTGTTCCCTGATTATTTAGGGCAATCATATCTTGTTCTTCATGCTCTCGTTCTCTCCATATAATCACCATTTTGATCCGATGAATGTCTGCAACGCAACCATTAGACAAATTAGGATCCATTTTTTCCAAAAAAACAGTGGAAAATTTGGGACAAAACAGCTTTCAAATTTTGGTTTTTTCGCCCATCACACCCCTCCCTTAGAGACAGTGCGCTACAATGCATACAACCTTCTAGGTGTCTGCAATGCAGCACACCTTTCTACATTAAAAGGGTGCGCTGATCTAGAGTTCGAAAAATGAAACCCTAGGGGCCTCAAAAACCCAAAAATTTTGCTGAAAACTGAAAATAAATGGAATAAAATGAAAGAGAACAAGGATAGCTCCTACCTGGTCCAGACGGCACAAGAAACGGTCCACCGAATCCTCCGCAATCAGCTAGTGAACTTCGAGGTAGAAAACTACTCCAGAGCACCAAATTCAAAGGATAAAAGTGAAAAGGTAAAAATGAATGATAAAACTTGTTTTTTATGGTTATTTCTTGCACATTAATCGAGTAAACATTAGTTTTTATTCATTTTATCCATGGAACAAGTACTTTTAATCCACTTTGATGGAGTTTTGAACAGGTTTAACAGTTGAAAAGTAGAATTTGACGTGCTCAAGTGTAAATTGAACATCTTTGACCATAAAGCAAACTTTTGTCTCTTTTTTAAGCTTTGTTAAAAACGAAAAAGGAACCACCTTGGAGTCCTCTTTAAACTCTTTTCAGACTCTCTAAATATGAAAAGATTGTCAAGCGCTTGTCTATTCCAGCTTGTTAAAGGATTGGAAACGATATCTCTCTTGTATTATTTTATGCTTTTTCGGACTTGAGAGATTATTTTACAAAAAAGAACTTGTGGATTTTCCTTTTTGTCCCTTTTCAAACTCTCTAAACATGAAAAGGACCAAGTTGTCTTTGTCGTTAAACTCGTTAAAAACATCAAATAGCGACAAACTTGTCCATCTAGACAAGGCCGAGTTTCACCTTCGCTAGACTCATTAAAGCATCAAATAGCGATGGATTCGCTCGAAGGGTGAAATTATACAACAAGCATATGTTATCCTCCTCAAGCTTGATAAAAAATAAAGAGGTACTAGTCAGCAATGACTGGGGAAAATGAAAAAGCCAAGAAAACTTTATGGTAGCAAGTCGCTCTTGAACATGACACTTTCACCTCATCATTGTGACTATGTGGGTTGGGTCATTCAGCTTGATGGTTATCACACCGTTGGTCTATCATACCATCCATTACTTTGTTTTGGGTCAATGCTACCAATTCATCTTAGTGTCGTCGACCTATTCAAGAGAAGTCATTCAGTTCAAACTTCATCCTTTTCAATACCGTAAACTTTCATTTTCATGACCGCCATTCCTGAACCTTGTGACGTCAGTCGATTTTTCATCTCAAAAATCATTTACCTCATTTCGTGTCGTTGATGTGGGATACATCAAGGCCCTCCTATGACGAGTCACTTCTTGTTGACATCAGCACATCATCCAAGAAGTTGACTTAGAAACACCCCTTCGGTACCTTTAAGCTTGCATACATCACTGGCAGGTTTCTCGCTTCCGGCGATAGGTTGATATCGCTGGCCTTCGACCAAAAGACTTTGTATGGTGTTTGACATCAAATCATTTATTCACACCATACGAAATGTACTGTAGTACCTTTAGGGTCATTATCATTATCGATGATTCCCCTCGCGTCTATTAAATGGCTTACATCATTGGCTGGTAATCAGACGATGTCTTCCCATGTTCGACTTCAAAACATCTATTCACATGGTTAGACTTGTACTTGAGTGAAATATTGGACGAGATTGAAGACCCCGGATCTAGTCTCATCCATTTGGGTTGTGATATATTCAGGTGTACTATATCAAATGTACAATAGCCTTACATTCATGGTCAACCATTCATGGGTCTATATCTGTAGATGACTAGATTTGTACATGTAATGACAGTTTATAAGTTGAGCATGGGTATGCCTTCCCTATTCTAATTGATGTAGGTCACCTTTCGTTTCGAAACCTCCTCTCCTCGTGATAAAGCATTTCACTCAACATATATATTTACGACTCCATGCTTTAGGGGGCAACTGTTATAGATCCATTTGGGCACATCAACCCCAACTTACATATCAATACTATTAGGGCCCATCAACCCCTAATGCAGTTGTTACATGCCCTAAAGAAGTTAAACATTAGAATGCCTCACTTCCCAAGAAGTTCCATCACTGAAAACATCCAGAAACTGCCTCTAAGAAGATCAGCACAGGTAGGCCTTCTTTAGTGTGCACTGCAATGAAAACCATACATAGTTAGGGTGTTATACGGCACACTTAGTCCCTGTTTGGCCTACGCTGGATGAATTTAAGTGAATTTCCATGAGGGTTTGAAAGATTCCTTATCCATTGGATGCCTCTAGAAGTTTCTCAAGGTTATCAACTCCTTTGAATTCGCATTTGGATGAGGAAGGGAGTTAAGGAACATCAATCCCCTTATCCCTTCTTCCATGGAATTGAATTCTAAATTTAGGAAGCCATTCATTATCACCATTCATGACATAACTTCCTTCATTCACTTATAAAAACACCACTCTTCTAAGTGATCACAGGCTGGAAATTATTGAGTTATAGGGAGATGATGTTGGTATGAGATTTGAGTTGATTGCAAGTATTGTAATGATTTCAAAGTGTCTTGCTTGTTGTGAGGAGAGGATGGGATTGAACTGGAGGATTGATGCTGAATTAGGCAAATTGGGTTGTAATTCTTCCTTTCACTAATTAAGTGTTCAAAGCTTCTTCCATATGCTTGTATTGTCTTTTGATGCTTTCATGCTTAACATGTACTTGATTCCATGTTATGTTTAATCAATAGATCATTATCATATGCTTTGGTGGGTTCTTGTTTCTGTCTGTGTGCAAGTACTTCTCAAGCGGCTTAAGTACGGGAAGGAGCAATAGAATCGATCAAGGGAGATAAGGAACAAGTGGAAGTTACAAGTAGGTTCTTTGTTCTCTTATTTTATCTATTGTTTATAGAAAATGTAGAGAATGCTTTGTATTGTTGTTTCTAGACTAAGCTACTAGTATAGAGGGTTAGGCGTTAATTATCCAAGAACATTAAAATTTCCCAAAACACACATGTCCTTGCAGAACCTTTGCCTATAGAGTCCTTCCATTCGGTTTGTGTAATTCCCCTGCTACCTTCCAGAGGGTGGATTTGAGTATATTTGTTGACCTTGTTCATGACACTGTTGAGATATACATGGATAACATCACTCCTTATGGATGTGACTTCCAGGAAGCTCTTTCTAATCTATGTAAAGTCTTAAATAAATGCATTTAAATGAATCTTTCATTAAGTCTCGATAAATGTGAGTTTTTAATGAATGCAGGGACTGTCTTAAGCCATTCCATATCCAAGGAAGGGTTACTGGTTAACCCCAACAACTTTTCCATCATTAAAAGGGTCCTTACCACTCACAAAAAAAGGGATGTCATAAGCTTCCTTGGATTGGTTAGGTACTATAGAAGGTTCATTAAGGACTTTAGTAAATTGTATTCACCTCTGTTTTGATTACTAGCTAGAGATTATACTTTTGTTCGACAGATAAATGTCTAGAGGCCTTTGAAGTACTAAATGAGAAGTTGACCACTGCACCCATCCTTAGGGGCCCCAATTGGGCATTGCCTTTCCATATCCACATAGATGCATAAGATAAAGTTGGAGGAGCAGCCTTAGGACAACTGGAAGACAAATTGCCCTATTCTATATATTTCATCAATAAGAACCTTTGTAAGGTTGAACTTAACTATACAGTCACTGTAAAAGAACTCCTGGTTGTGGTGCACTGTTTCAATAAGTTTAGGCACTATGAGTTGCTAACGACTAGTGACCTTATCCCATGAGCTATTCAAGTCACATTTTGGTTTTACGATATCTTCACCAATTTCCATGTGAATTGAAACTCAATTAGATCATTTTGGTAGTCAGCCTACCTTTGATGGTAGAAGTTAGGTCATCCCGTTGTTGGGTTGTGTTATATTAGGTGGGCGAACCTACCTATGGTTTTATGCATGGTTTTTGCACATGGTTTTGGGCGCGATGATTTTCAGTCCATGGTATTTTGTAGATTCGGTCAAGGGAACTATGGTTATGTTCTAATCCCGGGTTAATGGATTGGGTTTTATGGATGCTTCGGCATGTATATATATGTATTGTAACATTGAAAGGAATATAAGGAAAAATCAATCTGGTAGTCTTGGTTTTGGATCCAGGGGAAAATCTCTGTGTATATTTGTTTTATGTGTGTTATGCTCTCACCATTGTTTATTTTATGTTTTTAGAATTCATATGTAGGTGATTTCTATATGGGGTTAAAACCTACACCTGCAAGCCTTCCTTCCATATATTTTATCCCCTCCCTCCCTATCAAGCCAGTAAGTCTTTCCCATTTCTAAGCCCAATCTGTACTTGTTTTCTCTTGGAATTGAAAAGAGCATTGGTGCCTTTGGAAGTAAAATCATTTGGATCTTATATGTTTCCTAGTGTAGCCAATATTTCCTATAAGGTAATCCAATTAGTGTCATCTGTCACTAATTTTTATGAACTTAAAAGAAACTTTGGTGAACCTGTATCACACTTTATCAAAATATTCAATAAGCTTTATCATAAAATGCCCCTTGATTGTAAACCCCCTTGTAGCAGCAGCAAAGTCTAGATTTTCTAAAGCCTTTGATGATGATTTTGTTGTTATATTGAGAGACATAACTTCAAGAACTCTTGAAGATATGCAAACAAATGCTATTGAGGTAGAAGCAAACAAGGCCACTTCAACTTATTTGAAAGCTAAAGAGGAAAAGGCCCAAACAAAACTTAAATCGATACCAGAGGCTTCTAGTTCCTCTAGGACTAAAACTGAAGATTCTAAAATAGATGAAATAACTTCTCTTCTTAGAAATCTATCTAATAGAATTTCCAAGATTGAGACTCAACCTAGGACAATTCACCAAACAATTACCAGACCCCAAAATCAAAATCAAGGTCAGTATAAAAGAAATCCACAAGTACAAATTCTTCATAGACCTAATAATGATCAGCAGATTCCCACTCCTTTGTTGATAGATGATCAACAACCTGATTATAATACTATGACTATCACTGAAGATATAAATAATATGGATACTTCCCCTAATCAAATAGTTATTATTCCTCTTACACAACAAACTCAAGTTCAAGACGATCAAGAATCTTCATAGGTTTCTAAATACCATGCCTTCTCTGAATTTTTAATTGCAGATTTGAACAAAAGATATGACCTTAGGCCTAGACCTAGGCCTGGAATACCTCTTAAGGAAACTCCAGTAATTGAACCTCGTGCCAAAAATTCTCAAACTCAAACGACTTTTATTTGACCATTAGAACATTCAATTGATACTCCTCAAAATGACAAAAATACTTTGACTACATTTAATGTTGAAAAGGAGTTATAAAGATTTAAAATCATAATTCCTCTTTCAGAACTCTCTAAAAAACCTAGGTATAAAAATCAGGTCTCCAAATGGATAAAAAATACCTCGGTTGATGCTAAAGGTGATATCATTAGTCTGCAAGATGAAAAACCAGCAATTGTTTTTTGCCCTAGCTCAGATATGATAGATGAAATAGTGCCTCCTTTCTATGTAACTCTTAAGACAAATGATTCCATGTTGTATAATTGTATGCTTGACTCTGGAGCATCACATAACCTCATGCCAAAAACTATCATGGATCATTTGAAACTTGACATAACTAGATCCTATCATGACTTGTACACCTTTGATTCTAAAAGGATGCCTTGCTTAGGATTGATTAAGGATTTAGTAGTCACCCTTGCACAAATCCCAGTGAAAAGTGTAGTACTTGATATGGTTGTCACAGATATCCCTCCCAAACTTGGAATGCTCCTTTCTAGGTCTTGTTGTGCCAAATTAGGGAGAACTCTTCAAATGGATATGTCTTATGCTACTATTCCAGTTTATGGGGAAGAACAACTAAGATTATATAGAAAGGTGAGATTTGTGCAAACTGTTTTCAAAACAGACCAGCCAAGGAACCATCCCATTTATGTAATTGACCAAGATTTTGGTTGCTTTCAAATCTCTTCAAATCAAGTGCAGGAAACTCAAGTTAAAATTGAAGATGTAATTGAAAGTCTAGCACCAAATCAAACTGATATATGGAAACTATTTTTTGATGGCTCTTGTACAAAATATGGAGCAGGAGCTGGAGTAGTTTTAATATCACCAGAAAAAGAAAACATTACCCAATCATGTAAGCTCGACTTCGAAGTTACAAACAATGTGGCTGAATATGAAGCTTTCCTTTTGGGATTGCAATTAGCCAAAAGCTTAAAGGTTCAAAACTTAAGTGTTTTTACTGATTCATAACTTATTGTCAAGCAAGTGAGAAATATTTACCAGACTAAACACCCTAGACTTAGGTCTTACTGAAATGAAGTATGGGATTCAGTTGAAAAATTCTTTGATGCTTTTAATTTGACTTATATTCCAAGAGATCAGAATATTCATGCAGATGCCTTAGCTGTTTCTGCTAGTTCATTTAAAATTCCTGATCAGACTAATTTACTCTACCAAATACAAGTCAAGTATAGACCATCTATCCCAGACAATCTAAAACATTGGCAGATATTTGAAGATGATGAACATTTGAAATCTTTTCTGCAGGTTGTAGATCAATTTTCTGTTCTACAAATTGATGAAGATAGATCCGAAATAAATGAAAACACAAGTGAGAATGATACTTCAGATTTCAGTTCAAAAATTGTTGATCATGATATTATTCAATTGTCTAACAATTTTATTCCCAAAGGTTTGATACCTTTAGAAAAATTGTTTGATCAAAATGATGTCCTCCGAAATCCTTAATCCATTTCTTTGGAAGAGGGCATAGAGGAAATTAACATTGGAACAAATGACGATGTCAAAAGCATCAAAATCTGTGCATCTCTAGACCCTGAGATTAAAACTCAATATCTTAAGTTACTTCAAAATTATAAGGATGTTTTTGCTTGGACCTATGCTGATCTAAAAATCTATGATACTTCATTAATACAGCATAAGATCCCTTTGAAGCCAGAAGCAATACCTTATCAACAAAAACTTTGGAGGATTAACCCAACCATTCTACCTACTGTAGGAAAGGAAATTAAGAAAATGCTAGATGCCCAAATCATTCTCCCTCTTAGATATTCTAATTGGGTTGCAAATTTAGTTCCTGTTAGGAAGAAGAATGGAGAAATTAGACTTTGCATGGACTTTAGAAATTTGAACAAAGCATCATTAAAGGATAATTACCCTTTGCGCAAAATGGATCAGTTACTTCAAATGGTTTCAGGAGCACAAAGAATTTTTATGCTTGATGGTTTTTCAGGTTATAATTAGGTAAATATTGATCCAGCAGACAGGGAAAAGACAGCCTTCACTACACCCTGAGGTACATTTATGTACACTAGAATGCCATTTGGCTTATCAAATGTTGGAGAAAAATTTCAAAGAGCTATGGATGTAGCTTTTATGGGTCAAGTAAACAAATTTGTGGTTATTTATCTTGATGACATTACTGTTTTTTCTAAATCTGATCAGAAACTTCTAAAGCACTTGATCAAGGTTTTTGATAGGTGTAGAAAATTTGGGATATCAATGAACCCTAAAATGTCTTATTTTGCTATCAAAGAAGGAAAAATGTTGGGCCATATAATTTCAAAGGAAGGAGTGGTAATTGATCACAAACATGTGTCTGCCATTGAAACATTAGCCTTACCTAGAAACAAGAAAGAAATTCAAGCTTTTCTGGGCAAAATTAATTTTTTAAGGAGATTCATCCCAAATTATGCAGAGATTGTAAAGGATATAACTGACATGCTCCGAAAGGATCATGAATTTAAATGGACTGACTCTTCCAGGCATGCATTTGATCAGATCAAGAAAGCTATATCTGAAGCTCCCACCTTGGCCAGCCCTGATTATACTAAACCATTCAGTATCTTTTCTTTTTCCTCAGAAACAACCCTTGATACTGTTCTATTACAAAATAATGAAGATTCCCATGACCAACCCATGGCCTTTTTCAGTAATGTTATGAGATATGTCGAGCTTAAGTATGACATAATCGAGAAACAAGCTTATGCCCTCATTCAAGCTCTGAAATCTTTCAGGATGTATGTCCTACATTCACCTATTACTGCTTATGTTCCTAATGGTGCTGTAAAAATCGTTTTAACACAACCTGACACTAATGGGAAAAGAGGTAGGTGGACCACTCAAATACTTGAGTTTGATATAACTATCAAAACTACAAAGCTAGCAAAAGGCCAAGGATTAACCAAGCTTCTAGCATAATCCAATTGCAAAGTGCTTGGAATCAATTCTATTTTAGAAGTACAAGGGAAGAACCTACAAGAACCTTCTGCCCTTGCACAAGGGAAGAATCCACAAGAACCTTCTCTTCAACATGAAGAAAAGAATCCACAAGAATCTTTACCTTCAGATCAGATCAGCCCTTTACATATTGATGACAAATTTCTATTGTCAGATCGATATCAAGACATTGTAAATTTTCTGCTCCATTTTGAATACCCAACATCATTCTCCAAAGCCCAGTGTAAAACTATTAAATTGAAGGCAGTCAAGGACTGGATCATAAATGCAAATTTGTACTGGAAAGATCCACTGAATATTTTCTTATTATGTTTAACAGAATCAAAAACTGAAGGAATCATTGATCAGTTTCATACATAATTTTGTGGAGGACATTATGCTTGGAGAGCGACAGGATTTTATTGGCCAACATTGTTCTTTCAAGTAGGGGCAAAGGTTATAGGTTGTGTTCCTTGTTAGATGTTTGCTGGTAAGCAGAAACTAGTAGCTCTTCCACTAGTACCATCAATAATTTCAGCACCTTTCCTTCAATGGGGATTATATTTTGTTGGAGAAATCCATCCTACTTCAAGTAATCAGCGTAGATGGATCCTCACAGCAACGGGATACTTCACTAAATGGGTGGAAGCAATTCCAGTAAGAAATGTTATCGATTCAATGGTAATTAAATTCATTGAAGAAAATATCTTATCTAGGTTTAGTTGCCCAACTCAAATTGTCATAGATAATGCAGCAGCATTCTCTAGTGTTAAAAAGATTGAGTTTTGCCATAAATATGAGATTTTGTTACATCATTCAACTCCATACTACCCTCAAGGTAATGGCCTTGCAGAATCCTCAAATAAAAGTCTGGTGAAGGTAATCAAAAAGACCCTAGCAGATCACAAAAAGAGTTGGGACTCTCATTTAATTTATGCAGTATGGGCAAACAAAATAACTCCAAAAAGATCTACTGGGAAATCTCCTTTTCAGTTAGTCTATGGGAAAGATGCAATTTTTCCCACCAATTTGGCTTTCCCAGTTTTAAAATTCTTGCAGGACTCAATAGATGAACCTGATGATTTTTCAAGAAGGATAAATCAGATTATTGAACTAAATGAAAACAGAGATGAAGTTCAATACAAATTGAAGAAATATCAGAATAAGATGAAAATCTTGTTTGACAGAAAAGCCAAGGAAAGGGACTTCAAAGAAGGTGACCTAGTTCTAAGATGGGACTCCAGGAGGGAGGAAAACGGAAAGCATGGCAAGTTTGATAACATATGGTTTGGTCCTTTACCAATTGCTGAAGTGAAGGGCAACAACACTTTTGTGCTACAAAATCTAGAGGGACTATATTCCACTTATCCTGTAAATGGAAGGTTTCTCAAACATTTCATTCAATACTAAGAAGTTGAATACATTTCATTGTAAAAACTCTGGTTTCTTTTACTTTTCGAGTTGTTAGTGAGATTTTTTACAGCAAAGGACTCCATAGCCCGAGGAGAAGGCATATGGATCTGCAAGTTCTTTGCATTCTACAGGAGAACGCAGTCCCCAGTTGGAGCCAATGTTGTAGCATTTTTTGGTTTCGATAAGTTAGAATAAATTAGGCAAAAAATGAAAATATATTTACAAAATGTTAAGATAGGATGTGGACAAAAAGAATATTGAATAAAAAATGTTAGGAAAATATTTTGATAAATATGTCCATATCAAAGAAAATGTTAGGTTGTTATAGCTCCAAATCTCACCCTTGATATTTTTGATGCTGCATTTATGGCCTAGGGCAACCCCTCCTTCCAGACTTGGTCCAAATACTTAAAAAACAGTGTTTTACTCCCTGTACGCAACATTTCCCTGAGATAAACGCGTGTGTACGTAGGTCAGTGTATACCCAACCTGCGTATATGTCTTAAAACACTTTAAAAAATTAAATCCCCTTAATTTCGGGTGGAGATCATGGGTTTTACCTGTTGATTACCTATTAGTACCCGTGGCCAACTGTTCCCAACGAATTCCCAACTAAAAAACTACTTTGGGAGAAGTATAAAAAGGCTTCAACGGGAAGGCCTTAAGGAGGGGAGAAGAGAGATAATTACTCTGCTGAGATTATCCCTATCCAAGTCTGACGATCCATGTGCTTCCAGCACTTCCCCCACTACAGGAAACCCTTGTTTCCTTGAGTTATGATGTCATTTCACTAGTTGAGATACTTTTGTGTGAGTCATGGAAGGTGCCTTTTGAAGACTTGGGATTGGACGGACCCAGAGGACGGTTCCGCTTGGAGCCAGCAAGAGGAAGATTCAGGTGACATCATTCCTTGCTTTGTTTTAGTTATTTGCAATAAATAAACATTTGTCTTGTTCCCGAAATCAATCTTCTTTATGCATATGATGTTATTGTTATGGTTTACATAGGAATAATTGTTTCAATGTATAACTAGCCATCTTTCAATAAGTTATGAAGTTAATTTCTATATGATACTTTGTCTATATATGGCTATGCTTCTTTGAATTGGTTGTTTTGCAGGTTCAAGGATCGAAAGGAACTCCAAGAGGGTTTGGACCCTGGCTGGATCTACTCGAAAGAAGGACCCCCAGGTGCACCTCTCTTTGCGCAGTTTTCTTATTTAAGTATCATGGCTGTGTGGAATGCTTGTTTTTTACTATAGATAACCCCTGCTTTGTTAGGGTGTTGACCCAAAACCCTACGGGACTTAGTCCCTCAACAGAATTGGTGACTCCGCTGGGGACAATAGTATTGTTGTTCCTAGTTTGGGTTAATTTAAGCCAATCAGGGCTTAGCCATTGATCTTCTTGTTGTAACTAATTTGTTTGTTCCTGTAGGAACTCAGGCTTTAAGTCTAAGCAGTTTCTTCAGACGTCTTTTTTTATTTTTCTTGTGAACTGTTATATATGCAGTTTTGTCAGGTTACAGTAGCGTATGTACGCAAGTTTCCCCATATGAACCCGCGTATACGTAGGTTTCTTTGGGTTGAATCGCGTATACACGCAACTGTGTATTGACACAGTCGCGTATACCCTAATTTTCCAAGATTTTGTCAAGTCTTTCTGTTTCAGAAGATTTGTTTTTTGGTCTGAGTATTTCTTGAGCAATCAATTTTTGTTGTCAGTCTTTGGTTTTGCAGCAAGTTTCCGGTTTCGAATTCTCTCCTGTTGTGGAAAGTTTTGGTCTTGTTTTTGTTTTGTTGCAAGTGTCATCATTTGTGTTTGAGCACACGAGATTTATTTTTGAGAATCTTGGCTGTTCTGGTCTTCCAGAGCAGAAATATTGGTTTCAATATTTGTGACAAACTTTATCTTTGTGATCTTCTTGCTTTGTGTCAAAACTGCATCTTGTGGCCATTTGCTTTTCTCGCTTTTTGAAAGTTGTTGAGTGACGATTTTGAAAGTTGTCTTTCTTGGTCTTTTGATCATTGTCACCAAGCTCTTTTTGCTTCTTTTTGGTCGTTAAGAGCATCTTGAAACACCTATTTTGTTGAGTTTTCGCCCATTTTGAGTTGATAACTTGCAAAGTGTTTTTGTTGCCTATTTTTCGGTCTCAAAGTTTTCAATAGTATTTGGAGCGCTTTTGAAAAGTTGTTTTTTGCTTTTGTGAAAAAGAAAACTTCTTAAAAACTTGGTTTTTGCTTTCTTTTGCCTTGTTTTGATTTGGTTTCTTTTTGCGAGTGAAAGTGCATTTTGTTTGTCTTGAGATTTGCTTTTAGTGTTTGGATGAAAATGAGCATTAGGAACTTATATTCTATCTAAACATCTAAAGTGGCTAATTAGAAGCGATAAACAATTTACTTTCATTCTTTGCTTTAGAGTAATCTTAAGTTTTTTGCATCAACATATACTCATTGCATTAGATTATTTGTGCATCTTTTAGGGCATCCATAGTTTTTGTTAGTTTTTGTGAGTGTGAAGCTTGTTGAAAGAAAAGAAAAGAGAAATTTATTGCTTTCTTAGAAGTTCCTTAGAACTTGGTAGAAATTTCTTTCATCGAAGAACGAAACAAGTGCATTTGCATATAGTTTGGTTTTTATTAATTTCTTTTGTGTCAAAGAACACCACAAGTTTCATTTTCATTTATCCCTTGACTTAATAAAAGCCCATTTAAAAACAAGCGCTAACTAAAATATACTAGAACTTTTTTATATTGTCAATTTAGACACACCAACAAGTTTTAGGATATTTAGGGCCTTGGATTAGGTGAGTGGAGAGAAAACTCTCCAAGGCCACTTTAAACTGTCAAACATAGAAGTCTGAATAATGAGTGCAAATCCAATAGCGTTAGGGAGACTAGGAAACCTCCGGATCTGGGAGCTAAGCACGAGGTTTTTTGAAGATAAGGAAGAGAGATACCCACTCTCCTACTTGTCGGATCTTACCTCAAGACTGTTCCGCCTGGCTTCTGACACGAGTTGGTAACCTTAGTTGCTTATCCTAGGGATCTACACAGGTGGCTGCGGAGGGGAATCCCGTGGCACCTGAGGTCGACGTTGTATCACTCTCAGCAGTACTTCTGGAGGGCACCCTTACGAAGCTCGGGGGCTTGCACCAACACAAGTTGTTATTTGGAGGTTAGCGTAACTTCCTCTGATATTTTCACTGGTAGGCCTGGGCCGTCATTATCCCATACTATCTTCAGAAGGCCCCTACTTCACTTTCTTGTATTTTGGTGTCCGGTCCTCATCACCCGGAGCAGAAATACTTGAAAGTTGTTTGACTGGCTAATATCTTTTAGGGACATTTTTAGTGTGTGCTTTGTGCTCTTAGTTGGCCTAACTTTCATTTTTTCTTGAGTCTTTAATTAGATCTTAATAAAAAATTCAAAGTGGCTGACTGATCGCCTAGATGGTCTCGAAGAATTCATGGTCTTTCACCACCAAGTTTAGAGCCTTCTCTTAGAAGGAGCAGAGGCAATACTGCCAGTGGTTTTCACCCAGTGGCAGCCGATGCATCAGGGATTGATCCTCCGCTTGGGGGCATTCGTGTACAAGATAGGCCTGGTACTACCACAGAGCCAGAGAGGAACACTCCAGTTCTTTCTCGAGTCCTCTTCCAGTCGGAAGATAATATTGAGGTAGAAGAACTCTCAGAGCCGTTAGTAGCTCTGAATTCTCCTCTGCCTTCTAATCATCCGGACGTAGTATTATACGTTGGGACTCCGACACATAGACCTTCAAGTCCAAGTCACCTCATGCACATCCCTTCGATGACCACTGTTGGGAGAATGGCATCCACCGCGAGTGCTACAGGTATGTAGACTCCTATATTAGTACAAGGGGGAGGAACCATTTCCATCCCTTCTACATCTTTATTTAGGTCTACTGCTAGCACGTCTTTGTTTGGGTCTACTTCCATTCCGTCAACAAGTGGAAGTTCCCAAGTGCATGCATCCAATTCTAGATTCTTCCCATTTGGCACCCATTCACAAGGTATTCCATCGGTTCCGTTCAGTGCCTCCACATCCATGATGAGTGGATCAGCTTCATTTCAAGGTTTTCCTTTTAGAAGTGATCATATACCACATTCCAACCCAATGATAGGATCTATGCCTTTTTCTTCTATAGGTCAAGGCAGTAATCCCTTTGAAGGTTGGACTAACCTTGCGGTTAGTGGCATAGGAACTTGGAATCCGTTTTTTGGCCAACAAGTGAATACGTCGTACTCCACAGTTAGTTCATTTCAAAGAATTCCTCCCTTAGCTACTGCTTGGAATCCTTATCAGGGGTTATTGACTCCTTATAATGCTTTAGGATGGAACTTCCCCGATTACAGAGGTGTTTCGACTGGATTTGGTCAAACTCCGAGTTTTGCTGGACCACAAGGGACACCTTTTGGTTCAATGGGTTCTGCTAGTTACTTCGGGCAACCTAGTGCCTTTAAAAATCCAGGCCAGTATTTTCAAAACTTTGGGAACTCCGCCCAATCTGGGTGGAATCCCCAAGGTCCTCCCAGACTTCCTTTTTTGTCAACGTTGAATTTTCCAGATCTCACAAAATTGACAAATGATCCAATCAGATACAATCTGGCCTGGCCTCCGGTCCCAACCAAACTCCCATCGGATATTCCAAAGTTGGAGGGGAAGGGTGGCGAAGACCTAGGCGACCATGTAACCACATTCCATTTATAGTGCTCATCAAACTCCCTCATCAATGACTCGAGTTAGGTTGAGACTTTTTCAATGCACCTTAATTGGCAATGTAGCCAAGTGGTATATAGAGTTGCCAGGGGGCAGCTTTACATCTTTTGCCGATTTGGCTAACATTTTTTTAAACCATTTCCAATTGCCTGTCCGTTATGATGCCGAAACTAAACTTCTGGCCAATTTCTGTCAGGATACGGCAACTCACATCTCTGATCATATTCAGGAATGGAGATGAAGAAAGAGGCTCATTAAAGCCGAAATTCCTCCTGAATACCATCTCGAATGGTTCTTGAAATCATTACAACCTGAGATTTCCAAGGATGTCTCTCTGTCCGGAGTCTATTTTGAAGAGCAAGCTATTTTTCGGGCCCAGCAGTTAGAATTGATTTACTCTCAGTCTGGGATTCTTTAGAAAATCTTGCCTGATGCTCCTAGGACTAAGGTTGATATAGCCAAATTGAAGCCAGGTCCTCATGTGGATGGTATTGTTGGATCGATAGACACCAATGCGGTGAACCTGTTGAGCCAATTACAGCAATTTTCTTTACAAATTGCTCCTACCAATCAGGTCACATCGTCTAACCCTTCACCTTCCCAACCCTCTTCCATTAACGTCGTCCAATCTTCTAACCCTAAAGAAAATCAAAATTCCAATGGGAAGAAGAAAGGACGAGGTAAGAAGAAGAATCAAGATGGGAAAGCTAACACAAACAAACCCGGAAATAGTGCTGGTGAGGGTGGAAAGCAGTCCAAAAAGAAAGTTAAGTTTCCATGCAAGTTATGCAATGGAGACCATTTGACTCATCTCTGCCCCAAAATTCAAGATGCTCAGTGCTTGTTAGTGTAGCAAGGGTCTTCTAGCTCTCAAGTTGTGTTAACCAACCCTTTTCCCCAAGGGTAGCAGTTGCTTGCTGGCGCAAATTCAAATCTTGGTACCTCTGCAGGGGGCAACCAAGAAGGGGATAAATCATCAAATGTTTTCATGATGGGTTCTCATGTTAATGTGGCCACTTAGTCACGTGATTATGGTGAAACTAAAACATCAAAGGACAAATCTACTCTCGAAACTACCGACCCACTTCATATTGAGCGACCCTCTGTCGAGACTATACCACAGATACCAAAAGGTTCCGCTAAACGCGCGACTATCAACCCTAATGCTAGGGCTGCCCAGAATTACTCCATTGTTGAGGATCTGGCTCAGAGTCCATGCGCTATGTCCACTTTAGAGGTCCTCCAGTCGTGTCCAACTCAACGAAGTGCTTTGCTTTCGGCAATAGGGGCAGTTGATCCAAATAATTCCTTAGTGCTCACTTTTGACATGATTAATGTCAAAAAGCGACTTCCTCATCATATGGCTTTTCAAATCAAGTCTACTTATTGAAAAACTAATATTTTTCAAACAGTTGTAGATGAGGGAGCTTCCACATCTGTAATGTCTATATCATGCTGGAAGGCCATTGGATCCCCTTCAGTTGTTCCTTCACCTACCCTCCTGACAGTGTTTGATGGGCATTCTCATAGGCCGCATGGGATTATCCTGGCCTTTCCTATATGTGTTGGGGGAAAGGTCATTAATATCAAAGTAGAAGTCATTGATGCTAACCTAGATTACAATCTCCTCTTAGGACGAAACTGGATTTATGAAATGGATGTCGTTGTTTCGACTCTGTTTCATCTCATTTGCTTTCCTCATGAGGGGAAAATTGTTAAGGTTGATCAATTGGATTATTCTCCAGTTGATCCTTGAGCAACTTCGGATTCTACTGTTCCCTTAGTGGATAACCCCCATCTGCCTATTGAGAATCTGGGAGTTGGGATGTATTCTTCATTAATGGGTACATTTGATTTTCCCTCTCCTATTGCTAGAATCAATGTCATTTCATCATCCAATGAGTCTCCACGGGAAGAGTTCCTCCGAACTCATTATTTTTTAGACCCTTGTACCTTGCCTTTGCCTACGACCACATTAGATGAAGGATAAGTCTATGGAGTGGCATTTCCTATGTCTGCAGCAGAGCTTAGATATCAGTTTATCGTCAACTCTGCAGACAACCATTCTACTCCTTTCTCTGAGGAGGAGTTAGATGGTGATGTGGCCCCAGCTTGGACCCTTGATTCTACCTCCACTATGGATTGCTTAGATACAGTTTTACCATCGGAAGAAGCGATCTTAGAAGCAATGACTGGTGTAGATCAACCTTGGGAAGACTTACACCATCGTTCATATTTTCTTCCTCCATTGCAGGAAGTCGAATCTAGGTTCTCCGAGCTATTTACTAGTGATGTTTGTAAGGTATCAAATCCTTTGGCTCCAGCACACATTCGTGCCGAAGGTAATATGTCGGTGATTTCAAAAACTATACCTATAAACATCTCTAGGAACCCTAACATGATCGAGAATCTCTTCATCGGAGCTGAATGTTCCCTTGAAGAAATTCAAATTTACACTGACCTTTTTAAAGAGTTTCAAGATGTATTCACTTGGTCTTATGAAGAAATGCCTGGTATTGATCCATCCATAGTTCAACATGAGATCAAGACATATGAAAACGCTAAGCCAATTCATCAGAAGCTTCGGTCGGTCAATCCTAGGAAAGTAGCAGCTATTAAAGCTGAAGTAGAGAAGCTGCTCAAGGTGGGTTTTATATACCCTGTTCCTCTTACGGATTGGGTTTCTAATCTAGTTCCAGTTGATAAAAAGCAAGGAACAATCCGAGTATGCATTGATTTTAGAGACCTAAACAAAGCTTGTCCCAAAGATAATTACCCCACACCATTTATTGATCAGATAATTGATGAATGTGCGAGTAATGAGATTTTCTCCTTCATGGATAGATTTTTCGATTATAATCAGATCTCTGTTTGTCCTGAAGATCAGCATAAGACAACTTTTATATGTCCCTGGGGTACCTTTGCATACAAAAAGATGCCTTTTGGTCTTAAAAATGTTGGAGCTACTTTCCAGCAGGCCATGTCATATGCTTTCCACGACATCAAGCATATCATCGAAGCATACTTGGATGATTTAGCTGCTCATTCTCGAAATAGAATCGATCATCCTGGTCACCTTCGATTGGTTTTTGAACGATGTCGATTTTACAAGATCCGGTTGAATCCCAATAAGTGTGTTTTCGCGGTTACATCTGGTCGGTTATTAGGGTTCATTGTGTCAACTGAAGGGATTCGAGTTGATCCCTTCAAGGTAGAGGCAATAATTCAGTTGCCTCCCCCGTCCTCTATTTGACAACTTCAAAGTCTTCAGGGGAAGGCTAATTTCTTAAGAAGGTTTATAGCGAATTATGCCGAGATCACTAAAGGTTTATGTGTTTGCTGTGGAAAGGAGTTCCATTTGTATGGGACGACTTTGCGCAATGGTGATTTGATGCCTTGAAGAAGGCATTAGTCTTTGCCCCGCTTTTGAGTCCACCGAATTATGGTAGGGATTTCCTTTTATATCTCACCGCTCCAGAATCAACTATAGGTATGGTTCTCGTTCAAGAAGATGATGCTCTCATAGAGCATGTGATTTATTACTTGAGCTGAGGCTTGGTAGGTCCTGAACTTCGCTATTCTCCTATTGAGAAGTTGGCCTTGGTAGTTGTCCATGTTGTCCAGCGGCTCCGCCATTATATTTTGCTACGTAAAAGTTTTGTCTTAGTGGTAGTCAATCCGTTCCAATTTGTCCTCAGTAGGCGAGTGATTTGGGGAAAATACAATCGATGGATCGTCATTCTACAAGAATTCAATCTCAAGTTCTTGTCTGCCAAGTCTAAGAAATCTTTGGTTTTCACGGAGTTAATTTCTGAGCTGCCTTGTGGAGAGGATATTGTTTATGAGGAAAGTTTTCCCGACAAACATCTATTCCTCATCTCTTCACAAGACCCCTGGTATGGAGATATCATTGTCTATCTCCAGACTTCGAAGTTTCCCTCTACTTTCTCTAAGGATGAACGTCGAAAATTATGTCACCTGGCTAAGAACTATGTCATCATTGGTGATACGTTATATCGCTGAGGGGTTGATTCGATCCTTAGGCGTTGTTTAACCTTAGAGGAAGCAGAGTCTGTGCTCAATGATTGCCACAGTGGAGCTTGTGGTGGTCATCTTTCAGGGCTTGCTATAGCCCAGCGTATCTTGCATGCCGGCTACTTTTGGCCTTCGCTCTTCAAAGATTGTGTTGAAGCGGTCAAACGTTGCCACCCTTGTCAAGTCTATACTCGGAAGATGTGCACACATCCAGCTCCTCTTTTCCCCGTTGTCACTGTCGGTCCTTTTACTAAGTGGGGTATTGATTTTACTACTTGTAATCTGCCTTCAGCAGCGAATCACAAGTACATTATAGTGGTCGTAGACTACTTCACGAAGTGGGCTGAGGCCATGCCCACTTATAAAAACGATAGTGAAACAGCAGCATTGTTCCTTTTCAATTAGATTATCTCAAGGTTCAGTATCTCGAGAGAGATTGTCACTGACCATGGCAGTCATTTCCAGAACCAACTAATGTCTGAATTGGCTCTTAAATTGGGTTTCCGGTAGGAGCATTCGTCTTTGTATTATCCTTAGGCCAATGGACAGGTCAAGGCTGTGAACAAAACCCTTAAGACGATCCTACAAAGGATGATCGACAAAAATCGGTCCAATTGGCATCTTATGTTGTATCCGGCTCTTTGGGCATACCGAACCTTGGTAAAGACTGCCACAGGTTTTACACCCTTTCAGTTAGTTTATGGATTGGAATCTATATTTCCCATTGAATGTGAAATCCCATCCCTTAAACTAGCTGTCGAGCTCCTCCCCAAGACTTCGAGTCTCGAAGAGCGCCTCCTTCATTTGGAACATCTCAATGAGTAGCATTGAGATGCCACCATAATTAATGAGGCTCATAAGAAAAGGGTTAAAACTCAGTACAATAAAGTTGTTCGTCCTCGAGTCTCTGAAGGTGACCTTTTCTTGGTCTATGACCAGGATAAAGATGCCTTGGGGGCAGGCAAGTTCAAGCCTATGTGGTATGGTCCCGTTATAGTTAAATGAGTTTTAGAAAAAGGGGCGTATGAGTTAGTCGATTTTGAAGGGAACAAGTTGGCAGAGCCCCGAAATGGGCTCTATGTTAAGAAGTACTTTGCTTAGGTAGCAGCTAGGTAATGGCTTCTTTGTACATTTTGTATTTTTGTACATATCTCATAGGAAGTTTTTGATATCAACGATTTTTGATATGTTGTGGCAGGTGTTGATGGATGACTTGGTCTATTTTGGATTTGTCGATGGTGCTAGTCGGCACACTCTGAACCTCGCTTCCACAGCTTGGGTGATCTACTATCCAACTGGTCAGTTGATGGTGTCAAGGGGAGTATGCATTGGTCTTGCATCAAATAATATGGCTAAGTATACTTCCATCATTAATTTACTATCCGAAGCTATTTCTTATGGAATCGATTCATTGGTAGTCTATCTTGAGTCACAACGGATAGTGTCACAATTGAATAACATTTATCGGGTTAGGGATCCATGTTTATATCACCAATATTTAAGAGTGAGGTTGTTGCAAAGATCATTTACTTACGTTATTTATTTTCACATTCCAAGATCTCATAATTGGTTAGCAGATTCTATTGCTAATCAAGATTTAGAATGGCACATCATTCATTCATCACGATAAAATCAAGCATCAAAAAGTAAAAGCTGTATATATATATATATATATATATCATAAAACATCCTGAATGTACATAAGTGTGTCCAAAATAATATACAAAAATTGGGACTCAAATGCCCATAATCATGTCCAAACTATCCATGACCCAGCTCAAGATGAGCAGCCAAGTATGTGACTACAGCGTTAGCCACACGCCTAAGAGTCCGAACCCAGTCCCGTGGCATTCCAACCACGTGACGTTGCATGTCTATAGGGAGATCCTCTACCGCTGCCATCGGTACTCGGTGAGTTAATCTCACCAAGTTCCGTTGAAGTGTGTATAGGACCCACTCTGTATCGGCAGCCGCCTCTTCGGCACCTCGGCTGCGACGTCCATGCCGTGGGAAACCATCTAGTCGTACTGGCCCAATATCTAGAATATGATCATTACATTAGTCATCTGAATCCCATCAAAAATATTTTTCAAATTCATTTTCATATTTGAAAAACCATAAAAATCATAAAAATCATAAAATCAAAAACATTTGTTACCTATATCTCCCCATGCCGCGCCTAGTGGTAATGCTAGATCAGGATCTCCCCGAAAGTCCAAGCCGGCATAGGGGTAATCATCCACTGCGATGATTTGCTACTCAATCATCCACTGCGATGATTTGCTACTCCCACCAGGGGAAGAAATCATCGTCAAAAGCTATCCACGGTACGTCCCCACCTCCTAGTCGTTTCATCATATTATCCCACCTGCCCGTCCATGGATCTCGTGGGCTACTGATCAGAACTGGTACTCTAGGGCGTAGCACTGGGACCTTCTCGAAAAATGAGGAGCACAGAATAGTCCCATACCCAAAGTTTTTGGTCTGGACCATTTTTATAGATGACAGATGGCTCTTCAAGTTGGTGAGAAGAGTTGTACACCAATCAAATACTGTGGTGAGATAGTCTACAACCAAGCTCATGGCAAGTCATGAAGCCTGGTGTAAGGAGGCTGATCCATTCACTCTAGCTATAGTGAACAGGATGATCCTCAATGACAAACTCTCTACGTGCTTGATTGGAATTTGGCTTCCAATCTTTTCTGGATGGCTCGGGCAGTATATATGCACATAGTCCTTGATAGAAAGGCTACCTCGTGATCGGCCCATAGAATGTACTACCTCTCCCCTCCGAGAAAGGCCTGTGATAAAATAGATATCCTCAATCTCTATCCTCAGTGGCATTTGATCAATCATGAATGAGTTGTCCTCGACGCTCCAGTAGTGAATGAGCATTTCGAGCAAGCGAGTATTTGCCTTCATATTTGGAATTTTGAAAAAATTTAGCAAACCACATCCTCTTAAGGCATCCAAGGCCTGTTGATCGTTCATAACCTCATCATCAACAATGGCATGCTCCCTTTCCCTCCAAGTGATTGTCATCCTTAGAAAAAAACAAGTTTGGATCGTTACTTTTTTGGTTTGAAATCAAAATGGTGTATACGCGGGTCTGTTTTATACACAGTCGCGTCTAGGGCCTGCGTATACGTAGGTTGCATATAGCCAACTCGTGTATACGCCGCGACAAAATTTTTGACATAAATTCAACGATGAAACTTTAACTAAAATTCTTAAAAACAATCACAAATTGATGTAAGACAAGTTTGGGGGTTACCTAGTGATTTTGGGAAGATTTGAACGGTTAGATTCGGCAAAAGGCAAGCTTGATTCTTTTTCTTCACTCCTTGTGCTCTCAACTCAAACGGTAACAATGGTGAGTCAAAAAACTATTTTATAAGTTTTGAAAATGTCAAATTTTTTCACAACTCAATTTTGTTTTGTCTCATGTATCTTTTAACTTGGGAGCTTGGAGTGTCGAGAATGGATTGTTTTTTCAGGACTTTTTGGGCGCTTCTTCGAAGATTTCAAGTTGATTCCATGACTGCTGACCCGTCATGGCAGGTATCATTTACTTACTGGCATATAGGTTAGGGAAGCCATTTTTCCGTTGCATTTTGCATACTAGCCTCCATTTGTCGATACACTTTCCATAGGGTCGATCCCATCGTGTTATGGTTCGTAAACCATCTTCACTCGCCGATTTTTTAAATCATGGCACAATGGTAGAGCCATCCTTTTCATGGGCATCGTAGTTAGCACCTCACTGACATTGGTTGCCCATGTTGCTTTATTGAGTAGGCTCGGGAGTCCTCTGTAGTCCCGCCATGACTTATGTGTTGAAGACTCATTCCTCTTTGCTTCTTCGCTTCGTTCTGGCCTTATACCCTAGAGGCTCCTTTGTGTTGAGTTGTACTACTGCATTGCATTTTGACCATTTGCACCTTTTGGCCTTGAGCCGGCTTCACTTGGACTCGTGTTTAAGCCACTTTTTGACCATGTCTTATGCAAAAATCAAACTTGCAATCCCTTAACTTCTACAACTTGACACACTATGACCCATGGAAGGAACATACCTTTGAGTGTCTTTGACCAGTTTTTGCCTCCCCGCATTGAGCATAGAATTGTTCCAATCCCAGGAACTAGATCATCTACTTCACCGACACTCGTTCTATCCACTGTACTATAGCATTCTTTTATTCTTTTTCCAGCTTAAAGAAAAAGACAAAAAAAATTATATGTTCCAAAAAGAGTGGGAACGAGACAATATTTCCATTTATTGTTGGCAGCTAGAGTCAGTTGTGTCGCCCTTGAACAAAGCACTCAAAAGAAATTCTCTCCTCCATTTGGGTGGGATTTAGTTTGACTTAGGTATGCCTTAACCTTGTTATTGAGTCAGTTCTCCTCTGATTGGTTATCTCTTCCAATCATATGGAGAGTTCATTCGTGCCTCCTGCATGACGAACTTATACAGAGTCATCATATGTTGCCACATGGTCATCATTGAGTCGTGATTTTGTTCAAGGGAAGTAAGCCTGAGTCGGCCTCTCTACGGTGTCTCTTGACTCATTTTTCAGTCGGCTATCCCTGGTTGTCAGTGTCTTGTCTATCATCGCATCAGTTGTATTGGTCCTTTACTCGTGCCAGTTTGAGAAGGTCTCTATTGACTTCTTGCTGGCGAGTCTTGTCCTTATCGACGACGACATCTTGCTCTGAGGACAGGCCTAGAGCTGCACCCTGGCCCTATTTTCATTATTGATAGGTCACCTTGTGCTCAGCATCAATCAGTATCATGGATCTTTGACTGAGTGGTTTCCATTGTGTTTGACATCAGCTTAGATTATCACACATTGGGATTCATGCAATACCTTGGGTTCCATTTGACCATATTGGTGGATACCTCGCCTCTGTGTCAGCTTTCATTATTGGTTGGTTCATAGGGTTTCTATCGTGCACTAGCCACATCTTGTGTATGCCTGAAACATGCTTCGATCGGGTTACTACATCTTTTTCATCTGATTCCTTCCACATTATTGGCCTGCGAGTTACACTCGTGCTAGATTGATGAAGGATGCCTTAATGCCTTCCTTCTAGCGGATCTTTCCCCATCGACTACGACTCATTGCTCTGGGGCAAAGGTCTAGAGTCCATTTGGCAGTACCTTGGGGTTTGCAATCATTAGTGGCAGATCCTTCGCTATCGACAGTGGGAAACCATCATTGTCTCCTGATCGATAGATTCTTCCAGGTGTTCGACTTCAGATCATTTATTCACACTTGTTAGATTGTACTGGGGTACCTTGACTCTCATTATCATCATCGGTGAGTAGTCTCGCGTTTGTTAACGATATACATCAATGACCGGTAATCAAATGATTTCTCACATGGTCGACTTTAGCTCATTCATTCCCATTGTGTAGAAATGTACCACAGTGGTCGGTGAAGACCTCGGGTTGCATCAGCATTCATTGGTTCACTTGACAGTTGCTCCTGTTGCTGCTAGTTGATACCATTCCACCTTATATGTTGTAGTCATTCATGGCGACATTCTATATGCTAGCACCTGAGTTTGCAGTGTAGTACCATCTTATTCCATTATGTTAATTTGGTACTATTGGGGTCTGTCTTTGATATCAGTGATCAGCTTCATCCTTCAGCATCATTGAGATTCTTATATGTGATATTCAGACATGTACTTGTTCGATCATGATCAGATGATCCATTATGTATTTCCAGTCTTCTATACTTATATCCTTAGTGGATCAGCATGTACTTGATATGTGGACATGCTTTGCTTTCTCTGACCATGGGTATGCCCGTCTCAGACATTGTTTCTTTCTGATCTCCTTTTGTGGCTTGGCAGGATGAAATCTGGTGAAGTCCTTCTCAATTTTTGACAGGTTTCTGTTCCATGTACTTAATACATTTTGGCCATCATGTACCCCTTCTGACCTCACATATTAGGGGGCATCTATTATAGCTCCAAATCTCACCCTTGATATTTTTGATGTTGCATTTATGGCCTAGGGCAACTCCTCCTTCTAGAATTGGTCCAAATACTTAAAAAGTAGTGTTTTACACCCTGTACGCGACAATGCCCTGAGCTAAACGCGTGTGTACGCGAGTCAGTGTATACCCAACCCACGTATATGTCTTAAAAGACTTAAAAAAAAATTAAATCTCCTTAATTTCGGGCGGAGATCACGGGTTTTACCTGTTGACTACCTATTAGTGCCCATGGCCCAACTGTTCCCAACGAATTCCCAACTAAAAAACTACTTTGGGAGAAGTATAAAAAGGCTTCAATGGGAAGGCCTTAATGAGGGGAGAACAGAGAGAATTACTCTGCTGAGATTATCCCTATCCAAGTCTGAAGATCCATGTGCTTCCAGCACTTCCCCCACTACAGGAAACCCTTGTTTCCTTGAGTTATGATGTCATTTCACTAGTTGAGATATCTTTGTGTGAATCATGGAAGGAGCCTTTTGAAGACTTTGGATTGGACGGACCCGGAGGACGATTTCGCTTGGTGCCAGCAAGAGGAAGATTCAGGTGATATCATTCCTTCCTTTTTTTTAGCTATCTTCAATAAAGAAACATTTTTCTTGCTCCCGAAATCAATCTTCTTTATGTATATGATGTTATTGTTATGGTTTACATATGAATAACTGTTTCGATGTATAATTAACCATATTTCAATAATTTATGAAGTTGATTTCTATATGATACTTTGTCTATATAAAGCTATGCTTCTTTGAATTGGCCATTTTGCAGCTTCAAGGATCGAGAGGAACTCCAAGAGGGTTTGGACCCTGGCTGGATCTACCCGAACGAAGGACCCCCAGGTGCACCTCTCTTTGCGTAGTTTGCTTATTTAAGTATCATGGCTGTGTGGAATGCTTGTTTTTTTTACTGTAGATAACCCCCCCCCCCTGCTAGGGTGTTGACCCAAAACCCTAGGGGACTTAGTCCCTCAACATAGGCTAGATGCCCTAAAAATGAAGGCAAAATAATATGTTAGGTTATAAAGAAAATAAAAATAGACCATGAAAGTGTGCAAGTCTAAATGCCACTACTAGTTACTTTTATGCATAATAATGATTGTGTGCAACTTGTTATTCATGCCACAATATATGGTAATCAAACTGTTTAATCTTGGTTATTTCATGCTTTGAATTTTATGTTTATAGCTAGAGAATAAAATCTAACCAAACAGTTTAATCTTGGCAGATCAATAGATAGGTAGAGAAAATAAAAGGAGCTTATAAGCTTAATATGATCCCTTGGATGATATAAGGTTAGAAATAGATAGTTTGTTTTATAAAAGAAAAGATAAAAATAAGGGTTTGCTAGCCTAAATGCACCCAAATAAATGAAGAAAACATGTTAGGGTAAGAAATGGGTAAGTAGAAGAAAGGTTGTTGAAGTTCAAAGTTGGTTGGATCAAAACATATGCATCATGCTTAGACATATGTGCTAATATGTATGATCAATTATGGAAGGCAAAAGCAAAGGTTTATAAGTTAATTTAATTAACTCCCCCCGGTCATTTTTTCCCCTATACTTACTAATTTCCTATCCACAAGCATGTTCTAGTACTTTAAATCCTTCAAGTCAAAGAGGCTCAGAGCATTTTCTCTGACTTTTGGTGGGACCAGGCCCTCAGCTTAATGACTTATGGACATCAAGTGCTAAAATCCCCTTCATAAAAGTCATCCCCCTTCATTTCCCTAATAAAACCCCTTTTCCTAAGGTTAAACTTCATTTGCCTAGGAAAAGTGAAAACCCCCATGTAAATCCTATTTCACTCAAAAACCCACAAGAGACATCTTATCCTAACTGTTGAGTGTATGTAAATAAAGTGTGAAAATATTACATTTCACATGTATACTTAAGGGTATATCCACTCCGCCAACTTCATATTAATTTTAACTTTATTATATAATTCTCGATATACTCTTTTCCCCTATATTAATTAAATCCCCTAAATAAATATCCCAACCTTTAGTTTAAATATAAATTATAGCTGACCCCCCTAAACCTTTGTCCATTTCCTCCGCGTTAGTCTACCACCCGACTACCATCCGATCATCTGCGCTCAAATCCAACAATGCACAGCCATATTGGGCTCACCCGACGCTCGACCTTTACCCGAAGAATTAAACCTCTTCATTAAGCCCCACCCAATCATTTTAACCCATCATTAACCTATTAATAAATCCCAATCCGCTGAGGATTAAAGCTCTGGGCCCCCCCAAAGCCCATGCTTTTATCACACGTGCACCTCCCTCACCTGATTGTTGTCCGATCACCATCCCCCTCATCCAACGGTCCACAGCCATATCAGCGCGCCCGATGGCCGATCGTTACCTGCCCAATAAAGCAATTTTCCCCGAACCCCAAAGGCTACGTATCAGGCACTGGAGTAGATTGGGTGACCCCTCCTAAATACCACATTCGCCTCATAAGCGGTGACGGCCTAGGAAACTGCCTCCCCACTCAACCCGATAAACCACCTACTGTTCATAATATGAATTTTCGCGCCAAATTTAAAAAGTTGCTCGTTAAAACCCTGAAAACCATCGTTTTCATTCTTTTCACCTCGTTTCACAGTAAACCCTTCCGGTGCCACCCTGAACCTCTCCAACACAATTTGACCTCCAATTACTTTCAAAACATTGCCATGACTCCTTCCCCAGACAAATCCACAGGAGGGTAACAAAGATTTCTATCCCAGATAAGAAACGCTGGGAAGAATTAACAGATCTACTTGATTAAGGATAATTGAACAACATTCAGTTTTTGAGGGAACAGTCAACCAGCTTCAACCACTTTTCAACTTTTTCAATAATAATCATCAAACAGCACAACACCAAAATAGTGCCAGATCATTAGACAGTTTGATTTTTTATTGTGTAAATAATCTATTTTTGTAAAAGCAGTTCAGGATACTTTTCGTCGTACTATTGTATAAATAGCTCTCTTCACGAGTTATTAAGGGTTGCACCCTTAAAGAAGCATTTCTAGACATCTGATGTAATTAATCTTTCTGGATCATTAATACGAAGCAAAGGATTCTAAATTCTGTTTTACACAGTTTGTGTTTCCAGTGTCATTCATTATGTTTTTTTTCTTCATATACTTGTGCCTTGCAAAGATAATTAGGTAGGAATAATTGTATTTCAATCTATTCCTATAAGCTTCTGAAGTGATAATCTATAAAGAGAATGAATTAATGGAGTGTTTGTTTAATTAATTCCCTCGAAATCCATAAATCATCAGCATCTTTTGTACGCTAATGTGTATTTTCTCGAACCTTTTAAACATGGTTTAAAGGTTTTCATACTTATGATTATTTAGCTTTCAATTTGAAAACTATGCAATCATATTACTTTTATGTTTCTTCTCATCATCATAAAAGCTATTTCACTGTGTAAATATTTATAGTAGCCCTGTGCTGACATATTGATATTATTCAAGAGGTTAGGCACATCAGTTCTATATCTGTTTCATCCATTGGTCTCCCAAATTAAAACAAAACCCCCAAAACAATTATCTTAGATGCTCTAGCATAATAGCTGACCATTATTATCTCAGAGATACAACAGGAGGATGAATCCTGCCCTTAAGGACATTGTAAAAGAAGAATTGCAAAAGTTGTTGGATGTAGGGTTCATATACCCCATTTCAGACAATGAGTGGGTGTCCCCTCTTATTATAGTCCCCAAAAAGAATGGGAAGTGGAGGATTTTTGTTGATTATAGAGAACTTAACAAGGCTACAAAGAATGACCATTTCCCTCTACCTTTCATTGACCAAGTCCTAGATGGCCTTGCAGGGAAGAGATTATTTTCCTTCCTAGATGGATTTAGTGGGTATAACTAGATATAAATCAGCATTGAGGACTAATACAAGACCACATTCACATGTCCTTGAAAAACCTTTGCCTATAGAGTCCTTCCATTCGGTTTGTGTAATTCCCCTGCTACCTTCCAGAGGGTGGTTTTGAGTATATTTGTTGACCTTGTTCATGACATTGTTGAGATATACATGGATGACTTCACTCCTTATGGATGTGACTTCCAGGAAGCTCTTTCTAATCTATATAAAGTCTTAAATAAATGTATTTAGATGAATCTTTCATTAAATCCCGATAAATGTGAGTTTTTAATGAATGCAGGGATTGTCTTAAGCCATTCCATATCCAAGGAAGGGTTACTGGTTAACGCCAACAAATTTTCCATCATTAAAAGGGTCCTTACCACTCACAAAAAAAGGGATTTCATAAGCTTCCTTGGATTGGTTAGGTATTATAGAAGGTTCATTAAGGACTTTAGTAAATTGTATTCACCTCTGTTTTCATTACTAGCTAAAGATTCATACTTTTGTTTGACAGATAAATGTCAAGAGGCCTTTGAAGTACTAAAGGAGAAGTTGACCACTGCACCCATCCTTAGGGGCCCCAATTGGGCATTTCCTTTCCATATCCACATAGATGCATCAGATAAATTTGTAGGAGCAACCTTAGGACAAGTGGAAGACAAATTGCCCTATGCTATATATTTCATCAGTAAGAACCTTTTTAAGGTTGAACTTAACTATACATTCACTGTAAAAGAACTCCTGGTTGTGCTGCACTATTTCAATAAGTTTAGGCACTATGAGGTGCTAATGACTAGTGACCTTCTTCCTAAGCTATTTAAGTCACATTTTTGGTTTTACGATATCTTCACCAGTTTCCATGCGAATTGAGATTCAGTTAGATCATTTGTGTAGTCAGCCTACCTTTGATGGTAGAAGTTAGGTCATCCTATTGTTGGGTTGTGTTATCTTAGGTGGGAAAACCTACCTATGGTTTTATGCATGGTTTTGGGCGTGATGATTTTCGGTCCATGGTATTTTGTAGATCCAGTCAAGGGAACTACGATTTTGTTCTAATCTATGGTTAATGGATTGGGTTTTATGGATGCTTCGACATTTATATATATGTATTGTAACATTGAAAGGAATATAAGGAAAAATCAATCTGGTAGTCTGGGTTTTGGGATCCAGGGGAAAATCCCTATGTATATTTGTTTTATGTGTGTTATGCTCTCGCCATTGTTTATTTATGTTTTTGAACTCATATGTAGGTGATTTCTATAGGGGGTTAAAACCTACACCCGCGAGCCTTCCTTCCATATATTTTATCCCCTCCCTCCCTATCAAGCCAATAAATCTTTCCCATTTTTTAGCCCAATCCGTATTTGTTTTCTCTTGGAATTAAAAAGAGCGTTGGTGCCTTTGGAAGTAAAATCATTTGGATCTTATATGTTTCCTAGTGTAGCCAATATTTCCTATAAGGTAATCCAATTAGTGTCATCTGACCTTGATTTAGGCTTCCATTAGTATGTGGAGCTTAATAAGTATCATGTTCCCTCATGGGTTGTCTATTGATTTAACTATTGTTGACAAACCAGGGAAAAAGAATGTGGTTGCAGATTTTTTGGCAAGACTAACCTTTCCTGTTGATGAGGAGATGGTAGATGATCAACTTCCAGATGAACACCTATTTTCCATCTCGGTGCTATCTCCTTGGTTTGATGATATATCCAACTACATGGTTGTTGGGAGATTACCTCCTAATATATCCTCCAAGGAGAAGAGAAATATCATCAGGAAGAGTTCCCCTTTCACCTAGATTATGGGAAATCTCGTCAAGTTGGGGCTAAATTAGATTTTTAGGAGATGTGTAAGAGAGGAGGAGGTATTTGACATCTTTTCAACCTTCCATGATGGACCCTGTGGGGGACATTTTGCTACTAGAAGGAAAACCTTCAAGGTTTTACAAGATGTATACTACTGCCCTACTCTACATCAACATGCAAAGAGGTACACTGTCAGATGTGATGAGTGCCAAGGGATGGGAAAGCATACACCCAAGGAGGAAATTCCCCTACAACCTCAAGTGGCTTTGGAGCAATTTGAGAAATGGGGCATGGAATTCATTAGGCCTATTAATCCCCCATCAAGCCAAAAAGAGGTACATCATTATGTGCACTAATTACTTGACCAAGTGGGTTGAAGCGAAGGTAGTGAAGGAAGAAACTAAGAAAAAGTGGTTGAATTTTGAGGGAGAACGTCTTGTAAAAGTTTGGTTTTCCAAGGGAGTTAGACACTGATAAAGGGGCACATATCACCTCAAATTCGATTCAAGAAATCATGGAGCAACACCATATCAAGCACCAGAAATCCACTGCCTATTATCCTCAGGAAAATTGGCAAGTGGAGGTGACAAATAGAGCCTTGGAGAAAATTTTGACGAAGGTTGTCAACAACAACAAAAGGGATTGGGAAAAACTGACTTGTAGAGGCCACTTGGGCCTACAATACCACCTAGAAAACCACTACTAGATTCACCCCATTCGAGTTTTTCTATGGAAAGAAAGCCTTGTTGTCCATTGAGTTCGAGTACAATACCTTGAGGATGGAAACACAGTTGGATTTAGACCTCACTACAACACAACAAGAAAGGTTGCTTCAGCTCAATGGCTTGGATGAGTTCAGATTGCAGGCTCTCCTACACACTAAGGTAGTCCAGCTATAGAGAAGATATGGCATGATAACATATTAGGGAGAGATATTTTCAAGAGGGTGATTGGGCCCTCTTGTATGATTCAAGGTTCAAGGATTTCAAAGGGAAATTAATGACAAGGTGGTTGGGACCCTATCTAGTGGAAAAATATTATGAGAATGGATCTGTCCAACTAAGAAAAATTGATGAGGAAGGAATTCCCTTACTAGTTAATAGTTACCAGTTAAAGTTATACAAAAGGCCTCTATCAAAAGAGGATTTTATTAGTTCAATAAACAAAGAGTTGAATGTAGTTAGAGGTCTCACAATCCTCAATTCATCCAGCCTTTGATCAGCAAAAGACGAATAGAAAAAAGAGAAATAAAATATAAAGGGCCTAGGTGAAAACCACCATGATGCATTTAAGGCCAACTCTAGGTTTGAAAACCTCCATGAGGCATTGAAGGCCAACTCTAGTTTTGAAAACCTCCATGAGGCAGCCCAAGAGAAAAAAATAAAATGAAATGAAAATATCCCTAGGTGAAAACCTCCTTTGAGGCACCTAGGGCGGGCCTGCAGATTGAAAACCTATTTAGAGTAAGTTTGTAGGTCTAAGACAAAAAACAAAAAACAAAAGAGAAGAAAAAATGAAACACAAGGAGGAAGCACACAAAGGTAAAGGATCCCTCACTCCAGTTCTGCTAACATTTATCTTTTACAGTGTTTCAGCCACAGTCAAGTGGACAGACTCGAAGTAAAGGGGTCCACATTCCATTTCTTCATCTCGAAAACTATCCTCCTACATTTCCTCCATCATTCAACCCATCTACCTACACCCCTCCATCACCAAGCAAGCAGTTATACTCAATTCTGCCTCAATCCTGCAGTGTTATAGGATTGTCTTGAACTACTACAAGATTGACCAGAATGCTACAGGATTGAGATTAGCCTAGGGAAAGGGATAAAAAATCATGTTTTACTTTGAGAAATGATAGGAGAGGTTCGCCACACCTACTTCATCACTCACCCACACCATATCACCACTTTCCCTTCTAGAACTCCACCTTTGTTCATAAAAAGACCCTATTTTCATCCCTTCTACACAATCTTCCACCACCATCAAAGTTCCAATCCCTGTCTGTAGGCTCACCATGAATTATCAAAGTCACTAAGTGCATTTCATGATGGTAGTTGTGATTTTCAAAGGGGTTGTGTGACTACTACATGAAAGAAACCAATCTTGTAGCAGCTTACAAAAACCCTACAAAACCATAAGAAAAGAACATTCACAGCTCCAAAATGAAGATTTGGCCACCCTTGAGATTTGAGGAAGCCACACTAACCTTGAGAGATAGTTATAAGGTCACTAATTCACTCCAGCAACAGTAGACTGAACACAGGAAGAACCTGCATAAAAATAAATAAATAAATAAGAGACTTCATCAGTCAAACACCTATCAGAAAATATCACTAAAATGTTTTGTTCAAGTGAGGACTAGTGCATGCAACAAGAACATGGAAGATAACACCCCCAGAGATCAGCAGATCGATCACTCGTTCAGCAATATCATGCATGCATCTACAGCATCCCGACATCATAGGTAGGCTCAGGTATGGCACTCCTCACCTCTTCCCTTAAGCGCATATTGGTTCAAAAAAAATGATTTTAGTGAACGAGGAATATTTTTTTATGGGCCGGAAGTGGCCAATAAATTTGGCCACCCTCGAATATTAAAAGTGAATTTCACTAACCCTTCCATGAAAAATGGAAAATTCAGAGCGAGAGGGTGATAACTATGAGGAGTGGAGCCAACGACTAAAAAAGGAAGTGTGTGTGGGGGCTAGCTCACCAACCACAATGAACCCACTACCACAAAAGGAAATAAAAGGATATGCCCAACTTAGGTTTCTCACTCTCAAAACCATTAGAAAGGCCCAATAAGACATCGAAGGTCAAGATAGCTACGACCATAGGTTCACTAGGGTGATACAGAGTCAATTTGCAGGTGTTGCAGAATAGGGAGAAGGTGTTATAGGGTCGGACACAGTTGCTACAAGATTACTGGAATTGCTACAGGATTGCAAAGGGGGTGCTACAGGATCAAGACAAGAATTGAAAGAGGGTTTGAATCAACGAGAATCTTCCTCCAACCCCCACAATCATAAGGAAATCATTCAAGAAGGGGTAAGTGGCATCTATTATTTTCACCCTCCATACAATTATTAAGTGAATTTCTACATGTATAAGAATCTTGTAGAAAACCCTTGCAGAATCGATTTCTTTTGAAAGAGATTATTTTTTTACATGGGGAAAACAAGGTGGTAGTAGAGGATCCCTTTTTAATATTAAAATATAATTTTCCCCTTTCTGACTAGAAAAGAGGCACTAACATCCTTACCCTACCTTGAGACCCTAAGCTGCTTAGAATACAATTCTTTACAGCAACAACAACAAATCTTGGAAATAATGTGTGGAGACAGCAGTAGGATCCATGAGGGGAGGTTTAAATAAAAGGGAACTTACATACACCAATAAAATCCATCAACATCCCCTTGTCATAGATATCTTCCTAAGCCACCAGTGGATGGGATTCTTTGAAAAATTGAAAGGGTATGATGATGAGATAACCCATGAATTTTCCATGGCCCTTCACTCTCAAGGAGAAGACAATACCACCATTGTTGTAAGGGGACTTTCCATCCATTTGAATGCATATCTAATTAGTAGAGTGACCACCATACCTATAGGAGTCAAATCGGGTAAGGAAGATAGAACAAAATCCATCACATCCAAGAGAAATTTCTTCCTCCCTGAAGAGAAGCTTGTTGAATACAAAGATGCAGTAAGAATGGAGAACCTCCCTTACTCATGGGATGAAGTGGCCTATAACATCCTCAAGTAAATATCTTGTGAAGGGAGGTTGGGTGTTTTATATGCCTATTAATTTAGGGGTCTCTATGAGTTGAGGTTCCAAATAGAATTGCCCATTCCAAGCAGGCTCAGTGTTCCACATTTCCTCCTTCATTCCATGATTGAAATGAGCCATAGGGTGAGGGAAGGGAAGCACCAGTACATTTCCCATCATGGCCTCATAAGGCTCATTATTATGAATTCCTTAAGCCACCTCAAGAGCCCTGTGTTTTGGATTGATTTTTGGACATGGATAGGGAGGCCTTCATTGAGACACAAGCCCAAACCCTGACACAACATGAAGAGACCACAAAATCTAGTGTTGGAGGTAAGCAAGAGGAAGAAGGAGAGGCTGAAGAAAAAGAGGAAGAGGCTAAAGAGAAGGAAGAAGAGGTTGAAGGAGAAGTTGAAGAAGAGGAGAAAGAAGGAAGAGGGGAACAAAAAGTAGTAGAAGAGACCCTTGGAAAGCCATCTAGACCTCAGAAGAAGGGAAACAAAGGTAGAAAATAAGCCTCTCAAAGGGGAATACAGAACAAGAGGTGGTTGTTACTCTGGAAAACCTTAGCACACCTCTCAAACCCAAGAGAAGGAATCCTAGGTGTTAGCACCCTATAATTGAACCTCTAGGCTGAGAAAAGGTTTACAGGGGTAACCACAAACCTCTTTTGGCTAGAAAACTAGCCTTTTCCAACCAAAGGGGGCTCCCTCACTTGAAATAAAGTCAAATTGTGTAAACAATAATACTTAAATACATCCACCAGAGGCCAGATCTGTAAAGGTAAAATAGGACTTGATGATGATGGTTGATAAACTTGAGAGGGACGGCCATTGGGCATGGAACCATGATTTAGATTTTTACACAAAATTATCAAAGCTTACATGAGACACTTATGAAAATATAGGCAAGGCAGGTATTATTTCAAGTCATAACATTTGTCATAGCATAGTGGGTGAGTTTTGAAAGTAACTTGAAAATTCACAAAGATATCCAATCACATGTAACAGAGCATGAAATGAATTCTGCAACATATATCTTATGATCAAATATCGAGAAGAATACCATAAAGGAGCACCTAACTAAGGGTGAATTCCATCATAGTTTAGAAAGGAAAACAATCATTCAGAGCATCAACATAGATGAATTTTGAAAATTGTTTTAGAGCCAATTTAAAAGTGAAAATTTAACAAAGACATAGAGACTAACATGCACATAAGAAGAGTCATAGAACTTGAAATCCATACCACAAGAATCTCAGGTCAAGTGACAAATTCTTTGCACTGATAATTTATTTTAGCAAAAAAAACACATACACAGGCCTTCTCCCCAAATGAACCCTCTTTTCATGTCTTGTTTAGTTTAAATACATTTAGGCAAAATGAAAAATAATAACTAGATGCAATGTATCTTTCATCCACTATGAGGATCAAAACAACTATACTTAGAAACATCAAGTCTTAAAGTTGAAACTATGATAAGGCTAAGATAAAAACTGCAGCATTATTTTTAAGGAAAACAACTTTATCTTATCTACCTATTTCATCCCTATCTTGATCACTAGTATAACAATAGAAAGGTCCAAAAATGATTGAAAAACAACACAGTTGAGTGATGAGTTGCGTAGTAGACTCTAGCTAAGCATTGTCACAGGTCGTACCGATTGAAACTGAGTTGATGGGTATGATGACGATGTTGTTGAGTTGGGATAGGACCCACCAAATGTTCCTTCCCACTCGTGCAGACCTCATAAATGCCCAGTCACCACTTGTGTGGCAGTTGTGCAACAAAATTTCAAATTTTTGGGTTTTACTGTCATTTCCCACTCCGAAAAAATGCAATGTCCAGCAAGTCATCTTATATACCTTATGACTCCCAACAAGCACCAAAAATCCAAAAAAAAAATCACATTTTTCCTCAAAAATAAGTAACCCTGGTTACTGTAAAATGAGCCATTAACTACACAAATTTAACTTTCAGCAAATGAGACAAAGTATGTGATCAAAAGAAGACAGCAGAGCTCCCTCCTCTTTTTACTGGATGAGGGTTTGGTCTCTTTGTTGGAGGTTTCTTTGACTCCCTTAGCTGGCTATTCTACTATAGGAAAGTCACTAGGTGGTTGTTTTGATTGTTTGACCATCTTAAGTTGTCTCCTAACCTTTGCTAGTTTTTGCTTCATCACCCTCAATCTTCTCTTCGAAATTATATTTCTCGTGTAATAATTATTTAGTTTTCTGCGTAGGGGAAGAGTCCATTTCATGAATACTTTGGCTATGTCAACTACATCCAAAGCTTATTCAACCCGAACATCAGCTTCCGAGATGGTATCATTGATGGCCCTCTTATAGTTTTCAGTATTCTATGTTATCTGATAAACTTGACTTTGGCAGACTTCAATCTCCTCAAACAACCTCTGATACTCCTTCCATTCATCAAATTCTAGCTTCTCTATTGTTTGAAAGGTTTATTTCATATGGTCTTCCCATTTAGTTGTTGACCTTGTCATAGGCTTCCTTAGTTGCACATTGGGTTCTCTTACCTCCTCCACATCAATTACCTGTTTTCCTTTTTCCTGAGCTGTGGGTCTAGGAGGCTTCTTGGACATGTCACTTTCTTTTTGCTAGGCTACTTTTTCTGTTGTGTGCCTAAGCTCTCTATTTTCTTTATGCAAATAAGCAATTTTAAGATGGGCTTTGGAAAGTTTGTCCTGCAATTTTGTGAGTTCAAGATATTTTTCCTCCATTTGAACATCTTGTTCATCCCTTGCACCTTGTTCTGGTAGATCCTCTGGGACATCAATGGTCTTTTGAGGAGTTGACTACTCAATCAACTTCTTTGTAGAAAATCTAGTCCTCAATCTAGTCCTCGACCTATGTATAAATTGTGCTTCTTCCACTCGTATCTTGCTTTTCCCTTTGCTTGTTGCTCTCTTATCCCTCCTTGTTTCCTTAACTGTCTCTGCAGCTTTAGGTACCTCTACCTCTTCCACTGTCACTTTAGCTTTAGATGCCTCTGTCTCTTTAGATTTAGGTTCTTCTTCATGTGCTTCCATTGGAGAAATGTCTTCATGATCCAGCAAACCTGAAGTTGACATGAAACCATCCCAAGACATATTCCTTCTCTCTAACTCATGCAAAACTAACAATTTGATCAATGCAAAGTGGAATAAGCTAGGCAAGTGTTTTTCTCCTTTGGAATGAACCCTTTCTTCCATCTTGCCCAGGCTTTTAAATAGATAATAGGGTAAATTCAAGCTCCTTTTACCAGTGAAATGCATAAGCAATCTAATGTGGTATTGATACACCTTGCTAAAGCGGCCTTCACATGTAAAGTATCTCTAGATCACCTTTAACAATTGACTGTAGTGATTCAACAAATAAGTCCTTGGAAATTTGGTGTCATATTTGTCCCTGTATTGGGGTTTTACAAACTCTTTCAAGTGTGAGGAATCTAGTTCCTTCCCTTTGAACCAACTCTCACCCAATAAAGGAATTTATGTAGCTTGAGAAATGGTTTCCTCATGTTGGAAAAAGTAACTATGTTCGGTCTTCAATAATGTACTTGAGTCATGTACTTGTCAAAAAAATAAAGAAAATAATTTTTATTATTATTGTTGTGACTTATTAAGGCATGGGTTTCATGCTTGGGTCATCATGTTTTAGGTCAAATTCCCCATTGAGGACTTCTAGGATTTATTCTGAGCCTATAGAGTTATTTCACATTTAAAAAGACCCTTCTTGGGATTTTGAATCATGGAAAATGGTTAAGAATTGAGTCAAATATGAATTATGTAACCTCCACACCATGTCGACCTAAGGATCCATTTGACCCCACATGAAACCTATAAAATGAAGGACTTTGAATTCATTTGGAGCATCACTTTTCATCTTCTCATCTACTGGGTAGAAGTGTGAAAATCTTGTTGTTGGGAAGAAGTGCGAAGTAGATAGCTATGAAAGTCTGTTGTCAAGAATCCAAAGTGAATACAGAGAAAAAACTAAATTTTGGTGGTGGTATCACTCTGTATCGTGCTTTGGATTGGGAGAATGAAGTCTTCCAAGTTGGACTGCTGCCAAAAGCTACTGGTTGTTGCAAGTTGTTGCATAGTCGAAGTTTTTGGCAAGAGGTCAATCTTTTGGAGGCCTACTTGGTGTGGAGGCAAGGTCTGGTTAAGGTCTCGAGTGAAGAGTCTATAAGAATACTATTGAAAGGAAGAATTACTTTGACTGGGTTTTCCCCTCGAGGGGGGTTTTGCAATGGAATGTGCCTACATCTTGTGTCCATTGTTTTATGTACTGACTTTTGGTAATTGCTTGATGAACTAAAGAAAGAAGATATAAAGAATAGTAATAATAAGAAACATCACAAGTAATTATCAAGATCACAAAAATATTTACTGCCTTTCTACTTTTCCAACATGGTATCAGAGCTTTGGTGAAGAAAGAAGAAAAAGGTAGATCCATTCATAGGCACTATCTCATGGAAGGAGACTATCATATTCAAGGAAGATATCTAACTCTATCAAGTGGGAGATCAAGCTTGAAGGAGCGTCTAACTTGAGATCCTGGAATAAGAGGATTGACCTAATCCTCGAGAAGAACAAGGTGCTAGACTTGGTTAAAGGAAATGTAAAGAAGCCTATAGAAGAAGCCAGTGATCTCGACAAAGTGAAATTCAGGGATCTAGAATTGGTGGCTATGGTTATGATGGTAAAAGGGATAAAATACAATATTGTCCCATTCATAGCTAGCATCAATCATGCTCAGGAGATGTATGAAGTCTTGTCGAAGTTGTTCACTATCATTAACATTGGTCAAGTTGCAAATTTGAAGAATGAGTTGAGGACTATGAAGGTGACTAAAGAATATACCATGGAAACCTTCTTTGTGAAGATAGCTAGACTTAGGAATGATCTCTTGGCCATTAATGAGATTGTTTCGGAAAAATGGAAAACATCTGCAAGGAGGATCTCTCAAAACAAGGTTAGTCAAGAAACAAAGGTATGCTTTGAATTCATTGATTGAAAAGATTATTCATTTGATGATCTATTACTAACCTCGTTATGACTAGCAGTATGGAATCCTAGTTATTTTCTTGTTTGCATGATTCATCTCTTGATAAATCCACCCACCCCACTCTTATCCGATTTGGTATAACCCTAAACAGGTTTTGGAAAACCCTAACCGAAGGGTATGTTGTTGTGAATGTCTGAAACCATAAACTAATTAGGGATATTTTGAAACTCTAGTTGAAGTCTTTATTGATGATTTCATATTTGGGATTTTGGTATAATCAGGAAATCCTAACTTGTTAGGATGGAATGATAAGATCTAAAATCCTGGAAGCTTTGAAGTTTTGGTAATATAGGGTTTGTTATGTTTCCACATTGGAACCCTAGCTCATTGGAGTTTGGTGGAATGTGTGTTCTACATTGGAACCATATCTCATTTGGGTTTTGGTGGAATGTGTGAGCAAGACCCTTATATTGTCTTAGAATTGATTTACTTGGTATGTGTGTGTGTTGTCTGATCAAACCCTAGTATAATCAATATGTTTGTGTGTCTAACCCTTATTGATATTTGTGAAGTTGGGTTTGACTATCTCATGATATGAAATGTATTTGAACGGTGATTAAATCTATTCATATAGAGATATGTCCTTTTGGTTGAATTATAGATATTAATTCCTAGATTTGTGTGTTGACCTAGTCATTGATGATCATGAGTCTTAGAATTTAATGAAGTCCTTGTCTGAGATTATAGGATGTTGGTGTTTGGAAATCTAGGGTGTTATAGCTAAACCCTAGTGAAGTTAAAAGTTATTTATTATGTGTGATATAACAATCTCAAATCTATTAGATGATTGTTGAAAAATGAAAATCTAGGGTTTGGCAGTTAAGCCCTAGTAGTGACATTGTCTAGTATAACAGTCTGAGATTTATGCATGTAATGATTATTGATATTGGAAATCTAAGATTTTGCAATTAAATGTTAGTCAAAATAAAATCTTTGGAATATGATGATTTGAGATTTATATAATATTACTGAATTTGTGAAAAAGAAATTCTAGGGTTTTGGAGTCGAACCTTAGTCGAAGTAGAAATCTCTAATTAATGTTGATTATACAATAATTTGAGATTTGTGAAGAAATTGTTGAAATTTGAATTTTTGGTTGAGTATGGTGATTGCTCATAAATCTAGGGTTTTCAACTAACCTTAGTAGTAGTTGGTCATGTTAGTGATTGATTGGTGGTTGATTGAAAATATATGGGTTTGGAACTAACCCTAGTGGAAACTAGTCAGGTTAATGACTAAGTTGTGATTGATTAATTATTTTGTATGAAATCTAGGATTTGTACGAATCCCTAGTGAGAAGTCGAACACATGTATTTTGGAAGGTTGTTAGATGATTTCTAAATCCATATTTCTATGAATTTTTTCTAGGTTTTTCTATATGTTGTAGTAAGGTATGTCATACCTTTGGAAAACATATTGAAACCCTAGTTGGAATGAGTGTTGCTATGAAGTATTCTAGAGTGTATGACAAAGTCCTTAGCAAGATATGTCTCTTGTTTATAATTAAGTTTGGGTATCTGATATGAATAAAGTTTAAATGCTTCCGTGTTTTTGATATGGCTAACATCATGCTTCTATAGTTTTGGTTCTACTTGCTATCTAAGCTGTGCAGGTACACAATCTTCAATTTGGTGAAGATGCTTGATGTGACAAGCAAGTTGTGTAGGTACACAATCTTTAACTTGGTGAAGATGCTTGATGTGACAAGAAATCCATGCTGGTACACAACTTGGTGAAGATGCTTGATGGGACAAGCATGATGAGGTTGATGATAACTCCGATGAAATGGTTGGAAGCCACGAAAAGATTCTCCTATGTAGAAAAAGAAGAAGCTGGTCTCCTGGAGGAAGCATGAATACAAGATATCTCCCTAAGATTAAGAGGGAATCCAGATAAATAGGTGCTTCCTGGTTGAGAGTGAGTGTTAGAAATGGTTCTCTGCTTCATGTGCCATGCACTAGACTAGGACTAACAGTTGTAAGTGAAGGCCATGAACAAGAAAAGGAAATTGGAGAATGCATTTCAAAGTGTTGTTGAAAGAAGGAAAGCATGATCTGGCTGAAGAATACGTTGTTGCATATGAAGTAGGAAGAAAATTGTATGATTGAGGAATCTTCTGTCAAATATTCAATTGATAGTCCTACTATGGAAAGTTGAGAAGAAACATATGTTTCCTGGAGTACCCCAGAGGTTTGTATTTGGTTATGTGTTGGCATTATGGCTAAAGTGTTGTCCTTGATGGCAACCCATTCAGGTGATAGATCACAGTACTTCAAGTCAGCAGCAGAGATTGATGATCAGCTATCAAATATTGAAGAAAATAAGGGGTACGCAGGTACACCTTACATAGGGTGCATACACGCAGGTCCGTGTTACATAAAGTGCGTACATACCCACAGTTATCCCATTCAGGAGGTGCATACCCCCAGTGCACACATTTCAAGGCAAAGAAATTCACATGTGGGGTTTTCTTATGTTTTACTCTTGGTATTTAGCCGACGGTATTGGGTTATTATGGTGTCGGCTCGTGGTATTGATCCATGTTTTAAGGAAGAGCTTTCCTATATAAAGCAAAGGAGATCATTTGGCTTGAGCATGTTTTGGGTTGAATATCTTATGAGGGCTAGATCTGGTCTAGATCTAAATAAGGCGAATCTATTGATGGACTAAGATCTCTTCGGCGCATGTTCAGATCTGTAGATCTGACTATCTGGGTTATTTCTGAAGTCTTGAAATCATCTATGCCCAAAGGTACGCAGGTACAGTGAAAGAAAAGTGCGTGCATACGCAGGAACGAAGCGTTTCAGGTGCGCCGGTACGCAGGCACAGAAGGGTTTCAGGTGCGCCGGTACGCAGACACAGAAGGGTTTCAGGTGCGTCGGTACGCAGGCACAGAAGGGTTTCAGGTGCGCCAGTACGCAGGCACAGAAGGGTTGCAGGTGCACCGGTACGCAAGCACAGAAGGGTTGCAGGTGCGGAGGTCTGCAAGCAGTTCAATGAACTCAGAGCGAGGTACGCAGGCAAACAGTTGAGCAGGGTGCGTACTGTAAGCAGGCAAGCAGTTGAGCAGGGTGCGTACTGTAAGCAGGCAAGCAGTTGAGCAGGGTGCTTACTGTAAGCAGGCAAGCAGTTGAGCAGGGTGCTTACGTAAGCAGGCGAGCAGTTGAACAGGGTGCTTACTTCTCTTAAGATCTTTGTTTATCATTGCTGTGTTCTGGGTTTGGTTCTATTATTGTTGATCTGGTTACTACAGTTGACTGGGTGATTTTCTTATACTTTATGATCATTTGATGCTTATGGATCCAGTTTGAAAATTTATGAAAAGTGGTCCTTGTAAGAAAAGAAGTAGGGGGTTGTAGCTCCCTTCCAGGAGAGACTGGAAAACGAGAGAGAGTTGTAGCTCTCTGCAGGTTGCAGCCTGTGTACTGGTAAAGGACTGCACCAGTACAAAACCATTGTAAAAGGAGTTTCTAATTTGAAAGAAGATAGAGACATATTGCAGCAGGTGGTTTTCACCCACATTGGGTTTCCACCTTACATCTTGTGTTCTTTGGTGTGACTATCTATTTTCTTTGTTCATGCTCATTATTTATGGTACTGACATGCAAAAATAATTCAAAGAACAAATAAAGAAGACTTATTAAAAGAATTAGATAATACTGATTCACCCCCCCTCTCAGTATTATTTCCAACAATTGGTATCAAAGCAGGTCCTTCAGAGAAGCTTGATCGCTTGAAGGTAGATCCTTCATCATGAGCAACTACGAGAGAGAAGCATCAATCAGGCCACCGGTTTTTGATGGGACAAACTTCAATTATTGGAAGGTAAGAGTTACTGCCTATCTTCAATCTCTTGGTACAGAAGTTTGGGACATCGTAGAGACAGGCTACGCTTTTCCTTCAGCTACTCCTACAGATGCAGCCGAGAAAAAGAAGTATGAAACAAATGCAAAAGCAGTCAGTACTCTATTAGGATGTATATCTCAATCAGAATTCATGAAGGTAATGCACTATAAATCCGCAAAAGAGATATGGGACAAAATTGTCACGAGCTATGAAGGAGATGAACAGGTAAAGCGTGCTAAACTTCAAACTCTCAGAATTCAGTATGAGACTCTCAAAATGTATAATGATGAAAGTGTGGCTAACTATTTTCTTCAGGTAGATGAGGTTGCTAACTATATGAAAAATTTGGGTGAAGAAATAAAAGAGGCTATTGTGGTTGAAAAGGTTCTAAGATCATTGTCCCCCAAGTTTGAATCTAAAGTATCTGCAATAGAAGAAAAGGAAAATCTACGAATTCTTACTATGTCTCAGCTACATGGAATTCTAACTGCTTATGAAATGAGAAAGGGAGATCCATCAGACAGAAGAGAAGCTGCTTTCAAGGCATCAGGCAAAGGAGATTATTATGAAGCGAGCCACGTCCCAGAAGAAGAGGAAGAAGAATCAAATTTTGTCAGAAATCTTCAAAGGGGTTCTGGAAGGTTCAGAGGTAAGTTACCTTTTAAATGCTTTGCTTGTGGAAGAGTAGGTCATTATGCTACAAAATGTCCTTATAAGGATAAAGGAAAGGAACCTGCTAGATTGAACAAGAAACAGAATGCAAATAAGAAAAGCTACTACACTCATGAAGATAGTGATGGTCTATCAAACAGTGATGAAGATGAACAAGGTAATGAATATAAGTTGTTAATGGCATTTGAAGATGATGATTATATGGATGCTATAGATGTGGATAACCTTTATGATGAAATTACTAGACTCAAGAGATGTATAGAAGAAAAGAACATGATCATTGATACTCTACAATTTCAAATTGATGAAAAGGAAAAACATCTTGAAAAATTAGAAGGTGAAATTGTTGGTCTTAGAAAAGAGATTGAGAAAACAAAAGCTATTAATCTCAAGTTTGTCAAAGGATCTGAAACTTTGGATGAGATTATCAATGTGCAGCGGTCTCCACTAAACAAGACAGGTCTGGGCTATAATGGAGAAACTTCTCAAGCATCCACCTCAAAAAGTTATCTTGATGCAGCAAGAAGAAATGAGCAAAAGCACAATGAAGATCATCAAGTAAAGCAGGGACGAATTACAAACAGAAACTATCAGGGGCAATCCATCTTAAGAGTGAACAAAAGCTACAACCAGCCACAGGTAAAATCTTCTCAATTTGGTTCAAGAATAGATGACAATAGAAATTACAATCAATTGGCTGGTAGATTCGATAACCGCAGAAGTTTCTTCAATGGACAATGCTTTTCTTGCCATAACTTTGGTCACAAAGCAGCTCAATGTGTTGCATATAAAACGATCATGACTAGGGAAGCTCAAAAACAAAGAAGTATGACCGGGATTACAAAAAGGACCTATAACAACTTTTCGGTTCTTGAAAATGAAGTTGAATGTTCTATTTGCAATAACTTTGGTCATGAAGACTCTGAATGCAGGAGCAGGTTTCAGCAGAAAAAGGAACAAGCCTCAAGCACCAAAACATGGAGAATAAAGGAACCACAAACAGAAAGATGTGGGATAGCTTTTTATGCAGAGGGACAGGAAAATCTATGGTACATTGACAGTTGATGTTCGAAGCATATGACAGGTGATAAAGAAAAACTTGAGTCATATTCTGCTCTAGAAAAAGGAAAGAAAGTCTCTTTTGGAAATGATACTCCTGCAACTATAAAAGGAAAAGGCATTGCTCAGTTAAAAGAAAAGGTCAAGGCTGGAAATGTTTTGTATGTTGATGGATTGAAGCATAATCTTCTAAGTGTCAGCCAGATGTGTGATCAAAGAACCGAGGTTATATTCAGATCAAATGGATGTCTTGTTCGTGATCTTGATACAGGTAAAACAGTGATCAAAGGCAAAAGAACTCCAAATAATCTGTACATATTTGAAGAAGGACAACAACAATGCTATCTGAGCAAGGATGATGAGCACTGGTTATGGCATCGGAGGTTGGGACATCTAAGCTTTCACAAATAAGGAAAGCATGCAAATATCAGGCAGTTCGCGATCTTCCAGATATCAAAATTCCTGACAACACCATATGCAAATCATGTCAGTTTGGAAAACAAACCAGAACTAACTTTCCAGAGAAGGAAGGATCAGCTAGCATGCCTCTTGAGCTAGTACATACAGATACATGCGGTCCTTTCAGGAAAAGAACACCTCGAGGAGAAGAATACTTGATATTATTCATTGACGATTTCTCCAGGTTTGTCTGGTTAGGACTTATGAAGCACAAAGATGAAGCATTCGAAAAATTCAAATCCTTCAAAGCCTTGGTTGAAAATGAATCAGGTCACAAAATTAAGTGCCTCAGATCCGACAGAGGTGGGGAATTTACTTCAAATGAATTTTTCGATTTCTGTGAAGAACATGGGATAAGAAGAGAATTCTCTACAGCAAGAACTCCTCAGCAAAATGGAGTTGTGGAAAGAATGAACAGAACAGTCCAACAAATGGCTCGTGCTATGCTTGATGAGTCAGGAACTCCCGCAACTTTCTGGGGTGAAGCTGCACATGCTGCAGTTGTTATTCTCAACAAAACAAATGTCTGGGTGAACAACACTCAAACTCCTCATGAGCTCTGGAGTGGTAGGACTCCTTCGGTAAAGCACTTCAAAATATTTGGGAGCAAATGCTATATCAAGAATACTGATGAGCAGCTTGGCAAACTTGAACCTAGAGCAGATGAAGGCATTCTTCTTGGTTACTCTCCACATAGCAAAGCATACAAATGCTACAATAAAAGACTTGGCAGAATTGTTGACAGCATTGATGTAGTGGTTGATGAGAAGGGATACATTCCTAGGCAAGTACATCATGAAGACATCGAAGAAGATGAAGGCTACCCCCAACGACAGAATGATGAAGAAGAAGAACCTCAAGAAGAACCAGAGGAGCAAACAAGAATAGAAGAAAAGACTCCATCCAGATATGTTCAGAAGAATCATCCAGAATCTCAGATTATGGGGCAGAAAGAAGCAGGTGTACAAACAAGAAGAACAGTTGCAGAAGCTTCAAGCTATTTGGCATTACTCTCCTCTACTGAACCACAAAATGTGAAAGAGGCATGCGAAGATGAATGTTGGGTGAAAGCAATGGATGAAGAACTTGAGCAGATCGAAAAGAACAACACTTGGGAGCTAGTTCCTAGACCAAAGGATAAGAATGTTATCAGAACAAAATGGGTCTTCAAAAATAAATTGAATGAAAATGGAGAAGTAATTAGAAACAAAGCCAGACTTGTTTGTAAAGGGTATGCGCAGCAAGAAGGAATAGACTTTGAAGAAACCTTTGCTCCTGTTGCAAGACTTGAGGCCATCCAAATGTTCCTTGCTCTCTCAAGTTTTCAAAACTTCAAAGTATTTCAAATGGACGTGAAATCAGCCTTTCTGAATGGAGACATGGAAGAAGAAGTATACATTGAATAGCCAGATGGGTTCATTCTTGGAAATGATCCAAATCTTGTATGCAGATTGAAAAAGGCTCTCTATGGTCTCAAACAAGCTCCAAGGGCTTGGTACTATCGTTTGGACAAATATCTTCATCAACAAGGTTTTTCAAAAGGATCAGTAGATATCAATCTTTATATAAAAGTTGAAAATGACAAATTGCTAATACTTGTTGTGTATGTAGATGACATTATTTTTGGGAGCAATGAAGAAGCTATGAGTCAAAGTTTTGCCTTGGTCATGCAAAAAGAATTTGAAATGTCCTTGCTAGGAGAACTGACATATTTCCTTGGTTTGCAAATCCAACAAAAAGAAGGAGGAATCTTTTTATCTCAAACCAAGTATCTCAAACAGATTTTGAAGAAATATGGTATGGAAGATGCAAAACCAGTATGTACACCCATGGTCACAGGATGTAGCCTCAGTGCAAATGATGAATCTGCAGCAGTACATCAACCAACCTACAGATCTATGATTGGAAGTTTACTTTATTTGACAGGTACCCGACCGGACATCATGCATGCAGTTGGAATAGTTGGAAGATTTCAGGCAAATCCGAAGGAGACTCATCTTCAGGCAGTGAAGAGAATTTTCAAATATCTTCAAGGGACTCAAAATTATGGCTTATGGTATCCTAGAGATACAGATCTTACACTTCATTCTTATACAGATGCAGATTGGGCCGGAAGCGTGGATGACAGGAAAAGCACAAGTGGTGGTGCGTTCTTTATGGGTTCCAGACTGGTATCTTGGTTCAGCAAGAAACAGAGTTCGATTGCCTTGTCTACAGCTGAAGCGGAATATGTTGTTGCTGCATCTTGTTGCACCCAACTCCTTTGGATGATGCAGACTTTGCAGGATTTTCAAATCACTTGTACAGCACCTATCCCCATCTTATATGATAACACAAGTGCAATCAGCATCTCAAAGAATCCGGTTATGCATTCAAAAACCAAGCACATACCAATCAAGTATCATTTTCTCCGGGAACAAGTGCTTGAACAGAAGGTCAAGTTGGAGTATGTTCCTTCTAAGGAACAAGTTGCTGATATTCTCACCAAACCATTGCCCAGGGACACTTTTGAATACCTCAGGCAAAAGCTGGGGGTTGTTGATGCATCATCTTATTGCTGAACCTATTCTCATTGATGGTGCAGGTTTAGGGGGAGCATATAATGCATTGTTGGCATTATGGAGGATGTGCAGAAGGAGATCTTGGAAGTAGCTGCAATATGTCTCTATCTCTTTCATGGTGGATTATGGTTCTTCGTTGCAGATCTGGTTCATATTCAGGGGGAGCATGTTCTTAGGGGGAGCTTAACCCTTTGCCCTTGATGTCAAAGGGGGAGAATGAAGCTGAAGTTTTGAGGTTGCCATCAAGTCCAAAGGGGGAGATTGTTGGCATTATGGCTAAAGTGTTGTCCTTGATGGCAACCCATTCAGGTGATAGATCACAGTACTTCAAGTCAGCAGCAGAGATTGATGATCAGCTATCAAATATTGAAGAAAATAAGGGGTACGCAGGTACACCTTACATAGGGTGCGTACACGCAGGTCCGTGTTACATAAAGTGCGTACATACCCGCAGTTATCTCGTTCAGGAGGTGCGTACCCCCAGTGCACACATTTCAAGGCAAAGAAATTCACATGTGGGGTTTTCTTATGTTTTACTCTTGGTATTTAGCCGACGGTATTGGGTTATTATGGTGTCGGCTCGTGGTATTGATCCATGTTTTAAGGAAGAGCTTTCCTATATAAAGCAAAGGAGATCATTTGGCTTGAGCATGTTTTGGGTTGAATATCTTATGAGGGCTAGATCTGGTCTAGATCTAAATAAGGCGAATCTATTGATGGACTGAGATCTCTTCGGCGCATGTTCAGATCTGTAGATCTGACTGTCTGGGTTATTTCTGAAGTCTTGAAATCATCTATGCCCGAAGGTACGCAGGTACAGTGAAAGAAAAGTGCGTGCATACGCAGGAACGAAGCGTTTCAAGTGCGCCGGTACGCAGGCACAGAAGGGTTTCAGGTGCGCCGGTACGCAGACACAGAAGGGTTTCAGGTGCGCCGGTACGCAGGCACAGAAGGGTTTCAGGTGCGCCAGTACGCAGGCACAGAAGGGTTGCAGGTGCGCCGGTACGCAGGCACAGAAGGGTTGCAGGTGCGGAGGTCCGCAGGCAGTTCAATGAACTCAGAGCAAGGTACGCAGGCAAACAGTTGAGCAGGGTGCGTACTGTAAGCAGGCAAGCAGTTGAGCAGGGTGCGTACTGTAAGCAGGCAAGCAGTTGAGCAGGGTGCTTACGTAAGCAGGCAAGCAGTTGAGCAGGGTGCTTACGTAAGCAGGCGAGCAGTTGAACAGGGTGCTTACTTCTCTTAAGATCTTTGTTTATCATTGCTGTGTTCTGGGTTTGGTTCTATTATTGTTGATCTGGTTACTACAGTTGACTGGGTGATTTTCTTATACTTTATGATCATTTGATGCTTATGGATCCAGTTTGAAAATTTATGAAAAGTGGTCCTTGTAAGAAAAGAAGTAGGGGGTTGTAGCTCCCTTCCAGGAGAGACTGGAAAACGAGAGAGAGTTGTAGCTCTCTGCAGGTTGCAGCCTGTGTACTGGTAAAGGACTGCACCAGTACAAAACCATTGTAAAAGGAGTTTCTAATTTGAAAGAAGATAGAGACATATTGCAGCAGGTGGTTTTCACCCACATTGGGTTTCCACCTTACATCTTGTGTTCTTTGGTGTGACTATCTATTTTCTTTGTTCATGCTCATTATTTATGGTACTGACATGCAAAAATAATTCAAAGAACAAATAAAGAAGACTTATTAAAAGAATTAGATAATACTGATTCACCCCCCCTCTCATTATTATTTCCAACATTATGTAAATGCAAAAGTATATTATTGATTGGGGTTGTGTTTGTACAGGTGAACTCTCGAAGAAAATCATGTTGGTTACCAATAAGTTTGATTTGGAGAGATTGGTCATTCTTGATCTGCTGGATCAAGGGGTGTTGAGGCTTTCTAAGTGAAGCATTGCCTCAGAGGACATCTAGTCGACACATTGTGTTGATGTCTAGAAGTTTGAAAGGTGGTGTTGATCATTGAGCTCTATTTTGAATACACACCTGGATTATTGGGTTGATGGTTAGCAAGTAAGTCTGATGGTACCTAGAGGGGTCGAAATCTTGATTCCATCTTAGTCCCACTTGGATAGATTTCCTTGGTTAGGAATCTAGTCCATGGCAATACGGTGCCTAGACTATTGAGTGACTAGTTGGATAGATTGCCTTGGTCAGGAATCTAGTCCATGGCATTGCGGTGCCTAAATTGATTGATTGGTTGGATAGATTGTCACAGTCAAGAATCTAGTCCATGGCATTGGGTACCTAAATTGATTGACTAGTTAGATAGATTTCCCTGGTTAGGAATCTATTCCATGGCATTGTGGTGCCTAAAGTTCTTCATGGTTCCTTTAACAATTGACTGTAATGATTCAACAAATAAGTCCTTGGAAATGTAGTGTCATATTTGTCCTTGTATTATGGTTTTACAAAATCTTTAAAGTGTGAGGCATCTAATTCCTTCCCTTTGAACCAACTCTCACCCTATAAAGGAATTTATGTAGCTTGAGAAATGGTTTCCTCGTGTTGGAAAAAGTAACTATGTTCAGTCTTCAATAATGTACTTGAGTCATGTACTTGTCAAAAGAATAAAGAAAATGTTTTTTATTATTATTGTTGTGACTTATTAAAGCATGGTTTTCATGCTTGGGTCACCATGTTTTAGGTCAAAGTCCCCATTAAGGACTTCTGATATTTATTCTGAGTCTATATAATTATTGTACATTTAAAGAGACCCTTCGTGGGCTTTTGAATCATGTAAAAAGGTTAAGTATTGAGTCAAATATGAATTATGTAACCTCCACACCATGTCAACCTAAGGACCCATTCTCATCTATTGGGTAGAAGTGCAAAAATCATGTTGTTGGGCAGGAGTGCAAATTGGATAGCTAGGAAACTCTGTTGTCGGGAAGCTAAAGTGAATACGAGTTTGGGGGAGTCTAAGGATAAGAGAAAAATCAAAATTTTGGTGGTGGTCCCTCACTTTGTTTTGTGCTTTGGATTGGGAGAACAAATTCTTCCAAGTTGGACTGCTGCCAGAAGTTGTTGGTTGCTGCAATTTGTTGCATAGTCAAAGTTTCTGGCAAGAGTTCAATCTTCTGGAGGCTGACTTGGTGTGGAGGGAAGGTTTGGTCAAAGTTTAGGGTGTAGAGTCTCAAAGAATACTATTGAAAGGCAGAATTACTTTGACTGGGTTTTCCCCTCAAGCAGGGTTTTTCCCTAGCATGTGCCTACACCTTGTGTTCATTGTTTTATGTACTACTGCTTTTGGTAATTGCTTGATGAATTAAAGAAAGAAGATATAAAGAATCGTAATAATAAGAAACATCACAAGTAATTATCAAGATCATGAAAGTATTTATTGACTTTTTAATTTTCCAACACCTCAGACACTGTAATCTCCAGATCACCAATTTTGACCTTATCACATATGAAGTTTAGGGCAAACATGCTTGCAAGTTGAAAATGATGGCCATGTGTCTGGACTTTCTAATAAAACGATCTGCACCTTTTTTTTTCAAATGCTACTCTAATTGCATAGTCAAAGTTCACCATTTCCAAACAACTAGGCTCAACACAAACTACCTCCCCCCTTTCCTTTGGTTTTTCTCCCTTGGATTTTCATATGGCTATAAAAACTACAACGCAAGATTTTAACTCTATCTTCGTGGCACATCAATTCTGTGCAGGAAAGCTCAACTGACAGCACAATGGACAAACTAATAGCGCAATGCAAAGAGGTGACTGATAGGTTTTTTCACAAGAGTTAAATGGATTTGTTGTTGGTGCTCTGACAACCCTTTTTACCATGCAGTGTATACGATGTGTATGGAATAAAATCATAAAATTCAACTACCAAGCTTATGGATCAACACATCTTGACTCATATAAATGACACACAAACCCTAAGCATTTAAAATTATCCCAAACTCATACCAAACTATAAGTAGGGTTTGCGCAACAATTGTGAAGCAATGCATACAAACTTTATCAATTGATGTCTAATTGTTTTTTAAAGGAAAATTGTGGTTGGAAAGGGATATCTTCTACCTTAGACAATAAGAGAACCTGATTTGAAGCGGTGGGAGACCTCTGCAAGGAGCTAGAGGCGATTGCGTAGTTTTCACTCAGCGACTGTGTAGCTCCAAAACTTGTGCAATTGTTGTGTAGAAATTACCCACAGTTGAAAACAAAAAATTGTCTTCGAACCCCTATCGGACTGCTCTCGGCCTTGTGTTGTGTAACTGTCAATTTTTTTCAGAGAAGGGCGTGAAATGTAGAGTGGAGAAAGAATGAGGGCAGTATGAAAATAAATTTAAAAATGTGTGCCTTATGCTTTGTTTGGTCATGGGTATGAACTTAGGATAAAGGGTTATTATGATCATGAAATATAAATGATGGTAATGAGTTGTGGAGGGGTGTAGTAGCAATAATGAGGAGAGGTGAGTTAAGGAGGGGGGGTGCATATGATGTTAAATGTAAATGTAGGGGGTGTATGGAAGGGAGTACATGAAATGGGGTATATGAAAGGAGTATAGGAATGGAAAAAGTATATGGTAGGGGTAAATAAAAGGGATCATGAGTTGTGAATGGTGGAATAGGGCATGATGAACAATACTAACAACATACTCAACAAAACCTTAATAAATGAATGAGACTTGTTTTATTCATGGTTCTGACCAGTGATACATAACCCTTGAACCCTAAATGACTTTATATGAGAAAATGACATGATGACCTTCTCATAGACTCAGACTCTCTCAAATTGTGTCTTGTGTCTAAGGACCCTCTATGAAAAAATTTAGTGACCCCAAATAATAACTCTTCAGACTATGACAGCAACAATTCATAGGTTAAACTGCTACACAAAATCTCAAAATGAATGAAAGAGACAAATATATTTTATCCCTAAACCCTAGGACCCTAACACTAGGCAAGGCCCCTTATACTCTAAAAGAAGAAAGAGCACCAGAATCAAACAATGGAAGCCTCAACCTTCCTCAACAGTCCCAATCACAATTGATGAATCAATTAGCCACCGAGAAGAAGAATTGGGATGAGGAAAAAGGAAAATTAAGGAGGCCACCTCCCCTAAAGCCAAGGGAAAACAACCTTTGACCCCTTGAGAATTGTAACCACATCCAAACAACTCAAGGCACAAATAGAGATGCTACAGGAGAAAACAAAGTTGTTGCAAGAAAGAACATAACTAATACATGAAAGAACATAGTTGCTATAGGATGAAGAAAAAGTGCTACATGAAGGGATAACAACAACTCAAGAGGAGGGAGAATCTCCACAAGGACTCCAAGAGCCCACTCCACATCCTGATCTTAGGTCCTATTGCAAAGTTATTGAAGGGGGAGAATTATACCTACAAAGTTTGGAATTCCCCTCTAGTTTGAGTTACAAAAGAAGAGAGGCAAAACTCACTAGTGGATGCAAATTGCAAAATCCAATAAAGTAGAGGATGTGGACCTCATGGAGAAAAAGGTGAAACAAATGGGTAATGAATTGGCTAACTTAAGGCTAAAGTAATTAGTCATGAAGGAGCAGTTGTAGTTAGAGAACAAGAAGCTAAGAGAGAAACTACAGGAAAAGTAGGCATAACTTGCCACCATGGAAAGTTTTTCCACGGAGGCCATCCAATGTAGGTAGCCATCCAAATCATATGCCATTTTCCTTAGAGAAAAATGGTTGCAATTCCAAATAAAAACATTGGCATAATATGGCTCTCTACCACTTCAGGATTATAAGAGGTTCATTTACTTATACTAGTAAGTGAGCATTAAGGATAGAGCCAAATTGGTTTAATTCCATATTCACAACATGGTCCTCACGAACATGAACTTTTGGGGACCCAAAATCAAGATTGGGGGATGAAAAAATGATGTCACTAGCCTCTTGGCTAACCCATGAAGAAACAAGGGTTGAGGAAGTAAATAAGGTTATGGCCAAAGAAGCAAGTGAGCCCCTATACATCAAAGTAGAGTTAATAAGCCCCAAGGTTGTCATAAGTAACCACAACATCATCTCTGCAGATCCCAAATTGGCCCCTCGCTACCTGGCAACACAAGAACAAGCCATCCTCCATTTCGAAGATACCTTTAGGTTGTTGGGGACTAAGAGCTTGCAGGCTTGCCAAAGAAGATGGCATGCTCTACCCCACAGTCTACAAATCAGGGAATATCACTCCCCTGAAAGGTTGAGGAATGCCCTAGAAAGGACCCCACTCTACAAAAGAATTATTCAAAGGTTGAAAATCAATTGGATAGGGCTAAAAATCATTCCTCCCTTGTTATTCAGTCTATAAGAGAGAAGATATCAAGCAGAGGAACAAAGGGAGTGGGAAACCATAGAAGAAAATGCAAGATTCTATCCACAGGAGGGCACACCATCTAAGATGCCTTGGGATGTCAGAGAGGCCACCCAGGCCATGCATGAACTACATATCAGTGAGTAAGTTTCTCATAGGGTGAGCAACACTTTCAGCAGGGGGTGATGATGGGTACCATCAAAAGGTATATTATAAGGCCATTTTTCCACCCTCCAACCCATAATTTCTCCTTTTCTCACATTAATTAACATATTTTTGGCCATAATGTGTTTAATAGGAAGACTAAAGGATGTTTTTCATGATTCGTCTCCTACTGTGGTTAATGTGAAAGAAAAAGAGCATTTTTTAGTACATTTATGATGCAGAGGCACATTGGAGGCATCTAGAGGAAGTGTAGGAGGCTTGTCCCCTACATTTACTCTCCTTTGACTTGAAGTGATCCCTAGAATCACTCATCTATAACTCGAGGTCTACTGGCAGCCAATGAAATCAAGTGAATGCGAGGATCTAAGGGAGCTAGATCCACTTTTCTTGATATTTTGGAGGGAAGTAGTCCTCCTTCCGAGGAGATTTCCCCTAAGTTATCTCTATATAAATCAATAAGCCCAAGAGCTCATTAGGATTTGAATTTTGGAAGAAAGAAAGGCTACTAAGAGCCAAGTGCTCAAGACTTTCATTTCTATTATTATTTGCATGATGTATCTGAACTCTATTTTATGTTAATGAAAAGTATATTGTTGCTTCACATTTGAGTTTTTTGCAAAGGGTTGAGTCCCCTTGGGTTAGGGCCCAACCTAGAGGCTACAATCCCTCTTTATGTATCATGTTTATGCATTATTTTAGTAGCAACATTTCCTTCCTTGTTTGAGTAGAAGTTTATTTGCTAGAAAATTGTGGTTGCAGGCCTGATTACCACCTCTCTTGTGGGAAGTGTGGTTGAGGAGTCTACAACAGCAAGCCAAAAATATGTGGTTTCTTTCCTTTGCAATTTGCTAGGCTTTAGCTCATTGTCTCTTGCATACTTTGTTTCTGCAATCTAAGACAAAATCATCTTTCTCAAGTTTTCATGTATGTAGGTTAGATGCATGTTGTAAGGTAAATTAGTTCTTAATGAAATAAGATCCTTCTTTGTTTGATTTCATAAAATTTGATTCATCCTTTCTTGCTTAGCTTATTTTGTTGCAATTTGATCATCATTTTGAGTGCAAGAAAAAGGATTGTTGTTTGTCTGCAGGTACTACCAGTGGCTTGCAGGTTTGGCACACTCATCCTACATTCCCCTTGTCACCCCACACTGTCCTTAAAACTTTTCCATCAAGACCATATTTCTGGGTTATTTGAGGGGCATCGTGTGCATTAGTTTTTGTGCAATATGGACCTATGATAGGTATTGAGCTTGGAAAAATCTTCACACAACCCTAATATACCCTTACCTACCCTTTCCTACCTTAAAACCACCTTTTTCACCCTCAAGATGCTCATGGAATCAATCTTGTAGTAAAATAGGGCAATCTTGTACTATCTTGTAGAAAGCTTGTAGCATCCTGTAGCAATCATGTAGCATCCTATAGAAATCCTCTAGTAGTCCTTAAACTTGACCAGATTTTCTCCAAAATATTTTTTTTTGTCTCTTAGGCTTGAATAATGATACCTAGGATCTAAATCGATGATTAAGGAATACCCAAGGCCACTTTGAACCCGCCTTCTTACAACTACAAGCACAATTTTGTAATTAGGATTAGGCAACAAATTTCTAAATTGAATGATAATGATGATTCTCTTATTAAATGCATATGAGTTATGTTACTCTAGCAAAGTCCCTTTGAACGCAGTGGTTAAGAGGGTGATTTTCCCATGCAAAGTAGATTAGGTCTATTTCTTGAATTCATGCTCTGAGGATTTCAATTACAAAGTGTTTTTCTTGCATTCTACAATTAGACTAATGATTCACATTGTTATAAATAGCTTAAGGTTTACATTCTGCAAATAGACAAGTACTTTTCATTCCTGCAACTAGCATAGCCTCTACATTCTTGCATTTAGGGTTAAAACTTTACGTTTGATCAATGGCACTTTCCAGTTCTACAAGTAGAGCAATTGATTTTCATTCTTTTAGTTAGTGTCCAACTTTATTTTTCATGCAATTCCCTTCCTTGAGCTAGCTAAAAGAGTGGTCTTTGTATGCCTTGATCTGGTCCATTGCTTGAAGGTGGCATGAGTAAAACTTGACCAACTGTGCATACATCACTGTCACCTCCTAAGTTGTACAAACCCTAGTTTGATAATTAAATTTGGTAGCCTTGGGAGTCTCAACAATCTTGTTTTGATATTGGGGTTCATCAGATGGGATTCTTAATTGTGTAGAATATGTGTTTCTCTTGTTCTTCCCATTTGAATTTAGACTTCTTTTTCACTAAGTCTTGAAGTGATCTGACAATTTCTGAAAAATTAGGGATAAACCGCCTAATGAAATTGATCTTTCCTAGGAAGGACTGCATAGCCTTTTTAGAAGTGGGATGGGAAAAACTGTCAATGGATTGAGTTCTTTTAGGATCAATCATTATATCCTTTTTCAAAAAAATACATCTAAGTAGTTTTCCCTTAGTTACAACAAAAATAAACTTCTTTGGGTTTAGAGAAATACCAAAAATTTTGCACCTTTGGAATACATTTCTGAAGTGTGTTATGTGGTAAAAACTCCTTTTGGAATAAATAGTGACATCGTCTAAATAGATAACTACGTATTCATTAAAAAACCAAGAAAGGTAATATCCATATCCCGTTGGAAGGTTGCCCCAACATTGATCAAACCAAAGGGAATCTTTCAATAAGAAAAGGTTCCCCATGGAGTTCTAAACGTGGTTTTTAATTGGTTGGTAAGAGCTACCATAACTTGGTCGTAGCCCAAAACAATGTCTAGAAGGGACATCACTTCAAAGCCAAAAACCCATTGTAGGATCTACTCCATGGGAGGAACTGGATAATTTTCCTTATCATAAGCTTTCTTTAAATTTATAAAGTCAATACAGACATGAATGTCCCCATTCTTTTCCTAATTGGCACTAGGTTTGCAACCCATTGTGTGGCGGATAGGGAAAATTATTTTGGCTTCCAAAATCTTGTTAAGTTCACTTTTAACTACGGGTTTGAGGATGGGATTCATCTTCCTAACTTTTGTTGGAAGGTTTTACTTTGTGGTTTTATGGGGATTGTATGTTACATAAAATTAGGGTCAAAGGTCCTGAGATCATTGTATGCCAAGTGAATATGTCCTTGTATTCCTTGAACAAACGGATGAAATATTTCCTTTCTTTAGGGGTATTGTTCGTTCCCAAGTTTATGTTCTGTGGATTAGTTTCAATCCCCAAATTTATGACTTCATACTCCATGGAAGAGCTATTAGTTTTGCAGTTAAAAACTTTTTTAAATTTATCTTGTCAGTCATAAAATTTCTCTAGCCTTACAACAAGTTTAGTGGTATAATTTACTAGATCGAACAGTTTGTCCATTGAACATTTAGTAGGCACTTGTGAGAAATTGTGGAGATTCTCCTCATGAGTATTTTCATCAATCACAACATCCTAAAAGCTACCTTTTGAGTGAAGGAAATAAATTATCTACTAATCATCATTAAAAACACACCAATTAGTGATATTATTTGGAATAAACGGTCTAAAAATCAATTCAACAGAAAAATAATCAGGCAGAAAACCTTTAGCAAGAATTATTCTAGATGTTTTTCCACTGGAAAAATTGTAATCTTTCATTATAATTGAAAAATTACATGTTGTAGATGCTTTTCAGCATATGCTGCGATGGCCCATAGCCATCTCTGTGAGCCATAATCAAAAATGGTGCTCAGTTTTTGTCAAAAAAAGATGCATTTATCATCCATCACCACGCAGGGTGTTCGGTTTTCAGAAAATACAAGAAACAAGTAAATAATGTACAAATGGGGGAAAAGTCAAGCTTTTCGCCCTTTTTTCTTCTCAACCTTTCTCCACCCCCCCGAGACTCTGTTGGAGTTATAAGTGCTAGCGCTGTATCAGCCACAGGTTGGGGATTGTCTTTATCAGAATCTGATGTGTCTGATATGTGTTGACGTTTGGATCTGCTCATATCCATTGTTTCTGGTATCCTTGCCGACTGTACGTCTGTAGATTCTTGTGGATTTATGTCTTCTACTTCTGGTTCTTTGTTCATCTGATTGTTCTCATTGGGGGTTTCATGTTCCACCTCTTCTTCCTCCTCATCATCCGAGAGTGGTGGAGGAAATTGCCATCCCTTGGCTTGTTTCCCCGTTTTCTTCTTCCTACGGGTGTCTTTTTTGGCTGTTGGACACGTGCTTTGTAGGTGTCATGTTTGTCGGCAGGTTCTACATCTGAATGTTGTATTTTCGTAATCTAAAAACTGTGACCAACACCTCTGTCTATGCTTCAGTTGAATTTGGTCTGGCAGGCCTTTGCTGAGGTCTACTTCCACACATATTCGTGCATAAGTGTAGATTCTTTCCTCCAGTCTTTGGGTGTCCATTTTGATGTAACACCCGATAGTATTACCGATTCCTACGAGTACTTGCTGACTCCAGAGGTGTAATGGGAGATTGTGCAATCGCACCCAAACTGGCATCTTAGAGACAACCATTGTATTTGCATCAAATTCTGGGAACCATGGTGTGATGAAAAGGCCTGTGGATCCCCAGAACCAAGGTCCTTCCTATATTACAAAGTCTCTAGCCTCTACTGTAGGAAAGTTTACTATGAAGAACCCCTTGGAACAGAGATGTATTTCACATTGTATAGTCTAGTTTGTGAAGATCCAATGAAAGAGATCAACCAGTTTGGGCCAAAAACAGTTAAATCTACATATTATTGCTTGTCTTTCATATATAGTGCAGTGCTCATTTGTTTCTAGTATATCTATGCTATATTCTAGGGTATGATTCAGTTGTTCCACAATGTATGGCCTTGCGTCCATACCTGTTTGATTTGGTGCTGCTTCTGCTGTGTTTTTCCCTTGAAGAATGTTTTTGAAGGATATACTTCCTATTTTTTTCCCCTGATGTGTTCCTGTAATTTTTGTACCAGTCCCACTTCCCTCACCCCTATAAGGATTTCTGTTGTTTTCTATCACGCCCCCTCTTATTCTCAGATTGAGAATTATTGTTGACATGGGTGCGATTTTGTATTCCCTAAGATACTTTGTGTCCTGGAGTACTCTGCCCCCATGTATCAGGTTTTGTGATCTGGTGGGATATCCAAATTTTTGCAGTATGAGGTTTTGTAGTTGCTTTACAGAGTCGGTCTCTTTTACCCAAAGTAATTGTGTTTTTCCGGCAGGGGATTTGACAAAAACTTGGAAGTTGTGGGTACTTACCGGGGATCCAGATCTTGTTGCCGGCTGATATTGGTTTGTCCATGGATCTACAAATTCTCCTCGCCGCAGAGAGTGCTCTGCATTCCCTACACTGTGACCGCTACTTCCCTTGGAGTGATCATCCTTGCTGGCCTCAGTTCCATCCTCTGCAGTCTCGTATTCCCCTATTCTTTTCTTGTTCCTGCTTGTAACCCTTGTCCAGCATATCACTTTCGCCCAGGATCAAAACGGGTTTGTTGTGGAATGCAACAGATCGGATCTTTCCTTGTTGGGTTTCTCATCGCCATAGATCCAATCCCTCGGGTGATTGCCTCCGTGAATAAGCCCTAATAGGAAGCTACAAGAGTGAGCAATTTTCAAAAATCCAAGAGTGGAGGACCCGGAGCATTTCTCAAGCTTGAGGGCTTGCAGCAGGTGGCCGTGGCTCCTGACGAGGGTGGCGGGGTTGCTATCCTTGATGTTCATTCGCCACAAGTGGAGGGATTTGAGGCAAAGGTAGGACGAGGAGATCTCTTGTAGCTAAGGGCGGGTGTAAGCGCCCCAGTCCTCCGGGATGAGGTTGAACATAGCAGCCCTTGGCTTCCCCTTTAGCACCAGCAAGGTAATCAGGTTTTGGTAGGCGATGTTCCCCGACTTCTCTGCATATAGACGAATGGACCTCTTCATCATGGTATTTTTCCCCATAAGAACGACCATATCTGGCCTCAATCTGGCATGAATGCCCTGCATCTGCTTGGTTCACACATTGTTTGCAACACAGACCAACACCTGTGAGTATTGCTCCAGAAAATCACGTATTTTCTTGTCGTAGACTACCTTCTTTTCCTCCTTGGTTCCCTTGAGCCCCATTTTCGTGCCGCTCTACAAACCCTAGCTCTCTCATATCCTTTACCAATTTTGTATCTTCTAGATGTTATATTAGTTAATAAATCAGCTTCTTGGTTGAGATATCTAGAAATAGAAGTAATATTAAAAGCTGAAAATTAGAAATTAGATCCCATACCTCAACTTGATAACTCATTAAGTGTGTCGAAACACAATGTATAACATTGTGCACCTGCTTAACAATAATTTATGAATTTCTATAAACCCTTAAGCATTCAATTACAAGGTCAATAACCTTTTTAAGTCCAAGGATGAGTGCCTCATATTCTGCAATATTGTTAGCGCATTCAAATTACAATCTACAAGAAATAAAAAATGTATTACCTTTTGGTTCAAGAAGCAAAAAACCAACACTAGAACCCACGTTTATCTTAGATCCACCAAAATATAGTGATCCGAGTTCGTTTTTTGAATTACTTTCAAAAATATTGGCATCAAGTAATTTATAATGAGTTGTTACCAATTTATTAGTTGTCATAAGTTCAAATTGTTGTTGTAAATTTGTGAAAGAAGAAGTTTCAACAACAAAAATTTCCAGAAAATGAATCAATAGTTAAGGAAACATTAAAGATGGTTAGTTCATTAGGACCATCAATATTAGAAACAACGTGTTTCGTGTAGCGTTCCCTATTCCTTGTTCCATGTTCCATGTTCCATGTTTAGGATCACCTTTCCAAGGTAACCATAAATGAGTCAAATATGTGTGCAAGTATCCTTTTAAGTGTTGCATCCAACCTCGGCTCAAGAACAAGTCGTAACCTTTGGTATGTCTACAACTATTATACCAAATATTCGATGAACTTTGTGATAATAATATAATCTAATCAAAACATCAGTTAATTCTCCTACCATCTTGACATTGGTTATGTTAAGCTTCACAATATTTACCTCAGATAGTTTCATTTGGGCAATGATTTTCTTCATATTTAGAGAGGCATGACACTGGAGGAAGCTCTAGAGTCAATCATGCAATTATGGACATTCTAGTTAAAATTTTCAAAAAGCAAGTAAGAAAGGAGGTGGTTTCTTCTTTTGTGGAGGAGAACTATCAGAAGGGCACTTCAAAATCCGAACATGATCAAATGAAGGTTTATCAAAACTAGCCACATTTCCACTATGGGATTTTTTATTTATAGAAATCTTCAGCAATGTGAAATGAATTTTCAGCTGAATTATGGGAATTTTGAGTAACTCAAAAAGAGAAATATTGGTATTTAATTTCTTAAGGTCTTCAATCAAATCATATATTAGATCTGGAGCAGAAAATTTATGTGTGTTTCCTAGTTGTTTTTTGGAATTTTTTCCCTTATCTGAAGGAGAGAGATCTTGGTTATCATCTAAGCCTTTGTTGCACGTATTATATTAGTCTTGATTTGTGAAAAAACAGACTGAAAATATTCTTCAAACAGATGTTGCGTTAAGTTTGAAAAATGACCAATAGTGGGAGATCGTTGATCTACATCTTCCATTTAATTCATAACTTTAGCATCATCCAACTCATTATCATGAAAAGTTGATTTTGTCCCTGAAATTATTTCTTGTAAAATGTTTCCTAGCGATTTAGCAATAAGACCTTCATTAGGGGGAGTAGATTTGTTTTGGAATTTCTTTCTAAAAGATGGTCTAAACGTCACCCTATTGGATGGTCCTTCTACTAAATTATTTTTGAGGTCAACGGTTTCATTAGAGTTTATTAATGACCTTTTGAATACTTTCAAGATCAAGGAGTGGTTGATTTTTCTTCTTTGCAAGTGGTTTACACATTTTTTTTAGGTTTCTTACTAGAGGATGAAGCCTGGTTGTTCTATTTTCCATGATTAATCTTAAGGCTAAGTATGTCCTTTTAGACAGATAAGGCTTCCTCAAATGTTTCCTGAAGAGTGGTATTTTGGGCTCTCTTTACCCACATAGCAATTTCAATAGGCAAAGCTTTGACATAATAAGCAATCACAAGGTTTTCAGCAAGTATGGAATCGTTAGGAATTTTATTTTTCAATATAAGAAAGCTTACATTTAAATATTTTATTATTTCCTTACTTTCCATCCTCATATTAGACAACTCCATGAGTAATACCTCCAAAGTTTTGTCATCCCCAAATTTCTTTAGGAAGGCAATTTCAAACTGGACCCAAGACGTGATAATTTAAGGGGGTTGAGCGAAATACCAAGTTGTAGCTTTTCCCTCAAAAGTATACGGGAATATCCGACATACTACATCTTCATGATGCACATTCTTTTGCCTTATAGCTAACATGAAGGTTTTTATATGGTCACCTGCTAGTTGTTTAGAGTCAGGGTCGAATTTGGGAACAAATTTATGAGGATTTATAGGAAGAGGATGTTACACACCTAGGACAGCCACAACATCCTGATCCAACCATGGAGTGGTTGGGTTTTTTCCTTGGTTTCCTTGATTTTTTCCTTGGTTATTAGTGATTCATGGAGAACCTTATGATTCATATGATAAGGAACTCTCTTCGCATGAGGAATCCTCAACAGAAGAGGACAAAGATGAGCTAGATGGGGAAGGAGGTGGATCATATACTCTTAAGAGAGTATTTTTTGTAGACTCACCAATCGGTGGCTTAGACAGTGATTAATAGAGATCAATATTATTAGTCATAATATCATGTAATTTATCATTAAGGGTATTGGTAGTCTCAGAACTTACTACCTTTGGATCCAACACGGTAGGTTTTTCCAAATGAAATTCTATCGACGTAACAAGATATTGAGACAATTGTCTTTCAACAGATCTTTCTCTCTCCAATCTTACTTGAATTCTTATCAATACTTCCTAATATATTTGGAGGCATTCAACGATTTCAGATTAGATTTGAGATTGTGTAGGGTTTGTGGGCTCGCTAGTGACTTGTTCGGTTTGAAAAGGTAGTGATGGAAACAAATCAGATTGCGAAATGTATGTTTTTTTTTTACTACCCTTATCCATCTAAAGTTTTATTGGCCCTCCTTCGAGTGTCATTTGTTATATGACCTTTTCTTTCATATGTCAATAAGGGGATGTGGCTCATATTGAAGTTCTTCACATAACTTAATATGTTTGAATATCCACTCTCGATGAGTTGAGGGGCTCTGTTAGCCTTTAGATCTCTTCCTCTTGCGAAGGAAAGAGAATAGAGGAATCCTAAATAATCCTAAAGTTATATGTACATGAACCTAAAGCTAATGTTTTATGTTAATATGCATAATCTACAAGTAAAATAATTAATATGATATAATACAATAATAGAGTTAGTAATTGATATAAAATGATAGAATACAATGAATGATATACAAATTATACAAGAAATATAATACAAAAGAAAAGAGACGAGAAACTTATGTAACTAGAAATAAAATAGAAAATAGAAAATGAATAACATTCAATTTGTACAATGTTGTACATTCAAAATGCAAATTAAATAACTAAATTTAAATTATAAATGCAATTATAATTTAACTATTGATAACTCTGAATGTGATATTTTGTAAAAGACAAAAAAAAAATACACTTGATGCAATCCTCTGACCTTTAAAAAAAATACAAAATAGTGTGAACTTGCTTTCATATTTCACATCAAAAATAAATGTGAATGCAAATGTATATAACTACCTAATATTATGTCAATCGAGGCAAAATTGAATGACAATAACAATTTCTATATAAAACAATAAATATTTTAACACTTAAACCCTGAAATCATTCAACAAGCAAGCAATAATACACTTATATCGAAACACAAAAATCATTATAGTCTAAGTATTAGTCCCATTCATATGCATAACTACCTAATATTATCTCAGTCGAGGCAAAATTGAATGACCATAACAATTTCTTATAAAACAATAAATCTTTTAACACTTAAACCCTAAAATCATTCAACAAGCAAGCAATAATAGACTTATATCGAAACACAAAAAAACATTACAGTCTCAGTATTAGTCCCGTTCATATGCAAACCACATACTCAAATGACCTAAATCCCAAAAATCATTCTAAGTATTCAGATCTGAGCAATGGACATATTGAAATTGTCTTTTAAAACATCAGTCTTAAAAGGTTAAAATGACCGAATATATGTATAAAACATAGCTAATATAGTAAGGAAAGATGTAATTAAATCATTGTTTATTCATAGATCACATTCATGGAAACAACAATGTTAATTCTTCAGAATTTCCCAAAACACGATTGAAAAAATTAAGAAGACATTCATAGGTAACTATGGATTTCAAACATCATATATAATTAAGTGTTGGTATACTAAAGTCGTTCAAACATAAACAAGAGTTACAGTAACAAAATCTATCAAATATTCCACAACCACCAAAACTTTTTAATCATCCTCCCCCCTTTCTCTCAAAAATTGAGGGTTTATATACATATTGATGAGCCCTCGATACTCTAAACTAAATCTTAGATTTCAAAATAGTATTCTCCAAAAATAAGATTAATAGTCTAACTGGCATGACCTCTCGAGAAAACTCATAATTGTTTGAAAGGAAATTAACATAATTAACTAACACAATATCCATAAGAATTTGAAACAAGTGAACCACATCCATAGCAACCAACTTCGTCTGAACAAATGCCAGCATCCAGTAGATGAGGATAACTTGTCACGAATCGAAAGCATGAAATCAATAAAACTGATATCATAATTAGCATAAGGCAACTACAGAATCTCAACTTTTGTAGCTACCTTCAAAACTAACAAACTAAAAAAAAATAACCAAGCATACCTTGCCAAAAGTCCAACCTATAAATAGGCAACTGACATCATATTATTTAGCATAGGTTTGACCTTGAAGATATGATGTTATAACTACATTGACATTGGCAAACTTAACAATAATATGAATATCTAATGACATCAACTTTTCCTCCAATCCAGAAGCTTTGTTATCCTGGGAATTTTCCATAAGTTGATTCATCATTATTAATTGGTCATTTTCTTCTTGAAGTTGTTGGATGTTATGTTTCAAACAAGGAACCATAACATAATAGAATTGCTTCCAATACATGCTTTGTGTGCATTTATCTAAATTAGGCTTGTATTGGCAGTGGCTATCACATTTTTTATCACCATCCTAGGTATGATTATTGTCATCAAAAAATTTAGAATTGTGATTTGGTTGGGGCTTATTCTTTTTCATCACAGGCTCGTCGAGAAACTCGACATCAACATAGGCCGCTTACTCTTAGTTTGAGATTGAAGGTCTAGACCTAGTTGACTATTTTCTTTCTTTTTTCCATGTTTAGAATGGTCATTATGGTCCTAGAAAGTTGGCTCAACATCATCCCTAAATTTGGGTTCCATTTCAATGTGTTGAAACTTAACTTTCCTTGTCATACTTCGTGTTACATGAGAATACATCGAATCATGGGTTTTAACCCTATCTTCATCCCATAAATCTGACTCATCATAATGGCACTGGTTATCATGTTCAAAATTGTCAACACCATGAGACTCAAACAGTGTCGAACTAGATGCTTTAAGTTGGGCGAAACCCTAGGGAGGATTTCTTTTTTATCAATAACATTGGTTTTTTCAAAACCATTATGGCCAAGGAATGAGTTCTGGGAATCCCCAGACTTATCCAAATGGTGATTAACCAAAACACAAATTAATCCATGATGAAACAGGGATTGTATAGGGTTCTTGCACTCACCTTGGTAGAACTTAGCCATTTTACAAAGGATCTAGTGCAAATAAAATGGGAGATTGAGCTTAAAGTTGAGAAACACCATTAACGTGCTTATATGGTAAAAGAAAACAAGCCCATGTCTACTCTCACAGGTAATAAAGCATCTAATAAAATAAAGAAAGTCTTATCATTTGGCTTTATTGGACTGGCCATGCATACCTTTCACATTGTAGGATCAGTTCTTTGAGACCATAAACTCTCGCCAAGGAATGTCATGCACACGACAATTTTTAGACCAATTTTTGCATTTTGTGGAGAGATGTGTTACTTCGGCAAAGAAGCCTACATCCACTTGCATCTCAATATCACCAACTGTTAGGTCCCTATACTACTAGTGTAAACCCTTATTGTTATTAGTAAAACCCCCTTATTATATTGTTGTGCCCATGTAGTCCCCATATTGCTATTATTGTGCCCCATAGAAACCCACTATTGTTATTATTGTGCCCTTACATTATTATTGTTATGCTAGCTCTGATTATATTATGACCCCTTAGACTCCTATATATAGAAAGGAGGTCTTGTCATTTGTATCATCCAAGAATTGTTAATTTGTATAATGTAAAGGAGGTTTCCCCCTCAAAGAGGCTTATTTCTAAGGCGTTAATCTATCTTTTCTATATTTTTTGAAATGGTTTCATAACATTTGGTATCAGAGCTTTGGATTCTAGGGTTTCGTTGCTCCCGACAGGTCATCGTGGAATTTTCATAATAACTTTTTTTTCTTCAACATTTTAGAAGCTAAAAAAAAACCATTTGATCCGACATCAATCTAAACTTCAGGTCCGAATTTCAGAGCTTGTCTCGTTATATTTTTGGAGATATGATATGATGAAGTTAGGGTTTTGTAGACTCCCGAATTACATTCCAAACAGGTGACCTCGGGAAAATTGTCATAAATTTTGTTCTAAGCATCAGACTGAAATTTTTTAAGAAGTTCCAGAAAGAGGACGGCATGTAGTTTTCTGTATATCAGTTTCAGATACTAAGTTCGAAACAGTGACACGTGGCACGTCGTAAAAATTTGCTCTACTCAACTAGTCTATAATCAGATCACCATGGGATATTTGGCATAACTCTTCCTTGGAGAATCCAATATTGATTAGACTTGTGGGGTTAGAAAGAGGACTCAAAGGGCTACTGCAAGATGCAATTTACAATATTCGAGATCCGTAGTTGCAAAGATACAATAGATTCAATATCGAGCTCTTTCAAAGTGAAAAAAAAGGTGTGTGGTTTTTTTTTTTAATTTTGCATAAGATTAGTTTGAAGGAATTCAAAGGTAATAGTGAAGAATTATTAGCATTAATTGATGCCCTGAAGAAATAAAATGGAAACACCTAGTAAGCAACCTGAAATTTGTAGCATGACTCGTGAAGAAGAGGAAGAAATGCAACATGATATATCAAAATTACAAGACCAAGTACAACAAATTTCACTCTCACAAAAGGTAACTGAAGCTAAGATGAATGGCGTGGAAGTTAATATGAATGGCGTGCAAGTTAAGATGGATGGCATCGAAGCTAAGATGGATGGCATGGAAGCTAAGATGAATGGCATGGGTGCTAAGATGAATGGCATGGACGCTAAGATGGAAGAATTGAAGATAAATTTGAAATGGTTACTAATGGTGAAAGGTTAGTAAAGGAAACTCATGATGAGAACAAAAGAAATGTTAATCATGATTTCATAGACTCTAATGTTGGATTGAAGACCCACCATGTTCCTAAAATCGATATGAGAAAATTTGGTGGCAAGGATCCCAGAACATGGATACTACGGATGGAGCAATTTTTCGATCTCCATAATGTGCAAAACACACAAAAGGTACGTATTGCAACTTTATATTTGGAACCAAATCAGTTTGTATGGTATCGATGGCTTTGCTCTCATAAAAAAATTGTCACTTGGGCAATTTTTATGGGAGAAATGATAGCACATTATGAGGATACAATAAGAAACACCTTTTTTAGCCAATTGATAAATCTTAAACAAAAGGGTCCAATGATGGAGCACATTGAGGACTTCCAAAAATTGAACATAAGGGTAAAAGATATTCCAGAGGAGCATAGGATTAATGTGTTCATAATGACTTTAAAGGATAATATCCAACATGAGGTTCACCTTTGGGAACCTGTTCATTGGAGAAGGCATTCAGGTTAGCAAGAAAAATGGAAAGCAAAATTATGGCTACCAAGAAGCCTACCACTCACAACTATAAAGATGGAAGTGTTGTTTCCCCTAGCCTTCCACAACCTACAAGGTTGACACCACAAAAATTGGAAGAAAAAATAGAAAAAGGGCTTTGTTAAAGTTGTGATAGCAAATACACTAAAGGTCATAAGTGTGTTGAGAAAAAATTATTCTACATAGATTGTGAAGAGGAGGAAGAAAAGGAACAAGAAATGTCAAAATAAGAGGATATACTCCAAGAACAAACCCTAGATAAAGAAGAAATGAATCTAACAATATCTTGTAATGCATTGTCTGGAATTACCACTCCTCAAACAATCAAGATAGAAGGACATATCAAGAAGAAAAAGGTAATAGTTTTGATTGATTCGGGAAGTACCCATAATTTTATTCATTGTAAGATAGCCAAGGTCATTATGGTCCTAGAAAGTTGGCTCAACATCATCCCTAAATTTGGGTTCCATTTCAATGTGTTGAAACTTAACTTTCCTTGTCATACTTCATGTTACATGAGAATACATCGAATCATGGGATTTAACCCTATCATCATCCCATAAATCTGACTCATCAAAATGACACTGGTTATCATGTTCAAAATTGTCAACACCATGAGACTCAGACAACGTCGAACTGGATGCTCGAAAGTTGGGCGAAACCATAGGGGGATTTCTTTTTTTATCAATAACATTGGTTTTTTCAAAACCATTATGGCCAAGGAATGAGTTCTGGGAATCCCCAAACTTATCCAAATGGTGTTTAACCAAAACACAAATTAATCCATGATGAAACAGGGATTCTATAGGGTTCTTGCACTCACCTTGGTAGAACTTAGCCATTTTACAAAGGCTCTTGTGCAAATAAAATGGGAGATTAAGCTTAAAGTTCAGAAACACCATTAACATGTGTATATGGTACAAGAAAACAAGCCCATGTCTACTCACAAGGAATAAAGCATCTAATAAAATAAAGAAAGTCTTATCATTTGGCTTTATTGGACTGGACATGCATACCTTTCACATTGTAGGAGCAGTTTTTTGAGACCATAAACTCTCGCCAAGGAATGTCATGCACATGACAATTTTTAGACCAATTTTTGCATTTTGTGGAGAGATGTGTTACTTCGGCAATGAAGCCTACATCCACTCGCATCTCAATATCACCAACTGTTAGGTCCCTATACTACTAGTGTAACCCCTTATTGTTATTAGTACAACCACCTTATTATATTGTTGTGCCCATGTAGTCCCCATATTGTTATTATTGTGCCTCATAGAAACCCACTATTGTTATTATTGTGCCCTTACATTATAATTGTTATGTCGGCTCTGATTATATTATGACCCCTTAGACTCCTATATATAGAAAGGAGGTCTTGTCATTTGTATCATCCAAAGAATTGTTAATTTGTGTAATGTAAAGGAGGTTTCCCCCTCGAATAGGCTTATTTCTAAGGCGTTGATCTATCTTTTCTATCTTTTTTGAGTTGGTTTCATAACATTTGGTATCAGAGCTTTGGATTCTAGGGTTCCGCCGCTCCCGACAGATCATCGTGGAATTTTCATAATAACTTTTTTTTTCTGCGACATTTCAGAAGCTTAAAAAAAACCATCTGAGCCGAAATCGGTCTGAACTTCGGGTCCAAATTTCAGAGCTTGTCTCGTTATATTTTCAGAGATATGATCTAAGGAAGTTATGGTTTTGTAGACTCCCGAATTACATTCCAAACAGGTGACCTAGGGAAAATCGTAATAAATTTTGTTTTGAGCATAAGATTGAAATTTTGTAAGAAGTTTCAAAAAGATGACGGCATGTAGTTTTCTGTGAATCAGATTCAAATTCTAAGGTCAAAACAGTGACACGTGGCACGTCGTACAAGTTTTCTCTACTGAACTAGTCTATAATCAGGTCACCATGGGAGATTTGGCATAAGTCTTCCTTGGAGAATCTAATATTGATCAGACTTGCAGGGTTAGAAAGAGGACTCGAAGGGCTACTACAAGACGCAATTTCTGATATTCAAGATCCGAGGTTTCAAAGATACAATAGATTCAATATCGAGCTCTTTCAAAGTGAAAAAAAAGGTGTGTAGTTTTTTTTTAATTTTGCATAAGATTGGTTAGAAGGAATTCAAAGGAAGTAGTGAAGAATTATTAGCATTAATTGATGCCCTGAAGAAAGAAAATGGAAACACCTAGTGAGCAACTTGAAATCTCTAGCATGACTCGTGAAGAAGAGGAAGAAATGCAACATAATATATCAAAATTACAAGACCAAGTACAACAAATTTCACTCTCACAAAAGATAACTAAAGCCAAGATGAATGGCATGGAAGTTAATATGAATGGCGTGCAAGTTAAGATGGATGGAATGGAAGCTAAGATGGATGGCATGGAAGCTAAGATGAATGGCATGGGCGCTAAGATTAATGGCATGGATGCTAAAATGGAAGAATTGAAGATAAATTTGAAATGGTTACTAATGGTGAAAGGTCAGTAAAGGAAACTCATGATGAGAACAAAAGAAATGTTAATCATGATTTCATAGACTCTAATGTTGGATCGAAGACCCACCATGTTCCTAAAGTTGATATGAGGAAGTTTGGTGGCAAGGATCCCGGAACATGGATGCTACGGATGGAGCAATTTTTTGATCTCCATAATGTGAAAAACACACAAAACGTACGTATTGCAACTTTATATTTGGAACCAATTCAGTTTGTATGGTATCGATGGATTTGCTCTCATAAACAAATTGTCACTTGGGCAATTTTTACGGAAGAAATGATAGCACATTATGAAGATACAAAAAGAAACACCTTTTTTAGCCAATTGATAAATCTCAAACAAAAGGGTTCAATGATGGAGCACATTGAGGACTTCCAAAAATTGAACATAAGGGTAAAAGATATTCCAAAGGAGCATAGGATTGATGTGTTCATAATGACTTTAAAGGAAAATATCCAACATGAAGTTCGACTTTGGGAACCTGATTCATTGGAGAAGGCATTCAGGTTAGCAAGAAAAATGGAAAGCAAAATTATGGCAACCAAGAAGCCTACCACTCACAACTATAAAGATGGAAGTGTTGTTTCCCCTAGCCTTCCACAACCTACAAGGTTGACACCACAAAAATTGAAAGAAAAAAGAGAAAGAGAGCTTTGTTATAGTTGTGATAGCAAATACACTAAAGGTCATAAGTGTGTTGAGAAGAAATTATTCTACATATATTGTGAAGAGGAGGAAGAAAAGGAACAAGAAATGTCAAAAGAAGAGGATATACTCCAGGAACAAACCCTAGATAAAGAAGAAATGAATCTAACAATATCTTGTAATGCATTGTTTGGAATTACCACTCCTATCAAGATAGAAGGACATATCAAGAAGAAAAAGGTAATAGTTTTTATTGATTCGGGAAGTACCCATAATTTTATTCATTGTAAGATAGCCCAGGTCATTATGGTCCTAGAAAGTTGGCTCAACATCATCCCTAAATTTGGGTTCCATTTCAATGAGTTGAAACTTAACTTTCCTTGTCATACTTCATGTTACATGAGAATACATTGAATCATGGGTTTTAACCCTATCTTCATCCCATAAATCTGACTCATCAGAATGGCACTGGTTATCATGTTCAAAATTGTCAACACCATGAGACTCAAACAATGTCGAACTGGATGTTCGAAAGTTGGGCGAAACCCTACGGGGGATTTCTTTTTTATCAATAATATTGGTTTTTTCAAAACCATTATGGCCAAGGAATGAGTTATGGGAATCCCCAAACTTATCCAAATGGTGTTTAACCAAAACACAAATTAATCCATGATGAAACAAGGATTCTACAGGGTTCTTGCACTCACCTCGGTAGAACTTAGCCATTTTACAAAGGCTCTTGTGGAAATAAAATGGGAGATTGAGCTTAAAGTTGAGAAACACCATTAACATGCGTATATGGTACAAAAAAACAAGCCCATGTCTACTCTCACAGGTAATAAAGCATCTAATAAAATAAAGCAAGTCTTATCATTTGGCTTTATTGGACTAGACATGCATACCTTTCACATTCTAGGGTTACGCCGCTCCAGACAGGTCATCGTGGAATTTTCGTAATAAATTTTTTCTCTGCAACATTTCAGAAGCTAAAAAAAACAATATTTGAGCTGAAATCAGTCTGAACTTCGGGTCTGAATTTCAAAGCTTGTCTTGCTATATTTTTGGAGATATGATCTGAGGAAGTTAAGGTTTTGCAGACTCCTGAATTACATTCCAAATAGGTGACCTGGGGAAAATTGTCATAACTTTTGTTCTGAGCATCAGATTGAAATTTTGTAAGAAGTTTCAGAAAGAGGACAGCATGTAGTTTTCTGTATATCAGTTTTAGGTACTAAGGTCGAAACAGTGACACGTGGCATATCGTACAAGTTTGCTCTACCGAACTAGTCTATAATCTGGTCAGCGTGGGAGATTTAGCATAACTGTTCCTTGGAGAATCCATTATTGATCAGACTTGCGAGGTTAGAAAGAGGACTCAAAGGAATACTGCAAGACGTGATTTCATATCTTTGAGATCCGCGGTTACAAAGATACAATAGATTCAATATTGAGCTCTTTCAAAGTGAAAAAAAGGGTGTGTTGTTTTTTTTTTTTTTTAATTTTGCATAAGATTGGTTTGACTAAATTCAAAGGGAATAGTGAAGAATTATTAGCATTACTTGATGCCCCGAAGAAAGAAAATGGAAACACCTAGTAAGCAACCTGAAATCTCTAGCATGACTCGTGAAGAAGAGGAAGAAATACAACATGACATATCAAAATTACAAGACCAAGTACAAACAAATTTCACTCTCACAAAAGGTAACTGAAGCTAAGATGAATGGCGTGCAAGTTAAGATGAATGGCATGGAAGCTAAGATGAATGGCATGGGCACTAAGATGAATGGCATGGACACTAAGATGGAAGAATTGAAGATAAATTTGAAATGGTTACTAATGGTGAAAGGTTAGTAAATGAAACTCATAATGAGAACAAAAGAAATGTTAATCATGATTTCACAGACTCTAATGTTGCATTGAAGAGCCACCATGTTCCAAAAATCGATATGAGGAAGTTTGGTGGCAAGGATACCGGAACATGGATACTACCGATGGAGCAATTTTTCGATCTCCATAATGTGAAAAACACACAAAAGGTACGTATTGAAACTTTATATTTGAAACCAAATCAGTTTGTATGGTATCGATGGCTTCGCTCTCATAAACAAATTGTCACTTGGGTAATTTTTACGGAAGAAATGATAGCACATTATGAGGATACAAACAGCAACACCTTTTTTAGCCAATTGATAAATCTCAAACAAAAGGGTTCAATGATGGAGCACATTGAGGACTTCCAAAAATTGAACATAAGGGTAAAAGATATTCCAGAGGAGCATAGGTTTGATGTGTTCATAGGGACTTTAAAGGATAATATCCAACATGATGTTCGCCTTTGGGAACCTGATTCATTGGATAAGGCATTCAGGTTAGCCAGAAAAATGGAAAGCAAAATTATGGCAACCAAGAAGCCTACCACTCACAACTATAAAGATGGAAGAGTTGTTTCCCCTAGCCTTCCACAACCTACAAGGTTGACACCACAACAATTGGAAGAAAAAATAAAAAAAGGGCTTTGTTACAGTTGTGATAGAAAATACACTAAAGGTCATAAGTGTGTTGAGAAGAAATTATTCTACATAGATTATGAAGAGGAGGAAGAAAAGGAAAAAGAAATGTCAAAAGAAGAGGATATACTCCAGGAACAAACCCTAGATAAAGAAAAAATGAATCTAACAATATCTTGTAATGCATTGTCTGGAATTACCACTCCTCAAACTATCAAGATAGAAGGATGTATCAAGAAGGAAAAGGTAATAGTTTTGATTGATTCGGGAAGTACCCATAATTTTATTCATTGTAAGATAGCCAAGGTCATTATGCTCCTAGAAAATTGGCTCATAATCATCCCTAAATTTGGGTTCCATTTCAATGTGTTGAAACTTAACTTTCCTTGTCATACTTCGTGTAACATGAGAATATATCGAATCATGGGTTTTAACCCTATCTTCTTCCCATAAATCTGACTCATTAGAATGGCACTGGTTATCATGTTCAAAATTTTCAACACCATGAGACTCAGACAGCGTCGAACCAGATGCTCGAAAGTTGGGCGAAACCCTAGGAGATATTTCTTTTTTATCAATAACATTGGTCTTTTAAAAACCATTATGGCCAAGGAATGAGTTCTGGTAATCCCCAGACTTATCCAAATGGTGTTTAACCAAAACACAAATTAATCCATGATGAAACAGGGATTGTACAGGGTTCTTGCACTCACCTTGGTAGAACTTAGCCATTTTACAAAGGCTCTTGTGCAAATAAAATGGGAGATTGAGCTTAAAGTTGAGAAACACCATTAACGTGCGTATATGGTACAAAAAAACAAGCCCATTTCTACTCTCGCAGGTAATAAAGCATCTAATAAAATAAATCATGTCTTATCATTTGGCTTTATCGGACTGGACAAGCATACCTTTCACATTGTAGGAGCAGTTCTTTGAGACCATAATCTCTCGCCAAGGAATGTCATGCACACAACAATTTTTAGACCAATTTTTGCATTTTATGGAGAGATATGTTACTTCGGCAACGAAGCCTACATCCACTCACATCTCAATATCACCAACTGTTAGGTCCCTATACTACTAGTGTAACCCCTTATTGTTATTAGTACAACCCCATTATTATATTGTTATTCCCATGTAGTAACCATATTGTTATTATTGTGCCCCATAGAAACCCACTATTGTTATTATTGTTCCCTTACATTATTATTGTTATGTCGGCTCTGATTATATTATAATCCCTTAGACTCCTATATATAGAAAGGAGATCTTGTCATTTGTATCATCCAAGAATTGTTAATTTATGTAATGTAAAGGAGGTTTCCCCCTCGAAGAGGCTTATTTCTAAGGTGTTTATCTATCTTTTCTATCTTTTTTGAGTTGGTTTCATAACATTTGGTATCAGAGCTTTGGATTCTAGGGTTCCGTCGCTCCCGACAGGTCATCGTGGAATTTTCGTAATAACTTTTTTTTCTGCGATGTTTCAGAATCTTAAAAAAAGCCCTATTTGAGCCAAAATCAGTCCAAACTTCGGGTTGGAATTTCAGAGCTTGTCTCGTTATATTTTCGGAGATATGATCTGAGGAAGTTAGGGTTTTGCAGACTCACGAATTACATTCCAAATAGGTGACCTGGGGAAAATCGTCATAACTTTTGTTCTGAGCATCAGATTGAAATTTTGTAAAAAGTTTCAGAAAGAGGACAGCATCTAGTTTTCTATATATCAGTTTGAGATACTAAGGTCGAAATAGTGACACGTGGTACGTCGTAAAAATTTGCTCTACTCAACCAGTGTATAATCAGGTCACCATGGAATATTTGGCATAACTCTTCCTTGGAGAATCCAATATTGATCAGACTTGCGGGGTTAGAAAGAGGACTCAAAGGGCTACTACAAGACATGATTTCAGATATTCCAGATCCGCAGTTGCAAAGATATAATAGATTCAATATCGAGATCTTTCAAAGTGAAAAAAAAAGGTGTGTAGTTTTTTTTAATTTTGTATAAGATTGGTTTGAAGGAATTCAAAAGGAATAGTGAAGAATTATTAGCATTAATTGATGCCCCGAAGAAAGAAAATGGAAACACCTAGTAAGAAACCTAAAATCTCTAGCATGACTCGTGAGAAAGATGAAGAAATGAAACATGATATATCAAAATTACAAGACAAGGTACATCAAATTTCACTCTCACAAAAGGTAATTGAAGCCAAGATGAATGGTGTGGAAGTTAATATGAAGGGAATGCAAGTTAAGATGGATGGCATGGAAGCTAAGATGAATGGCATGGACGTTAAGATGAAAGAATTGAATATAAATTTGAAATGGTTACTAATGGTGAAAGGTTAGTAAAGGAAACTCATGATGAGAACAAAAGAAATGTTAATCATGATTTCATAGAATCTAATGTTGGATTGAAGACCCACCATGTTCCAAAAATCGATATGAGGAAGTTTGGTGGCAAGGATCCCGTAACATGGATACTACGGATGGAGCAATTTTCCGATCTCCATAATGTGCAAAACACACAAAAGGTACGTATTGCAACTTTATATTTGGAACCAAATCAGTTTGTATGGTATCAATGGCTTTGCTCTCATAAACAAATTGTCACTTGGGCAATTTTTACGGAAGAAATGATAGCACATTATGAGGATACAAAAAGAAACACCTTTTTTAGCCAATTGATAAATCTCAAACAAAATGGTTCAATGATGGAGCACATTGAGGACTTCCAAAAATTGAACATAAGGGTAAAAGATATTCCAGAGGAGCATAGGATTGATGTGTTCATAGGGACTTTAAAGGATAATATCCAACATGAGGTTCGCCTTTGGGAACCTGATTCATTGGAGAAGGCATTCAGGTTAGCAAAAAAAAATGGAAAGCAAAATTATGGTGACCAAGAAGCCTACCACTCACAACTATAAAGATGGAAGTGTTGTTTCCCCTAGCCTTCCACAACCTACAAGGTTGACACCACAACAATTGGAAGAAAAAAGAGAAAAAGGGCTTTGTTATAATTATGATATCAAATACACTAAAGGTCATAAGTGTGTTGAGAAGAAATTATTCTACATAGATTGTGAATAGGAGGAAGAAAAGGAACAAGAAATGTCAAAAGAAGAGGATATACTCCAAGAACAAGCCCTAGATAAAGAAAAAATGAATCTAACAATATCTTGTAATGCATTGTCTGGAATTACCACTCCTCAAACTATCAAGATAGAAGGACATATCAAGAAGAAAAAGGTAATAGTTTTGATTGATTCAGGAAGTACCCATAATTTTATTCATTGTAAGATAGCCAAGGTCATTACTATCCTAGAAAGTTGGCTCAACATCATCCCTAAATTTGCGTTCCATTTCAATGTGTTGAAACTTAACTTTCCTTGTCATACTTCATGTTACATGAGAATACATCGAATCATGGGTTTTAACCCTGTCTTCATCCCATAAATCTGACTCATCAGAATGGCACTGGTTATCATGTTCAAAATTGTCAACACCATGAGACTCAGCTAGCGTCGAATTGGATGCTCGAAAGTTGGGTGAAACCCTGGGGGGATTTCTTTTTTATCAATAACATTGGTTTTTTCAAAATCATTATGGCCGAGGAATGAGTTCTAGGAACCCCCAGACTTATCCAAATGGTGTTTAACCACAACACAAATCAATCCATAATGAAACATGGATTATACAGGGTTCTTGCACTCACCTTGGTATAACTTAGCCATTTTACAAAGGCTCTTGTGCAAATAAAATGGGAGATTGAGCTTAAAGTTGAGAAACACCATTAACGTGTGTATATGGTACAAGAAAACAAGCCCATGTCTACTCTCACAGGTAATAAAGCATCTAATAAAATAAAGCAAGTCTTATCATTTGGCTTTATTGGATTGGACATGCATATCTTTCACATTGTAAGAGTAGGTCTTTGAGACCATAAACTCTCGCCAAGGAATGTCATGCACACGACAATTTTTATACCAATTTTTGCATTTTTTGGAGAGATGTGTTACTTCGGCAATGAAGCCTACATCCACTCGCATCTCAATATCACCAACTGTTAGGTCCCTATACTACTAGTGTAACCCCTTATTGTTATTAGTACAACCCCCTTATTATATTGTTGTGCCGATGTAGTCCCCATATTGTTATTATTATGCCCCATAGAAACCCACTATTGTTATTATTGTGGCCTTACATTATTATTGTTATGTCGGCTCTAATTATATTATGACCCCTTAGACTCCTATATCTATAAAGGAGGTATTGTCATTTGTATCATCCAAGAATTGTTAATTTGTGTAATGTAAAGGAGGTTTTCCCCTCGAAGAGGCTTATTTTTAAGGCGTTGATCTATCTTTTCTATCTTTTTTGCGCTGGTTTCATAACATTTGGTATCAAAACTTTGGATTCTAGGGTTCCGCCGCTCCAGACAGGTCATCGAGGAATTTTCGTAATAACTCTTCTTTTTTTCTACGACGTTTCAGAAGCTTTAAAAAAAAACCATTTGAGCCAAAATCGGTCTGAATTTCGGGTCCGAATTTCAGAGCTTGTCTCGCTATATTTTCGGAGATATGATCTAAGGAAGTTAGGGTTTTGCAGACTCCCGAATTACATTCCAAACAGGTGATCTGGGGAAAATCGTCATAATTTTTGTTCTAAGCATTAGATTGAAATTTTGTAAGAAGTTTCAGAAAGAGGATGGCGTGTAGTTTATTGTATATCAGTTTCAAGTACTAAGTTCGAAACAGTGACACGTGGCACGTCGTACAAGTTTTCTCTACTGAATTAGTCTATAATCAGGTCACCGTGGGAGATTTGGCATAACTCTTCCTTGGGGAATCCAATATTGATCAGACTTGTGGGGTTAGAAAGAGGACTCAAAGGGATACTACAAGATGCGATTTCAGGTATTTGAGATCTGTGGTTACAAAGATACAATAGATTCAATATCGAGCTCTTTCAAAGTGATAAAAAAGGTGTGTGGTTTTTTTTTTTTTAATTATGCATAAGATTGATTTGAAGGAATTCAAAGGGAATAGTGAAGAATTATTAGCATTAATTGATGCCCCGAAGAAAGAAAATGGAAACACCTAGTAAGCAACCTGAAATCTCTAGCATGACTCGTGAAGAAGAGGAAGAAATGTAACATGATATATCAAAATTGCAATACCAAGTACAACGAATTTCACTCTCACAAAAGGTAACTGAAGCCAAGATGAATGGCGTGGAAGTTAATATGAATGGCGTGCAAGTTAAGATGGATGGCATGGAAGCTAAGATGGATAGCATGGAAGCTAAGATGAATGGCATGGGCGCTAAGATGAATGGCATGGATGTTAAGATGGAAGAATTGAAGATAAATTTGAAATGGTTACTAATGGTGAAAGGTTAGTAAAGGAAACTCATGATGAGAAAGAAATAAATGTTAATCATGATTTCATAGACTCTAATGTTGGATTGAAGACCCACCATGTCCCGAAAATCAATATTAGGAAGTTTGGTGGCAACGATCCCGGAACATGGATACTACAGATGGAGCAAATTTTCGATCTCCATAATGTGCAAAACACACAAAAGGTATGTATTGCAAATTTATATTTGGAACCAAATCAGTTTGTATGGTATTGATGGCTTTGCTCTCATAAAAAAATTGTCACTTGGGCAATTTTTTCGAAAGAAATGATAGCACATCATGAGGATACAAAAAGCAACACCTTTTTTAGCCAATTAATAAATCTCAAACAAAAGGGTTCAATGATGGAGCACATTTAGGACTTCCAAAAATTGAACATAAGGGTAAAAGATATTCCAGAGGAGCATAGGATTAATGTGTTCATATGGACTTTAAAGGATAATATCCAACATGAGGTTCGCCTTTGGGAACCTGATTCATTGGATAAGGCATTCAGGTTAGAAAGAAAAATGGAAAGCAAAATTATGGCAACCAAGAAGCCTACCACTCACAACTATAAAGATGGAAGTGTTGTTTCCCCTAGCCTTCCACAACCTACAAGGTTGACACCACAACAATTGGAAGAAAAAAGAGAAAAGGGGCTTTGTTACAGTTGTGATAGCAAATACACTAAAGATCATAAGTGTGTTGAGAAGAAATTGTTCTACATAGATTGTGAAGAGGAGGAAGAAAAGGAACAAGAAATGTCTAAAGAAGAGAATATACTCTAGGAACAAAGCCTAGATAAAGAAGAAATGAACCTGACAATATCTTGTAATGCATTGTCTAGAATTACCACTCCTCAAACTATCAAGATAGAATAACATATCAAGAAGAAAAAGGTAACAGTTTTGATTGATTTGGGAAGTACCCATAATTTTATTCATTGTAAGATAGCCAAGGAATTGAATTGCTTCCTATATCTAGCACCAGAGTGTCAAGTGATGGTTGCAAGTGGAGGAACCATAAATTGCTCTAGAAAGTGCCATAATATCAAGCTATCCATGGGATAATATGTATTGAATAGCCCAATGCTTTCCATTCCAATGGGTGTTGTTGATGTTGTACTAGGAGTCCAATGGCTACAATCCTTGGGTACAATAGATTTTAATTTTTAAGAAATTTTCATGAAATTTTGTGCGGATGGAAAGGAATTTGAATAAGGGGTATTGGAGGGAAACAAGGAAAGATAATCAGCTCTAACGGTATGACAAAGCTTCTAAAGAAGGAACAACGAGGTGTAATTTCACAATTATGTTCGCTAGAGGTTCCCACATCGAAATCATCTATTTCTCCATATCTCCAAAAAGTCTTGGACAATCATTCCAAGGTATTTGAGACTCCCAAAGGCCTCCCACCTATTCATGATCATGATCATTCTATTCATTTGATTCCAGGAAGTGTTCCTCCAAACATAAGGCTGTACAGATATCCATATGCCAAAAAGAGTGAAATTGAACGTATGGTTACAGAAATGCTAGAGTTTGGTATAATTCAACCTAGTCAAATTTCTTTCTTTGCTCTAGTAGTATTGGCGCACAAGAAGGATGGATCATGGCGCATGTGTCCGGATTATAAGGAGCTCAACAAGCTCACTATTAAAGATAAATTTCCCATTCCTGTCATTGATGAATTATTGGATGAATTGCATGGAACAACTTACTTCACCAAGTTGGATCTTCGCTCAGGATATCATCAAATCAGAATGAAGACTCAAGACATTCCGAAAACAACATTTAGAACTCATGAGGGTCATTATGAATTTTTGGCCATGCCTTTTGGCCTTACCAATGCACCTTCTACATTTCAAGGTTTGATGAATTCCATTTTCAAACCCTTCCTTAGAAAATTTGTGTTAGTATTTTTTGATGATATACTAATTTACAACAAGTCTTGGAAGGATCATGTTCAACATGTCGACAGGGTGGTCAAACTATTGGAGGAGAAACAATTATATGCAAACAGCTCCAAATGTTTCTTTGAAGTACAAGAGGTGGAATATATGGGTCATATTGTATCTCATGAAGGTGTTAAGGTAGACCCTAGCAAAATTAAAGCCGTTAAGGAATAGAAAATCCCCACATCCATAAAGCATCTACGAATATTTCTCGGGTTGACAGGGTATTATCGCAAGTTGGTTAAGAATTATGGGAGAATACCAACACCTCTAACAACATTATTGAATAAATATGCATTTTCATGGACTCCAAAAGTAACAAAGGCCTTCGAACATCTTAAAGAGGCAATGTGCCAAGCACCGGCCTTAGCTACGTCGGACTTCACAAAAACCTTTATTATGGAATGTGATGTTTCAGGAAATGGAACTGGTTTTGTTTTAATGCAAGATGAAAGACCCATTTCTTTCGAAAGTCGTCCAATCAAAGGAAAGTATGTACACAAAGCTATTTATGAGAAGGAAATGTTGGCAATACTACATGCACTTAAGAAATGGCGACCTTACCTAATGGGAAGACACTTCAAGGTAAAATTGGATCATGATAGTCTGAAATACTTTTTAGAACAAAGATTATCTTTAGAAAAAAAAAAGAAAAAATGGGTCACAAATATGTTGGGTTATGACTTTGAAATCATCTAAAAAAAAGGGAAGCAAAATGTTGTTGCAGATGCACTCTCAAGAAAGGATGAGGATGTGGAAGCATTGTTTTGTGCTATTTATATTATCCAACTAGATTGGATAAATGAAGCAAGGGATGAATGGAAGAAGGACGAAGAAGTGTGGCCACTCATTCAAAAGTTGCAGAAGATCCCAGTTCAAACAATATTACCAGAACTTGACGAAGAAGGAAAAATCATATTGGAACCTGGAGCAGTCACATAAACAAGAACCCAACAACTATGAAATCGATCAATTTCAGAGTATCTCATCAAATGGAATAACTTACCTGCTGAATATTCCACATGGGAGGACAATAATTTTATACAGAAGCATAAAGAACTACTCAAGCGTTGAGAACAACACTTTTTGAAGGAGAGGGGCATGTTAGGTCACTATACTACTAGTGTAACCCCTTATTGTTATTAGAACAACCCCCTTATTATATTTTTGTGCCCATGTAGTCCCCATATTGTTATTATTGTGCCCCATAGAAGCCCACTATTGTTATTATTGTGCCCTTACATTATTATCGTTATGTTGGCTCTGATTATATTATGGCCCCTTAGACTCCTATATATACAAAGGAGGTCTTACCATTTGTATCATCCAAGAATTATTCATTTGTGTAATGTAAAGGAGGTTTCCCCCTCGAAGAGGCTTATTTCTAAGGTGTTGATCTATCTTTTCTATCTTTTTTGAGCTGGTTTCCTAAGTATGAGTATTGTCATCAACAAATTTAGAATTGTGATCTGGTTGGGGCTTATTCCTTTTCAACACACGCTCGTCGAGAAACTCAACATAAACATAGACCTCTTTAACAGGGACCTTCTTACCCCTATTTCATCGTGTCTAGTATATTTTTTAGCTATCCGCTTACTCTTAATTTGAGATTGAAGGTCTGGACGTAGTTGACTATTTTCTTTCTTTTTTCCATGTTTAGAATGGTCATTATGGTCCTAGAAAGTTGGCTCAACATCATCCCTAAATTTGGGTTCCATTTCAATGTGTTGAAACTTAACTTTCCTTGTCATACTTTGTGTTACATGAGAATACATTGAATCATTGGTTTTAACCCTAGCTTCATCCCATAAATCCAACTCATCATAATGGCATTGGCTATCATGTTCAAAATTGTCAACACCATGAGACTCATAAAGCATTGGAGTGGATGCTCGAAAGTTGGGCAAAACCCTAAGGGGGATTTCTTTTTTATCAATAACATTAGTTTTTTCAAAACCATTATGGCGAAGGAATGAGTCCTAGGAATCCCTAGACTTATCCAAATGGTGTTTAACCAAAACACAAATTAATCCATGATGAAACAGGGATTGTACAAGGTTCTTGCACTCACCTTGGTAGAACTTAGCCATTTTACAAAGGCTCTTGTGCAAATAAAATGGGAGATTGAGCTTAAAGTTTAGGAACACCATTAACGTGTGTATATAGTACAAAAAAACATGCCCATGTCTACTCTCAAAGGTAATAAAGCATCTAATAAAATAAAGCAAGTCTTATCATTTGGCTTTATTGGACTAGACATGCATACCTTTCACATTGTAGGAGCAGTTCTTTGAGACCATAAACTCTCGCCAAGGAATGTCATGCACACGACAATTTTTAGACCATTTTTTGCATTTTGTGGAGAGATGTGCTACTTCAGCAATGAAGCCTACATCCACTCGCATCTCAATATCGCCAACCGTAGAATTTTGGCCATTATAAGTGGAGTTGAAAGCTTTAACCACATCAACATTGTAACCCCGAGAACTTTAAACGAACTCCCACCATCCAGCTTCATGGAACAAAGCGAGGTATTCCTTATAGGACTCAATAATTTCACCACCGAGAAGCTCTATTCGAACTACAAGTGCCATGAGAGAAATTTGTTGTGGTTTCGTTCATACAAGCTAGACAATGCTTCATAGAACAAACCCTAACCTTACACAGTGACATGAAAAGGAAAAAACTGGAATGCAAAAAATGTGGGAATAGAACCCTAGGTTACAAAATGACGGACTGACATGTAATACTAATAGCACTTAGTGGTAATGACAGCGCTTCAGAGGAGTAATGGAATCACAGAGTTTGAGTTGTACAGTGCTTCAGAGGAGTAATGGAATCACAGAGTTTGAGTTGTATCAATTATGTACCAAGTGTCCAGATGGTGAGACCTACGCTTGCCAACTCAAATGAGTAAGCCATGTCATTAGATAAATGTATTACTTATTCAACATTGAATCCCATCTCATGTACATACATCACCTATTATTGTCAAACGTTAACTCATCGCATAGGTGTATTAGGATTTACCTCACAATAATTTAATTATGAAAAGAACCAATACACATAGTGTTAAATTGCATCAACTCAAACCATAATAACAACCATCTGAAACATAAGTCACAAGATTTAATAGTGCTAGGTGATGTTATATAGTCTTAAGGCTGAAACTTTTGATTTAGCATAGAATATGAACAACATATAATATGAACACATGTTATATGTTATAACAAGGTCTCAAAAACAACCAAACCATTCATAATTCAAAACCATATAGCATATGAAACGCCATGACTTAACCACATCTTCAATCCATAACCAAGGTGAGGAACTGTGAAAGAACAAAATCAAAACACTAGATTAGCATGTAGATCTAACCAAATAGGTCTACAGCTTCATGAAGTTGCTCATAATAACAAGAGGAATGGCATATATATGATTGTATAAAGATGGTGTAACATTATCTATGCAATGAATGCAATGATCAACTAATTTTTATTAGGATTTGTAATGAAAGGGGATTTTGGGGTAAGGCAAAATACCTTTCATATCAAGTTTTCGATCCTGAGGCCTGTGGGTTATGGCCCACCTCTCTTTCAGAAGCGTTAAACATTGTGTTTAGGCCTCAAAACCCAGGATCATACAACTATCAGGATAACACGTGAAACACAGGAACAACACGCCCGAACACATAAGTTCGGACTTCAAATACATTACACCCACATCTATAAATCGTCGGGTCCGCTCTCGGTCCATCTCCTTTCCATTGCGCTCTCCATTCTCTGATCCATCGGCTATCGGCGCATCGCTTAATCAGCCATTAGCGTATCTCAATTCCATCTTCGTTGTCCCTTGACCTCTGTCTAATGCGATTTGTGACTAAATCTTGACCGTTGATCTGGCGCCTGACCAATCAAACTTGCGTGACAATCCTCGACCATCGATTTGCACTCAATGGATCTGACGATTCACAAAGATTTCGGGTAGACAACAAGCACGGGGATTAACCGCACAATAAAGCAGTTTTCTCTCTCCACCCTCGTGCTACGTATCAATCGATAAGTGGAATCGGGTGCTCACCTCGAATTACCACTTACCACTTCTACCTCGCCCAAAATACCACTTCCTGTTACGAAATGACTTTCATCGCGAATTAACTTCCGCGCTCTTCCACCATGCGATGACCATCGATCTGCTGATCTGTCGATCGGACGGTTGACATCTATTTCCTCTGCCATTCCTCTTCCGTCATTAATATCTGTCAATTTGAATGATCCGACGGTTCCCGTTCTTTGTCACCTACGTCGTTGATCTTCTGCTTATTGATGGATTTACGCTAAAACCCTAGTTCCTCTGCCATACTCTGTCTTCACACAGAACACTCACATATAACAATATTTTGTTAATCAATGAATCGCCATCGATCCTACAGTGATCAATGGTCGATCAAAAACTCAACACTAACACATTCAGATTATCTATGAACACACAGGCAGACAATTTCAACATTGAACACACTTATATTATACACAGTATGATTACAAGCTAAGGCATTTCAACCTTAGTCACACTTCCCCCTCTCGACTACATCGAATCTACACACTGGTTACACAAATTCTATTTGTTACTCTGTATATCTCCTCTCACACACATAGACTTCTCTTTTTGTAAGAGATTACAACAGTCGTGGATCATTTAAGATGCACGATTTCCTCCCACAATCACTCAACAAACCCCTTAATTATCTCTACAGCTCGCTATATGGATATATATGGCAGATTACATTTAAATCAAGTCTTCTCGAGACTTTTATCCATTCCATCATTTACTCTATTTTAAACAGAATTTCCCTGGTTTGCTCCGATGGTCCACATCGTCCTCCTTGCTCCGCTTTGGATTCCTCGTTTAATGAAGAGTGTCGGATGCTCTTGCATCAGACTCTCGAGGCATAAAAATTTATGACCTCCTGGTCATATGCTTCTCCTTGCCTTTAGCAATTCTACCCACTTCTCAGTGGAACTGCATTCATGATCTTCTGTGAGCTGCAACCAACCTCTGCAGTAACAGTCTTCTCTGCTACACGTACCTCACCAAGCTTTCTCCTCTAAGCTTTAGTCTTTTGGCATCCTTCTGGTTCTCTCCTCTGGAACCAATTAAGCACTCCTTGCTCTAGGTTGCTGCAAGTCTTCTCACCTTCTGTTGCCGCCATTTGTACGACAGTAAGACCACAAACTCCCCAGCTTTAAATAACTATACCTCCTTCTCCTTCTGCTTGCACTCTTTCTTCCTTCTCGCAGGAAAACTTTCCCTTTCCTTTAACCTTTCCCTGCTCTGACACCAAATGATGAAAGGAGATTACGAGGTAAGGCAAAATCCCTTTCATATCAATTTTTTGATCCTAAGGCCTGTGGGTTATGGCCCACCTCTCTTTTGGAAGCATTAAACATTGTGTTTAGGCCTTAAAACCCGAGACCATACAACTATCTGGATAACACGGGAAACACAGGAACAACGCACCCGAACACATAAGGTCGAACTTCAAATACATTATGCCCACATCTATAAATCGTCGGGTCCACTCTCGGTCCGTCTCCTTCCTGCTGCGCTTTCCATTCTTCGATCCATCGGCTATCGGCACATTGCTTAATCGGCCCATTGGCATATCGCAATCCCATCTCCGTTGTCCCTTGACCTTTGTCTAATGCGATTTGTGACTAAATCTTGACCATTGATCTGGCGCTTGATCCAATTGCTGTCGCTTAGTTTGATCAATCAAACTTGCGCAACAATCCTCCACCGTTGATCTGCACTCAATGGATCTGACGGTTCACAACGATTTCGGGTAGACAACAAGCACGGGGATTAACTGTCCGATAAAGCAGTTTTCTCTCTCCACCCTCATGTTACGTGTCAATCGATAAGTGGAATCGGGTGCTCACCTCGAACTACCACTTACCACTTCTACCTCGCCCGAAATACCACTTCCTATTACGAAACGACTTTCCTTGCGAATTAACTTCCCCGCTATTCCACCATGCGATGACTGTTGATCTGCTGATCTGTCGATTGGACGGTCGACATCTATTTCCTCCGCCATTCCTCTTCCGTCATTAATATTTGTCGATCTGAATGATCTGACGGTTCCCGTTCTTTGTCGCCTATGCCGTTGACCTTCTGCTTATTGATGGATTTATGCTAAAACCCCAGTTTCTCTGCCATACTCTGTCTTCACACAGAACACTCACATATAACAATATTTCGTTAATCAATGGATTTCCATTGATCCTACAGTGATCGATGGTCGATCAAAACTGCAACACTAACATATTCAGATTATCTATGATCACACACGCACACAATTTCAACACTAAACACACTTATATTATACACAATATGATTACAAGCTAAGGAATTTCAGCCTTATTCACACTTTCCCCTCCCGACTACATCGAATCTACACACTGGTTACACAAATTCTATTTGTTACTCTGTATATCTCCTCTCACACACACAGACTTCTCTTTTTATAAGAGATTACAACAGTCGTGGATCATTTAAGATGCACGATTTCCTCCCACAATCACTCAACAAACCCCTTAATTCTCTCTACAACTCGCTATATGGATATATATGGCAGATTACATTTAAATCAAGTCTTCTCGAGACTTTTATCCATTCCATCATTTACTCTGTTTTAAACAGAATTTCCCTAGTTTGCTCCAATGGTCCATGTCGTCCTCCTTGCTCCGCTTTGGATTCCTCATTTAATGAAGAGTGTCGGATGCTCCTGCATCAATTTGGGATCTGCCTTTTTTTTTACTAAGATCAACATCAAATCATATTGTCCATGAAAGAAAACCATGTCAAAGTATAAAAGAAATCAACACAATCATCACGCAAGAATAAAATCCCTGCTTGGAAATCTTAATCATCGTTCCACATTGCAAAAGTAGAGTAGTGAAACCAAAAATAAACAAGAAGATATGAAGAGGGGCCCATTCCATTTGAAAAATGTAAGGAGAGTTTTTTGGGTAGTCAGCACCCGCCTAATATTGTTTACCAATGAACCATTTTGCGTGTCAGGGAGTGTTTGTTGGAAAATCAATGGATCTTACTAATTATATCCTTGGAACAGGGGACAGTCATAGACAAATTAATCATACTTAAGTAACACTTCAAGTTGAATTATAACAAGAGGTGACTTCTAAAATTGCCATAGTTCTTGGATTATAAGTTTTCTCTCTCCAATAATTGCAAGATAACTATCCAAATTTGTATTTTACTTTCATAATTCAGTGATTAAAAATTTGTATTTTACTTTTTCAGTTCGATGATGTAAATAGCCCATTTAGCCTTAACATTAAAAGAAATATATGACTTTCCATTTAGATTTTATTATCTAAATGAACCAATGTATATTCATGTTTTAAATATGGTCAGAAATTTAATATAAAATTCTACTAAAATGGAATACCTTCATTTACATTAATATATTAGAAATATTTATTTTTTCAGAAAAGTTTTTGAATTATTTTGTTATTAGAGAAAAATAAAGAAATTTCTACGTAGAAGTTATTAATAACATTTATTTGGTTAGAAGTTTGCAACATTGGTTTCTGTTATTTTTATTTGAAGTTTGTTTTCAATGAAATCGCTAAGATTTGAAATGGATAAGACCTTTTTAAATTTTTTCTTTTCTGTATTTTTAAATTTTCAAATCTTAAAGAAATAAGGCAAGGTTATATGTTTATGGTAGGTTGATGAATAAGATGACAAGAGGCAAAAGGGCAATAAGCAGAAAATAGAGGTAACAAGCAGAAAATATTCTTACACTTTATAAAATATTGTGAAGTAATTGTTACTTATCAATAGGCAAAGATGAAAATATTAAAGATGATAAAATATATCAATTTGCCTGCAAAAAAGATGAAATACATAAGTTGCAGGAACTTAATCGAGTCCTTTTTGAGGAAATTTAAAATTCATGAAAAGAAAAGGCTTTTTATCACCAAAATTCACTCGACAAGAATCATAAAATAATAATATTGAAGTTGTTAAAAGAAATTCCCAATTTGAGATGGACAATTTGTATGGGCATATTGTAGAATATAGAAAATGAGATAAGAACTAAAAGTGAAACTAAAGGAATCTGAAGGAACAAATGAAATATTTAATTTCTTATTATAAGGTAGCACAGTGTTCTCTCTTCAATAGGAGAATACAATGCTATAGGAGAATCTAGATAGTACTAGGTGTTTACTACTAGAAAAATAATGTAAATTTTCTAGAATAAAAATTATTAGGCTTTGTTATGCATTGTTATTGTATCATTGAGATTGTTTATCTTAATTAGGTATTATATCTTATTTTTCAGGAATCTATTTAATCTCCTAAACTACGTTGTATTCCTATAAATATATTCTAATGTTGGTTTGGTAAATTTGAGAGAGAGTATACATAATCTCCAATGTGAGTAGTGCCTCACCTAAGAGTTGCATCTCACCATTTCCAATATATTTGTCTTCCATTAATTTTTCCTTGGTATCAAAGCCAAGTTATGGGTCGCGAGGCTATTACTAAAGTGTTGCAAGAAGAGAGTCCTCGACGATCGCTGCCTATGTGAGTTGCGAGTGGAAGCTTGCAATGGAAGAGGAGGCATTGTGGGAAGGCTCATATAGTGAACTTTTATCAACATTTAGATATTGAAGAGTGTGTAAGAGTGAGGGGAAACCACTCAGTGTGAGAATTATCTCACATGTGAACCACATCACCATTTCCACTACTTTGTATATTTCATTGCTTTATCTTGGTATAAGAGCTTAATTGGAGAGGCGTGAATAATGTGCATTTGATTTTTACATTTTTAAGAGGTTGTTGAGTCTTAAAGCCTATGTTGAGGTGTATGTTGGAGAATCGCAAACTCATGAGTAAGGAAGGGTTCAATCATTGTTGCATTGGGAGTTGGAGAGTGAAGACTCTATCCTTTTAAAACTACGATTGGAAGAGTGTGGGGCTCATCCATGTGGGATATAAGTTATGCGGTAAATTGTGTATTTCGTGGGCAAATGAACTAGCCAATGAAGTGGTCTTGGAAAGTAAAACCAAAGTCAATTAGTTAGTTGTGTGTTGTGTGGAGTTGATGAGAGATTATTATGGCTACATGGAGGAGTGATCTAGAATGGAAGAGTTGAATAGTAAGTGTTGTAAACACTGCTTAGGTTTCTAAAAAAAACCATGCATGACTTTTAAATGTCACAACTAGATATTGGGGTTGCCAATTTTGGTTGTATAGTCAACATTGTTGGGAGAAAGCAAAATACTAGTACTCTAATGTGACAGCAAACATTCCTGTAGCCACCCCTGTATGTGGTAAAAGTTGTGGAATTGTTGGTAGAATGCAGTCTAGATGAGAAGAAGAGTGTGGGAGTTAGCATTAGGTCTAAAAAAAAAAAAATGTAGCGTGTGTTGAGGTAGCACAAATATGTTGTTAAGTTGAGTTTGGATTGGTGCATTAGATGTTGACTTGCAGTGTGACTAAACATAGATCTGCATTGGAAAAAGAGAAGGAGGTGTTGGAGCTGGGTGCTAGAGAAATCGAGATGAAAGTGAATCAGTGAAGCTCGATCTACTATAGAACCACATGAAGGAGAGACAAGTTTCCTTAAAGACAAATTCAAGATAAAGAATTCGCTGCAATTGGAAGAACAATTTGTTTTGTTAACATGATTTTAATTGGTTTGTAATATGGTCTAAAAACTTTTCCCAAGCCCTAGGTCTGGTAAGATTGTATTGTTGCAGTTTCTTATTGCATGTTATTGATCATATTGCTAATGGTTTAGCACTTGAATATGATGGGAGGTAATTTGTTGCAGGAATTATTTTTTTAAAGTGTGCAATTATTCTAGTTTGTCATAAATATATAACCCTTTCACATAATCATATATAAACAAATCCAACAAGTTAGATAGGTCAAGTTATGTGAATTGGAAGTTCAGACTCCAGTTGTTGCTAGAAGGGGAAAATGTTTGGCCCATTGTATCTAGACAAGAAGAAAAATGTGTAGCCCTTTGTAAACTTAGTTAAAGATTAGAAGCATCATGAGAGCAAAGCAAAAGTGCTCCTCAAAATGTCTATGAATAACAATATTATTTCTCATATCAGAGACTACAAGATGTCTAAGGAGACATGGGAAACCATTAAAGGTTTGTATGAAAAAGCGAATACAAATCAAGTTTTTTCCTCAAAAAATATTTTTTTATCAATGAAATTGAAGGAGAATGATAATGTAAATAACTTTATTTCCAAAATTAAAGATTTGAAAGACAAATTGAGTGATATTAGTTGTTGAGTCTTGAAAATGTCATTCATTTCCATTACACTTTCACTATTATGTCCATTATATCACCTCCATTTCACTACTATGTCACCACATTCATCCCACTTTCATTATCATTGGGCCACATTTATGTTTTTCCAAACTTTATTAATTCTAAGCTTTTTAAGTGAATTTGTGGTTAAAAATTAGAAAATAATGTGCATATGCTTATACCTAACAAATGGGTTGAGATTGTTGACATGTGTAGGTTGAAAGGAGGCTTCTAGAAGACCCTTATGTGGCACTCTAAGGCCAAATTCGAATTTGAGTGGAAAGAATCATGGGATCATGAGAATATGTGTCACATCTCCTAATTATATTGTAACTCTAAGAAGACATGTGTCTTATCAGTTCCTATTTTGATTAGGACTCTAGAGGTAGAGGGAGAGATTCATGGACTCTCATTAATGAGATGGCTTCTCATCTTTTTGTATAAATAGGAGATCTCTCTCCTTCATTTGTTAGTTCTTAAGCTTGTTAGCTTGTGAGATGGCTTTTGAAAGCTTTGGAGAGCTTTGTTGTACTTTGTAATTTTGAAGAATTTGAATAAAGCTTTGATGTTCTCAACATGGAAGGAGATGGGAAGTAGATTTCATCGAGAATATTAGAATATAAGGTAGAGTAGATTTCATTTTGAAATTTTTCTTTGATTTCATTATGTCATTTGATTGTTTTCAAGTTTGATAGATTAGATTTTTCATTCATGCAATTTTAATTCATGCAAGTGTGTTCAACCGGTTGATTGTAGATTAGTTTTTCTTTATATGTTTTTGCATCAACTAGTGACATGAGATTAACCTCTCTGCTGACTTTGCTTTTCTTAGTTTTTTTAATTCCAATTCTGTTTTGATTTCAGTCTTCTTTACTTGCTTTGTTAGTTAGTTTAGAAATCAACTTGCTCATATCATTGACGGTTACCTCCGAAAGCCATAGCTGGACTACTGGCGAGGGATCGAATTATGAATGTGTAATTTGATTTTAGTTTTACTTTTCTGCAATTAGATATCAGATTGCTCATGACATTGATGATTACCTCCGAAATCCATAGCTGGACTACTGGCGAGGGATCGAATTATGAATGTGTAATTTGATTTTAGTTTTACTTTTCTGCAATTAGATATTAAATTGCTCATATCATTGACGGTTACCTCCGAAAGCCATAGTTGGACTACTGGCGAGGGATCGAATTATGAATGTGTAATTTGATTTTAGTTTTACTTTTCTTCAATTAGATATTAGATTTCTCATGACATTGATGATTACCTCCGAAAGCCATAGCTGGACTACTGGCGAGGGATCGAATTATGAATGTGTAATTTGATTTTAGTTTTACTTTCCTTGCAATTTTTAATTTCTTTGAGTGCAGTAGCTTAAATCATTTTTATGTATTTAGACAGCAGCAGAGATGATAGTTTCATGATCAGTAGTTCATTATTTACTTGTTTTAAATAGCAGCACATTTTCGTTCTTGTTCAAGTACTACTTTCATCACTAGTATGTTCTAAGACCTTTTGAAGTGTTAAGTTTTGGGAACCATTATAGAGGACATAATCGCCTTAAAATCTATATCCATACTTGCCTTCTAGAGACTTAGAAATAAGATTTCCATTGGCATTAGATACTTTAGGAGATCAACAAGAACAAAACCCCAAAACAAAACAAAAACTATAAAACAACGAAGTAAGAAAAAGGTTAACTAAGCACATATGGTGCACCACACTTCATCATTTTATGATACCCGGATTGATAATTTATGTAGAGCAATTTAAGACGTTAAATTGACTAGACATTAGTGAAAAGGTAGCAGATGTTTATTACAGGCCTTGTAGCTCAAGAAACAACTCCTACATTGACGAACTCATAGAAATTCTTCTGCAAGAGAAAGAATGATGAAAAAATCTTAATTCCAAGTCTTAGAATTTAGACTTGGCATTGAAGGTGAAAGGGAAACAATGTTCCATAGGAACCCCATGGGAAAGAAGTAAGGGAGGTAAGCTACTACATGTAAAGGAACCATATGCAAAGCCACATCATGGTATGACATCACCAAATTTTTATGCCAATATTAGAAGGAATGATTCATGTTCTTACATGGAAATTTGGACACTATGCTAGAGATTTATTTAAAAGGAAGTAACATGAGTCCCAACATTGAAGCAAAAGGCATGCTAGCCATTTTGATGATAAAGGAGAAATAATGAATGATGATTTAAATAATCTCAAATTATTTATTTCAAATGTTTCCATGTTCACTAAAATAAATGACTTAAATTCAAGGTTTATTGATTATGATGCTTCCATTCATATGTCTTGTAACAAGAATTGATTTGAAAATTAACATGAAACAAATAGTGGTGATAGTCCCAAGCGATAGCTTAGTTGGTTGAGTTCCTATTGCTAAGTGCCTCGCCTATCGGGAGGTCATGGGGTCAAATCTCCTCGACACCCTTGGGGTTAGGTCTTGCTAGTTTGGCCAACAGGCAGATCCCTTCGGGTTGATCTACCTGGATTTTCTTGTGGATGTTGTGGCCACTCAATGTTCGAAACAAATAGTGGTGATAATATATATCTTGGGGATGATCACTCACATAAAATAAATTTATATAGTGATGTATTTGTACATTTCCAAATTTTTCCCCCATGGAAGGTGCCCAAGAGTAGGCTTAACCCCCCCCCCACCTTGCCTTGATATGATGGTGAGGCAATTAAAAGGAGGGTGTGGGGCGGACACCACCTATTGCAATGCATGTATGCACGCCACTTTAAATGTGATAACATGTGATATGCATGATACAGGTGGATATTGGTGGCCACTCACCTATTCCACTTGGGCCCCAACCATTGTTACTTTAAGTTTCCTTAATTGTACCACATTTTACTATTTTTGGCAGTTTTTCAGATCCTGAGCTTTCGAAGCTGTTTTGAGGCCCTAAATGATGTTTTGTTTGGAAAGCAAGCAAACTTAAGATTAAAAATATGGGTATGCAATCGAAAGTTGTAGTCCTTATAGAAATATTTCTAACAAGGTATCGTAGGCATCGAACAAAGATCGTATGCCAAAGTTACAGCCCTGGGAAGTTGACGTACCAATTTACCCCAATAGGGCCCACATAATTTTGGCGCTTCATCTCCCAGGGTTAGTTTTTTGTATTTTTATGGTTTTCCATTGTTTCTAAATAATAAATAGGCCTTCGAGCCTCATTGTAACGTAGTTAATAAGGCATGTAGCCGCCACATCTCTTCCAGAGATAAGCTACCATCCCCTAAGCTAGTTTATTTCCATTCTGCATGTAAACAATTTTCAGTACTTTGTTATTAATGAATTGAAGTTTTGTTTTCGCTATATCTCTATGTTTTTGTTTATATATGTATTTCATTTCATTCCTTAATAAATCTATATCAATGCATGAGGGGAAACACCATTCCAATAACAATGAGGGTAGGGGAGAGTACAAGCGAACTCGGTTGGAGGTTAAGGCAGTCACTTACCATGCCCAAATCATAATTGGGAGCAAAATCACATTGAATTTGAGACATCTTTACACATACAAGAGGATTTCCATGGGGATTTCCATGGAACCTTAAATGGCTCTATAACAACCTTGGTGAAAATTTCATGTAATAAAAGTTAATAAAGGAAAAAATAAGACCACGATTAAGGGACACTTATTCCAAGCTGAAAGTTGGGAAAAGATATCCTAGTGGGCATCACTGGATGTGCGTTTTGGCTAAGGAAAATTGGCAAAGGCTAAGGCAAAGGCATTAAAAGGAAAAAAGGCATTTTTGGCACATTTATTTATGAAAATAAAGGAAACTAGGATAAAAGTAAGGTCAAAGGTCAAAGGTTGCATGTGAGGAGGAAATTGAAGGAAAATAATGGAAAATGAAGAAAATAGAGGCCTAATTCATAAAAAGGCTTATGAGGATCAATTGGTAACCTTTTGTCAGTTCAAGTTTGGAGCTCTCTCATTATTCTCTTCTCTCTCACTCTTGGTCACTTAAAGTCTTCTTGGACCACTCTAGTTTCAAGCAAAGGAAAGGGAAAGCAAGGAAAGGAAAGGAAAAGCAAGAAAGGATCAAGGAAAGGAAAGTAGGACTCAAGCATATTCAGCAGGAATACTTGCAGGTAACCTTTTGCATGTTTCATTTCCTAGAAGGTTTGGACATGCATAGCTTTGCATGTTGGTGTATGGTTCTCTTGTTGTCGGTGGCATGGTTTTTTCAGGTTATGACAGTGGATTTCAGCCTAGCCTAGACTTTTTTCGGATGCCATGGTAAGTTGGGATGTTATTTCAGTTTTGGAGATTTGGAATTGCTGGATGGATTTTGGAATCTGGGGCAGAGGTGGTCTCAAGGTTCATTCCCAAAGGCCTAGGAATCCCTTGACTGGTTTTGATGGGATACACAGTAAAGCCTGAGGGAGCAGTCTCGGTTTAGGGCCTAGTGATCCAGGTTTGGATTGTCGTAATGCCTGAGAGACAAGGAGACGGAAAAATCATCAAGGCTAATGATGGATTCCGGATGGCATTCCAAGTTCGGTTCAGTTGTGATCGGAGCACCGGTTTTGGTTTGATCACGGTTTGATGAGGGTGGAGTTGGTATAAACTTTGGATTCCCTTGGTTGTTCTATGAGATCCCACATTCATGCTTGGAATATGGCACGAGAGTGACTGGCTAAAAGAGAGATTTGGTTCAACCATGTCTATTGTCGGGTGGTACGTGGAAGTCCCAAACCTAGTCGGATTTGCCTATGATTAATAAAAGCTAAGTTATCTTACTTTTGCACTGATTTATATTTGGATTTTATGGTTGTGATATCTCTGATATTTACATGGTTTTATGTTGGTTATAAGCATGGTTGAATGATTGGTTTATGTCCTGGTTATTTCATATATTTACTTGTAATTGTTAAATGGATGGATGCAAGACCTAATTGATGATGTATTAGTTCAATGGAGAAGGAGGTGATCCTTCTGGTTATGTTTCATGAGTTGTTTCAGTTGTTTATTCTCTTTCTCATATCCGAGACCTGTAGGTTGCATTGATGCCAAGTGTTTGATAGAATATCAGTCCCAGTTGGGGATGCTCAGGTCTAGTCCTGAGGATGATTTTTTATTGATCAACATTGTTATCATGTTTTTAATGAATTCTGGAAGTTACAACACGTTATGGGAAGAGGCCAGGATTTTGAGCTAGAAAAGCGGCTTAAATCAAGTGGTTGTTGGCACAGAACTAGTAATTTTGGTCCACAATCACTGGCAAGCAAGCTTGTGAGAGTGACTTTGGGTTTCTGGTCACTCCCTTGCCCATGTAATGAAAGCAACTATGGCCTAAGAGCTGTAAAATAACAGTGGGACCTAGGGATAGGTTGTCTGAGTTGTTGACTTGTCTCCTGTTTATTCATGAAGTTGGATGATTGTATGTGATGTTCTATCGATTCCACTTTCTTAAGGTGACATAGGAGGTCGAATCTAATCATAATATCATTTCTCCTCATGTTTACCCCGGTTGGCATGGTTACTTTGGGTACACTTGGGAGGGGGTATTACAGATTGGGTGCTACAAATATGGGTGAATGTGTTGATCATGCATGCATGTCAGTTGCGTGTGTGGCTCTTACACTTGCGTTCCATGTGCTTGTTGCAGTGCATCATATTGATCATGGCAGTAGTAAGGTTATCATGATGAACTTGATGTCTGTTTTATGGAAGGCATTGTCATGATTATACGACTAGTTATAAAATTATATGCAGCTTGATTACATCCCTGTACATTAGCTTGCATTCTTGGTTATTTGATTACATGCCTCTGTCTTATAGGTTGATTACAAGAATTGATCGCTTATGCTCGACTACATTCGGTTATGTGTATGTGTAGTTGATTAGGCATTGCTTATGCAATTGGATAGTCACATGAGGTAATGTGGATACTAGAGTAATGGTTGTTGTCATGCATGGGTTCATAGCATGCAGTGTCGATATGGCCTTGCATTGATGATTGGACCCTAGTTAGTATGATGGTTATGCATTGATGCACATATTGATATATGTCTATATGTTATTATGGTTATGTTGTACTTGGATCATGCTAATTTGATGATCTTGCAGAAAAGGTATCCTCCCTGAGTTATGATAAGGTACATTGATTTATGGTGATTTGGTTTAGCTGACATAGTATACTTGCAGGAAAAAGATCAAATGGCCAGAAAGGTGGTAGACTACATAGAATATCCCTATGAATCAGATGCGAAATGTGGTGTGGGGAACTCTTCTAACTTGGCAGACACATTGAGAAGCTTGAAGGAATAAATAAGGAGTTCCAGAGCAGACAATGACAAAATCATGCAGGCACAAGAGAAACAAACAAAGGTGAATGCGATATTACATCAGAGTTTGTCATATTTGTAGCGACATGGACCTCTTCGGATCAGCCATGGACATGAGGACATAACTAATGGGGCATATGGCAGCAGGTCTCATAGTACACATAGGTCAGATAGATCTTACACGATCAGGGATGGCAGGTTGTTGGACACTCCGGATAGGGGAGGTGACAAACAAAGATATTATTCTAGTTTTAGTTCTGATGGACATCATGGTAATCATCATTATCATTCGTACAGGAGGAATGATAGGGGATATTTTTCGTATGAGTTCAAGAAGGAAAAGCCACCTACCTTTGATGGAGAGATGAAGAAATCGCAAGATGCAGAGGCTTGGTTGCTTGGCATGAGGAAATTATTTAGATTGCATGATTACTCAGAAAACATGAAAGCAAGGATAACCCTTTTTAGTCTCAAAGGTAAAGTGGATATTTGGTGGGAAGATGTGAAGAATGTCAAGGACATACATGAGGATGATTTGATTTGGCATGCATTTGAAAGGCTCTTCAAGGAGAAGTACTTGTCTGAGACATATTATGATGACAGAGTTAAGGAGTTTTATGAGTTGCGGATGGGTTTTATGACAGACGAGGAGTATACTAGCAGATTTCTGGAGCTATTGAGATATGTGCCTTACCACAGAGAGGATAAGGCCAAGGCTTAGAGATTCATTAGTGGATTTCCAATTGCATACAGAGACCGAATTGAGTTCGACGATCCTAGATCATTGGATGAGGCCATTCGAAAGTTGAAGCATTGTTATGAGCAGTCGAAGCGCAAAGTTGAGCTGAAACATGACTTGAAGAGAAACAACAAAGCTAAAGGAAAATGGCCACCAAAGCGAGGAAGACCTCAAGATGCAAGTGAGAAAGATAATGCAGTTCCTTACAAGATATTCAATACAACTGAGAAGGGACATGGAGAGCAACAGGATAGAGGCGGTGGTAGGGAACCATTGCAGTGTTGGATATGTGGTAAGGATCATCGTAAGATGGATTGCACACAATATCAGAGTGGTGGTAGACCATAGATCTATAGTGCTTATGAGGCGCATACAGTTGGTGATGTTGGTCATAACATTCCTCAGATTTATGTAGTTGTGTACAACAGGCAAGAAAATCATTAGGCATTGATCATTGAGATGGACGGTAAGAATTGTGATCAAGTTGTTTGTATTTTGATTGATCTTGGATCTAACTATAGTTATATTAATCTTGACCTGGTGGATAAGTGTGGTTTGAGAAAATAAGTGCATGCAGAATCTTAGTTGGTACAGCAGGCTATAGGTACAAAGAAGCAAGTTCACCATTGGGTAAGAGCTTGTGCATTTGAGTTAAATGGTATGCCTACAACAACGCATTTGAATGTATTGCCATTGGGATCTTATAGTATCATTTTGGGTATGGATTGGTTATACCTTCATAGAACCAAAGTGGATTTCTTCGGCAAGGCCATTGAGTGTGTGGATGATAATGGGGAAAAGGGGACCTTGCAGGGAAAGAAGAAGCCTACATCAGTGAGGATGGTTACCGCTATGCAGGTTAAGCGTAGTTGCAAAAAAGGTTGTGTGATTTCTTCACTACACATTTCTAGTGATAAGGGTAAGGAGGTCAAGGATGCAAAGGTGTTAAGCAGGTAGCCAGTTTTGCAACAGTTTCAGGATGTATTCCCTGAGGACATTACAAAGTTGCCACCTCACAAGGAGGTATAATTTTCTATTGAGTTAGTGTCAGGGGTGACTCCAACATCAAAATCACCTCACAGGATGAGCACACTTGAGTTGGTAGAGTTGAAGTTGCAATTAAAGGAAATGTTGGAAAAATGATACATCAGACCCAGTGTATCACCTTGGGGCGCAACAATGTTTTTCGTAAAGAAGAAAGATGGTACTCTCAAATTGTGGATTGATTATAGGCAGTTGAATAAGGTAACGATCAAGAACATGTACCCTTTTTCAAGGATTGATGATTTGTTTGATCAGCTAAAGGGAGCAACAATGTTCTGTAAGATCGACTTCAGATCAGGATACCATCAGGTATGCATCATGGAAGAGGATATCTTCAAGGTTGCATTCAAGACCAGGTATGGGCATTATGAGTTTATTGTTGTGCCATTCAGTTTGAGTAATACTCCAACTACATGCATGTGTTTGATTAATAGTGTGTTGCATCCTTATTTGGATAAGTTTTTTATTGTATTCATTGATGACATACTGGTATATTCTAAGAATGAGGAAGAACATGTCAAACATTTAGCAGCAATGTTGAGATTGTTAAGAGAGCATCAGTTGTATGCTAAGCTTAGCAAGTGCAGCTTCTTTCAAACTAAGGTACACTACTTGGGACATGTTGTCTCCAAGGAAGGCATAACAGTAGATCCATAAAAGATAAGGGCCATCATGGAATGGGAAACTCCTAAGAATGTAGATGAGGTGAGATCATTCATGGGATTGGCAGGTTACTATAGGAGGTTCATCAGGAACTTCTCACTCATTACATATATTATCATATCACTGCAGTGGAAATGTAAGAAGTTTGAATGGGCAGAAGAATGTGAGGCTAGTTTTGAGCAGCTTAAGCAGTTGTTGACACATACACCAGTGCTAAAGAATTTGGATCCTCACAAGGAGTTTGTAGTATGTACAGATGCTTGCAAGAGGGGACTTAGTTGATTTCCATTGCAAGAAGGACTAGTAGTGTGTTATGAGTCACGGAAACTAAATGAGAATGAGAAGAAATATCCAACGCATGATCTTGATCTAACAACAATTATACATGCATTGAATATTTGGAGACATTATCTTGTGGGAAGGATGTTTACAATGATAAGCAATCACATTAGGTTGAGGTATTTCTTTGACCAGCCGAATCTAAATGCCAGGCAAGCTAGATGGTGGGCTACCCTTAGTGAGTTTGACTTCGAGATCAGATACATCAAAGGGAAGGAAAATCGAGTTGCAAATGCTCTTAGCAGGAAGGTACAGGTAAATCATATAGCAATTATAAGCTCCTATGAGACAGAGTAACAGGATAGGATCTTTCAGGCAGGAGAGCGGGATGACAAATACATGGAGATCATGCACATATTACAACATAATGCAAGCATAGGTACAAGTTTAGGTGCAGGTACAAGTGCAGGGGATCGGGATGTAGATTATCATCTTAATGCAAATGGCTTGGTGAGGTTTCGAGATAGGATCTATGTGTCGAATCGCAGTGAGCTTAATAATCTTATCTTGAGGGAGTTTCATGTGAAATTATATTTAGGTCATCCAAGATATAAGAAGACATTGACGGTGGTGAAGAAGTTTTACTATTGGCCGAATTTGAAGAAGGAAGTAGCAGAGTTCATGGCTAGATGTTTATACTGCCAGTAGGTAAGGGCAGAATGCAAGCATCCAGGTGGTCTGCTACAGCCTATTACGATTCCATAATGGAAATGGGAGGTCATTTCCATGGATTTCACCACAGGTCTTCAGAGGACAATGAGGCAGCATGATTCTATTATGGTCGTGGTTGACAAGTTGAGCAGGTAGGTAACTTCATTCCGGTGAAGACTACATATTTAGCTAGTTAGGTAGCATAGGTGTTCATTAGAGAGATAGTGAGACTACATGGTGTTCCAAAGAAGATTGTGTCAGATAGGGGTGCAAAGTTCACTTCCAAGTTTTAGAAGGATCTATTTGTAGGCTTGGGTACAGAATTGGCCTTCAGTACAGCTTATCATCCGCAGAAAGATGGTCAGACAGAGAGGGTTAATAGGATCTTGGAAAACGTGATGAGGATGTAGAGGGGTATCTTCCATTGGTTGAGTTTTCATACAATAATGGTTATCAGGAGTCCTTGAGGATGAGTCATTTAGACGCATTTTATGGACAGAGTTGCAACACTCCCATCGATTGGAGTGATCCAGTGAACGGGGTAGTTATTGGACCGGACATGTTGGCAGACATGGAGCAGGAAATGCAGGTTATAAAGAAGAATCTAAATGAAACATAGGATGGACAGAAGAGTTATATAGATCAGCATAGGGTTTTCAAGGAGTTTCAGGTTGGGGAGCATGTGTGTTTGCGCATCAAGCCTAAGAAAAGCTCTTTGAGGATTGGTTCATGTGCCAAGTTGGCACCGTGGTATTGCGGGCCTTTCGAGATTCTTGAGAGGATTAGACCAGTGGCATATCAACTTGCACTGCCTCCAACAGTGAAATTCCATGATGTTTTTCATATTTCATTGCTTAATAAGTACATAAAGGATTTTGATCATGTTATTGATTGGTCTGTATTGCAGGTGGAGCAAGAAGGAGAGTTCGAGTCAGAGCCTTAGTGAATATTGCAACGAAAGCATCTCATGCTTAGGAACAAAGCCATAGAGCAAGTTAAAGTGTAGCGGAAGCACTTTGGGCCTGAAGAAGCTACATGGGAGATGGTGGATCAAATGTGGGCCCTATATCTTTCATTGTTTGCCGGTTGAGGCAAAGCAGTTTTGGTTTGATGTTGGTTTATGTTTGACATATGTTTTGTTGATGTTTTGATATTTGTATATGTATATGTATATGGATTGAAATACCACCATGAGCTAAGTTATAAAGATCCAATAAGCAGTATGGTTATTATCTTGTCATATTGTCATGACGTTTTGCTTTTGAGTAGGTCCTTCATTGTAAATACTGCAACGAGATAAGTTATAAAGCTCCATAGGCAGTATGTTTTATTTTCAACTGCTTTTTTGAGGTCTTGGCGTGGTTTAACACGAGGATGGTGTTCCCCAAGGGGGAGGGTTCTGTAACAACCCTGGTGAAAAGTTCATGTAATAAAAGTTAATAAAGGAAAAAATAAGACCATGATTAAGGGACACTTATACCAAGCCGAATGTTGGACAAAGATATCCTAGTGGGCATTACTGGATGTGTCTTGTGGTTAAGTAAAATTGGAAAAGGCTAAGGAAAATGAATTAAAAGGAAAAAATGAATTTTTGGCACATTTATTTATGAAAATAAAGGAAATTAGGAGAAAAGTAAGGTGAAAGGTCACAGGTTGCATGTGAGGAGGAAATTGAAGGAAAATAATGGAAAATGAAGAAAATAGAGGCCTCATTCATAAAAAGGCTTATGAGGATCAGTTGGTAACTTTTTATCAGTTCAAGTTTGGAGCTCTCTCATTATTCTCTCTCTCTCTCTCTCTCTCTCACTCTTGGTCACTTAAAGTTTTCTTGGAGAACTCTAGTTTGGAGCAAAGGAAAGGGAAAGCAAGGAAAAGAAAGGAAAAGCAAGCAAGCATCAAGGAAAGGAATGCAAGACTCAAGTAGATTTAGCAGGAATACTTGCAAGTAACCTTTTGCATGTGTCATTTCCTATCTGGTTTGGACATGCATGGCTTTTCATGTTGGTGTATGGTTCTCTTGTTGTCGGTGGCATGGTTTTGCCGGGTTACGGCAGTGGATTTCAGCCTAGCCTAACCTTTTTCGTGATTCCATGGTATGTTGGGATGTTATTTCAGTTTTTGAGCTTTGGAATTGTCGAATGGATTTCAGAATATTGGGCAGAGGTGGTTTCAAGGTTCATTCCCAAAGTCCTAGGAATCCCTTGACCAGTTTTGGCGGGATACAAGGTATAGCCTAAGGGAGCAGTGTCGGTTTAGGGCCTAGTGATCTGGGTTTGGATTGTGGTAAAGCCTAAAAGACAAGGAGATGAAAAATTCCTCAAGGATAGTGATGGATTCCATATGGAATTCCAAGTTCAGTTTGGTTGTGATCGAAGCACCTGTTTTGGTGTGATCACGGTTTGATGAGGGTGCAGGTGGTGTAACCTCTCGATTCCCTTGGTTGTTCTTGGACTGGTTGTTCTATGATATCTTACATTCATGCTTGGAATATGGCATGGAGGTGACTGGCTGAAAGAGAGATTTGGTTCAACGATGTCTATGGTCGGGTGGTACGTGGAAGTCCCGAACTTGGTCAGATTTTCCTATGATCAATAAAAGCTAAGTTCTCTTACTTTTGCATTGATTTATATGTGGATTTAATAGCTATAATATCTTTGATATTTATATGGTTTTGTGTTGGTTATAAGTATAGTTGAATGAATCGTTTATGTCATGGTTATTTCATATATTTACTTGTAACTATTAAATGGATGGATGCAAGACCTAATTGATGATGTAGTAGTTCAATGGAGAAGGAGGTGATCCTTCTAGTTATGTTTCATAAGTTGTTTCAGTCATTTATGCTCTGTCTTGTATCCTAGACCTGTAGGTTGCATTGATGCCAAGTGTTTGACATAATGTCAGTCCTGGTTGGGGATGCTCAAGCCTAGTCCTGAGGGTGATTTTTGATTGATCAACATTGTTATCATGTTTTTAATGAATTCTAGAAGTTACAACAAGTTCTGGGCAGAGGCTAGGATTTTGGGCTAGAAAAGTGGCTTAAATCCTGGGGTCGTTGGCACAGAACTAGCAATTTTGGTCCACATTCGCTGGCAAGCAGGCCTATGAGAGCGACTTTGGGTTTTTGGTCGCTCCCTTGCCCATAGCATGAGAGCGACTATGGCCTAAGAGCTGCAGAATAGCAGTGGGACCCAGGGACATGCTGTCTGAGTGGCTAACTTGTCTCCTGAGGGTTCTGTTGATGATGTTGGATGATTGTATGTGATGTTTCGTCAATTCCACTTCCTTAAGGTGACATAGGAGGTCAAATCTGATCATAGTAGCATCTCTCCTCATGTTTACCCCGGTTGGCATGGTTACTTTGGGTAGACTTGGGAGGGGGTGTTACAGGTTGACTCGGAAATTTTATAAAGAACCAAATTTGTAGTTATTTAAGCTCCCATATTCATATAATTGTCCTTTTCCCCAGGCTAATTCCCACTTTTGGATAATGAATTATTGATCTTTTCACATTTGGGATCTCAGTATTGGTAATGGTCCATAGTTTAAATCATGCATGATAACCAAAGGTAACCATGTCAAAGTTCCATGGAACCGTGATTATACACAGTTCCTCATTGTCGGGGTTCTTTAACTCTTAAGGGTTTGACCTCGTAGTGGTGTTCACTCTATGGATTTTGGTAACATTCTTATCTACAAGATTGTTTCATTATTGTTTCTCATCACATAGTTTTATTTACATTTGGTTTTGTTGTTGTTTGGGTTTATGTTTCCTTTCCTGGTATCGTTGTATTATTTTATTTATGATATCTCGTGTGATATTTTTTATGAAATCATTTTTTTAAGCATACGCATCGACTTTGTGCCCTTGATTTAATTCATTGCATAGTGTGCTTGGCACTTTCCACCTCGAAATCTACCTTTCTTGGGCTTGCATGGAACTCGTTGAAGAATGTAACTAGTGTTGGTCTTCATAATTGTATTTGATTCATGATGTAATTTATTTATCAAAAGAAAGAAAAAGAAATTTTATTATTAAATAAATTGACTTATTAAAGCATGGGTTTCATGCTTAGGTCAATTGTTTTTAGGTCAAGTCCTCCATTGAATGCTTCTATGGTTTATGTCAAGTGTCCTTGTCCATGTCATATTGTAAAGAACCTTTATTGGGATTTATTTGTCGAAGAAGAAATTTATTTTATTGTAAAATAGATCAATTAGGCCTCCTCCATCAAGTCGGCCTCAAACTGGACAAGTCAACCTATTCTAAGGGTCATAATCAGTATATAAAGGCAACAACTCGACCTCATTTGTTAGTCACTCACAACAAGTTCAATCTGCAACTTTTTGGGATAAAAAAAGTGAGAATTTCAAGGAAGAAGAATAAAAAGGAGAGTGAAGGAGAAGAGGTCTCTTACAAATATAAGAATTCAAAATTATCTCTCTTTTTCCCACACGTGTGAAGTCACTGGAGGGGCCAAAATTCTACAGTTCCTGGGGAGGCCAAAATTCTGAAGTTGTTGGTGAAGTTGGGGCCATCATTTTTGGGATGATGTTGGGCTATAGCTAATGGACAAGAAAGAAACTATTGAAGGTTGTTGTACCTCATTGGAAATCTGACTTGGTGGAGGAGGAAGGTTTGCATGTCTAAGGTCTTTGGTCCCTAGCTATGCACCTATATCTAGTGTCCTTGATCTTCGTGTTTTGGATTTGGTAATTTCTTGATGAACTAAAATAAAAGAAGAACATAAGAAATATAATAATAATAATTCAAAGAAATCAAAATTAATTATCAAAAGGGAAAATTTATATTCCTTTTCGATTTTCTAACATGGTATAAGAGCTAAGGTGAAGAAGGAAGAAAAAGGCAGGTTAGAAATCTATTGAGGAAGATAAGATAAACGAAATGTCATTAATGAAAAAGGATCATATAAAGTGACAAATCTAATATCGACAAGAATTATGCCAAACTCAATGAAAGGATAGAACAAACTAGAAGGATCCTCTAACTGTAATGCCTAGAAAAAGAGGATAGATCTCATTCTTGAAAAGAACAATTTTTTGGATCTCATTAAAGGAAAAGTCAAAAGCCCTACAAATGAATCAAGTGATGCAAAGAAATCAAAGTTTAGACAAAATCGGAATCATGGTTACGAACCTAATAGTGGATGGAGTAAAGGACGACCTCATTCCATACATATCCAACATAAATTCTGCTCAAGAAATGTATGCGGCTATCTCCAAATTGTTCACCATCAAGAACATTGGTCAAATAGCAAGCCTCGAGAATTAATTAAGGACTATTAAGATGACAAAAGATGATATTGTATCATCCTAATTTATAAGGATATCTAGAATCAGAGTTGAATTCCAAGCAATAGATGCATTTGTCCCAAAAAAGTATCTCGTAGTTATAACTCTTTTATGACTACCAAAATATTGGAGTGCTTTTGCATCAGGAATTAACAGTTGGAAGGACTCTCCAACATTTAAACAAATATGGAATTTATGTAGTCAAGAAGAAGCTCGAGTCTCATTGGTAAAAAACAAGGAGTATGAAGAAGAAAACACATCAAATGCCTATTCTTCTCATCACAAGAAAAAGGGAACCTTCAAGAAGTTCAAATGACCAAAGAAGAAAGTTGACCTATCCAAGATCGAACGTTACAACTGTCACAAGTAGGGTCACTACAAAATTCATTGTCCAAAGAGTCCAAGGAATAAGAAGAGATAAAGAGAATATGTGAATATTGTTGATGAAGGTCCACTAAAGAAGAACAAGGTTGAAGAATTCAAGATCAAATATCCATTTTCCAAGGACTCTTAGGGAATAATACCCCTCACATATCCTTCTATTTTAAAGTTTTGAATTGTTTTCCTTTAGGTTTTGAATTTGTAGGTCTAATATATCTTGTTATAAAATTCCTTGAATTATTTTTTATGAGTTATAAGTATCCCTCAAGATTAGATTAAGAGGGAGCCCTCACCATTTTAGCAAGGATAAGTATCTTGTTTCTTGTCTCCTCTTTTAAGTTTGGTTTCCCTCTCATATCAAGATTTGTTTGTATTATATGCTAATAAACTTTTCTTTATATTTTCCTTGGTATGAAAAGATTGCAGAATACTCAAAGGTTATAGAGGAAACTTCAAAAGATAGATTTTTTGTTGCAAAGGAAGCACTTCAAGAACTGATGTCCCACAAGGTTTGTTAGGAAACAACTCAAGGTATGTCTTAGACTATAAGCTTTGTCATAAACTTCTCTTCGTATAAAAGGTACGATCATTCTTCTTTTAATTTTGCTTTACATTACATATATCGTTATGTCTAGGATTTTGAATCATAAAGATTTTTGCTAAGGTGATTAATTATTATATTGAATCTACCCTCGTTATATTATCATTCTTGTGGAACCAAAAGGTTCACTATAAAACCCTAACCTAAGGGTATGTCAATATTGATTATGAAACCCTAGTCCACTTAGGGTTGTTGATGAAATATAGAAAACCTATTCATTTTATGTTTAGGGTTTTGGTATTGTTATGATATAAACCTTAGTCCTTTAAGGTTTGTTGTTGATGTCTAAGTTATGTATTGAAATCCTAGATATTTAGGGTTTGGTAAATTAGGGTTTATAAGTAAGATAAGGTCTTAGTATCAAAACCCTAGGTGTATATTCGTCTGTATGATCAAAACACTAGTCTAAATAAAATTTTTGTATATCTAACTTTCATGTATTTATGTTTGTGTCTTGGGTTTACCTAGTAAATATTGACGAGAAATGCATCCTATATATGTATATACGAGTATGTTAGCCTAATTATTGTTCTAAATTCTAGGGTTTGTAATAAATCCCTAGTAGAAGATTGATATTCTAGGATATGATGATATTTCTTCTTGATATGATTTAATTTTGATGATAAAATCTAGGGTTTGCAACAAACCCTAGTCGAGTCTAACTTGTAAATTCTGGAAATTGTTGAAAGCTTAGATGCATAATAGAATTGTTCTTTGATTGAATTGATTATATCTAAGGATTTTTGTCACAAATATGGAATCTAGGGTTTGCAATGAATCATAGTAGAGTTTGACATATACCTCTAAGAGTAATATTAAGGCCCTAGATGTAATGAGACTGATATCTTGATTGAGTTGCTCTAAGTCTCGATGACGAAGTATATGGTTTATGAAAATAACCATATCAAAAGGAGGAAGTATGTTTCTCTTGATTATGCACCTAACTGGGTTTAGGTTCTTGATATTCTTACTTTATAGTAATGTGATTTTGATATGGTTAACTTCATGCTTCTATATGTGTGTATTTGGTTGTACTTGCTACTAAAGTGTTGCAGGTACGTAATCTTCAAGATGATGAAGATGTTTGTATGATAATGATAAGCATAAGAAAGTGGACGATCTCCCTAAGTTAAGAGGGAGCCCGGATAGAAGAAAGAATATATTTCCCCAGTTAAGAGGGAGGACATATTATGACAATAAATACCATGAAGTAAGCAAAAGATGAATACTTGAGAAGATCTAAATAAGTATTTGGTGTTGCTAAATAAATGAAAGAATAAGAAAGCTTCCGAAAAATTATATATGGATAAATTGTTGATGAAAGCAACATCCGAATGATTGAGAACCCCAAAGGTTTGTGTTTACTTTTATATATTTGAAATTTTATTGTTGATTAGGCTTTGTGTGTCTCTCTCCATAAACAGGTTGAACACTTTGGAAGCATGCTTGGATAAATGGATATATCTAGTTTGATAGGGAGAGTTGAATCATCTGATGGTGGATGCTTGGGAGGAAATTTGGTCGGCCTATGTGTTGATGTCTAGATCCTGAAGAGGGAGGGCGACGTTGGTCTTGTAGCTCTGACCTTGGATACACACCTAGATCTCTGGGTTGATGGTTATCTAGTAAGTCTGATGGTACCTAGAGTGGTTGAAAGCTTGAGTCCATCTTAGTCCCGCTTGGATAGATTACCCTAGTAAGTAATCTAGTCTGCAACACTGAGTGTGCTAGATGTATTTGTAGTTCATCTTAGAGATCTTCCATGTACCTCTATAGACATAGGTAATTATGAATACCTCCCTAGTTAAAAGGGAGTGTTGAAGAATGTAACTAGTGTCGGTCTTCATAATTATATTTGAGTCATGATGTAATATATTTATTAAAAGAAAGAAAATAAATTGACTTATTAAAGCATGGATTTCATGCTTGGGTCAATTGTTTTTAGGTCAAATCCTGCATTGAAGTCTTCTATGGTTTATGTCAAGTGTCCTTGTCCATGCCATAATGTGAGAGAACCCTTCTTGGGATTTATCTGTCAAATAATAAATTTGTTTTATTGTAAAATAGGTCAATTAGGCCTCTTCCACTAAGTCGGCCTAATCTGAGGGACAAAATCACTATATAAAGGCAGCAACTCGACCTCATTTTCCACTCACTCACAACAAGTTTGATCTGCAACTTCTAGGGCCAAAAAAAAGTGTGAATTTCAAGGAAGAAGAAGAAAAAGGATACAGAAGGAGAAGGAGGTCTCTCACAAACACAAGAAGTTGAAATTCTCTCCCTTAAGCTGTTGGAGGGGCCGAAATTTTGCAGTTGCTGGGGAGGCCAAAATTCTAAAGTTGTTGGTGAAGTTGGGGCTGAAATGTTTGGGTTGATGTTGGGTTGTAGCTGCTAGACAAGAAAGAAATTATTGAAGGTGGTTGTATCTCATTAGAAAGCTAACTTGGTGGAGGAGGAAGGTTTGTAAGTCTAATATATTGGTCCATCTCACTTTTAATTACTGAAGGAAGAGTTCTTGACTGGGTTTTCCCCTATATAAGGGTTTTTCCTTGGCTATGCGCCTACATCTAGTGTCCTTGATCTTCGTGTTTTGGATTTGGTAATTACTTAATGAACTAAAATAAAAGAAGAACGTAAGAAAGATAATAATAATAATTCAAAGAAATCACAAGTAATTATCAAAAAGGGAAAAGCTTCTGCCTTTCTGATTTTCTAACAGAACTTTGACTAGGAAAACCCTTGCCTCTCTATATGCCCTTCTAGTCACTCTTTATCGCATGTCATTCCAGCTAAAATTTTCATAGCCTTCACAACTACGAACACTTTGTTGTACCAACCTCTTCCTAGCCTTTTGGCTAGTGATAATCTCAGTGACATATGCCACTTTGCCACCTAGTCTCCTACTTTTTCCAACTTGGAAGTTTTCTTTGCCAACTCAGACTTCAAATATTTTTCACATGATCCTAACTCCTCTACTTCATTGTTTTTATCAATATTCCCCCTAGCAGGTCGGTTCCTGGGCATAGGGGTGGTAGGCGTGGTCAAACCACTAACTTTACTCCAATGGATAGTCATGCCATCTCCTCTTCATAGCCTCTAGCAAAGGCTCATGCTCGTAGCTCATTTTCCTATCACTAAGAGATTATTCTTGAATTGGTTTGTCATGAGATTGAACATGTGGAAGCTATTGTGTGCTATAGTAATCACTTTATCCCTGATACCCATGTCGACATTGCCACCCAAGAATGAATTCTTGATACGGGAACCTCCTCTTAGTCCCATTTTTCTTAGTATTTGCAAGCTATAAATATATATTAGCACACAAATATCCTCATGGGGTGTGTACTCACAGACAAAGTCGACACCTAGCAAGAAATCACAATCTGAATTGCAGAATTGGAGGATAAAATTGGCCATATTAATCATAAGCTAACCATTATAGCTAGTAGATTAGCTAACGTCACTTTCGCCTTGGGTGAGGAAGGTAATTCATAGTCGTAGATGCACAAGGATCCTCCTCACTAGTTTTCATAATCCACTAGAATTTTACACTAGGTGATATATTTTGTTTAGCTATATCATAGTATGTAAAGGCTTGCAACAACGAGGTTATCTATAACATGTTTTGTCTAAAGGATGCATTGATTCAAAGAGGTACTAGTAACCTCCAAACATTGAACTTGTGCTACTGGTATGGTTTCCCTTCGGCCATACCAATAGTAATATATATTTGTATATGTAATTTCCTTTTAAAGTGATGCAAAGTGAATAACATTACAAAAAAAAAAAATAGCAAATTGTTGTAGTAAGCATATTCAAAATGTGACGTGCATGCCTAGTATAAAGAACTTAATCTTAGTTTCAACCATAATTGATTGAGGTTTGAAGGTAGAATTTGTAAAGTCACAATGTGTGGTGAATGATATGCATGATCACTTCAAGGTTATTGCAACAATATTTAGAGTTGGAGGCTTATATAAGCATGATGTGACAAATAGGAGAGATTAAGCATTGACATCTACAACCATGACAACAAAAGTTCTTTGGCACAAAAGTGTGGCCACCTTAACTATCATGATTTGTTACTACTTCAAAAACAAGGAATGAATATTTTGTATGTGAAGGGTGTACATTGGGTATGTTGTAGGGAATAGTCATAGATAAAAGAAAAAGAGATGTTCTTGAACTTGTGCATAGAGATGTGTGTGGTCCTATGCAGACTTGATTGCTTGGTGGATCATACTATTTTTTTTAACTTTATTAATGTTGTGTGTGGAGCATGATTGTTCAGAGGTCTTTGTTTCAGCCGGATGTATACCCTAGGAAGTTTGTACACCCCTCCACGCGGGGGGGTGCGGGGGGACTTGTCCCCCCTGCGGGGGGTCCGGGGGGGCCGATCCCCCCCAGCTAGGGGGTCAGGGGGCCAGCGGTCCCCTGGTGGGGGCTCGAGGGTAGCACCCCCGAACCTAAAAACAAATGTAAAATTGCCTTGTAAAAGTATAGTAATTTCTAGTCAATCTGGACCGTTCATTAGGCAGATGATCTGATGGTAGAACTAATGTTTAGTTTAGGGTTTTTTGCCCTAGAAGGCAACCCCTCTCTTTGTATGAGGGCATTGTATTGGAGGCTGAGATATAGATGTGTATTCTGTGAGCGAGAAACTGAGAGGTGAGACTGTGAGAGAAAGCAGAGGATATTACAGCGGATTTGCTGTAGGTTGTGTCTCTTCATTTTGCTGGATAATAGAAAGGAAGGACTGGCTGTTCGGGGTGGACGTAGCCCAAACTGGGTGAACCACGTATATTTGTGTCTCTCTTGTTTTATGCATTCTCTGTGTTTATATTTCTGCAATATTTTATGTGTTCCATTGCTCCGTAATATATAATTTTCTAACAAATGGTATCAGAGCCGAAGGTCTATTTGGCTGATAAACTCGCAGGAAAGAAGGGTTCCTGGTTCGAGTGGGAGCAATGGCGGAAGATGGTAAGTTTAGGGTCGAGAAATTTAATGGCCAAAACTGCTCACTTTGGAAGATGCAGATGGAAGATTATTTGTATCAGAAAGATCTGTACCTACCATTGGGCGGAAAAACAAAGATGCCGACGGGTATGACAGATGAAGAATGGAACCTTCTCGATAGAAAGGCACTCGGAACAATACGGTTGTGCCTCGCTGCATCAGTCGCCTTCAACATTTCGAAGGAAACAACGACGGCGTTGTTGAAACTATATGAAAAACCCTCAGCCTCAAACAAGGTATTTCTCATGAAACGGTTATTTAATATGAAGATGTCGGAAGGTGGATCTGTTGCAGACCATTTAAATGATTTTAATACTGTTACAAGTCAGTTATGTTCTATAGGGGTAAACTTTGATGATGAAGTTAGAGCTTTGTTATTCTTGTGCTCATTACCAGAAAGTTGGAATGGTTTAGTAATGGCCATTAGTAACTCTGTGTCTGGATCTAGTACTTTAAAGTTTGATGATGTTGTCGGTGCTATCCTTAGCGAGGAAATGCGACGGAAAAGCTCTGGTGAGACATCGGGTAATGCTTTGAGTGCAGAGTCTAGGGGAAGAAAAATGGAAAGAGGAAAGAGCTCAGGATATCGCAGTAAATCAAGGAAAGGCAGATCCAAGTCCAGATCAGGGATAGTGTGCTGGAAATGTGGAAAGAAAGGACACCTAAAGAAAGACTGTAGATCTCGGAAGGGAAAAGAAGGAGATGCACAGCAAGAAAACAATCACGAAGAAAATGTGACAGGTGAGGTGTTACAAGATGCTTTGATTCTTTCTTTCGAAAATATTACTGATTCCTGGGTGGTAGATTCAGGGGCCTCATTCCATGCCACACCTGATAAGAAATACTTTCATGACTATGTTCAAGGAGATTTTGGACAAGTTCGTTTGGGTGATGATAAACCCTGTAAAATTATTGGAATGGGTAAGGTTCTTGTAAAACAACAGAATGGAAACCAATGGCTACTAAAGGAGGTAAGGCATGTTCCAGATCTAAAGAAAAATCTGATTTCAACAGGGCAGCTAGGCGGTGAAGGTTGTGTGACAGCTTTCACAAATAAAGCTTGGAAGGTCACCAAAGGAACCCTTGTAATAGCAAAAGGCGAAAAGGTTGGTACATTGTATTTATGCAATGGTATTTCTAACTCTGTTAATGCTTTAACTTCCAAAGGAGCAGATGTAGCATTATGGCATCATAAGCTCGGACACATGAGTGAAAAGGGGATGAAGATTCTTCACTCAAGGAATTTGTTGCCGGGTTTGAAGAATGTTGATTTGGATTTCTGTGAGAATTGCATTTATGGAAAACAGAAGAGAGTCAGATTTCTCAGAGTTTGGAAAGAAAAGAAGAGCGAAAAATTAGAGCTTGTGTATACAGATGTATGGGGACCTGCTCAGGTATCATCTCTTGGTGGCTCTCGTTATTATGTTACTTTTATTGATGATGCAACTAGAAAAACTTAGATTTATTGTATTAAGAATAAATCTAATGTATTTGATACTTTCAAGAAATGGAAAGCTTTGCTTGAGATTGAGACAGGAAAGAAATTGAAGTGTCTTAGATCAGACAATGGAGGTGAATATTGCAGCAAAGAGTTTGATAGGTATTGTTCAGAACATGGAATTCGCAGAGAGAAGACAGTTCCAAGAACACCACAAGAAAATGGTGTATCAGAAAGGATGAACAGAACAATCATGGAGCGTGCAAGGTGCATGAGATTGCATGCAGGATTGCCTTTACAGTTTTGGGCAGATGCTGTAGATACTAATGTTTATCTAATAAACAGAGGGCCTTCAAGTTCCTTGGATGGTGGTGTTCCGGAGGAAGCATGGACAGGTAAAAAGGTAAACTACTCCTTTTTAAAGCCTTTTGGTTGTGAGGCCTTTGTCCATATTGATAAAGAAAATAGAACAAAGCTTGAGGAAAAGTCAAAGAAATGTACCTTTATTGGATATGGTGTTAATGATTTTGGTTATCGCTTATATGATTACGAAAATCACAAAATCATTAGGAGCGGAGATGTAATATTCAATGAAAAGGTCTTGTATAAGAACCAGTTGCAGGAAAAGAAACAGGAAAAAGAAAACAAGGAATACGCAGTTCTTGATGAAATCACTGAAAAGGTAAAGGTGCCTGAAAATAATAATAATCAACAACAACAACCACCACAACAGCAACAGGCACCCCAAACACCTGAAAGTGGTGTTAAAAGATCTACCAGGATAAGTAGACCCCCTGAACGATACTCTCCTTCATTATATTATTTATTGTTGACTGATTCTGGTGAACCCGAATGTTATGAAGAAGCAATGCAGGTTGAAAGCAGGAAGAAGTGGGAGGTAGCCATGGAAGAAGAGATGGACTCCTTAATGCATAACCAGACTTGGGATTTAGTCAGGTTTCCTACAGGAAAAACTACATTGAAGAATAAATGGGTTTACAGGCTGAAGGAAGAAGATGGAGGAAAACAGAGGTACAAAGCTAGACTTGTGGTGAAGGGGTTTGCACAGAAGAAAGGTATTGATTTTGATGAAATATTTTCTCCTGTTGTTAAAATGACTTCAATCAGAACTATTTTAAGTCTTGTAGTAGCTGAAGATTTGCATCTTGAGCAGTTAGATGTAAAGACAGCCTTTCTCCATGGGGATTTGGAGGAAGAGATATATATGCAGCAGCCACAAGGATATGAGGTGAAAGGGAAGGAGAAACTAGTGTGCAGGTTGAAGAAGAGCTTGTATGGCTTAAAACAGGCTCCAAGGAAGTGGTATCTAAAATTTGACAAGTTTATGTCTGAACAAGGTTATACTAGATGTCACTCTGATCATTGTGTTTATCTGAAAAAGCAAAATGATGGTAGCTATATTATATTGTTATTGTATGTGGATGACATGCTTGTTGCATGATCTAACATGCAGGAAATAAATGTACTCAAAAGAAAATTGGCAAATTCATTTGCAATGAAGGATTTGGGAGCTGCAAAACAAATCCTTGGTATGAGAATCACTAGAGACAGGAAAAATCGCAAATTAACATTGTCTCATAATGAGTACATACAAAAGGTGTTGAAAAGATTTAATATGCACAATGCAAAACCAGTTAGTACACCTTTTGCTATCCATTTCAAACTTAGTAGGGAAATGTGCCCAAAGACCCAAGAAGACATGGATTATATGTCTAATGTTCCATATGCATCAGCAGTTGGAAGCTTAATGTATGCAATGGTCTGCACAAGGCCTGATATTGCACATGCAGTGGGAGTTGTAAGCAGGTACATGAACAATCCAGGAAAGGAACATTGGATGGCAGTGAAATGGATTCTCAGATATTTGAAAGGTACCACAAATCAAGCATTATGCTTTGGTGGTGCAAACATTTCTCTACAGGGATATGTTGATGCAGATATGGCAGGTGACAGGGATAATAGGAGGAGCACTACAGGATATGTATTTACTTTTGGTGGAACAGCTGTCAGTTGGATTTCAAAAATCCAAAGTGTTGTTGCACTTTCAACAACAGAAGCAAAGTATGTTGCTGCTACAGAGGCTAGTAAAGAAATGATTTGGTTACAAAGGTTTATGGGTGAATTGGGTAAGGAGCATGATATGGGCACGTTATACAGTGATAGCCAAAGTGCCATTCATCTTGCAAAGAACTCAGCATTTCATTCTAGGACTAAACACATACAGCTCAAGTACCATTTCATACGATCAGTGTTGGAAGATGGAGAGTTGAAGCTGGAAAAGATACACACTAGCCAGAATCCTGCAGATATGCTAACAAAAGTTGTAACCAGGGAGAAACTGAGAATATGCTCAGTTTCAATTGGTCTTCAAGGATAACGATGAAGATGAGAAACAACCAGGTCCAAATAGGAGCCATTGTCCAGCAAATGAAGCAGCGATGGAGTTTCTACAATCATTCTCCAAGTGGGAGATTGTTGTGTGTGGAGCATGATTGTTCAGAGGTCTTTGTTTCAGCCGGATGCATACCCCAGGAAGTTTGTACACCCCTCCACGTGAGAGGGGTGCGGGGGGACTTGTCCCCCCCCCCCCCCCCCCCCCAGGGGTCCAGGGGGGCCGATCCCCCCCGGCTAGGGGGTCGGGGGGCCAGCGGTCCCCCGGCGGGGGCTCGGGGGCAACACCCCCGAACCTAAAAACAAATGTAAAATTGCCTTGTAAAAGTATAGTAATTTCTAGTCAATCTGGGCCGTTCATTAAGCAGATGATCTGACCGTAGAACTTATGTTTATTTTAGGGTTTTTTGCCCTAGAAGGCAACCCCTCTCTTTGTATGAGGGCATTTTATTGGAGGCTGAGATATAGATGTGTATTCTGTGAGCGAGAAACTGAGAGGTGAGACTGTGAGAGAAAACAGAGGATATTACAGCGGATTTGTTGTAGGTTGTGTCTCTTCATTTTGCTGGATAATAGAAAGGAAGGACTGGTTGTTCGAGGTGGACGTAGCCCAAACTGGGTGAACCACGTATATCTGTGTCTCTCTTGTTTTATGCGTTCTCTGTGTTTATATTTTTGCAATATTTTATGTGTTCCATTGCTCCGTAATATATAATTTTCTAACAATTAATAATTGCACAAAATATAATTGGGTTTACTTTATGAGAAAGAAAAGTGATGTATTTGAATACTTTAAAGAGTTTAAAAATATGGTTGAGAAGTAAACACGAAAATACATCAAATCTCTCTGATCAGATCAAGGGGGAGAATATACATTAGGTTTATTCACCAAGTATTGAAAATCCCATCGAATTGTGCAAAAATATACAATGTCATATACTCCACAACAAGATGGAGTAGCTGAAAGAAAGAACAAAACTTTAGTGGAATGTGGACAAAGCATGACAAAATGTAAAAATATTACTAGTGTTTTTGGGCTGAATTATTAGTATTGTTTATTTGAAAAATAGAATTCCAACTAAAATTTTAGACCATACAGCTTCTTTTGAATCTCTTTATGGTTACAAAGCAACATTAAGTCATTTAATAATTTTTGGAAGTAAATCATTTTCTCATGTTCCTAAAGGAAATAGGAAAAAACTTGATGCAAAAACAATCAAGTCCATTTTTATTGGTTATTGTTTCGATCACAAATCACATAAGATGTTTGATCCATGCACACATAAAAAATTTGCAAGTATAGATGTGTTATTTCATGAGCATGTAGATGAAGGATATAAGGTAGATAGTTATGATTCATGACATATTCCTTATGATTATGATGATAATGTCAAAAAAGTAGTAGATGATAAACAAGAACAAAAAGGGAGGAAGAATATAATGGCATGGAGACTTCAAACAACTAAAGAACACTAAGAAGATGAGGTGATTCACCAGAAAGCATAAGAGTGGGTGACAACATTGAAGCACCAAGGAAGTCATCACGTCAAAATCAACTACCTAAAAGGTATGAACCTATATTGCAGTTAATCTGGTAATTGTTTTCCTATATTTAAATAATTATTTGTCCCAACAAATTAATTTACTGTAAATATTGAATAAAATTACAACTAAAAATTTCACCAATTAAATAAACCACATGAACTGAAAAAATACACACATAAAATAGACATCGAAATTTTTGGACAAATTGTCCCTAGAAAAACCTCAATGTGGGGAAACCAGTGCTGCAGATGGTTTTATTATTCTTTAGCAAATTTGTAATTAAAATTTTACTTAAATTGATTGCCATAAACTGACAAAGCTCTGGAAAATTATTTTCTTCACTTCTGCAAGATAATTCAATCTCTTGGAATCAATTTGGCCCTCTAAGAATCAATTTGGCCTCTAAGAATCAATTTGGTCCTCTAAGAAGCAATTTGGCCTCTAAGAATCAATTTGGCCCTCCTATATGACCTAGATTTGACCCACACTTGCGACCTAAAGAAAACTTGTCCTCCACTGGAAACTCAAACCACTTGGAGAAATAATTAAAACTCCACTCGGAAATTGATCTTCACTAGTAAACTCAACTTTCCTCCTACAACTTAATCTCTCTAGAAAAAATGTCCTCACTCTATAAAATTGGTCTTCTTCTTGTAATTCACACCACTGGAGAAATTAGACCCACTGTAGCATAATTCGACCTCCTTCTGGATCTGAGAATCTGGAGATCACTATGAAGAAGTCTCTTTCACAAATCTCTTCTCGATCACTATTGAAATCCTCTATTGATACCCATTCTATCATTGCACCTTGCTTAATCGAATTGTGTCTCCAAGATGCATATCAAATTCTTCTTATAATCTCTTGTTGAGCAATTTATGAACAATAGCTAATCATGATTGATGGCTAAGATCATCTTAACTCCATCAAACAATTTTTCTAGAAGTCACTAGAGAGAAATCAACTTGTCTCAATTAATACTAGTTAATTAACCATTTTCCTTGAGTTAGACTTAGAAAAATAATTAAAAACTAGTTAATAATCTAATTAAGACATTTTCACTTATAAAATTAAACTAGTCTTGGAGATAATTAATCTTGACTCATTAAATTGTGTCTAAATTCATCATATTTTAGTTTTAAAGGAAGAATCTATGAACAAACTCATGGAAGCAATGGGCTTACCCTCATCACCAATTGTTGCCATTGATTTCTAATGTAACAACCCCGGTTTCATGTAATAAAAGTTAATAAAGGAAAAATAATAACCATGGTTGATGGGACACTTATTCCAAGTTGAATGGTGGGCAAGGAATCCTAGTGTGGGTTTTCATTTGGTTATTAACGGCTAAGGAGATTGGGAAAGCCAATGGCTAAGGCTTTGGAAAGGCAAAATGGTATTTTTGGCACATTTATTTATGAAAGTAATGGAAATTACGAGAAAAGGTAGGTGAAAGGACATAGGTTGCATGCGAGTAGGAAAATGAAGAAAATAGAGGCCTCATTCATAAAAAGGCTTATGAGGATTGGTTGGTAACCTTTTGTCAGTTCAGTTTTGGAGCTCTCTCATTATTCTCTCTCTCTCTCATACTCTTGGATACTTAGAGTTTTCTTGGAGCACTCTTGGAGGGTGTGGCATACTTGGATTTTGGAGCAAGAAGGAAAAGGACGAGCAGGAAAGCACAAGAGGACATTGGGATTAGCAGCTATAGCGGGATTTTCTTGCAGGTACCGAGTTGCATGTATGTTTTCGGCAGTATTTTTGGCATGCATGGCATCTGCATGTGGACTTTTGGTCATGATCTGTCACTGGCATGGAGGATTGCCTGGATTGGCAATGGATTGCCTAGCCTTGCCATTTCCTGGATAGCCATGGAGATTGTGGGTTTATTTTCCTTGTTGTTTTGGTTGGTTCTCATCTTTCCTTAGCTTGGGTTGAGTTATTAGTTTCTAGAAGCCCTAGTTGGACAAACACTTTGGAACCCCTGTAACAGCGTGGATTGAGTTACTAGTCCTGGAAGCCTTGGTTGGACAAACGCTCTGGAAGCCCTTGGTGGGTTGAGTTACTAGTCCTGGAAGCCTTGTTTGGACAAACACTCTGGAAGCCCCATGACATTTGTGGGTTGAGTTACTAGTCCTGGAAACGTTGGTTGGAAGAAATGGTTTGGAAGCCCTGGAACCTTGGATGGAGACCATTCAAATGATGGTTTTGTGATTTCCAACCATGAGGTGGCATCATTGTTTGATGGGTTGAGGTGGATGGCCTCTAGAAACCTTGGATGGTTTTGGATTGATGTGTTCTATGACATCCCACATTCATGCTTGAAATATGGCACGGGGGTGAATGGCTGAAGAGAGATTCGGCTCAGCCATTCTACGGTAGGGCGGAACGTGGAAGTCCCATCCCAGGTCTGGATTTTTCATCATCAATATGAGGTTATTTCTCCTTGTAAATATATGAGTATTATACTTGCTTATATGTGGTTTATATGGTTGTGATTTCATGAGAATTTTTGCTTCTATTATACTGGTTATTTATATGTTTTATGGCAGTAGCTATGTATAGCTCTCATCATCTTTTTACTTGTAAATGTATGATCAATGTATCTATGACCTAATGGATGAAATGGAAGTCGATATGTTGAGGCATCAATCTTTCTTAGCAATTCTCATCTAAGTATGAGACCCCTATGCTCAGATCTGTTAATCGTACATGTATATTACATATTCATGATATGTTTAAATAAATACTTATCATGGATAGTAGGGGTCCAGTCAAGGTCTCATTTAAGTGGTTGCATTTATACTGTAATTTTCTTGTCATTTTACTGTACTGAAGATGTGACTAAATTATGGGCAGTGACCTGGGCTCTGGGCTTGAAAAAGTGGTTCAAATCTCGAGGATGCTGGCACAACACTGATAAAAAAGAGTCCCTGGACGCTGGCTTGAAGGCCTATGAGAGCGTCTAGAGGTCCCTGGACGCTGGCTTGAAGGCCTATGAGAGCGTCTAGAGGTCCCTGGACGTTGGCATGCCCATAGCATGAGAATGTCTAGAGGTCTAGTTGTCCAAAAGTTCAGTGGGACCCAAGGGCAAGCTACCTGAAGTGTTGGATTGGTTCCTGAGGGTCCTAAGGCTGATGTTGAAGGTCTGTATGGTGTGTTTCCATTGGCTTCACTTCCTTAATGTGACTTAGGAGGCCGAATCATATCATAGTGGCCTCTCATCGCATGTTTACCCTGGCTGACTAGTTTCTTGGGTAGATGTGGGAGGAGGGTGTTACATCTAATCACGATTGATGGCTAAGAACATCTTGACTCCATCAGACACTTTTTCTAGAAGTCACTAAAGAGAAATCAACTTCCTCTTATAATATCTTGTTGAGCAATCAATGACCAATATCTAATCATGATTGATGGCTAAGATCATCTTGACTCCATTGAACACTTTTTCTAGAAGTCACTAGAGATAGATCAACTTGTCTCAATTAATATTGGTTAATTAACCATTTTCCTTGATTTAGGAAAATAATTGAAAACTAGTTAATAATATAATTAAGAGATTTTCACTTGGAAAATTAAACTGGTCTTGGAGATGATTAATCCCGACTCATTAAATCGTGTCTCAATTTATCATATTTTAATTTAAAAGGAATAATCTATGAAAAAATCACAGAGTAGCAATGAGCTCACCCTTATCACTAGTTGTTTCCAACATATACATGGAACATTTTGAACAAAGAGCTCTAAATTATTTCCCATTCACCACTGAATAATGAAAAATATATGTAGATGATAGTTACACAAAATGGAGTAATGGGAAAGATAAACTTGAATATTTTTTTATCACATATCAACAACTTTTCATAATACATCAAATTCACCATCGAAATTGAGAAGGAAAACCAATTACCCTTTCTTTAGGCGCTCCTCACTAAGAAGAATGCAAAACTAGGGTTTCAGGTTTTCAGAAAGAAAACACACACTGATAGATATCTCCACGTAGACTCTCTCACCAACCCAAACAAAAATTCGATATCATCAAAACCCCTGCTACAAGAGCATCCAAAATTTTAGACTATGAACATTTAAATCATGAACTTAACCACCTTTGAAAAGTATTTGAAAACAACAGATACCAAAAAAACATCGTTAATAAGATCATCCAACAATCCATAAACAGAAATCAACCTAGAAACCCTATAAATAACCCTAAATCACCCTTCACTACATCAAAGGAACCACTGACAGAATTGCAAAAATCCTAAACTAACATGATATCAATGTTGATTTCACCCCTCCTAATACCATTAGTAAAAGGATTATATCTATTAAAGACTCAGGCAACACAAAGGAGTTTATTTAATTCCATGCTCATGTGGGAGGGAATACATAGGAGAAATAAGAAGGTCGATCAACATTAGGTTGAAGGAACACACAATTGACATAATAAGATATAGGGCTTCTAAATTATCCCTAGGAAAACACGCATACTCCTCCTCACACTATATTTGTATGGAAAATTCTGAGTTCATTCCAATTTCATTAAGAAGGAAGACCATTATTTAAAAATAAATGTAAAATAATCCATAGAGAAGAAAAAAGAACTAACACAATGAACCAAGACGATAGTTTAAATCTCAATTACACCTGGAAACCATTATTAAAAGAAATTGATAATAATTGTGATAACCTGACATGAAGATAAATCTCCACAATATAAATATTAATTGCTCTATTATTTTCATATTCAAGACATCTCAATGAAAATTTTGATCCTATGATGATGGACTCACCTAGAAGTCCAAAACATTGGGTTACAAAAATATTTTAACAAGTTCTTTCCACATTTTTTTAAATAATTAATCCTATTATGTTCCTAGCCTCATTAACACCTCCTTATACTATTACACACGTATGAGCTACATAAACTAACACTCCATCTTAGCAAGGAAGGTGTTCTGCATAACACTTATCTCATCTTCAAAGAAAATAAATCTCTCTTCGCCAAGGCCTTGGTCAAGATGTCTTCTACCTATTGATATGTGGGTATATATTGTAGCTGAACTCTCCCCTACTGCACACAGTCCTTAATGAAATGATATCTGATGTTTATATGCTTTGACCTGTCATGAAACACGGGATTCTTAGATAACCTAGTGCAACTCTGATTGTTGTAGCATGTCACTGTCGTCTCTATTCTCTAACCGAACTAGGCTACTAACAGTGTTCGACGTGAAACGGCCTTGTATGTCGCCATGCTAGTTGTTATATACTCTTCTTCTACATATCTCAATGCCACATATGTGTGCTTCTTGTTGTACCAAGAGACAACTCATGATCCCATGTTGAAGCAACACCCTAAAGTGCTTTTCCTGTCCACTATACTACCTACCTAGTCTACATTAGTATAACCCATCAATCTAACACCATCGCCTTGAGTATATCTGATCCCATATTTGATTTTGCCTCACAAATACTTGAACACATGCTTTTTTGTTGTCCAATGCACCCTCTTCGGTTCAACTATGAACTGACTCGAAGAGTTTACCGCAAAGGATATATATGGCCTAGTGTTGACCAAATACATAAGAAATCCAATCAACTATCTGTATGTTGTGGGGTCCACTACCTTCTCCTTAAATGTATCTACCTTCTCCAATTGGTTATAATGGGTGTAGACATGGCTCTGAAACATTCCATCCTTAATCCCCTCAAGATCTCGATGCAGTATTTCCCTTGTCCAAGGAAAATATCCCCATATGTCTTCCACACCTCCATGCTTTGAAAGTAGTGCATTAACCCCAAATAGTTCATCTCAAACTCTGTTGCAAGGTCCCTCTTGCATTCTTTTATTAGCCTCAATGAAACCGTCAAGAAAAAGACGTCCACATATAGGACAAGAATGGGTACCTCACCCCCAACCATCAAATAATAGAGGTTCTCATCTGCATCACTCTTCACAAAGGCCATCCCATGCAAGTATCTATCTATGCACACATACCACACCCTAAGAGATTTCTTGAGCCCATATAAATTTCTCTTCAGTCTACGCACGTGAGTCTTTTTGTTGTGTGCTAAAATCCTTCTAGTTATTCAATGTATACCTCCTCTTCCAACTCACCATTAAGGAACGTCATCTTGACATCCATTTGATGGGTCTGCCATCCCATCTGTACTGCAAGTGAGATCATAGTTTTGATAGAAGTATACCTAGCCACATGATTGAATGTCTCCTCGTATTTTATTCCCTCCTTCTGAGAGAACCCTTTAGCTAAAAATATTGCCTTGTATTTCTCGATGTTATTGTCTGCACCATGCTTGATCTTTTAGATATAATGTGATCCAATCATTTCCTTGTCTGTCAATATAGGTTCCATTACCCATCACTTTGTGGGTGATATCCCTAGGACAAATTTTATCTCCATTATGGTCCTCAACCAACACCCACCAACTAGTTGATTATGTCATTTCTCTGCCACCTGATCCAGCCATGTGGTCCCTCATGCATATTTCATGATCGTATGTTTGAAGGTGGGCCTCCTAATTTCGTATTTTAGTTTAGTTATCACGAAAACTCTTCGACATGGAATAATGGGGGGATTCGACGAAAAGAGTGGACTAGGTTTGTGATCTTGTTCCCTAGGTCTCTTTTGGGATGTTAACCTTGAACCCTAGTCCTGTGGGATCTCTTTTATTGGCCTTTGGGTTTACTAGATGGTATTAGACGGGAAACCCTGATTTTGGATGCGTTGTCTCACTCCCCAATTCACATATATCACCCCCCTTCTGTTCATTATAACCATTTTCATCACTTCTCCCACCTAGGTCCACATTCCTCTCTTGGGTCCACATAAGGTCAGCCACCCCCTCCCCTTGCCCACATCTTGAGTTGGGCCTCGAATGATGCCCCAAAGGTTGATACAGCTAAAAAGAAAAGAAAAAGCATAATTGACCACATTCAATAAGAAATTGTACCACAAAATGCAAAAGATGTTCGAGACAAACACACTTAGCACGTGGGCAAAAGCCATTACATGAGCTCTACCCCTTCCATGGCCATCACCTCATTCTTAGAGGCCCTAGATGAGTGTCCTTTATCATTTAGGAACCCATGATAGTCCCAACCCTTGGAGGGTGATGAACTGCCCCATCTTGAAAAGGGGTATCCAGTGTGATACTTTGCACATCATGCTCTCATTCCTTTAAGCCCCAAGCAGTTAACCAAAGAAAATCATAAAAAGGAAAAAGGTATACAAATAAGGATGGAAAAATCAAAGTCAGGTTAACTCATGTACCACGATTGCTCCCTCCTACATATCATTTACCCAAGTGTGCGCTTCCCTTTTATTGGCTGCCCTTGTACCATGACATGTGACCTAGGTTGTTCCCCTTCATTCCCTACCCTGTTCCTTCATTATATCACATAACATCACCATTTGAAGGATGTACCATGGACATATCAGCCCCCCTGGAAGCAAAAACCACCTAATAGGATGATTGGTTAAAACCCCTTGGAGCTTCGAGACATTAGCACGTGCCAAAGCCCATTATGGAAGGGAATGCCATTATGAAGTGCCCACTTTTTTTCCATGGTTTGTAAATTCTTTTACTTGATTTCTTTAATGGCTTGATATGTTATAAGGTACGGGGACACATTGGACCTTATGTAGGATTGCAGATGCTCTCCATTTTCGGTGTGGTCTCCCTATACAGGGTCCTTACCCTCTATAGGGCTATATTGGCACATGTAGGGCATGCGTAGAGATCCATGGGCCTGCACAATAGCAGGTACCATTCCATGGATCCCTCGAGTCATTCATAGATTGCTTATGGTTCACCTATTAGACGAAGAAGATGCACGTGGTTTACCATGCCTAGCTAGCCCCACAATTATATTATGCTCTTCACAGATGACCCAAGACTTGTACGATTATGTGGCATCATTTATACTATCATCTGAGCCCTTGCAGATGGTCTACAAGCATCTTAAATTTGTTTGGAGACCCAAGTGGACACTTGTGTGCCCCCACACCCACTTGGGAGCACCACATGTTTATTACTTGGAGAACAAGGCGCCACCCCCTTGTCCACTACTTTTGGAAGTCCTGTTTCACATTATGGCACCTATGGACTTCATTAGGCCTCCTCCAATGCCCAACGACATGTATTATTGATTATTTGACCTTTTTAGAGGCTTATTCTTCTGATTTTCAGCTAGTTTGGTGGGCTTATCACAAAAAGTTAGTTATCTTGTACATTATTTTATTTTAGGGGCTCAATTAGGCCTCATTAGGAAAATCGAATTCATTTGGACATGTATAAATACAAGTGATGTAATTTAATTTTACGATCATCACTTGGTTTGGACTTGTATCTCTTAAGAGATTTTTGTTATCCTTCTTGGTGGACGAAATTTTGGAGCATAGAATGAATTTTGATGTTTGGATCATTTTCTCTTGTCTTAGAGCTTCTTGATTGGAAAAAAATTGATGGCTGGATATATTCTTATACATGCAATTGCAATTTGATACTATTCTTTATTTCTATTTTTGTCACATACATTATTATTGGGATTTCACGATACTAGGGCTAATTTACTACATCCATTTATGTGAAATTGTGGAAATTTGTTTCTATATAGTGTTGCTTCATGTATGGGCCATGTATACTGAATGAATGTTCCTAGGGATATTTCATGGTTGAAATCCATCTTGAAAAGTGTTCTATTTTGCAAAACGAAGTGTAAAGTCTTTGAATCTGCTTTTCTTCTGCCCTAATGCTAAGTGAAGTTGTCTTTAAGGCATCCTTGACTTAGAAAATCAAATCCAATTTCATAATAATTCTTAACTCCAACTCCCCAAAGGATTAATCACTAGTCTACCATAGGTGATCACCCAAACCCTAAAACTTTCCCTTCCTTCTCTGTTTTCTAAGTCTAGCCCCATTGGGTCTTCTAGGGCATTAAATTTCTTGCAAACCACCCATAAAAAATTTCGATCTCTTGGCTCCTACTGTCCTGGTGTGTCTCCTAGGTGCCATCCAATTTTGAAGAAATTTCGATGGTGGGACTTTGAGATATCTCAAGACCTAGCCTTGAGATTGAATATTGCCCTTAGTTTCCTTAGGCTTGTAACCTCATTAGGATCATCATATTTCCTTTATTTATAATTCTTTCTTTGATCCCTTTCTTTTCCCCGGTTGGGTCAAATACATCATTAATTGCCAAATCCCATTACCTTGACCTATACGGGGGTACACTTGGTCTCGTGTCATCCCATTTCCTATCAAAATTGATCCTTCAAAAACCACTTAGGAAACCAAGTTCCATAAGTATTTTAGGGATTAGGAAGCTCCTTTACAAGTCATATTCCTTAAGCCTAGCCCCCAAATCCTCATCAACCCCTCCTACAGAACTCTACACCTTACCTAAAAAGCAAGCAAGCCCTAATTTTTAGCTTCTCTTGGGAAAGTTTTATTAGAATCACCTCCCATCCATTTCATTGATTTATCCTTCATAGGTGATTCTCTATATGTACCAAGTATCCTCCCATTGGTGAAAGTTCGTAAAGAGTAAGGAGATTTAGTTGTCGTGACAATGGGCTATAGCTCCATTGTTGCTCTTAACCTAGCAAGTGCCCCTTTAGGACCCCTTCTAGTTTGAGCGGTAACAAGCACCACCTCCCAAACATCATTATGCATGATCAAGGTATACTCCTCAACCATTATATCTTGCCACATCTACTATTGTACAATCTCCTAATAACTAGAAGGCTCACTATCCACGACCTGATTCACTAATGCCATATAGCTAGTGTACCAATCTAGTTGTCTCCGCTCTCTCCCACCCGTCCTAGGAGTCCCATAAACTCCTGAGCATCCCTAAGTGTTTGTTGAACCTCTTGGTTCCTCCTACCAACTATATATGGTGGAATTTGGACTTCCACATCCTCCTGATGCATCTCTTGAATCTACTATATCTTTTGCTCCACGTTCTACGAACTTTCTAGAACACCTGTACCTGAGCCTATGCTCATACTAGTAGCCATATTCATAGTATTTATACTTGAGCTTGTGCTCATACAAGTAACCATACTCGTACTATTATATTATTGAACTTTTTATTCTACCCTTGGAGCTTTCGTTGGTTGCTCGCTCTAATCAACTAATATTGAAAAATATTTGGACCTCTGATATGCCTTATCCTCAATGAATCAAGGATCTCTCCATACAATAATCCCCTTGGTCCCTGGAATAAATATCCTGCAAGACTTAGAGGTCTCACTATACCCAAAAAAGTACCCCTTCTCTGTAGTTTTATCCAACTTGGAATGTGTTTCGCCTCGAATGTGACAATAAGCCAAGCTACCAAATATCCTTCAGTGGATAACATCTTGCTTCTTCCAATGTCATCTTTATGAATGCCTTATGTGGGACTTGTTTTGAATATACACTACAGTACCTCATTCCTCTGCCCATAATAATCGTGGCATATCATGTTCATACAACATGGCCCTCGTTGCCTCTGGTATCGAACGGTTCTTTCTCTCAGCAACCCCATTTTGTTGCGGGTTGTAAGGAACTGTCCACTCCCTCTTGATTCCCTCCCTGGTAAAAACTGGGATGCTTTCCTTGTGTACTTGCCTCCATTATATGACCGAATAACCTTAACCTTCCTACCTATCGAATTCTCCACGAGAGCTTTGAATTCTTAGAAGCAATTGAAGACCCCATTCTTGGTCTTCAATAAGTAAATCCATGTCTTCTTGGAGTGATCATCAATAAATGTAACAAAATATTTGTACCCTTTGAGACTATGAGTCAACATTGGACCACATATATAAAAATGAACTAAATCAAGAACACCTTTGGATCTAGTATCACTCCTCGGAAAAGTTTCCTTAGCAGAATTCCCCAATACATCCCTTGCACACATCATTGTGCTTTGTGTTCACCTTTAGAACACCTATCGCTATCTGTTAGAGAAACTTAAGTGTTGCGTGGTGGGTATGGCTCATCCTACTATGCCATGTAGAAATTCCTTGTAGATTTAAATTGCTTATGTAATATGCTAAAACAAAAGACTTTAATCTACTCTTCTCATCAGTGGAAACAATTAAACGATCAAGAAATCAAAACTTAAACATGAGACAAGATTCAAACGCATATGCTCAAATATTTATCCAAGGGGAAAGAAACTGCTCAAAACCCCTTGCTATATGTTTTGCATTAGTCACAAAAAAAATAATAAATACAATGCTTTCTCAAGCTCGAGAAACCTCTGCACTAGTATAATCTATCTCACTGCTTCCTAGATAAGCTATGTTTAACACTTAACCAAATCCAAGCCTGCCCAAGTCCCTATTTCCTTGTGTTGTTCCTCAAGAAATTAGCCCCCCTATTAATTAGGGGAATTCCCAATTAGAATTGTGTAATCCTTGTAGGCCCCTTCTCTGACTACATGCACCACCTATACAACTTGGATAATCATACAACTAATATTACATTGCCCTTGAACTCCAATCTCAATTGTGTAACTCCAATTGATGCATGCATGAGTTAATTAAGGTTGATTGATCAGTTAATTGGTTGAACATTGAAGTTGTACCACACTACTAGACCTCCTACTAGTTCCTCCAACAATTGGAACTAGTTTAACCGACCTTAACTCAATTTATATGAATTAAATTGTTACAACTAAAATTAACTCAATCTAGACTCCTAAAATTTAGGAATCATTGTATACAACTCAATTTAAGCCCTTAAATCAAATTAACTAAGCTAACTAAGTGATAACAACTCAGTTAACTCATTCAAGTTGTGTTGTGATGTGGAATTTTTATTTTCTCCTAATTTAATTCAAGGGAAAATTAAATTAGGAATTTCTTGCTGCATTTTCAACAATCCCTCTCAGCAAGAAAGGGATTCACATCTACCCCGATCCAGCACCTTTGGAATGTACTGCATGCAACACTTCTCATTGTTGTTGTTGCTACTGCAACATCTGCAATTGAAAAGCATAAAAAAAAATTGAATCAACTGTGTTTGCAACTGTTTACTGGGAAAATTGTGTTGTTGTTGACTCTGCCACTGAGCCTCCTACTTTGTTGTTAAAACTCCTCTGCACTCTTCAATATCTGGCTGACGCTGATCCTCTTAATACTGAATATTGTGGGCCCCCGTAGCAAGGTAATGATCCATGAGACAAAAAACACCTCAATAAACCCTGCCCAAATTTTTGCACTCATGGGACTATTGCTTGACATCACCCCACCTCACACCTTAAGGTATGGCTGCATGTTCTCCCTCTACCCACTTAGCTCAAAATCTCCCCCTACTGGAGGTATCTTCTTGAGTGGGTGTTTCCACTCTATCTCCTGTCTGTTGCTCCATTTGTGGTTGCTCCAAAACTTGTTGAGGTTGGTTCTGAGGCTCCATTTTGAGAGGTAAATCATGCTCCCTCTCAACCACCAAGTCTCTAACCTTTGCCTTGATCCTTAAGGCTTTGCATGCATCTTCTACCTCAAGTGCATACAGGTTCTTGACTCGCACACCGATCTGCTTCACTTGTCCCATGGCGATATGTCTCAAGAATGCCTTTCCTTTACTGAATATCACATCGTAGCCATGGTATTCCAACACCATGATGGAAAATTGATTCTTCTTTAGACCCAGAACAAACATCACATCCTTGAGTCTGAGAGAGGAGGCTGACTCCATATGAAAAGTAATTATACTAATATCGGTCACGCTATACCTAATGTCGTCTCTGAACCCAATGTTCTACTTAAGGTCTTTCTTCTCCAAGTCACTGAAGAAATCTCTATTCCTCGTCATGTGGAACGAGGCACCACTATCCAGATACCACATTATTCCCATTACTATTCTTGCCATGCATACAATGAGAGTAAAATCAAGCTCAAACTGTGAAGCTACAGCTTCACCTGCTACTACAGGCTCCTTCTTGCTTGCCTTCTTCAGTGGACATTTCATGGCATAGTGCTTGAATTCATGACAATGAAAGCACTTGATTTTGGACAAGTCTTTTTTCTTTCCCTCTTAGCTGGAAATAACCTCACCTTGGGACTTATATCCTTTGGTCTTTTTTCCCTTGCTGACTAATTCAAAGTCCTCTTCCTCTTCTTTGGAAGAGGTACCATCTATGTTGTTCCGTCTAATTTCTTCCTGCACTAGATCAGGCCATAACCGCTCCCACTATGGTAGTTTATCTCTACCATTTACTGAATCTTGATAACTGTGCTAGCTCTTAGGAAGACCCAACAGAGCTAGAGCCACCAAATCTTCTTCTGGGACAATAACACTGACCACGCTAAGTTCATCACGATAATGTGTAAACTTGCTCAGCTACTACGAAATTGTGTCATTCTTTTGCATCTTGATGCTTCGAAGCTTGTCCTTGAGTGCTAGCTTCCTATGGTCACTATTGTTCTAGAGCAAATATGTCAATGCTTCCCACATTGCATACAAAGTCTCTTTCCCATAGAGATTAGAGACCATATGGTCTCATACTCCCTCTATTATGATTCTCCTTGCCCTAGCAACTCACTTCTCCCATTCTGCTAGATCTTGAGCATCAAATGTTGGAGGCTTCATGATATCATTATCTGTGAATTCCTTCAACCTATTATCTTCCAACACTGCCTACATCTCGTCCTTCCAAGCAACATAATTCGAGATACCCTCAAGGGCATACTCAAGTCTTAGTCCATAGAAAGCCATCATGCTAGCTCTGAAGAATTGATCTTGCAAATTCGATCCACCTGCAAAGACAACTTTTAATTCTCTTCTCTATTATGATTCCCGCTCTGATACCATGTAGAAATTCCTTGTAGATTCAAACTTCTTATGTAATATGCTAAAACAAAAGACTTGAATCTACCCTACACATCAACAAAAACAATTAAACGGTTGAGAAATCACAACATAAACATGAGACAAGATTCAATCACATATGCTCAGAGATTTATCTAAGGGGAAAACAATTGCTCAAAACCTCTTCCTATATGTATTGCATTAGTCAGAAAATAGAGAAGAAATATAATGCTTTCTTAGACCCCAGAAACCTATGCACTAATATAATCTATCTCACTACTACCTAGACAAGATTTGATCCATATTTAACCAAATCCAAGATTTCCCAAGTCCCTATTTCCTTACGATGTTCCTCAAAGAATTAGCCCCCTATTAATTAGGGAAATTCCCAATTAGAATTGTGCAATCCCCGTAGGCCCTCTGACTATATGCACCACCTGTACAACTTGGATAATTATACAACTGATAGTAAATTTCCCTTGAAATCCAATCTCAACTAGGTAACTTAAATTTCATGCATGCATGAATTAATTAAGGTTTATTGATTAGTTAACTGGTTGAACACTAAAGTTGCACCCCACTGCTAGACCTCCTACTAGTTCCTCCAACAGTTGGAACTAGTTTAACTGACCTTAACTCAATTTAACTGAATTAAATTGTTACAACTGAAATTAACTCAACCTAGGCTCCTAAAATTTAGGAATCATTGTACACAACTCAAGTTAAGCCCTCAACTCGAATTAACTAAGCTAACTGAGTGATAACAACTCAGTTAACTCATTCAAGTTGTCTTGTGATGTGGAATTTCAATTTTCTCCTAATTTAATTCAAGGGAAAATTAAATTAGGAATTTCTTGCTTCATTTTCAACATGCCAAATCTCTCATTGATATCTCAGATCATTGTTGCTCAACAGTGCCTTTAGAGTATCAATCTGCAACCTGTAATATCCATCGTTTCTAACTCTAATAACTATGGCTGACTTCCACTCCTAGCACTTTATCAACACCCTTTTTCCTCTAAAGAGCACATTGTACCCCTTATCCCCAAGAATAGAAATAAAAATCATATTCATCCCCATTCCTAACACATGCAACACATCATGGATTAGAATTGTCTTGCCAAACTTTCTCTAAAACAGTATAATCCCCCTCCCAATCTAATCACACTTGGATTTGTTCCCCGTCTCAATCTAGAATTTGATGTCCTCCTCCTTGTAACTGGAGAAGTAATCCCTAACTCTTTCCATATGAAATGACACCCCACTGTCTATATACCAAACGCCTTGTGAGGTTGAGCTAGTCAAGCAATCTATGAGTGCAAACTCTTGTTCCATCCGACTAGAAAGCTCACTTGCATTAGTTGAAGCTATCGTTCTTTTCACCTTTATTTCTTTGCGGGAAATTGATGACATAGTGACCAAATTCGTGACAACCATAGCACTTGACCTTTGATAGGTCCTTCTTCTTGTCCCCCATGGAGTTGGACCCTTTGTTGGTTCCATTCTTTGCTTTATTCTTCCCTGTGAGAGCCACATTTTCCTATTCTTCACCACCCTTCTGGTGATTACTATTGGTACCACTAACTAGATTCGTCCTAAATTTTTCATGGGTAAAATCTGATCATAGTCTTTCCCAATCTAAAAGGTCCTGCCTTTCTATAATAACTTGTATGAAGACATCCCAATCCTTAGTAAACCCATTAAGGGCTATCCTGATGAGATCATCATCCTCAATCTTCTCACTGACACCTACCAATTCTTCCTTGTTGTTGGACACCTAATCCTCTAAGGGTTATGGAGTGGAATATAAACAATCAAAGGGAGTCCAAGAGACCTTGAAATATGGAATCCAATGGTCACTCCCATGTATTATAAATGTGTATCATTGTTAATAGTAAATGCATTCACACTTTACCTTATTTGACTATCCACATTTCATGTGCGCCTGACATGGTATTAGATCCAACTCCATTTTTAGCCTTTTTTCCCCTGTAACTCCCTTCTAGCATTCCTCTAATCTGTCATATTCCATGCTCTCATATTTTTGCAGTATGCGTTGAATGGCATCCTGACTGGCCTCCCCTCTACTATTGCGAGTTATTGGCTCCAATTTATATGTGGTTGAATACATTGTCATACACGTTGAGGTAAATCTTTTTTTGTGCTGAGGATGATAAGACATGGTCTCAATATGATGTTGGCCTCTCCCATTCAAATCTAGAGCTGACACTATTTGTATAATCTGGTATGCGAAGACTGCCATCTTGTTTGCTTATTGTGCGATAGTTGTATGGGTCGTGATGGAAAGTTAAATGTTGTGTTGAATGTGTGTTCTCCTGATCTAGATTTAAACAGGAACACAACAAATTACAGATATAACCAAAAATGCAAAGATGCAATAGAAATAACACTTCATTTCATTAATATCAAATACTGAAATATGCTTACAAACAGAATGGAAATCAGACTAGCTCGGACGATGGTAGCTTATCTCTAAGAAGATATGTGGGGGCTACATGTCTCTGAACTCTATTACAATGAGGCTCAAAGACCTATTTATTGTTGAGAAACAATGGAAAACCCTAAACATTGAAAACCCTAACCCTAGGAGATGAAGCGCCAAACTATGGACCCCGTTTGGGGAAATTGGTACATCAACTTCCCGAGGTCGTAACTTTGGCATACGATCTTCATTTGATGCGCACAATACTTCATTAGAAAGATCTATCTAAGGACTACAACTATTGAGTGACTAACACTTCTTCATAACCAATGTTGTTCCAATTTTTCCCCAAAAAAAGTCGTTTAGGGCCTCAAAACGGCTCCGGAAGTTCAGGACCTGAAAAACTACCAAAAATAGTAAATTGTGCTACAAATAAGGAAACTGAAAAACTGAAAGAAACAATGGTGGGGGTCCAAGTGGAATAGTTGGGTGGCCACTAATATCCACCTTGATCATTGCTCCCCCCTTAAGAAGCAATGGTCCCTATTGCGTTGAGTTCCTCCATGAGATGAGGAAACTTATGTTGAACTTGGTCTCTGCTGAGCCACTTGCCCTGGTGAAGGAGTTGGCCTGCTTTGACAACTCGATATAGTTGGACCCTTTGTTGTCGGGTGTTCTTGATCTACGTGTCCATGATCCGATAAGTTGTGGCTTGCTCCATGCAATTTGTATTTAACTCTGTAGGTGTGATTTGTTATACAATGTCTGATGTGTCCAACAACGGTGGGAAGTATGGTTGAAGGCAATCCACATTGAACACTAGGTGCATACCAAGGAATGGGGGAATGCTGAGCTCAAATGCATTGTCTCCCACAGCCTTGGCAATGGTGTAAGGACCATATCGGAGTGGTATGATTTTTCGATAAGCTCTGATAAGGCATTCCTTCTGCAAATGCAACCAGACATTGTCGCTCAGCTGAAACTTGTGTGGCACCTGATGTTGATCATGTCACTGCTTGTACTTGGCATTTGATTTCTCCAGGGTGTCATGGACCTGATACCGGATATGTTGAATGTTCTCAATGAAGTTGTTTTCCTTGTCGACTTCCGACTGGACATGATCCGAATCTGCCTGAGTAGTTGCAAATGGTATGGCCACATCAATGGGACATAGTGTTTGGAATCCCAAGGCCACCTAAAAAGGGGCGTGGCCAGTCGAGCTCTGGAGAGCCTGATTATAGATGTGCTAGATATAAGGGAGGCTCTCATCCCATGTGTATGGATTCTTTGAGTTGTACATGCGCAGAATGTGTACGATCATCCTATTGACGACCTCTGTCTGGCCATCGGTTTGGGATGGAAAGTTGTGTACTTACTGAGCTTGTTGTCCAGCATTGACCAAACACTAGACAAAAATGTACTTAGGAACCTACTATCCCGATCTCAGATGATAGACTGTGGGATCCCAAAGTGTACACACACTCGTTCAAAGAAGAGTTTAGCAGTGGCTTCTGTTGTGATATTCTTCTTGCAGGCCACCATAATGTCCATCTTTGAGAATCTGTCGATGACCACAAAAACACATTCGTTTCCATGCTTAGTAGAAGGAAGGCCCGACATGTAATCCATGGAGATGGATTCCCAAGGTCGACTAGGGGTAGGAAACGGAGTATAGAGGCCTTGCTTCTTGATGGTCGGTTTGGCAATGGGGTAGGCAGTGCAGGATGTGATGTACTTCCCGACATCTTGTCGAAGATTCAGCCAATAGAAATACTTCTGTAGTACTTCCATTATTTTATCAACCCCGAAATGCTTAGTGGCCCAACTGTAGTGCGCTTCCCAAATCATCTTGGCTCACTCGCTTGAAGGAACACAAAGGTGTCCCAAGTGGCATAGTAGGGCTTCATGGAGGTGAAAATCTGGAACTTACTGACCCTCCAAGAGCATCCGGTATGTGTGGCCAAATTTAGGGTCGCTTTTGTAGAGCAGTGGCCAATCAGAAGTCTCGTGCCCACAAGAGTTGAGCATGGTGGTTAACGCCATGATCGGTGGTCAGCTGAGGCAGTCTGCGACATTATTGGTGCTACCCTTCTTATACTTGATATTCAAATGGAACTGCTACAGGTATGTGGACCACCTTTGATGGTGATCATTCTGCAACTTCCCTTGCGCTTGTATGGACTGCAGGGGTCGTTGGTCTGTGTGGATGATCGTTTCCTTCCCCAAAATGTAATGCTTCCAATGTCAACAGACCTACACAATGAAATACATCTCTTTGTCATAAGTGGGATACTTCCAGACTGTGTTTGAAAGTGTCTCACTGTGATATGACACTAGATACCCCTATTGAGTAAGGACTGCCCCAATAGCATAGTCAGAGGCATCTGTCTCAATCTCAAATGGTTGTTGCAAGTCTGGTAAAGCGACCACTGGTGCAGAGAAGAGGCGATGTTTCAACTCTGAGAATGCCTTCTGTTGAGATTCGAACCAAAAGAAATTTACTTTTTCTCCTCCCTTGGTGACTTGAATCAAGGGCCAAGTGATATGAGGGAATCCCAACATGAACCTGTGGTAGAAATTGGCAAGACCCAGAAAATTACGTAGCTCCGTCAGAGTGGTTGGGGCTAGCCAATCTCGAATGACTTGGATCTTGGCTGATCAACACGCACCCCTCGTTCATCAATAATGTATCCCATATACTAAACCTGGGTCATGCCAAAAGTGCATTTCTCCAAATTAGCACGCAGCTTCTATTGCCGCAGTGTTTGGAGAACCCATTGGATGTGGTGGAGGTGCTCTTCCCAACTCTAGCTGAATATTAGGATGTCCTCTAAGTATACCACTACAAATGATTTGGTGAATGGTCATAAGATGTCATCCATCAGCCTCATGAAGGCTGTAGGAGCATTCATCAACCCAAAATGCATAACCAACTATTCGAAAAGGCCCTCCTTGGCTTTAAAGGCAGTCTTCCACACATCGGAGGGTTTGATTGGTACCTGGTGATAACCAGACTTCAAGTCGATCTTGCTAAAATATTTTCCCCCCTTGAGTTGGTCCAGAAGGTCATGAATCCCTAGGATCGGGTACCTATTCCTGACAGTGATCTTGTTCAGCACCTGATAGTCAATATAGAGTCTCCAAGTCCCATCCCTCTTCTGTACCAACATGATCAGGATCCCACAGGGTGATGAACTCGGACAGATGTGACCTTTCTGCAGCAGCTCATGAATTTGCCTCTTTATTTCATCGTTCTCCATAACGAAACAACAATAGATTGGACCATTGGACAACAACGCACCTAGGGTTAGATCGATGGTGTGTTTGACCTGATAGTGTAGAGGCACCCCCGCTGGGGAGGTGAAGATGTCCTCATAGTCCTCCATGACCTTGTCCATCTGTTGTTTTCGTGCGGAGGAGCCTTGTCTAGAGGTCGCGGCCACCGTCTTCTTCTTTCCCTAAGGGCGTATCATTAGGAAAACAAATTTCCCAGTTTTGGAAATGAGCTTACTACATTGTTTTGCAGTAACCAAAGAGATGGTAGTAGTCGGTGCTACCTCTGGTATCCCATACAACTTATTTCCCAAAGTAACAATAACAGCACAAAGCCTTGACTCGTACATAACATCTTGCTTCCATAAGTATGGTTAGCCTAATAATACATCACAAACATCAAGGGCAGAAACGTCACATAATACCTCATCTGTGAAAGGCTTGATGTTGTATGGAGGCGGCACACTTGGCTCACGCGAAGATCTCGTCCTTGGTGAAGCCACCCAATGGTGTACGGTTGGGGATGTGTTTGTGGTTGGTAAGCCCAACCATTTCATGACCTCTACCGAAATGAGGTTATTTTGGCTCCCAATGTCGACAATGAACTGTAGCGTGGAACCCTTTACCCACATCTGGGAGTGGAAGAGGCGCTCCTCCTCCTCTAGATCTTCAGGTTCCTCCTTTTGGATCTTTGTGGTGGCAACAGTGGCATTGGGATTCACATCAATAATCTGCTGCCCTTTGTCATTCCCCTTGTTGGGTTCTGACTTCGAAACATGCATCTGATTCTGAAGCCTTTAGCTCAGCCACCAGTGACTGCTTGGCCCGACACTCACTTGTGTTGTGAGTTGACCTCTTATGGAACTCACACCACTTTCCCGTGTCCTTCTTCGGCTTCACGGCATTGTTCTTTGCTTGCGGTTTTGGCAGGTTGTCCTGGGTCTCCCCGCCTTGGCTTTGTCCTTTGTTCTGCGGTTTGAGGGAACCTTTCCCTTGCTTCGGATTCACAAATCCAAAGTCTCACTACTTCTATTTAAACTTTTGCTCGATCATAATGGCATATCGGTATGTCGTGCCGAGCGAGGAGATGTCCAGGAATTCCATCTCGTCTTGGATGTTCCTGCATGGGTAGCCACGGTACTTGAGAACCAAATGCTTCTCAAAATCCTTGATACCAAACTTCGTGCGAAGGGTATGAAAGACATTGGGAAACTTCGACACATCTTGGTCCCTTCCTTGTCGCAACGTTGTCCACTTTATGTATTTATCCTCATCGCTCCCGACAGGGTAGTACTGCTCCTTGATGGCATCCGGGAACGAGTTCCAAGTGGGTGCGGTCGAAAACAGTGAGTTGGTACTTTAATCCTTCTACTCATAGTAGGTTTCCCACCAGTCCTTGACGTGGGGGGCTACTTTGAGAAGTGCAAAAGTGACATTTTCTCGGCTGGAAAAATCATTAACAGAAAAATATCCTTCTAGCAAATTTAACCATTTATCTACAACTTTTGCATCTATCTGACCCTCAAATATGGGAATGTCAAATTTAACTTGTACTTTAAAGGGTGTGGCGCTTCCAGAGTAGCTGTTCGAAGTAGATGCGTCGCCCTTGGGTAGTCGCTGAAGGATTTGGGCAAAGTTGTCCATCATCGCTTTCCTTTGTTGCTTGAGTGCTTCTCCAAGCAATATTTTGATCGGATCTCCTGCCCCCTCGTCTTTCTTTTCATCTGCCATGGGAGGTCGTCGGGATTTGTGAGGCTGGTCTTGCAATGGTTCAACCAGTTCAAGCCCTAACTCCTTATATCCTGACCTCGTTGGGGACATGCAAAGAAAAACAGAGAAAGAGCAAACCGCTTTGATACCACTGATCCAGATTTAAACATGAACGCGACAAATTATAGATATAACCATAAATACAAAGATGCAATAGAAATAACACTTCATTTCATTAATATCAAATACTAAAATATTCTTACAAACAGAATGGAAATAAGACTAGCTCGGGCGATAGTAGCTTATCTCTGAGAAGAGATGTGGTAGCTACATGCCTTTGAACTCTATTACAATGAGGCTCCAAGGCCTATTTATTATTGAGAAATAATGGAAAACCCTAAACATCGAAAAACCTAACCCTAGGAGATGAAGCGCCAAACTATGGGCCCCATTTGGGAAATTGGTACATCAACTTCCCAAGGTCGTAACTTTGGCATAAGATCTCTGTTTGATGCACACAATACCTCGTTAGAAAGATCTATCTGAGGACTAGAACTTTTGAGTGACCAACATCAATCCATAACCCTTGTTGGTCCAAGTTTTCCCAAAAACCGTCGTTTAGAGCCTCAAAACGACTCCAAAAGTTCAAGACCCGAAAAATTGCCAAAAATAGTAAATTGTGCTACAAATAAGGAAATTGAAAAACTAAAGAAAAAATGGTGGGGGTCCAAGTGGAATAGGTGGGTGGCCACCAATATCCACCTGGATCATTCCTCCCCTCTTAGGAATCAATGGTCCCCATTGCGTTGATTTCCTCCATGAGATGAGGAAACTTCTGCTGAACTTGGTCCTTGGTGAGCCACTTGCCCTGATGAAGGAGTTGGCCTGCTTTGACAACTCGACATAGTTGGATCCTTTGCTGTCAGGTGTTCTTGATTTGCGTGTCCATGGTCCGATAAGTTGTGGCTTGCTCCATGCAATCTAGACTTAACTTTGTAGGTGTGAGTTGTTCTGCAATGTCTAATGTGTCCATCACCGGTGGGATGTTTAGTCGAAGGCGGTCCACATTGAACACTGGGTGCACGCTAAGGAATGGGGGAATGCTGAGCTCAAATACATTGTCTCCCATAGCCTTGACAATGGTGTAAGGACCATATCGGAATGCTTTGAGTTTCCGATAGGCTCTGGTAAGGTCTTCCTTCTGCAAATGCAACCAGACTTTGTTGCCCACCTGAAACTTGGGTGGCACCCAATGTTGATCATGTCGCTGCTTGTACTTGGCATTTGATTTCTCGAGAATTTCATGGACTTGCTGGTGAATATGTTGCATTTGCTCAATGAAGTTGTTTGCCTTAGTGGCTTCCGACTAGACATGAGCTGAATCTACCTGAGTAGCTGCAAATGATATGGCCACATCAATGGGACATAGTTGTTGAAATCCCAAGCCCACCTGAAAAAGTGTGTGGCCAGTTGAGCTGTGGAGAGCCCAATTATAGTTGTGTTGGACATAGGGGAGGATCTCATCCCATGTGCGTGGATGCGCAGAATGTGTACGATCATCCTGTTGACGACCTCTGTCTGGCCATCAGTTTGGGGATGGAAAGTTATGGATTTAATGAGCTTGGTGTCTAGCAACGACCAATGACTAGACCAAAATGTACTAAGGAGCCTGCTATCTCGATTTGAGATGATAGACTATGGGATCCCAAAGTGTACCCACCTTCGTTCAAATAATAGTTTAGCAGTGGCTTCTGTTGTGATATTCTTCATGAAGGCTGTCATAATGACCATCTTCGAGAATTTGTTGACAGCCACAAAAACATAGTCATTGCCATGCTTAGTACAAGGAAGGCCCGACAGGTAATCCATGGAGATGGATTCCCAAGGTCGACTAGGGGTAGGCAACAGAGTATAGAGGCCTCACTTCTTGATGGTCAGTTTGGCAGTGGCACAAGCAGTGCAGGATCTGATGTACTTCCCGACATCCTATCGAAGATTCAGCCAATAGAAATACTTCTGCAATATTGCCACTGTTTTCTCGACCCCGAAATGCCTAGCAGACCGACTGTAGTGCGCTTCTCAAATCATCTTGGCTCGCTCTCTTGAAGGAACACAAAGGTGTCCCAAGTGGCATAACAGGGCATCCTAGAGGTCAAAATCTGGAACTTGTTGACCCTGCAAGAGCATCTAGTATGTGTGGCTAAATTTCGGGTTGATTTTGTAGAGAAGTGGCCAATCATAAGTCTCGTGCCCACATGAGTTCAGCACGATGGTTAACGCCATGATCGGTGTTCCGCTGAGGTAGTCTGCAACATTATTGGTGCTACCCTTCTTATACTTGATATTCAAATGGAACTATTGTGGATATGTGGACCACTTATGATGGCGATCATTCTGCAACTTCCCTTGCCTCTATATGAACTACAAGGGTCGGTGGTCTGTGTGGATGACCGTTTCCTTCCCCAAAATGTAATGCCTCCATTGTCACTAGGCCAACACAATGGAATACATCTCTTTTTCATAAGTGGGATACTTCCGAATTATTTCTGAAACTTTCTCACTGTGATATGTCACTGGATGCCCCTGTTGAGTAAGGATTGCCCTAATATCATAGTCAGAGGCATCTGTCTCGATCTCAAATGGTTGTTGCAAGTCTGGTAAAGTGAGCATTGTTGCATAGCAGAGACGATGTTTCAACTCTGTGAATGCCTTCTGTTGAGATTCAGACCAAAATAATTTGCTTTCACTCCTCCCTTGGTGACTTGACTCAAGTGCCAAGTGATATGGGAGAATCCCAACATGAACCTGCGGTAGAAATTGGCAAGACCCAAAAAGCTACGGAGCTCTATCAAAGTGGTTGGGGTTGGCCAATCCCGAATGACTTGGATCTTGGCTAGATCCACATGCACCCCTCGTTCATCAATAATGTATCCCAGATACTAAACCTGGCTCATGCCAAAAGTGCATTTCTCCAAATTGGCACACAACTTGTGTTGCCGCAGTGTTTGGAGAACCTTTCGGATGTGGTGGAGGTGCTCTTCCCAACTCTAGTTGAATATAAGAATGTCATCCAAGTATACCACTACAAATGAGTTGGTGAATGGCTGCAAGATGCCATCCATCAACCTCATGAAGGTCACAGGAGCATTCATCAACCCAAAAGGCATAACCAACCATTCGAAAGGCCCTCCTTGGATTTGGAGGCAATCTTCCACACATTGGAGGGTTCGATTGGTATCTGGTGATACCCAGACTTCAAGTCAATCATGCTGAAAGATTTTACCCACTTGAGTTGGTCCAGAAGGCCATCAATCTATGGGATCGGGTACCTATTTCGAACAGTGATCCTGTTCAGCACATGATAGTCAATATAGAGTCTCCAAGTCCCATCCTTCTTCTGTACCAACACGATCGGGCTCCCACAGGGTGATGAACTAGGACAGATGTGACCTTTCTACAACAACTCCTGAATCTACCTCTTGATTTTGTCATTCTCTAGAATGGAACGCCGATAGATTGGTCCATTGGGCAGCGACACACCTGGGGTCAGATCGATGGAGTGCTTGACCTGATAGTGCCGAGGCACCCCTGCGGGGGACGTGAAGATGTCCTCGTACTCCTCCATGACCTTCTCCATATGTTGTTGTCATGCGGAGGGACCCTGTCTGGAGGTTGCGGCCACCATATTCTTCTTTCTCGGAGGGCGTATCATCAAGAAAACAAATTTCTCAGTTTTGGAAATGAACTTACTACATTGTTTTGCAGTAACCAAGAGATGGCAGTAGGCGGTGCTACCTCCGATATCCTATACAACATATTTCCCAAAGTAACAATAACATCACGAGGTTTGACTCATACACAACATGTTGCTTCCATAAGTATGGTTGACCTAATAATACATCACAAACATGAAGCGGAGCAACCTCGCATAATACCTCATCCTTGAAGCGCTTGATGTTGTATGGAAGGCGGCACTGTTGGCTCATGCAAAGATCCCTTCCTTGGTAAAGCCACGTGATGGTGTACGGTTGTGGATGTGTTATGGTCAGTAAGCCCAGCCACTTCAAGACCTCTGCTGAAATGAGGTTCTTTTCGCTCCCGTTGTGGACAATGAACTGTAGTGGGGAACCATTTACCCACATCTGGGAGTGGAAGAGGCACTCCTCCTCCATTGGATCTTCGGGTTCCTCCTTCTAGATCTTCATGGTGGAAACGGTGGTGTTGTGCTCCGCATCGATAATTTGCTTCCCTTTGTCATTCCCCTTGTCAAGTTCTGACTCAGAGTCAGAACATGCATCTGATTCCGAAGCCCTTAGCTTGGCGACTAGTGACTGCTTGGCTCGACACTCCCTTGTGTTGTGAGTGGGGCTCTTATGGAACTCACACCACTTTCCCATGTCATTCTTCGGTTTCACGGCTTTTTTCTTTGCTTGTGGCTTTAACAAGTTGTCTTGGGCTGCCCTGCCTTGGCTTTGTCCTTTGTTCTGCGATTTGGGGGTACCTTTCCCTTACTTCAGATTCGCAGATCCAAAGTGTCGCTTCTTCTATTTAAACTTTTGCTCAATCTTGATGACCTATCGGTATGTCGTGCCTTGCGAGGAAATGTCTAGAAATTCCATCTCGTCCTGGATGTACCTGTGCAGGTAGTCGCGATACTTGAGAACCAAATGATTCTTAGAATCCTTGATGTCCAACTTCATGCGAAGGGTATGAAAGACATTTGTAAACTCCGGCACATCTTGGTCCCTTCCCTGTCGCACCATTGTCCATTTTATGTATTTATCCTCATAGCTTCCGACAGGGTAGTACTGCTCCTTAATGGCATCCCGAAACGAGTTCCAAGTGGGTGCGTGTGAAAATAGTGAGTTCGTACTTTCATCCTTCTGCTCACAGTAGGTTTCCCACTAGTCCTTGACGTGAGGGGCTGCTTTGAGAAGTGCAAATGTGATCTTTCCCTGGCTGGAAAAATCATGAACGAAAAAATATCCTTCTAGTAGATTTAACCATTTATCTACAACATCTACATCTATCTAACCCTCAAATATGGGAATGTCAAAGTTAACTTGTACCTTAAAGGGTTTTTCTCTTCTAGAGTAGCTGCCGGAAGTAGATGTGTGGCACTTGGGTAGTCGCTAAAGGATCTGGGAAAATTTGTCCATCATTGTGTTCCTTTGTCGCTCGAGGGCTTCTTTGAGCAAGATTTTGATAGGATCTCCTACCCCCTCGTCTTTATTTTCATTTTCCATGGGAGGCCGTGGGGATTTCCGAAGCTGGTCTTGCAAAGGTTCGACCAGTTCAAGCCCTAACTCCTTATATCCTGACCTCGTTGGGGACATGCAAAGAAAAATAAAGAAAGAGCAGACCGCTCTGATACCACCGATCTAGATTTAAACAGGAACGCAACAAATTACAGATATCACCATAAATACAAAGATGCAGTATAAATAACACTTCATTTCATTAATATCAAATACTCAAACATGCTTACAAACAAAATGGAAATAAGACTAGCTCGGATGATGGTAGTTTATCTCTGAGAAGAGATGTGGTAGCTGCATGCTCTGAACTCTGTTACAATGAGGCTCCAAGGCATATTTATTGTTGAGAAACAATGTAAAACCCTAAAAATTGAAAAACTAACCCTAGGAGATGAAGCGCCAAACTATGGGCCTCGTTTGGGAAATTGGTACATCAACTTCGGGGTCGTAACTTTGGCACACGATCTCCATTTAACGTGCACAATACCTCGTTAGAAAGATTTATACGAGGACTACAACTTTGGAGTGACCAAAATCAGTGCACGACCCATGTTTGTCATAGTTTCCCCAAAAACCATCATTTAGGGCCTCAAAACAGCTCCGGAAGATTAAGACTCAAAAAACTACCAAAAATAGTAAATTGTGCTACAAATAAGGAAACTAAAAAACTAAAAGAAACAATGGTGGGGGTCCAGGTGGAATAGGTGGGTGGCAACCAATATCCACCTAGATCATTCCTCCCCCGTTAGGAAGCAATGGTCCCCATTGCATTGAGTTCCCCCATGAGATGAGGAAACTTCTGCTGAACTTGGTCCCTGGTGAGCCACTTGCCCCGGTGAAGGAGCTGACCTGCCTTGACAACTCAATATAGTTGGATCCTTTGCTGTCAGGTGTTCTTGATCTACGTGTCCATGATTCAATAAGTTGTGGCTTGCTCCATGCAATCTGGATTTAACTTTGTAGATGTGATTTGTTCTGCAATGTCTGGTCGAAGGCAGTCCACATTGACACTAGGTGCAGGATAAGGAATGGGGGAATGCTGAGCTCAAATTCATTGTCTCCAATAGCCTTGGTAATGGTGCAAGGACCATAGTAGAGTGGTCTGAGTTTCCGATAGGCTCCAGTAAGGCATTCCTTCTACAAATGCAACTAGATTTTGTCACCCACCTGAAACTTGTGTAGCACTCGATGTTGATCATGTCGCTACTTTTACTTGCCATTTGATTTCTCTGGAATGTCATGGACCTGCTGGCAGATATGTTGGATGTGCTCAACGAATTTTTTTGCCTTATCAGCTTCCGACTGGACATGAGCCAAATCTGCCTGAGTAGCTGCAAATCGTATGGCCACATCAATGGGACATAGTGGCTGGAATCCCAATCGCACCTGAAAATGGGTGTGGCCAGTCGAGTTGTGGAGAGCCCGGTTATAGATGTGCTGGACATTGGGGAGGCTCTCATCCCATGTGCGTGGATGCTTTGAGTTGTACATGCGCAGAATGTGTACGGTCATCTTATTGATGACCTCTGTCCGACCATCAGTTTGGGGATGGAAAGCTGTGGACTTAGTGAGCTTTGTGTCCAGCATCGACCAAAGAATGGACCAAAATGTACTGAGGAACCTGCTGTCTCGATCTGAGATGATAGATTTTCGGGTCCCAAAGTGTACCCAGACTCGTTCAAAGAAGAGTTTAGCAATGACTTCTGATGTGATATTCTTCTTGCAGGCCGCTATAATGGCCATCTTCGAGAATCTGTCGACGACCAGAAAAAACATAGTCGTTGCCATGCTTAGTAGAAGGAAGGCCCGACATGTAATCCATGGAGATGGATTCCCAAGGTCGATTAGGGGTAGTCAGGGGAGTATAGAGGCCTTGCTTCTTGATGGTCGGTTTGGCAATGACGTAGGCAATGCAGGATCTGATGTACTTCTCAACATCTGGTTGAAGATTTGGCCAATAGAAATACTTCTGCAATACTGCCACTGTTTCCCGATCCCGAAATGCCTAGTGGCCCGACTGTAGTGCACTTCCCAAATCATCTTGGTTTGCTCGCTTGAAGGAACACAAACGTGTCCTAGATGGCATAGTCGGGCATCCTAGAGGTGAAAATCTGGAACTTGTTGACCCTCCAAAAGCATATGGAATGTGTGGCTGAATTTTGGGTTGCTTTTGTAGAGAAGTGGCCAATCAGAAGTCTCGTGCCCATAAGAGTTGAACATGGTGGTAAACGCCATGATCGGTGGTCGGCTGAGGCAGTATGCAACATTATTGGTGCTACCCTTCTTATACTTGATATTCAAATGGAACTGTTGCAAGTATGTGGACCACTTCTAATGGCGATCATTCTACAACTTCCCTTGCGTCTACATGAACTACAGGGGCCGATGGTCTGTGTGGATGATTGTTTCCTTCCCAAAAATGTAATGCTTCCATTGTCAGCAGGCCTGCACAATGGAATAAATCTCTTTGTCATAAGTGGGATACTTCCAGACTGTGTCTGAAAGTGTCTCATTGTGATATGCCACTGGATGCCCCTGTTGAGTAAGGACTTCCCTAATAGCATATTCAGAGGCATTTATCTCAATCTCAGATAGTTGTTGTAAGTCCGGTAAAGTGAGCACTGGTGCATAGAAGAGGTGATGTTTCAACTCTGAGAATGCCTTCTGTTGATATTTAGACCAAAATAATTTTGCTTTCACTCCTCCCTTGGTGACTTGACTCAAGGGCCAAGTGATATGAGAGAATCCCAACGCGACGCTGTGGTATAAATTGGTAAGACCTAGAAAGCTACGGAACTTTGTTAAAGTGGTTGGGGCTGGCCAATCCCGAATGACTTGGATCTTTGCTGGATCCACATGCACCCCTCGTTCACCAATAATGTATCCCAGATACTGAACCTAGGTCATGCCAAAAGTGCATTTCTCCAAATTGGCACACAACTTGTGTTTCTGTAGTGTTTGGAGAACCTGTCGAATGTGGTGGAGGTGCTCTTCCCAGCTCTGGATGAATATTAGGATGTCAACCAATTATACCACTAAAAATGAGTTGGTGAATGGCTGAAGATGTCATCCATCAGCCTCATGAAGGTTGAAGGAGCATTTGTCAACCCAAAAGTCATAACCAACCATTCGAAAAGGCCCTCCTTGGCTATGTAGGCAATCTTCCACACATTCGAGGGTTTGATTGGTACTTGGTGATAGCCAGACTCTAAGTCGATCTTGTTGAAATATTTCCCTCCCTTGAGTTGGTCCAGAAGGTCATGAATCTGTGGGATTGGGTACCTATTCCAAACAATGATCTTGTTCAATGCCCAATAGTCAATACAAAGTCTCCAAGTCCCATCCTTCTTCTATACCAACACGATTGGGCTCCCACAGGGCAATGAAATCAGATGGATGTGACCTTTCTATAGCAACTCCTGAATCTACCTCTTGATTTCATCGTTCTCCAGAACGGAACGACGATAGATTGGTCCATTGGGCAGTGGTGCACCTGGGGTCAGATTGATGGAGTGCTTGACCTGATAGTGGAGAGGCACCCCTGCGGGGTAGGTGAAGATGTCCTCGTACTCCTCCACGACCTTGTCCATCTGTTTTTGTCGTGCAGAGGGCCCCTGTTTGGAGGTCGTGGCCATTGTATTCTTCTTTACCTGAGGGCATATCATCAGGAAAAGAAATTACCTAGTTTTGGAAATGAGCTTACTACATTGTTTTGCAGTAACCAAAGAGATGGTGGTAGGCGGTGTTACCTCTGGTGTCCTGTACAACTTATTTTCCAAAGTAACAATAACAGCACGAGGCCTTGACTCATACACAGCATGTCGCTTCCATAAGTATGGTTGGCCTAATAATACATCACAAACATCAAGGGGAGAAACGTCACATAATACCTCTTCCATGAAGGGCTTGATGTTGTATGAAAGGCGGCATTGTTGGCTCACGTGAAGATCTCGTCCTTGGTGAAGCTAACCAATGGTGTATGATTGTCGATGTGCTGTGGTCGGTAAACCTAGCCACTTCACGACCTCTGCCGAAATGAGGTTCTTTTGGCTCCTGCTGTCGAAAATGAATTGTAGCGGGGAACCCTTTACCCACATCTAGGAGTGGAAGAGGCGCTCCTCCTCCTCTAGATCTTTAGGTTCCTCCTCCTGGATCTTTGTGGTGGAAATGATGACGTTGTGCTCCGCATCGATAATCTACTTCCCTTTGTCATTCCCCTTGTCGGGTTCTGACTCAGAGTCAGAACATGCATCTAATTCTGAAGCCTTTAGCTCGGCCACCAGTGACTGGTTGGCGCGACAATCACTTGTGTTGTGAGTGGAGCTCTTATGGAACTCACACCACTTTTCCGTGTTCTTCTTTAGCTTCGCGGCGTTGTTCTTTTCTTGCAGCTTTGGAGGGTTTTCCTGGGCCACACCGCCTTGGATTTGTACTTTGTTTTGCGGTTTGGGGGTACCTTTTCCTTGCTTCGGATTCACAGATCCAAAGTCTTGCTTCTTCTGTTTAAACTTTTGCTTGATCTTGATGACATATTGGTATGCCATGCCAGACGTGGAGATGTCCATGAATTCCATCTTGTCCTGGATGTACCTGTGCAGGTAGTCGCGGTACTTGAGAACCAAATGATTCTCAGAATCCCGGATACCCAACTTTGTGCGAAGGGTCTGAAAGACATTGGTAAACTCTGACACATCTTGGTCCCTTCCCTGTCGTAGCATTGTCCACTTTATTTATTTATCTTCATAGCTCCTAACATGGTAGTACTACTCCTTGATGGCATCCCAGAACGAGTTCCAAGTGGGTGTGACTAAAAACAATGAGTTTGTACTTTCTTCCTTCTGCTCACACTAGGTTTCCCACCAGTCCTTGACGTGGGGAGCTGCTTTGAGAATTGCAAAAGTGATCTTTTCCAGGTTGGAAAAATCATGAACGAAAAAATATCCTTCTAGCAGATTTAACCATTTATCTACAACGTCTGCATCTATCTGACCCTCAAATATGGGAATTTCAAAGTTAACTTGTACCTTAAAGGGTGTGGCGCTTCTAGAGTAGCTGCCGGAAGTATATGCGTTGCCCTTGGGTAGCTGCTGAAGGATCTGGGCAAAGTTGTCCATCATCCCATTCCTTTGTCGCTCAAGGGCTTCTTCGAGAAAGATTTTGATAGGGTATCCTGCCCCCTCTTCTTTATTTTCATCCTCTGTGGGAGGCCGTTAGGATTTGCGAAGTTGGCCTTGTAAAGGTTCGACCAGTTCAAGCCATGAATCCTTATATCTCGACCTCGTTGGGGACATGCAAAAAAAAACAGAGAAAGAGCAAACCATTGTGATACCACTGATCCATATTTAAATAGGAACGCAAAAAATTACAGATATAACCACAAATACAAAGATGCAGTAGAAATGACACTTCATTTCATTAATTTCAAATACTGAAATATGCTTACAAACATAATGGAAATAAGAGTAGCTCAGGCGATGGTAGCTTATCTCTGAAAAGAGATGTGGTGGTTACATGCCTCTGAACTCTGTTACAATGAGGCTCCAAGGCCTATTTATTATTGAGAAACAATGGAAAACCCTAAACATCGAAAAACCTAACCCTAAGAGATGAAGCGCCAAACTACGGGCCCTGTTTGGGGAAATTGGTACTTCAATTTCCTGGGGTCGTAACTTTGGCATATAATCTCAGTTTGAAGCGCACAATACCTTGTTAGAAAGATATATCTGAGGACTACAACTTTTGAGTGACCAACATCAATCCACAATCCATGTTGGTCCAAGTTTTCCCAAAAAATGTCGTTTATGGCCTCAAAAATGGCTCTGGAAGATCAGAACTCGAAAAACTAACAAAAATAGTAAATTGTGCTACAAATAAGGAAACCAAAAAACTGAAAGAAACAATGGTGGGGGTCCAAGTGGAATAGGCGGGTGGCCACCAATATCCACCTAGATCATTCCTCCCCCGTTACGAAGCAATGGTCCCCATTGAGTTGAGTTCCTCAATGAGATGAGGAAACTTCTGCTGAATTTGGTCCCTGGTGAGCCACATGCCCTAGTGAAGGAGTTGACCTGCCTTGAAAACTCAATATAGTTGGATCCTTTTCTGTTGGGTGTTCTTGATCTACGTGTCCATGATTCGATAAGTTGTGGCTTGCTCCATGCAATCTTGATTTAACTCTATAGGTGTGAGTTGTTCTGCAATGTCTGATGTGTCTAGCAATGGTGGGAAGTATGGTCGAAGGCGGTCCACATTGAACACTAGGTGTAGGAAAATGAATGGGGGAATGTTGAGCTCAAATGCATTGTCTCCCACAGCTTTGGTAATGGTGTAAGGACCATATCCGAGTGGTTTGAGTTTCTGATAGGCTTCTGTAAGGCATTCCTTCTGCAAATGCAACCAAACTTTGTCGTCCTCCTGAAACTTGTGTGGCACCCGATGTTGGTCATGTCGATGCTTGTACTTGGCATTTGATTTCTCCAGAATGTCATGCACCTGCCGACGGATATGTTGGATGTGCACAATGAAATTGTTTACCTTATCGACTTCCCACTCGACATGAGCCAAATCTGCCTGAGTAGCTGCAAAAGGTATGGCCACATCAATGGTACATAGTGGATGGAATCCCAAGCCCACCTGAAAAGGCGTGTGGCCAGTCGATTTGTGGAGAGCCCGGTTATAGCTGTACTGGACATAGGGGAGGCTCTCATCCCGTGTGTAGATGCTTTGAGTTATACATGCGCAGAATATGCATGATCATCATGTTGACGACTTCTGTCTGGCCATCAGTTTAGGGATGGAAAGCTATGGACTTAGTGAGCTTGGTGTCCAGCATTGACCAAAGACTGGACCAAAATGTACTGAGGAACCTGCTATCCCGATCTGAGATGATAGACTATGGGATCCCAAACTGTACCCACACTCGTTCAAAGAAGAGTTTAGCAGTGGCTTCTGCTGTGATATTCTTCTTGTAGGCCGCCATAATGACCATCTTCGAGAATCTGTCAACGACTAGAAAAACACAGTCCTTGCCATGCTTAGTAGAAGGAAGGCCCGACATGTAATCCATGGAGATGGATTCCCAAGGTCGACTAGGGGTAGGCTGCGGAGTATAGAGGCCTTGCTTCTTGATGGTTGGTTTGGCAATGGCGCAGGGAGTGCAGGATCTGATGTACTTCCTGACATCCTGTCAAGATTCAGCCAATAGAAATACTTCTAAACCCCGAAATGCCCTGCGGCCCGACTGTAGTGAGTTTCCTAAATCATCTTGGCTTGCTCGCTTGAAGGAACACAAAGGTGTCCCAGGTGGCATAGTAGGGCATCCTAGAGGTGAAAATCTGGAACTTTTTGAACCTCCAAGAGCATCTGGTATGTGTGGCCAAATTTTGGGTCGCTTTTGTAGAGAAGTGGCCAATCAGAAGTCTCGTGCCCACAAGAGTTGAGCACGGTGGTTAACGCCATGATCGGTGGTCGGATGAGGTAGTCTGCAACATTATTGGTGCTACCCTTCTTATACTTGATATTCAAATGGAACTGTTGCAGGTATGTGGACCACTTCTGATGGCGATCATTCTGCAACTTCCCTTGCATCTGTATGAACTGCAGGGGTCGGTGGTCTGTGTGGATGACCATTTCCTTCCCCAAAATGTAATGATTCCATTGTCAGCAGGCCTGCACAATGGAATACATCTCTTTGTCATAAGTGGGATACTTCCGGACTGTGTCTGAAAGTGTCTCACTGTGATATGCCACTGGATGCCCCTGTTGAGTAAGGACTGCCCCAATAGCATAGTCAGAGGCATTTGTCTCGATCTCAAATGGCTATTTCAAGTCTGGTAAAGTGAGCACTGGTGCAGAGCAGAGGTGATGTTTCAACTCTGCGAATGCCTTATGTTGAGATTCAGACCAAAATAATTTTGCTTTCGCTCCTCCCTTGGTGACTTGACTCAAGGGCCAAGTGATATGAGAGAATCCCAACACGAACCTGTGGTAGAAATTGGCAAGACCTAGAAAGCTACGGAGCTCTGTCAGAGTGGTTGGGGTTGGCCAATCCCAAATGACTTGGATCTTGGATGGATCCACATGCACCCCTTGTTCATCAATAATGTATCCCAGATACTAAACTTGGGTCATGCCAAAAGTGCATTTCTCCAAATTGGTACACAGCTTGTGTTGCCGAAATGTTTGGAGAACCTGTCAGATGTGGTGGAGGTGCTCTTCCCAACTCTGGATGAATATCAGGATGTCATCCAAGTATACTACTACAAATGAGTTCTTGAATGGCCACAAGATGTCATCCATCAGCCTCATGAAGGTCGCATGAGCATTTGTCAACCCAAAAGGCATAGCCAACGATTCGAAAAGGCCCTCCTTGGCTTTGAAGGCAGTCTTCATCGGATGGTTCGATTGGTACATGGTGATATCCAGACTTCAAGTCGATCTTGCTGAAATATTTTCCCTCTTGAGTTGGTTCGAAAGGTCATCAATCTGTGGGATCATGTACCTATTCCAGACAATGATCTTGTTCAACGCCCGATAGTCAATATAGAGTCTCCAAGTCCCATCCTTCTTCTATACCAACACGATCAGGCTCCCACAGGGCAATGAACTCGGACGGATGTGACCTTTCTGCAGTAGCTCTTAAATCTGCCTCTTGATTTCGCCATTCTCCATAATGGAACGATGATAGATTGGTTCATTGGGTAGCGAGACACCCGGGGTCAAATCGATGGAGTGCTTGACTTGATAGTGAAGAGGCACCCCTGTGGGGGAGGTGAAGATGTCCTCATACTCCTCCACGACATTGTCCATCTGTTGTTGTCGTGCAAAGGGACCTTATCTGGAGGTCGTGGCCACCGTCTTCTTGTTTTCCTGAGGGTGTATCATCAGAGAAAAAAAATAAAAAAATAAATAAAAAATAAAAAATAAAAATAAAAATCCCAGTTTTGGAAATGAGCTTATTGCATTGTTTTGTAGTTACCAAAGAGATGGCGGTAGGCAATGCTACCTCTGGTATCCTATACAACCTATTTTCCAAAGTAACAATAACAGCACGAGGCCTTGACTCATACACAACATGTCGCTTCCATAAGTATGGTTGGCATAATAATACATCAAGGAGAGAAACGTCACATAATACGCCATTCATGAAGGGCTTGATGTTGTATGGAAGGTGACACTGTTGACGCACGTGAAGATCCCATCTTTGGTGAAGCCACCTGATGGTGTATGGTTGTGGATGTGTTGTGGTCGGTAAGCCTAGCCACTTCATGACCTCTGCCGAAATGAGGTTCTTTTGGCTCTTGCTGTCGACAATGAACTGTAGCGGGGAACCCTTTACCCACATTTGGGAGTGGAAGAGGCGCTCCTCCTCCTCTAGATCTTCGGGTTCCTCCTTCTGGATCTTCGTGGTGGCAACGGTGGCGTTGTGATCCACATCGATAATCTATTTCCCTTTGTCATTCCCCTTGTCGGGTTCTGACTCAGAGTCAGAACATGCATCTGATTCTGAAGCCTTTAGCTTGGCCACCAGTGATTGCTTGGCGTGACAATCACTTGTGTTCTCAATGGAGCTCTTATGGAACTCACACCACTTTACCATGTTCTTCTTCAGCTTCGCGACGTTGTTCTTTGTTTGCGGCTTTGGCAGGTTGTCCTGGGTTACCCCACCTTGGCTTTGTCCTTTGTTCTACGGTTTGGGGGCACCTTTCCCTTGCTTCGGATTCGTAGACCCAAAGTCTCACTTATTCTATCTAAACTTTTGCTCGATCTTGACGACATATCGTGTAGAAATTTCACCGTAGATTAAAACTGATTATGCAATGTACTAAAGCAATGCTTAATCTACTTCTACAATCAAACTTGTGGAAGCTTAATTGATTTTGAGCAAGATCAAACAGAACACATATAACAGAGAAGAAGATTCAATCACACATGAAACACAGAAGAATACTCTGGGGAAAGCCTTAGCTAAAAACCTCGCTATATGTATTATCATACAAGTGGAAATATCTTAGGATTACACAAAGCCTTAGCTCTCAAGCTATTCAGCTCTCAATATAATCCCTCACTGTTGCTCATAGACAGAATAGACAACACATATGTCTTCCTTCAGTCCTCCAAGCCTCCTATTTCCTTGCGCAATTTCTCCTGGGTCCTCCAACTGCAACCTGTGTGATTCTCACCTCACACACAACACTGACCTCTAAAATAATTGCGCAATCCTGAAGGAGTGAATCCATTTTGCATGGATGAGTTTCCTTTATAGGAATATTCCTCCAACTGATAGTACATTGTCCCTTCATTTAATCTCAACTGGGTCTCTCTCTGAACTGACATGCATGAGTTATTTATGAGAGAATATTCAGTTATCTGGAGAACAATAGTTGCATGCATGCATGCATTAACTGACTGATCTCACAATTAGTTCCACAAACTGTTTGGAAGCAATTTAACTGGACTTAACTCAATTAACTGAGTTAACTAATTACAACTCAAATACAACTCATCCTTATCTCCTTAATTAAGGGATAACTTCTTCAATCAGAGGGATATCTGTTACATGTCTTCACATAGACTTCATGTTTGATTTTCTCCAACTAATTAACTCAAGATGAATTAATTAATTGTTTTTCAAACAGTTGTTGAGACCAAATTCAAATTTTAATTCTCAAATTTTATTTCAGGGACTAATTAAAATTGGAATATATCCTGAAATGCTATTTATAGCAATGCTATTTTTAGCATTTCTATTTTATCATTCCTTGTTGCTATTTTCAACATTGGTACCTGAAATGCTATCTATAGTAATGCTATTTATATCATTTCTATTTTTAGCATTCCTTGTTGCTATTTTCAACACTCCCTCTCAATAAGAAAGGCATTCAACTCGAACTCGATCCTGAACCTTTGGAATGTTCTGCATGCAACACTTCTCTCAAGTGTTGTTGCTCCAACAACTCCAGAAACAAAAAATATACAACCTGAATCAGAATGATGCATCTGTCATCAAAGTCTCTGACTGTTATTGCCTTTGTCGACTGAAAACTCTGCACCTTTATGCCCTTCAGTATCTGACTGCTCTAGCCTCTGTCACTTTGATCTTTGACTGCATCAATCACACTGATTCCTCCTGCTGCATCCGTGCTACTGCTGGTCCTATCTCCCAGCACTGCATCCGCACTGCACCTCCTCTCATCATGTTGCATCGTGCTGCCCACTGCTGCACTGCAACTCAGTTACTGAGAAGTAAGTAACTGATCTCCCAACTGACCTCCCTGTTGGGCTAGAAACACCCTCTGATGTTGAAGCTCCCTCTACCGCTGACAAGTGCTCCCTCTCTGACCTCTACGCTGCTGCAACAACTCCCTGCATCTCGCACCGTTGCACACCTCTCTGTGCCATCCTGCATTGGTGCAACACTCCTGTGCCTCTCGCATTGTTGTAGCCTGCTAGCTATGCATTGTCTTAGGACTCCTGCACTGTAGCTCTCTCTGTTGCTCCATCCGCATCTGTCTCTACCCACTCAGCCAGTCCTGCTACTCCTCGTCGGGGCTCCCGTAGCAAGGTCTAATCAAAGAGGTTGGGTACCTCAAGGATCCTGCCCCTATTTCAGCCTTCTTGGGACTATCACTTCACATCGCCCCACCTCCCACCTGCAGGTATGGATGCATGTGATCCCTCTGCTCACTTGGCTCAAAATTTCGCCCTACTGGAGGTCTCTACATGAGTGGATGCCTCCACTCGGTCTCTTCTCATCTTCTCTAGTTGTGGCTGCTTCATAACCTCTTAAAGCTGCTTCACCAATTGTGGCTCCTCCACAATTGTCTGAGACTTCTTTTGGCACTGCATGTTGAGAGGTAATATACTCTCCCTCTCAACCACCAAGTCTCCAACATTTGCCTTGCTCCTCAAGGCTTTGCAAGCATCTTGAACCTCAAGAGCATACAGGTTCTTGACTCGTGAACTGATCTGCTTCACTTGTCTTGTGGTGATGTGTCTAACGAAAACCTTTCCCTTACTGAAGACTACATCATAGCCTTTGTCCTCCAACATCGCAATCGATACCAAGTTCTTCTTAAGTCCAGGTACATACTTCACATCTGTCAAGGTGATGCAAGCTCCATGCTCCCTCTAAAAAGAAATTGTGCCCACTCCTGAAAAACTATACTTTTCATCATTACCCATCTCTATGCGCATCTGGAGGTCTTTCTCCTCCAAGGCACTGAACAAACTCTTATCGTCGGTCATGTGGAATGAGGCTCCACTGTCAAGAAACCAACCACAACCCATCATCGATGAAACCATGCATGCGATGAGGGTAAAATCCAATTTGAACTGAGAGGCCAATGCTTCACCTTCAGATCCTTCCGAGGATCCCTTCTTAGATTTCTTCAATGGACAATTAGTCGCATAATGGCCCATCTCATGACAATTAAAGCATCTCACTTTAGATTTGTTAATCTTCTTCCCTCCATGAGAAGAAGATTAACAAAATCCTTCTCCTTCCCTTTCCTTGCCTTGCTCGCTAAGGTGAAATTTTCTTCATCCTCCTTGGATGAAGAACCATATCTGGTGCTCCTCCTGATCTCCTCCTGCATCAGATCCGACCACAGTCGTTCCCAATCTGGCAATTTCTCTCTTCCATTCACTAAGTCCTGGTAGCTATGCCAACTCTTAGGAAGACCGAGGAGAGCAAGACTCACCATATCATCATCGACTGTCGTGATTCCTACACTTCCAAGCTCATCTCTGCAGGTGGTGAGCTTGTTCAAATATGTAGAGATTGTGTCGCCCTTTTCACACTTGATTTTCTGAAGCTTGTCCTTTAGCGCCAGCTTCCTCTGGTTATTGCTATTATGATATAGATCCTTCAATGTCTTCCACATTGAAAATGCAGTCTCCTTCCCATGGAGACTCGAGACAATATGGTCTCGAACTCCCTCCAGAAGAATCCTCCTCGCTCTTACCACACATTTCTTCCATTCTGCCAATTCTTGGGCATTAGCTGCTGTTGGCTTGGGGATTTCTTGATCAATGAAGTCCTTCAAACCATTGTCCTCTAATACTACTTCCATGTGATTCTTCCATGCTATGTAATTTGAGCTGCCATCCAGGGCATACTCGAGTCTCAAGCCACTGAACGCCATTTGTGAACTTTGAGATGTAATAAGAAATCGATTTTGTACCTATAATCAAGAACTTCAAACTTCAAAGTTCAAACTTCTTTGTATACTATTCTCCGCTTTGATCACCTTTGCTCTGACACCATGTAGAAATTTCACCGTAAATTAAAACTGATTATGCAATGTACTAAAGCAAAATACTTAATCTACTTCTACAATAAAACTTGCAGAAGCTTAATCGATTTTGAGCAAGATTAAACAGAACACGGATAACAGAGAAGAAGATTCAATCACACATGAAACACAGAAGAATACTCTGGGGAAAGCCTCAGCTAAAAACCCCGCTATATGTATTATCATACAAGTGGAAATATCTCAGGATTACACAAAGCTTTAGCTCTCAAGCTATTCTGCTCTCAGTACAATCATTTCTTCAATCCTCCAAGCCTCCTATTTCCTTGCTGTTTCTCATGGGTCCTCCAGCTACAACCTGTGTGATTCTCACCTCACACACAACATTGACCTCTGAAATAACTGCGCAATCTTGAAGGAGTGAATTCCTTCTGCATGGATGAGTTTCCTTTATAGGAAAATTCCTCCAACTGATAGTACATTGTCCCTTCATTTAATCTCAACTGGGTCTTTCTCTGAACTGACATACATGAGTTATTTATGAGAGAATATTCAGCTATCTGGAGAACACTAGTTGCATGCATGCATGCATTAACTGACTGAACTCACAATAAGTTCCACAAACTGTTTGGAACCAATTTAACTAGACTTAACTCAGTTAACTGAGCTAACTAATTACAACTTAAATACAACTCATCCTTATCTCCTTAATTAAGGGATATCTTCCTCAATCAAAGGGATAACTGTTACATGTCTTCACATAGACTCCATGTTTGATTTTCTCCAACTAATTAACTCAAGATGAATTAATTAATTATTTTTCAAAGAGATGATGAGACCAAATTCGAATTTTAATTCAAGAACTAATTAAAATTGGAATATATCATGAAATGCTATTTATAGCAATGCTATTTTTAGCATTTATATTTTATCATTCCTTGTTGCTATTTTCAACACTGGTACCTGAAACGCTATCTATAGCAATGCTATTTATAGAATTTCTATTTTTAGCATTTCTTGTTGCTATTTTCAACATATCGGTAAGTTGTGCCAAGCAAGGAGATGTCCAAGAATTCCATCTCGTCCTGGATGTACCTGTGCAGGCAGCGATGTATTTTAGAACCAAATGCTTCTCAAAATCCTTGATACCCAACTTCGTGCGAAGGGTATGGAAGACATTGGTAAACTTCGACACATCTTGGTCCCTTCCCTGTCGCAGCGTTGTCCACTTTATGTGTTTATCTTCATAGCGCCCGACAGGGTAGTACTGCTCACAGTAGGTTTCCCACCAGTCCTTGACGTGGGGGGCTGCTTTGAGAAGTGCAAAAGTGATCTTTTCCCGGTTGGAAAAATCATGAATGGAAAAATATCCTTCTGACAGATTTAATTATTTATCTACAACATATACATCTATCTGACCCTCAAATATGAGAATGTCAAAGTTAGCTTGTACTTTAAAAGGCGTGGCACTTCAAGAGTAGCTGCCAAAAGTAAATGCGTCACCCTTGGGTAGCTGTTGATGGATATGGGCAAAGTTGTCCATCATCACACTCCTTTGACGCTCGAGGGCTTCTTTGAACAAGATTTTGATAGGATCTCCTACCCCCTCGTCTTTCTTTTCATCCACCATGGGAGGCTGTCGGGATTTGCGAGGCTGTTCTTGCAAAGGTTCGACCAGTTCAAACCCTAACTCGTTATATCCTGACCTCGTTGGGGACATGCAAAGAAAAACAGAGAAATAGCAGAGAGCTCTGATACCACTGATCCAGATTTAAACAGGAACGCAAAAAATTACAGATATAACCATAAATACAAAGATGCAATAGAAATAACACTTCATTTCATTAATATCAAATACTGAAATATGCTTATAAACATAATGAAAATAAGACTAGCTGGGGCAATGGTAGCTTATCTTTGAGAAGAGATGTGGTGGCTACATGCCTCTGAACTCTATTACAATGACGCTCTAAGGCTTATTTATTGTTGAGAAATAATGGAAAACCCTAAAAATCCAAAAACCTAACCTTAGGAGATGAAGCGTCGAACTATGGGCCCCGTTTGGGGAAATTGGTACATCAACTTCCTGGGATTGTAACTTTGGCATACGATCTCCGTTTGACGTGCACAATAGTTTGTTAGAAATATCTATCTGAGGACTACAACTTTTGAGTGACCAACATCAGTCCACGACCCATATTGGTCCCATTTTCCCAAAAAACGACTCCGGAAGTTCATGATCTGAAAAAACTGCAAAAAATAGTAAATTGTGCTACAAAGAAGAAAACTGAAAAACTAAAAGAAACAATGGTGAAGGTTCAAGTGGAATAGATGGGTGACCACCACTATCCACCTAATTATCTCCATAATTCGGTACTATCGATGCTCTCCTATTTACATGATTGAATGCTATGTACAAACTGTGCTCCCATTACATAATACTGTGGTCATGGATTCTTATTGCATAACGTTGCCTCCATACAACCATACCCGTTCGATGTAATGCATTATATGGGCTTTTTCTTGGCCGGTTTCTCCACGCAAGAATATTGTCAATTATATCACACTTATATACTCTGAGTTTAATGTCGTTGAATAGCCGCTGAATTGCTTGAATACCGCATGGTATATACCTCACGACCTGTCGCGGTATGACGATGTATATAGCACAAAGTTTGTATAAAATCACCGTGTATTAACTGTGTTTTCAATACATGCCTTTTTTGCATACCACACTCTAATTTTATTACCACTGCATACCACAGTTCTTTGCGATATAGTCTCACTCCTGCTTTACGTTGGTCAACATACCTCCCATACATATGTTTTTAATATATACGTTTTTTGAATATTGTGCGGCACAACAGTCATATGCGTTGTGTCTTTTAATATTGTGTTTTTTAATACTCTGTTGCCTCCATATCACGTTGGGGCTCGAACCCGCCTTCCTCTGTCATATATAACACTGCCTCCATATAAATCCATAATTTCATTACTCCCTCCTCCAAATGTTGTTATCGCCTCCTCCAACTGCGTGTTTTTAACTCTGCTCTACACTCCACTCCGAATTACATTCATCACTCCCATCTTTAAATTCCACATTCCAAAAACCGGCATCATCGTCTATTCCCAGGGATGTAAAGATGATGTAAAGATGCAATCTTTGAGTTCATTTTCTGAGGAGTTAGTGAATTTGAAATATTTGTTTAGATCATTACACCCAACAGAGCATGATCTTGAATTTCAATATGTGAAGGACAGGAAACGACATTGCAAGAACCCTAGGGATGACTCATTCCCTTGCCTGTATACAAAAGTTGTTACCATCGCTCCCATAACATATACCACTCCAAACGCATACCATAATCATAATGCTAGCATGTCTGTTGCATTGGCCTGGTGCATGCAATTGTTGGGCGGAAGCGTGGTAAACCCAACGTTACAGCTCCCAAGAAACAAGGCGAATTTGTGAGGAAATCAAGGTTGTTGTAGCATAGCTCTGGACCCTTGAAGAGGACAAGTTAAGCATGAGTGCAGAGGTCAAGTTTCTTTACCACTGTGCCCAGATTTTTGTGGTTGTGCCAACAAATAATTCCTTGGACTCGAGAAGCACGAAATTCATCTTGGAGTGATTATTTGTGGTCATTATGGATTGCTAGGCAATCTTCTCAGCTGAAGGTACATTATTTTTTACTTATGTGATGACCGTGAGCACATTCTTCTTGCTACTGGTGTGTTTGAACGGACATCCATTCGGGACTTGAATGTAAAGACTGCAGAAGTCTTATAAAGAATCGAAGAAAGAGAAGGGAATTTGACACTGTGCACCATCATCCTTGGCCTGTGCGTTGTCAGCTCTGTTGAAGCGGAAGTGTGGTGGCCTGGAACCGCCATTCGTGGCTCTCCAAACTGCCACTCGAAGGAAGATTGAAGGGAACACAAGGTGATTTTTATTTGTTGTATAGAGCCAGTATATTTTGTAGCGCGTGCGTTGAGTTTATATGTGAAATGTCACATGCGCATTTGTGATTGATTTGCCTTAGTGAATGTGCCGGTTCAAATTAGCATTGGTTATACATGGCATGGAATATTAATTGAGTTGATTCATATTTGAGGACTGCGCCACTATATATATTAATCGATTCGATTGCACTAGTTGAAGCATTGAATTTTGTGGCATATTCATGTTCTTTTTAATCACGATTCAGTGTTGGAGCGATAGTCCAACAAGTTTTGTGCAATTTCTAGTCTAAGATATTAATTATGAGGTTGGAGAAAATGGCTAGAATTAGTGAAGTATTAGAGTTACTAAAAAATATGATATTCTCTACTACTCATGATACAATGAAAATTAACAAAGTCATTCTCACTAACACTCAAACTTGCCTACAAAATGAACAAGACAAAATTGTTTTTTTGCAGCTTGAATCACAACCACAACAAGATGAGTTAGATAAGTGTAGTCATCATTATGAACCTATCTCTGTTTAGAACATTGAAACAAACTCCCATAAGCAGCAAGTTGATTCAGAGTCACTGCCTAATGAAGCAGCAGAATTGCATGCAGAAGCAGAAATTCAGCTTGCACTTCCCAAGCCAATCATCAAACATTGGGAAGAGCTTTTCCATAACAAGCACATAACAAGTCTTGGATATGACAAGGATGTGTCCTTTCATATTCCAGATTACTCAAAGCCCATTTAGTTCAGAGTGTTGGATTCCTTCATGACAATTCACCTTCAGTTTTTCCAGATTCTACTCCTCTTCCACAACAACTACAAAAAAATGTTAAATGCCTACACTGTGACCAAGTTGGCCATATGAAAGATCATTGTTTTGATCTTCATCCATGCAAGCATTGTGGTCAGCGTACTCATTCTTCACACAGATGCTTAAAAAACAAGCCTCCTGCAAGAACAAAGATTCATCTTGGATGGATTGCTTCTTGGCAATGGGATTCAACAACCAAGAAGATATTTCAGTCATATGTCTAAGTTTATTCTAGAATATTAAAAGGTCTTGCAGTTGAGTTTTCTCTATCATCTTACCTTGTATCTTGGGGGGGGTGGGGGAAGTGATGATCATCTACAAGCTTCAAAGCCACATCAAGCGAGCCTGAGCCACAACTTGCCATACCAGATTCAGAGTTGTAGCCAGAGACAAAGATGCCCCTAAGCATGCCTTCAGTTGGTGATCAGCCTTAAACCATCTGTGCGGGGTTGAGACATCTCTTCAAAGAATTGGGGACACTTCCTCTAGCAAAAGACTTCAACTTCTTGCCAGTTTTGGAAGAGTTCCAGGAATTGCGTTAAGCATTCCAGAGTTGGTGTTCATCCTTAAACCATCACAGGTTGAGAACTCCCTTTTTAGGTTGAGGTTCTCCCTTTTTATGCGGGGTGATACCTCCCTTTCAAGGTTGAAGGTTTACCTCTTCAAAACACTAGTAACACTTCCTCTAGCAAAAGACCTCAGCTTCATGCCAGATTTGGAAGAGTTCTGGGAACTGCACTAAGCATTCCAATGTTGGTGGTCATCCTTAAACCACCCCCCTTATACCAACATTTTAGAGAGCACATTCAACCTAGTGCTGCCATGCATATTTTCCCATTACAACTCTCTTCTTGGACTCATACATACCCATTCGGATTAAGGGGGGAATGTTGGACACCTAATCCTCTAAGGGTTATGGTGTGGAAGATAAATAATCAAAGGGAGTCCAAGAGACCTTGGAATATGGAATGCAATGGTCACTCCCATGTATTATAAATGTGTATCATTGTTAATAGTAAATGCATTCATGCTTTACCTTATTTGGCTATCCAAATTCCATGTTTGTCTAGCACTTGACACGTTTGACCATAGTAAGGTAAGATACAACAATTTCACCCTTGTTTTGTTTTGTGCTTCGAAGTTTCTCCCTTAGGATCAACTTCATGTTCACACTGGAATCTTGATAGAATTTACAGGATGCATCCCACATCCTCTTTCTCGTATCCTCTCCTGTTACGTGAAATACAATGTGATCCTTGACCCCATTCATAATAACGCGTCTTGTTTTGGCATCTTCCTTCTTGTATGCTAGGAGTTGCACTGCATTTGTCGACACAGGTACAACATTGGCCAAATATTCCTTGAGACCATTCTTCTCCAAGGTCAACAAGATTCTAGATTTCCATATGCCAAAGTTAGATGCTCCCTCTAATCTGTCATGATCTCGTAAGCCAACTGAAGCCATTTCTCTAAAACCCTAAAAAAAAAGCAAATCCCAAGTAAATCTAGAACAAATCGAATTGGGTTTTATATAGCCTCGGTATTCTCTCCTGTACCCTGCATTGAGCTTCTCAAATAATCTGCTCCCCCTTAGATATGATATGATACCATGTGAAAATTCTATTGCGGTTGATCTGGTAATTATTCTCCTATCTTTTAATGATTATTGGCCCAACAAATTAATTTACTACAAATATTGAATAAAAACACAATTGCAAGTTTTACCATTTAAATAAACCATAGGAACTGAAAAAACACACACATAAAATAAACACTAAGATTTTTGGATAAGTTGTCCCTGGAAAAACCCCAATATGGGGAAACCCAGTTCTGTAGATGAGGATTTTATTATTCTTCAACAAATGTGTAATGGAAAATTACATACATTACTTTCCATAAACTGGTAAAAATCTGACAATTTTTTTCTTCACTTATGCAAGCTAATTCGATCTCCTAGAAGCTATTTGGCCTCTGAGAATCAATTAGGCCCTCTTGTACAACCTCAATTCAACCCACACATGCACCTTGGAGAAAACTTGGGCTCCATTGACAACTCACACCTCCTGGAGAAACAATGTGGCCTCCACTAGAAAATTGATCTTCACTAGCAAACTCAACTTTCTCTTGCAAATCGATCTCTTTGGAAAATCAACCTTCTTTTGGCAATTCAGACCACTGGACAAATTCGACCCTCTGCAGAATAATTCAACCTCCGTCTGGCTCTGAGAATATGGAGATCACTATGAAGAAATATCTCTGACAAATTTCTTCTTAATCACTGTTGAAACCCTCTATTAGTGTCCCAAGCTATCACTACACCCTTGCTCAATCGAATTATGTCTCCAATATGCCTATCAACTTCCTCTTATAATCTCTCTTTGAGCAATCAACAACCAATATCTAATCACGATCAATGACTAAGATCATCTTGACTCCATCAAACACTTTTTCTACAAGTCATTAAAGAGAAATCGACTTGTCTCAATTAATACTAACTAATTAACCATTTTCCCTAAGTTAGATAAATAATTAAAGATTGGTTAGTAATATAATTAAGACATTTGCTGTTAGAAAAATAAATTGGGCTTGGAGATTATTATTTCTCTTGTGTTCCTAGGCTCATTGACACCTCCTGAAACTAGAACACTAGTCTGAACTACATAAACTAACATAAGGTATAAAGACTAAGGTTCGATGATTGAAGTAATGAATGTTATAAAACCTTTTAGTTTTGAACAAGTTAAAGAGCATAAATAATGGAGAGATTGAATCACATCATAAAGTAGCAAGAAACAACCAACTCTTTATTTGTCATCAACTTAAGTTGAATACAAAGCCTTCTATGGTGCTACTTGTGAAACAATTTGCTTGAGGCAGATTCTTGAAAATGTGGGAGAAGAACATAAAAAGCTAGCAATTATCAAATGTGATAATCAAAGCTCTACTTGCGTATCATGCTAGATGGAAGCACATTAAGACTAACATCATTATGTATAGGAAAAGATGCAATAAAAAAGAGATTAATAAATGGTAAACTTAAAAGACAAATTAAAAAACATGAAAAGTAAAAACTATGGCTTATACATTATCTAATATAAAAAAAATCCTTAATTAAATCTTACCTTTAAAAACTTCACACTAAAAGGTTGAAACTAGATATCATTTCTAAGTGGTGTTTAAAACTAATCTTCCACCAACAAATTATAGGGTTGAAACTAGATATCATTTCTAAATAGTGTTTAAAACTAATCTTCCACCAACAAATTATAGGTTAAAAGGCCACATAAATATTTGCAAAGATCACACTATCAAGCATATTAGAGCTCAAAATAACTAATATATGGAATCTTGAAAAGAACTCTACTCTTCCTTTAATTATTACTCCTATTACTTATCCTCGTTGTTATGAAAAAATACGATTTCTTACCCAATGTAGGTCAAACTCAACAATCTTTACATGATACAAATTAACTCAAGACACTACCACCTCCAAAATGGCCTACTCATAACATACTTCCATCATGGGTGAAAACACAATTCTTTGACAAATAAAACGATAAACTTATTAACTAATCATTTTTTTAATATATTAAAAATATATATTTATTAGAAAGGTAAATATTAAATAATACACCACAAATTTAAAAATACACTAATAATAATAATAATAATTACTATTTTCCAAAAAAAAAAAATTAATTTATAAATAAATTATACATAAAAATAACACCTCAAATTAAAATCATCACTGGAAAGAGTGGGAGCGGTGCGTGTGAGATATTCAAATTTCACATTGAAAATTCTCCAGGTCGTTTTACTCTATCCATTCTCTCCCAGGTGGAACTGCATTCAAATTGTAAAGAGTAGGAGCGGTGCTTGTGAGATATTCAAAATCACATTTGTTGGCAGTCCGCTATAACATTACAAAGAAAAAAATTCTCTAAAACGTTCTATTCCATTCATTCACTTCCAGGTGAAACCTCATCTAAATTTCTCCAGAACTGTTTGCTCCTCCAAAATTTCAAGCAATTTGAAACATCTGGCCAAGTAAGGACATAATTTCCTTTTCATTTAGTGTTAGTCTGGCTGAATTTGGTTCAGGATTTGTGACCAACTATTTAGCCAAGTGTTATACTCCAGATGATAAATTGTAGTCAGCGCATCATTATTGTTTGCTTGATCAACATTTGGAATTCTAGGGTTTACCAAGATGTTTTGGCTTTCATTCTATTTGGTTCTGGGTATGCTGAATTTTTGATTTGGCTCAGATGTTTGTTTAAATCGTTGACGGTTCGAATCTCCTCGCGGGCTCTGCTTCATATCTGTTTTTGACTCTGTAATAAAGGGTTCTGTAACGGTTAATTAATTTGCTAATTTATTATAATTATTAATTTCCTCCGTATTCATCGCTCTCATGTGTCATGTGAACATATTATATAGGTAGTTCCATGGGGCGGGGGTGATCTTCGTGTGTCTTTGAGAGATCTCAAAGCACTACAGGACTTTGCTTTGAAAATAATAGGAGGTTTTGATCAGCGAGGCAATTCAGGGCTACTCCCATGGTGTAGGATAATGTGGCAATCTTAGGAAAGTTACATCCGAACCTTGGTTATCCAGGTACAGTCTTGTGGCTTTCTATTTACTAGTAAATGGGATTTTGGATTTGAAGAAAACCAATTTATTACCCAAATTAAATGCATGCTTTTTTTCGTCATTAATTTTATGAGATAATGCTGCATATGAAACTTGTTAAACTTTGTGAACTTAGAATCCAGAACTTCATTATTGCCAGGGTTGAACTGTCATTAATGTGGCTATGCCCTGTCTTAATTACCAAACCACAGCCTGACGGACAAATGAAATTCATTGTTATTTACTTCATGATTTTTATTGATACTATTTTTTACTCTCTTTAAGCTTTAAATTCGTGCCAATAGATTCTGTTAAGCTGATATGAAATGGATGTGCTTATTAGAGGTCATGGACAAAAAAAAGTCCGAGTTAAATACTCCTGGAACAGAATCTACAATAATTGGGCGAAGGCGGCTGTCAGATATAACAAACACTGGCGTGCCACTTGCTTCAAACCTGACAAACACCGTCAAGGGTGTGCTTTCGTCACCTTTAAGTAAGGGAAATGCTACTCATTTGCTCAAGGTATGGAATTAGTTACTTTTGGGCCTTGGTCAGGGTGCAGGGAAAACAATACTTGCATATGCCATATGGCTTTTCTGTGGACTTTTTTTTTCTAGAACAGAATTTTAGAGTGATGAAGCTTGTATTTATTTTCATGCGAGACGCAGAGGACTAGAGGACTAGATACTTTTCTGTGAGAATGTGTTAGTAGTTTTATTGCGGAGATTTCTCTTAATAGGATTAAAGACCTTTTTAGTTTCAGAATAAAGTGAGGTGGAAATCATTTTTCTTGTGTTTGTTCAAATTATTTAGAAGTAGGGTCTGATGTTTTAGCCACACTCTAATGAAGAAAGCTTGTATGTTACAGGAAATAGAATGTCTAAAGAAACTTCTCGCAGAAAAAGAGTATCCTTAGTTCCTTATTCATGGCAAACTAGAGGTGGTTGCGATTTTTCTATTTCTGTTTTTGTTATGTGTGCATGTCTGATTGGTGCATTGGATAATATTGAAGTGTTCGTTAACCAAGATATTCTCCCCCATACTACCTTGTTGTAACTTGTTGGATTTGATTATTCTTTTGAATATCTTGCTTTTGGATAAGCTCAAATCAGAATATAGCAATGGATGGGAAAGCTTTCTTTTACTCCCCAAAAATTATTAAATGATTGCTCGATGGTTTTAAATGGAACTAGTGTTCTAAAACGGACTGAGTTGACTCAGACTTTGTTAACTTGGCCAAGTTGACCCTTGACTGCACCGACTTGGCCAATAAGTCGGTTTGAAGGGCAAGTTTGGCACTGAACTGGCCAAGTCAAGGCATGGCTCAACTAGTTTGGTACAAATCAGTCCTACTCAGTTGAGTCAGTCTTGGACCCCATTGTGGTGGATTGTGCATGAAAAAGTCATTTTAAATAAAAAAAATCAAAAACCTAATTTCTAGCAACTTAAACCTTACTAGAAAACTGTGAAAATTTACAAGCCCAGGTGACTAAAGTCCTTATGATTTCAATCAGCCAAGTAATTGCTGAATTTGACTAATGCAGAAACAAATTTCATGCCACAACATCAATCATACAATAGTTGGAAATTAAATAGAGGAAGCATAAAATCAATTTCGCACATACTCAGGTAATTACACCAAATCAGCTTTTCCTTCCTTCGAAAATACTTACAAAGAAACCTCTGCATGTTGCCCACAAAAAACAGCATTGCATGGTTTCCAGAAATCACCTTGAACTTGAGCGGATCAATCTGCTGAGAGATTGTGATTGCTGTGCAACTTTATGGCCTAGATGTATGGAGTCTGGACTGTACGAAGAACTGTACATATTGTACGTGCACTTGTACGGTCTGTTCATATGACTACATGTACCTGTTTGAAATTTACGATAGTATTGTATGAATTTGTATGAATCTACACTGTAGCCTACTAGAAGCTGTGTAGATTCGCATCTATCTGAATTGGCTTCCCTTCTCTCTTGGTTGCTCAACTGCTCATCTGTGTGTGAAAACCTCTGTCTTGACATGTCTTTATACTTTCAGCTGAGACCAAAACCTTAATCTATTTTTGAGTTTATTTCTAATCTAAGTCATGTATGCATGAGATACAATGTTTTAAACTTAAAAACTAAATATAAGACTTTCACTATTTTACTAACGTGAATTACAAAATGGAATTATTTTTTCGAAAATTACTTTTTGAAAAGATCTCAAACTGCTTCTCACATGTTCGCACTGAACATGTGTGGAAGTTCTTGTCCAAGCTGCATTTCTCAACAAAAACTATATAGAGACTCCCCCACCCCCCATTTGCCTCACACCCTTTTCATTGAGCATTTGTGAGCATTTGGAGTTTTGGAGTAGCGTTGAAGATTAGTGATTTAAAGTGAGCTTAGAGCTGGTTTATTGGGTTGTATACAGTCGATTTGGCATCTGAATGAGGAGGCTACAACCCATCTTCAAGCTTGGAGGAGTTGTGGACCAGATCCTTGTGTCCTCTCCCCATTCTTCTCATTTCTAGGTATATTAACAGTAAAATGATAAATTAGTCCTTGTTTTTTTTCCTCTTTAAATTGCATATTTGAAATGTCTTTAAAGTTTCATACTTTCAACCTTATACGAGTTTGAAGTTTGAAGCATGAATTTGCATATGCAGATAGGGTTTGCAATGTTGCATATTTGAATTTTACCATGGCCCCATGAGGCAAAGACCTTGCATGGATCCTTGTTGAAAATGTATTGCAAATATTGCAAGAAACACATAAAGGTTGGTGGGGGTGAGACGAGGGGGGATTCATAGGTTGAAAAAACACTTGGCTGGTATAAGAGGCCAAGTTGGCCCCATGTATGGCACCATTAGAGGAGATTGGACAGATTAGATTGGAATTGCAAAATCAGTGTGTGGAATTTGAAGAAAACAAGGCTAGCAAAAGGAGATGCTTGGAGGATCTTTTTTGGACTATTGAGGCTATTTAGAGCCTTATTCATTATGTATTTTGAGGCTGATATGTATTGCCATCAGTGCCATTTTGATATATTCACCCTTACGTGGTATATACATGGGCAGACTTCACATATTTTTTCTCTAATGGTTTGGAATCTTTTTAAAATATATTTTTCGTTACAACTTGAATATTTTTTAACTTTTAGTAAACCGAGTCCTTGAAATCAGATCGGTCTGAGTCATTCCAAGTCTGAGTTTTGACCCTCAATCGATTTTGAGTCTGAGTCCAAGTTTTAGAACTTTGAAATAAACTGCATGTATAAAGAGTAAAGAATGGTATAAAAATATGCCATGCAAATAAATAGAATTGGAAGTGATGTATCATGTATTGACAGGAAGATCAAGAACTTCCAAAATGAGGCAAAGTTAGAAAGCTGAAGTTAAAGCGTTTCTCGTGTTCTCTGCATGATCACCAAAGTGGAAAGAATTACATTCATGTTTGCCATATCTGCAGCACATAAAAGCATGGATAATATACAACTGTATGTCTTCAGGGCCTAATTTGAAATCATATATTATAACTTAAATATAATAAGAATTTGCCCGTTAGTTGGGGCTCCAATACCATTGTTATGATCTTAAATTGATCACAGCTGATGAATAGAGCAGTATGCAAAATTAGGCAAAATTTTAAGCTACTAACAAATCTGGAAAAAGCTTAAAATACTTAAGTAGCACCATGTAACGACATGCAAGGCCATTCTATTGTGAAAGTGGAACAGTATAGCAGATTTATAATATTGCAGTAACACAACTCATGGTGTTAACACATCGCTAGCAATTAAGGAACTTGAAAAGAATCAAATCATAGAACTAAACAAATGCCCCAGTTGTATAAATAGTCAGAGAATAAATAGAACATTTGTAATTGCAGGAAATTTTCCAACCATATATGGACATAAGTACTTTCCAGAGAAAGTATGGATGCCAACCTAGGCCAACTCCAAGAGCAGTGTGGGCATTGCACTTGGCCAAAGAGATTGCCTCTCATGACTGGCTACAACAAAACATCCTAACAACATGACCTCTCTTGGGACTTGTGATCCTATTTTATAAGATCTCCCTCTCACTTTTTTTTGCTTTGCATGTTGGGTAGATGGCTTATCCTGCATGCATTGTCTTTTAGTATTTCACCACCTGGCATGCTTCCTATCGCCACCAGTTTATTTTAGTAACTCCCAACTAACAGGACTCTTATTGTGACTTGTGGGTTTATTTTGCTGACACCCACCACACAAGACTCTTATTGCAAACTATAAATCAATTCTGTTTGTAATTTATACTAGCACGAGTTGTGGCAATGAATGCCCCAAAAATTACAACTAATATTAACCCTCTATGATTAACATTTAGTAAATCTACTAAAAACTCTAATAGCTAACATTAAGTACTGATGAGCACATAACTGACACGAAGTGCACAAGCTACATTATTTTCAAGCATTGTAATAGTGCCCCCTCCTTGAATCACTTTACCTTTGAGCGTCCTAAGGCAATTGAAGCATTTCTAAACCCTGATTCCAACTTGTTGGTAGTATTGGAGGCTGGTCTTGGAATACATCTTCAAGATCATCAATTAACTGTTGCAGGCCACTTATAGAATTACATTGGAAGATGAAGCATAGTAAGCAAGTTGTTTGTCAAATTTGTTTTCCACGATAAGTCAATTAACACCTAGTTGCAACCTTCTGATTGTGAGCTATTGTTGTCCTTGTTCATGTTTCATGTACAGTTCATCAAGATTCATGCAAAATTCATCCATGGCATTCAACCATTGTGCCCCGATGACAATATCAGCCCCTTCCAAGGCTACAACTTAAAAAGTAGAACTCAATTTGTACTTATCCAACTGTAATTTATTTCTTTGATAATCCCCTTGCTGCCCATCATAGTGTCATCTATGGGCCTACTTCGAATCAATCTTAGAGCAATTGGAGCACTGGATATTGAAGTATTTTCAGACCTTGAATCCAACTCAATGAGGTGGTCTTGTCCTAGATCCGGTGGTAATCTAGGGGGTGGTTCTTGGAATAGATATTCAGACTCATCAAATCAAATGTTTCAGGTTCTTCATAGAATTACAGATGGGCATAATTTATCTTGGGCAAGTTGTTTGGTCATTCTGTTTGCTAAGATAAGTCAATTCACACTTGGTTGCAATCTTATGATTGTGATCTATTGTTATTTTTCAATATGAATTCTGATCTATTGTTATGCATGTTTGAATTTCATGTATAGTTCACGAAGGTTCATTGGAAATTCACCCATAGTATTCAACCATTGTGCCCCCATGACAACATCGCCACGTCCTAAGGCTACAACTGAAAAGTTAGATTGTAGTTCACCAGCTGAAATTTATTCCTTTGATAACCACAATACAATTAGCCATTGTTGCTTGGGGAACTAATAATAGGACAACTTTTATGCCCAAGGATGCCACCGAGTTTCCATTGGCCATTGACACTTAAATCAATAATGAGACGACTTTTAGGCCCATAGAGGACATGTTAATTTTAGGTAACAATGGTATGTTCTATGCTTAAGAGCAATTTACTTCAATTTTTCTTATGAGCCCAATATCAATTTCCAGATTAGCAATCACATTAACATGACAGTAAATGCAGATAGAACATAAATAAAAAGCAGAAGACAAGCCAATACAAGAGGACACAATATTTGGCGGATGCCAGGGAAAAACCCCAATGTGGGGAAACCCTTTGATCAAGTCTTCTTATTATTTTTCAAAAGTTCAGCAGAGAGAGAGAGTACAATATACAAAATTCACTTGCCCAATTACAATCAAATCTGTCCAGTCAAATTGCAGTCAACAGGATACCCTAACCAGAAAGTCAATGCTGGTCAACTTAGCAGAAATCTTCCTCCAAATCAGTTCGGTCAAACTCAGTCAATTCAGCCTCCAAGGATAGACCAAATCATCCCAAAACAGTCCAAAAAATATGGTCAAACTTGGTCAATGCACAGTCAACTTCTGCAGTCAACAGCTCTGCAGTCAACGCTGGTCAAACAGTGGCAAACACCTCGATTTTTGTGCTAGGAGCTGTGGCCTAAGAAAAATGAATTTCCTGCCTAAAAAATGCAGTCAAAAGATGAAGTTTGACCCTTGGTCAACATTGGTCAACGTCCTTGTAATAGCCCAAAAACAGATCTGAAATTTCGGCCTGCAATTTTAGTCAAAATAGGTCAACGCATAGAGAAGAAGGCTGCTCTTGCTTGCTGTACGAACCAATGAGGAGAGGAGAGAGAAAGATGAGTGATTGATGTGTGTCCAAATGAGGAAAATGACTCCTCTATATATACACAACGTTGAGGGTGAAGAGACATGACTTTTGGGCTTCTGAGCCTACATTAGATTGCTGGCTGACCTTGACAATTTGTCCATAAACGAAATAAATTCATAATTCCATTTGTACATGTCAGAATGAGATGATCTTTAGATCAATCCTACGCCTCTCGGAAAGATGAATCCAATAAAAATATCAGTTGCATCAGATGAGCTGTCCAAGGTGGAGTTTGGCCCTAGTTGCCAAATTTAACACTCCCTCTCAACTAGGAAGAACTCCACCTGCCAAATCATCTGACAATTTGTACCATCTCTGACATCCTTGTTATACTCTGCTCTGCTCGGCTAAACCATGAAGAAATAATGAAGAAGAAATGATCGAGAATGTGTCATACCATTCTCCACTGACCCGAAGTCAGTCTCCAATAATCGAGAGTGTATCATACCACTCTCTACCAATGTTGCACGACTCGTACTCGTATAAGACTCATCACGCTATTGACTCGTCGACTCGTATAAGGCTCGGGAACGACCCGTATAAGACTTGTATAAGACTCGTCGAAATACAAAAAAAACATTAAAATATGGTAAATTTTAAGCACAAAAAAGAAACTAATGACAATTCCAATCCTTATAAGTTATAAAAACTACAATATATGCAATAATTCATAACACCATCTCATATCTATAAAAGTACAACATAACATATTCGATTTTTGTAAGCAAAACATTTATATACCGAATAAGAAAAGGACTTGTGATTCCATAATTAAAATAAAAAATGTCAGCGAGTTCAAAATTCAAATACATTTCATAAATGACAAATGATTGTCTCATACCAATCTTTCCAGCATTTAGGATCACTGGCCATCTAAAAACCAGCAAACAAATCAATGTGAAAAGTGCCCAAAATGCTTTTGGAACACTCAAAATTGTTAGTATACAAAACCCAAAAAACACCAAGTGAAATGATAGAATGAAAGATATCAATTTATACACTGTGCAGCTAAGGAAAAGCCAAGGTAACTTAACTTTTTCATAGCTGGATTTATTGCTGTTAGGACAACAGCTAATTTAACCTTCAAATACTAGATTTAGCAATGAAAATCTTCAAAATCAAACCATGAGATATTGAACAGAATTTTATGTGCAAGAAAAGAAGGAAATATCTTGGAGAAATCTTCGAAGGATTGGAGGTGAAACTTGGTGCAAGGTGGGAATGAGCTTCTTTTGTATTTGAAGATGGGTACTCCAACCGAGGAGGATCCCAAGTCTTCAAATTTTGAGGCACATGCTATTCCTTAAGATCTTTGCCAAGAAAAAATATTAGTAGATAGGTGCCCCCTACACTTGAAACCTTGAAAATAAGTCAGCCAACCGAGATGAACATATAATTTAGGATTTCGAAGTATAAGAAAAAGAAATAGACTAATCAAATAACCAAATTTGAAGAGTCTATTCTTACTGGGTGACAACACCCCTTCAAAGGCCTATTACAACAATAATAAAGCATTTTCTTCCCTCCAATTTCCCTTTCCCTCCACCTCATTTCCAAAAAAGAAAAGAAAAGAAAAAATAAAAAAAATTAAAAAATTTGGCTTTTGAGGGTCAACGGGTCTTATAAGGGTCTGATGCGGGTCTTATGGCAAACCCGCGGGTCTTATACGGGTAGACGAGTTTAATAAAATACTCGCCGAGTCCGGGTCTTAAGTGCGGGTTCTATGCGAGTGACCCGACTCGCTATAGAACCCACAGGTACTCGTGGGTCTTATACGGGTGGTGCTTCACTGCTCTCTACTGACTTGAAGTCAGTCTCCATTGATCCTAGATCAATATCAAACATCTTAGCATAGGGAGTACGGTAGTACACGATGCGTCCATTGGTAGTTCTATGGTCCCTATTCTCATTTCCCTACTCATTGGCCAGATGAGAGGTACTTCCCATGAGTCCCAGACTGCATGGGTAGAATGTATTGGCAAGAGAAGGTGAACCACTCATCCCGCTCATATGCCATAGGAGAACGTGAACCACTCATCCTGTTCATATGCCATAGGAGTAGGTGAACCACTCATCCTATGCATATCTCAACCATCATGAGGTATCACAAGGGAAGGTGAACCACTCACCCTGTACATCGCGCACTACTAGGGGAAGGTGAACCACTCACCCTATGGTCGCTCATCGCTCCAAGAAGTACCCCAAGCCCCCTGGAGCTCCCAGAGCTCAATATCCAAATCAAACGGGACCCTCATAAGAGGGTCTCTCCATGACTCCAAGTCATTCACGAAAGGTTAAGAATTTGACCTTCCCCAGGGGCTTTGTAAGAATATCTGCGACTTGATCATCAGTCCCAATATGGTGGAGCCTTATTGCTCCTTGTTGTACGATATCTCGGATAAAGTGGTACCTGATATCAACATGCTTGGAGTGGTCATGAAACACGAGATTCTCTGAAAAACGAATCCCACTTTGGTTTTCGCAATAGATCACAGTGGTATCTAGCACCTGTCCAAACAACTCACTAAAGGGCTTCCTCAACCAAACAACTTCACAGGAGGCCATACTAGCAGTAATATATTCGGCCTCGACGGTGCGCAAAGCAACAAAGTTTTGCTTCCTGCTCATCCAGGATATCAAAGCAGAAACTAAGTGAGAAGCAACATCCAGATGTGCTCTCACGATCCACCACTGTTGCCAGCCCAGTCAACATCAGAGTAACCATGGAGCCTCACATTCCCGACAGTGTATCTCAGTCCATAGGTGATTGTGCCCTGAAGATATCTCAAAAGATTCTTCGTAGCAATCCAATGTATGTGATGAGGCTCAACCATAAACTGACTCAATGTATTCGCTGCAAAGCATATGTCCGGACGAGAGTTCACTAAGAACATCAGGCCCCCCATGAGTTGATGATACTTAGAAGGATTTCCCAAATTGGGCCCAACAACACTTCCACATAACTTCTTGAAGTTAAGTTCCATCGGAGTAGTCACGGACTTGCAATCCACCATCCCAAATCTTTCAAGTAGCTTCACAATGTATTTTCCTTGAGAAAGTAAAATCTCACCTGGCTTTTGCTAGACCTCCAACCCTAGGAAATAATGCATCAATCCTAGGTCCTTCATTTCAAACTCGGAATCCAACTCCCTCTTGCATTGATGAATGAGAGGGTTTGCACCTATCAGAAAGAGATCGTCCACATAAAGTACCAAGATGAGAGGTCTATCATTCTCAACCTTAAAGTAAAGGTTCGGATTAGCTTCACTTCTTGTAAAATCCAGCTTCATCAGATAACTGTCTATCCTCTCATACCAAGCTCGGGGAGCTTGCTTCAACCCATAGAGGGCTTTTTTTCAACCTGAATACATGTGTTTGACGATCTTGAACTTCGAACCCCTCGGGTTGCGTTGTTCTACATAGACTTCCTCCTTAATTGAACCATGCAAGAAGGCGGTTTTGACATCCATCTGGTGTAGGTTCCATCCTTGCGAGGCAACAAGGGCTATGATTGAACGAATGGTGGTATATCGGGCAACTGGTGCAAATATATCATTGTAGTCCACACCTTCCTTTTGAGAGAAGCCTCGAGCAACAAATATGGCCTTGAACTTTTCAACACTTCCATCAACTCCATGCATGATCTTGTAGAGCCATTTCTAGGTGACAACGGATTTGTCCTTGGGTCTAGGGACCACATCCTAGACATCATTCTTCATAATCGACTCATACTCGTCATTCATAGCATCCTTCCAAACTTGGTGCTTCACAGCTTCTTCAAATGTGCAAAGGCTCAATTTGAACAATGGTGCTCATGGCAGTGAAGTACCCTTGGTACTTATTCGACTTCTTACTTTCACGAAATGTCCCCCTTGGTGCAATATGTCTCTTGGCATCTTCGAGAGTTTCCCTAAGCCATGAGGGTCTCCTTTTTGAGGAGGAGGGCTCATGAGGAGGTGGATCAATGAGATCCTTTGGTCCTTCAACATCGGGCATCGACTCATCCTGCGGTTCTCCCTGCTTTCCTGTATCTTCTTCTTTGTCCTTCCTTGGAATAGGAAGGTTACTAATCTTCCCAAGGGCCACATCTTCATCAAAGGTGACATCATGACTTATTTCCACTTCTCTTTGACCAGGCACATAGATTCTATATGCCTTAGAAGTTTCATTGTAGCCCACACATGTTCCTTTCTTTCCAGATGCATCCAATTTGCTTCTCTTTTCTTGCGACACATGAAAATATACGAGGCTACCAAAAATTCTAAAGTGAGAAACATCAGGTTTCTTATCGGTGAAAACTTCTTCGGGAGTTTTGGAGTCCAATGCTTGATGAGGGCATCTATTTTGAACGTACACAATAGTGTTGGCAGTTTCCGCCCATAAGAACTTCGGAAGGCTTTGATCATGAAGCATGGCACGAGTGGCTTCTATAATAGAACGATTCTTCCTTTCAGCAACACCATTTTGCTCGGGAGTATATGCGGTAGTAGTCTCCCTCTTAATACCAGCTTCTCTACAATAGTCATTGAACTCATTTGATTCATGTTCGATTCCATCATCGGTCTTCAATATTTTGATCTTCTTCCCTGTTTGTTTTTCGACGAAGGCTTTGAAAGAACAGAACCATGTGAACATTTCGTCCTTCTTCAAGAAATAAATCCAAGTTTTGCGAGAGAAGTCATCCACAAAGATAACATAATATAAATATCCTCCCAAAGATGTCACACACATCATACTAGATAGATCAGAATGAACCAATTGCAAAATGTCGGTAGTCTTGCTATCACTTGAGGGGAATGGTCCCCTTGTATGTTTTCCTTCGGCACATCCCTGACAAACACCTTCATGTTCTAATTTAAATTCGGGCATACCTGTCACCATCTTCCTCACATCAGGTAGAGCCTTATAATGTAGATGAGCAAACCTCCGGTGCCATAATTCGAATTGAAGAGATGTGTCACAAGACATAGCTCCCAATGGGCTTCCGCCAACTTGATATAAGCTATCAACCCTGAATCCAATAGTAAATGCTTCTTTGAAATTTCTATTTCAAACGCGTACCTTTCCATCAACGAATGCCACCTTGAATCCTTTGTCCTCCATCGTCGAGATAGATACCAGGTTCTTCTTTAGATCATGTACATATAAAACTTCTTGTAGATGAATGGTGTTACCTTAATTCAATTGAAGAGTAACATCCCAACTCCCTTCATGGGATTGGTGGCATTGTCTCCAAGAATGATTTCCAAATTTGTATCCTTTTCTATCAGATTTGAAAGAGCTTCCTTATGCCCAGTGAAGTGCCTTGAGGCACCACTATCAATCAACCAATTTCCCAAGGTATCCGGAGGAGAGGTAGTAGAGAGGGCAGATATAAGATAAAATTATTTTTGCTTGTTATCTACAACATTAGATTCATCAGACCTGGAGTTTCTTGATCTTTTGGGAGGTCTACCATTTCCATGTTGAGTAGCGGGATCATTCCTTTTTCCTTTGTTGTTGAATCTGCCATTCCTTTGATTGTTATTGCCCCTGAAATTGTTGTGATTGTGGTTGTCATCATCATGAGGTGTATCCTTTTTATTAGGACACTCCTTAGCATAGTGGCCAAACCTGTTACAAATGAAGCATCTTCCCATCCTTCCATCTTTGAATCTCGGTCTTCCTTGAAGCTACATTGTTCTTCTTGTTAGCATGAGCGGAGAATGCAGTAGGTTCATTCTTATTTGAAGGCATGTCTCTTTCCATCATCCTTGTTTCTTCTTGAGTGCATCTAGTTAATAATTCATCAAAACCTAGAATCCTGTCATTGTTGAGGATAGTAGTGTTGAACACATGCCATTCACAATGGAGACCTCCAAGGATAATGAGAGTGAGCTCCCTATCAGCAATAACTTCTCCAATTGAAAGATCATTTTTGATCTCGGTAATCCTTATGAAATAGGATTGGATATCTTCACCTCTCCCGTTCTTTATGTCCTTCAACTTGTTCTTGAGGAAGAGAACTTGGTTTGCATTGCTAACTTTGAACATGCCACCAACCTGTCATACATCTCCTTGGATGTTTTCAAATCAGAGATGTATGCAACCAAATGCTTGTTAATAGAACCCTTGATGATTTTCTTTGCTTTGACTTCACCTTTCTTGTACTGTCTTAGAGGCATTCGGTGCACTAGAAGGAGGTTCAGTAATCTTTCCCTGCACATAGTCCATAACATCTTGCTCTTCCAAACTCAAATAAAGAGACATCTTCCATGCATGATAATCAGACTTATCATTGAGCTTGTCATCAGGTTTGAAGTAAGATGCGAAGGCCATTGAATCTTGTCCTTGTCCAACAAATTTCAGTGATTGCTCTTTTCACTCTTGCTTGGGCTCTGTCTTCACCTCAGCTCTGATACCATGTTAAGTTTAGGTAACAATGGTATGTTCTATGCTTAAGAGCAATTTACTTCAATTTTTCTTATGAGCCCAATATCAATTTCCAGATTAGCAATCACAGTAACATGACAGTAAATGTAGATAGAACATAAATAAAAGGCAGAAGACAAGCCAAGACAAGAGGACACAATATTTGGCAGATGCCAGGGAAAAACCCCAATGTGGGGAAACCCTTTGATCAAGTCTTCTTATTATTCTTCAAAAGTTCAGCAGAGAGAGAGTACAATATACAAAATTCACTTGCCCAATTATAGTCAAATCTGTCTAGTCAAACTGTAGTCAACAAGATGCCCTAACTAGAAAGTCAACGCTAGTCAACTTAGCAGAAATCTTCCTCCAAATCAGTTCAGTCAAACCCAATCAATTCGACCTCTAAGGATAGACCAAATCAGCCCAAAACAATCCGGAAAAATCTGGTCAAACTTGGTCAACGCATAGTCAACTTTTGTAGTCAACATTGGTCAAATAGTTGCAAACACCTCGATTTTTGTGCCAAGAGCTGTGACCTAAGAAAAACGAATTTCATGCGTGAAAAATGCAGTCAAAAGATGAAGTTTGACCCTTGGTCAACGTCCCTGTAATAGCCCAAAAACAAATATGAAATTTCTACCTGCAATTTTAGTCAAAACAGGTCAACGCATAGAGAAGAAGGCAACTCTTGCTTGCTGTACGAACCAATGAGGAGAGGAGAGAGAAAAATGAGTGATTGATGTGTGTCCAACTGAGGAAAATGACTCCTCTATATGTACAGAACATTGAGGGTGAAGAAACGTGACTTTTGGGCTTCTGAGCCTACATTACATTGTTGGCCGACCTTGACAATTTGTCCATAAACAAAATAAATTCATAATTCCATTTGTACATGTTAGAATGAGATGATCTTTAGATCAATTCTATGCCTCTCGGAATGAGGAATCCAATAAAAATATCAGCTGCATCATATGAGTTGTCCAAGGTGGAGTTTGGCCCTAGTTGCCAAATTTAACACCCAATTTGGAATCTTTGAAAGGATGAGTGATGCCAAAATCGATAAGACTCACCATAGTTCTTCCCTCGACTTTGCTTTCACATGAACCTAGAAAACTGATAAGTGGTAACCATAGAGACTTTTCTCCTACGGGAGTCCCTAGTTAAACAATCTACCACTCTTGAACTTGTAACAATGTCAGTGAACCTCATCTCTTGTTTGCAAACTGAAAACCAATGGTAACTTACAATGTTTAGGAGTGGTTGGATAGGATTCACTTGTGTCTTGGTGATGAAGAGGATGTCGAATTACCTAAGAGCACCATTACATCAAAATTGATGATGACTAGAAAGATCCATTTGTTGTTCCGACAAGCAACTAAGATTGTTTTGCTCTGTTGCCTCTCCCATTGAGCCCATTATTTGGAAACCTAGATTGGGCCCATTGGGGTTCCCAACTAGGAGGGAAGGAGTCCTAGATCACAACTGCGAGCTTCCTAGTGACTGTCTGTTTCCCTGCCTATGGTCTTGCCATAACGAAATCCTTGGAGTGTTAGATCTCTGCAATGAATGATATGGTATGTCTTCATCTTGGAAGATCTTGTTAAGAAGGAAATTTGTCCTTGTCTTCTTCGATGACATCCTCATCTATAGTTGCACTTGGGTTGCACATCTTCAGCATGTAGATTTACTCTTGCAACTGCTCCGCAAGCATAAATTATTTGTCAAGATGTCCAAGTGTTCGTTTGGCATGGAAGAAGTTGAGTATTTGGGCCACATTGTTGGGCATGAAGGTGTCAAGGTGGACCCCAAAAAGATCCAGGCAATGCAGGATTGGCCTCAACCTAAGACCTTGAAGAGCTTGAGAGGATTTTTGGGTCTCACAGGCTATTATCGTAAATTTGTCCGCAACTATGGTCGCATAGCGAAGCCCCTCACTCAACTCCTAAAGAAAAAATCATTCTTCTGGAATGAGGAAGCACAACAGGCATTTACAGCTCTAAAAAATGCCATGTGTTCCACTCCAGTCTTAGCACTACCTGACTTCACCAAATCTTTTGTCATTGAATGTGATGCTTCGGGTACAGGTATTGGGGCGGTCTTAATGCAGGAAGGGCAACCTTTGGCCTTCACAAGCCAACAACTAAGTGGGAAGAATCTGGGCCAATCTACCTACGAGAAGGAAATGATGGCCATCTTACATGCAGTAGAGACCTGGCGACCTTACTTATTGGGGCGACGTTTCCAAATCCGCACAGATCATCACAGTCTTAAATATTTTTTGGAGCAACGCCTATCCTCCCCACAACAAAATAAATGGCTCGCCAAAATGCTGGGATATGATTATGAGATCATTTACAAGAAAGGGAAAGACAATAGTGTAGTAGATGCATTATCTCGCCAATTTGAGGAGGAAAGTACTATGCTAGCAATTTCCCTCCCCATTCCAGAATGGATTGAAGAGGCTCGCAGGGAATGGTTTTCACATCCCGGGCTCTCCCAACTCATTTCTCAATTGCAGGTAGATCCAAATTCCACCAAGGGCTACTCGTGGCAGGATGATATTCTTCGCTACAGGGACAGAGTCGTAATATCACCAACATCCACCCTCAAAAGTCGCATTTTGGCAGAATTGCACTCATCCCCCATTGCAGGACATTCAGGCTTCCAGAAGACGTATGCTCGCACCAGAAGATCATTTTTTTGGACAGGCATGAAAAAGGACATCCTTACTTTCGTAGCAGAATGCGATGTCTGTCAACACCACAAAGGGGAGACCTTCAACACACCAGGCACATTACAACTGTTGCCCATCCCGGCATCAATTTGGACGGAGGTTTCTATGGATTTCATTACAGGTCTTCCAAAGTCAGGAAACAAGTCAGTCATCATGGTGGTTGTGGACAGACTTTCGAAGTATGCTCATTTCTGCGCCCTACCCCACCCGTTTACACCAACTTTGGTTGCTCAATCTTTCATGGATCAGATCTTCAAATTGCATGGCATGCCCACTTCTATTGTGTCCGATCGCGACCCGATCTTCACCAATAATTTTTGGCAGGAACTCTTCAGGATACAAGGCACTCAACTAAAACTCAGTACTTCCTATCATCCGCAAAAGGATGGTCAAATTGAAGCCGTCAATAAATGTCTGGAAACCTACCTTAGGTGTTTCACTTCAGAAAAGCAACATCTTTGGGTATAGTGGTTACCTCTGGCTGAGTGGTGGTATAACACCAACTATCATGCCACCACCAAAATGACTCCCTATGAAGCAGTATATGGTCAACTCCCTCCGTCCCCTACTTCTTATCTCAAGGGGTGCTCAAAGGTACAAGCAGTGGATCAACTCCTACAACACCGCGCAACCATGCTCGCCCATCTTAGAGAGAATCTTCATCAAGCTCAGAACCGCATGAAGCAACAGGTAGACCAGCATCGCTCAGAGCGCCAATTTCAAGAAGGGGATCAGGTCTTTTTGAGGCTGCAACCATATAAGCAAACATCACTCAAAGACAAGGGTTGTCAGAAACTATCTCCAAAATTCTACGGACCATATCAAGTACTTCAGCGCATTGGAGAAGTGGCTTACAAGTTGGCTTTGCCACCTACTGCAAAAATCCATCCAGTTTTCCATGTCTCATGCCTCAAGAAAGTGATTGGGAACAATTGCATAATTCAAACCAGTCTACCTGAATTGGACGAAGAAGGGTCCATCTGGCTCCAACCTGAACAGGTCCTAGACACACGAGACAGGCACTTGCGGGGCCGCATGATTAGGGAAGTCCTCGTCAAGTGGAAAGACACCTCTCCGGAAGATGCAACTTGGGAACCAGCCACTATTCTTCAGCAGTTTCCGCAGCTTTAGCCTTGAGGACAAGGCTAGTCTTAAGGGGGAGGGCATGTTAGGGTCCCACCCTAACCCCCTTATTTATGTAATGGGATCGAGTCATAGTCAAGAGTCAATAAAGCCCATATTAATAATTGTAAGTGGTTAACCCGCAATTAATGACGGGACCACAGTTAGTTGCAAATGGGCCATAGTATTAGATAGATGGTATTAATAAAACCCATGGTATTGATCCTTGGTATTGCATGTATGAGTCATATATAAAGGATAGAGACTCCCTGCGAGGAGCATCGTGTCTTATTTTTGTATCGAGCTCTGCTCTATTGGAGGTTGCCCCCTCGAAGAGGCCAGTGAACATTGCTTTCTAAATAATAAAATCTTTGTTGTTGTCTCTCACTGTTCTATGTTTTGGGTATCTTTCTTCGCATATTCTGTATTTGGGTATCTTTTGCAGGTTAAGAGCATAACATTCAGTCATGTCCACCACTTCTTTAGCTTTGAAAGATGCTGCGTTATCAGTGACTAGTTTGGTTGGGCAACCAAATCTAGTGAAAATATTCTCATTTAAGAATTTTATGACAACTTGATGATTGGAATTCTTAGTGGGTATAGCCTCAATCCACTTGGTAAAATAATCAGTGGCTACTAAGATCCATTTGTGTTGGCCACTGGAATGTGGGTTGATCTCACCTATAAAGTCCAAGCCCCACTGCTGGAAGGGACCATTGACATGTATTGGCTTTAAGGGCAAAGATTTTAGCTGTTGTCTGCCTGCAAACCTCTGACACTTGTCACAAGCTTTTACAAAAGAAAACACATCAGAGAACAAGGTAGGCCAATAATATCCAGCCCTCAAGATTTTGTGAGCTGTGGTTTTCCAATAATGATGCCCTCCATAGATGCTAGAATGGAACTGATGCATGACTTCCACAGATTGTTCTTTATCTAAACACCTCAAGAGGATTCCTGATGGGTCTTTCCAATAAAGCAGATTTTTATCAATATAGAATTTGGCTGATCTGAGTTTAATGGCACGAGCTTGACTTGAGCTAAGCCCTGAAGGGACTTCTAGCTTTTGCAAAAAATGAACTATGATGTAATACCATTCACATGTGGCTAGATTTTGGCCAAAGACTGATTCCGCTCTTGCTCTTCTGTTGCTCCCTCTGCCTGCTCATAATCTGAATTCATACTCATGGAATTTATGTCTAACAAGCTACAATTCTCTTCAGCCATAAGTTTAGCCAAGCCTTGGCCTTTGACAAGCTTAGTGGGCTTCACCTCTATGTTAAATTCTATGAATTTTGCAATCCATTTAGCTCTCTTCCCATCAATATCTGGCTGCGTTAAGACATCTTTTACTGAGGCTGAAGGTACATATGCAACCACTTTGGAATGCAAAATATAAATTCTGAATGCTTTTAAAGATTTTATGAGAGCATAAGCTTGTTTTTCAATAAGGTCATACCTTAATTCAACATCCCTTAGAGTTTTGCTGAAAAAGGCAACAGGGTGCTCTATGCCTTCAACATTTTTCTGCAACAGAACTGCTGCAAGTGTATCATAAGAGGCATAAGAGAAGATGCAAAACTCCTTGGTGTAAGCTGGGCAGATTAAAGTGGGAGCTTCCATGATAGCTTGCTTGATGGCTTCAAAAGAGTTTTTTGAAGCCTCTATCCATTTTATTTCTGCTCCTTTCTTCAGCATGGAAGTGATGTGCTTTACAAGCTTTACAAAGTTTGGAATGAACCTCCTTATGAAGTTAATCTTACCCAAGAAGGATTGAATGTCCCTTTTTGACCTTGGGATGGACAATGTCTGAATGGCTTGAACCCTTGTTGGATCAATCTTCACACCTTCAGCAGAAACAATATGTCCCAAAAGTTTGCCTTCTTCTAGAGCAAACTGTGACTTCTTTGGGTTGATTGAAATTCCAAACTGTCTGCACTTTAGGAAGACCTTCTTCAAATGCTGTAAATGGTCTTTGTGGCTACCGGAGAAGACTGTTATGTCATCAAGATAAATAAGGACAAACTTGTCCTTCTCTCCCACAAAGGCTATGTCCATGGCCCTCTGAAAAGTAGCCCCAGCATTCATCAGTCCGAAAGGCATCTTGGAGTACATGAAAGTGCCCCAAGGAGTAGTGAAGGCGGTCTTTTCCTGATCTTCAGGATGTACAGCTATTTGATTGTAACCTGAAAATCCATCTAAGAAAGACATAACTCTGGCCCCTGAAACTCTTTGCAGCAAGTGTTCCATCTTGGGCAGGGGATAGTTATCTTTTTTAGAGCACTTGTTCAGGTTTCTGAAGTCGACACAAAGCCTGATTTCTCCATTTTTCTTTCTTACCACCACAAGGTTGGCTATCCACTTTGAATACCTTAGGGGGACTATGATTTTGGCAGCCAACAGCTTCTTGATTTCTTTCTCGATCAAAGGCAATAAGAGAGGGCTGATAGGTCTTAATTTTTGCTTAAAAGGGATGGTGTTCTTTTCCAGCGGGATCTTATGCTGAATGATGTCTGCATCATAGGTTTTAAGATCGTTGTATTCCCAGGCAAAAATGTCAGCGAATTGCTTCATGAGGGTACAATAGTCGGAATTCTGGGCAGAGGATAAATGCGTGGACAGATTTATGTTTTTTGGATAGGCTGGGCTGCCTATATTGTGTTTACAGACAACAGACTCATTCTCTGTTTTGGCCGCATTATAGGGCACGTCATTATGATCGAAAAGCCTCTCTAGAGGCACCAATCCCTTTGGTATGTGATTACTGGGCAGCTGGATGATGCTTCTTTGGCCGATTTCACTTTTCAGCTTGGACTGGCCGCCTTCTTCCATGGTTTCGTTTTCCTGATCGATGCGCGTTTCAGAAAATTCCCCAACGACTTGCAAAAACCTGTTAATTTCCTCATCGTCCTCAAAAACCCTCCAATATTTGACATTGTCAGGCAGAGACGGTCTATATCTTATCTGAACTTCATATGTCAATTTGGGAGGCAACAGCGGAATAAACATGCTAGCAGAGACAGCAAGGGAGTCGACAAGCTGGTTCTTTATTCTTGGAATATAAGAAATGTTGAAATCATTAAAAGAATCTTTGAGCCTCCATACCTCATCCCTGTATGCTTTCAGCCTTGGATGCTTAGCTTGGAAAGTTTTATTTACCTACTGAATAATGAGATCTGCGTCCCCAAACACTTTCAGGCCTTTGATACCCATTTCTTTAGCAGCGTTCAAGCCCAAAATCAAAGCTTCGTACTCTGCGATGTTGTTTGTGACCTGAAAGGTTAATTTGAAAGACAAATGAATGTATTCCTGTGTTGGGGACATAAGGACTATACCTGCCCCTGCAGCTTCTTTAGAGCAAGCCCCATCAAAAAACATATCCCAAACCTGTGGGTTTTCCTCCTCTGCGATCTAGCACACTAGTTTCTTGAGCTGCGTGGACGCCAACTGAGAATCTTCAATATGGAGAATACATGCTCCAAAATCGGTGTCAACAGCATATATGGGATGATTGGTGGGATTCCTTTCATCGCTGATTATATAAGCCAATTGCGCCTCTCTGTATAATCTCTTGCTCTCTCCTCCAAAGACTGGGACAGTAGCATAAGACAGATCATTTTGTAATGATCCACCTAGTCTCTTGATCCAACCTCTGGAAAGTAACATACCGAACTTGGGGGGTACATCTGCCACCACAATATCCATCATCATGCTTTTCATAGGCAGCTGAGACAAAGTGATGGCTAGGTCCTTGATTAATCCCAGACATTTCACTTTTCTAGAGTCAAAAGAGAACAGGTCATGATAAGGCTTTGTGATGTCAAGACCCAACTCATCCATGACAACCTTGGGCATTAGATTATGGCTGGCTCCAGTGTCCAGAAGGCAGTTGTGAAGGATTTTATCATGAATAGTCAGAGAGACATAGAATGATGGGGAGCTATCTTCACAATTTTCAATCATTGGGCTAAGAATAATAGTCGGCTTGTCATCTTGCAAATTCACACAATCAGTGGAGGCTTGGATGGCTTTAGGCTCAAGGGCCTTGAGGATGGATCTTTTGAAGGACTCATTCTTCAATAGTTCAATCAGAGGCATGGGTATCTTTAGCTTCTGAATTTCTGATTGAAAATTGAAAGGAGAAGGAGACTTTTCAAGACCTCTTACCTCATGAGCTGGAGCGTTGAGGTTGATGGGATTAACTACTAGTTGCTTCTGCTTATTAGTTGGTTGTACTGTAGGGACAGCAACTCTTTGAACAGGAGTTTCCTTGGCATTATTTACCTTTGACCTCAGATCATATCTTTGCTGATCTACAGTTTGTAGAGCAGCTTCACCATCCCATTCTTGGTTAATTTGGTCATTGAATAATGACCTTTCATAGGCAGCTGAGGTCAAAAAGGAGGCATTGCCTTTGTCTTCCAAACAATGGATCTCATCTTCTTCTTCAAAGTGCTCTTCTTCCATGACTGTGTTTTGAAAAGGAGCCCTCACCCTTTGGTCTTCATTAGCATCTTTGTTTCTATACAAAATCTGCAACTGCTCATTATTTCTTCTATATGGATTTGAATTTGCATTTGTAGGAGCAAAGGTATTAGGAGCTCTCCCTTTCCCTGGGTGCTGCTCAACCTTTAGTTTGGCGATTTCAGAGGCTAATGACTCTATCATTTTGGTCATTTTATCTATCTTAGGATCAGAGGATGATGAAGACTCGTCTCTCTGTCTTCTTCTATCAACATTTCCCTTGAGCTTCTCTGCAGCCATGATGTTTGATTCCACTTCCAAAGCTGCATCTTGCATGTCCGCCAAAGTAGCACATCTCCTTTCCCTCAACAGTAGGCATAAGTCAAAATCAAAAACGCTGGCATAGGTGAGTTTAGCAGAGGTAGTAGTGGGTTTTACTTCAGTTGGAATCTTGTTGTACATACGGTTAAACCTCTTATTGAAATCAGACAACAACTCCCTGCAATACCCTTCTTTCTTTGATGATATTTTTAGGGTCAGGTACTGGGTCAACTTGTGACTTCTGAGGGTTTCTCCGAGTATGCCTCACAAACTGAGCCAAAACTATGAAATGGAGTCGCCAAGAGGTTCGGCCTCGAGTAGAGTCGCCAGATAGATGATTACAACCAAAAAGGTGCCCAGACTTTGTCTATCATCAAAGTTGGATCTGTGTCGTTTCCCAGGGAAGCTAAACTTTAGTTTCCTCTCCCTAGCAGCAGCGCCAATTATGTTAGCACTCCAGGAAACTCTCCTAGGTTGTAGATCGGAGATGCCTGGTAACATATAATCTTCAATATTGTTCTCAGAACTATTGGAATGGATGATGGTTTGGTTCAAGTTAGATGACCATTTCAGCTCTAGTCCCACTCAAGACATGCATGAACACCCTCAACAACACAAGGCTTTAGACCACTAATGCTCAATAGTTTATAGATTTAATGGATAGATGGAGAATATTGACAGTACCAGCAAATTACATACATGAACATATATGAATGGTTGGCTACAGGCAGCAAATGAGCTTACTGACTATACTGGCAGATGCATATATAATAACACATATAAATGGCTAGCTACAGGCAGCAAAGAAGCTTGCAAATCTAATATATCAAAGCAGAGATAAGATGACAGTTATCTAGCCTTAAACACAAAGAAAACCTAAACAAATTGTTCAAGTGCAAGCATGGAACAACAAAGAGAATGGGTGTTGAACATATTATGGCAAAAGAAGCTTGTATTACTAAAGAATGCAGATGAGAAGCTTGAATGAACAGAGGAGGAATAATCTCCAAAAGTTGAACCCTTATTACATCTTACTTTAAACTATTTATAACCTGTTTACAATGCTCCCGAGCTCTAAGAGGCTCGAAGTCTTAATCTACCTGATATGCATTGTTAACTGATTTGATGCCCTGAAGACAAGCATGGCTTGGAGGTTTTTCCTCCTTCTGACAGAGGAATAACGACTTTCAGATATTTTGGCTGCTTGTTGCGTTGTCTGGGAGTTCTCCTGTGCCAGAGAGGCTCCATGATGTTTGTTAGTGTGGCTGTTGCGCTGTTGGAGCTCCCTGAACTTTCTGTTTCGGGCTGCAGCGTGCTGTGGCCCTTCTCTTTTCCCTTTTCGGGCTCTGTTTCCCGGCAAACTGTATCCTAGGCGTTGTTATATGGCGAAATAGGTCTTGGGGCCTTTGTGTTTCCCTTTAAACTGCAAACCGTGACTGTTTTGGTTATAAACAGCGAAATGTTGCAACACTGCTAATTCCCGCCCATCACTGTATTTTGGACTTCAAAAAGTCCTAAAATATGGCTTAGTTATCCATCAGGTCCGCCTTGTCGCCATCGCAAGTCGCATTCAGCCTGGCCTGTGTATTTCCTTTATATAACGAGATATGCGAAAACACTGCAAAATGCATAAAAAATGCTTTGGGCGGACTTCAAATTTCATATATTCCACTTCCCAGACCCTTTCGGGTCCGGGCTTTATCGCTATCGGCACTGGCCAAAGGTTCCATCGTATTTCATTTAAACAATGAAAACACACAAAAACATTAAAAATGGGCCTTCCGCAGACTTGAAAATATATCCATTTTGCTTCCCGAAACCCTTTCGGGTCTGGGTTTTATCGCATCGCAAATACGTATGTGCATAAGCCCCGCCCGTGATATATTGTCGATGCGATACAACGATGCGATCCGATTGCAATCGTTGATCACTCAATGCCCAGGCCCCTTTATATATATATAACATATGCCTCTTGTCGATGCGACCCGCCGATCTGATCATCGGTGATCGCTGATCGGCGGTGTCGTGCACACGCCTTATGTCTGTCCCCTCTGCTTGGCCGATTGCGATTAGCTGCCTAGATCTGGGTCGTTGATTGGCCAGATGTAACGGTGGCTGTTCCTTCTCTGTTTAAGCCTGCGTTTGCGGGTTTTTCACCTCCCAATAGTGATTTTCAGCCCTTCCAAGGGCTTTCCTGCCTTGCTCATTTCGATCGATGGATGATTTTTGAGCATTTTGAAGACTAAGGGAGTTCCTTGGAGTATATATGGATCCCTTGGGATGACTTTTAAGCAACTTTGAAGATTTTTAGGACATGTATGGACCCAATTTTGGGCCTTTTGTCAACGAAGCTAACAGATCCCACATTGTATAGGCAGCTTATTGGGTCCTTGATGTATCTGGTCAACACTAGGCCAGATATATGCTTTGCAGTGAACACACTTAGCCAATTTATGGTTGAGCCCAGGAAGGTGCACTGGGTAGCTGCAAAGCACATTCTTCGCTACGTGCAGACGACTGTTGATTATGGTCTGGACTATAGGCGGGGAGATGGAGTGAGGTTAGCAGGTTACACAGATTCAGATTGGGCAGGCTGTGCTTCTGACAGGAAAAGCACTTCAGGGTGTTGCTTCGGATTGGGTTCAGCAGTTGTGTCGTGGTTCAATCGAAAGCAAAAGTCAGTTGCTTTGAGCTCTTTTGAGGCTGAGTATATGGCTGCTAGTCAGGCTAGTTGTGAGGCCATTTGGCTTCGCAAGTTGTTGTATGGCCTATTTGATCTGGAGTTGAGACTGACGGTTATTCACTGTGATAACTAGAGTTGCATTAAACTCACGGAGAATCCATTGTTTCATGACAAGTCAAAACACATTGACATCAGATATCATTTCATCAGGGACTATGTTCAGAAGGGGGCAGTGACGCTGGAGTATATATCAACAAATGAGCAGGTGGTCGACGGTCTCACAAAGTCCTTGCCAAGGGGCAAGCATGTCCATTTCAGGGATAAAATGGGTGTGGTGAGAAACACTTTCCTCGGTAAGAGGGAGTGTTGATTTTTAATGTACCTTGGACAAGTGGTTTCCCATGGGTTAGTCTCTACCTAGGGAAAAGTGTCCAAAATAATTCTTTTCCTAGGTGTGACTTTATAAAGTGAAAGTGACTTTATAAGTGGTAAACTCAATGCTAAATTATAAAGTGAAAAGTGACTTTAGACATAAAGTACAATATGGGTACTTTATTTAATGGGTGCGTTAAAAATAGAAAGTAAGAATTAAATGCACATTTATTCTCATCCCTTGATCTAAATGAATCCGAGCCATTAGATCCTAGGGTTGCCCAAAAATCATTTAGGGAAACAAAAGGGGGAAAAGAAAAGAGAGACTACATTCATTCTTCATGAGCAGATTGGAGGAAGGGAGGTGAGAGCTAGAGAAAAGTTTTGAAGGAGAAATTTGTTGCAACAAGTTGAAGGAGTGATTTCTGGGCAAAGCTAGGCATCGAAATCAAGGCATAGAAGACAACAGAAGGTATAGTACTAACAGCATTGAATGTTGTGAGCTACACGTCGTTTGAGAGAAGTTAAAAAAATGGAAGAAAAAAATTGTACAGTCCGTACAGCGATATGGAAATCCATACAGTACAATCTGTACAACCGTATCTGTACATTACATATTTTCAGCTTCAAGTGGAGATAAGTTGTATTTTGTTGTTTTGTTTTGTCTGCAAATGTATTTTTCCTGAACTTGAAAGATAAATAAATTTGAAAAGCTCTCTAACAGGTTTTCCCCGGAGAATATTGAAGGGGTTTTGCCTGGGTCTAAGTTGACCAAAAATCTGTGTGTATTTTTATGTGTGTCGCTAGTCTGGTTATGTCCATATTTATTTTCAGCATGTGTTGACAGTCCCATGTGTTTTAATCTGAAAATTTCATTTCCAGAATTCTATATGTTGAATGTATGTTTATGGGAAAGGGCATTTAACTGAATGGGAGTGATAAGGTGAAATTAAAACCGAGTTGGGATTGCAAGAAACTTTTTTTAGTCATCAAATTTCAACACCAACAAATGACCAAAAATCAGTCAACGAGTTTGTGCATAAGTAGCAATAGAAAGTGGGAGTGAAAAGGCTCTCACTATCAAACAACACCCCCGAATGGGTCTCACTATAAAATGTTGCATTGTCTCCCTGTGGCTCACAAATTTGGGGGTTAGGGCAGTGTTGCACTCTACCTACCTCTTGGAGCCCCTATCTACTAGGAGCATCAAGAAGAAATATGGGTAATATTCAATCAAGTGGAGGGTAGATAATTTCAACTTCAAGCCTAAGTGCCTCTCCCAAGCATAATGCTAGGCATTGCCACACCACTAGTCTAGATACAAGAAAAAGGTGGAGAAGGAGTTCTAAGACACTCTAAATAGGCAATTGAACCACTGTTAACTCATAGTAATGAGGACACTAAAATATAAAGTGCTCCTCTATCTCTATCTCCTATCTATGGCAAAATTGCGCATTATGTTAGGCATCGCTAGTCTAGATACTAGAAAAAGGTGGAGTGAAAGTTGTAGAACTCTCTAAATAGGCAATGGAATTGTTGTTATCTCATAGTAATAAAGTGCCCCCTATCTCTGTCAACTATCTATGGCAAATTCACGTATAATCTATTCTCTCTTGGTATCTGGTACTCAGCGTCCTCCCAAAGCTAATGTGAACCCACTTTGAACTAGCTTAGGGGGATCTTGAACCCACGCATCCAATGCTAAAAGTATGTAATGGGGCAAAAGGAGAGGCATAGATATCATACAAGAAAAAGAGGCAAAGTTAGTTGCCTGGGTTAGAGACTTGGGGGAAGTTTAAACCCATTCACTTGTCCTAAAGACTTACTCAAAAGCTTGAAGATGTCAAGAAATTTATTTTAAATGGAAACAAGTGAGAAATGCAATGAGTTATATTTTAACGATGGGAGAATAGGGTTCGCACTCTTTGAACTTCAAAAGTGACAAGACCCCTAGGAGCCTCTACCTCCAATGACACTCAAAATAACTATTCTTGCTCAATTTGGCATTATGTAGGACAATGGTCCGTTTTAGCATTGGAAATAAATCGAGATTATCATTTTTCCTCAATAGGACTTACATATTGGGAAATTTCTAAATTTCTATACATTATATTGGTGTATAAGTTTATAAACAACAACAAGCAAAAACCATAAATGTATGGTTAGCTGCTTTTGTGTGCCTATGTACATGTCATTATATATAGAAGTGAAAAGAAAGGAAATTTTGCAAATACTTTCATACCCTTAACATTATTAGAAATCCTTTGTTTCTTTTGTCCATTGGGATTGGTCTAGTTGTAAGTGGGAATGATTCTCTTTAGACACTAGAGTGACTAGGTTTATCTCAATGGGTTAGACCACGACCTCAACCTCCATGCCTGTGCCCTCAACCCTACACCTACACCTGCACCCATGCTTGCGACCTCAACGCCTACATCTACGCCTTTCACTACTACACCTGCATCCATGACCTACACCTACACCTACACCTGCACCCATGCTTGCGACCTCAATGCCTACATCTACGCCTTTCACTACTACACCTGCATCCATGACCTACACCTATGCCCATGATCCTTACACCCCCTTCTCTCTCATCTCTCCCCTTCTCCTTTGCATCCTTGCCTTCTCCTCTCACAATCAACCCCCTCTTATCCATACCTCCCCCCCAACTAGACCTCAACTCCTCTCTCCAAACCTCACTCCTCCACCTCTCTTCAATCCACCCAATTCCCATTCTCACTTGCTCTTCCCCAGCCTTCTCCCCTGTACTACTGTCCTACCTACTAACCTACAAACAATGGCTTTCCCATAGATAGTAAACCCACCATCCCCTTTTGCTAGACCCAAATGTGTCAGTCACTTAGGAACGAAGTGTGGACGCCATTCCAACATTGGAAACAAAGAAAAAAAACAAACAACCAGCACCACAAAACCATTGAATGGACACAAAGCATAATAGTAATATTCGAGTGACATTTTTAATTTCGACGGCACGGTAATTCTCTCAACAATTTTGACAGCACGATAATTCTCTCAACAGACCAAGTTTTATTAGCTACCCAAATCCGCAACATCACTATATTGTTGGAACGGGTTAAAGTGGGTGGGCCAAGCATTGAACCTCAAGGCAAGTAAGTTCCCTCTACCTTTTCCATCATCAGACCCCATGGATGTTGGGGCTTTATTTCTTCAAGATGCTCTTAACCTCCCTAATGTAGCCCTTGGCATGGCTTGGATTGATACCAACTCCACCCTATTCTTCCAATTCAAGTCTACAGTTGATTCATTCCATGCCCTTAGAGCTAGGCAAAAACTATTCTCCTTTGGTTTTTCGCCTCCCGATAGTGATTTTCAGCCCTTCCAAGGGCTTTCCTCCCTTTCTCATTTCGATCGATGGATGATTTTTGAGCATTTTGAAGACTAAGGGAGTGCCTTGGAGTATATATGGATCCCTTGGGATGACTTTTAAGCAACTTTGAAGATTTTTAGGACATGTATGGACCCAATTTTGGGCCTTTTGTCAGCGAAGCTAACATTGGCTCCTTCTGGGGATGAAATCCTCCCTGTGAGGTTTCAAGAACCATAGATCAATGCCTTTCCTGTAAAACAAAAATTAAATCTTCCTTCTAGTGTTCCATTGGGCATGGAGTCTTTTTAGCATAAACATAAAAACTGAAAGAAAAACATATTTACAATACCAAGGCTTTAAGGCCTTAAATGAAATAGAGCTTCAAGAACCGCCCATTTACTAGGCTACCAAAAGTATCTCCCCCTTCCAGATTGTGCAGGATGAATGTATTGTTGTGTTGAACTTGAGCGATGATAAAAGGACCTGTCCACAAGGAGTCAAACTTGCCATGATTACCTCTCTTTTCCTTAAATGCATCCCATTTAAGCACCCAATCGCCAACTTGGAAATTGTCCACTTTTGCCTTCCTGTCAAAGGTTTCTTTGATTGCCTTTTGATGAGCCTTTGATTTCTCAACCAGCTGCTCTCTCATCTGATGTAGTTCAACCAGGTTATTCATTCTTCTTACCATATCATTCTCCTCATCTTGGTCTTCTTGCAAGAACTTAGCCACAGGGAGAATGAGTTGGATGGGGAAAACAACATCAGCACCATAAACCAGTTTGAATGGAGAATTCCCTATGGACTTTTTGATGGTAACTCTGTCAGCCCATAGTGCAAATTTCAACTTGGAATCCCAACTCTTTTTGTTGTCCTCTAACAGCTTTTTGATTACCCTTACCAGACTTTTGTTAGATGATTCTGCTAGGCCATTGCCTTGAGGATAATATGAGGTAGAATGCACCACTTGAATGCCCATGGATTCAGTGTTAGGGTCCCACCCTAACCCCCTTATTTATGTAATGGGATCGAGTCATAGTTAAGAGTCAATAAAGCCCATATTAATAATTGTAAGTTGTTAACCCACAATTAATGACGGGACCACAGTTAGTTGCAAATGGGCCGTAGTATTAGATAGATGGTATTAATAAAACCCATGGTATTGATCCTTGGTATTGCATGTATGAGTCATATATAAAGGATAGAGAGTCCCTGCGAGGAGCATCGTGTCTTATTTTTGTATCGAGCTCTGCTCTATTGGAGGTTGCCCCCTCGAAGAGGCCAGTGAACATTGCTTTCTGAATAATAAAATATTTGCTGTTGTCTCTCATTGTTCTATGTTCTGGGTATCTTTCTTCGCATATTCTGTATTTGGGTATCTTTTGCAGGTTAAGAGCATAACAAGTGGTATCATAGCACTTTCCAGGGCCGGTGGGATCTCCATTTCGTAGCAAAATTTTTATGGCTAGAGACGTGTTTCGGCGTCTTTAAACCACGGGATCTGTCGTTGAGCGCATAAACCTGCGGATTTGGGGAGGCATGCACGCAAGAATTACAAGAGGTGGTCACGCTTGTTGGACTCCCTTGTAACCCCTGTGGGTACCCCTTCAAGTAGTAGCGCATTAGACAGAACCGCGTACGGACTGCCTTCCAAGTACCTTCTAGGTATATCGGAAGCCCCTTAGCTCCTCTGCAACCTCGCCATAGATAAACCTCCGGCCGTCTTGCTGCTACAGTACACTGAGAACAGCACTCGGAGAGATTACTCGCCCGTACGATAGGGTAGTCGGGTTGTACGGCTAAGGGTACAATTGATCCTCCTTAGTTAGAGCCTTGAAACATTGGGCCGAGTACTACTGTCAGACCCTTATGTATATTGCGATATGTAGCACCTGACACTCCTTGAGACCATAGTTCCCTTTTCTATCTGGGGATCACGCATCACATCTGCCAGATCAACGCGCAAAGAGGTGCAGCAACAGCATACATCAATCCTGCAGTTCTGAGTTAGCAGACCAGCCATTCTGATCTATTAGATCCATCAGATCCGCAGCAGCAGTCTGTTCCACCGCCCAGAGCTATCCGATCCGCCATTCAGATCTCTCAGATCCACCAAATCTGAGTAGTTGTGTGGGGTTCCTATACCGGGGTATAATTTTCGCAGGACTTTTGGCCGCATTGACATTTTGAGGATTTGGCGACTGCAGTATTCATAAGGAAGGAGTAAAACTCCGTTAGGAGTTTTCAGATGAAAAAAAAAAAAAACTGAGATCTCCCGGGGCGCTTATTGGTGATCTAGCCCATCAGAATCAGGACGACGAGCTGAGCACGGTGGTACCATTCAATTCTTAGTGAAAAAAAAAATTTAGGCGGTCCCAATTTTCAAAAACATCAGGTCGGTGCATGGTAGAAACTAGAGCTCAAGCTATGGCCAATGAAAGGATGGACAAACTTGAAGAATCCTTGCAATCCCTCCACATTCAGCTTGACCGACTAAATAGCCTGATCCCGAGCATAATCCCGAAGGGCAAGGAGGAAGCCCACGAGGAGGCGTATAATGGCAATGGACACAGTGAGGGTGAGTCTAGCCACTCTCCTCACGTCTGGCGCACCCACCAACAATCCCGTCAGCAACCTCCCAAGTTGGATATGCATAAATTTGACGGTTCTCACCCGGCAGCATGGATAGCACAAATGGAGCAGTATTTCAATCTGAATAACATCTTAGATGATGCGACTCAGCTTATGGTGGGGAGCATGTACTTGGACAATGAAAGGTGGCAATGGTGGGAATGGCATCAACGTTGCAATGGACCTTTTCTGGCTTGGACCAAATTCAAAAAAGCTCTTACAGACCGCTTTGACCAGGAATCTTCTTTTTTGGGTCGTCTTACTAAGCTCCGACAGACTGGTATAGTGGATGAATATATTACAGCTTTTGAAGCCTTGGCCTTCCGCACTTGGGGTCTCTCAGATGTGTTCTACAAGGAATGTTTTATCAGCGGTCTTAAAGAAGCCATCAAAGCCCAAGTCCTACTGCACCACCCTCCCACATGGACGGAGGCTTGCAAGGTAGCTCGTAACGTGGAACGTGCATTAGCAGCCCAGTACAGTCGCCCAAATCTCTCTGCTAAAGGTCGCCCCCCACAGGCTCACAACACGACTCAAACACTTAAGGTCCAAAAGGTGTCACCTGCGAAAATGGCCGAAAGAAGAAAGCAAGGATTATGTTACTACTGTGATGAAAAATACTCCCCAGGTCATAAATGCAAGGAGCCCAAATTTTTTCAAATTGATGCCACTGACTACAGCTTAACAGAGGAAGATCCACCACTTGAGGAACATGAGGCGCTAGAAGAGGACAACCAAAAGGCCAATGTCTCTGACGAACCAGTTATTTCGCTGCATGCTTTTGCAGGTATTTCTTCACCTCAAACTCTCTAAATCAGAGGTTTTATTAAACATCGCCCAGTAGTAGTCTTGATTGATAGTGGAAGTACACATAATTTCATCCATCAAAAAGTCGCAGAAGCAGTGAATTGTTTTGTACGAGCAGTTTCTAACTTCCAAGTCCAAATTGCGGATGGGGGCACAATGAAATGTGAAGGCCGTTGTGAAAATGTCAAACTTCAAATGGGGGATTATCAGTTGAAAACCCACATGTTTGCCATACACATGGGAGGTTGCGACATTGTCCTCGGCGCTGAATGGCTCCGCACTCTTGGGCCAATCACAATGGATTTCCAGGAGTTATATATGAGTTTTAAGCAGAACAACTACACACATACCCTTCGTGGACTCCAGGCGGGAGCTCCCTCTATCATCAGCGTGCATAGGATGGAAAAATTGCTAAAAAAGGGCCATCATGGAGTTATAGCTCAATTTAATGCCATCCAGGCAGTCGAAACCAAGTCTCTGCCAATTCATCCTGAGATGCAACAGATTTTAAATAACCATCTGCCGATCTTTGACAAGCCTCATGAGCTTCCACCCTCGAGAGGGGAACATGATCATAGCATCACCTTGGTTCCAGGGGCCCAACCCCCAAATGTGCGCCCATACAGATATCTGTTCACCCAAAAGAACGAAATAGAAAAAATAATCAAGGAACTTTTGGAAGCAGGTGTCATTTGTCCCAGCATTAGTCCTTATTCATCACCGGTGGTCATGGTGCTCAAGAAAGATGGGGAGTGGCGGATGTGTCCAGACTTCAGGGCCCTCAATAAGTTGACAGTCAAAGATAAATCTCCCATCCCGGTGGTTGACGATTTGCTGGATGAACTCAATGGGGTTCAATTCTTCACTAAGCTGGATCTTCGCTCAGGCTACCACCAAATTCGCATGAAGGAAGTCGACATTCCAAAGACTGTAGGCTTAAACAGAGAAGGAACAACCACCGTTAGATCTGGCTGATCAACGGCCCAGATCTACGCAGCTAATCGCAATTGGCCAAGCAGAGGGGACAGACATAAGGCAGGTGCACGACACTGCCGATCAGCGATCACCGATGATCGGATCAACGGGTCGCATCGGCGAGAGGCATATGTTATATATATATATAAAGGGGCTTGGGCATTGAGCGATCAACGATTGCGATCAGATCACATGACTGTATCGCATTGATAATATATCACGGGCGGGGCTTATGCACATACGTATTTGTGATGCGATAAAGCCTGGACCCGAAAGGGTTTCAGGAAGCAAAATGGATATATTTTCAAGTCCGCGGAAGGCCCATTTTTAATGTTTTTGTGTGTTTTCATTGTTTAAATGAAATACGATGGAACCTTTGGCTAGTGTTGATAGCGATAATATGAAATTTGAAGTCCGCCCAAAGAAATTTTTATGCATTTTGCAGTATTTTCGCATATCTCATTATATAAAGGAAATACACAGGCCAGGCTGAATGCGACTTGCGATGGCGACAAGGCGGACCTGATGGATAACTAAACCATATTTTAGGACTTTTTGAAGTCCAAAATACACAGTGATGGGCGGGAATTAGCAGTGTTGCAGCGTTTCGCTGTTTATAACCAAAACAGTCACGATTTGCAGTTTAAAGGGAAACACAAAGGCCCCAAGACCTATTTCGCCATATAACAGTGCCCAGGATATAGTTTGCCGGGAAACAGAGCCCGGAAAGGGAAAAGAGAAGGGCCACAGCACGTTGCAGCCCGAAACAGAAAGTTCAGGGAGCTCCAACAGCGCAATAGCCACACTAACAAACATCATGGAGCCTCTCTGGCACAGGAGAACTCTCAGACAGCGCAACAAGCAGCCAAAATATCTGAAAGTCGTTATTCCTTTGTGAGAAGGAGGGAAAACCTCCAAGCCATGCTTGTCTTTAGGGCATCAAATCAGTTAACAATGCATATCAGGCAGATTAAGACTCCGAGCCTCTTAGAGCTCGGGAGCATTGTAAACAAGTTATAAATAGTTTAAAGTAAGATGTAATAAGGGTTCAACTTTTGGAGATTATTCCTCCTTTGTTCATTCAAGCTTCTCATCTGCATTCTTTAGTAATACAAGCTTCTTTTGCCATAATATGTTCAACACCCATTCTCTTTGCTGTTTCATGCTTGCACTTGAACAATTTGTTCAGGTTTTCTTTGTGTTTAAGGCCAGATAATTGTCATCTTATCTCTGCTTTGATAAATTAGATTTGCAAGCTTCTTTGTTGCCTGTAGCTAGCCATTTATATGTGTTATTATATATGCATCTGCCAGTATAGTCAGTAAGCTCATTTGCTGCCTGTAGCCAGCCATTCATATATGTTCATGTATGTAATCTACTGGTACTGTCAATATTCTCCATCTATCCTTCCTGGCCTAGAGTCAGCCCAATAACCCCTGCATCAACCTCTGGAGGCACCGCGTCAATGTCTAGAGCCTCTGCTTCACCCACACTGGATCTCTGAGGCACTGCACAACTCCTGGCTGCCTTTGCGTGGGCCCTAGATGGCTCTGAGTGGCCTCTAGCTAGCTCTGCGTCCCTCTCTCCCGGCGTCCGCCTCTTTGCTTTTGTATTCACTGCCCCTCAGCTGCAACTCTGATCACTCTTTCGACTTTCTCAGCAAACCTTGCCCCAGAAAATCGAAATCTTGATCAACTCGGTGTGTTCTCCAAGTGACCCTCAAGCTTCCTCTTATACTTTTCTCGTTGACAAATCAACGACCGAGATTAAGTCCCTAATCAATGGCTAAGATTAGATTTGGCTTGATCCATGACTTTTGGACCATTCTAACACAGTTTTATATTAATTCACATTAATATTTTAATTTCCGTAAGTTTAGACTCTTTTTTTTGTTTGTTTGTTTGGGAGAAAAAATCGAACTTTTTATTAACAAGCATAAAAAGTTACAAAGTATATGCGTTGAACATTCATTTTACTGTATAATTTTTCTGATCATAGAGTTGCCGGGATGATGTAAAGAGCTGTCATCCTTCAGACCTGAATATTTCACTGATCAGTTGTTAATCAGGCCTCCTCTTTAAGAGGAAAACAACCCCTTTGATCAGCTTTTACAAAAAACTCAAAATATGTCCAAAAGTTTCAGCATCATATTTATTTGTTGAGTCACCCCTGGACCTCCTCAATGAGGAAAACAACCCAAACAGGAGTGTCATCAACTATAAGTCTAAAAAGTAAAATCAAAATAATAGTAATGTTTTGAGCATACATATATGAAAGTAAAACAAAATCGCTGTCTGATATAAAGACAGTGTGACAGCAACAAAAGACTATGCATATGGTGGTTGATCCGACACACGGATCTCGCCCTGGTCCTCATCCTCTATCCTCCAACTGCCCAAATCTTGTTGCAAACCCGTTTTAGAAAGCTGGTCTGCTGCAACATTGCGTTCCCTGTAGATATGGCATAAAGAAAAAACATTAAAAAAATGCTTTAAGTGTTTTGTTTCTTCTAGTAAAGGTGATAAAATGTAATTCTGACATCTGCTCTCTCCATTGAACCATTTAATGATATTCAGAGAGTCCCCGAAGATCTGAACCGAGAGAATGCCTAAATGGGTAAGCCAACAGAGAAGTAGTTTGAGCGCTGATAATTCTGCAAAATTGTTTGTTCCATTCCCCAGTCCCACCGAGGCTTTAAGACATCTGTTCTGATTTATGTAGATTACCAGGCCCGCTCCACTGCTATTATTTTGGGATGCCCCATCGAAATATGCCCAGGGGATTCCTTCCTTAATATACTCCTCTCTTACTGGTCGTGGGATGTTCTCTCTATTTGGCTCGGGAATACTTGTGTAGACTGACGCACATCGAACTGCAATAATCTCACAAGGAGAAGTCTGATCCATAAATATACAGTTATTCCTTGCTATCCAAATGCCCCAAGCGATAATAAGAGGAAGGTTTCGCATGTTTCCTTTAGGATATAGTTGCTACCATCTTTGCCAAGCTTCCAGAACTAAGTTTAGACTTAGCGACTCCATTAAAGAAATTAATTATTTTAATATCTCCCAAACTGTTTAGACTCTGCCCAAACCCTTTCTGGTTATTGGAGATCTCATGTGCCTTAGCCTCTCCACCAATTTTCGTGGCTAGAGCACATCCGATGCTACCCCAAATCAACACTCCCTCTTAGCGAGGACTGTGCTCTAGTAATATTCACTGAGCATCACTCTGATCATCCGGCATCGGTCCATGTGCCGATGCTAGGCATGCTGCCCATCACCTACATTGCTGCATCCTGTAATGCTACCCATGGCCCTGCCACTGCCACTGCTGCATTCGTACGACAACTCCCTCTCATCTTGCTGCATCGTGCTGCCCATAGCACTGCCACTGCTAACTGCTGCACTGCAACTCAGTCACTAAGAAGTAAATAACTGATCTCCCAACTCTAATATCTCTGTCAGGCTAGAGACACCCACGACGCTGAAACTCCCTTTGTCGCTGACAAGTGCTCCCTCTCTGACCTCTACGCCACTGCAACTACTCCATCCATCTCGCACTGTTGCAAATCTCTTTGTGCCATCCTGCACTGGTGCAACACTCCTATGCTTCTCGCACTGTTGCCTCACGCTGTCTTGGGAATCCTGCACTATAGCTCCCTCTGTCGCTCTAGCTGCATCTGTCTCTAGTGACATCCGCCAGTACTACTATTCATTGGGGCTCTCGTAGCAAGGTATAATCCAAGAGGCTGGGTACCTCGAGGATCCTGCCCCTCATCGCCTGTAGTCTGTCTGAGTACAACTCGATGTCTCCCCACTTCCGCTCAAGTGGTGTGTGAGCACTCATGGCACAATCATCATCTGTCTCCACTTTCTTCTCTGCCCTTACTAGCGCAGCCTTGGTCCTGGAGGCCTCTCCCTTGCTCTTCTTCCTTGGACACTGGGTCGCATAATGACCCAACTCCCCACAGTGGAAGCATTTGACCTTGGAAAGGTCCTTCTTCCACTTTGCCTACTTTCCCTCAGATTCTAGGGCAACATCCACCTCCTCCTCCTCCTTGATTTTGATCCCCTTGCTGTTGCTTCCTGTCTTGCTCAGCCTCCTAATCTCTTCTTGGCGAAGAGCCGCCCATAGTTCCTCGCAATCTGGAAGGGTCGCCCTTCCCAGTATGCTCTGGACAACACCTCCCAGTCTTCTGAGATTGCGTTCAGGGCTGTTCTCACCATCAATTCTGGATTTGATGTGGCCCCTATGGAAGTCAGCTGATCTCGGATCTCCTTCAATCGACCGAGGAAGGTGTCGATCTGTTCTCCCTTCTGCATCTGGTATGACCACAACTGATTTTCTAGGAGCATCTTCCTCTGCAAGGAAGTATGCTGATACAACTTTGTCAAGGCCTCCCACATCTCCTGTGTCGTGTTCTTCTCGGCAATATGTGGTACTATATGGTCCTTGACCCCGTCAAGGATGATACTCTTAGCCCTCGCCATTGCATTCACGTATCTGTCGTTATCAACCGGGTCAACTGGGACTGCTATTGTCTTCAAGGCGAAGTGCTTGACACGATTTCTGCGAAGGACAGATAAGATTCTGGCCTTCCAGACTACGAAGTTTGAGGCTCCGTCCAGTCTGTCTTGGTCTCTTACTCCGTGCACTGCCATTGTGTTGCTCCTCTACTTCCCTCCTGGAAGTTCTCGGTGTGACTCCCTCTAAGCCTCGATTTCCCTCCTGGAAACCCTTTTTCCAATGTCGAGATGACCCACTCCGATCGCTAGTGCCGCTGCACCACAGATCCAAATTTCTTGGCTAGAAATCCTTGGCAACAACTCCCTCCTTGGTCTTGTGCTGTTAGGTACTGTTCTGACTACAGTACCCCACCAGCTCCACTCTGCAACTTACCCACAGCCTCCTAAACCCCAGCAAAACTGAAGGTTAGAGCTCTTAGGCTCTGTGCAATCTCGGCACCAACAACATTAGCTTCCTCACCTAACTGCGTCAGCCCTCCTAGCCTCTGCGTGAGCCTGTCTTTGCATCCCTCAACCTCTGCGCTTCCTCTTCTTGGCTCGAACTTGATGACGCAGGCACTGCGTCCCCCTTCCTTGTTGCTTCTTTGCTAGGAACAATTTCTGTCACTCGGGACAGCTGTTTTCTGCTGCTGCTGCTTTGCTTGGCTAATGTCCTCAGTTCTCCTGTGGTCTGCAACCTCCCTTTGATACCATGTTGGAATTTCTAAGTCTAACTATTAGAAACCCTTCATGTACTTTCTGATTTATTTCTGCCTACTTGTTTTGATTAATTAACAAGTTATTTACCATGTAAACACTGAAAATAAATACAAGTACATGCTCAACACATTATAGATCATCAACTGAAGGAAACAAAACAAGCACACAAGTGACACTGTTGTTTTTGGACTAATGTCCCCGGAAAAACCCAATGCGGGAAAACCGGTGCAGCTATCTGAGGGTTTTAATTATTAAGCAGTTTCAGAATACAATCTGGGTGCCAAAACCAGCTCACCCAACCGGGAATAATCTCGACAATAGTACCTCTCTACTCGGAGGCAGATTTTCTGGCTGAAACCCCGGATAAACACTCCGGCAACTCCTAGCTCCAATCTGCACCACGAAAACCCCAACGTCTGCCTCTAGGGACAACGTTAGCCCTTCTTGGCCTAGCACCAGCCCAATAACCCCTGCGTCAACCTCTGGAGGCACTGCGTCAGCCTCTAGAGCCTCTGCTTCACCCACACTGGCTCTTTGAGGCACTGCGCAGGTCCTGGTTGCCTCTGTGTGGGCCCTAGTTGGCTCTGCCTGGCCTCTGGCTGGCTTTGTGCCCTCTCTCCCGGCTTCTACGCTGATTCTCCCGGTACCCTCTTTGCCTCTCTGCTTCTATATTCACTGCCCCTTAGCTGCAACTCTGATCACTTTTTCGACTTCTTCAGCAAACCCTGTCCTAGAAAATCTAAATCTTGATCAACTCGGTGTGTTCTCCAAGTGACCCTCAAGCCTCCTCTTATACTTTTCTCATTGACAAATCAATGATCGAGATTAAGTCCCTAATCAACAGCTAAGATCAGATCTGGCTTGATCCATGACTTTTGGCCCATTCTAACACAATTTTATATTAATTCACATTAATATTTTAATTTCCGTAAGTTTAGACTTAGGGACTCCATTAAAAATATTAATTATTTCAATATCTCCCAAACTGTTTAGAATTTGCCCAAACCTTTTCTAGGTATTGGAGATCTCATGTGCCTTAGCCTCTCCACCAATTTTTGTGGTTAGAGCACATCCGATGCTACCCCAAATCAACACTCTCCTTGTTCAGCCTCTTTGGAGGATCAATGGACTCTGCTTCCTTCAAGGTGTCTTGAAGCCACTTGGGCCTGCTCTTCCCTGAAGAAGCTTCCCCATAGGGAACCTTATCCTCTGCCCCCCAGTCTGGTGAACCTGAAGGTCTGCCAACTGACCTTGGTGTGCCTGTACCAACACCTGTCCTTGAAGAACCTGTACTGGCACTTGTGCCTGTGTTAGCTGAAGTGCCAAGTAAACTCTGTACCAGTGGAATCCCTAAAGAAGTGCTCGGTGAACTTGCCACTGGTGCCCTAGATGTCATTGACACTGAAGTACCTCCTGTACTTGTCAATCCAGAACCCCGAGGTCTTGCTCCCTATACCTGACCTCCTTGTTGAGGAGAAGTCTGTGACTCTCTCTCATCATACTCCCGTGATCTTTGATAGGCCCTCTCCACCTCGAACTTCACATCCCTCCTAATCACCACATTCCATTTAGAAGGAATGAAGATCCGATAGGCCTTTGAAGTCTCGCTGTAACCCATAAAGATACCCTTCTCTGCATGGGTTCCATCTTCGTCCTTTGCTCCTCGGGGATATAAGAATATGTGAGACATCCAAACATACGAAGATGTGCCACATGAGGCTTGTCTCCAGTGAAAGCCTCCTCCGGAGTCATATTCCCCAATACTTTGTGAGGACTCATGTTCTGAAGATAAACAACAATATTGCAGGCCTCAGCCCACAAAAACAAAGGCAACCCCTGATCATGAATCATCGCTCTAGCAACCCCAACAATAGCTCTGTTCTTCCTTTCAGACACCCCATTCTGCTGGGGGTTGTAAGGAACCGTGAACTCTCTCTTAATGCTCTCCTGTGCATAGAAGTCAGAAAACCCACCATCGGTGTACTCACCACCATTGTCTGACCTCAAGACCTGAATCTTCCTACCTGTCTGCTTTTCCACAAGAGCTTTGAAATCTTTAAAGCGACTGAATACCTCACCCTTGGTCTTCAAGAAATATATCCAAGTCCTCCTAGAGTAGTCATCAATGAATATAACATAATACTCATAAGCACCCAAAGACACATGAGACATACGACCACTAACATTAGTATGAATCAAGTCTAGTATACCTGTAGATCTGTTGTTGCTAGCTAGGAATGGTAACTTGGTGTACTTGCCCAAAGCACACCCTCCGCAAACCTCATAATGCTCGACATTGAAATCATGAACTCCAGTAGTGATCTCCCTCAGTACTCTCAAAGCTCCATGATGCATATGCGCCATCCTCCGGTGTCGTAACTCACACAAGTCTCTACTGCTGGAAGTACTAGTGTGAGTGCTAGCAGATGTGCTACCCACCAATGCTCTTGCCGACTGAAAACTGAACCTGTAATAGTTTCCCAGAGCAGACTCCAATCACTTTGGCCGAAATGATGGAAGCTCCCCTGTGATGCATCAATACTTGCCCTCCTGAGAAAGTGACGTCAAACCCCTTCTCCTCCATAGAAGACACTGAAATCAAGTTCTTCTTCATCCCCGGAACATACAAAACATCCATGACCTTCAAAGGAGTCAAAGGCTCCTTTTCAAAGGTCACAGTCCCCACACGAACAACTCTCACAGTGCGGTCATCTCCTAGCACAATATCAATATCTAGTGCCCTCTCTGCAATCTCTGCAACGAACTCCCGTGCACCTGTCATATGGCGGGAAGCCTCGCTGTCTATGTATCACACATTGGATGATGTACTCCTACTAGATGTAGAAGTAATAAATGCAAAGTCTTGGTCAAACTGTGAAGCAAACTGCTCCACCTTTGCTGAAGCTACAGTACCCTTCTTCCCCTTGTTCTTCCTCTTAGGAAACGTAGCAACATAGTGTCCCATCTTCTGACATGCCCAACATTTGAATTTGGATATATCCGTATCTTTCTTCTTCTTCTTCTCCTTTCCCTTAGCCCCATCTGATGAGGCTCCTTTCTTGGCCTTCCAAATGGCATAGTTGGATATCCCATCCGGTATGTCCTCTATTCTTAAGAACATGGCCATGACTGCTATCCAAAATTCACAAAACCAAGAAAATGGAGAAATGAACTTTCCAGCACACCTTGCTGTCCCAAAAGTTCAGTCTGTCCCAAAAATTTAGTTTGTTGTCCAGACTATTGTTTGCTCTCCCAAACTATTGTCTGCTGTTCAAATTGTAATTTTCAACCTGTAGCTTTGATACCATGTTGAAATTTGATGACTAAAAAAAAGTTTCATGCAATCCCAACCCGGTTTTAATTTCACCTTATCACTCCCATTCAGTTAAATTCCCTTTCCCATAAACATACATTCAACATATAGAATTCTGGAAATGAAATTTTCAGAGTAAAACACATGGGACTGTCCACACATGCTGAAAATAAATATGGACATAACCAGACCAACAACACACATAAAAATATACACAGATTTTTGGTCAATTTAGACCCAGGCAAAACCCCTTCAAACTTCTTCGGGGAAACCTTGTTAGAGAGCTCTTCAAATTTATTTTATCTTTCAAGTTTAGGAAAAATACATTTGTAGACAAAACAAAACAACAAAATAAAACTTATATCCTCAGCGCAAAATTCCTTGAAAACTGTGCCCACTTTGCCTCGATTTCCATGTCCACTTGAAGCTGAAAATATGTACTATACAGATACAATTATACATGCTGTATTGTACGGACTTCGTACAAATTATACGGTTTTTCGTACCACTGTACAAAATGTACAGATTCTTTTTCATTTTTTTTAACTTCTCTCGAACGACGTGCAACTCACAACATTCAATGTTGTTCGTATTGTACCTTCTGCTGTCTTCTATGCCTTGATTTCCATGCCCAGCTTTGCCCAAAAATCACTCCTTCAGCTTGCTGCAACAAATTTCTCCTTTAGAACTTTTCTCTAGCTCTCAGCCTCCTTTCTCCAATCTGCACATGAAGAATGAATACAGTCTCTCTTTTTTCCCCCTTTTATTTCGCTAAATGACTTTTGGGCAACCCTAAGATCTAATGGCTCAGATTCATTTAGATCAATGGATAGGAATAAATGTGCATTTAATTCTCACTTTCTATATTTTAACTCACCCATTAAATAAAGTATCCACATTGTACTTTATGTCTAAAGTCACTTTTCATTTTATAATTTAACATTGACTTTACCACTTATAAAGTCACTTTAACTTTATAAAGTCATACTTAGGAAAATAATTATTTTGGACACTTTTCCCTAGGTAGAGACTAACCCATGGGAAACCACTTGTCCAAGGTACATTAAAAATCAATAGTTGGACATGAATAAACTTATCTTATTTGGCCTTATTATCTTCACGCTACTAACATTAGTTCAAATCGTAACTCTTAGTTTGATGTTGATGATTGAGAGATTTCCCATGGTGTCAATGAGAAGTTAGATACTTTTGGAGACTAGAAGATCTTTTTATTTTGCTTAGCGATCTATAATTTTTTATTACATCACTAAGTACATACAAATATTACAAAGGGTGTGTATTTTATACTCCTTATTAGGTAATTTCCATTGTTATTGGCTATGGATACAAAGGAGAGAAGTGAGGGTTTTTTATGGTGTTATTAATGTGCACACCCCATGATAACATAATACTTAATACACATAGCCTACAAAAACCAAAATGCTCATAACTATAAGGGCCTTGATATTTCCTTTCAATTTGGTAAACAACACAAAAACATGATAAGGTGAACTGAATTTATTTATTAGTATTATATATATATATATATTTTATTCGTATTGTTATACCTATTATGGGCATTGCCGTTATCTGGCTAGGAGGGATTGGAAATTGAGTTGCTATCCAATAGAAAGTTGAGGGTTTTATGAAAGTCATTTGCTGCCTTTTATTTTGAGCCACCCTTCCCTATAATGTCCACGCTTGTCAAGCAAATTTGTCTTGCTTCTAGTCGAGTGACTTTCATAGCAGGGGCATGCATGCTTTGTGGAGGAGAGGCTTCTTTCTAGCTGCAAATGGTGATCTATATCTCCCCCTGAATTGCTATCGGGATCCCATTGGGTTCCTCTCATCTCTTCCTTTGCCATTAATAGAGGTTTCATGCCCATCCTAGACTCCAACTAGATACCCCCTATCTCGTTCCATGATTGCACCTCTCAGTTCCTTTGAATTTCCCCACAATGGGAGTTTTCATCCTTTGCTTTGCTTCCTTGGATGAGAAAGCCTTGGTCTCTTTAAATGAGAAAAAGACTCTTGTTTTGCATTTGATAGACAACAAATTAATGAACCTAAATTGTCCATCAACATATAGAATCTAGAAGATCTTATCTCTCCTTTGCCATTAATGTTGAAACTATGAGTAACATGATACAAATGATCTATTCCACAGTCCACCCATGTAAGAAATAGTGAAGGTTTGAATATTAAAGACATCATCATATTAATACACTTCTGATTTTGATATGGCTTTAGCCTCAAGGATCAAAGTATTTTGAGACAACACATTTGCCTTTACATTCTAAATTATATAAATATGTTTGGAGGACTATATTCAAAATATTTGTATCAACTAATTGATAGATGAAATTTACACTGCTCCATGATGCCTTAACTCTGTATTGATGCCCTTACTTGTGCATCCTATCATGGCTTCTCCTCCTATGGCCAAGGCTCCTCTAACCTTGACATTCTTGCTTCTCTAGCCAATTCACTTGTCCCCCAAACTCCTCTTTGTAGCATTTGTAGGCCCACGCCCTTTCCTCTTTGTAGATTTGTGTTAATTTTAGTTAACAATGGTATGTTCTATGCTTAGCACAATTTACTTCAATGTTCCTTAGTAGCCTAATAACAATTTCCAATTTCCAATAGCAATCACAATAATCACATTGACAGTAAAAGTAGATAGAACATGAAACAAAATGCAGAAGACAAGCCAAGACAAAAGGACACCAGATTTGGTGGATGCCAAGGAAAAACCCCAACGTGGGGAAAACACTTTGATCCATTCTTCTTATTATTATATCAAAAGTTCAATAGAGAGAGTACAAAAGTCAAATTGACTTGCCCAATTCAAAGTTAAAACAGTCAATTGCAGTCAAACTTCAGCCCTAACCAGAAAGTCAACGCTGGTCAAATCAACAATAAATCATCCTCAAAGCAACTCGGTCTTCCATAGTCAAACTCGGCTTGATAAGGAGGTCAAAGTCAGCCCAAAACAACTTGGTCAAACTCTGTCAAAGGAGAGAGAAAACCTACTGTAATTTTCTGCATTCAAAATGCAGTCAACCCTGAAGTCAGTGTTGGTCAAATTACCCAGATTCCCTCGACTTTTGTGCCCAGAAATGCGGCCTAAAAAGACAGAAATGATACTCCAAAAATCGCAGTCAAAGCTGGTCAACAAACCCTTGGTCAATGCTGGTCAAACTGCAGAATTTCCTATGATTTTCGGCCCTGTAATTTAGTCTGAAATTTTGTCCTTCTTGCCACACGTGTGAGAGAGAGATGCTGCCCAGTAGTTGTATGAACCAATTAGAGAAGGAGAGAGAATGAGTGAGTGATGAATGTGCCAAATGAGGAGGAGGGACACTTGTATTTATACAATTTGTTGTGGGTGAAGAGACACATCCATTGGGCTTTCTGAGCCTACATGATGATGAGGCCGACCTGAACAAATAGTACATGAGTGGGCATAAATTCAAAATCATACTTCTGCTTGTCCAAATGAGATGATCTTTATATCAATTTTGGTCCTCTCGAAAAGAGGGATTTAATGTAATCATCATCTCCATCAAAAGAGCTGTCTCAAGGTGGAATTTGGCCCTAGTTGCCAATTTTAACACTCCCTCTCAACTAGGGAGAATTCCACTTGCCAATCCATCTGTTGTCATCGATCATCATGCCATCCTGTCGTCATGTATCATCTCTGTCATCTCATCTCTGCTCTACTGAACCATGATGTAATAATGAAGAAGAATCGATCGAGAGTGAGTCACAAGACCTTACCACTCTCCACTGACAAAAATCAGTCCAGAGGTAGAACCTCAAATGATCCCAGATCAAGTTGTTGAACACCATGCATCCTAGACATAGGGAGTACGACAGTACACGATGCATCCATTGGTAGTGCTATGGTCCCTATCCACGTTTCCCAACTCATTGGCTAGATGAGAGGTACTTCCCATGAGTCCCAGACTACATGGGTAGGATGTATGCTGGGGCATCAGCAGGAGAAGGTGAACCACTCATCTTGCTCATATGCCATAGGAGAAGGTGAACCACTCATCTTATGCATATGTCAATCATAGGGGAAGGTGAACCGCTCATCTTATGCATATGTCAATCATAGGGGAAGGTGAATCACTCACCCTACACGCATGTCACAGGGGAACTATGTTGCCAAGAAATGTGGGTTCGGGGACAGGGACGGGTACGCCATATTTTGAAACAAGGTGCATGGGTTCGTCAGGGGTATATATATATATATATATAAATATTACATTTTAAAAATTATAATATATATGAATTTGTATATTTTCAACTTTAAACAAGAAAACTAAAATATTTATGATTTAAACTCTAAAGATTTAAACATGCACATCATTGAACATTGAACATTCACATTGAAATTTAAAAATTTCAAAAATTTCTAGTTTGATATCAAGTGCAAATTGGAGTTTACATATTGATAAGAATCATGATATATGTCCATTGTCATACTACATTTAAAAATTGCCTTAAGGAATCTCCAAACATGAACTAGGAAATTTTAAAATACTAAAATAAAAATAGCTAATAGTGAACAATGAGTTCCTCAAGCCATGTCATCAACATCCATGTCATCAACATCACTCAGATATTCAATTAGCATGCTCTCTAGGTAGGAATCACTCTCATCTTGAGGCTCCTGCTCATCCATAGCAACTAGAGGTAGCTCAATAAGGCCATTTGGTTGTATCTCCTCATCCACACACAACATCATTTATGTATTGGTCCCATCTCTTGAAAGGACCCTCCTTGTACCTAGGGTCTTTTCGAGATATGACACGAAGTGTGCTATGAATGTACACTAACTTCTCTGCCTTTTTGAGCCCAACCTATTTCTCTTTACTGAATGGATAAAGGCATAAGTACTCAAATTCCTCTTGTAAGATGAAGAACTAGCTACCTGGAATATTAGGGGAAATCAATTAAACTAATTAAAAATTTAAAAATAAAAACTAAAATGAACCCCAAAGAACTCGATTTTGGGGTTCTAGGTACCCATCATCGGGGTTCTCTGTACCCATCAAGACAAAAGAACCAATTTTTTTTTTAATGGAGAACTCGGTTCTTGATAGAAGAAGCCGGTTCTGATGGGTTCTTCTCAGAAGCACCCGTACCAGAATCCAGTACTTGGGGACAAGAACCCAGGTGGGGTTTGAGAACCCCACCCTCGGGTTCGCGAACCCGTGCGACATAGCAGGGGAAGGTGAACCACTCACCCAATACACAACGCACCAATAGGGGAAGGTGAAACACACACCTTATGGTCGCCAATAGCTCCAAGAAGTACCCCAAGCCCCCAGGAACTCCTAGAGTTCAGTGTCCAAGTCAAGCGGGACTCTCATGGGAGGATCTTTCCACAACTCCAAGTCTCTCTCGGAAGGTTAAGAATTTGATCTTCTCCAAAGGCTTTGTGAGGATATTTGCGACCTCCTCATTAATCTTGATGTGTTGGACCCTTATTGCTCCCCGCTGTACCACATCCTAGATAAAGTGGTACCTGATATCAATGTGCTTGAAGCGGTTGTGGAACACGAGATTCTATGAAAGGAAAAGCCCACTTTGGTTGTTGCAGAAGATCACGGTGGTATCCAACATGTGCTCAAATAGCTCACTAAAGAGCTTCCTCAACCAAACAACTTCACAACATGCCATATTAGCTGCAATGTATTCGGCCTCGGTGGTGCTTAGAGCAACTGATTTTTGCTTCTTGCTTATCCAAGAAATTGAAGTAGACCCTAATGAGAATCAACATCCAGACGTGCTCTTACGGTCCACCACACTGCCAACCTAGTCAGCATCTGAATATCCATGCAGCCTCAAATTCCCGACAATGTATCTCAGTCCATAATTGATTGTGCCCCAAAGATATCTCAAGAGATTCTTAGTAGCAATCTAATGTATGTGATGAGGCTTGACCATAAATTGACTCAACGTATCCACAATGAAGCATATGTTAGGATGAGAGTTTACCAAGAACATTAGGGCCCCCACAAGTTGCCTTTATTCGGAAGGGTTTGCTAATTTCGGCCCAACAACACTTCCAAATAGCTTCTTGAAGTTGAGTTCTATCGAAGTAGACACAAACTTGCAATCCATCATCCCACATCTCTCAAGCAACTTCACAATGTATTTTCCTTAAGAAAGGAAAATCTTTACTGGCTTTTGCCAGATCTCCAGGCCTAAGAAGTAGTGCATCAGTCCTCGGTCCTTCATTTCGAACTCGGAAGCCAACTCCCTCTTGCATTGGTAAATGAGAGGGTCTGCACCTGTTAGAAAAAATCATCCACATAAAGTGTTAGAAAATGCAACTATGTTCGGTCTTCAATAATGTACTTGAGTCATTATGTAATGTACTTGTTAAAAGATTAAATAAAAGAATTTTTATTATCATAACAATGACTTATTAAAGCATGGGTTTCATGCTTGGGTCATCATTATATTAGTCAAAGTCCCCATTGTGGACTCCTAGTATTAATATTGAGTTTATAGAGTCATTGTACATTCAAAGAGAGCCTTCTTGGGCTTTTGAATCACGTAAAAAGGTTTTGTATCAAGTCAAATATGAATTATGTACCCTCCACATCATGTCGGCCTAAGGACCCTCATTTGACCCACAAGAAGCCTAGATATTCAAGGAGATCAAAGTCATTTGGAGCATTCACTCTCAAGCAAGTTCAATATCTCAAGAAGAGCTGGAGAAGTGCGAAGTCTGATGTCGGGAGGACAAAAGAAGTGCGAGTTTGGGGGAGTCTACAGAGAGGAAGAAAATCAAACTTTTGGTGCCTCTCTCTCTCTGTTTCGTGGTCTAGATTGGGAGATCGAAGTCTCCTAAGATTTCGCTGTTGCCGGAAGTTGCTACCTAGTCGAAGTTTCTGGATGAGGTCGAAGATTTGTGAGGCTGACATGGTGTGGAGGGAAAGTCTGGTCTTGGTCTAGGGTAAAGAGTCTCAAAGAATACTATTGAAAGGAAGAATTATCTTGACTGGGTTTACCCTTGGAGGGGGTTTTTGCCCTGGCATGTGCCTATATCTTGTGTCTTTTGTTTTGTGATCTTTATACACACCAATGTTGCACGACTCATACTCGTATAACTCATCACGCTATCGACTCGTATAAGACTCGGGAACGACCCATATAAGATTCGTATAAGACTCGTAAAAATACAAAAAAATGTTAAAATATGGTAAATTTTAAGCACAAAAAAGAAGCTAATGACAATTCCAATCCTTGTAAGTTATAAAAACCACAATATATGCAATAATTCATAACATCATCTCACATGTATAAAAGTACAACATAACATATTCAATTTTTGTAAGCAAAACATTTAGATACTGAATAAGAAAAGTACTCATGATTCCATAATTAAAATAAAAATGTCAGCAAGTTCAAAATTCAAATACATGTCATAAATGATAAATGATTGTCTCATAACAATTTTTCCAGCATTTAGGATAACTGGCCATCTAAAAACCAGCAAACAAATCAATGTGAAAAGTGCCCAAAATGCTTTTGGAACACTCAAAATTGTTAGTATACAAAACCCAAAAAACACCAAGTGAAATGATAGAATGAAAGATATCAATTTCTACACCATGCTACTAAGGAAAAGCCAAGGTAACTTAACTTTTTCATAGCTGATTTTATTGCTGTTAGGGCAACAACTATTTTAACCTTCAAATACTAGATTTAGCAATGAAAATCTTCAAAATCAAACTACGAGATATTGAAGAGAATTTTATGTGCAAGAAAAGAAGGAAATATCTTGGAGAAATCTTCAAAGGATTGGAGGTGAAACTTGGTGCAAGGTGGGAATGAGCTTCTTTTGTATTTGAAGATGGGTACTCCAACCGAGGAGGATCCCAAGTCTTCAAATTTTGAGGCACCTGCTATTCCTTAAGATCTTTGCCAAGAAAAATTATTAGTAGATAGGTGCCCCCTACACATGAAACCTTGAAAATAAGTCAGCCAACCGAGATGAACATATAATTTAGGATTTCGAAGTATAAGAAAAAGAAATAGACTAATCAAATAACCAAATTTGAAGAGTCTATTCTTACTGGGTGACAACACGCCTTCAAAGGCCTATTACAGCAATAATCTTACAACAATAATAAAGCATTCCTCATTTCCAAAAAAGAAAAAGAAAATAAAAAAAAAAAATTGCCTTTTGAGGGTCGACGGGTCTTATAAGGGTCCGATCCGGGTCCTATGGCAAACCCGCGGGTCTTATATGGGTAGTCGGGTTTAATAAAATACCTGCTGAGTCCGGGTCTTAAGCACAGGTTCTATGTGAGTGACCCAACTCACTATAGAACCCCCCAAGACCTGCGGGTACTCGCGGGTCTTATACGGGTGGTGCTTCACCGATACACACATAATATGGTAATTGCTTGATGAATCTCTCGTTTCAGAGATTCATGACTAAACAACCGTTTGATTCAGCTAAACAATAGAGCGAACAATCAAGTAATTTTTATTGCAAGGTGTAAGACTGAATCCTAAATGAGAGCTGCTCCCTCCTTATAATTCCTTGGGCCTCCATAGTTTCATGTGGGCCCCTTCATCCACCTATTTGAATTTCCCTCCAAGCTATTCGAATGGGCCAATTCGAACTCCCATGTGGGTGGTCCCCACATTCCACTAGCAAACAAATAATGTCGAATTGCCTACTAAGTCCCTAAGTCGAAAATGATGGGTTGTCTTAGCCAAAATTGTGCAAAATTGTGTAGGAGCAGCGTGTTACAAATGTATTTGAGAAGGGACATGACAGTCCTCCCCTCCCAAATGTTGCTTGCCCTCAAGCAACCTCAAAGCTGGGCACTCCAAAATGTGCTCACCCTCCAAGGTGGTATCCTCATTCGGCAAGCTCCTCCAATGCACCATAAATCACTTGTCCTCAAGCAATGCTTGAGCACGCATCATCTCTAACTGTTGCTCTCCACTATCACTGCAAAATGTGTCAGGGTCCCAAATGTGCCACTGGATTGTGCCTGACCTCTGCACTGTCCTGATATGAAAGAATCCTTCAATACTAGGATCGCAGGCAATCCTATCCAACATGAAGCTCCCCTCACTCCACTCACTATCCTGCTCGGTGAAAGTACCAGAAGTCCCTTGCTCCATCAGTGATTCGCTAAAGCCCAATGGAAGATCTGTATGATCTCCGCCTGCAGTAGCCGGCACGTCCCTAAAGGTTATTGAGCTGTGAATAGATGTGATGCCCCAGTTTCCTGATAGTCCCAGAATGGTGTCACCATGATGACGCTGCACTACTCTGACTTTGTCATACTCCCCATCGTGCGCAGTCAGTATTCTCCTCTCCTGGAACTCGATGGTGGAATACTGAAAGAGGCGAGACACATTCTGTGTGGGCATCTCCATGGCACCAAGGCCTACCCATCCAAATCTAACTCCGAACCTATGCAGCAACAGAGAATGTCTACCTCCCCATATCATGAAATCCTCTATGAACCCCCATGTGTCATCCCAAGAGTGAATTATATCACAATTTGCCACGACTACGCTCATCACGAGTGATCTATCGATCAACTGAATCCATGCATCCCATAGCCAGACCTGCTGCGACATAGCCCTGTCAATCGATGAAATCCCTCTGGCCCTCGTCTCTAGTCCCTGCATGTGATCACTATATAGGCTCCATATATCGTGGGCTAATTTGATGTGTGCTAATCTGCCCTTTACCTGCCACTGTGTAGTACCGATGATTGCTAGAAGCCACGTGTGCCAAAGAGCTATCCTCTGAATGCAACCGAAAGATGGATATCCGATACTCGTAATCGACTTAGGGTATTTGTATTCCTCCTGTCCCTGCCAACCATCTCCCCTAGGTCTGCCATTCGTCCTCTTGATAATGTGCCAATATAAGGTCTGAAGCATGGACACATACTGGAAACTACCTCAGTTGTACTCGGTATCCTCTGCTCATGCATGGTCCCGACATGCCCTGAGAAAAGAGTGACACATGTCTCCCTCGTGACTAGATCCCTAGACGTAGGCTCTGTGATGAATGATATGCCACCCCTGCAGATGATCACGTCTTCCCCCAACTTGTGGCTGTCAACTGACACAACAACCCAATGCCACTGCTGCAAAGTCTCCCTCCTAGTGCACTGAGCGTCACCCAAATATCTCGGGTGAGCTCCTCATCCTCCGCCGCTCATGGCTAAAGTGCAGAAAGTCAACAACAAAATCGACTGCGCCCGTGAGGGATGTAGAGGAGGGTCAGGCGTGTGAAACCCTGCGGATACCATCAAGTATAGCTCATCTGTGTCCTCGTCGATACTGGGTGAACTATGCCCAAAGGTATGCTCGGTGTTTTCGTCCAAGGGTCTCCCTGGAGGCAACACTCCAAGACCTCGTTGTGTGTCACGATACACGCCTGCATACCATCGATCATCCTAGTACTCCTTGACATACCACTGTACACCGCGACCTACCCTGTACACTGGTGGATACCCTCGGCTACGGCTATGCCACCCTGTATTGGCCTGTGTCCTGCATGTGTTACTGTATTTGTCACTCCCTGCATGTACTCAATGCGATGTGAGACACTCCCACTCCACAGCGCAGTCCAACACACAACGACACACTGTTGATTTGGGGTAGCATCGAATGTGCTCTAACAATGAAAATTGTTGGAGAGGCTAAAGCACATGAGATCTCCAAGACCCAGAAATTGTTTGGGCAGATTCGAACCGGTTTGGGAGATATTAAAATAATTATTATTTTTAATGGAGTTCCTAAGTCTAAACTTAGGAAAATTAAAATATTAATGGGTATTAATATAAAACTGGGTTAGAAGGTTCCAAAAGTCATGGATCAAGCCAAATTTAATCTTAGCCGTTGATTAGAGATTTAATCTGGGCCGTTGAAGGACCAACGACAAAAGTATAAGAGGAGGCTTGAGGGTCAGTTGGAGAACACACCAGAGTGACCAGTCATTCGATTTGCTAGAGTGGGGTTGCTAAGAAAATTCGAATAAGTGATCAGCAGCGAGGGGCAGTGAGGACTGGAAAAAGTGGCAGAGATAGTGCCGAGAGACCATCATAGAGGTAGAGAATGAGAAGCAGCAGCCAGAGCAGGCCATGCAAAGCCCAACAGAGATAGCGCAGAGGCCAGAGGGCCTGCGTCATCCACGCAGAGGGCAACAAGAGTGACACAAAGGGTCCCAGAGGTTGTGCAGTGCCTTAGAGGGCTGACACAGAGGGTTCTGAGGTTGACGCAGAGCAGCAGGAGGCTGACACAGTGCTTCAGAGTTGCTGGAGAGGGTTTCGTGGGACAGGTTTTCTGAATACCTATTTCCGAATAGAGAGGTATTACTGCCGGTTGTTTTTCTCTGTCGGGTGAGCCAGTTTGGCACCCAGTTGTACTCAAGGAAATACTGCATAATAATAATCCCTCAGAATAGCTGCATTGGTTTTCCCTCATTGGGGTTTTCCTGGACGAGTTGTCCAAAAATAACAATGTCACTTGTGTGTTTGCTATTTCTTTCAGCGGTTGATCTGTAAATGGTTGAGACTGTATTGTGTTTATTTTGATGTTCATATGTTTAGATAACTTGTTGGTAATTAACAAGTAGGAGAAATAAACCAGAAGAATACAGATACAATTTCTAACGAGTATTACTTAGAAATTTCAACACACAGCACCCTGCATCTGCATGCTCCTCCGCAAGCCCCTGCTCCTCACTCCATATCCCTGCACACCACTGGATGCTATGGCCTAACATTGGGTCTGTATGCATCAGACTGCATCCCTCTTAATAACACTGGACCCTATGACATAACTCCGTGTAGTCTTGTGTAAACTGCCCACTGTCGTACCACCCTGTAACATTAAGTATCCTGCATGGGCCAAAATATCCACCTCTTTGCTAGTACACCCCCCATCTGCTCTGAAAGACCTGAGCAACCTGACTCCCCACATGCTAACGGAAATGACAGTACTGCGCCTATCCTCAATAGTCCTTGCGTCCCATATGTTAGTAAGAGAGCACTCTCTCCATACCATGCCCTGTCTGATAGCCTGCCGATGCCACCTCCTCCTACCAGCTCTTGCCAGAGTAAGCTAGTCACCCTGTGACTCCACGCATCATCAATATGCCAAGACAACTCCTGTCACTAGTGCTGACTGGGGCTCTGATGGAGATCTGAATATGTGGGTGCGCTCAAGCATCAAGTCCATCACGTAGCTACTACCATCACCTACTAGCTCTATGATGTGATGGAGAATCCCACCTAGATCCCAAAAACAGTCTGGCCCTCGAGTCCATCTGGTAATCCATGGCCTTTGTTGACATGTGGCCATGGATGTATCCAATCGCCTTACCTGCTCCATTGAGTACTAGCTTAGTACCTCTCACCATCCAATCTCAAAGGAGAGATCGAAATTGTAATCCCTTGTGGAAGGAACGAGCCCTCCAAGTTGATGTGGTATCATGCTCAGCTCAATCCTGCTAACCTGTCCACCCCCTCGGGTACGTCTAGATAACTTGGCCTCCCACAATCCAATGCATAAGGGTGGGTTGATAATGCTATAGACCCCGCCAGTGGGCCTCTGAAGTGAACTGTCCTGAAAACCCAACGCGCGGCCTCTATGCTGCCCCTCATCCATGGTTAGCCCAAGGGATAGCTGCACATTCTCCTCCATCACGGGCTCGACATGAGCCTTCAATTGCTCCTCCATAGACAACCCAATATGCACGATATGCTCACTAGTTAGCTGTAGGCGATTGTTGTTTGGCAACTCAGTTATAAATCTAGAGTCCTTTGCACCTACGACTCCTCAACAACGGTGGAGCTGTCTTCCGTCACCTCCTCAACCTGTGGTGCATTGCTATCACCTAAGAACTTGGTCACAACCCCGAATACCTCATCAATGGGTTTATGCTCAACTGTCTCCTTGCCAACCATGGCCCCTTCAACTACTCTTTCATCTTTTTCCTTAATTCTTCTCATCATCCCTGCAAAATCCCACTAAATCTCCATTGTTTTGTGCATACTCCTTAGTTCACGAAATTCCCAAAAAGAGAGGGATGCCTGAATGTCATAACCTAATGATTGGTATGCCCTCTAGTTCTCCCCCAATAACTCCACATCAACTACAATCATGTCCGGATTCCCAACTGAGAAATGAATCAACTTCTTCCCCACATCAATCATCATTTGTTGTATCCTCACCACCTCATTCTAGGTGACCGCCATGTTGTTTGATTCTAGTCTTTCCCACAGGCTGAGCCAAGAACTAGGCTCTGATACCACTATAATGTTCCTAAACAAGAATATAAGTGATATACAAAGCATGCAAACAATCCAACAATCAGAAAAACGAAATATACATTAAGCACCCATGGAAACACTGGGAATAGAGAATTGCTGAGCCATTTTATTACTTCTTCAGGAGAAAATACAATAGTAAAATAAAATGGTGCACCTGAGCTTGTCTCAATGGACAAACATGACAAAACCCAGGTGAGAAAATGTTGAACTGAAGGCTGCTACAACTGCTGCTGACCTAGAAAATTCAAAATTGTTCTATCTACTGACTTCGAAGGGTTGGAATCACTGCTTCCCGTGCTCGGACAATTATGAGGTTTCAGCTCCTTGCTCCTTGGCCTAAACCCAAAAAAACCCACGAAGGAATTGGCCAAATGTTGACTCGGAATTTTGGCCCCAATTCCCCTTAGCTCCCCTTGCTGTTGGGTCAGTTGGGTCCTCTGTTTGACCCCTTAGATTTGCCCAGGAAATTCTATAAAATTAGGAGTGTGATCCTTGCCCAAAACCCAGAAAGTAATTTGGCTGGTTTAGTATTCTGAAATTCGACCCCCTTGGAGCCCAGCGTTAGCGGCAACTGTAAAACTCGGCTTGCTGGAATCTGCCTGTAAATCCTCCCGGAAACAGACCCACAGTGATAGGTTGACCTTTGCTATCAATCCCCTGACTTCCCGGATGGGCTTCCGGCCTATGGCACCTGCTTCTTAGCTCCACGAAATTATTGGACTGGCCCTCTTCGCTGTTCCCAAGCCCAGTAATTCGAACTGCTGGGACGCTGGCTCTGCTAGCTCCGAAACTCACAAGAAATGCTGGCCCTTTGCTGCTCTTCCAATCTTTTAACTCTCCTGGCAAATGCTTGATCATTGATAGCTCCAAACTCCCCCTACGTATTCTCCAGCTAGTCAGAAATACACACTCCTTGTTGTGGTTGAGTGGTAGTGCTGTAACACACTCCCTGAACTCTTGAAATACTTATGGAACTGCCTCTCTAGGGCGGGCACGGATGGTCCCACGAAGTAGAGGTTGAATCTCCTGCTTGAGAGATTCGTGGCTAAATAACCGGTTGACTATGCTAAACAGTAGAGCGAACAGTCAAGTAATTTTGATTGCAAGGTGTAAGAATTAATCCAAAATGAGAGCTGCTCCCTCCTTATAACTCCTTCCATCCATCCTATTCGACTTTCCCTCCAAGCTATTCGAATGGGCCAATTCGAACTCCCTTGTGGGTGGCCCCCACATTCCACTAGCAACCAAATAAAGCTGAATTGCCTACTAAGTCCCTAAGTCGAAAATGATGGGTTCGCTTCCATAGCCAAAATTGTGCAAAATTGTGTAGCAGTACTCTGTTACAAATGTATTTGATAAGAGACATGACAGATTTGCATAAGAAATTGAGGTAAACAGTTGTTATTAGTTGATTTTATCTTTTGATATTGTGTTTTCTATATTTTCTTCTCATAGTTGGAGGCCCAAGCCAAAGTTGGGGTCGATATCACTAGTGAAGAAGACCCATACACTGCCATTGATTTAATGGGTCAAATTTGTGACTATAAGGCTGAGTTTTCCCAATAAAAGGGTTGTGATATTCAACATTGGGGTAGAAGTTCCTGTCTAAGAGGGACATGTTTCCTGCCATCTCAGAGACCGAGCTTTTATCTGAAGTTTGGATTGAGTTCTGACAACTAAAGGGTCGAGTTTATCATTGTGTGGGGGCCGCATTCTCTTCTGTACATAGCTGGCTAAGCGTACTTCCAAAGGGTCTGAAATTAAATTGTTGTGTTTGGTTAAGTGGGATGTATTCCCTTGCTGGAGATTATCATCATTCTCAGACTGGTCGTGCTATTTATTGCTGATCGTGGGAGCTGGAATATCTCTCTTCCCTGTGTGTATTCCCCTGCTGTCAAAGCCATATTAGTGCAGACTTGCTAGATATTCCTTGGGTCGAGTTGGTGGTTGTAGCAGACTTGAGGAGAGACGAGTTTCTATACATTTGTTTCCTGTTAGTGAAGCTGGACTCAAAGGTCATCTTGTGCCTCTGTTTGTTTGGTTATAAAGGGACAAGTTGCTCTGGTCTACCGCCTGGAACAATCTGCTGTTTATTTTCTGAGTTTATATATGTATATCAGACTTGAGGTTTTTCCATTCTGCTAAAGAATACTTGCTGGAGCTGATTGAGACTCTTATATATATTTATATGGCTGCTAAATACACCAGGTCCTCCTATTCCCATTGCTCACTGTGTATTTTTTTACAAACTAATTAAATGGATATTTATGGTCAAGTGTCCATTGCTAAGGACCTTGTATCAGTGTTATCTATATTTCTGAGTTTTTCATAATTCAGTCCAAGTTATTAAGGAGCACTTTCATGGTATGTTATTATCTCTGTGTATGCTATATGAGTTAAATGAATGAAATTTACACCTACAGTAGTATATCAGCGAAGTGTTTGTAGAAAAACTTCACTGGAAAACCATACAAACTATGAAAACTACAGTGAGTATCTTGGTTGATTTCCAGGTCGAAATACTACAAATAAGGTCTGTGTTTCTTATTGTCATTTAATATACATAGTGCAGCTGTGATCAATGCATTGTGCAACTGCTATTTCGAGTATAGTACAGCTTTCATTTAAGTTAATTAGTGCATAGTAAGGTTGTCCTTATGGCGCTCATTAATAACAATAAATGCTGTTCTTGTTTTTGTACGAAGTTCTTAAGCAGGGATGTAAGTATAATGGATGAAGATGATTTACAGTAGAACATGAGTGTTCTCTCTAGAATTTGCCTTGCTGAGTTCACAAAATATGGATAGTAAACTAGTGTGATATTCAAAATCATCTAATGGAATAAGTCAAATATCCACACAGCTATTTATCTTGTTGGGAAATCGTTTTTGAACTTGATTGTTTGATGTTTGTCAAGCTTTAAGGTAGTTTCTAATGTGAGATAAATTTATTTTGAACATTTGCTTTATAACTGTTAATGACCTTGTTAGCAAAGGCCAAATTAGCTGTAGATGTGATTGATAATGTTGATGATATGAGTACATCTTGTTATTGATTAATGGGTTGTTTCGAAAAAAAGATCCTTAACCGACAACTTTATAGAGCAAGCGTTGAATACCAAACTGGCGAAACAAAGAAGTGGTGGAACAATTACTGTCGTGCATCTCAACAAAATAGAGAACTTGTAAAAACAAATTCTCAAATGTCCAAGGTTTACAAGTTTTGCCCCATTTTGGATTCTGCAACTGAAGGAGTTTGTGTTTTCATATTTTTTCCTTTTCAACATGTAATACATTTGTTTTTGTGCGTGTTTTGCAGGAGTTGGCACTTGATCGAGAAAAAGTAAGTGTACTGTCTGAGTTTAACATGTCTTTTCTTTTGCTCTTTACTTAATGCTTCCTATTTAATAAAAATGAATTTGGATTCTCTGCCATGATTTTTGTGTAAGCTCTGTGACATATGAATACTTCTGAAAAATGATTCTAAGAACATGAAAGCAAACCCTGAAAGACTGGAGAAAGTTGCTCAATAAATTGGATCTGTATTTTGAACGATGCCTTGCAAATTGGTTAAAATCATGACAGGGTTAGTGATTTTCTTTCTTTTAGAGTCAGAGGTACATGTGCATGTGTGCCATTGCACACATCTGGAATTTGGTGCTGAGACCAATAGGACAGTAAGGATGGGTTTTTTGGTGGGAAGCTGCAATCATTGTATTGTAATTCCCTTGAGGCTGGGGAAAGATGACTTCTAGATCCAGGAAGAGCAAAGAAAGGTAAGAGTTGCTCGCAATTATGCCGAGCCCAACAGTAGAATGAGATAGATCTTTGGAATGAAGGGAAGCCGAAAAAGGCTACTCAATTAGTGTTAAAATTGACTACTAGGCCCAAATTCCACTTTGGACAGCTCATTTGTTGGAGATGACGATTGCATTGAATTCCTCTTTTCGAGAGGACTAAAATTGCTCTGAAGTGTTGAGAAATCTCGGATATCAAGATTAAGTGAGTTCTCTTCTATTAGTAACTGCTTGTGAGTGCTTCTTACTTATTTTGATTAAAATCTTATTTTACTTAGGTTATTAGTGTTCTTTTACTTAGGTTATTACTGTTCGAATTGATGAATACCAAGACCAAGAGCCTTGATCTATCTGCCACTCCAAGACCAAGACACAAGATCCTTAGTCAACGATAGTCAACCTTCTGCTCCTTCCTCCTTCTCGACTTCTTCTTCAACCTTGGCTTTCTTCTGCTTTAGACCTTCGACCTTCTTCCACTTCGGCTCCTTAGGAGGACTGCACTTCTCCTTGGCTTCCACTGCCACAACAGACTTCGGCCTTCACTGCTGCAATAGACTTCTCCTCTTCTCAGCCTTTACTGCTTCAATAGACTTCACCTTTCCTCGGCCTTCACTGCTGCAATATACAGGTCTGCAATTTCGTGTGTGTGGAGGTAAGTTGGCCCACAAAACAGTCCCAAATCAACACAAAATACCTTGCTGCTCTTTCTTTCTTCCTCGCTTGTAATTTGGCTCCCTTGATGACCCTCACACTTCAGATCTTGACCAAACTGTATCACTGAAATTCTGTACTTTGAACTTAGGCCGAGCTGCCTATTTATAGTGGTTTGCCTCTGTAATTAGCTGACATGAGTGTATGTGAGCTGACATGTCCTTTGGAGGGTTTATATTATTTCTTTTTGAAGCCGACTTGAGGAGGAGACTTTGCTTGGTCTTGGAGGGCTAATTATACTTATCTAATGATTCATACAAAATGTAATATGCCCAAGAAGGGTCCTTCATACATGACACTGACTCAATTTGACTTTATGACCAATCCTAAGGTCTCACAATGGGAGTCATACTGAAAATAAAATTCCTTGTTCATGAAACCCATAAGACAAGCATTACAATAATAATTTTATTTTTTTTCTTTTGATCAATTACCTAAAATCATCATTACACGTTATTATGAAGACTGAACCTAGGTACATTTTTCAACACTCCCTCTTAACTAGGGAGGTATTCATAATGGTACTTGGTCATTCTCAATATGAAGAATTTCTCATAAGAAGAGTCGGATTGGTAACTCATTTGTGTAGGCATCATATCAACCGGCACTATGACATAACAAGGCCTTGACTAACAATATCTCTCCACGAGATCTGAGCACAATGCTGGCGAGACCAATGATGTATAAACACCGTCATCATTGTCTCTCTCGCAACATACCCCACCCAGGTTCTTAGGGTGTGTTCTATGAAAATTCCTAATCCTCAAGGAACTCCTACTGTAGCAAATCTGAATCTACTTCACCTATTTGATTTTAATATACATTCATTAAGTTATTCTATGAATACTAAAGCAAATTACTTCTGCAAGCTACACTACTTTAATATTTGATTACATGAAACAAAAAACTGAGCAAAGAACAAGATAAATAGGACACATTTATTTTGGACAAAATAGTCCCCGGAAAACCCCAATGCGGGAAAATCGGTGCAGCAACTCTGAGGGTTTTCTGTTATTAAGCAGTAATTTTGAATACAAATGCTGGATGCCCTCTCGGCAATCCAGTGACAGAGAAAATACAATGGCGGAAAAACTGAGTGAGTTTTACCTCACTTCACACGACAGATTCTCGCTGATCCGACAACAAAACTGGCTAATCTTGACTACCTTTGCACTGGCCCTGCGTAGGCCCTGCATCAGCCCTACAAGCTTTGCGTCAGTTCTGCGCTGTCACTTCTGCCCATTGAGTCAACTTTCTCGGTTGTTCTGGCAGTTCCCCCACAGTTCTAGCTTTCTGCGTGTAGGCCAGCTTTTGCTTCTGCGTTGGCCCTGCTGGCTCTGCGTCAGGTTTGCGTGGGCTCAGATTGGCCCAATGTCAGTCCTCTTAGCTGCTGCATTGCCTCCAGTACCTTCTCTCCACCTGTTTGTCAGTACTACCAAACTATCCCCGCCCTTCTGCTGCAACTGATCACCTAGTTCGAACTTCTCAGCTATCTAGCCCCATAAATCGAACTCCAGATCAATCTGTTCTCTTTGTGTGTGTTTCTAAATGAACCCAAAGCCTCCTTCTTATACTTTTTATTGTTGAAACTTCAACGACCGAGATTAAGTCTCTAATCAACGACTAAGATTAAAACTTGACTTGATTCGCCTTCTAGATCATTCTCATCCATATTTTGATTAATACCCATTAATATTTTAATTTTCCTAAGTTTAGACTTAGGAACCCCATTAAAAATATTAATTATTCTAATAAAATACAATTCGGGTGGAATTTCACCAAGCAGTTTCTGATTTCTTTAGAACTCATGTGGCTTAGCCTCTCCACCAAATTTCATGGCTAGAGCACATCTGATGCTACCAAAAACTAACACTCCCTCTTAGCGAGGAAAGTGCTCTAGCAACAATGTCCAATTGCATGCTGCCCTGCTTCTGAAGCACCTCCTTTCTGCACTATTGCTGCCACTAACACTGTGTTGTTGCTGCAACTATACTTCTACCTATGACATTGCCACTGCCACTGCTCCATCTGTACTACAACTCCCTCTCAAATGATGCATCTGCTATGCTGCTAGCACTGCCACTGCTAACACTGGATTAGTACTGTAACTTGCTGAGAGAAGAAACTGAAAAACATCCAAAATTAACTAAACTTAACCTTGTTCAACATATGTTAAGTTATGGTATGTTCTATGCTTATAACAATTTACTTCTTTTTCTTATTATATTCCACCGATTAGCAATCACATGTACATAAAGTAAAGTGCAGATAGAACATTAAACGATCGACAGAAAACAAGCCAAGAGAAGAGACACAAGATGTGGCGGCTAGCCAGGGACAAACCCCACAATGTGTGGGGAAACCCTTTGATCAAATCTTCTTTTATCTTCAATAATTCAGCAGAGAGAAATAGTACAATAAATCTGATTCATATCAGCAGTAGCAAACCCTAGATCAGTAGCATCAGCATTAGCGGCTTCATTATCAAACTGGGGCAGACCATATCTCACAAACCGACAGTCGGATTGACTTCATTCCACCATCAAAAGTTTCGGCTTCCAGAGGAGGTTCAGATGAACCTACAGTGCAGTTCAGATGAGGAGATCTTCTAGGCCACGCAAGTCAATCTTTACTTCTGCAGTTGCAGCTTCAGTTTCAGCAGTTTCCGGCTTCAAACTAGGGCAGTCGATATCTTGCAAACCGTTCGTTGGATTGACTTCATTCCACCACCAAAAGTTGCGGCTTTGAAAGGAGGTTCAGATGAACCTACAGCGCAGTTCATATGAGGAGATCTTCTAGGCCACCCAAGTCAATCTTTACTTCTGCAGTTGCAGCTTCAGTTTCAGCAGTTTCCGGCTTCAAACTAGGGCAGTCGATATCTTGCAAACCGTTCGTCGGATTGACTTCATTCCACCACCAAAAGTTGCGGCTTTCAAAGGAGGTTCAGATGAACCTACAGCGCAGTTCAGATGAGGAGATCTTCTAGGCCACGCAAGTCAATCTTTACTTCTGCAGTTGCAACTTCAGTTTCAGCAGTTTCCGACTTCAAACGTGTGAGAGAGAGAGACCCATTTCAGCGCAGTAGAGAAGAGACTCATATCTGCGCAGTAGAGAGAGAGAGAGATGTGATGGGATGAGTGAGTCCAAATGAGGAAAAAGTCCTCTTATATTTATAAACAACGTTGGTGGGTGAATAGTTGCGACTGTTGGGCTTCTGAGCCTACATGAGTTGTAGGTCGGCTTAATAATAATTCCATAATCAAAATAAATTCATATCTCCATGAATACTTATCGGAATCGGATGATCTTTATATCAATCCTACACCTCTCGACGAGAGGAATCTAATAAAAATATTATTAGCCATGAATAAGATGACCCACATGAAGTTTTGCCCTGGTTGCCAATTTTAACACTCCCTCTCAACCATGGAGAACTTCATCTGCAATCTGTCTATCGGTCGTTACTATTCATCCATCAAATGCACTGCCTTGTACAGCCTGACCCTTGCCCTGTTCTGCTCTATTTTGCCTGTTCTGCTTTGTCTTGTTCTGCCCTGCACTGATCTGTACTATTTTGTTCTGTTCTGCTCTGCTCTTGCATTGTTTTGTTCTACTTTGCTTTTGTTCGAATTATGAAGAAGAAGAAATGATCGAGGATGTATCATACTGACTCAAAGTCAGTGTCAGAGTATGTACCACTGGTCCCAGACCAGTCTCAACCAACCCAAAGTCAGCGTCATAGTGAGTATAACTCCAATGGTCCCAGACCAATATCATCCTCCACTGACTCAAAGTCAGTCTCAGAGTATGTACCACTGATCCCAGACCAGTCTCAACCGACCCGAAGTCAGTGTCATAGTATGGTACAACTCCTACCACTGGTCCCAGATTAGTATCATTGATCCCAGATCAATGGAGGTCATCCTAGCGTAGGGAGTACAGTAGTTACAACAATGCGTCCATTGGTACTACTATGGTCCCTAACTTCATTTCCCTGCTCATTGATCAGATGAGAGGTACTTCCCATGAGTCCCAGACTGCATGGGTAGGATGCCTCGACAAGAGAACTAATCAATCCTGTCCTCACAGGAGAACACATCAATCCTGCTACAATTGCCATGGAGAACACATCAATCCAAGCCTCACAGGAGAACACATCAATCCTGCTACAATTGCCATGGAGAACACATCAATCCAGGCTGCCATGGAGAACACATCAATCCAGGCCTCACACGAGAACTAATCATCCTGCTACACAGGAGAGCGAATCATCCTGTTTCACAAGAGAGCGAATCATCTTGTCTCACAAGAGAGCGAATCATCTTGTTCCAGTGTGCACCACCAGGGGAGGGTGAGTCACCCTGTGGTCATATGTTGCTCCAGTAGGAACTGCAAGCCCTTAGAGCTCCCAAAGCTTAATGTATGCAACATGCAGGACCCTTGTACAAGGGTTTCTTGCCGACTCCAAGTCGTTTGGGAAAATCACAGATTAGATCTTTCCTCAGGGCTTTGACAAGGTGTATCAACCTGTACATCATCTTAATGTGATGGAGCTTCCTTGCTCACTGACTTACCATATCCCAGATGATGTCTATCTGCTGGAGCAATCGACGAATACGGGATTCCTCAATAATCGAATCCCACCTCTGGTTGTTACAGAGAATCACAGTGGTATCCAATGTAAATCCAAACAACTCACTGAAGAGATTTCGCAACCAGACTGCCTCACACGAGGTCATGCTAGCAGCAATATATTCTGCTTCGGCGGTGCTCAAAGCCACCGACTTCTGCTTCCTGCTCATCCAGGATATTGAAGCAGATCCCAAGGTGAAACAGCACCCAGATGTGCTCTTACGGTCCACCACACTGCTTGCCCAATCAACATCAGTATATCCAAGTAGTCTTATATCTCCGGCAGTGTATCTTAACCCATTGTACCACAAAGATATCTCATAAGATTCTTGGCATCAATCCAATGAGGCTCAACCAAATATGAGCTCACAATGCTAACTGCAAAACATATGTTCGGATGGAGGTTCACCAAGAACATCAATGTGAATGAGTTTATGAAACTCAGAGGCATTTCCCAAATCTGGTCCGACATCACTACCATATAACTTCTAAAAGTTAAGATCCTCGAGGTAGTCACAGGCTTGCAGTCCATCATACCGAATCTTTCCAATATATTTACCACATATTTTCCTTGAGATAGGAAAATTTCCCTTGGCTTCTGCCACACTTCAAGTCCTTGGTCCTTCATTTCAAATTTAGAAGCCATCTCCCTCTTACATTTGTGAATGAGAGGGTTTGCACCTGTTATAAAGAGGTCATCCACATACAACACCAGTATGAGAGGCTTGTCATCTTCAACCTTAAAGTAAAGGTTAGGATCAGCTTCACTCCTAGTGAATCCCAGCTTCATCAAGTAGCTATCGATCCTCTCATACCATGCTCGGGGTGCTTGCTTCAGCCCATAGAGAGCCTTCTTCAACCTGCATACATGAGATTTTCAATCATAAATCTCAAATCCTTCAGGTTGCTCCACATAGACCTCTTCTTTGAAAGAACCATGCAAGAACGCAGTCTTGACATCCATCTGATGTAGGTTCCATCCTTGTGAAGCCACAAGGGCTATGATCAAGCGGATGGTCGTATATCTGGCAACAGGTTCAAATATCATAGTCTATACCTCCCTTCTGGGATAAACCACGAGCAACAAAATGAATCTTATACTTTTCCATACTTCCATTTGCAGCATGCTTTATCTTGTAAAGCCATTTTGAAGTAACAATTGTCTTGTCCAGGGTCTGGGAACTACTTCCCAGACATTATTCTCCATAATAGACTCATATTCTATGGTCATAGCATCCTTCCATAGTTAATGCTTGATGACATCTGAGAATGATGAAGGTTCATTTTGTATGATCGTGCTCATGATGGTCAGGTATCCCTGATACCTGTTAAGTTTCTTACTTTGATGAAAGGTTCCTCGGGGTGCAGCATGTCCTTCAGCATCATCAAGTAACCCCTTAATCCATGAAGGCCTCTTCCTAGAAGAGGAAGGCTCATATGGAGGAGGATCAATCGGATCCATGGGTTCTTCTACATCAGGCATTGATTCATCATCCTTTTCTTTCGGTTCCCTGGTGTCGGCTTCTTGAGAGCTCCTCAAAGTCGGAAGATTGATCACCTTGCTGAGAGCCATATCTTCGTCAAAGGTGACATCATGACTGATTATGACTTCCCTTTGACTGGCTACATAGATTCTATAGCCTTTAGTATTTTCACCATAGCCCACGAAAATTCCCTTCTTTCCAGATGCTCCCAATTTATTTCTTCTCTTTCGGCACATGAAAGTATACAGGGCTTCCAAAAATTTTAAAATGAGAAACATTAGGTTTCTTACCGGTGAATTTTTCTTCAGGAGTCTTGGAACCCAATGCTTGATGAGGGCATCGATTTTGTACATATACGGCAGCGTTTGCAGCTTCAGCCCATAGAAACTTCAGAAGTCTTTGATCATGTAGCATGGCCCGGACAGCTTCCATCATCGTGTGGTTCTTCCTTCCCACCACACCATTCTGCTCAGGAGTATGTGGTGTAGAAGTCTCCCTCTTAATGCCAACCTCAGGTATGCCTGAGTAAACCAATTGTAATATATCGGAGGTCTTGCTTTGGCTTGAGGGGAATGGTCCCCTTTTGAGCTTTCCTTCGGCACATCCCGGACATACACCTTCTTTCTCTACTCAAAATTCGGGCATCCCTGACACCATTTGTCTTACACCGAGTATAGCTTTATAATGAAGGGGGGCAAACCTCTAATGCCAAAGTTCGAACTGAAGAGATGTGTCATAAGACATGACACCTAGCAGACTTCCATCGACCTGATATAATGAATCAACACTAAACCCAAGAGTAAAGGCATCTTTAACGTTATTTTTCCATATACATACCTTTCCATTGCTGAAGGTTACATTGTAGCCTCTGTCTTCCATTGCCAAGATGGACACTAGGTTCCTTTTGAGGTCAGGTGCATTTAATACATCCTGGACTTTCTAGCCTTCTTGAATGGTTGTCCTCTTCCTTGATTCCCAGCTCTCCTCTTACCTTTGCTGTTGAATTTGGCATTCCTTTGATTGCCATCAGAGGGATTTCGAGTTGCACCACTGCATACTGTACCATGCTTCTCTAATCATGATTATCATCATGCTATCCTATATGTCCATGATCTCATGTTGCCCTTTATGTCCATGATCTCATTCATCATGATGCTCATGATCTCATACATAGTGACTTGCTTTATCGCAAATGTAACATCGTCATTTTCTTCAAGCCTTAGGTCCAGCCTTTCCTTTTGATTTAGTCCTGGAATTATTTCTTTTCTTTGCATGAGAAGAAAAGGCAGCAGGAGGACCTTTAGGCATGGGCATTTCTTGCACTTCTTCCCTTGTTTCTTCTTGAATGCATCTAGCCATTAATTCCTTGAAACCAGGAATTACATTATAGTTCAAAAGAGTAGTCCCGAACACATACCATTCAAATGGCAATCCTCCAAGAGTTGTGAGTGCCATTTCTCTGTCAGTAATAGTTTCCCCAATAGATAGGAGATCGTTCTTGATCTCGGTGATTCTTAAGAAGTATGCTTGCATACTTTCATCTTTACCCTTCTTGATTTCCCTCAGCTTATTTCTAAGAAACAAAACTTGATTTGCATCATTAACTTTAAATAAACTCACCAGTCTATCGTAGATTTCCTTGGAGGTGTCTAGATCAGAGATGTAGGCCACCACGCGCTTGTCGATAGAGTCCCGAATGATCTTCTTTGTTTTGACTTCTCCATTTTTCCATTTGTTCCAGGCAGCAGCAGATGCATTTGATGAAGGCTCAACAATATTGCCTCTTACATGGTCCAGCACTCCTTGATCTTCAAGCGTTAGATCGATAGACATCTTCCATCCGTGATAGTCAGCTTTCTCACGGAGCTTGTCTTCGGCAGGAAAGAGTGTTGAGGACCCCATAGTTCTTTTAGGATAGCCTTGCCAATCTTCTCTTCAATGATTGCTCTTGTTCTTGCTCGGGCTTTGTCTTCACCTCAGCTCTGATACCATGTTAAGTTATGGTATGTTCTATGCTTATAACAGTTTACTTCTTTTTTCTTATTATATTCCACCGATTAGCAATCACATGTACATAAAGTAAAGTGCAGATAGAACATTAAACGATCGACAGAAAACAAGCCAAGACAAGAGACACAAGATGTGGCAGCTAGCCAGGGACAAACCCCACAATGTGTGGGGAAACCCTTTGATCAAATCTTCTTTTATCTTCAATAATTCAGCAGAGAGAAATAGTACAATAAATCTGATTCATATCAGCAGTAGCAAACCCTAGATCAGTAGCATCAACGTTAGCGGCTTCATTATCAAACTAGGGCAGACCATATCTCACAAACCGACAGTCGGATTGACTTCATTCCACCACCAAAAGTTTCGGCTTCAGAGGAGGTTTAGATGAACCTATAGTGCAGTTCAGATGAGGAGATCTTCTAGGCCACGCAAGTCAATCTTTACTTCTGCAGTTGCAGCTTCAGTTTCAGCAGTTTCCGGCTTCAAACTAGGGCAGTCGATATCTTGCAAACCGTTCGTCGGATTGACTTCATTCCACCACCAAAAATTGCGGCTTTCAAAGGAGGTTCAGATGAACCTACAGCGCAGTTCATATGAGGAGATCTTCTAGGCCACGCAAGTCAATCTTTACTTCTGCAGTTGCAGCTTCAGTTTCAGCAGTTTCCGGCTTCAAACTAGGGCAGTCGATATCTTGCAAACCGTACGTCGGATTGACTTCATTCCACCACCAAAAGTTGCGGCTTTCAAAGGAGGTTCAGATGAACCTACAACACAGTTCAGATGAGGAGATCTTCTAGGCCATGCAAGTCAATCTTTACTTCTGCAGTTGCAACTTCAGTTTCAGCAGTTTCCGGCTTCAAACGTGTGAGAGAGAGAGACCCATTTCAGCGCAGTAGAGAAGAGACTCATATCTGCGCAGTAGAGAGAGAGAGATGTGATGGGATGAGTGAGTCCAAATGAGGAAAAAGTCCTCTTATATTTATACACAACGTTGGTGGGTGAATAGATGCGACTGTTGGGCTTCTGAGCCTACATTAGTTGTAGGTCGGCTTGATAATAATTCCATAATCAAAATAAATTCATATCTCCATGAATACTTATTGGAATCGGATGATCTTTATATCAATCCTACACCTCTCGACGAGAGGAATCTAATAAAAATATTATTAGCCATGAATAAGATGACCCACATGAAGTTTTGCCAGCATAATACCATGAATGTTGGAATCTGATTGCTCTAATCTTTGACCCTTTGAATCTTCTGCGTTGCTGCACTGCTGCCAACCTTGCTCTGTTGATTAGTCTCTTGTCTCCGGCTACTATATCTATCTCTCTAAACAATCCACTGCATCATCTAACACTAAGTCCATCTCTCTACTGCTAAACCTTGGGATCCCATAGCAAGGAATTGATCCAAGAGGTGGACTTCCTCAAGGATCCTGCCCACACGTAGTCCTCCTGACTACAACTCAATATTGCCCCATTTCCCTCCTAGAGATGTATAAGCACTCATGGCAAACTCGTCTTCGTCAATCTTTGTTGGAGCAGCCTTAGGATCATGTTGCTCATCCTTATCCTTCTGCTTCAAAGGACACTGGGATGCAAAGTGGCCCATCTCGCCACATCTGAAACATTTCACCTTCGAAATGTCCTATTTCTGCTTCTGCTTTTGCTGTCCCTTTGATGTTAGAGCTGCGTTCTACTCCTCCTCCTTGGTCTTCGTGCCACTCCCACTGTTGTCATTGAGGTTGACCTTAACCAAATCCCTCCTTAATTCTTCCTATTGAATGGTTGCCCACATCTCCTCCCATGAAGGTAGTCTTTCTACCTTCTTTCCCTGCCCAATATACTTTGGACAAAGAATTGCCATTAATCCGAGACTCCATTCAGGGCTGTCCTTACCATTGCGATCAATTGAGGAGTAGACCCCACTGCAGCAAGCTGGTCTCTGGTGTCCTGAAGACGTTGAAGATAGGAGTTAACGCCTTCTCCCTTCTGCATCAACGCCCGCTGCAATTTTGGTTCTAGATACATCTTCCACTGTTCGGGAGAACCTTCATACAGTGAAGATAAAGCTTCCCACATTTCTCAGCCCGTATCTTTTCCCTGCAAGTGTGAGACCACATGATCTCGAACTCCATCGAGTATGAATATCTTCGCCTTCCCGTGCTTGGCCTTGTACTTCTTCTGATCATTGTCAGCGGGAACAACCCCAACACTCTTGACGTAGGCTTCGAGATCATACTCCTCCAGAACAACTAAGATTCTGGTCTTCCATATGACATAGTTGGAAGCTCCTTCCAACCTGTCTTGATCTCTAAGCCCAAGCGATGCCATCCCATCCAACTGTTGAACTGACTCCTCTAGTCGATGCTCGACATTGCTTAGTTGCCCAACAAGTGAGAATTCGAACTTTTTGGCAAAAAGTTCTCCGAGGAGAAAATTCCCCTTCTATGTGTCTTCGCTCTTTTCTGGTAGATTTTTGCCTCGGCAGAAGCTACGCCCTTCAAGCATTGCGCTGAGGCTTTGCGTCACTCCCTCTGCCTTTGCAAACTCATGAGCTGGAAATCGTACCTCTTTGTCGACTCTCTCAGAGAGAGATTTCCTCGGAATCTTTGCTTCTCGATAAGGATTGTGCAATCCCTTCAAGGGGATTTGAGTTGCTACCAAGTGCAGCTTTTGGCCTCTCTGCTCAATGCTCGATTTGCTCTTCTCGTTTCAAAATCAATGCTCTGATATCATGTGAAAATTCCTAATCCTCAAGGAACCCCTACTGCAGCAAATTTGAATCTACGTCACCTACTTGATTTTAATATACATTCATCAAGTTATTCTTTGAATACTGAAGCAAATTACTTCTGCAGCCGACACTACTTTAGTATTTGATTACATGAAACAAAAAACTAAGCAAAGAACAAGATACATAGGACAGTAATTTTTGGACAAAATAGTACCTGAAAAAACCCAATGCGGGTAAACCGGTGCAACAACTCTGAGGGTTTTCTATTATTAAGCAGTAATTCTGAAAACAAATGTTGGATGCCTTCTCGACAATCCAGTGACAAGGAAGATACAATGGCGGAAAAACTGAGTGAGTTTTACCTCACTTCACTTGGCAGATTACGGCTCATCCGGCAGCAAAACTGGCTAACCCTGACTACCTCTGTGTTGGCCCTGCGTCAGCCCTATAGGCTCTGTGTCAGCTCTATGCTGTCTCTACTACCTACTGCGTCAGCTATTCCAGCTGTTCCGGCATTTCCCCGACAGTTTCGGCTTTCTGCGTGGAGGGCACCTTCTGCTTCTACGCTGGCCCTTCTGGCTTTGCGTCAGGCTTTCCTTGGACCAGATTGGCCCAACGCCAGTTGTCTTAGCTGTTGCACTACCTCCAGTAGCTTCTCTCTGCCTCTCTGTCAGTACTCTCGAACTATCCCTGCCCCTCTGCTGCAACTGATCACCTAGTTTGAATTTTTCAGCTTCCTAGCCCCAAAAGTCGAACTCCAGATCAATTTGTTCTCTCCGTGTGTGTTTCTAAATGAACCCCAAGCCTCCTTTTTATACTTTTCTCGTTGAGACTTCAACGACTGAGATTAAGTCTCTAATCAACAACTAAGATTAAAACTTGACTTGATTTGCCTTCTAGATCATTCTCACCCATATTTTGATTAATACCCATTAATATTTTAATTTTCCTAAGTTTAGACTTAGGAACCCCATTAAAAATATTAATTATTTTAATAAAATACAATCCAGGTGGAATTTCACCAAACAGTTTCTGTGTTCTTTAGAACTTATGTGCCTTAGCCTCTCCACCAATTTTCATGGCTAGAGCACATCCGATGCTACCAAAAACTCACGTTCCACCAGGACTATTCTTATCTTGGATTCCCAGTTGTCAAAGAATAATGGTCCTCTACGACTACTCTTATCTTGGATGCCCTAATACATCCCCAAAGAGCATCGAATGCTAGATGCTTACCCAATCCTCCATTATGTCTTCCCAAGTGTAAGACAATATTGATGTGTCTATCTCTCTCTTAATTAGGGAGGTCATATCTATTCCAATAAAAGAATGTACTCATTCCTACAGAACCTAAGGAACCTACGGAACCTACGGAAGGAATGCACCTAAGCTCCCTATTGGCTTAGGAATTTGCAAGTTTCTTCCGAGTAAGAAATTTGTTTCCAAGCTCCCTCTTAATTAGAGACCTACAACAGCCTCTCAGGTCGAGATGATGGGACAACCAGCTGCTTGAAGAACTTGTCTTCATGATGTCATGAACTTTTTTTGGTTATCTTGGAGTCTTCATGTTTGGGATTTCTACATAGGGCATCGACCATCCATCACCTTCATCCATGATTCAGCCCTGTGATCATCAGAAAGTGATCCATTAGTCCATATCTGGCCTTCCTTCATGCCATGCTGCTTTCTTCATGCCATGTTTACTTAAGGATCTTTCATCCTACTACATGTGCATTATGGTGGAAGATATCTATAGATCTTCCCTAGGCAGCCCTACATAAACCCCTCCAGATATTCAATAATAAACGAATGAACATTAAAATCAACATTACCTTTGTGATGGTCTTTCATCATGAAATCTTTTAGTTTGCATTAGCATCCTACATACATATCGACACAACTCCCAAAGATATATATTTTCAAGGGTCGCTTTCTTTTTCAGACTCCATTAGAGTCTTCATATATTTCATAGAGATATCCTAGTCAAAACTTCTTGGTCTTTCGGATGTTGATAGGCTTTACCATGGATGCATATTTTGTGATCTCTTCCTTCCTTTCTTCACACATTGCATTCCTAGGAGCTTCCATTTAGAGTTCCTCAATTGTTGTCAACCACCTCATACTTCATATGAGGACATATTATGTTGATTTCATTGTTGAAATTTGGTACCGGAGGACAGGGGGTTCCCTTAGGCTTTGATCTTTGGCCTAGGGAAAAGTGTCCAAAAGAATTTAATTTTTCTCCTAAAGTGACTTTATAATTTTATAAAGTTAAATCTAATTTAAAAATGACTTTAAGTGATAAAGTTATTAAGTCTAATTTTAAAGTGACTTTTATAAAGTCAATGAAAAATTAGAAAGGAAAAGTGACTTTGGAAATAAATGACTAAGTGGGTCTTTATTAAAGTGGGGTGAATTAAAAAATAGAAAGTGAGATTTAAATGAGCATTTAATCTCAACCATTGATCTAAATCTATTTCAGCCATTGGATTTAGAGATCACCCAAAAGTCACTTGGATCACCCAAAAGTCACTTGGAGTTATATTAAAGGAGGAAAAGGAGGAAAAGGTCATTCATTCTTTCATGAGCAGATTGGGAGAAGGAGAGCAAGAGAGCAAGAGAGATTTCTGAGCAGGAAGGAGAAGGAGACAGCAGCTTGGCACACATTCCAAGGCAGCAGTTGAGCAGATTTGTACAGCTAATTCAGCACATAGTGAAAGGCAGATTTTTGCACAAAAATCGAGGAGCAGTTTGCTGATTTTTCTGCACACAAAACGGAGGTCGTACAGCATTTATTGCTGTCCTGTTTGCTGTAATTTCCAAATTGCTGTGAGGCACGGGAAAGGAGATAAGTTGTAAATTTACTTGCTGATTTTTGCTGAATAATTCTCACTGTAAAAAGACAAATTTCAGAAATAAAGAAGAGCTCTCAAACTGGTTTTCCCCAAGAGTTGTAGGGGGTTTTTCCAGGGTCAAGTTGACCAAAAATATCAGTGTTTTAATGTGTTTTAATGGCTGTTTTTTAATTGCTGATTTTTAATTCTGCAATTTCCAGCATTCTGAAAAATTTCCAGAATTTGTGTTTTCAGCAATATTTATTTTTTCAGTCTGTTAAATGTATGGTTATGGGAATGGGCATTTAACTACATGGGAGAAATAAGGAGAAACTGAAAACCGGGGTGGGAAAACAGAAATTTTTACATGGTATCAGAGCTTGAGTGCTGAAGGGCAGTTTGGGACAGCAAAAGGAAAAATTACAGTTGCTGATTTTTCACTCAGAAAATTCCAGCAAGCTGATTTTTTCATAAACAGCAGTTTTACCTTTACTACAGCAGTGCTATTTTTCAGTTTTAGGACAGCAGGATGTCATTGGGATTGAGGGTGGAGGATAGGTTGGATGGGCATACAAATTACAGCGTTTGGAAGGAGAGAATGCAGAGTATCTTTGAGGAGGCAGAAGTCTGGGATATCATGGTGCATACCGCACAGAACCCTGTTGTTGTGCCCACTGATGTTACTCAGTTGGCTGAGTATAAAAAGAAGAACAATAAGGGTAAGAGGCTGATTCTAGACGGAATCAAAGACCATTGCATTCCTCATGTGAGAGGAAAGAGCAATGCCCATGAGATGTGGACAGCATTGTCCAATCTCTACCAGAGTACCAATGAGAACCGGAAGATGGTCCTGAAGGAGAAGCTGAAGAACATTAAGATGGGTAATGATAGTGCAGCTGGATATCTCACAAAGATTACTAATGTGAGAGATGAGTTGGCAGCGATTGGAGAGGCCATTCCACCCACTGAGTTGGTGCAGATTGCAGTGAATGGCCTCCCCCGTTCATGGTTGAACTTTGCTGATGGGGTTTGTGCACGTGAGACCCTTCCCACATGGGAGAGGTTTTGGGATGATTGTATTCAGACAGAGATCAGGAAAGGGCAACTTGGGGCAGCCAAGTCAGTTGAGCAGGATGAGGACGTAGCACTGGTGGCAGGAGGCAAGAAAGGCAAAGGGAAGAAGCAGGCTTCCACAAGCGGTGGTGGAGGCAAAGGCAAAGGTAAAGGTAAACAGGGGAACACACAGAAGGACTATTCCAAGGTGAAGTGTTGGAATTGTCAAAAGATGGGACACTATGCAGTTGTGTGTCCGGAGAAGAAGAAGAAGAAGGGGAAGAACCAGGACGTGGCAGCTTCAGCAGAGATTGAGGACTTTGCTGGTCGTTTTGACCGAGAGTTTGCGTTCACTACATGTGAGTCCTCTAGTACAGGATCACCTGCCACACAAGTTCAGAGGGAGCATGCTTTTCCCTCGATTAGCGGAGCATCTACAGGTATCTGGTATGTGGACAGTGGGGCTTCACGTCACATGACAGGAGTCCGTGAGTACTTCTCAGAGCTTTCAGAGAGTGGTATTGATATTGAGGTAGTACTCGGTGATGACAGAGTTGTTAGAGCAGTCGGGGTGGGGACAGTGACATTTCAGAGGGAGTCCAAACCTCCCTTGAAAGTGTCAGAGGTTCTTTATGTGCCAGGGATGAGGAAGAACCTCATATCCGTCTCAGCTTTGGAGGACAGAGGATATGAGGTACTGTTCAGGGGAGGACAAGTGTTGATGTATCCCAGGGGCGCTCCAGCTGATTCAGCTAGAGTGATAGGTGTACGCCATGCAAAGGTGTACAAGTTTGCATTTCAGCCCCTTTTGGCATTGAGCAGTAGTACCGACAGCAGAGCTAGCAATTCTGAGCTGTGTGAGATTTGGCACCGCAGGATGGGACATATGTATCATGGAGCCTTGAGGACATTGCGGGAGATCACTACAGGTGTGCCAGATTTCAGTACTGATCACTTTGATACTTGCAGAGGTTGTGCGATGGGCAAGTTTGCCAAATCCCCTTTTCCCAGCAGTGACAGCAGAGCGACGGGGATACTTGATTTGATTCATTCCGATGTGAGCGGTCGGATGTCTCATGTTTCCTTGAGTGGATATGAGTACTATGTTTTATTCATTGATGATCACTCCAGGAGGACCTGGATTTATTTTTTGAAGACCAAGAGTGAGGTCTTCAAGCGGTTTCAGGAGTTCAGAGCTCTTGTGGAGACTCAGACAGGTCGAAAGATCAAGTCCTTGAGGTCGGACAATGGAGGAGAGTACACCCTTGGAGAGTTTGTTGACTATTGTGCGGAGGCAGGCATTAGGAGGGAGTTCACTGTTCCTTACAACCCCCAGCAGAACGGGGTTGCGGAGAGGAAGAACAGATCCATCATAGAGGCTGCCAAAGCCATGATACATGATCAGGGGTTGCCATTGTTCTTGTGGGCAGAGGCCTGCAACACAGCTGTTTACTTGCAGAACAGGAGTCCGCATCGTGCTTTGGGGCACATGACTCCGGAGGAGGCTTTCTCTGGGAAGAAGCCTGATATTGGTCATCTTCACATCTTTGGATGCATTACATACTCCTATATACCCAAAGAGAAGAGGACCAAACTAGAGCCCACCGCAGAGAAGGGTATCTTTGTGGGCTACAGTGAGACCTCAAAGGCCTTTCGGATTTACATTCCTGCACAGAGGAGAGTTGTTGTCAGACGGGATGTGAAGTTCGAGGAGGACAGGGCCTTTAGGAGGTCACGGGAGTTAGAGTATCTGGATCAGCCAGACCCTCAGCAGCAGTTGAGTCAGTCGCAAGGATCCAGTGGGCAGGGATCAGGAGGATCCGGAGGTACATCTATGAGGATGTCAGGTCCATCAGTGAGCAGTGGCTCATCGAGCCAGAGGGGTGGTGCTCCGGGCAGCATGCAGAGCAGTTCACAGAGCAGTTCACTAGGGAGTCCACTGATGGACAGTTCACACGGTACCTCAGCTTCTACAGGTTCAGGTGCAGGCAGGAGGACAGCAGACAGACAGTCAGGAGTTCAGGCTACTGATGATGATGAGGAGGAGGAGTTTCATTCTCCGGTGGAAGAAGTGCGCTCAGGGAAGAGGAAGCCCAAGTGGCTTCAGGACACCTTGAGAGATGCCACATCTGTTGCTGAGCCGAAGAGGCCGGTCAGAGAGAGTAGACCACCTGAGAGGTTTTGTAGTTATATGGCGATGGTTACCAGCATCCTTGACTCTGAGCCTTCTAGCTATGAGGAGGCAGCTAGCCAGCAGGTCTGGAGAGAGGCCATGCAGGAGGAGTATTCTTCTATCATGAAGAATGATGTTTGGGAGGTGGTGCCGAGGCCTGAGGGCAAATCTGTGGTTACTTCCAGATGGCTTTACAAGGTAAAGCATGCTGCAGATGGCAGCATTGAGAAATTCAAAGCGAGGTTTGTGGCTAGAGGGTTCTCCCAGGTAGAGGGAGTTGATTATGAGGAGACCTTCGCTCCCGTGGCTCGATATACTTCGATCCGCTCCATTATATCGATAGCAACAGAGATGGGTTGGAAGATCCACCAGATGGATGTGAAGACCGCATTTCTCAATGGCTTCATACAGGAGGAGGTGTACATTGAGCAGCCACAGGGCTTTGAGGTGCATGGGAAGGAGTCCCATGTGTGCAGATTGAAGAAGGCCCTTTATGGCCTGAAGCAAGCTCCCAGAGCTTGGTACTCCAGGATAGATGCATACTTGCAGGGGATGGGTTTCACAAAGAGTGAGGCAGATCCGAACCTTTACTTTATTGTGATTGGTGAGGAGCCTCTCATTCTGGTGCTGTATGTGGATGACTTGATCATTACAGGTGCAGAGAGACTCATAGAGCACTGCAAGAGAGATCTTGCGGCGGAGTTTGAGATGAAGGACATCGGCTTGATGCATTACTTTTTGGGTTTGGAGGTGTGGCAGGAGGAGGGGCATTTCTTCCTGGGGCAGGGGAAGTATATTGTGGACATCCTTAGCAGATTCCACATGGAGGATTGTAGACCCATGTCGACACCGATGATCACCAACTGGAAGAAGCTTCATGCTTCGGATTCCGAGTTGGTGGATCCCACATTGTACAGGCAGCTGATTGGTTCCTTGATGTATTTGGTCAACACTAGACCAGATATCTGTTTTGCAGTCAACACGATGAGTCAGTTTATGTGTGAGCCTAGGAAGGTTCACTGGGTGGCTGCAAAACACATTTTGCGGTACTTGCAGGGGACAGTGGATTATGGTCTGGACTACAGGCAGGGAGATGGAGTGAGATTGGCAGGATACACTGATTCTGATTGGGCAGGTTGTGCTTCTGATAGGAAGAGCACTTCAGGGTGTTGTTTTGGGTTGGGTTCAGCAGTAGTGTCATGGTTCAGCCGGAAGCAGCAGTCAGTAGCACTGAGTTCAGCGGAAGCAGAGTATATGGCAGCCAGTCTAGCTAGTTGTGAGGCTATCTGGCTTCGCAAGATGTTGTTTGGCTTATTTGGTCAGCCGTTGAGACCTTCAGTGATTTACTGTGATAATCAGAGTTGCATTAAACTCACGGAGAATCCAGTATTTCATGACAGGTCAAAGCATATCGGGATCAGATATCATTTCATCAGAGACTATGTTCAGAAGGGAGCTGTGAAGCTTGAGTATATTTCCACTGATGAGCAGGTTGCAGATATCCTTACCAAAGCCTTACCACGGGGCAAGCATGTCTACTTCAGAGACAAGATGGGTGTGGTGAGGAACACCTTCCTCGGTAAGAGGGAGTGTTGAAATTTGGTACCGGAGGACAGGGGGTTCCCTTAGGCTTTGATCTTTGGCCTAGGGAAAAGTGTCCAAAAGAATTTAATTTTTCTCCTAAAGTGACTTTATAATTTTATAAAGTTAAATCTAATTTAAAAATGACTTTAAGTGATAAAGTTATTAAGTCTAATTTTAAAGTGACTTTTATAAAGTCAATGAAAAATTAGAAAGGAAAAGTGACTTTGGAAATAAATGACTAAGTGGGTCTTTATTAAAGTGGGGTGAATTAAAAAATAGAAAGTGAGATTTAAATGAGCATTTAATCTCAACCATTGATCTAAATCTATTTCAGCCATTGGATTTAGAGATCACCCAAAAGTCACTTGGATCACCCAAAAGTCACTTGGAGTTATATTAAAGGAGGAAAAGGAGGAAAAGGTCATTCATTCTTTCATGAGCAGATTGGGAGAAGGAGAGCAAGAGAGCAAGAGAGATTTCTGAGCAGGAAGGAGAAGGAGACAGCAGCTTGGCACACATTCCAAGGCAGCAGTTGAGCAGATTTGTACAGCTAATTCAGCACATAGTGAAAGGCAGATTTTTGCACAAAAATCGAGGAGCAGTTTGCTGATTTTTCTGCACACAAAACGGAGGTCGTACAGCATTTATTGCTGTCCTGTTTGCTGTAATTTCCAAATTGCTGTGAGGCACGGGAAAGGAGATAAGTTGTAAATTTACTTGCTGATTTTTGCTGAATAATTCTCACTGTAAAAAGACAAATTTCAGAAATAAAGAAGAGCTCTCAAACTGGTTTTCCCCAAGAGTTGTAGGGGGTTTTTCCAGGGTCAAGTTGACCAAAAATATCAGTGTTTTAATGTGTTTTAATGGCTGTTTTTTAATTGCTGATTTTTAATTCTGCAATTTCCAGCATTCTGAAAAATTTCCAGAATTTGTGTTTTCAGCAATATTTATTTTTTCAGTCTGTTAAATGTATGGTTATGGGAATGGGCATTTAACTACATGGGAGAAATAAGGAGAAACTGAAAACCGGGGTGGGAAAACAGAAATTTTTACATTCATCTCGTGAATGTATGACCCATGCATTCCTACATTCCTTCGAGGGAGGAACTCCTTCCTTTTGATTATGCTTCTCAAGATAGAGCATTGATCCATGTTATCTGCAACCATATGACATGACTTCCACAATATCAAATGTAAGTATATATACTTCATTTTTCCTTTGGGTCATCCAGACTTCCTGCAACAACTTTCTTGATTGAAAGAGCTTCATTCCCTTGGTCTGCTTCACTTTTATGTCATCATACCATCATTCCATGAATTCCACAAGTTTGGAATTCTCGATGAAACACTTGCTTTTCCTCATGATCGATGATGCTTTCAATGAAGATTCCATCAGAGAATCTTGAGGATATAAAGTACCCCGTCAACAGATGTTTCCTTTTGATAGATGTATGATGAACCTTGTACTAGATGACCTTGCCAATTATGTTCCCTATGAGATTCCCAAGGGCTATATTCTTGACTTTCATAGATTCTAACCATCTTTCGTTCTTCTATATGATGATGTCTTGAGCTCTTGCTTTCAATGCTTCTATGATGCCTTGATGCATCCCATTTAGTGAATCATGATAGCCATATCTTACAATAGAAGACTTAAGAATTTGAGAAGAACTTAGGTGAGGAAGACTGTCTCAGTAATAGAGATCTCTTACTTCCTCTTTCTTGGACTTCTTCTTTTCAACTTCCTCTACTTCTTTGGCGATATGGGTTTCTTATCTTCCTCTTTTGTTGTCCTTCTTGACCTTAGGACAATCTCTTTTGTAGTGCCCATATTCTTGACACCCATAGCATTGAATTTTAGACATGTCCCTTTTCTTTTTCCAAGAACCAGACTTTCCAAATTTTCCCTTTCTTCTTGTCATTGTAGCATAAGCTTGATTTTGCTCACCTGCTCCCACATCAGATTTGGCCTTTAGTCTAGATTCTTCAATCTTGCATAGTGACCATAGATCCTGGAATGGAGTAGCTTCTTTTTTCCCATACACACTTGAAGTAAAGTTACCCCACTCCATTGGTAGTGCAGTTAATACAACTGTAGTCATTTCACTATCAGTCATGACTTCTCTTAGATCTTGTAGTGATCTCAGATTTCCTCATAAAGTATGAGGCTATTCCATCTTCTCTTGACATCTTCAGCTTGTAGAGTTCTTGCCTTAATGATATGACTTCTCCAACAATGCTTATGGAATATAACTCTACCAGTTTGTCATAAATTTCTTTTGAAGTTTCAAGTTTAGATACATATGGGATGAGAGGATACTTGATGGATTCTATGAGAATCCTTTGAGCCCTAACTTCCCCTTTCATATACTTGGCAAGAGCTTGAGCATCTTCCTCTCTTGGTTTAGTGATAGAACCTTTGACATGTTCCATAACCTCATTTTCATTGAGATTCAGATCTATCCTTTTATTCCATGCAAGATAGTTTGAAACCCCAACCATTTTGTTTCTTTCCTTGCAAAAAGACATTTTGACAAATATACTTACTTGATAGAATGCTCCTTCTTGCTGTTTCCTTGATGTTGATGATGATATAGAGGATAGAAAACTTCCTTTTGATGAAGATAGTTTTCTTCAATAATGATCCTTGATCCCATAGAGAGGGAGATCCCTTGGATCTTTTAATGATGATGATGTCTTCAATGGTAGGGATCTTTCTTGAGAGAGATCGCCTTAGAGTCTTGATGACATCACCTCTAGCTTCCTTTGGATGAATAGACTTCAAAACATTTCAACTTGATTTATAGATCCTTTCAACTTGAGTAGATGTAGGGTTTTGGCCTTTAACTTCTTGATGATGATCCTAATACTTCTTTGATCTAGGGTTATGATGCTTCAAGATGATCTTTGCTTTGATGCCTTCCTTGAAATTTGATCCTTGAGTGTCCCTTTATAAGATGCCCTTCCTTGACTTAGTCAGCTTAGCTTTGATACCATGTTCATAAATCTAGGACATAGAGATTAAGTGATTTCTCTTCTACTAGTAACTGCTTGTGAGTGATTTTTACTTCATTAGGTTAGGATCTTCTTTTACTGAAGTTATTAGTTTTCTTCTTCATCAAACAACTACCAATGCATAAACCATAAAGAGACAAGAAACATAAAATATAGGCTATCAGCAAGGGCCAAAACCTCTCACTCTTTGAGGGGAAAACTTGAACAAATTCTTCATTTAGAGATTCCAATTGAGGAATACCAAGACCAAGACCCTTGACCAATCTGCCATGTTCAATTTTATGAAGAAGAACTTCGTAAACTTCGTAAACTTGATGAACACTGTTTCATGTGAGTATGGAATTTTTGCACTCTCAAGGAGAGCTTGGCATTCATGTTTGAGATGTCACACCTCCATGATGACGCATTGCATGAATATGATGAATTGGAACTTTGCTATTTGGAAACAGTGAATGGTGCGAATATAAAGTAGAATGAGTTTGGTGTAGTGGATCAGAGTGATGATCAAGGTGCATTGTTGAAACCAGGGCGCAAATCTTTGAGCCAAATTGCACAAGATGACACATTAAGAGAATTTGATTTCTAACAATATCTTTTTGTTCGCCAATCACAACTTTTATTTAAATTGAATTGTCCAGTAGAGGTTGCTTCTCAGGGTTATGTGTTCATTATCTCATTCTCGAATACATTGTCACAGCATGAGCGCGACTTACCTTTTTGTTTGAGGGAGATATGGGAAATTACTGCTTGTTTATCTTTGATCAAGGCCACCATGGACCACTTCGACCCTGAGTTGGTGACATTTGATATAAAGAAGGACGCTGGCCGTGTGCTAGAGAAACTGAAAATGACTCCTTTATTAGATCTACTTCACATTTTCATATGGATAAATTTTCATAAGTGAAATTTTTATGTTTTATTTAAGAATAGTGGAGAGTGAGTGGAATAATTGTTTGAATGGAACGTGAAAAGTATTGAGTGTGTTATATAGAGTGATATAATCATATAAAGATTTAGTGAATTTGAACAGTCAAAGTGAGGTTGTCAAGACAAGTCCTCAAATAGCAAAACTCCTAAAGAGTTTCTCAATGTAAAAAAATCAAGTCAAGGTCTTTTAATGAAGAGTTGATGTTAAAGTAAAAGTCTAGAGTCAAAAGGAAATTTAGAGTCAAGTCAAAAGTGTCATTGATTGTAATGGGTGCATGATCAGCGAAGCCCGACACCCAAAGTCTGGTCAAAGTGTTGTAAGGACAATTTGAAGAGTTACTGCAGTTGTTGTTTGCAGCAAAAAGGAGCAAGAAGTGCTCAAGAGTAAGTTTCAAGTGAAAGGAACCATTGGCAAGTTCAGAGGAGATAACTTGGTAAAGTGATTTAGTTGCAGGTTACAGTGAACAAGGTGAAATTCACAAAAGAAGATGAAGATGGATCGAGAGAAAAGTCACAATGATAACATAGCAGTTAGCATTGTTGATGAAGAGAAAGAGATCATGGAATTAAAGGCACGACTTGACATATTAATGGAGCTATTACAAAGACAGACACAGATGGGTAATAAAGCAAACAGTTAAATGGCCAATTAAAGAGTTAATGGAAAGATGACAAAAGCATAAACTAAAAATTTTGGAAGCAGAGAAACTCTAGACAAACATATATATTTGTGAACCAGAGCAAGGACCATTGCTTGGTGATGAGGATGATGAATGTATGGATATGGACATTAATAAGCAAATTGAAAAACATGAGGAAGAGTTAGTGGACAACTTGAAGGATTGTATGCTACATAAGGAAGGGATGCAGGAAGCCATAAGAGAGACCTCCAGGTCTCATGATTTTGAAACTAATACTTATTTTTGTTGATTTTTGATAGCATTGGATGTGCTCTAGCCTTAAAATTTGGAGGAGAGGCTAAGGCACATGAGATCTCCAAGGCTCAGAAATCGTTTTGAGAAATTCCATCCGGATAAGGAGTTATTAAAATAATTAATATTTTTAATGGGTTCCTAAGTCTAAACTTCGGAAAATAAAATATTAATGGGTATTAATAAAGATAAGGATGAGAAGCTTCTAAGAGGGAGCGAAGACAGCTAGACAGATACCAGGCCTTAGTAGCTCAGGTTGGGGAACCTTCTAGTTTTTAGGAGGCCGTTCAGCATCAAGTATGGGTGGATGCTATGGTGGAGGAATACAACTCTATTATGGTCAATGATGTCTGGGAAGTGTTACCTAGGCCTCAGGACAGATCAGTGGTAGGTTCGAGATGGATCTACAAGGTCAAATATGTTGCAGATGGTAGTGTGGAGAAATATAAAGCCAAGTTCGTGGCTAAGGGGTATGCTCAGAATGAAGGGATAGATTATAAAGAAAGCTTCGCCTTAGTAGCCAGGTATACTTCTATTAAAGTAGTGATATCTCTCGTAGTGCAGATGGGGTGGGAGATTCATCAAATGGATGTCGAGATGACATTCTTGAACGTGGTAATAGAAGAGGAAGCATACATCGAACAACCAGAAGGTTTTGAGACACATGAGAAGAAATCTCATGTATGCAGATTAAAGAAAGCCTTATATAAGCTGAAACTGGCACCTAGGGCATGGTACGATCGAATTGATGGTTACTTGCAGAAGATGGGGTTCGTCAAGAGTGACACAGACCCTAATCTCTACTATCTAGTTGTAGAGAACAAGCCTCTAATCCTAGTGTTATATGTGGGTGATCTCTTCCTAACAGGATCATCCAGGCTCATCAAAGACTGCAAGAAGAACCTAGCCACAAAATTCGACATAAAGGATTTGGGACAGATGCATTATTTTATGGGGTTTGACGTTTGGCAGCAAAAGGGTGAGATCTTCTTAGGACAAGGGAGATATGCTACAGAAATCTTGAAGAGATTCAGGATGCAGGACTGTAGACTTATGGCTACTCCAATGATCACCAATTGGAAGATGATTAATGCATCAAAAGATAAATATGTTGATCCCACCTTGTATAGGCAGCTTATAGGGTCCCTGAAGTATCTGGTCAATACCAGGCCAAACATTTGTTACGCTGTCAACACCCTCAGTCAGGTCATGGTAGAACCTAAGAGGGCGCATTGGGTAGCAGCCAAACATGTTCTTAAGTATATACAAGGAACAGTCGAGCATGGACTATTATTGTACACTAGAGGCAATGACATTAGGCTGAGTGGGTTCACTGACGCAGATTGCGCTGGAAGTCCAGTAGATCGAAAAAGTACAACTGGGTACTGTTTCAACATTGGATCAGGAATGACCTCCCGGTGTAGTAGGAAACATAAATCCGTGGCTCTGAGCTCAGCGAAAGAACAATATATGGTAGCTAGCACAGCTTCGTGTGAAGCCATATGGCTTAGGAAATTGCTTGTGAATCTATTTAGGAGAAGGATGGAAGTGACTAGGATCATGTGTAATAATCAGAGTTGCATCAATCTCTCTGAGAATCCAATATTTCATGATTGGTCGAAGCACATTGATATCATGTGTCACTTTGTTAGACACTGTGTCCAACAAGGGGCAGTACAATTGAGATACACTCCTACAAGAGAATAGGTGGTAGACATCCTCACCAAGGCTCTAGGAAGAACAAAGTTTGTTCATTTCAGGGAGAAGATGGGGATGGTAAAGAATACATTTCAATAATGGATAAGTATCAGAAGTTGCAGTGTAGCAGTTAGCAGTGGTAGTGCTATGGGCAACATGATGCAGTACGTTGAGAGGGAGTTGCAGTACAGGAGTAGTAGTGGCAGTGGCAGTGTCATGGGCAACAATACAGGAAGCAATAGTGCAGGGGATGTGAGGCAGCAAGCTAGGCATCAACACAGGTACCGATGCAGAAGATCAGTGTGATGTTTCTATAGTGAAACATTACTAGAGCACATTCTTCGCTAAAAGAGAGTGTTGATTTTTGGTAGCAGCGGATGTGCTCTAGCCTTGAAATTTGGAGGAGAGGCTAAGGCACATGAGATCTCCAAGACCCATAAATCGTTTTGAGAAATTCCATTCGGATAAGGAGTTATTAAAAAATTGATATTTTTAATGGGTTCCTAAGTCTAAACTTAGGAAAATAAAAATATTAATGGGTAGTAATAAAGATTAGGATGAGACGCTTCTAAGAGACGAAGATCAAGTCTGTGTTAATCTTAGCCGTTGATTAGGGGCTTGATCTCAACCGTTGATTCATCAACATGAAAAGTATAAGAGAAGACTTGAGGGTCATTTGGAGATAGGCAGATACTCAGTATCTTAAGGAATTTCGATTCTCAAGAGGAGATCGATTTCAGAGGGAGTTGCAAGGTGGAGGAAGAGGAGGGCTTTAGAAGCAGGTAGTGATCGAGGAGGAGGTGATGCATGGGCATTGGAAGATAGCGCAGAAAGAGAGACACAGTCCAGAGGAGAGACGCAGAGCATACGCAAGCTGACGCAGAGGGATGTAGAGCCACTCAGAGCCATGCTGGGTCAATCAGAGTGACGCAGAAGTGGGAGCAGGGTCTCCAAAGTGTCAGATGGTCTCAGAGGGAAAGTATCATGTGTTTTCTTTCAGTTTCTCTGTAAAATCATTCCTTGTAAAAGCAATTGCTGTTGAAGATTAATAAAGCCCTCATCTGCTGCACCGGTTTTCCCGCATTGGGTTTTTCCGAGGACAATTGTCCAAAAATAACTGTGTCGATGTGATTGATTCTTGTGCATGTATTTTTTTCTCTGGGTAATTGTGTGATAACTGTAGTAGAATTTATTTTAATATTTGCTGAAGGAATTTCGTAAATAACTTATTGAGAATAATAAGTAGGTGAAATAATTAAGTTGAATAAATCAGTTGCTGCAATGATAGAATTTTAGTTTGGAAATTTTCACAATTTTGAGTTTGCAAGTAGTGGAGAATCACAAGAAACTGAGAGTAAACTGGAAATTAAGAAAGCTCAGGAACCATTGGAGGAACCTATGCAAGTCTACAAAGGCATAGATATGGAGGTTGTTGCTGCAGAAATGGATTTTTTAGAGGATTGGTTGGACAATCCAAAGAATAGTTGTGAAGCAAATGAAATGATGATGGATTGCAACAATTTCATAGAGGATGAGGACGAGGTTTCAATGAAGAAAATGCAACAACAAAGTGGCAGCAATAAGGACAACTTCCAGGAGAAGAAGCAGAGAATGATAGAAGATGAGTGGTATCCTAGTGAATTCATGGAGGACAACAGTCATTTTCAACAAAGAATGGGTGATTTTTACTAGCAAGAAGACAAGTTGGACATGGAAATTGAAGAGATTAGAAGATTGATGGTGAAAGTGTCACAAAAGAGACATATTGTAGGAAGGAAAGAAGATGGCAGAATCTTGTTGATGACAACAGAACAAGCATACATCAGCAAGGAGAAGGGAGAATTTCAACATAAAGTTTGGAAGCTTGGAAGACAAGAAAGACAACCACAGAACATCAACAAACTAACAAAGTACATGATCAGCGACAAACTAAAGTTTGGGATCCAGGAGGATTTTTGTCATCTTATGAAGATTGATGGTCAGGAGACCATGAATTCTTCTTACTTGGGGAGTCTGATATAGGTGCATTTAACCTAGGTCAATCGTTTACTAGAGGAGTTAATTCGAAAAGTTGGGATTTAATTATTTATTGTATTTTCTATAGTTTTTAAGAGAGAATGAAGATTATTGTAAATAGGAGAAGATTCGAGAGTATTGTGGAAGGTTTGAGAAGATTATGGATTAGTTAGCTCTTATCTAGGGATAAGGAATTGGATGAGAGATTTTAGGGGAACAAGAGAGATATTGTTGGAGTTAGTTTAGGGGTTCTAATCCATTTGTATAAATTGAGGTGAGCCCATGAGGCATGATGTATGTAGAAGTGTGTGAGTGTGAGAAATGAGAGGCCAATCATTGGGCCATGATTTCTCCTATAAATATTTTCTTGATTAATTAACCATTTGTTGAGGATTTTTATGTGTATATGCTTGGTGTGGGTTTCAATTCAGTTTTATGTGTTTTTGTGAAGACCCTATGGGTAGATGTTATTTGACTTGCGTCACTTGGTTAGGAAAGCTTGCAAAATACACAAAGGTTATGGAGGAGATTTCAAAGGATGACTTGAATCAGCAAGGAAGTTCTGCTACAAAGGAAGCCCTTCAAGATCTGAAGTCCTACAAGATTTGGTAAAGAATAATTCAAGGTATGTCTTAGACTATAAGTTGTCTCACAAGGTTCTCTCCATACAATAGGTATGATCATTCTCTTTTGAAATTTGCTTCATATTACTAACATTCTTATGTCTAGGGTTTTGAATCACAAAGATTCTTGTTAGGGTGATTAATCATTAGATTGAATCTACCCTTGTTATACTATCTCTTGTCATTTGATCATTCTTGTGAAACCCTAACCCTTAGGGTTCACTATAAAACCCTAGCCTCTTGTTGCTAAGGGTATGTCATTGTTAAATAATGAAACCCTAATCTACTTAGGGGTTGTTGATAAAGTCTAGAAATCCTATTCTTTTGAAGTTTTTGGCTTTGATAATGTTATGGTAAAAGCCTTAGTCCTTTAGGGTTTGATGTTAATATCTAAATGCAACCCTAAATCTTTAGGGTTTTGTAATTTAGGTTTTATGAATTAAACCCTTGTAATAGTTATAGTAAGATCCTAGGAATGAAGTGCTAGGTGTATATTCGTTTGTTTGATCGAAACCCTAGCTTGGTCAAAATCGTTGTATGTCCACTTTGATGTATAAATATTTGTGTCTTAGGCTTACCTAGTAGGTATAAATATTGATATGAGATGTTAGTGCATGATAATGAGACCCTAAATATGTATCTACACATATGTTAGCTTGATAGTTGATGAAATCTAACTTATATAGCAAAACCCTAGTAGAGATTGATATTGTAGGATATGATGATATTGTTTTCAATGTGATTTAGTTTTGATGATAATATCCAAGGTCGGTAACAAACCCTAGCAAAATCTGACATGTGAATTCTAAAATCATATCGTTGAAACCTTAGATGTATAGTACTATGATTGGATTGTTATTGCTGATATCTAAGGCTTTGTGTCTCAAAGATGGAGTCTAGGGTTTATGACAAAACCCTAGCATGTTAAAGTATAGACTATAAAAATATGTAACCTTTGTTGATTATGAACCTAACTAGGTTTAGGTATCTGATGTCTAAAATTTGAATGTTTTGATTGTAATGACATGATTTTGATATAGTTAACTTCATGGCTCTGTATGTTTGTATTTGATTGTACTTGTTATAGCTTTGCAGGGACACAATCTTCCAGATGTTGAAGATGTTTGTAATAATGATGAGCATGATGAAGGAAGATATAAGAATAATGATCAAAGAATGAAGCCTTGTAATTTCTCTGATGTTATAAAAGAAGGAAGTTGTTGATCTCCCTAAGTTGGGAGGGAGCTTATATAGAAAAGTTACATCTCCCCAGTTAAGAGGGAGGGCATATTATGACAACCATAGTGAATACCTTGAAGAAAGAATGAAACTACAGAATGAATGAAAGTACTACAGATGGATTTGCTTGAGAAGTACCAAGGTTGCATTTGGTGTTACTGAAGAAATGAAAGAAGAAAGTTTCCGACAAGTTGTATTTGGATAACTTGATATGAGTAGCATCAAGATGATTGAGGACCCCGAAGGTTTGTGTTTACTTGTATATACATACTTAAAGGTTTATTATTGGTTGGGGCTATGCTTGTGCTAGGATCTCTGTTGATTTGGGGTAGCATCGGATGTGCTCTAGCCATGAAAATTGGTGGAGAGGCTAAGGCACATGAGATCTGCAATACCCAGAAAGGGTTTGGGTAGATTCTAAACTGTTTGGGAGATATTAAAATAATTAATATTTTTAATGGAGTCCCTAAGTCTAAACTTAGAGAAAATAAAATATTAATGTGAATTAATATAAAACTGTGTTAGAATGGTCCAAAAGTCATGGATCAAGCCAGATCTAATCTTAGCCGTTGATTAGAGACTTAATCTCAGTCGTTGATTTGTCAACGAGAAAAGTATAAGAGGAGGCTTGAGGGTCACTTGGAGAACACACCGAGTTGATCAAAACTTCAATTTTTGGGGCAGGGTTTGCTGAGGAAGTTGAAAGAGTGATCAGAGTTGCAGTTGAGGGGCAGTGAATACAGAAGCAGAGAGGGAGAGATAGTACCAGGAGGATTAGCGCAGAATCCAGGAGAGAGGGACGTAGACCCAGCCAGAGGCTCATGTAGAGTCAGCCAGGGCTCACGCAGAGGCAGCCAGGAGCTACACAGTGCCTTAGAGAGCCAGCGTGGGTGACGTAGAGGCTCTAAGGGCTGACATGGTGCCTCCATAGGCTGACGCAGGGTGAGCTAGGGTGACGCTGGGTAGACGCTGCGCCAGAAAGGGCAGACATAGTCCCTAGAGGCTGACGCTGGGGTTTTTGTGGGCAGATTGGGGCTGGGAGTTGTTGGAGTGTTTATCTGGTGTTTTAGCCGGAACCTATGCTTTCGAGTAGAGAGGTACTACTGCCAATATTATTCTCTGTTGGGTGAGCCGGTGGTTTTGGCATGCATATTGTATTTAGAAACTGCTTAATAATTAAAACCCTCAGATAGCTGCACCAATTTTCCCGCAATGGGTTTTTCCGGGGACATTGGCCCAAAAACAATGGTGTCACTTGTGTGCTTGTGTTGTTTCCTTCAGTTGATGATCTGTAATGTGTTGAGCATGTACTTGTATTTATTTTTAGTATTTACATGGTAAATAATTTGTTAATTAATTAGAACAAGTAGGCAGAAATAAATCAGAAAGTACATGAAGGGTTTCTGACAGATTAGACTTAGAAATTCCAACATGGTATCAGAGGGTGGTTGTAGATCACAGGAGAACTGAGGACATCAGCCGAGTAGAGCATCAGCAGCAGAAAATAGTTGTCCCGAGTGACAGACGCTGTTCCTAGCAGAGAAGCAACAAGGAAGGGGTGACGCAGTGCCTACATCATCAAGTTTGAGCCAGGAAGAGGATCATCCTAGTGGCAAAGGGGAATAGACTCGACCTACGCAGTGCCCGGTCATCTTTCTCAGTTAGGAAGGATTGACGCCCGTGGCCAGGAGGTGTAGATTTTGTTGGTACCGGGATTGCGCAGAGCCTAGAAGCTCTAACCTTTAGTTTGTTGGGGCTTAGGAGGTTGTGGGTAAGTTGCAGAGTGAAGATGGTGGGGTACTGTAGTCAGAACAATACCTAACAGGGCAAGACCAAGGAGGAGGGAGTTGCGACCGAGGATTTCTAGCCAAGAAATCCGGATTAGTGGTACAACTGCACTAAGGATCGAAGTGGGGGCATCTCGACATTGGCAAAGGGGTTTTGAGGAGGGAAATCGAGGCTCAGAGGGAGTCACACCGAGAACTTCCAGCAGGGAAGTAGAGGAGCAGCGAGATGGCAGTGAACGAGGTAAGAGACCAGGACAGACTCGACGGAACCTCAAACTCGTAGTCTGGAAGGCCAGAATCTTATCCATTCTAGACAAGAACCGTCTCAAGCACTTCGCCTTGAGGACAATAGCGGTCCTAGTTGACCCGACTGATAACGATAAGTACGAGGATGCAATGGCGAGGGCCAAGAGCATTATCCTTGATGGGTCAAGGACCATGTAGTACCACACATTGTCGAGAAGAATATGGCAAACGAGATGTGGAAGTCCCTAAAGAAGTTGTATCAACATACTTCCTTGCAAAGGAAGATGCTACTAGAAAATCAGTTGCGGTCATACTAAATGCAAAAGGGAGAACAGATCGACACCTTCTTCGGTCGATTGAAGGAAATTCGGGATCAACTGACTTCCATAGGGGTCATGCCGGATCAAGAATTGATGGTGAGAACAACCTTGAACGCAGTCTCAGAAGACTGGGAGGTGTTTGTCCAAAGCATATTGGGTAGGGCATCCCTTCCAGATTGGGAGGAAATGTGGGCGGCTCTTCGCCAAGAAGAGATCAGAAGGCTAAGAAAGGCAGGAAACAGCGGTAAGGGGTTAAGAATCAAGAAGGAGGAAGAGGAGGTTGCTGCCCTAACATCTGAGGGAAAGCAGGAGAAACGAAAGAAGGACCTCTCGAAGGTCAAATGCTTCAAATGTGGGGAATTGGGTCACTATGCGATCCAGTGTCCGAGGAAGAAGAGCAAAGGAGAGGCTTTCGAGACCAAGGCTGCGCTAGCAAGGGCGGAGAAGGAAGTGGAGACAGATGATGACTGTGCCATGAGTGCTCACACGCCACTTGAGTGGAAGTGGGGAGACATCGAGCTGTAGTCAGGTGGACTATAGGTGATGAGGGGAAAGATCCTCGAGGCACCCAACCTCTTGGATTATACCTTACTACGGGAGCCCCGAAGAGGAGTAGTAGTACTGGTGGATGTCAGTAGAGACGGATGCGGATGGAGCAACAGAGGGAGCTACAGTGCAAGATTCCCAGGACAGCGTGAGGCAACAGTGCGAGAAGCACGGGAGTGTTGCACTAGTGCAAGATGGCATAGAGAGGTGTGCAACGGTGCGAGATGCATGGAATAGTTGCAACAACGCAGAGGTCAGAGAGGGAGCACTTGTCAGCGACAGAGGGAGCTTCAACATCATGGGTGTCTCTAGCCTAACAGAGATGTCAGAGTTGGGAGATCAGTTACTTACTTCTCAATAACTGGGTTGCAGTGCAACAGTTAGCAGTGACAGTGCTATGGGTAGCATGATGCAACAAGATGAGAGGGAGTTGCAGTACGGATGCAGTAGTGGTAGTGGCAGGGCCATGGGTAGTAGTGCAGGATGCAACAGTGCAGATGATGGGCAGCAGGCCTAGCATCAACATAGGGAATGATGCCGGATGATCAGGGTGATACTCAGTGAGGAGTATTGTTAGAGCACAGTCCTCACTAAGAGGGAGTGTTGATTTGGGGTAGCATCGAATGTGCTCTAGCCATGAAAATTGGTGGAAAGGATAAGTCACATAAGATCTCTAATACCGAGAAAGGGTTTGGGCAGATTGAAAACAGTTTGGGAGATATTAAAATAATTAATATTTTTAATGGAGTCCCTAAGTCTAAACTTAAGGAAAATAAAATATTAATGTGAATTAATATAAAACTGTGTTAGAATGGTCCAAAAGTCATGGATCAAGTCAGATCTAATCTTAGTCGTTGATTAGGGACTTAATCTCGACCGTTGATTTGTCAACGAGAAAAGTATAAGAGGAGGCTTGAGGGTCACTTGGAGAACACACCGAGTTGATCAAGATTTCGATTTTCTGGGGCAGGGTTTGCTGAGGAAGTCGAAAGAGTGATCAGAGTTGTAGCTGAGGCGCGGTGAATACAAAAGTAGAGAGGCAGAGATAGTACCAGGAGGATCAACGCAGAAGCCGAGAGAGAGGGACGTAGAGCCGGCCAGAGGTTCACGTAGAGCCAGCCAGGGCTCATGCAGAGGCAATCAAGAGTTGCGCAGTGCCTTAGAGAGCCAGCGTGGGTGACACAAAGGCTCTAAGTGTTGACGCAATGCCTCCAGAGGCTGACGCAATGTGAGCTAGGGTGACACTGGGCAGACTCTGGGCCAAAAAGGGCAAACGTAGTCCCTAGAGGCTGTCGCTGGGGTTTTCATGGGGCAGATTGGAGTTGGGAGCTGTTGCAGTGTTTATTCGGGGTTTTAGCCGGAACATCTGCTTCAGAGTAGAGACGTACTATTGCCGAGATTATTCTCTGTTGGGTGAGCCAGTTTTGGCACCTAGATTGTATTTAGAAACAACTTAATAATTAAAACCCTCAGATTGCTGCACCGGTTTTCCTGCATTGGGTTTTTCTGGGGACATTGGTCCAAAAACAACGGTGTCACTTGTGTGCTTGTTTTGTTTCCTTCAGTTGATGATTTGTAATGTGTTGAGCATGTACTTGTATTTATTTTTAGTATTTACAAAGTAAATAACTTCTTATTTAATTAGAACAAGTAGGCATAAATAAATCAGAAGGTACATGAAGGGTTTCTAACAGGTTAGACTTAGAAATTCCAACAATATCTCCGTAAAAAGATTGAATGTTTGAAGCATGCTTGGAGTGGTGAATATATATTTAGTTTATAAGGAGAGATGTAAGCATCTGGGGCTGAGTGTCCAATGCTTGGGAGGACATTTGGCCGGCCTATGTGTTGATGTTTAGATCTCGAAGTAGGGAGGGTGGCGTTGGTCATGGACCTCCAAGCTTGGATACACACCTAGATCCCTAGGTTGTTGATAGAGCTTAAAAGCCCAACTGTACCTAGAGTGGCTAGAGCTTGAGTTCATCTTAGTTCCATCCGATTAGAGTACCCTGGTCAGGTATCTAATCTGTAACACCGCATGTGTGCTATTACTCTTTGTAGATCATATCATTTTGAGATCTTCCATGTACCTATATATGTAATTATGAATACCTCCCTAGTTAAGAGGGCGTGTTGAAAAATGTAACTAGTGTTGGTCTTCATAATTGTACTTGAGTCACTATGTAATGTAATTTTCAAAAAAAAGAAAAAGGACTTTTTATTATAAAAGAAAATGACTTATTAAAGCATGGGTTTCATGCTTGGGTCAATGTTTTCTAGGTCAAAGCCTCCATTGAAGGCTTTTAGGTTTTGTCTTGAGTCAATAGAGTCATTATCATTTTTATTAGACCTTCCTTGGGCTTTTGTATCATGTAAAAAGAATTATTTTTGAATCAAAAAGGTTATTTGCCACCTCCATACCAAGTCGGCCCTGTCCCCTGTCCCCATGAAACCGGCCTACAGTAGGGAAATTTGACTCAGCAGAAAGGCTATATATAGAGAGGCAGTTTGACCTATTTCTCACACTCACTCAAGAATTTCGATCTATAAGAAAGAGGAGCATAAAAAGAGAGCGAAATTACTGGAGAAAAAGAAGATCAGCTGAGAAAACCTAAAACAAGTTTTTGGGCATTCTATCTCTCACACATGTGAAGTTACTAGGCTGTTGCTGGGGCCGAAATTCAAAATTCACTGTAGGTCTGAAGTTCTGAAGCTGGGGGCTGAAACTATGTCGTTGGCAAGCCGAAATTTTGGATTGAAGTTGCAACTTTGAAGCTAGTACTTGGAGACTTTGGCAACGATCATCTATAGGAAGGAAGGGCTAACTTGGTGGGTGGAGGAGGTCTTTGTCTGGGTCTAAGAGGTCTTGGATTGTCTCATCTTGATTTGAATCTACTAGTGGAAGAGTTGACTGGGTTTTCCCCTATAGAGTGTTTTTAGCCTTGGCTGAGTGCCTATATCTGGTGTCCCTGATCTTCATGTTTTTGATTTGATGATTGCTTGATAAAAGGAAGATAAAAGAATAAGATAAACAAAGTTAATAAGAACTCAGGAATATCACAAGTAATTATCAATATAAGAAAATTTTTCTGCCTTCTTGATTTTCTAACAATAAAGACCTTATGCTTTGGGACAAAAGCCTAGAGGAGACCCATTTTTGGAGGATGGAGTGTTGCGATTAGAGCAATTGGAGGATGTTCTTATCTAGGATGATGATGATCGAGTTGAGATGCCACCCCCATCCGGTCCCATGGTTCCTAGGTTCCATTCTTCAACACCAACAACATGGACTTCATCTTCATCAATTCCACAACTTTTACAACCACCATCTTCTTCACTACCACCACGTGGAGGTTCACGTAGTGGTCATGGTGGTGTTGAAATGTGTAACTAGGTTCAGTCTTCATAATGTCTATTATAATCATGATTTTATGTATTTGATGAAAAGAGAAAAAGAAATTTATTATTTCATTCTTGATGCATGGGTTTCATTCTCAAAGTAAATTTATTTGTAGGTCAAGCACCCATTGAGTACTTCTAGGTTTGTCATAGAATTATGAAGTCAAGAATCATTGTCATACATGTAAGGCCCCTTTGGGCATGTTGTATCTTGGAAATAAAATTTTTGTAGTGTCAAAAATGTCATAAAGACCCTCCAAGACCTTGTCTAGCAAGTGTGCCTACATGAAGATCAAGTCGACGTCATGGAAGCAATTTGTATTCCTGGAAAGCCTATATAAGAAAGATCTCGACCGCATTTGGACACACAACACAAGCAAGTTCGATATCCAGAAGAAAGAAGCAGAAAGATTAGAAGAAAAGGACGAAAATCAAGGATAAGAAGAAAAGAAGCAAGATCGAAGTTTTGGATCTCTCTCTCTCTCTTTCTCTTGTGTTAGGATTTCTAAAGTTGTTGGGCAAGTCGAAGTTGCAGGAAGTTGTTGGGCAAGTCGAAGGTTCTAGAAGTTGCTGAAAAGTTGCTGGGGTTGAAGTTGTTGCTGGAAAGGTCAAAGTTTGTTGTTGTAAACTTTGTAAGGAAAGCTCATCAAGAAGGAAGGTTGACTTGGCCTTGGAGGGGTCTTTGTCAAGGGTCTTAGGTCTTGGAATTCACCATTTGAAGATTCTATAAGAAGAGAAGAATTCTTGTGGGTTTTCCTATGAAGATGAGAGGTTTTAGCCTTGGCTAGCAGCCTAAATTTTGCATTCTCTTGTGTCTTTGATCTTCATTGTTTGGTAGATGTTTGATGATAGAAAACACAATAAGAATCCAGTTAAAGAAGAGGCTAATCAAGTTAAGTAAAAAGACATCACAAGCAGTTATCAAAGTAAGAGAAATCATCTAATTTAGCTGCCCCTATTTTCTCAATAGGGGAAGGAGGAGAGATTAGTAGATATATTCACAATTTACTACTTTTGTCATAGATTAGACTCTAGAGTGTTAGACTTCTTGTGAATTTGAACTTTTCTGTCTTACTCTTCCTAGTTCAATGTGTAGTTGGTGGTGGCCAGGTGGCCTATTTTGTAAACATTATTATTTGAATTTTGGACATGACTCATGTTGACAGTTGCTCACTTGCTAGATAAGTCATTTGAATATTTTATGATTTTTTCTTCGAAGTGTCTACTTTCTGTTATATGCTTAAAATTTTGGTACTTTCTACCTTCTAATATCTATGATATGCTTAAGAATTTGGGGTATGTTTGTAATTGTTAGAATCTAGATGGTTGATGCCATATCTATCTTGATTTATGTACAAATATGCATGTTTTCATATCTTCTATAACTAATTTGGTATTTTGAGTATATATATAAGCGTCAGAAGCGTCCTATATATATATATAGGATGCTTCTGACGCTTCGCTTCCAAAAAATGTCCCCACTTCGGTCAACATTGGTGTTGACCCTGGCCAAAAAACGTAATGTAACATGCAGAGGATCTGGGGTGTGTCCATAACAGAATACCATTGTCAAGGTTGCCCATAATCTTGATGTTTCGATTATGTACAGAACAGCATGGGTAGTCAATATAAAGAAAAAAAGAAAGAGAAACAATACCTTAAATGCAAGTGAGTCAGTGATGTGCTAAGTTAATGGTTTAGTTTTAGGGTTATTGTGTTAGAGACTTGTTTAAATTTTAGTTTTCCTGTCTTATTTTATTTCTTAAAGGCCTGCATTGTGCTGGTTTGGATTGGGGATGCTGAGGCATTACCAAACTGCCCTGGGGACACTGGAGACATCCTCTGAACATTTCTGGGACTGGAGAGATGGCCCCAGTTCTGCCTTGTGGATGTTTTCCTGTCCATCAGGGACATAAATTCTCAAGGGCAGCATTCCCCAGGGGTGGGGAAGTGCCCCTGGTACAACTAATGATAACCATGTGACTTAACTGACATTCACTCATAAAGTAAATACACCATCAGCAGGTATTTGTTTCTCTATGAGAACATGTTTAAGTTATTATAGGACACAATAGATGACACGGAAAAATATAACAGTTAATTATTTGGCACCAACACTAGTCAGCTTCATATATGGTCAGGTGTTAATTCTAACTACCCAATACCTCAAATCACATAGATGAAATGTAAATTCTACATGTTCTTCAGAATGGGAAAATGACAAAACTTTTAATAATTTTTGGACAGTTAAAGCTGCTTCGGCATGAATACAAGCAGATGTCTGCCATGTACAAAGCTAAAATAGAAGATCTGGAAGTGAGTACTTGCTTTCAAGATTTGTTGTTACTTGCAAATTTACAGCAATATATTCTCTGAACCATTATTTTTCATTCCAGCATAAGGTCAATGGCATGTCCCGGCAACTGGAAGGCATGCAAGCATGTGAACGCAAGGTATTCTAGGCATAGTTATGTTTCATAATGTTTGACCAAGTGAAATCTATATTTGTGTTTTCTGTCTTTATTTTTATCTTGGATATTGTGTTGTAGGGTTATGGAAAAAAGCAAGATGCACAAGAATTGCAATCAAAGATTACCTCTTCCAGCGAGAATAGTGATTTATCTACCTGCAAATCTGGTAAATCCTCTCTGGAAAATTTGTTTTACTAGTCATATTGTCTGAAGGACCATCTAATGGCAAAAAGAAAACGTTATGACAGGGAAATTCTTGAACAGGGATAATGGCTCGCTAAAACCAGATGGGGCTACAAATGAAGAAAATTCAAGTGACAAGAGGTTGTTACAAATAATGTTTTCTTACATTTTAACAATTTCCAAATTCCGTTGGACTGCTCTAATACTTTGAAATTTGAATATGAGTCCTAATAGTCTATGTCCTAAGCAGAATCTGTTTGAGGCGGCGGTCAGCCAAACCTAGCTACAAAGAACCTTCACTGCTTAAAAAACTCAGGCAGCAAGATCAAAGTGATGCATCAACTCAAACTTCATCTGGAAACAGTGTCTCTGGTGTTTCTGATGATGGTCTTGAGACACTGGAAAAGGTCTCTGAGAATGAGGTGCAGGATGTTACTTCTTTTCTTCGATCTGAGCCCACAGTTAAAGATCTTTCAACATCTGGGCAATTTCAAGATATCTCTGATTCGACAGATTCATGTCAAGCTCCTGAAAATTCTTTGTTTTCTTCCATGAATATATCAGCTGTCATAAGAAAGACGACAAGGGTTAAGTTGGAACAGCATGAACTTGAAGACCAAGAAAATCTTGCTCCTCCTTCAGGTTCATCTTTGAATGTGGCTTTAGAGGCAAGTCATCTGTCAAGGAGATCATTGACTGGAAGGCCAATGCGAAAAGCAGCAGAGATTGTCACTTCTTACAAGGAACTCCCATTAAAGATTAAATTGCGAAGACCAGCATGAAATATTGGCTGCAAATTCTTTTCTATTGAGAAGAATGCAGAACTGTGTTCGTCTTGCAAATTCATTTTATTGAGAAAAATGCAACTGTGTCCCTCTTTTATTGCTTCAAGGTTAAAGTCTTTCTTATCACTTTGAGGGTTTTTGGAAACCATGTGAGATACCATATGTATATGGAAACTCTCTATGCACATTCCATTTTCCATATATTTAGTTGAAGGAAAACCTGCTTTGGATTCTTTTTACAGATTTCAAATGAACTAGACAAATTTGAACTCCCCTTGTAAATTTTATCCAGCCATATGCTTGGTGAAAAGATCTGAGATGTAATTAAATTTGTGTGATCAACTGCTTAGGGTTTGGAGTGCTGATCTGCACTTCAGCCTATGAAGGTTTATTTTAGTCAATAATAATATTCTTGAATTCTGACCTGGAAATTTATTATTGATGTAAACTTGGGACTAAATTTAGATTGAAGTTGGCTTTATTCCTGACAATTGAAGAATGCAGTAGAGGAAAAAAGCTGTTTGCTGTTCTTCATGGTGCTTAGCCTTTATTCTCAGGTTGTGATTGCAAACACCTGTTGGATGCATTTTAAAGATATTGGAATCATGTGAATTACTCTGGCACGTATGCTAAATTAAAGGAGATTTCAGTCATCATTCAACTGTCAATATTATCAAAATGAGTATATTTTACAGGGATGTGCCGAAAGTTCCATATCTCTGGATGCTTGTGGTTTCTGGTATTATACATGTGTCATATTTAAAATGATAAGCAAAACCTTACAGGCTGAGGTTAGTGTTAAGGGTGGTATCCTCTGAGGCCTGGCTTACATTTTTTCTTTAAGTAATCTGTAATGCCAACCAGTAGTCGAATGTTTTTGGCATCGTCCAGTTATTTGGTATCAGAGATAGTTTGCCTAAGTTTGTGATAAATTGTTCCATAAAACAGAATATTACAGCTGTTCACAGTCACACACTAACCTGACTGAGAGGGAAAAATAACAAGTGGAGAGACAAGGGATATTTTTGTTGGGATTCACAAGTGATAGCAAGAGAATTGAATGGAACCAAGAACAAACCAAAATTTTGTAGTAATAACCATGCACAAGTGTGGTAGAGAGGGGACGCAGCAGCAGAAGCAGACTAGAAAGCAAAACAATAGCCAAGCTGTTCACACACTAACCTGACTGAGAGGGAAAAATAACAAGTGGAGAAACAAGGGATATTTTTGTTGAGATTCACAAGTGATAGCAGGAGAATTGAATGGAACCAAGAACAAACCCAATTTCTGTAGTAATAACCGTGCATAAGTGTGGTAGAGAGAGGAAGCAAAAGTGCACTAGAAAGCAAAACAATAGCCAAGAATGAGAGAATGTGCTAAAGAGAAAATCACCCAAGCACAAGAGAGCACAGTACTTAAATGCCTATAGGCTAATCATTCTATCAGTGGGTGAACAGATCACTTGAGTAAATAATACAAACGAGAGTTGGTACATAGTACATACAGTCATGTGCACACAGAACTCAAGCAGCAGGTGCTTTCTTCAAGAGGGGTTGAGTCTACAGGTGCAAATTTATCTCTGGCCATAATCATAAATGTCATAATAATAACAATGTGGTTCGGTGATGGCCAAAAGTGAAGATTTTACATAATACACAATTTCAACACCCCACTTAATTTGAATTGGGGGCCATGGAGAGAAGATGTTACATCACAAGAACTCTTAATGCTAAACAAGGGCCATACTAGGAACTCATTACAAATCATCCTTGTTGAATGCCTTATTGTTCCCTCATGAATCAATTGGGGTTGCAAGTAGGGGGGTTTTGTGCTCTAGAGTGATGGTGGTAGACAAAGCTTCAACTTAACAAAGTATCATTCACTATAGAAAGAGAGTTCATGGCAGAGGTGACTTAAGATAACAATCTAATGGTCGACAAGAAACTCAGCGTTGTCTAGAAATGTGGATAGGCCCACCTGAGCACAGGGCATGACCTCATTGAGATGTTGGATTAGATGGACAAGCGAAGTTGTCATTTGTGTCACTGAAAATGTACATCAGCTGGAAGAGGAGTACTAGGAGGATCCTGTATATATGAGTCATAGATGGGGTCCTCATCAACCATATCCTTCAGATGAGTGACAATTGTCGAAGCTCTTGAGGAAGCACTTGTAGAAATGATAGGGAAATCAGCATCAGAAAGTGAAGGACAATGATTTTCTATAACAAGTTGAGACTCATCAATAGGCAAATCATCCAAGTAGCAGAGAAGATCTTCACATACTGTGAGTAGTGACTTAAACAAAGATAACTTACTGACATTTAATTACCTTGTGAGTGGAAGGGTCATAGAGACAATATTCCTAGAAAAATTCATTGTAATTTGTCAGGGTGCAACAACGACGTGATGGCTTTGGGGGAGGGTTCCAATTCTAGGAAAAGGAAGATGCAAGAGAACCCTAGTTTTTCTATCACAAAGAAACATTGAGCGACACCACTACCAAAAAGTCATTGGATCAGCCGCTGAATTAAGGATCACCCTTGCTTTGAAAACATATTGAAATTCACGTGATAGCAAGAGAGAATTGAACCCTTGCTTTGAAAACATATTGAAATTCACGTGATAGCAAGAGAGAATTGAACAGAATCAAGAACGAACACAAATTTCAGAGTAATAACAAAGCACAAATGGGCTAGAAATAGAAACAATAGCCAAGCATAGGAGTGAGATAGAGATAAATGAACCAAAGGACAAGAGAGATCAATACAGAATGTTGCCCATAGGCTAATCACTTTAACAATGTACGAATGAATTATTTGAGGGAATAATACAAAGGAAAGTTGGTGTATGTATACACAACTCAAGGGGTTGGGCACTTTCCCCAAGAGGGGTTATGAGCTTACATGTCTAAGTTTGGTCTTACCATAAATACATATGGAATAATTATACAAATATGATTCCGTCATGGTCCAAAGTGAAGATTACACCCTTAATTGCAACATGCAATTTCAACATGTTAATTGCAAAAGGTCCATGCCTCATTGCCTTTTTCTGTTTCATAAAATAATTATTTTCTATATCAGTGACAAGTTGCATGGAGTTGCATGTAATCAGTTTATTTGGAAATTAATTCTTTGTTGCTTGCGATATTTGAAAATTACTTACAGGCAACAACCAATGTTCAGAAATATCAGCAACATACTAAAATTAAGTTTCTCCTTTAAATGCTAAAAATATGCTTGAACTCAAGTCTAAATTATTCCAAGCATCCATGCTTGTGTTGTCCCTTCCTCACTGTAACAAAGAAATAATATGCTCATTTACCTCGACTTAGGCTAGGTGAGTGAAGTTGGGTGAGATGACTTTTACATAAATTGCTGCTCTGTCAAGCACATAATGACAATTTTTTGTGACCGACTTGTGTATAGGCAACTTCTCTAGTTAGTATTTGATATGCTATGAGCAAAAAAATATTTTTAACATAATCAGGTTGTTGATTTGGGATAACATCGGATGTGATCTAGGCCTCAAATTTTGCAGGGAGGCTTGGGCATGCATTCCAAAAAACCAGAAACCGTTTTGGGAAATTCCACTTAGAGATGACTATATTAAAATAATTAATATTTTTAATGGGGTTCCTAAGTCTAAACTTAGGAAAATTAAAATATTAATGGGTATTAATCTAATTGTGGGTGAATTTTCTAGATAAACACAAAGATCAAGCCAAAACAATCTGAGCCTTTGATTATGAGTTAATCTATGTTGTTGGTTGTCCAACAGAAAAATATAAGAAGGGGATTGAGGGTCATTTGGAGGACACACCAAGAGAGATCAAGAGATCGAATTTTTGAAGTGAGAAGTTTTCAAGAGAAAGTTTTGATCAAGAAGATCTTTTGCAGTAGAGGGGTAGTGAGAATACAGAAGAAGGAATTTCCGAGAGTACGAAGCAGAGGGAGGATAGAAAGACATCCAGAGAGATGCTGATGCTGGTCCACGCAGTGGCAATGTAGTCTTAGAGGGGAAGTCAAGTTTCCTGCTAAGGAAAGTCGAGTTTCAGTTGCTGGGAGTCGGGGTGTGAGTTTGGGAGGCAAAAGATCGATTTTCTTAGTCAACAGAGGATCCAGAAGAGGGGCAGCGTAATACCAAAAGGGGTGACACAAACACTGTTGGGAGTGACGCAATTTTGCACAGAGGCCACGTAGAGGGTGACACAAAGGCTCTAGTTCAGCAGGATCAGTGACTGATTCTCCCAGTGATAGGGTGAAGTCATTTCACCATTCGTTTGTCTAATATTCTCTCTGTATCAGATTGCTAGTTGAACATCTCAGAATTGTACTCAAATTTTCTCCTGAATAATAATAAAACCCTTAGAGTCGCTGCACTGGTTTTCCCGCATTGGGTTTTTCCAAGGACATTTGTCCAAAACTAATGGTGTCCTATGTGTTTGTATTTTCTTGCTCAGTTTCTATGTTTTGAGAATCATATTTAATTTGGTGTAGGTTGCTTCAGTAATTTGCTTCAATATTTCAAGAAGAAATTTGAAATAAGTTTGTGATGTAATTTACGATCTAGGTGAAGTAGATTTCGCTGGTTGTAGTAGGATTCCTGAGATTGTTAGATCTAAGAATTTTCACACAGGTAAGGTTAAGTCATACTTCATAGTTCCATTAAACACTTAATGTTTTTTTTTCCAAAGATAACGACCACTGATAGATTTAACATGGTTGAGACTGAACCAAAAAAACATATATATATATATATATATATGAATGATTACAAATTAGATACAATTTATCAAAGATTACAAATTAGAGTCATACAATTTATCATTGATAGCTTGTATTGGTCCTCATTATTAGGCAATTTGTGACGGGGAATTCTTCCAAACACTTTAAAATATATTTCTCTTAGTTTTAAAAAGATTGCAAATTACAATTTATCATTGATAGCTTGTATTGGTCCTCATTATTAGTCAATTTGTGATGGAGAATTGTTCCAAACACTTTAAAATATATTTCCCTTGGTTTAAAAAAAAACAAGTTCTGTTTTTTGATTTGTTGTTTGTCAAAATACAAACAATAATGGGACGATTTACATGCTTCATTTGATTTTTGTTGATGCTAACAAATAATGTATCGTCAATAAACAAAGCTAACTTGATGAAATCCTAAACCAAGACTCTTAATGTATATATTACATATCAACATAACCACAAACAAAACCATGACAATCCATTTAAACCAATGTTATTAGAACTGAAACGTTGATCGAACTAGTGGCTCTCCCCAAAATCGGGAACCGGTTAGAATCAGACTAGAATTAGTAAAAAGAATTAACCAAAAAGCAAATCAACCCAAAACACAAAATATTAAAATTTCAAGGAAAAACATATATATTCATGTGCATCCATATGAATCTAGCCCATTTATACACAAATAAACAAAGTTCTCATTTCTATAGCATGTAAGGGTGCACATAACTAGATTAACACTGAGTGCAATCCATTTATGAACCAATAATACATCAACAAATAGGTCCTAGATGGCTTCTAACATCCAAAAAAGAATCATGCTGCAACAAATATCTACATATCATCAAAATCATTTCCTATAATGGGATCTCCGTCATCAATATCATTCTCTAAGCATTAAAATAAGATAGAAAAACTTAGCATGTCAAGTCAAGTTTTTGTTGGAGTGATGGGTACTTTTTTAGTAGAGTCATGATAGAGGAGTTCAACAATCAATGCCACAAACATCGAAACACATATAGGGCTTGGTGCTTTTGATTAAATGCTAGTTCCATACTCTTGTACATGAAAAAATCCAATGGAAACATTGCAATCCCCCCAATCCTATAATCTTAAAAAAATGGTAAGTCTGTTGGATTTTGAGTGGGATCTAAAATTCTACTTTCTCTATATGAAAACTTGTAATGACCATAAGTCGTATACGCAACAGAAATATTAAAATACTTCGTAGACAAAGACATCCATCATAGGATAAAATTGTAAAATGTATATTGTATTAAAGAATTGATGGAGGATGACTACAATGAGAATGAGGGACCTGTATATATAGCTAGGTAAGTACCCTTTCATGAACAGTTACGTCCTTAGGGGCATACCTTTTCATTAATTGCTAACTAATTAATCACTAATCCTATTTGTTATCTTTTTCATTATTTAAATTTATTTTTTATATAATTTTAGTTCGTTACATTGCCTTCCCCTTCGAAAATGTTATAAAACCAACTCACAAAAAGATAGATAAACACCTTCAAAATAAGTCTCTTCAAGGGGGCAACTTCCTTTACATTACACAAATGAACAATTCTTGGATGATACAAATGACAAGACCCCATTTCTATATATAAGAGTCTAATGGGTCATAATATAATCAGAGCCGACATAACAATAATAATGTAAGGGCACAATAATAATAATAGCGGATTTCTATGGGGCACAATAATAACAATATGGGGACTACATAGGCCCAACAATATAATAAGGGGGTTGTACTAATAACAATAAGGGGTTACACTAGTAGTACAGGGACCTAACAAAAAAGAGTTGTCCTCAAAGCTTACTGATGAAGGATCAGATCTCTTATGTTGTTCGCAATATCTTCTCGTTTCTGAGCTTTTATCTATGTTGATACAAGACGATATGATGTTCTGAGCGATAGACAAAATTGTCGTATTAAAAACGGATCACACCATCCTAGATTAATCTTTTGGGGAATCTTTTGATCCTTGGAGATGTGTGGTGAACAATTATTGTATGACTGGATTGAGCTCACTTCAGTGTTCTTCGGAACATAAGTTTGTTGTTTATGTTCTGCATGATATAGACTTGTAGATTGATTAAGGTGTCTACTCTTGAGATTCAGATGTAGATAAGGTATTTTTCTCATTTGAACTTCCTTAAACATTTTTATGGTAGTTTCTTGATTTTCCTCAGGCATTGTTGTTGTTGACTTGATTACTGAATCCTCATTTGGAGCGTCCATCGTTTGAACGACAACCTTTGAGTATGTCTTTACTTTAGTAGGATTTGGATTTGCCTAAATTGTGAGATTAGTGAAATCAATGTTTATTTCTTCAGCGTGGACTGTTACATCTAGAGATTTTGATGCTTCCTTTGCGACAAGTTCTTCAAATCTATTATTCAATGATTTCTTAGTAGCCTTAAGTTTTTTAACCTAGTTAAGCAGATTTTGGTTAGACGTAAAAGTTCTTTTTCTGAATCATTAACCTTGTCATTATTATAATTTTCTTGATCTTTTATTTTTTTAATTTGTTCTAAAAACCTTTGATTTAGGGTCTTTAAACATAAATTTTCTTCTTCCTTCTTCGACAGATTCATGTTAAATTTCTCTTTAGAACTTCCATTTTTTTGCTTTAATTTTTGTTTCTCAGCTTTGGATTTTTTAATCTGTGAAATTAATTTCTCATTGTGGTTCCTTAGATGCCAAATTTCTTCGTTGCATTTTGCTGATTTTGCATGAAACCACTTTGCGAGATCTTTATATTTCTTCTTTGAGGCTTCGCTCTTTTGTTGAAGTTTCATGATCTCTTTCTTTAATAGTTTTATTTGCATTTGTTCATCGTCTTGATGTTCTTTTATATTAAATAGTCTTCCACACCTTGGACACCTTAGATTGCAATTTTTTTGAATATATGTATATCCAATTACCTTTAGACAAGATGGACATTTAGTCCAAAACAGTGATTCTTGTGTGGAACTCATTTTGACTTCTTTATTTGCCTTGTCAAGATGAACTTAAAGGTTATGTAATCGCCTTTTTTTTATAAATAATTTAATTAATTAAATTATATATATATATTAAAATTAAATAATAATAATAATAATTATTTTTAATTGAATTAATTATATAATATATATAATTATTATATAACTATATAATTGAATTATAACGTGACCAAATGGTATAGTTAATGTGACCAAATGATACCAATGATACGTTATAACCGAACGGAAATATGTGACCAATGAAATTAGTAGTTGCCCTCCGGTGGTTGACCAGGGTTTTAATCGGCGTGTCGAGAGAGTGATAGGCGGCGTCAAGACCGAAGGTAAACGACGGAGAAGGGTGCACGACTGACATGTATGGCAGCGTATGGGTGGAATGGATAGGGTAATGGTTGGTTTACCAAAACTTGTGGCTGTGGTTGGACCAATGGGTGCGCAAGATCGGGCAGCAAATGGATGACAAGGAGGCAAAAAAAAAAGGACGGAGTTGTACGGGTGGTGACGGTAGGCAGCGAAAACAGGTGAGGGAGAGTGGGCAGTCGAGCATACACAGAGGAGTAGTGGCAGCTGGTCATCGAGTAGATCGTTCTGTGTAGATGGCGGACGCTGTCTGTGCAGTTGCATGCAAGAATTCGTGCGAGGGGAAGCTTCGTTCAGCTGTAGATGGCTGTTGAACGATGGTGTGGGCAGGGTTGTGTGCCACGATGGCTCTCGACGGATCTTAATTATTTTTTATTTTTTAACTTTTAATTTATTATAATTTTTATTTGTGCTATATATATATATATATTTGTATATAATTTTTTTTTGACTCGTTTTTTTTTAAACCTATTTTTTTTTTTAATAAGTTTTTATTTTTATTTTTATTTTTTTTTCCTCTTATATATATAATCTATTTTTTTTTAAGTTTTAAATCTTGACCTTTTTTTCTTCAATGGCCAAAGGCCTGACAGTGAATCCAATAGAATGGAGAACCTCCAACTGTGCTTGAATTCTTTGACAACAACAAGGTTGACAAACAATTGATGGCTAAAAGTTGGGATTAGACGTGGCTCTAATACCAATGTAACTACCAAAAGTCGTATACGTAGCGGAAATATTACAATACTTCGTAGACAAAGACATCCACCGTAGGATAGAATTGTAAATTGTATATTGTATTAAAGAATTAATGTAGGATGATTACAATGAGAATGAGAGTCTTGTATATATAGCCAGGTAAGTACCCTTTCACGAACATTAATGTCCTTAGGGACATACATTTTCATTAATTGCTAACTAATGAGTCATTAATCCTTTTTGTTATCTTTTGCATTATTTATGTTTATTTTTTATATAATTTTAGTTCATTACAAAAGCAATGAGGTTTTGGGACTACTCTCAAACATCCTGAGTCAATTAATGGTAATGTAATTTTAAAAATTTAAGTAAAATGATGAAAATGAAAGATAAAGGAGAATTTATTTTACTTTAAGAATTTAACATTACCAGTAATTACATAGCATTAGTAAGGAAATATAGTCAAATACTAGCCTTCCCTACTCATAAATTATTATTATTAAATTGCATTCGAAGTTTCTTTGGTAGCGTTGTACAAAATTCGCTGGTTCAGTACCAAATGGGAATTTTCCGGTTCGTGACACTAGTTCAAATTGGTTTCCCCTCGAAAAGGGTTGGACGAGCAGGGTCATTTCAGTCTGTTCTGGTTATGATAACATCGATTTAAACACACCGTGATCCTAAGACTTGTTTCAACCTTTACAACACATTTTTTCAATTTGCACATCAAATGCTTTGAAATTTTAACTTCAATCACATTGAGTTGTTGCATATAATTTTTCATACAAATCTTAGTGATTTTGATGTATCCATTTCATGTTCTTCAAGGTCTTGTGCGGTGGCAAAAACCAATAATGTCTTTACAATGATCATTTTCTCAACTAGAGAAAATGTTAGTATCTCAACTTGGGAATAACCTTTCACAAGTTTAATCTTGTACCTATAAATGGCACCATTGACCTTATATTTGATTTTATTAATTCGTTACTATAAAATTTTCCAAACTCAACATGATTTTTGTCCTATGTTTCTTTATCAAATAATCATATGTTAAATCACTTTAATAACATAATTAAAATTCTGAACATGCAACAATGACATATATTTGGAAAGCATAAATAATGGAAGCAAAATAACTTTTTCAATCACACATGAAATTATGTCTTTCACATAAACTTATCATTAATGATCAAAACTTACAAAGACACCTCAAAACTAAGGTTTTTAGCTACTAAACACTTAGATATACACTAGATCTCCCTGTTGATCACTTAAACCTACTAGATCTGGCTGTTGGATATTTAAATCTACACTTTACTAAACTGTTGTACAACATTGTTCAATATAATATAACCATTTCTCCTCTTTTGTGCTATGATTTTTTTGAACTAAACTTCTTTGATATCTTGAGTATTCTTGATGTCTAACATGTGTGTGTACCACTTCTTACATCTTGTCCTATTTATGCTTCGAGTGAGATAACTAATCTCCTTAACCTTAGCAACCACTGATCTCAACAATAATATGTATGAATAAGATTAGATCAATACCAACTCACTAATATTCCAAAGATCTCTAGAATATTTCATTTAGATTTCTAAAATTTAAGAGACCTAGAGATGTAGAAATTTTGAATAATTTAACACATATTCACAGAGATTATCCTGATCATACAATTATAAGTGGAACATGTATAATACATAATCTCCTCTACGTTGATCATCAATTTACAGAAGCAGAAACATTCACACGCACACATAGAAGCATCAATCAAACTCATAAACACAGTATGTATCTCGGGGAAAGCATCTCGCTAAAAACCCCACACTATCTGTATATTATATTGATTGAATCATGTAACATTACAAAGCATAATACTTCTCACAAGTATCTCCACCTGTTACACACAATACAGCTCAGATTTGATCTCCAAATCTCCCCCGCTGCTTGCCTGCCTCCACTGCTCAATACCTGCTCAAGAACTGATGAGAATGGCTTCCCAAACTCGTTTTTCACTTGCAAAATAGTCACTCACTCTTTGTGGACGTGAGCAAAGGCTAAAATGTGGGCCAAATACGTGAGCAAACTCATTGGCATACTCAATCCCTTCATTGTGCAAGATCTGATGCACAACTATAGTCACAACTGATAGCAATCTGATTCTCTACCACTTGTCCCTGTTGAATTGAACATGCACTGACATGCAACTGAGTTAACTGATGTATTCATTAGTTGTATTATGAGTTAATAACTTGTGAATTAATTAATAACTAATTCACCCAACTCATCTCTAGTCTATTGATCAGTTAGACTAAATACAACCAGTTTAACAAAGCTAAACTGAACACAACTCCATCAACTGCACCTCCAGTCCACTAAACTCAACTCACTTGAGTTCTAACTGAAGTCCTGCATGCAAATATTAGTCATCCCATAGGTAACCACGTATTTCCTTGTGGGATCTGCATGTACCACATCCGTAGCTCATTCTGAAGTGCTCCAAGAGAATAAGATCAAGTTTATAGTCCAAATATTATTATGAGACAATAATATTTGACTTTTCTATTTTTGACAGCCAGTCTAAAAATAGACTTTGATCACTCACACTGTGATCATTCACATTTTGATCAAAAATAGAAGTCCATCTATTTTTCCCAACTTGACCAATCATCCATAAACAGCAACCTGCAATCCATAGACATGATCCATATGTCTAAAAATAGACATAGTCTAAAAATAGACTTGCGCCAAAAATAGCCTGCGGGCCCACTTAGTGAAGGCGACTCTTTTCACTAAGCTCCATCATCTTGTTGTATTCTCAACAAGCATTTCTTGTTGCACACTTTTCAACAAGAGAAATTAAACTTTCACTTCTTGCACATTTACACCTAAGTTGTGCAAGAAGTCACAATTCAAGATACACCTCTCAACAATTACTACCAATTGGCATTCTTTCCTATGGAAGTATAGTGAATTCTTGTGTCTCAATTTTGAGGGAAAAGCGTAGTCCTCCATAATCCTTTCTCTTCCCTTATCAACTATAAGCTTTTGAGAATAATTGGCTTTACAATAGTGGCTAAAGCATGAAAATCCTAAATATAATTAGAAGCAAGAGTAGCTTCCTCATTTTATTGAGTTGTCCACACATAGATTTTCTTTTTCATTGGGTCAACCTTTTCTTAAACCTCCTAAGTGCGATTTTTTATCTAGTTTAGGAAGAATGCTTTACTAAAGTGTTCAAGATGGTCATGTACATGCAACATCGTCATGTTGGAAATAATACTGAGAGGGGGGGGGGGGTGAATCAGTATTATCAAATCAATATAACTTTTTCATTTCCATATTAAGATTCATATACGCTACTTCAGTTAAGGCAAACCGCATGTATACGCAACTGTGTGTAGTGCAACAAGCGTATATCCAGTAAACTTATGATTCAGTTAGTTGATCCTTAATGAGTGCATCAGAACATTATTAGCCATATGAACAGTAAATAGGAGCAGTAAAACATAACAGATCATCACACAAAAGAAGCACACATGAACACCATGATATAAGGTGGAAACCCAATGTGGGTGAAAACCACCTGCTGCAAGTCGTCTCTATCTTCTTTTAATAAGAAAATTCTTTTTACAATATTTCTATACTAGTGTAGTCTTATACCAGTACACATGCTTCTACCTGTAAAAGGCTACAACCTTCTCTCGTTCTCCAGACTCTCCTAGAAGGGAGCTACAATCCCCTTAGCTCTTGTACTAGCCAATCCATTTACTAGTACGTAGGTGCCGGCCTACTGAAATGCTCCAACCTTTACTCGTTTTCCAGCTGCTACTGGAAGGGAGATACCACCCCCTTAGCTCTTGTACTAGATGATGTACTAGTATGTAGGTGCCAACCTACAGAAGGAAACAACCTTCTCTTTCTTCCTCCAGGTACCACGTTTCATAAATTTTCAGACTGGATACTCATGGAACACAACATCATAATCTGAAGGCCACGTTTCATCCAATTTTCATACTGGACCCATCAATATCATTGAAGCACACAATCAATCACTCTAGCATCATCAATCTCTGAATCACCCAATACTGAATCACTAAAACCCTGTTAACAAACTGCAGTCACCAGAACACAGAGCAGAACACAGAACTCTGCAACAATGTTCAGATCTATCTGTATCATCAAAAATCATGCATCAGAGTGCATACGCTACTTGGAAGAACCGAACCAACGTGTATACGCAACTTCACCAAAGCGAACCAACGTATATGTCATCAATTACTTACTTATAACTTCACTGCACTTCCTGACTTCAGACATACCCAAATCATTACATATACAAGGATAATACATATGTTAGCAATTAGATCTAGTCCATGAGATCACATAAAGATAAGTCATTATGATCCTGATCCATTATAGATCTCATCCTTCAAAACTGAAGCTAAACACAATCAACCAAACTAAATATGCAGAATACTGACACCAGTAAACAGTCATCAGAACTCATCAACAACCAAAACCACCTATAACTTAAAAACATCATAGCTCATATGGTATATGATACTTAGATGTATCTAACCTGCGTATGTATGCGCTTTTATCATAGTCAACCAGCGTATACATCTGTAAATATTCATTCATGATTTGCAGCTATTCCAAACTTTAGTTGTACCCAGATCATAATATTTACAGAACATTACATGCGTTAGTATACAAATCTAGACTTAACAAGATCAAACCGTATAGAGATGATTCATTCCAAGCCATTAGATCCCGATCTATCCTTAGATCTTGTTCTCCATCAACCGCTGAGATTTCTCCTTAGCTTAGATCAAGCAAGGTATCATGAACCCATAACCTGCATACTGGATCTCATACATCATCAGATATTCAAGATTTTCTAAATTGCCTTTTCCTAATGATCTTCTTCTCCTTTTATAGTCTTAGGCCTTACTCAATACCATGGTCCAAAACCATTTAGAACCAATACTAGGGACCCAATACCTGGGTTCAACACTTCGGACGCAATACCAAGGTCCAAAACCATAGGTCTAAATACCACGAACCCAAAAATAAGCTTTCCCACATGTACGTGCTTTTCCGTGCATGAAAGTGCGTGCATATGCATACGCGACTTTTGATCAGCAATCTCGCGTGTATACACGCCTTTGTATATAGTGAACCTACGTGTATACACTACTTGGTATATAGCGAACCTGCGTATATACGCGACTTGGTATATAGTGAACCTGCGTGTGTACACGACTTGGTATATAGTGAACCTGCGTATATACTCTTCTTTCTTCATTCTTTGTAGTATGATCATCAATTCTTTGCTACCGACCTGCTGCACTATGATCTGTCATCTATGTGAGTTGCCATCAAGGACAACACTTGTATCATAATGCCAACAATCTCCCCCTTTGGACTTGATGGTAAAGCTATCTTGTCATACTGAGAACTGTCATCTGATTCCTTTGAGCTGTCCTGCATCCCATGTATTCTGTCACATCTGATATCTCTTTTGTAGATTTATCTAGTTATATATAAGTGAGTTGTTCTTCTACGAGTGGGTTTCCATCAAGTACAACACATGCATCATAATGCCAACAATCTCCCCCTTTGGACTTGATGGCAACAACACCAAATAATTCTCCCCATTTGACATCAAGGGCAAAGGGCGGACCAAGATATTCTCTTTCCTTGATAAACATTCTGCTGTCCGTACTCTCCTTGAGTATCTGCTGAAATTTCTGAATGAGCTCGCCCTTTGTATATGCCAAGGTGTACCGATTTGTCCATGCTAAAATCTCTGCTCTACTAAAGTGTGCTGTTCATGCACCCCCTGACTGCAAAAAGATGTCCTACAAAAAGAACATGACTCTATACATCATAAATGACCTTCCTAACACCAAAGACTCATAGAGACATCCATCTCCCAACCAAGTGGGGATATACCAATATTGACTCATCCACCCAACCAAGTGGGGATATACCAGATACCAATCATGACTGAAATATTACATCATTCTTCCCATGCATAGTGGGGGTACAATTTACATCATATGACCAAAAGGGATTCATCAAATGACTACAATAGACAGAGACAAACTATTACATCATGAGTCTTGATATGACCTTTACATTGAATGATATACATGACATTTATAACAGAGACCAAACATCTAAACAAGACCATGATAGTCATCAACAACTATCATACACAGTGTATGATTTGCTCCATAAGCATCTGTCAACAACATCTAGACCAGCAACCTGTATATGTCCATTAGTGTAGATAGCATCAACCTGTGACAAGATATGTCTGCATATAGATATCAATTCATCCTCTTGATCTTGAGCATTATAAAATCATTCAAATTACATCATATGCGAAAGACACCATAGCCATATCAACATCAAGATCTGCATGATCTTATATATCATTCATGTATCAACACTCTGGGACATCCCTCATCTGTATCAATCAACATATGTAAGTATCAACCTGTCATCATATGGGTAAGAACTCATCATCATCATGTCTCCAACAATGAAACTTTGAGTAATCATCCATGTATCCAGCATACTGTATATAGCACTATGTATCTTGAGCTCAAGATCTTTTGTCAAGACTTCTTGATATCATCAACAACAACAATCCTCATCCATGTGAACGCCAAGAACTATAGGAATCCTGCATCATAACTGTATTATATGTCGACAACAGCATATGAGTGACTCATCATCAAGTAATGAAATTGTGTATTCAAGCTTTGTACTTCTCCTTATCCTTATGAAGATCACCATGTAAGCACCATATATGCATCATCAGAGAATCAACCACAAATCTGATCTGAACACCAACTATGTAACCCCAAGAATCATATGAGATTTTGTCATGGACAACTCATAACCATATCATAGCAAGATGTATCATTTAGCCATATAAGCATCATCACCAAGGACTACTAACCATAATGCCAACAATGCATTATTAAAAGCATATGCTCCCCCTGAACCTGTGCCATCTTGTTTACTGTCAGATCTGATCATGCATATATCAGCAAGAAAGGCATCATCATCCACAAGTTAAGATCAAAACATTTCTAAACATCTTACAAGTATCAAGACATTTCCACACATCATCAGCAGATTGTAACCATTATCAAACAGAGCAATTAATGGACTGAATCATATCAGACCCTTTTCGTGAGCCTGTCCCTACTGCTTTTCCTCAAACTAACATATACGCAACTGTGCAGTAACTAACTCGCGTATATACACGACTTCCCTTTATGAAACTTGTGTATGAGATTTATGACACTGAAGTTTTGCACTTTTAGCTCCCTCTGAGTCTGTTATGTCTGTATATTGTGCTGTGCCACATCTTTCTGACTGTATTTCCTTCTTCTTCCATATCTTCAAGTGTGATGATGTCTTCTCCTTTTGGTATGGTTCCCGTACTTTGTTCCTGCATTCCTTTGTTGTATGTCCAAGCTTGTTACATGCATAACATCTTACATGTTTCATATTCCTTCTATAGCAATCAACAGCTTTGTGACCAAACATATTGCAAGCAAAGCAATATCCCTTAAAGTACCTGGAATGTGATGATCTTTCTGTGTGATGGTCTTGAACCATTCTTCTTCTGCATCTGGCTGCAACATGTCCAAGATTATGACATACATAACATTCAACATTATTCATCGGAGGAGTAAAAGATTTTCTTTGAAGAATTTCTTTCCTTCGCTGTTGATGGGGTTGTCCTCTCATCTCCTTGTTGATTATTTTTAGATTTGTCATTAGAGTTCCTTGCCTTCCTTGTGAGCTAGATTCATCTTCAACAGATTCATAAAAACCAAGGCCAGTTTTGATAGCAGGAGACCTTTGACTACTAAGGATATTATCCAAGATCTTAGTATTATCTTGAAATTGTAAGAGCTTATCCTTTTCTTCTAAGTTATCTTTTAGAATATTTACCTCAACCTGATGTTGATCTTCCTTTTCATGATACTGCTTCTTCATGTTTTCTTCCTTATTCCAACTGATGTCTTAGTTCAAGAACTTCGTTTTCTTGTTTTTCAAGAGCTTGGAGTAGTTCTTTATTCTGCTTATTTGATTCTTCAAGATCTTCTTTTAGCGAGAGGATCGTAGCTTCAAGACTTTCATAGTAACTGGATCTATCTCTGAGTTTCTTGATTGTTGTGCTCCTTTCATTGACTTCATTTCTTAATGATGTCACTTCATCCTGCAACTTTTGACATTGATCTTCCTTGTCCTTGAATAAATTCCTTACCTTGTTTCCTTCCTCTAGTTGAGCTTTTAGTTTGGTAGCTTCTTCTTTGAAGGCACATTCCCTTTTGTTCAATAGATATTGTTGATCTTTAATTTTGTCTGTAAGCCTTTTAAATTCTGCCTCTATTTGATATCTTTCTTGCTCACCCATAAGAGCAAATTCAGTTGTTTCGCTATCACTTTCATCATCTTCAAATGGATGGATAAATGTATCACCAGAGGATAACAAATTCATACCTGATAGTTCTTTTGCTTGTTCATCTTCATTCTGAAGTGATTCTGAATCTGAAGTGCTTCTTCCACATATTCCCTAATCGATTCTCCCACTTTCATAGTTCTTGTGAGATATCTTCTTCTTCTTAAGCGCCTTCTTCTTAAGCTTCTTTCCCATTGTTCTACGGATCTCCTTCAAGCGATCAAGCTTCTACCAAAGGACTTGCTCTGATACCAATTGTTGGAAATAATACTAAGAGGGGGGGGGGGGGGGGGGTGAATCAGTATTATCAAATCAATATAACTTTTTCATTTCCATATTAAGATTCATATACGCTACTTCAGTTAAGGCAAACCGCGTGTATACGCAACTGTGTGTAGTGCAACAAGCGTATATCCAGTAAACTTATGATTCAATTAGTTGATCCTTAATGGGTGCATCGGAACATTATTAGCCATATGAACAGTAAATAGGAGTAGTAAAACATAATAGATCATCACACACAAGAAGCACACATGAACACCATGATATAAGGTGGAAACGCAATGTGGGTGAAAACCACCTGTTGCAATTCGTCTCTATCTTCTTTTAATAAGAAACTTATTTTTACAATATTTCTGTACTGGTGCAGTCTTACAACAGTACACAGGCTTCTACCTGTAGAAGGCTACAACCTTCTCTCGCTCTCCAGACTCTCTTAGAAGGGAGCTACAACCCCCTTAGCTCTTGTACTAGCCAATCCATTTACTAGTACGTAGGTGTCGGCCTACTGAAATGCTCCAACGTTTACTCGTTTTCTAGCTGCTACTGGAAGGGAGCTACCACCCCCTTATCTCTTGTACTATATGATGTACTAGTACATAGGTTCCGACCTACAGAAGGCAACAACCTTCTCTTTCTTCCTCCAGGTACCATGTTTCATAAATTTTTAGACTGGATACTCATGGAACACAACATCATAATCTGAAGGCCACGTTTCATCCAATTTTCATACTGGACCCATCAATATCATTGAAGCACACAATCAATCAACACTAGCATCATCAATCTTTGAATCACCCAATACTGAATCACTGAAACCCTGTCAACAAACTGCAGTCACCAGAACACAGAACTCTGCAACAATGTTCAGATCTAACTGTATCATCAAAAATCATGCATCAGAGTGCATACGCTACTTGGAAGAGCCGAACCAGCGTGTATACGCAACTTCACCAAAGCGAACCAGTGTATATGTCATCAATTACTTACTTATAACTTCACTGCACTTCCTGACTTCAGACATACCCAGATCATTACATATACAAGGATAATACATATGTTAGCAACCAGATCTAGTCCATGAGATCACATAAAGATACGTCATTATGATCCTGATCCATTATAGATCTCATCCATCGAAACTGAAGCTAAACACAATCAACCAAACTGAATATGTAGAATACTGACACTAGTAAACAGTCATCATAACTCATCAACAACTAGAACCACCTGTAACTTCAAACATCATAGCTCATATGGTATACGCTACTTAGATGTATCTAACTTGCGTATGTACACACTTTTATCATAGTCAACCAGCGTATACATCTGTAAATATTCATTCATGATTTGCAGCTATTCCAAACTTGAGTTATACCCAGATCATAATATTTACAGAACATTACATGCGTCAGTATACAGATCTAGACTTAACAATATCAAACTGTATAGAGATGATTCATTCCAAGCCATTAGATCCCGATCTATCCTTAGATCTTGTTCTCCATCAACCGCTGAGATTTCTCCTTAGCTTAGATCAAGCAAGGTATCATGAACCCATAACCTGCATACTGGATCTCATACATCATCAGATATTCAAGATTTTCTAAATTTCATTTGCCTAATGATCTTCTTCTCCTTTTATAGTCTTAGGCCTTACTCAATACCATGGTCCAAAACCATTTAGAACCAATACTAGGGACCCAATACCCGGGTTCAACACTTTGGACGCAATACCAAGGTCCAAAACCATAGCTCTAAATACCATGGACCCAAAAATAAGCTTTCCCACATGTACGCGCTTTTCCGTGCATACGCATACGCGACTTTTGATAAGCAATCCCGCATGTATACGCACCTTTGTATATAGTGAACCTGCGTGTATACACTACTTGGTATATAGTGAACCTGCATATATACGCGACTTGGTATATAGTGAACCTGCATGTGTACACGACTTGGTATATAGTGAACCTATGTATATACTCTTCTTTCTTCATTCTTTGTAGTCTGATCATCAATTCTTTGCTACTGACTTGCTGCACTATGATCTGTCATCTGTGTGAGTTGCCATCAAGGACAACACTTGTATCATAATGCCAACAATCTCCGCCTTTGGACTTGATGGCAAAGCTATCTTGTCATACTGAGAACTGTCATCTGATTCCTTTGAGCTGTCCTGCATCCCATGTATTCTGTCACATCTGATATCTCTTCTGTAGATTCATCTAGTTATATATAAGTGAGTTGTTCTTCTGCGAGTGGGTTGCCATCAAGTACAACACATGCATCATAATGCCAACACGTCATTGACTCTCATTTTTTGGTGGTCAAATTAGAGGCACTTCCTATGAAATCAGTGTGTTGTCCTCTCTCAACTCTTTGACCTTTACATCTAATTCATAATCGTTTTGTTGAACATTCTTACATTTTTTTTTGTTGATCACTATTTGATTCTTCGAATAGTATGAATGTCTCCACATCAATATGATCACAATTGGGCTTACTATTCATCTTGACTAGTGTGTTTTTTGGCCAAAGATCAAATCCCTATTGATGTATGTCTTTTGTTTTTGTGCTCATGCAATCTATATTTTCTTTCTTTTCTCATATGGTGTGTGCATGTGTACAACACACCCAAACACTTTTAAATGCTCAACATTAGGTTCTGCAATAGTGAAAGCTTCTTTTATATTATAATACAACTATTAATCATTAAATGTTAGCCATGAAAACACTTATATTTATTAATATAATGTCAACATCAAATTGCATTGGATTTAATAAATTTTTGGGAACAAAATATTATTTCCCCAAGAACAACCCAAAGACTTGTCATAGTTTGGTAAGACTCTAATAGTGAAGAAACTCAAGAGACTAAGAAAATTGTTTTTTGTTGATATATGGCCAAGGAACCTCTTTTCCCTCTTTCAAAGCTTTATATTTTGGATTTTAATTACATTATAACCATAAAGTATATTTTATCAATTAATATAACCACAATGTGATTTTATTAACCATTACATCTTTAACATTATTTAAAAAATCTTGTATTAGTTAACAATATTAATAATAGTTGATCAATAAGTTTTATTCAATAATTTGATATGGATTTTCCCAGGAAGATGTAAGCCACGATAAATATTCCTTCTCCCAAGTGGGGTCATTTTGTACCTGCGCATCTTGATAAACATCAACAAATACTGTTTCTCTTTCATCTTCAACTTTTGCTTTTCCTTTTGGATCATGAATTGCTATTGAAGATTCTTCTTTTTGTGGTGCATGTGAACTTTTTCCTGTGTCATAAGAAAACTTTATCGAATCTGCAGTTTTCTGTAAACTCTTTGATGGAAAGAGATAATCATCTTTATTTCATCTGTTCACATATGCAAATGGATCAATTTGAATTCCAAGAAAAGAATCTTTTTTTCTTTTTCTAAAGTCTGGCAAAGACTGCACTGCCAACTCAACTCCATCTAATAAATCCCATCTAAAGATTTGAAACATGCTGACTGACTGTTCGATAGCTGCTTGAACCCATAATTTGCACTGATGACTGACATGTCCTTGTTCCTGCCATCCAATTTCGAATATCATTGCTGTACAAACTCTATTTGATAATAGCAGATTTATGAGACATATAGAATCTTCTGTCCAACTTCCTGAGGATATACTTATTGTTATTAGTGCTTTTTGATTAATTATTAATCTTAGCATGCCTTGTTTTCCTTGCATCGGCTCCAGTGTTTTAATCATTGAGATTTTTTCTGCCAATTTTAGCAAATGGAATTCTTGAAGCCACATAGAAATCTTTTTTATCTGCTCTGGGTTTTCTGCCAATGTGGATTCTAGAACGCTATCTGTACCATACATTTGAGCAAACGGATTAGGCTCTATTGGATTTCTGAATTCCATACTCTGATACACCTTCACCTTTAAATTTGGCAGAGGATAGACCTTTACCAATTCTTCATCAAGATTAAGAAAAATACCAACATTTTTGTGCTGCCAAGCCTGGCATCGTTGAATCCATTGATTTCTTCTTAACCTCAAACCAACAACCTTTTTGATTTCTTCAACAATATCAAACAAAAGGAACTCTAGAATTTTAAAACGCTGTACAAAAGTTTCAAAATTATCCTCAACAGGAGATTTTCCTGCAAGATCAAACATACCCTGTCTGTGTACATGAACCTTATTCATTTCTCGGGTCAAAGCATCTGCCAAGAAGTTAGAGTTTCCTGGGATCCATTCTACATCAAATTCATACATCTGAAACCACATTTGCCATGCTAACAATCTTCCACGAGCTAACTGTTTTGAAATTTTTGCATTCAAGAAGTATTTAAAATTCATGGAATCAGTTCTAATTAAAAATTTTGCAGGAGCCAAATAGATTTCAAATTTCTAGATTCCATTGAAAATAGCAAGGGTTTCTTTCTTTGCAGGGAAATAGCCTTTTTGATGTTTCTGGAATTCTCCCGAGGCATATGCACAAAGAACTTCTTCAATTTATTCTCCTTCTCCCTTTCTGTCAAGGAGTGTAGCGGCCCAAAAATTATCTGAAGCATCTGTTTGTAAAATCAGAAATCCATTACCTGGCGGTTTTAATGCTGGCAGATTTTGGCATTCTTTCTTAAGCAACTGAACCGCTGTAGTAGCTTCATCTGACCATCCACCATTAATGTGTTGACGAATTGGAGAAGTTTTTTCAGAGAGATTTGGGATATATTTATGTACATAATTCAAAATCCCTATAAATCTCTGAATCATATGTTTATCTGTCAACTGATCAGGAAATTCAGACAATTTTGTTAAAACATGCGGCTGCATCTGAATTTTCCCATTACTGATATGAATTCCAAGAAAATCAACATTTTCTTGAAAGAGGATCATTTTCTTTTCTGACAAAACAAGACCATGTGCCTTGGCCTCTTCAAGAAATATCTGCAAATGTTTTAAATGAGATTCTAAATCTGAGCTATGTACAAGAATATCGTCAATATATACAACAATGAAATCATATTTACTGAAGATATGATCCATTCTTCTTTGAAAGAAGGCAGGAGCATTCTTCAATCCAAAAGGAACAACTTTCCACTGGAAGAAACCTGCAGGACATGTGAAAGCAGTTTTGTGGCGATCTTCTTCTGCAATCTGAATCTGATAATAGCCCGATTTCATGTCAAATTTGCTAAAGATCTTACTTCCTTGAATTTTCTGCATAATGGTTTCCTGTCTAGGCATAGGATAATTAAAACTTTTTGTTATTGCATTTAAGGGCTTGTAATTAATAACCATCCTATCCTTACCACGAACTATTTCTGAATGATTTCTGACAAGGAATGCAGAACAGGAGTAATGAGATTCACTTTTTTCAATCAACTGAAGATCTAACAATTCTTGAATCTGCTTTCTCATTTCTTTTTCTTCAGCAGGGGTGCATGGTATTAATTTACCGGTTACCCCATTATCATGCAATGTCTTAATTTCCTGCTGCGGACTTTCTGTAGTCCAGAATGCTTGAGGATTGTTTGAGCAGCATTTTAACAATTCTTCATACAGACTGATTTGTTCAGAGGACCAATTGGGATCTCTATTGGCCTTTTGGGTAGGCTGTGATTTAGCCTCATATATCATTAATACTTCTCTCCAGTCATGAGACTCATTTTTTACTTTCTTGGAACCTACCTTTTTCTGACTCTGCTCTCTTCTAGCTTCTGAGTTTGCCATTGTTAGCCTTGGAACTGCTACTGCTTTCTTCTTAACATTACAAATGATTTTGTCTTCACTTATTGTTACTGGCAGTACTGAATTAATAAATGGCATGCCTAAAAATAGACTTGCAGAAGCATCATAATGCTGAATAGCAGAGATTTTAATAGTAACCCCCCCAAGTTTCAAAGAAATGTTATCAACATAATGGGTAAGGTTAACAGATCCACCAATAGTTTCTGAAACAATAATATGCTGCAACAGATTCCATAATCCTTTGAAAAGAGACGGACGGGAAAGATTATTGGAGCCACCAGTATCAATAAAAGCATCAACACTAATCCATTCACCACGGACTTGGACTTCAACTGGAATGTACAAAAGATTATTGGATTTAACCATCTTTTTAAGAAAAGCATTTTCTTCATCTAGAGCAGAATTATTTACAGGGAGTGATGATGATGAAGACGCAACTATTTTAGGATATGGACAGAAAGAACTCACAAGTGGCTGTGGAGGCAAGGAATTTAAACTGGGAAATGAGTCCTTTAAGTCTGCTATAGTAACAGTTTCAATAGAAGAACTATCTGAGTATTCTTCTGTAAAGTCTTCGGTGTCTGTCTCATCCCTATAATGATTCTCTTCATCGTGTTCAAAATCGCTTGGTTCACTTTCAAAACCAAAGAAACAAACATTCATCTTTTGGCTGACATCATTAAGAGATTCAGTGTCAGATAATGAAGCATCAGTCAAAATATATACATCAGATACTTCATCATTTGAATCGACTACTGACCAGTCATCTGCAAATTCATCAATCTCAAAACAGGCTTTCAATTTATTAGAGGAACTCTTGGGACATTTTCGAGCAAAATGTCCTTCTTGCTTACAGATGAAGCAAGCATTATCTCTTTTTGGTTGTTTCCTCTTTTTAACATATCTGAATTTTCTGAATGGTCTTTTAGGATTAACAACTCTTTTTGGTCTGTATTTACCATATTTCTTTGTTCTTCTTTTTCTGAACGGAGTCCAGGGTAATACAGAACGACAAACATTCAGATTTGGAGAAACATTATGAACCTGTTTTTGCCAGCACAAATACTTAACTTTTTCTTGACATCTGAATAGGAGATCTATCCAATAGATTTGTTCAATCTTTTTATTTTGAACTTCAATATCTTTCATAATCATGTCTCCTAAATTTCCAGGCAATTTTGATAAGAAAGCAACTTTCTGAGTAGGGTCATTGTTTAAACTTGCTTTAAAAACTTTAGCCATGTAATCTGAACCAAACTGATCTAGATCTTTTAGATCTTTTAACTCCATTCTAGTTAGAGCAGTAATTAGTTGTTTTCTTTCATCAGTAGGTTCAGGAACAAATTGAGTAAGCAACAAAACTTCTAAAGTAGCTAAACCCAGTGCTGCAACATTCTGTCTTTCTTCATTCGAACCAGCCATCCACCAATCCCATACAATACCTGCCATACGTTTCTCTGCTAGCAAGAAGATTGAGAAATTATCCAACTTGGACACTACTTGCATTTGGTACAAAGCACCAATCCATATTCTAATTGATTCAGCTGGATTTTTAGATTTATCCAAATCTAGAACATATCCAGATGAATTAGTAGCAAATAAATCCTCTTCTACTCTTGGATATTTTGGTTCTTTATACATATTAGCTTTCTGCAGGGAGGGCATTATGAATGATGGAAATAAAGTAGCAGCATTTTCAAAAGTAGCCAATTCACTTTTGTTTCTGTGAACTGTGGTTGATTTTGGCTTGTCTATTCTGAAACCAATTTGGCTACTGCTAGACTCAGCTACTTCTTCTTGGGAATCACTAGTTTCCCATTTCTGAGGGATTTCCATAGTTTTAGAAAACTTTGGAGGCTGTGACTCTTTTTTCTTTTTCTCTCTTCTTCTTCTTTCTTTTTCTTCTCTCTGTTGCTGATCAGCTGTTTGCTCATCATGTAGAAGTTTAAGATTGGCAAGAATTAATTCACTTTGACATCCCAAATCATCTAAAACTTCTTCTGCATGGGCACACCATGTAGTTAAATAATTGCCGATCTGATATGTCTGATCAAGATCATTTGTATTTTGTGCATTATGTTCAATCAATGGAGCACAATCTGCACGAGTAGTTGGTTGCCGAGAAGATGAAGAAGTGGTGCAGAATTTTGTACGAGGAGGCCATTTGCCACCCTTGACAAATCTGCGGTTGGCATATTGCCATTCTTCAACAGGAGGAAAATAACCTATGCGATGCATTTTATTTACAGTGGGTAAAAAAGGTTTAGACTGGTATATACAACTCAGTAGAAGACAACTGAGGTTCAGACTGATTAGCTTCTTGAATAGTAGACAAATCATGACTACTAGATGGAACATCAGTTGGAGCAATAGGAAACACATATCTTTTCAGCCTGGTAATAGGATGAGGTACTTTTGGCCTTGGAGGAATTAATTTTACTTGACCATTATCAATAGCAACTCGTTTTACTTTTAGTTCAGGTTTTTTCTCATCAGCTATGGATTTATATTGGAAATACCCGTTTCCGGGTAACTCAGTTGGGTCATACAATACTCCTTCAACTTGGGCATTAGATAAACCAACAGTAACACAATCCTTCAATACGGGTTGTTTTAGCTTTGGATGTGCAGTATTGGTAAGCTGAAATGAAGCTAGCCCTGTTCTAGTCCTGAGTTGATAATCTATAGACAGAGCCTAGAGAAAGCCAGGCAGCCTTCGAAAGGCATCTCTGTTATACATTGTGCTGAGTAGATAAACACTTTCTTTAGTCAATATCTGGTTTAGATTATAAGATATGGCCAACCTCTTACGCTCATTCTCATCAATAGATAGAAAAGTTATTACTGAAGTTTCATCCAGATCTGTTGAGTCTGAGAAGAATGAAAATGAGAACAATGAAATAGTAGAAGATCCTTCTAACTGGACTCCTCCTGCTTTACATGCTACTGATGTTTATAAACTTCCTATGAATTTTGTTCTCAAGAGGAAAACGTTTCTGAAGGAAGTAGAAATAACTATAAAAATTTCCGGACCTTCTACTCAAATTCTGGCTTTAAATATGTTTTCTGATGATGAAATCAAAAAATTTCGTCAATATGCTAAGGACGGAAAATATTTTTATCTTCATTTTGGGGGGATAAGGATAGGTCTTGCTCCTTTATTTCGTCATGGAATAAACACTCCCTGCATTGCTGAATTATTCGATACCCGTCATCAAAATTATGATCATGCTAGGATTGGAACTATTATGGGAAACCTTTCCACAGGTTGTCAATATGGGACAATCTATCCTGATTATGCCATCAACCTGAATGATATACATTTGAAAGATTGTTGGAAATTATTAACTAGGGTTCAAGGGTTAACTATGGCAGAAGAAAGTGAATATCTCTCTGTGATAGGGCAAGCTTCATTTCAGCTTACCAATACTGCACATCCAAAGCTAAAACAACCCGTATTGAAGGACTGTGTTAGTATTGGTTTATCTAATGCCCAAGTTGAAGGAGTACTGTATGACCCAACTGAGTTACCCGGAAATTGGTATTTCCAATATAAATCCATAGCTGATGAGAAAAAGCCTGAATTAAAAGTAAAACGAGTTGCTATTGATAATGGCCAAGTAAAATTAATTCCTCCAAGGCCAAAAGTACCTCGTCCTATTACCAGGCCGAAAAGATATGTGTTTCCTATTGCTCCAACTGATGTTCCATCTAGTAGTAATGATTTGTCTACTATTCAAGAAGCTAGTCAGTCTGAACCTCAGTTGTCTTCTACTGAGTTGTATATACCAGAGTCTAAACCTTTTTTACCCACTGTAAATAAAATGCATCGCATATGTTATTTTCCTCCTGTTGAAGAATGGAAATATGCCAACCGCAGATTTGTCAAGGGTGGTAAATGGCCTCCTCGTACAAAATTCTGCACCACTTCTCAATCTTCTTGGCAACCAACTACTCGTGTAGATTGTGCTCCATTGATTGAACATAATGCACAAAATACAAATGATCTTGATCATACATATCAGATCGACAATTATTTAACCACATGGTGTGCCCATGCAGAAGAAGTTTTAGATGATTTGGGATGTCAAAGTGAATTAATTCTTGCCAATCTTAAACTTCTACATGATGAGCAAACAACTGATCGGCAACACAGAGAAGAAAAAGAAAGAAGAAGAAGAGAGAAAAAGAAAAAAGATTCACAACCTCCAAAGTTTTCTAAAACTATGGAAATCCCTCAGAAATGGGAAACTAGTGACTCCCAAGAAGATGTAGCTGAGTCTAGCAGTAGCCAAATTGGTTTCAGAATTGACAAGCCAAAATCAACCACAGTTCACAGAAACAAAAGTGAATTGGATACTTTTGAAAATGCTGCTAATTTATTTCCATCATTCATAATGCCCTCCCTGCAGAAAGCTAATATGTATAAAGAACCGAAATATCCAAGAGTAGAAGAAGATTTATTTGCTACTAATTCATCTGGATATGTCCTAGATTTGGATAAATCTAAAAATCCAGCTGAATCAATTAGAATATGGATTGGTGCTTTGTACCAAATGCAAGTAGTGTCTAAGTTGGATAATTTCTCAATCCTCTTGCTAGCAGAGAAACGTATGGCAGGTATTGTATGGGATTGGTGGATGGCTGGTTCGAATGAAGAAAGACAGAATGTTGCAGCACTGGGTTTAGCTACTTTAGAAGTTTTGTTGCTTACTCAATTTGTTCCTGAGCCTACTGATGAAAGAAAACAACTAATTAATGATCTAACTAGAATGGAGTTAAAATATCTAAAAGATCTAGATCAGTTTGGGTCAGATTACATGGCTAAAGTTTTTAAAGCAAGTTTAAACAATGACCCTACTCAGAAAGTTGCTTTCTTATCAAAATTGCCTAGAAATCTAGGAGACATGATTATGAAAGATATTGAAGTTCAAAATAAAAAGATTGAACAAATCTATTGGATAGATCTCCTATTCAGATGTTAAGAAAAAATTAAGTATTTGTGCTGGCAAAAACAGGTTCACAGTGTTTCTCCAAATCTGAATGTTTGTCGTTCTGTATTACCCTGGACTCCGTTCCGAAAAATAAGAACAAAGAAATATGGTAAATACAGACCAAAAAGAGTTGTTAATCCTAAGTGACCATTCAGAAAATTCAGATATGTTAAAAAGAGGAAACAACCAAAAAGAGATAATGCTTGCTTCATCTGTAAGAAAGAAGGACATTTTGCTCGAAAATGTCCCAAGAGTTCCTCTAATAAATTGAAAGCCTGTTTTGAGATTGATGAATTTGCAGATGCATGGTCAGTAGACGATTCAAATGATGAGGTATCTGATGTATATATTTTGACTGATGCTTCATTATCTGACACTGAATCTCTTAATGAGGTCAACCAAAAGATGAATGTTTGTTTCTCTGGTTTTGAAAGTGAACCAAGCAATTTTGAACACGATGAAGAGAATCATTATAGGGATGAGACAGACACCGAAGACTTTACAGAAGAATACTCAGATAGTTCTTCTATTGAAACTGTTACTATAGCAGACTTAAAGGACTCATTTCCCAGTTTAAATTCCCTACCTCCACAACCACTTGTGAGTTCTTTCTGTCCATATCCTAAAACACTTGCGTCTTCATCATCATCACTCCCTGTAAATAATTCTGTGCTAGATGAAGAAAATGCTTTTCTCAAAAAGATGGTTAAGTCCAATAATCTTTTGTACATACCAGTTGAAGTCCAAGTCCGTGGTGAATGGATTAGTGTTGATGCTTTTATTGATACTGGTGGCTCCAATAATCTTGACCGTCCGTCTCTTTTCAAAGGATTATGGAAGCCGTTGCAGCATATTATTGTTTCAGAAACTATTGGTGGATCTGTTAACCTTACCCATTATGTCGATAACATTTTTTGAAACTTGGAGGGGTTACTATTAAAATCTCTGCTATTCAGCACTATGATGCTTCTGCAAGTCTATTTTTAGGCATGCCATTTATTAATTCAGTACTGCCAGTAACAATAAGTGAAGACAAAATCATTTGTAATGTTAAGAAGAAAGCAGTAGCAGTTCCAAGGCTAACAATGGCAAACTTAGAAGCTAGAAGGGAGCAGAGTCAGAAAAAGGTAGGTTCCAAGAAAGTAAAAAATGAGTCTCATGACTGGAGAGAAGTATTAATGATATATGAGGCTAAATCACAGCCTACCCAAAAAGCTAATAGAGATCCCAATTGGTCCTCTGAACAAATTAGTCTGTATGAAGAATTGTTAAAATGTTGCTCAAACAATCCTCAAGCATTCTGGACTACAGAAAGTCCGCAGCAGGAAATTAAGACATTGCATGATAATGGGGTAACCGTAAATTAATACCATGCACCCCTGCTGAAGAAAAAGAAATGAGAAAGCAGATTCAAGAATTGTTAGATCTTCAGTTGATTGAAAAAAGTGAATCTCATTATTCCCGTTCTGCATTCCTTGTCAGAAATCATTCAGAAATAGCTCGTGGTAAGGATAGGATGGTTATTAATTACAAGCCATTAAATGCAATAACAAAAAGTTTTAATTATCCTATGCCCAGACAAGAAACCATTATGCAGAAAATTCAAGGAAGTAAAATTTTTAGCAAATTTGACATGAAATCGGGCTATTATCAGATTCAGATTGCAGAAGAAGATCGCCACAAAACTACTTTCACATGTCCTGCAGGTTTCTTCCAGTGGAAAGTTGTTCCTTTCGGATTGAAGAATGCTCCTGCCTTCTTTCAAAGAAGAATGGATCATATCTTCAGTAAATATGATTTCATTGTTGTATATATTGACGATATTCTTGTACATAGCTCAGATTTAGAATCTCATTTAAAACATTTGCAGATATTTCTTGAAGAGGCCAAGGCACATGGTCTTGTTTTGTCAGAAAAGAAAATGATCCTCTTTCAAGAAAATGTTGATTTTCTTGGAATTCATATCAGTAATGGGAAAATTCAGATGCAGCCGCATGTTTTAACAAAATTGTCTGAATTTCCTGATCAATTGACAGATAAACACATGATTAAGAGATTTATAGGGATTTTAAATTATGTACATAAATATATCCCAAATCTCTCTGAAAAAACTTCTCCAATTCGTCAACGCATTAATGGTGGATGGTCAAATGGAGCTACTACAACGGTTCAGTTGCTTAAGAAAGAATGCCAAAATCTGCCAGCATTAAAACCGCCAGGTAATGGATTTCTGATTTTACAAACAGATGCTTCAGATAATTTTTGGGCAGCTACACTCCTTGAAAGAAAGGGAGAAGGAGAAGAAATTGAAGAAGTTCTTTGTGCATATGCCTCGGGAGAATTCCAGAAACATCAAAAAGGTTATTTTCCTGCAGAGAAATAAACCCTTGCTATTTTCAATGGAATCTAGAAATTTGAAATCTATTTGGCTCCTGCAAAATTTTTAATTAGAACTGATTCCATGAATTTTAAATACTTCTTGAATGCAAAAATTTCAAAACAGTTAGCTCGTGGAAGATTGTTAGCATGGCAAATGTGGTTTCAGATGTATGAATTTGATGTAGAATGGATCCCAGGAAATTCTAACTTCTTGGCAGATGCTTTGACCCGAGAAATGAATAAGGTTCATGTACATAGACAAGGTATGTTTGATCTTGCAGGAAAATCTCATGCTGAGGATAATTTTGAAACTTTTGTACAGCGTTTTAAAATTCTAGAGTTCCTTTTGTTTGATATTGTTGAAGAAATCAAAAAGGTTGTTGGTTTGAGGTTAAGAAGAAATCAATGGATTCAACGATGCCAGGCTTGGCAGCACAAAAATGTTGGTATTTTTCTTAATCTTGATGAAGAATTGGTAAAGGTCTATCCTCTGCCAAATTTAAAGGTGAAGGTGTATTTTAAGTTACTTGAAAACACTTGGAACAATCACTTTACAGATGCCCTGATACAAGTTCTCAGAATTCTAAATTATTATCAAATAATTGGTGGAATAGATTTTTCAGTTGCTGTATATGTTTCGGCAAAGATGCTGGATCTGGAAGAGATTAATATGAATAGAGGAGTTCAAAACTTCTTAAAATCTCTAAGGATTCCTGATTCATTTGAAGAATTAGATGCAGCTTTTATACAACAACCTGATGAAAACTTTGTATCAACAGATTCCTTCCCACAGTATGAATTGTTTCAGCCTTTTGCTGATTGGGAGATAAAGAATGGCAGATGTCAAAAGAAAGTTCAACTCAGAGCATCTCAGTGTGTTATGAGAACCCTCCAATATCTCAGAACTTTTACAGAGCCTTGGGATTATCAGAGTATGGAATTCAAAAATCCAATAGAGCCTAATCCGTTTGCACAAATGTATGGTACGGATAGTGTTCTAGAATCCACATTGGCAGAAAACCCAGAGCAGATAAAAAAGATTTCTATGTGGCTTCAAGAATTCCATTTATTAAAATTGGCAGAAAAAATCTCAATGATTAAAACACTGGAGCCGATGCAAGGAAAACAAGGCGTGCTAAGATTAATAATTAATCAAAAAGCACTAAGAACAATAAGTATATCCTCAGGAAGTTGGACAAAAGATTTTGTATGTCTCATAAATCTGCTATTATCAAATGGAGTTTGTACAGCAATGATATTCTAAATTGGATGGCAGGAACAAGGACATGTCAGTCATCAGTGAAAATTATGGGTTCAAGCAGCTATCGAACAGTCAGTCAGCATGTTTCAAATCTTTAGATGGGATTTGTTAGATGGAGTTGAGTTGGCAGTGCAGTCCTTGCCAGACTTTAGAAAAAGTAAAAAAGATTCTTTTCTTGGAATTGAAATTGATCCATTTGCATATGTGAACAGATGGAATAAAGATGATTATCTCTTTCCATCAAAGAGTTTACGGAAAACTGCTGATTCGATAAAGTTTTCTTATGACACAGGACAAAGTTCACATGCACCACAAAAAGAATAATCTTCAATAGCAATTCATGATCCAAAAGGAAAAGCAAAAGTTGAAGATGAAAGAGAAACATTATTTGTTGATGTTTATCAAGATGCACAGGTACAAAATGACCCCACTTGGGAGAAGGAATATTTATCGTGGCTTACATCTTCTTGGGAAAAGCCACAAGAAATATTGTCAAAGCTGACGTATTCATGGGAAAGACAAAAGACTCCACCTGATTCAGATTTTGAATTCGATTATGATACTGACTAAAGTTGGTTGCACTAAGATAGTGCGTTTGCTTTATGTTGTATAATTGAGTTGCATTATTGTACTCGAGAATATTTGGGTAGACACCGTCATGACTAAGTAATGTCAGACAAGGACCCTCATCTATTCTCATATGTATTATAAATAGGTGTGTTATAGTCTAGTTTAGGCATCATGGTTTTCGAGTGAGTGTGTGAGTGTGTGTTTGAGTTGTAATCAGAGCTCTCTACTTGAGGCTATCTATGGTGTGTAATCTTATTTTGAATTAATATTGAAGCCTGCTGGGCCGCCAGTCTGAGGACTGTTTGTTTCCAAGATCATCTAAGTTGTTGAGATTGTAAGGCGTGTTGGAGAAGCGAAAGGAGTCGCAGTGGTCCACGCATATCTCTGGTTGATGTGAGGAAGGCTTCAACGTCCACTTCAAGGGTTCCAAGTAAGTTACGAAGTCCATCATCACTTTATTGTGGCATGTGGACACTAGCTTGTAGTCTAATGACAAAATGGAGAATTTGTTGAATGCAAGTCTCACGTTTCATTCTTGCTAATGATGACACTCTTACAATAATTGTTAACTAGACTAGCTATTGTTTGGACTCTTTCTTATGCTCAAAAGACTAGATATTATCCAAGCTAGCTATAGTATGCTTTGTATAAGCATGTACATAATTGCTACTATTTTTTGCATTCTAGATTAGATACTATTAAGTAGAAGGTATGCCATAAAGATAGTGATTTATTTTACACATAAAGGAAGGCCCATATCTTATCTCTTTGAAAGTTGAAGACATGATTTTTTTTTTTTGTTTCTAATGATTATTAATTTGAAAGTTGATAATATATATGAACTTTGTATTTCTAATAACTACTAATTTATTTTAAATGTGCCTTGTTTGGAGATATACATAATTTTTCCGAAATGTATATGATATAATATACCTTATACAACATTTCTAATAACCAAGTTTATGTTGGCAACATGCTTACTAATAATAAAAGCTACCATTGTTAGGATTTATGTTGTTCCATACAATAGACTTAATATATCTATTATTTCTTGCATCAACTAAAATGAATACTTTTTCATTTATTCCAAACCTTCATTGATATTTGCAATGACCATAATAAGGATCACTCTAAATCAACACCATAAATATGCTACCCTTTGTAGACAAAATACAAGACAAGATATCACAAGTCTCCTTTCATACTCTCCTAACTAGGGATTACTTCGAATTTCAAGGCTAGTAGTTGGTAAATTCCATTGATTCTTATTTGAAAGCACTTACATCCCACACACATGTTTAAGATTACATTGGGAATGAAATTGTTATACAACTATAATATATGCTTTCATTGTATCTCTCTAACACACAAACACATAGTTTTAAAGCAATTTTGTGTGTGTGTGTGTGTGTGTTGACAAAAAAAAAAATAGTATTAACACTTCTACTTACACTCATGCATAGCCATTGGCTTCATTATACATTTGTCTCTTTGAAGTTTAACATCCATATTTGGAATCAAATAATTTAAACCTAGAGTTTCCACATGAAGATACATTAAGCATAGGATTGAGCTCCATTCTATGACTACATTTTAAGATCTTTTGTACCATTTTCCCGAAGGAAAACATAGTAGAGAAATACATGGATACTTATTCATATATGTGGATGCCATTATAGATTATGCACCTCACCTAGAAGGATTCATATTGGACACCTATTGACATGGAATTAATAAAATGCCAAACAACTTTGACAACCAAAAATTGAGCGAACTCTTTGGGCTAGATGTTTTGTATCTATCATTTTTTTTGTTAAGATAATTGCGTTTCATTGTATTTATACATTTTCCAAAATCTTAACATGGAATTTGCTTCTATACAATTAACTAAGGTGAACCTTTGCATGTAGTTATTGTTTTTCTATGATTGTACAATGATGAGAGGTGATTTCTCATAGGGTTCAAATAATGAACAATCCTATACCACCATCTTTGGAAATTTCTTATATAATCATCTTTAACCTTATTGAACATGAACAATAGGAAGGTTTCATCACTTGGACTTTCCCTTAGTATATTTCCTTACTTTGGGTTACTCCTCTTTTCCTTATGTAATCATCTCTTAAATAAGAGCCCTCAAAGGGTAATACCAACACTTATTTTTTATCCTATATTTATCTCCACATAAAGCTGATACAATTTTAATTGGTGTATGGGAGAGACATTAAGACTTCCATATACTAGTAAATTTAAGCAACTCTTTCAATTTGAGAAATGCAATGATAGAAAAGTTAATGGGAAATTGTTTATTGGTTCCTTATATAATTTTTCCGATTATCCCCATATTCGTTTCTTCTTTGAACTTTGTTTTCCTTTGTTTTTGGGCCAAGGAAAGACATCAATTCATTTAGAAGTGAAAAGTGAAGAAAAATTGTAAAAGCAAGAAATAGTCTAACAATTAAAAAATAAAATTGGATTTTAATGAAAACTTACCATCCATTTGGAGTTCATTATTACATGAATGGATAGTGTAGCAAAATAATTTTCAAAATTTTATAATCATCGCATGTCATCAAAATTAAATATGATTCTCTTCCATTGATCAGAGATGACCTCCAATGTTGTAGGTCATTTTGGTTTAGGGAAGATAGTGACCAGCTTGCATAGGTATGTGTATTGGCCCAGGATGTAAGAAGAGGTAGCTAGGTTCATAAGAGAATGCATGCTTTCTTGTACCAACAAACCTAGTAACAAGAAACAAGGTCTATATCATCCCTTTCCTATACTCACTCGTCCTTGTGAAAGAATCTACATGGACTTTGCGGGAGGTTTACCAACAATTAGGAAGGGACATGACTACATGTCCATGCTAGATGATAGATTCAACAAGATGTGTGTTTTAATGTCTTACAAAAATACCATTAGTAGGTAAGAAGCTACAAACTTGTTCTTTGGACAAGTTTGGGTCGAGTTTGTAAAGCCAAGGAGCATAATTTCAGACAGGGAAGCAAGATTTCTCAATGCATTTTGGACTACATTTTGGGAGAAGATGGACATGAAGTTGAATAGTTCTACAACTTGCCATCCACAAATAGATGGGAAAACTGAAGTAGTCAGTAGGACTTTGGTACAACATTTGAGGGGTTATAATCAAAAGGATATGAATACTTGGGATGGAATTTTGGTATATATACAACACTATTATAACATATTAGTGCACATTGCTACTACCAAGTCCCCATTCAAAACTTGTTTTGGATATTTTCCGCCTTCACCTTTTGATATTGCATATGGGAGACAAGGAGGAGTGAGGGAGGATCTTACAAGGGATGCCTTATGTGTAGAAAAAACTGTTGATAAGATTAGGAAAATTCATCTATAGGAACATAAGACATTGCATAAGTCACAAAAAAATATAAGGTCATGCATGATCAACACATAACAGAGAAGTCATTCAAGGTGAGAGAGAGAGAGTATGGTTACAATTTAACAAGGAGAGACTAGAGGGTCTTGATAAGAAAATCAAGGATCTTCGATATGGTCCCTTCGAGATACTAGAAAATGTTGGATGTAACAACTATAGACTTAGTATACACCCATACATGCGCATTTAATCAATGGTGAATATAGAAAATTTGAAACTCTATGAACCTTCCATGCTAGATTAGGAAGAGGAATAGGTCCTACCTTCTACAAAGGATTTATCACTAGATGCTTAAGAAGAGTTGAAAGAGGATATAGTTTTCTAGATGGGGTCCAAAACTACAAGACAAGGTAAACATTACATTTGGCATATTGGGTTGAAAGATAACTTCCAAGAAGGACTAAATGATATACTAGAGAGAAGGTGTTGGAAAATTTCTCACCTCATTTAGTAAAATAATTTGGTTATCAAAAGCCTCCGAAAATGTGGCGATATGATATGGATTAGATCATTATATTATTTTTCATCCATCTCGATGCTTTAAGAGTGGAAAATGTGGAGGAATCAACTCATCATACCATTTCTATTGGTGGATCCCTGTCTGGTAAATTGGGGTATGAAACCTTCTAAAATAATTTTGAGGCATCAAACAATATTTTTCGGGGTTTCAAAAATTTCTTCTTAAGAATTCACCCCCTAACTCTATTTTATAAATGGATACCTTTCCAATGGAGAAAGAATCACCTCAATCAGGTTCATATGCAAAAGGTATGCCACCCAGACGTTACTCTAGAAGAGTTTGATATGGTAACTCTAGTTAAGAGTCGAAGGATTCTAACTCAACCACTAGTATGCTATCGGGTTGTGTTATAATCGAGCCACTAAGAGGGAAATGAGTTACATTATATTCAAGGTCACTTTGTTCCACAAATGATCAGAGTAACTGGGGGTGGATAAAGAGAGAGAAAATAAAGAAGGTTTGTGTATCGTAGTATCTCGAGGGCTACAAGTCTCAATGCTTTGTACTTGCATCCATTTCCATTTACAGAAAGAGAGAGAAAAGCTGCCTCACCTTCTTACTAGGTTTTCTCCCAAAAGGGTTTCCCAGGTCATATCTTGTGTTACTGTGGTTTATGAGTGCTTGTTCTATTTTTTCTCTATTTTCTACATAATTAAATTTTCATGCATACACAATAAACAATAATTAATAAATCCAAAAAATATAAGGAGAAATTAACCTTCATATAATAGATTTTGGATTTTCTAATATATTTAAGTTGATTTGTTGCGATGAACATTTCAACAAGATAGACAAAATAATTTAGGGATCATATATTGTATTTGATAATTATGCACCTAAATTATTTTTCTACTATTCATGTAGGCCTTTGGTGATTTTATTTTTGGGCTTATGTTTTCTCTAAGAATGGAGTTTCACAGAAAAGACATTAGAAAATTAAATAGATATAATGATTCTATAGTTGGTAGGAATTGCGCCAATTTCAAATTATTTATCTCATGTAAGTTTCACTTCTTATTTCTGAAATGATTAGAAATTTTGATTGTGGAATATTTAGTGAGATGTCAAATGCCGATCATGGGAATAAAACATATTAGAAAATGGATGTATTATCATACTTTTAGGTCTTAAACCTTATCATACGTAGATCCTTAATAAAAAAAAAAATTAAAACAATCACAATCACATATGACATAGATATTTACCCTAGAAACCTAAATTGAGAAAACAAAAATAGTTTAGATATGTACCTCTAAATTTTATCATCAATTGACTTCATTATTTCTAATATAATATGTAAGATCCCATGGCCTCCAAACCCTTAATCCATTAACCTAGATTAGGTTACAACCGTAATTTGTTAACCTAAATTATAGAACCATGGGTTGAACCACTATGCACCACAAAATTTCCGAAAGTGAATTCCATGTGTCGAAAACCTCCAAGAAAAGATGCAAAAAGCCACCCAAAAATATTATGTGTGGGGCTAGTCATGCATGTTAGTTTTTGTAGCTTGGACATGTGTTCTAGTCTCAAATTATGTCTATGAGGATATGAACACAAGTGGATTAATTATCTCCAATGTTGAGAAAAATTTTCTAAGTGAAATTGTCTTAATTAGATTTATTAACCAATTTTATTTTCTTTCCTAAGTCTAACTTAGGGAAATGGGTTAATTAATCAAGATTAATTAAGACATATCAATTTTTCTCTAGAGACATCTAGAAAAATGAGTTTTAGAAGTCAATATGATCTTAGCCATTGATTGGAATTAGATTGTGGCTATTGATTTGTGAATGAGAGATTATAAGAGGAGATCGATGGGTCCTTTGAAGATCATTCTAATAATAGATTTATAGTGTTAACAATGGAATATCAATAGCGTGGGAGACACAAACAACGAGGTTTCAGTGGGACAAATTGAGTAGAGAAATTATAGAGGAATTATTCATAGTGATTCTAATTTTCCAAGGGCAAGGAGGAGGCTGAATTATTCTATAAGAGGAAGGTCAAATTAGGTAGTGCAAGTAGCTAGTTTATGCAATGCAAGTTGTTAGGGAATCGCTTTAGTTTCCAGTTGCTAGAAATATATTTTGGAGGTAGTGCAAGTTGGTTAATGAAGTTTCTAGAGGCAATATTACCCAAGAGATTGATTCCTGGGCAAAGTGCGAATTTCTGGGAGGCTAGTTCAAATTTCCATTTTGCCAATTGAGTTGCAAGAGGAAGTGTGAATTGTATAGTAGATGCCAAGTTGATTTGCTGGGGGAGATTCTTGATTTTTGAGTTGAATTTGGTCAATGCAAGTGAAGGAAATAAATTGCTGGAGCTTTTCCCATGTCAAAAACCAGTTTATGCAATTCTTAATTTGATGAAAAAATAATATAAACCCTAATTTGCAGAACTAGTTCTCCCCACACCGGTTTTTTTCCAGGGACTATATTGTCTAAAAATAGTGGTGTCTAATTTTTATGTGTGTGTCATTTTCTTAGTTCCTGTTATTAGTTTTGATGAAATTGCAGTTGTGTTTTTATTTAGTGTTTGTTGTAAGTAATTTACAAAAGACAAATAATTTGAAAAGATAGAAAAATAATCACCAGTAACTATATCAAAATTTTCACATGGTATTAGAGCAACTCAGTGAAGAGAAAATCGAAAGGAAGAAGAGGCTCAGTGTAGGACATAGGAAGAGAAATCAAGGTTTTATAAAACCCAGTTCAACTTTTTTAGATTTATTTGGGTTTTGTCTATTTTCTGAGTGTTTCCAGAAATGGCTTCAACTAGATTGAGAGATAAGGACATGTTGGATGGAGATTCTAATTTTGGTGTTTGGAAAGACAACATTTCGTTGTTGCTAGAAGATAATCGTCTCAAAGAATATGTGGCCAATGTTGTCGCTGCACTAACAAATCCAACATAGCTCATTGCTTACAAGAAAGAAGATGCCACGGCTAGGAGAATAATACTTGATGGGGTTAAAGATCACATCATTCCACATATCATAGATTTGGATACAACGAATAAGATGTGGGTTGCAATTCTAAATCTGTTTTAGAATGCTACCATGAATAAGAAGATGATTCTTAGAGAGAAGCTGAGAAATACTTGGATGAGTAAGGGCGAAAATGATGTTAGTTACCTCACCAAAGTTCGACTGATCAAGGATGAGTTGGAAGTTGTATGAGATCAATTAACTTATGATGAGTTCATGAGAATGAACTTTAATGGGTTATCAAAGTAGTGGGATGTGTTCTTTTAGGTGATTAATGGACAAGATACACTACCAAGTTGGGATTGTTGATGGAGTGATTTCACTCTAGAGGAGCTTAAACCGAGTCTTTTTAGTGGTAGAATCAAGAGGATGCCAAGAAGAGTGAGGATACAAGAACGTGGCCCTAGCAGGAAAGGGAAAAGCCAATAAGGTATATAGCAAAGGGTCCAAGGGAGAGAAGAAGAAAAATGACTTGAGTAAATTCAAGTGTTTTGGTTGTGGTCAGTGAGGACACTATTTCACTCAATTTATGAACAAGAAGAAGGTTGAAAAGAAGAAAGGGAAGAAACATACAATAACTTCAATGGATATTGGAAATCTATATTTGAGACTAGAGGATGCATTCACTCCCATAGCTTGCCTCTCTAGCTCGACCTCCATAGGGGTATGGTATATTGATAGTGGAGCTTCATGTCACATGACGAAGGTTAGATAATACTTTTCTAGTTACCAGGAAGAGGAGATAGACTTCTAGATTTAGATGGGAAATAAGTCCAAGTGCACTCTAGTTGGAAGAGGGATAGTTACCTTTCAAATGGATTCAGGAAAGAGTACTAATGTTAGAAGAGTGTTGCATGTGTTAGGTTTAGGAATGAACTTGATTTCAGTTTCATATTTTCAGGATAAGGGATATGATGTCTAATTTCAAGGGTTGAACGTGTACATAAAACACCATAATTGAAAGTTAGTGAAATAAATAGGGGTGAGAAGAAACAAGTTATATTGGTTGTAGTTGGACACTTCAAAGGCACTAGTAAGAAAAAAATAGCACATACATGGGAGAAATATGACATAGGAGGATGGGACATATCCATCATGGAGAACTCAAGTTTCTCAGGAAGATCATGATAGGAATTCCAGAAATAAGCATGGAACATGATGATGTTTTCAAAGGGCGCGTGCTTGGGAAGTTTGCGAAAACAACATTTCTAAGGAGTGACAGTAGAGCCAAGGGTGTGCTAGAGTTAATACATTTTTACATATTTGGTCCATCAACTATGAAATATCTTGGGGGTTATGAGTATTTTGTAACATTAATTTATGACTTCTCTAGGAAGACTTGGATTTACCCCTTGATTTTCTTCTTGAAGTCTTAAGTCACTTCCAAGGGTTTAAGGCTCTTATGGAGAACTCAACAGGAATGAAGATAAAGGTTCTATTATAGATAATGGAGGTGAGTATGTTGAGAAGGCCTTGAAGGAGTTCCATGCAAATGAGCATATCAAGAGAGAGTGGATAGCTCCATACAACCCACAACAGAATGGGGTCCCTGAGAGGAAATATAGGATGATAGTTGGAGTAGCGAGGGTGGTGATATATGACTAGGACATGCCTAAATTTCTCTAGGTAGAGGTGTGTAGTACAATAGTATATATTCAGAACAAGGATCCTCACATGGAATTGGGGAATATGATACACGAGGAGGAATTTATAGGAAAGAAGCCGAAGTTGGGCACTTTAGGATTTTTGGTAGCATAGCTTATTGTCACATTCCAGATGAAAAACACACCAAGTTAGATTCAACTACTAAGAAGGGATATTTCATTGGCTACAACAAATGTCCAAGGCATATAAGATCTATATTCTAGGAAAAAGGAATATTATCATGAGACAGGATGTGAAGTTCCAGGAGGAGAAAGCCTCTAGGAGATCTCACAAGTTGCCAACAGTTTATTAGAGCAAGATAACAAAATATCCAAAGGACGAATATAGATCTTAGGCTCAGGGCACTAGTACATGCATAGGTACATGTGTAGAGGAGATTTCACAATAGGTAGAGCAACATGAAGCTCCACCTACCACTAGTGGGAGAAGGAAAAAAGAGGTGCTTCAGACGTTGAGAGATGCATAGGAGTATGTGGGAGCTACTAGATTGAGCACCAGAGACATGAGACTGCCAAAAAGGTATTCAAGGTACAAGGAATTAATGAGTGGGCTCATTGACAGTGAGCCTTCTAGTTATTAGGAGGTTTGACAACATCAGGTGTGGCAGGATGCCATGGTGGAGGAATACAACTCCATCATGCTAAATGATGTGTGGGAAGTTGTGCCTAGACCATTGGATAGGGAAGTGGTTGGTTCCCATTGGATGTACAAGATCAAACACTCTATAAATGGCTGTGTGGAGAAGTAAAAGGATACGTTTGTGGCCAAGGGATTCTCTTAGAAAGAGGGCATAGAGTATGAGGAGACATTCACTCCAGTGGCTATGTACACTTCCATCAGGGCCGTGACCTCACTTGCAGCATAGATGAAATGGAAGATTCACCAAATGGATGTCAAGATGAATTTTCTAAATGAAGTGATAGAAGAGGAGGTGTACATCGAAAAACCAGAAGGATTTGAGATGCATGGGAGGGACACTCATGTATGAAGGTTAAAGAGAGAGCCATATGGAATCAAACAAGTTTCCAAAAGCATGGTATGGTTGTATTGGTAGTTACTTGTAGTAGATGGGATTCATGAAGAGTGAGGTGGACTTTAACCTCTACTATTTGATGGTAGGAGGTGAACCTCTCATTCTTGTGTTATATGTGGATGATCTATTTCTGTCTGGGTCACTAGGGATCATAGAGGATTGGAAGAGGGATTTGGAAGCAAAGTTCGAGATGAAAGATTTGGGGTTGATGCATTATTTTTTGGGTATGGAGATATGGAAAAAAGACAGGGATATATTCCTTGGACAAGGGATATATTTTATGGAGATATTGAAGAAATTCAGGATCTTGGACTGTTGACCCATGTCTACACCTATGATTACTAGTTGGAGGAATAAATATGCGTAAGAACAAGAAGTAATGAACCCCACCTTGTATAGAAAACCTATTGGCTCTCTTATGTATCTAGCCAACACAAGGCCAAACATTTTCTTTGTAGTCAATACTCTTAGTCAGTTCACAGTTGAGTCGAAAAGGGTACATTGAACAATAGCGAAGCATTTTCTATGATATCTATTAGGTACAATCAAGTATCGGTTGTGATTCACTCAAGGTGATGTTGTTAGGTTGATAGGGTATACAAATGCAGACTAAGTAGGTAGTGTAGTGGATTGGTAAAGAAATTCAAGGTGTTATTTCAACGTTGGATCAAGGGTTGTTTATTGGTACACTGGTAAGTAGAAGTTCGTGGCACTGAGTTTTGCAGAGGTAGAATACATGGCAATGAGCATGGATATATGTGAGGCTATATGGCTTAAGAAGCTACTAGTGGAACTATTTGGCCAAAGGTTGGAGTTGACCAATATCTACTATGATAATAATAGTTCCATCAAGCTCTCTGAGAACCCAATATTTCATGATAGGTTGAAGCACATCGACATCAGATGCCACTTCATAAGGGATTATTTACAACATGGATCAGTTCTTGCTACAGTATATTTCCATAGATCAACAGGTTGCAGATATTGTGATGAAGGTCTTCGGTAAAGCAAAGTTTGTTTTCTTTAAGGATAAGTTGGGAGTCATGGAGATCACCTTCCTCGCCAAGAGGGAGTGTTAGTTTTTTTAGTTGGGATAAGTGTTCTAGTTGTTGGAAAATGTAATAGGTTTGGTCTTCGTAATTATTTATGTCATTATATATTTTATGTAAAATAAAAAAGAAGAAAACTGGAATTTATTTTTCAATGATTCGTTTCATGCTCATGTCAAAATTATTACTTTATTGAAGCACATTATTCATGCTCATTATTATTTATATTGGTCAAAGTAAAAGGCTTATTTATATCTCGGAGAAATAATTTTCAAATATGTATTTTGGGTCAAAATTGCCTTTAGATGCCAAGTCAACCCTGCCCCAGCAATCATGTCTATTCAAACCCCTATGAACAATATAAATAGAGGGATATTTGAACTCATTTGAACACACAAAATTTGCATGATTTGTTTTGAAATATGGCAGAAGGAAGTAGGGTCGAAGTCTAAAATTGACAAGTGAAGAAAGGTTTATCTCCAACTTAGATTTGTGGAAGCTCTACCTTGATGTGTCTTTTGTTGAGGATTTATTTTTTATGATGTACATCTTGCTGGTCTCTTGCCGTTGATGAATTTTCTATGTGGAAGGAGGGATTTGCTTGGCATCTTGAAGGTTGGAGTCTTTTATGGTCATTGGTCTTGGATTTCTCACTTTGATTTAATTCTATAGAAGATATTTTTTTTGGGTTTTCCCTTGGAAGGGTTTTTCCCCGGCTTGGAGCCTATATCTTTTGTTCTTTATATTCTTATGATCTTCATGTTTTGTACGTTTGGTAATTGTTTGATGAAAAGGACATAATCAAAATTAATAAGAAGTTAACAACATTCAAAAGCGATTATCAAAGCAGAGAAATATACCCTAATATATCATTAATATGATTTCTCAACACTAGTCTCAAATGGTGTCTATGAGCCTATGAACACAAGTGGATTAATTATCTCTAATAACGAGAAAAAATTTCAAAGTGAAATTGTCTTAATTACATTTATTAACTAATTTTAATTATTTTCCTAAGTTTAACTTAGGGAAATGGGTTAATTAATCAACAGTTCGATTTTGCTCTAGAGACTTCTAGAAAAGTGATTTTTAGAAGTCAAGATGATATTAGTCATCGATTTGAGTTAGATCATGGCAATTGAGTCAACAATACGGGATTATAAGAGGAGATCGATGGGGCCTTTGGATATCATTTGAATACTAGATTTGTAGTGTTAGTAAGGGCATAGTGATAGTGTGGGAGACACCAACAACGAGGTTTCAACAAGAGAAATTGAGAGAATTTCTACATAAATTCTTCAAGGTGATTCCATTTTTCTGAGAGTAAGGAGGAGGCTAAATTATTCTGCAAGAGGAAGTCATATTAGGAAGTATGAGGAGCCAATTTATCTATTGTGAGTTTTCAGAGACTTGTTTCAGTTTCCATTTGCCAGTTGTAAAAAATATTCTAGAGGCAATGTAGGTTAGTTAATTGAGTTACTGGAGGTAGTATTATTCATGAGATTGATTCGAGGAGGAAACTAGAGTTTTTGTGAGGCCAATTTGAATTTCCAGTTTGCTAGTACAAATTGCAGGAGGAAGTGTGAATTTCCTAGGTGAGATCAAGTTGATTTATAGAGGGAGATTCTTTATTTCCATGTTTGATTTGGTTAATGGAAGTGAAGGAAATAAATTGTCAGAGATTTGAAAATGTTAGGCAAGCAGTTTATGCAATTTTCATTTTGATGAAGAAATAATATAAACCCTCATCTGTGAAACTGGTTTTCCCCACAGTGGGGTTTGTCCCGGGAGTATTTTGTTCAAAAATATTGGTGTCAAATTTTTATGTGTGTTATTTTCTCAGTTCCTCTGATTAATTTTTGGTGAAATTGCAATTGTGTTTTTATTCAGTATGTTCCGTAAGTAATTTATATAAGATAAATAGTTTGAAAAGATAGAAGAATAATCACCAGTAACTACAACACAATTTTCATAGTGCAAATAAAATAACACATATCTAATAATACTTTCAATAAAAATTGATCCAAGAGTCCACACTCTCTTCATGCTTCAAGCAATTTTTAGTGATCTATCAACATGAGAGATATTAACTCTAATGAAAATGAATCTAATATCAATATAATGGATGACGAAATAAGTTTCACTCGTGATCAAAGTGAGATAAATGTGTTTTCACTAGAAATTAATGATAAAAATGTTGAATGTTTTTCCTTTAAAGGCCACACAATCCATAAATGAGAAAAAGAAAAGGCCAATGGGACATATGGAGACAATTTTCAGCTAGTTTGGATCTTAAAATTTCCATTTTTTGAACCAATATATCTAACAAATGAAAAAATACTACACAATAAATTATATGCATTATATGTAGTTAGAAACTTAGCAAGGCAGTAAAATTGTAGATGAAATTAGATGCAACAAAAGAACATGCAAAAAAGGTGTATGATTAGAAAATTGTAAATGGTAGGGAGAAATGATTATTAGGTGGATATATTCTAAGGAATATGCAAATGACTATAAAAAATACTTAATAGATAAGGGAAAACTTGAATCAAGTGGAGGAACCATCATATATCTATTTGGAAGGAGGATGGAAAGAAATGTGTTATCTAAGTCAACACAATTAAGCATTTTTTTCCATGTATTATCTAAAGGTCATCCTATGATAGATTATCAATATTACATCAAAAATCCATCTTTGCTTGAAGTGTCAAATTTTCCATCTTCTTATTGGTTTGTAATGAGTGGTCGAGAGTGGGGAAGATATCTAGCTTAGGTAAATAGGGACAATATTAAAGATAATATTGCAAATGCTATGTTTTTGTCATTTCTTTGGACAGGGTTATGATTAGTGATAATAATTCACAAATCTACATGAGAATTTATATGGTTATTGACAATATTAGTTAGTCCTATCTACTTCAGATTCATAAAATGAGGGAAAATTTTACAACTGAAAATATTTATGAACTCGTTATTAATATTTTGAAGAAATTGTTGGTGTGGATCATTTAATAATCACCAAAACGTTGGAATTTGTTAGAGTAGATGGAGCATTAGTAATGCAAGGATAAAGGAATAGCCTCTGTATTAGATGATAACTATCAAGTTCACCATATACCATTAGTATTCATTTTATGACTTGAAAGACAAATATTACATTTAAAATAGTAAGAAGTTTCCATTAGTTTCAAAAATTTAATATTTTGTACGGGAGGATTATGCATACTTTTATCATAGTACTAAGCAATTTTTTAGAGTTTCAACAAATTGTTGATGGTGTTATGAATGGAAAAATGCCATTAAAATACATTGATACAATATGGATCTTATTGAATGGATCAAATCAAACACTGTTCAGTAAGTACCAATCCTTGGTAGGGGTACTGTATGAACATTACTTTAGTGTAGAAAAATCTCAATATCTTCTCTTTGATACATAGTCATTATTAACAAGGGTTATATTTGTTCTTATTCTATATGAACTGAATATCCTCATGAAAATGTCTTAAAACCACAATATGTATATTATAGAATACTCAAATGCAAGAAAATTAGCATGCCTTAGATTGAATAATTTTTATACAATGTTAGCCTTTTGAAAGTCTAGCATTTGCAAGCTAATCTGAGATCATTTAAATAGAAAATAATTTTTTTTTTTTTAAAGTTTGATGAGAAGGGATTTTTATATGTTAGTGTGTGGCTGTATGGCTCCCTTTAATTGTATTGTTAAGACAATCAATCAACGAAACATGATTTGTGTTGAGATACCAACTTGACAATCTTGTGGTTTCAGTGACTCAACGTGACTTGATAGAATTGAAAAATCACTAGCATTAGAAAAAAATGAGTTTTTTCATTGATACAAAATGTTAGAGGCCATTGTTATGGTACACCCTCAATATTGGAACAATATTCAATCTAAAACCACTTTAAAAGTCAAGTTTCAAGTAAAAAATTATATTTTAATGTGCCACTCTTCCCATAAGGCCTAGATACATGTAGAAGATATTCAAGGTATATTCCATATTCATAAAATTTGATTTAACTAGCCAAATTATTTATTCAAGTAGTGTGGGAGCATTTTTTCATTATTTGGAGAAGCCTCTATAATATGGTGCGACAACAAGCTTTCAAACTTTTTTTGGTGCTATCTAATAAATGAATAAAAACAAGCAATACTAATTTCAAATTAGAATATTTATGTCAAACCATGACTTTCAGATTAATGGAAGACTATTACGAGAATTTTTTGTGCACTATGATTCTTGAAGTCAATGTCGAAGAACAAGCTTGATAAACATTTATAAATGTGTTTAGAATTATTTGTCACAAATTATGGAATTAACAATATCCCATTTATAAGAACACTAGTTCTTTCATGATCAAATCATGAAAAAAGGGGATAAAACAAGATAATCAAATCCTCAAATGAAATTAACATGAAACATAATGTTTTGGAGGCTCATAATGACAATCAATTTGGAGAAGGTCCTATTCAGAATGTAGAAAATGAGGACCAATGTAAGGAATAGGAAATTAGTATGCCCCAAGATTATATCTAATCTAATATATGTGAGGGGATTCTTATTTTGGCATAGTTATTCCATTAATGGTGCAAGAAATAGTGAATGACGTGTACATATGATGTAGTTTTTGTTATTTAATTGACTTCGTTGTTTCTCTATTTTAGAGTAGGTTGGAAATTCTTTATGGTAGCATGATTACTATATCTCAATTTTAGGTTGAATTTCAAGTCAAAATAGGTTCTAAAATTGGATTAAATTTTCTTGATACAAGTTGTTTTAAGATTGATATTTTCATATTTAACTATTTTATTGTCTCTTTCTTGTTTCTAACAAGAAATGAAGTTGGAATTTGATGAAGTTGGATCTTGGGATATATCTCTTCACATAGATAGTACCATATTATTAATGGATAAATAAATAATTTAGTGATACTTCTACTAAGAAAGAGTGGGATCATTCAAGTACATGAAACTACCTTGATGTATATCTCTAATATCTTACAAAGTTTAATTGTTTGGTTTCTACATGCTTTTGGAGCATATTGTCGAGTATGGAAGTTTGGGTTTATTTTGGTTAAATATTGTGTTAGTCTCTTAAATGCTTCTAGTTCTAATTTGGTGCTTCACTGATTGTAGCTTGATTGGTTTCATTTGATTTCCATTGATTGGGTTTGAGACTCAGGTTAAAGATAAATACATTTTTTAAATAAGCGAACTTTTGTATATTCTTTCATGTTTATCTAAGAACATTATTGCATTAATATTAATATTTGGATGGTTATGCTATATGCATTTAATTTGTTTACCATATTTTTTATTTTTTTCTTTATATATTTCATGGTTTGAGGAAAAACATTTATTTCCTTCACTTTGTGGCATGACTTAAGAATCCTTATCTCTTACAATCTACCATGCTTGTTTTTATGTTTTCTTTGAAAAGACTTATTGGTATTTGGAAAGGGAAATTAGCTTTCCATACTCTAGAAAGAAGAAAAATGGTATAACCATTATGTTCCTAATCATTTGTCATAGGACACCTATTGGAATGAGATAAACATTCATCTAGTGCAATTATACTTTTGATGCCATGCCTAAAAGATCATTATGTACAACCTTTAGCTATATTCATAAATTCATCAATAATTTTTCACATAATAATATGAGACCTCAAGTGATTTAGATTATTAACACACCCTTGATTGTATAACATATGAATTAGAACTTAAATGAATATGTTGAGGTTCATTCTTGTACATTTAATAGTTGTAGATGAATGGAGATACAATCATTAATTAGATAAGAGGATCATTATGTTGACATTTTGTAAAAAAAGAAAATGGTGTTATACTTCATTTTAACTTTTTGTGCGAGATATCTTATTATCTTTCTCTTATATACATTATTCTCTTTGATTATATATCATTCAAGAAAATGGGGAGCTCCATGCCTATAAGCTACTAATGTGGGTGCATCACAACCATCCATTGAAATTATTGAGCTTGCCAAGGGACTAATTGTCAAGCATGCTGAAGTGGAAGTTGAGGGAAATGCTTCAAAAAACTAATTTCTTTGTAGGTATATTTTATATTGAGGGGGATGGTTGGAGGGATTTAGTATTTATTTAGAATAGATCATTTTATCTCTCAACAATGCCCTTTTTTTTTATTGATGACATTCCTACTCTTATGGGGTTAATGATATAAGCACAAGACTTTCATGTCATATCTTGGTAATGTTGTGGTTGCGTTGTTGATAACACTCAAATTTTATCTTGAAAGGAGAAATTATAATTTCATTTTTATTGGGTCTTTAGGTTCTTGATGAGAAATTGTATAACATATTCTTAGTATATGACACATATGATCAAAGGCTTTGGGATACTGTACTGAAAAGGTAAGAATAATTTAGGGAATTTTAAGAACTTTCGTTGCATTTATGTAAATTATATCATGTTAACAAAAATCACATTTTATGATGGTCCTTGTGCATAATTTTATGTCTTTGTAGAATCTATTTTCCATGCAATTGGTTTGTGTCTCAAATAATTTTTTTTCTTATACCTATTCTTCTGTCACTTAGGTAAATACCCCTTGTTGGAAATATGTTGTCATTGATGCAAAGGCAAAGCATGGGTGAAGGCAAGGCAAAGAATATAGTGGGAGATTATTAGAATATGTTGTCAAATGAGGTTCTCATTGATGTGAAGTAATTGATGTTTATTGAAGAATGTAACTAGTGTTGGTCTTCATAATTGAATTTGAGTCATGATGTAATAGAAAAAGAAAAACAATTTTTTATTAAAGAAAGATTGACTTATTAAAGCATGGGTTTCATGCTTGGGTCAATGGTCAATAGGTTAAAGCCCCCATTGTAGGCTTCTAGGATTATATATTGAGTCATTGTCATTATTTTTTATATTCTAGACCCTTCTTGGGATCCTTGCGTCAAAGAGAAAAAATATCTTATGTATATTATCCTTCTCCAAAGTCAAGTTCCTAATATTCAAGTCGGACTCTAAATAAGTTGACAAATCTTCCTCAAACAAGTTAACAAGTTGGCCTCAATGAAGTTGTCAAGTCAACCTCATACTGGAGTTTTGAACAACTACAAATACCCAAGTGCATTCGGCCTATTGTGGAGCAATTGCAACAAGTTTTGATCTGCTATTTGAGTTGAGACAAGAAGGAATGCGAAAGTACAAATAAGAAGGAAATTTACAAGAGAAGATAAAGGATAAATTTTTCATGCTAGAGAGAAGTAAAATCATGATGTTTTCTGTCACACATGTCACTCTGAAGCAAGCTACAAGGAATGACGATGCAAGGATGAAATTGCAGAAATTAAAGGAAAGAAGAAACAAGATATTAGTTGAGGACTAACTTGGAGGATGGAGGGAGCCTATGTATTTGGTCAAATGGTCAAGTTTGTCTCAACATTGATTTGAATCTACTAGAGAAAGTGTTGACTGGGTTTTCTCCTTCATAGGGGTTTTGCCCTAGCTGAGGGCTTACATGTTGTGTTATTTTCTTGTGTCTGATATCTTCATTTGTTTGGAATTTATCTTAATGATGAAGAAAACATAATAATAACAAAAGGAAGTAATATAACATCAAAAGAACTTGTCAATGTAAGAGAAATCAATCTAAAAGAAGACCTAATATAGCTGCCCTATATTTCTCAACAATATCATGTGTTGATATGTTGTTACTATCAAAGGTGTTGTTAATGTCATAGGTCTCAATGGTTGTGTATCCAAATCAAAGGTACTACAATGGAAAAAGGAAAGAATAATACAAGTAGTGTTGGCTTGTGATGCAGGGTTCACCTGCTTACACCCACAGTATGCATGTAATATACATAATCACATTTGCCCCAGGAATTTTAACTCACTATCGAGTCAAAATATTTAACCATCAATGGTTTAGGCCCCCTTTATTAAACTCTACAGAATCATTCATTACAATAGCCTAGTCTTTACTAAACCACCTTTCTATCGGACTTAATCACCCCTAAACCTTGTTTAATTCTTATTCCCACATATATAACCAAACCCCACACTTTCCTTTGGTTAATTCAGACTTAACCCATAAAACCTTCATATCGCGCTTTATTCTATTATAAACCCTTTAAAAGGGAAATATACATAAAACATACCTTTTCCACACTTTTTAAAGCCGTTGCATGGTTTCGGAGGTTATCTTCATCGCTAATCGCAATTGCATGTCCACGGGTCACATTAACATGTGTTTCCCCATCTCCTCCGATATGTGATTAACCTCCAGAACTCAAAATATAATTTCCGTGATTGTATAACCCTATCGGTTCTGATCAATCAAACTTGCATGACACTTTGTGACCGTTGATCTAGATCCGCTTGATCTGACGATCCAAAATGATTTCGGGTGAGACACAAGCATGGAGAATATCTGCCGGATAAAGTGGTTTTATCTCTCCACTCTTGTGCTACGTGTTAACCGATGAGTGGAATCGGGTTACTACCCTCTAATACCGCTTACTATTTTTGCTCTGCCCGATAATCTGCTTATAATTTTAAATCCACCTTCCTTTGTTAACTAACACCCGAGCATGTTAGCGCCCGATGACCGTAGATATTCTATGTTATGAAACTAGCTCAAGAAAAGATAGAAAAGATAGATCAACGCCTTAGAATTCAGCCTCTTCGAGGGGGCAACCTACTTTACATTACATAAATGAACAATTCTTGGATGATTCAAATGACAAAACCTCCTTTTTATATATATGAGTTTAAGGAGTCACAATATAACCCAGCTGACCTAACAATAATAATATAAAGCCACAAAAATAACAATAGAGGGATTCTATGGGGCACAATAATAACAATATGGGGATAATAGGGGAACAACAATATTAATAAGTGATGCAACTACAATAGTAATGGGGTAATCACTAGTGTTATAGGGACCCAACATGCCACTCTCCTTCAAAAAAGTGTTGTCCTCAACGCTTGAGTAGTTCTTGATGCTTATGTATAAAATTCTCATCCTCCCATGTGGAATCTTCAGTGGATAAGTTCTTCCACTTGATAAGATACTCCGAAATTGATCGATTTCGTAGCTGTCGAGTTCTTGTTTCTGTGACTGCTTCTGGTTCCAATATAATTTTTCCTTCCTCGTCAAGTTCTGGCAATATTGTTTGAACTGGGAGTTTGTCACCTATAACCTTCTTCAAACATGAAACATGGAAAACTGGGTGCAATCGAGAAGCTGCAGGAAGCTCCAATTTGTATGCCATAGTACCAATCTTTTGCAACACCTTGTACGGACCATAATACTTTTGTGATAATTTATTATCCTTCTTAGCTTGCTTGAGGGACATTTGCTTATATGGTTGTATCCGTAGGAATACCCAATCACCTACATCAAAACTTCTTTCGCTGCGATGTTGATCTGCCTGTTGTTTCATTCTATTCTGTGCCAACACAAGGTTATCCTTTAAGAGTTGGAGGACTTGTTGTTGATGTTCGATGTGATGTTCCACTGCTTGAACCTTAGAATTTTCTCTTAAATATGATGTGATGGATGGTGGCTGATATCCATAAAGTGCCATAAATGGGGTCATTTTTGTTTCTGTATGGAAGGAAGTGTTATACCACCATTCAGCCAGAGGCAACCATTTGACCCATTGTGTCTGTTTATCAGATACAAAGCAACGAAGATATCCTTCCAAACATTTGTTTACTATCTCAGTTTTCCCATCAGATTGAGGATGATAAGATGAGCTATGAGCTAACTGAGTACCAAGACAAGAAAATAATTCTGTCAAAAAATTTCCAGTGAAAATGGGATCTCTGTCACTTACAATAATCTTTGGGTTTCCATGTAGCTTTTGAATTGTTTCCATAAATGCAGTAGAAACTGTACTGGTTTTAAATGGATGTGATAATGCACAAAAGTGTGCATACTTGGTAAGTCTGTCAACTACTACCATGATGACACTCTTTCCCTCAGACTTGGGTAAACCTGTGATAAAATCCATTGAAACCTCCTCCCAACGTTGGCTTGGAATGGATAAGGGTTGTAATAGACCTGGTGTCTTAATTGTTTCAACTTTATTTTGTCGGAAAACCAAACATTCCGCCACAAATTTTTGAATATCCGATTTAAGGCCATCCCAAAAAAATTCCTTCTTAACCCTGTGGTAAGTTTTTAAAAATCCTGAGTGCCCTCCTAAGGGAGAAGTGTGCAATTCCATAAGAATATTTTGTTTTAGTTGGGAATTATTACAGACGTATAAGCGATCTTTGCACCATAAAGAATCATTTTTCAAGCTAAATGTATCTGATGTACTGGAATCTTGTTGTAACTTTCGAATAAGTGCCCACACTTCTTCGTCATTCTTCCATTCCTCCCTTGCTTCGTTTATCCAATCTGGTTGGATAATAGAAATGGCGCACAACAATGCTTCCACATCCTCATCCTTTCTTGAGAGTGCATCTGCCACCACATTTTGCTTCCCTTTTTTGTAGATGATTTCAAAGTCATAACCCAACATCTTTGTGACCCACTTTTGTTGCTCTTCAGAGGATAATCTTTGTTCTAAAAAGTATTTAAGGCTATCATGATCCGTTTTTACCTTGAAGTGTCTTCCCATTAGGTAGGGTCGCCATTTCTTAAGTGCATGGAGTATTGCCAACATTTCCTTCTCATAAATAGCTTTGTGTAAAAACTTTCCCTTGATTGGACGACTTTCAAAAGCAATGGGTCTTTCATCTTGCATTAAAACATCACCAATTCCATTTCCTGAAGCATCACATTCCACAATAAAGGTTTTTGTGAAGTCCAGTGTAGCTAAGACCGGTGCTTGGCACATTGCCTCTTTAAGATGTTCGAAGACCTTTGTTGCTTCTAGAGTCCATGAAAATGCATCTTTCTTCAATAATTTTGTTAGAGGTGCTGCCATTCTCCCATAATTCTTAACAAACTTGCGATAATACCCTGTCAACCCGAGAAATCCTCGCAGATGTTTTATGGATGTGGGGATTTTCCATTCCTTAATGGATTTAATTTTGCTAGGGTCTACCTTAACTCCGTCATGAGATACAATATGACCCAGATATTCCACCTCTTGTACTCCAAAGAAACATTTGGATCTTTTTGCATATAATTATTTCTCCTCCAATAGTTGTAGCACCCTGTCAACATGTTCAACATGATCCTTCCAAGACTTGCTGTAGATTAGTATATCATCAAAAAATACTAACACAAATTTTCTAAGGAATGGTTTGAAAATGGAATTCAACAAACCTTGAAATGTTGAAGGTGCATTGGTATGGCCAAAAGGAATGACCAAAAATTCATAATGACCCTCATGAGTTCTAAATGTTGTTTTTGGAATGCCTTCAGTCTTCATTCTGATTTAATGATATCCTGAACGAAGATCCAACTTGGTGAAGTAAATTGATCCCTGCAATTCATCCAGTAATTCATCAATGACAGGAATGGGAAACTTATCTTTAATAGTGAGCTTTTTGAGCTCCCTATAATTTGGACACATGCACCATGATCCATCCTTCTTGTGCACTAATAATACTGGAGTAGAGAAAGAACTTTGACTCGGTTGAATTATACCAGCCTTTAGCATTTCTGCAACCATACGTTCAATTTCACTCTTTTGGGCATAAGGATATCTGTACGGCCTGATGTTTGGAGGAACACTTCCAGGAATTAGATGAATAGCATGATCATGATCACGAATAGGTGGGAGACCTTTGGGAGTCTCAAATACCTTGGAATGATTGTCCAAGATTTTTTGGAGATCTGGAGAAATAGATGATTCCAATGTGGAAACATCTAGCGAACATAATTATGCAATTACACCCCTTTGTTCCTTTTTTAGAAGCTTTGTCATACCGTTAGAGCTGATTATCTTTCTTGGTTTCTGTGCAATACCCCTTAATTCAACTTCCTTTCCTTCCACAGAAAATTTCATGAAAAGTTCTTGAAAATTAAAAGCTATTGTACCCAAGGATTGTAGCCATTGGACTCCTAGTAGAACATCAGCACCTCCCATTGGAATGGAAAGCATTGGGCTAGTCAATACATATTCTCTCATCGATAGCTTGATATTATGGCACTTTCCAGAGCAATTTATTTTTCTTCCATTTGCAACCATCACTTGACACTCTGGTGTTGGATATAAGAAGCAATTTAATTCTTTTGCTACCTTACAATGAATAGAATTGTGGGTAATTCCTGAATCAATCAACACTATTACCTTTTTCTTCTTTATTTGTCCTTCTATCTTGATGGTTTGAGGAGTGGTAATTCTCTCCAGTGCATTACAAGATACGGTTGGATTCATTTCTTCTTTATCTAAGCTTTGTTCCTAGAGTATATCCTCTTCTTTTGACCTTTCTTGCTCCTTTTCTTCTTCCTCTTCGCAATCTATGTAGAATAATTTCTTCTCAGCACACTTATGACCTTTAGTGTATTTGCTATCACAACTGTAACAAAGCCCTTTTGCTCTTTTTTCTTCCAATTGTTGTGGTGTCAACCTTATAGGTTGTGGAAGACTAGGGGCAACAACACTTCCATTTTTATAGTTGTGAGTGGTATGCTTGCTGGTTGCTCACCTGTTTGGAATGTAATTTAGGAGTCTGCAAAAAGACCAACTTCTTCAGATCATATCTCCACAAATATAGCGCAAAAAGCTCTGAAATTCGGAGCTGAGGTTCAACGCGATTTCTTCTCAAATGGGTTTTTTTTAGCTTCTGAAACGTCACAGAAAAAAGTTATAGCGAAAATTCCACGATGACCTATTTGGAGCAGCGAAACCCTAGAATCCAAAGCTCTAATACCAAATGTTATGAAACCAGCTCAAGAAAAGATAGAAAAGATAGATCAACGCCTTAGAATTCAGCCTCTTCGAGGGGGAAACCTCCTTTACATTACATAACTGAACAATTCTTGGATGATTCAAATGACAAAACCTCCTTTCTATATATAGGAGTCTAAGGAGTCACAATATAACCCAGCCGACCTAACAATAATAATATAAAGCCACAAAAAATAACAATAGAGGGATTCTATGGGGCACAGTAATAACAATATGGGGATAATAGGGGAACAATAATATTAATAAGGGATGCAACTACAATAGTAATGGGGTAATCACTAGTATTATAGGGACCCAACATTCTACCATCGACGGCTCCTTCGGATTCCTCTTCCACTAGCGCTTCTGGTTAATCTCCACTGTTCACTCCTTGATTCCAATCTACACGATTTAATCTTGGCCGCTTATCATCTGACAAACTCGTCCGTTGATCTCCGAGATCCAACGGTTCCTGTGTACTGATACCTCACTTCTTCGTTCGTCCCTTTTCTTGACTTCGCTATTTCTTCAATGTTTTCCTGTGGTTTTGGGTTTCTTCAAGGTTTCATTCTTCTGCTCTTCCGCTACTCAACTCTCTCTGAGCTTAACTCCGTGAATTCTCACTTCGCTGCCTCTCCAGAGCTTCACTTTGATCCTTCAATTGGATTCGATGATCCATTATGATTCCTTCGAATCATTCTTCTCCTCTGCATATTCTACAAAACTCTGCCTGCACACATATATTATACAGAATTCCGATTCACTCATAAAACATCATTCAATACTCGAAACACACACATTTATATAGTTTCAGGATAAACCTCAGTATTATATAAATACAAACAACTGATTACAGATCGAGACTCTGTGTCTCTCTGGCCTGATCTTCAATATCAATGGCCTATGTATTATAGTTTGTCTATCTAGCCTATCTCACCAGCTAATTATCTAACTTTCTAACTCCTGTCTTTGCCTTTTAGGCTTACATTTATACAAAGGGATTCTAAAACCAATTTTGGGTTTAGATCCATAAATCTCTTAACAAAATCCTAAAATCTCTTCCTCATCCCTAAGGATCCTCTCTAATCCATAAAATCATGAACTAACTCCTAATCTGAGTTTTACAATTAATTCTCAAATCCTCTCCTCTCTCAATTATTGTAAATCCCTCATGTTCTCCTACATTGGAGAACATTTACAATATGCCTCACTATATTCAATTAAATCCTATTCTCATTAAAATCACTCAAAAGCCTAAATAATTACATTAATTCACACTTAGGAGACCAACTCCCTTGAAAACACAATACCCCTATGTCTACTAAAATAAAATGACATTATTGGGCTGAATGCTCCTGCATCAGACTCCCAAAGTAGAAAATTTTCATGATCTCCTGATCATGTGTCTTCATAAGTTGATAGAAAACCTCCAGGGTCCCAAACTTTAGTTTGTAGCTGCCCAAATGCCTTGCACCTTTGTTGTTGTTGTATGTCTACTGTATTCTGTTTCATCTTCCTCTCCTTGTCAATTAGGTTTAAATTCTGATTGATCATGCTTCCTACTACTATCATTCTCCTCCATATGGACTGTTTCATCATCAACTGCCATAATTCTTCAATCTCTGTCTCCAGTTCATCCTTGGACTGGTCCATATTCTGCCTCTTACTTCTTCCTCTTTCTCTTTGCTTCAAGTTGTTGCTGCTGTCCACTAACTCTTCAAACTGCTATCGGTTACTTTCACTTTGTAGTTGCTGGTTTACTTTTTCTTCTACTTTTGCTCTTGCTCCAACTTTTTCTTTGACTCCTACGCTTACTGCCTCCCTTTCATCCTTACCCTCTTTCATGATTATTTCTGTCTGCACTGAATCATGACTTTCTAGCATTCTCTCCAGCAATTGAGCATCTCTGTTCCATGGATTAAATTCTTCCACAAAATCTTCTTCTTTCATTTTTATTTGGCTGCTCATATGTGCCAAATTTCCTCAAGCATCTGCAACTAAACCTGCACTCACAAAACAATTGTTAAAATAAAAAACATAAGGCTTCTGCACCTTTTCCTCCTTTAGCAACAATTCAGTTTGCTGCTTTGTTTTCTCCTCCTCTATCAGCACATCAGTATGATGATTTGAATTCTCAAAAGAATTCATGAGACTGTCAACTAGTCTCTCCTCCACACCATTTGTTCTAATGATGTATTTCTGTCCCTGTCCACTGTAGTGAACTTCTTAATTCTCGTTCAATTCTGATTTTACAACCTGAACACTTACTTTTTGGTTTTCCAGCCTTTTCTCCAAAAGACTTAACTCATGCCACAAATTTTCCATCTCGCTTGGAATTTCTCCCAAAAGTTTTGTACAATCCTCACTATCTTCTTCTTTGTCACAAGCATAACTTATTGAAACTATTTCTTCATTCTTTATTAGAATAAAATATCCTCTATCTCTTTGATAGTTTTAGATGTCTGTCCATCACTCTCCCTTTGATCATTTAAGAAAATTAATTCCTTGTTATTCTCTTCAATAGCAAATTTATTATCATAGGACATAACTGTCTTATCCCTACTGAAGATATTGCCTCCATTAAACATGGAAATTATGAACTCCTTCTGCTGTAATAACTCAACTTGATCTTCCTTTGAAAGGAAGTCATCATCATACTTTACCTGGCAATTTTTAGCTTCATTCAAGACATTTCCATAAAATGGTTTGTCTTCTACAATACCTGCATTCATACACAACCTGTCAGTTGTAAAACCACAAGACCTCATGATCTCATCTGATGATTCAATCACCAATTCCTCCTGCTGTTCCAAGTCCTTTACATGACTTAGAAATATTTCAATGGTCTTCTCCTCAATCTCATCAAGTCCTTTACTTGATTGCTTAATATCCTTCTCTACTTCCTCTTTTAAAACAAAATTTAGATTCTGCTTGTCTTCTTCCCTCTTTATGTCAACATCAGCAATTTGTCGTCCTTCACATATTTCTCTTGCAAACATAAAAAAATTGTCAGATTTAAAATCTTGTGATCCTTTAGTCTCACTTGAAGTTTCAGTCTTCAAGTCTTCATCTTCATTCATAACTTCACCCTGCTCTGGTTTACAAATGGACACTTCCATTTCCAACTCAGCTTCTCTGAGTTTTCCCATTAGCCACCTTACTTTCCTTTGTTGTAGCCTTCTCTGCAACTTATGCCACTTCACTGGCTTCTTCTTTAATACCCAACCTTGTCTCTGGCTTTCCTCTAGTATCATCATCAATACATCGAGTTGTTCTTTCAACTCTACAATCTCTTTGTCAATTTCCTCTTGACTCATCCTCTTTCCATTTGTCTTGGCATTTTCTTTCTTCATCTTTCTTCTGCTGTGGTCTTCCTCAGAACCTCTGCTATGACTATCAGTAGCCATCTTCTTCTCTATCTTCGTGAGCTCCTCACTCACTTACTATGAGCTGCATTAAAGCCTCTGCAACAAAATGTCCTCCCTGCTGCCACTTACCTCACCAAGCTCTCCTTTGTACTCGGTATTTTGGCAAGCACTTGGTTCTCTGTCTTTGGAACCTCCTTTGAGAACTTTTCTCTGCTCCTTCTAGGATTTAACTCTCCTGCACCTCTTAAGAACACAACTGTCCTCTTGTTTTTAATCACCATGAGATAATTGGTTCTGACCACTTCTTCTTTCAGTTAGAAAGTCTTACCAACTTCCTTGATTACCTTGGCAATTCTACCTACATCCTTTGTGGAATTACCTTTGTGAACTGCAATAATACCCCTGCAGTAACAAGTCTCCTCCTTGCTACATATGCCTCACTAAGCTTCTCTTCTCTGAGCTCAGTCTTTCAACATCTCTCTGGTTCTTTCCTCAAACCTCTTGCTGACTAACAATTCTACCCAACACTTCTTTTGCTAGAGTTGTTATCTCTAAGACAACTCTACCCATAATCGCAATTGTGGAGCTGCCTCAACAACTTCTACCCAACCACAGTTGGAAGTTGTTCTCAGTTTCTCTTGAGCACTCCTTTCTCTTAGGCTATTTCTGCAACTTCTCACCTCCTTATGCTACTACTTGTGTATCAATATAACAACCACATATTCTCCAATATTTAAATCAAATTAAACAAAACATACCACCTCACCTTCAAGATCTCTGCATGATCTTGTTCCACCATTTCCTGCCCTTTAAAAGGATTGTCCTCTGTTCCTTGCATCTGCAAGTTTTGCTACACATCACCTCTGTGTGTTTACTATTTGTCAGATTAGAATCTGATCCCCTCTGCTTGCATAAACATCTCTACACATAGCTTTGTTTTAATTCTTTGACATAGAATTTATTTGTTCTGTTTTACACCAATTCTTTCAATTACAATTATGCTTTGATACCAAATGATGCAAGGTTCACCTGCTTACACCCATAATATGCATAATCACATTTTCCCCAGGAATTTTAACTCACTATTGAGTCAAAATATTTAACCATCAATGGTTTAGGCCCCCTTTATTAAACTCTACGGAATCATTCATTACAATAGCCCAATATTTACTAAACCACCTTTCTATTAGACTTAATCACCCCTCATAAACCTTGTTTAATTCTTATTCCCACATATATAACCAAACCCCACACTTTCCTTTGGTTAATTCAGACTTAACCCATAAAACCTTCATATCGCACTTTATTCTATTATAAACCCTTTAAAAGGGAAATATACATAAAACATACCTTTTCCACACTTTTTAAAGCCGTTGCATAGTTTCCGAGGTTATCTTCATCGCTAATCGCAATCACATCTCCGCGGGTCACATTAACATGTGTTCCTCCATCTCCTCCAATATTTGATTAACCTCCGGAACTCAAAATATAATTTCCACGCCTGTATAACCCTATCGGTTCCGATCAATCAAACTTGCACGACACTTTGTGATCGTTGATTTGGATCCCCTTGATCTGACGATCCAAAATGATTTCGGGTGAGACACAAGCACAAAGAATACACACCCAATAAAGTGGTTTTATCTCTCCACTCTTGTGTTACATGTCAACCGATGAGTGGAATCGGGTGACTACCCTCTAATACCACTTACCATTTTTGCTTTGCCCGATAATCCGCTTATAATTTTAAATCCACCTTCCTTTGTTAACTAACGCTCAAGCATGTTAGTGCCCGATGACTATAGATCTTCTACCATCGACGGCTCCTCCGGATTCCTCTTCCACTAACACTTATGGTTAATCTCCACTATTCACTCCTTGATTCCAATCTACGCAATTTAATCTTGGTCGCTTATCATCTAACAAACTTGTCTATTGATCTCCGAGATCCAATGGTTCCTGTGTACTGATACCTCACTTCTTCATTCATCCCTTTTCTTGAATTCGCTATTTCTTAAATGTTTTCCTGTGGTTTTGGGTTTCTTCAGGGTTTCATTCTTCCGCTACTCAACTCTCTCTGAGCTTAACTCCATGAATTCTCACTTCGCCGCCTCTCCAGAGCTTCACTCTGATCCTTTAATTGGATTCGATGATCCATTATGATTCCTTCGAATCATTCTTCTCCTCTGCATATTCTATAGAACTTTGCTTGCACACATATATTATACAGAATTCAAATTCACTCATAAAACATCATTCAATACTCGAAACACACACATTTATACAGTTTCAGGATAAACCTCAGTATTATATAAATACAAACAATTGATTACATATCGAGATTTTCTGTCTCTCTGGCCTGATCTTCAATATCAATAGCCTCTGTATTACAGTGTGTCTATCTAGCCTATCTCACCAGCTAATTATCTAACTTTCTAACTCCTGTCTTTTCCTTTTAGGATTACATTTATACAAAGGGATTCTAAAACCAATTCATGGTTTAGATCCATAAATCTCTTAACAAAATCCTAAAATCTCTTCCTCATCCCTAAGGATCCTCTCTAATCCATAAAATCATGAACTAACTCCTAATCTGGGTTTTACAAGTAATTCTCAAATCCTCTCCTCTCTCAATTATCCTAAATCCCTCATGTTCTCCTATATTCGATAACATTTACAAATATGCCTCACTATATTCAATTAAATCCTATTCTCATTAAAATCACTCAAAAGCCTAAATAATTACATAAATTCACACTTAGGAGACCAACTCCCTTGAAAACACAATACCCCCATGTCTACTAAAATACAATGACATTATTGGGCTGAATGCTCCTGCATCAGCTTGAGGGGGCTTGGACCTAGGTTCAGAGTTATCTGTGCTAACCAACAAAACCCTACACTACCGGCCCTTTCAGAAACAATCCGCTTATCTTAGATTGCAGTCTCACTCGAGGCAGTATTGGGGGATGCTAGAACTAGGTTTCTGCATCCAGAAGGCTATGTGATGTAGCAATAAGGTGTTTCTTCAATCTAGGGCCCGATTTGACCTTCACGAACCCTTATCTTCAAAATTACAGACTTAAAGTGATTTCTACGTAAATAGATCTATGAGCTTCGCCTAACAGTTCTAACATGCATAAGTTATTATACAAAAGTAGATTTGGATCTTCGCGATGTAATTAAAACCATATTACAGAGAATCGAATTATAACTGAGCATAAACACGAAAACATATAAATATACAAAGAACGCACATAATTTCTTCAAATATGCTTTATTACTTCATATATTTAATGAATACTTCTTTTGACCCTATGCACACAGCTGCAGGGGTGCACGCACTCAACTGCGGACTTACCAAGGTCTCCGTGCACTCAACTAAAGGAGCCTCCCCCTTCGCCAGAATTTAGAACTATAGACACAATAGACTCAAAGTCTCATTCATCCATTTCCCCAAAAGCTTCCTAATGACTCCTAAATGACTTCCTTTTATAGTTTTTCACATTACCTTACCATGGTCCATGAACCATAGGTGGAGTTCATTGTTAAATAAAAAAATTCCCATCCCTTTATAAAATAAGGGGCTTTGACTTGCCTAAAATCCCCTTTGACTCTTAACGTTCTGCGTTATTTGCATTCTGCTCCTCAAAATGTGGAGACTTTACAATCTTACATCAAAATTGACTCAAAACTTAGACAAAAATTAGAATTGGGGGACCCCATCCCAATAAGCCCCCAACACAAAGATGTGACTCATCCCGAGTCACTCTGCTGGTACGTCCTTGACGTGCACTTGAAGGCCGATGAACTCTACCTTCAATGCTTGAAGCTCTGTTGTGCACTGCGCGGTGGCCTGCCGAACCTCCTCGACCAATTTCTTAGTAGTTGGTCCCTTTACTGCTAAGCCAATGGTCCTTTGTGTCTATTGCATACCTTTTAGTTTACTCTCTATAGCCTGAGAGAGTTGACTAGCTTCATCGGCCCAAGGCTATGTTATGGATGAAATGATTGAGGATTTGTGTCATAACTAATCTATCAGATTCTGAATATGCTTTCTTTCCTAGATTCTGGCGAACCGTTGCACAAGTGCTAAGGTCCACATTGTTGCCCTGATTTCATCAAACTGGAGCTTTCTGTCTCGTATGTCCGCTTCAATCTTCTATACATGTGGATCTTCGTGTAGCAAGGACCACATCTCCATGGTGTTCTAAAAAATCTGGCTACAGTCCTTAACTACAACTTCTAATATTTCCATTTCCACCTTAATAGTAGCCTTGCACTGCTCTCAAACTTTTGGAGGTGTTGTTTGCTAGAGCTTCATCTCTAGCTCTGCGACTTGGATCTGCATCTCAAATTTGACTCGTTCAACCTCCGCTTTGGACTTCTTCACTGCAGATTCCATCTTATCGAGCTTCTCTTTGGAAGCTGCTTCAATCTATATGAGGAGCTATGGCAGCTCAATCCAAGTCTGGGTAATTGTGTCCTCCAGTTCCTGCCTGTGCGCAACAGTTGTGTCCCTATCTCGCATGGCCTTAGCAACATCTTCAACTAGCTACTCATTGTGGCTCTTAATGTATTTGATCACGAAGAGTTCCCGCTCTTCCCGAATTTTTAATTTGGCAGATACTCCTTGGTGGAGTTCATGTAATGCTTGAATGGGTAGCGTCGCTAAGTTTAGCGTTGAATTCCTCCCATAAGGCACTACTGCCTGATCCGCCTCATTAGTAAAATGCAGTGACCCTCTTGGAATGGGAACTGTGCGAACCTCTGTGGTTACCACCAATGTCGAAGGTAATGCTGGTGTTGCACTTGTCATTCCCACACTCGCTTGATTCTCACTTGCCTAAACCACGCTCGCTTGAATCGCGCTCACTTGTACCTGTAGCTCTTTGAGGCCCTGTTGGACCTGCATCAGTACTGACTTGTACTGATCCTCTATATGTCCCCACATGTCCTCGGTGATTGAGCGCATAGTGTCACCGATCTCATCGATGTCCCCCTTAGTGAGGACCATTGATTCAATGTTGGAGGTCTTGTCAGACTTCTGCTTCTTTCGTGCACCTCTAGTGGTGGGTTTCTTCCTCTTCTTTATGATGAAAGGAGATTCAATATTTTCTGTCTCCTTAAAAGGGTCTATTTCACCCTGATCTGGTTCTTCCGTGTCCGACTCCTCTTCATCTACGCGCTCTATTTCCTACGCAATATTCTTCCCAAGGTCCACAGTGACCTTTTCAGGCACCTTCATTGTGTCTTCCTTTGGTGTACCTCCAATGGCCTTCGTTGTTTTGTTGGTACTTGCCTGGTCTCCCTCAATTTCCTTGTTGGGGTCTAGCCACAAACTTGACCAGTTAGGTATGACTGAAAAAATATCTTTCTTTGTGACCAAATAGGGAAACTCATACCATATGCCCTCTGCATCTTTCTTTGCTTGTATGTATATTTTGTGGAAATCTATTTTGAAGTCTGTGATTCCACGATATTGGTTAAGTAACATCGGTGATAGTCATAGCTTTTGGCTGACCATGGTGCATAGATCCATCTCAAACAACACCCAAAATAATTTATTCTCAACCACCTGACTTGGATCCTTGGACACCCACAGCGAAGCGTACCTCACAACTTCGCACAAGTCTGGGTCGACAGTAGGGAACTGTGACTCGTCGGGGATTCTCCAAGCTGTCAAAGAAATCAAAAGAAACAACCATGCATAATGGAAGGGTTTCCCATCTTCCTGGGCCTCACGAAAATCATCCAGAAACTCTTGGTAGAGGTATCCTACCCAATTGAACTGCACCCCTTGGCTGCACTGCGCAACCAACTGAATTACTAGGGCTGGCACCTTGTTTGCCTTGTACTTCCTCATAATATTACTGGCCAGAATGGACATGGCAAGGCAACAACCTTATCATAAATTGAGCTTATAGCGTAGCCTCACAACTTCTTGATGACATTGAAGTCTTTCTTTACTTGGTCCACGAGTTTATTTTCTTGAGACTTGCCCACAAAAGTGCTGGTAGGGTCTGATCCTACACATGGTAGTGCAATGATCCTCCTAATCAACATAGTGTCAATTGGGATCCTCTCCCCAAGCCATAAGGCTCCGTCATGCACCAAAGCCAACAACTGGCGCACACATATTGTATTGATGTTGTTGCGCCCAAAATGAGGCACAATCAACATGTTTAGTAAACTGATGCACTGAATCCTAGTCACCCATGTCATTGGTTTTACCCTTGTTACACCAGACTCCTCATAATATACCATCTTCAGGTATTTACTTGGCTCAAAATGAGGGAATTTGACCCTGTCCACCAAATTCGAATCCTCCATGCACAGTTGCGGTACCTATGCTAGCAACGCTTCTTCAAAGGGCACATCTTCAGGCAACAAAGGTGTACAAATGAAAATTTTTATTGCATTAGGGTCATTTGTCACCTTAGCTGTTGGATTTCTTGGCAGATACAGAGGTAACATCGAGATTGGTTCAGCCTCATTGACACTTATGTCCTCAACTCCTGTCTCAAGTTCTTCCTCCTCTAAGTCAACCGGCTCCATTGGTTGCTTATTTTTCCCTTTATCCATCTTTTCCTTGCTCCTCTTCTCAATAGACACCTTCCTAGGTGACTGCCTTATCGGTGCCTTCTGTGTTTCTTTTGTTTCTTTACTGTTGCTGCATCTTCTGGTTCTACTGTTGTTTCTGCCACTCTGGCAGCTGTGGGCTTCGGTCTCGACAATCTAGGAGTTGTGGTGTGTGTAGGAGGAGTAACAGTCATGATGTTTGTTAATCCTTGTTCCAAAAATTCCTAGTAGATGTCCTGCCAATCCTCACCAGACATGCAACACTTCTCTCGGCTCAGACTTAGGCACAAAAGCTCACAAGATTTCTTCAAGAGGAAAAGTGTCCGAATGTAGAGCAGGAGGCCATATTTATAGCCAAATTCAAATTTGAATTCCTTGAATGCCTTTAGATCTTCCTCATAAATGCGAATTTGGTGGCAAATTTTCATAGATATGCTCCTTAAATGCACTTCCCCTGCTCCCTTTAATGACAAAATCGCGGTCAAATCAACTGTAGCTTTTCCAACGGTCATATTTTGGGCAGGTTGCATTAGGCCCTCCCTTATGGTGCAACTACATTTTCGTAGATTTCTCGACCTACGCCATCTCCCTAAACATTGCCCAACCCTCTTTCATCGAGGAAACCATTTCTTGACAGAGTAGTTTATAGTCCTGCGCTTCCTTTCAACGACTTGAAGCACTAAGACTTTCCTGTTGTCATATAGTCATTTCATCATTGCAGGGGTGGGATTGTCCCTGTATACCTTCAATCTTCTTCCATTAATCCTTCCAGGAAACAACTCCCCATTTAGCTTTGCAAGCTAAACTGTGCCACCATCCAAAATATCCTTGATCACATAGGGTCCTAGCCAATGCATCTGAAACTTCCCCGGAAATTTTGTGAACTTGCTGTCATACATCAGGACCAAATCTCCATTCTTAAAATTGCGCTGCTTAATGTGGTGATCATGCCATGCCTTTTCCCTAGAATTTTGTACCTGCTGATGAAAACCATCCAAAAGTGATCCTCCTCCAGCGCAAGCAACTACGCTAAGCATTCCTCCATGAAGTCACGATCTGCCATCTCTATTACTGCTACGATCCTGAGGCTGGGCACTATATACTCCATTGGCATCACTGCTTCTTGTCCATATGCCAGTCTAAATGGTGGTTTCCCTATAAATTTCTTACCACCGGTGTGTGCACATCCCAGTCATTCCTATTAACATTACAGATCTTTGTTAAGGAATTCTCCAAGATTTTGTTAAAAGATTCAATAGTTCCATTCACCTGGGATGATACGGTGTACTCTTCTGATGGTGCATTTGGAAATCTTCTATCATCGCCTTAATTGTTTCAAAGAAGTGCGAACCTCGGTCACTCATTAGGATCTTTGGGCATCCAAACAGTGGCAGAATATACTCAAATATAAACTTCATAGCAGTTTCCATGCTGCAATCCTTCATGGGCTGTGTCTCGGCCTATCTGGTAAAGTAATCTATCGTAGTGATAATAAAATGTGCACCCATCTTCTTCCTTAGGGGATGAATTCTGCCAACGAATTCAATTTCCCATTTATCAAATGCTTGTAGCGTGATTTGTGGATTTAAGGGCAATTCATCCCTTTGCGATGGTCTTCCCATCCTGTGACATACATCACATGCACTACAATACTCCTTAGAATATTTATGTACCGTAGGCCACAATAATCCTGCTCATAGAATCTTCTGCGCAGTTGCCTTACCTGCATAATGTACTCCAGCGACACCACCTTGCGCTTCAGCTAGAATACTATGCCTTTCATACTTAGGTATATATCGGCGCAAAACTTCATCCGGTCCCATGTTGTATAAGTGTCCTGCAATCACTGAAAAATATGCAGCTCTGACTACTAGTTCCTTCTTTTTTTGCATTGTGTATCCTTCAGGAGCTATGCCAATAGACAAAAAATAAATAATGTCCATAAAATTTTCATCAGCAACTCTATCAGTGAAGATCTGCACGTTAGGTAACCCTTCATCAATATTACTGGGTTATTTGTTGTTCTTGATCCTAGAGAGGTGATCAGGTCCAACATTCAACCTCCTTGGCTTAACTATCACTTCAAAATCATACTCATAGAAGAGAAGCAACCATCTACATATCTTCCCCCCTAACATAGGCTTATTGACCAGGTATTTCAATGTAGAATGATCCATGTACATTTTAAAGTGTGCACCTAGCAGATAATGCCTAAATTTTTGTAGTGCATATACCATGGCCAATCCTTCTCATTCTATGGTTGAATAGTTTCTCTCTACCTTAGATAGTTTCCTACTTGCAAATGCAATCATATGGTCAATATCTCCTTCACCTGGTTGAGTTAAAACAACTCCCAATGCTATACAAGATGCATCCACATGCACATGAAATTCCTTCTTCCAATCTAGGAATACTAAGATTGGTGCGGTAACCATCTTCTCCTTAAGAATAACCAAGCTCTTCTAATAGTTGTCATCCCAGAAAAAACATAGAATCTTTCTCCAAAACTCTTTCCATTGGCGCAATTATCTGCGCATATGCCTTTATAAACTTCCTGTAATACCTCGTGTAACCCAAAGTTGTGCGTAGATGCGTTACATTCCTGGGTGGATCCAGATTGATAATTACAACGATCTTGGTAGGGTCTACCATCAATCCCTACTTACATATGACATGTCCCAACAATATTCCATAAGGTACATAGAAAATACATTTCTTCAAATTCAAGGAAATTTGATACTTCTTGCATGTATCCAACATTAGGCATAGACTAGAAACATGTTTCTTAACTAACCCAAATACTGTCCAATCGTCAAAGTAGACCTCCAAAAACTTGTGAATAAATTCCTTGAATGCTGTGACTACCACCCTTGAAAATATTGCAGGAGAATTTTTCAGTCCGAAAGGCATAACTGTATATTGGAATGAACCCCACTCTGTAGCGAAGGTAGTCTTGCTTCTATCCTCCAATGTAATCTTAATTTGGTGATATCTCGAAAATCCATCTGTGAACGAATAAGCCTCCTGTCCACCAACGTTTTCTAGAACTTCATCTATAAAAGGCATAGGAAAGGGGTCATGCACACATGCATCATTTAACTTCCGCAGATCTACGCAGATCCTTATATCACCCTTTGTTTTCTTTTCCTAGACCACCATTGGACTGACCCATTCTAATTCTTCTATTGGCTCAATTATACCTGCCGCGAGCATCTTATCCAACTCTTCTCTTACCTTTTCCTTGTACTTGGGATTCAGTCGATATGGGTGCTTCTTAACCGGTTTCACATCTGGCTTTAAATTGATCTTCATCATACCCAAATCACCTACTATACCCTTCAATTCAAAGAACTTTGTTGGAAATAAGTCCTGATATTCGTGCAATAATTCAACAACCTTTCCTACCATGTCTTCATCCTAATAGTCACCAATATGTGGTTAACTTTGGTTTTGCTTTTAAGCCAATACTTACTGGTTTTGTCTTTACCGATCGTGATATATCAGGGATCTTTACATCAGGTCCTGAAACTTCACACAGTCCCTCTAACTCAGGAATATTGATATTTCATGGATCCTCATTGCCTTCTTTTGTAGTCACATTATAGCATTCCAAAGCATGTTATAGTTGAGTGCTCCAGTCAAGTTGCATCCAAGTTATAGGTTCTATTGGCATTCAGAAGATTGTTTCCTTAATCGCCTGAAGTGCCCCATCAATGCATTTGAACCCATCTTCAAAGGTGAATGTCAGCAAGAAACTCTACTTCATTTCATCCCAATTAGTAGTCTCGTGTCGTAGCTCCATTTCCAAATAATAGTACATTGGTATAACATCTAAGGTATGAATAATGATATGTACCCACTCTGGTTGAGGTACCTCACCCCAAGCCTTAGTCCATCAAGCCAGTTGTTCACACGGGTAATCCTAAGCTGAGTACTTTTCACTAAGCTGCATTTTTGTGGAGCCAAATCTTAATCTCATCAGTCTACGATATTCCTTCCAATCAACAATATTATCCTTGTGGATTCCCCACCATCTTGCAGGCGTAGCTCTTAAAGCCAAATCTAGAGCCTGAAACCTGTGCTCCTTTGGTACGTCTCTTTCAAAATGGTCAAGAAAAATATTGACATCATCTAGCCCATCATAATAAGGAAATTTACGTACCTCAGTTGATATACATCGCAGAGATTTTGTAAGCCTATTGCATCGTAGTGTGGAGAGCTCATGTAACCAATTCTACCAGTTTTCTAATTCTCCATCTGAGTCTGATTGGCACGAGCTATCCTTTTCCTAACTGATCTATCCATCCACAATGGGATTAATCCATTCTTCATCTTGCACAGTGAGCTTATATATGTGACTAATGTCTTCTTCATCATAGTCATCACAAACTGGATCTGTGTATCACGCACCTTCAGTTGGATCCAATGGAATAACCACTCTAAAATGGTTATTTTCAAACACCATGCTTTGCTTCTTCAAGTTAATAATAGAATTCATGTCGAAAGCCCAATCAATCCCGAGAAATGGTGGGTATGGATTACTATCATCTACTATTTCTATAACTTCAAAATTAGCGAGCACACTGGCTCCCTCAATATCTACAGTCACTTTATGTAGGCGACCCATCATAATTATCTTTTGTTGGTTTGCCATGCATAGATGGATTAGCGACCACTGCATATTAGGTTTCCCCATACATTCCCAAGTTTGTTTTGGCAGTACATTAGTGTCAGATCCTAAGTCTAGAATTATCTGGTCCATGTCAAAATCACCAATTTGTGTTGTCAACTGCATCTCCCTACCAATCCTCTTCTTGCTTCGGTTCACCTTATTCATTATGCGTTGTTCTAGTAATGGCTTGGCCTTGCTAGTGTAGTTATCTATTAGTTATTTTTGTCCTTCAATTGCCTTTTGATCCCTCAACAACTTCATGTATGTCCATAGAAATGATTTCAGCACCGTGGGATTAGAGTTCTCCGTCGCAATACTTTCTTCAGTTTTCTCTCTTCGTGGGACTATCGGTATCTGAGTTTTAGGCGTAGAAGCACCTGGATCCATAAAAAAATTTCTTTCCTCCATAAATGTCTCCTTTTCTCTTTGTAATTCAAATCTAACATTCTTCTCGCCAACCCTTCAAACCCACATATCCGATATTGATTGTGTGCTTTATACCTTGTCTTAACCAGTGGCTATACCACTTAGCGTGACTATATTGACACTAGGATTCTCTTCACGCGACTCGGATATCATCATCTGAATGTTCTATGTGGGTTGTTGGTTCTTCTTTTCCTGGATCTTTTCTATTAATACAGGACAATATTGTATAACATGATCAATTTGCTTACAATATTGACAAGAAGGATGAGTTGGATTTGGACAGTCACATGCAAAATGTCCTAGTTCTCCACAGTGGTAGCAGATGGTTTGGCAATGACCTCTTCTAGCACCTCCTTCTCATCCTCTTCCTCGTCCTTGGAATCCTCTGCGAGCCATAGGTGAGCCTTGATCGTTTTGTGCATGGTTTTCAGCCTGCATCCTATACATTGGCATTCTGTCTATCATCTAATCATAGCTTTAGAAATATCTTTCATCATGGCCGAAAAATTTACAAAATTTGCAAAATATTTTCTTTGGTGACTGTACAAAGTTTTGCAACATATAACAATTGTCTGTCGTATACATTCCTGACACTTGGCAGATACTAAACCAGACACTTGAACCTGCGCTTGATCTAGCAGGAGACTCTGGTTTCAGTGGATTGGGACCTCCTGCAGCTATATAGTTCCAGTACATAGGGAACTTATCCTTATAGTGGCCTACAGCCTTGCACTTCGTGCACCAAAATTTAGTCCGTAGTCCTGACTGAACCTCATTTCCCTTATTTAGATCATGCAACTCCATATGTAGGCTTTCTAACTATGACTGGATCTGTTGGACTCCTATATTCGTATCCTAGATCGGTGAAGCCTCTAGCTTCATTGAGATCTCTAATTCTTCGGCCTGAGATCCAATCTTATGTTGAGACAAAGGCAATCTTAAGTGTGGCAATAACAAAGCTATGTACCATTCCTTATGTTGCTTGTATCAAATATGAAGTTTAGCTTATCTCAGTAAGCACTTCAACCTATGATCTATATCCCACACAGAATCATTAGCCATTTGCTTGATCTCCTTTATTTAAGTAACACACTGAGCTTCTAATTTCAGATTTCTAAATTCTGCGTTCAATGCAGTCTTTGTCTAAGCCAACATAACATTCAGATTGGTTGTACTATATTTGATATACCATGTAAGTGCTCTATCCTCTAGCATTGTAGACAATTGCGCTTTCTTCATGTCATCATCAATGATCTGCTATGCCTTCCACACAACTTTTTCTACAAACCAAAACTGATCAAGATCCTCTGATCCCTGACTCTTGAATACATGCATTTTCACTATATTCACCATATTGAAGAACGAAGGTCAAGGTGGAGGTGGAGGCGTATGTGTAGGTTTATGAGGTGGCGATGGAGATGGAGATGGAGTGGATGGATGCAGAATCCCAGAAATGCCCTAAACTTCTATTTGGAGCACACCTCCAGGTGTGTTCAGGTCAGTCCTTTCTTCTTTGTTGTCTAATTCACCGAATAATGGACTAAATGCTCCCTCAATATATTTGTCCTGATCGGCTCTAAATATTTTTCTACTTCGCATAGATCTGGTCTAACCTCTTTTAAACATTAATTCATAGGCATAACACCCTTTTCGCACAACAACATTTTAATCCAAGTTTTTAACGATTTCAGGTACTTACCTCTCAGACCCTTAAATAATCGACATTCAACTTTATTATAAGATACATATGTGTCAATGAAAATTCAGTGATGAAACCGCCCAAAATACTATCGATCCAATAGTCGAGAGCCCTTGCAACCTTTTAATCAGACCCTTCAAGATTCTTTATCAGTTCAGGAGTCCACACAATAGTATCATCATGTTTCCAAGTAGGTTCGATGTTTTCTAACTTTGACATCCACTCAGGTAATTCACGAGGGAACGATGCAAAGAAAACTTCGTGCTCTTCTGTGTAGATATATCTCTGTAGCCACCTCTCTTTTGACCAGCGTGAATTCTAATTATCTTGAGATGAAAACTCGTGCAACTTCCGATCTACCCACTTTTCAAGTTCTTTCTTAGTTGGTATCCATGAATGCCACATCACACATCCCTCAGATAGATACCTGTCTTGACAATGGAACCATTTTTTGGCTTGAAGGAGATTGGACCCAGGCTCAAAGTTAGCTGCGCTAACTAATAAAACCCTACACTTTCGGCAACAATTCGCTTAGTGTAGACTGCAGTCTCACCCGAGGCAGTATTGGGGGTACTAGAAACAGGTTTCTGCATCTAGAAGGATATGTGATGTAATAGCGAGGCTTTTCTTCAGTCTAGGGCCCGATCTAGCCTTCACAAACCCTTATCTTCAGAATTACAGACTTAAAGTGATTTCTACTGAAATAGATCTATGATATTCACCTAACAGTTCTAACATGCATAAGTTATTATACAAAAGTAGATCTGGATCTTTGCAATGCAATTAAAACCATATTACGGAGATCAAATTATGACTGAGAATAAACACGAAAACATATAAATATACAAAGAACACACGTAATTGCTTCAAATATGATTTATTACTTCAGATCTTCAAAGAATACTTCTTCTGACCCTGTGCATACAATTGCAGGGGCCCACGCACTCAGTTGTAGACTTACCAAGGTCTCTGCACACTCAACTGCAGGAGCCTTCCCCTTCACCAGAATACAGAACTACAGACACAATAGACTCAAAGTCTCATTCATCCTCTTCCCAAAAAGCTTCTTAATCACTCTTAGATGACTTCCTTTTATAGTTTTTCACATTACAATACCATGGTCCACGAACCATGGGTGAAGTTCATTGTTTAATCAAAATAGCCCATCCTTTTACAAGATAAGGGGTTTGACCTGCCTAAAAGCCCCTTTGACTCTTAACGTTCCGCGTTATTCGCCCTCCGCTCCTCAAAATGCGGAGACTTTACAATATTACATCAAAATTGACTCAAAACTTAGACAAAAATTAGACCTCAGGGGCCCCATCCCAATAAGAAGAAGGAATATCAACACATGTATGGAAAAGGTGTTGTAAATCTCAGGTGTTTCCAAGCAGATTGGTGAAAAATAGTGGTGGAGAAAATTGGTGAAGATACAAGAAATTTGGAGCCATTTCTTGTATGGAGAATAAACATAATTGCAGTTGGGACCCTCTTATATCGAAAGAGCTCTAAAAGAGATTTCCAATGGTATGTGGAAGATCAAGAATGACCTCCTATATTTAAAGTTATGGATAGTCAAAGTTAGGACCATAAAAGTCAAAGTTTATAGAGCTATTAGTGGTGGAGGACCCCTTGGCACATGTTACATTTGGCGCACAACAAAACATACTGAAGATATTTAGTGGAGTAGCCAAACCCAAGAGTTGGGCATCCGTGGTTATGATAACAATGCAGTGGAAGCATTTGTTATTAGCAAAATTTAAAGTGGGAGGTACCACTTGACACCTAAGCCCATGAGACTAACCTTGGAAGGTTTGAAAGGGCACACGAGTACTGAAGTGTGGAATGACGATGACCATGGATGACGCAATCTCAATGGGAGTACCCTAGAAGGTTTCAAATACACGCAGAAGGTAGAGGCCCGATATGGCGAAAAATGGGCAATGTGGTAGTATTGTAGTAGAAATCCCTAGGATCCTTAAAACTATTATATAAAGTGGTTGGACCCTTTAATATTTAATGAAGGAATTTGGCGCAAAACTAAGGCTCGAGACCCCTTTCCTCTCTCCTCTTTGATAAGTGTGTGGAAACTTTTGATTGGATCGTACAAAAAACATGGCATACACAAGTGGATGATTATGTCACCATGACATTAGTGCAAAGGACACGTGGTAGGAAAATTCAATGTTTTTAGGTATCCTAGTGGGCTAAACTTGGGTGACATGTGTCACAGTCTGGAGTCACCACATGGAAGGGATGATGTAGCACGACATCATCTCGTAGTCTTGATCCCAGAAGGCTTTGATTGATGCATAGAGAAGGATCTGTAGGCTGAATGAACATCGAGTGTACGTGGTGGTTGTCAAAGGCAATGCAACTTGAATTTTTGTTTATTGGTTATTGAAAGAAGTGAGAGGACCCACAGTGACAACTCATCCCTGTCCCTAAACCCCAAAGGTAATATATCTTACCGTAGGAAATGAATGAAGGGTTGATAGAGTGCAGGTATGACTTGACAACTAAAAATGGCAGAGAAGAACTGATGACAATGGTTTAGGGTGGCCCCACCAACACGTAATCCTGTAAGGCAAGTCTCGGAGGGAAAAAAAAGGTGCACAAAGGATATAATCTAGGGGCTAAAAGCAAAATCACCAAGGCTAGTTGTATGTAGAGTTTATGACCAAGTGCATCATAAGGTTTTCCATGTAAAATAAGCCCTCATGGCTTAAGGTGCAGTGGGCCAAGTGAGGACTTGCTATGTAGTGTTTTTATGAATAAAGTTGTTTGGTCTGTGTATTATAACCTAAATCATGGAACTGGTCGACAATTTGAATTTTGTCATTTAGCGGAGCACTAAAGACAAAGGAAGTTGGGCCTATATTAAAGTGCTTGGGCCTTTGGCTATAATTAATGTAAAGTGCCGTGTGCACAATGAAAAATGCTTAGCACATTGTACATGAACGAGTCGATAATCAATCAAAGGACCAAGGGCACAAAGATCTGCAATGAGAAATAAGCCCTTGGGGCTATATATATATAGCATTTGGGCCATATGGAAATGGGTCCATAGAGAATATGACACACACACACACACACACACACACACACACACACACACACACACTATAGCAACCACGGGTTAAAGTTTCATGTAATAAAGGATAATAAAGGAAAAATAAGATCAAGGTAATGGGACATGTATTCCAAGAGGAATTTTGGGAAAACATTATAATGGGCATCAATTTTTATTTATTATTTCTATGGAAAATTGATAAGGCATTGCCAAAGGCAAAGAGGAAATAATTGACATTTATTTATGAAAATAAAGAAAAATATAGGAAAAGGAAGGTGAAGAGACAAATTTTCATGCTAAGGAAATTAGAGGAAAAATGAAGGAAAATGAAGAAAAAGGAGACATCAATAATAAAAAGACATCAAAGGATCAATTAATAGTTTTTTGTCAGTTTTAGCTTGGATCAATAGAGAAAGAGAAGGAGAGAGCTCCAAGGGGAGAAAGCAAGCAAAGGAAGGCAAGGGAAAGTGAAGGAAAGAAAGGAGAAGGTTGGATCAACAACTTTAGTAGGAGGATTTTGCAGGTAATAGGTTGTATGCGTGATTTCTTAGATGTGGTGTGAATGAATGGTACGTGTGTTTGTTTATTTGGTTCATTTTTTGTCATTGACATGGGTTTTTCCTGGTTTGACAGTGGTTTCAGCCTTACCTTGCAATTTCCTGGATAACCATGGTGTGATGGGATTCATTCTTGGTTGAGCTTTGGATTGCTGGAAGGTTTTGGAACCAGGTGAGGTGGTCTCAGGAAAATTCCTGAGGGTTGGGGGTGGAGATGGTTTTCTCTGGGAAGCCCTCGACATGTGGGTGGAGACATGCAAATTCCTCAAGGTACGATGAAGAAATTTTGAGGAATCCAGGCTCGGTTTGGTTTTGTGATCTCAGGACCGGTTTAAGTGAGATCGTGGTAGGTTGATGGTGGAGGTGGTTTAACATTTGAATTCCCTGGTTGATTATGTCTTGGTTTATCCCATGATATCACACATTCATGCTTGGAATATGGCACAAGGGTGATTGGTTGAAGGAAATATTTGGTTCACCCCAATCTATGGTTGGGTGGTACATGGAAGTCCCTAACTTGGTTGGATTTTTCAATGTTAATAAGAGCTATTTTGTATTGTGATCGATGAGAACTTGTACTAGTTATTGTTTTGATTTTATGGATGACTTGTCATGGTTAGTATTCTGGTTATAAGCATGGTTTTATGATGTGCTCTGGCTATGGCTCTTGTTCATGTTTTGATATGTACTTGAATGATTGATGAATGCATGGGATAACAAGTGTTGTTGCAACTATTTGAGAGGGAATTAGACCTTGTTGGTGATTCTCATATGAATTTCACAAATTTATGATCAGATATGCATTCATGACATGTATCTCACATGTTTACCATATTTTTGATGGAATGTATATCATTTTCTAGGAAGTCTAGGTCAATTTATTGCTTCAAGTTTGAATTTTGGAATTTATATCACTTTAATTATGATTCTAGAAAGTTACAAGCAGTTATGGGTAGTGATCTAGAGACTAGCCCGAAAAATTGGCTCAAATCTCGAAATTGTTGGCACAAAAATGGGGAAATTAGGTTATAACTGCATGGAAAAATTCTTGTGAATGCAGTTGAGGCCTCATAGCTACACTCTTTCCTTGTTGTGTGTACAATTTGGGATTAGTCTTGTGAAAATGAAGTTCCAGCTCTGGATTTGGTCATGAGAGGTTGTGCACTGACTTTTGGGTGATTTAGTGCTCCTGAGGGGTATCAATAACTTTTTGGATTGTAGGCCCCACTTATGTAACTAGAACTTGGAGAGTGGGTCATGTCATAGTAGCACTCAACCTCACATTTACCCCGAGAGCTTGTAAAAGTGGTTAAATGATGGGAGGGGTGGTTACAGGTTAGTATTAGAGCTTCCAGGTTCAAACACTTGGATTGAATGGGTTAGATGTGATTGTTATGCATGCATGTCAGTCATATGCATGCATCACAATGGCTATGGTTAGTGTGTATATAGTTAATGTTACAGGTTGTGTTATCATGCATGATGTGAGAGGTTGATATGTTGGTGTCATTATATATATATATATATATATATATATATATATATATATATATATATATATATATATATATATATATATATATATATATATATATATATATATATATATATATATATATATATATATATATATATATATATATATATATATATATATATATATATATATATATATAGTTCTTATATAGACTGATTTGTGCAGACAAGATAGCCTCCCCTAAACTTCACTAAGATATGTTTTATTATGTTTATATTTGGTTTATCTAACATGGTATGTTTGCAGGAAGAAGAAGATCAAATATGACAAGAAAAATGGTGGATTACATCTCACGTGACAATCATTATAGATCAACTGAGAAATAAGGAGATGAGTACTCTTCTTATATTATAGATACACTAAGAAGCTTGAAGGAAGAAATCAGAAGTTTCAAGGTAGATAATGATAGGATAATTGAGTCACAAGAAAGGCTTTCCAGAGCTCAAGAAAATAAAGTTGAGGTTAATTCATCAATCCTTCAGATATTCTTAGATTTGCAGTGACAGGGACAACCATGGATTAGTCATGGACAGAATGAAAGGACTAATGGGACATATGGTAGCAGGTCTTGATCAGGAAACAAGTTGGACATTGATGATACAGTCATAGGTGGCGGATGGTTGGAAACACTTGACAGGAGAGGTAATTCTTATGGGTTATATTATAGTTTTGGTTTAGAGAGACATCATTGTCATCACCATCATCATCCTTATAGGAGGAGTGATAAGAAATACTTTCCATATGAGTTCAAGAAATCCAAGTCTCTTACATTTGATGGAGAGGTGAAGAAATCAAAGGATGCAAAAGCATGGCTGCTTGGGATGAAGACATTTTTTTTAGTTGCATGATTATTCAAAGAATATGAAAGCCAAGATAGCTACTTTCAATCTCCAGTGGGGAGACGTGAAGCGTGTCAGAGGCATCAAGGTAGAAGCATTGAGTTGGCATGCATTTAAAAGACTCTTTAGAAATAAGTACCTGCCAGAGAGATATTATGATGGGAAGGCTAACAAATTCTATGAGTTTAATATATGTTCTATGACAGATGAAGAGTACATGACCAAATTTCTGGAGTTTTTGAGGTATTCGCCCTACCTCAAGGATGAGAAGGAAAAGGTACAAAGGCTCATCAGAGGAATACCATTAGAATTCAAGGATCAGATTGAGTATGATGAGCCTTAGTCATTGGAGGAAGTCATCGAGAAATAGAAGCATTGTTATGAGTAGTTAAAGCATAATTCTGAGCCTAAGCATGATTGGAAAGGGAATGATAAGGTTAGAGGTAAATGGCCTCAAAAGTAGGAAATACCTCAAGATGTAGGTGAGAAATAAAATGCTACTCCTTACAAGAAGTTCAATACAACTGAGAAGGGACATGGATCTCAGCCTAGAGAGCAATAGAATAAAGGAAATGTTAGATAAATATTGCAATGTTCAATTTGTGGCAAGGATCACCATAAGAAGGTTTTTCCATTGTACCAAGGTGGAAGACCTCATATCTACAGTGCTCAAGAGGCACATAAAATTGGGGATGTTGGTCATAACATTCCTCAGATTTATTTAACTCTTGATAATAGGCAGGCAGACCATCAAGCATCCATTAATGAGATGGAAGGTAAGCTCTGTGATCAAGTTGTTCCCATTTTGGTTGATCCTAGATCCGATTATAGTTATGTTAGTCCTGACCTAGTGGATACGTGTGGCTTGAATAAAGAAGTGCGTGCAGAGTCTTGGTTGGTGCAATTAGCTACAAATAACAAGAAAATTGTTCATCATTGGGTGAGAGCTTGTGTATTTAAGCTAAATGGTATGCCTACATCAACACATATAATTTTGCTTCCATTGGGTTCATATATATGCTTTTTGGTATGGATTGGTTGTTTACTCACAGGACCAAGGTATATTGGTATGAGAAGACTATTGAGTGTTTGGATGATGATGGAGAAAATAAATTCTTGTAGGGTAAGAAGAAGCATACGTCAGCGAGAATGGTTACAACTATGCATGATAAACGTAGTTGTAGGAAAGGGTGTGTAATTATTTTTTGTCAAACACATACATGGCGCAGGTAGAATATGAATGATAAACATTGAGTTTCATTTATTATTCACAATGATACATATTTATAATACATAGAAGTGACCCTTGGTTTCATATTCCAAGTGGTCCCTTGGATTCCCTTTGGTTGTTCAAATTCCACACCAACCCTTAGAGGATTAGGTGTCCAACATTCCCCCCTTTAATCTGAAGGGGTATGTATGAGTCCAAGAAGAGAGATGTAATACAATATGTGAAAAAATGCATGGAAGCACTAGGATGAATGTGCTCTCTGAAATGTTGGTATAAGGGGGTGGTTTAAGGATGACCACCAACATTGGAACGCTTAGTGCAGTTCCCGGAACTCTTCCAAATCTGCCATGAAGCTGAGATATTCTGCTAGAGGAAGTGATCCTAAAGTTTTTAAGAGGGAAATATTCAACCTTGAAAGGGAGGTCTCACCCACATAAAAAGGGAGAACCTTAACCTGAAAAGGGGGGTCTCAACCTGTGATGGTTTAAGGATTACCACCAACTTTGGAATGCTTAATGCAATTCCTGGAACTCTTCCAAAACTGGAAAGAAGCTGAAGTATTCTGCTAGAGGAAGTGCCCCCAATTCTTTGAAGAGGCATCACCAACTAAAGGCATGCTAAGGGGCATCTTTGTCTCTGGCTACGACTCTGAATATGATATGGCAGGTTGTGTCTCACGCTTGCTTGATGTGGCTTTGAATCTTGTAGATGACCATCACTTCCCCCCTGTCAGATATAAGGTGAGATGATGGAGAAAACTCAACTGCAATATTGTTCAATACTCTAGAAGAAGTTATGAAATATGACTGAAATATCTTCTTGGTTGTTGAAGCCCAATGCCAAGAAGCGATCCATCCAAGATGAATCTTTGTTCTTGTAGGAGGCTTGTTTTTGAAGCATCTATTTGAGGAATGACTGGTTTTATGACAATGCTTACATGGATGACGATCAAAACAATGATCTTTCATATGGCCAACTCTTTTACAATGTTGGTATTTCACATTCTGTTGTTGTTGCTGTGGAAGAGGAGAAGAATCTGGAATAGCTGAAGATGAATTATCATGAAGAAATCCAGCACTCTGAAACTGGATGGGCTTTGAGTAATCTAGAATATGAAAGGAAACCTCCTTTTCATATCCAATACTGGTTCTGTGCTTGTTATGGACAAGCTCTTCCCAAGGTCTGATGACTGACTTGGAAAGTGCAGACTGAATTTCTGCATCTGCATGTACAACTACTCCTAAGAGGGGCTCAATGATCTGATCAATTTATGGTTGTTTATGGGAGTGTGTCTCAAACAAAGAATTGTCCTGAACAAAGACATGTTTAGAATCATGACTATACTTTTGTAACTCCTCTTGCTATAGCTGTGATTCAAGCTACAAAAATCAATTTTGTCTTGTGCATTTTGCAGACAAGTCTGAATGTCTGAAAGAGAGGCTTTTCTAATTTTAACTGTGCTGTCAGCAGTGGACTTGATTAGAGTTTTCAGTAACTCTAATACATTGTCAATTTGAGCCATTTAAAAAATTAAAAAAGTTTCTTAGTAGTTTGGTAACTCCACCCTCTTTCCTATGAAAAATCCATCGCAACTTCCTTTTTTTTGTTTTTTTTTTCATTGTCAAGATATTAAAACAATCTTCAAGATGTCAAGATTTGGAATAGTCTTCGAGTTATCAATGCATATGTGAAGAGATGAATGGACATATACCACATGGTCTTCAAAACGAAGTTAACATACAACAATATGGATGCACAAAGCATCAATTTAGTTGACTTAATGTACCAAAATTTATGGTATTAAACATTGTTTAGCGCACAATAGTTTCAATGCATCAACTTAATGCACACATATCTACGAACTCATCATAGAGAAACAACACAACACAAATTCAACTTTTTTATCTTGCTTCTCACTTCATTCAACATGAGATTCAAGTCATCTTCAATTGCAAACCTCCAATCAAAGCATATGCCAAATTTTTAAAGGAGATGAAGGGACATACCAATGCCAACACATCAAACTATCTATGCAACATCAGTGGTGAGGTGGTGAGCACTTCGGTCTACATTCCAAACCGTTGGTTAAATATTCAGAAGGGGGATGTGCTACGTGTCACTGTCTTCCACAATTCTGCACCTCAATTCCATTTTGTATGCAGACAAAATGTTGTGCTGAGTATAAATTCAGAGAAAATTGATGAAGTGGAGCTTCACAGTGCAGTACAAAATTATGTTAAGCATCTGGAACCTGAATATATAAAACCATCCTATTATGTTGTGATAATGGTAACCTATAAATAATTAAGAGGTTGGAGAGAAAATATTCATCGTGGAAGGAAGTCAGATACGTCTGCTAACAAATGGAATTTAAGGGAAAGAAAATCCAGAGGCTCTTAGAAGCACAATCACCTAAAGCTTTGGATAATGTTACAAGGCGAAGAAGCATTGTAACATCATATCCATTTTTTTAAACCAATTCACTCATTTACAGAGATACTGATATTAAACACAGAGAGAATAAACCGTGAACCTCTGGAGCATACAAAGTAATTTGTCATAAGGAATGCATAACCACAATGATTCATCTTGTTGCTTCATAACCACTGTATGAACCAAATTGAAACTTCTTGTACCATATCAATGTGGAGATTCTTGGAAATACAAACAACAGAACATAAAATCACAACCTTGAATAATGTTGACTGCTCGAGGATTCCAGGAACTTGTGGAGAGAAACAAAAAATAGGCTCACAGTACTTAGAGACATGTCTCAATAACATCAATAGAAAATAGGTTGATATTTTTCTATTTACTAGACTGTGTATGCACAACCAAAATCTTTGCGCAGTAAGACTTAACTCACAAAAATTGGTTATTCATTGTCTGTCATTTGGGATGCTATATCAACCCTCTAACCATCATAGGGATTGAACACATTGTTTCAATAACATACTCCATTCAATGCTGAATATTACATGGCAGAACTAGATTTTGAATCAAAGGAGTTGATTTAGTACTTGCTCCTCATTGTGTCAATCCTAGACAACCTTTGAGTTGTGTTCATTCCTTCAACTACATCTACAACATTTGAAACCCACAAAATTTTAGGCAGAAATATAGGCCAAATCAAAAACATTCATATTCAAATCCGAGAGAGCATAGATCAAATTTTCTTTTGATCTTTCCTCTTGGACATAATTCTGACGATCCAACAGTCTAGTTGCAGAAAAGGATGTAACGTTCGGTCTTGTGTAGATCTTTAATGGTTCCCACGACATTTAATAAAACACAATCATGTTCTCAGCATTCACTTTAGGTATCGTTCACCACAGTTCTTGGAAAATTTTTAAGAATTCACCCTTCGTCGTAGCCATACGCACCATTCAACACATAGATATCACTTAGATAGGTTGGGATTTGGTTCACAATGGTGGAGGATACTCTCTCGAACTTAATTTCCTCGACTCTCTATGATGTGGATTAAATCCTCAGATATTCTTCTACGACCATTGATTTCCATGTTTTAAAACTGCTCTACGTGGGACTGGAGAGTAAATTCTTGGGGATGTAATCTATTCGTTTGAATGTGGAATGGAGAAAGAGCACACAACTTCTATTGGTTTGCAGGAGAAGAGAAAATGGAAGTTACATGGCAGATATCATAGCTAGAATTTAGCTGAGAAAACATTCATGAAATGCAGAACTGATAGCAGAACTGCCATGCACAAAGAGGCCACAAAACAAGTGGCTCAAATATGAGCAGGGTAGGATATCGCTTGCTCTGATACCATGTTAAACACATACATGGCGGAGGTAGAATATGAATGATAAACATTGAGTTGCATTTCTTATTCACAATGATACATATTTATAATACATAGAAGTGATCCTTGGTTTCATATTCCAAGTGGTCCCTTCGACTCCCTTTGGCTGTTCAGCTTCCACACCAACCCTTAGAGGATTAGGTGTCCAAAATTTTTGGTGCATGTTTCCAGTGATAAGTGGAAGGATATCAAGGATGATGAATTCTTGAAGAGATATACTATTTTGCAATAGTTTCAGGATGTGTTTCCAACAAAGATTTTAGAGCTACCACCTCATAGGGAAGTGGATTTCGCTACTGAGTTGGTACCAGGAACAACACCAACATCAAAGGCACCTTATAGAATGAGTACTCCAGAGTTGGTGGAATTGAATTCACAATTTAAGGAAATTCTTGATAAGGAATACATAAAGCGAAGTGTGTCACCTTGGGGTGCACCAGTGTTGTTTTTGAAGAATAAGGATGGTAATCTCAGGTTGTACATTGATTATTGGAAGTTGAACAAGATGAACATCAAGAATAGGTATCCTTTGCCACAAATTGATGAATTGTTTGATCAGCTGAAGGGAGAAACAATGTTATCAAATATTGACTTGAGATCAAGATATCATTAGGTGCACATTGTTAGTGCCTGGATCTACCTCAGGCTGAAGGAAGGCAGGTCTAGGGTAACATCAAACCACGCTTAACCTGGTAGCTAGCCCTACCAGGTCGGGAGAGGGCTCTCTCCTTGTCAATCTCAATTAGGATATTGGAAACTAGGGCTTGAGATGACTGAAATGAATGCTGATTTTAGGCTAGGTATAGTAGATTAGGGTTTCTGGTTTGATTTTAGGTTTTGGTTGCTGGATCAATTGGAGAAGGCAGATTGGGTCCGGGAAATCAACTCAGGGATACAGTCATGTTCTGTGGGGTGAGGTAGACAAGCGTTTATGTACTAGAAATGGATTGAGATGGTGGAGTAAGACAACTGAGGAGTTGAGGAGGGCATAAAGAAACTATGAATCCTCTTCAAACAGTTGAAAACATTGAAAACTAAATGCAATCCCAAGACAAAGCACTGTAATTTAGTGTATTTTGTCTATTCACCTTGATTCACTTAGTTTAGAAGAAAGAAAGAGATCTGGATACATATAAAACATAAAAATAACTCATTACAAAGAAAAAAAAAATACATAAACTCACTGTCACAAGAATCCCACAAAAATAGCTGTAAAACCTGGTTTTATTCCTTGCCAAACTGCTGATACAAATGTTCAGTGAGTCCAACACTTCTGCCAAAGTCAAACCTTTACAAATGAATCAAAAAGTACATGATATAGGCAAGGAAACTACTCAAGCTAGCTATCATGTTCGAATCCATGAGAAGAGGGGTGGTTTCAACCATATCTAAACTAAGAACAGGGATATAGGCAGTGGAATAGCTTGCCTCTAAAATCAAGGAAACCAATTCATTACAGCTCAAAACCACTTGGAAATTGATGTATCTGACTTATGAAGTGATTTTCAACCATATTTACATCAAATTCATCATTTACCATGCTTACATTTACCAAGAAATGAGGAAAAAGTGATCTCCCAAGAAAACTAGGAAAAATCTGGAAAATTAGGCAAAATTGGCAAAATCCATTTAATGTGTAGCGCTTTTTCTAGGCCAATTTTGGAAGCCTTCTCGGAGTCCAAATCAGGTGCAGTATAGCTCGTTGGAAATCTTGTCGAGTATACCTTTTGGGACAACTTGAATTTCTGAATTTGGAGTCCATTTGCCCCCCCAAAAATTGATTCGCCCAAGACTGCTTCCTATGTGGCAAAAAGGTGGCAGAGATGGCACTTTTTGGGTGTTTTTTTCCCTTTTGGAGACCTAGAACTTGTCCAAAATTCCTCGCCATTTTTGAGCTTTCATATTTTTCCATGTTAATTCCAAAAATGTAAACCATTTTTCAAGAAGATGTCCCCAACAAAAGCACAGCGCCACCGCCAGTTTTTTAATTTCAAAAATTCAAAAATGTAAAAAATTTCTCCAAATTTCTTGAAATTTGGCATGAATGATCCTTGTTAAGTGCTTTGATGAGCCAATGATGATTCAGCCAAGATCTTGAGTTTATCTTGCTCTTTTTTTCTCCTCAAAGATCTTTTTAGCTTGGCTTTTAGCCTCTTTACCCTTGTTTTGCAAATCTTGTTCCGGGTTAGGTAGTGATAGACCATATGGCATAGCATTTTCTTCTCTTTGTTGGATTTCTCAAGCATCTTCTCAAGGTGAATGTTCACCCTCTCTAACCATGAGTCTCGGTCATCCTCAATATCTTGCTCAAGGGAGGTCATCTTGATCTTTCTTTTCCTTGCCTCTTTCCTATTTTCCCTAATCATTTGCAGTTCCATAATAGCTTGCTTATCTGTCAGTTGCTTGTTTTCCTGCTCAAGAAAGTTGATGATCCATTTGGCCCTCTCAAGGTTAAGTGATAAGGCTTGAATTTTAGCCTCCTTCTCTTTGATAATCATGTCCTTGAGAGCCCAAATCAGTGACATCTTCCTCAATCAAAATAAAATCTCTGTCTTGCCCTTCAGGAAGGACCTCCTCATGCATCTTTTGTTTCCCTTTGTCTCTGCTCTTTGACTGTTGGCCAACCTGTATAGTTGGAGAAGAAGGCAAAGCCCCTTTCACCCCCAGTGAAGATAACATTTGCCTGTGGTCTGGTGAAGAAAACGAGACCCCTTCCACCCCTGGTGGAGATAGTACTTGCCTGGTAGCAGCAAAAAGCCTCCTTGTGCCTCTCTCATAGGTGAAAAACATCGGCACACCTGTAGTTTCGGTCTCATGAACACCTGGTTGTCTTGATGGCCCTCCTTCCTCCTGAGGCACTGATGGAATCACCTGAGGGCCTTTGAAAATCTCATGGGCAATAAAGGTATCCCATGGTATATTCAACAAGCTTAGCTGATGCAAGACAACAATTTTAATCAGTGAGAAGTGGTAAATGCTGTTGAGTTGTTGAGGAAAAGGTTTCCTTTGCACATAGTGAGCCATCTTCTCAATATTCTTGCATATAAAGTAAGGGAGGTTCATCATCCTTACTCTTGTGAAATGCATCAACAACCTGATATGATATGTATATAGGCGGGAAAACCTTCCTTCACAGGTGAAATACTTGATGATGAGTTTCATGAGAGGAGCATAAATGTTTTGCAAGTATTTGAAAGGAAAAACCCTGCTGATTTGCCTGTGATATCCAGCCTTAATGTAAGGCTCATAATGTTCTTTGCCCACATATTGCCCCTTATTCCACTGTTCACCTACATTAGGGATGCCCGTTGTTGCTGAAATGGTGGCAGGTGTTAAGGTGAAAGAGACACTAGCAAGGTTCACCTGGCCATTTTGGAGATGGATAACAAAAAACCTAGCAAGCTCATGATGAAATTTTACCCTCTCTACCATTTCACAAAACTGATAACAAGACTGGTGTTTAAAGCTAGCTACAACAAGAGAGAAAGCAAGCAATTCTGTAAGAGTTGTGGGCTCCTCCCGGATGATCTTTTCCCCTTTGTGTGGTTTTCTTGGCACATGAGCTCCTCTGGATGAATCACTGAGAGTTTCCTCTTCCCTCTCATAATCTGAGTCTGTCTCCATGCTTTTGGTAATATGATGGGTGGTGAAATTAGAAGTGAAGGCAGATGAGTATGAAGAGATTTTGAAATATGAAATAAGCAGTGTGTATGAGGGAGTGAATGGTGTTATGAATGTGGAATAAGGATTTGATAGTGAAGTGGATGTAGTGAAAGTGTAGGGTATGGGAGTTAGGGTTTGGGAATAGGGTATAGGGCTAGGGTTTGGTAAGGAGAGGGGGGTTTTGGGGAGTGGGTTTTGATGACTGAGGGAGAGGGAATGGGATTTAGAAAACTCAATATGTATGGAGTAAGGAAGAAGAGAAAATGACCCTTTAATCACTTGTAAGAGATGATTTAGCAATTAGTTAGGGTTTGTGTTCACCATTTAGCTAGGGTTTTCTCTAAAGGAAACCAAACACACTCAAGTAGCCAAGCATAACTTTCCTGAGCATGGAGAGGTGATATACTTACTTGGAACATGCATCAATTGTTTTTCTAGGAAGTTTGGAAGTGATTTGAAGCGATTCTGGCTTCTCTAACAGGTGCGCAGTGCACTTTTAATGCGCAATGCCAGACCAAAATGTAACTGTAAACCTGCAATAGGTGCGCAGCGCCAACAAGATGTCTCGATTTTTCCCCTGTTTTGTCTTCTTTACTCAAAATCGTGATTTTCTCCCTTTGGCTCTTTCAATTCAACAATGAAGACATAAATCACATGAATTGGCTTTTATATCCCTTCTCCTTTAATTTTTCATTAACCAAAACCCACTTTTCTAATGTTTTGTCAGCTTTTTCAAAATGCTCTGTTTTACTTACATCTGACTTTTGCCTTTTTGCAGGTGGACTTATTGCATTGAATTTTTGTAGTGGCAGGAGTTGACTTTGTCACCAGGTCACCAGGAACAATTTAATTACATATTAGGACAATAAAATTACATAAAATTACATCAAGTGATTCTTTAACTGCAAATGCTCAATTTCACCTCAAAACTCTGTTTTGAGGTAAAACATAACAGAAGTGAACTTATGACTCTATGAACCTTTTTATCTTCCTCATGTGCCTGTAGACCTTTTTATTCAATTCGGATGACCATGATGACAAACCCTAAGACCTAGTGAGACTAAACCCTAAAACTGGTTTTTTATAAATGAAATGAAACAGGATGACTGTGAATGACTAAAAACATGTGTAAATAGGTCAACAGGTGAATATCATGAGGGAAATTGACATGAAACCACTACCATCAGTTGATCCATGACCTAATGGAATGCAGCTGATTGAATGAGACACCTAATATGCGTGCAAAAGAGCAATTTGATCACTGATGGAAGTGTGAAGACACTGACACTAACACACATCAAAGAAGAAGATATCTACAAGACTGCATTCCATACCAGGTATGGACATTATGAGTTTGTGGTGGTTCCTTTTGGTCTTACTAATTCTCCAAGAATTTTCATGTGCTTGATGAAAAATATGTTTTGTCCTTATTTGGACAAGTTTGTGATAGTGTTCATTGATGACATATTGATATATTCTAAGAATGAGGAAGAACATGTAGAGCATCTAGCAACAATGTTGATATTATTGAGAGAGCATCAGTTGTATTCAAAGCTTAGCAAGTGCAGTTTCTTTTAGTCTTAAGTTCTTGTCTTGTGTGTGATATATTCATTTGTTTGAATTTTATAGTGATGATGAAGTAAACATAATAATAACAAAAGCAATTAATATAACATAAAAAAAAATTGTAAATGTAAGATAATTCAATATAAAAGAAGACCTAATCTAGCTACCCTAGATTTCTCAACATTGTATCAGAGCTAAGGACAGTAGCATGATGACAACCTAAAGGTCATATAAATGTAAATAAATAAGGGTCATTTGTATTAATCCCTAAGATCGAACTATCCAAAAGAAGTGTCAAGCGTAAAATCAAAATTATAGGCAAATTTGTAAATAAAACACCTATTCAAATTGGCCAGACCTTGACCCATAGACCAAAGTTCTCAAGGGAGTTAAGTAGCATCATTTGAAGATTTAGAAATATACAAATTAAGCATTTACAAGGCCAAATTACTTATGTTAATGAGCGAGGTTCTGAGATCAAGTATTGAATTTTGAAATCTCTATTAAAATATGAATAGTATGTCATCTCAGAAATCCACAAACTTCAGGAGTCTGAACATTTTTATGGGTAGTAAATTCAAGGAATAGAATGTATCATTATGTACTAAAAGAAGCCTTTCTCAATCCTGCATAAAATTTACTTTTTCACTAATTAGAACCGAACTGTTTGAAATCCTTATAAGTCTAGCTGAAACTTAAAGGTAAAAATTTGAAGTTACAGTCTCCTAGGAAAATATACGAAGAATTCTATTGAGAAAGGAAAAATATATATGCACATATATGTATAAGAAATAGGCCTCAACGGTCACATAAATCTGACTTGGAAGGACCATATGGTCAAGATCTACATGCATTTTGGAATTTGTGTCTAGCAAGGGTAAAAGAAGACTTTTTTTGCGTTTTCTACCATCAAGAAAGAAAGTAGTCCATATCAGTATAAAGAGGAGTATATCAAAAGAGTTATGGCATCTCCTTCTTTGAAACCTATAGTACAAGTAAATCCAAGTAATTATCAATATCAATCCTTATGTTTTAGTCAACTAAGAATGTGTATGCAGTTTGCAAGAAAAGGCAACAAGCTCAATAGAATATCAAAACCAAGGTATGTATAACTTGTTCATTTTTTAAGAACATGATTATAAAGTTAGTTTATTGTGTTAAGTAACTCCTAGATAGTACATATAAAAAATCTCACTTTCTTCCATTTTTCTAGGTTTTTTAAATAGTTAAAGATATATGAACGAGAATAAATGATGTCTAGTCTTTGTAACTCAAAGAAAAATTCACACTATTTGTATGTTATGGTTATTCTTGTCAATAAATATTACAGGTACATGGAGAAAAATAAAATCTTATACAGAAAGGAAATCCCTCAAAAGAAGCTTCCTCTTTCTCAAAAGGATAAGTATTTCTAATATATTCAACCTTATTATTGTTGCTCAAATATAATCCTTCCTTGAAAAGTATATTCCAAATATTTTGTAGATAAAGGAAAAAGGATCGTGTCAAAATTAAAAAGGAGACTCTCAAATACTTAAATTATGGTAAAAGCCTTGCCACAAAAGGAGCTCTTCAATAAGGTAATCCTACAAGGTCTGTAATAAAAGCAACTCCAGGTATGTTTTCAGTTCACCAATTTTATAACTAATCCTCATTGTAAGGTACATTCATTTGAAATATTCTTTACTAACTGTCTTATGTCTAGAGTTTTGAATCATCAAGATTCTTGTTGAGGGTGATTAATTTTTAGATTAAATCTACCTCCCTCTTTAATATTTTTGTTTACTTTGGTAAAATCCTAATCTCTAGGGTTCGTTACAAAACCCTAGCCTCTTGATGCTCAGGGTATGTTATCGTTAAAGGTGAAACCCTAGTCTACTTAGGGTTTGATAATAAAATAGAACTCATGATGAAATCCTACTCTATTAATGTTTAGGGTTTTGGTAATGTTATGGTAAAACCGTAGCCTTTTTGGGTTTGTTGTTAATATCTAAAGACCCTAGTTTTCTTAAGGCTTGGTAAATTAGGGTTTATGACAAAAACCCTTGCAATAGCCAATATCAAACCCTAAAAAATGGATCTTTCGGTGTATATGCTTTCGTATAATTGAAACCTTAGCCTGGTCAATTTTTTTTGTATATCTAATTTTGGATTTTGATGTTTGTATCTATGATTTACGATAAACCCTAGTATGAGACTGATATAAGTTTCTAGATGAAATGGTAGTATGCTAACTTGATTGTTGATATTCATGATTTAATTTTTTTTGAAAAATAGGGTATGTAACAAAACCCTAGTAAAAATTGATATTCTAGGGAATGATAACGAAACCCTAGAAGTAACTGTTTTCAATTATTCATATGATTTAGTTTTGATCAAGAAATCTAGTGTTTGTGACAAAACCCTAGTAAATGTTGTTACAAGAAGTCTAATGGTTGTAACTCTTGATTGATTATAAAACCTATCTAGGTTTAGGTCTTGAATGTCTAAAATATGATTTATTATGCTCCTATTATAATGACATTATGATAAAGTTGACTTCATGCTCTTATACATATATGTTCGTGTTTGGTTGTACCTATTGTTGAAGGTTTACAGGTACATAGTCTTCAAGATGATGAAGATGCCTACCTCATATTTGATGATGATGTTGAGCATGATGGAAAGAGGGAGTTGTGAGAACCTTGATGACATTAAAGTTTGATGGATGGCCTTATTTCCATGTGAAGAAATAATGAATTTTTCCGATGATTTGTTGATGCAAAAAGGAAGAGCCTGTGTGATTGGAAGAATAAGAGAGTTGATGGACTTGCCCCCTAGCTACTCGGATAAAGGAAAGTGTATATCTCCCTAGTTGGGAGGGAGATTGAAGATAAATGAATGAGGATGTTTGAAATAGGAGAATAGCTGAAGCAATACTAATGGTTATTCCTGATTGATAAAGTTGTGAATAAGGCTTGGATGTTCTTGGAAGAACTGTTGAGGCCGAGTTTGATGCTATTGGAATAGTTGAAGAAATAAGCTTAAAACATGATGTGTTTGATATGATTATCTAAGAAATATCAATATATATGAGAACCCCTGAATGTTTGAGATAAACATATATATATTTAAAATGATTACTAATTGGGGTTGTGATTGTGTAGGATATCTCCATCAAATAAGGTTGAATATTTTTGGAAGCATGCTTGGACTGGTGGATATATCTGATCTACTTTATAGGGAGAAATTAAGCTTCTTGGGATGAAAATATGCTTGGGAGGACATTTGGCCAGCCTATGATCATGTCTAGATTCCGAAGTAGGGAGGGTAGCATTGGTCTTGGAGCTCCTACCATGGATATGCACCTAGATCCTTGGGTTGGTGTTAGATCTAAAGCCTGATGGTACCTAGAGTGGTTAATGCTTGGAACACACCATAGTCCCACCTGATTAGATACCTTGGTCAAGTATCTAACCTGTATCACTACGTGTACTGTAACTCTTTGTAGAACATATCATTTTGAGATCATCCTTGTACCTATGTATATATGTAATTAAGAATACTACCTAGTTAAGAGGGAGTGTTAAAGAATGTAACTAGTGTCCATATTCATATTTGAATTGATTCATGATGTAATTGAAAAGAAAAAAAATATTAAAGAAATATTGACTTATTAAAGCATGTGTTTCATGCTTGGGTCAATGGTCAACAAGTTAAATCCTCCATTATATGCTTCTAGGATTATAACTTGAGTCATGGTCATTATTTATTATATTCTAAACCATTATTGGGATCCTTGAGTCAAAGAGAAGAAATATTTTATGTATATTCTCCTCCTCCTCCAAAGTCAAGTTCCTAATCTTCAAGTCGACCTCAAGGAAAGTTGACAAATCTACCTCAAACAAGTTGACAAGTCAGCCTCAAAGAGGTTTTCAAGTTAGCCTCATACTAAAATTTCAAACAAATATAAATACCCAAGTGCATTCAACATTTGTGGGGCAAGTACAACAAGTTTTGATCTATAATTTGAGTTGAGACATGAAGGAATGTGAAAGGCTAGAAAAGAAGGAAATTTCTAAGAGAAGATAAAAGGAGAAGTCTGTCATGCTAAAGAGAAGTAAAATCATGATGTTTTCTATCACACATGTCATTTTGAAACCAGTTACAGGGATTGAGGATGTAAGGAAAAAATTGCAGAAGTTGCAGGAAAGAAGAAACAAGATTTTAGTTGAGGACTGACTTGGAGGATGGAGGGATCCTATGTCTTTGGTCAAAGGGTCAAGTTTGTCTCAACATTGATTTAAATCTATTAGAGAAAGTGTTGACTGGGTTTTCCCCTTCATAGGGGTTTTTCCCTAGCTGAGTGCCTATATCTTGTCTTCTTCTCTTATGTCTGAGATCTTAATTTGTTTTTCATTTATCTTGATGGTGAATAAAACATAATAATAACAAAATGAAGTAATATTAAATCACAAGAAACTGTCAATGTAAGAGAAATCAATCTAAAAGAAGACCTAATCTAGCAGCCCTAGTGTTGACGGTGATGGAAATCTGCCAACCAAGGGGTCGTGTTGATGTGAAGTTCAAATTAGACCTCACGCCATTTGGAGTAGGAGCTGCATCTGGAATATTAGCCTAGTTGCCAAGTATTCTTATAGATTTTCCTTGGCTCTAAAATTTAGCAAGAGAGGAACGCGTGGTGCCTTCAGAAAGAAAGAAGGTGTGCCTGGTGAGTGTTCAGTTGTAGGTGTGCCAAATTTCTTCTACTGTGGAGGGAAAGAGTAAAGTGAGCCTCTAAGAGAGAGGTAATAGTACCACCCAAGAAGAGACATAGGAAAACAAGAGGGATCCATCTAACATCCAACGAAATAGTCCACAAAAGATGCGACGATCATTAAAACCAATCAATAAGAAAGATCTATCTAGCATCCTGTGGAATAGTACACAAGGATAGGACAGTAATAACAACCATTACAACACATTCTCAATAAGATAAGTACTAAAATAATCAAAATAGTTCAACTACTTTAGCAAAGATGAAAATAAACATGAAATACAAACATTTGTAGAATAGTCTTATAAATATTCATAATCCATGCATGAAGAACATGTCGACAATGACAACTTTTTTTATTAAGTAAAAATTCCAAGGCACATGTATACAATGAACATCACTATCTCCAATAGTGGATTGTTGGATCCACTCCTTTCTCCTAAAAAGAACTAGTTTGTCTCTATAATTCCTTGTGGGAAGAGCCAAGGTGAAAAGTCCTTTGCTCTTACAATGAGGGTATATATATATAACAATGAGGAAGTGATGCTTCACCTTCCTTATGATTATTAATCTATCTTCATGATTGTTTGACCTCCTATGACTTTTCAACTTTACATGACTCTTCATGTTCCATACATGTCCTTTGGACTTCCACTTTATAATACATTTTTGAAACATAATTTACATCATTAACCAAAATTGTGTGGCATGTAAAAACTCATGACATGACATGACATGATACTTATGACATAGATTTCTTGATGATGTGGCAATGTCAAGCCACTGCTGCTACTATGTGCTACATTTATGCTTAAGAATACTCTTCTTTTCACCTTTGCATGGCTTGGTGATAAGGGATATTCAATGATCTCAAGTCTTGAATGGTGATTACAAACCGGTGTCCCTTTGCTTTCTCTTGATTGATCAACTTGCATAATTAGATAGAAGAATGTCTTTCAGCATGTTGTTCTCCTTCATATCCTTCTTCGTCATCTCGCCATGGCAAGATAAGGTACCTGTTTCTACAATTCAATGATATCAGTGCGATAACCCCTAGTCTAAGATTGTGCATATTGATCCATTAACTAAGCCAAAACCTAATGGAAGGACAGGAAAAGGGATTAATGGCTGTGAAGTTGCGCAGTTCAAGCAGTCAAGGGGAGCCTTGAGTCTTGAGACTGTGTAGTGCATAGTTCAAGCTGGGCTAAGGGAGAAAATTATGCAATTATGGAGATCAATGTGACATGTTGAGGAGATGAGCATTGGGTGAGCTCATTGCATAGTTTTGAGAGACAAGGGAGGCTGGGCCATTATGTAGTTGCACAGTTCAGGAGCTCCAGGATGATATTTGGTCTAGCGACTGCGAAAAACGTAGTTAAGGCTAGGCTGGGAGGCAGAATTGCACAATTCTGGGAGTCAAGGTCGGAGCTTGAGCATAAAAACTCTGCAGTGCAACAATCCTGGGAAGCATGAAATACACATTGCACAGTTCCAAGAGGTAAGGTCATAGCTAGAGGACTGAGAATGCACACTGCATATTTTAGGGAGGTCGGGTGAAGCTACGTTGCTTGGTCGGGAAGCTTTCAAGGAAATGGCTAAGTGTGGGATGGGTAAGACTGATGTGAACAATGAAATGAATTTGACTGTGATCACACACTTAGAATAATTGACAACTCAACAACATAGATCATCCATGGCACATGAATAATGCATTTCCCTCTGTGTGACAACTTTACGACAACTTACGACAAGTGTGGAAATTAAGATACACTTTGCGACGACCGTGACAACACTTATGCGACAATGCTTAAATTTTTTGGAAATGAGCATGAAAGATGTTTACATGGTTAGAAGACCTCATTTCCACAAAGATGACCCCTTGAAACCACCGTAACAAGAATATATACATGATGCACAAGTAACAAGTGAAAATATGATATTTTCGCTATATTGCAAAAGGGAAAAAAAATCCTCAATAAAATATATGGATTGAGTTTCAATGTTTGTGACAAAAATGTATGAGACTGACAAAGGCTCTGAAATTGAGTGTAGGCCAAAATTTTGTAGGGTGTTGTAGCAGAGAAAAAACTTGGCAACACACTGGTAGAATTCCAGCTTCTCTACCTTGATTAACTCTTCTATGTAGGGTCTTGGTTCTTCAGGGAGTATTGATTCATCGTGTACATTAATTTGGTATCCCCATTTTCCCCATGAATAAATATGGTACCCTCTATACCTCTCTCTCAGTTGAGCACATCATAAGACTCAGCGATATTATAAAGTTTTGAGTTGAGAAAGATAGTGAAGTTCACGAGATTAAGATTTTCAGAGTATGATTTTTCATCTTTGGCGTTGCTTCACTATTAGCAGGCCTGGATAGCACCCTGACAGAGTCACTACAGGAACAAAAACATTTCTCTATTGCCAACAAGCTGAGATAGTACCCCGATGAAGTTTCTTGCTTCACCTCTTTGTGTAGGAAGCCTTTGTCTTCTTTCACCTTTATTTATTTATTTTATAAGACTATTCATTGACACTTATTCATTTTATGGGCAAAAGAGGGATCCCAACTAATTGAGATCATAAGAGGTTTTTCCTTTAGAGAAGCATATAGAGACCTCTGATTTAGGTTTGCTCATTTAGATTTTTCCCCTTCTCCTCCTCTACAAATTGAATTGACACGTCAACATGGAAACATAAAACTGAGTGTGGGAATGAGTTTTTCCTAAATAGACACAAGTTCATGGTTTAACCAAAACTCTCCTCACGGATGGATTGTATTTTCCATTGGAAATTCATCGACCAAATGATATAACCAACAAAAGGAATATGGATAAAAGTTTAGCCAAATGTTGTAAAGTTACAAAGTCCTTTTCTATTTTGCCACATTCCCTTTGAGCCAACTGAGCATCTTCGTGCATGGCCTCACAAGACGAAAGGAAAGAAAATGTACAAGAAGGAAACAAAACTAGAAAACAAGACATAAAATAGCTAAAGAGAAACATGATGTGAAACGAAAACTAGAATATACAAGACAAACTATAGGAAACAAATGCAGGATGGATGTGCAAGTAAACTAAAATGCAATTAGACCTACTCCTAACCTAACCAACTAGAAGTTCAGGTTCACGTATAATGGAATTTCCAATGTAGCCACCATAATTGTTCCCGACCTGCAATCACAAAGATGCAATTGATTAAAACAAATGTAAAACAATGTGCAATAGGAAAGATAAGAACTTGAATAGGTTGCACAAAAAATTGAAGTTCTTACCTGTTAGAAGAAAGATTGGCCATATCCACCGCTTCTAACCAATTTATATTCTTACCTTTTTTATGAGAACCATCATTCAACAAACCTCTTAAGCTTCCGCGAATGTGTCTCCATCTGCACCATTCTCCTTAGCAAGTGTGAGGAAAGAGCGAAACTTGTTATTTGCGATGGAGCTTTCCAGGTAAGATTTTATGATCCATTTAGCGATTGGATCATAAAATTCATGATAATCCTCTTGAAAACCCAAAAATATTTGAGAAGATGAATTTTCAATTAGAGGCACGAGATTACGATGGGAATCTTGTGAGGGAAAATAGATCCGATCATATTTAGAAGTCATGTCGAGACAATGAGGACCTGCCATAACCATCAGCGAAGAAAAAAATATGAATAGTGTGATGTTGAATGATGAAAATTGAAGAATGTACAACAACTGTCATTGGATATATTGGTGGGAAAATGATAAAACAAATGAAAGTCATCAAAGATAGAATAATGATTAGATGGGATTATTAAAGCATCAGATTCCCAGTTTGTAATAAATGAAGATAAACCAATTTGAATAGTTTCACAAATGCTATGAACAATAGAATCATATTCCTCATGTGATGAATGTGAGAAACTATTTCTTTGTAATTGGTAACACACTACACTAGCATCGTAATCATTGAAATAAGTGAAAAGGAATGCCAATACAAAAAACACATGAAACTAGTCAAGATGCAGTGAACGAAGAAGAATTTGATCCACACAATAAATCATGCATTCATTCGTACTCAAGAGGATTTCAGGTTTGAGGTACTCAAGAGGATTTTAGGTTCGATGAGGAACAAGATTCACGATATGGTATTCACAAGGAAAGCCATGAGCTTCTCATCATGAAATAAATATGATAGATATGATTCCTTCAACCAAAGATGGTCTTTGGAATGATCAACTTCGCAATTCCATGACTCTATGAGAGATACACATTCCAAACCTGAGTCTTGTACGAGAGATTTTCATGAAGATGAATGAACTAAAAAATATTCTTGAATCCGATCAAAAGTAAAATCTTGGAAATTTGAAAGATCACATTCGAGATACAAAACATTTTTCAAAAAGAAATTTTCATCGAGTGAAACCATGCAAAGGGAAGGATTGTGCGGGAGAAACTATATCTGACTTAGTTCGGGGGGTTTACCAGAACCATGAGATCTTGACATAACCATCAATAGAAGTTGAAGTGCCTCAACTCCCTGGAAGGTCCCGAAACTTTCCAGGATTGTAAAATCACATTTTGAAGATTGAACCAGATCATGCATGGTTTGAGGATAACTACTACCACTAGTTTCAATAAAGCCACTGCTCACTGGATGGCAGCCATCTTTGTCACTAATTTTACTGGATTTTTCAACTTCAACAACCATATTACTCAAGTCAAAATATTCTTCTGATCACAAATTCGAAGGTGAATGAATCGGGGAAATTTCGTGAGCAAGTTGATTTGAAGAGTTGTCTTCATGCAAGAGAAGAGATGATGAGGAATGGGAAGAGTACTCAATGGTTTGATTTTTTTCATTTGCAACATGGATAATCTCACTACCTTGTGCCAATTGAGAGGCTAACTCATTGAGGGAAGAACTTGAAGAGCATGGAGTATCTCCATCGCAAGTAGATGCGTTGCAAACGATAGAGCACAAGGGATAGTGAGATGAAGAGGAAGTTTTGATAAACACATCTTCTTTAACCGAATCAGATTCTTGATCTAAAGTAAAATCTTCATAGGAAACCAAAAGATCAGTTGTTGCACCTGGGAATTCATGATCACATTCATCAATAAAGTCATCATCATTAGAGTGATTGTAGGCCAAGGTCATGGATTGATTGAAAGAATTGATTGCATTTGATTCACTACCAAGATTAGCAGATTGAGAATCATCCAAGAATGGAAGGGAATTGTTTTGACATGGAGGATTTTGAAAAAGAGAAGAAATATTGAAATAATCTTCACCTTCCTACTCCTCTACTTATGTAATGCAAATTCCTTGTATCCGATCGCAATTTGAACCGGGAACTCGAGAATCAAGAGAATGTGAAAAACTAGTTGTTGGAGCAAATTGGTCGGGTGGATCACGATACAAAAAGTCATGGCATGTAGATGATATAGGGTAACATAAATACAAATCAGATTTGAAACTAGAGTTATGAACAACAACAACATCTTGTGGAATGGAGGAGTTAGTATTCACCATGGGATTCATGAGCCATTCTAGGATTTACTCCATTGAATCTAAGTCATGACAAGTGTAAGAAGAATGAGAAAATGGATAAGGAATTTGATTTTCAGATTTCCCAAATTTATTATCTCCATACAGAGACACCCTCATCGGAACTGGAAAAGGAAAAAGAACAAAAGGAGCAGTAAATTCCTCCTTTGTAATTAGAGGTGTCTCATGATTCACAAGAGTTGGGGAAGTAGCAACATCAGGGGGTTCAGGTTCACTGTGCAAAGAGACATGAACCAAACACTGAAACTTTTGTTTAAATAAATCCCAATCTGCATATTCTTCAAGAAATTCATAACTAAGGTCAAGGAATTGATTAGAGAAATCCTCAATTGATTCATCAAGCTTCATTCTTAATTGATTGATTCTTTTATAAACATCTCGATAATCATACCTATCAAAGGATTGATAAAGATCCTTGAGGAAATGATGGAAAGAATGGATGGAGGTAGGTGGTAAGGTATGGCACCATTGATTAACACAACTTTCAAGGGTGAGGAAGAAAAGCACACAAGAAAAATCTTCATCGTCGATTTTGTAAGATTCACAAAATTTAAGAAAATAAAAAATGTGTGCGGTTATGGATGTTCCATCCTCACCATCAAACTTTAATTGAGGCAAGTGATAGAGAGGCTCATCAGGGATTGAAAAATGATAAATGGATAAATTATAGAAACACCCCAGGAGTAAGATTTTAGGATGAGCCATTTAAGATAAGAGGTTCAAAACAGACTCAACATGCACAACTTGTCATCTGGCCCTCCTTCTAGTGCCAATTGTTGATGGTGATGGAAATTCATCAACCAAGGGGTCTCCCTAATGTGAATTCCCAATTATAACTCACGCCATTTGGAGTAGGAGCCCCATACAGAATATTAAAGCAGTTGCTAAGTATTATTATAGATTTTACTTGGCACTAACTTTCAACAAGAGAGGAATGCATCATGCCTTTGGAAAGAAAAAAGGTGTTCCTGTTGAGTGTTCAATTGTAGGTGTATCAAATTTCTTATACTGTGGAGGGAAAAAGTAAAGTGAGCCTCTAAGAGAGAGGTAATAGTACCACCCAAGAAGAGATATAGGCAAACAAGAGGGATCCATCTAACATCCAGCAGAATATTCCACAAAAGATGTGATGGTCATTACAACCAATCAATAAAAAATATATGTCTAGCATCCTGTGGAATAGTCCACAAGGAGGGGACAAAAATAAAAATCATTACAACACATTCTCAATAAGAGAAGTACTAAAAAAACCGAAACAGTTCACCTACTTTAGCAAAGATGAAAACAAACATGAAATACAAACATCTGCAAAAGAGTATTACAAATATTCATAATCCATGCATGAAGAACATGTCCACCATGAAGGCTTCTATTATTAAGTAAAAGTTCCAAGACACATGTATACAATGAGCATCACTAGCTTCAATAGTGGAGCGTTGGAGCCACTCCTTGCTCCTTAAAAGAACCAGTTTGTCTCTCTAATGCCTTGTGGGAGGAGCCAAGGTGAAAAATCCTTTGCTCTTACAATGAGAGTGTATACATAACAATGAGGAAGTGACGCTTTACCTTCCTTATGACTCTTCATCTACCCTCATGATTGTTTGACCTCCTATGAATTTTCAATGTTACATGACTCTTCATATTCCATACATGTCCTTTGGAGTCTAGACTTCCACTTTAAAATACATTTTTTAAACATAATTTACATCATTAACCACAATGGTGTGGCATGTGACAACTCATGACATGACACTGCTGACATAAACTACTTGATGATGTGGAAATGTCAAGCCATTGCTGCTACTATGTTCTGCAAGTCTACCTGGGAATACTTTTATTTTCACCTTTGCATGGCTTGGTGATAAGGGATCTTCAATGTTCTCAAGTCTTGAATGGTGATTGCAAATTGGTGTCCCTTTGCTTTCTCTTGATTAATAAACTTGAATACTTAGCTATAAGAATGTATTTCAACATGTTGCACTCCTTCATCTCCTTCTTCATCATCTCACCATGGCATGATAAGTTACCTATTTATGCAATTCACTCATGATGAGACAACATTAGTGTGAAAACCCCTTAGTCTAAGATTATGCAAATTGATCCATTGATTGAGTTGAAACCAGATGGAAGGTTGGGAAAAGGGATCAGTGACTTCATAGTTGCACAGTTCAAGTAGACAAGGGGGCCTTGAGCCTTGATACTGCGTAGTGCACATTTTAGGCTGGGTTGAGGGGGAAAAATGTGTAATTCTGGAGATCATTGTGACGGGCTGAGGGGATGAGCATTGGGTGAGATCATTGTGTAGTTTGGGAGATGAGGGAGGTTGGGCCATTGTGAAGTTATGAAGTTTAGGAGCTCAAGGATGATCTTGAGGCTAGATACTATGCAATGCCTAGTTAAGGCCAGGCTAGGAGGAGGAATTACGCAATTCTCGGAGTCAAGGTCAAGGCCTAAGCACAAAAACTATACAGTGCAATCATCCTAGGAGGAAATAACTGCACATTACATAGTTCCAAGAGGCAAGGTCACATCTAGAGGACTGAGACTACACAATGCGTAGTTTAGGGAGGCCAGGTGAAGCTAGGTTGCTTGGCAGGGAAGTTTTCCTGAATATGACTAAGTGTGGGATGGGTGAGACTGATGTGAATAATGATAAGACTTCGATTATGATCACACACTTATAATACTTAACGAATCAACAACATATATCATCCATGACAAATGAATAATTCATTTCCCTTTGTGTGACAACTTTATGCCAACTTACAAGAAGTGTAACACTTAAGATACACTTTGAGACGACTGTGGCGAAACTTGTGTGATAGTGCTTAAAACTTTTGGAAATGAGCACAACAGATGTTTACATGGTTATGAAAACTCAATTACAAACATATGACCTCTTGAAACCACTAGAACATGCTTATATACATGATGTGAAAACTAACATGCGAAAAGACGATATTTTTCCTATATTGCAAAAGGGACAAAAGCTCCTCAAGAAAATAAATGGAATGAGTTTCAATGTTTGCGACGACAATGTATAAGACCGAGGAAGGATCTGAAATTAAGCATAGGAGAAATTTGGAGGGTGTTGTAGCAACGAGAGCACCTAGATTTCTCAAAAATGTCATGTGTTGATATGTTATTACTATAAAAGTTGTTGTTGATGTCATAGGTGTTAATGGTTGTGTGTCCAAATCAAAGTTACTCCAATGGAAAAATAAAATAATACTACAAGAAGAAGGAAGACCAACACATGTATGGAAAAGGTGTTGTAAAGCTCAAGTGTTTCCGAGTAGATTGGTGAACAATAATGGTGGAGCAAATTGGTAAAGGTACAAGATATTTGGAGCCATTTCTTGTATGGAGAATCAGCTAAAATGTAGTTGGGACTCACTTAGATGGAAATAGATCTAAAATAACTTTCCAATGGTATGTGGAAGATCAAGAATGGCCTCCTGTATTGAAAGTTATAGATAGTCAAAGGCAGGACCATAAATGTCAAAGTTTATAGATCTATTAGTAGTGGAGGATCCCTTGGCACATGTTAAGTTTGGTGCACAACCAAACAACCCAAGATATTTAGCGGAGCATCCAAACCCAAGAGTTGGGTATTCATGGCTATGACAAAAATGCAGTGGCAGGCTTTGTTATTGGCGAAAGTTAAATTGGGAGGTCCCACTTGACAAGTAAGCCCGCGAGACTAACCTAGATCCATAGATAGTATGATTTTTTGTTTAGCGGTTTACTGGTCATAGGTTTAATAGAACACTGAGGATAGTGTTCCCCTAAGGGGAAGGGGTTTGTAACAACCCCAGGTTAAATTTTCATGTAATAAAGGTAATAAAGGAAAAAATAGACCAAGGTCATGGGACACGTATTCCAAGTTGAATGTTGGGAAAACACTATCTTGGGCACTACTTTTGGTTTATTATGGCTATGGAAATTGGAAAAGGCACCGAAAAAGGAAAAGAGGAAATAATTGGCTTTTATTTACAAAAATAAAAGAAATAGGAGAAAAGGAAGGTGAAGAGACATATATTTGCATTCTAAGGAAATTTGAGGAAACATGATGGAAAATGAAGAAAAATGAGTCATCAATAATTAAAAGGCATAAGAGGATCAATTCATAGCATTTTGTCATTTTTAGCTTGGATCAATTTACAAATAAAGGGAGAGAGCTCAATGGGGAGAAAACAAGCAAAGGAAGGAAAATGAAGGAAAGGGAAAGCGAAGCAAAGCACGGAGAAGATTGGATGAACATCTTCAACAGGAGGATTTTGTAGGTAACAGGTTGCATGTGTGATATCCTGGTTGAGGTGTGAATGCATGGTACATGAATTTGTTTATTTGGTTCATTTTCGATCAATGGCATGGGTTTTGTTTGGATTGAGAGGGTTTTGACCTTGTCTTGCAATTTCCTGGATAGCCATGGTGTGATGGGATTCATTCGTAGTTGAGCTTTGGATTTCTGAAAGGTTTAGGAACCAGGTGAGGTGTTCTTAGGAAAATTCCCAAGGATTGGGGGTGAAGATGGTTTTCTCCAGGTAGCCCTCAATAGGTGGGTGGAGACAAGAAAATTCCTTAAGGTATGGTGAATAAATTATGAGGAATCAAAGCTTGGTTTGGTTTTTTGATCTCAGGACTAGTTTAGGTGAGATCATGGTAGGTCGAGGGTGGAGGTGGTTTAACCTCTGGAGTCCCTAGTTGATTATGTCTTGGTTTATCCCATGAGATCCCACATTCATGACTGGAATATGCACTGAGGTGATTGGTTGAAAGAAAGATTTGGTTCAACCCAATATATGGTTTGGTGGTACATGGAAGTCCCTGACTTGGTTGGTTTTTGCATATGTTAATAAAAAATATTTTTATATTGTGATTTATGATCACTTGTACTTGTTATTGTGTTGAATTGATGGATGATTTTTCATGGTTAATATTCTGGTTATATGCTAGTTATAAGCATGGTTTTATGATATGCTCTAGCTATGGCTCTTGTTCATGTTTTGATAAGTACTTGAATGGTTGATGAATGCATGGGATAACAAGTACTTTTGCAGATATTTTAAAGGCCATTATATCTTCTTGGTGATTCTCAGATGAAGTTCAGAAATTTATGATCAGATATGCATTCATGACTTGTAGCTTACATGTTTACCATATGTTTGACGAAATGTCTATCATGTTCTAGGTAGTATAGGTTAGGTTCTTGCTTCAAGTTTGAATATTTGACATTGATGTCACTTTAATTATGATTCTAGAAAGTTATAGGTAGTTCTGGGGAGTGGTATGGAGATTAGCCTGAAAAAATGGCTTAGATCTCGGAACCAGAGGCACAAAACTAGGGAGATTAGGTTATAAACACATGGAAGAAGGCTTGTGCATGCAATTGAGGTCTCATAACCACACTCTTGCGTTGTTCTGAGTGAAATTGGGGTTAGGCTTGTGAAAAGGCAGTTCCAACTCAAGATTTGGTCATTAGAGGTTGTGGATTGACTTCTGGGTGATCTAGTGCTCCTAAGGGGTTTCAATAAGTTTTCAGATTGTAGGCCCCACTTCCATAACTAGAACTTGGAGGCGAGGTTATGTCATAGTAGCACTCAACCTCACATTTACCCTGAGAGTTTTTAAAAGTAGGTAAATGTTGGGAGGGTTGGTTCCACACACACAAACATATATATATTTGGCAGTGTTAAGGCTTGTGGGCATAATGAACGAGTCAACAACTATATATGGCAACATTTTATTAAAGCCTTTGGGCTTATGCATTTATGATTTGACAACTTGGAATTTAGTGTTTATGTCATATAAGCCCCAACACTATAAAATTGGCATAAAATATGCATGAATGAGTTGGTTTTCTAATGGCGTCATGGGCATATATGGAAGGTTGGTAAAAGGGCTCAGTGATTGCACAGTTTCATAGTTCAAGAAGAAAATGGGAGCCTTGAGCCTTGAGATTGAGTAGTGCGTAGTTTAGGCTGGGCTGAGGGGGGAAAATGCGTAATTTTGGAGATCAATGTGACACACTGAGGGGATGAGCACTGGGTGAGCTCATTGCGTAGTTCCGAGAGATAAGGGAGGTTGGGCCATTGTGCAGTTATGAATTTTAGGAGCTTAAGGATGATCATGAGGCTAGAGACTGTGCAATGGTTAAGGCCAGGCTGGGAGGAGGAATTGCGCAATTCTAGGAGTCAAGGTCGAGGCTTAAGCACAAACACTATGCAGTGCAACCGTCTTGGGAGGAAAGAACTACACATTACATAGTTCCAAGAGGAAAGGTCACATCTAGAGGACTGAGACTACACAATGCGTAGTTTAGGGAGGCCAGGTGAAGCTAGGTTGCTTGGTAGGGAAGTTTTCTAGAAAATGACAAAGTGTAGGATGGGTGAGACTAATGTGAATAGTGATAAGAATTCGATTGTGATTAGACACTTATAATACTTAATGAATCAACAACATAGATCATCCATGACACATGAATAATTCATTTCCCTTCGTGCGACAAATTTATGACAACTTACAACAAGTGTGACACTTAAGATATACTTTGCGACGACCATGACGACACTTGTGTGATAGTGCTTAAAAATTTTGGAAATGAGCACGACAAATGTTTACATGGTTAGAGCACTCAATTACAAAAATATGACCTCTTGAAACCACTATAACATGCTTATATACATGATGGGATAGCTAACATGTGAAAATACAAAATTTTTCGTATATTGCAAAAGGGACAAAATCTCCTCAAGAAAATAAATGGAATGAGTTTCAATGTTTGCAATGACAATGTATAAGACAGAGGAAGGCTCCAAAATTGAGCGCAGGCCAAAATTTTGGAGGGTGTTGTAGCAGTGACAACACCTATATTTCTCAACAATGCCATGTGTTGATATGTTGTTACTGTCAAAGTTGTTGTTGATGTCATAGGTGTCAATGGATGTGTTTCTAAATCAAAGGTACTGCAATGGAAAAATAAAATAATACTGCAAGAAGAAGGAAGATCAACACATGTATGGCAAAGGTGTTGTAAAGCTCAAGTGTTTCCAAGAAGATTGGTGAACAATAGTGGTGGATAAAATTGGTGAAGGTACAAGATATTTGGAGCCATTTATTGTATGGAGAATCAAATTAAATGTAGTTGGGACCCACTTATATGGAAATAGATCTAAACTAAATTTCCAATGGTATGTGGAAGATCAAGAATGGCCTCCTGTATTGAAAGTTATAGATAGTCAAAGGCAAGACCATAAAAGTTAAAGTTTATAGATCTATTAGTAGTGGAAGACCCCTTTACACATGTTAAGTTTGGTGCACAAACAAACATATCGAAGATATTTAGTAGAGCGACCAAACCCAAGAGCTGGGTAGTCGTGGCTATGACAAAAATGCAGTGGCATGCTTTGTTATTGGCGAAAATTAAATTGGGAGGTCCCACTTGATAGGTAAGCCTGTGAGACTAACCTAGATCCATAGGCAATATGTTTTTTTTTAGCGATTTATTAGTCATAGGTTTAATAGAACGCTGAGGATAATTTCCCCTAAGGGGAAGGGGTTTGTAACAACCCCATATTAAAATTTCATGTAATAAAGGGTAATAAAGGAAAAAATAGACCAAGGTCATGGGACACGTATTCCAAGTTGAATGTTGGGAAACCACTATAGTTGGCATCATTTTTGGTTTATTATGGCTATGGAAATTGGAAAAGGCATCGACAAAGGCAAAGAGGTAATAATTGGCATTTATTTACAAAAATAAAGGAAAATAGGAGAAAAGGAAGGTGAAGAGACATATATTTGCATGCAAAGGAAATTTGAGGAAAAATGGTGGAAAATGAAGAAAAATGAGTCAGCCCCACGGGGGTAGGCGAGTTGGTAATCACAATGTGGTGAAGTTCGTTAGAAAGGCGGGCTCCGTACTGAAGGTCACGAGTTCAATTCCCTTAGACTAACCCAGAGTTGTGGAGAGGGGTGGGTGCAGTTTCCTAGGGGTTATAGTGGTAGCGGTCAGAATCGACCCTGTGTAATGCGAGTTGCGAGGCTGCTCCAGTTGTCTATTCCTCTGTTAACAAAAAAAAAGGAAGAAAAATGAGTCACCAATAGTTAAAAGGCATCAAAGGATGATTCATAACATTTTGTTAGTTTTAGCTTGGATCAATTGAGAAAGAGAGGGAGAGAGTTCCATGGGGAGAAAGAAAGCAAAGGAAGGAAAATGAAGACAAGGGAAAGCAAAGCAAAGCACTGAGAAGGTTGGATGAACATCTTCAACAGGAGGATTTTGTAGGTAATAGGTTGCATGTGTGATATCCTAGTTGAGGTGTGAATGCATGGTACATGCATTTGTTTATTTGGTTCATTTTCCATTAATGGCATGGGTTTTGTTTAGTTTGACATTGGTTTCAGCCTTGTCTTGCAATTTCCTGGATAACTATGGTGTGATGGGATTCATTCTTATTTGAGCTTTGGATTATCGAAAGGTTTTGGAACCAGGTGAGGTGTTCTCAGGAAAATAACCAAGGTTTGGGGGTGAAGATGGTTTTATCTAGGTAGTCCTCAATAGGTTGGTGGAGACAAGAAAATTCCTCAAGGTATGGTGAATACATTATGAGGCATCCAATCTCGGTTTGGTTTTGTAATCTCAGGACCAGTTTAGGTGAGATCATGGTAGGTCAAGGGTGGAGGTGGTTTAACCTATGGAGTCCCTGGTTGATTTTGTCTTGGTTTATCCCAAGAGATCCCACATTCATGATTGGAATGTGGAACCGAGGTGATTGGTTGAAAGAAAGATTTGGTTCAACGCAATATATGGTCCGGTGGTACGTGGGAGTCACTAACTTGGTTGGAGTTGGCATATGTTAAAAAATATTTTTATATTGTGATTTATGAGCACTTATACTTGTTATTGTGTTGAATTGATGGATGATTTTTCATGGTTAATATTCTGGTTATATGCTGGTTATAATCATGGTTTTATGATGTGATCTAGCTTTGGCTCTTGTTCATGTTTTGATAAGTACTTGAATGGTTGATGAATGCATGGGCTAACAAGTATTTTTGCAGACATTTTAAAGGGAATTATATATTCTTGGTGATTCTCAGATGAAGTTCAGAAATTTATGATCAGATTTGCATTCATGACTTGTAGCTTACATGTTTACCATATGTTTGACGAAATGTCTATCATGTTATAGGGAGTCTAGGTCAGGTTCTTGCTTCAAGTTTGAATGTTTGAGATTGATATCACTTTAATTATGATTCTAGAAAGTTATAGGTAGTTCTAGGCAGTGGTTTGGACACTATCCTGAAAAAATGGCTTAGATCTCAGAAACACAGGCACAAAACTAGGGAAATTATGTTATAACCACATGGAAGAAGGCTTGTGCATGCAATTGAGGCCTCATAACAACACTCTTGCATTTTTTTGCATGCATTTTGGGGTTAGGCTTGTGAAAAGACAGTTCCAACTCAAGATCTAGTCCTTAGAGGTTGTGGATTAACTTCTTGGGTGATCTAGTGCTCCTGAGGGGTATCAATATGTTTTCAGATTGTAGGCCCCACTTCCATAATTGGAACTTGGAGGTCAGGTTATGTCATAGTATCACTCAACCTCACATTTACCCAAGGAGTTTATAAAAGTAGGTAAATGTTGGGAGGGTTGGTTACACACACACAAACACACACACACATATATATATTTGGCAGTGTTAAGGCCAGTGGACACAATGAACGAGTCAACAACTATATATGGAAACATTTTATTAAAGCCTTTGGGCTTTTGCATTTATGAGTCGACAACTTGGAATTTAGTGTTTATGTCATATAAGTCCCAACACTATAAAATTGGCATAAAATATGCATGAATGAGTTGGATTTCCGATGGTGGCATGGGTATATCTGGAGACAAAATTTGGTTGAATATCTAAATTTGGAAAAGTGCTAGAATTAAAAGGAGCACTTCTAAATCTGATAAAAATTAAAGAATAGAAAATTTAAGTTGTTGAGCTTATAATTTCTTGTAGAGATAGGTGAGTAAATGAAGACTTGGAGAGCACATTCAGAAGACTCAAGTGAAGTGAGACAAAATAAAAAAATTAGAATATTCATGGAATCAATCAAGTGCAAGAGAACTAAAGATCTCAATCCAAAAACATCAGTCCAAATTCCTTTATAAGAAAAATAAAATCTGCAATTAGGGCATTGTGTGGTCTAAAATGCGGATGCAAATTAGAGTTTAATTTAATGTCAACTCGGGAAGGTAAACTTAGAAGTGCTTATCTAAAATATATAGATATAGAAAGATTCCTAATTTTTCCAAGATATTAAAGTCTCCTTACAGGAACATATTCATTAAGATCTCTTTCAATAACTAATCAAGCCTAGATCTAACAATTGTTTGAGATCTATGATTCTCTTACAAGAACATATTCTACAAGATCTCTTCCAACATTAGAACATCTAATAAGAAATTAAAAGCTGAAATGAAATAAAACTAGATCTAATAATTGTATGAGATTTTACGGTTCTCTTACAAGAACACCTTCAAATAGATCCTTCCAATATTAGAACATTTAATAAAACTTGAAAGCTGAAATCAAACAAAAACATAAAGTAAATTATAAGCAAATAAGCATGCAAGTGAGGCCATGGAGGCCCTCCATAACTCCACAAGCACACCACTTCAATGGAGACTCAGATGTAGAAGCAAAATTGAAGTATGATCCTTTATTCCAAAACTCTAAGATTACAAAAACTTCCAGATTACAAATGGAGGAGATTGTACTCCTATTTATACAATGGGATGAGTAACAAACTCATAATGATCATCCACTAATCTACTTTCCCATTATTACAAAATATGATCCCACAAATCTCTCAAGCATTTTTAACTACTTTCCCATTATTACAAAATATGACCCCTTTGAATCCTCCATAAATCTCTCATATATCTTGGATAAGATATGCCAACCAAATCCTCCATGATATTCTCCTTAGGAATTGGATAAGATATGCCAACCAATTCCTCCATGCTTTTCTCCTTAGGAATTGGATAAGATATGCCAACCAAATCCTCCATGCTTTTCTCCTTAGGAAAAGGCTTGCATAATTATCTCCTTAATATGGTGGAGGAGATATGGATGTGTCTCTTGGAATTAATTCTTCACATATTTCATACACATCACAAAACTCACATATTCTTGAGATATATATAAAAATATGTATATTTTCTAATAATTAATCATAAATTCACTTGTAATACAAAAATGAATAAAATGGAAAATAAGAAAGTGAAACCCAAATGTATGTATGAAACTGATATAATAAAAGGTTAATGGGATGATGAAATGTAAGGAATAGTGAAGAAAAAGGTGGATGAAAATATGACATTTCTGAGTCCCAACATCCTCCCCAACTGAACTTGTTGCATGTCCTCATGCAACCATGCATGGGTCTCTTTAAGAACATTTGGCATCTTGAACAACTTTGGCTTGACATGATGATGTCTTTAATAATGAATGTTTCCAGGATATGTGAAAGACATGAGTAACAATTTACATTTTCTTATGGTTGGTTCTTGTGTGACAACCATGAATACAAAGAATGTTGGTTCTTGTGTTAACAAAATTCATTTCATTTTCTGTTCTCTTTTCTTCAATAATAATGTAAACACTCACTGGAAATCATAATGTGCATAAGAAAGCCCTTTTGTAATATTAATGAAGCATGCCAATATTGCGTATGAAGCAAAGTGCAACAAAGTATCATTGGAAAATAAATGTTGGTGAATGGTAAATGGAGTGATAGTGGTGAAGAAATGGAATCATGGAAGTGAATATGTAGTGAATATAGTTCTCCCCCCTCAACTGAATTGGTTGCATGTCCTCATGCAACTTGACATGGCTCATGAAAGGAAATGTAGCATGGTGAGGGATTTTTCCAAAATATTCAAGTTAGCATATAAGGAATTGCATGATTAAAGATTAGAAAACAACATACCTCTACTTACTCAAGAATGATGAACTATGCAATAGGAATGTAGCTGCTGGTGCTGCTGGATCAAGAAAATGTGACTGATGTTGTTGTCACTGGATCCCAGGAAATGAAGGAATCTGAACTACTGATGCTGAATCATTGAAAAGATAAACGCTAAAAGTGGAACTGTGGTACTCTCATAGATCAGAATGAATGCTGCTGTAATTGCTAAGGGAGTTGTGAAAAAGTGTATAGTCTTCACCCGCTACAAACCCGATGGTACAATTCTAAACATGCGAATGAATGTGTCAATGTCGAGCATGAATAGAAATCGTTGGATTACCGAATATTGATGTATGCCGTTAACCAATGCGAGGAAACTTACCATTGATGTCAATGAGTGCCAAGGTACCAGAGTACATCTTGCGAAGTGCGAATGGATGTGTCGAGGTCGAGCCACTTGCAAGATTTGAAGATCAAGGGACATTAATGTATTCCCATGATCACTAGCGAGAGAACTTGCCATTAAGGCATGCAAGCCTCTAGGTACTCAAAAGGAACTCTAGTCTATTTCCCAAATAAGGTGCTGATGTCGATGGGGCAAGACTTGTTGAAAGGTGGGCCTTAAGGAATCCCACATCAGTCAACGCGAGTTTGTACAAAAAGATTTGGTAGGACTATAATGGAAAGAAGTCACGGACAAGCAGTGTGGATTAGCATGGAGAGGAAAACAAGGCAATGCAATCATGGAAAGGGAATGAGTTTTATTCAAAAGGAAAACTAGAAGGCAAATATGTATGAAGTCATGAAAAATGCATGGTGTATGAAGATGAACTCTTGCTGGAAATGTCATGCTTTATGGATTTACAATTGGTGGAATTCAAAATCTGCTTCAAAAAGGGAGGTGCAAGGTAGTGGTTGTGGAGTTGGATTTGTCTTTAGAATTTTTCATGAATTGTAGTCTTTGGAAGACCAATTGTCGTCACAATGTAATCTCCTTATGATCACTTGATTATCCTGTAACCTGTAAAAAAAAACTTGGCAGAAAGAAAACATAAGTGTCTTCAAGAAGAAATGGTCATTTCCTTCATGATTCTTACGCAAAAATTTCATACCAAATAAAACATATTAAGGACAATCAAAGTGTTGAAATTGACTTAATCATGATATTAAAATCAATCCATTCTTAAAATAACCATGAAAAGTAATACTCCCTGTGTGGGTCAGATGAAATATACTCAGCAAAAAGATTGGCATTAGAAAGATCTGTTGTGATATAAAAGCATGCAACAAAAATATGTTATTCCAACTTGAAGTTATTGAAACAAGATAATCATCATTTATAGAATCCTCCAAATGTTTGATAAATCGATCCTCAAAATTTGTTTCCAAGTGTTCCATTTTTTTATTTTTAGACTTGCATGAATTTTGTGAAATTTTTATTTATTTTTAAACAAAAGAATGAAATTCAAAATTAAAAAAATCAAATAATTTTTTTTTTTTTTTTTTTTTAAATAAAGAAATCAATTAAAAACTAATATAGAAAATTTCTATAAAATAAATTAACACTAAAATGGAATTTTTTTTTTCAATATCCTAAAAAAGCACACACAAAATCCTCTAGAATCAATGAAAAATCGGGCTTTTATGTAACTTTGAATTCCTCTGCATATTAAGTGTAAAAAACCGTTTTTTCTTCGTGCAGTTACCAAAATAGGGTCCCGAAGAACCACGATTTCCTCTTAGACCGTTAGGAATTTAAGTAAACGATTTCTGGGTTATATAATTCATTCTATTATGGAAAAACCCATGTCTTCGTTTGTCTAGAGTTTCCCTGGTTTGATCGCAAACTGCTTTTCAAAACTAACATTTTTAAGGGGTCGTGTTTTGAAGATGATCTTTTTCTCATTCACAAAATTCTTTATTGTCGCATTGCAGATTAGTTCTCCAGCAAGAGTGTTTTTATTTGAAATAAATCAATATATTTTCTGATCTTCCAGATCGCATGAAGCGTAGGAAGATAGCATACTAATCTCTTGATTTTTTTATTTATTTTTTATTATTTTTTTATATGCAGGTTAGCGTGGATGGATAAAACACTATTAAAATCTGCGACAAAAAAAATGCAATTAAGATCTGTGACAAAACCTTGCATTATTTACACTCTTTCTGCAATGTCGCGGGGGCATTTAGACTTTCGGAAGACAAATATTTCTGATAATCAGGCTCCTAGCTCACCCGTGATACAGAAACAAGACATAGAAATGCAAAGATGAAGCAGTTCTTTTTATTCATGATGATTTATTTTTGGAAAAAAAAACTAAAAACTTCTAATGATAACGACTTCTAATGACTTCTAATGAGATCTCATTTTTATTTTTCTAATCTATTCTACATTAACTTAAAAGATGTTTTATTTTCTAAGTAAAAGAATGCTTCCAATGAAGCCATCTACGAACTAAAAATTCGAACATGCTCACATCAAGATTTAAAAATTTTACATTATGTTTTGCAAGTATGTGAGAATCCTGTCTTAGAGTTGGCTCAAGGTTATTGTCCTTGCTCTCCAAGAAGTACCTGTTCAACATTGTCAAATTCATCATCCGTAAATGGATTAGTGAGAAATGGGGGGTTTAAAATAAAACAAATTTAAAATAACTATGTAAAAAAATAAAAATGCTCCACTTTTTGAACTCCTTTACGAACCTGCTGTCACCAAGTTCCACAAATTAGTCCATAAAAACAAATGCATAAAAACAATTACTAAATCCTTCTAGTTGCACTTCCCCGGCAACGTCGCCAAAATGTGTGGTCTAAAATGTAGATGCAAATTAGAGTTTAATTTAATGTCAACCCGGGAAGGTAAACTTAGAAGTGCTTATCTAAAATATATAGATCTAGAAAGATTCCTAATTTGTCCAAAATCTTAAAGTCCCCTTACAGGAACATATTCATTAAGATCTCTTTCAATAACTAATCAAGCCTAGACCTAACAATTGTTTGAGATCTATGATTCTCTTACAAGAACATATTCTACAAGATCTCTTCCAACATTAGAACATCTAATAAGAAATTAAAAGCTGAAATGAAATAAAACTAGATCTAATAATTGTATGAGATCTTACGGTTCTCTTACAAGAACACCTTCAAATAAGATCCTTCCAATATTAGAACATTTAATAAAACTTGAAAGCTGAAATCAAACAAAAACATAAAGTAAATTATAAACAAATAAGCATGCAAGTGAGGCCATGGGGGCCCTCCATAACTCCACAAGCACACCACTTCAATGGAGACTCAAATGTAGAAGCAAAATTGAAGTATGATCCTTTATTCCAAAACTCTAAGATTACAAAAACTTCCAGATTACAAATGGAGGAGATTGTACTCCTATTTATACAATGGGATGAGTAAAAAACTCATAATGATCATACACTAATCTACTTTCCCATTATTACAAAATATGATCCCACAAATCTCTCAAGCATTTTTAACTACTTTCCCATTATTAAAAAATATGATCCCTTTGAATCCTCCATAAATCTCTCACATATCTTGGATAAGATATGCCAACCAAATCCTCCATGATCTTGTCCTTAGGAATTGGATAAGATATGCCAACCAAATCCTCCATGCTTTTCTCCTTAGGAATTGGATAAGATATGCCAACCAAATCCTCCATGCTTTTCTCCTTAGGAATAGGCTTGCATAATTATCTCCTTAATATGGTGGAGGAGATATGGATAAGTCTCTTGGAATTAATTCTTCACATATTTCCTACACATCACAAAACTCACATATTCTTGAGATATATATAAAAATATGTATATTTTCTAATAATTAATCATAAACTCACTTGTAATACAAAAATGAATAAAATGGAAAATAAGAAGGTGAAACCCAAATGTATGTATGAAAATGATATGATAAAAGGTTAATGGGATGATGAAATGTAAGGAATAGTGAAGAAAAAGGTGGATGAAAATATGACATTTCTAAGTCCCAACAGGCATTGAGGTGTGTGCAGGAGTACAATCGTGTTGGTTGTGAGAGGTGTGTGAAAGGTTGTGGGTGCAACTTGATGCATATTGTGTGTATGCATTAAGGGTGAATTAGAGATCATATTTGATATCTAAAAAGGTGCAATTGGTGTGTTTTTTTATCACCCTATAATTGAACCTCTAGGTTGAGAAAAGGTTTACAGGGGTAACCACAAACCTCTTTGGGATAGAAACTGGCCTTTTCTAACTGGAGGGGGCTCCCTCACTCGAAAAATGTCCAAATGTAAGAAATAATAAAGCTTAAGGGCATTAGATAGAGGCCAGATCTATAAAGGTAAATGGAATTTAATGATGGTGGTTAATAGAATTGAGAGGGAGGGCCACTGGGCATGAAACCATAATTCATATTTTACACAAAAATATCAGTGCTTGCATGAGACACTTATAAAACTAGAGGAAAGACAGATATATATTTCAAGTCATAACATTTTTCATAGAAAAGTGAGAGAGTTTTGAAAGAATCTAGAAAATACACAAAGATACTTAATCACGTGTGACAGAGCATTAAATGAATTCTGCAACATATATGTTTGACCAAATATCAAGAAGAATAATGTAATGGAGCACCTAATTGAGGGTGAATTCCATCATATTTTGGAAATGAAAATAATCAGCCAAAGCATCGACATAGATGAATTCTGAAAATTATTTTAGAGCCAATTTAAAAGTGAAAATTTAACAAACACATAGAGACTAAGATCGCACAAAACAAGAGAAATAGAACTTGAAAGACACAAAACACATACACAGGCCTTCTCCCAAATATGAACCCTTTTTCCATGTTCTATTTGGTTTTAAATACATTTAGGCAAAGTGAAAAAAACATAAACTAGATACAATGTACCTGTTATCCACTAAGAGGATCGAAACCAATTGAAATTAGAAACATCAAGTTCTAAAGCTAAAGCTAGGAAAAGGCTAAGAATAAAAATACAACATCATTTTTAAGAACATCAATTTTATCTTATTTACTTATTTCATCCCTATTCATTCATTCCTATCCTGATCACCGACATAACAATAGAAAGGTCCAAAACTGACTGAAAAATCAAAACACCTGAATGATGAGTTGCGTAACAATTGCACAGTAGGATCCATCTTAGCATATTCATAGGCTACGCTGACTGGAACTGAGCTGATGGGTATGATGAAGATACTACAAAGTTGGAGTAGGACCGCCATATGCTCTTATGCACATGTGCAAACCTCAGAACTACCCAATAAACACTTGCGCAATTAAATTTAAATTTATGAGTTTGACTGTCATTTCTTGCTCCAAAACAAAGAAATTACCAAAAATTCATCACCTATACCTTATGACTCCTAGAAAGCATCAAAAATCCAAAAATCTTCACATTTACAAATCGAATTTCAAAAATTTTAGAATTCTGTCAACAAGGAATTATGAAAATGGGTCTCCCAGTGACACTAGTAATTCCCAAAAGATACCGCTTGTGTAAAAAATGAGATAGGTTGTTGTATATTAGCTTAATTATGAGAGAAACCTATCTCATTTTACTCAAATTATTTCCCATCTCCTAATATTTGTTTCCCAAAAATCACAACTAAAATAGTGAATTGCACAGTCTAAAACGTAAGATTTAAAGATGCATTTGAATATCCCAATATATGACACTTGTGCTGAAAATGAAGGAGGTTTTTGTTCTTTGACCCATTCTTGAGAATAAACTCTTTAATTTTTTTTTTTAAATTCAGTTCCAGTTGGTCATAAGAAGATTTTGAAAATGATGAATAAAACAGTTACTCTGCGCAAAAAATTCGTAGTAGAGTGTGGCAGACCTCCATGGTTGATATGGTTGCAAAAATTTCTTGGAAAAATAGAGCAAATGGGTATGTTTGGAATGATAGTGTGATGGTGTAGAACCCATTAAGTAGTTTTTCCAATGTCTGTAGACCTTGAAGATCACTGACTCCAACTTGCACAATAGATGCACAACGACTATATAGCTCAGAACTTTGTGCAGCTGTTGCGTAGAATTTTTCCCACAGTTGAAAAAAACTTGTCTTCAAAACCCTGTCAAACTGCTCCTAGCCTTGTGCTGTGTAACTGTCAACTTTTCTCAGAGAAGAGCGTGAACTATAGAGTGGAGAGATAATGATGATAGTATGATTTTTTTTTGAAAATGTGTGCCTCATGTTTTGCTTGGTCATAGGTGTGAACTTAGAATAAAGGGTTATTATGATCATGAAATATAAATGATGGTAATGAGTTGTTGAGGGATGTAGTAGCAATAATGATGAGAAGTGAGTTGATGAGGGGTGTGTGTATATGATGTTAAAATGTAAATGTAAGGGGTGTATGCAAGGGAGTACATGAAATGGGGTGTATGAAAGGAGTATAGGAATGGAAAAATTATATGGTAGGGGTAAATAAAAGGGGATCATGAGTTATAAATGGTGGAATGGGCATGATGAACAATACTAAAAATCATACTCAATAGAACCTTAAAAATGAAACAAACTTACATAACCCTTCAAACCCTAAATGATTTTATATGAGTAGATGAACTCATGACCTTCTCCTTGAATCAGACTCTCTCAAGTTTTGTCTTATATTTATGGACCCTCTATGAAAAACTTGTAGTGATGTTGGACAATGATTCTTTAGACTATGACAACAATAGTTCATAGGCTAAACTGCTACACAAAATACCAAAATGAATAAAAGAGACAAAGACACTTTGATCCCTAGACCCTAGGACCCTAACACATTCAAAAAATTTGATTTTATGGTGATTGATGTTGATGGTATGGTTGGTGATTTGTTCAGTAATCAGATATTTCTGAAGGTGTTTGTATGGCGACTTTGTTGAGTGGATGAGGTAATAAAATTTATTTGTTTGTGAAAGAAAGTGGCTTATTGGTTATAGTTTGAAAATGGATGAAATATGGATCAATAGGGCCAAGAAGTGGTAACTTACATTCCAAGGGAAAGAGTCCCTTTCAAAAATGGATGATAAATGAGTAGGGGAAATAGTCCCTTTCAATAGAGTTTCATAAATGAGTAGGGCAAGAGTCCCTTTCAGCGAAAATTTAGAAATGAGCAGGGGCAAGTGTTGGCACATAAATAACAACACGGTTGAGAACCCAGGTTTGGGTGATCTAGATTTAAACAAGAACACAAAAAATTACAGATATGATCATAAATACCAAGATGCAGTAGAGGTAACACTTCATTTCATTAATATCAAATACTGAAATATGCTTACAAACAGAATAGAAATAAGACTAGCTCGGGCGATGGTAACTTATCTCTGAGAAGAGATGTGGTGACTACATGCCTCTGAACTGTGTTACAATGAGGCTCAAAGGCATATTTATTATTTAGAAACAATGGAAAAACCTAAAAATCCAAAAACCTAACCCTAGGAGATGAAGCACCAAACTATGGGCCTCGTTTTGGTGAATTGGTACATCAAATTCCTAGGGTCGTAACTTTGGCATACGATCTCCGTTTGACACACAATACCTCGTTAGAAATATCTATCCAAGGAATACAACTTTTGAATTACCAAGAACAATTTAATACCCTTGTTGGTCTCGGTTTGCCCAAAAAAAGTCGTTTAGGGCCTCAAAACGGCTTTGAAAGTTCAGGACCCAAAAAACCACCAAAAATAGTAAATTGTTCTACAAATATGGAAACTAAAAAACTGAAAGAAACAATGGCGAGGGTCCAAGTGGAATAGGCAGGTGTCCACCAATATCCACCTGGATCATTCCTGCCCCCCCCTAGGAAGCAATGGTCCCCATTGCGTTGAGTTCCTCCATGAGATGAAGAAACTTCTACTGAACTTGGTCCTTGCTGAGCCACTTTCCCTGGTGAAGGAGTTGGCCTGCTTTGACAACTTGATATAGTTGGATCCTTTGTTGCTAGGTGTTCCTGATCTACGTGTCCATGATTTGATCAATTGTGGTTTGTTCCATGTAATCTGGATTTAACTCTATAGGTGTGATTTGTTATGTAATGTCTGATGTGTCTAGCAATGGTGGGAAGTATGGATGAAGGTGGTCCACATTGAACACTAGGTGTAGGCCAAGGAATCGGGGAATGCTGAGATCAAATGAATTGTTTCCCACATCCTTTTTAATGGTGTAAGGACCATATCAAAGTGGTCTGAGTTTACTATAGGCTCCGGTAAGGCGTTCCTACTGCAAATGCAACCAGAATTTGTCGGCCACCTGAAACTTGTGTGGTACTTGATGTTGATCATGTTGCTGCTTGTACTTGGCATTCAATTTCTCCAAAATGTCGTGGACCTGTTGGCGGATATGTTGGATGTTCTCAATGAAGTTATTTTCCTTATCGGCTTCGGACTGGACATGAGCTGAACATGTTTGAGTAGTTGCAAATGGTATGGTCGCATCAATGGGACATAATGGCTGGAATCCCAAGCCCGCCTGAAAAGGGCTATGGCTAGTCGAGTTGTGGAGAGCTCAGTTATAGCTGTGCTGGACATAGGGGAGGCTCTCATCCCATGTGTGTGGATGCTTTGAGTTGTACATGCGCAGAATGTGTATGATCATCCTGTTGACGACCTTTGTCTAGCCATTAGTTTGGGGATGGAAAGTTGTGGACTTAGTGAGCTTGGTGTCCAGCATTGACCAGATACTAGACTAAAATGTATTGAGGAACTTTTTGTTCCAATCTGAGATGATAGATTGTGGGATCCCAAAGTGTACCGACACTCGTTCAAAGAAGGGTTTAACAGTGGCTTCTATTGTGATATTCTTCTTACAGGCCACCATAATGGCCATCTTCGAGAATCTGTTGACGACCAAAAAAACATAGTTGCTGCCATGCATAGTAGAAGGAAGGCCTGACATGTAATCCATGGAGATGGATTCCCAAGGTTGAATAGGGGTAGGCAGTGGTGTATAGAGGCCTTGCTTCTTGATGGTTGGTTTAGTAATGACGCAGGCAGTGCCAGATCTGATGTACTTCTCGACATCCTGTTGAAGATTTGGCTAATAGAAATACTTCTGCAGTACTGCCACCATTTTCTCGACCCTGAAATTCCTAGCAGCCTAACTATAGTGTGCTTCCCAAATAATCTTGGCATGCTTGCTTGAAGGAAAACAAAGGTGTCCGAGGTGGCATAACAGGGCATCCTGGAGGTGAAAATATGGAATTTGCTAACCCTCCAAGAGAGTCTGGTATGCGTGGCTGACTTTTGGGTCGCTTTTGTAGAGAAGTGGCCAATCAAAAGACTCGTGCCCATAAAAGTTGAGCACGGTGGTTAACACCATGATCGGTGGTCGGATGAGGTAGTCTGCAACATTATTGGTGCTACCATTCTTATACTTGATATTCAAATGGAATTGTTGTAGGTATGTGGACCACTTCTGATGGTGATCATTATGCAACTTCCCTTGCGTCTGTTTAAATTGTAGGGGTCGGTGCTCTGGATGACCTTTTCCTTCCCCAAAATGTAATGCTTCCATTGTCGGTGGGTCTGCACAATAGAATACATCTCTTTGTCATAAGTGGGGTACTTTTGGACTGTGTCTGAAAGTGTCTCACTGTGATATGCCACTGGATGCCCCTGTTGAGTAAGGACTGCTCCAATAGCATAGTTAGAGGCATTTGTCTCGATCTCAAATGGTTTTTGTAAGTCTGGTAATGTGAGCACTGGTGCAGAGCAGAGGCGATGTTTCAACTCTGTGAATTCCCTCTATTGAGATTCAGACCAAAAGAATTTTTCTTTCGCTCCTCCCTTGGTGACTTGACTTAAGGGCCAAGTGATATGAGAGAATCCCAACACGAACTTATGGTAAAAATTGGCAAGACCCAGAAAGATGCAAAGCTCTATCAGAGTGGTTGGGGTTGGCAAATCCCAAATGACTTGGTTCTTGGATGGATCCACATGCACCCCACATTCATCAATAATGTATCCCAGATACTGAACCTAGGTCAGGCCAAAAGTGCATTTCTCCAAATTGGCACACATCTTGTGTTGCCGCAGTGTTTGGAGAACCTGTCGGATGTGGTGGAGGTGCTCTTCCCAACTCTGGATGAGGATGTCATCCCAGTATACCACTACAAATGAGTTGGTGAATGGCCACAAGATGTCACCCATCAGCCTCATGAAGGTTACAGGAGAATTCGTCAACCCAAAAGGCATAACCAACCATTCAAAAAGACCATCCTTGGCTTTCAAGGCAGTATTCCACACATCGAAGGGTTCGATTGGTACCTGGTGATATCTGAACTTGAAGTTGATCTTGCTGAAATATTTTTCCCCATTGAGTTGGTCCAAATGGTCAGGAGTCTGTGGGATCAGGTACCTATTCAGGACAATGATCTTGTTCAACACCCAATAGTCAATGAAAAGTCTCCAAGTCGCATCCTTCTTCTCTAACAACACGATTGGGCTCCCACAAGGTGATGAACTCAGTTAGATGTGACCTTTGGGTAGCAGCTCCTGAATATTCCTCTTGATTTTGTCATTCTCCAGAACAGAGTGCTGATAGATTGGTCCATTGGGCAACGACGCACCTGGGGTCAGATCGATGGAGTGCTTGACCTGACAGTGTAGAGGCACCCCTACGGGGGAGATGAAGATGTCCTCGTACTCCTCCACGACCTTTTCCATCTATTGTTGTCATGCGGAGGGGCCCTATCTGGATTTCGTGGCCACCATATTATTCTTTCCCTGAGGGCGTATCATCAGGAAAACAAATTTCCGGTTTTGGAAATGAGTTTATTGCATTGTTTTGTAGTAACCAAAGAGATGGCAGTAGGTGATGATACCTCTGGTATCTTGTACAACTTATTTCCCAAAGTAACAATAACAGCATGAGGCCTTGACTCATACAAATCATGTCAGTTCCACAAGTATGGTTGGCCTAATAATACACCACAAACATCAAGGGGAACAACATCACATAATACCTCATCCGTGAAGGGATTGATGTTGTATAGAAGGCGACACTGTTGGCTCAAGCGAGGATCTCGTCCTTGGTGAAGCCACCCGATGGTGTATGGTTGTGGGTGTGTTGTGGTCAGTAAGCCCAATCGCTTCATGACCTCTGCCCAAATGAGGTTCTTTTGGCTCCTGCTGTCGACAATGAACTATAGCAGGGAACCCTTTACCCACATTTGGGAGTGGAAGAGGCACTCCTCCTCCTCTAGATCTTTAGGTTCCTCCTTCTGGATCTTCGTGGTGGAAACGGTGGCATTGGGCTCCGCATTGATAATTTGCTTCCTTTTGTCACTCCCCTTATCAGGTTTTGACTCAAAGTCGGAACATGCATCTGATTCCAAAGCCTTCAGCTCTGCCACCAGTGACTGCTTGGCCCAACACTCACTTGTGTTATGAGTGGAGCTCTTATGGAACTCACACCACTTTCCTGTTTGCTTCTTTGGCTTCGCGGTGTTGTTCTTTACTTGTAGCTTTGGTGGGTTGTCTTGGGTTGCCCAACCATAGCTTAGTCCTTTGTTCTATAGTTTGGGGGCACCTTTCCCTTGTTTCGTATTTGTAGATCCAAAGTGTCACTTCTTCTCTTTAAACTTCTCCTCAATATTGACAACGTATCGATACATCATGCCGAGTGAGGAGATGTCCAGGAGCTCCATCTCATCCTGGATGTACCTATGTAGGCAACCATGGTACTTGATTACGAAATGTTTCTTAGAATCCTTGATACCAAACCTTGTGCGAAGGGTATGAAAAACATTGGTAAACTTTGACACATCTTGGTCCCTTCCCTGCCACAACGTTGTGACTTTATGTATTTATCCTCATAGCTCTCGACAGGGTAGTACCACTCCTTGATGGCATCCTGAAACAAATTCCAAGTGGGTGCAACTGAAAATAATGAGGTTTTACTTTCATCCTTCTATTCACAGTAGGTTTCCCACTAGTCCTTGACGTGGGGGGTGGCTTTGAGAAGATAAAAAGTAATATTTTCTCAGCTGGAAAAATCATGAACAGAAAAAAATCCTTCTAGCAGATTTGACCATTTATCTATGACGTGTGCATCTATTTGGCTCTCAAATATGGGAATGTCAAAGTTTAATTGAACCTTAAGAGGAGTGGAGCCTCCAAAGTGGTTACTGGATGTAGATGCACCGCCGGTGGGTAACCCTTGAAGGATCTGGGCAAAGTTATCCATCATCGTGTTCCTTTGTTTCTCGAGGGCCTCCTCGAGAAATATTTTGATAGGATCTCCTACCCCCTCATCTTTATTTTCTTCCCCCATGCGTGGCCGTCGGGGTTTGCGAGGGTGATATTGCAAAGGTTCAACCAAATCGAGCCCTAACTCCTTATATCCCGACCTCGTTGGGGACATGCAAAGAAAAACAGAGAAAGAGAAGACCTCTCTGATACCAATGATCTGGATTTAAACAGGAACACAAAAAATTACATATATAACCATAAATAGCAAGATGCAATAGAAATAACACTTCATTTCATTAATATCAAATACTGAAATATGTTTATAAACAAAATGGAAATAAGACTAGCTCGGGTGATGGTAGCTTATCTTTGAGAAGAGATGTGGTGGCTACATGCCTCCGAACTATGTTACAATGAGGTTCAAAGGTCTATTTATTATTGATAAACAATGGAAAACCCTAAGCATCCAAAAAACTAACCCTAGGAGATGAAGCGCCAAACTATGGGCCCCGTTTGGGTAAATTGGTACATCAACTTCTTAGGGTTGTAACTTTGGCATACGATCTCTGTTTGATGTGCACAATACCTCATTAGAAATATATATCTAAGGAATACGAATTTTGAATGACCAATATTTCTGTATGATACAAGTTGATCCCAATTTTCCCCAAAAAACGTCGTTTAGGGCCTCAAAACGGCTCCAGAAGTTCAGGGCCCGAAAAGCTGCCAAAAATAGTAAATTGTGCTAGAAATAAGGAAACTGAAAAACTAAAAGAAATAATGGCGGGGGTCCAGGTGGAATAGGTGGGTGGCCACCAATATCCACCTGGATCATTCGTCATAGGGGCCAACAAGGCTCCGTTGTAGTCTAGCACAACAACAAAACTTTCACCTTACCCAAAATGGGTAAGGAGTCTCACTCGAGGTGTGTTGTGACCTTAGTTAGATGGGAGTTGGAATCTAGTATCGGGAAGAATCATATCGTAGAATCAAGAAGAAAAGAACATTGAATCATTCTACAAGGAAGTTTGATCGCAACTGGCCATACATGTTGTAAAAGAGATATTACTTAATTATGCACATACATAAATAATTAAAGAAACAGATTAACATGAAACTAACACACGATGGTCCCAATAGCAGTATTTGTCGTTAATCTAAGTAGAAAATGCATTACATCAGGATCAAGGCCTCTTTTACAACATACAAAAACTCTATACAAAACAACACATAAGCATATCAAACAACAGATACAGAGTGACTCTCCTAGCTCCGCAACAACAACCATTCAATGTTCTCCTTTCTTCCTTTTGACTTGTTCTTCCTTCTCTCTACGCACCAACCTCGACAACTAGTTTCTTCTCAAGATCTTCACCTTATCCCTTGCTCTGTTTTTTACATTCCTAGAATGTCATTTCTCTTTTCCCGCTTGGTTGTGTCTGCTCCTTCTTGACATCCCTCCGCAACTACTAGTCTTTTGTGAGTTCCTTCATTTTTCCTGACTGTTATTCTTGTAACTCTCCAATGACCACTTCTGCCACTTATCGCTAGCCTTTTGAATCATCACCAAAACTTCTTAATTCATCCAAAAGAAAATTCCCCAAGAGGCCCCAACCACAGTCTATTAAATCGTTGCTAAGTCAATCTTCCTTCGGCGTCATCGGTGTTGCTGACGTTGGTGTCGCTGATGCTTCAGATGGTGGTGCTATTGCTGATTCTTCGGTTGGTGCTTCCTCCTGGCTGGTTTCTTTAAATGAAGGCCCCAATTTAGGGACAAAAGGGATGGCCAGCTGGTGGAATTGGGTGTACTAATTGAGCGTCACCTGCCATATTCCTGTGACTGCAGCTGCCTGGCCAAGGAACTTAGATGTAGTGTTAGACGTGGATTGTGCTGTTCATGCCATCAAAAAAGAAGTCCATTGTGCATCAATGTCATCAGTAAGCTGCTACAGTGTCTCTAAGTGTGTTTGAGACAGTGGCCAGAGGTCCTAGAGTATCTGATTTGTGTTGGCCAAATCATCTTCTGTTTGTTGAATGTGGACCTCCAGAGTGTCTATCTCTGCTCTGATCGTCTTCTGCTGGTCTTTGTATTTGGTGTTCTTGGAATCAATGAGTAGTTGATTAACACTGTTGTAGAGGGGGTATACCGGTTGGTTCTTCTTTGCAAGGCCTCCCGACCAGTCATGAACTTGTTGTAGGAGAGTGTGGGCATCTTCCACAACATTGAGAATGGAGTCTTTTAGGGAAGCTGCGTCAACCATCATTTTTTCTATTTCAGTTGCATATTCTATGGTAGGGTCTGATAATGCACTTCTTACTATAGTGAGGGTCAGTTTGAGCTCACGAATGGCAGAAATTAAATCATTTAACATTGCTTGGATATGGTCGTAACATTAGAGCAATGTGCAAGTTGAAAAGTCTTCTGGGGCATTGGGCAAAAAATTAGAAAATGAAGGCCACAGTACCTAGAATTTTTTGGTGATCTGCTCTAGTTGCCCTTGAATTTGTTGCTTTTCTTGGCATAGTTGATCACGTTTTTCTATGAGTGCAAAATTTTTTTGTTGTTGTTGTTCATGCTCGATAATCAAATCATTGTGTAGTGCCTCTGCTCGACGTGTGATTAGTTGAATAAAATTAAATAATTGGGCTGAGGACCAATCCCAGAGATCATCCTAGTTCATGGTAGAGGGTTCTAGAAACTGACTCTACAAGGGATGCCCACTAGCGATGGACTTTTCTGAGTGTCCATGGGTAGTATGTTGTGAAGGTTCGACCAATGGTGGAGTGGTGTGGATGGAAATAGAGAGGGTTGGAATTGAGGGAAATAGATGAAGTGGTAATGATACTGGATGGATAGTGGTGGTGAGTGGCTGAGTAATGATTGGTCCAGTGCCCATTACTGGACTCAACTCCACTAATAAAGACAACATGGAAGTGGTGAAAACTTCTATGTTGGAGACTATCATTATGGACTGGAAAACAAAGTCAACCTCCATGTCCATCTTTGTTCCCAACAATGTTTTAGAGGGTATAGTGTCTGAAATGGTGGTGGATGTGGAAGTTGTATGTGGTGATGGGTTGTGCGAACTAAGTGATGCAACTGAGGTGGAGGGTGGAATTTCTTCAACAATGGGCGATGCATATGGGATTGGGGTTCTTCAAGTGTGAGATCTACAATGTGACTAACAGGGGTCGATTGTTGATTTTTGGCCCCAATGGGAGGTTTTGTAGCTTTTGAACCATGAGGTTTTGGGATGGTAGGCTTGGACTGGGAATGGGGTCCTACTACCAATAGTGTAGCAACTAGAGGAGTAGTAATCAGTGGATCCTGTTGTCTTGAACCTTGAAATTCAACAAAGGTGGGAAATGAACCTGTTGAGACTCTGATGTTGGTGATGGTTTCCTTCAGGGAGCTCATTTTTTTATTAAGCTATTTGATGACTAGTTGCAGCTCCGTCTTGGCCAAGAAATTTCTTGAATCCACAAATGTTTCTCCCAGTAGTGGCTAGGGTACCATCCCTTCGAAGAAATAGATGTGATTTCCTTCTCAAATCTCCCCTACAATGCCTGGCCATAAACTGAACTCTGTATGGAATTCTTTGGCAATCATCATAAACTTTTGGGGTCTCATATAGAAGGTGTGGGGGTGAATATAGGTCATCCTTATCCAAGTGCTACCATTACTAATACCAAACCAAATTTCTGATGAGTACTCATCACGAAGTGATTTCAAAACCCTTTCCGCAGCCTTGATGACTTCCAACATTTTTTTTGTACCAAATGATGAAGGAATCCTTGTTTATTGTTGGGTTGTGTTATATTCTTTCCACGACTAACCCACGTAGTGAACCGGGGGGTTAGAGGGGGGCGGAGCCCCCCCTTCATTGCGCCAATTGCGTAGCGGGGGGGGGGGGGGGGGGGTCACAGGGGGGGCAGCAGCCCCCCCTGTTTGGGGGGTTTGAGGGGGGCAGGTAGCCCCCCTCTACGGGGTCCGGGGTAGCGCCCCAAGAAATTTTTTTTGGACCCTATATTAGGTTGGGCAAACCTACCTATGGTTTTCGGTCCATGGTTTTGGACGTGATGGTTTTCGGTCCATGTTATTGATGTTTCATCATGTATAAATATGTATTGTAACATTGAAAGGAATATAATGAAAAATCAAGCTGGTAGTCCCGGTTTTGGGATCCAGGGGAAATCTCTGTGTATATGTGTTTTATGTGTTATGCTCTCGCATTGTTTATTTTTCTGTGATTTAGAATTCATATGGAGGTAATTTCTGTACGGGGTTAAAACCTACATTTGGTATCAGAGCTGTTTTGGCTTCAAGGGGACACCTTTGTTGCTGAGGGGTTTTGCTCGGGCCTGTGGTAGACCCTGTTCAGTAGGAGATCTGTGAGATCGATTCTGGTGGTGAAAGAAGATGGCGAGCAGCGGAAAGATAGAGATCGAGAAGTTCAATGGTCAGAGTTTTGAGTTGTGGAAACTCAAGATGGAGGATCTGTTGGTGGATAAAGATCAGTGGATCGCAGTAGATCCAGGCACTAAACCAACGGGAGTGACTGATGAAGAATGGAAGAAGTTGGATCGGAAGGAAAAGAGCACAATACGATTGTGTGTCTCAGATTTAGTATTGTTGAATGTATCAGGGGAAGCTACGGCGAAGGCTTTGTGGGACAAGTTAGGACTTTGTACCAATCTAAGTCTCTGGTGAATAAACTGTTCCTGCGGAAAAAGCTGTATAACCTGAGGATGAAAGATGGAGACTCAGTGACAGAGCATCTGAACGCATTTAATACTACGGTAAGTCAGTTAGCATCTGTTGATATTAAAATTTCAGATGAAGATAAGTGCATCAGTTTGTTGTGTTCTCTACCAGATTCGTGGGATAGTCTGGTTATTGCAATAGGTAGCAATGAAACTGCTTTGCAGTTTGATGAAATAGTCTCAGCCTTGTTGACGGAGGAGATGAGACAGAAAAATATGGAGAGCTAGAATGGTGATGCCTTGTCTATACGAGGACGGTCCCATAATAGAAACAAAAATAAGTCATCGAGTGGGAGATCTAAATCTCTAGGAAAACCTGCAAAGGTGGTGTGCTGGAAATGCGGAAAGGAAGGGCACTTCAAAAGGGACTGTAAATCTAAAGCTCCTGATAAAGGAAAGGGATCTGATGATGCTCCTTCTGCAGAGGCGAAAACCACCTCAGATGAAGGTGGGGATGTGTACTTGGTTTCTTCAAGTACACATGTAGACCATGAGGCATGGTTGATTGACTCAGGTGCATCCTTTCACTTCACTCCTCATAGAGAGTGGTTCTGTGAGTATGAGAAATACGATGGTGGTGATGTCTTAGTAGGAGATGATAGGAAGGCTAGAATCATTGGTCGCGGAAAAGTAAAGTTGAAGTTGCAAGGTGGAAGGGTTAGAACATTTCCGGGTGTTCTGCATATTCTTGCATTGGCCAGAAATCTGATTTCTGTAAGCAAGTTGGATGATGCAGGTGTAAAAACAGTGTTCGAGAAGGATACCTGCAAGATGGTTCGGGGAGCAATGGTATTGATGCGGGGAGTTCGGACTGGAACTCTGTAAAAGCTACAAGGTAGCACTGTTGTTGATGGGTGCAACAGTTCTGTGGTTCCTGAAAGTGGAGCTAAAAATCTAGTGGTCTCTGGAGAGAAGACCATGCTATGACATCAAAGGCTTGGACATATTGGAGAGAAGGGCCTTCGAATACTTCATGGTAAAGGTATGGTAGAAGGTATGAGTAATAGCTCTCTAGATTTTGATTTCTGTGAAAATTGTGTATATGGGAAGCAGAATCGGGTGAGTTTCCCCTCTGGTGCTAAGATGGCGAAACAGATATTAGAGCTTGTGCACAGTGATGTGTTTGGACCTGTGAAAGTTCCATCACTGGGTAAGTCTGTGTACTATGTATCATTTATAGATGACTTCTCAAGGAATACATGGATATATTTCCTTAAGAAGAAATCTAAAGTCTTTGACAGGTTTAAAGAATTTAAGGCTCTGGTGGAAAATCAGACAGAGAAGAAGATAGAGGTGCTGAGGACAGATAATGGTGGAGAGTTTTGCAGCAAGGAATTTGAAGAATTCTGTAAGAAGTGTGGTATAGTACAGAAGAAGACTACTCCATATACACCTCAGCAAAATGGAGTCATAGAAAGAATGAACAAGACGTTGATGGAAAAGGCAAGACACATGCTCAGTGGTGCCTGGTTAGGATAGGAATTCTGGGTAGAGGCGGTGGATACTGCATGTTACTTGGTCAATAGGTCACCTTCATCAGCGTTGGAGGATAAGACTCCACAAGAAGTATGGACTGGTAAGAAACCCTCTCTTTCACATCTGAGGGTATTTGGATGTGATGCAAATGTACATGTTCCAAAGGAGAAATGAACCAAGTTGGATAGTAAATCTGAAACGTGCATCTTTATTGGGTATAAGGATGGTTTAAAGGGTTATAAGCTTTGGAACCTAGTAACAAGGAAGGTTGTGTACAGCTGAGATGTGGTGTTCAGAGAGGTGAAAGATGTTATTAAACATGAAGTCCAACCAAAGGAACCTGAGAAGATAGAGTTTGAGCTAAAGGAAGAAGAATCAGACTCTACAACATAGGAGGAATCAAAAGATGAAGAGCCACAAACTCCGGCTTTGAGAAGATCAATTCGAGAAAGAAGGAAGCCATAAAGGTATAGTCCATCTGCTTTCTGTTCAAATTTTGCTTTGTCTTTTACTGATGATGATCCCAAAAATATGAAGGAAGCAGTAGATTCAGAGGATGGAAAACTCTGGAAAGAGGCCATGGTTGATGAAATGACATCTTTGCACAAAAATGAGGCTTGGGATCTGGTGGAGTTGTCGGTTGGAAAGAAACCCATTGGCAGTAAATGGGTGTTCAAAAAGAAGACAAATTCAGAAGGGAAGGTGGAGAAATACAAAGTCGGTTGGTGGCAAAAGGTTATTCCCAGGTGCCGGGAATTGATTTTGGTGATATTTTTCTCCTGTTGCCAAGGTAACTTCTATTAGGTTACTTTTATCTGTTGCTGCTGCTTTTGATTTTGAGGTAGAACAGATGGATGTGAAGACAACATTTCTTCACGGGGATTTGGAAGAGGAAATCTACATGAAGCAACCTGAAGGCTTTGCAGTGAAGGGTAAGAAAGAACTGGTATGCAAGTTAAAGAAGTCTCTGTATGGGTTAAAACAGTCACCAAGGATGTGGTATCATAAATTTGATACATTTATACGGGGACTTCGCTTCACCAGAAGCAAAGCAAGTCACTGTGTGTATTTTAAATTGATTGGTGACCGTGTTATTTATCTGGTCTTGTATGTGGATGCTATGTTGCTGGTTGGAAATGAAAAAAAAATTATCCAGGATTTGAAGACCCAATTGTCCTCCAAATTCGACATGAAAGATCTTGGTGCCGCAAACTATATTTTGGGCATGAAAATTAAAAGAGATCAGGCAAAAAGGAAGCTTTGGTTAAACCAGAGGAAGTATGTCGAGACAATACTGCAGAGATTTAATATGCAGGATAGTAAATCGATGAAGGTTCCTATTCCTGTAGCTGTGAGGTTATCTGCTGAAGAGTGTCCCAAGACACAAGAAGAGGAAGAGGACATGTCCCGTGTTCCATATGCAAGTGCAGTCGGTAGCCTGATGTATGCAATGGTCTGTACTAGACCAGACATTGCACATGCAGTGGGAGTATTGAGCAGGTTTATGTCAAAACCAGGGAAGGAGCACTGGACAGCAATGAAGCGGGTTTTCGGGTATTTGCGTGGCACTAGTGATTATGGTTTGTGCTACCAAGGAAGACCAGGATTGGACAGAGTGTTGGATATTCATGGCTTTGTTGATGCAGACCGTGTTGGAGATCTGGATCAGAGAAGATCTACAAGTGGGTATGTGTTTAACCTATTTGGAGGTGCAGTCAGTTGGATGAGTAAGAAACAATCTGTAGTGGCACTATCAACTACAGAGGCAGAATACATGGCAGCCACCCATGCAAGCAAGGAAGCAGTTTGGTTGCAGAGATTGTGTTCAAGTATGGGGTTAGTACAGGGAGCTATAAGAATAGACTGTGATAGCCAAAGTGCAATTTTCTTGGCAAAGAACCCTGCTTATCATTCAAAGACAAAGCACATTGATGTTCAGTATCACTTTGTGAGGGATATGATAGAAGACAAAAAGGTGTTGCTAGTAAAGGTGGACACTTTGAAGAATACTGCAGATGCATTGACAAAATTTGTGAGCTTTGAGAAGTTCTCTTGGTGTAGAGAAACAATGGGCATTTCAGGGCTGGAAAAATGACTAAGCTCTCCTGTGGCCCCCTGTGGAAAGAAAACAACAAGTGGGAGATTGTTGGGTTGTGTTATATTCTTTCCATGACTAACCCACGTAGTGAACCGGGGGGTTATAGGGGGGGGCGGAGCCCCCCCTTCGTTGCGTTGATTGCGCAGCGGAGGGGTCACAGGGGGGTTTGAGGGGGGTGGGTAGCCCCCCTCTACGGGGTCTGGGGCAGCGCCCTGGGAAATTTTTTTTTGGACCCTATATTAGGTTGGGCGAACCTACCTATGGTTTTCGGTCCATGGTTTTGGACGCGATGGTTTTCGGTCCATGGTATTGGATGCTTTGGCATGCATAAATATGTATTGTAACATTGAAAGGAATATAATGAAAAATCAAGCTGGTAGTCCCGGTTTTGGGATCCAGGGGAAAATATCTATGTATATGTGTTTATGTGTTATGCTCTCGCATTGTTTATTTTTCTGTGATTTAGAATTCGTATGCAGGTAATTTTTGAATGGTTTTAAAACCTACATTTATTTCCTTGCTGCTTAGGTCCCTCAAGGTTTTCCAGGGCATGTACCTGAGGGCAAGAGGTCGGTCTTCCATGATGGGAGCCAATTCCCGATCCTATGGTGGGCACCATTTCCACATCGCCATATAAACAACAAGGTACCCATAAATAAAGTGAGTCTCCTGCTTATAAATATCTTCACAGGCTTTGAACAGATCATGGAGAAGGAAGGCACACCAATTCATCTAAGCGCCTTCTACATAGTGCTCTGCAACTGAAATTGTATCGAGCGTGCACTCATTCTTGGAAAAATGACGCATTATCCTCCCTGTAATAATGTAGCATGTGAACTTGATATTTAGGGTGTTAATAGGATCTATGTGTGCTTCGTTTCCTTCTCTTTGTGTATCATACTTATGGCAATAATCATCATTTCATATCTTCTTCACTCCTTGTAGGTTTTCTAGAATGCAATTGATACCACGTTTCTAATCACTAATAAACCTGTGAGCCTTTGAATGTCCACTACATGAATTAGATATTCTTTATCAAGCTAGAGTGATCCTCCATGCATTCTGCTAACCAGTAGCTTTGTGCATTGCATTGCGTCCATTGTCATCCCAAACACAGGAAGAATTCTCAAATTAAGAAATGTGGACCGCTGGATTCCTCTGAAATCAGTTTTGACTTTGATTGATACGCTTCCATCCTCCTTCGTTACTAATTCAGTGTAGACTTCACGTTTCAGGGCCAGAAACTGGAAAGAGTCCAAGAGATCATTGTCAACCAACACAACTTTATCATATTTCCCATAAATCGAATCTTTCTTTACAATTCTCTCATCCAATTTGAGCTCTGGAATGAATTTAATAGTCTTATTCAACTTGGAGTGGCTCTGGTAGACAAAAAATATAGGGGGTTGGGATTTGATCTTGGAATGACAAAACTTAGAAACAGACTGCAAACTAAGTGACTCTACCACCTTGGATTCAGACTTTGAATAATTCAACATTTCCATGCAGATTAAGTAGAAAAGCTCGACATAATGTTAATTCTGCCGTCAGTTGAGTTGGACCTGACTCAGAGGATGAAAAAATGAAAAAGGAAAGGTGGGGTTGACGGGTAATTATGTTATCATGGTGGAAGACACTTAGGAATTGATTATGGATATAATGGGAAATATTTAATGGAAATAAGGGCTGACACTATAAAGTGTTGTCTAATTATTACAAAAATGACACCTAATACGTGTGACTCCTCCCGACCACAATCAGTTGCGGTGGGGTGGTAGAACATCTGGAACCGGAAGAGACCTAGCAGAATATTTATTTTGAACTAATTGAAATTTAAAGAATTGACTAACCAAAGAAACCAGAACAACTAGTGACTAACCAACTAAATGACTCCTACCTATAGTCTCCTTTCGGAGAGCCAATCAATTCTGAGTAACATTGTTTGATCTGTGGAAGGGTTTCAGGCATGCACCATTCACCCATCCTGGTAGCAATACACCATCCAGTTGCACTAGCTTAACAACTCCTAACTCTTTTACTTCCATGACAACAAACAACCCTAACCAATGTATCTATATATTCCCTGGAAACTTCAAGAATTTTCTATCGTATAGAAGAACATGTCCTCCTACTATGAATGATTTTCTCTTAATGTGCCTATCATGTCATGTCTTTTGCCTTTTCTTTTCAACCATTTGATGGAAATCTGCCATAAATCTAGCCTCATCCAGCTCCAAAAGTTCATCTAGCCTTTTTTGAATTGATTCCTCCTCTGTCATATGAGTGGATTGAGCTATGAAAAGGCTAGGAATATCAAATTCGGTCGGTACCATATCCTCCCATCCATACATAATATGGAATGGTGTATTATTGTGTAAACTCTTAACAGTTGTTTGGTATGCCCATAGAGTCAGTGGCACTCTCGCATCCCAATCATCCAGGTTGGATGATCATATCTTGGTTAAACCGTTCTCCAATATCTTGTTGAAGGCCTTCATTATACAATTTTCCTAAGGGTGATACGAGTTTCTCCTATGATGTTGTCTCATGAAGTTCTGAAGTAAGGAGGAAACTATTTCATTTATGAATTAGGTCCCCTGATCACTAGTGAGGGCACCCAAATCTAGATATGATGTTCTCAAATATGAATATGGTGGTAGTATCCACATTACAGTCTTTAACTAGTGCTACCTCTTCCCATATGGTAAGGTACTTCATTGCGGTGATGATATATTTGGCATGAGAGTGACGTACTAGCCGATTGATAGGTCCTATAAAATCGACCACCCATTTCTTAAATATTTGTAGTGCACGTACTAGTTGCAATGGTAGTTCATCATGGTGTGATGATCTCCCAACCCTTTGGCAAACATCATAGCCTCTGGCATATTCTTTTGCATCTTTGAAAACTGTCGACCACCATAGTCCTACCTACAATACTTTCCTTGCAGTAGCCTTTCCTCCAACATGTCCACCTGCAACTCTTGAATGACACTCCCATAATACATCGTGTCTCTCATGATTGAGGACACATCTGTGCAACACCTGATCAAGGCCCAATTTATACAGTTTCCCCACAATCAATTGATAATTTGCAGCTCAGACAACCATATGTCTCTGTTGTGTTGTTGTGTATTCTTCTAGACATTTACTTGTAGCTAAAAAGGTTGCAATGTCCTCCAAGTAATATGGTACTACTTCAATCCAGAATAGATCGACGTCTAGTAGTTGATCATCAAGGGATCCTCCACTTTTGCCTGATTCCAGTTGTGAGAGGTGATCAGGTCCCACATTTAATCAACCAAGCTTAAAATTTACTTCAAATTTGAATTCCCGGGATAAAAAAATCCATCTACAAATTCTTCCTTCAAGTACAGACTTGTTCACTAAATACTTCAGAGCATAATGGACATTGAAAAACTTGAACGGGCCTCCCAGCAAGTAGTGTCAGAATTTTTGAAGCGAATACACCATCACAAGTGCCTTTTTCTCAATTGTTGTATATTTATTTTCTGTTGTAGACAACTTTCTGCTGGAAAAATAAATTGGGTGATCGAGGTTCCCTTCCCCTGGCTGTATCAAAAGAACACCCAAAGCAAAGGTTGAAGCATCAATGTGGACATGGAACTGCTTGTTCCAGTTTGGGTAGACTAGGATTAGTGTGCTTGCTAGTTTTTATTTTAGTATATTGAGTGCAACATCACATTCTTCTAACCACATGAATCATTCAACCTTCCTTAACAACTTCTCCATAAGTGCAGCAATCAATCCATATTTGTGGATAAACCTCCTATAGTACCCAGTATGGCCCAAGGTGGATTAGATATATTTTACACTTGTGCGGGGGTACATATTCACGATTTTTGCAACCTTAGTGGGGTCTACACACTCATTCTTTACACACTATGTGGCCCAAGAGCGTGCCAAAGGGGACTGCAAATATGCACTTCTTCAAATTTAACGAGACTTGCAGCTGTCTTCATCGGTCAAACATGATTCTAAGCAGACTAGAGTGTTTCTTCAGCAAACTATAGACTGTCTAGTCATCCATATAAACTTCTAGGAACTTGTGGATGTAATCTCTAAAGGTGGAAATCACAATCCTTGAGAACATCACGAGTGCATTCTTGAGTTCAAATGGCATAACATGATATGCATAGGATCCCCATTCTGTGGTAAATGTGGTTTTCTTCTTGTCCTCCTCCGCGATGCTAACTTGGTGATAACAAGAGAATCTATTTGTAAAATGATAGGCTTCATTCCTTGCCACATTTTCTAAATATTCATCACTGAATGGAGTAGGAAAAGGATTATGAACACAAGCGTTGTTCAAACTGTAGTAGTCCACACAAACCCTTATCTTTGTAGCATCCTTCTTATTTTATATCACAATTAGACTTATGCACTTTGTCTCATCCACTAGGAATATAAGCCCCACTACTAGCATCTTATCTATCTCTCTTTTCACTTTCTCCTTAACCCATGGGTTCAATCTGTATGGTCGATGCTTTAATGGATTTGCATATGGTTTTAGCATGATTTTAATCTCCCCTAGGTCTCCCTTAATCCCCTTCAGTTCTGCAACAAATGAAGGGAACAAGTCTTCATATTCTCTCAAGAGGTCAAAAATCTCCTTTGTAGTCTGCTCATCCCAATAATCTCCAATTGAGGCTAACTTTGGTTTGTCATCAGTCCCAATGTTATGTTTTTGCAACTTCAATGGGAGTAAGTGTGGAGCATCAATCATAGGTCCATCCTTGATGTCCCTTTCCCCTTTAGTTTCATTGAATGAAAATTGTTGTAATTCCTCTAGAATGTCCTCTTCCAGTTCTTTGTCCACCTTCCCACATGCTACATCTTCATGATATATGGAATAATAGATATGCTCTAGATTCTTCTAATCTATGCACCCCTCCATTAGTTGACCTATTGTAAGTAGAATCTTCTTGAAAACCTGCAACACCTTAGTCAACCTTTTGCCACTGTCTGAGAAAGAAAAGCTACTGAAAACCTGATAAACCAAACTATCCAAATCTCCAGTTTGTCTCCTTATTTGTTCTTGTACATATCAAGCTTCTGGAAAGGTTACCAAGGTGTGTATAAAACCATGCACCCACTAATCCTTTGGAACTCTGTCCCACTTCCATCTTTCCTTACAATTTTGCAAATGTTTCTGAGGGTCAGATTCCCCTCTATACTTTATGAAATCTTGAGGGTACTTCCCTGCTTATCTGAATCTTACTTCCATTGTTATTTTTATCTTCTCCCATTCTCGAAGGTAGTTTTGGTGAACCACCCACCACCTTGCTAGTGTTTCTTTTATAGTAACATTTAGTAGAGGTACTTTGTGCTCTTCAAAAATAGTTGCATCAATCTTGTTGATAAACGAATTGACTGAGTCTATACCATTAAAAATAGGGAAGTATCGTACCTCAGTGCCAATCCAATTGATCTGACTGATTATGGCGCAACGTATAGTGTTGATTTCATATCCACCCTGCTGCCAATCATCCAAAGTGACTTCTGAGACAACCTCTAAACTCTAAATGCTCTACCAGTTGATATACCCTTCAACCATTGGGTTGATGTAGTCCTCCCTTATTCCTGTTGTTAGCCTATACTGTTGATCCAACAATATTGGCTCTTCCTTTCATCTGTTGGTTCTGTAAATCTTGGCCCCTGATAGGGGTCTAGAGGTTGAATCACCTTAACCCCTTCTACCTCAAAATTCATCAGTTCCTTCTTCAAATCGATTATGGAGTAATTGCTAAAGGCCTATTTTATCCTGAGAAAGGATGGGTAGGGGTCCTTGTGCCCCATGATGTCTATCACTTCAAATTCTGCATGGGTATTCACCCCCACTACTTTAACTTCCACGTATTCTAGTCAGCCAATCGGGAGGATACAATATTGATTCCTCATATATAGCTAGATTGGTGAAAACGTCAACTAAGGATTTCCCAGGGCCTCCCTTGTTTTTCTTGGAAAAATGTTGACATCTGAGCCTAGATCCAACATAATGTCCTTAATCTAGAACCCCATAATCTAAGCATTAATCCAGAACTCTCTTCCCATTCTCTTCTTGTTCCTTCATACCCTCCTAGAGTTACTTTCAAGTAGGTTGGCAGAGATGACATCTCCCTCAATCGCCCCATTTGGGATGGCCACTTTCAGGATTTTCCACAACTCCCCCAACATCTAGTCATCATTCATAATTTGCAGAAATAATCTGAAGCATTCTTCAATGGGTCGGACATTGGACTATGGTAGGTTTGGGCTCTTAACTTGAAGGATCCTAGTCACTCCTTCTGTGGCCCTCCACCTCTTGTTAGATCGTTGAAAACTTCTATGGCTTTGTTGTGATACTGCTTCTACTGCTCAGTGTCATATGAGTGCTTTAGGGAGGCTAATCTTATAATTTTGGGGTTTTCCATGGCTTTGAGGTCATCTCCACTCTTTTTTCCTCCACATGTGATTATATTGATATTCGAGAGGGGGGACGCCTCTGGTAACATTGGCTCCACATTAATTAAATTTGATCCCCTCTGGCAGTTTCACTCCTCCCATCTTGCAATTAGTTGTGGACAATCCTCTATTGCATTCACATTGACCCCACACTAATACCACCATGGTTTTCTTGGTAGTGGGAAATCTTGTGTAACATGCCCTTCCTGATCACAATTGTAACAATGAACTGGGCCTCTGCCTCATGTCTTTCCTCCTCACCCTCAAGGAGTCTTGTTAACTCAAAAGTTCGATCGATCTAACCAATCAGCTAGAGCATCTAGTTCCCTACACTAATCAGTATGGTGAGTTGTTGAAGCACAAAATTCAAATTAATTGCTATTTCAAATGTTGGAGTATTTTTGCAGTATTAGGCAAAGACGAGGGGGGTTCCCATATCCCCTGCATACCTTACAGTACTCCGGTTGGTTGTGCCCTATGTATAAAAATTGCGACCCTATTTGTGTAACTCCTGCTATAGGTGTAGATCCAGGTGGCCCTATTTTATTAGACATGGTATTTTCACCTCGCAAGCTTGGGCATTCTGTAACAACATGACCTTCCACTAAGCAGGTTGTATACCATACATTTGGTTGCGTCGGGCAGGTTGGTTGTAGATCCTTCAACTTCTCTGACAGATTCACAATTTGATGTTGTATACCTAAAATGGACGGATCATGAGGTGTTGCCACCCCCCAGATAATCATGTGGGTATCCAACCATAACTTCAATATGAGTTTCTTGCTCTAGAGCATCTTGTAGTGTATCAATTTTTTGTTGTGTCAATGGCGTACGAGTGAGAGGAAATAGTGCTTTGATAAACCAGTCCCTTTGATGATTTGGATCTATTAGGTAGCTTAGTTTACCAATTGCGTCCTTAAATCTTTGCATCAGCTCCCAGATGGTCTCTCCTTCCCACTTCTTTATTTCCCATAGTTCTGACAACCCTTGCTGATTGGTCTAGGGAAGGGTAATTTATTGTACAAATTCTCTTTTAACATCATCCACAGTTGGATTCTAGTGTAACTCTGACCACTTTATGAACCATATCAAAGCCATTTCTCTAAGACTGGTCTAGAATTAAATTAAATTCACATCATCTGATGTATGGTAGGCCCTCTAGATTGCTTCGCAATGATAACAATTTTGTTCTACATTGTCATTCCCTTTACCAGAAAACTCGGGATACCTAGTGAATGATCCCACCATATTTGATTGAGTCTATGCTAGGAATACAAATACCCTCAAATCAGGTTGTAATGATCCTTGCAGACTCATCCCACTACTACTAGTTCCACTGCTACTAGCACTAGCTTTTTAATTAGCATGCACACTGTGAACTCTTATAGTTTTGATTAAATTAGATAGGAATTTGTCAGGATTATGATAGAGTTCTAGGGGAAGGTTGGGGGAGACACTACCTGAGATTCGTGGAGGCATATTGTTGATTCCTTTTGATGCATCATCTTCAAGAAATAATATCCTTATAGTAAAGTGCATGTCATCATCCAGGCATCCCTCTGAGCCTAGGTGGCCCATTCCATCCAACATTTCCATTTCTATTGGAGAGGGTGCATCCATTTCACATTTTGGATCCATGAATACTGTGGTCATATTTTCCCTTCCCATTGGAATTTCTTCCACACTTTCTTACTCTTCCAAATCTCCTGACACTGCTCCTTCTTGGTGCAAATCCTTTTTCCACCTTTTGATTACCTGCATAGCCCTTTCTCGCCATTTCTTAGCTATCCATGCTCTCCTTTTCACTCTTATATCCTTGTCCTTTCAAAATTCATCCACATCCATCCTTGTGACATTCTCATAGTTCCCCGCTTGGTAACATCCCTCCCTTTAGGTCCTTCCCCCAGTACTATGTGTTTACGTTTCCATGCTTGGGTTTTGGAACACTAACAAGACCTCTTCCACCATTAGAACCTTAATCCACAGGGTAACCTCCTTCAGTTGCTTACCTCATAACCATGACTGGAACACGACTTCAACTTTTGAAAAATACTGATGACTTTCTATTACAAACTCAATAATGTACCCCTCCAGCATGGTCTGTACTCGAAAATCTGTTTCTCTCGTCAGATCTGTATCAAGGCAGTGTAGCTCAATAAGGTCCACTTGATTCTAGGTGTGACGAGATGGATTTTGTCCACTGGAATTTCCTTTCACTTGCAATCTATTGAACTAGTTGTAAAGTTCTTCTAGAAATTTGCACTAGGAGATCTCGTATTGATCACTAGTCAGTTTTGAGTACAAGATTTCCTCTTTCATCTTCCTAATACTTTGTTGGTGGAGTTGAGATTTCCGAGAGACAAACTGCTCCACTTTCTCATTCCACGAGTTTTACAGTTCTTTCTTAAAAATCATAAATACCATATTCCAAACCTCTTTTGAAATTCCAGGGTCTCGACGACAGAACCATTTGTTGGCATAGAAATAACGATAGGGTTGAGACCCCAGGTTCGGGCATAGGGGCCAATAAGGCTCCGTTGTAGTCTAGCACAACTCCTACATTTTCAACTTACCCAGAATGGGTAAGGATTCTCACTCGAGACGTGCCATGACCTTATTTAGATGGGAGTTGGAATCTAGTATTGGGAAGAATCATATCAGAGAATAAAGAAGCAAAGAACATTGAATCATTCTATAAGGATGCTTGATCACAATAGACCATACATGTTGTAAAATAGATACTACTTAAATATGTGCATACATAAAAAATTTAAAGAACTAGATTAACATGCAACTAACACACGATGGTCCCAATAATAGTCTTCACCATTAATTTGAGTAGCGAATGGATTACATCAGGCTCAAGGCCTCTTTTCCAACATAAAAGAACTCTAGACATAACAATACATAAGCATATTAAACAAAAGATATATAGTGGCTCTCCTAGCTTCACAACAACAACCATTTAGTGTTCTTCTTTTTGCCTTTTGACTTGTTCTTCCTTCTCTCTGTGTGCCAACCTGTACTACTAGTTCCCTCTCAGGCTCTCTTCCTTCTCCCTTTCTCGATTGTTTACATTCCTCAGTTGTCCTTGCTCTTTTCCCTCTCGACTGTGTATTATCCTTCTCTCCATCCCTCCACAACTGCCAATATTCCGTGAGTTACTTCCTTTTTCCTGACTGTTATTCCCGCAACTCTCTAATGGCCACTTCCGCCACTTCTCTCCAGCCATTTGACTCATCGCCAAAACTTATTAATTCCTACAAAAACGAAGGCCCCAAAAGTAAGAGTCCCTTTCAGTAGTGGTTGATAAACGAGCAAGGATAGAAGTTCATTTTAATAGCAAATGATAAACCTACAAGTAGTATATTTTCTCTACTTGGTGATGATTATGCTGTTATGTTTTACATGATTGAGTTGTTTTGTGATTCATGAATGATTTCTAAAGTGATTAAAAAGTGTAATTTGTGAAGATTAATATAATTTGGTCACATTACTTATTCACCCCCTCCTCTCAGTAATGTCTTGGTTTCCATTGCTTCTAACAACTGGTATAAGATAAACTAGGTTCATTTAGGATCAATTTAACAACTGGAAGGAAGATCAGGGATCATGGAGAACCAAGACTAGATTACCTCAGATGGAGTTCCATTTTTGAATGGGTCAAATTATACAACTTGGAAGGTAAGAATGAGAATCTACTTACAAGCTCTTGATTTGGATGTATGGCTATTTGTGGAGAATGGATTAAAAAATAATAAGGTTGATAAGAACGCCTAGGAGGAAATCTTGAGAGGATTGTCCAAGTCGGATATTAAGAAAATAATCTATTATGAGACTTCCAAAGAGATATGGCATGAGTTGTAGTCCATATATGATATAGACGTATAAGTTGCATAGGTTGTCAAGATCATTTCTCTGAAGAATGGAGGAGTCAAATATTTGAAAAGTATTAAAGATAATGAAGTAGAGGATGATTCTCCTTTATCTAGAGGCCAAGTTGTTGATCAACACAAAGGATTCACAGGAGAAGCAACAAGTAAAGAATAACACCATTTCTTATCATGACCATCCAATGTAAGGGTGAACAAACTTGCAAGAGTATCCTCATAATAAACACCACTCGAAAGAAAAAATTGAACAAATTTGATTACGTAATCAAGAATGGTTGTTGGACCCTTTCTATCAAATTTTAGATGTGACAAGTTATGTAAAATTATGTGGGGATTGAAATATCTAAGGATTTCGAAAAAGACACTGGGATTATGATTTGGGATGAAGCCATTTAATATAGGATATTCAAATAAACCTTAAGGGATCAACTTGTCATCTGGCCCTCCTTCTAGCGCTAGTATGTTGACAGTGCTGGATTATGCCAACATACAGGGTATCTCCTTGATATGAGGTCCCAATTATACCTCACACTATTTGATTTAGGAGTCCCATCCGATTATATGGTTCGACCACTATTACAAATGGTTTAGAGGTGTGCCTTGGTTGCAACACATACACAAGATATCATAACACCTCTTTGGGTTAGCAAGCATGTAAGCTTTGTGTGACATCGAATGTAGAATGTACAGGTAGATTCCACAGTTGTGAAAAGAGACAAGCCTCAGATTAAAGAGGTAATAATACTATCCTAAGGGAGACCCACGAGTGAAGGAGAAAGAATTTTTAATTAGCCTACAAATTAGTTCACAAGATAAGAAACAATCATAAAAGCCTAACAACACTCATTCAACAATGTCCTTATCTAAGCAATGAAATAGTTCATTAGTCTTAGTATGTGTTATGCCAACATATACAAAAAACATATAAAGAGTAGTATTACTACATTCATGATACATGCATGAAGAAGTGTTGGCTCGAGGAGCTTCTAGTTATTAATGAAAGATTCTAAGTACACTGTTACATTGGTGGAACTCTAGATCTAGTAGTGGAACATGAAACTACAACTTTCTTCTCCAAAGAATGATCTACCTCTTATGCAGCAAAACAGAATCCAATGAAAAACTCTAAGAATTCAAGCCCCTTACTTGAATTACGAGGAATTATTTATAATAAATGACAATGATTTTTGAGTTTTTTCATGACTTTTCAACTTCTATGATCTATGGGATTCCATATGACCATTCACATTCTATATATAAATCTTTACATTCCACATGTGTCTCTTGGACTCCATCACATTGAACTTATTACAAAAGAAAAAACACATATAGGACGATGGATATATAATACAAACTACTTTCAAATGGATAAATCAGTTACTTCTTCATGGCGCTGATTGGTGATGTATGAATGCCACACTTTGAATTTTGTGGCGATAAATTTGACCTAGATCAACAACTTAACCACAATCCACATATTTACCTCCATTGCTTCTCTCAATATAGATATGGAGCCAGATTATACATTGTTCCATAACCATGATAGTTTCATGTGAGATTTTGCTGATGATCTCACATGCTATGGAATAGCGTTTTTAGTAATCTACAAGCCTTGTTGTTATGTTTCCTGCTTGATTTGCTCGGAAAATTGTTTCACCTATCGCATGATGGTATCCTTATCCCTTATCTCTCCTAGTGAACCCACTGAATGCAATCCATGTTTTTGTGCCAGAGACTCCAAGTCACTGTGCATTCAATTATAAGTAGCTAAAGTGTTAGTTGCTTGTCCTCTGAGACGGGTGTAATTCTGGATATGAAGTCATAACTATATGTTTTCCATCTCGATAGCAATATTTTGATTGCAGACCAAATTCTCTGTAACATCAATGTATTTGGTGCCCCATTCCTCTATTAGATCGACAACTCTTTTTGCAACGTTAAGGAGCATTAAGATTTCCCGAGATTTCTTTTGTATCTTGGGCATGGATGACACTACTTGATGTAAGAGAATCATTTCATAATACAATTGCTTCATGGTATCCTCCATTGGTCCCAATTCTTCTTGTATAGCCAACTTCCATTCTGCTGTGTCGAGACTGTTGGAAGGAAATCCCTAATTTTATGCAGTTATATGCTCCACTTGTTCCTTTGCTACAACCAATTATTTATTCAACCGTGCATTCTCATTTAAAAGGTACTCTGAGTTTTCTTGTGCTACTGTGGAAAAAATGACATTAGTTGCATTGAATTCCAGGGGATTCCTCCCGGTGTTTACAATTATCACCTTCTCATTGGATACATATACTATATTCTAGGATCATTCGAGAAGAATCTTTGTCTTTATTGCAAGATCCTTTTTTCAATTGATCAAAAGTGACACTACACACATCCATGACCCTATCTTCTGGTGGAGGGGTGATTCCCATCTCATCGAATGGATGATGGGCACCTGTAAGAGGAGGTTCTAATGGGGACCCTGTCTTATTTTAAATGGGCTCAATGGTATCTTCTTCTTTCAACTGTTAATTTTTCTTAGTGCTATATTATTATTTTCTTTGATAATTGCATTTCTTAATTAACACATTAAGTTCACCCCATAACATCATAACATTATTCAGATTTACATAATTATGCAACACCACATGCAACTATATAGAAAGAACAATATCATCATCATCAATTTAGCAGTACATAAAGGAACAATAGAAGAAAAACATTCACACATAGAGACACCAAGATTGGTCGAAGACCAGGGAAAACCTCACTACGGGGAAATCCCTTTCAAATTATTCTTCTTATTAGATTTTCATCGAATGATTCAGAAAAAGAGAGTACAATGATACATATATTCATCCATACAACTATCCAACAAAAACAACTACACAATATTCATGAAATGAACCCAACAATGCTTATACTCAAAATTATGATTTTGAAGCCTGTAGTTAAATGTCCTTGTCTGTGGTCAACTGCCAAACACTATGGTTACTGAACAAAATCTTTGGAAAACTAAAATTTCATCATTTAGGTCCCAGCCTCATGGAGGGGAGTCATGCATGTGACTAGGAAGGTTCCAGTCACTCCCTGGAGCCTATAAGCCAGCGACTGCAGTATGCAATTGAGACTTAGAAACCCTAGATGTTAGTCGCATGGAGGAGGCACTGAGCGTGCAACTAAAAATCTTCAATCCCACGGATGAGATGGTTAACATGTCGTTGTGATCAAGTTCTTCCTATATCATACATACGACTGGGCCCAAAACCCTAAAACAAAGATGCGAGCTTCAAACCCTTTAATTTCATCTTTGAGCAAACCCATTCCTCCACGAACATGCCTTAGACCTGTGCAAGCCAAAAACCAAGAAAGAGAATAGAATAATGTCTCATGATGATGTCCAAATGAGGTTGAGGTCACTTGTATTTATAGCCTTCCAAGGGTGTCCAATTTTCTTTAGGGTCAACCTTATCAAATATGCACATGTGGGATTTTCTTCATAAGTACACTTTCCCTTATCTGATTTGAGTGATCTTTAGGTAATTTTTTTTCCTCTTGAAAAGAGGAATTTAATGCAATTATTATCTCCATCAAATGAGCTGTCCAAAGTGGAATTTGACCACATTTGCATATTTTAACACTTGCTCTCAACTATGAATAATTCCACCTACACCATGTCATGCATATCTTGTCATCAAATCATATCCAATCTCAAGTATATCATCATCTTGTATAATCACTATTCATCTCGATTCATATCTTGCTTATTTCTTCTTATCTCTTGATTGTTCCTGCTCATATGCTGAACATTCTTGAATCTAAAAGAAAAAGAATTTTACATCGGAGGGGAGCCTAAGCTATGCCCCTATATTCATTGGGGATCCACTGCTACCACCCGAAATATCTTCTAGCGAGGAGCCCAATGCTATTGCTCGGGAAACATCAACGGGGAGCCAATTCAATGACCCACATCATCATCAGAGAGTATATCATCATGGAGAACATATCAACTTGGAACTACATTTGGGAGCACATCTCAACCCAGAATCACATGGGGGAGCTAAACATATACAACCACATATCGAGCAATAGGTGATATAGGGAGCTACTACTCAACCCATCCTATTGCCTACTATTCTTCTAAACAATGACCCTCAAGAGTCATGTGGTAGAACACTTGCATCATAATCTGAGCTTGGGAAAGATACCTGACTTACCAAAGGTAAGGATCACATGCCCTCAAGCCTCCTCAACCCCTTGGCCAAACGGGGGGGGACAATCTCAACAAGCCTAACTTTTGGGTATGATGCCAACTAGGGTATACTTTGCAATGACCAAGATAGGGGACCTACTACTCCAACCCTATGGGAAAATATAGGGGTTATACATCCCTATTGTCTAGAGATCCCTCAACCCCATGAGACTTCCATCTCAATTCCACACCATGGGTGCTCAAACAGGGGATAAGAGCTGGCTCATTGTCCTTGATTAATGATGCTCTATGTAGATCAACAACATATCATCATGCTCATATATGGTAATCTTCATGTCCCAATAGAAACTGTCTCCTGTTCATACATGACATCAAATCAAATATCATATTAGAACATATATATATATATATATATATATCACAAAAAGGATGTCATAGTCATCCTTCCTCTCAAGGAGGTGCCAACCACAAGCCTGATCGTCTCATACAACAACATTGTCTCAATATATGAAGGTATCTCAGTCCCAACTATATATGGGATTATCTGCTAATCGGATCCACACATTATTATCGCAATGCATCCCTGTCATAATTAGAACTTTCCCGAATAACTTTCGAAGGAGCCTTTTTATATTGCCTCACAATTGGTCATGTTAGCTACATCATAGTCAACCTCGGTTGTACTTAAGCTATGAGCTACTTGTTGAGAAATATAGGGCATATGATTTAGGTTATTTCTCTTTCTAATGATAATTGCTTGTGAATGATTTTTACTTCATTAGATTATAATCTTATCTTTTTTTTATTTATTATTATTATAGTGTTCTTCATCAAATAGCTACCAAATCATAAACAATAAAGAGACAAGAGACACAAACTATAGGTGATAAGACAAGGCCAAAACCTCTTCCACTTGAGAGGAAAACCCACACAAATTCTTCTTCTTATAGAGACTTCAATTGATGAATATGAAGACCAAGACCCTTGACCCATTTTCCTCTCCAAGACCAAGTCACAAAGCTTTCGTAATAAGATCTTTCTTCTTTGAGTCAATGACAGTCAACTCTCTTGCTTCTTCCTCTTTCTTGGATACCCTTTAGAATTTCGGTCTCTTAAGCAAATCTAAAACTTTTCGGCCCTAATTCAGAGAGCCCTAGATTCAGTCCTTGAGTAATTTTTTCCTTCAACCTTATTTGCAGGAGAGAGAGAGAGAATCACCTTCCTTAACTCGTTTATAGGGTCTATTAGACTTCCCCCAAATCTGCCTTCTTCATGATGATTGTAATGCCTAAAGTATCTTGAATCTTTCTATAAAAGAGGGTTATAAAATCTCACAAGTGTGAAGTGTATATTACCCAAAAAAAACACCAAAACACTTCGCTTTTTCTTGCCTTCTCTTTATTTGTAACATGGATCCTTTTCTAGTGATTTCCCCACTTCTCCTTATTTTAGACCTTGACTGAAAATCTTGCTTCTGAAATGAGGCTAAGCTGCCTATTTATAGCGGTTTCCCATGAAAATAAGCTGACATGACATGTATGTGAGCCGACATGTCCTTTTGATGTAGATCCTTTATTCCGTATTGAAGCCGCCTTCAACGAGATGCTTTAGCTTGGTCTTGGAGGGCCTTTTTATCCTTTTAGTGACTCATACAAATATGTAACATGCCGAAGAAGGGTCCTTCATACATGAAATTGACTCAATTTGACTTTATGACCAATCCTAAGGGCTCACAATGGGAGTCTTACCTAAAAATAAAATTCCTTTCCCATGAAATCCATGTGACAAGAATTACAATATTAATTCTATTTTCTTCTTTGCATCAATTACATAAAATCACAATTACACATGTCGTTATGAAGACCAAACCTAGTTACACTTTAAACACTCCCTCTTAACTATGGAGGCATTCATAATGGTACTTAGACATTCTCAATCTGAATAATTCTCATTAGAAAAGTCAAATTGATAACCCATCTATTTAGCATCATGTCAACCAACATTGTCACATAGCAAGGCCTTGAATAACAACTCTAGCTCTCCATAAGATTTGAGCTCGATGCTGGCGAGACTAATGATGTATAGACACCCTCATCATTGTCTCTCTCAAAACATACCCCACCCAGGTTCTTAGGGCATGTTCCACCAAGACTATTCTCATCTTGGATTCCTAGTCCTCAAAGAATATTGGTCCTCTACGACTACTCTTATCTTGGATTCCCTAACTCATCCTCAAAGATCATCACACGCTAGATGTTTACCCAATCCTCCATTCTATCTTTCCAAGTGAAGACAAGAATGATGTGTCTATCTCTCCCTCTCAATTAGGGAGGACATACATATTCCAATGAAGGAATGTACCTAAGATCCCTCTTGGTTTAGGAATTTTGGTTCCGAGTTTATACCAAGTAAGAAACTTATTTCTAGGCTCCCTCTTAATTAGGGACTTACAACAACTCTTCAGGTGGAGATTATGGGACAACCAACTGCTTGAAGAACTCCTTCCTCATGATGTCATGAACTTATTTTCTTTATTTAGGAGTCTTCATGTTTTGGGACTTCTTTGTAGGGCACAGACCATCCATCACTTTCATCCATTAGTCATGTCATTATTCCTTTCATCAGAAAGTGATCCATCAGTTCATATGTGGCCTTCCTTCATGCCATGTTTCCTTCTTCATTCCATGTTTCCTTAAGGATATTTCATCCTACTACATGGAATTCATGGGTGGAAGATATCTGTAGATATTCATTTGGCAGCCCTGCATAAGCCCATCCAGATATCGTTCAAAAATAAAGGAATGAAAATTAATTCAATATTACCTTTGTGATGGTCTTTTACGATGACATCTTCGAGTTCACATCAGCATCCTACATACACATTGACACATCTCCCAAATATATATATTTCCAAATGTCTCTTTCTTTTTCAAACTTCATCAGAGTCTTCATATCTTTCATGGAGATATCCTAGTCAAATCTCTCAGATCTCAGATGTTGATTTCCTTTTTCCATAGTTGCATATTTCATGATCTCTTCCTTTCTTTCTTCACACATTTCCTTATAGGAACTTCCAGTCATAGTTCCTCCAAATTTTCAACCACCTCATATTCCTTATGAGGACATATTATGTTGATTTCATCTAGACAATGTGTGACTTATGCCTTACTGCATCCTTTCAAAGGAGAAGATCCTTTCTTTTGATCATGCTCTCAAGATAGAGAATCTACCCATGATACCTGCAACCATATGACATGACTCCAAAAATATCGAATAGAAGAATACATACCTCATTTTCCTTTAGGTCATATTGGACTTTATTTCAGCAGCTTCTTTGATTGAAATAAATTCAATCCCTTGATCTAATTCACCTCCCATGAATTCCACAAGTTGGAATTCCTGATGAAACACTTGCTTCCAATCTAGATCAGTGAATATTAAGATGAAGATTCCATCAGAGGATCTTGAGGATCTTGAGTATCCCTGTCCAACAGATGTTTCCTTTTGATTGATGTATGAAGAGCTTTGTCCTGGATGAATTTTTCATTTCAATAAGTTCCACTTATGTTTCTAATGAGGTTACTAGGAGCTATATCCTTCTAAAGGTGAGTGCCATAGTCTTCAATTTCAACCACCTTACATTATTCTCTATGATGATGTCACAAGATATTTCTTTCAATGATTCGATGATGCCATGATGCATCCAATCATTTTGATTAGTAAATCATGATAGCCATATCTTACAACAAAAGACTTAGGAACATGAACTTGAAAAGAACTTAGGTGAGGAAGACTATCTCAATCATAATAGAGATCTCTTACTTCCTCTTTCTTAGACTTCTTCTTTTAAGCTTCATCCACTTCTTTGGTGATATGGTCTTCGTCTCTACCTCTTTTATTATTGTCCTTATTTATCTTAGGACAATCTCTTTTGTAATGCCCATATTCTTGACATTCATAGCATTAGATTTTAGCCATATTTTCTTGAGAAATATGCTTATCGAATTGCCCTTTCCTTTTCGGAAATGTTTGAACCCTTTCACTTGGTCCTTCATCACTTTTTTCCTTCAACCTGTCTTGTTCAATCTTTCATAGAAACTACAAGTTGTTGAATGGGATGTCTTTCTTCTCCTTATGGGCATTTGATACGAGGTTAACTTGTTCATCATTTACTGCATTTAGAACAATGTAGACCATTTCTTTATCATTTATCATCTCTCCTAGATATTGCATTTGAGTTCTTATTTGACTTTTGAGAGATATGAAGATATCCCTTCATCCTTTGATACCTTCGATTTTTATAGATCAAATATAAGTGATATGATATTTCTTATCGTACTTTTAGAGAATAGTTCTGCTAGCTTATCATATATCTCTTTTGATATCTCCAACTTTTCTATATAGGGAATGAGGGGATCTTTAACAGAATCCATAAGAATATCTTGAGCCCTTAGATCCTTTTCCATGAATTCAGATAGTGCTTGATCTTCAAATTGTTTGGAGGATTTTCCATTTACATGATCAATAACTTCATTTTATTTGACGACTATTTCTATCCTCCTTTTCCATGCAAGGAGGTTTAATGACCCAACCAGATTATAGATCTCCTTCTAAAATGAAGTAATTTTACTAGATTAGATTATAGAAGAAAAGGTACTTACTTGTCAAGTGAAGATAGAATCTCGAACTTGATCCCTTTATTGATGATGATTGATGAAGATGTATTAATTATTCTTGGATGATCTTCTTCCATGTGAAGTCCTTGATTCAATAAAAAGGATATTTCCCTTTTGATGATGACAATGCACTTTGTTCTAGCTTCTTTTGGACGAGTAGTATTTTAAGACACTTTCCACTCAAAGATTAAGTGTGGATCCCAAGAATGCTTCTTTGATAGAGCTAGGGTTTTTCTTCAAGAAAATAATGTGATCTTTGTCCTTAAATTTCTTCTCTTGGATGAATAGATTTCAAGTTGCTTGTATTTGTATATTTCTTCAACTTTAGTAGTTGTAGGGTCTTGGCCTTCTTTTGCTGATGATCCAAGACTACTTCGATCTAAGGTTTCGACACTTCTTCATATATTTTGACTTCACTATGATATCCTTCAATTTTCTTTGATTTCTTTCTCGAGATTTGATCCTTGAGTATCCCTTGATAAGATTCCCTTCCTGGATATTATCACCTTAGCTCTGATACCATGTTGAGAAATCTAGGGCATATGCTTTAGGTGATTTCTCTTTCTAATGATAGCTGCTTGTGAATGATTTTTACTTCATTAGATTATAATATTCTATTTTGTTAGATTATTATAGTGTTCTTCATCAAATAGATACCAAATAATAAACAACAAAGAGACAAGAGACACAGAATATAGGCGATCAACCAGGGCCAAAACCTCTCCCACTTGAGAGGAAAACCCAAACAAATTCTTCTTCTTATAGAGACTTCAATTGATGAATACCAAGACGAAGACCCTTTACCTATTTTCCTCTCCAAGACCAAGTCACAAAGCTTCCTTAATAAGATCCTTCTTCCTTGAGTCAATCATAGTCAACTCTCTTGCTTCTTCATCCTTCTTGGCTACCCTTTAGAACTTTAGTCTCTTGAACATATATGAAACTTTTCGGCCCTAATTCAGAGAGCCCTAGATTTGGTCCTTGAGAAATTTTGTCCTTCAACCTTCTTCATTGGAGAGAGAGAGACTCACCTTCCTTAGCTCAGTTAGAGGATCTATTAGTCTTCCTCCAAATCTGAATTCTTCATGGTGATTGTAATACTTGAAGTATCTCGGCTCTTTCTGCAACAAAGGGTTATGAAATCTTGCATGTGTGAATTGTATATTACCCAAAAAAATTCCCAAAACACTTCTTTTTTCTTTCCTTCTCTTCGTTTGTTATATGGCTCCTTTTATAGTGATTTCCGAACTTCTCCTTATTTCAAACCTTGACCAAAAGTCTTGCTTCTGAAATGAGGACGAGCTGCCTATTTATAGTGGTTTCCCATGAAAATAAGTCGACATGTCATGTATGTCAGCCGACATGTCATTTTGATGTAGATCCTTTATTCCATCTTGAAGCTTACTTGAAGGAGATGCTTTAGCTTAGTCTTGGAGGGCCTTTTTATCCTTTTAATGACTCATATAAATATGTAACATGCCCAAGAAGGGTCCTTCATACATGACATTGACTCAATTTGACTTTATGACCAATCCTAAGGGCTCACAATGGGAGCCTTACCTAAAAGTAAAATTCCTTGCTCACGAAACCCATGAGACAAGAATTACAATAATAGTTTTATTTTTCTTCTTTGCATCAATTACATAAAATCACAATTACACATGTCATTATGAAGACCGAACCTAGTTACAATTTTCAACAATTCTCATCCAAATCATCATGGCATATAACATACTAAGGTATCATTTGAATGTGCTCAACAATAATGATCCCAATCATCATCAGTACATCCATGTAGTCACATATCATAGGAATAATATCTCAGATAAGAAATTGTTCATCCCATTCAAATATCTTGAAGGGTGCTCAACGACAACTCAATGTGTATGAAGTGGCTCAATCATGAACTCACCCAGGTTCTATGCTAAACATATGTGGATGAGTGTTCAAACTGAACACCAATGCTTCAATCAACTATTAATTTCCAAGTCAAGTTCAACAATACATTTTCATAACTTCCTCATATTCAATCGAAGCATCCAAGGATTTTCATTTCCACTTTCCAATAATTCTTTAATAGCTTCACAATATAGATTTTTTCCCCCAATTTCATAAATCGATTCATAGCTTCAAAAGACAACTCCCTCTTACTTTGATCATCAGAGGCTCATTACCTATGAAGAGAAAACCATCAATATATAAAATCAAAATAATAGTTTTACTTTGGACCACTTTTGAAGTAGGGGTTTGGATCGACACATCATCTTGGCTTCACCAAAAAACTGTCAATGCAGACATATCAAGATCATGGAACTTGCTTCATACAATTATTTCTGCAACACTTGACCAAAGCAATATGTTTATCCCTACAAAATTTAATAATGTGCAATAAAACAAACTACGTCAGCTTATAAAAGTTTAGATTCTATATCATAACTAATATCAAAATCATCAATATCACAGTATCAATTCTTTAGACAAGGTGATAGATAGAGATTTCATTTTTTTTTTATCATGCCAACAAGATGTGATCAAGTCATCCTCATGATCATAATATGGGTCACTAGATGCAAATTCATACACCAAGAATAGGTCATGTAGGTTCCATCCATTTATTGTGAGATTTATTCATACTAGATCACAATTGTTTATACTTCAACCAATGTGTCACAACCAATGATGTCAACCAATATAAATCATTGAAAGTCACTATGCCCATATAGCATTGTCATCAAGGTAAATCATCAGTTGTCAAATTAGTCATCAGGTCAACTCCTACATTTGCTATTATAGTGAGATCTATAACCCAAAACATATCAAGACAAAGTTCTAAATCATTAGCAAGTATCATGTCAAAACTCCAAACATTGCTTATCTATATCAATCAGCAAAATCATGTCAAACTCTTGCAATTGTTATCAAATACTGTCATACACTAGCCTCAATGGATAAATCACAATATGCATATCCCGATCACCTGCAAACACAAGTTTAGTCAACATATTCACATTATAGTAAAACATTCAAACTTCCTTGCTCATAGAACTTTTTGTTGTCTGCTCCATGTTTGTAGGACTAATATCCTTCAGGTGAACATCTGATTTCATGCACAAAACTTCATTTTTGTGTCCTGTAGGCATAACTACACCCATAGGCCTTCTTATATGTGGTTGAGAGGCTACAGTCTCATCCTTGACCTTACTTACACGCGGCTGAGAGGCTACAATCACACCTGTAAGCTTTATTTCATGCAACTGAGGCTTAGACTAAGGGGAAACTTTCTCTTCTCATATCAAAACTTTGTTTCAGACCAACTAATCCAAATTTAAATAGGAACGATACAAATTACAGAGATAACCATAAATATAGATATGCATAAAAAATAATACTTCATTTCATTAATGTAAATTACTGAAATATGCTTACAAACAGAAATGGAAATAAATTAGCTTGGGCGATGGTAGATTATCTTTGAGAAGAGATGTGGCAGCTACATGCCTCTGAACTGCGTTCCAATGAGGCTTATGGGAATTATTATTATTGAACAATGAGAGAAAACCTAAACAACCAAAACCCTAACCCGAGGAGATGTAACACCAAGAGTTTATGGGCCCCATTGGGGTTAGTTGGACAACCAACTTCCCGGGGTCGTGACTTGGTCATACTATCTTCATTTGACATGCATGATATCCCATTTGAAAGATCTCTCTGAGGACTATGACGAAAAATATGATTTTAGACAATAAATTGTGGTACAAGATTTCCAAAAAAATGTCGTTTAGGGCCTCAAAATGGCTCCGGAGGTTTAGGACCCAAAAAACTGCTAAAAATAGTAAATTGTGCTACAATTAAGGAAACTGAAAAAAGAAAGAAAGGCATCCAAGTGGAATTGGAGGGTGGCCACAAATATCTACCTGGATCATTCCTACCCCCTTAGGAAGCAATGGTCACCATTGCGTTGAGTTCCTCCATGAGATGGGGAAACTTCTGCTGAACTTGGTCCCTAGTGAGCCACTTGCCCTAGTGAAGGAGTTGGCTTGCTTTTACAACTTGATACAGTTGGATCTTCTGCTGGCGAGTGTTCTTGATCTACTTGTCCATGATTTGATCAGTTGTGGCTTGTTCCATGCAATCTGGATTTAAATCTGTAGGTGTGAGTTGTTCAGCAATGTATGATGTGTCTAGCAATGGTGGGAAGTATGGTCGAAGGTGGTTCACATTGAACACTGGGTGCAGGCCAAGGAATGGGGGAATGTTGATCTCAAATGTATTGTCTCCCATAGCCTTGGTAATGGTGTAAGGACCATATCAGAGTGATCTGAGTTTCCGATAGGCTCCGATAAGGAGTTCCTTTTGAAAATGCAACCAAACTTTGTCACCCACCTAAAACTTGTGTGGCACCCGATGTTGATCATGTCACTACTTGTACTTGGCATTTGATTTCTCTAAAATGTCATGGACCTGCTGGAGGATATGTTGGATGTTCTCAGTGAAGTTGTTTGCCTTATTGGTTTTAGATTGGACATGAGCTGAATTTGCTTGAGTAGCTACAAATGGCATGGCCACATCAATGGGACATAATGGCTGGAATCCCAAGCCCACCTGAAAAGGGATGTGGCCAGTCGAGTTGTGGAGAGCCTGGTTATAGCTATGCTATACAGAGGGGAGAATCTCATCCCATGTGCATGGATTTGAGTTGTACATGCACAGAATGTTTACGATCATCCTGTTGATGACCTCTATCTAGCCATCATTTTGGGGATGGAAAGTTGTGGACTTAGTGAGCTTGGTGTCCAGCATTGACCAGAGACTGGACCAAAATGTACTGAGGAACTTGCTATCCTGATCTGAGATGATAGACTGTGGGATCCCAAAGTGTACCTACACTCATTCAAAGAAGATTTTAACAGTGGCTTCTGCTGCGATATTCTTATTTTAGGCAGCCATAATGGCCATCTTCGAGAATCTGTCGACAACCCAATATCAGATGTTTGTCTATTCATGTCCATAAATCATACTTCAAGAGTAAAGAATATACATATAATTTAAATGATAATGGGTGTAAGAATATTATGGAGAGATTCTCCCTATGAATGGAAATCCACTTAATTCATCGCCATTCATGCCATACCCATGTCTATTGTTATCACAAAATCGTGTACTAAGGGCTGCTACTTAGCAAGATCTCATGAAACTGTTTCAGACCAGGCTTTAGACTAAGGTTTAGCCTCCTTAGTCAGAGAGGGCTCTCTCACAGATTTTTGATATGCATTAAGGGCAAGAAAAGATGGCTAACTCTTTTAAACAACACATGAAAAATAAGATGGTTGGACAAATATCAAATTAGTCTTCATTGGGCTTATGGAGTCTCACCCATTTCAGTAAACAAAAGCACTGTCTTTTCATGGAAGTCAAGGCTCTTTACATCAGATGTTCAAACATACTTTACATAAACCACAAATTGCCAAGCATACAGGAAGTCAGAGCATTAAACATGAATTCTGAGTGATTATGCTGTAACAATACTGTAAAAAGAACACTAAGAGAATAAACCACCATACATTTGAACAATATGATCTATTGAGAATCTTGAGAAGAAACAACAGCTGTTTTTCTATTACTGTAATAAGTCTTTTACATCAGCCAAAATGAAACTCTGTTTTTTCATAAATCTCCCCACCCTTATTACATCGGAGTTTTTACTATATATAAGAAAAACCCAAAACTAAGACTATCTTGAGTCTCCTCAACAAGCATGAGGGGAGAGCTCGATGATCTACCATTTATTAACCTTATCTATTTCTAAACAAACTTATTAAATACATAAGGTGTTGTGCTGTAAATACATAGAGTCCTAATTACATTGAAAGTCCAACTCTATCTCCTCGTATGCATGATTCTTCTTGGATCCTTGACAGCTGTACAATTTCTGTTGTGGTTGAGGTATCTTGAAGGAGAACACACTGAATGAGCTGGCCTTGGATTCCAGTCACGTAGATGGCTTCATTAATTAACCAAGGGAGGTGCTCTGTTTTCACGGCCTCTGTCTCCCATCACTCTTCATCACTTTAAAAACATGTCCTCTGCTCTTTAATTCTTCCCAAACAACGCATATCACCACACCTTTCAAATGAGCTGGAAGCCTTATGAGCTGAACAGGTGTACAAACCGGATCACCGAAGACTAAAACCAAAACCCTAATAATTCGGTCATAAAGTACCTTTAACGAGACTTTAGCTGGAAACAAAACATTTCACCTTTTTGCAAGGCACATCTGTCATCTTCTGAACAGCTAGGATAGTTTTGAATAGTCACCTTTATGCTCTGAAAACATTTCATTCAAAATTAGCTGACCTCAGCATCAATTTCATTTTTTCTCATAAAACAGTCATCTACAGCAGTTTCGTAGCGCGCTACGAAACTGCTGTGTGACTTAAAAAACACAGTCTTCCTCTAAACTGCTCACAAAATTGAATAGTTGCTGTTTGCTAGGCTTCACGGTTCACCATTTGAAGGATACTGCCATCGTAGACAAACCCACTGGTTGCAGCTGTTGCTATTGGTCATTATGAAAAAACTACCCTGTTGGTGGCTTCCTTTAGATATGCTTGTTGATGTGTTGCTTTCAGCAGATGAGTCATAACAAGTCTCAGTTTGTGCCTTGACTTTGTCAAGTGAAGCTTTCTTACAGGATATAGTATCTGAAAGTTGGGAGGTTTCATTTTGAGAAACTTCTCCAGTTTCCAAATCTTGAAAAGAGGCAATGATTGCTTCCATGACCATTCTTTCTTCATCATCTATTGAAATTGAAACTCGAGCAAATCTATCCAAAGGACAGTCAGAAACTTGGTTGCCTGTGAGAAATGCTGCTACAGTATCAATACAATTTCTGTCAAGGATGCTGTCACTGCTTTTATCTCATTTGCCACCTAGAGTGGAAATGATCAATGGCATCTTCAGTGATGTCATTTTGTGTGAATCCTGGACCTCCAATAATTTCATGCAAAACATTCTCATTCAGATTTCCCAATTCATCGAAGTAGTCATATAAACTTTCAGAAACATGTTATTCAATCAAATCATCTGAAGGATGCAAGACAATATGAAAGAAAATGTTTATTGAATCATAATAGAATGGTGGTCGTGGAGAGTTATGGTCACCCTCGAACTTGATGATGTTTTTATCACCAGCATATGAGTTATATATGAGATCTAAATGGTGAGGCTGAATAAAAAGGTCCCCTGTGCCATGTCCAAATAATGCAGGAATAAAAGACTTTGTTGCTATCTTAACAACATCAAGATCCATGATATCAGAATGCGCCTTCTTCTGGATCACCTTTCGCATATATTGAACTGCAACTTTTAACAGTGAACTTTGGGAGGCGGATCTTGTACACATCAACCAGCTCCATCATCCGATCAACTAAGTTTGCAGAAAGACTATCAAGAACCAGCCCTGCCTTTTATGAATCTCCTGCCCCATACATCAAGCTTGTTAAGGCCCCCATGCATGCTTTCTGTCAATAATATAATCTCCTCTGATTCTGCTCTGATACATGCTCATGCTCGAAAAATCCTCTGCGCCCTTGGAATTGCCTTGTTTGGCGAATTAACTAGCACGATGCCATTTTCCATGAGCATCAACATATGTAAGTGCTGTACGTTGGTCAACCGGATTAAAAGATAAGAAATGAATCTCAGTAACCCCCGCTCGAGCCTCTTTTGGATCACATTGTTCCTGCTGTCAAGGTGAGACCAGAATACTGAAATTTCAGAGTAGCCTTATGCAACTGGGCAATACTACCAGAAGCGACGAGCTTCTCTTCAACGTTCTCAAAAACTTCATCAGTTCTACGACCAAAACCCTTTCAATAGTTTCCTGTGCAAATGAAACCTGCTTGCGCGCCATATTGCCAAACTATCCACGAAGAAATGCAGGGTTTTATATGATAAGAACTAACTGTTGCGTAGCTACAAATAGATATATAGTGTGTATATCTCCAATGAGGGTCCTTATTTCAAGTGAACGAATTCCTGAAATCAGAATTGCCAGATGCCTCATTACAACAGCAGTGACTATCAACCTTCTCTGCCACCTGTTTGCGTAGAAAAAGAGTTCTTGTGAAGCTAGGCCACGATGATAATGAGCTACGTCTCTCTCTGGCACTTCATCAAACACTTGCGCCCAAGACATAAATGCTATTCCATGAATTTGCCACGGGACCAAGAGACTCTTTTCAAGACTGAAAAGGAGAAACGAAATTGACCAAGTCATTGCTTTGAGAACAAAAAATACACCAGATCAGGAAAACTGGCATGACGCTGTCCGTTATGATAAGCAACCCAGTAATGAACAATAATAGCCATGGAATAAGAGGCCATAAACCATGCTTTTATCTCCAGATTGCTCAAAGCCAACCACGATAAGACCAGAAGAGTCAGATGCCATCTTTGTATTCAGTTTGGACCATGTCAAAGATTTCAAATCGAACACCTGTATATCATTTAGGTAGCGCCCATTGTGATTTCCACCAAAGACATACCTTCTCTCTTGCACTACTGCTGTTGCATGCTCATAGCGGGCTTTCGGTTGTTGACCAGTTATTGACAGTGAAACCCACTGGTCATAAACCGCAACTGATCCCAGGCCTTCCAATATAACATCCTTATCTTGTGTCTCTACAAAACTTCCATTGTCAATGGCAATATCTTTAGGAACAGAGGCAGAATTGTCGAGATAGGAAACTGATTCCTTGGATGATTTTCCACTTCTACCATTTACTAGGGTACTGAGAAACTTATAAGCTGGCAACTGAACAACTGTTTGTGATGGACCAAAAAGGCTCTGGTATAGCTCTAAACACTGCAGTGTCAATAGTAGTAAGCACCATTCGGGCAGGAACCTTATCATCAAAATTTAGTATATGAACCTTCTGCTGAAAGCTCGAGCCAATCCCCAATTTCGTAGCGCGCTACGAAAACGCCTAAACATGTAGCGCTGCAAAACTGTTAAAAGAATTCAGGCGCTGCGAAAACACCCTGTCTTTAAGCTAAGCTAAAAACTTTTTTGGCAACAGACTTTCCAGTGATAACATCTATAATGCTATTATGCATAAGAAAATTTGTTAGATAATAAAGTCAGACCATATCATATATATATCATGATCATATCATGTTAGCATCGATTAATTCACCATTACATCATGACATCAATATTTCATCAAGGGTTAGTGTTAAATAGTTAATAGGAGTATACTTCAAGGGTCATGATCACAACATTACTTCTTTGTCACATAAATCAATCCATCAAGTTAGGGCATTCAATTTTACCATATTCCATAATTACTAAACACATAAAAACATAACCATGGTAAAAAAAAGATCCTGACCATCAATCTCATTATTATACTTCTATCATCATGGCTACCAAGCTTTTCACAAACAATATCAATAGTGTCAAGTTACCATCTAATAGAATCAAGGTGCTAGCCTTCTTTATGGGATCGAGATTTTCAAAATGATAGATGTTAGCCAAACATCATGTATACCACTATATCAAAGATAAATATTTAGTAGCTCCATAGAATTAAGAATTTAATCATGTCTAAAAGGTAAGATACTTGTTTACTGTAACAAGCATGGTGAAAAGTTCATGTAATAAAAGTTAATAAAGGAAAAATAATACCACAGTTAAGGGACACTTATTGCAAATTGAATTTTGGGCAAAGATATCCTAGTGGGCATCACTGGATGTGTTTATGGCTAAGGAAATTCGCAAAGGCTAAGGAAAAGGAATTAAAAGGAAAAATGGCATTTTTGGCACATTTATTTATGAAAATAAAGGAAATTAGGAGAAAAGGAAGGTGAAAGGTCACAAGTTACATGTGAGGAGGAAATTGAAGGAAAATAATGGAAAATTAATAAAATAGAGGCCTCATTAATAAAAAGGCTTTTTAGGATTAGTTGATAGCCTTTTTTTAGTTCAAGTTTTGGAGCTATCTCATTATTCTCTCTCTCTCTCTCTCACTTTTGGTCACTTAGAGTTTTCTTGGAGCACTCTAGCTGTGGATCAAGGAAGGAAAAGAAAGAAAAAGGAAAGGAAGGAAGGCAAGGATCAAGGAAGGAAGAGTAGGATCATGCAACTTAAGAAGGAATACTTGTAGGTAACATATTGCATGTGTGATTTCCTAGCTGGTTTTGATATGCACAGATTTTCATGTTGGTGTATGGTTCTCTTGTTGTCAGTGTCATGGTTTTGTCGGGTTATGACAATGGTTTTCAGCCTAGCCTTTCCTTTTTCCAAATGCCATGGTATTTTGGGATGTTTATCTCAATTTTGAGTTTTGGTTTGTTGGATGGATTTCAGAATCTGGGGCAGAGGTGGTCTCAAGGGTCATTCCCAAAGGCCTAGGAATCCCTTGACTGGTTTTGGTGGGATACACAGTAAATCCAGAGGGAGAAGTCTTAGTTTAGGGCATAATGATTTGGGTTTGGATTGTGGTAAAGATTGAGGACCTAGTCTTTGTTTAGGGCCCAGTGATCTAGGATTGGATTGTGGTAAAGCCTGGGAGACAAGGAGACAAAAAATTCCTCAAGGATAGTGATGGATTCTAGATGGCATTTCAAGTTTGGTTCGGTTGTGATCAGACCACCGATTTTGGTGTGATCACAGTTTGGTGAGGGTGGAGGTGGTTTAACCTCTGGATTCCCTTGGTTGTTTCTAGATTGGTTTCTCCATGATATATTATGAAACTAGCTCACAAAAACATAGAAAAGATAGATCAATGCCTTAGAAATAATCCTCTTCGAGGGGGCAACCTCTTTTACATTACACAAATGAACAATTCTTGGATGATACAAATGACAAGACCTCCTTTCTATATATAGGAGTCTAAGGGGTCATAATATAATCAAAGCCGACATAACAATAATAATGTAAGGGCACAACAATAACAATAGTGGGCTTCTATGGGGCACAATGATAACAATATGGAGACTACATGGGAACAACAATATAATAAGGGGTTTTCACTAATAACAATAGGGGTTACACTAGTAGTATAGGGCCCTAACATGCCCCTCTCCTTCAAAAGTGTTGTCCTCAACGCTTGAGTAGTTTTGGATGCTTCTGTATAAAATTATCATCCATCCATGTGGAATATTCAGCGGGTAAGTTCTTCCACATGATGAGATACTCTAAAATTGATCTATTTCGTAGCTGTCGATTTCTCGGTTTCGTGATTGCTTCAGGTTCCAATATGATTTTTCCTTCCTTGTAAAGTTCTAGAAATATTGTTTGAACTGGGATCTTCTACAACTTTTGAATGAGTTCCCACCCTGCTTCGTCATTCTTCCATTCATCCCTTGCTTTCCAGCTCACAAAAAGATAGAAAAGATAGATCAACGCCCTAGAAATAAGCCTCTTCAAGGGGGAAACCTCCTTTACATTACACAAATGAACAATTATTGGATGATACAAATGACAAGACCTCCTTTCTATATATAGGAGTCTAAGGGTTCATAATATAATCAGAGCCGACATAACAATAATAATGTAAGGGCACAACAATAACAATAGTGGGCTTCTATGGGGCACAATAATAACAATATGGAGACTACATGGGCACAACAATATAATAAGGGGGTTGCACTAATAACGATAAGGGTTACACTAGTAGTATAGGGACCTAACATGATATCCCACATTTATGCTTGGAATATGGCACGAGGGTGACTGGCTGAAAGAAATATTTGGTTTAGCCATGTCTATGGTCCAGTGGTACTTGGAAGTCCCAAATCTAGTCGGATTTTCCTATGATTAATGAAAGCTAAGTTCTCTTACTTTTTCACTTGTTTATATGTGCATTTAATGGATGTTATATATTTTTTATTTACATGGTTTTATGCTGGTTATAGTCATGGTTAATTGACTGGTTCATGGCATGGTTATCTCATGTATTTACTTGTAATTATTAAATTGATGTATGCAAGACCTAATTGATGTTATAATAGTTTAATGGAGAAGGTGGTGATCCTTCTTGTCGTGTTTCACAATAATTTTTAGTCATTCATGCTCTATCTTGTATCCTAGACCTGTAGGTTGCGTTGATGCCAAGTGTTTGAAAAAATGTCAGTCCTAGTTGGGGATGGTCAACCCTAGTCCTGAGATTGATTTTTGTTTTAGTAGTCTTTTCATCATGTCTTTGATGGATTCTAAAAGTTACAAAAAATTCTGGGAAATTTTCTAAATTATGGGCTAGAAAAGTGCCTTGAATTCTGTAGATGCTGGCACAGGTTTGCTGGGAAAAGTCCTTGGATGTTGGCTTGTAGGCTTGTGAGAGCGTCTAAAGGTCCCTAGATGATGTCATGCCTATAACATGAGAGCATCCATAGGTCAAGAGGTCTAAAATATTAGTGGGACCTAGGGGTAGGATGTTTGAGTGGCTGAGACATCTCCTAGGGGTGTTCTTGCTGATGTGGAAGGTATGGTTGATATGTTCTGTCGATTTCATTTCCTTAAGGTCACCAAGGAGGTTGAATCCCTTCATAATTGCCTCTATCATTGCATGTTTACCCCAGTTGGCCAATTACTTGGGTAGATGTGGGAGGAGGGTGGTTACAGATTTGTATCAGAGCATGGTTGCACTCTCCTTGGGTGAATGTGTTTGTCATGCATTCATGTCGGTTGTACATGTGTTAGTCATCCTTGTGGTCTATGTGCTTGTTTCATATGCATGGTGTTGGTCATGGTCGTAGTGATGTCGCCATGGGAATAAGGATGTCGTTGTGTGAATCATGTTTTCATGAGTGTATGATTGGATACATGTTGTTATATGTCACTTACATGTGTCATTTTGTATGCTTGGTTACATTCTCGTATGTTTGGTTACATTTTTGCATGCTTGGTTACATGTATCATTCTTATAGGTTTGGTTACAAGTATCATCATTCATGCTTGATCATATGCGTTCATGTGTGTGTGTGGTCGATTACACATTGCTTATGCATGTTAATGTTTGCATGTGGTCAAGTATACAATGGTGTTATGGTTGTTGTTTTCATGCATGTAGTCATGGTATGTGTGTAGTTGATATGGTCATGCATTGATGACTGGACTCTAGCTAGACTGATGGTTACATGGTTATGTGCTTATGTATCATATGTCTATATGTTGTTATGATTATGTTATACATGTATCATGCTGATTTGATGATCTTGCAGATGAGATATCCTCCTTGAACTATGCTAAGGTATGTTGGTTTATTGTGATTTTGTTTAGCTGACATAGTATGCCTTGCAGGAAAGAGATCAAATGGCTAACAATATGGTAGACTATAAAGACTCTCCCCATGAATAATATGAGTAGCGTGGTGTTGGGATCTATTATGATTTGGCAGACAAATTGAGAATCTTGAAGGAAGAAATAAGGAATTGTAAGGTGGACAATGACAAAATCATGCAGGCAAAATAGAAACAAGCATATGTTAATGCAATACTTCTTTAGAGTTTGTCAAAATTGCAATGATAAGGACCACGTTGGATCAGCCGTGAGCAGGAGGACAAAACTAATGGGGAATATTGTAGCAGGTCTTATGGTGGTCATAGGTTGAACAAATATGACACAATCAGAGATGGAAGGTTGTTAGACACTCTAGATAGGAAGGTGATGGACAAAGGTACTATTCTAATTCTGGTTCAGACAAGCATCATGATCATCATCATTATCATCGTTATAGGAGGAGTGATAGGGGATACTTTCTGGATGAGTTTAAAAAATCAAAGCCACCTACCTTTGATGGAGAGATGAAGAAATCACAGGATGCAAAGGCACGGTTTCTTGGTATGAGGAAATTCTTCAGATGGCATGACTATTTAGAAAACATGAAAGCAAAGATAGCCACTTTTAGTCTCAAAGGTAAAGAAAATATTTGGTGGGAAGATGTGAATAATTTTAAAGGTATATATGAGGACGATTTGACTTGGCATGATTTTGAGAGGCTCTTCAAGAATAATTGTTTGTCAGAAAGATACTTTGATGACAAAGCTAAGGAGTTTTATGAGTTGCGGACGGGTTCCATGATAGATGATGAACATACCAGCAGGTTCTTGGAGTTGTTGAGATATGTGCCTTACCTCAAGGAGGAGAAGGACAAGGTTCAAATATTCATCAGTGGACTGCGAGTAGCATACAAATACTGGATTGAGTTCGATGAGCCTAGATCATTGGAGGAGGCCATCTGAAAGTTGAAATTTTTTTATGAGTAGTCGAAGCACAAAGTTGAGCCTAAGCGTGACTTGAAAGGAAATGAGAAGGCTAAAGGAAAATGGCTGCCAAAGCGAGGAAGACCTCAACTTAGGTGCAAGTGAGAAAGAAAATGTAGTTCCTTACAAGAGGTTCAATACAATTGAGAAAGGACATGGAGAGCAGCAAGCTAGAGGTAGTGGTACGAAACCATTGCAGTGTTGGATATGTGGTAAGGATCATCGTAAGAGGGATTGTCCGCAGCATCAGAATGGTGGTAAACCCCATATCTACAGTGCTCAGGAGGCAAATACAATTGGTGATGTGGGTCATAGAATTCCTCATATCTATGCAGTTATGGACAATAGACATGCAGATCATTAGACATCTATCATTGAGATGGACGGTAAGCTTTATGATTATGTTGTTTCTATTTTGATTTATCCTAGATCTAACTCTAGTTATATTAATCCTGACTTGGTGGATAAGTGTGGTTTGAGAAAAGAAGTGCATGCAAAATCTTGGTTGGTGCAGTTGGCTACAGGTACAAAGAAGAGAGTTGACCATTGGGTAAGATATTTTGCATTTGAGTTAGATGGTATGCCTACAACAACACATTTGAATGTACTATCATTGGGTTTGTATAGTATGATTTTGGGTATGGATTGGTTGTACCTTCATAGGACCAAAGTGGATTGCTTCGATAAGGCCATTGAGTGTGTGGATGATAGTGGGGAAAAGAGAACTTTGCAAGGGAAGAAGAAGCCTACATCAGTGAGGATGGTTACTGATATGTAGGCTAAGCGTAGTTACAAAAAAGGTTGTGTGATGTTTGAAATTCACATTTCTAGTGATAAAGGTAAGGAAGTTGGGGATGCATATGTTTTGAGCAGATACCCAGTTCTAAAATAGTTTTGGGATGTATTTCCTAAGGATATTACAAAGTTTCCACCTCACAAGGAGGTAGACTTTTCTATTGAGTAGGTGCCAGGGGTAGCTCCAACATTAAAGTCACCTTACTGGATGAGCACACCTTTGTTGGTAGAGTTGAAGTTTTAGTTAAAGGAGATTCTTGACAAGGGATACATTAGGTCAAGTGTATCACCTTTGGGTGCACTAGTGTTGTTCGTAAAGAAGAAAGATGGTACTCTCAGATTGTGGGTTGACTATAAGTAGCTGAACAAGGTAATGATTACGAATAGGTACCCATTGCTGAGGATTGATGATTTGTTTGATCAGTTGATGGGAGAAGTAGTGTTCTCTAAGATAGACATGAGATCGAGATACCATCAGGTATGCATAAAGGAAGAAGATATCATCAAGACTGTGTTTAGGACCAGGTATTGGCATTATGAGTTTGTTATAGTTCCATTCGGTATGACTAATGCTCCAGCTACATTTATGTGTTTGATGAATAGTGTGTTGCATCCTTATCTGGACAAGGTTTTTATTGTTTTCATTGATGACATATTGGTATATTGAAAAAATTAGGAATAACATGCAGAGCATTTAGCGGAAGTGTTGAGGTTGCTAAGAGAGAATTAGTTGTACGCTAAGCTTAATAAATGCAACTTCTTTCAAATAGAGGTGCGTTACTTGGGACATGTCATTTCCAAGGAAGGCATAGCAGTAGATCTAGAATAGATAAAGGCCATCATGGAGTGGGAAACTCCTAAGAATGTGGAAGAGGTGATATCATTTATGGGATTGATAGGTTACTACAGGAGGTTCATCAAGAACTTCTCGTGCATTGCATATCCTATCACATCATTGCAAAGGAAAGGTAAGGAGTTCGAATGGACATAAGAACGTTCAGCTAGTTTTGAGCAGCTCAAGTAGTTGTTGACACATGCACTAATGTTAAAGATTGTATATCCAGACAGGAAGTTTGTGGTGTGTACAAATGCTTGCAAGAGAAGAATTGATGGAGTTCTCATGCAAGAAGGATAGGTAGTGTGCTATGAGTCACGAAAACTAAATGAGAATGAGAAGAACTATTTTATGCATGATCTTGAGCTAACAGGGATCATACATGCATTGAAGATGTGGAGGCACTATCTTCTTGGCAGGTGGTTTGTACTGATGAGCAACCACAATGAGTTGAGGTATTTGTTTGACCAGATGAATCTAAATGTCAGGCAAGCTAGATGGTTGGCCATCCTTAGTGATTTCGACTTCGAGATTAGATACATCAAAAGGAAGGAGAATCAGGCTGTAGATTCTCTTAGAAGGAAGGTACATGTAAATCATATAGTAGCTATGAGCTCTTATGATACATATTTACAGGATATGATCTTGTAGGCAAGACAACAGGATGAAAAGTACATGGAGACCATGCACATGTTACAACATAGTACAGGTACAAGTACAGGCACAAGTATAGGTGTAGGTACAGGTACATGTATAGATATAGGTTTAGGTATAGGTACAGATGATCAGGATGCAGACTATCATCTCACGACAGATGGGTTGGCGAGATTCAGGGAGAGGACCTATGTACCGAATTGCAGTGAGTTCAAGAAGCTTATCTTGAGATATTTTCATGTCAATCCATACTCGTGTCACCCAAGATATCAGAAGACATTGATGGTGGTGAAGAAGTTCTACTATTGGATGATTTTGAAGAAGGAAGTGAGAGAGTTTGTGGCTAGATGTTTAGATTGCCAACAGGTAAAGGAATAATGTAAGAATCCAGGTGGTTTACTATAGCCTATAGCGATTTCAGAATGGAAATGGGAGGTCATTTCCATGGATTTCATTACAGGTCTTCTGAGGATAGTGAGACAACATGACTCTATTATGGTCATAGTTGACAAGTTGAGCAAGGTAGCTGATTTCATTCCAGTAAAAACTACATATTCAACCAGTGAGGCAGCACAGGTTTCATCAGAGAGATAATGAGATTACATGGTGTTCCAAAGAAGATTGTGTCGGACAAGGATGTAAAGTTCACTTCCAAGTTATGGAAGGAGCTATTTGCGGTTTGTGTACAAATTTGGCCTTCAATACAACTTATCATCCACAGACAGATGGAAAAATAGAGAGGGTCAACAATATCTTGGAGATATGCTGAGGATGTATCTGATGCACCAGTAGAGGAAATGGGAAGAGTATCTTCCATTGGTTGAGTTCGCATACAACAATGGTTACCATGAGTCATCGAGGATGAGTCCTTTCGAGGCATTATATGGACGAAGTTGTAATACTCCCATTAGCTGGAGTGATCCAATGAATAGGGTACTTATTGAACCAGATATGTTGGCATACATGGAATAAGAAATGCAGGTTATAAAGAAGAATCTAAAGGAAATGTAGGATAGACAAAAGAGTTATGCAAACCAACATAGGGTATTCAATGAGTTTAAGGTTGGGGAGCTCTGTATTTGCGCATCAAGCCAGAAGATATCTATGAGGATTGGTTCATGTGCCAAGTTGGCACCACAGTATTGCGGGCCTTTTGAGATCCTTGAGAGGATTGGACTGGTGGCCTATCGACTTGCATTGCCTCCAACAATGAAAGTCCATGATTTTTTGCATGTTTCATTGCTTAAGAGGTATATAAAGGATTTTGATCATGTTATTGATTGGTCTGTATTGTAGGTGGAGCAAGGAGAGTTCCAGCCAGAGCCTCAGTGCATATTGTAGCGGAAGCATCTCATTCTCAGGAATAGAGTCATAGAGAAAGTTAAAGTGTAGTGGAAGTAATTTGGGCCTGAAGAAGCTACATGGGATATGACAGATCAGATGTGGGCCCTGTATCCTTCATTGTTTTCTGGTTGAGGAAAAGCAGTTTTGGTTTGATGTTTGGTATATATTTTGCATATGTTCTTTTGATGTTTTGATATATGTATATATGTATATGGATGTAAATACTGCCATGAGATAAGTTATAAAGATCCAATAAGTGGTATGGTTGTTATCTTGTCATGTTGTCATGATGTTTTGCTTTTGAGCAGGTCTTTTATTATAAATACTGCAATGAGATAAACTATAAAGCTCCATCAGAAGTATGTTTTCTTTTCAGTGGTTTTTCTGAGGTCTTGGTGTGGTTTAAGACCAAGGATGGTGTTCCCCAAGGGGGAGGGTTTTGTAACAACCATGGTGGAAAGTTCATGTAATAAAATTTAATAAAGGCAAAATAAGACCACGATTAAGGGACACTTATTCCAAGCTGAATGTTGGGCAAAGATATCCTAGTGGGCATCACTAGATGTGTTTATGGCTAAGGAAATTGGCAAAGGCTAAGGAAAAGGAATTAAAAGGAAAAAATGAATTTTTGGCACATTTATTTATGAAAATAAAGGAAATTAGGAGAAAAGGAATGAGATAGGTCATAGGTTGCATGTGAGGAGGAAATTGAAGGAAAATAATGGAAAATGAAGAAAATAGAGGCCTTATTAACAAAAACGCTTATGAGGATCAATGGGTAACCTTTTGTTAGTTCAAGTTTTGGAGCTCTCTCATTATTCTCTCTCTCTCACACTCTTGGTCACTTAGATTTTTCTTGGAGCACTCTAGATTTGGATCAAGGAAGGAAAAGAAAGAAAAAGGAAAGGAAGGAAAGCAAGGATCAAGGAAGGAAGAGCAGGATCAGGCAGCTTCAATAGGAATACTTTCAGGTAACATATTGGATGTGTGATTTCCTAGCTGGTTTGGACATGCATGTATTTGCATGTTTATGTGTGGTTCTCTTGTTGTCAGTGGCATGGTTTTGCGGGGTTATCACAGTGGTTTTCAGCCTAGCCTTGCCTTTTTCTGCATGCCATGATATGTTGGGATGTTTATCTCAATTTTGAGCTTTGGTTTTCTGAATGGTTTTTGGAATCTGGGGCGGAGGTGGTCTCAAAGTTCATTCTGAAAGGCCTAGGAATCCCTTGACTAATTTTCGCAGGACACGGTAAAGCCTGAGGGAGAAGTCTCGATTTAGGGCATAGTGATCTGGGTTTGGATTGCGGTAAATCCTGAGAGACTGGTCTCGGTTTAGGGCCTAGTGATTTGGGATTGGATTGTGGTAAAGCCTGAGAGACAAGGAGATGGAAAATTCCTCAAGGATAGTGTTGGATTCCAGATGGCATTCCAAGTTTGGTTCGAATTCGATTGAAGCATTGATTTTTGTGTGATCGTTGTTTGGTGAGGGTGGAGGTGGTTTAACCTATGTATCCCTTGGTTGTTTTTGGATTGGTTTATCCATGAGATCCAACATTCATGCTTGTAGTATGGCACGAGGGTGATTGATTAAAAGAAATATTTGTTTAAGCCATGTCTAGGGTTGGGTTGTAAGTGGAAGTCCCAAACTTGGTCAGATTTTCCTATGATTAATGAAAGCTAAGTGGTGAGCTCCAGTATTGTAGCAATAATGCTACAACTCTTGGGGCTTCCTGTCTCTCATTTTATCAACCCGGTAGTTCGTACAAACTTGGAAGCGACGGTGCTATATGCACAAGTACTAGCTCTTGTCGCAGTTGTCACTTGGTCAGCTGGCACAAGTCCGCTAGGGCTCAAGCCAACTTCTATAGGCTCTCAGAAGAAGCTTGCTAATTGATGGACGAAAGCTAATCTCAAAGGAAAGCTACTTTTCTTGACAAAAATGAACTGAAAGCAAATCAAAGCATGTAAACCTAGGAAACCCTAATTTAACTAGTCTGACCTCTACAATGCAAGGAATGTAAATGAAACTTCTACCAATGTTGTCATTACCTCTAATAAGTGAAAATGCATGGATCTAAACTACTTGCATCATGAAAGTTATGTTTTTGTATTTTTCCTTTAGGTGAATGGAATGGTTGTGATCTTGTGCTAACTAGGGTTTGGTTGTGCAGATGGGATGGAGAAGGAAGGAAAGCGTGGGACAGGTTGGGGAGGCTAGGAGAGGTCCCTAGGGATCCTTAGCATCCATCCACAGAGGTTCCTCGCATTCAGATGCTCAGCAACCGAGAGAGTGGCCTCCTACAGGATGGCTGCAGGGGATCCTACAGGATACTCTGGTTTCTACAGGATGTCTACAAATGGCTACAGGATGACCTATCGTGAGTGTTTGGAGTGATGGAGGAGTAATGGAATGGTAGGAGGAGATGTGTAAGGTAGGGATAAGGCTGGTGATGGCTTCAGAAGTGGAAGAATAGGATAGGGAGTGAATGTAGGGAGTAGGTTGGAAGATAGAGGGCTAGGTCAATGAAAGGGCTAGAGAATGGAAGTACGTGAGGAGTGAAAGACTTTGGGAGATAACAGAGCGGAGCAGGGGTCGAAGATGTGTGTGCATGCGGGATCAAGATGGAGAATGAAGTAATGGAACGAGAGAGAGCAGTGTAAGTGAAACAAATGCTTATGACTGTCACCAAACCGAAAATGCATCAACCTAACTATCTGTGCTTATAAATTTAATGAACAGCAATCTAAACGCGAAGGAGAATGTGCATGAAGCTGTGGTAGAGGAGTGTGGTGCAGGTGTGAATCATGTGGAAGCATCTAAAATAACGTGACTGTGTTTGCAGCAATCATGGAATAAAGAAATGCGTATTTTTGGTGGTTAGTCATGGACTTCACTCCAATCCCAGATGAGACGGCAGTGAGCCTTAACAACCTTTTTGTTGGAGCTCCAATTGATTATATCTATCCTCTGCTACACTAAGCAAGTGGAAACAAATTCATCATAAGCAACTCCTATCTAACTCATGAAAAAGACCAACTTAACAACCTGTAATTCGAATTGCATGTATAAATGAAAAGCTCAAAGTGCTGAAATGAAATGGAAACAACACTACAACAGAGGGGATCTATGGCTCTCAGGTTGGGACCTAACCTGAGAGCTATAGTCTCCTTAAGAAAACTCAGAACTAGATCAGAATCTGCCTTCTTTATTCATAATCTGATATCATGCCAAATTGGCTTACAAAAAGGAACAAAAACTGAGCTGTGCTCGAAAATTACAATAGCAAGACGAGAGTTTCAACAACCTATCCAAGGCTAAGGCCTCTATACTTATACAAAAACGATGATCCAACAAGTGTCCTTGATTTTAGGAGCTCGGCTGTCCAACTAGAGTTTAACTGCTGATCCTGTAGGACGGTCATAACTGCTGTTCCTGTAGAGCAGTTTATAACTGCTGTTCCTGTAGAACAGCTGGCTGCTTCTAAGCTCGGAGGAGAGATGGATTGGAGCTCGGAGTTCTTGGTGGGAATCACGAGGAATGTCCCCAAGACCGTGGACATCCTCTCCTAAAAGTCAGCAGTGCCACCTCATTGTCTCCTTGTCTCCTTTTTCGTTGTCTTTTGCTCCCTTTTAATGCCAAAACCTGGGATCACAATGCATTAGTCACGTAGATAGAGTGCCTACCCTTCTTCCTACAAACAACATGAATAAACTAAGAAATGCATGCATAAGCAGTAAAAAATGAATGGTTTGAGCAAGTAGAATAGGCCAAAATGAGCCCAAATTGTACCAAAATTGGGGCTCATCATCACCCCCCAGCTGAACCATTTGCTCATCCTTGAGCAACCTTGCTCCTGCTCCTTGTCCTTGGCCGAGGACTCGGGACCGGAATAGGCTCTTTCTTTTCTGCTTTTGATGGCCCTGCCTTCTCTACCCCTGGTGGTGACGAGGGTGATGCTTCCTTCCCTTTTTCTATTTCCTTGAGTCGGGCTTCGGAAGGCGACTGGCCTATCTTTCGTGTCCAGGAAGTTATTTTTGGGCTCCCCTTTTCGGGGGTAGCTAATGTTTTAGAGGGGGTCCTTGCACTGGGTGAAGTAAGGACATCCCCTGAATAGGTTTGGCTGCTGGGTGGAGGCTGTGGCTTGCCCGCGGTCATCCTCTTGCTTCTCCTGGCTTCAGGTGGTAGAGGGGTCTCCCTCTCCCTTTTCTCTTTCGGTTTTGGAGGTGTGCTGAGGGCAGCCAGTGACACTGCTGCCTCCTTTTCGAGGATGCCAACCTTCTCTTTCTTGCGTTTTGCTCTCTCGGAGCTCCTTGTAGAGGGCCCCTCCTTTTTAGATTTCGGGCTTCCTGTGGAAGACCCTGCTTTGCCCGCTTTTGGGCCTCCTGTAGAAGATTCTTTCTTTGTCTTCGGACTCTCTATAGGAGGCTGTTTCTCAATGACCTTCGGGCCTCTTGTAGAAGCCCCTCTTTCCAATCTCGGGCTTCTTGTAGAAGCCTGTGTCTCTGTCTTCGGGATTCCTGTAGAAGCCTGTGGTTGCACTTTCGGGCTTCCTGTAGAAGCCTCTTTCTCCGTTTTTGGGCCTCCTGTAGAAGCCTGTTCTCCAATGATTTTCGGGCTTCCTGTAGAAGCCTTGGTCGTTGCTCTTGGGCTTCTTGTAGAAGCCTGCTCCTTACTGATCTTCGGGCTTCCTGTAGAAGCCTTTGTCTTTGTTTTCGGGCTTCCTGTAGAAGCCTGTTTTTGTGTTTTTGGGCTTCCTGTAGAAGCCAGTTTTTGCGTTCCTGCAGATGCAACTCTCACCACCTTTTCTTGCTTGGCTGCATGGATTTTGCTTTTGGCTTTGACTGCAGGAGCTGACGAGGTGCTTGGGCTGGCAGGGACCACCTCAGTTTTGATTGTCCTGCTTTTCAACCTCTTTTCCCTTGCTGACAGGATGGGGGTGTCCTCTTTTGCTCTGTCATCCTTTCCCTCCTCCTTCTCCTTTCGTTCTTTCTTCTGTGTTGGAGTCGGGACCTTTTGGCTTTTCCCTTTCTTACTCTTGGCTACGGGCTCTTCTTCTTCACCGCTAGAGGACCCCGTTTCTTCAAGCAACATTTTTATGTCCCCTTCTCTTGTTAAGTTCCTAAATGATTCCCATGCGAGGGGGACTTTATATGAGTGGAGAGCATCCTCCACAAGCAATTTTATCAACCCATGATGGGCTATCTGATCAGGGATTCCGTCCTTGAGCTTTGTAGAGCACTCCATCAAGGACTGCAGTAAAAAGTAAGGAATGCTCAGCCTCTGTGCTACAGGGAGGTCAATCTGGTGTCTTAGTTCATTGAGCAGCCTGAAGTGATACGCATATACGATGCTGTAACGACCCTCACAGGTGATATATTTCATAATTTGCAAACTGACTTCGTTCCATGGTGGCAACAGGCTTGTCCTTTTCACCCCATTTTTGTCCTCTGTGAATGATTCTTCAGGTGGGAAGAACTCCTTCTTGGCTTGCTGACTCTGCTTCCGCTCTTCTTTATCCCACGACAGACCCATGGGCAGTTCTGTGATTCGACTTATATGCTCTGGGGTGAGTTTGAGGCTTAGACCTCTGAAGGTTACTGTGGCTAGTGTCTGGGACTTAGGCTGCAGAGCCTGCAAGAATTCCTCAGCTACTTCATCATCGTAGCCCTGTAGCTTATCACAAAAAGGCATCCATTGTGCTCTAGTGAAGAGCTCAACCACTGCCGGGTTTCTCCTTAATGTATTTGAATCAGTGGGCTCTCGCCTGATAAACCCACCAGGCATGATGAACACAGTGGTTTTGACCAAAGGCGGTAGATACAAAGGAAATTCGGTCTTATAGACAGAGCATGCAATGAATTCACAGACCACAGTCTAATTATACTGCTATCCTGTAGAAGCGATAGTATAGGCACGGCAATCCAATATTTTTTATGACTAGACTGTGAATAATGACCTTGCCACCTTTGAAAACCAATTGCGGAAGGAGTTTCAGGGTTACCTCTTTTCTGCCACCTTTTCTTACGTGAAGACTTCACCTTCCTGTAGAGCTGCGTTCCTGTAGAAACTGCTTCCTGTAGGACTGCGCTCCTGTAGAAACTGTTCCTGTAGGAGTAGTGCGCAGGCTTCGGGGAGAACGGTAGTTGGACTGCGGTTGAGGTGCGCTTCACTGGTGTTCAGTCGGCCGAAAGCTTGGCGTATCAACATGCAGATGTATTCAGAAGAGTTACTCAAGTTTTGAAGTGGAGGTGGATGGATATACGTGCACAATCTAGCCGATTAGATTTTGAATCGGTGCAGCTCGTGGCGCGGAGGGTGATCTGTCCCCGCCGGACCGTTGGGTGACGTCACCCATCATCCGCCTGCACATTCACTTGCTGCCGCATTCATTCCCACAGATCTGCCGCCGCCCTTTTCGGTTAAACTTCGTTTCTCGGTTGACGGGACTGATCTTCACGTGCGTGCTGCGTGTTCCCTTTGTCGTGGCTGCCACCCATCATCTGACTATCCCTTCACTAGCCAACGTGGCCAGTCAACTGGCCTTACGGCCGCTCAACCATTCATTTCTACGCCATGCAAACAAATCAAAGTAATACTCATGCAATTTGATGGAAGGAAGGATTAGAACACTTACCTGCGCGCGTCTGCACATGATTTCCAGTTTTTGGACGACGGATCTACCTGCTGCATGTGGCTTACACAGTCCCGGAGGCTCGTGGTTACAGGATGCTGGCGCTGTAGTGGACGCTCTGGTTGCATGCGCCCGTGTGTTGCTTGCAGATGGCTGGGCGATGAATGGTATCCACTCCTGCAGGTTTGACTGCTACAGGATTCTCGCGGGGTGCCTTGTGACAGTCTCACCTCCTTGGGTGCATGCCACTTGACAATGGAGATGACCTGCTAATCGCGCTCCCGAAGCTTCTGATGCTTGACATGGACATGTTAGGAGCTCTCGGTGTTCATTTTCTCTGACAACTGATTTTTCCACGAGAACTCATTGATCTGGTTTGCTGGTGCAGGGATCTTAGTTGCATGGTGACGAGGATGGTGGAGCAAGGTATCAGCGTCGTGCATGGGCCCAAAAGAGGCTTGCATGCGTCCACACCAACCCGTAGTCATCAAATCTGCTCATGAAACGCATTCTGGCTCGTTCTGAGCTTCTACAGGAAGTTTCCTGTAGAAGTACAGAGCTTCCTGTAAACAGGCAGCTCTTCCTGTAGAAATTTGCACCTTCCTGTAGAAAAACTGTGCCTTCCTGTAGAAAGACAACAATTTCCTGTAGAAGATTCAAACCATGATAAAATTGCACATACCTTGAAAAACGTAAGCGTTCTTGGAGGAGGAGCTTGTGAGGTGTCCTGGCTGCATGAGAGGACCTTTGACTTTGACTTGAGAGGCTTCCTCTCCTCCATAGAACACCTGCAATCTGCATGCAAATTTCACATAATGACTTATTGACCTTGTTTTTTCTTTTTGTTTTTTTTTTCTTTTTTTTTTTGAAAGATAGCAGGGGCGCCTCAATGAGGTTTTCACCCTTACCACCTGCCTTAAGCACCTTAGAGAGGTTTTCACTCAAGGATCTTTATTTCTTTTTTCTCTTTTTTTTTTGAAAGATAGAAGGGGCGCCTTAGATGAGGTTTTCACCCCTACCACCTGCCTTGGGCGCCTCAGGAAGGTTTTCACCCAAGGATCTTTATTATTTATTTATTTTTTCTCTTTTTTTTTTTTAGATGCTTCAGGGTGTGCCCAAAGCAGGGGCAGGACCCTTCTCTATGACCAATACTGCCTTCTCCATTGTTTTGATGAGCTCTTGTCTTGAGGGAGGCTTCCTGTAGATCTTCAATCGATGCCCATTGACAAGCATGGGAATGGCTTCCTCATCAATGGTTCGAATGAGGACAGATCCATTGTCATGACACTTTTCCACTGAATATGGTCCTAGCCATCTGGTTCTCAACTTCCCCTTGAAATCTTTGTATCTGGAATCATACAACAAAGCCCAATCTCCCGGCTGAAATTGCTTGTCATGGAGATGTTGGTCATGCCACACCTTCCTCTGAAGTTGAACCACTTCTGAGTGAAGGAGGGCCTGCATGCGGTGCTCATCCAGTCCATTCAGCTGCAATAGCCTTTCTTGTTGTGCATGGCTGAGATCTAGATCCAGCTGAGCTGCCATCCTCAAAGTGTTATACTCAAACTCAATGGACAGCAAAGCTTTCTTCCCATAGACCAGCTCATAAGGTGTGAAGCTGGTGGTGGTCTTCCAAGTGGTGTTGTAAGCCCATGTGGCTTCAACCAGGCGATCTGCCCAGTCCTTTCTGCTGCTGCTCACCACTTTAGTCAAGATCCCTTCTAATGCTCTATTGGTGACTTCCACCTGCCCATTTGCTTGAGGATGATAGGGGGTGGAAGTCCTATGCTTGATCTTGTGATGAGCTAGTAGATCTTCAACCAAGTTGGATGTGAACTGGCTCCCTTGATCGATCACCAGCTCTCTTGGGTAGCCAAACTTGTAGAAGATGTTCTCTCTTAAGAACTCGACCACCTTCTCTTCTGTTGCTGCTTTGATTGCTTTAGTCTCTGCCCACTTTGTCAAGTAGTCAGTACACACAATGATGTAGGATCTCTGCCTCGAAGAGGGATTGATTGGGCCCACAAAGTCCATGCCCCACTTCTCAAATGGCTCAAGAGTCACTTGAGGTTGGAGAGGCATCTCATCCCTTTGGGTCGGTTTCCCCATTCTTTGGCATTGGTCATACTGGCTGACATATCTTCTGACATCTTGATGAAGTGTGGGCCAATAGTAGCCTGCCTGCAGGATCTTGAAGGCAGTTCTCTTTGCTGCAAAATGTCCTCCACAAGGCCCATCATGACAGGTGAGGAGGATGTCAAAGACTTCCTCCTCCCTTACACAACGCCTTAAGATCTGATCGGGGCCAAGCTTGAACAGGTTGCCCCCGATCCAAGTAAATGAGGCACTCTTTCTGATGATTTTGCTCTTCTCTTTTGAAGAGAGGTGCGGAGGGAACTGAGCTGAAACAAGGTAGTTTGCTATATCAGCAAACCATGGAGAGAGTACTGAGATAGCAAACAGATGCTCATCAGGCATCTGGTCATCCACCGTCCCATCTTCATCTGCAGACAAATCCAATCTAGACAAGAAGTCAGCAACAACATTTTCTCTTCCTGGTTTATCAACAATGGTTAGATCAAACTGCTGCAATAAAAGTAACCATCTAATAATACGAGAATTCACATCTGGTTTATTCATCAAATATCTAATAGCAGCATGGTCAGTATGTACAAAAGTCTGGTAACCAGTAATATAATGTCGGAACTTGTTCAGTGCATGGACCACAGCTAAGAATTCCTTCTCGGTTACAGTGTAATTCAGCTCTGCTTTGGACAAGTTTTTGCTAACGAAGTAAATGGCATATGGAAGTTTTTGCTCAACTTGTCCTAAGGCTGCACCTATGGCTTTGTTCGAGGCATCAGTGTGGATGTGGAAAGGTAGGGCCCAGTTTGGACCTCTCAAGATTGGTGCTGACACCAACTTGTCCTTTAACTCATTCAAACTCCTCTGACAATCGTCAGTCCACTTAAACTCCACATCTTTTGCCAACAGACCAAACAATGGTGAGGCTAACTTGCTGAAGTCCTTAATGAATCTCCGGTAGTATCCTGCTAATCCCAAGAAACTCTGGACATCCCTTACTTTTTGAGGAGGTGGAACCCTCTTGATGAGAGCAATTTTGTTAGGATCCACCTGCAATCTTTGGGAAGAAATGGTATGGCCTAGCACGGTCCCTTCAGTCATTAGGAATTCACATTTTTCAGGGCTGAGGGACAAGTTCATCTCGGTGCATTTGGTTAGGACCTTTCCCAAGTTGGACAATGCTTCCTGGAAGTTGGCCCCATAAGGAGTAAAGTCATCCATGTATATTTCCACTGCATCATGGACCAACTCCGAGAAGATGCTCAAGACCGCTCTCTGAAAAGTAGCAGGAGCATTGCATAGCCCAAAGGGAAGGACTCGGTAGGCAAAGGTACCCCAAGGACAAGTGAAGGTGGTCTTATCTTGGTCTTCCGGGCTGATTTGGATTTGATTGTACCCGCTAAACCCATCCAGGAAAGAGAAGAACTTCTTTCCTGCCAGTCCATCCAACACTTGATCTATGAAAGGTAGAGGGAAATGGTCTTTTTTGGTAGCTTTGTTCAGCTCACGGTAATCTACACAGATCCTCCACTTCCCATTCTTCTTGGGAACCAACACTAGAGGGGACACCCATTCACTATCTGAGATGGGGTAGATGAATCCGGCATCTAACAGTTTCTGCAATTCTTCCTTGACAATGTCCTTAAGGGCTGGATTCATTCTCCTCTGGGGTTGCCTAACTGGTTTACAATCCTCTTTGATGTATATATGATGGGTACAGACCGAGGGATGGACTCCTTTCATCTCCTTATAGCTCCAAGCAAAAGCATCTAAGTGGCTGGCCAATAGGCTACACAACTCCTTTTCCTGGGAAGGAGATAGGGAGGAGCTGATCTTTAATGCTCTCTCAGGGCCGAACTCCACACTTTTGACTCTGGGAGTGACAGGGCTGGTTGTACAAAGGTCCACTAAGGTGCTAGCTTGGGCATCCTCCACCAACTTCTCTAAAGATAGTGCACTGGAAGGTGGATTCTGGATCAGGGTCTCAATCAAATCATCCTCGGTTGGGGGATTTCTTCTAGTGGTATCTAGGGTACACAGAGGTGCTGAATACACCTCGTCTTCTTCTCCTTCCTCCAACCAGAGTGGTAAATCATGCTCTAAAGAAGGTTGGGCAGGAGGGTATAGGACTAGTTGCTTGGACATGGGACCATTTTTGATGGTCATGTTTCCTGCCCGACAACTTATGTAAGCATCTGCAGTAGCTAACCAAGGCCTTCCCAAGATAAGAGGATATCCAGTAAGCTTGGCCTTTGGTTGCAGAACCAGGAAGTCTGTAGGGTATTCCCAAGAATCGATAGAGACCAAGACATCCTCCACAATCCCTTCGGGAGTCACGGTGGAGCGATCTGCTAATTGCAGTACTGTCGAGGTCTTCCTCAAGGAAACCTGAAGATTGAGTTTAAGCATGGTATCCCTGGTCATCACATTGATGGCCGCCCCCAGATCAATCAAGGTGTGGGGGATAATGGTGCCATTGATGTGAACATCTACTACAGGACTTCCAGGATCTAGGTACTTTGGGCAGATGACTTGTCCTAGCATAAGGTCAGACAACTGTCCTATGACATCGATAGTTGAGGCATCTTTCTTCCGTCTGCTTGGGTGTTTGAAACACTTCTCCTTAACCAGCTTGTTATATATTGGCACATCCTTAATGGCTTGGAGAAGTGGGATTTTTACACACAACTGCTTGAGCTCACCCAAAAGCTCATCTTCTTCTGGGTTAGGTTGTGTGGTGGCTGTTAGTCTCTCAGGAAAGGGTGGAATAGGTTTGGTTCACTCTCCTGATGGTTTTCCTCATCCTCTGGGGGAGGAGGTTGGCGATCTGGAAGAGTCTTTCCAGATCTAAGATTGATCTCCTGGATCTCCACAGCATAGGTAGGGCATGAGGTCTCCCCAGTATATACCTGCTGAGCCTGTCTATTGTTGGGGTTCGGGTTCGGTTGAGCAGGCATCTGAGGTTGCCTTGGAGGAGCAGGAGGTAAAGGCTGAGGTTGAACTGGTGGTGGAGGCAAAATGGCAGGAGGAGTGTTGTATTGGGGCCTCCACCCCGACTGAGGAGCACTCCATTGAGGCTGCGACTGGGTATGTGAGTGATATGGATGAGAAGTAGGTTGAGTAGGGTACTGAGGTGGATAAGACCATGGAGGAGGCATGGACCAAGAAGGATGAGCAGGGGGACCCCAGGAAGGCATGGTAGTCGAGTGGTTGGGGTTGTAATAAGCTTGAGATGCCCCTTGCATCCCCTGCTGATAAGGTCTAGATCCTTGAGGCCTCCTTTGGTTGATGAAGTAGAGAGGTTCAGTGGGGGCTTCGGTTCCTTGGTACATGGCTTTAAACCCAGGTAAGGTTGGAAACTGATTTGTTGGGTGGTCCTCCTCACAAACGAAACACACTTCAACCGAATGCAATGGACATTCGTTCTTAGGGTGTCTTCTGGTGCACCTAGGACAGAAGACAGCCAAGGCTCTCTCAGCTTCTTCTTTCTTCTGCTGGATCCTGAATGTGTCCAGCTGCATGGCAATGGTCTGTCTCACCTCACTCTTAAGATCTTCTAATTGGTTTGTAAACTCATGTTTGGAGAAAGGGACACCAGTGGAGAGGAGATTTCCTCTACCTCGTTTTCTAGCTGCCCTGGAATGATTTCGAAACACAGTCTTGATGTCCTCATAAGGTAGTTGGTAAATGTCCCCCCCAGCTAACATGTGAAGGGTGTCTAAGAGATCTTCAGGGACTCCTCGGAGTAGAACCAACTTGAGGGATTCAGGGTCAAGTGTGCACCTGGCCCGTTTATAGCTAAGTTGGAACCTCTCCTCATAATCCTCTAAAGACTCATCATTCCCCATGGTCATTCGAAAGATCTCTCCCTTGGTTTCCTTGGACCTACAATAATCCCTATACTTGGTATTGAAGGCTTGCTGCATCTGAGCCCAAGTAGCGATGCTATTCCCAGGTAATCCCATGAACCAGCGTAGTGCTGCATCCTTAAGAGTGGAAGGGAAAAGCTTCAGCTTTTGCTCATCTTCAGTATAGTCATAGGTTCTACAAAGGACAGCAAACTCAAACAAGAAGGTATCAGGATCCTCAGTGGTCAGTCCATGGAAGTGAGGCAAGGCGGAGGGGCTAATGTTTTTCATTTTCATATCTCCATTGGTCTCTCGGATGGGGAAAGCTCCTTCTATTCTCTCATCTTCTCTCCTATTATCAGCCATGGCTTCGGATGGAGTGGTCTCTAACTCTTCTTCTTCTATAGGGTCTTGGTATATCTCAGGATGTTCACCTATAGGTTCCTCTGGGTCACTGTCACCAAAGAAGAGAGAAGGGTGACTCAGTGATGTGGTGGGGGTGTTTGGTAGGAATTTGCCTGATCTATCTCGGTTCCTACGAGGCATGAAATGGAAAGGACTTTTCTTTTTTGAGTGCTTTTGCTTTTTCTTTGGTACCTGCAAAACTGAAACAAAGTGATCTACAACTAACTATATTGCTCAAATGAAATTGCAGAATTGGAAAGCTAATCTAGGAAAGCAAGAAAAATTACTCTAGGAAAGCAAGAAATATTAGTCTAGGAAAGCAAGAAATATTAATCTAGGAAAGCGGGAAATGCTAATCTAGGAAAGCAGGAAATGCTAATCTAGGAAAGCAGGAAATGCTAAGCTACTTTTGCAGAATGGAAATGAAATAAACTACTGAGCAGAAGTAAGTGTACGAAAGTAGAAGAAAAGCAACAATTACTAATACTCTGACGCTTCCCCGGCAAAGGCGCCAAAAAGATGGTGAGCTCCAGTATTGTAGCAATAATGCTACAACTCCTGGGGCTTCCTGTCTCTCATTTTATCAACCCGGTAGTTCGTACAAACTTGGAAGCGACGGTGCTATATGCACAAGTACTAGCTCTTGTCGCAGCTGTCACTTGGTCAGCTGGCACAAGTCCGCTAGGGCTCAAGCCAACTTCTATAGGCTCTCAGAAGAAGCTTGCTAATTGATGGACGAAAGCTAATCTCAAAGGAAAGCTACTTTTCTTGACAAAAATGAACTGAAAGCAAATCAAAGCATGTAAACCTAGGAAACCCTAATTTAACTAGTCTGACCTCTACAATGCAAGGAATGTAAATGCAACTTCTACCAATGTTGTCATTACCTCTAATAAGTGAAAATGCATGGATCTAAACTACTTGCATCATGAAAGTTATGTTTTTGTATTTTTCCTTTAGGTGAATGGAATGGTTGTGATCTTGTGCTAACTAGGGTTTGGTTGTGCAGATGGGATGGAGAAGGAAGGAAAGCGTGGGACAGGTTGGGGAGGCTAGGAGAGGTCCCTAGGGATCCTTAGCATCCATCCACAGAGGTTCCTCGCATTCAGATGCTCAGCAACCGAGAGAGTGGCCTCCTACAGGATGGCTGCAGGGGATCCTACAGGATACTCTGGTTTCTACAGGATGTCTACAAATGGCTACAGGATGACCTACCGTGAGTGTTTGGAGTGATGGAGGAGTAATGGAATGGTAGGAGGAGATGTGTAAGGTAGGGATAAGGCTGGTGATGGCTTCAGAAGTGGAAGAATAGGATAGGGAGTGAATGTAGGGAGTAGGTTGGAAGATAGAGGGCTAGGTCAATGAAAGGGCTAGAGAATGGAAGTACGTGAGGAGTGAAAGACTTTGGGAGATAACAGAGCGGAGCAGGGGTCGAAGATGTGTGTGCATGCGGGATCAAGATGGAGAATGAAGTAATGGAACGAGAGAGAGCAGTGTAAGTGAAACAAATGCTTATGACTGTCACCAAACCAAAAATGCATCAACCTAACTATCTGTGCTTATAAATTCAATGAACAGCAATCTAAACGCGAAGGAGAATGTGCATGAAGCTGTGGTAGAGGAGTGTGGTGCAGGTGTGAATCATGTGGAAGCATCTAACATAACGTGACTGTGTTTGCAGCAATCATGGAATAAATAAATGCGTATTTTTGGTGGTTAGTCATGGACTTCACTCCAATCCCAGATGAGACGGCAGTGAGCCTTAACAACCTTTTTGTTGGAGCTCCAATCGATTATATCTATCCTCTGCTACACTAAGCAAGTGGAAACAAATTCATCATAAGCAACTCCTATCTAACTCATGAAAAAGACCAACTTAACAACCTGTAATTCGAATTGCATGTACAAATGAAAAGCTCAAAGTGCTGAAATGAAATGGAAACAACACTACAGCAGAGGGGATCTATGGCTCTTAGGTTGGGCCCTAACCTGAGAGCTATAGTCTCCTTAAGAAAACTCAGAACTAGATCAGAATCTGCCTTCTTTATTCATAATCTGATATCATGCCAAATTGGCTTACAAAAAGGAACAAAAACTGAGCTGTGCTCGAAAATTACAATAGCAAGACGAGAGTTTCAACAACCTATCCAAGGCTAAGGCCTCTATACTTATACAAAAACGATGATCCAACAAGTGTCCTTGATTTTAGGAGCTCGGCTGTCCAACTAGAGTTTAACTACTGATCCTGTAGGACGGTCATAACTGCTGTTCCTGTAGAGCAGTTTATAACTGCTGTTCCTGTAGAACAGCTGGCTGCTTCTAAGCTCGGAGGGGAGATGGATTGGAGCTCGGAGTTCTTGGTGGGAATCACGAGGAATGTCCCCAAGACCGTGGACATCCTCTCCTAAAAGTCAGCAGTGCCACCTCATTGTCTCCTTGTCTCCTTTTTCGTTGTCTTTTGCTCCCTTTTAATGCCAAAACCTGGGATCACAATGCATTAGTCACGTAGATAGAGTGCCTACCCTTCTTCCTACAAACAACATGAATAAACTAAGAAATGCATGCATAAGCAGTAAAAAATGAATGGTTTGAGAAAGTAGAATAGGCCAAAATGAGCCCAAATTGTACCAAAATTGGGGCTCATCACTAAGTTCTCTTGCTTTTGCACTTGTTTATATGTGGGTTTAATTGTTGTTATATCTTTGTTATTTACATGGTTTTATGTTGTTTATAATCATAGTTAATTGAATGGTTCATGTCATGGTTATCTCATGTATTTACTTGTAATTGTTAAATTGATGGATGCAAGACCCACTTGATGTTATAATAGTTCAATGGAGAAGGTGGTGATCCTTCTTATCATTTTTAATAAGAGTTTTCAGTCATTCATGCTCTGTCTTGTATCCTAGACCTGTAGGTTGCATTGATGCGATGTGTTTGACAAAATTTCAGTCCCGATTGGGGATGGTCAAGCCTAGTCCTGAGGTTGATTTTTGGTTAATTAGTCTTGTAATCATGTCTTTTATGGATTTTGAAAGTTATAACAAGTTCTGTGCAATGGACGTAATTATGGGCTAGAAAAGTGCCTTGAATTTCGTGGATGCTAGCACAGGTTTGCTAGGAAAATTCCCTGGACGCTGGCTTGCAGGCCTGTGAGAGCATCCATAGGTCCCTAGATGCTGGCTTGCAGGCATGTGAGAGCGTCCAAAGGTCATCGGACGCTGTCATGCCTATAGAATGAGACCGTCCAAAGGTCAGGGGTTCTAAAAGATCAGTGGGACCCAAAGTCAGGATGTTTGAGTGGCTGAGATGCCTCTTGGGGGTTTTCTTGCTAATGTGGAAGGTATGGTTGATGTGTTCCATCAATTCCATTTCCTTAAGATCACCAAGGAGGTTGAATCCCTTCATAGTGGCCTCTCTCATCGCATGTTTTCCTTGGTTGTCTAGTTACTTGGGTAGATGTGGGAGGAGGGTGGTTACAAATCCTGAATATCAATCTCATTATTATACTTCTATCATCATGTCTACCAAGATTTTCACAAACAATATAAATAGTTATAGTAGACATTCTCTGCTTAATGTCTTTGTAGAGAATGGTTATAGTAGACACCTTGGTCAGAAGGCTTTCCATAAAGCCTACAAGAATTCGATGGTTAAAAAGAGCCTAAAGATCGAGTCATAGGTGTCCATATTCCTTATATCTAGGGGACCACAGATAAGATTGCTAGGATTCTTAGAAAGCATAATGTTCCCACAACCTTTAGATCCCTTAACACCATCCGTAATTCCCTCCGTTCTGTGAAGGATCCTATCAACCCTAAGTACATGAAGGGTGTTTATATTATTCCTTGTTAATGTGGGACCCCATACATTGGTGAGACTGGACACTCTATTAATCAAAGGATTAATGAGCACGCAACAGACCTAAAACATGGGAGAACTAAGTCTTCCGCACTAGCGAAGCATGGTGAGAAGACTAAACATCATGTTTGTATTGAAGAAGCCCAGGTCATTGCTAAGGTTTCTCAGTTTCATCACCGAAAATTTAGGGAAGCCATTGAGATTGAAAAAAGGCCAAGAAATCTCAATAGAGATGACGGCTGGAAAATCAGTAGTTGTTGGATCCCTGCCCTCTCTTCCTAGTCATTCCTTCCCTGCCCCTCCCCTCTATTATTGTCTTGTTCTTTTTAGGAGATTGTCCTTGTTATGACCAACTAAATGAGTTAACGTTAACTTTGATAAGATAATGACTTTAATTTAATAATAGGTTTAAGTTCCCTTTAGATAGCTTACTAATAAAATTTCATCACCCAAACTTTAATTACTATGATAATAGTAATATTAATATTTAATATTATGAACTTTACTAATTATCCCTATATCTTTTAATATAGGTTACTATAGTCCCCATTTTGATTATTTTTAAAACAAATTTGGTTAACATTTTACTTAACCAACCATAAATATTCATATTTAGTCATTAAAATATATTATTATTAAAAATACATATATTAACTATTCTAATAATATTATTTTAACTAAATAATTTATCTAGTCAAATCTAGCCGTTCTTGGTAGATTATAGCCGTTTGTCCAGCTTGGTCCAATATAGCCATTTTCCGGTCAAACCTAGCCGTTTGAAGTTCTGCTATCCCTATTTAACATGAAGCCATGATCTGATTATTCAACTTGTCCTGACAATGAACCACACTTGCTGGTTCGAAACGCGTCGACGAAATTCTTCTGATGTGATTTTTTTGAAAATATTTCTATCATACAAATATAAATAGTGTCAAGTTACCATCTACTAGAATCAAGGTGTTAGCCTTCTTTGTGGGATCAAGATATTTAAAATGATAGATGTTAGCCAAAGATCAAGTATACCACTATATCAAGGATCAATATTAAGTAGCTTCATAGAATCAAGAAGTTCATCATGTCTAAAAGATAAGATACACGTTTACTACCAAGTGCACCGTTTCATCATCAATGAGCCATTTGTGAAGGTGATATACTCATCATATCTTATGGCTTACCTTGCCATCCAATATTACAGCTAAAACATAACATTGAAACAATATAGCATGCATACCTTGTAGTATTCAAATACCTGTGAATTTTCTTATTTTGCATTGGTAGATTGTAGCACTTTGTTACCTTTACTAGCTCCTCTCTTCCTGCATTAGCCATGATCCTCAAGAAGGACCCACTAATCACAACTCATCAGGGGGTTAGAAGCATCAAAATACTCAAATGTACATGCAAGAAGTATAGGTAATAATCAAAAGATAATCAAGTCTATAAGTCTAAAAAATGGTAAAGGCATAAAGGAGCATCATAAATAAAGAAATACTTATCTTCAAAAAGAGGTGATCGTCTCCCTCTTTAACCATCAATGGTGTCATCGTAGGGGTGATCTCCATGACTTTTCTTTAGCCCAACTCTAATACCATGTTGGTTTTTCTTAGGGCTATTGTTATTTTCTTTGATAATTGCATTTCTTCATTAACACATTAAGTTCACCACAACATCATAAAATTATTAAGATTTACATCAGTTTTTAACAACATATGCAACTATTATCAAAGAACAATATCATCATCATCAATGCAGTGGAACATAAAGGAACAATAGAAGAAAAACGTTCACACATAGAGACACCAGTATTGGTCGGAGACTAGGTCAAAACCCACTATGGGGAAAACCATTTCAAATTCTTCTTCTTATTAGATTGTCACTGAATGATTCATCAAAAGAGATTACAATGATCCATATCTTCATCTATATAACTATCCAACAAAAATAACTACACAATATCCATGAAATGAACCCAAAAGTTCTTATACTCAAAATTCTGATTCTGAAGCATGTAATGAAATGCTCCTATTTGTGGTGAACTATCGAACACTATGGTCACTGGGAGGAATATTCTGACAAATGAAACTTATTCATTTAAATCTTAGTCACATGGAGGAGGAGTCATGTGTGCGAATAGGAAGGTTCCAGTCGCTCCCTGGAGCCTATAAGCCAGTATCTGTAGTCTGCAACTGAGACCTAGAAACCCTAGATGTCGGTTGCATGGAGGAAGCATTGAGCGTGTGACTAAAAATATTCAGTTGCATGGATGAGATAGTTAGCATGTTTCTATGGTCGATTTCTTCCTATTTCATGCTTGCAACTGAGGCCCAAAACCCTAAAATAGAGATGCGAGCTTCAAACCCTGAAATTTCATCTTTGAGTGAACCCATTCCTCCATGGATGTGCCTCAGACCTATATGAGTCAAAACCAAAGAAATATTATAGAATAATGTCTCATGATGATTTCCAAATGAGGTTGAGGTCACTTGTATTTATAGCCTTCCAAGGGTATCCAATTTTCTTTAGGGGCGACCTTATCAAATATGCACAAGTAGGCTTTTCTTCATACGTACACTTTCCCTTATCTGATTTGAGTGATCTTTAGGTCAATTTTGGTCTTCTCGAAAAGAGGAATTCAATGAAATCATTATATCCATCAAATGACCTACAAAAAGTGGAATTTGACCGCAATTTCATAATTTAACACCAACTTTTCTTCTATTTCCCGGGTCAGTTGTTCTTCCAGCTTCGGTGCGACTTCCTCCTCCTGTGAGTGTATTTGCTGCTCTTCTTCTATTCTTCTTATTTCTTCCTCTTCCTCCCATTTATTTCTAAGAATGTCATCTTGCTTCCTCTTCTCCTCCTATTCTTGCAATTCCTTTTCTCGTTCAACCTCCATAGCACCTTTTCTTAATGGATATACCTTCCACTTTCTACTACTCTTTGTTGTTGGATCATGCTTGATACTTTTCCGAGGAATTGTTGTTATTTATTGGGAAATTATTGCTTGTGGTTCCTCCTAAATTTGTGCATATAGAGCTTGTGGAACTTGGGAGTAACTTGACTCATCTCTTGGGTGAGTCTTCCTTAATGCATTGTACCAATTCTTCACCTTTTCATCCTCTGCAGTGGTCATTGGTACATATCCCCAAGCATACCCTATCCTGTCACAATGTTGTCTGCACACCTTCCTGGGGTCATACCTATGAAAACTCCTAGTTCCAAAGTGTAGGCGCTTCAGTTCTTCTATTTCAACATTTGTTTCCTTGAGGCTCTTCAGCTCATACATTCCAATTCTCAAAGGGATAATGGGCCAAGGGGACTTCTTCCTCATATGAATTAGTGCAAACAATCCATTATTCAACTAATAGGAAACTTCTTGCAAGACCACCTTGTTAGTCACATATCGTGGCATAACATGAGAAGTTTGACATCCAAAGCATCTAATATATGTACCATCCGGTGCAACAAACAAATCTGTGATGTCATGAAGTGCCTCATTGACTTGGTCAGTCATGTAAGGAGGATCAATTTCATATATCATCTTGAAAAGAACTGTGAAGAAATGATATTCTAACTTGTCATATGCTCCTCTAAAACCTATCTCTGACAACACCCTTAAGTGAAAGTAAATTGGGAGCTTGTCATATGGGTTTTAGTTTTAATTCATCCCTGGGAATGCATAATGTACATAGATCCCATACAGTAGATAAGATGACATGTAAAACTCTAGTACTTCATTTTATCACAATGCTACTTTGGCCTTCCCAACATGTTGGTGAAATTCAAAGGAAAGGATATTTTCCCAATTGAAGATTCTGCCTCGTGAAGCAATCAATTTAAGCGTGTATATCCAATTCTCTTCAAATAATTCTTCATTTTTCTGCCCATGCAGCCTACAACACATGGAAATAAGGTACTAATAGACCTTATTCAATGTTATAATTGGGTAAATTGCACTTGTTTAGTGTTGGTATTTGGAAGGCTCTTGATGTGAGGACTTGACGATTTCACCTGTGTTGAGATTACCCCATCTAGTATAGATTGCGGTGTTGACATAATCTCTAGGTCTCAACATATTATAATAAGTATGTATGTCCTGAGCATAGTAGGTAGTAATCTCACCACCACTTTCACTACGAAGCACCAAATTTGTATCATCCATATATGAGATATGATCCACTCAATGGCCTATGCATAAGGCATCACCAAAAACCTACATGTAATCCTTTATATCTTCAACTGCTTAATGTTGATGTAAAATTTCTTGTCTTCCATATCATGAGGGAACTACTTTTGCATGAATGTATCTTTAATTTCCCTCCATGAAACTTCAATAGAATTATCTATAAATCATTGTGTATTTGAAAGGACGAGCATTGTAGGATTTGTAACTTTCACTATCTCTTCAAAACTAGCTTTTAATGTTTCATTTGAAGTCACATGACGGGTAGTTGGAGACATTGTTCCAAAAGATGGTGAGAGAGTAATGGGACTTGTATCTAGAACACTTACATGTGGAAGTACACTCATAGAAACCAAATATTAGCTTTAATAAATTCCTGAGCAATGATTCAACAAATAGTGTTCAAAGTGAAATCAGATGTAGCTAAAAGCATAAGCCTATCATATATGATACTAAACAACTGTTTGAAGTGAAAACCACATCAAGACAAAGGAGGGTGCATGTTAAAGAAATAGTGAAGTGTTAAGGCTCAATTAGGCTTCATGATGTGTTATGTGCTTAAGGAAAATGAGAGAGAGATGTTAAAGGTGAAAAGCGCAAAACGAAGTATGAAGGATGGATCACTGTTGCTTGGGAGTGTGTTTTGTGCTCAAGACAAATTGAGAGGACACAAGGCACAAGCGGAGGGTTGAAGCAGTTAGGCTTAAGAGTTACCAATGCGTTGTGCACTCAAGAGGGATCGAGGAGGGTGCATGGTGTAAGATAAAGGATGAAGGAAACATGATGTTGATTTATGAAGCACCATGCACTCAAGAAGGGCACAATTTCTGAAAACAATGATGGCTCTAAAGGAAAACTTAGTTTTTCTAGGTGCAGTTTCCCAAGACAGTGAGGCCTTCCTTTCTAGAAGAATGCTCTTTCTTAAAATGGCTCAAGATCATATAAAAAAGTCTAACAACAAGATAAAATCACTATAATACTAAGAGGAATGGTCTGCAAGTATTTATATCTTCTGTCACAATCATGACCATAATTCAAACAGTGACAAAATGTGAAGAGGAACAAAAAAAATACTTGTGAGATCAAAATGACACTTGTTCTAGGAAGAATGGGTAGAAATTCCAGCAAATAAACTGATAAAGATTGAAATGATAGAAAGGAAAGTAATAACGATAGCAAGAACACCAAAAGAAAACAAGAAAAGTGACATGAAAGACTTACTTGTAAAGATGATCGATGAGGAGCTCCTTGATTCAAAGAAGTGTGCTCAACCAAGAATGAGAATGATTGTGTGAAATAAATGATTAATTGGATTGATTATAAAGATATTACATGCAAAACAAGTCCATGCATGCTCGCCACTTGTCAATAGATGAGTGAGTTAGTTAATTGAAGTGAAGTGGGATCCTATTTTCTAGGAGTGCACCCACATGCAACAAGGAAATCACATACGTGAGGATAAGGAAGGAAAATATATTGTCAACAAGGAGTTCACTTGGATTGGAGGGTGCATTCACTGAGCTAAAGGAGTGCACTCACATAGGGTACAGTGCTTGAGGTTAAGGAGTGTGCTCACTATTAGTTTTAAGTGCACTTTTCTCAAGGAGGGTGCAGTTTCACCCAACAGTGGCCCTTTGTGACTATTGTGGAAAAAAAGTTCTCTTTTCTTAGAAAATATGTGATTTTTCCCACTTTTGTGTGTGGTGCATGTCAAACAAAGCTAGTTACCGAGTTGATAAAATCTATCCCTTTTCTATATTTATATAAGATGACACAAACACTATTGAAGATAAGATTATGATGCTTAGAAATTTTTGAATTAGGAGGAAAAGACACTTAGAGATAACATAAGTATAGTCAAGGATACATCATGCCGAAAATAGGTATCTTGGAATGACAATTCATGTAGGATCTAAATTAGACCATGCTTGAATTTTGGAGGGTCAGTGTCATAGTGACAACACTTGGTGACACACTGGGAGAATGCCAAATTCTCTATTTTGGTTTCATTCATGCACAAAGTCTCAATTTTCTAGGAAGTATTGATTTAATCAGTGAGTCACCTCGACTCCCCATTTTACCAGGTTAAGGTATAGTCTTTTGCGTTTCATATTTGTCATAACACAACGTAAACCTAACCATATCATAATCATTTCATTGATGATAAGGGTAATATAGAATCTCAAGTTAAAGATAATCAGAGTATGGGTTTTCGTCTCTGGTGTTGTTCCACTGCCAATATGCCTGGACAGTACCCCGACGGAGTCAATTCAAGAACACAAGCATTGCTTTGCTTCCATTATGCCTGAATAGTACTCGACGGAGTCATTTGCTTCACCTCTCTATGTAGGAATCCTTTTTCTTCTTTCACCCTTTATTTGCTTTTAATTAATAGAACTGTTCTTTGACACTTATTATTTTAAATGGGGGGGAAGAGGGATCCCGACTTATTGAGAGAAGAAGAGGTCTATCCTTCAGAGATATGTTTATAAACCTATGGTCATTGTTAGCTCAGTAAATTTTTTCCCCTTATATTTCTCTACTAAAATAGATAGGAAATAAAACACCATTCAATGAACAAAACTGAGTGTAGGAATGAAAATCCTAAATAGATATGGGCATCATATGGTTTCCTGACTAAAGGATCATATTTTCCATATAAAATCACTGACCTTTAAGAGCTATATATTAAATCAAAGAAGAGGGTAACATATTAGCCAAGGATTTCACATTATCAAGAATTTTCCTTTCCCAAAATATAGCCACATTGTTTTGAAGCTCAAAACCAACTTTCATGCACAAATTATTAACGCCAAGAGAAAACTGAAGCAACAATAAAAAAAATGTGAAAAGGGAAACATGAAATACATCCAACTAAATGCAACCTATCCTAACCTAAAATAATAGCTAAAGGGGGTTAAGTGAAATGAAACTTCCAATGAAACCATAAGAGTTTCTCTTGATTGTTAAGTCGAAAGATGTGATCGTGTAAAACCAATATAAGCTACAATGCAGTGAAAAAGGTAAACAACCAAAACATTCACATTGAGACAAAAAAAAAATAAAGTTCAAGGACAATGGTGTGACACACTTGACTACTTTATCGAATGACAAACTCCATAATAACAATGTTTCCTAGGTCCACGACCATAATAAACTTGATTGAATGCATGAAGAAACAGGTTGTGAGCCAAGGGTCCTGATTGATACGATTCTTCTAGGAAATGTGCAACGAGATCATAGAAACAATCCTTTGGAAACCTTTGAAAAAAAAGAATGGCCAAGGACATATCCATATTATAAGAAAAATGGATATCTGATACAGATTGACCACAATATATACTGGTGTGCGGGTTTAGCTTTTCCATGGATGATGAAGGAGACATGTTAGATTATAAGATTTGACAACCATTAAGATCACTCTTTGTTTCCACATAACATATCAAATATTTACATGAAGAGGGATGCAACAATTGAAATTTAAAAGTCTGATTAAGCTTTCTACCTTGAGGGTTTGAAAATTGAACATGTAGAAAATGAGAATCCCTCAAGAAAGAATCCACATCCCATGAGATGATGTTAATGATAGAACTTTGTGAGAATATTTTAAACTGACCAAATTCAAAAGTATCATCGGGGTGGTAGGAACCTAACATAACCATCAACATGGGCTGAAGTGTCCTGTTTACCCGACAAGACTCTGAATTTTTGAAAAATGGAAAGTTACATTGAGAGAGCACGGTCAGCGAATTGTCTGAACAACATTCATTATTATATTCATCATTAACCAAACTAGAACTATCCAAATCATCAAATTCGTGGAATGGTTGATGTTTAATAGATAGATTTTAAAGATTGCAACAAAAATCGTCAATGATATGCATGTCGTCTTCTTGAGTGAACGAAGATATACCTGAAAGAAAATCCTCAATGATCACATTAGACTTTATTTGGAACTTCCACAAATCCAAATCTTCCTGTGGGAACAAAGATTCATCCATAAAAATAGGACAATCATCGCCATGTGACTCAAAAGAAACAAGATGATTATGATAATGACTGATTATGAATTCAACTTGATTAACAGGTTCAGTATTGACAAGGGAATTATCAAGATTTGATAACGATTGATTGATTGAGTCAGGAAAATCATCATCTGGAGACAGAGATGAAAGAAAAGTTAATTTCTCATTATAAAATTGATCATCAGGTTTTCTAATTATAATATTATTAACACACGAAACATCAAAAGGATGGGGAAAAGGAATAAAATGAATATTAGATTCATCTTAATGATGTTGAAATTATTCTTGAACAAGACCACATGATGAATCTAATTCAAAATATTTTCTTGAAATCTTGACTAAGAAACATAACCTTTCATCCAAGAATTCCCAATCCACATCCTTTTCTGGAAATTCATAACAAAGATGAAGAAATATGTTAGCAAACTGCTCAAGAGATTCATTTTATTCCATTCTAAGCTGATTGATTTCATTAAGAACAACTTGATAGTCATACTTGTTGAAGACATGATGAAGTTCATTAACTAATTGTTTAAAGGAAGAGATAGAAGAAACAGGTAAAGAATAACACCATTTCCTAGGATGACCATCCAATGTAATGGAGAACAACTTTGCAAGAATATAGGCTCAGAATAAACACCACTTAAATGACGAAATTGAACAAATTCGATTACGTAATCAAGGACAGTTGTTGGACCCTTGCATCAAATTTTAGATGTGACAAGTTATGTAAAAAATTCTATAGGGATTGAAATATCTAAGGCTTCTGAAAAAAACCTCGGGATTATGATTTGGGATGAAGCCATTTAAGATAGGAGATTCAAACATACCTCAAGGGTTCAACTTGTCATATGGCCCTCGTTCTAGTGTGAGAATGTGATGGTGCTAGATGATGCCAACATACAGGGGATATCCTCAATATGAGGTCCCAATTATACCTCACACCATTTGATGTAGGAGTCCCAAAGGTTATATGGTTCGACCACCATTGCGAATGGTTTATAGGTGCACCTTGGTTGCAACACATATGCAAGAGTTCATAACACCTCTTTTGGGCAGCAAGCACGTAATATTTGTGTGACACCGAATATATAATGTATAGGAAGCTTCCATGTTTATGAAGATATATGAGCCTCAGATTAGGAAAGTAATAGTATTATACTAAGGAGACCCACAAGCAAAGGAGGAAGAATTGTTGATTAACCCACAAATTAATTCACAAGATAAGAAACAATCATAAAATCATAACAACAGTCATTCAACAATGTCCATATCTAAGCAACGAAATAATTCATTAGTCTTAGTATGTGTTACGCCAACATATACCACAAACATATAAAGAGTACTCTTACTACATTCACGATACATTCATGAAGAAGTGTTGGATCGAGGTGCTTCAGATTATTAATGAAAGATTCCAAGCACACTATTACATTGGTGGAACACTAGATCCAGTAGTGGGACATGAAGCTACAACTTGATTCTCCAAATAATGATTTACCACTTATGAAACACAAGAGAATCCAAGGAAAAACTCTAAGAATCTAAGCCCCTTAATTGAGTTATGAAGACTTATTTATAAGAAATGATAATGAATTTTGAGTTTCCTCATGACTTTTCAACTTCAATGACCTATGGGCTTCAATATGACCTTTCACATTCTATATATAACTCTTTACATTCCACATGTGTCTCTTGGACTCCATTACATTGAAATTATTACAAAAGAAAAAATACATATAGGATGGTGGCTATATAAGACAAAAATCCTAATAAGACAAACTACTTTCAAATGGATAAATCAGTTGCTTCTTCATGGAGCTCATTGGTGATGTATGAATTCCATGCTTTGAACTTTGTGCGATAACTTTGAACAATATTGAAAACTCGACCACAAACCACATATTTAACTCCAATGCTTATGTCAATATAGACCTGGAGTTGGATTGTACAATATTCCATGACAGTTTCATGTGAACTTTTGTTGGTGAAATCACATGTTGTAGAATAAAGTTCTTAGTAATCTCCAAGCGTTGCTATTCTGATGCCTTCTTTATTTGCTTGACAAACTCTTTCACCTGTTGCATGATGGTATCCTTGTTCCTTATCTCTCCTAGTGAACCCAATGAAGGCAATCCATGTTTTTGTGCTAGATACTCCAAGCCATTATGTAGTGGACTATAAGTATCTAAAGTGTTAGTTTCTTGTTCTATGAGATGAGTGTAGTTATGGATATGAATTCATAATTGTACCTTGTCATTCTTGATAGAAAGCTTGTCCTTTCTGACCAACATCTTTGGAACATATGTGTATTTGGTGCCCCATTCATCTATTAGATTGACCATTTTGTTTGTAACCTTTAGGAGCATTAAGATTTCCTAACATTTCTTATGTATCCTAGGAATGGATGACTCTACTTGATGTAAGAGAATCATTTTATCGTACAATTTATTCATGATATCCTGCATTGGTCCCAATTATTCTTGTATGTTCGACTGCCATTATGATGTGTTGATATTGTTGGAAGACAATCATTGATTTTCTACAATGAGATGATCCACTTGTTGCTTTGCTACAACTAATTCTTTTTTCAGCTGTGCATTCTCATTTAAAGGGTACTCCGAGTTGTCTTGTGTTGCTATGGAAAAATTGACATTGGTTGCCATGAATTCCTAGGGATTCCTCCTAGCGTTTGTAGTTATCACCTTCTCAGTGGATACAAAGACTAGATTCTGGGGATCATTCAGGAAGAATATTCGTCTTTCTTACATGATCCTTTTCTTCAACTAATCAAAAGTGACATTACACACATCCATGACCCTATCTTCTAGTGGAGGTGTGATTCCCATCTCATCGAATGGGAGATGGCCACCTATAAGAGGAGGTTTTGATGGGGAACCTGGCTCATCATTAATGGGCTCAATGGCATCTTATTCTTCCAACTTTGCTTCTATTTTTGGGGTTAGTTTTTCTTCTTCTAGATTTTGTGTGAATTCCTCCTCTTATGAGTGTCTTTGTTTCTCTTCTTCTATTCCTCTTCCATTAGGGGATTTTTGAGGTCTAAAATGGGCCTCCTAAGAAAAATGTACTACTAAAATAAACTTTATAAGAACCAATAGGATTCAGGATGATGATGTCAACCATGGGGGATGATTCACCATTTTTGGAGTAAAAAAGTAAAAAAATAATAAAATAATAAAACTACCTTTTCAACTCGTATTTTCAACTTATCTCCCTAAGGTTTTGCTCAAATTTCGAGCGGGAGTACTCGTTGGATGCAAAATTTAATTCCTCATCCAAGGAATACCCATGTTGCATACTTTCGATGGAATGCTACACGAAAAATTAGAAATACATGAAAAACGTGATTACCCATGTTGCATACTTTCAATGGACCTTGCTACATGAAAAATGACAAATACATGAAAAAACGTGATTGTAATCATGTTTTTCATGTATTTCTATTTTTTCATGTAGCAGGGTCCATCGAAAGTATGAAACATGGGTACTCCTTGGATGAGGAATAAAATTATGCATCCAACGAGTGTTGCCGCTCAAAATTTGAGTAAAGCCATAGGGAGATAAGTTGAAAGTACGAGTTGAAAAAATAGTTTTTCTTTTTTTCCCTCTAAAATTTGATGATGTAGTCTAATATTATTTTATTATTTCCAATATTATTGTATAATTTCCTTAGGAGACCCATTTTATACCTCAAAAATCCCCTAATGTTTCTTCCTCTTCCTCTCAATTCTTTTTAAGCAGGTCATCTTGCTTCCTCTTCTTGCAATTTATTTTCCTGTTCAACCTCAATAGTACATTTTATTAATGGATACACCTTCCCCTTTCTACTACTCTCTACTACCGAATCAGGTTTGATCATTTTCCTAGGAGCTATTGCACTTGCTTGGGTAGTTGTTGCTTGTGGTTCCTCCTGCATCTATGCATCTGGAGCTTGTGGAACTTAGGAGGAACCTACCTCATCTCCTCGGTGAGTCTTCCTTAATTAAGTGTACCAAATTTTCACCTTTCCATGTTCTATAGTTTTCTTTGGTACATATCCCCAAGCGTACCCTATCCTTCCACAATGTTGTCTGCACACCTTCCTGGGGTCATATATGTGAAAAATCCTAGTTCTAAAGTGTAGGCACTGATGAGCCCCAGTATTACAGCATGAATGTTGCAACTCCTAGGGTGACCAACTTTATTTTATCAACCCATGGTTCATACAAACTTGGAGGTGACAGTGCTATATTCACAAGAGATGCAACAATCTACTCTTGTCACTTCTCAACTAGGGCGTTAGACCACTAGGGTTTTTCAAACCAGTCTTCTATTGACTAGAAGGAGGCTAACTACTGACAATGAATGTACAATTATCTTTAATGCAGAAATTAAATTCTTGCCTATGTTAAGGAAATGAAAGCACTAAATAGAAAGTGCTATGAAAGTGACATGAAATCACCTAGCTAGGAATTAACACACATTACTTTGCATAAGAGACCTAATTTACCCTTGCATTCTATCATCTAGTTATCTGGACTAAGTAAGCACATAAATGATCCTAACATTTCTAATATTGATGTATGCATGCATTAGCTAAATATTGCAGAAAATAGTCTTTTGGTTTCCAATTTAGAAATGTAAATGATAAACTAATCAAGCTGATCTTTTGCAGGGGAGGAAAGTATGGGAAAACTGGTCAAAAAAGGCATTGATTGATATGGAGGTCAAGTTGAAGGCCTACCCTAGTCTCTGGTAATTATTTTTGCCCAAAACAATGTAAAACGGGCTGCTGCAAGGTTCCCTGTGGTTGTTACAAGATTTCCTATAGTTACTACAGGATGTCATGGTTCACTACAAGAAACTTGGCTGAAAGATGTAGGAAGGTAGGGAAGGTGAAAGGAAGTGCTGGGAAGGTCAATGATGGTGGAATAAGGTATAGGGAAGGTGCAAACTACCCAAGGATCAGCCCAACTCTTCAGGATGGTTGGATTTTCTCAAGGTGATTGTCCATGGTGGGCTACAAAATAGAAATCCGAATTGATGGTTGGTAGGGTTTGGTGAGCGGTGGAGAAGACTTAAATGAGGCTAGTGGAATTATTTCTGCCCACAGATCGACAACTCTTGCAACAACACATATTCATTTCATCATTTATGTACAACTTTATGTAAATGTGGAAAAAATGAGTTGAATTTAAGAAACTGATTTATTGATGGCTAGTGGATCAATTCTATGGAATGGAATGCTTTCTAATCCACAGAAAAATTAAGAAACCAAAATGACAATTGAAAGTGCTTCTAAGAAATCATGAACAATGACCTACTCAACAAGAAACCCTAAGCTATGTAATAACCAAAAGATAACTCTATTTTTGGGACTATGAGAGTGGGGTCTTCAAACCATGATCCCATGAGGGAGATGAGTATGAGGCCACTGTCACAAGATTTTTTGAAGTCTTTTCTTTCCATACTATAACACTGATTTTCATTCTCCAACTAATGGAAGTAGAACTAACCAATCATTCAAACACTTGCAAATTAAAGAAAACAAAAATAATTTCAACAACTAATCTATGATTCTAACCTAAGGATACATGTACAAGAAGAAGAGCAACCTCTGTTGCTAGGGTTGGTCCCTAACCCAATATATTCAGCCCTTTGAGTTAACTCAGTGTTGGATCAAAGAAACCCTTTTCATTATCACCAAAATGTCAAAAATAACATGAGAATAATAGTCATAATATCTTAAGCTCGAAATTTCCTCTTGGCTACAATAAAAAGTTGAATCCTAATGAGGCCCTTGGCCTTCTCATTTATACAATTGAATCTCCCAATAACTTCCTTAAAATTAGGGAGGCTTGGCTCCCAAACTTGAGATTAACATGTCTTCAACTATCACTGGCTTGGTTGCCAATGAACTCGGTGGGCTTGGTTGCTTGTAACTCTGAGATGATGAGATCTAGTGGAGGAATATTCGAGTAATTGAGGAGTTAAGGAGGGAGATCCAATCTCCTAAAATCTCTCTTTCTTTTCTAATTTGAGTTCCTGCACTTAAAATAGCCAAAAACTGCTCCAAATCCTGCAATTAATGCACATTAGGCCACATGCCATAGCATCTCACCTTTACTCTTCTCACTAAGCAAAATATAATAAATATGTAAATAATAGTGAGAAAAGTTGATTTTAATAAGCTGGAGAGTGGGATTAAGGCCCATATAATTTACCTATTGATGAGCCTCATCATCACCTCCCTACTAAAAGGGTTTATCATCCTCTGAGCAACTTATTTTATGTCCATGTCTTTCATAGCTCTTGTGGCCTCTTTGACATCCCAGGTCTCTGTTGATGGAGTTTCCTCTTTTGGATAAAACCTTTCATGCTTCTATATTTCCTCCCAATATTTTCTTTTCTCTTCCTCCTTTCTGCCTTCTAGCATACCCAATAGCAAGGGTGGATTGAATTTCAAACCAATCCAATTGATTTTGAGTCTCTATAGTGCCTTCTTATACAGTGGGGTCATTTCTAGTTCATCTCTCATTCATTTATGGGAGCAATACTCCATGATCCTTAGGCTGTATGGTAGGGTGCCCCATCTCCTTTGGCATGCTTGCTAGCTTTCATCCCCTAGCAATCTCAAGGTGCCCTCAAAATGTGTGATTTCTTTCTCTTGTGTATCTAGGTATCTTGGTGCAAGCTGGGGATCATTAACGCTGATGTTGTGGGTGCTAATGACAACCATAGAATTTATTTGTTCTTCTCTGATGTAAAGGGGCTCTTTTTCTTCTGTTTCCAATGCCCTCTTCAACTTCTTAGCCCTGGCCTCCTCAGACTCATCCATGATGAAAGGCCATTAGTTGTAAGTCCCCCAACTTTGCATTGGGGTCCCACACATTCAAGTCTGTTAAGCCCAAGTTGTGCAAGTAGAATTCAGATATCTTGGCCTTATCCTCTACGGTGATTTTTTCACATAGCTCAGTGAACTGCCTATAGTCTTGGAAAGGCATAGTCCCTAGTTGTGCTAGTGTATTTATTTGAAATTGCAGCCATTGATCTTTGAGGTACAAGGCATATGATTTTGTGGAATCCTACACTAGAGTGCCTCCATGGAGAGGCTTTCCACGGTGACCAATTGGCTCTCTTTTTCCTGTAACTACCTCCTTAGCCATGTGTTTTTTGCCTCTAGTTGATATCTCATAATTTGTTCCCTATCTCTTATCCTACTCAACTCTTTGCCCATCTCTAGTAGCTTCTCTTCCATATGGCCCACATCGTCTACATTCTTTGATTTGGAAAATTTCATCCAGCGATGTTTCCTTCCTCTCTCCTTCTTAAGCTCAAAAAAGAGAGGGATGGAAAATTTCTGTGGTATTACTCTGCCTCCCTCAATGAATCTATAATAAAATTTTAGATTGGGCTATGGGCTAGGTTCCTATAGCTCTTGGGATTCTCCCTTAGATGTCTTTGGAGAATCTTCCTCCTCCTGCAATTGTGTTGCTGCTTCCTTTCCTTTCCTTTGTCGTTGATTTCCTTCATGTTGCTTTTTCTATGTTTCTTGTAGTGCTGGCAGAGTTTCCTGTAGACTGCCTAAGTTTCCTATAGAAGGCTTTTCCCTTTCTAAAATGGGGTCAAAGGTGCCTTGTTTTTCTTTTCCAATTCTGGCCTAGTGACGAGCCTCCTAACATAAGTGATGGGAGACTTTTGGGAAGTTTTTTTTATGTGCCATCTTCACCTTTTATTTACGGGGAAACTAGATTTTCTTTCTCTTTTGGCAAGTCCTCAATAATGATTGGAGTCTTGGTGGGTGTTTGTGGTTTCCCCTGTTTGATCTTAGTGCTCCTCCTTGTTTTGAAATATAGGGGAGTTTTCCTTTGTCTCTTCCCTTTTGATTTGACAGGTGTGCTTAGGGTAGTCAAGGCAGCAACTTCCTCCCTCTTAGTTGGTTCAGGAGACAACCTTGGAGATTCCTCCCTTTCCTTGGTGTGTTCCTCAGGGCTTGCTTCTTCCTTATGTTCTTTCTCTTCACCTTTCTCCTCTTCTCCTTCTTCTTTTGATCCTTTTTCCTCCATTTTCTCTATTTCTTCCTCCTATTCCTCCTCTACTTCTTCTCCTTCCTCTTCAGGTTCTTCTTCTTCCTCTTCAGGTTTTGTTTCTACCTCTTCAGGTTCTTCTTCTGCCTCCTCTTCAGTACTAGAGCTATTGTCCCTATCATATTGAAGGGCTTGTATTTCAATCACAACCTCTCTATCCATGTCTCTAAATGTGGACCATTGAATGGGGATTCTGAGATGGCTTAGGGAATCCTCTAGTATTAGCTTAATAAGTCCATGGTGTGCCAATTGTTGATGTTTTCCCTCTTGGAATTTTAATCTCATGTCTATTATTGATTGTAGCAAGAAGTAGGGTATAATGAGTCTTCTGTCAATGGGTATCCCCTCTCTGAATCTCAAATCACGAAGGAGCCTAAATTGATAGCCATAGACTATATTAAGCCTCCCTTCATAAGAGATATATTTGAGAATATGATAGCACACATCATTCCAAGAGTAGGGAGGGATTTCCCTTCTTATCCCATTTTTATCCTCAATTGGCTCTTCATCCCTTAAGAAGAATTTTTTCTTTGCAAAAGTGCTTGCAACCTTATCCTCCTTTCTCCATGGCATCCCTTGAGGAAGTGTAGTGATTTTGCTAATTACTTCAGGAGTAATTGTAATTGACAATCCTCTTACCATCATGGTAGCATTGATCCTAGCCTGAGGGTTAAGTGCCATGGAAAACTCTTGAGCTACATCATCATCATACTCCTTAAGCCGTGCAAAGAATCCCAACCAGTTATGTCTTCTGAATATTTCTACCACAGGGGGATGGAGGTGTATCCTGGATGTCTTTGTGGGTTCCCTTTTGTTAAACCCTCTTGTCATGTTCCTTTTTTGGTTGGATGACTGTAAGGAGTTTGGTAGGCTTAGCCTTAGTTTTTAGGGTGACTGAGGGTGGTGGATGGCTAAAATTTCTCCCTATCTCCACAGAACTTTCAAATTTTTCACAATTCTTTTAAAACTCCCGGGCCCACTGTAATTACTTAAAAACCCAATTTTTTTGTTCCTAGCTATCAATTCAAAGAATATGAGATATGGGCCACCTACCTTTCACTATGATTCTTTGGATGAGGAGAATTTCTGAGAAGTTGGACCCTATGCACCTCCTTTTAGCATTCTCTGTGAATTTCCACTGTTTCCTATAGCTCCCTGCATTTCCTGTAATTGTTGTTTCCTATAGGGTGGTTGAAATAGGCTTGCCTCCTCGATGTATCTCCAAGGTGGTCTTAGTCCTCTCTGATCTCAAAATGAACAAATGGTGCATGAGAGTTCAAAATATTTTCTTTTTATGGTTGATTCCTTGGAGCGTTGTATTGACTGACAGTGTAAGGGATTTCCTCTTAGGGACTGTTGCCCCACCATTATCTATCATGAAGCCTCTCCTTGTAATCATCACCCACTCCCACACAACTTAACTCAACCACCTTTTCAACTCATTCTCTTTGATGTGATGTTGTCACGTGTCAGGCTGATTAGGAGTTCATTTTTTTTCGAGCTGAGGGTGGCCAAGTTAACTGGCCACCTCAAAAATCAACTTTTTCATGTTCCTACACTTTTACTATATCGTACTTAGGGAAGAATTCAGATGAGGTGACATACCTATGCCTTCTTTTTCTTGGTTGTTGCATGCTAGAGGCTGGCTCTGTTGTCCTTCATTTTGTTTAGGTAAGTGATTTTCCTTGGAAATTTTTTTGTATATTTCTTCCTGTTGATGTAGTTGTCGTCTTTGTTGTTGTGTGCAGGTGCTTGGTCTTGCTGCTGATATTGTTGAGCTCTGGATTGGAGTCATAATGTTTTCAGGGGCATTGGATCTCTTTTCTTTCCTTGGTGCTAAAGGAGAGTACATGGAGAGATGCTGCTGTGAGAGCACAAGCTGCTACAGGGTTTCCTGTAGTTACTAAAGGAAACCTGTAGCTACCTTTTTCATCATTTTTTTGCTTTTTTTTTTTTTTCACTTGGAGGAGGAATGGGTGATGATGTATGAGTGGAAGGATGTCAATGGAGGATATGGAGTGGTAGGTGAGTGAGGCCAATGATGGTATGACCCTTGGATTTTTTTCTCTTTTTTTTTTGTATTTTGTATTTTCATTTTTCTGAGTGGTTTTTGATGGACACAAAGGGCGATATGGTCATGACTTGGTGTTGGGTGAGATGTGGTGAGGTGTATGGTCCCCTATTTTAACCCAGAATAGGCATGCATCCTCATTTTCCAACTGAACTTTCATCCTGTAGAGTTTTAGGACATCTTGTAGTACTATAGGAAACTCTTGTAGAAGTTAGAAAATTACCTGCACGCTGGTTTTTGATGCCTGGAAGTGAGGATGGATGATGGAGACATGGTAGGAATGGGAGATATGGAGTGAATCAAGGAAGAATGGGGTGCTTCTTGACTTGACATCCTCTGAAATTTTTGTCCTCTATTTCCTTTCAAAACCTGCAAAAATCACAGAATTTTATTAGTGGGTAGGTTTGAGGTCCTTGCCATGTTATTATTATTTTTTTTCTCCTTTTTTTTGAAAGACACATAGGTCACCTCAAAGGAGGTTTTCAACTTATCTTCCTGCCCTAGGCACTTCAAGGGAGGTTTTCACCTAGGGATCTTTTTATTTTCCTTTTTCACTCTTGAGCTGCCTCAAGGAGGTTTTCAACCCAAATGTTGGCCTCAGGTGCCTCATAGATATTTCAAACTAAGTCACTTATTGTTTTTTCTTTTTTTTTTTGTCATTTTTTTCAAAAAAAATAAAACAGTCTTCAAGAATTTAATGAGCTAGAAGCCGAGACACTTCCAAGCACATTCACTTCCTTATTGATGGTAGTGATGGACTATTCCCTTGACAAAGGTCTTTTATAGGCTTTCAATCTATACCCATTGACCAGCAAGGGGATATTTTCTTCATCAATGATCCTTACTTACACAACTCCATTGTCATGGAACTTCTCTATCAGATATGGGCCTAGCCACCTAGTCATCAACTTTCCTTTGAAGTCCTTGAACCTTGAGTCATATAGAAAATCCCAATCACCTTCTTGAAAAAAAGTGTCTTTGATGTTTTTGTCATGCCAAACCTTTCTTTGTACTTGAGTCACTTCTATTTGTAGGAGGGCTTGCATCCTGAATTCATATAAACCATTAAGCTGGAGCAACCTCTCTTGTTGTGCCCATGTAACCTCAAAATACAAATGTGCTTCCATTCTCAAAGTGTTGTACTCAAACTCAATGGAGTGTAGAGTCTTATTCCCATAGACCAAATCATAAGGGGTGAAGCCAATGTTTATCTTCCAAGTTGTATTATAGGCCCAAGTGGCCTCCACTATTCTATCAACCCAATCTTTTATGCTGCTGCTCACAACCTTTGTGAGAATGCCTTCCAATGCTTTGTTGGTAACCTCTACTTGTCCATTGGCCTGAGGATGGTAAGAAGTTGACTTCCTATGCTTGATCTTATGTTGAATCAACAGATTCTCAATTAGGCGTGAGTTGAATTGTGCGCCCTGATCAGTGGCTAGCTCTCTAGGGTACCCAAACTTGTAAAACACATTCTCCCTTAAGAACTCATCCACTTTCTCTTCTGTTGCTACCTTGACATCCTTGATTTCAACCCACTTTGTCAAATAATCAGTGCACACAATTATGTACTTTTTCTACCCTGATGGTGGATCAATGGGCCCAATGAAATCCATGCCCCACTTGTCAAATGGCTCAAGGGTCACTTGAGGTTGCAAAGGAATTTCATCCCTGGGAGTAGGTTTCCCCATCCTTTGGCACCAATCAATTCGACTGATATATCTTCTTGCATCCTGGTGGAGAGTGGGCCAATAGTACCTAGCTTGCAGTACCTTGAAGGTTGTACTCTTGGTTGAAAAGTGACCTCCATAAGGCCCATCATGATAGGAAAAAAGGATGTCAAAGACTTCTTCCTCCTTGACACATCTCCTTATAATTTGATCTAGGTCTATCTTGAAGAGATTTCCCCCAATCCAAGTGAATGGTGTGCTATTTCCTATAATTATGCTCTTTTCCTAGGAGGATAGATTTGGAGGGAACTGTGCAACCACTACGTAGTTGGCTATGCCATCAAAACATGGAGAGAGAACTAGAATAGAAAATAAATGCTCATCTGGCAGCTAATCATCAACCATTCCTTCCTCACCTACAAGCAAATAAAGTCTAGACAAAAAAATCTGCAACTACATTTTCTCTACTAGGCTTATCAATGATAGTTAGATCAAACTATTGTAATAAAAAAACCTATCTAATAATTCTGGAATTCACATCAGGTTTGTTCATAAAATATTTAATAATAGCATGGTCAGTATGTACAAAGGTCTGGTAACCATTGATGTAATGTCTAAATTTATTCAAGGAATGGACAATAACTAGGAGCTCTTTTTCAGTCACTGTATAGTTCAATTCAACCTTGGATAGATTTTTGCTGATGAAATAAATGGCATAAGGTAACTTGTCATTTATCTGGCCTAGAGATGATCCTATAGATTTGTCAGAGGCATCAACATGGATGTGGAAAGGAAGAGCCCAGTTTGGGCCTCAGAGTATAGGTGCAATAGTCAACTTGTCCTTTAGGGTTTCTAGGGCCTCTTGGCAGCTTTCAGAGTAGAAAATTTAGAATCCTTGGCCAATATTCCAAAAAAAGGTGAGACTACTTTGCTAAATTCCTTTATGAATCTCTTATAGTATCCAACTAAGCCCAAGAAACTTCTAACATCCCTCTACTTCTGAGGAGTAGGGACCCTCTTTAGGATAGCAATTTTAGTTGGGTCCACTAGCAGTCCTTCCAGGGATAATGAGTGACCTAGAATAGTCTTTGCATTCATCAAGACCTGACACTTCTCAGGACTAAGGGATAAGTTCATTTCAATGTATTTGTTTTGTTGTAGCATCCATTTTTATTTAAGTTTTATTTTCAGTTTTCTCACAAAATGAAAGAAAAATAAAAAATAGGACAGAAAAACCAAATATTATGTTATAACGGAAATAAAAACAAATGTGAAGATTTGAAAGAAATGGTTGATTTTATATTATTAATGGATTTTGAAAGTGATAAACCTACGAGAAGATCTGGGTCATCCGATCAACAGGCCACAGATCCGACGACAATCGCGTGGGTAACTAGAATGAAGTTTATTTTGGAAATCGGACGCAATGGTGTATCAAATATAGTTTAATTCGCTGAAGTCCGGGCCAATCTCAGCCGTCCATCGAAAGAGACAGGATCCGACGGATATTTGGTCAAAAAGTAATCAAGTTTTATCTTTAAAATCAGACCCAATAAATCATTAACTGGCAGTTTTTATTTCCTATCGGGTCTGTATGGGAGTAAAGGGGCATTAAAAAGTGGACGTGACAAGGTTTTTTTCAACAAGTTTAAATTTTCATGAGTTTCGAGGGATTGGACTGTCCATTGAAGGAGTGATCAGACAGTGATCGCGTATAGCTCAGGTAGACGTGACAGGTTTATGAACCAGAGTGTTAATTCTTTTGAGTTTCGTGGTAACTGAAGGTTTTCCATTGTCTAAAGGTCATGCAGGTTCAAGAGGCGTGATCAAGTGATAGCTTGATAAGTATGTTGAGGTGTGCTGCGGGGAAGAAATAAGCATGAAGATTAATTAAAGCTCAACCCCCGCAATTGACCGTGACGTTAGCAAGGTTGACCGAAATGTGTGGCCTAAAATTATTGCGGGGGTTCAACCTTGTTGAAGCTCCTATACATTCTTTACCCCCGCGGTGAGCCCCCGAAGCTTTCTGCCCCACGTCGCTCATTCCACATATTCCACTTCTTTCATCTGTTAATTACCCACGTCACCCACTAGACGCCATGACTAAGCAAGTAAGTTCTTCCTCAATCATTCATACCCCATTAATGGATGATAGAGCAGCACAAAGATACATCAACATAACCATAGGCTCAAGCTATAGATTCTAACAACGAGCAGCAATCTCCCATCATTCTCTGATTTCTATTACTTCTTATTATCTTGTTTTCTTGAAATGAATGAGGTGTTTTTACCCTCAAATGTAATATTTTGTAATGATATTTACTTCAAAGTAGTTAGAGGATAGTTAGGTAGTTTGACAGATTTGGGTGGTTATTAATTATCCTATGATGTATAAAGAGTGAAGATTATAGAAAAAAAGGGGTTTGAAACTTTGGAGAACCTAGAGACTAGGCCACCATATTCCTAATACAACTATTGATTAATGAAAGAATCAGAAGTTTTCCATACATTGTTGGGTATGATTTTGTGACTTCTCTGTTATGTGTAATCAAATGTTTTCTTCCTTTAAGTATGGTAATGAAGTTGTAGGTCTTTATTTTCTTATGTAAATGAAGTTAAAATCGCTTAAAAGAGGGTTCCTATACTTGAAATTACCACCGCTGCAATTCTTCTAAGTTACAGATAGTAGTTTCTGTGTAAGAAAACATATTATCTTTAACTTCTCCAAGTATCACAGATAGAAGATTGTAAAACAATGTACTGTCTATGACTCCTATACTTGAAGTTCCCACCTCTGCAATTCTTTTGCAATTCTTCTAAGTTATAGATAGTAGTTTCTGTGTAAGACATCATATTATATTTAACTTCTCCAAGTGTCACAAATAGTAGATTCTGCGTAAAACAACATATTTGTCTATGACTTCCTCAAGCTTTCTTCATTCATCATTTATATTCAGAAATCAAATGGCATTCTGAGATTTTCATGTCACCTAAGTATTGAGGGTTTAAAACCAAGTCTTTCAGGTCCTTCATTTGAGAATACAACATACAATTAAGTGAAAAGCAAGTGACAATAATTATAAACATTAATGTCTTAAGCACAATTTCTACACAGCCAGGAAATTGGTTTCTTAAGGGACAAAATTAATTGGCGTCGTTTCCAGGGAGAGAAGACAAGAACACTTTTCCTTGAGTTTACTAAGTTTGAAGTTGATTCTTGAGGGTGACAAGTTTCAGTAGTTCACTATACATTCACACTTGTGATCTTCACTTTGGAGTTTTCTTTTCTGGGATTTAATGGCTATCCATGCATTCTTAGCCAATAAATTTGACCCACTAGATTTTACTGGGATCACCGGCTATCCTCATCATATGCCTACATTTCATGAGTGGAATGAGTATCTTCCAAGATTCAGTGGAAATGAATATGAAGATCCGGTTTAGCACCTCCAAGAGTTTCATGAATGCATGGAGCAGCAGAGTATCATTCATGAAGATGTGAAAATGAAGTTGTTTATGTTTTCTTTGGATCAAGAAGCTAGGGCTTGGTACAGGTCTCTGCCTCATTCAAGCATTTCATCTTTGAAAGATTTCCATTCAGTTTTCAATTATTTTTATAGAACTTCTTATGCACACAAGTTTCTTTTTGAAGGTTGTTGTGAATATTATGATTCTAAAGAAATTTTAAAAGCTCATGATAATCCTACTGAAGAAACTAATGATCATGTTGATAATATATCAATCATTCAGAGAGGTTATAGCCAAATTAATTATGAGCAAGTCTCTGAAATCAAAGAACTATCATTTTCTCAAAATGATACGGAAAAGTTAAAAGAAATTCTTCTTCAATAATCTCACAAGCAGAGAGTTTGTTGACCCTGTTCCAAGCAAATCAAGAGAGCATTAAAATGGAGAAAAGTTCAAACATGCATCAAGAATTTCTGCCCAACAGTCGAGAAGAGAGAGAAATAATTAAGTTGCAAATAAATACCAAAGATCTTATTTTGTTAAATTTGATGGCACTATTTATAACAAAAATGGTTTAGATGAGGAACGAGATGAAGGTCTTCAAGCTCATCAGTTGGGTGTTGGACATAGAGAAGAAAACCAGCAAGTGGGAAATGTTGGACAACAATATGTTGAGCCATTTATCATAGAAAAAGAGGCTATCTTATGTAAAAAGAAATATTATAAAGAGATTGTTTATCATTTCATTGAAGAACACAATTATGCCCATGGATCAGAGGACCACATTTTTTCTTATACTTTTGAAGATCCTATGGCAAATTACATGGAGAAATTTATTAGCAGCCTACACATACCATTTTGTGGATATATTCTTATTTTTAGTTGTGAGCTAACCTTATGCATAGTTTATTTTCCATTCAGGATGAATTGTATTTTCAAAATTCACTGGCAGAATGGTTCTAGATTAGGCACTCAAATGCTAACTTGGTACCATTGGAAGATTGACTTCACCTAATTGAGATCAGTCATGTACATAGGTAGGAACCTGTACATAAATAAGCTCAGGTGTTGAGCATTTGGTTTCTAGTTGCAGTTCTTCAGTTTAATTTTAGCTGATAAATAAGGGTGACTGTCCCAGTTGGAAACCAGTTTGCAGAGGTTTCAAATTTCAAGAATGTCAGGTTTTAGTCTTTCAAATTTCAGGGTTTTCAGAATTTCAGACTCCATGCCCAACTAAGGCTACTGATCTACGATTCTCAGCACTTTGCTATCAAAGCACAAGCATCCTATCATTGTAGATACCGGAGTGAATTCAATGTACAAATGCCATAGAATTTGAATTGGTTAAGCAATATATGACTCCATGCCCAAGGTGAAGGCACTGATCTGCGGTTCTTAGTGCTTCTGTGGCAAAAGCACTATCCCCAGGTGGAGCCAGATGTTATAGCATCCATTTTTATGTAAGTTTTATTTTCAGTTTTATCACAAAATGAAAGAAAAATTAAAAAAATATGACAAAAAAAAAATTATTATGTTATAATGGAAATAAAAAGAAATGCGAAACTTTGAAATAAATGGTTGATTTTATGTTATTAATGGCTTTTGAAAGTGATAAACTCGTGAGAAGATCTGGGTCATCCGATCAATAGGCCATAGATTTGACGACAATCGCGTGGGTAAATAGAACGAAGTTTATTCAGAAATCGGATGCGATGGTGTATTAAATATAGTTTAATTCGCTGAAGTCCGGGCCAATCTCAGTCATCCATCAAAAGAGACGGGATGCAACGGATATCGGGTTGAAAAGTAATCGGGTTTTATCTTTAAAATCAGACCTGATTAATCATTAACTAGCAGTTTTTGTTTCCTATCGGGTCCGTATGGGAGTCAAAGGTGTGTTGAAAAAGTGGACGTGACAAGTTTTTGTTCAACAGGTTTAAAGTTTCGTGAGTTCTGAGGGATCAGACTGTCCATTGAAGGGGTGATCGGATGGTGATCACACACAGCTCAGGTGGACATGATAGGTTTATGAACCAGAGTGTTAATTATTTTGAGTTCTGTGATAACAGAAGGTTTGCCATTATCTAAAGTTCATGTAGGTTTGAGAGGCATGATAGCTTGATAAGTACATTGAGGTGTGCTACGGGGAAGCAATGAGCACGAAGATTAATTAAAGCTCAACCCCCACAGTTGACCGTGACGTTAGCATGGTTGACCGAAATGTGTGGCCTGAAATTATTGCGGGGGTTCAACCTCGTTGAAGCTCCTATACATTCTTTACCCCCGCAGTGAGCTCCCAAATCTTTCTGCCCCATGTCACTCATTCCACATCTTCCACCGCTTTCATCTGTTAATTGCCCACGTCACCCACCAGATGCCATGACTAAGCAAGTAAGTTCTTCCTCAATCATTCATACCCCATTAATGGATGATAGAGAAACACAAAGATACATCAGCATAACCACAGGCTCAAGCTATAGATTCTAACAGCGAGCAACAATCTCCCATCATTCTCTGATTTCTATTACTTCTTATTATCTTGTTTTCTTGAAATGAATGAGGTGTTTTTACCCTCAAATGTAATATTTTGTAATGATCTTTACTTCAAAGCAGTTAGAGGATAGTTAGGTAGTTTGATAGTTTTGGGTGGTTATTAATTATCCTATGATGTATAAAGAGTGAAGATTATAGGAAAAAAAGGGGTTCGAATTTTGGAGAACCTGGAGACTAGGCCACTGTATTCCTGATACAACTGTTGATTAATGAAAGAATCAGAAGTTTTCCATACATTGTTGGGTATGATTTTGTGACTTCTCTGTTATGTGTCATCAAATGTTTTCTTCCTTTAAGTATGGTAATGAAGCTGCAGGTCTTTATTTTCTTATGTAAATGAAGTTAAAATCCCTTAAAAGAGCGCTCCTATACTTGAAGTTCCCACCTTTGCAATTATTCTAAGTTACAGATAGTAGTTTCTGTGTAAGACAACATATTATCTTTAACTTCTCCAAGTGTCACAGATAGTAGATTTTGTGTAAAACAACATATTGTTTATGACTCCTATACTTGAAGTTCCCACCTCTGAAATTCTTCTAAGTTACAGATAGTAGTTTCTGTGTAAGACAACATATTATCTTTAACTTCTCCAAGTGTCACAGATAGTAGATTCTGTGTAAAACAACATATTGTCTACTACTTCTTCAAGCTTTCTTCATTCATCATTTATATTCAGCAATCAAATGGAATTCTGATATTTTCATGTCACCTAAGTATTGAGGGTTTAAAACCAAGTCTTTCAGGTCCTTCATTTGAGAATACAACATACAATTAAGTGACAAGCCAGTGACAATAATTATAAACATTAATTTCTTAAGCACAATTTCTACACAGCCAGGAAATTGGTTTCTTAAGGGACAACATGTTTAACACTTTCCCCAATTTAGAGAGAGCCTCCAGGAAATCACACCCATAGGGAGTGAAATCATCCATATAATTTTTTACAGAGTCATGGAATATCTTCGCAAAGATGCTCAGGACTTCCCTCTGAAAAGTGGCAGGGGCATTACATAATCCAAAATGAAGGACCTTATAAGAAAAGGTACCCCAAGGACAAGTGAAGGTGGTTTTATCTTGGTCCTCTGGGTTGATTTGGATTTGATTGTAACCACTGAATCCATCCAGGAAAGAAAAGAACTTCTTTCCTGCAAGACCATCCAAGACATGATCAATGTAAGGTAGAGGGAAATGGTATTTTTTAATGGATTTGTTTAGCTCTCCGTAGTCCACAAAAATCCTCCATTTTCTATTATTCTTTGGAACCAGAAATAGAGGAGACACCCACTCACTATCTGAGATGGGGTAAATGAACCTTGCATCCAACAACTTCTGCAATTCTTCTTTAACTATATCTTTGAGGGTTGGGTTCATTCTCCTTTGAGGTTGGTGCATTGGCTTGTAGCCTTCCTTAATGTAAATGTGGTGAGTACACACCGAAGGGTGCACTCCCTTCATTTCCTTCTAACTCCAAGCAAATACATCTGAATGATCTCTTAGCATCTCACATAACTCATTTTCCCGATGTGCAAAGAGAGAGGGGTTGATTTTCAATGTTTTTCTAGACCAAATTCTATCATCTTGACATGAGTAGGACTTGAGTTAGCTAGGAACAAATCAGTCCAAGGGTTATCTTCATATTTCTTTAGTAACTCATCAAGAGACATGGTGTTGGGGGGCTGATTCTGGAGGATTTGATCAATCAGTTCGTCTTCATCAGGTTTCCCCCCTCCTATAGTAGCATCTAGGGTACAGACTGGGTAAGAGGTGGTAGAGTAGCATTCATCTTCCTCCTCTTCCAAATATAAAGGTAAGTCATGCTATATATATGGTTGAGCAGGAGGGTACAAGATCAATTGTTTGGACAAATGCCCATTTTTAATGGTCATATTCTGAGCCCTGCAACTTTTGTAAGCATCAGCAGTGGATAACTATGGCCTTCAACGGAAACCATCACATCCTAAACAACTCCTTTAGGAGCTACTGTGGATTTGTCTCCAAGATGCAAGACTGTTGTGGTCTTCCTTAACAATCCTTGGAGATTTAGTTTAAGCATAGTCTCCTTAGTCATGAAATTGATGGAAGCCCCAAGATCAATCAAGGTATGGGGGACAATGATACCATTGATACTTCCTAGGTCTAGATACTTCGGGCAAATCACTCGCCCCAACATTAAGTCAGAAAACTGTCCAATGACATTAATGGTAGGGGTGTCTTTCTTTCTCCTCCTAGGATGTTTGAAGCATTTCTCCTTAATTAAATTTTTATAGATGGGGACATCCTTGATAGCTTGGAGGAGTGGGATTTTAACACACAAGTTTTTTAATTCACCTAGAAGTTTAGTCTCTTCTGGGGTGTGCTGGATAGGATGGATTAATCTCTCAGGAAAAGGAGGTGGATTGGCTTGAGGAACACTCTCCTCCTTTTCCTCTTCAAGCTCCTCAGGTGGAGATGGAGGTTGATTATCTGGAAGCACTCTTCCAAACCTGAGGTTGATTTCTTGAATTTCCACAGCATAGGTGGGGTAGGATGCCTCTCCAAAATAGACCTGTTGTGCCATTTGTTGTTCGGGTTTAGATTTGGCTGAGCAGGCATCTGAGGTTGCTTAGGTGGAGTAGGGTGCAGGAGATATGGTTGAGATGGAGGTGGAGGTAGTAAGGATGGAGTTTGGTTGTATGCCACCCCCCCACCCCTATGATGGTGTATTCCATTGAGGTTGTGGGGGAGCATATGGCTGAAATGATTGATTGGCGGGTTTTGAATGGTATTGAGGTGCAAAAGGCTAGGGAGAAGGTGTGGACCATGAAGGATGAGTAGGAGGACACCAAGGGGGAATGGATGAATTCTGGTTAGGGTTGTAATATGAATAGGACGCCCCTTGCATTACTTGCTGGTATGGTCGAGGTCCTTGAGGCCTCCTTTGGTTGATATAGTAGAGTTGTTCAGCCACACCTTCAGTTCCTTGATACACAACTTTCAATCCAAGAAGAGAAGGGCACTTATCTATGAAGTGGTTCTCCTCACAGATCGAGCAGATCTCTATAAGATTCAATGGACATTCATTTCTAGGGTGCCTCCTAGTGCATCTAGGGAAAAAGACAACTAAGGCTCTTTCTGCTTCCTCCTGCTTCCTCTTGATATGCATGGTGTCCATTTGCAGAGCAAGGGTATGTAACATTTCACTCTTAAAGTCTTCCAACATGTTCCTAATTTCACTTTTGATGGATGTGTTGAAGGAGGACGAACTGGCCAAATCTTGACTAGCCCTACCCTTCTTTCTAGCTACCCTAGAGTGATTTTTAAAAGCTGTCTTGATATCATCATAAGATAACTGGTAGATGTCCCCTCCCAACAACATGTTTAGGGTTTCTAGGAGATCTTCCATGATCCCTCTAAGAAGAACTAGCTTGAGTGATTTAGGATCGAGGGTGCATTTGGCCCTTTTGTAGCTGAGTTGGAACCTTTCCTCATAATCTTTCAAAGACTTGGGACATCCCATGGTCATTCTAAATATTTCATATTTGGTGTTTTTTGAACTACAATAATCCATGTACTTGTTGTTGAAGGCTTGTTGCATTTGAGCCCAGGTAGTGATTTTGTCCCCAGGTAAACCCATGAACTAGCGCAAGGCTACATCCTTAAGGGTGGATGGGAAAATTTTCAACTTATGGTCGTCATAGGTATAATCATAAGTTCTACATATGACAACACACTCAAACAAAAAGGTATCAGGGTCCTCTGAGCTTAAGCCATGGAAGTGAGGAAAGGTAGAGGGGCTTATGTTTTTCATCCTAACATCTCCATTAGTTTCTCTGATGGGAAAAATACCCTCAGTTATGTTTTCAATCCCATTTATATTTTCATCCATGGTGTATGTTTGTGGAATGGTTTCTTCTTCTTCTTACCTAATAGGCTCTTCAAAGATCTTTGGTTGTTCCCCTAATGGGTCATATAGCTAACAACCATTGGAGAAGAGGGGAGCTTGGCTGTTAGATGATGTGGGGGTATTTGGAATTTTTTTTCCTAAGTTGTCTCTACTCCTACGAGGCATGAAAGAAATTTGTTTTTTATTTTCTTTCATGGTTTTTTAGAACTACTTTCAGAATGGAAAGAACGTATAATTTGCAACTATTTTCTGAACGGAAATACTTGCAAAATGGAAAGAAAGTAAAAATTGCAACTATTTGTTGAATCCAAAACAAAAGGAAAGTAGGAATTGCATCTATTTACTGAATGTTAAATGGAAAGGAAAGAAGAAATCACATCTACCTAGACACCTCCTCGGCAATGGCACCACAAAGTGATGAGCCCCAGTATTGTAGAAAGAATGTTGCAACTCCTAGGGTGAACAACTTTACTTTATCAACCCGGGGTTCATACAAACTTGGAGGTGACAATGCTATATGCACAACATATGCAACAATCTACTCTTGTCACTTCTCAACTGGGGTGATAGACCACTAGGGTTTTTCAAACCAATCTTCTATTGACTAGAAGGAGGCTGACTACTAACAGTGAATGTAAAACTATTTTTAATGCATAAAGTAAATGCTTCCCTATGTTAAGGAAATGAAAGTGTTGAATAGAAAGTGCTATGAAAATGACATGAAATCAACTAGCTAGGAATTAACACACATTACTTTGCAGAAGAAACCTAATTTACCCTTGCATTCTATCTGGACTAAGTTAGCACATAAATGATCCTAACATTGCGAAGATTGATGTATGCATGAATTAGCTAAATATTTCAGAAAAGAATATTTTGATTTCCAATTTAGAAATGTAAATGTTAAACTAATCAAGATGATCTTTTGCAGGGGAGGAAAGTATGGAATTGAGGGGTATGGAGCTCAAGTTGAAGGGCTACCCTAGGCTCTGGTTATTATTTCTACCCAAAAGAATCTAAAACCGGTTGCTACATGGTTTCCTGTAGTTTTTATAGGATTTTATGTAGCTACTACAACATGTCCTAGTTTACTACAAGAAACTTGGATGAAAGTTGTAGGAATGTGGGGAAGGTGAAAGGAAGTGATGGGAAGGTGGATGACGGTGGAATAAGGTATGGGGAAGGTGTACATTGAACGATCAACCCAACTCTTTAGGATGGTTGGATTTGCTCAAGGTGGTTGTCCACGATGGGCTACAAAACAAAAATCTGAATTGATGGTTGGTAGGGTTTGGTGAGAGGTGGAGAAGACTTAGATGATGTTGGTGGAATTATTTCTCCCTACAGATCAACAACTCCTGCAACAACACATATTCATTTATGCACAACTTTATGTAAATGTGGAAAAGGTGAGTTGAATTTAAGGAACTAATTTATTGATGGCTAGTGGATCAACTCTATGGAATGGAATGCTTTCTAATCTATAGCAAACTTAAGAAACCAAAATGACAATTGCAAGTGCTTCTAAGAAATCATGAACAATGACCTACTCAACAAGAAACCCTAAGCTATGCAATAACCAAAAGATAACTCTGTTTTTGGGGCTGTGAGAGTGGGGTCTTCAAACCATGATCCCATGAGGGAGATGAGTATGAGGTTAGTCTCACAAGATTTTCTAAAGTATTTTCTTTCCCTACTGTAACATTGATCTAATTCTCCAACTAATGGAAGTAGAACTAACCAATCATTCAAAGAATTGCAAATTAAATAAAGAAGAAATAATTTCAACAGCTAACCTATGATTCTAATCTAAGGATACATGTACAAGAAGAAGAGGAACCTCTGTTGCTAGGTTGGACCCTAACCCAAGAGCTTCATCCCTCTGAGTCAACTTAGTGTTGGATCAAACAAACCCTTTTCATTATCACCAAAATGTCAAAAATAACATGAGAATAATAATGACAATATCTTAAGGTCTAAATTTCCTCTTGGCTACAATAAAAAGTTGAATCCTAATGAGGCCCTAGCCCTTCTTATTTATACAACTGAAGCTACCAACAACTTCCTTAAAATTAGGGAGGCTTGGATCCCAAACTTGAGATTAACTTGTCTTCAACTATCATTGGCTTGGCTGCCAATGAACTCGGTGGGCTTGGTTGCTTGTAACTCTGAGCTGATGAGATATGGTGGAGGAATATTCGAGTGATTGAGGAGTTAAGGAGGGAGACCCAATCTCCTAAAATCCCTCTTGCTTGTCTACTTCAAGTTCCTGCACTTAAATTAGCCAAAAACTACTCCAAATCCTGCAATTAATGCACATTAGGCCACATGACATAACATCTCACTTTTACCCTTCTCACTAAGCAAAATATAATAAAATATGTAAAGAAATGTGAGAAAAGTTGATTTTAATAAGTTGGAGAGTGGAATTAAGGCCCATATAAATTACCTATTGATGAGCCTCATGAACCACACTTGTTGGTTTGAAACACATTAGCTAAATTTTTTTCTTATGTGATTTCTACCGAAAGACTTTGCTTAGTTCTTTTATTTCAGCATCTGCTACCTTGAGGCTCTTCACCACATACATTCTAGTTATTAAAGGGGGAATAGGCCAAGGGGACTTCTTCCTCCTGTGAAGTAATATAGATAGAGGTATGATAAAGTTGAAAGTCCAAGAAGGATATGTGGGTTTTGTTAAGCAAAACCGCGTACACACTTGAGTATGAAGAAGTAAAGGCGCATATAGTTTCTGCACCATGGTATTCTAAATACTAAGGTTCCTTACCCTGATATTTCCCTGTGGTATTGAGACCAGTAACATATGTTTTGATCCCATCTAAGAAAACCATCAGATGGAGTATGGCTTTGACCTATGGTATTGGAAAAGGCTAAGCTATATAAGGTGATGAAGATCAAAGTGGTAATATACAGTGCAAGAGTGCAAGTGATAGAAATCTTATGAATAGTTAGATTTGAAGAAAATATGCATGTTATGGGATATTGATGATTTTCTTGATCTAAATTAAGTATGCATCCGGGACTTTTATTATGGATAAGATACAATAGATCTGAGATGAAAAACATGATTATGAGATGATCTATTTTGTGTTAATGCATGATTTTTCTGTGTATGTCAAGATCTGGGTATGTTTGAAGTTCTATGTTGCAGCGAAGATTTGAATCTGAATTTATAGATTTGTATGTAGGTTTTATAGCCTACAAGGCATGTACACACGCGGATGTGTTTCTGGTAAGTCGTGTACATGCAGGTTTGGTTCCTAAAAAGTGTATACACACATGTATATTCTTGGAGGAAAGTGCGTACATAAACTAGGGTTTTGATGAAAAAGAATGTTTGATCAGTTAATTTTTTTTGATGTGCTTCTATTGTTTGTCAATGAAGTCTTATTAATTATCTGTGCTTAAACAATGATGGTCTGATTGTGAACTGATTAATTGAATAATGTTGAAGTTACTTGTTGATTGAAATTGAAGATCAGATAAAGTTCTATGATTGGTTCAAAATGTTGCAGTAGATTTGAGTATGATTAAGTGTTTGTTTTAGACTGGAATTTGTTTAGTTGTTTAGTTTTTAGAGGTTTAAGATCTGTACACGGGTATGATTCATGAAAGGTGCGTACACACGTGGGTTTTCTACTGTAAAGTACCATATCAATTTTGACAGATGGTTGATCAGGGTTTACAGTAACAGGATCTAGTTGATCAGAGATTTCATCATGTGCTCAGGGGGAGCATGGTTAGTGTTCATATTCAACGGTTCAAATATGGAAGTCTTCATTTAGCATTGGCCAGACCTTTTCCCTTGATGTCAAAGGGGAGAGTAACCTGGTGTTTGGAGAGTAGCTTGGTTTGGTTCTTGGCTTGATGTGTTTACAAGTATTACAAGTTGTGGTGACCAAACACCAAAGTGTTTTCCATTAAGTCCAAAGGGGGATATTGTTGGAATTATGAAATAAGTGTTGTCCTTGATGGAAACCTACCTGATAAGTTGTCCTTGATGACAACCTATTTGATGAATGGAAACCTACTTGATGAGTTGTTTCTTGATGGAAACCTAATTGTTGAAGATGCAAACAGGATGTGACAAAGTATTTTATAGATGAGACAAAGTGTTTTGGAAAAGTCATAGAAGTTCAGAGGCAGAGGTATGATAAAGTTGAAAGTTCAAGAAGTGTACGTGGGTTTTTTTAAGCAAAGTCACGTACACACACGAGTATGAAGAAGCAGAGGCACATATAGTTTCCACACCATGGTATTCTAAATACTAAGGGTCCTTACCATGGTATTTCCTTGTGGTGTTGAACCTAGTAACGGATGTTTTGATCCCATCTAAGAAAACCATCATCTGGAGTATGGTTTTGACCTATGGTATTAAAAAAGGCTAAGCTATATAAGGTGATGAATATCAAAGTGGTAATATATAGTGCAAGAGTGAAAGTGATATAAATATTATGAATAGTTAGATCTGAAGCAAATATGCATGTTATGGGTTATTAGTGCTTTGCTTTATCTAAACCACGTATGCATCTAGGAGTTTGATGATGAATCAAATCTAATAGATCTGAGATGACAATCATGATTGTGAGATGATTTGTTTTGTGTTAAGCACATGATTTTTTGTGTATGCCGAGATCTAGGTATGTCTGAAGTTTTGTGTTGCAGCGAATATTTGACTTTGAATTTGTAGATATGTACATAGGTTTTATATCCTGCAAGGCACGTACACACACGAATGTGTTTCTGTTAAGTCACATACATGCAGTTTTTGTTCCTAAAAAGCATGTACACATGCGGATATGCTTTGAGGAAAGTGTGTCCAAAAATTAGGGTTTTGATGAAAAAGAATGTCTGATCAGTTAATCAATTTTTGATGTGTTTCTGCTGTCTTTCAATGAAGTCTTCTTAATGATCTGTGCTTAAATAGTGATGGTCTGATTGTGAATTGATTAATTGAAGAATTTTGAAGTTACTTACTAATTGAAATTGAAGGTCAGATAAATTTCTGTGATTGGTTCAGAATGTTGCAGTAGATTTGAGTATGATTTAGTGTTTCTTTCAGAATGGCAGTTGTTCAGTTTTCAGTTTGCAGATTTTTAATATCTGTACACGGGTATGATTCATGAAATGTGTGTACACACGTGGGTTTTCTATTGTAAAGTAGCGTATACATTTTGATAGATGGTTTATTAGGGTTTATAGTAACAGGATCTAGTTTCTGTGATGTGCAGTATGATGTCTGATATTTTGATTAGAATGATTTGGCTGATTGGTTGAGTTTTGATTGAGTTTTAGTTGATTGGGTTTCAGTGGTTGGTTGGTTCAGTTGTGTTAGAGTTTGATGATTGAGTTACAATGGTGAGTTACAATTTGATGATTGATATTGAGCTTAAATGTTGGTAGTGGGTCCACAGTGAAAATTTGATGAAACGTGGCCTACAAGTTATGATGTGTTGTAGCAGGTGGATCTAGTATGAAAATTTATGAAACATGGTCCCCGGAGTTGAGGAATTTGGAGCTTCCTTATAGTGGTAGTTGGTAAATAAGGTCAGGTGTTTGGAGCTCCCTTCCAGTATGTTGACGGTGCTGGACCTGCCAACATTCAGGTGATCACCCTGGTATGAAGTCCCAACTAGACCTCACACCATTTGGTGTGGGAGTCCCATCCTGTACAATGGCCCGGTTGCCATTATCTTAAGGATTTGCCTCAACTCTTTCTTTTCAACACAGGAGAGTGGTCTGCTTTGTCTCCAAGAAGTGAGGTTCGCGTGCCTGGTGAGTGTAAGTGTCACTTGTGTCAATAGTTCTCTCACTATCGAGGGAGAGGGTGAGAGTGAGTACCAAGTCGGTTGGGAGTAGTCCCCACACTACTAGGAACACACAAGACAATAGGACGTGCACAAAATTCGGTAGAGCAGTCCACACGGATGTGGAAGTCACAACACACAAGGGAAGATAACACGTATAACACTCATTGGATTAGTCCACACGAGTGCAGCGGTTGATTATAACAATTTTTATGTGAAATATCTGTTTGATGTCTGGGAGAGTAGTCTACACAGGTGAGACAACATTAATAGCATATACAACACATTTTCATTAATAGATTATGTATTACAACAAGTGAAATAGTTCAAATGTAGAACACAGGTTAAAGAAACATGCATCACAAGTGTTAAAGATTAGTCTTACAATAGTTACAATACATGTGTGAAAACGTGCTAGCCTGTTAGTAGGCTTCTAAATTAAGCGAAAGTTCCAAGACACATCGTTATACCATACATCACTAACCCCGTGTGAGGGGCGTTGGAGCCACTACTTACTCCTCAAAGAAAATATTACAGACTCTTGGCTATGTGGGAGGAGCTGAGGTGAAAAGTCTTTTGCATGTACACACGAGGGGGTATTTATAGCCAAGAGTGAAAATAACCCTTGTGGTTGTTTGAATACCCTCATGACTGTGTGACTTCCATGACTTTTCAACTTTGCATGACTCTTTGTACAACAAGTGGGTCTCTTGGACTTCCACGTTACATTACATTGATAGACAATATGGCCCATAGTAGAGACGTGGATGACATGAATCATGACATGACTCGACATGACAATGCTGGTACATTCATGCTGCTGCTAGTGTGCATGTCGAGCTGCAGTGCTGCTAGGTGATGGATGTCCTCATGATGTGTCACAACTTCACCTCCACATGGCAAAGTGCGTAGAGTTTTTGATGGTCATTGGTTCGCTTGATGTTGCTTCTGCACATTTCTCATTGCTTGTATGTTGCGAGGCTTGACAAGTTCATTTGTTCACAAAAGGTGCATGTTCATTTGTTCATTCGTCCGTGAACACATCTCGCATGTTTGCTCATCTGTTCATCCGCGAACATATCTTTGCATGCATCATTTATTCATCCGTTGGTGAACCTATCCTTTTGCATGTGCTCCCCTTCATTGATCCCATTCGTCGTCGTGCCATGTTTGTTTGTGTGCCTATTCCTGTAGTCACTCATGATTAGACGACATCAAATCCAAAAACCTCATAGTCTACCATGATACATTACCATCTCGGATGCAGGTGACTGCAAGAGGCAACAAGGTTGCGAGGTGGGTTGGAGGCTCCTGGCACTTCTGATGAAAATTTCGCAAGGGTCACTCGGTGATGGAGATGGGCAATCCAGATTGACAGTGACTATCCGCGAGATCTGGCCCAGCTGGAGGAAAAAACTATGTAGTTTTTTAGGGGAACAAATCGGGCTGCAGGAAGGCTGGGCAGGCAAAAATCTGCACAATTTTCAAAATGAGTGGGTAGTGATGTTGGGCAACAAAACTGCACAATTTTTTCGAGGAACAAGCTGGGTTGCAGGGAGGCTTGGCACGCAGAAATTGTGCAATTTCTTGGAGGAACTGGCTAGGAGCTTGATAGCTAAAACTGCACAATTCTTGGAGGGAACTTGTAGTTGGCTGCTGGGTCATTGGCAGCAGAAACTACACAATTCTTGGGGGAGTTGGCAGTTAGCTTCGAGGAGCTTGGCAGCAGAAACTATGTAATTTTTTGGAGGGAACTGATAGTCTACTGCTGGGAGCTGTTGGCGAGAGGAATTGCACTGATGCTGGGAGGCCGACCTGATGATAATCTCTATGTAATTTCTGAGCTGAGCAGACTGCTAGGCAGCAGAGGGCCTACTCATGAAAACTGCGCAATTTTATGGATTTGCAGCCGATCGACTGTCGGGAGGGATGGCTGGAAAAATTGCGTAATTTCTTGAGGGAGACAGGGATGGGCACTGGGTGTCTGTCTGGCCAGTCTGTGAAATTTTATCAGCTAGTAGAGTGGGCAATGCTTATAGCCTCTGCACAATTTTTTAGGGGAGTGAGTCCCTGGGTGGCTGTTAGGTCAAACTCTCTGATTGACTAGCATGGAGACTGATTGATTTGCTTGTGGGCAGCGCAACTTGAAATGACTTGCTTGGTGCTTTTGTGCTATTTTGGGTGACATTTGATTGAGTCGATGGCAGGGTTATGGTCTGGCTGTTAGAGGGAAGTATGATCGTTAGAACTTCAGCAAAATGATTAAGTGTGTGAACGAGTGAAAGATGCGTATGTGATATTGAAAACACACACTTGCATGACTCGATGTTGAGACGAACCAAACCATCCAGACACACATGTACAACATGAATGACCGACGATGTAAGTGATAAGCGTGACACTTGTGATTGATCGTTGGTTGTTCGTGATGATGCTTGCATGACAGTGAGTGTTACTCCGTGTGTGAGTGCGACAGATGTTTTCATGGCGAATACAACAAGTACACATGAAGAGAAGACTTTGAGCATAACCATAACATGGTTGCAAGCATGAATTTGTCATCAACATGCAAGACTTGATGAAATGAACAAGCGAGGTGAGTGCAATGGCTCACATGAGCTCACGGAGTGAACCTGAGTGTGTGAAGTCATCAAGTGAAACTCTCAAGGGAGGCTCCGAAATTGGGTGCAGGACAAAATTTTGGAGGGTGGTTGAAGTCGCTACAACACAGTATTAGTTAGAGAACGAGTGAAGGTTGTAACCTTTTGTAGGTGGGTGCCTGTATATTGGTACAAGTTTACGCTAGTACAAGAGCCAGGGTGTTGAAGCTCCCTTCTTGTAGGAGCTACAGAACGAGCAAAGGTTATAGCCTTCTGTAGGTGGGTGCCTACGTATTGATATGAGACTGCACTAGTAAAATATTGTAAAAATATTTTCTTTATATTAAAAGAAGACAGAGACAACAACAACAGGTGGTTTTTTCCCGCATTGGGTTTCCACCTTAAATCCTAGTGTTCATGTGTGTTTCTTATGTGTGATGGTTTATTTTTTTCTTACTGCACATGATACTGTCTATCTAATGTTTAATAAAGTATTGATGCACTGGCTGAAGATAAACAAATGATGAATTAACTGAAACATAAGTTTACTGGATGTATGCTCATTTTCTTAAGAATAGTCGCGTACACATGCAGGTTCCTTTCAATAAAGTTGCGTACAGAAATCAGAATACGAATTGAAAAGTTTATGATCTGAAAATACTTATTCACCCCCCCTCTCAGTATTTTTCCCAACACATTATTCAACTGATAGGAAACTTCTTGTAGTACCACCTTATTAGTCACATATCGTGCATAACATGAGGAGAAGTTAGACATCCAAAGCAACTAATATATGTACCATCTGTAGTAACAAACCAATCTGTGATGTTATGCATTGCCTCCTTAACTTGGTCGGTCATGCAAGGAGGATCAATTTCATATATCATATGGAAAAGAACTGCAAAGAAATGCTCTGATAACTTGTCATATGCTCCTATGAAACTCATCTCTGACAATACCTTTCAATGAAAGTAAACTAGGAGCTTGTCATTTGGGGTCTAGTTCCAGTTTATCCCTCGGAATGCATACCATGCACAAATCCCATCTAGTAGATAAGATTACATGTAAAACTTTGGTTCTTGATTTGCTCACAATACTACTTTGGCCTACCAAACATGTCACTAAAATTCAAAGGAAAGGATATATGCCCAATTGAAGATCCTTCCTTGTGAAACAACCAAGTTGACAATGTATATCCAATTCTCTTCAAAGACTTCTACATTTTTCCACCCATGCAACCTACAACACATAGAAATAAGGTACCGATATACCTTCTTCAATGTTCTGGTTGGATAAATTGCACTTTGTCATTGTTGGTATTTTCCAACCTCTTGACACTATGACTTGATGATTTCACTTATGTTGAGATTACCCCATCTAGTATAGAATGTGGTGTTGGCATATTATCTAGGTCTTAACATCTTATAATAATTATGTATGTCCTAAGAATAGTAGGTAGCAAGCTCACTACCACTTTAACTATAAATCAATGAATTTATATTATCCATATGAGATAGGATCCACTCAATGGCCTTTGAACAAGGCATCATCAAAAGCCTACATGCAATCTTGTGTATCCTAGACCACTTAATGTTAATGTAAACTTGCTTGTCTTCTAGATCTTGAGGGAAATACCTTAAGGGTGCAGGGTGCAAGACAAAGGATGAAGGAGGGCTCACTATTGCTCAGGAGTGTGCCATACGCTCAAGATAGATGGATAGGGCACACAGTGAAAGCCGAAGGCTGATGGGGTTGAGCTCAAGCCTTCCCAATGCAGTGTGCACCCAAGAGAGACCGAGGAGGGTGTAGGGCACAAGCTAAAGGCTGAAGGAAACATGATTTTTCTTTGTGATGCACTGTGAGATCAAGAAGGGCATGGTTTCTGAAAACAATGATGGCTCTGAAGGAAAAAATTAGTTTTTCTAGGAACATTTTCCCAAGACTGTGAGGCATTCCTTTTGAGAAGTGTGCTCTTGCTTGAAATGACTCAATATCAACTAAAAAAGTCCATCAACAAGAAAAAATCACTGTAATACTAAGAGTAATGGTCTACAAGTACTTATATTATTTGTTGCAATCATGAATAGAATGTGAATGGTGACGGAATGCGAAGAGTCACAAAAAAAATACTTGCGACATCATAATGACACTTGTACTAGGAAGAATGAGTAGAAACACTAGCAAAGAAAATGATGAATATTGAAATGCCAACAAGGAAAGCGAGAATAATAGTAAGAAAACCAAAAGAAAATAATAAAGGCAACATTCAAAACTTACTTAAGAAGATCAATTAGGAGCTCCTTGATTCAAAGATGTGCGCTCAACCAAGAATGAGAATGATTGTGTGATAAAAACTATTAACTGGGTTGATTACAAAGAGATTACATGCAAAACAAGTCCATGCATTCTCACCACTTATTGACAGATGAAAGATTTAGGTAATCGAAGTGAAGTGGGCTCCTATTTTCTAGGAGTGTGTCCACATGCAACAAGGAAAGCACATGCATGAGGATAAGGAGGGTGCATCAGTGTGCTTGGCTTGGAGGGTGAATTTATTGAGTCAAAGGAAGGCACTCACCTATGTCGCAGTGCTTGAGCTGAAGGAGTGCACTCATTATTATTTTTAAGAGCGGTTTTCTCAAGGAGGTCATAGTTTCACCTAGTAGTGGCCCTTTGTGACTGTTGTGTCAAAAAAGTGTGTTTTTCTTAGAAATTAAATGCTTTTTCCCAAATTTCTATGTGAAATGCATGTCAAACAAATCTAGTTACTAAGTTGAGAAAAGCTATCCATTTTCAATATTTAGAGATAATAGAAGGATAGTCAAGCATACATCATGATGACACTAGGTAGCTTGGAACGACAATTCATGTAGCCTCTAAAATTAGATCAAACATGAATTTTGGAGGGTCGTTGTCGTAGTGAAAACAAAAGCAAAAGTTTCTCTCATGCTGAGATAATATTTTAAGGTGGAAGTTACTCAACAGTAATGTTAGAGGGACCCACCATCTTTGTTAAATATGTACCTAATAGCATTGGTGTAGAATAGAAGAGAAAACAACACTAAGGAGACAAAAATACTTCCAAGAATAGATGAACCACTAGATCAATGAGAGGTTATTGATTAAGGTGTGAATGCATCAATCCTTTGAGTAGTGGAGAGAATGGATCGAATAGTTTAAATAGATGAAATAATGGATCAATGATAGGTTAGATAGTATGGATATTACCCAAAACAAATATTTGTAGTAGAGCTCAGTGTGACAAAGTTGAGAGGATAAGGATTGTAAGAATGGGCCCTTGTAGATAACAAAGACTAATTAGATGAGGGAAGAGCACATTGTGTTCATGTTATGCATAAGAAAAGAGCTTGGAATGTAGAGACAAAGTTTGAATTGACTGATTGTTTCAGAGTCTAGGGCAGAGTATGGTGTTGTTGTAGTAGAGATCGTTCTATATGAATGGAGCACATGGATGAGATATTGATGGTAAAGATATAGAGCATAATGTAGCTACTTTGATTATGTGACTACTGTATTTGTGGGAGGAGACATTATTTGGTTGTAGTATTGTGTGTTCTAGTGTGTCCATGGTTGAGTTATTGTTTGTGTTACTTGCATTTTTGTAGTGAGAGTATTTGAGGAGTTTGATATGACTAATTGTATGAGAGCCATAACTTGTATATATGGTGTTGATCATTGTTGAGAGTTGAGTTATGGTGTGATGATATGATGCTAGTGTATTGAGGGATTGTTTACTGAGAATGTTGTATGACTGAGAGAGAGAGAGCTATGTGTTGGTGGGTATTTTATTGAGTTTTTAAGCATATATTCTTTGTGAGTACAGTTTGAAAATTGATTAAAAGAGGCTCACATTTATTATATGTAGAGTATATGGGTCGCAATTTGAAAATATGAAATGAGGTCCATGAGGGATCGAAGGTTGGGGCATTCAGTGTTGTATGTAGAGGCTTGCAAGAGAGTGGTGGATTTCCAAGGGATTAGTGGCTTCCTTCCAGTAGAGTCTGGAAAATTTTCTTAGGGAGTAGAGGCTTCCTTCCAGTGGTGGTTGGAAAACTAATGAAGATGGTGGCATTCAACAGGTGGTGGCCTAGATGGTTTATGTGAGTGACGGCTCACATTTCTTTACGAGTAGAGGCTTACACACTAGTGGTGGTTAGTGATTCAAATGTAAACAAATATCTTAGATTAATATAAAAATGAAGATGATGACTTTCTTCTGATGGTGGTTTTTACACTTTGGGTTTCCACCTTATATCTTATGTCTCATGTGTTTGTTATTTGCATGGTTTTGTTTTTATGATTACATGTTACTTATTAATTGTACATTCTTCTCATATGATTATATTATTATGTGTTGATATCCTAATGTGTTGCAGGTAAATTAATGTATGAATAAGTAATTGTGAAAATAAAAGGAAAAATTTGGTGTAAATTGGTCATAAGTCACACTACTAATTCAACCCCCCCCCACCCAAGTAGTGTTCAAGGTTTCTAACACATAAATGAAACAATTCTAGATCTTGAGTTTGTTTATCATCTCAATGATGTGTGCGTGTGTGTGCGCACACACACATGCGCATATGTGGTTTCTTGAGATAATTTTAGTAACATGCTACAATTGGATGATTGGCAAAAAAATCACTTATTTCATTAAAAGGTAAATTTTTAATTAATTGAGCTTGCTTTCTCATGAAAGGATAAATAATTTGGGACATCATAACTACCTTAAATTGAGGACCTTTCATCCATTGTTTAAGATAGAGTTTTTTTCTATAAAAAATTGAGCTACAAACAAAGAAATCAAGTATAGGAAAGCTCCCCAACAATGATTAGGTTCACCATGAAGTGTGGGAATCAAGAGGTTAGGTGATCATGACTCTCCTTCCAATTTTCTCTCCATTTGTCCCATGTGTTGAAATTTCCTATCCAAGCATTGACAAATTGAGTGGTAACAATGCATCACAATGTATGGAGAAGAAGGGAAAGGGGAAGCAGTAGTAAAATTAGGTTCAAATCCATAAAAAATCATATGAATTACTTTTCTACCAAGATTGAGAATTTTTTTCAATGGTATCTTTCCTCTCTACTAGAACGGTTCTAAGGAATGCTTGGTATGTGGACAATAAAGTATCTAAGCATATGAAATTGGCCCATAAGTTATTTTAACATATAATAAAGTAGGGTTCAAGAGTCCAGGTTTAATTTTGTGATGATGCCAAGTAGCTAGTAGCAGGAGTTAGTGTGATTCCCTTATAGTTCTAGTTATATATCTCTTTATACTTTGATGATGTTTTGTTTGTTTCAAGTCTCAAGAAAAAATTACTTTCATTTTGGTTATGGAGGATTAGGGATAAGTAGTAGAGTTTAAGAATTGAAAATTCCTTATTTGGTCTTAGGGTCCAACCATAACCCCTTTATTAATTTAATAAGACTAAGGGACCCAATAAGAGTCATGATTTGTTAGTTTAATAAATAAATCTTGTAAGCATTATAAGTGGTTGACTTGCATTATAAAAAGGGACCAAAGTTAGTTATAATGGGCTATAGCTAATAAATAAAGTGGTTAACTCACATTATGAAAGGGACCATGAGTAGTTAGGTTTTTGGGTCTCCTGAAAATATATGTTTTTGAATATGGTAAGGGAAGTCTTGCCTTGTGTTGTGTAATTGAGCTTTTCTCTACTGGAGGTTGCCCCATCAAAGAGGCAATCAAATAGTATTGTTGTAGATCTTACTAAAATATTTCCATTGTTATCATCTCATTATGTTATTTTTTGTGGTATCTCTCGCATATTTCACACTTTTGATTTTTTTTGCAAGTCAATCATACTACAAGTGGTATCAAAGCACTTTCCCGGGATAGCCACACCACAAATATTAGCAATTTTTTTTTTTAGGCTAGAGACATTTGTTGACATCTTTAAACTACTGAGCTCTGTCATTGCTCACATCAACCTATGGTTGGGAAAGCATACATGTAGGAACTACAAGAGGTGGTCATGTCTGTTGGAGTCCCTTGTAACCCCTATTAGTACCCCTTCGAGCAGTAGCGCATTGAATAGAACTTGTACATGGATTTCACTTCCCTTTACCTCTAGTATATTGGAAGCCCCCTGAGGTTACCATGAAACCGACCTTAGATAAGTCGTTGGCTGTATCGCTTCTATAGTACACTAAGAACAACACCTAGGGAAATTACTTGCACGTACCCAGGGTATTCAGGTAGTACGAATAAGGGCGTGGTCGATCCTCCTTAGTCAGCACTCTAGAATATTGGGTCAAGTAATCTTATTGTACCAATGGTGTATACCATGATCCGTAGCACCTGACACTCCTTTATTTCCATAGTTCCCTCATTTCCTGCTAATTGGTTGTCACATTTTGTAGTATATAAAAGTTGGGGTTTCTACTACAATAGTCTTGATCATTTGAGATGACCAAATTCCTACATATTTTGTAGTATTTAGTACTTGGGGTTTTTTCCATCGTAGTTTTGATAAGTTGGGATCGCTAAATTACTACACATTTTGGAGTATTGAGATTTTGTGATTTTAGTCATCACAATATTTATCAGTTGGGAGTAATAATCCAACTGGAGAAAAAAAAAATCAGGTGGTCCGAAAATTATTCTTGCAGGAGAAATATCCCATGTGATTCAACATGGCGAGTTGATCACAATGATACCATCCACTAGTAAGAGTTTTTTTCCTGCGGTCCCAATTTTTTCCGAAGTGCCTCGAAGTGACCTACATCAATAGACTTCTTGTCTTGAACCCATTGTAGTTATACAAATTTTAGGCAACCCAAATTCTGACCCAGGCCATTGTATGCTGGCTATAAGGGCTTAAGCTATGGAAATCCTTAAAAAATACGAGGAAGACCTAGAAGCAAGCATCGCCACCAAAGTAGAAGAGGCAATTACAAAGGCCTTGGGACCCATACAACACATTCTCAAGGCTAAAGACCACCTAGGGTAGTGGAAACATGACGATGCAAACATAGAAGGCGAATTTAGCCACCATCGATATGAGGGGTATCATCATTTCCATGGGGGTCACCAATATTCTGGCAATAAGACAACGAGGAAAATTTTAGGGTCTAATATTCGCAGGTGGGCTAATTTTCCATGATTTTTCTGAAAAAAGGATTTGCCAATCTCCGTTTTTATAAAAATGATTTTCCAAATTTTTATAGTATAAAATTATTTTACCTTAAAGATAGCCAAAAATTTGTAGAGACTATACAAAAAATCATTATATATTTGAATATTTCTACAAATAAAGCACCAAATATTTTATATTTTGCACTTTAGTTATTAGTAAGACTCGCCAAGGTTTCTAAACTTGGAGATAAATTTTTGTCCTTAAAATTTTCCCTCAAGGTTGACATGCACAAATTTGAAGGTTCTAACCTGGCCGTGTGGGTGGAAAAAATGGAACAATATTTTCAACTCAACAATATCTAGGATAATGAAACCAAACTACATGTGGGGGCTCTTTATTTGGACTAAGAATGTTGGTTGTGGTGGCAATGGAATCTGAAATGTTATGCAAGAAAGTGAACTTGGAATATGTTCTCTAAAGCCATTTGTGCCCATTTTGATATGGAAATTTATGGGTCGCCTCACAAAGATTAAACAAATGAATACATTACGAGACTACCACACAACATTTGAAAAATTGGACATCCAGACTGAGGGCCTAGGGGATGCCTTCTATATGGAATGTTTCATCAGTGGCCTCAAGAAATCCATCCAGGTACATTTTATAATGCATCTACCGGCTACTTGGTTGGAAGCTTTCCACAAAGCTTTATATGCCTAAACTACTATTAATGCCTAATCCAATCATCCTTCATTCACATCAAAGGCATGTACCACTCCTACTAGTGGCTCCATTCAAACCATTAAGGTACAAAAGGTGTCACTGGTGGAAATGGATGAAATTAGAAGATAAGGACTATGTTACTATTTTGATGACAAATATTTGGCATGCCACAAACGTAAGGAACCAAAGTTATTTCAGAATGATGCAACTAAAAATAACACAGATGATGAGGCACAAGTTGTTGAAGTGTTTGGGGTGGATGTAGTAGAACCCCAAGATATTACAAAACCACCTGATGAACCAATTATCTCACTCCATGCATTAGAAGCTATTTCTTCTCCAAAAATGCTTAAAATCAGAGGATTTATTAAGCATAAACCAGTGGTGGTGTTGATTGATAGTGGAAGCATGCACAATTTTTTCCATAAACGGGTTGTTAAGGCTATGCATTATTTTGTGAGGGAATTACCCAATTTTTAGGTCCTTATAGCTTATGGGGGGACCATGAAATGTGAATGGCTTTACAATAACATAAAGCTCCAGATGGGGGGCTATCAACTAAAAACACACACGTTTATAATTGAAATGGGAGGTTGTGACATCATCATCAGAGTAGAATGGCTTCGAACTCTAGGTCTGATTACCATGGAGTTCCAGGAATAGCTATATATGATATTCAAATAGAATGGACATACTAAAACACTCTAAGGACTCTAAGAAGGTGCTCCTACTATCATCAACTCATATAGAATGGAGAAGCTTTTAAAAAAGGGAAACCATGGGGTAGTTTCTCAATTTAATTCAATCCAAGCCATTGAATCAAGCCCTGCCAACATTCATCTAGATTTGTAAAAGGTTTTGAGTCACCACCAACAGTTGTTTGAAAAACCCAAGGAGAAACTCCCTTCTCGGGTGAGTATGATCATAACATTCTTTTAATTTTGGGTATCTAGCTACCAAATGTTCACCCCTATCGGTATCTATTCACCTAAAAGAATGAGATTGAAAAGATTATTAAGGAGCTACTAGAAGCAGGTGTTATTTGTCATAGCACCAGCCCTTATTTGTCCCTAGTGGTCATGGTCTTAAGTAAATATGGAGAGTGGTGCATGTTTCCTAACTTTAGGGCCCTCAACAAGCTCACCATCAAGGATAAGTTTCTGATTCTAGTAGTAGATGATATCCTTGATGAAATGCATGGTGCCCAATTCTTTACCAATTTTGATCTTCATAAGGGCTATCACCAAATCAAAATGAAAGTACCAGACATTCCTAAGACAACTTTCACAACACATGAAGGTCACTATGAATTTATAGTTATGCCCTTTAGTCTTTGTAATTTCCGATCCACCTTTCAAAGTCTCATGAATCACCTTCTTAAACCATATCTCAAAAATTTTGTATTGGTCTTTTTTGATGATATACTCATCTACAATAAAGCATCGGAAATACATCTTCAACATGTTGACCAAGCCTTGAAACTTTTGAAGGATAATAAAGTATTTATCAAATTGTCCAAGTGTTCTTTTGGAACGGAAAAGGTGGACTCGTACTTGGGGCACATTTTTGGCTTCCAAGGAGTATGGGTGGATTTAAAAAATATTCAGGCAATGCAAGATTGGCAATAACCTCGAACCTTGAAAATTTTGCGGGTATTTTTGGGTCTCATACAATGCTATCACAAATTTTTTAGAAATTGTGGATGCATTTCTAGACTCCTGAAGAATATTCTTAATAAAAATGCATTCCTCTGGACAGAAGCAGCTCAACATGCCTTCCTAGATCTCAAGCAAGCCATGTGTTCCACCTTGGTTTTGGCCTCCCCATATTTTACAAAATCGTTTATGATTGAAATTGATGCCTCAGGGACTAGCATTGGAGTAGTCTTAACTCAAAAAGGTCGACCAGTAGCCTTCACAAGCCAACAATTAAGTGGAAATAATTTGGGTCAATCTACTTAAGATAAAGAAATGATGGCCATTCTACACATAGTTCACACTTGGTGACCATATGTGCTTGGATGACATTTCCAAATTTGAACTGACTATGATAGTTTGAAGCATTTTTTGGATCAACGCTTATCTTGTTCGTAAAAAAATAAATGGATTACTAAAATGTTGGGCTATGAATATGAGATAGTATATAAGAAGGGTCGGAACAATGTTGTGGTCGATGCCTTGTCATGACAATTTGAGGAGGACGAAACACTATTATCCCTATCCTTGTCCATACAAAATTGGATTGAGGAGGCACACAATGAATGGTTTTTCCATCCATCTCTTTCCCAGATAATCCAAAGGTTAGAAGGAGATGCTAACCCCCTAGTGGGATACACTTGGCAAGAAGATATCCTTTGAAATAACGATCATGTGGTTCTCTCCCCTAAATACAATCTCAAACCATGCATCCTAGCAGAGCTACACTCCTCACCCATACACAGGATATTTGGGATTTTAGAGGACTTATGCTCATGCACAACGCTCTTTCTTTTGGGAAGGGATGAAACAAGACATTCTTACCTTTGTATATTAATGTGACATCTTCCATGATCAAATTTTAAAAATACATGGCATGCTTACTTCAATTGTGTCTGATCACAATCCCACCTTCATCAGTAATTTTTGGCAGGAGTTTTTCAAGTTACATGGTATGCAACTCCAAATGAGTACAACATATCACCCCAAAATGGATGGTTAAACCGAAGCGGTAAACAAATATTTGGAGGCCTACGTACAGTACTTTGCTTCAAACAAAAAACGTTAATGGGTGCAACAGATACCTTTAGAAAAATGGTGGTGTTTTCAATGCGACGAACACCCTCTAAAAGTTTTCCTTCGCTTGAAGTTTGGAGCCTAGTGATATGACGACTTGTTGTTCCAAGTTGATTATATTCACTTCATGATTGGTTGATGTTTTTCAGAATGATTAAGCCTACTTCCTAGAATTTAACTGTCGAACCCACTTGCTTACACACGCTTATCTTTCAATGCATCCAAAAGAACACCTCTTTATTGCAAGCTCATCTATCAAGGTTTGCCTTTGCAGAAAAGCACTGCATATTCCTTTAGGACAATGATTGCACAATCCTTAATTGAAGACATTGCACAACTCCTAAACATTGTGCAACCCTTTTTGACAATTCTTGCATAGATGACAAGGATAAGAATTGCATAATGCTTGATGATAGTCATTGCACGAATCCTGATAACAGTGACTGCGCAATACCTAAGGATAGTGATTGCGTAGTTCCTTGTGGATGATTGTTACAGTTCATTTTGTCACATTCAATCAAATGTCCTGCAAACTAGATCAATCAACATCCTTGAAACCTTTCAATTATCACTTTTCAAAGGATTAAGCATTATATCTCCAGAAATTCCAAGAATTATAGGTTTAACAACTTAAAAACCTAGTTTTTTTTGCAGTTCACTTTGCCTTCTAGCAACCTATATTGATTGAATTTTGCATAATTGAGCAATGACACTAACCAATGCATGGTCCCTTCTTTGCAGGTGCGACGATTCTATAATTTTAGGAAAAGTAAAAATTGATTTCAAATCTTCTCTTTCTAGATTCACTTCCAAGGTGGTTTGAACCATTTCCTATTGATTGAGATCTTGAATTCCTATCTTAGAGGTCTTATCTCTTATCCCTATACCTTCTCTTCCCTCATATGTGGATCTAAGTCCTAGATTGGTAAAACCTAAACTAACTTATTTACCCTATAAATTCACTACCTCCCATAGAGTCTGGGTTGGATTTTAGAGACTCTTAATTATGCCCTGATGTTGATGTGTTTTACCTAAGGATCTATTACCATCCTTGAGTTGATATTGAAGGATTTCTTTGTGTCTAAGGAAGGATAAGTTAGGTGGGAGAAATCTACATAGTCAAGATCTATAAAAGGGTTGTCATCTTCTCCTACATTTCATTAATACAAAAATCTTTTTTTTCCTATACTTATGTCTATTTGTTGCATATGTATTTCAATGCCTTGTTGACTCATTGATTAGAGATATTAGTTTATGTTATTTTCATATTGTAGTTCTCATGCTTGTGATAATTTTTTTGCAAGTTCCATCTATAGTGTTTGGAGTTGGATCCAAAGTTTACAAGTAGGGAGAAGAGAAGGACTTGTGTTGGACTCCAGGTAGTGTTGGCTAAGTGGGTCCTCACCCAGGTTCAGAGTTAGTTGCACCAAAAAAATCCCTACACTACTAGCCCTTTTGGCATCAATCCGTGGAGTGCGAATTAAAGTCTCACCCGAAGCAGTATGGGGGGATGCTGGAACCAAGTTTCTGCACCCATATATTAGCGTGATGTCATTTTATGCCCTAAACCTATCTTCACACAAATTGGCTTATCGATGTAACTTCCTTGAATCGACCTATAGATCTCCGCAAAGGTCTATGACTAGATTTTGCAGACCCTGAACAGGATAATCCGCTACTTACATGCATCAAAGATTACTCTTAACCCAACAATTACTCAAATCGGCCTAATTTTTCAATAACTTTAACATATAACAAGATAATCTTCTTGTAAAAAACTAACATTAATTGCGTTCATATAACAATATAAATCATGTAAAGGAGGGCATCAATACATTATTATTTCAAAAACCCATCACAACATAAAGCACATTCATATAAAATGGGAAAAAAGAGATAAACACGGGTATTTCTACAATAATATTCTTTATTAATATTCAGTTCAGTTTACAGACTCAAAACTTCCTTGCGCACTCAGCTGCAGGGGTTTGCACACTCAGCTGCATACTCTATTCTAGGCCTTTGCACACACAACTGCAGAGCCTTCATTCTATTTTAAGATTTCTATGATCTTCCTTCTACTAACCCATTATAATCATCTTCATCTTCTCTTACTTTTCTTAGACATCCTAAGACACACCTATTTATACAATCCTATGGTCTGCAGACCATGGGTAGATCCTCAAAAAGCCGAGTTAACTTACATAAAGAAGGGTAAAACCCTTTATGAATCTTTGACTATATACAGGCTTCGTAACCATAATTCGTGGATACTTTACATTTTGTACATAAAAACTTGGGCTTTTAGCCCCAAAAATTGGGCTTTTGCCCCAAAATTGTCCCAAGGGACCCCATCCCAACAGGCCCCCAACAAAATGATCGTGACTCACCCTCGAGCCAATCGGTTGGTGTGGAGATCTTATTGCAAATATCCCACAACTCCACTTGTGCAACTACTACCTCAATTGTGCTCTGCGTGGCTGCCTGCTTGATCCATTCCACAGCTACTTTGTGGCTGGTCCTGCACTGTCCTGTTTGATTTTCTGTTGCGTACTATGCAAGTTCGCCAATTTCTCCTGAATATTGGTGGAGATGATGTAGGACTCATCCAACCAGGGCCCCAATCTAGCCTTAAGAATGACCTCTTTCTTCTGCACTGCTTCCACTTGCGTCCTGTAGCTTGGCAAGGCATTGTGCTATAGAAACTGTGCTCGCCGTCGCCCTCACTTCATCATATTTATGTTGGAGCTCGCAGAATTTTGTATTCAATACCTGCAGGGTAGGATCTTCCTACAAGGCCGTGACTACCTCCATAGCCTACTCAAACAGTGCAGTGTAGTCCACAACCACGTCATCCACCATCGCGAATCCATCTTTCACAGCGGCTTCGCGCTATTCCCTTACCTCTAGCAGGGTTGAAGGCTGCATCTTGAGATCCAGTTCTTTTATCTTTAGGTTTAGCTCAAACTAGACTCTGGCCACCTCTGCCTTGGCATCACGCATGTTCGTAGAAAATTTTTCTGATCTTTGCCTCCAATGATGTGTCCTCTGGCATATGCAGTTCCGGCACTATTCTGCATGCTTCTGCCATTGCGGCCACAAGATGGGCACTCTGTGCTTGGATTTTGTCCTTGGCCTGCAATGCCTCTGACTTCTTAGTGAACATCTATTCATTGTTCACTCTATATTCACTTATTAGGCTTAGAGCACGCTGCTCCCGAGCTCTGAACTCTGCTATCACACCTTCCTGCAACGTGTGAAGGTACTCATTGGGGAGTGTGGCTAGGTTGAGGCCGATGTTCTTCAAAGAACTTACAATGACCTTTTCATTAGCCGCCTCCATGCTCAAGGATCCATCTAGTAGCATTGCTTCTTAGAGATCCAGTGATCAAACCATCTTTACACCCTGAGTGGTCCCCCGATGCCAAACTCGTTGATGTTGCGTTGATCTACCCTATGCCTACTTGGATCCTACTCGTATGAATCTGCAGCTCACGCAGATCCTTTTGGACGGTACTTAGCACCTGTTGGTGTTGTTGTTCAAACTCCTGGAACAGTTCTATCATGGTATCACGCACCTTGTCACCTGTCATCCAGGTCATCGTCTATCAGAGTGATCGGATCCAACAACGGCTTTGTCACTTTCGATTTCTTCTGAAGACCTTCCTTTCCATGTTCCCTGTACCTTTTGATCTGAAAGGGAGTGCTCTTCTCCTCTTGACCACTGCCGCCTTGCTCTAACTGCTCCTCCTCCTCTATTTGGGGTGAAGGGGACTTACCACTCCTCTCGGAGTCGCGTTCTTCCTATTTCGCCTGCTGCTTCATGGAACGCTTCGCTTCCACACAGGCCTTCTACTTAGCCTCATTTATACGCTTCTTGGCCAATTGCTGGACCTTCTGCTTGGCCGCTTCCTTATTTTTATTTTCCACAAACTTGCTGGTGCCTGCGGCTAGATCAGATGGAGAATTCCAATCTATCGACCAACACTTAATTGTTTCTTGGATAATATCATCTGTGGCCAAGTACGGTAGGTCAAACCATTTTTGTTGTGGATCCTTCCACGCCCTCATGTATACATGGTGGAAATATGCTTTGAACTCTACATACTCTGAGAGTTGTTCAAACACCGTCGGGGAAAACGTGGCTTCTGGTTGATGGCCATGCATAGACTGGCCTCCATAAAAACCCATAACACTTTGGTCTTTGTGACCCATGCAACATCTTTTGTGGCCCAAAGGGATTCAAATTGGGCAGCCTTTGGTAATCCCTTGTCAACAGGAAGAAACTGTCTATCCTCTAGCAGATCCCCAGCTACTAAAATGATGGAGAGTAATAACCAGGCATAGTGGAATTTTTTACTCTCATCTTGTGCCTCTCGACTGTTCGCGAGGAGCTCGCTACAAAGGTAGCCCGCCCAATTGAACTGCACACCCTTCGCGCACTGTGCAGCCAAAGAAATCACTAGTGCTAGAACCTCGTTCGCACGACATTTTATCATGACTTTTCCCGCAAGGATCTACGTGGAAATCTTCATCATGGGGTCAGTGATAGAGGTGATCGAGTACCTACGCAACTTCCTCACGAGCTTGAACTTCTCCTTCATCTTTTCGGTGAGGTCACGCTCGCTCATCTTTCTGCCAAACTCCTTGTCCAGATTCAACCTTGAGTGCAGTAGCAGCATGATCCGATGGATCAACATATCATTAATAGGGATTGACATGCTCAACCATAAACAACCGTCATGCACCAAGGTCAGCAACTACTTGATAACAATCAGGTTGACGTTGGAGTGGTGGTAGTGGAGCACCCATAATAGGTTTAGCAACCCTGATTGATTCACTCCTCAAATCCAATCCATAGGCTCCAGCGCGGTGACACCTAACTCCTTTTAAAATACCCTTTTCATGTAATTTTCTATCGCCAAGTGGGGGAACCTCTCGTGGTCCGCCAAATCCTAGTCCTCCAGTTTTAAATGTGGAATCCACGCCAAGCATGGACCTTCAAATGTAATGCTCTTCGGCAATAGGGGTGTGTGGATCAAGAACTTCTCTGTGCCTGGATCTTTGGTGATTTTTACCTTTCCCTTGTGTAGATGGATATAATATAGCAACTTGGATATAGGATCCACCCCCTTGGTGTCTATGTCCTCTGTGCCCTCTTCGGCCTCTAAATCCACCACTTTCCCCTTATCCTTTGTGGATGGTTTGTCTTTCTTCTGGGCCTGTGTAGTAGCATGCTTCCTTGGTGACTCGCGCACTGGTATGGACTTCTTCTATTTTTCCTTCTTGGGTTTGGGGACTTCTCTCACTGGTGTAGGCTTCAGTCTAGGTGACCTTAGCACCATAGGCACAACAGTTGGAACCTCCATGCTCACAACCTCCAGAGAAGCTCCCTTAGAGGCGATATTTCCTCCAGTGCTGGCGGTTTCAGCGAAACATGGTCCTAACATGATGTTGGTAATGAGTTTTTGATCTAGTATTGGCAATCTTTCGAACACGGGGCTTGTGATCAAAGCTTTGAAGAACTCGCGATTCATGAGCAATAGACAAAACAACTCAGAAATTCCAAGGATTTTCCGCTGGACAAACACGCGTATTTTATAGGGGAATTTAAATGCAAATTCGACTATTCCCCCCAAAATCCATCCATAAATGCTGATTTGGTGGCATATTTCCAAAGATTTCACTCTTAAATTTAGCCTTAAATGTCGTCCCCCCCCCCTCGATCCTTTTAACTGTCTCCTCACTGTCAAATCATGAACAATGACTGTACAATCACTTTCTGACTGTGCTGCTCGGTCTCTTCCCCTATAACACATCTCCCTTCGTGCTTCTTCTGGTATTGTGACATCATCCTATTTCGTGCAGCCCCCCTCTTGCGTAGCTATACAACTTGGGTAGTGTAGTTTATAGTCCCGCGCTTCCTTGCCGCTACCTGGAGCGCTAATATTGTGTTCCCGTCATGTATTCATTGGGCTAGATCCCCCGTGTATGGCTTCAATTGGCTTCCATTTACCCTTCTAGGAAATGGATCTCCATTCAACTTCGCGAGCTGGACTGCTCCACCATCTGTAATTTCTTTGGTAACATCTGGCCCTAGTCAGTGCATCTGAATTTTTCATGGAAACTTAACAAACTTACTGTCATATAATAAACCAAATCATTTACCTTGAAGGTGTGCAGTTTGATGTGTTTATCGTCCCAAGCTTTTTCACGTTCCTTTTGAACTTACTCATGGAGTCCAGCAAAAAATATATCTTCCTCGAGCTCCATTAGTTGCACAAGCCTTTATTCTAAGGCTTTGTGGTCTGCCATTACTGTGAAAGCCGTTATGCTTAGACTGGGCATGATATACTCCATAGGCATGATAGTTTCCATGCCATAGACAAACCTAAAAGGTGTTTGACCAATGAGCTTTTTACAAGTACTTCTATAAGCCCATAATGCTGCTGGTACGTTCACATCCCAATCATTCAGTTGCGCGTTGTAAGCCTTCCTTAATGCATTCTCCAATACCTTATTAAAGACCTCTACCATTCCATTGGCCTGAGGATGATATGGCATACTCTTCTAATGATAAACCTGGAACTCTTATGTCAGTGTGTTGATCGTTTCATTGAGAAAATGCGTACCATGATAACTCATCAGTACCTTTGAGCAACCAAACCTGGTCAACACATAGTCAAATAGAAATTTCACTGTCGTTTCCCCTGTATAGTCTTTCACAACCTGTCCCTCCGCTCATCTGGTCAAATATTTGGTCACGGTGATGATATACCACACACCAATTTTCTTGCCTGGAGGTTGAATCGGTCCTACAAAATCAATTGCCCATTTCTCAAATGGCTACAATGAAACCTGCAGATTTAGAGGCATCTCATCCCTCTACGATGGCCTACCTATTCTCTGACATCCATCGCATGCCCTACAATATGCTTTAGATTCTTTATGCAGCATCGGTCACCACAATCCAGCGCGTAAAATCTCCTGCGCTATTACTTTTCCCACATAATGCCCTCCGCAGCTCCTCCATGAGCTTCAGTGAGGATGATGGTTCATTTAAAACTAGGCACATAACGTCGAAGTATCTCATACGATCCCATCTTATACAAATGGCCTGCAATCACAGAGAAATCTGCCGCATGCACCACCAATTCTTTCTTTTGCTAACTGGTGTATCCTTCTGGAGCCATTCTTGTGGTCAAGAAATGGATAATATCTGTGAAGTGATTATTTTATATGCGCACTACGAGGAGCTACATATCAGGAAACCCTTCCTCCAAATTGGTAGGTTATTCTCCTGTTTCAATGTGCGACAGATGCTTTGGCCCTGCATTCAATCTTCCTGCCTTCAAAATTATTTCAAAGTCATATTCTTGAAACAACAACAATCATCTGCATATTCCACCCCCCCAGCACAGGCTTATTGACTAGATGCTTTAATGCAGAATGGTCTCTGTACATATTGAAATGTCCACCTAGCAGGTAATGTCTAAATTTCTGGAGCGCGTATACCATAGCCAACCCTTCGTGCTCTGTTGTCGAATAATTATTTTCAGCCTTTGACAACTTCCTGCTTGCAAATGCTATAGGGTGATCCATCTCTCCTTCACCGGCCTGTGTCAGCACTGCTCCTAGTGCAATACACGAGGCATCCACATGCACATGAAATTCCTTCTTCCAATCTAGGAAGACTAGGATTGGTGTGGTGACCATTTTCTCCTTTAATACATCTAGGTTGCGCTAACATTCTTCATCCCAACAGAATGTAGCATCCTTCTTCAGTAGCTTTTCCATAGGCATGGTAATTTGAGCATAAATTTTGATGAACTTTCGATAGTATCCAGTATGGCCCAGTGTTGCGCGCAATTGCTTAACACTTCTTGGTGCCTCCAAATTAATTATGAGAACGATCTTAGTAGGGTCCAACATTAATCCTTGTTTGCACACCACATGACCCAGCAAGATTCTAAAAGGGATGCAGAACAAGCATTTCTTCAATTTTAGCACAATCTGATACCTTCGGCATATATCCAACATCAATCACAAACTTGCTACATGGCGCTTTACAAGCCTAAGAATTTTCCAATCATCAAAATATACCTCCATGAACTTGTGAATGAATTATTTGAATGTCGCGATGGCTACGCGCGAGAAGATCGGCGGCACATTATTAAGTCCAAAAGGAATCATTGTATACTGGAAACATCCCCACTCTATCATGAAGGTGGTCTTACTCCTGTCTTCTGGCACGATATTAATCTGATGGTATCCAAAGAACCCATTAGTGAATGAGTAGGCCTCCTGCCCTCCAACATTATCCAGTACTTCATCTGTGAATGGTGTTGGAAAAGGATCATGAACACAAGAATTGTTAAGCTTCCTGAGATCTACACAAATCCTTATTTCATCCTTTTGCTTCTTTTCTTGAACGACCATTGGAATCACCCAATCAGATTCCTCCACCGGTTCAATAATACCCACTGCAAGCATCTTGTCCAACTCCAAGCGGAACTTTTCCTTGTATTTGGGATTAAGGCGATATGGCCTTTGCTTAATGGGCTTCACGTCCGGTTTCAAAGTTATTTTCATTACACCCAGATCTCCTATGATACCTTTTAGGTCTGAAAATTTTGTAGGGAATAAATCCTGATACTCACGGAGCAACTCAGCAACCTTTTCTACTATGGCATCGTCCCAGTAATCTCCAATCTTTGCAAATTTTGGTTCTGCCTTTGTGCCAATGTTCACTTGTCTAGTCTTCAATGGTACGATGATGTCTGGATTCTCTATCTGCGGTCCCTCAACTTCGTGGTGGCCTTCGACCTCTAGGATGTTAATATTCCTTAGATCATCATCATCTTCTTCATCGGTCACATTATAGCACTCCATCGCATGGCGTAGCTAGGTGCTCCAATATGGTTGAATCAATTCTAAAGGATCTTGCAGTATTTTGAAGATTTTTGCCTTAACCTCCTGCAACGCTTCGTCGATGCTTTTGAATCCATCCTCAAAGCTGAAGTTCATCAAAAATCCTTCTCTCAATATGTCCCACTCCGCGGTACCATGGTGGAGCTATGTTTCTAGGTACCAATTCATAGGAATGATGTCCAAAGTGTGACAAAACATATATACCCATTCTAGCTACAGCTCTGTTCCATAGACCTTAGTCCATTTTGCTAAATGATCACATGGATCATTTCTTCCATCATATTTTTCAGTTATCTGAACTTGCGGGTGACCAAAATTCAATCTCATCATTCTTCTATACTCACACCATTCATCAAAACTGTCTTTATGCGTACCCCATCACCATGCAGGCGTAGCACACAACGCCAAATTTAGTGCTTGGAAGCGATGCTTCTCTGTTACTTCATTTTCAAATGCATTCAAAAATTTATCCAAATCAGTCAAACCATCATAATAAGGTAAATTTCTTTCCTTGGATGACACACAACACAATGATTTAGTCATCATATTACAGCGCAGTGTAGATACTTCGTGCAACCTATTCTTCCAGTGCTCTAATTCTTCATTTGAATCTGAGGTACAAGAGCTTTCGCGGTCCCATGCGATTTATCCATTGGTTGTCAGATTAACCCAATCTTGGTGTCGCGTTGTTATTTTATAGATCTGGTCCAAATCATCATTGCCTTCCTCACAATCGCAGACTGGTTCAATATAGCGCGGTCCTTCTGCAGGGTCTAATGGTACTACTACGCGGAGCAATTTCTTTTCAAATGACATCATCCACTTCTTCAAATTGATTACCCTGTTCATGTCGATAGCCCAATCAATTCCCAGGAGTACGAGGTATGGATTGTTTTCATCAACAATCTCTATCAGTTCAAAATCGACCAACGTGATCATACCTTCTATATCTACAGTCACTCCATGCAATCTCCCCATAGGGATAATCTTCTATTGATTTTCCATTCTCAATTGAATTAGAGACCACTACAGTGTGGGTCTCCCAATTCTTTCCCTTGTCTGTTTAGGAAAAACATTCGCATCCGACCCCAGATCCAAAATAACTTGGTCCATCTCATACTCTCCTATTTGCACGATAAGCCTCATCTCGCGCCATGTTCTCATCTTGTGTTTGCCTATCTTTTTTACTGCGCAGTGTCCTTTAGGAGCACCTTCCTTACTAGCAAACTTATTTATTAGTTCTTGTAGCCCTTTCATGGCCTTTCTGTTGCATAGTAGCTTCATACAAGTCACCAAGAAAGTGGTAAGCATGGAGGGGTCAACTTATTCAGATAGATGAATGTTGGGTTGTGTTATATTCTTTCCACGACTAACCTACGTAGTGAATCGGGGGGTTAGAGGGGGGGCGGAGTCCCCCCTTCATTGTGCCAATTGCGCAACGGGGGGGTCACAAGGGGGTTTGAGGGGGGTGGGTAGCCCCCCTCTATGGGGTCCGGGGCAGCGCCCTGAGAAATTTTTTTTTGGACCCTATATTAGGTTGGGCGGACCTACCTATGGTTTTCAGTCCATGGTATTGGATGCTTAAGCATGTATAACTATGTATTGTAACATTGAAAGGAATATAACGAAAAATCAAGCTAGTTGTCCCGGTTTTGGGATCCATGGGAAAATATTTATGTATATGTGTTTTATGTGTTATGCGCTCACATTGTTTATTTTTCTGTGTTTTAGAATTCGTATGCAGGTAATTTCTGTATAGGGTTAAAACATACATCTGGTATCAGAGCTGTTTTGGCTTCAAGGGGACGCCTTTGTTGCTGAGGGGTTTCACTTGGTCCTGTGGTAGACCCTGTTCAGTGGGAGATTTGAGAGATAGATTTTGGTGGTGAAAGAAGATGGCGAGCAGTGGAAAGATAGAGATCGAGAAATTTAATGGTCAGAGTTTTGAGTTGTGGAAAATCAAGATGGAGGATCTGTTGGTGGATAAATATTAGTGGATCACGGTAGATCTAGGTACTAAACCAACGGGAGTGTCCGCTGAAGAATGGAAGAAGTTGGATCGGAAGGCAAAGAGCACAATACGATTGTGTGTCTTAGATTCAGTATTGTTGAATGTATTAGGGGAACCTACAGCGAAGGCTTTGTGGGACAAGTTAGGGACTTTGTACCAATCTAAGTCTCTAGTGAATAAATTGTTCCTGCGGAAAAAGCTGTATAACCTGAGGATGAAAGATGGAGACTCGGTGACAGAGCATCTGAACGCATTTAATACTGTGGTAAGTCAGTTAGTGTTTGTTGATATTAAAATTTCAGATGAAGATAAGTGCATCAGTTTGTTGTGTTCTCTACCAGATTTGTGGGATAGTCTGGTTATTGCAATAGGTAGCAATGCAACTGCCTTGCATTTTGATGACATAGTCTCATCCTTGCTGACGGAGGAGATGAGACGAAAAAATATGGAGAGCTAGAATGGTGATGCCTTGTCTGTACAAGGACAGTCCTAGAACAGAAACAAAAATAAGTCATCGAGTGGGAGATATAAATATAGAGGGAGATCTAAATCTCCAGGAAAACCTGTAAAGGTGGTGTGCTAGAAATGCGAAAAGGAAGGGCACGACAAAAGGGACTGTAAATCTGAAGCTCCTGATAAAGGAAAGGGATCTGATGATGCTTCTTCTGCAGAGGTGAAAACCACCTTAGATGAAGGTGGGGATGTGTACTTGGCTTCTTCAAGTACACATGTAGATCATGAGGCATGGTTGATTAACTCAGGTGCATCCTTTCACTTGACTCCCCATAGAGAGTGGTTCTGCAAGTGTGATAAATACGATGGTGGCGATGTCTTCTTAGGGGATGATAGGAAGGCTATAATCATTGGTCATGGAAAAGTAAAGTTGAAGTTGCAAGGTGGAAGGGTTAAAACACTTCTAGGTGTTCTGCATATTCTTGCATTAGCCAGAAATCTGATTTCTGTAAGCAAGTTGGATGATGCAGGTGTAAAAATAGTGTTCGAGAAGGATACCTGCAAGATGGTTCGAGGAGCACTGGTATTGATGCGGGGAGTTTGGACTGGAACTCTATGCAAGCTACAAGGTAACACTGTTGTTGATGGGTGCAACAGTTCTGTGGTTCCTGAAAGTGGAGCAGAAAATCTAGTGGTCTCTGGAGAGAAGACCATGCTGTGGCATCAAAGGCTTGGACATATTGGAGAGAAGGGTCTTCGAATACTTCATGGTAAAGGTATGGTAGAAGGTTTGAGTAATAGCTCTCTGGATTTTGATTTCTGTGAAAATTGTGTATATGGGAAGCAGAATCGGGTGAGTTTCCCCTCTGGTGGTAAGAGGGTGAAACATATATTAGAGCTTGTGCACAGTGATGTGTTTGGACCTGTGAAGGTTCCATCACTGGGTAAGTCTATGTATTATGTATCATTTATAGATGACTTCTCAAGGAATACATGGATATATTTCCTTAAGAAGAAATCTGAAGTCTTTGACAGGTTTAAAGAATTTAAGGCTCTGGTGGAAAACCAGACAGAGAAGAAGATAAAGGTGTTGAGGACAGATAACGGTGGAGAGTTTTGCAGTAAGGAATTTGAAGAATTCTATAAGAAGTGTGGTATAGCACAACAAAAGACTACTCCATATACACCTCAGCAAAATGGAGTTGCAGAAAGAATGAAAAAGACGTTGATGGAAAGGGCAAGAAGCATGCTCAGTGGTGCCAGGTTAGGACAGGAATTCTGGGCAGAGGTGGTGGAGACAGCATGTTACCTGGTCAACAGATCACCTTCATCAGCATTGGAGGATAAAACTCCACAAGAGGTATGGACTGGTAAGAGACCCTCTCTTTCACATCTGAGGGTATTTTGGATGTGATGCATATGTACATGCTCCAAAGGAGAAACAAACCAAGTTGGATAGTAAATCTGAAAAGTGCATCTTTATTGGGTATAAGGATGGTTTAAAGGGTTATAAGCTTTGGAACCCAACAAGAAGGAAGGTTGTGTATAGCTGAGATGTGGTGTTCAGAGAGGTGAAAGATGTTATTAAACATGAAGTCCAACCAAAGGAACCTGAGAAGATAGAGTTTGAGCTAAAGGAGGAAGAATCAGACTCTACAACAGAGGAAGAATTAGAAGATGAAGAGCCACAATCTCCGGGTGTGAGAAGATTAGTTCGAGAAAGAAGGCAGCCAAAAAGATATAGTCATCTACTTTCTGTTCAAATTTTTCTTTATCTATTACTAATGATGATCCCAGAACTGTGAAGGAAGCAGTAGATTCAAAGGATGGAAAACTTTGGAAAGAGGCCATGGCTGATGAAATGGCACCTTTGAACAAAATTAGGGCTTGGGATCTGGTGGAGTTGTCGGGTGGAAGGAAACCCATTGGCAACAAATGGGTGTTCAAGAAGAGGATAAATGTAGAAGGAAAGGTGGAGAAATACAAATCTCGGTTGGTAGCAAAAGGTTATTCCCAGGTGCCGGGAATTGATTTTGGTGATATTTTTTCTCTTGTTTCCAAGGTAACTTCTATTAGATTACTTTTATCTGTTGCTGCTGCTTTTGATTTTGAGGTAGAACAGATGGATGTGAAGACAACATTTCTTCACGGGGATCTGGAAGAGGATATCTACATGAAGCAACCTGAAGGCTTTGCGGTGAAGGGTAAGAAAGAACTAGTATGCAAGTTAAAGAAGTCTCGGTATGGGTTAAAATAGTCACCAAGGATGTGGTATCAGAAATTTGATACATTTATACGGGGACTTGGCTTCACCAGAAGCAAAGCAGATCACTGTGTGTATTTTAAATTAATTGGTGCCCGTGTTATTTATCTGGTCTTGTATGTGGATGATATGTTGCTGGTTGGAAATGACAAAGAAATTATCCAAGATTTGAAGACCCAATTGTCCTCCAAATTTGACATGAAAGATCTTGTTGCTGCAAACTATATTTTGGGCATGGAAATTAAAAGAGATCAGGCAAAGAGGAAGCTCTAGTTAAACCAGAGGAAGTATGTCGAGATAATACTGTAGAGGTTTAATATGTAGGATAGTAAACCGGTGAAGGTTCCTATTCCTGTAGGTGTAAAGTTATCTGTTGAATAGTGTCCCAAGACACAAGAAGAGGAAGAGGATATGTCCCGTGTTCCATATGCAAGTACAGTCGGTAGCTTGATGTATGCACTGGTCTGTACTAGACCAGACATTGCACATGCAGTGGGAGTATTGAGCAGGTTTATGTCAAAACCAGGGAAGGAGCCCTGGACAACAGTGAAGCGGGTTTTCAGGTATTTGCGTGGCACTAGCGATTATGGTTTGTGCTACCAAGGAAGACCAGGATTGGACAAAGTATTGGATATTCATGGCTTTGTTGATGCAGATTGGGCTGGAGATCTGGATCAGAGAAGATATACAAGTGAGTATGTGTTTAACTTGTTTGGAGGTGCAGTCAATTGGATGAGTAAGAAACAATCTGTAGTGGCACTATCAACTACAGAGGTAGAATACATGGCAGCCACTCATGCAAGCAAGGAAGCCATTTGGTTGTAGAGATTGTGTTCAAGTATGGGGTTAGTACAGGGAGCTATAAGGATAGACTGTGATAGCCAAAGTGCAATTTTCTTGGCAAAGAACCCTGCTTATCATTCAAAGACAAAGCACATTGATGTTCAGTATCACTTTGTGAGGGATATGATAGAAGACAAAAAGGTGTTGCTAGTAAAGGTGGACACTTTGAAGAATATTGTAGATGCATTGACAAAATCTGTGAGCTCTGAGAAGTTCTCTTGGTGTAGAGAAACAATGGGCATTTCAAGGCTGGATAAATGACTATGCTCTCTTGTGGCCCCCTGTGGAAAGAAAACAACAAGTGGGAGAATGTTGGGTTGTGTTATATTATTTCCACAACTAACCTACGTAGTGAACCCGGGGGTTAGAGGGGGGGTGGAGCCCCCCCTTCGTTGCGCCAATTATGTATCAGGGGGGGCGACAGCCCCCCTATCCGAGGGGTTTGAGGGGGGTGGGTAGCCCCCCTCTATGGGGTTTGGGGCAGTGCCCCGGGAATTTTTTTTTTTGGACCCTATATTAGGTTGGGTGGACCTACCTATGGTTTTAGGTCCATGGTTTTGGACGCGATGGTTTTCGGTCCATGGTATTGGATGCTTCAACATGTATAAATATGTATTGTAACATTGAAATGGATATAATGAAAGATCAAGTTGGTAGTCCCGGTTTTGGGATCCAGGGGAAAATCTCTGTGTATATGTGTTTTATGTGTTATGTGCTCGCATTGTTTATTTTTCTATGTTTTAGAATTTGTATGCAGGTAATTTATGTACATGGTTAAAACCTACAATGAATAACTATTGTGAAGTCTGTAAATTTTTTTGCATTAAGTGACAATTGTCTGTTACATGTTTTCCAGCTACTTGGAAGATAGCACACCACAACACGGGCCCTGTACTTGGTGCTATGGTAGCCTCTTGTCTCATGGGCATTAGCCCTCCCCCGTAATATAATTCGCAAAAACAGGGCAATGATCTTTATCATGCCCCTGGATTTTACATTTTAGGTACCAAACTTCTTCGCACACCTCTGGCTAAGTAGCTATTTCCTTCTTCAAGCTTTGCAACTCTAAGCAACCCTTAGGTGGGGCAGGAGAAAGGCTACAAACCATTCACGGTGCTGACTATCTGTGAGATTCATGTTAGCTTCGTGGATCTAGCACTTGAGTCTCTGATCCAGTTCCTAGGGCATTTCGACATGCCTCATCATGATTTTCTTGAATCCAACGAATGATTTCCATTCAGACTTGGGCCTACTAAATTCCTTATTCAAAGCAGTCTAAGTGTCCACTAATGATGCAAATGGGTTAGCGGTGTAGTACTTAATGTACAATGTTAACACGCGATCTTGTAGAGTAGTGACCAACTGTGCCTTCCTTATATGATCATTTGTAATATTTTGTGTCGTTCATACAACGTAACGAACCAAAACTGATCCAGGTTCTCACTTCCCAAGCCCTTGAAAATGGGCAACTTCATGGTTTTTGACATATTGAATGGTGGTGGCGGTGTGGTTGAGGGTGTATGTTGTGGAGGTGAAGGTGGAGGTGGTGTGAACGGATGAGGTATTCATGGAAAACCCTGCTTTATCAACTGTACAACGCTCATGGTGAGGCTTGTACTGCTCCCTCGTTGTCACTCGAAGGAGTTTCTATCAATGGGATTTATTCAGGACCTGCTCTCTCCAGATTTCTAAATAATCGTCCACTTCACATAGATCCAAACATCAAGGCAATAACATAACTCGCTTTTCACACAAGAGCATTTTAATCCAAGTATTCAAAGATTTCAAATACTTACCTCGTGGTCCTTTGAAAAGGTGCTGCTCTGCTTCACTGTAGCTGACTGAGGTATCGACCGCGAATTCTATCACAAATCCTCCTATGACTCGATCAAGCCAGTGATCGGCAACACGCGTGATCTTATCTTCAGAAGTTTCTAACCTTCACACTAGCTTCGGGGTCCACCCTATTGGACCATTAAGCCTCCACCTTCCTTGGTCATCTGCCAATTTATCGATCCACTCGTACAGTTCAATCAGGAAGGTGTAGAAGAAATTTCGTGTATTTCTGTGTATAGATACCTGTCCAACCACAGTTCTTTTTTCAGGCGCAAACTTTTGTTCTCTTGTGCCATGAATTCATGGATATTTGTATCCAACCACGTCTTAATTTGTTTCTTTGTTGGATTCCAGTGATGCGGCATCACACATATCTTTATGCAGATCCCATCTCGGCAATGAAACCGTTTGTTGGCTTAGTGGGTACTGACCTAGGTTCAAAGTTAGTTGCACCAAACAAATCCCTACACTACTGGCCCTTTCAGCATCAATCCATGAAGCGCAGACTGAAGTCTCACCCGAAGCAGTATGGGGGGATGTTGGAACCAAGTTTCTGCACCCAGAGATTAGTGTGATGTCTTTTTATGCCCTAAATATGCCTTCACGTAGATCAATAAGCCTTAAAGGCTTATCGATGTAACTTCCTTGAATCGGCCTCTAGACCTCTACGAAGGTCTATAACTGGATTTTGCGAACCATGAACATGCTAATCTGCTACTTACATGCATCAAAGATTACTTTTAACCAAGAAATTACTCAGATCGACCTAAGTGTTCGATAACTTTAATATATAACAAGATAATATTCTCGTAAACAGTTAACATTAATTGTGTTCATATAACAATATAAATCGTGTAAATTCGCGCATCAATACATTATTATTTCATAAACCCATCACAACATAAAGCACATTCATATAAAATGGAAGTAAAGATATGAACACGGGCATTTCTGCAACAATCTCCTTTATTAATATTCAGTTCAGCTTATAGACTCAAAACTTCCCTCCGCACTCAGCTGCGGACTCTATTCTCGGCCTCTACGCACACAGCTGCGGAGCCTTCCTTCTACTCTAAGCCTTCTATGATCTTCCTTCTACTAACCCATTATAATCATCTTCATGTTATCTTACTTTTCTTAGACATCCTTGGACACACCTATTTATACATCAATCCCATGGTCCGCAGACCATGGGTAGATCCTCAAAAAGCCGACTTAACTTACACAAATAAGGGTAAAACACTTTATGAGTCTTTAACTATCTATGTGCTCCGTGACTGCAATTTGTAGAGACTTTACATTTTGTACATAAAAACTTGGGTTTTAGCCCCAAAACTTAGGCTTTTGCCCCAAAATTGACCCAAGGGACCCCATCCCAACAGGTAGGTATTTTCTCCATATGCTGATTTTTCTAAGGAAAGCATAAATGTTTTTGTCATTATTGTTTCTAGATCAAGCCACTAGATTTAGGGAGTTCACTTCTGTCTGCATAAGATAATTTTCCATATAACAACTTGGCAACTCCACTAGGGAACGAGATGTTCCTATAGTGGTTTCCTTTTCCTAGTCATTTTATACCCTTAAATTCAACTCAATTTGACTTGTTTAGAAAACAACCATTCTTAGGAAAGTCTTATTCTGAGCATTGTACGGTTTTTTTCACCTTTTGAACAAAATTAGCCCCAACGCATTTCTTGGTCTGAGATAGAGAAATCCAGTGCACCTGTCCCTCTCTGTGAGTGCAATGACTCACACTAGTTGTTGTGTATAGCCTGCGACGGTCCCTGGAGGATGCAAAATTTACATTTTACTAACTTTCTCTAAGTTTTAATTTGATCTAGTGGATTTTCCTAAGTCTCTAAACTAGTCATTGTCTCTGTAAATCCACCAATGTGTTTACATTTGGGTTTGATTGCCTTTTGATGAGAGTTTGTTTGATTTTTATATATTCTTATAAATTAGGGTTTTTGAACACTTGGCCTGATTGTTGATTGGATAAAAAACATTTTCATATTGTAGTTCGAGCCTATGTGAGCTATTTTGATAAATGATATAGCTGCATTTCATTTTCATTACATTTGAAATTGAAATGAAAAGAAAAAAAAAAATCCATTTCTTGCATTGCATTTAATGGAATAGTCAATTTGAAAGATCTGATTAGGAAGCTATCATTTCCTGCATATTGGATTGTTGCATCATTGTTTATTTCTTCTTTCCTATAGAAAGATCTTCATTTAAACAAAATATTTTTTTTCATCATGCTAGTTGCATTATAGGAACTTCAGGTGAATCTGTACTGTGAGCCTTGAAATTGAAACTTAATTGAAGATCAACTTTAAAATTTATTCAATTAACCTAAGGACCATTTGGAACATTAACGACACACAGTGGTATATGCTAGAGACATGTTCTAGCGTCGTTAAATGCAAGATTTGTTATTATTTGTCTACATTACATTTTGAGGGTAGTCGATATTCCACATATGTAAGTATATATGATCATTCTTCGCATACCCTTGGGTATATTGGATGGCACTCCATGTATGAAAAGTATATCAGAATACTTATTATCGTACAATATGCATTAGAAAACATTACTACGGACTGCACTTCCACGTACCTCCAGGTATATTTTGAAAGTCCACATTAGATTTTTATCCTGCCATAGGTAACCAAGTCAGCCACCTTGTTTACTATGATACACTGAACACAACATTCAGGGAGATTTATGCATATACTAGAAATGGTCTATTATAGTTCATAGTGACTTAGTAAACCCTTTTTCTTAGTTACCCTTGTTTTGTTTTATTTGTGTTTTTAATTTCTAAAATCAATTAATTCATCATGGAAGAGCACCTTGAAAAACCCCATCGTTCACGTAGAATGCAAAGATTGTCTCCTTTACCTCCAGAGGAAACATGTGGACATCGTAAGAATAAGAAAATGAAAACTACCAAACCTGGTACTTCTGAAGCTACCCCTTTTGGATCCACATCTAATGTTAATGAACCAGAATCATTGCTTCCCATAAGTACCGAACCCGAAATTACATCCTTACTGAATGGTGATTCGGAAGAAGTTGAAACTGAAGCCATTGAAACATTAGAACCTGAAGTCATTGAACCTAAATTTGTAGATTCAGACACTTTATAACCTGAGGTTATACAACCTAAGGAACCAGTACGAATAACTGAATCAACTAGTTCAGGAACTCATTCTTGTCTTCATCTATCTTCATCTCAACCACAAACTATATATTTCAGTCTTAACAGAGAACAACTTCCACCCAGCATTTTGATTATTGAGGGCATTACTGAAGAAGGTTGTCGAACTTCATCTCCCATTCATTTAAGAGGGACCCCTCTTTACCAAGCTCATCCTTTTCTTACCGATCATACTCAAACACAAGATCCTTTATATAGAACTCCTCGTGTTAATTCACCTTTGAACTTTTCTCAAAAAACTCATTTGAGAGGTTTAACCATGATTGCATCAACGATAGCATCTCAATGTGTGCCTACTATCATGAATTAAAGGACTGAAGTTGTAACAACTTCTATGTTTATAACTTCACCAAAAACGCATTTGCATGGTGGTCCGCTAGTACCATATAGATACTAGTCTACGTTTGGAACCTTTTATGGTGTGTTTATTATTTCATGAACTTCTCCTTTATCATATTAATCTAGAATACTATTTGGTCAATCTCTAATGAGCACTTCACAACATATCCAACCTATTATGCCCCAATATGCTTTAGAGCAACAAAATGGTGTTTCTCCGAGTCGATTAGGACATCCATAACAACCTACTCCATCCTATGCTAGGTACCCTCCTCTTGGGGGGAACTTGACTCCATATACTCCTTATACTATGGAAGGGAGGAAACATGTTGCTGGAATTATCCCATATGATGATAAAATGCTACAAGTTGGTGCTCTGTCCTATTCGAGTCCTCTCCTTATGGGTCTATTTCGAAGAATGGTTGCTACTCCTTGGAACCCTACATTACCTGTTCAACCTAATTTGGCTTTAACTCAAATCCTAACTTCACAACCTGTTTTAGCTATGCTCCAGGTTCCTACTTGTCAATCTATCCAATCTACACTTCAACCTGCCCAGTTACACCACAAGTGAGTCAACCTATCCACGTTGTATCTTAAATTAAAACTACTTCAATGGTATATGAGTTTTCTCAAATCATATCTACCCATCCTCTTCAAGGTGTGATACAACCTCCACTTATTAGCTAGTTTATACCTCAAATGCAAGTGAACCAACCTAGGCATAACATGCCACAGATACCAACTAGTCAACCCAATATTGGAATGATGCAAATTCCATCTGGGAAACCATTTCAAGGCATACCAAAAATTCATTATCAAGGCCAATAGATTAAAAATAATCCTTTCCAACCTTACCAAGGTTTTCATGGATTTGGACAACCTAGTTATGGTTATATTGGTTATCAAAATCCTCCTTAATCTGGAATGAAAATTCCATCATATCCAGGATATCCGCTACCACTGATTAACCTTTATCCAAAAGGTCAACCTCCAAAAATGAACTTTAACAAATAATCACCATTCATTTCAACACTTGAGTTACTATATTTATCCCAACTAACGAGAATGATCCAATTCAACATTCTCCTTGGTGACCTGTTATTCCTGCAAAATTGTCCAGTGTCATTTCAAAATTTAATGGAAACCTAAGAGGAGATCCGTCAAATCATGTTATGAATTATCATTTATGGTTTTCATCCAACCCCTTAACTGATTATTCCATTAATTTATGGCTTTTCCAAAGAACTCTTACTTGTTCAACAACTAAGTGGTATGTTGAATTACCTAGAGCTTCATTCAACAACTTTAATGCCTTAGCAACCATGTTTCTAACCCATTTCCAATTACCTATTCATTAAAAAAATGGAACTAATATTTTTACCTCATTAAAGGAATCTAACTACACCCATATATATGATCATATACATGATTGGAGGTGTCAATGTCGATTTGTCAAAACTTACAATCTCGACCAGTTATTGGAAAAATGTTTTATCATATCTTTGCCTCCATATATAACTGAAGACGTTGCCAAGGGCAGAGTGGTTATTGAAGATAAAGTCATTACTTGTGCTCAATATTTAGATTTGATTTATACCCAATATGGCACACTCTGTGACAAGATACCCAATGCTCACTGACCTCAACATATTATTCCACCTGCTCCCTCGAAGGTGTTAGTGTCAGTGTCTTCACACTGCCATCAGTGATCAAAATCACTCTTTTGCATTTCATACTAGGTGTCCCATTTTGATGAGTTGCATTCCATTAGGTCATGGATCAATTGATGGTAGGGTACATTTCAGTTTTTTCCCTCATGACACATATCTGCTGACCTCTTTTCATATGTGATTCAGTCAATGGTTCAGGTTCAGGTTCATTTTTAGTTTATTTCATCAGATAGGTCTTAGGTCTTAGGGTTTCAATTTCATTAGGTATTAGGGTTTCACCATGTCAAATTTTCAGTAACTATTGACTAATAATGGTCAACAGACACATGAGGATGACAATAATCATCAGAAAAGTTTTAATATCATAATTTGTAAACTTAATAAGTTTTTCACCTCAAAACCAGTTTGAGGTGAAAATAAAGCATTGGTATTTATTTGTAAATTTCATGTAATTTTATTATTTCTCATATGTAATTAATAGTCTCATGCTACTCCTGGTCACCTACTGATATTTCCAAGTACATGCCACTACAAAAGTCAAATAAATCAAGCATCGGTTCACCTATTTCAAGCAAAAGATCAAGCATCCAAAAAACAGAGTATTTGAAAAAGCAAATAGACATTATAAAGTGGGTTTTGAAGAATGAAAAATCAAAAGTTTCCAAGCCATATAAAGGTCATCCCTCTCTTAAGTTATTTTATTGTTTGAGTTGAGGTCTATGAGAAAAAATGCGATTTTGAAGTGTTATTGAGCAAAAGGAGTGAAATCACTGTGTTTGTGGAGTAAATTGAGTGGCACTATGCACCAAAGTCTAGCAGTACGCACCGGGGTTTTTCCTGCAGTGTAAGGCAGTTGAGCCCCAGATCATTGCAAATTGCATCAAATCACCTCAAAACTCCCAAATTCCTCCATTTCAAGTAAGTAACACCATTATTCTTGCTGAAAAGAATTGTTGCATCAGTCTTGGGTTGTTTTGTTTCTCTAAAAATCAAACCCTAGTTTCACTAAACTATCTCCTATATTTTGATTATAGTTGTCCTATATCATATATTTTCTTTTCCCTAAACCCCATCCCCTCATATATAATTCCCTAGACGTCATTCCCTAAACTTTTCCCTAATCCCAAAATCTTATACATATACCCCAAAACCTACACTATTCAATAACCCTACTCAATCCCTACATCCCTTTCCCACTCCTGTTCACCCTCACCTATTTTCCTATTCAAATCTCTTCATACTCATCTTACCTTCATTCACCACAAGAGAAACAGTTGTAAAACAATGGAGAGGGATAGTGAGTATGAATTGGAAGATGAAACCCTTAGTGACAGTTCCAGGGAGAGAGACACACAGGGCAGAAAGCCTCATAAGGGAGGAAAACATACCAGAGAGGAGCCCACCAGTTTGAGGGAGATGAAAGCCTACCCATTTTACATTTCTTGTTTTAGACATCAGTCATGTTTCAGTTTCTGTGAAATGGTGGAAAAGGTCAAATCTCATCGTGAATTAGCGAGGTTGTTTGTAACACATTTGGACAGCAATGAGGTAAACCTTGCTGGAGTTACATTCACTTTGTCACCAAATGTCATTTTAGAAGCTATAGGTATTCCAAATGTGGGTGAGAAATGGAACAAAGGTCAATACATTGACAGGGAGTAATATGAGCCTTACATCAAGGCTAAATATCATAACAAACTCAAGAGAGTATTCCACTTTAAATTCTTGGAGGACAGGTTTGCTCCATTGATGAAGATCATCATCAAATACTTTACTTGTGAAGGTAGGTTCTCTAGCTTATATGCCTACCACATTATACTATTGATGCATTTCACTGGGGTGAGAATGATGAATATCCCCTACTTCATGTTTAGAAACATTGAAAATATGGCACTCATTGTAAAGAATAAATCATACCCCCAGCAGTTAACTAGAATCTACCACTACCATTTGATTAAAATCATTGTTTTGCATTAGCTGAACCTTCTTAACATGCCATGGGAGACCTTCATTTCTCATGAAATGTTCAAAGGCCCTCAAGTCTTTTCATTAGTGCCTCATGAAGAAGGTGGACCTTTAGGACATGAAAAGGTCCAAGAGACTGAAACTGTTGGAGTGCCAGTATTTGTGACATATGAGAGGGGCACTAGGAAATTTTTTGCAACTGCCAGGTGAGTATTATCTCCACAAGGTGTGGAAGGGGTCTCGCCTTCATCTTTAGGCCACAGGCAAATGCTATCTCCACAAGGGGTGGAAGGGTCTTTGCCTTCTTCTTTAGCTAAATAGGTACAAGTTGGGCAGCATCACAAGGATAAAGGTAAAGGCAAGAAAAAGATGCATGAGAAGGATAGTGATGGGAAAGAGAGGTATTTTGACCTTGTTGATCATGAGGAGACACAAGGAGTTAATGTCATTGACTTGGATACTCAAGATCCAAGGACTGTCAAAGACATGATCATAAAGGAAAAAGAGGCTGAGATACAAGCCTTGTCAGACAATTTAGAGAGGACTAAATGGGTCATTAAATATCTAGAGTAAGAAAACAAACAATTTACTGACAAGCAAGTCCTCATGGAGTTGCAAATGATCAAGGAGAACAGGCAGAAGGCTAAGAAGGCAAAGGTCAAGTTTACCTCCATTGAGCAAGAGATTGAGAATGACCAGGAAACTTGGCTTGAAAGGGTCAAAATACACCTTAAGAGGCTGCTTGAGAAGGCCAATAGAGACAAGAAGATGCTTCATGGCCTACCGTTATATGACCCAGAACCAAATATGTAATATAAGGATGAGGAAGCTTAAGGCTAGGTTGAGGAAGGCCTTAAGGAGCAAAAAGGAGCAATACAAGCTAAAAATCTTGGTTGAAGTCTCACTATCCAATAAAAGCAATTAATGATAGTGCCTTGTGCCAAATCTAGGCAAGTTTTGACAAATTTTGGTCATTTTCAATTTTTGGAATTTTGTAACACAGAAATTTTCCCTAGGTGCGTAGTACCATCGGTGCTACGCTTTTCACTGGGAGAATTTTTGGAGAAATGGTTTGCATATTTGGATTCAACATGATGAGAGCATCAATCCCTAAAATTTTCAGCAATTTTGGAGCAAAACTTGGTCACCTAAAGGTCAAAAAACCATCAAAAAATGACCTCTCTGCCTCTTTTTGGACACACAGAAGCAGCCTTGGGAGATTCCACTTTTGAGGGGGAAAATGACCTCCAAATGCACAAATTCAAGATTCTACATAAACTATATAGGAAGACCTTTCCAATGAGCTATCTTGGGCTCAATTTGGCTAAGGGGAAGGCCTCCAAAATCAGCTATGAAGTGGCGCTACGCACCTAGCCAGTGGCGCTACGCATAGAGCTAGTTTGCTCAAAAATCCAAATTTCGCCTAGTTTTTCTACAAGTTGACTTTTTCTCCCATCATGGATGAATTTATGATTGTAAATGATGCTATGCTATGTAAATGTAATTGTAAAATTACCTTAGAGGGTAGATTCATCATTTTGAGGTGGTTTGGTAGTAAATGAATTAGTTTCCATGATTTTAGAGGCAAGCTGTTCCACTGCCTATATTCCTGTTCCTTGTTGGGAAATGGTTGTAACAGTCCCTTATCTCTTGGATTCGACCCTGATGGCTAGAATAGGTGGTTTTTATGTCTATATTATGTATTTTTTTAGTCATTAGCAAAGGTTGGACTCTCTTGGATGCTCTGAGCTACATTGTACATCTCTACAGTAGTTTGGCAAGGAAATAAACCAGGATTTGCAGCTATTTTTGTGGGATTCTTGTGGTAATGTGTTTTTGCATAGTTTCTCCTTCTGTCATTAGTTTTTCTCATGTGTTATGTGTGCCAAAATCTAATTCATTCTTCTAAACTAAATGAAATCAAGATAGATAGGTAGAATACATTGGTGACAATGCTCTGCCTTGGGAATACATTTAGTTTTTGATGTTTTCTATAGTTTGAAGAGGATACATGATATTTTCATGCCCTCATCAACTCCTCATTAGTCTTAGACCTACCATCTCACTCAATTAAAAGTGCTCAAACACCTCCCTACCTCGCCCCACAGAACACCCTGCATTCCTGACTTGATTTCCCGGACCCAAAGCTGCCTGCTCCATTTGATCCAGCAACAAAACCATCAAAATCAACCAAAAAACCCTAGAGCTACTATACCTAGCCTAAAATCAATATTTGATTCAGTCATCTCAACTGAGATTGACAAGGAGAGAGCCCTCTCCTGACCTGGTAGGGCTAGCTACCAGGTTAAGCTTGGTTTGTGGTTATCTTAGGATTGCCTCCCTTCAGCGTGAGGTCAATCTAGGCTCTAACAGAAGGAATCATACTTTTTTGATGGTGTGGTTAGTTTTGTTGGTCAATAGTTAGTGAGAAAATATCATAATCAAACTAATTTGAAATCTGCTCCAACTGTGATCGATCAAAGCCCCTCCAATCCTACTCTTGTGGGTACTTCTGAGATAAACATTGTTCAATATAGTAAAGGAAAATCTCTGCAACCTGGAAGTAGTAAAAAGGGTAAAGGAAAGAATAAACAAGAGAAACCTCCATAGGAAAAAAAAGAATCAGTCTCTCTGATTGTGAATTTATTAATTGAAGAATGTTGAAGTTACTTGCTAATTGAAATTCAAGATCAGAGATATTTCTATGATTGGTTCAAAATGTTGTAGTAGATCTGAGTATGATTCAGTGTTTGTTTTAGAATGGAAGCTGTTTAGTTGTTCAGTTTTTAGAGGTTTAAGATCTGTACACGGGTATGATTCATGAAAGGTGTGTACACACGTGGGTTTTCTACTGTAAAGTAGCGTATACATTTTGATAGATGGTTGATCAAGGTTTACAGTAATAGGATCTAGTTTCTGTGATGTGTAATATGATGTTTGATATTCTGGTTACAATGATTTGACTGATTGGTTGATTTTTGATTGAGTTTCAGTTGATTGGGTTTCAGTGATTGGTTGATTCAGTTGTTTCAGAGTTTGATGATTGAGTTACAATGATGATTTACAATTTGATGATTGATATTGAGCTTAAATGTTGGTAGTGGGTCTAGTTTGAAAATTTGATGAAACATGGCCTACCAGTTATGATGTGTTGTAGTAGGTGGATCTAGTATGAAAATTTATGAAACACAGTCCCAGAAGTTGAGGAAGTTGGAGCTTCCTTCTAGTGGTAAATGCTAAATAAGATCAGGGGGCTGGATCTCCCTTCCAGTAGCATCTGGAGAATGAGCGAAGGTTGTATCCTTCTACAGATGGGTGCCTGTGCACTAGTACAAGTTTACACCAGTACAAGAGCCAAGGGGTTGATGCTCCTTTCTAGTAGGAGTTGGAGAACGAGTGAAGGTTGTAGCCTTCTGTAGGTGTGTGCCTACATACTGGTATGAGTCTGCACCAGTACAAGATTGTAAATTTTTTTTAATAATAAAATAAGACAAAGATGACAACAACAGGTGCTTTTTTTTGCTTTGGGTTTCCACCTTAAATCTTGGTGTTCATGTGTGTTGCTTATGTGTGATGTTTTATTTTGTTCTTACTGTACATGGTTACTATCTATCTAATGTTTAATAAAGTAATGATGCATTGGATAAAGATAAACAAATGATGAATTGACTGAAACATAAATTTACTGGATGTACGCTAGTTGTCTTAAGAACAATCACATACACATGCGGGTTCGTTTCAGTAAAGTCGCGTATAGAAATTAGAATATGAATTAAAAATTTTATGATTTGAAAATACAGATTCACCCCCTCTCTGAGTATTTTTCCCAACAATTGGTATCATAGTAGGTCCTTTGGCAGAAGCTTGACCGCTTGAAGGAGATCTACCAAGATGGGTAGTCACGAAAGAGTATTTTCTATCAGACCTCCTATATTTAATGGAACTAACTTTGTATTTTGGAAATTTAGGATGAGAGAATACATGCACGCAATAGGAACTGATGTGTGGGAAATAGTTCAAAGTGGATATCAATTTCCAGCCTCCATTCCTTCAGACATTGTAGAAAAGAAATAGTATGAAACCAATGCAAAGGTTGTAAATTCCATCTTGGGAAGTTTGGTTGAGACCGAGTTTTTGAAGGCAATGTAGATGAAAAAAAACAAATGGAATGTGGGATAAGATTATCCAAAATTATGAAAGTGACACCAAGGTAAAAAGTGCTAAAATTCAAACATTTAGAATTCAATATGAGACATTGAAAATGCATGATGATGAAAGAATTGCAGCGTTTTTCCTTAGAGTAGATGAATTTGTGAATTACATGAGAAATATTGGTGAAGAAATAAAAAATGCCTCTATTATTGAAAAGGTTTTGAGATCTCTAACTCCAAAGTTCGAATCCAAAGTATCTTCTATTGAAGAAATGCAAGATTTGAAAAGTCTTACACTTGATCAACTCCATGGAATATTGACAACATTTGAGATGAAGAAAGGTGGTCCTTCAGATATGAGAGAAGCAGCCTTCAAAGCTATTGCAAAAGGAAAAGAGAAGGAAGAATCAAGTTATGTATTAGAAGAAGAAGAAGCAAACTTCGTAAAGAAACTCCAAGTAGGTACATGAAGATTCAGAGGTAAGATTCCTTTCAAATGTTTTTCCTATGGTAGAGTTGGTCATTATGTTGCTAAGTGTCCTTATAAAGAAAATCAGGAGAAAGGAAAATAAGCTCCCAAAATAAATAGGAAGAGGTTTGAAAACAAGAGAAGTTTTTATACACATGAATACAATGATGGTCTTTCAAATGGCGAAGAAGGTGAGTTTGATCAATATTTTCATTTACTTATGGAATTTGAAGATGAGTCTGATGATAATTTCATTGATTCCCTAGAAGAAAAGGATACCTTTATTGAAAACTTTGACAGGAACATATCAGATGTAGTAACAATTACATATGTCAGCGAATATTCAAGAATGTCAGCAAGTATTCAAATATTTAAGAATGAAGAATATGAAGCATCATCAAGTATGCATTCTTGTTCAATATGTGATCCATTTTCTTTTCTATGGAACAATAATAGTGAAACTATTGCGTTTGCACTTATGGGTAAAAGTGAAAGTAAGTCTATTGAAGCAACAGACCAAGGAAAGTTAGAATCAATGGAAAATGCAGATGTGTCTATGCTAAGCAAAGATAATTATCAACAATTGAAAGGAAAGATGAAACAAAATATAATGAATCTCGATGTCTGGCATCTAATGTGCAATGTCTACAACAAGTTTCCTCCATCAGACAAGGAAGTGAAAAAGAACAATAAATATTGAATAAGGTTATGCATTATACTACTGCAAAGCAAGTATGGGATAAGTTACAAACAATACATGAATAAGTCCCAAAGGAATATCTCAAAGGTAATATTATATCTAACAATGTGTCCAAAATGACAAATGGAGTTTCTGATTAAAAATAAGATAGGTTGAAGAACTTGTTGATATTAGAACAAAATTTGATCTTACTTTGAGAAAGAATGATAAGTTGTAGGCTTATGATAACAAGGATCATGTTGTTATGGCATTTAACCAATATTGTGAAGGTCTTGAAGTTGAGTTCATATCTCTAAGAGAAGATCTTGAAAAATTAAATAAGAGGAATGAATATCTACTTCAAGTTTTTGAAAAAAAAGAGAATGGGATAAAAGAATAAATTATCAAATTGAAACAACAAGTGGAGGAAGGAAGAAAGATTGAAGAAATCTTGAAGAAGTAGGAAAAGCAATATCAAGTTGAGGTAAATATCCTAAAAGGTAAATTAGAAGAAAAGGATAAACATTTGCGATTTCAAGATAGTACTAAGATTTTGGATAATATTCTTAGTAGTCAAAGGTCCCCTTCCATCAAATCTGGTCTTGGTTTTCATGAAACTGTTAAAGGTGAAAATAGCTCACAAACTTAAGCAAGGAATTCTATTGCAAAATCTAAAATGCTCAACAAGGAGATAAGAAGTCAAACTCATCAACAACCAAGGAAAGAAAGTCTTCAAAGGAAATCATTTACTCCTAACTATAGAAGTGTTAATTGATTTTCTCCTCTGATCAATAATGTTGAAAGTTCTACATGTCATAATTTTGGACATGTTACAACCAGATGCAGAAGTAGAATGTTTCAAGCTAATAACCATCTCACAGAAATATCATCATCTTCTAGGTACTTAAGGGATATTTTTTTTGTTGGAATATGTTTGGTCACAAAACCATTGATTGAAATAGAAGGAATATGAAACATATAAGTTTTTATGCTTGTAACAAGTTTGTACATGTAGCAAAAGAATGTAGGAATGCGTCTATGGATCGCCATAGACAATATGGTAAGCAACCAAATAAGAACATTGATATCAGAAAATATAGAAAAGATGGATCCACCAATAAGAAAGAAAAGGAAGAACAGATAAGGTATGGTCTTTCTCTCTGCTCATTCGAAGACGAAGATGAATGATAGATAGACAGTGCATGTTCTCATCACATGGCTGGAGATAAGAGTAAAATGGAGTCTCTCAAGAAGAATCAGCAAAATTTCTAGGACAAAGTAAAGCGAGAATTAATAAAACTAGAGAAACAACTGATGCTTTGTTAGTTCAAGGGCTAAAGAAGAATATCCTAAGTGTAGGACAAATGGTAGATAAGGGAAATATAATTGTGTTTACATCAACCAAGTGTAAGGTTATGAATGAATTAACTGGAAAAGTCATAATAAGAGGATATAGAAATCAATAAATTTTATTTGTGTTTGAAGATCGAAATTCTCATAGATATGAGAAAGGTTCAGACTTAAAGTAAAAGAAGATGGTGCCTATTGCAGTCTCTTATTCTTAAATGAATATTTCTAACATTGAATGCATAAGTGGTGAGAGGCACTTGACCTCATGAAAAATAGAAGATGGTTATCAGGTCCTCAAGATCAGTGATGTGCAATTGCAGGGGGAGTAATACATGTTAATTCCCATGGTTATTTTTTATTTTCATGCTTATACTACTGATAGTGTCTCTGGTGAAGTAACGGTAAACAGGTATAAAAAAAACATACTTAGGGGGAGCTAAAAGTGTGAAATTTCAATATTTCACTTTTTGTACGCAGATCTTATGAATAAAAGGCACATGTATACACAAGTTCTAAGTTGTACAATCACGTATATCTTGGTTTGATGAAGAAACAATGTGATAGACTCAGGAAAAGGGTCTGATATGCTTCAAGTCAATTATCAATTGGATTTTCTGTTCTAATGGTTGAATCTTACCATATATTGGTGCTATTTGAAAGTGATTTTTGGCTTGTATAAGTTTTTGATAGCTTGATGGATGACTAGTTGATGAAGATTCTTTAACTGATATATGAAAAAATATGATCAAATCTGATAGTGAACAATTGGCACAAGTTTAGGGGTAGCACTTGTTGTGCTTCTAATATTGCATTGTTGGCATTATGTTTGCTTCATACATAATGATTATTTGGTGACGCTGCTTATCTTGATGAATTTATTGAATGGTGAACTTGTTGATTATGAGTTGTGTATTTCTTGATGAAGTGGTGTTGATGTGATAATTCTTCTTATGAAGAATTTGGGCCAAGAAAATGATGTTGTGAAGACATGGTCATAAGCTAATGCTACATTTGTTGAATGACATTTGGAAACATGACATATTGAAGAATGATGCTACAATTTCCTATCTTATGATGATTCTCACTTATGATGTTATGGCTACATACTAGGTCATAGGTAGATGATATTGAAGCTACATTGTTCTATATTACATAATTGATGATGAGTTGTTGCTGACTGATGTTTATGGTGCATATTATATATGGTGTATGATAGTTACTGATGACTATCATGATCTTATTGAGGTATTTAGTCTTGATTATGAATGTCTTATCTATCATTTGATGTAAAGGTCATGTAAAGACCTATGATGTACTCATTGTAAAATTTAGTCATGTATGGACTATTGTGGTCAAGTCCTTTTGGACATATGATGTAATTTGTAACCCCACTGTGTTTGGAAAGTTGATGTAATAATGATGTCAAACCCATTGTGATTGGGTAATTAATATAAGTTTGAGTCCTTGGTGATAGGAAAAGTCATACGAGTCATAGAGTCATGTACTTCATTGTATATCCGTCAGATATTTTGACATGTGCTCAAGGGGAGCATGATCAAAGATTTCATCATGTGCTCAGGGGGAGCATGGTTAGTGTTCATATTCAATAGTTCAAATATGGAAGTCTTCATTCAGCATTGGTCAACCCTTTTCCCTTGATGTCAAAGGGGAGAGTAACTTGGTGTTTGGAGAGTAGTTTGGTTTTGTTCTTGGCTTAATGTGTTTACAAGTATTACAAGTTGTGGCGACAAAACACCAAAGTGGTTGCCATCAAGTCCAAAGGGGGATATTGTTGGAATTATGAAATAAGTGTTGTCCTTGATGGAAACCTACCTGATAAGTTGTCCTTGATGAAAACCTATCTGATGAATGGAAACCTACTTGATGAGTTGTCTCTTGATGGAAACCTACTTGTTGAAGATGTAAACAAGATGTGATAGAGTGTTTTATAGATGAGACAAAGTGTTTTGGAAAAGTCATAGAAGTTCAGAGGCAGAGGTATGATAAAGTTGAAAGTTCAAGAAGTATACGTGGGTTTTTTTAAGCAAAGTCACGTACACACATGAGTATGAAGAAGCAAAGGCACATACAGTTTCCGCACCATGGTATTCTAAATACTAAGGGTCCTTACCATGGTATTTCCTTGTGGTATTGAACCCAGTAACGGATGTTTTGATCCCATCTAAGAAAACCGTCATTTGGAGTATGGTTTTGACCTATGGTATTGAAAAAGGCTAAGCTATATAAGGTGATGAATATCAAAGAAGTAATATATAGTGCAAGAGTGAAAGTGATATAAATATTTTGAATACTTAGATCTGAAGCAAATATGCATGTTATGGGTTATTGATGCTTTGCTTTATCTAAACTAAGTATGCATTTGGGAGTTTGATGATGAATCAAATCCAATAGATCTGAGATGACAATAATGATTGTGAGATGATCTGTTTTGTGTTAACGCATGATTTTTTGTGTATGCTAGGATCTGGGTATGTCTGAAGTTTGTATTGTAGTGAAGATTTGACTATGAATTTGTAGTTTTGTACGCAAGTTTTATAGCTTGCAAGGCACGTACATATGTGGATGTGTTTCTGGTAAGTTGCATACATGCGGTTTTGGTTCCTGAAAAGCATGTACACACACGGATATGCTTTGAGGAAAGCATGTCCAAAAACTAGGGTTTTGATGAAAAAGAGTGTATGATCAGTTAATCAATTTTTGATGTGTTTCTGTTGTCTGTCAATGAAGTATTCTTAATGATCTGTGCTTAAACAATGATGTTCTGATTGTGAATTTATTAATTGAAGAATTTTGAAGTTACTTGCTAATTGAAATTGAAGATCAGATAAATTTTTGTGATTGGTTTAGAATGTTGTAGTATATTCGAGTATGATTCAGTGTTTCTTTCAGAATGGCAGTTGTTCAATTTTCAGTTTGCAGATTTTTAAGATCTGTACATGGGTATGATTCATGAAATACATGTACACATGCAGGTTTTCTATTGTAAAGTAGCATATACATTTTGATAGATGGTTTATTAGGGTTTATTGTAATAGGATTTGGTTTCTGTGATATGCAGTATGATGTCTGATATTTTGATTACAATGATCTGACTGATTGGTTGAGTTTTGATTGAGTTTTAGTTGATTAGGTTTTAGTGGTTGGTTGGTTCAGTTGCGTCAGAGTTTGATGATTGAGTTAGAATGATGAGTTACAATTTGATGATTGATATTGAGCTTAAATGTTGGTGGTGGGTCCACAATTAAATTTTGATGAAGCGTGGCCTACAAGTTATGATGTGTTGTAGCAGGTGGATCCAGTATGAAATTTTATGAAACATGGTCCCCAGAGTTGAGGAAGTTGGAGTTTCCTTATAGTGGTAGATAGTAAATAAGGTTAGGGGGTTGGATCTCCCTTCCAGTATGTTGACGGTTCTGGACCTGCCAACATTCAGGGGATCACCTTGGTATGAAGTCCCAACTAGAACTCACACCGTTTGGTGTGGAATTCCCATCCTGTACAATGGTTTGGTTGCCATTATCTTAAGGATTTGCCTCAACTCTTGCTTTTCAGCACAAGAGAGTAGTCTGCTTTGTCTTCGAGAAGTGAGGTTCACGTGCCTGGTGAGTGTAAGTGTCACTTGTGTTAATAGTTCTTTCATTGTCGAGTGAGAGGGTGAGAGTGAGTCCCAAGTCGGTTGGGAGTAATCCCCACACTGATAGGAAGACACAACACAACGAGACATGCATAGATTTTGGAGGAGCAGTCCACACAGATGTGGCAGTCACAACACACAAGGGAAGATAACACGTATAAAATTCAGCGGATTAGTCCACACGAGTGCATCAATTGCTTATAACAAGTTTTATGTGAAAGATCTGTCTGATGTCTGGAGAGTAGTCTACATGGGCGAGACAATGTTAACATCATATACAACACATTTTCATTAATATATTATGTATTACAAGAAGTGAAATAGTTCAAATGTAGAACACAGGTTAAAGAAACATGCATCACAAGTGTTAAAGATTACTCTTACAATAGTTACAATATGTGTGAAAACGTGTTGGCCTGTTAGCAGGCTTCTGAATTAAGTGAAAGTTCCAAGCCACATTGTTACACCCTACATCACTAACCCCATGTGAGGGGCGTTGGAGCCACTACTTACTCAAAGAAAAGATTACAGACTCTCTTAGCTACGTGGGAGGTGCTGAGGTGAAAATTATTTTGCATGTACAAATGAGGGGGTATTTATAGCCAAGAATGAAAATAACCCTTGTGTCTATTTGACTACCCTCATGATTATTTGACTTCCATGACTTTTCAACTTTGCATGACTCTTTGTACAACAAGTGGGTCTCTTGGACTTCCACATTACATTACATTGATAGACAATATGGCCCATAGTAGAGATGTGGATGACATGACCCATGACATGACTCGACATGACAGTGCTAGTACATTCGTGCTGCTACTAGTGTGCATGTCAAGCTACAGTGATGCTAGGTGATGGATGTCCTCATGGTGTGTCACAACTTCACCTCCGCATGGAAAAATGCGCAGAGCCTTCGATGGTCGTTGGTTCGATTGATGTTGCTTCTGCACATTGTTCATTGCTTGTATGTTAGGAGGCTTGACAGGTTCATCTGTTCAGGAAAGGTGCATGTTCATTTGTTCATTCATGCATGAGAACATCTCGCATGTTTGTTCATCTGTTCATCCGTGAACATATCTTTGCATGATTGTCTGTTCACGAACACCTCCCTTTGCATGCATCGTTTATTCATCCGTTGGTGAACCTGTCCTTTTGCATGTGCTCCCCTTCGTTCATCCCATTCATCGTTGTGCCATGTTTGTTTGTGTGCCTATTCCTGTAGTCACTCATGATGAGCCAACATCAAATCCAAAAACCTCCTAGTCTACCATGATACATTACCATCTTGGATGCAGGTGACTAAGAGAGGCAACAAGGTTGTGAGGTGGGATGGATGCTATAGCAACTTCTGATGAAAATTGCACAAGGGTCACTGGGTGATGGAGATGGGTAATCCAGATCGACAGTGACTGTCCGCGAGATCTGGCCCGGCTGGAGGAAAAAACTGCACATTTTTTTAGGGGAACAGTCTGGGCTGCAGGAAGGATGGGCAAGCAAAGATATGCACAATTTTTGAAATGAGTGGGTAGCGCTGCTGGGTAAAAAACTGCACAATTTTTTCGAGGAATAGGCCAGGCTTTAGGGAGGCTTGGCACACAGAAATTGTGCAATTTTTTGGAGAAACTGGCAGGGAGCCTGACAGCTAAAACTGCACAATTCCTAGAGGGAACTGGTAGTTGGCTGCTGGGTCATTGGTAGCAGAAATTGCACAATTCCTTAGCGGAACTAGCAGTCAGCTTCAAGGAGCTTGGCAGTAGAAACTGCATAATTTTTTGGAGGGAAATGATAGTCTACTGCTAGGAGCTACTGGCGAGAGAAATTGCACTGATGTTGGGAGGCCGACCTGCTAATAATCTATGCGCAATTTCTGAGCTGAGAAAACTGCTAGGAAACAGAGGGCTTGCTCATGAAAATTGCGCAATTTTATGGATTTGTAGCTGATCGACTGTCGGGAGGGATGGTTAGAAAAATTGCACAATTTCTTGAGGGAGACAGGGATGGGTATTGGGTGTCTATATGGCTTGTCTGTGCAATTTTATCAGCTAGCAAAGTGGGAAATGCTTTTAGCCTTTGCGCAATTTTTCAGGGGAGTGAGTCTCGGGGTGGCTGTTGGGTCAAACTCTCTGACTGAATAACATGGATATTGATTGATTTTCTTGCGGGCAATGCAACTTGAAATGACTTGCTTGGTGCTTCTGCGTTGTTCTGGGTGACATTTGATCGAGTTGATGGCGGGGTGATGGTCCAGCTGTTAGAGGGGAGTCCGATCGTCAAAACTTTAGCAAAATGATTAAGTGTGTGAATGAGTGAAAGATGCATATGTGATCTTGAAAACACACACTTGCATGACTCGATGTCGAGACGACTCAAACCATCCAAACACACATGTACAACATGATTGACCAATGATGTAAGTGACAAGCACAACACTTGTGATTGATCATTGGTTGTTCATGACTACGCTTGTGCGACAGTGAGTGTTACTCCATGTGTGAGTGTGATAGATGTTTTCATAGAGAATAAAACAAGTACACACGAAGAGAAGACTTTAAGCATAACTAGAACATGGTTGCAAGCATTAATTTGACATCAACATGAAAGATGTGGTGAAATGAACAAGCGAGGTGAGTGCGAAGGCTCACATGAGCTCATGGAGTGAACCTGAGTGTGTGCAATCATCAAGTGAAACTCTCAAGGGAGGCTCCAAAATTGGGTGTAGGCCAAAATTTTGGAGGGTGGTTGTAGGCGCTAGAACACAGTATCAGTTGGAGAATGAGTGAAGGTTGTAACCTTCTGCAGGTGGGTGCCTGCATATTGGTACAAGTTTACACTAGTACAAGAGCCAGGGGGTTGAAGCTTCCTTCTTGTAGGAGCTAGAGAACGAGTGAAGGTTGTAGCCTTCTATAGGTGGGTGCCTACATACTGGTATGAGCCTGCACTAGTACAATATTGTAAAAATATTTTCTTTATATTAAAAGAAGACAGAGACAACAACAGCAGGTGGTTTTTTCCCACATTGGGTTTCCACCTTAAATCCTGGTGTTCATGTGTGTTGCTTGTGTGTGATGGTTTATTTTGTTCTTACTGCACATGATTACTGTCTATCTAATGTTTAATAAAGTATTGATGCACTGGTTGAAGATGAAGAAATGATGAATTAACCGAAACATAATTTTACTGGACGTATGCTCATTGTCTTAAGAATAGTTGCGTACACATGCGGTTTCCTTTCAATAAAGTCGCGTACAGAAATCAGAATATGAATTGAAAATTTTATGATCTGAAAATACTTATTCACCCCCCCTCTCAGTAATTTTCCCAACACATTATTCAACTAATAGGAAACTTCTTGTAGTACCACATTAATAGTCACATATTGTGCATAACATGAGGAGAAGTTTGACATCCAAAGCAACTAATATATGTACCATCTGTTGTAACAACCAATCTGTGATGTTATGCACTACCTCCTTGACTTGGTTAGTCATGCAAGGAGGATCAATTTCATATGTCATATGGAAAAGAACTGTGAAGAAATGCTCTGCTAACTTGTCATATGCTCCTATGAAACTTATCTCTGAAAATACCTTTCAATGAAAGTAAACTAGGAGCTTTTCATCTGGGATCTAGTTCCAGTTCATCCCTAGGAATGCATACTGTGCACAAATCCCATCTAGTAGATAATCTTACATGTAAAAATTTGGTGCTTGATTTTCTCACAATACTGCTTTGGCCTGCCAAACATGTCACTGCAATTCAAAGGAAAGGATATATGCCCAATTGAAGATCCTTCCTTGTGAAACAACCAAGTTGACAATGTATATCCAATTCTCTTCAAATACTTCTACATTTTTCCACCCATGCAACCTACAACACATAGCAATAAGGTACCGATATACCTTCTTCAATGTTCTTGTTGGATAAATTGCACTCGGTCATTGTTGGTATTTTCCAGCCTCTTGACACTAGGACTTGATGATTTCACCTGTGTTGAGATTACCCCATCTAGTATAGAACGTGGTGTTGGCATATTCTCTAGGTCTTAACATCTTATAATAATTATGTATGTCCTGAGAATAGTAGGTAGCAAGCTCACCACCACTTTAACTATAAATCAATGAATTTGTATTATCCATATGAGATAGGATCCACTCAATGGCCTCTGAACAAGGCATCATCGAAAACCTACATGCAATATTTTGTATCCTAGACCACTTAATGTTGATGTAAACTTGCTTGTCTTCTAGATCTTGAGGGAAATACTTTTGCATGAATGTGTCTTTAATGTCCTTCCATGAAACTTCAATAGACTTATCTATAAAGCACTATGTACCTGAAAGTATGGGCACTATAGGATTTACAACTCCCACTATCTCTTCAACACTATATTTTGACATTTCTTTTTATTTCACACGATGGGAAGTGGGAGGCATTGTTACAACATATGATGAGAGAGTAATGGGACTTGTAGCTGGAACACCTACATGTGGAGTTACACTCATAGCGACCAAATATTAGCTTAAAGAAATTATTGAGGAATGATTCAACAAATAGTGTTCGAAGGGAAATCAAATATAGCTAAAAGCATAAACCTATCATATACGAGATTAAATAATTGTTTGAAGTGAAAACTACATCAAGACAAAGGAGGGAACATGTTAGAGAAACAATGAAGTGTTAAGGCTCAATGTGGCTTCAAGAATCACTATGCACTCAAGGAAAAGGAGAGAGATACCTTAAGGGCGCAGGGTGCAAGACGAAGGATGAAGGAGGGCTCACTATTGCTCAGGAGTGTGCTATACACTCAAGACAGATGGAGAGGGAACAAGGCGAAAGCCGAAGGCTGATGGGGTTGGGCTCAAGCCTTCCCAATGCGTTGTGTACTTAAGAGGGACCGAGGAGGTGTAGAAATTTTGAATAATATAACGCTTATTCACAGAGATTATCCTGATTATACACTATTTGCGGGATGCATGCATAATACATAACCTCCTCTACCATTGATCATCAATTTGTAGAATTAAAAACAATTGCATGCGCACATTGAAACATCAATCACACATATCAACACAGTATGTAATGGGGAAAGCATAAAGCTGAAAACCCCCAACTATCTATATATTATAATGATAGAGAACATGTAACAATACATAGTACAATACTCCTCACAAGTACTCTATACTATCTCCACCTGCTACACACAAACTAGCTCAGATCTGAACAAGTCACGGGTTCAAATCTCCTCCACTGTTTGCATGCCTCTACTATGCAATCCAAGTTGAGAATAGATCAGATCCAAGTTCAAATTCCCTTGGGTTGTACTGCGCAATCCTCATTGGAAATCTCAATCAATGATTGTGCAAATCTCATGCACAACTATAGTCACAACTGATAGTAGTCTCATCCTTTCACCCACCTCTAACACTTGTCTCCACTAAACTGTCCATGCATTGAGTTAATTGATGTATTCTTTAGTTGATTTATGAGTTAATAATTAGTGAATTAATTAATAATTAATTCACACCACTCATCACTAGTGTATTTGTCAGTTAGACTAAATACAACTAGTTCAACTAAGTCAAATTGAACACAACTCCATCAACTCCTCAATCAACTCCACCAAACTCAATCACTTGAGTTCTAACTGAAGTCCATCATGCAATAGCTCAACTAACCCATAGGAAAAGCGTATTTCCTTTTGGCAGTTGCATGTGCCACATCCGTAGCTCGAACTGAAGTGCTGCAAGAGGATAAGTTAATGTTTATAGTCCAAATATTATTAAGAACTAACAATATTCGACTGTTCTATTTTTTGACTGGTAGTCTAAAATTAGACTCCACCCATATGTCTAAAAATAGAGGTCCATCTATTTTTACCAACATGACCAATCATCCATAAATAGCATCCTGCAACTCATAGACCATCATCCATATGTCTAAAAATAGACTTTGCGCCAAAAATAGCCTGCGGGCCCACTTAGTGAAGGCGACTTCTTTTCACTAAGCTCCATCATCTTGTTGCATTTTCAATAGTCCCTCTGAACAAGATATGGATTATCTGCAACCCCTATCCTGTCTCTGTGGTATTCAAATTTTCTCTTGGTGAGCACCTTCGTCAAGATATCAACATCCTGATCCTCCATGGGAATGTATGAAAGTAACATGATTCTCCGCTACACACAATCTTTGATATGATGGTACTTGATGTCGATGTGCTTGGATCTATCATGAAATACTAGATTAGCTGAGAGTTTAATGCAACTTTGGTTATCACAATAAATCATAGTAGGCTCCAAGTGTGACCCAAACAACTCGACCAAGATCTTCCTCATCCATATAGCCTCGCATGCAGCCAAACTTGCTGCCATATACTCGGCCTCTATTGAACTGAGTGCCACGGATATCTACTTCCTGCTGTACCCAAAAACTGTTGTCGACCTGATACTAAAGATCCCTCCAGATGTGCTCTTTCTGTCCATTGGGCTCCCTGCCCAATCTGCATCTGTGAAACCACATAGCTTCACCTCATCCTCCTGTCTATACCACAATCCATATCCCGATGTGCCTATGAGATAATGCAATACATGCTTGCCTGCCTTACAGAAGAGCTTGGTTGGCTTAACCATAGCTTGTGAAAGATGGTTAACAACATAGCATATATCAGGTCGTGTATTGACCAGATACATAAGTGACCCCACTAACTGTCGATAAACAGTGGCATCCACTACCTCCGCTGAAGTAGCATCCTCCTTCCTCCAACCTATAGGAAGAGGAGTATCAATAGGCTTGCAGCCATGCACGTTGAACTTCTCCAGTATCTCCCAGGCATACTTACCCTGAGAAACAAATAGTCCATCACTGCACTGCCAAATTTCCAATCCCAGGAAATAACGAAGGAGGCCCAAGTCCTTCATCTCAAACTCTCTAGCAAGATCCTCCTTGCATGAAAGTATCAACAGCTCATCTCCCGTCAAAATCAAATCATCTACATAAAGTACAATGATCAGCAACTTACCCTCCACCACAATCTGGTATAGGTTAGGATCCGCCTCACTCTTGGAGAATCCAAGTCTAGTGAAATAACTATCTATCCGTGTGTACCAAGCACGAGGTGCTTGTTTCAACCCATACAACACTTTCTTGAGCCTGCACACATGCGACTCGCTGCTGAAGATCTCGAAACCTTCAGGCTGCTCTATGTACACCTCCTCCTCAATGACTTCATTGAGGAACGCAGTCTTCACATCCATCTGATGGATGTGCCACCCCATCTGCACTGAGAGAGCAAGAATCGTCCGTATGGAAGAATACATTGCGACAGGTGCAAAGGTATCCTCATAATCGATCTCCTCTATCTGTGAGAAGCCTTGGGAAAAAAATCTTGCCTTGTACTTCTCCACACTCCTGTCAGCTACCTGCTTCACTTTGTAGATCCATCTCGAACCCACCACTGATTTCCCCTCCGGTCTTGGGACAATCTCCCATGCACTATTTCTAACAATCGAATCATACTCTTCCACCATGGAATCTACCCATGCGAGATCCTCCACAGCTTCCTCGAAAGAGGATGGCTCAGTCATGACACATTTTCTCACAAAAGCCATGTATGCAGTGTACCGATCAGGTGACTGTATCTGTCTGTGCTGTGTTGTAGGTGTTCCTACAACCTTCTCTGCATCTTGAGCCAGTCGCTCAGCTTCTGTAGTGCGCTTTCGCCCTCTGATGGTTGGCGCTGCATGAGTGGTATCTTCAACTCCATGAACTTCATCTTGTGGTTGATCCACATCCTAAAGCTCATCCTTAGGAACTAATAGCTCCTCATCTGCATGCAAGTGTGGCTCCCTCTCAAGCGAACACTTCATGGGTTTCACCTCCTGAAATTTGATATCCCTTCGCACAACAGTCTTGCGATTGTCTGGCAAATACACACGATAGTTGTGGGGGGTATCAGTGTACCCCACAAATACCCCAACCTCTGCGGTCGGGTCTAGCTTCTTCCTGGCATCCTTCGTCACATGCATGTAAATAGGAGAACCAAAAATCCTCAAATGGGAAATATCAGGCCTCTTACCAGAATAAGCCTCCTCGGGTGTAATCATGCCAATTATCTTGTGAGGACAACGGTTTTGCACATATACTGCAGTATTGCATGCCTCCGCCCACAAGTGAAGGGGTAGGCCCTGATCATGCAACATCGCCCGTGCAGCACCCACGATCGTTCTATTCTTCCGCTTAGCAACCCCGTTCTGCTGTGGGTTATAGGGAGCTATGAGCTCTCTTTGAATCCCTTCTGCGCTGCAGAAGTCCTTGAACTCGCCAAAGATGAATTCACCACCATTGTTGCTCCTAAGAGCCTTCACCTTATTCCCCGATTCCTTCTCGACCAGTGCTTTTAACTCACAAAACTTTGAGTATGTCTCGCTCTTCTTCTGCATGAAGAAGATCCAACACTTTCGAGAGAAATCATCAAAAAATATCACATAGTACTTGTGCTTTTCTGTTGAAGCTACTGAGAAAGGTCCACACACGTCTGTGTGAATTCTCTCAAGGATCGTCGTGGCATAACTATCCTTCTCGTGAAAGGTGGCTTTCACAAATTTTCCCAAGGTACACCCCTTGCACTGATCTGACTGCGCAAGAGTGCCTTTAGGAAACCCAGTAGAAATCTGTTGTAGTATCTTCAAGGCTCCCTGGTGAAGGTGGCCCAATCTCTGGTGCCACAGCTCGCCATCATCCAGGCTCACCAATCCTCCTACCTTGCATGACATTGCTACGCAGCCATCTACATGCAATTGATAAAGGTTCTTGACTCGAACCCCTATCTTCTGGGTTTCTCTAGTTGTCTTACTGCATAGGAAAGCCTTTCCCTCGCTGAACACAACATCATATCCCTTGTCTTCTAACATCGCCATAGAGATAAGATTCTTCTTCAATCCTGGAACATGCATCACTTCCTTCAATATGAAGGGTTTACCAGACTCCCTCTCAAAGGAAATGGTACCGATACTGGTCGCACTGTATCTACCATCATCGCCCATCTCGATGTGCACTCCAAGATCTTTCTCATCCAGATCAGAAAACAAATCTCGATCTCCCGTCATGTGAAAATATGCACCACTGTCCAAGAACCATACCAATCCCATCACACTTGATACCAAGCATGCGATCAGTGAAAAATCCAGCTCAAACTGCGAGGCTATGGCCTTTCCCGCTGCAGATCCAACAGCTTGCTTATTTTTCTTCTTTTGCGGATAATTTGTGGCATAATGTCTGTGTTGGTGACAGTGAAAGCACTTCACCTTGGACATGTCCTGCTTCTTGCCTTTCGCACCAGAATGAGAAGCTTTCTTGTTCTTCCCCTTCTTTGTTTTGGTAGCCAAAGCACAATTTTCTTCATCAGATGCCTTTGATGAAGATCCGTCCCTGGTATTCCGCCTGATCTCCTCTTTCACAAGATCATACCAAAGTCTCTCCCATCCTGGCAGTTTCTCCCAACCATTGACAGAGTCCTGGTAGGAATCCCAACTCTTCGGAAGACCAAGGAGAGCCAAGCTCACCAAGTCCTCATCATCGATAGTCACCCCCACACTTCCCTGCTCATCCCGACATTGGGTGAACTTCATGAGATACTTGGGAATACTGTCTCCTTTCTCACACTTAATGTTTCTGAGTTTATCCTTGAGCGCCAACTTCCTCTGGTCTCTCTTGCTTTGGAATAAATCTATCAATGCTTTCCACATCAAGTATGGAGAAGCCTTTCCATGCAGGCTAGATACAATGTGATCCTTCACGCCCTCCAATAGAATCCTTCGACACTTTTCTATCTTCTTTTCCCAAGCCTCAACGTGAGCAGCATCAGTAGGCTTTGGAACCTCAACATCTATGAACTCCTTCAACCCATTGTCATTTAACACCGCCTCCATCCTGTCTTTCCATGCAATATAATTCGAGCTACCTTTAAGGGCATACTCCAATCGCAATCCGTTGAAAGACATTTCAACTTTGACACCAAGAAAACACTGCTGCAAATTTGAATTCCACCAGCTCAGAACTCAACCGCTTCTGATCTAAAATTCATGAGAACAAAGTATTTCTCGTACAGAGATTGACTGTATGGGAATTTACCGGATATCTCACCTTCCAAAAGAAGGATGAACCTAGAAGCTACCTGGCCCAATTACAGACTCTGCCTGAAGAAATAAAATTTAATCACTTTCTGAATAATAGATCTGATGATCAACTTCGCTCTGATACCATGTAGAAATTTTGAATAATATAACGCTTATTCACAGAGATTATCCTGATTATACACTATTTGCAGAATGCATGCATAATACATAACCTCCTCTACCATTGATCATCAATTTGCGGAATTAAAAACAATTGCATGCGCACATTGAAACATGAATCACACATATCAACACAGTATGTAATGGGGAAAGCATACAGCTGAAAATCCCCAACTATCTATATATTATAATGATAGAGAACATGTAACAATACATAGTACAATACTCCTCACAAGTACTCAGTACTATCTCCACCTGCTACACACAAACTAGCTCAGATCTGAACAAGTCATGGGTTCAAATCTCCTCCACTGTTTGCCTGCCTCTACTGCGCAATCCAAGTTGAGAATAGATCAGATCCAAGTTCGAATTCCCTTGGGTTGTACTGCACAATCCTCATTGGCAATATCAATCAATGATTGTGCAAATCTCATGCATAGCTATAGTCACAACTGATAGTAGTCTCACCCTTTCACCCACCTCTAACACTTGTCTCCACTGAACTGTCCATGCACTGAGTTAACTGATGTATTCTTTAGTTGATTTATGAGTTAATAATTAGTGAATTAATTAGTTAATTCACACCACTCATCACTAGTGTATTTGTCAGTTAGACTAAATACAACTAGTTCAACTAAGTCAAACTGAACACAACTCCATCAACTCCTCAATCAACTCCACCAAACTCAATCACTTGAGTTCTAACTGAATTCCATCATGCAATAGCTCAACTAACCCATAGGAAAAGCGTATTTCCTTTTGGCAGTTGCATGTGCCACATCCGTAGCTCGAACTGAAGTGCTGCAAGAGGATAAGATAATGTTTATAGTCCAAATATTATTAAGAGCTAATAATATTCGATTGTTCTATTTTTTGACTGGCAGTCTAAAATTAGACTCCGCCCATATGTCTAAAAATAGAGGTCCATCTATTTTTACCAACATGACCAATCATCCATAAATAGCATCCTGCAACTCATAGACCATCATCCATATGTCTAAAAATAGACATAGTCTAAAAATAGACTTTGTGCCAAAAATAGCCTGCAGGCCCACTTAGTGAAGGTGAATTATTTTCACAAGCTAAAGGATGAAGGAAACATGATTTTTCTTTGTGATGCATCGTGAGATCCAGAAGGGCATAGTTTCTGAAAACAACGATGGCTTTGAAGGAAAAAATTGGTTTTTCTAGGAACATTTTCCCAAGACAGTGAGGCCTTCCTTTCGAGAAGTGTGCTCTTGCTTGAAATGACTCAAGATCAACTAAAAAAGTCCATCAACAAGATAAAATCACTGTAATACTAAGAGGAATGGTCTGCAAGTACTTATATTATTTGTCGCAATCATGAACATAATGTGAATGGTGATGGAATGCGAAGAGTCACAAAAAAAATACTTGCAACATCATAATGACACTTATACTAGGAAGAATGAGTAGAAACACTAGCAAAGAAAATGATGAAGATTGAAATGCCAACAAGGAAAGCAAGAATAATATTAAGAAAACCAAAAGAAAATAAGAAAGGCAACATTCAAAACTTACTTTTAAAGAAGATCAATGAGGAGATCCTTGATTCAAAGATGTGCGCTCAACCAAGAATGAGAATTATTGTGTGATAAAAATTATTAACTGGTTTTATTATAAAGAGATTACATGCAAAACAAGTCCATGCATTCTCACCGCTTATTGACAGATCAAAGAGTTAGGTAATCGAAGTGAAGTGGGCTCCTATTTTCTAGGAGTGTGCCCACATGCAACAAGGAAAGCACATGCATGCGGATAAGGAGGGTGCATCAGTGTGCTTGGCTTGGAGGGTGCATTTATTGAGTCAAAGGAAGGCACTCACCTAGGTCATAGTGCTTGAGCTGAAGGAGTGCACTCATTATTATTTTTAAGTGCGATTTTCTCAAGGAGGTCACAGTTTCACCTAACAGTGGCCCTTTGTGAATGTTGTGTAAAAAAAGTGTGCTTTTCTTAGAAAATATGTGCTTTTTCCCAAATTTCTATGTGAAATGCATGTCAAACAAAGCTAGTTACTAAGTTGAGAAAAGCTATCCATTTTCAATATTTAGAGATAAAAGAAGGATAGTCAAGCATACATCATGATGACACTAGGTAGCCTGGAATGATGATTCATGTAGCCTCTAAAATTAGATCAAGCATGAATTTTGGAGGGTCGTTGTCGTAGCGAAAACAAAAGTGAAAGTTTCCCTCATGCTGAGATAATATTTGAATGTGGAAGTTACTCAACAGTGACATTAGAGGGACCCTCCATCTTTGTTAAATATGTACCCAATAGAATTGTTGTAGTATAGAAGAGAACACAACACTATGGAGACAAAAATACTTCCAAGAATAGATGGACCACTGGAGAAATGAGAGGTTATTGATTAAGGTGCAAATGCATCAATCCTTTGAGTAGTGGAGAGAATGGATCAAATAGTTTAAATAGATGAACTAATGGATCAATGATAGGTTAGATAGTATGGATATTACCCAAAACAAATTTTTGTAGTAGAGCTCAGTGTGACAAAGTTTAGAGGCTAAAGATTGTGAGCATGGGCCCTTGTAGATAACAAATACTAATGAGATGAAGGAAGAGAACATTTTGTTCTTGCTATGCATAAGAAAAGAGCTTGGAATGTAGAGACAAAGTTTGAATTGATTTATTGTTTCATAGTCTAGGGTAGAGTATGGTGTTGTTGTAGTAGAGATCATTCTGTATGAATGGAGCACATGGATGAGATATTGATGGTCAAGAGATAGAGCATAGTGTAGCTACTTGGATTATGTGACTAATGTATTTGTGGGAAGAGACATTATTTGGTTGTAGTATTGTGTGTTCTAGTGTTTCCATGGTTGAGTTATTGTTTGTGTTGCATTTTTGTAGTGAGAGTATTTGAGGAGTTTGATATGACTAATTGTATGAGAGCCATAACTTGTATGTATGGTGTTGATTATTGTTGAGAGTTGAGTTATGGTGTGATGATATGATGCTGATGTATTGAGGAATCGTTTACTGAGAATGTTGTATGGCCGAGAGAGAGAGAGAGAACAATGTGTTGGTGGGTTTTTGATTGAGTTTTTAAGCATATATTCTTTGTGAGTCTAGTTTTAAAATTGATTAAAAGAGGCTCACATTTATTATATGTAGAGTATATGGGTCACAATTTGAAAATATGAAATGAGGTCTATGAGGGACTGAAGATTGGGGCCTTCAGTATTGTATGTAGAGGCTTGCAAGAGAGTGGTAGATTTCCAAGGGATTAGTGGCTTCCTTCCAGTAGAGGTTGGAAAACTTTCTCAGGGAGTAGAGGCTTCCTTCCAGTAGAGGCTGGAAAACTTTCTCAGGGAGTAGAGGCTTCCTTCTGGTGGTGGTTGGAAAACTAATGAAGATGGTGGCATTCAACAGGTGGTGGCTTGCATGGTTTATGCGAGTCACAACTCACATTTCTTTATGAGTAGAGGCTTACACACTGGTGGTGGTCAGTGATTCAGATGTAAACGAATATTTGAGATTAATATAAAAATGAAGATGACAACTTTCTTCTGATTGTGGTTTTTACACTTTGGGTTTCCACCTTATATCTTATGTCTCATGTGTTTATTATTTGCATGGTTTTGTTCTTATGATTACATGTTACTTATTAATTGTACATGCTTCTCATATGATTATATTCTTATGTATTGATATCCTAATGTCTTGCAGGTAAATTAATGTATGAATAAGTAATTATGAAAATAAAAGGAAAAATTTGGTGTTAATTGGTCATAAGTCACACTACTAATTCAACCCCCCCTCCCCCCCCACCCAAGTAGTGTTCAAGGTTTCTAACACATAAATGAAACAATTCTTGATCTTGAGTTTCTTGAGATAATTTTAGTAACATGCCACAATTGGATGATTGGCAAAAAAATCACTTATTTGATTAAAAGGTAAATATTTGATTAATTGAGCTTGCTTCCTCATGAAAGGATAAATAATTTGGGACATCATAACTACCTTAAATTGAGGACCTTTCATCCATTGTTTAAGATAGAGTTTTTTTTCTGTAAAAAATTGAGCTACAAAAAAAGAAATCAAGTATAGGAAAGCTCCCCAACAATGATTAGGTTCACCATGAAGGGTGGGAATCAAGAGGTTAGGTGATCATGACTCTCCTTCCAATTTTCTCTCCATTTGTCCCATGTGTTGAACTTTCCTATCCAAGCATTGAAAAATTGAGTGGTAACAATGCATCACAATGTATGGAGAAGAAGGGAAAGGGGAAGCAGTAGTAAAAGTAGGTTCGAACCCATAAACAATCATATGAATTAATTTTCTACCAAGATTGAGAATTTTTTTCAATGGTATCTTTCCTCTCTACTAGTATGGTTCTAAGGAATGCTTGGTATGTGGACAATAAAGTATCTAAGAATATGAAATTGGCCCATAAGTTATTTTAGCATATAATAAAGTAGGGTTCAAGAGTCCAGGTTTAATTTTGTGATGATGCCAAGTAGCTAGTAGCAGGAGTTAGTGTGATTCCCTTATAGTTCTAGCTATATATCTCTTTATACTTTGATGATGTTTTGTTTGTTTCATGTCTCAAGAAAAATTTACTTTCATTTTGGTTATGGAGGATTAGGGATAAGTAGTAGAGTTTAAGAATTGAAAATTTCTTATTTAGTCTTAGGGTCCAACTGTAACCCCTTTATTAATTTAATAAGCCTAAGGGGCCCTATAAGAGTCATGCTTAGTTAGTTTAATAAATAAATCTTGTAAGCATTGTAAGTGGTTGACTTGTATTATAAAAAGGGACCAAAGTTAGTTATAACGGGCTATAGCTAATAAATAAAGTGGTTAAATCGCATTATGAAAGGGACCATGAGTAGTTAGGGTTTTGGGTCTCATGAAAATATATATTTTTGAAGATAGTAAGGGAAGTCTTGCCTTGTGTTGTGTAATTGAGCTTTTCTCTACTGGAGGTTGCCCCATCAAAGAGGCAAGCAAACAATATTGTTGTAGATCTTAATAAAATATTTCCATTGTTATCATCTCATTATGTTATTTTTTGTGGTATCTCTCGCATATTTCACACTTTCGATTTTTTTTGCAGGTCAATCATACTACAAGTGGTATCAAAGCGCTTTCCTAGGATAGCCACACCACAAATTTTAGCAATTTTTTTTAGGCTAGAGATGTTTGTTGACATATTTAAACTATTGAGGTCTGTCGTTGCTCACATCAACCTATGGTTGGGAAAGCATACATGTAGGAACTACAAGAGGTGGGCACGTCTATTGGAGTCCCTTGTAACCCCTATTAGTACCCCTTCGAGTAGTAGTGCATTGAATAACACCTGTACATGGATTGCACTTCCATGTACCTCTAGTATATTGGAAGCCCCCTGAGGTTACCATGAAACCGACCTTAGATAAGTCGTTGGCCATATCGCTTCTACAGTACAATGAGAACAACACCTAGGGAAATTACTCGCATGTACCTAGGGTAGTTAGGTAGTATGGATAAGGGCATGGTCGATCCTCCTTATTCACCACTCTAAAAGATTGGGCCAAGTAATCCTATTGGACCAATGGCGTATACCGAGATCTGTAGCACCTGGCACTCCTTTATTTCCATAGTTCCCTCATTTCCTGCTAATTGGTTGTCACATTTTGTAGTATCTAGAAGTTGGGGTTTCTACTACAATAGTCTTGATCATTTGAGACAACCAAATTCCTACACATTTTGTAGTATTTAGTACTTGGAGTTTTTTCCATCGTAGTTTTGATTAGTTGGGACCGCTAAATTCCTACACAGTTTGGAGTATTGAGATTTTGGGATTTTAGTCGTCACAATATTTATCAGTTGGGAGTAATAATCCTGCCAGAGAAAAAAAAAAGTCTGGTGGCCCCAAAATTCTTCTTGCAGGAGAAATATCCCATGTGATTCAACATGGCGAGTTGATCGCAGTGATATCATGCACTAGTAAGAGTTTTTTTTCCTGTGGACCCAATTTTTTCCAAAGTGCCTCCAAGCAACCTACATCAATAGACTACTTGTCTTGAACCCATTGTAGTTATACAAATTTTAGGCAACCCAAAATTCTGACCTGGGCCATTGTATGTTGGCTACAAGGGCTTAAGCTATGGAAATCCTTCAAAAATAGGTGGAAGACCTAGAAGCAAGCATCACCACCAAAGTAGAAGAGGCAATTACAAAGGCCTTGGGACCCATACAACACATCCTCAAGGCTAAAGACCACCTAGGGTATTGGAACCATGATGATGCAAACATAGAAGGCGAATCTAGCCACCATCGATATGAGGGGTATCATCATTTCTATGGGGGTCGCCAATATTCTGGTTGTTAACGGGAAAAGTGTCTATTCAGAACGACCCTATCCCACTAAGGTGTGACAGTGACCTTAGAAACAAATAGAGAAAACTACTTTTGTATTCTTCTTTATGAACTATAAACAAAGAGAAATAGGATGAACCAACCTGTGTCTTGCGCTAGTCCTTTGATCCAATCTCTCTCCTCTTTGACAGCTTCCAGCTACCTGCTCCCTTACTTGCACAACTTCACCAAGTACCTGCAAGATCACAGAAGAAGGAAACTATACAAAGACACGGGTTTATATTCATAAAAATCTTAGGATCAGATTTAAGCTAAACATACAAATGTAACAAACATCAATGATACACAAGCATGTAAGAGAAACTCAAATAGTTTTATTGATATAACAAGAAGATCCAGGAGGAGTTACAATCGATGATTCCTGATCCAACATCAACCTCCCAGCAAAGAAGCCCCTCTTCACCTCCAACAAAGCATAAATCACCCAATACTCTGATATCTATCTCAAAACCAACAACAATTCTCTGCAATGTACAAAATTCCAGCCCTTGTATCTCTGGGATGAGGGATCCATATATAGATGTATGCAAAGAGGATGAGTCAGCTTATGATTTGACTAGTGTCTTCTCTCTGTCAGTTCTTGCTTCCACTTGGAGACTGAGAGCCTCTTACTCATCCTTGGTCGAACTCAGTGAGGCAAGTGTCATTGGGGAAGATTCTGGAAGCTTCCATTGTCTTTCCACCTCGCAGAATGACACTGTCATTTGTCATTTCCCACTCAACGCACCCTGGTAGTGCATTTAGGTGCATTGCAACACACCTAGCTAGTGTATTTGGGTGCTATGCAATGCAGCTAGCCAGTGGAGCAGCTGAAATGATCCTGATTTGACTGATTCTGAGCAGTTTTTGGTGGAGAACTTCTGGGAGAAGCTGTAATTTGTTGACCTTGTTCCTTTAGGGGTCGGAACAACACTTTTAGGGACTTAGGATCCCTTGGTTTATGGACATTTCATGCTTAGAGCTGTAAGGCACAAAAATGTCTATAACAGTTGCCCCCTAAAGTATGAGGCCGTTTATCGGGTGAAATGCTTTATTAGGAGGATCCGAAGTTCTTTCAATGCTGGGAGGAGACCTGTAATAAGATACAATACAATACATTATCTTCATACTTTTTTCATGATCTAGCTAAGGCGGGCATTCCCATGCTCAGCTTTATAAATTCATTTTCATGTACATAGGACAGACAATCGTCTGATGGTAGACTGATGATTCTGATGGAGCCATCATCCTTTTGGTAGGATGATTATCTGTGCTGCAACGCTGTACATTTCAATGTCTTTATTTTCCTCAATATATATCGCAGCTCAGATGGATGAAACTAGATCTGGGGTCTTCAATCTCGTTCGACCTTCACTCGAAGTACAAGTCGATCCATGTGAGAAATGTTTTGAAGTCGAACATGGAAAGACATCGCTTGATTACCAGTCAATAATGTAAACCGTTAACAAGCGCGAGAGGAATCACCGATAATGATGATGACCCTCAAGGTACTGCAGTACATTTCATGTGGTGTGAATAAAGGACTTGGCGTCGAACACCATGCAAAATCTTTCGGTCGAAGGTCACTGATGTATACCTGTCGCCGGAAGTGAGAAACTTGCCATTGAGGCATGCAAGCTTCAAAGTACTGAATGGGGTGTTCCTAGATCAACTTCTTGGATAATGAGCTGATGTCGACAAGAAGCGATCCGTCAAAGGAGGGCCTTAATGAATCCCACATCAATGACACGGAACGGAGCAAATGATTTTGATGGAGGTGAAAATGATCTGATGATATATGGTTCAGGATGGCGGTCATGAAAGAATGAAGTATAATGTATGGTAGTGGATGGGACACAGGTGACTTCTCTGGATGACTTCTCTTGAACATGTCGGCGACACTTATGTGATGGATTGGTAGCATTTACCGCAAATGTGGATGGTATGGCGTGACCATGGTGATGTGACCGGTGAATGAAACAACCCAACCCGACTTGGGTACGGAGTGGAAGTGTCATGTTCAAGAGCGACTTGCTACCAATAAAGATTCTTTGAGTTTTCTTTGAGTTGAAAAGAGCTTAAAGGAGACTCGTCTTTTGAGGAACGAGTGATAAAATGGGTAGCAGCTGATTCCAGGTAAGGTTTGGAATTTTCCAATCATGGCAGTGTCACAAGGATGGCTAGTGAAATCACTCTTCGTAGCTATTCCTCAAAATGGGTAAACAATCAAATGGAGGTGAATGATCGGCCAATGGAAAAGTGGAGGTGACGGTGCAAACACGACCAAGGCTTTAATGGCTGAAATGCTACATTCACGGTGGTTATTTACTAGGGGATAGTTCATTTTTTAACGAGCTTAAACGCGGGTGGAAACATTTGCTCGGTGCGGGTTTATTTTTTAATGAGCTTGAACCTTACGGTAACACTGCTCGATAAGTTTGCATGCCCCCAGCATAATAACGTAAATTGAGGTGCATGCCCCCCAAGCTTAATTGCATTCAACTCGGTGGTTGGAATGAAGGTTTACCTTTGAGATTTGGAAAGGGGATTTGTTTCATTTTTTAATGAGGTTGACACAGTAAAAGAACTATCCTCATGACTCCTTGTTTCATTTTTTAACGAGGTCGACACGAGATAAGAACCGTCCTCGGAATCCAAATCCATTAGATATAGAAGGTTTCATATTCCACTGTGGCCACTTCCGCCAGATTACTCGGAGGCGGTAGGGCAAAAGTACCCATTAAGGCAGGGTCTTTTAGGAGACCTACTCCGATATTTTGGAGTGAATGATTGCTTCCATGGATTATTGGAATGCTTCCCGTAACTTGTGAACTGTTGGGGAGAAATGTTTGTTGGTCGACGATTGTAATTTCTCCTTGGAAGGGAAATGCAATCTTCCTAAAGTAGGTCGACACAACTGCGGCCATGGCATATATCCAGGGTCTTCCCAATAGGATGTTGTAATCAAGGTTTCCGTCGATTACTTCAACATCAATTTCTACTGTTTTCCCTCCTAGTTCAACTTTTAAGTTACTTAGGATACCATATGGGGTATATGTCCTTCCGTTGAATGCTTTTAATGTCGTCGAAGATCGCGACAAGGTTGGAGATCCTAAAGTTTTCCAGCAACTCATCGACATAATGCATGTAGATGCCCCCTCATCAATAATTGTTCAATGAACAGTTTTGTTGAGGGCTTTCACTTGAATAAGGAAAGCTAGTTGAGCTGGTAACTGAGGGTCATATCCTTTATGATCAAAGGCCACAAGATTGGAATCCATTGGGTCAATCCCACCTATTGCTGATAATAAAGCTTGCTCTTGGGAGAGGCAATTTTACGGTACCTCAAGTGTCGACATAGCGGACGGAGATTGGGCCAGGTCCTCTATTATATTATAATTCTGTGCTAATTTTGCACAAGGATTAAATGTCAATTTGTGTACTACTCCCTTTGGCAAATTTATCATTTGTTCAGGAATTATGGGTGGCACAACTTTGGTCAAAGTTGTTGTCGAACTACTAGGTTGTTCATTATCCTTGTTATTCGACACCTGTGGATTCCCGTAATCTTTATTCCTTGCCAAAGCATCATTTTGCTGCTTTGATATAGACAACATAAGCACTTGGGATCGGGAAGAATTTTGATTAGCAACCAGTTTGGTTTCCAGGTTTGGAAACGGATCAGAAAATACTGCTGAGGTTTTTGAACTCTTAAAGAGTTTCTTAACTTTAGCTTTATGTGGAAAATCTCTCGTCCAATGATCGTCATCGCATATATGACACCCCGCAGGGGGTTTCCTTTGCCCAGAAGGGTTTGTAGAAGGTGTTAGCGCTTGAAATTTCACCTCGGGCTGAGAAAGGCAAACTCCAAGGCAACATCAAACCACTTAGCCTCGTAGCTAGCCCTACGGGGTAGGAGAGGGCTCTCTCCGGTATATCTCAGCAAAGATCTTCAAAGGGCGGAGATAACCAATAAAGAACACTGATTTTAGGCTAGTAAACTGATAAAAAGGGGTTTTTAATAAATTGATGGGGTTTTTCTGGGCTGCATGGGGCAAAGGAACAACTTGAACAGAGAAATGTAATCAAAAACACAAATTATCTCCTGAGGCAAGGTAGGCAAGAAATTTAACATCAAATTTAGATTAAATGAAATGGCAAGACTGCTGAGGAGCTGACAAGGGCATAGGGGATGAATCCTTGTCAAACAGAAGAAAACATTAAATATGAACAAACTTATAGGAAGAGCATAAAATATTATGAATTCTACCTAAACACTTCATTTGTTCAATTGGAAATGATCATGAAGTGAAATGAAAACATAACAGGTTACATATGAAACAGAAGGAAAACTTATGCTAAATTGTCATACCACAGGAATCTCAGGGGTCAGAGCTGTATTTTTCATTAAAATCTCTGTCAAAGACTGTACAATAGAAGTTCTCTGTTCTCCACCAGCTCTCAGAACTCTCTCTTCCTCCTAACTCCCTTTTACAAATGATTTTTTAATACATTAAATAAAATTCTACTAAGGGAAAAACATATCGACCCCAAAACAGGGGCACTGTTTCACCTGCAGTTACAAAAATAGAAAAGAGTGTTTTTATCTATTCTAAAATTGAACAGCGTCCCTCTAAAACTCCTCTGATGGCCGACAAACTGGAGCGCAGATCATTAACTGAAGTCTTAAATAGAAGATCGGTTCCTATTTTTCTATTGTGGTCGATTTCTTCTTTCTAATTTTGGCATTTGACCTTGACTGCCATGTTATATTTTCCATTTGAAATAAAAACCAATTTTAATAAACATAGCTCAATATATTTTTAATACCAGCAAATCTGGCATAACAAGATTCTCCTCATGCCAGCAAAATGACAACTACGCACCAACATTCACTTTCGGCAGATGATACTTTGACTTGGATTCGCCATTCACCATACCAATTAAATCTGTTTTTAGTCTTATGAAAATCAAACAACTGCTGCTTAAAGTCATCTGCATACCTCTGGAAACCTCCCAATGTAAGCCAGAATTAAATCCAACTCGCTTCCTCATCCAGAATTGAAACTTAAGAATCTGCTTCTGAAAGATAATGACCCCGTCTAGAGGACTTCTCCATTCTCGAATGCCTTCTTCTTTGAAGGGGCGTGTGACCTTGTCTCGACTCAGAGAAATATCGAGTCCGTTATGTGTAAACAGGATCCACTATGAATCCATAACCATCGACAGAGTCACATACAGAGAGAGAGAATTTCAAGTGGTCTGTGCCTTTAGCTGTTGCGAAGCCGGAATGTAACTTTCTCGCCCCCATATTTGCGCGCATGGAATTGTAATTTCAAATGGTCAAAAGAAACCAACATAGTCCCTTTACAATCAACCAACGTAGTTCCAGAGATGTCTGTTGACAATATGTACACAATGCTTACTAGCAGCAACGCAATGACACAAGACATCAATCAATCTCAAAACAACCTTCAGGTATTGTGCCAAATTAACCGCATCTAGATTATTCAGAAATTCAAAGTAGATATCTATTATCACTAGAAGGCTCCCTCTGCGTAAGGCTAACTGTCCAAGGTCATCCTGAGCTCCAACGCTAATAGTTTCAAGCTGAAATAAGATACCCATCTAGAGACTAGAACATCATGACCACGCACTCAAGTAGTCCCATCGTCAAATCCCAAGTCTCAACACTGGATATGCAGTGGAAAGTTGAAGCTCCCAGCCTCGAGTAAAGTAGAGAAAGAGGGAATTTCCAGTGACTCCCACCCAGCAACTATAGAAATTTGCCGACATCTAGATAATGTCATGTTATCAAATAAGTCAACAAATTCACAGTTCTGCTCTAAAATGGAGTCATATTGTCCACAAATTGAGAGTGTTACTTGGAGTTACTGACATAAGAATCTTGAGGCTATATTGGAATTACAGTTAGAATAATCACAACGGGTTAAATGTCCCTTGCATATGTCCATCCACAATATGAAACTGCAAGATAGATGAAATTCTTGAAAGGTCTCTTAGTCCCATTCTCAGGCCTTTAGTTGGCCAGCATTTTTTAGCTCGGACCTCCTATAGGTGTAGACTCTGTCAACGCTTCCCCTGTGTAAAGTGCTTCTTGACCAGTAACTGATTAATCAATAGTGTTGCCTTCGAAGCCAATGACTGCTCTTACTCTACCAAACTGATTGCATCCTGTTCACCAATGAATCATCAAGGAGAAGAAGGATTTAAAGAGGCCTTGCTTGTTGATTATTCCCCATTGGCAGGTACATGGCATGTTTCTAGTTGTTTCAGACCATGGCAATGGTATAAAATTGCTGTAATGCAAATGTCTTGGTCTCTTGCTGTATTGCCTGCAAGTGCAAGCTGCGTAGCATGCTTGTGGTTGGTTCATGTAAATCTTTCCTTGTGCCCACAGTTTTAAGTACCCACATGTATACATGCCACTGTCATGCATCTGTAAGCCCTTTATGTAAATGCCAACTTTTTGTTTTGTTTGAATGCAGAGATAGGAGCTGATGAAACTGCTGCCATTTGAAGAACTGTAGAGCTTTGGAACATTTTGACAAATTACATATTCTAAAAAAAAAAAACACATTTAATGATTTCTTCTTCAAAACAGGGTTTTGAAGAAGAATCAATCTCACATTTGACATACAAGACGGAGTCTAACAGAAGGTTTTTCAGGAGATGACTTATCCTGCTTCCTTTTTCTCCCTTTCTTTTTCTTCTTGCCCCCTGGTTGCTTCAGTTGTTTGCCCTTGTCGGTCGACACGACATTTACTTCCGAAGCAAGAAGTTCCTCATTTGCATTTTGACTAGAAATCTTACGGGCCTTTTTAGATGTAGCCTTTGTTGATTTCGTGTCTGTTGCGTCAATCACGCCATCGCCGGCATGAGAGTCATTGTTTGATTTAGGAGGAGGAGGAACTGAGAATTCTGGTCTAGGGGCGTCAGGCATTTTATCGTAGAGCTTCCCGGACTGAGTGTAAATTAAGTCCAAATATTGCGCACAAGCGATAACTTGCTCTTCTGTGACGACTCCCCCTTTTGCCACATCTTCTGTGATGGAAGGCAGTAATGACTTAATAAACCATTCAGCTAAAAGTTGATCGGGAACATACGTTTTCACCATTCTACGACGACGTCGCCATTCATGTATATGATCAGATATGTGAGTGGCCGTCGTTTGTTTGAAGTTGGTAAGAAGTTCGGTTCCTGTTTCGTACCTTATCGGTAACTGAAAATGGGTTAAAAAGGTTGTGGCTAGGGTACTGAAGTTGTCGAATGAAGCTCTAGGCAATTCGATATACCATTTTGCTGCCAGACCAGTTAACGTCCTCTGAAAAAGGCGAAGCCTAATCGAATCATCGTTTAGGGTGTTTGATGAACACCACAGATGAAAGGTCATCACATGATTTGACGGATCTTCTCCCGGATTTCCATTAAATTTAGGAATATTTGATGGAAGTTTATGCGGAATCGCTGGCCACCAAGTGGCATAAGCAATTGGATCATTTGTCAGCCAGTTTAGATCTGGTAATTCTAGAGTTGCTACAAAGGGCAACTATTGATTCAGGTTAGGCAAAGCATACCCAGGATAAGATGGAATCGCCTGAGCAGTGGGTCTTTGCATACCAGCATAATGTATTTGATGTTGGAAAATTTGACAAGGTTGATGGGCATAACCATTATAATATGGTTGTTGATAACCGCTTTGGAAATGTGGTTGCCCATTACTTACAAAGACTTGTTGCTCAGGTCCTTGATATGATTGCTGGAATTGCGGTTGTTGAGATTGAACCAGACATGGTTGTTGGACCATTTTCTGTTGCCCAATACTGGATGATTGACCAAGATGAGGAGTCATAGTACCTGTTTGAGTCTGAGTCGCTCCAGATAAGGAGGCACTAACCTGAGGTTGTGATTGAGTCGTTGAGACAAGAGGTTGTTGTATTGCAACCTGAGAAACTTGGGGTTGACATACAATAGGTAGAGCTTGTACTTGCGACGCAGTCACCATAGCAGGTATAGTGGGAATATTCGACACAGGGTGGACCGGTTGCATTGAATATACAACCCTTGGTTGTTGAGGCAGTATTGGTACCCAACCACTGGATGTAATTCCAGTTTGACTTGAACTTTGTTGTAAACTCCCATATGGTTGTTCTCCGGGAGGGAACAATGAAAAAGCATACTGCCCTCCATATGGTGGAAATCCAGTACTTAAAGGGTAGATTGGCCTTTGAAGACACATTGGATCAATTTGTTGAGTTTCAACATAAGAAATACCAGATGATAATCCGGATGAAGAAATAGGAACTAACCATGTCATCGAAGCAGTCCCTGATTGGACTCCGGCTTGTTGTTGATAACTTGCTGGGACAGATGGTATACCAGCGAACATCGTTGGAGTAGCAGCAGGAAGCTCTGCCACTGCTGCATCGGATGACACAGTCCTGGATGTTGATGGTTGTTCAGACATATCTAGTCTATCCAAGAGATTTCCTAGCGATTCTAAAAGAACTTGTGATGAAGAGAGACTAACTTCGAAGATCAACGAGGGAAAGGTGATGATTATTCCGTTTAAAATAAATTTTAGACGCTTTGACACAACTTGTTTTTTCAATTTTTAAGAGCCGAGAAAAAACAAAAGATGACTCTAGTCTCCTTCTATTTTTAATGAGCCTGAAGTGACAAGTGCTCAGATGGAACTTTTCCGTTAAGGAGTCTGAAAAGGAATGAAAGGGACTGATCTGGAGATCTAGGTAGAGGGAGTGCCAAACCAATCACAAAACTGCAGAATACTTTTTATGGTACGACAATCAATCTTCCCGAATGTTGTGTTCGGTGCATTGCGATCAGTAGGGCAGCCGACACGGCTTCCTATGGATAAAAGGTTTTAAGCCTATAGGGGTCTCCCAATATATACTCGACGGTACGTGGGAGCACAAGTCTGTATTGGCACTTATCGTCTCAAAGTGGAGGAATCACCCAACCATCAGTGAGGACAACAGTTACCAGGCTTTATGATGCCGAAATACGTCTCTAGCCTAGACCTCTAAATGTTGTGCGTTAAGTTCCAAAGCGTTGTTAAGTTCATTGAATTTATTTTAAGTTGATCTTTCTTATGAAGTTTGCCTTTTGGGTTCACCACGAGATGTAGATGTAATTCCTAAAAATGCAATCTAAAGATGATAAGCAAACTTTTATCTCTTTTCAGCAATGAAAATCCTAGCTACAAGGGGAAAAGAAAGACACAATCTTTTCGCAAAGAGCAAAGAGCAAAGAGCACACTATAAATTCACTTTCCTAAATCAAGCCAAACAGACTGTCAATATGCAAATGCACATGTGCATGTATTTGTTTTTCACTTTCTTAATATTGATGCCTAAAAAGAAAGTTGATGTACAAATCTGAATTTGCTTTCAAGTGATAAACACAAAAAAGCTTCTTTTCGAAATCAAAAGGTAGAGATGATTACGACACTTTATGATTTTGAAATAAATACTCGTTTCGACACTAGAAAGTCACAAATTCAAACCAGAGGCAAAAGTAAAAGCATAATCTACTGTCAACAGCAAATAAACTTTCTCCTATGATCAAAATCGACACTTGCGATAGATCTGAATCAAAGGACGACAGTATGACTATTCTACTTTTGCAATGGAAAACTGTAAATGACGTAACAAACACACAAAAAAATCTACAGTCTTTTTGTACAAAGGAGGCGGAATTACGACAAAGAAAAGGGGTTTTTAAATAGACACATACACTGATCACAGGCTGCAAAAATCAGAGACAAAACTGGAAAGAATGAAGCAAAGAACCTCAACAACACAAGGCTAGGCTGATCAGCGCACCTGTTACACAGAGAAGCTGCATTGCAGCGCAGGTAGCCCTCTCGGGAAGTGCGTTGAAATGTAGAACCTCTTCACAGAGCCTGCGTTGGGGCAGAAACAAGAATTCTATCCGGGTTCTGGGTCACGGTTTGCAGTTTAATCTATGGTTTTTGGCCGAGTAAAAGCAATCAGTAATGCACAATCAGAGGGTAGATTTAAAGGAGGTGTAAGAGCTATCACAAAGGGCAATCAAATCATTTGTGAATCAGCTGTTTAAATCATAAACAGATCCAATGAATGGATTGAAGTAGCAGATGTCTACTTTGCATTTGTTAATGGCAAATGCAGTTCGATTGCTACTTCTTAGTTTATGAAACAAACAACAAGAGAAACACAAACAAACTAATTAGACAATCATCCCCAGCAGAATCGCCATTTTGTTAACGGGAAAAGTGTCTATTCAGAACGACCCTATCCCACTAAGGTGTGACAGTGACCTTAGAAACAAACAGAGAAAACTACTTTTGTATTCTTCTTTATGAACTATAAACAAAGAGAAATAGGATGAACCAACCTGTGTCTTGCGCTAGTCCTTTGATCCAATCTCTCTCCTCTTTGACAGCTTCTAGCTACCTGCTCCCTTACTTGCACAGCTTCACCAAGTACTTGAAAGATCACAGAAGAAGGAAACTATACAAAGACATGGGTTTATATTCATAAAAAGCTTAGGATCATATTTAAGCTAAACATACAAATGTAAAAAACATCAATGATACACAAGCATGTAGGAGAAACTCAAATAGTTTTATTGATATAACAAGAAGATCCAGGAGGAGTTACAACCGATGATTCCTGATCCAGCATCAACCTCCCAGCAAAGAAGCCCCTCTTCACCTCCAACAAAGCATAAATCACCCAATACTCTGATATCTATCTCAAAACCAACAACAATTCTCTGCAATGTACAAAATTCCAGCCCCTGGATCTCTGGGATGAGGGATCCATATATAGATGTATGCAAAGAGGATGAGTCAGCTTATGATTTGACTAGTGTCTTCTCTTTGTCAGTTCTTGCTTCCACTTGGAGACTGAGAGCCTCTTACTCATCCTTGGTCGAACTCAGTGAGGCAAGTGTCATTGAGGAAGATTCTAGAAGCTTCCATTGTCTTTCCACCTCGTGGAATGACACTTCCATTTGTCATTTCCCGCTCAACGCACCCTGGTAGTGCATTTAGGTGTGTTGCAATGCACCTAGCTAGTGTATTTGGGTGCTATGCAACGCAGCTAGCCAGTGGAGCAGCTGAAATGATCCTGATTTGACTGATTCTGAGCAGTTTCTGGTGGAGAACTTCTGGGAGAAGCTGTAATTTTTTACCTTGTTCCTTTAGGGGTCAGAACAACACTTTTAGGGACTTAGGATCCCTTGGTTTATGGACATTTCATGCTTAGAGCTGTAACGCACAAAAATGTCTATAACACTGGTAATAAGACATCGAGGAAAATCTTAGGGTCTAATATTCGCAGGTGGGCTAACTTTCCATGATTTTTCCGATAAAAGGATTCGCCAATTTCCATTTTTATAAAAATATTTGCCAATTTTTTATAGTATAAAATTATTTTACCTTAAAGATCGCCAAAAATTTGTAGAGACTATAAAAAAAAATCATTATATGTTTGAATATTTCTACAAATATATCACCAAATATTTTACAGTTTGTACATTAGTTACTAGTAAGCCTTGCCAAGGTTTCTAAACTTGGAGATAAATTTTCGCCCTTAAAATTTTCCCTCAAGGTTGACATGCATAAATTTGACGGTTCTAACTTGGCAGTGTGGGTGGAAAAAATGGAACAATATTTTCAACTCAACAATATCTAGGATGATGAAACCAAACTACATGTGGGGGCTCTTTATTTGGACCAAGAATGTTGGTTGTGGTGGCAATGGCATCTGAAATTTTATGCAAGAAAGTGAACTTGGAATATGTTCTCTAAAGCCATTTGTGCCCATTTTTATATGGAAATTTATGGGTCGCCTCATGATGCTCAAACAAATGAGTACATTACATGACTACCACACAAAATTTGAACAATTGGACATCCAGACCGAGGGCCTAGGGGATGCCTTCTATATGGAATGTTTCATCAGTGGCCTCAAGAAATCCATCCAGGCACATTTTATAATGCATCAACCGACTACTTGGTTGGAAGCTTTCCACAAAGCTTTATATGCCTAAACTACTATTAATGGCTAATCCAGTCATCCTTCATTCACATCAAAGGCAAGTACCACTCCTACCAGTGGCCCCATCCAAACCATTAAGGCAAAAAAGGTGTCACCAGTGGAAATGGATGAAATTAGAAGATAAGGACTATGTTACTATTTTGTTGGCAAATATTTAGCATGCCCAAATGCAACAAACCAAAGTTATTTCAGAATGATGTAACTGAAAATAACACAGATGATGAGGCCCAAGTTGTTGAAGTGTTTGGGGTGGATGTAGCAGAACCCCAAGATATTACAAAACCACCTGATGAACCAATTATCTCACTCCATGCATTAGAATCTATTTCTTCTCCACAAATTCTTAAAATCATAGGCTTTATTAAGAATAAACTAGTGGTGGTGTTGATTGATAGTGGAAGCATGCATAATTTTTTCCATAAATGGGTTGTTAAGGCTATGCATTATTTTGTGAGGGAATTATCCAGTTTTTAGGTCCTTATAGCTTATGGGGCGACCATGAAATGTGAATGGCTTTACAAGAACATAAATCTCCAGATGGGGGGCTATCAACTTAAAAACACACACATTTATAATTGAAATTGGAGGTTGTGTCATCGTCATCAAAGTAGAATGACTTCAAAGTCTAGGTCTGATTACCATGGAGTTCCAGGAATAGCTATATACGATATTCAAATAGAATGGACACACTAAAACACTCCAAGGGCTCTAAGTAGGTGCTCCTACTATCATCAACTCATATAGAATGAGAAGCTTTTAAAAAAGGGAAACCATGGGGTAGTTTCTCAATTTAATTCAATCCAAGCCATTGAATCAAGTCCCGCCAACATTCATCTAGATTTGCAAAAGGTTTTGAGTCACCACCAATAGGTGTTTGAAAAAACCAAGGAGAAACTCCCTTCTTGGGTGAGTATGATCATAACATCCCTTTGATTCTGGGTAGCCATCTACCAAATGTTCACCCCTATCAGTATATATTCACCTAAAAGAATGAGATTGAAAAGATTATTAAGGAGCTACTAGAAGCAGGTGTTATTTGTCATAACACCAACCCTCATTTGTCCCTAGTGGTCATGGTATTAAAGAAATATGGAGAGTGGTGCATGTGTCCTAACTTCAGGCCCTCAACAAGCTCACCATCAAGGATAAGTTTCTGATTCTAGTAGTAGATGATATCCTTGATGAAATGCATGGTGCTCAATTCTTTACCAATTTTGATCTTCACAAGGGCTATCACCAAATCAAAATGAAATTACTATACATTCCTAAGACAAATTTCACAACACATGAAGGTCACTATGAATTTATAGTTATGCCCTTTGGTCTTTGTAATTCCCTATCCACCTTTCAAAGTCTCATGAATCACCTTCTTAAACCGTATCTCAAAAATTTTGTATTGGTCTTTTTTGATGATATACTCATCTACAACAAAACATGGGAAATACATCTTCAACATGTTGACCAAGCCTTGAAACTTTTGAAGGATAATAAAGTATTTATCAAATTGTCCAAGTGTTCTTTTGGAATAGAAAAGGTGGACTCGTACTTGGGGCACATTTTTGGCTTCCAAGGAGTATGGGTGGATCTAAAAAATATTCAGACAATGCAAGATTGGCAATAACCTCGAACCTTGAAAATTTTGTGGGTATTTTTGGGTCTCATAGAATGCTATCAGAAAATTTTCAAAAATTGTGGATGCATTTCTAGACCCTTGATGAATATTCTCAATAAAAATGCACTCCTCTGGACAGAAGCAGCTCAATAGGCCTGACTAGATCTCAAACAAGCCATGTGTTCCACCTTGGTTTTGGCCCTCCCATATTTTACAAAATCGTTTATGATTGAAAGTGATGCCCCAAGGACTAGCATTGGAGTAGTCTTAACTCTAAAAGGTCGACCAGTAGCCTTCACAAGCCAACAATTAAGTGGCAATAATTTGGCTCAATATACTTAAGAGAAAGAAATGATGGCCATTCTACACACAGTTGACACTTGGTGACCATATGTGCTTGGATGACATTTCCAAATTTGAACTGACTATGATAGTCTGAAGCATTTTTTGGATCAATGCTTATCCTCTTCGTAAAAAAATAAATGGATTACTAAAATGTTTGGCTATGACTATGAGATAGTATATAAGAAGGGTCAGGACAATGTTGTGGTCGATGCCTTGTCATGACAATTTGAGGAGGATGAAACACTATTATCCCTATCTTTATCCATATAAAATTGGATTGAGGAGGCACACAATGAATGGCTTTTCCATGCATCTCTTTCCCAGATAATCCAAAGGTTAGAAGGAGATGCTAACCCCCTAGTGGGATACACTTGGCAGGAAGGTATCCTTTGAAATAAGGATCGTGTGGTTCTCTCCCCTAAATCCAATCTCAAACCATGCATCCTAGTGGAGCTGCACTCCTGGCCCATACACAAGACATTTGGGATTTTAGAGGACTTATGCTCATGCATGATGCTTTTTCTTTTAGGAAGGGATGAAACAAGACATTCTTACCTTTGTATATGAATGTGACATCTTCCAACGCAATAAAGGGGAAACATTGAAGACTCCAGGAACCTTACAACATTTTCCACTACTTGCTTCTATATGGGTGGATGTCTCCATGGACTTCATTACAGATATCCCTAAATCAAACAACAAGCCATTCATAATGGTGGTAGTGGATCAACTATCCAAATATGCCCATTTTTGTGCCTTAACGTACCTGTTCACTCCAAATTTTGTGGCTCAATTCTTCACATATCAAATTTTAAAACTACATGGCATGCTTACTTCAATTGTGTCTGATCACAATCCCACCTTCATCAGTAATTTTTGGCAGGAGTTGTTCAAGTTACATGGTATGCAACTCCAAATGAGTACAACATATCACCCCCAGATGGATGGTTAAACCGAATTGGTAAACAAATGTTTGGAGACATTCATACAATACTTTTCTTCAAACAAACAACGTTAATGGGTGAAATGGATACCTTTAGAAAAATGGTGGTGTTTTCAATGCGGCAAACACCCTCTAAAAGTTTTCCTCTGCTTGAATTTTGGAGCCTAGTGATATTACGATCTGTCGTTCCAAGTTGATTATAGTCACTTCATGATTGGTTGATGTTTTTAGAATGATTAATCCTACTTCCGGAGAATTTAACTGTCGAACCCACTTGCTTACAAACGCTTATCTTTCGATGCATCCAAAAGAACACCTCTTTATTGTAAGCTCATCTGTCAAGGTTTGCCTTTGTAGAAAAGCACTGTGTATTCCTTTAGAACAATTATTGCACAATCCTTAATGGAAGACATTGCACAACTCCTAACCACTATGCAACCCTTGTTGACAATTCTTGCATAGATGACAAGGATAAGCATTACATAATGCTTGATGATAGTCATTGCACAAATCCCGATAATAGAGATTGTGCAATACCTAAGGATAGTGATTGTGAGTTCCTTGTGGTTGATTGTTACAGTTTATTTTGTCACATTCACTCAAATGTCCTGCAAACTAGATCAATCAACATCCTTGAAACCTTTCAATTATCCCTTTTCAAAGGATTAAGCATTATATCTCCAAAAATTCCAAGAATTATGGGTTTACAACTTAAAAACCTAGTTTTTTCTGTCGTTCACTTTGCCTTCTAGAAACCTACATTGGTTGCATGTTGCATAATTGAGCAACAACAATGACCAATGCATGGTCCCTTCTCTGTAGGTGCGATGATTCTATAATTTCAGGAAAAATAAAAATTGATTTCGAATCTTCTCTTTCCAGAAGCTTCCAAGGTGGTTTTAACCATTTCCTATTGATTGAGATCTTCAATTCCTATCCTAGAGGTCTTACCTCTTATCCCTAGATCTTCTCTTCCCTCATATGTGGATCTAAGTCCTAGATTGGCAAAACCTAAACAACTTATTTACCCTATAAATTCACTACCTCCCATAGAGTCTGGGTTGGATTTTGGAGGCTCTTAATTATGACCTGATGTTGATGCGTTTTACCTAAGGATCCATTACCATCCTTGAGTTGAGATTGAAGGTTTTCTTTGTCTAAGGAAGGATAAGTTAGGTGGGAGACATCTATATAGTCAAGATCTACAAAAGGGTTGTCATCTTCTCCTACATTTCATTAATACAAAAATCTTTTTTTTCCTATACTTATGTCTATTTGTTGTATATGTATTTCAATGCCTTGTTGACTCATTGATTAGAGATATTAGTTTATGTTATTTTCATCTTATAGTTCTCGTGCTTGTGATAATTGTTTTGCAAGTTCCATTTATAGGGTTTGGAGTTAAATCCAAAGTTCACAAGTAGGGAGAAGAGAAGGACTTGTGTTGGACTCTAGGCAGTGTTGGCTTGGTGGGTCCTAACATAGGTTCAGAGTTAGTTCCGCCAAACAAATCCCTACACTATTGGCCCTTTCGGCATCAATCCGCGGAGCGTGGACTGAAGTCTCACTTGAAGAAGTATGGGGGGATGCTGAAACCAAGTTTCCGCACCCAAAGATCAGGGTGATGTCGTTTTATGCCCTAAATTTGTCTTCACATAGATCGATAAGCCTTAAAGGTTTATTGATGTAGCTTCCTTGAATCAACCTCTAGACCTTCGCAAAGGTCTATGACTGGATTTTGCAGACCCTGAATTGGATAATCCACTACATACATGCATCAAAGATTACTTTTAACCCAAAAATTACTCACATTGTACTAATTGTTTGATAAATTTAACATATAAAAAGATAATCTTCTCGTAAAAAACTAACATTAATTGCATTCATATAAAAATATAAATCGTATAAAGTCACGCATCAATACATTATTATTTCATAAACCCATCACAACATAAAGCAAATTCATATAAAATGGAAGTATAGAGATAAACACGAGTATTTCTACAACAACCTTCTTTATTAATATTCAATTCAGCTTACAGACTCAAAAATTCCCTATGCACTCAGCTGCAGGGGTCCGCGCACTCAACTGTAGACTCTATTCTAGGCCTTTGCGCACACAACTGCAGAGCCTTCCTTCTACTCTAAGACTTCTACGATCTTCCTTCTAATGACCCATTATAATCGTCTTCATATTCTCTTACTTTTCTTAGATATCCTAAGACACGCCTATTTATACAATCCCATGGTCCGCGGACCATGGGTAGAACCTCAAAAATACGATTTAACTTACATAAAGAAGGGTAAAACCATTTATACTCTTTAACTATCTACGTGCTCTGCGACCACAATTCGTGGAGAATTTACATTTTGTACATCAAAACTTGGGCTTTTAGCCCCAAAAATTAGGCTTTTGCCCCAAAATTGACCCAGGGGATCCCATCCCAAAAGGCCACCAAAAAAAAGATCGTGACTCACCCTCGAGTCAATCAGCTAGTGCAAAGATCTTACTGCAAATATCCCTCATCTCCACTTGTGAAACTGCTACCTCAAATGCGCTCTGCGTGGCTTCCTGCTTGATCCGTTCCACCAGCTGCTCTGTGGCTGGTCCTGCACTGTCTTGCTTGATTTTCTGTTGTGTACTCTGCAAGTTCGCCAATTTCTCTTGAATATTGGTGGATATGATGTAGGCCTCATCCAACCAGGGCCCCAATTTGGCCTTAAGAATGACCTCTTTCTTCTGTGTTTCTTCCACCTATGTAACCAGTTGCTTCGCCTCTTGTAGCTTGGCAAGGCGTTGTGTTGTAGCAACAGTGCGTGCCGTCGCCCTCACTTCATCATATTTCTGCTAAAGCTCGTGGAATTTTGTATTCAAGACCTGCAGGGTAGGATCTTCCTGCAAGGCCATGACTACATCCATAGATTGCACAAACAACGCGGTGCAGTCCACCACCGCAGCATCGACCATCGCGAATCCATCTTTCACAGTGGCTTCACACTATTCCCTTACCTCTGGCAGGGTTGAAGGCTGCATCTTGAGCTCCATTTCTGTTATCTTTAGGTTTAGCTCAAACTAGACTCTAGCCACATCTACCTTGGCGTTACGCATGTCCATAGAAAGTTTTCTGATCTTTGCCTCCAATGGTGCATCCTCCGAGATATGTAGTTCCGGCATCGTTCTGCATGCTTCTGCCACTGCGGCTGCGAGCTGGGCGCTTTGTAACTTACAATGACCTTTTCATCGGCCACCTCCATACTCAAGGATCCATCTAGCAGCGTGACTTCCCAGAGATCCAGTGATCAAACCATCTCTACGGCCTGAGTGGTCCCCAGTGCCAAACTCGTTGATGCAACGTTTATCTGCCCTATTCCTACCCGGATCCTACTCATCTGAATCTACAGCTTGTGTAGATCCTTTTGTATGGTACTTAGCACCTATTGGTGCTGCTGTTCGAACTACTGGAATAGCTTTGTTGTGGTATCACGCACCTTGTCGCCTATTTCATCTAGGTCGTCGTCTATCAGAGTGATTGGATCCAACGACGGCTTTTTCACTTTTGATTTCTTCCGAGGCTATTCCTTTCCTTGTTCCCTATGCCTTTTGATCTGGAAGGGAGTGTTCTTCTCCTCTTGACCACTACCTCCCTGCTCTGACTGCTCCTCCTCCTCTGTTTGGGGCAAAGGGGACTTACCACTCTACTCAGATTCACGCTCTTCCTGTTTGGCCTGCTGCTTCACGGCGCACTCCGCTTCCATCTGGGCCTTCTATTAGGCCTCATTTCTATGCTTCTCGACCAACTGTTGGACCTTTTTCTTGGCCGCTTACTTATTTTTATTTTCCACAGACTTGCTTGTGCTTGTGGCTAGATCGGATGGATAATTCAAATCTGTCGGCCAACACTTAATCATTTCTTGGATAATATCGTCCGTGGCCAGGTACGGTAGGTCAAACCATTTTTGTTGTGGATCCTTCCACGCCCTCATGTATACATGGTGGAAATCTGCTTTGAACTCTGCATACTTTGAGAGTTGTTCAAACACCTTTGGGGACAATGCGGCTTCTAGCTGATGGTCATGCGTAGAATGGCTTCCATCAAAACCCAGAACACTTTGGTCTCTATGACCTGTGAAACATATTTTGTGGCCCAAAGGGATGAAAACTAGGCAGCCTTCAGTAATCCCTTGTCCACAGGAGGAAACTGCCTATCCTTTGAAAGATCCTCAACTACTAATATGATGGAGAGTAATAACCATGCATAGTGGAATGTTTTACTCTCATCCTGTGCCTCTCGACTGTTTGCAAGGAAATCGCTACAAAGTTAGCACACCCAATTGAACTACACACCCTCCACACGACATTTTATCATGACTTTTCCCACAAGGATCTGCATGGAAATCTTCACCAAAAGGTTGGTGAGAGAGGTGACCGAGTACCCATGCAACTTCTTCACGAGCTTGAGCTTCTCCTTCATCTTTTTGGTGAGGTCACACTTGCTCGTCTTTCTGCCAAACTCCTTGGCTAGATTCAACCCTGAGTGTGGCAACAATATGATCTGATGGATTAGCGTATCAATAATAGGGATCAACACGCTCAACCATCAATAGCCATCATGTACCAAGGTCAGTAACTACTTGATAAAATTAGGTTGACGTTGGAGCGGTGGTAGTGGGGCACCCATAACAGGTGTAGCAACCTTGATTGATTCACTCTGTGAATCCACTCCATAGGCTCCAGCACAGTGACACTTGACTCCTTGTAAAATACCCTTTCCATGTAATTTTCTATCGCCAAGTGGGGGAACCTCTAATGGTCCGCAAAATCCGAGTCCTCTAGTTTTAAATGTGGAATCTGTGTCAAGCACAGAACTTCGAATGTAATGTTCTTCAGCAATAGGGGTGTGTGGATCAAGAAATTCTCTACATCTAGATCTTTGGTTATTTTTATCTTTCCCTTGCGCAGATGGATATAATCCAACAACTTGGATATAGGATCCACCCCCTAGGTGTTTATGTCCTCTGTGCCCTCTTCGACCTCTAAATACACCACTTTTTCCTTATCCTTGGCGAATGGTTTGTCTTTCTTCTGGGCCTGTGTAGTAGCATGCTTCCTCGGCGACTCGCGCACCATTATGGACTTCTTCTATTTTTCCTTCTTGGGTTTGGGGACTTCTCTCACTGGTGTAGGCTTCGGTCTAGGTGACCTTAGCGCCGTAGGCACAGAAACTAGAGCCTCCATGCTCACAACCTCCAGAGCAGCTCCCTTAGAGGCGATAGTTCCTCTAGTGCTGGCGGTTTTAGTGGGACCTAGTCCTAACATGATGTCGGTAATGATTTTTCGATCTAAATCTGGAAATATGTCGAACACGGGGATTGTGATCAAAGCTTTGAAGAACTCGCGATTCATGCACAACAGATAGCACAACTCAGAAATTCCAAGGATGAAAAGTCTTTTCCAGTGGATGACCACGCATATTTTATAGGTGAATTCGAATTCAAATTCGACCGTTCCCCCCAAAATCTGTCCATAAATGCTGATTTGGTGGCATATTTCCAAAGATTTCACTCTTAAATTTAGCCTTAAATGTCGTCCCCCCCCCCCCGCTCCTCTTAACCGTCTCCTCACTATCAATTCATGAATAGTGACTGTAACAGTCACTTTCTGACTGTGCTACCCGGTCTCTCCCCCTATAATGCATCTCCCTTCGCGCTTCTTCTGGTACTGTGATGTCATCCTATTTCGCATAGCCCCCCTCTCGCATATCTCTACAACTTGGGCAATGTAGTTTATAGTCTCACACCTCCTTGCAGCTGCCTAGAGCGCTAAGACTATGCTACAGTCATGTAGTCATTGCACTGGATCCCCCAAGTATGGATTCAATTGGCTTCCATTTACCCTTCCAACAAATGGATCTACATTCAACTTCGCGAGCTGGACTACTCTACCATTTGTAATTTCTTTGGTAGCATATGGCTCTAGCCAGTGCATCTGAAATTTCCCTAGAAACTTATCAAACTTACTGTCATATAATAAAAACAAATCATTTACCTTGAAGGTGTGCAGTTTGATGTGCCAATTGTGCCAAGCTTTTTCACGTTCCTTCTGAACCTACTAATGGAATCCAGCCAAAAATCTATCTTCCTCGAGCTCCATTAGCTACGCAAGCCTTTATTCTAAGGTTCCATGGTCTGCCATTCCTGTGAAAGCCGCTATGCATAGACTAGGCATGATATACTCCATAGGCATGACAGTTTCCATGACATAGACAAACCTAAAAGGTGTTTGACCAGTAAGATTTTTGCAAGTAGTTTTGTAAGCCCATAACACTACTAGTACACGCACGCCCCAATCATTCCGCTGTGCATTGCAAACCTTCGTTAGTGCATTCTCCAGTACCTTATTAAATGCCTCTACCATTCCATTGGCTTGAGGATGATATGGCATACTCTTCTGATGATAAACCTGGAACTCTCATGTCAACGCGCTGATCGTTTCATTGAGAAAATGCTTATTGCGGTCACTCATTAATACCTTTGGGCAACCAAACTTGGTAAACACATAGTCAAATAGAAATTTTGTTGTTGTTTCCCCTGTACAGTCTTTCATAGGCTGTGCCTCTGCCCATCTGGTCAAATATTCAGTCGTGGTGATGATATATCACGCACCAATTTTCATGCTTGGAGGCTGAATCGGTCCTACAAAATCAATTGCAAATTTCTCAAATGGCTGCAATGATACCTGCAGATTCAAAGGTAGCTCATCCCTCTGCGATGGCCTACCCATTCTCTGACATCCATCAAATGCCCTATAATATGCTTTAGAGTCTTTATGCAGCATTGGTCACCATAATCTAGCGCGTAAAATCTCCTGTGCTGTTTCTTTTCCCACATAATTCCCTCCTGCAGCTCCTCCATGAGCTTCAACAAGGATACTAGTTTGTTCAAAATCAGGCACATAACATCAAAGTATCTCATCCGATCCCATCTTCTACAAATGGCCTGTGATCACAGAGAAATCTACCATGTGCACCACCAATTCTTTCTTTCGCTGACTGGTGTATCCTTCTAGAGCTATTCTTGTGGTCAAGAAATGGATAATATCTGTGAAGTGATTATTTTCTATGCGCACTGTGAAGAGATGTGCATCAAGAAACCCTTCCTCCAAATTAGTAGGTTCTTCTCCTGTTTCAATGCGCGACATATGCTTTGGCCCTTCATTCAATCTTCCTGCCTTCACAATTACTTCAAAATCATATTCTTGAAACAACAACAACCATCTGCATATTCCCCCCCTCCCAGCACAGGCTTATTGACTAGATGATTTAATGCAGAACGGTTAGTGTACATCTTGAAATGTCTGCCTAGTAGATAATTTCTAAATTTCTGGAGTGTGTATACCATAGCCAACCCTTCACGCTCTGTCGTCGAATAATTATTTTTAGTGTTTGACAACTTCCTCCTTGCAAATGCTATAGGGTGATCCATCTCTCCTTCATCGGCCTATGTCAGCACTATTCCTAGCACAATACACGAGGCATCCACATGCACATGAAATTCCTTCTTCCAATCTAGGAAAACTAGGATTGGAATGGTGACCATTTTCTCCTTTAATACATCTAGGTTACGCTAACATTCTTCATCCCAACAGAATGTAGCATCCTTCTTCAGTAGCTTTTCCATAATCGCAGTCATCTAAGCATAACTTTTGATGAACTTCCGATAGTATCCAGTATGGTCCAGTGTTGCGTTCAACTGCTTAAACACTTCTTGGCACCTCCAAATTAATTATGACAACGATCTTAGTAGGGTCCAACATTAATCCTTGTTTTCACACCACATGACCCAGCAAGATTCCGAAAGGGACGCAGAACAAGAATTTCTTCAAGTTTAGCGCAATCTGATACCTTCAACATGTATCCAACATCAATCGCAAACTGGATACATGGTGCTTTACAAGCCTAAACATTGTCCATTCATCAAAATATACCTCCAAGAACTTGTGAATGAATTATTTGAATGCCTCAATGGTTACGCGGGAGAAGATTATTGACACATTATTAAGTCCAAAAGGAATCATTGTATACTGGAAACATCCCCACTCTATCGTGAAGGTGGTCTTACTCCTGTCTTCTGGCATGATCTTATTTGATGGTATCCAGAGAACCCATCAGTGAATGAGTAGGCTCCCTGCCCTCCAACATTATCCAGTACTTCATCTGTGAACGATGTTGGAAAAGAATCATGAACGCAAGCATCGTTAAGCTTCCTGAGATCTATGCAAATTCTGATTTCATCGTTGTACTTCTTTTCTTGAACGACCATTGGAATCACCCAATCAGATTCCTCCACCGGTTCAATAATACCCACTGCAAGCATCTTGTCCAACTCCAAGCAGACCTTTTCCTTTTATTTGGGATTAAGGCGATATGGCCTTTTCTTAATGGGCTTCGCGTCCAGTTTCAAAGTTATTTTCATTACACCTAGGTCTCCTATGATACCTTTTAGGTCTGAAAATTTTGTAGGGAATAAATCCTGATACTCATGGAGCAACTCAGCGACCTTATCTACTATGGCATCATCCCAGTAATCTCCAATCTTTGCAAATTTTGGTTTTGCCTCTGTGCCAATGTTCACTTGTCTAGTATTCAATGGTACGGTGATGTCTAGATTCTCTATTTGCGGTCCCTCAACTTCACGGTGGCCTTCGACCTTCGGGATGTTAATATTCCTTGGATCCTCATCATCTTCTTCATTGGTCACATTATAACACTCCAGCGCATGGCGTAGCTGGGTGCTCCACTATGGTTGAATCAATACTAAAGGATCCTGCAGTATTTTGAAGATTGCTGCCTTAACCTCTTGCAGCGCTTCGTCTATGCTTTTGAATCCATCCTCAAAACTAAAGTTCATCTAAAATCCTTCTCTCAATATGTCCCACTCCATGGTACCATGGTGGAGCTCTGTTTCTAGGTACCAATTCATAGGAATGATGTCCAAAGTGTGACAAAAAATATGTACCCATTCTGGCTGTGGCTCTGTTCCATAGACCTTAGTCCATTTTGCTAAATGATCGTGTGGATCATTTCTTCCATTGTATTTTTCAATTAGCTGAACTTTCAAGCGACCAAACTGCAATCTCATCATTCTTCTATACTCGCGCCATTCATCAAAACTGTCTTTATGTGTACCCCACCACCGTGTAGGCGTAGTGCGCAATGCCAAATTCAACACTTGGAAGCAATGCTTCTCTGGTACTTCCCTTTCAAATGCATTCAAAAATTTATCTACATTAGTCAAACCATCATAATAAGGTAAATTTCTTACCTCTGATGACACACAGTGCAATGATTTAGTCATCATATTGCAGTGCAGTGTAGATACTGCGTGCAACCTATTCTGCCAATGCTATAATTCTTCATCCGAATATGAGGTACAAGAGCTTTCACGATCCCATGCAATTCATCCATCAGCTTTCAGATTAACCCAATCTTGCTCTCGCATTGTTATGTTATCAATATGGTCCAAATCATCATCGCCTTCCTCATAATCGTGAACAGGTTCAGTATAGCATGGTCCTTCTGCAGGGTCCAATGGTACTACTACGCAGAGCGATTTCTTTTCAAACAACATCGTCCACTTCTTCAAATTGATTACCCCGTTCATTTCGATATCCCAATCAATTCCCAGGAGTGCAGGGTATGGATTGTTGTCATCAACAATCTCTATCACTTCAAAATCGGCCAACGCGCTCGCACCTTCTATATCTACAGTCACTCCATGCAATCTCCCCATAGGGATAATCTTTTGTTGATTTTCCATTCTCAATTGAATCAGAGACCATTGCAGCGCAGGTCTCCCCATTCTTTCCCATGTCTGTTTAGGCAAAACATTCGCATCTGACCCTAGATCCAAAATAACTTGGTCCATCTCATACTCTCCTATTTGCACGGTAAGCCTCATCTTGCGCCCTGTTCTCGTCTTGTGTTTGCCTATCTTTCTGACTGCGCAGTGTCCTTCAGGAGAACCTTCCTTACCAACACACTTATTTATCAGTTCTTGTAACCCTTTCATGGCCTTTATATTGCACAGTAGCTTCATACAAGTCACCAAGAAAGTGGTAAGCATGGAGGGGTCAACTTCTTCAAATAGATGAATAACTATTGTGGCGTCTGTACAAATTTTTGCATCAAGTGAAAATTGTTCTTTACATGTTTTCTAGCTATCTGGCAGATAGAGAACCACAACGCAGGCCCTGTACTTGGTGCTGTGGTAGCCTCTTATCTCAGGGGCATTGGCATCATGCCCCTCGCTTTTACATTTTAGGCACCAAACTTCTTCGCGCACCTCTAGCCGAGTAGCCTTTTCCTTCTTCAAGCTCTGCAACTCTAAGCAGAGGTTCTGCAAATTCGTATGAATCTGATGAAATCCCAAAGTAGCACCATGAATAGGCATTTCATGCAATCTCATCACAATTTCTAGGGCTTCCGCCCGGGTCCCTATCTTTTGTTGCGATAAAGAAACACTTAGGTGGGGCAGGAGTGAGGCTACAAACCATTCACGGTGTTGGCTATCTGTGAGATTCATGTTAGCTTCGTGGATCTGGCACTTGAGTCTCTGATCCAGCTCCCAGTGCTTTTCGATAGGCCTCATCATGATTTCCTTGAATCCAATGAATGATTTCCATTCAACTTGGGCCTACCGAATTCCTTATTCAGAGTAGTCTGATTGTCCACTAATGATGCCAATGGGTTATCGGTGTAGTACTTAATGTACAATGTCAATGCGTGATCTTATAGAGCAGTGACCAACTACGCCTTATTTATATGATCATTTGTAATATTCTATGTCTTTCATACAACCTTCGCAACGAACCAAAACTGATCCAGGTTCTCACTTCCCAAGCCCTTAAAAATGGGCAAATTCATGGTATTCGACATATTGAACGGTGGTGGAGGTGGTGATGGTGTGGTTGAAGTTGTATGTTGTGGAGGTGAAGGTGGAGGTGGTGTGGATGGATGAGGTATTCAAGGAAAACCCTGCTTTATCAACTGTACAACGCTCCATGGTGAGGCCTATACCACTCCCTCGCCATCACTCGAAGGAGGTTCTATCAATGGGATGTATTCAGGATCTGCTCTCTCCAGATTTCTAAAGAATTGTCCACTTCATGTAGATCCAATGATCCAGGTGGATATTGGTGGCCACCCGCCTATTCCACTTGGACCCCCACCATTGCTTCTTTCATTTTTCAGTTTCCTTAATTATAGCACAATTTACTATTTTTAGTAGTTTTTCAGGTCCTAAACTTCCGGAGCCGTCTTGAGGCCCTAAACGACGTTTTTTTGGAAATCTACCGCCAATGATTTTCTTTTTAAAATCACGTTTTTCATTGTAGTCCTCGGAGAGATCTTTCCAACGGGCTATCATGCGCGTCAAACGAAGATAATATGACCAAGTCACGACCTGGGAAGTTGGTTGTCCAACTCACCCCAACGGGACCCATAAACTCTTGGTGTTACATCTCCTCGGGTTAGGGTTTTGGTTGTTTAAGGTTTGCTCTTATTGTTTAATAATAAAAAGGCCCTTGAGCCTTATTGTAGTTCAGTTCAGAGGCATGTAGCTGCCACATCTCTTCTCAGAGATAAGCTACCATCACCCTAGCTGGTGTATTTCCATTTCTGTTTGTAAGCATATTTCAGTATTTTACATTAATGAAATGAAGCATTATTTCCACCACATCTTTGTGTTTATGGTTATCTCTGTAATTGGTTGTGTTCCTGTTTAAGTCTGGATCAGTGGTATCAGAGTGGTCTACTTTTTTTCTCGGTTTTTCTTTGCATGTCCCCCACGATGTCAGGATATAAGGAGTTAGGGCCTGAACTGGTCGAACCTTTGCAAGACCAGCCTCGCAAATCCCGATGGCCTCCCATGGCAGATGAAAAGAAAGACGAGGGGGCCGGAGATCCTATCAAAATCTTGCTCGAAGAAGCCCTTGAGCAACAAAGGAACACGATGATGGACAACTTTTCTCAGATCCTTCAGTGGCTACCCAGGGGCAACACATTGGCTTCCAACAGCTACTCTGGAAATGCTACATTGTTTAAGGTACAAGTTAATTTTGAAGTCCTCATATTCGAGGTTCAGATAGACATAGATGCCATAGATAAAGGGTTAAATCTTCTAGAGGGTTATTTTTTTGTTCATGATTTCTCCAGTCGTGAAAAGATTATTTTCGCTCTTCTTAAAGCAGCCCCCCACGTCAAGGACTGGTGGGAAACCTATTGTGAGCAGAATGATGAAAGTATAGGCTCACTATTTTCAGCTGCACCCACTTGGAATTCATTTCGAGATGCCATCAAGGAGTAGTACTACCTTGTCGGAATCTATGAGGATCAATATATAAAGTGGACCACGCTGCGACAAGGAAGGGAGCAAGATATACCGGATTTTACAATATTTTCCATACCCTTCGCACAAAGTTGGGTATCAAGGATTCAGAGCAGCATTTGGTACTCAAATACCGAGCTTCTTACACAAATACATCTAGGAAAAAATAGAATTCCTGAACATCTCCTTGCTTAGCATGACATATCGATATGCCGTCAAGGTCGAGCAAAAGTTTAAACAGAAGAAGCGAGACTTTGGATCTGCGAATCCAAAGCAAGGGAAAGGTGCCCCCAAACTGCAGAACAAAGGAAAAAGCCAAGGTAGGGCAGCCCAAGACAACCCGCCAAAGTTGCAAGAAAATAATAGTGCCACGAAGTCAAAAAAGGACACGGGAAAGTGGTGTGAGTTCTATAAGAGCTCCACTGACAACACAAGTGAGTGTCAGGCCAAGCAGTCACTAGTGGCCGAGCTAAAGGTTTCAAAATTAGATGCATGTTCCGAATCTAAGTTAGAAACCGACAAAGGAAATGACAAAGGGAAGCAGATTATCGATGCGGAGCCCAACGCCACCGTTGCCACCACAAAGATCCAGAAGGAGGAACCCGAAGATCTAGAGGAGGAGGAGTGTTTCTTCCACTCCCAGATGTGGGTAAAGGGCTGCCCACTACAGTTCATTATTGATAGCAGGAGCTAAAAGAACCTCATTTCGGCAGAGGTCGTGAAGTGACTAGGCTTACCGACCACAGCACATCCACAACCGTACACCATCGAGTGGCTTCACCAAGGATGGGATCTTTGCTTGAGCCAGCAGTGTTGCCTTCTATACAACATCAAGCCCTTCATGGATGAGGTATTGTGTGACATTGCTCCCCTTGAAGTTTGTGATGTATTATTAGGAAAACCATACTTTTTGAAGTGACATGCTGTGTATGAATCAAGGCCCCATGCTGTTATTGTTACTTTCGGAAATAAGTTATACATGATACCAGAGGTAGCATTGCCTACCACCATATCTTTGGTTACTGCAAACCAATGCAGTATGCTCATTTTCAAAACCAGAATTTTTTTTTTCCTAATGATACACCCTCAAGGAAAGAATAAGATAGTGGCCACGACCTCCAGATAGGGCCCCTCCGCATGACAACTACAGATGGACAAGGTCGTGTAGGAGTACGAGGACATCTTCATCTCCCCCGCAGGGGTTCCTCTACACTGTCAGGTCAAGCACTCCATTGATCTGACCCCAGGTGCACCACTGCCCAATGGACCAATCTATCGGCGCTCCATTCTGGAGAATGATGAAATCAAGAGGCAGATTCAAGAGCTGTTGTAGAAAGGTCACATCTGTCCGAGTTCATCGCCCTATGGGAGCTTGGTCATGTTGGTATAGAAGAAGGATGGGACTTGTAAACTCTGTATTGACTATCGGGCGCTGAACAAGATCACTGTCTGTAATAGGTACCTGATCCCATGGATTGATGACCTCCTGGACCAACTAAATGGGGCAAAATATTTCAGAAAGATCGATTTGAAGTCAGGATATCACTAGGTACCAATCGAACCCTCCGATGTGTGGAAGATTGTCTTCAAAGCCAAGGAGGGCCTTTTCGAATGGTTGGTTATGCCTTTCAGATTGACGAATGCTCCTACAACCTTCATGAGGCTAATGGATGACATCTTGTGGCCATTCACCAACTCATTTGTAGTGGTATACTTGGATGACATCCTGATCTTCAGCCAGAGTTGGGAAGAGAACCTCCACCACATCCGACAGGTTCTCCAAACACTGCGGCAACACAAGTTATGTGCCAATTTCGAGAAATGCACTTTTGGCATGACCTAGGTTCAGTATCTAGGATACATTATTGATGAAAAGGGGGTGCATGTGGATCCAACCAAGATCCAAGTGATTCAGGATTGGCCATCTCCAACCACTCTAACAGAGCTCCGCAGCTTTCTAGGTCTTGCCAACTTCTACCGCAGGTTCGTGTTGGGATTTTCTCATATTACTTGGCCCTTGAGTCAAGTCACCAAGGGAGGAGCGAAAGAAAAATTCTTTTGGTTTGAATCTCAACAGAAGGAATTCACAAAGTTGAAATATCACCTCTGCTCGACACTAGTGCTCACATTACCAGACTTGCAACAACCATTTGAGGTCGAGACAGATGCCTCTAACTATGCTATTGGGGCAGTCTTTACTCAACACGAGCATCCAATGGCATATCACAGTGAGACACTTTCAGACACAGTCTGGAAGTCTCCCACTTATGACAAAGAGATGTATTCCATTGTGCAAGTCTGCCGACAATGGAAGCATTACATTTTGGGGAAGGAAACGGTCATCCACATAGACCATCGACCCCTGCAATTCATATAGACCCAAGGGAAATTGCATGATGATTGCCATCAGAAGTGGTCCACATACCTGCAACGGTTCCATTTGAATATCAAGTATAAGAAGGGCAGCACCAATAATGTTGCAAATTGCCTCAGTCAACCATCGATCATGGCGTTAACCACCGTGCTCAACTCTTGTGGGCTTGAGACTTCTGATTGGCCACTTCTCTACAAAAGCGATCCAGAATTCACCCACACATACCAGACACTCTTGGAGGGTCAGGATGTTCCAAATTTTCACCTCCAAGATGCCCTGTTATGCCACCTGGGTCACCTTTGTGTTCCTTCAAGCGAGCGTGCTAAGATGATTTGGGAAGCACACTGCAGTCGGGCTGTTGGGTATTTCCGGGTCAAGAAAACGGTGGCAGTACTGCAAAAGTATTTCTATTGGCCAAATCTTCAACAGGATGTTGGGAAGTACATTAGATCATGCACTGCCTGTGCCATTGCCAGGCTGACCATCAAGAATCAAGGCCTCTATACCCCGCTGCCTACCCCTAGTTGACCTTGGGAATCCATCTCCATAGATTACATGTCAGGCCTTCCTTCCACTAAGCATGGAAATCACTGTGTTTTTGTGGTCGTCGATAGGTTTTCGAAGATGGCCATTATGGTGGCCTGCAAGAAGAATATCACAGCTGAAGCCACTACTAAACTCTTCTTTGAACGAGTGTGGGTACACTTTGGGATCCCACAGTCTATCATCTTAGATCAGACAGTAGGTTCCTTAGTACATTTTGGTCCAGTCTCTGGTCAATGCTGGACACCAAACTCACTAAGTCCACAACCTTCCATCCTCAAACTAATGGCCAGATAGAGGTTGTCAACAGGATGATCGTACACATTCTGCGCATGTAAAACTCAAAGCATCCATGCACATGGGATGAGAGCCTCCCCTATGTTCAACATAGCTACAACTGGGCTCTCCACAACTCGACTAGCCACAATCCTTTTCAGGTGCGCTTGGGATTCCAGCCACTATGTCCCATTGATGTGGCCATGTCCTTTGCAACTACTCATGCATATTCGGCTCATGCCCAGTCTGAAACAGATAAGGCAAACAACTTCATTGACCACATCCAACATATTCACTAGTAGGTTCATGAAATTTTGGAGAAATCAAATGCCAAGTACAAGCAGCGACATGATCAACATCGGGTGCCACACAAGTTTCAGGTGGGCGACAAAGTCTAGTTGCATTTGCAAAAGGAACACCTTACCGGAGCCTATTGGAAACTCAGACAACTCTGATATGGTCCTTAAACTATTACCAAGGCCGTGGGAGACAATGCATTTGAGCTCAGCATTCCCCCATTCCTTGGCCTGCACCCAGTGTTCAATGTGTTGGCATTATGACACAGGTTTGGCGCTATGGCACAGGTGTGGCACAGGTGTTGTCCTTGATGGCAACTCACTCTGGTAACAGATCTCAGTTCAGGCTCTCAAAATGAAGAAAAATACATATACGCAGGTTCACTAATGCAAAGCCGCGTATACACGCGGGTTAGACGTTCCAAAGTCGCGTATGCGTATGCACGCACATTCATGCACGGGAAGGCGCGTATATGTGGGAGAAGTTATTTTTGGTCCGTGGTATTTAGTCCTTGGTATTTGAACCTATGGTTTTGGACCATAGTATCTCATCAGATGTGTTGATCCCAAGTATTGGGTCCATGGTATTGGTTTGTTATGGTTTTGGACCGCGGTATTGTGAAAGGCCTAAGACTATAAAAGAGGAAGGAGATCATTAAGCAAGGATCATATGATGTATTGAATATCTGAAGATGTGCAAGTGATTGGTTTGTGTGGCTGGATCTGAATCAAGGAGAAACCTGAGAATTACAAGATAGATAAGTTCTATTGATGGGTTGAGATCTCAAGGCTTGAATAGCTATATATTTTGTGATTTGATTTGTCATAATCGGCGCATAATTAGATATATAAATCTGATAATATGAGTATAACTGAAGTCTGTTTAAGTGTAAAGGGTGAATTTTCTTTTATAGATATATATGCAGGTTCGGCTCTGCAAATGCACGTATACACGCAGGTTCAACAAGAGAAGAAAGCGTATACACTGGTTTACCTTGATTCAACTGCGTATGTATGCAGGTTTACATATAGTGAAGTAGCGTACATATCTTGAAATATGTTTCAGCTACTTCTGTGGATTACTGCAGTATTCTGGGTTTAGCATTGGTGTCTGGTTACTAGTATTGTTTTCTGGTTACAACATTCTAAGAAGTTATTTGGTTGATTCATTAGTTGTTTGTGGAAAGGAGATTGGTTGATGCACAGATACTTGATGTTTGTCTAATATTCATGGATCCAGTCTGAAAATTGATGAAATGTGGTCCCTGGAAGAAAGAGAAGGTTGTAGCCTTCTGTAGGTCAGCACCTATGTACTAGTACCTCAGCTAGTACAAGAGCTAAGGGGGTTGTAGCTCCCTTCCAGGAGAAGCTGGAGAACGAGAGAGGGTTGTAGCTCTCTGCAGGTTGCAGCCTGCGTACTAGTATAAGTCTGCACCAGTACAGAATCATTGTAAAAAGAAGTTTCTAATTAAAAGAAGATAGAGACGAATTGCAGCAGGTGGTTTTCACCCACATTGGGTTTCCACCTTATATCTTGTGTTCTTGTGTGTGATTGTCTTCTACTCTGTTTTTACTGTTCCTGGTTACTATTTATATGACTCTGATGCACAGATTAATGATCAACATCTGTAGAATACATTAAATTATAAGTCTGCATGGTATACGTTGGTTTCCTTATCTGAAGTTGCATATATACGCGGTTTTCTCTAACTGAAGTAGCGTATATGATCTGGGTGTGAAATAAAAAATATTTGACTTAATAATACTGATTCACCCCGCCCCCCGCCCCTCTCAGTATTATTTCCAAAAATTGGAATTAGAGCAGGTCCTCCATAAGAAGCTTGATCGCTTGAAGGAATATCTATCATCATGAGCAACTATGAGAGAGAAGCCTAGATTAGGCCACCAATTTTTGATGGGACCAACTTCGTCTATTGGAAGGTAAGAATCACAACCTATCTTCAATCTATTGGTACAGAAGTCTGGGATATCATAGATACAGGGTACACTTTTCCATCAGCAACTCCTATAGATCCAGCTGGGAAGAAGCAGTATGAAACAAATGCAAAGGCTGTCAATACTCTATTAGGGAGTCTATCTCAAATAGAATTCGTCAAGGTTATGTAGCTCAAAACCACAAAGGAAATATGGGACAAGATTGTTCTTAGCTATGAAGGAGATGAACAGGTAAAACGAGCAAAACTTCAAACCCTCAGAATTCAGTATGAAAATCGTAGAATGCATAATGAAGAAAGTGTGGCTAACTATTTCCTTCGTATAGATGAGATTGTTAATTGTATGAAAAACTTGGGTGAAGAAATAAAAGAGTTTGTTTTGGTTGAAAAGGTGCTAAGATCTTTGTCTTCTAAGTTTGAATCAAAATTTTCTGCCATAGAAGAAAAGCAGAACCTACAGAGCCTTACCATGTCACAACTGCACAAAATTCAAACTGCTTACGAAATGAGAAAAGGAGGACCATCAGACAGGAGAGAAGCTACTTTCAAGGCTTCAGGCAAAGGATATTACTATGAGTCAGGACATATGTCAGAAGAAGAGGAAGAATCAAATTTTGTCAAGAATCTCCAACAGGGAACTGGAAGATTCAAAGGTAAGCTGCCTTTCAAATGCTTTGCTAGTGGAAGAGTTGGTCATTATGCTGCAAAATGTCCTCATAAGGATAAACTAGACAAAGGTAAGGAACCTGTCAGATGGAACAGAAAGTAGAATAAGAAGAGCTATTACACGCATGAAGACAGTGATGGATTGTCAAATAGTGATGAAGATGAACGAGGTAATGATGATAGACTTTTGATGGCTTTTCAAGATGAGGATTCCTGGGATGCTATAAATGAAGAAGGTCTTTATGAAGAAATTTCTAGACTTAAAGTTTGTTTAGAGGAAAAGAATGTGATTATAGATACTCTAACAATCCAACTTGCCGAAAACAATAAATACAATGATAAGTTAGAATGTGAAATTGTGGGACTTAGAAAAGAAATTGAGAAAACAAAAGCCCTTAATCTCAGATTTGCTAAAGGGTCTGAAACTTTAGATGAGATTATCAAAGTGCAGCGTTCTCCACTAATCAAGACAGGTCTGGGATATAACGAAGAAGCATCTTAAGCACAGGAGCCATCCACCTCCAAAAGTTATCTTGATGCAACAAGGAGGAGTGAACAAATTGACAATCGACAACAAAGGCACAATGGAGATCACCAGGTAAACCAGAGACATTTTACCTCAAGAATGAATAGAGATTACCAGGTAAATCGGGGGCAATCTACTTTAAAGATGGACATAAGCTACAACCAGCCATAGGTAAAACATTCTCAATTTGCCTCAAGAATCGATGTCAATAGAAACTACAATAATTTGGTTGGTAGATTTGATAATCACAAGAGTTTCTTCAATTGTCAGTGTTTCTCTTGTCATAACTTTGGTCACAAAGCAGCTCAATGTGTTGCCTATAAGACAATCATGACTAGAGAAGCTCAAAAACAAAGAAGTATGTCTGGGATCATGAAAAGGACCTACAATAACTTTTCTTTTCTTGAAAATGAAATAGAATGTTCTATTTGTAACAACTTCGGTCATGAAGATTCTGAATGCAGGAGCAGGTTGCGACAGACATCTTAGAAGGAACAAGTCTCAAGTGCCAAAACATGGAAAATGAAAGAACCACAACCGAAAAGATGTGGGATAGCCTTATATGCAGAAGGACAGGAAAATCAATGGTATATCGACAGTGGATGTTCGAGACATATGACAGGTGATAAAGAAAAACTTCAATCATATAGTGCCTTAGAAAAGGCAAAGAAGGTTTCATTTGGAAATGACACCCCTGCGTTCATAAAAGGTAAAGGTTATGTTCAATTGAAAGAAAAGGTTAAAGCTGGAAATGTTATGTATGTTGATGGCTTAAAGCATAATCTATTGAGTGTCAGTCAGATGTGCAATCAAGGAACTGAGGTAATATTTCGATCATATGGATGTAGTGTTCGTGATCTTGATACAGGAAAAACAGTGATCAAAGGCACAAGAACTCCAAATAATTTATATATATTCAAAGAAGGACAACATCAATGCTATCTAAGCAAGAATGATGAACGCTGGCTATGGCACAGAAGATTGGGGCATCTTAGCTTCTCTCAGATAAGGAAAGCATGCAAATATCAGGCGATTCGTGATCTTCTTGACATCAGAATTCCAGACAATACAATATGCAAATCATGTCAGGTTGGTAAGAAAACCAGAACTAATTTCTCTGAGAAGGAAGGATCAGCTAGCAAGCCACTTGAACTTGTCCATACCGATATATGTGGTCCAACTAGGAAGAAGTCACCTCGAGGTGAAGAGTCTTTCATATTGTTTATCGACGACTTTTCACGGATGTGTTGGTTAGGACTCATGAAGTATAAAGATGAAGCTTTCGAAAATTTCAAATCATTCAAAGCCTTGGTTGAAAATGAATCAGATCGATGAATCAAATGTCTTAGATCTGATCGAGGAGGAGAATTTACCTCAGATGAATTTTTCAATTTTTGTGAAGAACATGGCATAAGAAGGAAATTTTTTTCTGCAAGGACACCTCAAAAAAATGGAGTAGTGAACAAAACGATTCAACAAATGGCTCGTGCTATGCTCGATGAATCTGGAACTCCTGCAACCTTCTGGGGTGAAGCCGCATTTGCTGCAGTAACTATTCTTAACAAGACAAATGTTCGGGTAAACGACACTCAGACTCCTCATGAACTTTGGTATGGTAAGACTCCCACGGTGAAATACTTCAAAATTTTTGGAAGCAAGTGTTACATTAAAAGGATTGATGAAAATCTTGGCAAGTTTGAACCTAGAGCAGATGAAGGCATACTCCTTGGTTACTCTCCCCATAGCAAAGCATATAAGTGTTACAATAAAATACTTGGAAAAACTATTGAAATTATTGATGTAGTGATTGATGAAGAAGGAAATCCCTCTAGGCAGGAAAGATCTGAAGTTTTCGAAGATGATGAGGACTATCCCTCAACGTCAAATCAGATTCATGATGAAGAAACCCATGAGGCACCAGAAGAACAAATAAGAATAGAAGAAAAAACTCCATCTAGATACGTCCAGAAGAATCATCCAGAATCTCAAATTTTGGGGCAGAAAGAGGCAGGTGTACAAACAAGGAGAACCATTTCAGAAGCTTCAAGCTATCTAACATTGCTTTCCTCCACCGAACCACAGAATGTAAGAGAAGCATGCAAAGATGAATGCTAGGTCAAGGTAATGAATGAAGAACTTGAGCAGATTGAAAGGAATAACACTTGGGAGTTGGTTCCTAGACCAACAGATAAGAATGTCATAGGGACAAAGTGGATTTTCAAAATAAGTTGAATGAAAATGGAGATGTGGTTAGAAACAAGGCAAGACTTGTTTGTAAAGGATATGCGCAACAGGAAGGCATAGACTTTGAAGAAACCTTTGCTCCAGTGGCTAGACTTGAGGCTATAAGAATGTTCCTTGCTCTCTCTAGCTTTCAAAAGTTCAAAGTATTTCAGATGGACGTAAAATCTACCTTTCTGAATGGAGACTTGAATGAAGAAGTATACATTGAACAACTAGATGGGTTCATCCTTGGAAATGATCCAAATCTTGTATGCAGACTCAAAAAGGATCTCTATGGTCTAAAACAAGCTCCAAGGGCTTGGTATTTTCAGTTGGATGAGTACCTTCATCAACAAGGTTTTGCAAAAGGATCAACTGACAGCAATCTATATATAAAGGTTGACAATGAAAAGTTGCTAATACTTGTTGTGTATGTTGATGATATCATCTTTGGCAGCAATGAAGAAGACATGAGTCAAAATTTTGCCTTGGTAATGGAAAAGGAGTTTGAAATGTCCATGCTTGGTGAGCTCACATATTTTCTTGGTTTACAAGTCCAACAAAACAAAGACAACATTTTTCTATCACAAACCAAGTATCTCAAGCAGATCTTGAAGAAATATGGGATGGAGGATTCAAAACCAGTGTGTACTCCTATGGTTACAGGATGCAGTCTCAGTACAAATGATGAATCAGCAGTTGTACATCAACCTACCTATAGATCCATGGTTGGTAGTCTACTCTATCGAACAGGTACCCGACCAGACATTATGCATGCAGTAGGGATAGTTGGAAGGTTTTAGGCAAATCCAAAGGAAACTCATCTTCAGGCAGTCAAGAGAATTTTAAAATACCTTCAAGGGACTCAAAACTATGGTTTATGGTATCCTAGAGATACAGATATCGCACTTCATGCATATACAGATGTAGATTGGGCAGGTAGCGTGGCTGACAGGAAAAGCACTAGTGGTGGTGCATTCTTCATGGGTCCTAGATTAGTATCATGGTTTAGCAAGAAACACATTTCCATTGCCTTATCTACAGCTGAAGCAGAGTATGTAGTTGCTGCATCTTGTTGCACACAACTCCTTTGGATGATGCAAACATTGCAAGATCTTCAAATCACTTGTACTCCACCTATTTCCATTTTTTGTGATAATACAAGTGCAATCAGCATTTCAAAGAATCCTGTCATGCATTTAAAGACCAAGCACATACCTATCAAATACCATTTTCTTCGGGAATAGTGATTGACCAAAAGGTCAAGTTGGAGTATGTTCCCTCTAAGGAACAAGTTGCTGATATTCTCACCAAACCACTACCCAGGGAGACATTTGAATACCTCAAACAGAAGCTGGGAGTAGTTGATGCATCATCTTGCTGCTGAAACTTGTCTGTTTCATAGAAATGTGGTTGTACGTGAGTTGCATGAGGATGATCCACGTACATACGCTGGTTTATGCAGGTACAGTGGCGTATATGGTGGTTTGAAAGAAATCAGTGGGGACAAACTCTGGTTGAAGAGAGTCTGATATGGGTCTGACAAGAGACCATCTGGCACAGGTTCAGGGTGAGAAGATAATCTTTTAATAATGCATTGTTGGCATTACATTAGAAGCTCTTGGCCCAAATACACAAGTTGTTTTGGGTTCAGGTGGATCAGCTACAGAAGGGGTGCAGAAGAAGAACATGGTTTCTGATCTGAATTATGATGTTGCTGATATTTGTTATTGGTGACTTTCATAGTCTTGCTCTAAATTTTTTGTCTCTATGTCATGTATATCTTTTATTTTCAAGGTCATGTAACAGCCTATTTTGGTTTCCCCACTATCCCTAGGATGAATCATGTAATGTACTTGGTTGTCATATGTAAACTTCTGATGTATTCCCACTTGTTTGGGTGGATGATCCCCACTTGGTTGGGTGATGGATGTTTGTATAGAGTCTTTTGGTGATAGGAAGGTCTTCTATGATGTATAAGTCATGGTTCTTGAAGAACATCATTTTGTAGATCTTGCCTATAGTCAGGGGGAGCATGGTCAGCACAGTAGAGTAGAGATTCCAGCATATACTCAGTGGGAGCATAACCCTTTGCCCTTGATGACAAAGGGGGAGAATGACTTTAAGGTTGCCATGAAGTCCAAAGGGGGAGATTGTTGGCATTATGACATAGGTTTGGCGCTATGGCACAGGTGTGGCATAGGTGTTGTCCTTGATGGCAACTCACTCTAGTAACAGATCTCAGTTCAGGCTCTCAGAATGAAGGAAAAATACATATACACAGGTTCATTAATGTAAAGCCGTGTATACACGCAGGTTAGATGTTCCAAAGTCACGTATGTGTATGCATGCACATTCATGCATGGGAAGGCGCGTATATGTGGGAGAAGTTATTTTTGGTCCGTGGTATTTAGTCCTTGGTATTTGAACCTATGGTTTTGGACCATAGTATCTCATCAGATGTGTTGATCCCAAGTATTGGGTCCATGGTATTGGTTTGTTATGGTTTTGGACCATGGTATTGTGAAAGGCCTAAGACTATAAAAGAGGAAGGAGATCATTAGGCAAGGATCATCTGATGTATTGAATATCTGAAGATGTGCAAGTGATTGGTTTGGGTGGCTGGATCTGAATCAAGGAGGAACCTGAGCATTACAAGATAGATAAGTTCTATTGATGGGTCAAGATCTCAAGGCTTGAATAGCTATATCTTTTGTGATTTGATTTGTTATAATCAGCACATAATTAGATCTATAAATCTGATAATCTGAGTATAACTAAAGTTTGTTTAAGTGTAAAGGGTGAATTGTCTTTTATAGATCTATACCCAGGTTCAGCTCTGCAAAGGCATGTATACACGCAGGTTCAACAAGAGAAGAAAGCATATACGCTGGTTTACCTTGATTCAGCTGCGTATGTACGCAGGTTTAAATATAGTGAAGTAGCGTACATATCTTGAAATATGTTTCAGCTGCTTCTGTGGATTACTGCAGTATTCTGGGTTCAACATTGATGTCTGGTTACTAGTATTGTTTTCTGGTTACAACATTCTGAGAAGTTATTTGGTTGATTCAGTAGTTGTTTATGGAAAGGAGATTGGTTGATGCACATATACTTGATGTTTGTCTGATATTCATGGATCCAGTCTGAAAATTTATGAAAGGTGGTCCCTGGAAGTTGATGCACATATACTTTGTTTTTACTGTTCCTGGTTACTGTTTATATGACTCTGATGCACAGATTAATGATCAACATCTGTAGAATACATTAAATTATAAGTCTGCATGGTATATGCTGGTTTCCTTATCTGAAGTTGTGTATATACATGATTTTCTCTAACTTAAGTAGCGTATATGATCTGGGTGTGAAATAAAAAAATATTTGACTTAATAATACTGATTCACCCCCCCCCCCTCTCAGTATTATTTCCAACACAATGTGGATTGCCTTCGGCTATACATTCCACCATTACTAGACACATCTGACATTGCAGAACAACTCAAACCCATAGAGTTAAATCCAGATTGCATGGAACAAGCTGCAACTGATCGGATCGTGGACACATAGATCAAGCACACTCGCCAACAAAATATCCAACTGTATCGAGTTGTCAAAGCAGGCCAACTCCTTCACCAAGGCAAGTGGCTCACCAGGGACCAAGTTCAGCAGAAGTTTCCTCATCTCATGGAGGAACTCAACATAATGGGGACCATTGATTCCTAATAGGGGAGGAATGATCTAGGTGGATATTGGTGGCCACCGACCAATTCCACTTGGACCCCCACCATTGCTTATTTTAGTTTTTCAGTTTCCTTAATTGTAGCACAGTTTACTATTTTTAGTAGTTTTTCGGGTCCTAAACTTCCGGAGCTCTCTTGAGGCCCTAAATGACGTTTTTTTGGAAATCTACCACCAGCAGATTTTAGTATAAAATCTTCTTTTCTGTTGTAGTCCTCGGAGAAATCTTTCCAATGGGCTATCATGCATGTCAAATGGAGATAATATGACCAAGTCATGACCTGGGAAGTTGGCTGTCCAACTCACCCAATGGGGCCCATAAACTCTTGGTGTTACATCTCCTCGGGTTAGGGTTTTGGTTGTTTAGGGTTTGCTCCTATTGTTCAATAATAAAAAGGCCCTTGAGCCTCATTTTAGTTCAGTTCAGAGGCATGTAGCTGCCACATCTCTTCTCAGAGATAAGCTACCATCGCCCTAGTTGGTGTATTTCCATTTCTGTTTGTAAGCATATTTTAGTATTTTACATTAATGAAATGAAGTATTATTTTTGCTGCATCTCTGTGTTTATGGTTATCTCTATAATTGGTTGCATTCCTATTTAAGTCTGGATCATCCAAACATCAAGGTAGTGGCATAACCCACTTTTCACACAAGAGCATTTTAATCCAAGTATTCAAATATTTCAAATAATTACCTCGCGGTCCTTTGAAAAATCGCTGCTCTGCTTCACTGTAGCTGACTGAGGTATCGACCGCAAATTTTATCACAAATCCTCCTATGACTCGATCGAGCTAGTGATCGACAACACTTGCGATCTTATCTTTAGAAGCTTCCAGCCTATGCACTAGCGCCGGGTTCCACATTATTGGACCATTAAGCCTCCACCTTCCTTGGCTGTCTGCCAATTTAGCGATCCACTCATACAGTTCAATCAGGAAGGTGCAGAAGAAATTTCATGTATTTCTATGTATAGATACCTGTCCAACCACTGTTCTTTTGTCAGGCGTGATCTTTTGTTCTCTTGCGCCACAAATTCATGGATATTTCTATCCAACCACTTTTCAATTTATTTCTTTGTTGAATTCCAGTGATGTGACATCACACATCTCTTTATGTAGATCCCGTCCCAGCAACAGAACCATTTGTTGGATTAGTGGGTACTGACCTAGGTTCAGAGTCAGTTGCACCAAATAAATCCCTACACTACTGGCCCTTTCAGCATCAATCCGCAAAGCATGGAATGAAGTCTCACCCAAAGCAGTATGGGGGGATGTTGGAACCAATTTTCCACACCAAGAGATTAGTTTGATGTCGTTTTATGCCCTAAATCTGCCTTCACGCAGATCGATAAGCCTTAAAGGCTTATCGATGTAACTTCCTTGAATCAGCCTCTAGACCTCTACGAATGTCTACGGCTGGATTTTGCGAACCCTGAACATGCTAATCCGCTACTTACACACATCAAAGATTACTTTTAACCCAACAATTACTCAGATCAGCCTAAGTGTTCGATAACTTTAATATATAACAAGATAATATTCTCGTAAATAGTTAACATTAATTGTGTTCATATAACAATATAAATCATGCAAAGTCACGCATTAATACATTATTATTTCATAAACCCATCACAACATAAAGCACATTCATATAAAACAGAAGTAAAGATATAAACATAGGCATTTCTGCAACAATATTCTTTATTAATATTCAGTTTAGCTTACAAACTAAAAACTTCCCTCCGCACTCAGCTGCGGACTCTATTCTAGGTCTCTACGCACACAGCTGCAGAGCCTTCCTTCTACTCTAAGACTTCTATGATCTTCCTTCTACCGACCCATTATAATCGTCTTCATCTTCTCTTAGTTTTCTTAGACATCCTTAGACACACCTATTTATACGTCAATCCCATGGTCTGCGGACCATGGGTAGATCCTCAAAAAGCCGACTTAACTTACATAAAGAAGGGTAAAACCCTTTATGACTCTTTAACTATCTATGCACTCTGCAACCACAATTTGCAAAGAATTTACATTTTGTACATCAAAACTTGGGCTTTTGCCCCAAAATTGACCCAAGGGACCCCATCCCAATAGGTAGGTATTTTGTCCATATGTTGATTTTTCTAAGGAAAGCATAAATGTTTTTCTCATTGTTGTTTCTAGATCAACCCACTAGATCTAGGGAGTTCAATTCTATCAGCAGAAGAGAGTTTTCCATATAACAACTTGAACTAGATGTTCCTATAGTGGTTTCCTTTTCCTAGTCATTTTATACCCTTCAATTCAACTCAATTTGACTTGTTTAGAAAACAATCATTCTTAGGAAAGTCTTATTCTGAGCATTGTAGGGGTTTTTTCACCTTTTGAACAAAATTAGCCCCAACACATTCCCTGGTCTGAGATAGAGAAATCCAGTGCACCCATCCCTCTCTGTGAGTGCGATGACTCACACTAGTTGTTGTGTATAGCCTGTGATGGTCCCTGGAGGATGCAAAATTTACATTTTACTGATTTTCTCTTAGTTTTTATTTGATCCAGTGGATTTTCCTAAGTCTCTAAATTAGTCACTGTCTTTGTAAATCCACCAGTGTGTTTACATTTGGGTTTGATTGCCTTTTGATGAGAGTTTGTTTGATTTGTATTTCTTCTTATAAATTAGGGTTTTTGAACACTTGGCTTGATTGTTGATTGGATAAAAAAACATTTTCATATTTTAGTTCGAGCCTATGTGAGTTATTTTGATCAATGATCTAGCTACATTTCATTTTCATTACATTTGAAATTGAAATGAAAAGAAAAGAAAAATATCCATTTCTTGCATTTCATTTAGGGATTTGAATTGAAATGGAATAGTCAATTTGAAAGATATGATTAGGAAGCTATCGTTTGTTGCATATGGGATTGTTGCATCATTGTTTATTTCTTCTTTCCTATAGATAGATCTTCATTCAAACAAAATAATTTTTTTCATCATGCTAGTTGCATTATAGGAACTTTAGGTGAATCTATACTGTGAGCCTTGAAATTGAAACTTAATTGAAGGTCAACTTTAAAATTTATTCAATTAACCTAAGGACTATTTGGAACATTAACGACACATAGTGGTATATGCTAGAGACATGTTCTAGCGTCATTAAATGTAGGATTTGTTATTACTTGTCTGCATTACATTTTGAGGGTAGTCGATATTCCACATATGTAATTATATATGATCATTATCCACATACCCTTGGGTATATTGGATGGCACTCCATGTATGAAAAGTATATCAAAATACTTCTTATCGTACAAGATGTATTAGAAAACACGACTACGGACTGCACTTCCACGTACCTCAAGGTATATTTTGAAGTCCCCATTAGGTTTTTATCCTTCCATAGGTAACCAAGTCAGCCAGCTTGTTTACTATGATACACTTAACACAACATTCAGGGAGATTTATGCACGTACTAAAAATGGTATATTGTAGTTCACAGTGACTTGGTAAACCATTTTTCCTAGTTACCCTTGTTTTGTTTTATTTGTGTTTTTAATTTCTAAAATTAATTAATTCATCATGGAAGAACACCTTGAAAAACCCCATTGTTCACGTAGAATGCAAAAATTGTCTCCTTTACCTCTCGGAGTAACATGTGGACATCGTAAGAATAAGAAAATGCAAACTAAAAAATCTAATACTTCTGAAGCTACCCCTTCCGGATCCACATCTAATGTTAGTGAACCAGAAACATTGCTTCCCATAAGTACCGAACCCAAAATTACATCCTTACTGACTAGTGAGTCCAAAGAAGTTGAAACTAAAGCCATTGAAACATTAGAACCTGAAGTCATTGAACCTAAATTTGTAGATTTAGACACTTTATAACCTAAGGTTATACAACCTAAGGAACCGGTACAAATAACTGAATCAACTAGTTCAGGAACTCATTCTTCTCTTCCTCTATATTCATCTCAACCACAAACTATATATTTCAGTCTTGACGGAGAACAACTTCCACCCAGCATTTTGAGTATTGAGGACATTACTGAAGAAGGTTTTCGACCTTCAACTCCCATTCATTTAAGAGGGACCCCTCTTTACCAAGCTCATCCTTTTCTTACCCTTCATACTCAAACACAAGATCCTTTACATAGAACTCCTTGTGTTAATTCACCTTCGAACTTTTCTCAAAAAACTCATTTGAGAGGTTTAACCATGATTACGTCAACGATAGTCTGTCAACGTGTGCCTACTATCATGAATGAAATGACTGAAGTTGTAACAACTTCTATGTTTGTAACTTCACCAAAAAATAATTTGTATGGTAGTCTGCCAGTACCATCTAGATACTATTCTATGTTTGGAACCTTTTATGGTGTGTTGATTAGTTCATGGACTTCTCCTTTATCATATTAATCTAGAATACTATCTGGTCCCTCCCTAATGAGAAATTCACAAAATATCCAACCTATTATGCCCCAATATGCTTTGAGCAACAATATGGTGTTTCTCTGAGTCGATTAGGACATCCACAACAACCCACTCCATCCTATGTTGGGTACCCTCCTCTTGGGGGGAACTTGACTCCATATACGGCTTATACTATGGAAGGGAGGAAACATGTTGTTGGAATTCTCCCATATGATGATAAAATGCTACAAGTTGGTGATCTGTCCTATTCAAGTCCTCTCCTTATGGGTCTATTTCAAAGAATGGTTGATACTCCTTGGAACCCTACATTACCCGTTCAACCTAATTTGGCTTTAACTCAAATCCTAACTTCACAACCTATTTCAGCTATGCCCTAGGTTCCTACTTGTCAGTCTATCCAATCTACACTTAAACTTGCCCTAGTTACACCACAAGTGAGTCAACCTATCCATGTTGTATCTTAAATTAAAACTACTTCAATGGTATCTGATTTTTCTCAAATCCTATCTACCCACCCTCTTTAAGGTGTGCTACAAACTCCACCTCTTAGCTAGTTTATACCTTAGATGCAAGTGAACCAACCTAGGCATAACATGCCATAGATACCAACTAGTCAACCCAATATTGTAATGATGAAAATTCCATCTGGGAAACCATTTCAAGGCATACCAAAAATTCCTTATCAAGGCCAATAGATTAAAAATCATCCTTTCCAATCTTACCAAGGTTTTCATGGCATTTGACAACCTAGTTATGGTTATATTGGTTATCAAAATCCTCCTTATTCTGGAATGAAAATTCCATCATATCCAGGATATCCACCACCACCGATTAACCTTTATCTAAAAGTTCAACCTCCAAAAATAAACTTTAACATATAATTTCCATTAATTTCAACACTTGAGTTACTATATTTATCCCAACTAACGAGAATGATCCAATTCAACATTCTCCTTGGTGGCCTGCTATTCCTGCAAAATTGTTGAGTGACATTTCGAAATTTAATGGAAACCTTGGAGAAGATCCATCGAATCACGTTATGAATTATCATTTATGGTTTTCATCCAACTCCTTAACTGATGATTCCATTAAGTTATTGCTTTTACAAAGAACTCTTACTTGTTCAACAACTAAGTGGTATGTTGAATTACCCAGAACTTCATTCAACAACTTTAATGCCTTAGCAACCATGTTTCTAACCCATTTCCAATTACCTATTCATTACAAAAATGGAACTAATATTTTTACCTCATTAAAGGAATCTAACTCCACCCATATATATGATCATATACATGATTGGAGGTGTCAATGTCGATTTGTCAAAACTTACATTCTCGACCAGTTATTAGAAAAATGTTTTATCAAATCTTTGCTTCCATATATAACTGAAGACATTGCCAAAGGCAGAGTTGTTATTGAAGATAAAGTCATTACTTGTGCTCAATATTTAGATTTGATTTATACCCAATATGGCACACTCTATGACAAGATACCCAATGCTCACTGACCTCAACATATTATTCCACCTGCTCCCTCGAAGGAATCACACTTTTTTTTATTGTGTGGTCAGTTTTGTTGGTCAATAGTTAGTGAGAAAATATCATAACCAAACTAATTTGAAATATGCTCCAACTGTGATTGATCAAAGCCCCTCCAATCCTACTCCTGTGGGTACTTCAAAGATAAAAATTGTTCAATATAGTAAAGGAAAATCTTTCCAACCTGGAAGTAATAAAAAGGGTAAAGGAAAGAATAAACAAGAGAAACATCCATAGGAAAAAAAAAAGAATCAATCTCCTGATGAGAAGAAAAGAACTTGTTACCCATGCCTTATTTGTAACGATGAACATTTTACTAGGGACTGTAGCCATCATGCATAAATCAATAGATTTTTGAAAGCTACATCCATTTCACTTGTCATTTTAATAGATTCTTTTACAAATCAAGAGACAAATATGGTTGCAAAAAAACCATCTTTCTCTTCCCAGGTAATGACGTTAACTGCTACCAAAAATAAGGATGATGTCTTGGTAGCTACAAGGAATAAGGACTATGGAAAATTTAATCCTTTGACTAGAAATACTGATGATCAACCTTCCAGTTCTACTCAACCTACTTCTAATCCTCTTCAAATAGAGAAATTAGTTGTTGAATTGACTATCAAACCTCCTAAAGGAATGATTCTTAATTCAACATTTAATCCTTGTGTGAGGGTTGCACAAAATTACAACATAGTTTCAGATTTAGCTCAGACTCCAACTATGTGAGCTCTCAAGGTGTTGCAGAATTGTCCTGCCCAAAATAAATATCTACTAGCATCAATTGGAGGAGTAGATCCTTTAGGTTCGAATCTTGTTGTTTTTAATCACGATAACCATACTCCTAAACTTTTTCCCCAACTGGAATTCATGATTCAAGTTGTCGTTATAAGTAAAACTATCCACTACATGATCGTAGATGAAGGTGCCTCAACTTTCATCATGACAATTTCATCTTAGAGAGCCATTGGTTCTCCATAGATTAATCAGTAACTGACAACTCTTAAGGCTTTTGATGGAAGAGGATTTAAATCTTACAGGATCCTAGATTCATTTCAAGTAGAATTAGTTGGAAAAATAGTCTCGATAGAGTTTGAAGTCGTTGATGGACCTTTATAGTATAAAATTTTACTGGGTAAAACATGGTTTCATTCCATGGAAGTTGTAGTTTCAACCTATTTTAGGATGATTTCTTTCCCTCACTAGAGGGGCATCTTCACCATAGATTAGCTTTCCTTTTTTTCCACTAATTCTCAAACTAGTGGGAGTGTTCCACTTGTGGGTGAATCCCTACACCCTTATCAACATGTTGGGATAGGATTTCTTAAATATTCATCCTTAATGGAAAATTTTATGCTCCCTCCTCCTAACATTCCTAATATGGTTGCCTCTATCAATATGATTTCGTATTGTACTATTCCTTCTGATCCCTAGGTCGTACTTGATAGCTCTAGCATTGACTCATTTGGTGACTGTATGTCACTCAGTCTCATCGATTTAGAGTATGAAGCTATTTACCTAGTTTATTTGGCAAATTATGATTTTGATACCTAAGTAAATTGGGTTTATCATTCACAAGATTCAATTTTGAATTTAGACCCTTTTGACGACATATTTTCCACCAAAAAAAGCATCATGGAGATCATGATGTTAGACAAAACTCCATGGGATGATAATCATCATCAATCCTCATTGCCTGAAATTCTTGACAATAATATTGAAGAATTTTATTCACCCAATGTTACTAAGACACTTCAGGTATCTATCTATATTCATGAGGTGAAATCTGAGAAGAATTTAGCAAATATTAATTATGTGGAAACTTGTCCTGTGCTTGTACCTACTGTTGAAAATGAGCCTTACATTGTTTGCTCAACATCTTTTGACCTAGATCTAGTAGGTGATATGGTGAATCATTTATTGGGGGCATTGGATCCTGATATTTCCATTGGATCTCTTGATATGTATCCCTTCCAGAGTGTTGTTCTCCCATCTAATGAGAACCTTTTTGAAGCTATGGCCTCTCGAGGTCATGATCAAGGTTTCCAAAGCATAGTTCATTTTATTGTGTCAAGTTCGTTTAAAAATGAAACAAGGTTTTTGGAGTAGAGTTCCTTTTCTTGTGTCAAGCTCATTAAAAAATGAAACAAATCCCCCTCCAATTCGAGTCTTTGATTAGATCTCGTAAATCTTGATTTGAGTCTTTCACTTGACCTCGTAAATGAACCTTCATTATATCCACCTATTAGTAACCAGTAGTCTACTTAGGTGAATGAAATGAATCTTGGGGGCTGTGTGCCTAGAATTGAATCATTATGTTGGGGACATGTAACTTATCTCAAGTATAGTTTTTCCTTGTTTCAAGCTTATGTAAAAATTAAACCATATTCAAGTACTCTCAAGCATACTTTTTTCCTTTGTTTCAAGCTTCTATAAGAAAATGAATCCTATTCCATACTTTACATCTCATATTTCCATTTTTATCAGTCTATTTTTGCAAGATGAGCCTTGGTTTTCTCATTCCATCGTCACAATCTGCTTGGCTAATTATTCACTTTCACTTGTTGTTTCAACCTTTCCTGAGGAACCGTTGTGATGAGTGGTATTATTATATTTCCTCTTAACCTCTACATGTTTTGATCAGTTCCGTCATGACCAAAACCAATTGCTACCCTTTACATCACTTTTTCCTCCAGGAGGAGGCTTCTTTTAGCTCTTTTTATACTCCCAAAAAATGAAAAGATTTTCGAGCACTTGTCTTTTTGAACTCGTTAAAGTAAATGAAAATACATCTACCCAGTATAAGTTTAATCCTTTTCTGGACTGGGATGCGCTATTTAAGAAAAATGAATACTTTAGTTAAACATGGATAAAAGGTTCTCTTGAGTATCATTTTATGCCTTTTCATACTCAAGAGACTAAATTTACGAAAGGGAACATTTGGAGTTTTCTTTTTCACCTCTTTTTCAAAATATATAAACATGAAAAATAAGTCGAGTTACACCTTCAATGGACTCATAAAACTATTAAAAAAAGTTGGAATTATCAAGCACTATGGGACCAACCCACACCTTCTCAGGGTTTGTTAAAAATACTTAGAGGGATTCATCCAAAGGATGAAATTATAGATCAAGCATATTTTATCCTCCTCAAACTTATCAAAAATAAAGATGTACTAGCCAGAAATAGTTGAGAAATTGGGAAAACAGGGGATTTTACCTATGAATGGCAGCAAGTCACTCTTGAACATTACACTCTTTCCCTTCGTCTCCATGACTCTTTTGGATTAGGATATTTGCTTGCCTCTTTGGTTAATCATACCTTATTTAAAAAGCCTCCATAATTCATTTTGAATCAATGTTTCCAACTCCATTAAGTGTCACCAATATATTCAAGAGAATTTCCTTAGTTGACATCTTCTATAATACCTTAAGCCTTCTTTCATGGTTGTTGCTCCAGAACTAGTTTTTGATCATCATTACATTTTGTCTCAAATCTTGATTCTTGTTTCGTGTTGTTGATGGGGGATACATCAAGGCCCTCCCGCGATGGGTCACCTCCTATCGACATCAACACATTATCCAGGAAGTTGAATTAGAAACTCCCTTTAGTGCCTTGGAGGTTACATACTTCAATAGAAAGTTTCTTGGATTTTGGCGATAGGTTCTCATCATTGGCCTTTGATCGAAATATTTTGTGTGGTGTTTGACTTTGGCTCATTCATTCACACTACATAGATTTTACCATAGTACCTTGATGGCCATTATCGTTATCAGTGGTTCCTCTCGCATCTGTTAATGACTTAAATCATTGGATGGTAATCAAATGGTGTCTACCTTGTTTGACACCATCTCATTTATTCACATTGTTAGACTTGTAGTGACGAGGTAGAAGACCCAAAATCTAGTTTCATCCATCCAGGTTGTGATTTTGAGATTCATACAAGATCACAAAGTATGATGGCTATAATCATTTAGAAATTCATCCAAGCATGGATCCACCATCTATCTTTAGTGGAGGTGACTTTGATTATTGTATATGTAAAATTCCTTATATGTCGAGTATCAGTGTGCCTACCTTAGCAATTTTATCATGATGATAATATGTATTGTAACTGATGGTAATATCAACTATCTATTCTTGTTTTGAACTTGTCACATAGTAAAGAACATCAGTCCTCATCCGCTGCTTCTAAATTTATACTTTAGGGGGGAATCTGTTACAGGTAATTTTGTCATATTCACTCAACTGGCCTGCAAATTGGATCAATCAACATCCTTGACACCTTTCAATTATCCATTTGCAAAGGCTTAAGTATTATCTCTCCAAAAAGTCGAAGAATTCTGGGTTTAACAACTTAAGAACCTATTTCTAGCTGCAATGCACTCTTCCTTTTAGCAAAATGCACTGATTGCATGTTGCATAACTGAGCAAATTAACTGACCAATGCATGTTTCCTTCTCTGTAGGTGCGATGGTTCTAGAATTTTGGGAAAAATAAAAAATAATTTAGAATCTTCTCTTTTCAGAAGCTTCCAAGGTGGTTTTAACCATTTGCTATTGATTGAGCTCTTAAATTTCTATCCTAGAGGTCTTATCTCTTATCCCTAGAGATAATATTCCCTCATATGTGGATCTAAGTCCTAGATTGGTAAAACCTAAACTAACCTATTTACCCTATAAATTCACTGCCTCCCATAAAGTTTGGGTTGGATGTTGGAGACTCTTAGCTATGCCCTGATGCTTTTTCTTTTTACCTAAGGATCGATTACTACCCTTGAGTTGAGACTAAAGGATTGCTTTGTGGCTGAGGAAGGACAAGTTTGGTGGGAGACATCTACATAGTCAAGATCTGTAAAAGGGTTGTAATCTTCTCCTACATTTCATTAATATAAAAAAAAAAATGTTTTCCTATACTTATGTCTATTTGATGCATATTTATTTCAATGCCTTCTTGACTCATTAATTAGATATATTAGTTTATTCTATTTACATCTCGTAATTCTTGTTCTTGTTATAATTGTTTTGTAGGTTCCATTTATAGCATTTGGAGTTGGAGCCAAAGTTCAAAAGCAGGGAGAAGAGAAGGACTTGCATTGGAATCCAGGTAGGTCTTTTCTCCATATACAAATTTCTCTAAGGAAAGCATACATTTTTTTGTCACTGTTGTTTCTAGATTAATCCACTAGAATTAGCGAGTTCACTTCTGTCCACATAACAGAATTTTCCATATAAAAAAGATGATTGTGCAGTCCTAAAGGTAGTGCTTATGAAGTCTCTGGTGATAGTGATTGCATAGTTCTTAGAGATAGACATTGTGCAATCCCTATGGATAGTCAATGCACAACATTATTTGGCAGTCTCTCTCACCCTTAGTGAAAATGTATCATCATCCCAGTGAGTTTTCTAAAATGTGACTTTTGCATGATTTTACTTTCATAAGTGTTTCTTTCACTTTTGCCACTGTCATTTTTACTTGATTTCACTTTATCAAATGTTTCTTTTTATTTTGATGCGCTTTGGCATGTTTCACTTTCACTTTCTTTATCTTTTCCAAGTGTCATTTTCACTTTTTCCTTACAGTTGCAAGTGTCGCTTTTAACTGTTTGCACTCCTACAGGTGTTGCATCTTAGTGAGTCACTAGAGGAAGCTTAAGTGCACTCTTCTAGAATAGTTTGTCATGTATATCATAAGAATATGTTCTAGACACATCCCCATAACTTAGCGCACTTTCTAGTTGCAGTTGATGCTTATGTCATAACTTGTATTCTAAGTGTCATAAAGTTATGTTTCCATTGTCACACTTAGAAATAAGTGTTACTTTGTTGTTGTTTCAAAGTATGCATATTTATTTTGAGTATTGTGCATTCCTTGTCTTGTGTTTGATGGCATTCATGTGTGAGATCTTGTTTTGGAGTCCGTTTGCATGTCTTGTTCTCTCTTGTGTAATTGATCCTACAGTTAGTCATTTTTAGAGATTTCACTGTCTTTGAAACTTGCTAACCTTTATCCCTCTTGGAACTATGCACTTCACGGTCCTAGAGGACAGTCTCCCTCAACTGTACATTGAGAAACCTTGAAGTCTAAACCATCACTTTGGTTTATTAGCCCTTTCAACTATGCAGTTCACGATTCCTTCCACCCTAGATTGTGCTTTGCACAATTGTATTGGATAGTGTAGCCTCCATGTGCCACTAAATTTCCTAACTATGTAGTCTCCTAAGCCTCCACTTCAGCTAATGTGTATTTCATAGTTAGAGTGTCTAACCTTGCCTACTTGTATCACTAACTTGCCCAATTGTGTAGTTCCTTCATCTGGTGAGTCTCCTACTATGCATTGTACAATTATAGTGAGTATTAGGTCACCTCTAAGTCAATGAAACCCTCAACTACATAATTCACTAATCTTGTCCCTCATTCATTTCACATTTTCCAATTACATTGGCCAGTATTTCCACTCCTACTCACTGAAACCTCTCACTTCGTAATCCCTTGGATTGTCTTTCCTTTTACTATGCATTACATAGACCAATATATAGTGAGGTAATCCCTCATCCCTTGTGATGCATAACTGTGCAATTTTCAACCTCTTTCTCTCAAAACCCTTCTGTGTTGCCTCATCACAGTCAACATATTCCATGAGCAAGAAAAGGTAGAATAGGTGGTTTTTAGACTAATGCTGGCTTGCCATGAGTGGAATTCATCTGCAGGTGTTATCATTTCAACATGGAAAGGCTATCCTCAAGGGAGGTCATCAAGGAGAGGCTACAAGAAAGCATTAGTAAAAAGGAGTAGAAGAAAGAACTGTCATGTAAGACATGAAGCAATTTTGGACCAAGACAAAGACAAGACGACTCATGCTAACATGGAAGGTTTCGACACTCATGTAGACCCTTTGGAGGGTGAAGATGAAGTACAAGAAAAGATCTATCATGAAGAAGTCAAAGTCATAACAACAAAGAGAAGAGATTGGCGTTGATACAATGAAGTCTTATGTCACCATCACCAAGTCATGGCTTCTCAAAGTGTTATCACAAGAGTCATATGTGTTGATGTATTTTTCCACATCATTTGTGGAATGTAATTATTGTAATTTAAAAAAGAGAAAATGTAAAATGTGTGGAAGATCAAGGGTGCCACATGGAATGTGAAAGTCAATGGAAAGTTCTAGAATCATTAGAAGTTCAAAGGTAATATAGGAATTTGAAAAGTCATAGTAGAAGTGCAAGACTCATGAGGGAGGTCAAGAGTGACATGGGAGGTGAAAAATAACCCCATTTGTTATAAATACACCCTCATTGATCAAGAGAGAGACTTTGGACTTTTTACCTTGGCTTTAGTTTGGAATAGGAGAGAATACCTTTCTTTGGAGGAGTAAGCGGTGACTCAATGTTTCACTATTGGGGCAAGTGTGGAAGCACTGTAATTGTATATCTAGGGACTTTCACTTAATATATAAAGCTCTTTGAGTTGGCACACTTTCATGCATATGTTGTGAATGACTGTAAGACTATTCTTTCATTGTTTGTGGTGTATGTTTATGTTAACACATACTAATGAAAATGAACTATTTTGTTGGCTTTGGTATGCATGTTAATGAATGTGCATTGTTACTTAATTTTATTATAATTTTTATCTCATGAGCTAATTTGTAGGTTAATCAATGATTATTTCAAGCTCTTGTGTGTCTCTTTTAGGATAGTACTCCTTTTCTTCTATAGTCTCACTCTTTCCTTTCCCTTCTGTGAAAGTACCATATATGCATTGCAATTGTATGCCTTACTGTGTCAACTAATTTCTTGTTTCAAATATTTTTTTCATAATCACTTATGTTAATAATTATAGCCAAGGAAAATTCCTAAGGATAATGGCACATTACAAAAATTTTTAGGTAAAAAATGGGCATGTAAACAAGAATGTACAACCAAAATCAACTTTATAAGAACCAACAAGATTCAAGATGATGATGTAAACCATGGGGGATGATTCACCATTTTTGGAGTAAAAAGGTTAAATGATAAAACAATAAAATAAAAAACTACTTTTTCAACTCGTATTTTCAACTTATCTCCTCGTAGTTTTACATAAAGTTCGAGCAAGAGCACTAGTTGCATTAAAGAAATTTTGAGGTAAAAAATGGGCCTAAAAACCAAAATGTACAAAAAAATTAAATTGTATAAGAACCAATACTAAAGATGATGATGTCAACCATGGGGAATGATTCACCATTTTTGGAGTAAAAAAGTAAAAATATTAGAAAATTTTTAAAAAATAAAAAACTATTTTTTCAACACATATTTTTAACTTATAACCTTATGTTTTTACTCAAATTTTGAGAAGGATCACTTGTTGGATGCATAATTTAATTCCTCATCCAACGACTGCTGACACTTGAAATTTGAGTAAAATCTTAGGGAGATAAGTTTAAAATATGAGTTGAAAAAGTAGTTTTTTTCTTTTCTTCTTCTAAAATTTGATGATGTAATCTAATCTTATTTTATTATTTCCACTATTATTTTATAATATTACTTAGGAAACCTATTTTATACCTCAAAATTTCTATAACGGATGTGGAATTTATTTCCTCATCCAAGGAGTACCCGTGTACATACTTTTGATGGACCCTACAACACGAAAAATGAGAAATACATGAAAAATCATGATTGCAATCATCATTTTTCATGTATTTCTCATTTTTTGTGTTGCAAGGTCCATCGAAATTATGAAACATGGGTAATATTGGGATGAGGAATTAAATTGTGCATCCAATGAGTGCTTCCGCTCAAAATTTGAGTAAAATTGTGGGGATATAAGTTGAAAATATGAGTTCAAAAAAGTAGATATTCTTTTTTTTCCCTTCAAAATTTGATAAGGTAATTCAATATTATTTTATTATTTCCACTATTATTTTATAATATTCCTTAGGAGGCCCATTTTATACCTCAAAATTTCTCTAATGACCAGCGTTTTTCCCCAGTTGGGGATCCTACTCCAAATGATGTGAGGTCTAGTTGGGACTTCATACTAGGGAGACCCCCTTAGTTGATAGATTTTCGGCACCATCAAAAGGTGGTATATAATAATTATCATGAAGAAACTAATATGACACCATATGACGTGGTGTATTGATAGCTGCCACCTTCACCAACTTCTTTTCTTCTAGGATCTTCCAAAGTGTAGGTAATTGATAAACTGCTTTAGAAGAGTCGACACTGTTACTCTTTTGAAGGATAATCTCCATCAAGCACAAAACCGAATGAAGAAATAAGCTAAACAACATAGCTTAGAAAGGTAGTTTCGTGTGGGTAACCAAGTTTTTCTTAACCTTATAAGTATACATATCTCAAAGAAAAGGTCTTCCAAAAATTAGCTCCAAAATTCTATGGGCCTTATCAGGTTATTCAGTGTATTGGTTCCATCACCTATAAACTAGAACTTCTAGCCACCTCAAAAATCCACCCTATCTTCCATGTCTCTTGCCTGAATTGGACGAGGAAGGTTATATTTATCTCCAACTAGAACAAGTCTTGGATTCATGGGAACATCATCTTCATGGCCACACTATCAAGGAAGACCTCATTGTTGGCTTGTTGGGGCCTGACCTAGGTTCGGATTTAATTAGCCAAATAAATCCCGGTACTACTGTCCCTTTCGGCAACAGTCCGCGGAGCGCAAAATAAGGACTCACCCGAAGCAGTATGGGAGGATGTTGGAACCAGGCTTCTACACCCTTGAGATGTCTGAGGGGTTGATTTAGTCCAACCATGAGTATCTTCACGCAAGTCACTTCGCACGCTTTCTTGACCTGCGAGGCCTTCGTGCCCTTGTCATACTTGACCTCGCGCAGCCCTAACCAGGGACTGTGGGTCTTTCGCTTTGCCAGAGCAGCGATCTGCACTACTTCTATAAGTCACACTGGGGTTCTTATTTATCTTCTTATAACAATTAGTTATCTTCACGTACACAGATGCCTTATATTATATTTACTTGTTTAGCACATTCATATAAGTTCGTGTAGCAAAATAATAGTAAACTTATACCCAATATACTTCAATGCATAAAAAAGAAAATGATACACATGAATATGGTAAAACTTCTCTTTATTAATGCTTCAACTGGTTACAGACTCAACCTGCCTTATGCACTTAGCTGCAAGGGTTCGCGCACTTAGCTGCGGACTACTAGGCCTTTGCGCACTCAGCTGCAGAGCCTTCTCCTACTCTACGACCCAAAGACACGACTTACACTTCGACTCAATGCTTCATTGACTCCTTGGATTCATTGATCCCTCCTTTATTTCTACACTTAGAGCCTCGCTCTTATTTATACAATGCCATGGTCCACGGACCATGGGTAGATCTTTCAAACCAACATTATATTACAAAAACAAGGGTGGACAACCCTATGAATCTATTATGACTTCGCACTCCACACCCATAATTCGCGGAGTATTTACAATGGAATTAGTCAAAACTTGGGCTTTAAGCCCCAAAACATGCCTTGGGGGCATCCCACGCCCAAAAGGCCCCTAACACAAACATTCTGACTCGCCCTTGAGTCACTCTATCGGTGAAAAGATCTTTGCATGTAGACCTCCCAACTCTGCTTGGACGACTGCAAGGTCGGCAACGCACTAAGAGGTTGCTTGCTGAATCTCCTGTACTCATTGTTCCGAGACCACGGTGTCGAAACTGCTTCCCTGGATCTGTTCCTGTGTCCCATGCATCTGTTTATAGTCCTGCACCTTCTTTCAGCTGCTTGGAGTGCGAAGACTATGCTTCTGTTGGCTAGTCAGATAGTCGGGCCACCCATGTATGGCTTCAATCAACTGCCATTCATTTTTCCTAGGAAAGGTTCTCCATTTAGCTTTACTAGTTGCACCGCACCTCCATTTAAGACCTCCTTAACAACATATGGTCCCAGCCAATTCATTCTAAATTTTCCCAGGAATTTATCGAACTTACTGTCATATAGTAACACCAGGTCGTTTACCTTGAAGGTGCGCAACTTAATATGTCGATCGTGCTAGGCCTTTTCGCACTACTTTTGCACCTGCTAATGGAATCCAGCCAAAAACCGTTCCTCTTCAAGTTCCTCCAACTGTGCGAGCCTCTCTTCTAGGGCTCCGTGGTTCGTCATACCTGTGAGCACTGCTATGCGCAGACTAGGCACAATATACTCCATTGGCATTACGGCTTCCACTCCATAGACCAACTGGAAAGGTGTCTGTCCTGTCAGTTTCTTGCAAGTTGTCCTATAAGCCCACAATACTACAAGTACTCGCAAGTCCCAATCACTTCGCTACATGTTTCATACTTTAGTAAATGCAATATCCAGTATTTTGTTAAATGGTTCTACTACCCCATTGCCTTCTGGGTGATACAGTGTGCTTTTCTAATGATAAACTTGAAACTCTTCTATTAGAGCACTGATTGTTTCGTTCAGGAAATGTGTACCGCGATCACTCATCAAGATTTTCGGACAACCAAATCGTGTCAATATGTGTTAAAAAAGAAACATCGTGGCCATGGCGACTGTGCAATCTTTTACCGAATGTGCTTCTGCCCAACGAGTCAGGTACTCTATCGCAGTGATAATGTATCATGAACCCATATTTCCCTGAGGTTTGATAGGTCCTACAAAGTCGATTGCCCACTTTTCAAAGGGCTGCAATGTTATTTTCAGATTCAAAGGCATCTCATCGCTCCACGATGATTCACCTATTCTTTGACATACATCACAGGCCTTGCAGTGTGCTTTTGAATCCTGATGAAGGGTTGGCCACCACAACCCGGCGCAGAGAATCTTTTGTGCGGTCGCTTGCCCTGCATAATTCCCTCCCGCAGCGCCCCCATGCACCTCCTCGAGGATATGACTTCGTTCAAATTTAGGTACATGCCTTCACAGTATCTCATCATTGCCCATCTTATATAGGTGCCCTGTGATGATAGAAAAATTTGTCGTGCGCACCACCAGTTCCTTCTTCTACTGGATGGAGTATTCTTTCAGTGTAGTTCTAGTCATCAGAAAGTGGATTATGTCTTCAAAATGTCCATCCGCTACACGCACAACAAAGAGTTGTGCATCAGGTAGTCCTTCCTCCAGACTAGTAGGTTCCTCTCCTGTCTCAATGCATGACAGGTGATCCAGTCCCACATTCAGGTGCCCAAGCTTCACAACGACCTCAAAATCATATTCTTGGAACAATAGAAGCCACCTGCATATTCCCCCCCAACACAGGCTTATTGACCAAGTATTTTAGCATGGAATGATCTGTACACATATTGAAGTGTCCCTCTAACAAATAGTGCCGACATTTTTGGAGCGAGTATACCATAGCCAATCCCTCACGTTCATTTGTGGAATAGTTCTTTTCTACTTTAGAAAACCTGCGACTCGTAAACGCGATAGGGTGATCCAAGCCCTCTCCACTATCTTGTGTTAGTACCGCTCCCAGTGCTATGCATGACACGTCAACATGGACATGAAACTCCTTGTCCCATTTCGGGAAGACCAGAATCAGCGCAGAGGCCATTTTTTCTTTTAGTACATCCAGGTTTTTCTTGCAGTCATCATTCTAGTAGAATGTGACATGTTTTTTCAACAATGTCTCCATCAGCGCAGTGATCTGGATAGCTTTTCATGAACTTCCTGTAGTACCCTGTATGTCCCAGGGTAGCGCGCAACTATTTGGCACTTCACAGTGCTTCCAAATTCAGAATCATCGCAATTTCCGTGGGGTCTACCATCAATCCCTGTTTGCAAACCACATGTCCCAATAGGTTCCCAAAGGGAATGAGGAACGTACACTTCTTGAATTTCAATGTGATTTGGTGTCTTCGACAGGTATCCAACATCAAGTGTAAGCTCGCTACATGGTGCTTAACCAATCCAAATACAGTCCAATCATCCAAATAAAACTCCAGGAACTTGTGGATATATTTCTTATATGTTGCAACAACTATGCGCGAAAATATGGTCGGCGTGTTGTTCAATCCAAATGGCTTAACATTGTATTTGAAGCAACCCAATTCAGTCACGAAGGTTGTCTTACTGCTATCTTCCGATGCGATTTTGATCCAGTGGTATCCTGAGAATCTGTCAGTGAAAGAATATGCTTCCTGCCCACCGACACTTTCCAATACTTCATCTGTGAATGGAGTTGGGAATGGGTCATGCACACATGCGTCATTTAATTTTTTGAGGTCCACATATATTCTTATCTCGCCCTTCTCCTTCTTTTCCTGCACTACCATAGGGCTTACCCAATCGGATTCTTCCATTGGCTCAATGATTCTAGTTGTGAGCATCTTGTCTAGTTTTATACAAACCTTCTCCTTGTACTTTGGATTCAAGCAGTAAGGTCTCTGTTTAACTGGCTTCACGTCGAGCTTTAATGTGATCTGCATCATCCCAAAATCTCCAACGGTTCCTTTTAAGTACGTGATCTTGGTCAGGAATAGGTCTTGGTACTCGCGGAGTAACTCAACGACCTTATCCACCATCGCATCATCCCAGTAGTCGTCGAGCATTGCATACTTAGGTTTATCCACCGTCGCGTCATCCCAGCAGTCGCCGAGCATTGCATACTTAGGTTCGTCTTCCATACCAATGTTCACCTACTTTGTCTTTATTGGTGCAGTAATGTCAGGGTATTCAAGTGGTCCTTGAACCTCGCGATATCCTTTAGTTTCTGGAATGTTAACTTTTCATGGATAATCGTCATCTTCTTCAGTATTTACATTATAACACCACAACACGCAACTCAGCTGAGTAGCCCATTCAGGCTGAATCAATTCTATTGGCTCCTAGGGTATCTTAAAGATAGCTTCTTTTACTGCCTGTAGCATGTCATCAATAGTATCCCACCAACGATCCTCAAACATGAAGGTTAACAAGAACCCTTCATGAAAGATATCCCATTCGCTTGTCCCATGGCGGAGCTCTATCTCTATATACCAATTCATGGGTATAACATCTAGGGTATGACAGTAGGTGCACCCACTCAGGTTGTGGCTCTTCCCCATAGACCTTTGTCCACTTGGCAAGGTGCATGTGCAGATCATCCCGTTCGTCATACTTGTCTTTTAGATGCATATGAGGCTTCCCAAAACACATGTGCATCATTCGTTTGCATTCACGCTAGTACTCAAATCTTCCTTTGTGCGTACCCCACCACCTCACAGGCATAACACGTAGTACCCATTTCAAAGCCTCGAAACATTGTTGTTCCAACACCTCTCTTTCAAATATGTTCAGGAAAGAATCTACCTCACTTAACCCATCATAAGTAGGCAGATTCCTTACCTCTATCGATACGCAGCGTAGCGATCTTGTCATCATGTTGCAGTGTAGCATGGTTACCTCGTGTAATCGGTTCTGCCATCTCTCTATCTCTTCATCCAAATCTGACATACAGGAAATTTCATTCTCCCATGAGATTCGTCCATCCACGGTGGGATTTACCTAGTCTTGTTCTTTGCGTGGTTATCTTGTAGATGTGGTCTAAGTTGTCATTGCTTTCATAGTCGTGCACTGGCTCTGTGTAGCACGTTACTTCTACAGGGCCCAAAGGTACGACTACGCGAAGAGACTTTTTCTCAAAAATCATCTTGTTCTTCTTTAGGTTTATCATCCCGTTCATGTCAGTGGCACAACTTTTTTCTAATAGCGCGGGGTAGGGATTGCTGTCATCAATAATCTCTATCACTTCGAACTCTGCTAGCATGCTCGCTCCTTCAATATCCCCACTATGATTCCCTGCAATCTCCTCATAGGTGTTATCTTTTGCTGGTTCACCATTTGCAGCTGGATAGGAGAGCATTACATCATAGGCCTCCCCATGCGCTCCCATGTCTGCTTTGGCAGAAAATTCTCATTCGATCCTAGGTCCAGAATCACTTGGTCCATCTCATATTCTCCAATCTGCATGGTCAATCTCATTTTTCTCCCCGTCCTTGACGCATGCTTTCCAATCTTCCGGACTACGCGCGGTTCTCCTGGCGTGGTTCCAGCGCATCTATTTATGAGTTCCTGTAATCCATTTATAGTCTTGACATCATGCAGTAGCTTCATGCATGTTTATGGGAACGTCGTGAGCATTGATGGGTCCATTTTTGGCTCGGTCTTTCTTTGCTTCCTGAAGTGGAGGCATCAATGAAGCTCTTCCTAGCTTCCATGAAGGTTTCCTTAGTGCACTCCAAATCAAACTCTGGTTCTTTCGTCGAAGCCTTGCGAACCCAAGTACTATCTTCCGGCTGCTTGCCTTTATCATCTCCTATCATCATTCCACTTTAGAGCAAAATGTTTATGTTAGGGTCTTCCTCACGCAGCTCAGACCTCATCATTTACAGGTTCTGAGTCGGGGGAGGTTGGAGCGCTCCCTTATCGTGCAGCCTAACTATCAGTGTGGGACAATCATCCATCTCATGGTCAAACAATGTACAATATAGACATGACGACCGCATTGGATTTGTAAAATCATGGGCATAATGTCCTGGACCTTCGCAATTGTAACATATCAGCTGCCGCGACCTCTTTTAGGTCCTCCTCCACCTCGCCCTCATTCGCGCCCCTAAAATTCATTTTGTGCCACTCCTGCATTTTGGTCAAGGGGCCACATTTCGACCTAAACTCTGTAGGTGGGAGTCCTATCCATCATTAGTTCATAGCTTCTATAGGTGCGCTCATCATGTCCCACTGATCTACAAAAATTACAGAACAACTGTTGCGAATTCTATGTGTACTTCTGCAATAAATGGCAGTTGTCTGTAGCATGCTTTCCTCCTATTTGACAAATCGCACACCACAAAGCAAGTGCCGCGCTAGGTCCTGATTAGGCCTTCGGTCTTAACGGCATCAGTCCTCCTCCCGCGAGGTAATTCATGAACACTGGGAAATGGTCCTTGTCATGACCTTGACCCTTACATTTAACACACCATACCTCATCACACACTTTTGGGCGAGTTGTCCTGTCTTGTTTTAGACTCTGCGTCTCAAGGCATAATTTTTTCAACCGCACGTGGATATGTTGAACTCCCAGGTTAGGATCCTGTATCGGGGTCTCATGTAACCTCATCGTGATCTCCAAGACCTCTGCCTGAGTTGTTAACCTTTGTTGTGACAGCACGTTCCTCAAATGCGCATTAGCGATGCTACAAACCATTCATGATGTTTTCCATCTGTCAAAGTCATATTAGCTTCATGAATTGTGCACTTCAGTCTCTGATCTAATTCCCAGGGGGTCTCGCTTGGTAGCATCGTGATGTCCTTGAACCCAATGATCAACTGTGCCTCTGACTTCAGCCTGCTAAATTCTCTGTTCAGCGCAGTTTGGATGTCCACGATCCCTGCATTCGAATTGTCATTAGAATGCTTAATATACCAGGTCAGCACGCGATCCTGCAGAGCACTAACCAACATCGCCTTCTTTATATTTTCATATGTAACTCCCTGTGCTTACCATTCAACTTTTATCACGAACCAAAACTGGTCTAGATCTTCATTTACTACTCCCTTGAACACTGGAAACTTTATCGCACTTGCCATATTGACTCGTGGTGGCGGAGGTGGTACGGGTGAAGATGGGGGTGAAGACGGTGAAACTGGCAATGGTGTGGGTGGGGGTAGTATGCATGGAATCCTCTGCCTTATCAAATTGATCACACTTCTTTGTGAGACCTTCGTGAGATATTCCTTGTCCCCTCGTGGAGGTGAAATCAAGGGGCTAGTTTCTAGTTCTGCACTACCTTCGTTTCTGTAAATTCTCCCACTTCGCGTAGCCCCGAACATCAATGTATTCACATAATCTGTTTTTCACACAGTAGCATTTTAATCCAAGTGTTCAGAGACTTAACATACTTACCTCACGGTCCTTTGAGGAAACGTCATTATGCCTCGCTATAGCTGACTGAAGTATCTACCGCGAACTCAGTAATGAATCCTCCTATAATTCAATTGAGCTAGTGATCAACAGCACATGCGATATTATCCTTCGATGCTTCTAATCTGCACACCAACTTTGGGGTCCACAAAATAGGACTATCAAGCTTGCACCTTCCTTGGCTATTGGCTAGCTTCATGATCCACTCGTATAGCTCAGTAGGGAAATATGTGAAGAAAATTTCATGGATCTCCGTGTACAAGTAGCAGCCTAACCGCTCTTTTTTTGGTAGTCGTGGATTCCTGTTCTCTTGCACTGCGAACTCATAATTCTCCTATCCAACCAGCCTTCAATTTCTTTCTTAGTTGGATTCCAATGATACAACATCAGACATCTATTCCTTGTTCCTGTGGGACCCCCTATATTGGTGAGACTGGAAACTCCATTAATCAAAGAATTAGTGAGCATGCGAGTGATCTTAAGCATGGGAGAAATAAGTCTTCCGCTCTAGCGAAGCATGCAGAGAAGACCAAACATCATGTTTGTAATGAGGAGGCCAATGTTATTGCTATAGTTTTGCAGTTCCATCACTGAAAATTTAGGGAAGCCATTGAGATTGAAAGGATGCCAAGCAATCTCAATAGAGATGATGGTTGGAAGATCAGTAGTTGCTGGGTCCCGACCCTCGCCTCCTATTCATTTCCTCCCCCTCCTCCCCTCCCTCTTTTAATAACTTGTTCCAGATATTTCCCCTTGTTATCCTTTAACCTTCTTTCTTTAGCCATAGTTCTTTGATCCTCTGTCGAAATATTCCTTGATTTCTTATAATCCTTTTCATTCCTTTCTTATAGGGTTAAATTATATAGCATAAGATATTTAAATAGAAAATTTATGTAGACGACTTTTCTAATAAATCTATGTTGAGTAGTTACCCATCCCTTAATAAAATACTATTATTATAACACTATTATATTAATAATAACAATACAATAAATCCTTACTATTACTAATTTCCCTAGAACTTGTAATACAGGTTCTTGTTAGAGTACTAAGAAATTGATACCGTAACCATTGATAGTAAGAATAATACCAGTATCATAACGAATATTACTTTGAATACCAATAATAATAATATAATAATGATAATGATAATAATACTAAGCTAAATGATCTAGTATATTTAATATAACGATAACTAAGATTATGTTAAATCCTTACATTTAATAATATCTATAGATCTATTATTACTTATTCCTTTTAAATAACCTTACTATTAGATTTATATTAATTAATTACACTAGACATTAATAATAAGTTTAATACTATGACATTATTATAATAACAGTATAATATTTATTATTAGTTATTATTAAATCCTTCCGATTACTAGAAATTAGTGTCCCTAGAGATATTATTTCTAGCAATTTTAATATAAATATTCGCTAATATTATTATTAACTCAAATATGATTATCTTTTCACTTAAATAACTTATGATAAATATTAAAATAATATTTTAGCATAATAATATTATTTAATTAAACATACTGAATAATCAAATCTAGCCGTTCTTGGTCAATCTTAGCCATTTATAAAGTTTGACCTAATATAACCATTTTTTCAATATAGCCATTTTTGAGTCAAACCTAGCTGTTGGATGATCTACTCTCCCTATTTAATATGCAGCCATGATCTGGTTCTTCAACTTGTCCTGACAATGAACCACACTCATTGGTTTGAAATGCGTTGACAAATATTCTATCATGTGATTTATGCTGAAAAACTTTTCTCAATCAGACATCTCTATGCAGATTTCGGTCCCGGAAATGGAACCATTTGTTGGCTTGTTGGGGCCTGACCCATGTTCGGAGTTAATTAGACAAACAAATCCTGATATTACTGGCCTTTTTGGCAACAATATGCGGAGTGCAGACTGAGGTCTCACCCGAAGTAGTATGGGAGGATGCTGGAACCAGGTTTCTGTACCCTTGAGATGTTTGAGAGGTCGATTTAGTCCAACCGTGAGTATCTTTGCGTAGGTCACTTCGCGTGCTTTCCTGACCTACGAGGCCTTCACGCCCTTGTTATACTTGACCTTGTGCAACCCTAACCAGGGGCTGTGGGGCTTTCGCACTGTTGGAGCAGCGATCTGTACTACTTCCCTAAGTCACACTAGGGTTCTTATTTATCTTCTTATAACAACTAGTTATCTTCGTGTACACAGATGCCTTATATTATATTTACTTGTTTAGCACATTCATATAAGTTCGCGCAGAAACATAACAATAAACTTATACCGAATATAATTCAATGCATAAAATAGAAAATGATACACAGGAATATGGTAAAACTTCTCTTTATTAATGCTTCAACCGGTTACAGACTCAACCTTCCCTGCGCACTCAACTGCAGGGGTCCGCACACTCAGCTGCAGACTACTAGGCCTCTGCGCACTTAGCTGTAGAGCCTTCTCCTACTGTATGACCCAAAGACACGACTTACACTTCGACTCAATGCTTCATTAACTCCTTATATTCATTGATCCCTCCTTTATTTCTACACTTAGAGCCTCACTCTTATTTATACAGTCCCATGGTCCGCGGACCATGGGTAGATCTTTCAAACTAACATTATATTACAAAAACAAGGGAGGACAACCCTATGACTCTATTATGACTTCACGCCCACAATTCGTGGATTCTTTACAATGGACTTAATAAAAAAAATGGGCTTTAAGCCCCAAAACATGCCTTGGGAGGATCCCATGCCCAACACTCATCTAGTGGAAAGACACCTTACTAGAAGATGTGACATAGGAACCCACAACTATTCTCCTAAAATTTCCACATCTCCAACCTTGATAACAAGTATGTTTCTAAAGGGCAAGGACATGTTAGGGTCCGAACCTAACCCCTTTATTAACGTAATAATCCCAAGGGTCCCCGTAACAATCATGATTAGTTAGCTTAATAGCTAAAGTCCGTAATAATTGTAAGTGGTTGACTCACATTATAAAAAGACAAACACAATTAGTTATAATGGGTCTAAGCTAATAAATAAAGTGGTTAACCCACATTGTGCAAGGTACCATGAGTATTTAGGGTTTTGGGTCTCAATAAGTATATAGTGTCAAATATAGTAAGGGAAGTCTTGTCTTGTGTTGTGTAATTCTTCGCTCTACTGGAGGTTTCCCCCTCGAAGAGGCAAGTGAATAGTATTGTCGTAAATATTAATAAAATATTTCCATTTTTATCATTTCATTGTGTTATTTTTTGTGGTATCTCAAGCATATTTCACACTTTTGATATTTTCTACAGGTCAAGGATACTACATTAGGCCATAGGAATTTAGCCCAAAAGAAGCAAAGGTGATCAGGATTAGTGAAGGAAAATTTTACATGTGAACCTATTTGATCCCTAGTTCATAACATCGACAACTTGTGTGAGTAATGGCATAAGAGGATGGGGAACCTACATTAGTGAGTGTTTCATAATTATAGGGAGATACCCTCATGTATTCTAAAGTTCAACATTTAGTAACAAGGAGTAGCAAAGTGTAGAAATGCCTTGTAGATTCAAACTGCTAATTGAAATATGCTAAAACAAAAGACTTGAATCTACTCTACTCATCAATGGAAAATATTAAATGATCCTTAAATCATGAAGCATACAAGAGAAAGAATTCAATCAACAAATTACACAATGATTTCCTGGGGAAAGCTGCAGCTAAAAACCCTGTTATCTATATATTTCATTAGTAAAAAAATATGAGAAGATACAATGCTTTTCTCAAGCCCGAGGAACCTCTACACCATCTCTATCTATTTCACAGCTTCCTAGGATGACTCTATCTAACACTTAGCCAAATTCCTAGCCTTCCAAGCTCCTACTTCCTTGCACTATTCAATGAGGAATTAGGCCACTATTTAATAGGAATTTTCCTCCATTCGATTGCATAGTTCCTTTATGATCTTCCTCTAAATGCATGCACCACCTATACAATTCAGATGATCATACAATTGATAGTATACTGTCCCTGAACTCCAATGTCAATCGGGTCTTTCTCAGATTTGACATGCATGAATTATTTATGAGTGAATCATCAGTTTACTGGTTGATCATTGCACGAAACACCACACTCCACTGTAGGCAGCACCACTTTGCACTTCAAGCAACACCACACTGCACTTTAGGCAACACCACACTACACTTCAAGCAGCACCACACTACACTTTAGGAAACACCACACTACACTTCAGGCAGCACCACACTACACTTTAGGAAACACCACACTGCTAGACCTCCCACTAGTTCCTCCAATAGTTGGAACTAGTTTAACTAACTTTAACTCAGTTAAACTGTATTAATTAATTAAAACTCAAAATAAACTCAACCAGGGCTCTTGTTGTCCATGATAACCCCTAGAAATAATTTTTAGTTTGATTAGTCATTTTAGTTAGGGTTTTGATGTTTAGGTTCATGTGAAGTCTGTCATATGGTATATTTAGTGTTTGATAGGGTCATCATAAAAGAGAAAATGTCATGATTTCATTTGTTTTGAGGTCCTCATTTCATAATTGAGTTCTCTGAAATTTTTACAAACTTTCGCAGCAAATCCAGTTCAGCAAACCAAGAAGTCGCTATGAAAGTCTTTGACAGTTCCATAGCAAAATGGTCCATCCTAACACTTGACTTGCTACGAAAGTCAGTTACTGTGTAACGATATTATTCTAAATGGTTGTTAGTGATGTCAGAGTTGTACTAAGTCATAAAACGCCTTAATTCTCGTGTCCTCCACTTCTTTTCATTCACCCTTACCTCTCCTTTTCCACTTTATACCATTTTCTACTATCAAAAGTTCACAAGTGTTGTTACTGAATAGGGTTTTGTGCTATCAAAACAAGTCTAGAAGTGGTCTGAGTGTGGTCTAGGTGTTCTCAAATTGGTTTTCAGGTAAAGAGGAAGCAACTCACAAGCAGCTCCTGACGTGTTGATAAGCATGGCAACCAGAAAATAGTACAAAGGAGGTGTTGTAGTGCATTATGAGCCCACATATATGAAATTTCTTGAAGAAGACCCAACTTTTTTACATTCATTTGCCAACGTAGTATGTCTACGATTTTACCAACAATTGCAGGGTTTTCATGCGCAAATCACTAAAAACTTTGCCATCAATTTCATCGAGATTGGCACGAAGGTTGGCATCTTGAGTTTGAATTTCTCTACAGACACCATTTCCCATGCTACTGAAATCTCAAGGTCAGGGGAGACATGGTTTAAGGTCTAGAACTTCCAGCTATATAATTGTGATGAATTTTTGAAGGAAGAACATCAAGGGATTGATATGACAACGGGCATCTCCAGAACCTACCTTAAGGAGCATTATTCCAAGTTGCTGATGGTTATTCAAAAATATTTTACATGTGAAGGAAGGTTCCATATGGTCTACCAATACCACTTCAGATTGCTACTCCACTTCATAGGTAAACAAGCCTTAGATATACCCTTACACCTCTTCAGAAGTCTAGGGAAAATGGATGACAAGGTTCAAGCTAAACCATACACAAGCAATACCTCTACTTTTCATCATGGTCTTATCAAATTGTTAGTGGTTGAAGAGTTAAATAGATTGAACAGAAATTGGCTTACCTTTTTTTCATAAGTGGATATGAATTAGATGTTGCTACTCCCTATAGGAAAGCTCCAAACTCTAAATCCACAACCCTTAGAAAAGAACAACAACCAGTAGCAGAGAAGCAACTGGTGGCAGAGCAACCTGTAGTTGAAACTTCCAAAAGCACTAAAAGGAGGCTGACTAGAAGATAGAGTAGAGAACAAAGTACAAATAAGGGAAAGCTGGCTGATATTCTAGAAGCTATAGAAATTGAAGAAAGCCTATAGAAGTGACCAAAATTGAAACCAAGAAAAAAAGTAAGAGGGCTAAGAAATTAGACTTTACCCAAGAGGAACATGGTTTCATTTTCAGGCCAAGTAAACTTGTCACAAGATAAATGCAGCAAGTTAAGGAGATACCTGAAGTACCATTGGACAAAACAAAACCATCAAAGAAGCCAGCAAAGGAAAAGAAGGGCAAGGAGGTTTTTCAAGGAAAAATTTAAATAGAGGTTCTACAGGAATAGATAAGGGAAGTCATAAAAGAAGTTATCAAAACGAAACTTGAGTTTGAGGAATACCAAAATGAAATGTTAAAACAAATAGAATTTTATGATGAAATTGCAGACAAAGCTAAAAAAATGGTAAGGAGGACTCTGCCTTTGCACAAAATGTTGGAGCATATGTATAAAAGGATTAGCTAGTCAAAGGAAGATATGAAAAGATTACAAGGACAAGTCACATCACTGGAAACTCAAATTGTATTGATCCAGGTTGAACTCAAAAAGAAAATCTCAAGATCATTGCTGAAGTAGATGCTACTCCATGATATGGTAAAATTCTCAATTTTATCTTCACTATACCTAAACTAGTAAAATCAACCTTATCTATAGTCAACATGGTATTAGGTGTAATAAGAAGGCATTAAGAATCATGAAAATTATAAAAACTCAAAATTTTGGAACTTTCGTAACAACTCCCCATAATGAAGCTGAGAATTTTCTATGAGCCTACTGTAGCTTTCCATGGAGGTTAATTTTGGTCTAAAAATCGGCAAAGAATGTTCTAAAGGCATATGTTTAGCTTACAAACATCAAAGAATACCTCAGAACTAGAAGAGAGAGAAAAGAGGTAGCATAAGGGTGTTTTTTGAAGTTGCTATGAAACTACTAAAGACTTTGTTTTTTGCTACAAAATCATAAAAAATATGTTTTTCTACCTTTTTTGAAGATTTTGAATATCGAACATCCAAGCTCCAGATTGATTATAGATCATGAAGAGTGTCCACTTCATCATGAAAAACTCCTACTTTTTAGAATGCCAAGTCAGCACATAGCCACATCAGCATAATAGCCATCTCATTAAATAGGGTAGTCATCAAAAAGAAATTTAATCAATATCAACAGGTCGAAGGTGTAATGACACTCTAGCAAATCCAGCAAGCAGTTGAGCTCGGTTATCTTCATCAACAGAAAGTGGTTAGAGTTTTAAAAGCTAGTAGAGTAATAGTTGAATTCCAACTATGTAAAACATAAAATCCCTACGAGGACTCTATTATTTAGAAGAAAAATAGGAATAGGTCTCTTAGATAGTGTATCGAATTTGGCCCAGGTGGAAAGTTAATGTAAGAAGATCTTTTCTCTATAAATAGGTAGCTTTTTTACTTTGAGAAGGGTTGATGGATAATGTGAAGAACTGACCTTATGTAATATTTTGATCCTATTAATAGGAAATTTGTAGAAATTTTGTTTTTGTACTTGAGATTCATGTCATCGCTTTCATGTGTTCTTACCATGTTGTTTTATGTTTTGTAGAGTATCTTGATTACTTGGAAATCTTGTCAAACTACTTTAATTTCCTTCATTTACTATGTATGACTATGGATGTTAATTTGATGTCATTTTTAAATCCATAGATGCCTCAGCTTCCATTAAACATTGTTGTTGGCCATAATTTGTTTTAATTTGACTCCATGCTCAATGGTGGCAGTCATCACATTTTTCTTGACCTACAAAACCACAAAAAATAAATCAGAGTTAGTCATCTATTGTTTGAGTTATTTCAAGTAAATTTGATAAACATTTCAGAGAGCCCTCTCAGATTGGAAGGGCTAACTTCCAGTCCAAGTGGTATGAAATAGTTACACTAGGTTAGAGGTTGAGACAACCCAACTCTTTCTAGCCCAGTGATAACATTTTGGTGCGTCTGCCAGGAGTTCGAAAGTTATATTATCTTGGATGTTTCATTTCAAAAAGCTGAGCTCTTGAAGGTAGCAGGAGATCATATTTTTCGAGGTTGTATTTCTACCTTGGTGACTCCATTGATATCCTCAACTTAAAGGTGGCTTCCAAGAATATTCATACAAGGAGCAATCCAGACCCTAATCCACCAGAAATAGTTGATGACCCAGAAAAAATTCTCAGAAAAGATGCTAGCTCATCAAAATCAAGTACTTCATTTCTCTTAAGATCTACCTCATTTCCCTCTGGAGATATTCAAAATATTGAAGGTATTAATTTTGATGAAGAATTTAATCCCATATTGCTTAGATCTAAATCAAAGAATGATTTACCAAAACTAGGGTTAGATTCTACTTTTGAGGTTCCTAAAGAAGTTAAAGATAGGTTTTGGGAGATTGTTGCATCAGAATTGTCACTTGAACAAGAGTCTTTAGAAAAACTAAGAGAACTTGATCCTTTTGAACTTCTGTCAAGAAAATAAATTGGTTTCCCTTTACCTAAAAGGAGTACTTTTATTTCGAAGACAAAATTATTTGTCACTCAAGTCCCTTCAAGCACATTTGATTTCATCACTACCCCTACTAGTTTCTTTTGTACCCCTCCTATTGGAATTTCTACTAGTACTTCTGCTTTGGCAGGTCCTGCTAGATATGCTCCTCTTGTTTTACCAGCCATACTTCATGACTTACCTCAAGGGTACTCCACTAGAATAAAAACTTTTGGAAGTGAGGAAGGAATTATTGCAGAACAACATGTTGACCAGTTTAATGAATTTATACACCTAGAAGAGGTATACTATGAAGATGTTAAGATGAGGGTGTTTGTACAGAGTTTCTTGGTGAAGTGAAAAAATGGTTTAAAGCTTTAGCCCCCAGAAGTTTACATAATTGGGATGAATTATACAAAACTTTCTTAAGAAAATGGGGAAGTAAAGTTAATCTTGTACAAGCTTTGACTAAATATAACAATTTTAAGAAGGCAAGTCATGAATCATTACAAGGTTTTTCAAAAAGGTTCATTAAAGTCTATAATTCCATTCCTTCTCACATCAAACCTCCCCCAGGAGTTGTCCAATTACACTATGCTGAGGACTTTGATTATGAGTTTTCCATTATACTGAGAGAGAGAATCTGCTACCTTAGCTTACATGCAGAATGATGCTGTGAAAGTAGAAGTTAATATGGTTGTGGCAAAAAGGTCAAGAGTTGGGAAAGGAAAGGTAAAAGAGGAAGAACAACCTTCTACATCTTTTGATGTCAAATTTGATACTATGATGAAAACAATGGAAAGGCTCATGGATAGACTAGCCCTTGGAAATAATCCTCCTATTGCACAGCCTGAGACACAAGTTAGAAATCCAAATTTTAGAAGGGTTCAAATTCAACAGAGGAAAAGAGAATAGAGAAATTATCCTGACCAACAAATTAGGCCTCCTTTCCATTAAAACCTAGTAGATGAAGAGGAAATGCAACTAGAGATCTGTGAATATGTCATTCATGTTTGGATGAAGATGAAAAAGGAATGTTTTTAAGAAAAGAAGAACATGATGAGTCTAATAATGACCTAGGTGATGATGATGTTGATCTAAAGATGATTTGAGGTTGTCATTGATGTCAACCCAAGTAGCACTAGGGGCTACCCTGATCTTGTAAGAGAATTTTGGACTTGACAACTTACTCTATTTTGAGTCAAGGATCTTCTATATGGATTCTACTCGTCGAGATGTTTCATTGATATATGGCACGCCAAGTAATTCTTCATGGTTTGAGAGATATTCATGTTTGAAGTTAGTAACCCCAGTTAGTGGGCTAAAACCCTATGGGGTTATGGCATGGCACTCATAATTGGTTTTGGTCATTGAATAGTCAATAATTAATAATTTTTTAAGCTCCTAAAATCCCTCCAACATTCTCTATAGAAGCCCCTCTCAACTCTATAAAAAGAAATTTCATATATCCTCCAAATGTAGTGATTGTGGAATTTTCGCTATAACTTCATTTTTGCAAAGTCTTAGATTCTGAAATTAAAACCCATTTGATTCGCAATCCTGATGAACGTCGTGACCGAATTTCAGATCTTGGTTCTCTATATTTTTGGAGATATGATATGTGGAAGTTACGGTTTTTACAGGCTGCCGAATTTCATCTCAAAGAAGTGACCTTGGGAAAATCGTCATAACTCTCTCTCAGAGAAGAGGATTGGAATTATGTAAAAAGTGGTGGACAGTGCATAGACTATAGTTTTATGTATATCAATTTCAGAGCTGAAGGAGGAAACAGTGACACATGGTACGTCGTACAAGTTCACTCTACTGAACTAGTCCATAATTAGGTAATTGTAAGAGATTGGGCATAACTTGCCTTGAAGAGTCCAAATCGGGTCAGACCTATGGCATTGGAAAGAAGACTCAGAAGGCTTCTGCAGGACCAAAGATCGCATGTTGGGGATCTAAAATTGCAGAGATACATCAGATTAAATATCGTGCTCCTAGAAGGAAAGAAATATTAGATCAAGTGTTGTCAAGGGGTGCAAAGGACCAGACTTTCTAGGGCAGCAAAGAGCAAGGTGCAGAAAAATGATGCAGCAGAGGTAAGATATAGGTAAGTATCTTCTGTATATGCATGTTCATCTCTTAATTTCATTAGTTTCTTTGTATTCTAATTTGTTGTTTTTGTTTAGCACTGACATATGTTTTGTAGGATGAGGTAAGTTTTTCTATTATCATGTCATGGGTATTTCTTTGAGGACTTTTTGTAGATATTATATATTCATCAAGAGAAGACTCAATTCATAACTAATGCTCTAAAAAGATTTAAAAGTGTTAATTGCTAAGGAATACTGATTCACCCCCCCTCTTAGTATTTTCCAACAATTGGTATCAGAGATCTGTTCCTTCAATAGCAGTTTAACAACTGGAAGGAGATCATGGAGAATACCAAGAATGGTGTACCTCTATTCAATGAAAATAATTATGCACTCTGGAAAGGAAGAATGGAGGTCTATCTCTTGGCGCAAGGTTACGAAGTATGGGACACTGTTCAAAATGGCTTTACACCAACTGCGAATGAACAAGGTAAGAAGAATTTGGTAAATGATGAAAAAGAAAAGAATATTGTTATCAGTGGACTTATTGAATCTTCTTATCATAAGGTGTTGGGTTGTAAAACCACTAAAAATGTATGGGGAAAGCTTGAGAATATATATATGTTTTGGATTAAGCAACTAAAGCATGTCTACTAGCTAAATTAGATGAAAGCTGGTTATGGCACAAACGAATGGGTCACATAAACTTTGACAATTTTGTCAAGATAAGAAAAAAGGAAGCAATACGAGAAATGCAGAAAATATCAAAACCTTCCAACAAAGTATGTGAGGCCTGTCGGCACGGCAAGCAGAAAAAATGTGGATTTAAAACAAAAGAACACTTTTCATCACATCCATTGGAATTGATACATACTGATTTATGTGGTCCTATGGGAACAAAAGGCTTAGATGGAGAATTATGTTTCATGTTAATGATAGATGACTATACTAGGATGGCATCCGTCAGTTTCCTAAAGAAAAAATATGAAGCATTTGAGTGCTTTAAGATCTACAAGGAGTTGGTCGAAAATGAAACTGATTTAAAAATGAAGTGTCTAAGATCAGATAATGGTAGAGAATTCACCACCAAATTATTTCAGCAATACTGTGACGAAAATGGAATAAAACGACAATTTTCAACATCGTGAACACCTTAGCAAAATGGAGTTGTTGAAAGAAAGAACAGAATCATACAAGAAATGGGTAGAACAATGTTGAAGGACTCAAAATTGGATGAAAAATTATGGGTTCAAGCAATTGATACGACTGTCTTCATTATCAATAGAAGTCTTCTCATTAATACTTGCAATAAGGCCCCATATGAATTATGGAAAGGAATCCTGGCTAATGTAAAATATTTCAGAATCTTCAGAAGAAAAAAGAGAAGATAAAAAGTTGGGTAAGTTTGAATCGCATGTTGATGGTATCTTTGTTGGTGACTCATGAAAAAGAAAGGCCTATAAATGCCATAATCTAAGAAGAAAACAGAGAATGGAGAGCATAAATATTACATTTGAAAAAGATAGTGTTCTAACGAATAATGATGAGGATATAGAACCTTTGAAACTTGAGACAGAGGCTGAAAAAGGTACAGAGAAAATTATAGAACAAGAAGCAACTGTCAACCAGGAAGAAGTAAATAATGATCAACAAGATATACAGGAACAACAACAAGAAGCTCCTACAAAGAGAACAAAAGAATGGATTCAAAAGAACCATCCATTAAATCAAATCATTGGTGACATAAATGAAGGAATTGGAACAAGAAAAGGTCGACAGCTTCGTTCATCACAACAAGCTCACATTGCTTTTCTAGCAACCTTTAAGCCTAGTAGTTTTGAGGAAGCCAGCCAGAATGAACATTGGGTAGCAACTATAAATGAAGAATTGGATCAAATCGAGAAGAATAAAACTTGGGAATTAGTTCCATGACCAAAATATAAAAATGTCCTTGGGACTAAATGTGTGTTTCGGAACAAATTGAATGAAGATGGACAGGTTACTAGAAACAAAGCAAGATTGGTTTGCAAAGGCTATGCACAAGTGGAAGGAATTGATTTCGACGAAACATTTGCACCATTTTCTAGAATGGAAGCCATCCGGATGTTTCTCACCTATGCATGCTTAAGAAAAATAAAATTCTACCAAATGGATGTTAAGTCAACATTTTTGAATGGAGAATTAGAAGAAGAAGTTTACATCGAACAACCTAAAGGTTTTCTACTATCAGAAAAAGAAGGCTATGTTTATAGGTTAACGAAGGCTTTGTATGGTCTCATGTAGGATCCCAGAGCATCGTATGCTCGTCTTGACAGATATCTACATCAACAAGGCTTCAAGAAAGGTATTGTTGACAACAATCTTTACGTACAAATAGATAAGGATAATTTAACAATCATTGAGGTATATGTGGATGACATGATCTTTGGTAGCAATGATGATCGACTAAGTAAGAACTTTGCTACAAAGATGAAAATTGAGTTCGAGATGTCTTTACTTGGTGAGTTGACATACTTCTTAGGGCTTCAAATATCTTAGCAAGAGAAAGGAATATTTATATGTCAAGCCAAGTACATCAAGGAAATGCTCAAGAAATTCAAAATGGAAGATTGCAAAACTGTCCTTACTCTGATGGTAACAGGTTGCAAATTGAGCATAGATGACTCATCTAAGGATGTGGATTAGAGGTTGTACAGATCTATGATTGGTAGTATTCTATATGTAACATCCTCCTGACTAGATGTTATGCAAGCTGTTGGACAAGTAGCAAGATTCCAATAAGCACCAAAAGAATCACATATTATTGTCGTCAAAAGAATTCTTCGATATCTAAAGGGAACAACAAAATATGGCTTGTGGTATCCGAAGGGAAACAATCTCATTATTCAAGCCTTTACAAATGCAGATTGGGCAGGAAGCATTGATGATCGTAAGAGTACTAGTGGAGCAGCATTCTATCTAGGTGGTTTTCTTGTATCATGGTTGAGCAAAAAACAAACCTCAATCTCGTTATCTACAACGAAAGCAGAATATATTGCAACAGAAGCTTGTTTTACTCAAGTCCTTTGGATGAAACAAACTTTGCAAGATCTTCAAGTAAAATTCAGTGAGCCTATTCCCATCTTCTGTGATAACACTAGTGCCATCAGCATCTCCACGAATCCTGTCATGCATTTAAAAACAAAACACGTTCCTATAAATTATCATTTTGTTAGAGAACAAGTTGCTGAAAAGAATATCAAACTTGAATATGTTGGTACAAAATAACAAATCACTGATATCTTCACTAAACCTTTACCTCGTGAAGCATTTGAATATCTTCACTAGAAGCTTGCGATTCTCGCAAGTTCTCATTAGATTTTCCTTATTCAAAAAATAAAGGGGGAGTGGAAGTGTGTATAGGTCTATAGGATGGTAGTGTGTCAGGGGGAGTTATCCTTTTCCATTGATGTCAAATGGGGAGAGAAGGATGTAGGAAGAGGTTCCTTGATTGCAGGGGGAGTACTTGTGTTGCCATCAATGCCAAAGGGGGAGACTGTTGATCTAAAGATGATCTGAGGTTGTCATTGATGTCAAACCAAGCAACACTAGGGGATACCCTGATCTTGCAAGGGAATTTTGACTTTACAACTTACTCTATTTTGATTCAAGGATCTTCTAGATGGATTCTACTCGTCGAGATGTTTCCGTTGATATATGGCACACCAAGTAACTCTTCACGGTTTGAGAGAAACTCATGTTTGAAGTTAGTAACCCTAGTTAGTGGGCTAAAACCCTATGGGGTTGTGGCATGGAACTCATAATTGGTTTTGGTCATTGAATAGAAAATAATTAATAATTTTCTAGGCTCCTGAAGTCCCTCCAAAATTCTATATAGAAGCCCCTCTCAACTCTATAAAAAGAAATCTCGTATATCCTCCGAATGTAGTGATTGTGGAATTTTCGCTATAACATCATTTTTGCGAAGTCTTAGATTCTGAAATTAAAACCCATTTGATTCACAATCCTGATGAATGTCATTACCGAATTTTAGATCTTGGTTCGCTATATTTTTGGAGATATGATTTATGGATGTTAGAGTTTTTACAGGATGCTGAATTTCATCTCAAAGAAGTGACCTTGGGAAAATTGTCATAACTCTCTCTTAGAGAAGAGGATTGGAATTCTATAAAAATTTACGGATAGTTCACAGAATGTAGCTTTTTGTGTATCAATTTCAGAGCTGAAGGAGGAAACAGTGACATGTGTTACGTCATACAATTTCACTCTACTAAACTAGTCCATAATTAGGTCATTGTGAGAGATTGGGCATAACTTTGTATTGCAGAGTCCAAATTGGGTCAGACTTGTGGCATTGGAAAGAAGACTCAGAGGGCTTCTATAGGACTGAAGATCACATGTTTGGGATTTTAAATGGCATATATAAATCAGATTAAATATTGTGCTCCTAGAAGGCAAGAAAAACTAGATCAAGTGTTGTTAACGGGTGCAAAGGACTAGACTTTCTAGGGCAGCAAAGAGTAAGGTGCAACAAAATGATGCAACAGAGGTACGCACTTTCATGCAAGGAAAGGCGTGTACATGTCGGAAAACTAAGTTTTGGGTCCGTGGTATTTGGTCCTTGGTATTGCGTCCGAAGTGTTGAAGCCAGGTATTGGGTCCCTAGTATTGGTTCTAAATGGTTTTGGACCATGGTATTGAGCAAGGCCTAAGACTATAAAAGGAGAAGAAGATCATTAGGCAAAGGTATCCAGAAAGTCTTGAATATCTGATGATGTATGAGATCTAGTATGCATATTATGGGTTCATGATGCTTTGCTTGATCTGAGCTAAGGAGGAATCTCAGCAATTGATGGAGAACAAGATCTAAGGATAGATCGGGATCAAATGGTTTGAAATGAATCATCTCTATATGGTTTGATCATGCTTGTTCTAGATTTGTATACTGACGCATGTAATGTTTTGATCTGGGTATAACTTAAGATTGAAATAGCTACAAAACATGAATGAATATTTATAGATGTATACGCTGGTTGACTTTGATAAAAGCACGTACATACGCAGGTTAGATACATCTAAGTAGCGTATACAATATGAACTATGATGTTTGAAGTTACAGGTGGTTCTGGTTGTTGATGCAAAGTTTGAGTTCAGGTGACTGTTTATTGGTGTCAGTATTCTGCATATTCAGATTGGTTGATTATGTTTAGCTTCAGTTTTGATGGATGAGATCTATAATGGATCAGGATCATAATGACTTATCTTTATGTGATCTGATGGACTAGATCTAGTTGCTAACATATGTATTATCCTTGTATATGTAATGATTTGGGTATGTCTGAAGTCAGGAAGTGCAGCGAAGTTATCAGTGAGTAATTGTTGACATATACGCTGGTTCACTTTGGTGAAGTTGCGTATACATGCAGATTCAGCTCTTCCAAGTAGTGTATGCATGATGATACAATTGGTTATGAATATTGTTGCAGAGTTCTGTGTTCTACTCTGTGTTCTGGTGATTGCAGTTTGTTGACAGGGTTTCAGTGATTCAGTATTGAGTGATTCAGAGATTGATGATGCTAGTGTTGAATGATTTTGTTCTTCAAAGATATTGATGGGTCTAGTATGAAAATTGGATGAAATGTGGCCTTTCAGATTATGGTGTTGTGCTTCAGGAGTATCCAGTTTGAAAATTTATGAAACATGGTACCTGGAGAATGAAAGAGAAGGTTGTAACCTTCTGTAGGTTGGCACCTATGTACTAGTACATCAACTAGTACAAGAGCTAAGGGGGTTGTAGCTCCCTTCCAGGAGAAGCTGGAGAATGAGAGAAGGTTGTAGCCTTCTGCAGGTAGAAACTTGTGTACTGGTATAAGACTGCACCAGTACAAAATATTGTAAAAAGAAGTTTCTTATTAAAAGAAGATAGAGACGACTTGCAGCAGGTGGTTTTCACCCACATTGGGTTTCCACCTTACATCATGGTGTTCATGTGTGCTTCTTGTGTGTGATGATCTGTTTTGTATTACTGCACCTGTTTACTGTTCATATGGTTAATAAAATTTCTGATGCACTAACTAAAGATCAACATTTAATGGATTAACTGAATCATAAGTTCACTGGATATACACTAGTTGCATTAGACACAGTTGTGTGTACACGCAGGTTCCCTTCACTGAAGTAGCGTATATGAATCTAAGTATGGAAATGAAAAAGTGTTTGATTTGATAATACTGATTCAACCCCCCCCCCCCCCCCCCCTCTCAGTATTATTTCCAACAATTGGTATCAGAGCAGGTCCTTTGGTAGAAGCTTGATCACTTGAACGAGATCTGTAGAACAATGGGAAAGAAGCTTATGATCTCATAATCACCCTATGAGTGACCTCAATTGAAGATTTATTAAACAAAAGGTATTACAGACTTATGTGATGGTGTGTGTGTTCTGTGTTATTTAAGCAACGGATCGATCAGATTGCCAATACACAGAAAATAAGTAGAAAGACAACAGAGAAATACAGTAAGCAACACAAAGACACAAACAATTTTTAATAAGGAGTTCATCCTATTCTCCAGGGCTACGTCTCCGGTCCAGCTTCAGTGGTGGCCCTGTTTTATTGTGTCTTACAGCATAGAAATTACAATACAAGGACTTAATGTGAGTTCTCCTGAGGCAGATTTTGCTTGGTAGGGTGGTTCTTGGATTCCTCAAGCCACTTGGAGTACACAGACTCTTGTTCTTCCTACCAGCTATGTGACCCTTGGTCTACAGTGGAAAGAGCCAAATGTGATGCTCAATCCGGACAGATTCCTCTATGGGAAGGCTTGAATATTCAAGCTCTCTGGTGCTCGATGCTGCCTGTGGTTAGCTTGGCCCTCTGTCTCCTCTGCTTGGCTTTACTGTTCTCTGTGTTCAGTCCTCCTCTCAGGGTTCACTGTTCACTGTCTCTCTTGGTCGCTTGGACTCTTCTCTATTCCTCCTCTCTCTAAATCTCCATTCGACTGTCTATGTTCATGGCTTTAGCCATTCGATCTCCATGCCTGTTCGGTTCCTCTCCTGCCTATGTCGATTTGCCTACCACCTGTGTGCTTGGAGTTCCCTATTCGACATCAGCATGAATGCTCAAGAAGTAGCCACGTGTCTCCATCGGAATAGCGCCAGCCTGTTCGTCGATTCGTTTCTTCGGTTATGCCGTGGATAAATTCTTTTCTCCATCATGGCGGTCAATGGATTCTAAATCCCATTAAATCGAGGCTTAATTCCCTGTTGATTCCTCTTCTGTCTATCAGGCACAATCTCAGCCATCCGATCTGGGCTCCTCAAGATCCGACGTCATACATACGTCGAGCACGGTTGGCTTTCTCGACTGATAACACGCGATCATGGTGGTTTTTCTCTCACCTCCGCTGCCACGTGTCGATCGCTGAGTGGGATCGCTCTGCTCTCCTCCAAAACCTCTTACCATTCAAGGGCACCGTGATCAAAACCATCGGTTTCCAGGTCATGGGTCCCACCTTCGTACGTTGGAACTTTTTGTTTCTCCGCCCACGTTCCTCTGGCCCCCAACATGACCAAGGGCTTAAGGCCCCTCCATTTCCGGGGCTCCCAGGGGCTACATCGACCTCCTGCAAAGTCTCCATGGACCTCGGTCAGCGCACTTTGACTGAGGTCCTCGTCGTTCCGTGCCGGCTGCCATGGCCACTGGTTCAGGGTGTTTTTGATTGTTGTTTTGGATTTCATTGGAGATTTGTTCAACCTGATTTAGTCACGGTTCTTTGACAGTCATTTATGGATCTGATTCGGATCATGGCCTCCCTACTGAAAAAGCTTTTGGACCACCAAAAGTTGATTTTCTTCAAGCATCGACTAAGTGAGGAAACTGTTGTCTCACTTTCCCAATCTCAATCCACTTCACACCGCTCGGCTTTGAACCTTTAAGCCCAATCCTGAGGTATTCCACCTGTCCACTATGCGTCGTCCTTACCTTCCTGTCCAGCAATGTATCTTCCTGCAACTCATTTAGATATTCAGGTAGCAGGTCGTCAACAAAAGATAATTGAATATGCTCTTCAAGGTCCTCAATCATTGAAGGTTCAAACAACCTCAAGAAATCTACGTTCATGACTGAGTAGATGTGGATGTAATCTGGCAGATCAAGGTGAAAAGCATTTTCACCAATCTTCTCAAGTATCCTGAAGGGTCCATACCTGATAGGTTTTAGCTTCTTGCCTTCACCTTGCATCCTGTCCTTACTGATATACAGCTAGACTTGGTCTCCAACTTGAAAACTATGCTCCATCTGATGCTTATCATGCCTAGCCTTGTACTTGGCCTGGCTCTTTTCCAGCTGTTCCTGTATTGCCTGGTGGATCTCCTAGATCTGTTCAATGAACCTAGTTGCCTTGTCCATATCACTGTGTCTATCAACCATGGTATCCTTACCAAAGACAAAATCCAGGGGATACCTTGGTATGAAACCAAAACAGGTATCAAAAGGAGATCTCTGGATAGAAGAGTGTTTGGCTCTATTGTAAGCATGCTGCACATAACACAAGTGTTCATCCCAAAGCTTAGGGTGTTTGATGCAATATCCTCTCAGTAGCTGGATCACTGTCCTGTTAACTACTTCTGTTTGGCCATTTGTTTGTGGATGAAAAGCTGTGGTTTTATTTAATTTGGTGTCCATTAGTTCCCACAGACTGGACCAAAACTTTCCCACAAATTGGGTGTCTCGATCAGATATAATAGAAGTGGGTAATCCAAAATGAACCCATACATGTTCAAAGAATAATTTTGCAGTTTGTTTAGCTATAATCTGTTTATTATAGGGTATCAAAATACACATTTTGCTGAACCTATCCACAACAACATATAGATAATCATGACCTTTCCTAGATTTAGGCAGTCCTCCCACGAAATCCATGGAAATTCTTTCCCAAGGGTGAGAAGGAACTAGCAAGGGAGTGTATAAGCCTAGTTTTCTGTTGCTGGGCTTGCTTTTAGCACACATAGCACACCCCTTTACATATCTAGAAACTGTCTCACTCATTCTTGGCCAATAGCAGAACCTTTGCAGCTGTGCAATTGTTTTACTTACCCCAAAGTGACCTAATATCAGAGAAGTGTGTGCTTCCCTAATTATCTTTGCTCTCTTAGTTTGTGGAATGCAAAGTTTCCCACAATGATATAAGAGTCGGTCCTTCACATGATAGTCCAATTCTTCTACTCTTTTGCCTTGACTCAAAGTTGCATATACATCTTTAAAGTCCATGTCCTAAGCATATTGTTCTATGTAGCTTTCATGCAGCATAGAATTATGCTTAAGTATGGTAGATGCATTTATAATGGGTCTAGATAACATGTCTGCAACCTTGTTATGTATGCCCCTTTTATATATGATGACTAAATGAAACTGTTATAGAAAACCCATCCATCTATAATGTCTTGATTGTTGCATCTTAGTTTGGGAGTGTAGGTATTGAAGTGGCTGATTATCAGTATGTATTACTGTTTCTTTGCCCATTAAGTAATGTTTCCACTTTTTCACACTCTGAACTAATGCATACAATTCCTTATCATATGTAGGATAGTTGACTACTACAGGATTAAAAGCCTCAGAATGATAACATATGGGTTTACCATGCTGTGTCAACACTACTCCCATGGCATAGTCACTGGCATCAGTTTGGATCTCAAATGGTATTTGTAGATCTGGCAGTGCTAGTACAGGTGCTGTACTAATTTTTTCTTTCAATGTGTCGAAGGCTTTCTACTGTTTGCCTCCCCACTGAAACACCTTGTTCAATCCTGTCAGAGCATGTAAGGGAGCTGCAATTGAGGAAAAATTTGAAATGAACTTCCTCCAATACTGTGCTGCTCCTAAGAAGCTTCTTACTTCTGAAGCAGACTTGGGTTTAGGCCAGTTTACAATGACTACCACTTTAGAGGGATCTATTTTCAATTCACCTCCCCCTACTATATGATGCAAATAATTTAGAGAGGTTTTTCCAAATTCACATTTGGAGAGTTTAACATAAAGTTTTTCTCTTTTCAAAACATCTAATGTCTACTTAACATGCTTTAAATGTTCTTCCCGTGTTTTACTAAAAATAAGAATGTCATCCAGGTACACAATAACAAAATCATCAAGAAAAGGTCTGAGTACATCATTCATTAATCTCATGAAAGTAGCAGGGGCATTGGTCAAGCCAAAAGGGATAACCAACCATTCATACAATCCCTGCTTTGTTTTGAAAGCAGTCTTCCATGCATCTTACTCTGCAACTTTGACCTGATGGTATCCACTGTGCAAATCCAGCTTGGTGAAATAAACAGCTTCCTTCAGTTGATCTAAAAGATCATCTATGCGAGGAAGGGGATAACGATTTTTTATTGTTATTTTATTTAGTGCTCGATAATCAATGCACATTCTCCACGAGCCATCTTTCTTTCTCACCAAAACGATTGGTGACCCACATGGTGATTTGCTAGGCCTGATGAACCCTTTCTCGAGCAACTCCTGCACCTGCTTCTTGATTTCAGCATTCTCTAAAGCAGATAACCTGTACATCCCAATGTTAGGCAAAGGAACATCTTGTTGCAAAATAATATCATGTACTATTCAAATTTTGGGTGGCAGACATTGAGGTTCTTGAAACAAGACATCATACTCTGAAACAATCTTTTCTATATTAGCTTGTTGATCAGAATTACAACCCTCAAATACATTGGTTTTGTCAGTTTTCTTTTCCTTTACAACCATCAGTAAGAACTGTTTGCATGAATTTATCATTCTTTTCATCTATCCTGAGTTTATGAGAGTATAATTATTCTTGAGCTTATGAGCTCTTACAAAGTATTCGATTCCATCTTTAACAAGTAGATACTTGTTCTCAGCTCTATAGAAAATAGCCTTTCTATCATAGAAGTAAGGACTTCCTAAAACAATTCCACATATATCCAAAGGAATTACATCTAACTCAACCTCATCTACAAATGCTGACCCAAAAGAAAACTTGAGTTTGCACTGTCTAGTCACTTATAGTTGTGCTTTATCATTCAACCATCCTAATGGGTATGGCTTCTTATGAGGTGTAGTTGCTAATCCCAGTTTATTTACAATTGCTTCAGAAATCAGATTTACTTGTGAGCCACTATCAAAAAAAGTATCAATCTTTTGATTTTTGGAAACAACTCGAATATGGAAAAGCTCATGTCTTTTTCTCTCATGTTCTTCATCAATAACAGATTGAACAGAATTACTAGTAGATGCTTCAGAATTCTTACCTTTTATACCTGTGGTTGCAATGATTGTTTCATCTCCCGAGTCTAACCCCAAATATTTTTTAATAGCTGTAGCAGTCTTCTTCTTCTTGCCCTCGGACTTCTTAGGCCTCAGCTCTAGATGCAAAATCCAACAGTGTTCATCATCATGCTCCTCCTTTTTACAGTGAGTGCATGAAGCTTTGCCTTTCTGTGCAGTGTTAGCCTTCCTTGCTTTCCACTTCTGCTTTCTTTTCTCCTTGCACTTGCTTACAGTGGGTTGGGATGGTCCCCCAACTTCTAGATTCCCATTCTTTCCTCTAGCTTCTAGATGAGTAGCTTGTATAGATACCTCATCTATACTAGTGGGATTAAACATGAGGATGGTATGCCTCATGTAGCTGTGTAGACCACCAATGTACTTCAAAAGAGTTTCTGGTGAGTCTAATAAGATACCCAACATCAATGCTCTCTTTCTGAACTCTTCAGTATACCCTTGTACACTTTTCCCTTTCAACTGCCGAAGAGTTTTCCAACTTATCATGGCTTGTTGCATGTAGGCCAATGGATAGAACTTCTTTTTGATTGCAGTAACAAATTCACTCCAGACAGAAACGGTCTTACCATGCTTCCTCATATTAGCTTGTGTTCTGCCTTCCCACCAAACCAAGGCAGTGCCCCCTAGGCGTAGGCTTGCTAGCTGAATCTTACTCTTTTCTGAGTCTATATTTTGTACTCTGCAATACACATCAATTTGTCTTATCCAATTGTCCAACTTTTCAGCATTTAACTCTCCATCATATATAGGAAAATAAAATTTAACATCTAACTTAATCAAAGATGCTTTCTTATTATGCATAGGGCTATTAGGAGGTGTGAGAAAGCTTTCTTCTTTCCCCTTTCCTTTGGAGTGGTCATGGGAATGAGATTCATCTTCTTCTTTATCTTGCATAGAGCTTGATGAATCTTCACCCTTATGCTTTCTAAAGTCCCTATACATTTCTTCTACCATAGACTTTATAGCTAGGAAACTTTCTATGAATTGAGGGTTTGGCCCTATAGAACCTTCTTATGACATTGTCTTTCGAGAATAGACTCTCCCAATTTCAAGATTAGTTTCCACCAACTCTCCTTCTCCTAGTTTGAGCTTTGATCTAGTGAGCATTCACAGCTAAACCAACACAAGCTTGTCTAACCTTACAGCCTAGAGCTTTGATACCACTTGATCTGATAATCACCCTATGAGTGACCTCAGTTGAAGATTTATTAAACAAAAGGTATTACAGACTCATGTGATGGTGTGTGTGTTCTGTGTTATTTAAGCAACGGATCAATTAGATTGCAAATACATAGAAAATAAGTAGAAAGACAGTAGAGAAATACAGTAAGCAACACAAAGACACAAACAATTTTTAATAAGGAGTTCACCCTATTCTCCAAGGCTATGTCTCCGGTCTAGCTTCAGTGGTGGCCTTGTTTTATTGTGTCTTACAGTAGAGAAATTAAAATACAGGGACTTAATGTGAGTTCTCCTGAAGCAGATTTTGATTGGTAGGGTGGTTCTTGGATTCCTCAAGCCACTCAGAGTACACAGACTCTTGTTCTTCCTACCAGCTCTGTGACCCTTGGTTTACAGTGGAAAGAGCCAAATGTGATGCTCAACCCGGACAGATTCCTCTATGGGAAGGCTTGAATCTTTAAGCTCTTTGGTGCTCGATGCTGCCTGTGGTCAGCTCGGCCCTCTGTCTCCTCTGCTTGGCTTTACTGTTCTCTGTGTTCAATCCTCCTCTCAGGGTTCATTGTTCACTATCTCTCTTGGTCACTTGGACTCTTCTCTATTCCTCCTCTCTCTGAATCTCCATTCGACTGTCTCTGTTCATGGCTTTAGCCATTCAATCTCCATGCCTATTCGGTTCCTCTCCTACCTACGTCGATTCACTTACCGCCTGCGTGCTTGGAGTTCCCTGTTTGGCATTAGCATGAATGCTTGGGAAGTAGCCACGTGTCTCCATCGGAACAGCGCCAGCCTGTTCGTCGATTCATTTATTCGGTTATGCCGTGGATACGTTCTTTTCTCCATCATGGCGGTCAACGGATTCCAAATCCCATTAAATCACTTCTTAATTCCCTGTCGATTCTGCTTCTATCTATCAGGCGCAATCTCAGCCGTCTGATCTGGGCTCCTCTAGATCCGACGTCATACGCACGTCGAGCACGGTTCACTTGCTCGATCGATAACGCGTGATCACGGTGGTTTTTCTCTCACCTCCACTGCCACGCGTCGATTGCTGAGTGGGATCGCTCCGCTCTCCTCCAAAACCTCTTACCATTCAAGGGCACCTCGATCAAAACTATTGGTTTCCAGGTCATGGGTCCCACCTTCGTACGTTGGCGCTTTTTGTTTCTCCGCCCATGGTCCTCTAGCTCCCAGCATGACCAAGGGCTTAAGGCCCCTCCATTTTAGCCCTATTTACCCTAATCGCGCATCGAAAATCAGCTCCTTTTCCCATTCTGGGGCTCCCAGGGGCTACATCGACCTCCTACACGGTCTCCATGGGCCTCGGTCAACGCGCTTTGACTGAGGTCCTCGTCGTTCCATGCTAGCTACCATGGCCACTGGTTCAAGGTGTTTTCGATTGTTGTTTTGGATTTCATTCAAGATTTGTTTGACCTGATTTAGTCACGATTCTTTGACAGTCATTTATGGATCCGATTCGGATCAGCTTAAGAAGAAAGCGCCTAAGAAGAAGAAGACATCTCAGAAGAAATATGATAGTGGGAGAATCGATTGGGGAATATGTGGAAGAAGCACTTCAGATTCAGAATCACTTCAGAATGAAGATGAACAAGCAAAAGAACTATCAGGTATGAATTTGTTATCCTCTGGTGATACATTTATCCATCCATTTGAAGATGATGAAAGTGATAGTGAAACAACTGAATTTGCTCTTATGGGTGAGAAAGAAAGATATCAAATAGAGGCAGAATTTAAAAGGCTTACAGACAAAATTAGAGATCAACAAGATCTATTGCACAAAAGGGAATGTATCTCCAAAGAAGAAGTTACCAAACTAAAAGCTCAACTAGAGGAAGGAAACAAGGTAAGGAATTTATTCAAGGAAAAGGAAGATCAATGTCAAAAGTTGTAGGATGAAGTGACATCATTAAGAAATGAAGTAAATGAAAGGAGCACAACAATCAAGAAACTCAGAGAAAGATCCAGTTACTATGAAAGTCTTGAAGCTATGATCCTCTCGCTAAAAGAAGATCTTGAAGAATCAAATAAGCATAATAAAGAACTACTCCAAGCTCTTGAAAAACAAGAAAACGAAGTTCTTGAATTAAGACATCAGTTGGAAGAAGAAAGAAAAGCTGAAGAAAACATGAAGAAGCAGTATCGTGAAAAGGAAGAGCAACATCAGGTTGAGGTAAATATTCTAAAAGACAACTTAGAAGAAAAGGATAAGCTCTTGCGATTTCAAGATAGTACTAAGATCTTGGATGATATTCTTAGTAGTCAAAGGTCTCCTGCTATCAAAACTAATCTTAGTTTTCATGAATCTGTTGAAGGTGAATCTAGTTCACAAAATAAGACAAGGAACTCTAATGCACAATCTGAAATACTCAACAAGGAGATGAGAGGTCAATCCCATCAACAACCAAAGAAAGAATTTCTTCAAAGAAAATCTTTTACTCCTCCGATGAATAATGTTGAATGTTATGTATGTCATAATCTTGGAAATGTTGCAGCCAGATGTAGAAGTAGAATGGTTCAAGACCATCACACAGAAAGATCATCACGTTCTAGGTACTTTAAGGGATATTGTTTTTCTTGCAATATGTTTGGTCACAAAGCTGTTGATTGCTACAGAAGGAATATGAAACATGTAAGATGTTATGCATGTAACAAGCTGGGACATATAGCAAAGGAATGCAGGAACAAAGTACGGGCACCATACCAAAAGGAGAAAACATCATCACACTTGAAGATATGGAAGACGAAGGAAATACAGTCAAAGAGTTAGACAGTGCACAGTTGCGTATATGTCAGTTTGAGAAAAGCAGTGGGACAGGCTCAGGAAAAGGGTTTGATATGATTCAGTCCATTATTTGCTTTGTTTGATAATGGTTACAATCAGCTGATGATGTGTGGAAATGTCTTGATATTTGTAAGATTTTTAGAAGTGTTTTGATCCTATCTTGTTGATGATGATGCCTTGATACTTCTTGCTGATATATGCATGATCAGATCTGACAGTAAACAAGATGGCACAGGTTCAGGGGGAGCATATATTTTTAATAATGCATTGTTGGCATTATGGTTAGTAGTCCTTGGTGATGATGCTTATATGGCTAAATGATACATCTTGCTATGATATGGTTATGAGTTTTCCATGATAAAATCTCATATGATTCTTGTGGTTACATAGTTGGTGTTCAGATCAGATTTGTGGTTGATTCTCTGATGATGCATATATGGTGCTTACATGGTGATCTTCATAAGGATAAGGAGAAGTACAAAGCTTGAATACAAAATTTCATTACTTGATGATGAGTCACTCATATGATGCTATTGACATATAATACAGTTATGATGCAGGATTTCTATAGTTCTTGGCATTTACATGGATGAGGATTGTTGATGTTGATGATATCAAGAAGTCTTGACAAAATGCTCAAGATACATAGTGCTATATGTAGTATGTTGGATACATGGATGATTACTCAAAGTTGCATTGTTGGAGAGATGATGATGATGAGTTCTTACCCATATGATGACAGGTTGATACTTACATATGTTGATTGATACAGATGAGGGATGTCCCCGAGTGATGATACATGGATGATATATAAGATCATGTAGATCTTGATGTTGATGAGATGGCTATGGTGTCTTTCGCATATGATATAATGTGAATGATTTTATAATGCTCAAGATCAAGAGGATGAATTGATATCTATATGCAGACATATCTTGTCACAGGTTGATGCTATCTACACTAATGGACATATACAGGTTGCTGGTCTAGATGCTGTTGACAGATGCTTATGGAGCAGATCATACACTGTGTATGATAGTTGCTGATGACTATCATGGTCTTATTTAGATGTTTGGTCTCTGTTATAAATGTCATGTATATCATTCAATGTAAAGGTCATATCAAGACTCATGATGTAATAGTTTGTCTCTATCTATTGTAGTCATTTGATGAATCCCTTTTGGTCATATGATGTAAATTGTACCCCCACTATGCATGGGAAGAATGATGTAATATTTCAGTCATGTATAAACAATTGGTATCTGGTATATCCCCACTTGGTTGGGTGGATGAGTCAATATAGTTATATCCCCACTTGTTGGGAGATGGATGTATGTATGAGTCTTTGGTGATAATAAGGTCATTTATGATGTATAGAGTCATGTTCTTTTTGTAGAACATCTTTTTGTAGACCTTGCTTATAGTCAGGGGGAGCATGAACAACACACTTCAGCAGAATAGAGATTTCAGCGTATACTCAAAGGAAGCATGAACAGATTGGTACACCTTGGCATATACAAAGGGGGAGCTCAATCAGATATTTCAACAGGTACTCAGGGGGAGTATGGACAGTGGAATGTATATCAAGGAAGAGAATATCTTGGTTTTCCCTTTGCCCTTGATGTCAAAGGGGGAGAGTGACTTGGTATGGTTGTTACCATCAAGTCCAAAGGGGGAGATTGTTGGCATTATGATGCATGTGTTGTACTTGATGGAAACCCACTTGTAGAAGAACAACTCACTTAGATATAACTAGATGAATCTACAGAAGAGATATCAGATGTGACAGAATACAAGACAACTCGAAGGAATTAGTTCAGATGCAATGAACAATGGCAATTCATTAAGATGACAATTCTCAGTATGGCAAGTTAGCTTTGCCATCAAGTCCAAAGGGGGAGATTGTTGGCATTATGATACAAGTGTTTTCCTTGATGGCAACTCACACAGATGACAGATCATAGTGCAGCAGGTTAGTAGCAAAGAATTAATGATCAGAATACAAAGAATGAAGGAAGAAAAGTATATACGTAGGTTCACTATATACCAAGTCGTGTACACACACAGGTTCACTATATACCAAGTCGCGTATATACGCAGGTTCGCTATATACCAAGTAGTGTATACACACAGTATCACTATATACAAAGGTGTGTATATCATACATACGCACTTTCATGCAAGAAAAGGCGCGTACATGTCGGAAAACTAAGTTTTGGGTCCGTGGTATTTGGTCCATGGTATTTTGGTATTTGTTCCTTGGTATTGCGTCCGAAGTGTTGAAGCCAGGTATTGGGTCCCTAGTATTGGTTCTAAAAGGTTTTGGACCATGGTATTGAGTAAGGCCTAAGACTATGAAAGGAGAAGAAGATCATTAGGCAAAGGTATTCAGAAAGTCTTGAATATATGATGATGTATGAGATCTAGTATGCATATTATGGGTTCATGATGCTTTGCTTGATCTGAGCTAAGGAGGAATCTCAGCAGTTGATGGAGAACAAGATCTAAGGATAGATCAGGATCAAATGGTTTGAAATGAATCATCTCTATATGGTTTGATCATGCTTGTTCTAGATCTATATACTGACGCATGTAATGTTCTAATTTGGGTATAACTTCAGATTGAAATAGATACAAAACATGAATGAATATTTACAGATGTATACGCTGGTTGACTTTGATAAAAGCGTGTACATACGCAGGTTAGATACATCTAAGTAGCGTATACAATATGAACGATGATGTTTGAAGTTACAGGTGGTTCTGGTTGTTGATGCAAAGTTTGAGTTCAAGTGACTATTTATTGGTGTAAGTATTCTACATATTCAGATTGGTTGATTATGTTTAGCTTCAGTTTTTATGGATGAGATCTATAATGGATCAGGATCATAATGAATTATCTTTATGTGATCTGATGGACTAGATCTAGTTGCTAACATATGTATTATCCTTGTATATGTGATGATCTGGGTATGTCTGAAGTCAGGAAGTGTAGTGAACTTATCAATAAGTAATTGTTGACATATACATTGTTTCACTTTGGTGAAGTTGTGTATACATGCAGATTCGGCTCTTCCAAGTAGTGTATGCATGATGATACAGTTGGTTCTGAATATTGTTGTAGAGTTCTGTGTTCTACCCTGTGTTCTGGTGATTGCAGTTTGTTGACAAGGTTTCAGTGATTCAGTATTGAGTGATTCAGAGATTGATGATGCTAGTGTTGATTGATTTTGTGCTTCAATGATATTGATGGGTCCAACATGAAAATTGGATGAAACGTGGCCTTTCAAATTATGGTGTTGTGCTTCAGGAGTATCCAGTCTGAAAATTTATGAAACGTGGTACCTGAAGGATGAAAGAGAAGGTTGTAGCCTTCTGTAGGTTGGCACCTACATACTAGTACATCAACTAGTATAAGAGCTAAGGGGGTTGTAGCTCCCTTCTAGGAGAAGCTGGAGAACGAAAGAAGGTTGTCGCCTTCTGCAGGTAAAAGCCTGTGTACTAGTATAAGACTATACCAGTACAGAAATATTGTAAAAAGAAGTTTCTTATTAAAAGAAGATAGAGACAACTTGCAGCAGGTGGTTTTCACCCACATTGGGTTTCCACCTTACATCATGGTGTTCATGTGTGCTTCTTGTGTGTGATGATCTGTTATGTTTTAATGCACCTATTTACTATTCATATGGTTAATAAAAGTTCTGATGCACTAACTAAAGATCAACATTTAATGGATTAACTGAATCATAAGTTTATTGGATATACGCTAGTTGCATTAGACATAGTTGTGTGTACATGTAGGTTCCCTTCACTGAAGTAGCGTATATGAATCTGAGTATGGAAATGAAAGAGTGTTTGATTTGATAATACTGATTCAACCCCCCCCCCCCCCCCTCCTCTCAGTATTATTTCCAACAATGTCCTATGCTACTATCCCGGTTTTTGGTGAACAAAGGAGATTATACAGAGAGTGTAGGATGGCATATATGGTCAGCAGTAAAGAAAAACCTCAAAATTTTCCATTATATGTAGTGGAGACTGAATTAGGCTCATCTATACTCTTCAATGAAACCATCAACAACACAGAAAATCAACATGTAGAAACATGGCAGCAAGTTGAAGAAATTGATAGAAAAGGTTGGTGGCACATGAGCTTTGATGGTGCTACAGGAAGAGATGGAGTTGGTGCAGGCATTTGTATAAATATCCCAGGAGATGAAAGTAAGTTTTTCTCTTATAAACTTAATTTCGATTGAACAAATAATATGGCAGAATATGAAAATTTGGTTTTGGGTTTAGAAGTCTTGAAGAATTTGGGTGATAAGAAAATATCTACTTTTAGTGATTTTGAGTTGGTCATCAAACAAGTTAAAAACACCTATCAAACCAACGATGTTAGAATGAGAGCATACAAAAATTTTATTTTTGAATTACTGGAAATTTTTGAAGAATATAATTTCACCATCAAGCCTAGAGAACATAACAACGTTATAGATTCCTTGGTTGTTTCATCTAGTCTATTTACAATTCCAATTCATTCCAGCAAGAAATATCAGGTTGAAATTAGGCATAGGCTAGCCATACCTAATAACATAACAAACTGGGAAGTATTTGATAATGATTAGCAAGTCAAAAATTTCCTGGAACTGAAAGAAGAATTTGAATCTACTCAAGTTGACCAACAAAACATATTTGTTGAAACCAAAGCCAATACTGAAGTTGTCTAGCTCAAAAAGAATTGTATTCCAAAGGGATTGATTCCTCTTGAACATTTGTTTGACCAGAATGATGTGGCCAAGAACCCTAAGATAAAATTTGATGATGAGGAGGTTGAAACTTATAACCTTGGTACTGCTGAAAATCCAACGAATGTCAAGTTGTCCAAATTTATTTCTTTTGAGATTAAACAAAAATATTTGGATTTGATGAAGAGATACATACATATTTTTGCATGGAGTTATGTTGATTTAAAAAGGTATGATCCAAATTTTATTCAACATACAATACCAATAAAATAAAATGAAAAACCTTTCAAACAAAAACTGAGAAGGATAAATCCATTGCTTTTTCCATTGATTGAAAAGGAGATCAAAAATTTGTTTGAAGCAAAGATCATAGTGCCATTGACGTTTTCCAAGTGGCTGACTAATCTGATACTAGTGACAAAGAAGAATGGGGAAATTAGGATATGCATTGATTTTAGAAACTTGAATAAAGCTTCATTAAAAGATAATTATCCACTTCCCAAAATGGATCATATATTGTAGAACATTGTAGGATCACAAAGGATGTCAATTCTAGATGGTTTCTCAGGCTATAATTAGATATTGGTACATCCTGATGACCAAGAGAAGACAAATTTTACCACACCCTGGGGAACATTTATGTATGCAAAGATGCCCTTTGGACTTATGAATGTAGGGGAAACTTTTCAGAGAGGTATGGACATTGCATTTGCAGATGAGATAAACAGGTTTGTAGTGGTATATTTGGATGATATCACTATGTTTTCTAAAAAGGAAGAAGAACATCTGAAGCATTTGGAGAGATTCTTTCAAAAATGCAGAAAATTCGGTATTTCTTTAAACCCTACTAAGAGTATTTTTTCTTTGACAAAGGGAAAGTTGTTGGGTCATATTATATCAAAGGAGGGAATTAAGATTGATCCAAGTAGGGATGCTACTATCCAAAAAATTGGTCTTTCCAGAAGTAGAAAGAAATCCAATATTTTTAAGGCAAAGCGAATTTTGTAAGAATATTTGTTCCTAACTTTGCAGAGATTGTAAAACACATCACAAAGATGCTTAGGAAAGATTGTGATATTAAATGGACAACAGAGGCTAAACATTCATTTGAAGAAATAAAAAAGGCTCTTACTCAGGCTCCAGTTCTCATAAATCTTGATTTTTCAAAGCAATTTCTGGTTTTTACTTTTGCTTCAGAACACACAATTGCTGGAGTATTGTTGCAGAAAGGACAACAAGGTAATGAACAACCTATTTCATTTTTCAGTAGAACACTTGGAAACTTTGAATTGAAATATAACATCATGGAGAAGCAAGCTTATGCTTTGGTGAAGGCTCTTAAATATTTTAGGGTGTATGTTATTCATTCACACATTGTTGCTTATGTACCTAATGTTGTAGTAAAGGACATATTAACTCAAGCTGATCCAGATGGTAAAAGGAGTAAGTGGATTTCCACCCTGCTGGAATATGATTTGGAAATCAGACCTACAAAATTGGTAAAAGGACAAGGATTGGCAAATTTGATGACTCAATCAAATTTTGACTGTCTGGACATCAATTTTGTAGCATAAAATTAAGATACAATTGAAGATGAAGAGCTAATCCCTGTTGAAGAAAAGTTTACGATGTCAGAATGGTATAAATATGTTATCTTTATACTGAAAAATCACAGAGCTCCTCCTAAACTAACAAAGTCAAAATCCAGATTTGTTAAGTTGAAATCAGTGAGAAATTTCATTTTGAATAAATGTCTGTATTGGAAAGATTCATGTGGAATACTTCTTAACTACCTATTAGAAGATGAGGCTGAAAAAGTGATTGAAGAGTTTCATAAAGGCGATTGTGGAGGTAATCATTACTAGAGAGAAACTGTTGTGTGATTTAATGGTATGTTAAATCCCTATTATTTAATTGTCAACCCGGGGGTTTCCTAAAACTTAGAAGCAAACCAAAATATATGGGACCTCAGATGCTACTATAATTAGCTTTAGAATATAAGTTATGGAAAATGAAGGGAATGCAACTATAAACTAATTAGAAGTGCATATTACAAATATAAAATTTAACTAAGTAATTTCTAATTCTTTATGTAATAAGCAGAAGAAGTGGCTCCTAACTTAGGAGACCCAGATTTGTCCTTCTTCTAGAATACTACTTCATGAATAGAAATAAAAAACCACTAATGGAAAATAGCTTAAAATGCATAAACAAATAATAGAAGAGTATCCCAACTAAGGAGGTCCTTCTTGTTCTTCATTACAAATTCATTCATCATTAATGCCATTTTTGGAAAACTGGAAATTCAAAAAATCACTTAAAACTAGAAAAGGAGAATGAATTTCAATTATTATTCATATCAAATGGAAGAGAGCCTAACTTAGACCCCTGTTTGTCCTTTCATATGCTGATAAGATTTAAACTAAAATTAATTCATTAATAATTAAAAATCTTCAAACATCTAAGTAATTAAATGAAAATAAAATCTATAATGAAATAAAATGTTTCTTTGATCTTTTTAGAGTGAGCTCAATTCTCTTAAGAACAAAGTGACAAACTATTCCATAAATTCATATACTACATTAAGAAAATTTATATATAAAACTATAGAAAGAAAACTTTATTCTATTCCATCATAAGTTAGGATACATGCTCCAAGAGTCCTCCATTTAGAATGGAGGAGGTACTCCTATTTATACAAAAACATAAGCAACTAACTCATTAATGGAGATCCACTAATACCTCCTAGATCCACAAATCATTCATATGGTTCAACCAATATGAGACACATATTCCTTTATCCATGATTTTTCTCCATGAGATATGCTTGACCCCTATCCCAAATCTCCTTCAAATGTTCAAGAGAATTCGAATTTGAGTCTTGCAGGCCACATAAGAGTGTCTTGGAACCTTCCAAAACACCTACACATGTCACTAAACTTATTCCACCTTTAGGTATAAGCAAATACATGTTATTTTTCTAACTTTTAATCATAAATTCACTTTAAATACATAAAATAAATAACTTTGGAAAATGAAAATATGAATGTTGACTTGATGGGGCCTCACCTATGTTCAAAGTTAATTAGCTAAACAAATCCCTACACTACTGGCCCTTTCGACATCAGCCCATGGTGCGCAAACTGAAGTCTCACCTGAAGCAGTATGGGGGGATGTTGGAACCTAGTTTCAGAACCTTGGAGATGTCTGAGGGGTCGATTTAGTAAAACTGTGAATACCTTCGCGTAGGTCACGTCGCGCACTATCTTGACCTGCGATACCTCCATGATCTATTATAACCGCCTTCACGCAGTCCTCACTAGGGGTTGGGGTGCTTTCGTGCTGCTATGGCAATGATCTGCACTATTTCCACAAATTACATTGTGTATCTTACTTATCTTCTTACATATGTTAGTTAACTTCGCGTAAACAGATACTTTATCTCACACTTACTCAATCAACATAATCATATATGTTCACACATCATATAAACAACAGAAATGTAATTTATACCCAATACATTCAATGCAGAAAACAATAAATAAATACACAGGAATGGTATAAAACTTCTCTTTATTAATGATTCAATCGGTTAGAGACTCAACCTGCCTTGCACACTCAGTTGCGGACTACTATGTCTCTGCGCACTCAGCTGAAGAGCCTTCTCCTACTCTACAACCCAAAGACTTAGCTCTACACTTCATAAAAGACTCAATTCTTCATCCTTCATTCATGACTTCCTTTTTCCTTATTTACAACTTAGAGCCTTGCTCTATTTATATAATCCCATGGTCCACGGGCCATGGGTAGATCTCTAAACCTGACATTACATTACAAAAATGAGGGTGGACAAACTTATGACTCATAATTTACAAGCTCGTGCTCTGCGCCCACAAAACGTGAAGTCTTTACATCGGATTTAGTCAAAATCTAGGCTTTAAGCCCCAAAACTTCCTTTGGGGGATCCCGCACCCAACAGGCCCCCAACACAAACATCGTGACTCGCCCTCGAGTCACTTTGTTGGTGTAAAGATCTTCATGTAGGGACCTCCCAACTTTGCTTGGACCACTGCAAGATCGCTAGCACACTGAGTGGCTGCCTGATGTACCTCCTAGACGCATTGTTCAGAGACTACGGTACCTGAACTGCTTCCTTGCATCTGCTCCTGCGTTCCCTGCATCTGCGTGAGCTTGGCTTCAATTGAGGCTATAATGACGAAGGCCTCATCAATCCATGGTAGGACACATGCCTTCAAAACCACTTCCTTATGTTGCGCCGCATCTACCTACTCCTTGAGCGCTTTTGCCTATTACATCCAAGTGAGCCTCTGTGTAAGGGCCACCATCCACACGGTCCCTTTTATATCATCACACTTTTGTTTAAGCTCACACTCCTCTATTTCTAAGCATTGTATGTTCGAGTCCTTCTCCAGAGTTGTGAGGACCTCGAATGACTCTTCAACTAATTTGGTGCAGTCCTTCACTGCACTGCTAATCTCCTCTATTCCCGTCTTAATGGCACTAGCGCGTTGTTCCCTCACCTCTGGTGTATTTGAAGGCTACGCCTTCAACTACAACTCAACTATCTGAAGGTTTAGCTGCAGCTGAACCTTAGCCATCTCTTCCTTCACCTCGCACACCCCTGTTGCTAGCCTTCGGATGCACACCTCTGCTGGTACCTCTGCTGGGATGGCCAACTCAGGGACCATTTGGTAGGCTTCTTCAACCACCTGCACAATCTACCGGTTCTGTGCCACTACCTCGTCGTGCTGTAGGCTCAGTTGTTCCATGTTAATTCATTGTTCACTCATTACCTGGACTGCACGGCCCTCCCTAGCCTGCAATTCTATAGTCACTTCGTCCTGTAGAACATAGAGTGTCTCTTGAGGGAGCGCAACCATGTTAATCCCAACTCCCTTTAGCGCACTGACCATAGGCCTGTCGGCCTCATTTTCTGTAAGCAGTGGCCCTTCTAGTAGCACTATAGTGTTGGTTGTGCGAACGCGCAACATTTCCTTAGCTGCGACCGTACCTATTGTGAGGTTGGTCGACAGAGTACTAGCTTGAGGAGTGTGCACCTGAAACTCTTATATCTATGCCTCGAGGCCCCCCAACACCATATGATTTTCCTCCGCAAACTATTGGAGGGCCTCTGCCATGACGTCGCGCACCGTCTCCTCTATATCATGTATATCCCACTCAGTGAGGGTGATCGGGTCGAAAGAAGTCTTGGAGGCTTTTGACTTCTTCCATAGCCCCACCTGCTCTCTCGGGCACTACCGCTTCAGCTGTGTGGACGTTGCCTGTGGGTCTGCGCCACCTTCCTCTGTTTTGGGCTTGTGTTCAGGTGAGGGTGACTTCTGGCCCTCACACTCCTTCTCTGCTGCTTGTTGTTGTTCTATTGTTGCTATCATGATTTCGTGTGCCTCCTATGCCTTGGCTTTTTCCGCTTCATTTCTTCTCTTGTCTGCCAACTGCTCCATCCACAGTTTTTCCTCCACCTTTTTCCTTTGCACAATGGACTTCTCTGATTCCACTGTGGAGCTGGCTGGAGCACGCCACTCAAGCGGCCACGACTCAACCACAATGAATATGACATCTTCCATGGCTAGGTAAGGTAGCTCATCCCATTTTTTCATAGGGTCCTTGCGTGCCCTGATATATACATGATGGAAGTCCACCTTGAACTTCACGAATCTCTGCAGACTCTTATAAATAGTGGGTGATAACCATGACTTGTGGTTAATCCCCATTCTGATGTTCATCTCCATTAACACCCAGAATATTTTGTTGTCTCTGATCCTTTGCGCGTCTTTAGTTTCCCACAACGAAGTGTACTTCGCTGCCTCCAGAAGATCCTTCGCAATCGTGGGCAACTAGCTGTCCTCAGGCAATTCCAAATCCACCAGCACTATGGACAGTAGAAGCCATGCATAGTGGAAATTCTTCCCCTGTTCCTGTGCCTCACAGAAATTTTCCTGGAACTCCTTGCACAAGTACTTTGACCAGTTTAACTAAACCCCCTCTGTGCAATGCGTGGCAAGTGCTACCACTAGCGTGGGCACCTCATCCGCACGACACTTCCACATAACCTTGCCAGCCAATATCTATGTAGCGACTCTAACCGCATTATTTGTAATACTCGAGATCACGTACCCCCTCTTCTTCTTCTCCAGCTTGAATTTTTTCTTCATGGCCTTCGTGATGGCCAAATCATTACTTTTACCCTCCGAAATATCTGCTGGGTCCTCCCCCTTGTAAGGGAGTTGGGTAATTCTGTGGATTAGGTGGTCTGTGATGGGGATGGGCTCCTCCAGCCATAAACCCATCATGCACCAGGCAGAGCAGCTGCCTAATGACAAAAATAGTTACTGGGGTATGATGGTAATGCGGCACCCAGAGTAGGTTTAACAAACCTGCTTTTTCTACTCCTCGTAACCACTTGTGCGGCTCCAGCTCTATGACTCTCGCCGCTGTATTTTTCTTCAATCGCATTAGCTACGCAGTTGTCAAGTGTGGGAATTTATCATGGTTTGTAAGATCCTAATATTCAAACTTTAGAGTTGGCACCCATCCTAAGTGCGCTCCTTCAAAAATGATATCATTGGGGAGCAGCGGAGTCTGCAGAGAGCTTTTTCTCTCATCTAGGTCCTTGGGTACCCTTGCTTTCCCTTTCCATGGAGGAACATACGCAGGCAACCTGGTCAGAGGGTCCGCACCCTGGGTTTCTTCCTCCATTTCTTCATCCTCCTCCTCTTCCACTAGGATTTCCTCAAGGTCTTCCTCCTCCTCATCGGCTTCCAAATTAATTGCCTTCCCCTTTTCTTCCATGGTCAATTTAGTTCTCAACGGGTTTCTAGGGGACACGCACACTGGTACCATAGGCTGCTTGTCTTTCTTGGGCCTCGATGTGTACAACAATTTAGGTATTTCTGCAACTATCCCAATGATTTTTGAGGTGTCTCTTATTGTCATGGCCTACGCGGCCTCTTCAGCGATCATCTCTCTCATATCCATGGCTTCCTCGGGCATGGTCATACTATTGTTCCACAAATCTCTCTTTGGTTCAGGTAGGTGCACAATAGCTCAATTCTCAAATGACCAAGTGTTGTTTGTTGGGCAGCCCTTTGCAATTTATAGTGCCTTTTGAATTCGAATTTGACCGTTCCCCCCAAATCCAGTCCATTAATGCTCCCTTGGTAGTAGATTTTCCCAAATCTAGCCCATAAATTTTGCCTTAAATGCCTGTCGCCCACTCCATTTGGTCTCAAACCAAGCATCACATCATGAATAGTGACTGCAACGGTCACTTCCCAGCCGACCCGCGCGGCAGCACAACTACCCTTGTGCTGTCGCGGACCTTGTGACACTTCACTCCTATGTGCAGTCCTGACATTGCGCAGCTCCCGGGCAGAGTAGTTTATAGTCCCACGCCTCCTTTCAACTACTTGGAGTGCTAAGATTGTGCTTCCCGTGGCTATTCAGGTGGCCGAACCACCTGTATACGACTTCAACTGACTGTCGTTTACTTTTCCTGGAAGGAGTTCACCATTTAACTTCAACAACTGCACCGAGCCACCATCTGTGATTTCCTTAATAACATACGGTCCCATCCCATGCAGCAAACTAAGAAACTCTCGATGGTGGTCCCCAATTCTGTCATTATAATCGAGCTCGTCTTGCTTTATTACTATGGTCTTTCTATCAAGAAAGTCGTTCTTTATTCCTTCCTCAAGCTTCTTGACTTCCGCTTCTGCCATGGCGTTTTTCTCCCTCAACTGAACTCTTTCATTCATGAGTTTTTGGAGCCTAAGACCACCCTGCTTGATCTCCTCATTGAGTCCCAATTGTTCGTCTTCGAGCTCTTCCAATGGCGTGAGCCTTTCTTCCAGGGCTCCACGGTCTGTTACCTCTATGAGCCACCCTATGCACAGACTGGACATGATAGATTTCATAGGTATTACAACCTCTACTCTATCAACCAACCAAAAAGGCGTCTATCCGAGTAAGCGCAGGTCCCATCCGCTTCACTGCAAGTTGCATACCTTGTCAAATGCTTCCACGTAGATAACCTTCTATGGGATTGTTCTTCCCACATACTGTCTGTCCAACCTTAAGATCCAACTACACATCTGCGCCCCCAACACAAGATTATTGACCATACATCTTAGTGCGGAGTTCATGCGTATCCGCGTAGGTTGTTTTCCATATGTAGGCATCCACCTGGCTAGATGTGCATGCGGATTATCCTTCCCATTTCATTTATCTGTCAATCGCACTCTAGGCTTCCCAAATCGTGTGCACATCATTCTCTTGCATTCGTGCTAGTCTTCAAAGCTCCCTTTGTGCATACTCCACCACCTCGCAGGCGTAGTGCATAGTACCCAATTCAAGGCCTAGAAACTTTGCGTTTCCAACACCTCCCCTTCAAACTTATCTAGGAAACTATCTACCTCACTTAACCCATCATAAGTAGGTAGATCCCTCACTTCAGTCGATACGTAATGCAGCGATCTTGTCATCATATTACAGTTTAGCATGGTTACCTCATGTAACTGGTTCTGCCATCGCTCTATCTCCTCATCAGAATTTGACATACAAGAGCTTTCGCACTCCCATGAGATCCATCCATACGCGGTGGGATTTACCCAATCTTGCTCTCATGCAGTTATTCTATAGATGTAATCCAAATCATCGTCACTTTCATAGTTGTGCATCGACTTTGTAAAGCGCGATCCTTCCGTAGGGTCCAAAGGTATAACTACGCGTAGAGAATTCTTTTCAAAAATCATCTTGTGCTTCTTTAGATTAATCACCCCATTCATGTCAGTGGCCCAATTAATTCCTAACAGCGCGGGGTTGGGATTGTTGTCATCAAAAATCTCTATAACTTCAAAGTCTACTAGCGTGATTGCTCCCTCAATATCCACAGTGATTCCCTGCAATCTCCCCATAAGTATTATCTTCTGCTGGTTCGCCATTCGCAGTTGAATAGGAGACCATTGTAGCGTAGGCCTCCCCATGTGCTCCCATGTCTGCTTCGGCAGAACATTTGCATCCGATCCTAAATCCAGAATTACTTGGTCCATCTCATATTCTCCAATCTACGTGGTTAACCTCATTTCTCTTCCTGTCCTCATCTTATGCTTTCCAATCTTCCAGACTACATGCGGTTCTGCTAGTGTGGTCCCTATGCATCTATTAATGAGTTCATGTAGTCCCTTTATAACCTTACTGTTGCGCAGCAGCTTCATGCATGTTTCCAGGAATGCCGTAAGCATAGATGGGTCCATTTCTGGCTCCGTTCTATCTTTGCTTCCTGAAGTGGAGGCATCAACGAAGCTCTTCTTAGCTTCTATGAAGGTTTCTTTAGCGCACTCCAAATCAAACTCTGCTTCTTTCGCCGGAGCTTTGCGAACCCATGTACTATCTTTGGTTTGTTTGCCTTTATCATCTCCCATCACGATTCCACTTCGGAGTACAATGTTCACATTCATATCTTTCTCGCACGGCTCAGACCTCATCATCTGTACGTTCTGAGTCAAGGGAGGTGGTAGCGCTCCCTTGTCGCATATCCTAGCTATCAATGTAGGACAATATTCCATCTCATGATCAAACAAGGTACAATACAGATATGACGGACGCATTGGGTTCATACAATCATGGGCATAATGTCTTGGACCTCCACAATTGTAGCATATCAGTTGTCCATGACCTCTTCCTGGTCCTCCTCCACCTCAGCCTTGTTTGCGCCCCTGAAATCCTATTAACGCAACTCTTGCATTCTGGTCTAGGGGTCACGTTTTGATCTGAACTCTGTAGGTGGGAGTTCTATCCATCATTAGCTCATAGCTTCTACAAGTGCACTCATCGTGTCCCACTGACCTACAAAAGTTACAGAACAATTGTTGTGAATTTTGAGTATACTTTTGTAACAAATGGCAGTTGTATGTAGTGTGTTTCCCTCCTATTTAACAAATCGCGCACCACAAAGCAGGCACCGTGCTAGGTCCTTCTTGTGCCTCTGGTCTTAACAACATCGATCCTCCTCTCGTGAGGTAATTTGTGAACATCGGGAAATGGTCCTTATCATGACCCTGACCCTTGCATTTTATGCACCACACCTCTTCGTGCACTTCTAGTCAGGCTGTCCTATCCTGTTTCAGGCTTAGCATCTCAAGGCATAAGTTTTTCAACTATACATGGATCTGCTGAAATCCCAAGTTAGGATCCTGCATCAAGGTCTCATGCAGCCTCATCGCGATCTTTGAGGCCTTTGCCTGAGTCATTAACTTTTGTTGTGATAGCGCGCTCCTCAAATGCAGCATTAGCAATGCTACAAACCATTCACGATGTTGTCCATCCGTCAAATTCATATTAGATTTGCAAATCGTACACTTCAACCTCTGATCCAGCTCCTAAGGAGTCTCACTTGGTAGCATTGTGATCTCTTTGAATCAAATGATCGACTACGCCTCTAACTTCGGCCTACTAAATTCTCTGTTTTGTCACTGCTTGGATATCCATGATTCTCACATTCAGATTGTCATTAGAATGCTTAATATACCAGGTCAGCGCACAGTCTTGCAGGGTGCTAACCAGCGTCGTTTTCTTTATATTACATTTGTAACTCCCTGCGCTTCCCATACGGCTCTTATCATGAACCAAAACTAGTCTGGATCCTCATTTCCTACTCCCTTGAACACATGCAACTTTATCATGCTTGCCATATTGACTCACGATGGTGGCGGAGGTGGTATGGGTGAAGATGGGGGTGATGGTGGTGAAGCTAGTGGCAGTGTAGGTGGGGGTGGTATGTGCAGAGTCCTCTACCTTATCAAATGGATCGAACTTAGTGGTGAGACCTTTGCGAGATCTTTCTTGTCCCCTCACAGAGGTGAAATCAAAGGGCTATGCTTTGGTCCCTTACTTCCTTAATTTCTGTAGGTTTTTCTGCTTCACGTAGCTCCGAACATCAAGGTAATTGCATAACCCTCTTTTCACACAATAGCATTTTAATCCAAGTATTTAGAGACTTTATGAACTTACCTCGTGGTCCTTTGAGAAAGCGTCGCTCTGCCTCACTATAGCTGACTGAAGTATCTACCGCGAACTCAATAATGAATCCTCCTATAATCTGCTCGAGCCAGTAATCAACAACACGTGTGATCTTATCCTTCGATGCTTACAATATGCGCACCAACTTTGGGGTCCACACAATAGGACCGTCAAACTTCCACCTTCCTTGGCTATCTGCTAGCTTCGCGATCCACTTGTACAACTCGGTAGGGAAAGATGCGAAAAAGATCTTGCAGATTTCTATGTACATGTAGCAATCTAACCACTCTTCTTTGGTCAGTCACGGATTCCTGTTCTCCTAAGCTGCGAACTCGTGAATCCTCCTGTCCAACCAACCTTCAATTTCCTTCTTAGTTGGATTCCAATGATACAACATCAGACATCTCTATGTTGATTCTGGTCTCGACAACGGAACCATTTGTTGGCTTGATGGGTCCTGACCCAGATTTGAAGTTAATTAACTAAACAAATCCCTACACTACTGGCCCTTTCGGCATCAGCCCACAGTGCGCAAACTGAAGTCTCACCCGAAGCAGTATGGGGGGATACTGGAACCAAGTTTCTGCACCCTAGAGATGTCTTAGGGTCGATCTAGTCCAACTATGAATACCTTTGCGTAGGTCACTTTGTGCACTATCCTGACCTACAATACCTCCGTGATCTATTATAACCGCCTTTGCGCATCCCTCACCAGGAGCTGGGGTGCTTTCGTGCTGCTATGACAATGATTGTGATCTTTCCCCGAATTACATTGCGTATCTTACTTATCTTCTTACATATGTTAGTTAACTTCGCGTAAATAGATACTTTATCTCACACTTACTTAATCAACACAATCATATATGTTCGCGTATCATATAAACAACAGAAATGTAATTTATACCCAATAATTCAATGCAGAAAACAATAAATAAATACACAAGAATGGTATAAAACTTCTCTTTATTAATGCTTCAATCGGTTACATACTCAAACTACCTTTGTGCACTCAGCTGCAGAGCCTTCCCCTACTCTACGACCCAAAGACTCGACTCTACACTTCAGACAAGACTCAATTCTTCATCTTTCTTTCATGACTTCCATTTTCCTTATTTACAACTTAGAGCCTCGCTCTATTTATACAATCTATAAAGCTGACATTACATTACAAAAATGAGGGTGGAAAACCCTATGACTCATTTACAAGCTCGCGATTCGCACCTACAAAACGCGGAGTCTTTACATCGGATTTAGTCAAAATGTGGGCTTTAGGCCCCAAAACTTCCCTTGGGAGATCCCGTGCTCAACAATGAACCCATATGGTAATGGAAATATAATGATAATGTGATGAAATGAGGTGACAAAATGAGGATAAAGGTGAAAATGGAGTGAAATTGTATGCTAATTTGGTGGCCCAATAGAAACAGTGAATAAGATACTTATAGCAGGATTTTATTGGCCTTCAATGTTCATAGATGTATACAAAACAGTTGTTGCTTGTCATGAATGTCAAATATTTGAAGGGAATAGGAAGTTACTCCCAATTCCTTTGAAACCTATATTTGTGGAAGCCCCTTTCCAACAATGGGGGTTAGATTTTATTGGTGAAATACATCCTACATCTTCATACCAACATCGGTGGATTTAAACCACCACTGATTACTTTATAAAGTCGATTGAAGCAATTCCCACAAGACAAGCTACAGACGTAGTCATTATTCAATTCCTGGAAAACAACATCATGTCAAGATTTGGTTGCCCCATAAAGATCATCACTGACAATTCTCAAGATTTCAAATCGAAAAGGCTAGTAAGTTTTTGTAACTAGTATAATATCACTCTTGGTCATTCTACAGTCTATTACCCCCAAGGTAATGGCTTGGCTCAGTCATCAAACAAAAGCCTAGTTAGAATCATCAAAAGGATTTTGTAGGAAAATAAAAGGTCATGGCATTTGAAACTTAAATTTGCTTTATAGGCTGACATAATTTGTACTAAAAGGTCTATAGGATTTTCTCCTTATGAGTTAGTTTATGGAACTAAAGCTGTTTTTCCAAGTTCTCTTGGAGTTCCAGTCATGAAACCGTTGAAGGGACTAGAGGAAGAACCAAATGCTATCCAAAGGAGGATCAATCAAGTAATTTCTTTACAGGAAAAAAGAGAAGAAGTTTACAACAATCATCAACAATTTCATAACATAATTAAATAGACATTTGAAAAAAAGACAAAAAATAAAATGTCAGCCCTTAAGATGTAGTTTTGAAGTGGGAGGCTAAAATTGAAGATAAAGGAAAACGCGGGAAGTTTGAAAATCTTTGGAAGGGGCCATATAATATTTTATCCTATCATGGAAATAATATATTCATATTGCAAAATATGAGTGGTCAATTGTATGGAGGAGGACCTGTCAATGGAAAGTTTCACAAACATTATATCTCCTAATCCTGCTCAGTTGGAAGAAACACCATTGTATATATACTCCATTTTTATTTTCTCATTTGTAGGTGTGGATGATATATTTGACAAGTTTGATCTCGAAGTGAAGGCCATAAGAAATTGGAGAGGATATCATTAGTTTTCAATAAGGCAACTGGCCTGTTGGTTCTTTACTACACCATAGGGGCGCAACATCCCCATTAGAGCCACTGTTATCCATGATAACCCCTAGAAATAATTTTTAGTTTGATTAGTAATTTTAGATAGGGTTTTTATGTTTAGGTTCATGTGAAGTCTGTCATATGGTATATTTAGTATTTGATAGAGTCATCATAAAAGAGAAAAGGTCATGATTTCATTTGTTTTGAGGTCATCGTTTCATAATTGAGTTGTCTGATAGTTTTACAAAATTTCACAGCAACTCCAGTTCAGCAAACCACGAATTCGCTACGAAAGTCCCTGATAGTTCGATAGCAAAACGGTCCATCCTAACACTTGACTCACTACGAAAGTCCATTGTTGTGTAACGGTATTATTCTAAATGATTGTTAGCGATGTCAGAGTTGTACTGAGTCATAAAACACCTTAATTCTCATGTCCTCCACTTCTTTTCATTCACCCTTACCTATCCTTTTCCACTTTATACCATATGATGCTATCAAAAGTTCACAAGTGCTGTTACTAAATAGGGTTTTGCATTGTCAAAATGAGTCTAGCTGTGGTCTAAGTGTGGTCTAGGTGTTCTAAAACTGGTTTATAGGTAAAGAGGAAGCAGCTCACAAGTAGCTCCTGATGTGTTGATAAGCATGGAAACAAGAAAACAATACAGTGGAGATATTGTAGTGTGTTATAAGCCCATAGATATGAAATTGCTTAAAGAAGACCTAGCTTTTGTATAGTCATTTCCAATGTGGGATGTCTATGATTTTTCCAAAAATTGCAGGGTTTTCATGAGGAAATCACTAAAGACTTCGTCATCAATTTCACCAGGATTGGCAAAAAGGTTGGAATCTTGAGTTTGAATGTCTCTCTAGACACCATTACCCATGCTACTGAAATCCCGAGGTCAAAGGAGACATTGTTTAAAGTCTAGAAGTTCTAGCTATAGAATTGTGATGAAGTTTTGAAGGAAGAACATTGAGGGAATGATATGACAGTGGGCATCTCCAAAACTTTCCTTAAGGAGCATTATTCCAAGTTGTTGATGGTTATTCAAAAATATTTTACATGTGAAGGAAGGTTCCATATGGTCTACCAATACCACTTCAGATTGTTTCTCCACTTCACAGTTAAATAACCCTTAGATATCCCCTTCTATCTCTTCAGAAGTCTACAAAAAATGGATGACACGGTTCAAGCTAAACTAGACACAATCAGTTTCTCTGTTTTTCATCATGGTCTTATCAAATTGTTAGTGGTTGAAGAGTTAAATAGATTGAATAGAGATGGGCTTACCTTTTTGTTCTTAAGTGGATATGAATTAGATGTTGCTACCCCCTCTAGGAAAACTCCAAAATCTAAATCCACAACCCCTAGAAAAGAGCAGCAACCAATAGCAGAGCAACAACTGGTGGCAGAGAAACCTGTAATTGAAGCTTCCACAAGCACTAAAAGGAGGATGACTAGAAGGCAGAGTATAGAACATAGTACAAAGAAGGTCAAGTTGACTGATATTCTAAAAGCTATAGAAATTTAAGAAAACCCAATTGAGCAGCCTATAGAAGTGACCAAAATTGAAACCCAGAAAAGAAGTAAGATGGCTAAGAAATTAGACTTTACCCAAGAGTAACATGGTTTCATTTTTTAGGCCAAAGAAACCTATCACAAGATCAATGCAGCAAGTTGAGGAGATACCTGAAGTAACATTGGACAAAACGGAACCATCAAAGAAGGCAACAAAGAAAAAGAAAGGCAAGGAGGCTGTTCAAGTAAAAAGTGAAATAGAGGTTATATAGGAACAGTTAAGGGAAGCCAGACAAGAAGTTATCAAAACCAAACTTGAGTTTGATGAATACCGAAATGAAGTGTTAAAACAGATAAAATTTTATGATGAAATTGCAGACAAGGCTAAAAATATGGTAAGGAGGACTATGCCTTTGCACATAATGTTAGAGAATATGTATAAAAGGAATAATTGGTTATAGGTAGATATGAAAATCTTACAGGGACAAGTCACAACACTCGAAACTCAAAAAAAAATCTCAAGATCATTGTTGAAGTAGATGATACTCCATGATATGGTAAAATTCTCAATTTTGTCTTCACTATACCTAAACCAGTAAAATCAACCTTATATATAGTCAACATGGTATTAGGAGTAATAAGGAGGCATTAAGAATTATGAAAATTAGAAAAACTTATAATTTTGGAACTTTTGTAGAAACTCCCCATAATGAGGCTGAGAATTCGCTACGAAACTGCAGTAAATTTCCATGGAGGTTAAGGCTGGACTAAAACTCAATAAAGAAAGTTCTAAAGGAATATGTTTGGCTTACAAACATCAAAGAAGACCTTGGAACTAGCAGAGAGAGAAACAAGGTAGCATAAGGGTGTTTTTTGAAGTTGCTACCAAAGTTTGCTACGAAACTGTTGAAGACTATTTTTTGCTACGAAGTCATAAAACTCTGTTTTTCTACCTTTTTTGAAGATTTTGAATATCAAACATCCAAGATCTAGATGGATTACAGATCATGAAGGGTGTCCACTTCATCATGAAAAACTCCTATTTTTCATAATGCCAAGTCAACACATAGCCACATTAGCATAATAGTCAGCTCATTAAAGAAGACAGTCAGAAAAAAGAAATTTAATCAATAGCAACAAGTCGAAGGTGTAATGACACTCTAGAAAATTCAACAAGCAGTTGAGCTTGGTTATCTTCGTCAACAAAATATGGTTAGATTTTTAAAAGCTAGTAGAGTCCTAGTTGAATTCCAACAATGTAAAACATAAAATCCTTATGAGGACTCTATTAGTTAGAAGAAAAATAGGAATAGGTCTCTTAGATAGTGGATTGAATTTGGCCCAGGTGGCAAGTTAATGTAAAGAGATCTTTTCTCTATAAATAGGTAGCTTTTCGACTTTGAGAAGGGTTAATGGATAATGTGAAGAATTAACCTTATGTAATCTTTTGATCCTATTAATATAAAATTTGCAGCAACTCTATTTCTGTACTTGAGGTTCATGTCATGGCTTTCATGTGTTCTTACCATGTTGTTTTCTGTTTTTCATAGTATCTTTATTACTTGAAAATCTTGTCAAACTGCTCCAATTTCCTTCATTTACTATGTATGACTATGGATGTTAAATTGATGTTAGTTTTAATTCCATATATGCCTCAGCTTCTATTAAACACTATTGTTGGCCATAATTTGTTTTAATTTGACTCCATGCCCAATGGTGGTAGTCATCACATTTTTCTTCACTTGCAAAACCAAAAAAAAGAAATCAGAGTTAGTCATCAGTTGTTTGAGTTATTTCAAGTAAATTTGATAAACATTTGAGAGATCCCTCTCAAATTGGAAGGGCTAACTTCCATTCCAAGTGGTTTGAAATAGTTACACTAGGTTAGAGGTTGAGACAACCCAACTCTTTCTATCCCATTGATAATAACTCTTATAATGTAGGAGTCACTCTACATGACTCTAGTTATACCCTCAGCCATAATTAACTGAGACAACTAAGTCAAATTAACTTAGTTAACTCTTACAAGTTGTCATGAGATGTGGAATTACAATTTTATTCCTAAATTAATTGAAGGACAAAATTAGATTGGGATTTTATTGTTGCATTTTCAACACTCCCTCTCAACAAGAAAGGGATTCACATCTATCCCAATCCAGTACCTTTGGAATGTTCTGCATGCAGCTCTTGTCACTTTTTTTGTTGCTACTACAACATCTACAACCAAAAGCATCCAAAAAAGAAAAAAATCACTAAATCAATTTGCAATTTTGTACTGGGAAAACTATGTTGTTGATGACTCTGTTACTGAGCCTCCTGCTTTGTTTTCAACTTTGCTTTGCACTCCTCAATATCTAACTGAAATTTATCCTCCTACTACTGAATACTCTAGGCCCCCATGGCAAGGTAACGATCGATGAGACAAAAAAAATCTCCATTGACCCTGCCGAAATTTCTGCAACTCTTGGTACTATTGATTCACATCACCCCACCTCACCCATGGAGGTATGGATGCATGTACTCCTTCTACCCACTTGGCTAGAACTCTCCTCCTACTAGAGGTCTTTGACTTATCCTCTTCACCATCATCCTCATGGTTAGCCCAACTGTCAATTGGTTGAGGCTTCCTCTTGAGAGCTAAAGCATGCTCCCTCTCAACCACAACATCTCTAATCCTTGCCTTGCTCCTCAAGGTTGTGCATGCATATTCCTCTAATGTGTAGAGGCTCTCGAACCTAACACCAAATTTCTTGAGTTGCATGAATAAAGTTGCTTGAAGTAGGCCTCCCATCTTTGAAGACTACCTCATACCCATTATCTTCAATCATCAATTTATTCATCAGTTCAAGTTTCTTGGCTTCACTATCATTTCCGAATAGCTCATTGATGGTCTTCCACATAGAAAATGGAGTCTCTTTTTCATGTATTTTCATGACTATGTGGTCTCTTACACCCTCCAAGATGATCCTCCTAGCTCTTTCTACACTCTTCTTCCACTCCACTAGATCTTTAGCATCAAATGTTGGAGGCTTCGGGATATCATGATCTATGAATTCCTTTAGCTAATTATCTTCCAACACTACCTCCATCCTTTCCTTCCAGGCAATGTAATGTGATATACCTTCAAGGGCATACTCAAGTCTCAATCCATAAAATGACATCATGTGAGATCTGAAGATGATTCTGCAAAATTCTATTCACTTTCAAAGACAACTTTGAATTCTTCTCTTCTATCATGATTTCAACTTCGATACCATCTAGAAATTCCTTGTAGATTCAAACTGTTAATTGTAGTATGCTAAAACAAAAGACTTGAATCTACTCTACTCATCAGTGGAAACAATTAAACAATCGTGAAATCATGAAGCATACAAGAGAAATAATTCAATCAACACTTACACAATTATTTCCTAGGGAAAGCCTTATCTAAAAACCCTTGTTATCTGTATATTGCATTAGTCAACAAATATAAGAAGATTACAATGCTTTTCTCAAGCCCAAAAAACCTTTTCACTATCTCTATTATTTCCTAGGGAAAGCCACAGCTAAAAACCCTTGTTATCTGTATATTGCATTAGTCAAAAAATATGAGAAGATTATAATGCTTTTCTCAAGCCCAAGAAACCTTTGCACTATCTCTATCTATCTCACAGCTTCCTAGGTTTACTCAGGCCAACAATTAGCCAAATTGCTAGCCTTTCAAGCTCCTACTTACTTGCATTGTTCAATGAGGAATCAAGCCCCTATTTAATAGGAATTTTCCTCCATTGGATTGCTCAGTTCCTTTAGGCTCTTCCTCTAACTTCATGCACCACCTATAGAATTTGAATGATCATACAATTGATAGTACACTGTCCCTGAACTCCAATCTAAATTGGGTATTTCTCAAATTTTACATGCATGAGTTCTTTATGAGTGAATCATCAGTTTACTAGTTGATCACTGCAGGCATCACCACACTGCACTTTAGGCAGCACCACATTGCACTTCAGGCAACACCACACTGCTAGACCTCCCACTAGTTCCTCAAACAATTGGAACTAGTTTAACTGACTTTAACTCAGTTAAACTGAATTAATATATTACAACTCAAAATAAAGTCAACAATGAATCCTATAATTTAGGATACACTCTACATGACTCTAGTTAGACCGTCAACTTGAATTAACTGAGCCAACCGAGTCAAATTAACTTAGTTAACTCTTACAAGTTTTCATGAGATGTGGAATTAAAAATTTATTCCTAATTTAATTCAAGGAAAAAATTAAATTAGGATTTTATTGTTTCATTTCAAAACAAAGGGTGTGCACTTAACAAGCATGTCAAGGTTTCCTTCCCAAGAAAAAAGCATAGGTCTAAGAGGATTCTAGATCCGGTGCATTTAGATGTATGTGGACTAGTGTTGGTAGCATTAATCATAGGGAGCATGCACTATGTTTCCTTCATTGATGACTTCTCTCAAAAGACATGGATCTACTTATTAAAGACAAATGATGAAATGTTAGCATCCTTCAAGAGCTCAAATTTATTGTTTAGAACTAGACATGGAAGAAGATCTAGGTTTTAAAATTAGATAACGGGGGTGAGTATACCTCCAACAAGTTCAAGGATATTTACAAGGAGGTATGAATAAAGAAGGAGTTGATTTTAACCCAAAATAGAATGGGTTATAGAGTGAAATAATTGATCCATACAGGGGCTTCTAAGGCCATGATCCATGACCAGGACTTTCCCATGTGTATTTGCATGGAAGACATGCAACACAACAATCTATAAGAAATATTGGCGTCCTCACAAGATATTGGAGGAAAAAACACCAAAGGAGGCATTCATTAGTGCGGAGCCACATAGGTAAGTAATTTTCACATCTTTGGTTGCTCAGTTTATATCCATGTACCTATAGAAAAGAGGAGCAAGTTGGATCCCTCTTGTAAGAATGGTTTCTCTGTGGGTTAGAATAGACTTCAATGGACTCTAAGTTCTTTATTATAGAGTAGAGGAAGACATCAATGGTCAAGGATATAAAGTTTGAGGAATAATTTTCATCCAAGAAGTCACATGATCACATTCTAGTACCAAAGGATAAGGAGCATGAAGTGTTGAGAAATGGCCTCACAATTGATACACTTATACACCCCACAACTATTGGGTGTACTTTCTGACCAATAGGATGACAGTGGTTCAAAGGGATGTCAGATTAGATGAGGAGAAGGCCATGCAAGTTTCCCTTGAGAGGGAGCTTGAGTTACATGCGGTTGAGGATATTTTAGCTCCTATGGTTGAGGAGCCTCAGATTGATGTGGAGAAGCCACATGCAGAGGATCTGGGAGTGAAGACATCTACTCAGGCATAGTCTTCCAGAGATGGGAGAAAGCACACCAAAGAGGTTGATAGGTTATTGCATGATACATGGGAGAATGTGGGAGCACCCACATCTTAGCACAAGCAGAGGAGGTCACCTGATAGGTACACTAGATACATGGATCTTATGAGTAGATGTGTTGAGACAGAGCCATCTTCCTTTGAGGAATCAATGCAGTAGTTGATTTGGGTTGATGCCATGTTGGAGTATGACCACATAGTTCATAATGGTGTTTGGGATGTGGTCATGAGACTGGAGGACAAGTCAATGGTGAGCTCCCAATGGCTTTACAAGGTAAAACAAGCTGCATATGGTAGTGTGGAGAAGCATAAGGCTAGGTTTGTGGCTCATGGCTTTTCACAGGTAGAGGGGATTGACAATGATGAGACCTTTGCTCCTATTGCAAGGTACTCATTGATTAGATCTATATTGGCACTATCAACGCAGAGGGGTTGGAAGATACATCAGATGGACGTAAAGACAAGCTTCCTTAATGGCATGATTGAGGAAGAGGTGTACATAGAGCATCCTGAAGGTTTTGAGACCTCTGACCGTGAGTCACATGTGTTCTAGCTCAAGAGAGTATTGTATGGGATGAAGCAAGCACCTTGTGCTTGGTACACCAGGATCGATAGCTACTTCACCAAGTTGGGCTTCACCAAGAGTGAAGTGAATGAAAACCTATACCACATAGTGGTGGAAGGTAAATTGTTGATCATAGTTTTGTATGTTGATGATTTGATTCTGACAGGTGATGATCAGTTGATAAAATATTACAAGGAGGATCTTGCAAGAGAGTTTGAGATGAAGGACATGGGACTCATGCATTACTTTCTAGGCATGGAAGTATGGCAGGGTGATGGGGAGCTTTTTGTGTCTCAGGGAAAGTATGCTAATGAGATACTCAGGAGATTCTGCATGGAGAGCAATAAACACATGGAGATGCCTTTAGTAGGTAACTGGCGGAAGGGGGATGCTACTTCAGGGGAAGTAGTGGAAGGTATTATTTACAGGAAACTTGTGGGTGCACTCATGTACTTGGTGAACACATGACAAAATATGTGTTATGCAGTTAACCATCTTAGTCAAACAATGGTTAGGATTACCAAGTTGTATTGGAAGGTGACAAAGCATGTGTTGAGATACCTCAGGGGCACTTCTCAGTATGGATTGTGGTACAGACGGATAGAGGGAGTGAAGCTTCAAGGCTCCACCGATCCAGATTGGGTAGGGAGTCCATCCGAAAGAAAGAGCACATTAGGAGGGATCTTCAGTGTTTGGTTAGCAACAGTTTCTTGGTACAAAAGGAAGCATAGATCAGTTGCACTCAGTGCGGCAGAGGCAGAGTACATGGTTGCGAGTCAGGAAGCATGTGAGGCCATCTGGATGAGGAAGATCCTGGTTGGTTTGTTTTATCAGTAGATAGATCCAAATGTGATTTACTACGATAATCAAAGTTTTATCAAACTCTCTGAAAATCCAGTTTTTCATGATCAGTCCAATCATATTGATATCCGATATCATCATCTCAGAGATTGTGTATTGAGGCAGATTATGTTGTTGGAGTACATTCCCATAGAGGAGCAAGATGCTAACATTTTCACAAAGGCATTTTCAAGATTTAAATTCGAGTTTCATAGAGACGGGATCAAGGTAGCTCATAACCCCTTTCTTGTTAGGAGGAAGTGTTGAGAAATGGCAACAAGAAATTCCAATGTAATTTGTCCTTCAATTAAACTAATAATTAAAATCGAATTATATTCTCATAGCAACTTGTAAATAGTTAATTAAGTTTAATTAACCTAATTAGCTTCGGAATTTTGAGTTGGAAGTCTTTCTGTAGTTAAAATTTTAGGGGTATGGGATGAGTTTATTTGAGTTGTAACTCAATTTGACTGAGTTATAGATAGCTAAACTAGTTCTAACTATTTGTGGAACTAGTAGAGGATTAGTAGTTGGTGCACTAGTGCATCCATAAGTGCTACTCCAGCTAACTGAAGATTGCCTCATGAGAAACTCATGTATGTCATTTCAGAGAAAGACCCAGTTGAGACTAGAGTGTAGGGACAGTGTACTATAAGTTGTATTATGATCCAAGTTGTACAGATCATGCATGCAATCACGAAAAAGACCTAATTTGGATTCTGCAGCTATGGAAGCATGAATTCCCAATTAAATATAGGTTATTCATCCTAGGAATTGCGTAAGGAAATAGGGGCTTTCCAAGCAGCATAATTGGATAAGTATTGGCTTGAGCAGGCTTGTAAGGAAGAGAGTTGATCATACTTGTGTAGGAATTTTTCTTGTGAGAACAATCTTTGTATTATCACTCAAATTTCTAATTAATACAATGGATAGTTGGGGTTTTGAGCAGTGGATTTCCTCAGATAAATTACTGTGTTATGTGTCATTGATTATCTTCCTATTGTTCATTCTTGTTTTCATCGATCTATAGATTTCTGCAGTTTAAAGAATAGAGTAGATTCTTGTCTTGCATTTTAGTACATTGCATGAGCTATGAATCTACAAGAAAATCTACATGAAGATCCAAATGTTGAGCCAAAGTCATTAAAAAAACCAATATATTCTAGTTCAAGATGAAAATATTCAAGTGTGAAAGAGGAGACATTAGTCCCTTTTAATTCTATAAAAGAACGAAATGGTTAAAAAAAATAAAGATATGGTTAGGAGTATGTTGGTGCTCCTAAGAGCACGTTTGGAGAGTGTGATCCTTTCAAGAAGTTTCATACTTACATGGAATCGATGAGTACCATCATTGATTTTAAGCCTTCCAATTTTTAGGAGGTAGAATCCCTATAGGAATGGAAATATTCCATGGTGAAGGAGTACATGTCCATTATGAATAATAAACACTAGTACAAATGGGGAAAAATATAATGGGAATTCGTTAGATATTTGACTCCTAGTCGTCAGATATCTGACACAACTGAGTCATAATTTTCGTCAGTGAAATTCCGTTAGATATCATTCATTTTAACTTCGGAGTGGATATTTGATAGGGATGACATTAGATATCTGATTCCTTTGATGGCTAAGAATTCATTACATCATGGAGAATTTTACAATGACCATCTGTTGGATATTCGACATTAATTTCGTGGTTTTGTGTTAGATGTACAATGAAAACATTAGTTAAATATACGACCACTTCGTACCTAGTGCGACGAAAATGTCATGAATCTGACGATTTTTTTCATCAGTGGTGTGTTGGATATCCGACATCTTCGATGGCTAAGAATTCGCTGAATTTTTTGACGATTGTCTATCAGATATCCACTGTCAATTTCGTGGGTGTCGGATATTCGACCGCATCATAGCTAGTGTGACGATAATGTCATTAATACAATGGTTTGTTTCATTGGTGGTGCATCAAATATCCGTAAAAATTTTATTATAATTATCGTCGGATATTTGATGGTGATTTAATCATCATCGAATATTTGACGGTTGTCTGAGCATTAAAAAAATATATAATTTATTCCAACTTAGACCTACCTGTTGGTATTTGTTCCTCGAATTTCCTCCCTTTGTCAGCGTTGCTTCTTGTGCTAGTTGGATTGATGAATACTACATCTATTTCAGTGAATAATACCATAGATGTCTTAGAATAATTAATGTTAAGAAGAGAGTGACGCATACGTTGATGTTTCTAATTATGTTGAGTTAATACTTTATCGGGGCTAAGCATTGAGACAACTAGTAAGCTAGTTAATTAGCATACCCACCATCTTTTCCAGTGTACTTTCCACCTAGAGAGATAGAAGCAGAAGAGGCAACAAGAGAAGTGGTATATCCAAAAATGTCCATTGCTGGAGAGTAATATTATGGTGTTCTTGATTGTGATAGGGATTATGACTTTATAGAGTTATACCCTTGTAAGCGAGATTATGATTCAAATACTCATGTTTCAGATTCTAACCTTCAAGAGAGAGATCTAGACCCATATTCAATGAAGAAAGAACCAAAAACATCAGTAGCATTTGAAGTAAAATAATAACCAACACCACCAAGAGTAGTTCCCCCATTGATACCGTGGAGGCATATGTAGTTTTAGGTAGTTTACTTAGCAACGTTCCTTACACCAATAGATTTGGTTGTTTATGCCCCTTTAAATGGTTCTTATGATTCACTAACACCCATCAAATTGGGTTTAAGAATGATTCCACCTTGGGATATCGTCCTCACACAGTTGAAATCTATAGGATTTTCTTTGTATTAGTGTGAGGGACAAGGATTTGAATATGGGGTGAGGTATTCAACACACATAAAATCTAGGAAATAAGATGGGTAGGGTATTCATCACATGAAGAACAATTCATATGGGGTGGGGAAATATAGCCTTTGAACAAGAATAATCAACCCATAACTAACATTTACACCAAGGGGTGCAAAGGGAACACATGAAAATTCATTAGAGATCTCTAAATTTAAGAAGAGGAAGCATCAAGGCTTAGGTTTTTTTTGTTGTTTCTGAACCTTCATATATATATTATCATTGGAGAGTGTTTATACCAGATATAAAGGCACATAAAAATAAAGAGTAGAAGTAGTATTTCCTCTTGCATATAAAATGGAAATAATCAATTGTTATGCACAAAAAGAAATGGGTCATGACTATAATGTCCAAGGGCTTGATAGAAGTGCAATGTTTGACCCAAATAATGATGATTTTTCTTTAAATTTGAGAGGTGGTTGGAAGTGGATATTCTTTGTTTATGATATCCATGGAGTTTTGTACTATTACCACATGGCTTAAACAATGGGGAAAACTAATGGGAACAACAAACAGACACCTTACTCAAAAGGGACATCATGCAGTCAATCATGTATCTAGCTTATTTGGTCATTTTATTTCACCTCACCACCATGGGACATCACAACATGCAAAGCCTATTCCATATCATGCTATTAATCTACTTACATCATCTACTAAGGTGGAAAAAAACAATTTTTTTTTTTTTAAATGATTTCACTGTAGATTTTCCTATATATTCACAACTCATGTAATGTACTAAATCACAAGATAAGAATATACTCTACTATTTAAACAATGGAAACCAAGATAGATGAAAACAATAATCTATAAGAGGAATATAATAAAAGACACATAACACAATTGTTTCTCTACAGAAAACCACTACTCAAAACCCTGACTATCTATTGCATTAATCAGAAATATGAGTGATAATACAAATTTTGTTTTCACAAGAACAATTATGCACAAGTATGATCAACTCTTTTCCTCACAAGCCCACACTAACCAACACTTAGCCAATTTCTGCTGCTTGCGAAGCTCCTATTTCCTTGCGCAATTTCTATGAGGAATAGCCCATATTTAACTGGGAATTCCTTCTTCCATAACTGCACAATCCAAATCTAGGTCCTCTTCTGATTGCAAGCATGATCTGTACAACTTGGATCATTCTACAACTCATAGTACACTGTCCCTACACTCTATTCTGAACTGGGTCTTTCTCTAAATCAACATGCATGAGTTTCTCATGAGGGAATCTTTAGTTAGCTAGAGTAGCACTGAGGATGCACTAGTGCACCAACTCACTACTAAACCTCTACTAGTTCCACAAACAGTTAGAACTAGTTTAACTATTTAGAACTCAATCAAACTGAGTTATCTAAATACAACTCAAATAAACTCATCCTAGACCCCTAAAATTTAGGGAGAACATATACATGACTACAAAAAGACTTCCAACAAGAAATTTCTAAGCTAATTAAATCAATTAAACTTAATTAATTTTTTACAAGTTGCTATGAGAATAGAATTTGATTTTAATTCACAGCTTGATTCAAGGAAAAATTCAACTGGAATTTCTAGTTGCCATTTCTCAACACTCCCTCTCAACAAGAAAGGGATTATCAGCTACCCTGATCCTGTCTCTGTGAAACTCGAATTTACATCTTGAAAATTTCTTTTTCAAAATGTTAGCATCTTTCTCCTTCGTGGGAATGTACTCCAACAACATAATCCACCTCAATACACAATCTCCGAGTTGATGATATTAGATATCAATATGCTTGCACCGATCAGGAAAAACTGGATTTTCAAAGAGTTTGATATAGCTTTGATTATTGCAATAAATCATAGTTGGATCCATCTGTTGACCAAACAAACCAACCAGAATCGTCCTCATCCAGATGGACTCACATGCTTCCTAACTTGAAACCATGTACTTTGCCTCTGCGAAACTAAGTGCAACCGATCTCTGTTTCCTGATGTACCAAGAAACTGTTGCTGACCCAATACTAAAGATCCCTCCTAATGTTCTCTTCCTATTGGATGGGCTCCCTGCCCAACTGCATCGGTGAATCCTTGAAGCTTCACTCCCTCTATCCATCTGTACCACAATCCATACTGAGTAGTGCCCTTGAGGTATCTCAACACATGCTTTGTTGCCTTCCAATACAACTTGGTAGGCTTAACCATCGCTTGACTAAGACGGTTAACTGCATAACACATATCCAGTCGTGTGTTCACCAAATACATGAGTGAACCAACAAGTTTCTTGTAAACATTAACTTCCACTACTTCTCTTGAAGCAGCATCCTCCTTCCTTCAGTTACTTGCTAGAGGAGTCTCCATGGGTTCGATGCTTTCCATGTGGAACCTCCTGAGTATGTAATTGGCATACTTGTACTTAGATACAAATAATTCCCCATCACCCTACCATGCTTCCATGCCAAGAAAGTAATGCATGAGCCCCATGTCCTTCATCTCAAACTCTCTTGTAAGGTCCTCTTCGTTAGACTTGATCAACTGATAATCACCTCTCAAAATCAAATCATCAACATATAACACAATGATCAACAATTTACCTTCCACCACTAAGTGGTATACGTTTGCATATGCTTCACTCTTGGTGAATCCCAACTCGGTGAAGTAGCTATTGATCCTAGTGTACCAAGCACAGGGTGATTGCGTCAGCCCATACAATTCCCTCTTGAGTCAGAACACATGCAAATCACATTTAAAGGTCTCAAAATCTTCAGGTTGCTCTATGTACACCTCTTCCTCAATCATGCCATTAAGGAAGGTTTCTTTTACATCCATCTGATGTATCTTCCAACCCATATGCGTTGATAGTGCTAATATAGATCTGATCGATGAGTACCTTGCAATAGGAGTAAAGGTATCATCATAGGAAATCTCATCTAACTGTGAAAAGCCACGAGCCATAAACCTTTCCTTATGCTTCTCCACGCTACCATCTGCAGATTTATTTGACTTGTAAAGCCATCGGGTGCTTACCACTAACTTGTCCTTTTGTCTAGGGACCACATCCAAAACACTGTTACGAACTATGGAGTTATACTTCTCCACCATGGCATCAATCCAAATTGCCTGCTCCACCACTTGCTCAAAGGAATATGGCTTTGTCTCAACACATCCAATCATAGGAGCCATGTATCTAGTGTACCTCTCAGGTGACCTCCTTTGCCTATGATGAGATGTGGGTGCTCCCACATTCCCCCATGTATCACGCAATAACTTGTCAGCCTCTCTGGTGCTCTTTCTCCCATCTTGGAAGACTCTGCCTGAGTGGATGTCTTCACTCCCGGATCTTATGCATGTGGCTGCTCCACATCAATCTAAGGCTCCCCAACCTTAGGATCTAAAATATCCTCAACTACATGTAGCTCAAGCTCCCTCTCAAGGGAAACTCGCGTGGCCTTCTCCTCATTGAATCTGACATCCCTGCGAGCCACTGTCATCCTGCTAGTCAACAAGAACACTTGATAGTTGTGAGGTGTATCAGTGTACCCCAAAAATATCCCCAACTCTATTGTTGGCTCAAGCTTATTCTGTGCATCTTTGGTCACATGGAAATTTACCGATGACCCAAAAGTCCTGAAGTGACAAACATCTGGCCTCTTATTGGAATAAGCCTCCTCTGGTGTCTTCATCCCAAGAATCCGATGTGGGCTACGATTCTACAAATAAACTATTGTGTTGCATGCCTCAACCCACAAGTGTAGTGGTAGGCCCTGATCATGCAACATCGCTCATCCCCTACAATTCATTTTTTCTTCCTCTTTGCCACCCCATTCTGTTGTGGGTTATGGGGTGTTGTCAACTCCCATTTAATCCCTTATATTGCATAGAAGTTCTTAAACTCATTTGAGACATACTCACGACCATTATCAACCCTCAAAGCTTTAACCTTCTTGCCAGATTCCTTCTCGACCAATGGTTTAAATTCACAAATCTTTGTGAAATTTTGATCCTTCTTACACATGAAAAATATCCAGCATTTACGAGAAAAGTCATCAACAAATATAACATAACACCTGTGTTTGGCCATGGATTTTGTCAAGAATGGTCCACACACATATGAATGGACTCACTCTAGAATCACCTCTGCTCAATTGTCTCTATCGTGAAAGGAAGCATTGGTGTATTTTCCCAAAGTACACCTCTTGCACATATCAACTTCCTCTAGCATACCTTTGGGAAGACAAGTAGAGATCTGCTGCATGATTTTCAAAGTCCCATGATGCAAGTGACCCAATCACCTATGACACAACTCACCAACATCTTGGCTCTGCATCTTCTCTGATTTTGTGCTCAAATCAAAACAATCCTCTACCTCTCGCTTATAGAGAATCTTAACTCGAATCCATATCTTCTTTACTTGACCCATGGCTATATGTTGAAGGAATGCATTTCCTTTCAAGAAAATCACATCATAGCCTCTATCCTCAAGCATGGTGGCCGATACTAAGTTCTTATTCAACCCGGGCACATACATAACACCCCTCAAGGTGAGAGGAGCACCCTGCTCCCTATGAAAGGTAACCATGACCAATCCAGTAGCACTATACCTCCCATTGTCACCCATCCCAATATGCATCTAGAGATCCTTCTCCTCCAGGTCACTGAACAATTCCTTGTCACGAGTCATGTGGAATGAAACTCCACTATCAAGGTACCATACACTACCCATCATTTGTGACACCATGCATGCAATGAGAGTAAAGTCAAATTTGAATTGAGAGGTCAAAGCCTCACCCGCCACTCCTTCTGAGGACTTCTTCTTGGACTTCTCGAGTGGACAATTTGTAGCAAAATGGCCCAGCTCGTGACAATCAAAGCACTTAAATTTCCTCATTTGTTTCTTCTTACCTCCATGGAAAGAATTCAATTTGGAATGGGATGCCTTCCCTTTCCCTTTCCTTGTTTTATTCTCTAAGGCACAATTTTCCTCATCATCAGTCTTTGATGAGGAACCATCTTTGGTATTCCTTTTGATCTCCTACTGTATCAAATATGACCACAAGCATTCCCAATCTGAAAGCTTCTCCCTCCCATTGATAGAGTCCTGATAACTACTCCAACTCTTTGGAAGGCCTAGGAGATCTAGGCTCACCATATCATCATCGAAAACGGTTATTCCAACACTTCCAAGCTCATCACAATAGTGAGTGAACTTGGTCAAGTATTTTGGAATGGTCTCACCTTTATCCATCTTGATTTTTTGAAATTTGTCTTTCAATGCCAACTTCATATGGTAGTTTTTGTTCTGGAATAGGTTGGTCAATTCTTTCCACAGAGCATACGAAGTTTCCTTCCCATGGAGACTCGAGACAATGTGGTCTTGAACTCCCTCAAGGATTATCTGCCTCGCTTTAGCCACACACTCCTTCCATTCGACCAAATTCTGTGCATATGATGTTGCTCGCTTAGGAATGTCTTGATAACAAAATTCCTTGAGGCCATTATCCTCAAGCACAACCTCCATCCTATCCTTCCAGGCTATATAATTGGAGTTTCCTTCAAGGCATACTTGAGCCTCAAACCATAGAAAGCCATTTTCTGATCCTGAAGTATGTATTGCAAATTCGAATTTCACCTGTAACTCAAAACACAAACCCAAAAATCAAAACTTTGAAATCTCTTTTATTATAGTGTCTTCAGATCCGATACCATGTAGATTTTCCTATAGATTCACAACTCATGTAATTTACTAAAACAGAAGACAAGAATCTACTCTACTATTTCAACAACGAAAACAATAATCAACAAGATGAAGATAATCAAAGAAACATGTTAGGTCCCTATAATACTAGTGTATTCCCTGATTGTTACTATTGTAGCCCCCTTATTGTTATTGTTTTGCCCCATATAAGCCCACTATTTTTATTGTTGTGCCCTTACATTATTATTATTATGACGGCTCTGATTATATTGTGACCCCTTAGACTCCTATATATAGAAAGGAGGATTTTTCATTTGAATCATCCAAGAATTGTTCATTTGTGTAATGTAAAGGAGGTTCCCCCCTCAAAGAGGCTGATTTTGAAGCTGTTGATATATCTTTTCTTCTATTTTGTGAACTGGTTGCATAACATTTGGTATTAGAGCTTTCGATTCTAGGGTTTTGCTACTTCAGATAGGTCATTGTGGAATTTTCACTATAACTTGTTTTATACGAAGCTTCAGATGGTGAAATTAAAACCCATTTGAGCTGACATCTTGATGAGCCTTGTGACCTAATTTCAGATCCTCTATCACTATATGTTTTGAGATATTTTAGGATTTCTAGAGGCTCCAGAATTTGATATCAAATAGGTGACCTTGGGAAAATCGTTATAACTTTCTCTCTGAGCATCGGATTGAAATTTGGTAAAAATTGACAGAAAGAGGACGGATTTTGTTTTGTTGGGTATCATTTTTAGGGTTGAATGTCAAAACAGTGAAAACGTGGAACTTCGTACAAGTTTTCTCTATTGAACTAGTCTATAATCATGTCATTGTGGGATATTTGAAATAACTCTTTCTTGGAGAATACAACCTCGATCAGACCCATGGGGTTGGAAAAAGTACACAAAGGGATACAATAGGAAGAAATTTCAGACCTTGAAGATCCTAAATTACAAAGATACAACATATTTAATATTGAGCTCCTACAAAGAGAAAAAAAAAGGTGTGTAGTATTTTTTAAAATTTGCATAAGTTTTGTTTGAAATATTAGTTTGAATTGATTCAAAGGGAATAGTGAAGCATAATTATCATTAATTTATGCCACGAAGAAATAAAATGGAAACACCTAGTAAGCGACCTAAAATCTCTACTATGACTCATGAAGAAGAGGAAGAAATGCAACATGATATATCAAAATTACGTGACCAAGTGCAACAAATTTCGCTCTCACAAAAAGTAACAGAAGCTAAGTTGGATGGTTTGAAGAATGGAATGGAAGCTAAGATGGATGGTTTGAAGAATGGTTTAAAAGAAGACATGGAAGAAATGATGAATGTCAAGATAGATGGGTTGAAGGAAGGTTTGGCAAAGTTGTTAGAAGAAAGGCGTCTGAGTGGTGACAAGGCAATCCATGAAAATCACGATGAAGAAAAAAGGAATATCAATTACAATTTAAAAGAATGCAATGGGGGTTTAAGAACCACCACATTCCAAACATAGATATGAGGAAGTTTTATGGCAAGGATCTGGTAACTTGGATACTACAGATGGAGCAATATTTTGATCTACATGATGTGAAACCCTCACAAAAGGTACGTATTGCATATTTATATTTAGAACCCAATCATTTTGTATGGTATAGATGGCTTTGTTCTAATAAATTTCTTGTCACCTGGTTAATTTTTATGGAGGAAATTATAGCACATTATGAAGATACAAAGAGAAATGTCTTCTTTAGCCAATTGATAAATCTCAAACAAAAGGGTTAAATGGTGGAGCACATTGAACACTTCCAAAAATTGAATATTAGGGTAACAGATTTCCAGAAGGGCATAAGAATAGTTTCTTCATAGGGATTTTAAAGTATAACATCCAACACGAGGTTCGTCTTTGGGAGCCTAATTCATTGGAGAAGGCATTCAGGGTGGCAAGAAAAGTTGAAAGAAAAATTATGGCAATAAGGAAGTCCACCACTGACAACTATAAAGATGGAAGTACTGTTGCTCCTAGTCTTCCACAACCTACAAGTTTGACACCACAACAATTGGAGGAAAAAAAAGAAAAATGGATTTGTTACAGTTGTGATAGCGAATACACTAAAGGTCATAAGTGTGCTGAGAAGAAATTATTCTACATAGATTGTGAAGAGGAGGACGAAAAGGAACAAGAACCATCAAAAGAGATGGATATACAATAGGAACCAACCCAAAGAAAGAAGAAATGAATCTGACCATATCTTGTAATGAATCGGTAGGAATTACCACTCCTCAAACTCTCAAGATAGAAGGATATATCAAGAAGAAAAAGGTAATAGTGTTGATTGATTCAGGTAGTACCTATAATTTTATTCATTGTAAGATAGCCAAGGAATTGAATTGCTTCCTATATCCAACACCAAAGTGTCAAGTGATGGTCGAAAATGGAGGAACTATAAATTGCTCTGGAAAGTATCATAATATCAAGTTAACCATGGGGGAATATGTATTGAATAGTCCAATGCTTTCCATTCCAATGGGTAGTGTTGATGTTATACTAGGAGTCCAATGGTTACAATATTTGGGGATGATAGCTTTCAATTTTCAAGAACTTTTCTTGAAATTTTTTTGGGAAGGAAAGGAATTTGAAATAAGGGGTATCGCAGGAAAACCAAGAAAGATAATTAGCTATAATAACATGACAAAGATTATAAAGAAATAAAAATGGGACGTAGTTGCACAATTATGCTCAATAGGGGTTCAAACATCAAAACCATCTATTTCTCTAGATCTCCAAAAAGCCTTGGACAATCATTCCAAGGTGTTTGAGACTCCCAAAAACCTCCCACCTATTCGTGATCATGATCATTCTTTCATTTGATTCCAATAATTATTCCTCCAAACATCAGGCCTTATAGATATTGCTATGCCCAAAAGAGTGACATTGAATGTATGGTTATAGAAATGTTAGAGTTTGGTATAATTCAACCTAGTAAAAGTTCTTTCTCTGCTCCAATAGTATTGGTGCACAAGAAGGATGGATCATGGTGCATGTGTATGAATTATAGGGAGCTCAACAAGATCATTATTAAAGATAAATTTAACATTCTTGTCATTGATGAATTATTGGATGAATTGCATGGAGCAATTTACTTCACCAAGTTGGATCTTCATTCAGGATATCATTAAATAAGAATGAAGACTGAAGACATTCTGAAAATAGCATTTAGAAATCATGAAGTTCATTATGAATTTTTGGTCATGCCTTTTGGCCTTACCAATGCACCTTATACATTTCAAGGTTTGATGAATTCCATTTTCAAACCCTTCCTTAGAAAATTTGCGTTAGTATTTTTTGATGATATACTAATCTACAATGAGTCTTGGAAGGATCATGTTGACCTTTTTGAAATGGTGCTCAAGCTATTGGAGGAGAAACAATTATATGCAAAAATATCAAAATGTTTCTTTGGAGTACATGAGGTGGAATATCTGGGTCATATTGTATCTCATGAGGGTGTTAAGGTAGACCATAAAAAAATTAAATCCATTAAGAAATGGAAAATTCCCACTTCCATAAAGCATCTACAAGGATTTCTCAGGTTGACAAGGTATTCTCGCAAGTTTGTTAAGAATTGTGGGAGAATAGCATCACCTCTAACAACATTACTGAAGAAAGATGCATTTTCTTGGACTCCAGAAGAAACTAAGGCCTTTGAGCATCCTAAAGAGGCAATGTGCCAAGCACTAGTCTTAGCTACGCCAGACTTCATAAAAACCTTTATTGGGGAATGTGATGCCTCGAGAAATGGAATTCGTGTTGTTTTAATGCAAGAAGGAAGACCCATTGCTTTTGAAAGTCATCCAATCAAAGGAAAGTATTTACACAAAGCTATTTATGAGAAGGAAATGTTGGCAATACTACATGCACTTAAGAAAAGGCGACCTTACCAAATCGGAAGGAACTTCAAGGTAAAAACAGATCATGATAGTCTTAAATAATCTTTAGAACAAAGATTATCTTGAGAAGAACAAAAAAAATGGGTGGCAAAGGTGTCGGGTTATGACTTGGAAATCATCAATAGAAAAGGGAAGCAAGATGTTGTTGTAGATGCACTCTCAAGAAAGGATGAGGATGTGGAAGCATTTATTTGTTCCATTGCTATTATCCAACCAGATTGGATAACCGAAGCAAGGGATGAATGGAAGAATGACGAAGAAGTGTGGGCACTCATTCAAAAGTTGCAGTAAGATACTAGTACATCTAATACATTTAGATGGAATAATGATTCATTATGGTACAAAGATCGCTTATACCTTTGTAAGAATTCCCAACTCAAATAAAAGATTCTTCTAGAATTGCACACTTCTCCCTTAGGAGGGCACTCAGGATTTTTAAAAACTTACCATAGGGTTGAGAAGAAATTTTCTTGGGATGGCCTTAAATCTCATATTAAAAATTTTGTGGCAGAATGTTTGGTTTTCCAACAAAATAAAGTTGAGACAATTAAGATCCCAGGTCTGTTACAACCTTTATACATTCCAAGTCAACGTTGGGAGGAGGTTTCAATGGATTTTATCACAGGTTTACCCAAGTCGAAAGGAAAGAGTGTCATCATGGAGATAGTTGATAGACTTACCAAGTATGAACACTTTTGTGCATTATCTCATCCATTTAAAGCCAATACAGTTGCTACTACATGTATGGAAACAATTCAAAATCTACATAGAAACCCAAATATTATTGTAAGCGATAGAGATCCTATTTTCACTGGAAATATTTGGACGGAATTATTTTCTTGTCTGGGTACTCAATTAGCTCATAGCTCATCTTATCATCCTCAATCGGATGGGTAAACTAAGATAGTGAACAAATGTTTGGAAGGATATCTTCGTTGCTTTGTATTTGATAAACAGACACAATGGGTCAAGTGGTTACCTTTGGTTGAATGGTGTTATAACACTTCCTTCCATACTACAACAAAAATGACCCCATTTATTGCACTTTATGGATATCATCCACCATCCATCACATCATATTTAAGAGAAAAATCTAAGTTTCAAGCAGATGAAGATCACATCGATCATCAACAACTAGTTCTCCAAATCTTAAACGATAACCTCACTTTGGCACACAATAGAATGAAACAACATGCAGATCAACATCGTAGTGAAAGAAGTTTTGATGTAGGTGACTGGGTATTTTTAAGACTACAACCATATAAACAAATGTCCCTCAAGCAATCTAAGGAGTATAATAAATTATTACCAAAGTATATGGTCCTTACAATATGTTGCAAGAGATTTGTACTGTAGCATATGGTGGGCTCCAGTATTGTAGCAATAATGCTACAACTCCTGGGGCTTCCTATCTCTAATTTTATCAACCCGGTAGTTCGTACAAACTTGGAAGCGACGGTGCTGTATGCACAAGTACTAGCTCTTGTCGCAGCTGTCACTTGGTTAGCTGGCACAAGTCCGCTAGGGCTCAAGCCAACTTCTATATGTTCTCAGAAGAAGCTTTCTAAATGATGGAAGAAGGCTATCTCAATGGAAAGTAATCTACTTTGCAAAAATGAACTGAAAACCAACCAAAACATGGAAACCCTAGTAAACCCTAATATGACTAGTTTAACCTCTATGATGCAATAGTGAGAGTGCCAATGCCTAAAAATGATGCCATTACTTCTAGTGATGTGAAATGCATGAACTCAAACTACTTCTATTAAAAAGAACATTGTTTTTGTATTTTTGCTTAAGTGGATGGAGTGATTATGATCGTGTTTCTTATTAGCGTTTGGCTGTGCAGAGGTGGTGAGAAGGGAGAGAAAGCTTGGGAAAGGTTAGGAGGGCTAGGAGAGGTCCGAGAGGATCCCTAGCATCAGTCCACAAAAGTCCACAACGTTCAGGTGCTCGGCAACCAAGTTTGCAGGCTTCTACCGGATGTCTGCAGGGGATCCTACAGGAAACTAAGGAATTCTACAAGAAGTCTGCTAACTTCTACAGGATGTTCTACCGTGGGAGTTTTGGGTGATGGTGAAGTGATGGAGCGGTATGGGTGGATAGGTAAGATGGAGATGGAGCTTGTGATGGCTCAGGGGTAGAGAAATAAGATGGAGAAAGAGTGCACGGAGTTGGTTGGTGGATGGAAGGATGGGAGCAACGAAAGGTCAAGAAAATGGAGCTACGTGGGCAATGGAAGAGTTGGAAGGTAAACGAGCTGAACAGAGGTTGAGTAGGTGGCTTGAGGCGTGGTCAAGAAGAAGAAGAAGGAAGTGGAATGATACTGAGCAGTGTAAATAAAACAAATTGCTTATGTCTTGCACCAAAAATGAGAATCCATTAACCTGTGCTACCTGTGCTATTAAACCAATGAACAACAATGTAAATCGTGAAGAGAAGTTGTGCATGGAGGTGGAGTGAAGGAGTATGGCTCAAGATCAGAGTGCATGGATGAATCTATAACTAAAATGACTGTGTTGCAGCTTGCATAAAAGTAGAAAAAGACTGCGTTTTTTGGTGGTTGGTACAGACTGCACCCCAATCTCTAAACAGAGATGGCAGTGAAGGCACTAACAACCTTTTCTTGGAGCTCCAATGAATTACAATCCTCCTATTCTAATCTAAGCAACTGAAAGTGATTCAACCATAAGCTAATCCTTCATTAAAGAAATCAAATCAGCAAACTGTGTTCTTGAAATGCATATCAAAACAAAGAAACAAAGTGCTGGAAAGAAAGGCAAATAACACTACAAGAAGAGGAGGTCTATTGCTCTTAGGTTGGGCCTTAACCTGAGAGCTATAGCTCCCTTAAAAGCTCAGAATTAGATCCAAATCTGCTTGCCTTTATTCATAATCAAGAGTCTAATGTCATGCCAAAACTGGCTTACAAAAACAAACACCGAGTTGTAGCTCGTGCTCAGAAATTACAATATCAGTTCAAAAATTCAAAAAAGCTCCTATCAAAGGCTACGACCTTCATATTTATACACAATGAAGATCAAGCTGGCTTCCTCCATTCGTGGAGCTTGGCTGTCCAACTGAAAGTCAAACTGCTGTAAACTGCTGATCCTGTAGAACATGTTGGCTGCCTTTAAGCTCGGTGGGGAGAGCTGTTGGAGCTCGGAGTTAAGCTGAAAATCACGAGGAAGGTCATCAAGACTATGGACAACCTCCCTATGAACCCGCAATGTCACCTTTGCTGTCTCCTTGTCTCCATTTGCGTGGTCTTTTGCTCTCTTTAATGCCAAAAACCTGAAATCATCATGTATTAGCCACATAGATATAATGCCTGCCCTTCTTCCTACAAAAAACACGAATATACTAAGAAATGAATGCATAAGTGATAAAAGATGAATGGTTGAGCAAGGTAAGTAGGCCAAATGAGCCCAAATTGTACCAAAAATTGGGGCTCATCATCACCCCCCAGCTAAAATATTTGCTCATCCTTGAGCAACTTTGCTCCAGCTCCTTGTCCTCGGCCGAGAACTAGGGCCCGGCACATGCTCTTCCTTCTCTGTTCTTGGTGGCCCTGCCTCTTCTGCCCCAGGCGGTGACGAGGGTGGCGCTTCTTCCCTCTTTCCTGTTTCCTTGAGCCGGGCTTCGGAAGCCGATTGGCCTATCCTTCATGTCCAGGAGGTTATTTTTGGGCTTCCCCTCTCGGGGGTGGCCGATGTTTTAGAGGGGGATCTTTCACTGGGTGAAGTAGGGACACCCCCTAAAATGGTTTGGTTGCTGGGTGGAGGCTGCGGCTTGCCCGTTTTTATTCGCTTACTTCTCCTAGCTTCAAAAGGTAGAGGGATTTCCCTCTCTTTCTTCTCCTTTGGCCTTGGAGGTGTACTGAGGGCGGTCAGCGCAACTGCTGCCTCCTTTTCGAGAATGCCAGCCTTCTCTTTCTTGCGTTTTGCTTTCTCAGGGCTCCCTATAGAGGGCCCCTTCTTTTCTGATTTCGGGCTTCCTGTAGAAGACCCTGCTTTGCCCACTTCCGGGCCTTCTGTAGAAGACCCTTTCTTTACCAATTTTGGGCTTCCTGTAGAAGACCCTGTCTTTAGAAATTTTGGGCTTCCTGTAGAAGCCCCTGTTTTGGTAATTTTCGGGCTTCCTATAGAAGCCCCTTTTTCAATGATTTTCGGGCTTCCTGTAGAAGCCTGTTTCTGCTTTCCTGTAGACACAGGTGTCACCACCTTTGCTTGCTTTGCTATATGGGTTTTGCTTTTTGGTTTGGTTGTAGGTGCCGATGAGGTACTTGGGCTGATGTGGACCATCTCAGCTTCGTCCGTTCTGCTCTGCAACCTCTTTTCTCTTGCTGACAAGATGGGTGTATCACCTTTTTCTTTGTCATCATTTTTCTCATGCTTCTTCTTTTGTTCTTTCTTCTGCACTGTGGTCGGGGTCTTCTGGCCTGTTTCCTTCTTTCCCTCGGCCACTGATTCTTTTTCCTCACTGCTGGAGGAACCCGTTTCTTCAATCAACATCCTTATGTCTCCATCTCTTGTCAAATTCCTGAATGATTCCCATGAGAGGGGAACCTTATATGAATGAAGCGCATCCTCCACAAGAAGTTTGATCAACCCATGGTGGGCTACCTGATCTGGTATGCCTTCTTTTAACTTTGTGGCACACTCAATTAGAGACTGTAACAGGAAATAAGGAATGCTCAGTTTCTCTTCTACAGGAAGATCAATCCGGTGCCTCAATTTAGTGAGCAACCGAAAGTGATACGCGTACACGATGCTAAAACGGCCTTCACAGGTTATATACTTCATGATTTGCAGGCTAACTTCATTCCATGGTGGCAGCAAACTGGTTCTACGCACCCCATTTTTGTCCTTCGAGAATTCCTCCTCAGGTGGAAAGAATTCTTTCTTGGCCTGCTGGCTCAACTTCCTTTCTTCCTTACCCCATGGCAAACCCATTGGAAGTTCAGTAATTCGACTGATATATTGCGGGGTGAGCTTGAGGCTTAGGCTTCTGAAGTTCAATGTGGCCAGTGTCTTGGATTTCGGCCTCAGAGCCTGCAAAAATTCTTCCGCCACTTCATCGTCGTAACCCTGCAATTTGTCACAAAAAGATATCCATTGAACCCGTGTGAAGAGCTCCACCACCTCCTGGTTTTCCCTTAACTTGGTGGAATCAGTGGGTTCTCGTCTAATAAACCCACCCAGCATGATAAAACAGTTTCCTTAACCAGAGGTGGTGATTGTGGAAGAAATTTGGTCTACTGAGACAGAGCGTAGAATGTCATGCACATAATCCACAAAACTTATACCTGAGGACCTCAACATAGTTTAATTACCCTGACATCCTGTAGAATGACAGTATAGGCACAGCAGACAACAATTTCACCATTTTTCTATGACCAGACTGTGGACGACAATTCTGCCACCTTTAATAACCAGTTGCATGAAGAGTTCAGGGTTACCTTTTTAATTTGCCACCTTTTTACGTGAGGCACCCGCCTTCCTGTAGAAACTACGTTCCTGTAGAATGACAGCGTTCCTGTAGAAGCAGCGCGCGATTTTCGGGAAAGACTGCAGTTGGTCTGCGCCTTGGGTGTGCTTCACAATCGTTCTGATAGCCAAAGGCTCGGCGTATCGAACTGCAGAAAGATCAGGATAGCCGCTCGAGTTCAAAACGGTGGTTGATAAATGCATGAGTGCAATCTAGCCGATTAGATTTTGAATCGGTGGAATCCATGGCGCGGGGGTGAGCTGTCCCCGCTGGACCGTTGGGCGACGTCATCCCATCATTCAACTGCGCGTTCACTTGCTGGCGCATCAATTCCCGCAGATCTGCCGCCGCCTCTTCTGTTAAACTCGTTTTTTTTACCCGACGGGATTGCTCTCACGTGCGTGCTGCCCATTCTTTTTGTCATGACCGCCACCCAAACATCCAACTAGACCATTAACTGGCCGACGTGGCCGGCCAAATGGCCATACGGCCGCTCAACCCATTCACCTTTACACTTTGCAATCAATCAAAGTAACATTCATGCAATCTGATGGAAGGAAGGGTCGATACACTTACCTGCGCAGCTGCACACGATGTTTCGGTTCTCTGGACGCTGATGAGTGGATTTACCTGCTGCTGGCGAACTTACACAGGCCCGGAGGTCCATGTTTATAGGCTGCCAGCGATGGATTGGATGCTTTGGTTGCATGCGCCCACGTTTCATTGCATATGGCCTGCGCTGTGAATGGTATCCACTCTAGCAGGCTTAACTGTTACAGGACTCCCGCGGGATGTCTTGTAACAGTTCTTCCTCCTTGGGTGCATGCTGCACGACGAAGGATCTAGCCTCACGATCACGCTCCCAGAGCTTCTGGATGACTGGGATGAATATGGTGTGAGATCTCCAACGTTTTTTTCATTTAAAATTTGCTTTTTCTTGAGAACTCATCGATCTGCTTTGCTGGTGCAGGTAACTTTGTTGCATGTCGACAAGGATGGTGGAACAAGATAACAGCAATGTGAAAGGGTGACAACAGTGGCTTGCATGCGTCCAAACCGATCCTTAGCCGTTAGATCTCCTCATGAAATGAATTTTGGGCCGTTCTGAGCTTCTACAGGAAGTTTCCTGTAGAAATACAGAGCTTCCTGTAGAAAGGCTGCGTTCCTGTAGAGAGTCTGCACCTTCCTGTAGAAACTCTGCATCTTCCTGTAGAAAATCCGCATCTTCCTGTAGAAGACTCAAGATGTGATAAAATTGCACCTACCTTGGAGAAAATGAGTATTCTTGGAGGAGGTGCTAGTGAGGTGTCCTGACTGCATGATGAGGACCCTTGGCTTTGAGTTGAGAGGCTCCCTCGCCTCCATAGAACACCTGCAACCTGCATGCAATTTTACATAATGAATCTGCTGACCTTGTTTTTTCTTTTGTTTTTTTTCTCTTTTTTTGAAAGATAACAGGGGCGCCTCATTGAGGTTTTCACCCTTGCCATCTGCCTTAAGCGCCTCAAAGAGGTTTTCACTCAAGGATCTTTTTCCAATCTCTTTTTTTTTTTTTTTTTTTGAAAGACAATAGGGGCGCCTCAATGAGGTTTTCACCCCTACCACCTGCCTTGGGCACCTCAGAAAGGTTTTCACCCAAGGATCTTTATTATTTATTTATTTTTTATTTTTTATTTTTTTTAGATTCTTCAGGGTATGCCCAAAGCAGGGGCAGAACCCTTCTCTATGACCAACACTGCCTTCTCCATAGTTTTGATGAACTCTTGTCTTGAGAGAGGCTTCCTGTAGATCTTCAATCGATGCCCATTGACAAGCATGGGGATGGCTTCCTCATCAATGGTCCGAATAAGAACAGATCCATTGTCATGACATTTTTCCACTGAATATGGCCCTAGCCATCTGGTTCTCAGCTTCCCCTTGAAATCTTTGTATCTGGAGTCATACAACAAGGCCCAATCTCCCGGCTGAAATTGCTTGTCATGGAGATGTTGGTCATGCCACACCTTTCTCTGAAGTTGAACCACTTCTGAGTGAAGGAGGGCCTGCATTCGGTGCTCATCCAGTCCATTCAGCTGCAATAACCTTTCTTGGTATGCATGGCTGAGATCTAGGTCCAGCTGAGCTGCCATCCTCAACGTGTTGTATTCAAATTCAATGGATAGCAAAGCTTTCTTCCCATAGACCAGCTCATAAGGTGTGAAGCTGGTGGTGGTCTTCCAAGTGGTGTTGTAAGCCCATGTGGCTTCAACCAGGCGATCTGTCGAGTCCTTTCTGCTGCTGCTCACCACCTTAGTCAAGATCCCTTCTAATGCTCTATTGGTGACTTCCACCTGCCCATTTGCTTGAGGGTGATAGGGGGTGGAAGTCCTATGCTTGATCTTGTTATGAGCTAGTAGATCTTCAACCAGGTTGGAGGTGAACTGGCTCCCTTGATCGGTGACTAGCTCTCTTGGATAGCCAAACTTATAGAAGATGTTTTCTCTTAGAAACTCGGCCACCTTTTCTTCTGTTGCTGCTTTGATTGCTTTGGTCTCTGCCCACTTTGTCAGGTAGTCAGTGCACACAATGATGTAAGACCTTTGCCTCGAAGGAGGGTTGATTGGGCCCACAAAGTCCATACCCCACTTCTCAAATGGCTCAAGAGTCACCTGAGGTTGGAGAGGCATCTCATCCCTTTGGGTCGGTTTCCCCATTCTTTGGCATTGGTCACACTGGCTGACATATCTTCTGACATCTTGATGAAGTGTGGGCCAATAGTAGCCTGTCTGCAGGATTTTGAAGGCAGTTCTCCTTGCTGCAAAATGTCCTCCACAAGGCCCATCATGACAGGTGAGGAGGATATCAAAGACTTCCTCCTCCCTTACACAACGCCTTAAGATCTGATCGGGGCCAAGCTTGAACAGATTTCCCCCGATCCAAGTAAATGAGGCACTTTTTCTGATGATTCTGCTCTTCTCTCTTGAAGATAGGTGCGGAGGGAACTGTGCTGAAACAAGGTAGTTTGCTATATCAGCAAACCATGGAGAGAGTACTGAAATAGCAAACAGATGTTCATCGGGCATCTGGTCATCCACTGTTCCATCCTCATCTGCAGACAAATCCAATCTAGATAAAAAGTCAGCAACAAAATTTTCTCTACCTGGTTTGTCAACAATGGTCAAATCAAACTGCTGCAATAAAAGAAACCATCTAATAATACGAGCATTCACATCTGGTTTATTCATTAAATATCTAATTCCAGCATGGTCTGTATGTACAAAGGTTTGATAGCCAGTAATATAATGTCGGAACTTATTCAGTGCATGGACCACAGCCAAGAATTCTTTCTCGGTTACAGTGTAATTCAGCTCAGCTTTGGACAAGTTTTTGCTAACAAAGTAAATGGAATATGGAAGTTTTTGCTCAACTTGTCCTAAAGCTGCACCTATGGCTTTGTTCGAGGCATCAGTGTGGATATGGAAAGGTAGGGCCCAGTTTGGACCTCTCAGGATTGGGGCTGACACCAACTTGTCCTTCAATTCATTCAAAGCCCTCTGACAATCGTCAGTCCATTTAAACTCCACATATTTTGCCAACAGGCCAAACAATGGCGAGGCTAGCTTGTTGAAGTCTTTAATGAATCTCTGGTAATATCCTGCTAATCCCAAGAAACTCCGAACATCCCTTACCTTTTGAGGAGGTGGAACCTTCTTGATGAGAGCAATTTTGTTAGGATCCACCTATAACCCTTGGCGAGAAATGGTATGGCCTAGCACGGTCCCTTCAGTCATTAGGAATTCACATTTTTCAGGACTAAGGGACAAGTTCATCTCAATGCATTTGGTTAGGACTTTTCCCAGATTGGACAATGCTTCCTGGAAGTTGGCCCCATAAGGAGTAAAGTCATCCATATAGATTTCCACTGCATCATGGACCAGCTCCGAGAATATGCTCAAGACAGCTCTCTGGAAGGTAGCAGGAGCATTGCATAGCCCAAAGGGAAGGACTCGGTAGGCAAAGGTGCCCCAAGGACAAGTGAAGGTGGTCTTATCTTGGTCTTCCAGGCTGATTTGGATTTGGTTGTACCCGCAAAACCCATCCAGGAAAGAGAAGAACTTCTTTCCTGCCAGTCCATCCAACGCTTGATCTATGAAAGGTAGAGGGAAATGGTCTTTCTTGGTAGCTTTGTTCAGTTCTCGGTAGTCCACACAGATTCTCCATTTCCCATTTTTCTTGGGAACCAACACCAGAGGGGACACCCATTCACTATCTGAGATGGGGTAGATGAATCCGGCATCCAACAGTTTTTGCAATTCTTCCTTGACAATGTCCTTAAGGGCTGGATTCATTCTCCTCTGGGGTTGCCTAACCAGCTTACAATCCTCTTTGATGTATATGTGATGGGTACAGACCGAAAGATGGACTCCTTTCATCTCCTTATAGCTCCAAGCAAAAGCATCTAGGTGACTGGCCAACAGGCTACACAACTCCTTTTCTTGGGAAGGAGATAGGGAGGAGCTGATCTTCAACGTTCTCTCAGGGCCGAACTCCACAGTCTTGACTCTGGGAGTGACAGGGTTGGTTGTACAAAGATCCACTAAGGTGCTAGCTTGGGCATCCTCCACCAATTTCTCTAAGGATAGTGCACTGGAAGGTGGATTCTGGATCAAGGTCTCGATCAAGTCATCCTCGGTTGGGGGGTCTCTTCTAGTGGTATCGAGGGTGCACAGAGGTGCTGAGTACACCTCGTCTTCCTCTCCTTCCTCCAACTAGAGTGGTAAGTCATGCTCTAAGGAGGGTTGGGCAGGAGGGTATAGGACTAGCTGTTTGGACATAGGACCATTTTTGATGGTCATATTTCCTACACGACAACTTATGTAAGCATCTGCAGTGGCTAACCAAGGCCTTCCCAAAATGAGAGGATATCCAGTAGGCTTTGCCTTGGGTTGCAGAACCAAGAAATCTACAGGATATTCCCAAGAGTCGATAGAGACCAAGAAATCCTCCACAATCCCTTCGGGAGTCACAGTGGAGCGATCTGCTAATTGCAGTACTGTCGAGGTCTTCCTCAAGGAACCCTGAAGATTGAGTTTGAGCATGGTATCCCTGGTCATCACATTAATGGCAGCCCCCATATCAATCAAGGTGTGAGGTATGATGGTGCCATTGATGTGGACATCTACTACAGGACTTCCAGGATCTAGGTACTTTGGGCAGATGACTTGTCCTAACATAAGGTCAGACAGTTGTCCTATGACATTGATGGTTGAAGCATCTTTCTTCCGCCTGCCTGGGTGTTTGAAACACTTTTCCTTAACCAGTTTGTTGTATATTGGCACATCCTTGATGGCTTGGAGAAGTGGTATTTTTACACACAACTGCTTGAGCTCACCCAGAAGCTCATCCTCCTCTGGGTTGGGTTGTGTGGTGGCTATCAGTCTCTCAGGAAAGGGTGGAATAGCCTTTGGTTCACTTTCCTGTTTATCTTCCTCATCCTCTGAGGGAGGAGGTTGGCGATCTGGTAGAGTCTTTCCAGATCGAAGATTGATCTCCTGGATCTCCACAACATAGGTAGGGCATGAGGTTTCCCCAGTGTATACCTGATGGGCCTGTCTATTGTTGGGGCTTGGGTTCGGTTGAGCAGGCATTTGAGGTTGCCTTGGAGGAGCAGGAGGTAATGGCTGAGGTTGAACTGGTGGTGGAGGCAAAATGGCGGGAGGAGTATTGTACTGGGGCCTCCACCCCGACTGAGGTGCATTCCACTGAGGCTGTGGCTGGGCATGTGAATGATATGAATGGGAAGTAGGTTGAGTAGGGTACTGAGGTGGATAAGACCATGGAGGAGGCATGGACCAGGAAGGATGAGCAGGGGGACCCCAGGAAGGCATAGGAGTCGATTGGTTGGGGCTGTAATAAGCTTGAGGTGCCCCTTGCATTCCCTGCTGATAAGGTCTAGATCCTTGTGGCCTCCTTTGGTTGAGGTAATAGAGAGGTTCAGTGGGAGCTTCTGTCCCTTGGTACATGGCTTTAAACCCAGGTAAGGTTGGACACTGATTTGTGGGATGGTCCTCCTCACAAACGAAACATACTTCAACCGAATGCAATGGGCATTCGTTCTTAGGGTGTCTCCTTGTGCACCTAGGGCAGAAGACAGCCAAGGCTCTCTCAGCTTCTTCTTTGTTCTGTTGGATCCTAAATGTGTCCAGCTGCATGGAAATGGTCTGTCTCACCTCACTCTTGAGATCTTCCAATTGATTTGCAAGCTCATGTTTGGAGAAAGGGACACTAGTTGAGAGGAGGTTTCCTCTACCTCGTTTCCGAGCTGCCCTGGAGTGGTTTCTAAACACAGTCTTGATGTCCTCATAAGGCAGTTGGTAAATGTCCCCCCTAGCTAACATGTGAAGGGTATCTAAGAGGTCTTCAGGGACTCCTCGGAGCAGGACCAACTTGAGGGATTTAGGGTCAAGTGTGCACCTGGCCCGCTTATAGCTAAGTTGGAACCTCTCCTCATAATCCTCTAAGGACTCATCATTTCCCATGGTCATCCGAAAGATTTCTCCCTTGGTTTCCTTAGACCTACAATAATCCCTGTACTTGGTATTGAAATCTTGCTGCATCTGAGCCCAAGTTGTGATACTATTCCCAGGTAAGCCCATGAACCAGCGTAATGCTGCATCCTTAAGAGTTGAAGGGAAGAGTTTCAGCTTTTACTCATCTTCAGTATAGTCATAGGTTCTACAAAGGACAGCAAACTCAAACAGGAAGGTATCGGGATCTTCAGTAGTCAGTCCATGGAAGTGAGGTAAGGCGGAGGGGCTAATGTTCTTCATTTTCATCTCTCCATTGGTCTCTCGGATGGGGAAGGCACCTTCTATTCTCTCATATTCTCTTCTATTGTCAGCCATAGCTTCAGATGGAGTGGTCTCTAACTCTTCTTCTTCTATAGGACCTTTGTATATCTCGGGATGTTCACCTATAGGTTCTTCTAGATCACTGTCACTAAAGAAGAGAGAAGGGTGACTCAGTGATGTGGTGGGGGTGTTGGGTAGGAATTTGCCTGATTTATCTCGGTTTCTACAAGGCGTGAAATGGAAAAGACTTTCTTTTTTTTTTCGATTGCTTTTGCTTTTTTTCTTTGGTACCTGCAAAACTGAAATAGATTGATCTACAACTAACTATAAAGATGAAGAATTAAACTGAAAGCAGGAAAGAACTAATCTACTTTGCTCAAATGAAATTGCAGGAATGGAAATGCTAGTCTACGCTTGCAGAATTGAAACACTAATCTACGCTTGCAGAAATGAAATTGCAGAATTGAAATGCTAATCTATGAAAGCAGGAAATGCTAATCTATGAAAGCAGGAAATTTCTATGCTACTTTTGCAGAATGGAAATGAAATAAACTATTTAGCAGAAGGGAAGAGTAAGAAAATAGAAGAAAAGCAACAATTACTAATACTCTGACGCTTCCCCGGCAACGGCGCCAAAAAGATGGTGGGCTCCAGTATTGTAGCAATAATGCTACAACTCCTGGGGCTTCCTATCTCTAATTTTATCAACCCGGTAGTTCGTACAAACTTGGAAGCGATGGTGCTGTATGCACAAGTACTAGCTCTTGTCGCAGCTGTCACTTGGTCAGTTGGCACAAGTCCGCTAGGGCTCAAGCCAACTTCTATATGTTCTCAGAAGAAGCTTTCTAAATGATGGACGAAGGCTATCTCAACGGAAAGTAATCTACTTTGCAAAAATGAACTGAAAACCAACCAAAACATGGAAACCCTAGTAAACCCTAATCTGACTAGTTTAACCTCTATGATGCAATAGTGAGAGTGCCAATGTCTAAAAATGATGCCATTACTTCTAGTGATGTGAAATGCATGAACTCAAACTACTTCTATTAAAAAGAACATTGTTTTTGTATTTTTGCTTAAGTGGATGGAGTGATTATGATCGTGTTTCTTATTAGGGTTTGGCTGTGCAGAGGTGGTGCGAAGGGAGAGAAAGCTTGGGAAAGGTCAGGAGGGCTAGGAGAGGTCCCAGAGGATCCCTAGCATCAGTCCACAGAAGTCCACAACGTTCAGGTGCTCGGCAACCAAGTTTGCAGGCTTCTACAGGATGTCTGCAGGGGATCCTACAGGAAACTAAGGAATTCTACAGGAAGTCTGCTAACTTCTACAGGATGTTCTACCGTGGGAGTTTTGGGTGATGGTGAAGTGATGGAGCGGTATGGGTGGATAGGTAAGATGGAGATGGAGCTTGTGATGGCTCAGGGGCAGAGAAATAAGATGGAGAAAGAGTGCACAGAGTTGGTTGGTGGATGGAAGGATGGGAGCAACGAAAGGTCAATAAAATGGAGCTACGTGGGCAATGGAAGAGTTGGAAGGTAAACGAGTTGAACAGAGGTTGAGTAGGTGGCTTGAGGCGTGGTCAAGAAGAAGAAGAAGGAAGTGGAATGATACTGAGCAGTGTAAATAAAACAAATTGCTTATGTCTTGCACCAAAAACGAGAATCCATTAACCTGTGCTACCTGTGCTATTAAACCAATGAACAGCAATGTAAATCGTGAAGAGAAGTCGTGCATGGAGGTGGAGTGAAGGAGTATGGCTCAAGATCAGAGTGCATGGATGGATCTATAACTAAAATGACTGTGTTGCAGCTTGCATAAAAGTAGAAAAAGACTGTGTTTTTTGGTGGTTGGTACAGACTGCACCCCAATCTCTAAACAGAGATGGCAGTGAAGGCACTAACAACCTTTTCTTGGAGCTCCAATGAATTACAATCCTCCTATTCTAATCTAAGCAACTGAAAGTGATTCAACCATAAGCTAATCCTTCATTAAAGAAATCAAATCAGCAGACTGTGTTCTTGAAATGCATATCAAAACAAAGAAACAAAGTGCTGGAAAGAAAGGCAAATAACACTACAAGAAGAGGAGGTCTATTGCTCTCAGGTTGGGCCCTAACCTGAGAGCTATAGCTCCCTTAAAAGCTCAGAATTAGATCCAAATCTGCTTGCCTTTATTCATAATCAAGAGTCTAATGTCATGCCAAAACTGGCTTACAAAAACAAACACCGAGCTGTAGCTCGTGCTCAGAAATTACAATATCAGTTCAAAAATTCAAAAAAGCTCCTATAAAAGGCTACGGACTTCATATTTATACACAATGAAGATCAAGCTGGCTTCCTCCATTCGTGGAGCTTGGCTGTCCAACTGAAAGTCAAACTGCTGTAAACTGCTGATCCTGTAGAACATGTTGGCTGCCTTTAAGCTCGGTGGGGAGAGCTGTTGGAGCTCGGAGTTAAGGTGAAAATCATGAGGAAGGTCATCAAGACTGTGGACAACCTCCCTATGAACCCGCAATGTCACCTTTGATGTCTCCTTGTCTCCATTTGTGTGGTCTTTTGCTCTCTTTAATGCCAAAAACCTGAAATCATCATGTATTAGCCACATAGATATAATGCCTGCCCTTCTTCCTACAAACAACACGAATATACTAAGAAATGAATGCATAAGTGATAAAAGATGAATGGTTGAGCAAGGTAAGTAGGCCAAATGAGCCCAAATTGTACCAAAAATTGGGGCTCATCAGCATACAAATTGGAGCTTCCTACATCTTCTCGAGTGCACCCAGTTTTCCATGTTTCATGCTTAAAGAAGGTTATAGGTGACAAGATCCGAGTTCAAACAATATATAACTTGACGAGGAAGGAAAAATCATATTGGAACATAAAGAAATCATGGAAACAAGAACTTGACAGCTACGAAATCGATCAATTTCAGAGTATCTCATCAAGTGGAAGAACTTACCCATGAAATATTCCACGTGGGAGGATGAGAATTTTATACAAAAGCATCTAGAACTACTCAAGCGTTGATGAAAACACTTTTTTGAAGGAGAGGGGCATGTTAGGTCCATATAATACTTGTGTATACCATCATTGTTATTAGTGTAGCCCCCTTCTTGTTATTGTTGTGCCCCATAGAAGACCACTATTGTTATTGTTGTGCCCTTACATTATTATTATTATGTCGACTCTAATTATATTTTGACCCGTTAGACTCCTATATATAGAAAAGAGGTTTTGTCATTTGAATCATCCAAGAATTTTTCATTTGTGTAAAGTAAAGGAGGTTTCCCCGCTCGAAGAGATTGATTTTGAAGTCATTGATCTATCTTTTCTTCTATTTTGTCAGCTGGTTGCATAACAACACATAACACAATTGTTTCTCTAATGAAATCCACTACTCAAAACCTTGACTATCTATTGAATTAATCAGAAATTTGAGTGATAATACAAAGCTTCTTCTCACAAGAACAATTCCGCACAAGTATGATCAACTCTCTGCCTCACAAGCCCACACTGACCAACACTTAGCCAATTTTTGTTGCCTGCTGAGCCCCTATTTCCTTGCGTAATTTATGTGAGTAATAGACCATATTTAATTGGGAATTCCTTCTTCCATAACTGCGCAATCCAAATCTAGGTCATCTTCTCATTTCATGCATGATCTATACAAATCGGATCATTCTACAATTGATATTACATTGTCCCTGCACTCTAGTCTCAACTGGGTCTTTCTCTAAATCGACATGCATGAGTTTCTCATGAGGGAATCTTCAGTTAGCTAGAGTAGTAATGAGGATGCACTTGTGCACCAACTAACTACTAGACCTCTACTAGTTCCAAAAATAGTTAGAATTAGTTTAATTGTCTATAACTCAATCAAACTGAGTTATCTGATTACAACTCAAATAAACTCATCTTGGACCCATAAAATTTAGGGAGAACATATACATGACAAAAAATACTTCCAAATTGAAATTCCTAAGCTAATTAAGTCATTTAAACTTAATTAACAATTTACAAGTTTCTATGAGAATATAATTTGATTTTAATTCGCAGTTTAATTCAAGGCCAAACAAAACTAGAATTTCTTAGTGCCATTTCTGAACATTCACCATCAGAATGCTATACTTTGCAGGAAGAAATTGCAATAGATCATATGGATTGGATTGAGAAAATAACATGAGTAAATGATTCACTTATGTTTTTTCAAATGATGGAGCATAATCTTCCTTGTAGTTCAATCAGTAGTGGACATCAATGCACAACCAATGGGAACATGACATTGGGTAGCTCTTCTGATTTTGATTAAAAAATACGTGAAGACAATGCATTATAGAATTGTAATATTATAGGGTGTTGTTACCATTGGGCAAAGGTTTGGAGGGATTCAAAACACATGGAAAGCTTGAGCACCTGATTTTTTCAAAAAAATTCCCAAAGATTATGTTTATGTAGATTATGTTTCACCCAAACTAGACTAGGTCTCTCTAAGCCTTGGTGTTTTACTTTGCATTGAATGTTCGAGGATTCACAGCAAAATTGGGGAACATATATCAAAGGTCATGTATTTAACCCTTGACCCTAAGGTTTTGGACCCTTTTTTATCAATGTGTTCCAATCATTTGGTAAGACTTGTGCCAACTCAGTATAGGTGGACCTTTTGGAGTATGGGAAGAATTTGAGAGAAGATGGTATCTATGGTAGGCGAGTCACAGTTGAAGAAGAAAATATATCATATGCCTATTATAAAACTAGATGATAGAGATATCCTGTTGAAAAAGGAGAAGCTCATTTAGGAAAAATATGTTGGAAAATGGTTTGTACTCAAACTAAAGCTAGATCCCCATGCACCATCAGTTGGTTGTCAAATGTGGGATTTTCTATATATCGAAGAAGCTTCATTGTAAATTTTTTTGCATAGGTATTGAAATTATCTATAACCCTTAGATTTTGTATGCACAATGGTGAGGAACATGACCTAGATCCCATATCAATGGATGTTGTAGCAGTAACCACATTTATATTTTGTGTAAATAATGAACCATCCAAAGTAATTCCTACCAGGTGCCAAGGAAATTACACTATTAAGATTACAAGATTTTGATATTTCCATTTTTTGGTTAGTTGTCATCCTTTTGTTGAAAGTTAACACATTTGCAAAAAATCATATAAAAAGAAAAATGAAATGGAACAACTCCTGTGAAAGTTATTCCATGCATGCAATTTGAATTTATAATTTCATAGGTGAAAGGTGAAAACATGGATCACATTAATGACATTAGTGAAGGATACCTAACAATTGAACTCAACATAATTTTTTCCAAATTATTTTAACAATATTTTGGAGACACTAAAAGGTTCAAGTTTAGAGCTCACTTATGTGTATATGGATGATTAAAAATACAAAAAAAGTATAATTCACACCATTCATGGGCACATTCAAGGAGACAAGACAAGCCTTGTTGCAATCTAGAAGAACCTAGAAATTGACCATGCTGAGTTTTATGTCCATGAGATATTTTTTGGGTCCATCTTAGATGTTGCAATGAGAACAAGAGTTTCATTTGACAAGGAAAATACAAAATGATTAGAAAAATCCATGCTATGGGATGAAAAAATTCTTTGAAAATGGAGTTGTATAACACTGCTTTCCTATGCCCTATATGTCAAATCCTCAAAAACAAGTTTATGAACAAAATCATTTCTTCTCAAATGATAGCTAAGCAATAGTATTAAGACTACCACGGATGCAAGGAAACATTGTGTGGTGCAACAAAATTTGCATTAGGCCTTTTATGGATAGATATGGCATGTGGAAAAACAAGTCCATGTTTATGTTATTAAAGTGGTATTTTCATGTGTCTATATATAGGTGATATAATGACATGGACTTAAAACATGCTTATCATGTTTCTTTTTCCCACCATGAACAATCCCAAAAGTAATACTTCTTGAGAATAAATTTTTTGAGCAGTTGTGAAAAGAGAAGAGATTACTTCTAGAAATGTCAAGGATATTTATATATATTGAATCTCTAAATAATGGAATCATATATTAAAATAACTAACCCAAGAATACAGGGACAGAAATTTAGTATTATCTCACCTCAATTGGTGTCATCAATTTTAAATGCTTCTCCCAACTTGACTACCTTGTCTTCTTGTTAAATTAATATCTACACAAGATTAGAAGATTTCAATTCACTCAAAAGTGTCATTTCAATTCAGGTATTGTAAAACCTAGAATTAGTAGGTACTGGAATGTACAAATTAAATTTCTTCCAAGAGAAAGCAAATTCACAAAGCTTCCAATGTATTAGATACAAAAGTTATTTATTGCATAATATAAAATTATAAACGATTTTAATGCTTGTAGTATTTCTACTAAAGGTATTAACTAAATAGAAATTAAACATATAAGCAATGGGCAACACCACAACATCACAACTACATGTACACGTAATATTTCTACTCATGATATCAACCATGTTCCATCACTTCTAACTAGATAGTGACAAATAAAAAAATTAATTCACCTTTAAATTACCATTGCTCATACCTTCTTCTATCTGTGGAAGTATGTTCTTTCCAATCCGAAGAACTTTGTAAGTTGGAATTACCAGGTTGTACAATAGCTCCCTTTAAAAATACAGAAGAAATGTCAAGTCAATTCAAAGATCCACCACTCATATGACTACAAATACTGTAACTACTATAGTGCATTATGCAGAAGCAAAAAGGCATCAACTTGAAAGAAACTTACCTTGAACAACTCTGGAAATTAAACTGGCCAAATTTATTGCTAGACTCAGGTGTACTTGTATTTTCCTTTAGATTTTATTGATAAAAAAATTGGACAAGATAGGCTATGACATGTACTAAGAATCCACCAATATGTTTTCAAAAAGATAGAAGACTTGCCACTTTTTAACCATGTGTATTTTTTATCCAAGTGGATTTTCTTTGCCCTTGACACTTGAGGCTGGGCCCTTTGCACCATATTTTTGATAAAGAGTTGCAACCTATTATGTTTTATTTCCTTTGTCAGCACCTGGAACATAAGAAATCAATTGTAAAGAAGTCATGTTAGCTAAGTACAACAAAAAAATTATTTCAAATCATAGTATATCATGCAAATGCCACTGTTCAAAGACAATTAACCATTGTGTTACCCAATTCAAAACAAGTGACGAAGTTCAAAACACCCATGGGAAATTTCAACCCACTAATCTACTTATTACCTTTCTTATATGTTCCTGCAAGGATCAAACTTTCCCAATACGCTTGAGCTACAACATTTTCTGCTTCCCATATAAACGAATCATTTCCAAAAGCAGAAAGGGTAGGGCATTGGTGTTTATATATAGAATTGTACTTACTGTTTCTATATAAAATTTTATTGTTATTTTCTAAGAAAAGATCCAATAGTTTTAATAGTTTGATTAAAGAACATATAAACAAAAAATGATTAAAAATCTACTTTGTAAGACATCATCTGACATTACAAAATCCTTAAAAAGTTGTTTACTCAAGAAAATCATTCAACTGGCTTCCCCACTATAACAACATTTATGTTATAGCTGAGACAAATCATCATTAAAAAAATGTATATTTGAAAAGAATTGTTAACATTCCAAGTTGGTAGTAACAAGATAATTAGCTAACTTGGATTTTAACCTCCAACTGTTGCGGAGATATTTGCCTTCTTATCTGTTTTCGGTGAATTGTTATCTGAGTCTGGCATAGGTCGCTTCTTCCCAGAAGTCGATTATGATGTAACGAGAGATTAGCCAATTAGAAAATGGATGAATAAGGAATTTGGAAGAATTTAAAAATCTCTAGCATCCTTTTATGTCTTTAATGTACAATCAATATTTTTGGAGCCACCAAAGCTCAGTTGCAACTACTTTTTACCCCATCATGAAAATGATAATTTTAGGTAAATTGTTGTTGTAGTCAATGAAGTGATTAGAAACTGCAAAGAAGAATGTTAATTGTCACTGGAATATGCCATAGTACAAGTAATCTACATTAATGAAAACCTTCTTAAACTGACAAATTACTCACAAGCTATTTGGATTAGCCTCCTTATCATTGAATACGTCCTTAAAAAAAATTAAGTGCCCAGGTATTATGATCTATCAATGTAGGGCCTCCTTTATATTTATCCAGTGATCCCTTGAGGGGGATATAATTTTGTTTGTTATACCTGTTTAATCACAATTTTTCACATTTAAATCTTAGCTATGTAATCGAGTATATGAAATAAGGGAACATGTTCAAGCATGTACAATTACAAAGTGAATAAATAGAGATATTTTTTATATTTGGTAATAAAAAAAATTCCTACTAACAATAACAAAAAATTGAATGTTAAATGTAATGTTACCATTTTGAGCTATTTTCTTTCGATGGTTGTTCCACTTTAACATCCAAATTGATACTAGTTGTCCTACACATATTCATGAGATCAATGAGGCAAACTTTGATTAAATTTGACCAAATATTAAATTTACTTGCATGAATAAATAATAATTAAAAAGACTTGAGTGCATGAATACCTAAATGAGCTCCTCTCAGTTTCAAGAATAAATTGTTGGAGTAGTTTAATCTTGGAGCAAACCTCCCTCACCTCGAAGAAGAAGTAGCGAAGTCAACATTGAATTTGTTGTTTCTCTATTGGATTCAGGGTGTTTCTCCAATACTATCCAAATCCTAATCTCTACTAAACTCGACCAACCACGTGAAGGTGGAAGATATCATGGCCCCTCCCCCCCACATCACTCCCAATTCCCCAACACCCAATATATCTACTATGAAATAGTTGAAATAAATACATTAAGATACATAAATAAACAAATATAAAACACTCATTCATTCATTTGTAGATCCACAAAATATTTCATCTCAATAAATTTTATCATAAAAAATATGTTTACATGATATGAAACAAGTTCGTTCTAATTATGTAACACGTACAATCATTTATTATCTAGTTTCTTTCTCTTTTTTAGGTATTTAGCAAGGAGTTATTCTTGATCCCCTTCAACTATTATGGCATGTGTATGTCTTTCTCCTAACCTGGTCATAAATCTATGCTACTGCAAGGGGGGCAGAGCATCAATTGCAATAAGAAAGAAATGTTAAATTCATATTTATAGTTATTATTATTACATGTGTTTTATTAATAAAAAGAGTAGTAGAATGTTATTTACCCGCTTCAGTAGTGGAGGGAAGCGGAATACTTTTGGATGTGGCCATATGTTCCTCCTCGTGTCTGGCCTCATCTTTTACATGCTCCAAAGTAGAAATAAGAAAGGCTATAATTAATACACCATTTGCATTTAAACATTTTTAATTGTAGTTTGTACTACAATTTGTTTTATAACATATGGAATACCACAAGTACCGAGCCGAACATCAGTTTCAAGAGGCACCCCACTGTCACTAGGGTCATGTGTTCCATTATTACTTGGGACATTTGTATCTACATTGCTAACCTTCCTTTTACAATCAATCACATTACTTTATGGAAAAAACTAATAACCATAATAGATTGTACAAGTAATGATTTATAAATGCTCTTTGTTGATTTTATTTATTTGAGTGCCTAGTTGGGTGTCAGAAGGCTATGTAGACCCCAAGCTTGTCTGGCGTTCAACCATGGAATGATATCCATGCTTGAAAGCAAGCTTGAGGTCTTCCTTCATGGAAGCCTCTTTGGATGAGAACATGAATTTTTCTTCTTCTACGATATTAAATTAAAATTTTTAAGAATTTATAATTTGGATGAAAATATTTTTTATACTTACAATTTTTGTAGCCAGTTTTGAATAACCACTCATGCCAAGATGATGATGCCCATGTTTAGCTATTCTAGCCTTTGTGGCTTTGGATGTATCTGTGATCCTATATTGAAAAAAATTGAAAAACTTAATTAGATGTCACAATGATGATAAAGCATCATAATTACATTATTAGAATTTCCTCATAGCTTCCCATTCCAAGTGGCGCCTTCATTTCTTTTTGAAGCACCTTCTTGGTTGCATCTGTCAAGCGGGATTTCCACTCCCTCACTAGAAATGTTGGAGGAGACCATTACTTACTATTCTTTTTTAAATGAACCCTATATTGGTCCCACAATTATTTCAAATGTAATCTTGCCTTGGAGGTAACTCCAATTTTGTTGAAGGTAATCTCACCAAACAGGCCAACCATCTTGTTCATAAGTTCATCCTTTAACAAGGAACTTTGGGATTTCCAGTTTGTGTGAATGGTGGGCCCAAAAATTTCCAAGGTTATGTCATACACGTGCCTATAGAGTACATATTTTCTTTCAAAACCATATTATCATGAGTTTAAAATAATCACAGACTATATGTAAATTTCAATTAGATTGTACTTAATATTTAAAAATATTCTTAAATACTTGGAAGATTCTCTAATTTCATGGGGACATGGTCATAATCTACCAAAAACATAATTGATAGTGCTCCCATGCAATTAACATGGGATGATCCAAGAAATATTGCTTCAAAATGTGTGATGGGATCATGCTCTGCATCCACAAAATCATGTGCATATATTGACATATGTTGTTTAGGGGGTGCATATCTTTGAGTGTATTTTTCAGGGGGTGTACAAATCTTAGTGAATTTTGCGTCACTCAAAAGCATAGCAATGATGCTACTACGAATGCTAGCCCCCATAGTCGTACCTTAATTCGGATCGTTCCCCCTTGAAAAATCCTGCAAAATAAAGAGTTTTTTCATAAAGGATGAGATAATTAAAATCATAAAAAAATAAATGGGATAATTAAATGTGTTTATTACCCCATAGTGATAAATTTATCCCATCATAGTTTTTATTTGGCCACTTATCTCTATTGTTTGTGGCTGAATCAGAATTAAAGAACTGAGTTTCTTGTTTAATTTCATTTGAAGATTGGATCGTGTCACACGGAAAGAGTCGTTAGTGCGGACACAACCGACCTCCCTAGAAGCCTAAGACTTTCTAGTGACAAACAAGACAAAGAAGAGCAATCCTTCACTAAATATGCCTTTACAATATGAGAAATCAAGTGTTTAGATCCTACCTGTAACCCAACGCTGTTGTAGTAGTACAGCTTCATTGATCCGGATGAGCTCCTCCTTCCCTTCGAAACCTGCATTCACTAACAATCAAACGATTAAATAGCACCTGAATATCACATAAAATAAAACATATTTAACATATAGACCAAGGAGTATATGAAACAACTCATAAATAACAAATTGTTGAGAAGAATGGACTAATTTGTATTAAAAGGTAACAAAAGGAACCATTACAACCTGAGCCTTGGTGTTGTGCAAGTCCCTCCCAGGGTCCACAAGAGTTCTCCTTTACTCTGATCAGCTCACCCACTTCCAAATAGAACAAGAAAAGATGGTAATATCTCCTCACAAGCTTCTACAAGGAAGTCCTAATTCCAGCAGCATCTACCCTTAGGAATGTTCAGCTTTCAACCTCCCCTCCCTTTGGCCCAATGCCTATATTTATAGTGCTCTAGAGGAAGTTATTCAGGTCCACCATCAATGGGATAAGCCCCTCTTTGGATGGGATAGCTCCCCTCTTGATGGGATAAGTTCCTCTTTGGTAGGGATACATGAACCATCTGGAGGCGCTTCATACACGTCAAACAAGCTTCTAGAAGGCTCTAGAAATGACCACAAGTAACTTTTTTGGAGTGAAACTTGCGCCTTTTGACCTTTACAGGAGTACGCACCCATTGCTTTACATACAGAGCGTACAAGTACGCAGGTATTGTGAACTTGGAGCGCGTACACGCAGGTAAGGCTAAGAGAAACTGCGTACCCAGAGATATATAGATTTTTAATGACTTTCTCTCTTTCTTGAAGTTTGACATGGAGAGCAGAGGTATGAGACTTCCCAAGGAGGATAGTATGACCATGGATGGAGCCATACTAACTGAAAACAGTCATGGTGACATTTTTTAGTGTAACAGATCGGTCGACAAAAAAATTGCTTCTTCATTGAGCACTTCCTCGGGAGCATCTGTGGACTGCTCTGAGGATGGTGCCTTCCCCTTGTCACCCTGTTGATCAAATAAGTGTAATTTGCAATTTTTTTTCCACCATCCTCAACTATAAACATTCAAATATTTGAATTTCATGAAAAAATTTAGATCAATAAAAATTTTCGTTTTTTACATAAGAGGGGAAGTTTAGCTAGTTAAATACTTGCTCGTAAATATTATGATGTCTTGAAAGTTCATTATGACGGATTAAAAAAAATCAAGCAATTCATCCATAATTAATCATCATTATATTAATGATAAACCCACTACTGACAAATGTCTAAATTTATATAGAAACTTCAAGTTATATCATGGCCAATATAAAAGGTTAAAAATTTATAAAAAATCATTTCAAATCATTATATTAATACATGGACCTCTCATATTATACAAAGAAGTGTTGAAAGTTATAGAAAGTTTAGTTACTCCTACCAAAGAACATGATTTAATTAATTATATTCACAACAAAAAGTGATGATGACAAAGTCAAATGAAGAGCATTTCAATAATTTTTTTCTTTAAATACAAACAAGAATATTCTTAAACCAAGGGAATCAGAATGTTGAAGTGAATCTCATGGTTATATTATTTTACATACAACTACATTGATGTTCACCTGTTGCAAGGTCGGCACCCTTTGACCTTGACCAACCTACCACAATATTATAACCATGACGTATTAAAATGTTTCCTTAACTTACAATATACGTGAAATATATTGTAGTAAATGAAAATCATAACATATAATAGAAATTTCTTACAATTTGGGTAAAATAGAATACATAGTTCCCCCATAATAACAACCTTTTGTATCTATTCAAATCAAATTGTAATCAATGACCAACTCTTCCCCTACAACCATTGATTTTATGGCACATAAGAATACATAGTTTCCATCATGCCCCTTGAATATGTAATTGGGTTTCTTATTTGTGCTTGCAGTCCATGTACAATTTATAAACCCTACAATATTCCCTGCTACTTTTAGCCTTCTATCAATATACAAAGTTGCGTCTTTATTTTGATCATTGTCTTTTAGTTGTATATAATTTGCGGCCATGCCATATCTTCACATACTTTTGGTATATTGGAATAACTATATCCAATAATTGTATATGTAACATGGTCCAACATACTCCATCAATTCAGATAATCTGTTGTAACATACATTTACACCATCCATGGAAAATAGCCCCAAACCATGTAATGATGATGGGGCGATGTGGTATATCCTTTCAGTGACAGAAAAATCAATGTTTATTTCCAGAATATCCTTGGGCACCTATCGTTTCAATAAATGTTTGTACCTCAAGGGAACCTTGATGTCACCTATGCTCTCATTATCATAATAACATGACCCCCCTTTAGCGAGAAAAAATCCATGCATCTATGGAATTTTATTCTAATATTTTTGCCTCTAGTTGATCTTCCCCTGCTATACGGTGTACTAGATGTTTGGCCATTTTATTCTATACTACCTAAAATTTTGTCACTTGATGAAGATAGATATAACAAATAATTGTTTGGTTGAACATCCTATAACACTCCGTTAAATGAGAGAAATTGTTAGCGAGTGTGATAAAGGATGTTGAGAAATGTCTTGATGAAACCACAAGAATATTATAATAGTACAAGTGACTTACAAGGAAGTTTTTTGTGTTTAAAATATTCAAGTAATATTTTAAAACTTGAGGACTTGAGAACTTATTCATCATAACCAATGAACTCACTTGATAACTTGAGAACGCAACATAATCTAATACCATTTAATCTTCCATTATGAAAAAATACCCACATACTTCGATATGTTGAAGAATGTAACTAGTTATGATCTTCATAATTTTCATTTCAATCATGTCATGATGTAATTCTTATGTATCTATCGAAAGAAGAAATAAAATTATTTTTATAAATCATGGGTTTAATTCTCAAGTTAATTTGTCATTAGGTAAAGAATTGATTGATTTATCCTAGGGTTTGTCATGAGTCAAGTTTCCTTGTCATATTTTAAAATACCCTTTTAGGAATTTGTATCAAGGAAAAAAAAAATATTTTGAAAGTAGAAATGTCTAGAAGGCTCCTAAGCCCATGTCAGCCAGCCAAGGAAAAGTAGACCTAGAGAGGGCTAATGAAGCCTCTTGGAAAGGCTATATAAATATGGATCTTCGACCTATTGAGAGACACATCAAGCACATGTCCTTGATTTCAATATGCAATTGGAGAGGAGTGTGAAAGTCCTAAAAAATTAAAGAGAAGGCTAGCGAAGGAAGAAAGAAGTCCTAGAAGAGTTCATAAGTCTATCATTTGTCTTCTATTATTCAGACGCGTGAATACCCTAAGGTTTCTAGGGTTTCCTCGGGTCTGAAATTGCGAGAGGTGTTGCAGGTTTCCTTGGTGAGCACAAAAGGCTAGAAAAGCCCTCATCTAGAAGAGATTTGTTTTTCACTACCCTTGGAGACTTACTCTTGCATTGAAGACAAAAGATTGGTTGGTTGACTTGGTTCTTGGTGATGGGCTTGGTCTAGGTTTTGGTCTTGGAAGTCTCCTTTGAATTGATTTTATAAGAAGATAAGTTATTTTTGGGTTTTCCACTTGAAGGGGTTTTGCCCTAGCTTTGAGCCTATATCTTGTGTTAATTTTTTTGTATTGTTGTACATTCATTGTTTTGGCATTTATTTGATGATAAGAACAAGAGAAAAAAAATAATATCAGAAATAATTGTCAAGAAAGGAAATGTAAAAATAAAATGTTGCCCTAATTGATTTTCCAACATATTATTAGAGTTGAGGACAAGAGTATAGGCAACTAAAAGATTACTGGAAGGGTTTTGTATTACTCCAAAAAGACAAAACAAAGGGGCTGTTTGCATATATCTTAAAGGATGAAATGGCATACCTCTATTAAGAAAATATCATCCTTCTAATAGGACAGACCTTTGAAATTTGGTCAAAGTTCTGTTAAACATTGTACCAAGGGTTTTGAAGAGGTTGAAAATGTTCACCTCAGGCAGCGACTTCATCATTTCAAGAGATCTGAGAAGAAAGTTAATAGGCTGAGGAAACTGCAAGGAAATTCGATACCTAAAGGAAAGTCGATACTTTTCCTAGAAGAAACCTTTAAGCCAACGAAGAAGTCTCCTTGAAGAAAAGAAAGGAACACAATTTTTTGCAAGGTATTTTAGGCATGTTTGTGAGGTATTTAAAGTAGTTATCAAATCCCTAACAACAAGGTTGAATTTACCATACAAAATTTAAAAATACCAAGATCTGTAGAACTTAATCAAAGACCACAAGGTTTTGATAAGATAGGCTAAGATCTATAACCTCATTTCTTATGGAATCCAAGGCTAGTGGTAGCCCTATAGTCCAATGAAGTAAGGAAACATGTAGAAGGTACAAGGCTACAGATTGAAGAGGAGTTTATAGTGATTGTGGTAAGCCCTAACTAGAAGGGCCAAAGCTGCATAATGATAGCATAAATAGATCATCAAGGGCATAGAAGTAAGAAAGGATTGTTGTATCCCATACAAATCATGTTTGATGCAAGGGGTTGTAACAAAATTCTACCTTGAAGATCTATAGCAGCATCTACAACATACCTCAAAAATAGACTTACTACTACATCTATGGGATCAAGGTTTTATCCTTTGGAAGAAAATGAAGTCATCTAGAGACCAATTCTTTGCAAGAATGGATACGGTGAGGCTACAATGAGGTATTTATAATTCGTTTTATACTCTTCTAGATTAATTTAAATAAAGTTTTTTCATAATGTAATGTCATGGATTGTATTCGGGTTCTAGGGTTTGTAAACTTCACTTTAGTGAATTCTTGTGGGTATCTAGGGATTATAAAACCTAGATAGGACTTGGGTTATAAAACCCTAACCCTAATTTGTTTTTTCCCTCATAGAAACCTTAGCTCTTCACAACTAGGGTTTGCAGATAATCTAAGGTATATGGTAAACCTTAGTGAGGGTGGAATTGGATGAAATCTAGGATATGACATCAAACCATAGGGTTGATGTTTCTAAGGGAAATATCAAGGAATTTAGGATTTGTGTCTAAGAACCCTAGAGTATACCCTCTAAGAAAACCATGGAAACCTTAGATCATCATCATGCTCTTGCATTTGTATATTTTTCTTGGTTTTACTTATCGATGAATATTGCAGGTACATAATGAAGGAAGAAAAATGAGAAGGGTGGCTAAGAAAATAAGTTCTTGTGCTTGTTAATGATGAGCATGATAAAATGAGGGAACAGTAAGGACAAAGAAGGAATTGGTGCTAACAAATTAATTAGAGTTAACATGAGTCATTGTGTTTTCTAGATGAATCTTGATTGAGTATGGAATCATAGATAGAAGTATGTGATAGTAACATATTTAGAGTCTACTTGATTGAATTTCTTTGTAAGAATCATCTAGTCTTTCAAGAATGAGAAGTTTGGGACCTGTTATCACAAAATCAAGCACTGAAGGGCTGCTGATCAGTAGACTCTGTGTAACTGTTTCAGACCAATCTTTTGACTAAGGCTTAGCCTCCTTAGCCTGAGAGGGCTCTCTCAAAAGGTTATTGATTTTGATTATTGATAAGATGGCTAACTCTTGCAAGGTGAATTTAACAAACATGATGGCTGGACAGACATTACAAAGACTTCCATTGGTCTTATGGAGTTTAATCAAACTTCAGTAAACTATAACACTACTCATGCATAGAAGTCAGGGCATGTGATGTTTAAATACTCAAAACACATCTCATAGAAATCTTCAGCTTACAAATACACACAGGAAGTCAGAGCAGCAAAGTGAATTCTGAGTGATTGTGTATCTATACAACTGTAAAAACATAAAGGATAAAAAAAAACCACATATCTTGAGCATTTGAAACACTGTATGAATCCTGAGAAGAAAAGCAGTCACTTGTATTACTGAAGATGAGTTTGTACACAAGCCAAAATAACACTCTGTTTTCTCAAATATCCAACCCTCATTACATAAAAGTTTCATCTATATATAGAAACATAACTTTAACTACTTTGAGCTTCCTCCTCCAACATGAGGGGAGCTCGATGACTGCCACTAATTACCCCTATCCACTATTGAACTAACTCATTAAATACAATAAGTGCTAAACTGGAATTTTAAAGAGTCCTAATTTAACTATAACTCTAATTCTATCCTCCTCGTAGAATGATTCTTTCTTGTTCTTTGACACTTGTCTCCTTTTAGTTTGGCCGAGATGGCTGAGAGGAGGATTCAATGTTCCATGCTAGCTTAGGATGCTGAATGCTTTGATGGTTCAGTAATGTTAGGAGAAAACCCCTGTTTTTCCGGTTCCAGTCTTCCACCACTTATTCGAAAATGCAGCAGCATGTCTCCAGCTCTTTAATATCCCAAAAATGTAGAGCACCACCATATTTCCAGATGTGTTGGAGACTTCGTTGATGGACAGGTGTGCAAGCCAAGTCTACTCGTATGCAACTCCTTCCAAACCCTAATGACCGGTAATAAAGTGACTTTATAATCAAAAACTTTAAACTTAGGTCAAAACATTTCACCTTTGTTAAAGGTACACCTGTCATAATTTGAATGGCCTGGTAGCTTCCTTTGATCTCTTACATGTCACTTAGGTGGTCCCTTTGAAAATTTCTGATTATCTCATCGAACTGTTTGCCTGTATTAAAAACAGCACCTACAGTAGTTTCGCAGTTTCGTAGCGCGCTACGAAACTGCGAAACTGTTTAAACAGTTTATCTTTTCCTTGAGATTTTCACTGCTTGGACCTTTAATTTTTTTTTTAAAACCTTCTTTACATATGGCAGAGATCTATATGTCCTCAAAATAATGAAACTAAGCAAAATTTTACAAAACTTAGAACAACACCTTTCTCAACATCAGTTAGCAGCTATTTGACCTAGCTGTGCCTTTAAGTCTACAACCTCCTTCCTCAAGGCTTTGTTTTCAGCTCTTAAATGCATGTTTATTTTTCTAATGGATTTGGCCTGTTTGAGAGTTGGAACAGTCCATGTGTAAACATCAGCTACTGAATCCACCTGGCTTACTAGGTTTTTACTTCCTCTCAAAACAGCTTTTCGATAATTTGCATACCTGACTGCAGACTCTCTAGTGGCACTCTTCACCTTGGCAATCACATTTTTTGCTGCCTCCAACTGGTTCTTTATAGCTATAATCTTACCTCCTTGAGAAATAATGACTGTTCTATTCTTGTCTTTTTGCTTAATTTTCTCTGCCTCCTTTGTTCTGGACAATTCCTCTGCTACCTCTGTTCTGGGCAATTTTTCAACTTCCTCTGCTCTAGGCAGTTTCTCAGCTTCCCTTACTTGTTTTCTTGTAACAGGTCTTCTTGGTTTGAAGATAAATTCATCACCTGGTTCATCAAACCTCAGTCTTTTTGAAGCTTTAGTTTTCTTAGTGCTTTCTGGTGATGATTGAGTCAAATCAATGTGCATTGGTTCAATATGCACCGGTTCAACCTGCTCAAACTCAATGGCCTCAAGCAAATCACTCAAGCTGGCCTTAATTATCGGGCTTCCCTCAACAGCCAATGCTTTGCCTTTTTCTTTGCTTATTTGACTCCTTGTCCTAACTCTTGACACTGTTTCAGATCCACTTGGTCCAGGTACAGCTTTCTTATGCTTAGCTTCTTCTTTTGATGATGGCTGAGGTTGCTCTTTAATGATCAGTGGCTTCACTGATTTTCTCAACTGTGACTTGGCCTTCTTTTTATCTTTTGCCTCCTTTCGAAGCTCAGCTATCGTGGGTTCTTCAACTGATTTTTCTTTTTCTCTAACTGGCTGTGGAGTAAGACCTGTTTTACTCTGGAAACCAGCCATGAAGATGAAGGAGTTCCAGTCTCTACCAATTTTCTGAAGACCATTCAAAACTAACAATTTAACCAAACCATGGTGAAATAAAGATGTTTCACAGTCATCCTTCCTTAATTGCACTTTGTCACACATTTTGCTTAGACTGCGAAACAAGTAAAAGGGAATATCTATGGATGCTTTACCAGTGAAATGTAACAGCAACTTGAAGTGATAAGAGTAGACCTTATTGTATCTTCCCTCACAGGTTAAGTACTTCTGAATACAGGTGAGAAGAAGGGCATAGTGCTCCTTAACATAGTTTCTAGGCACTGCTTTTGTTAGGTCTTCATTCACATATGCCTCTTTTAAGAACTCTTTGCAGGGGTTCATATCGAATTTAAAGTTCTTAAACCATTCTTGCCCCCCTCTTGGAATCTCAGTTACAGCAGCAATTGCCTCCGGAGACACTTGAACTTCTTACATGGCTATTTTAGAATTCAAACCCGTGAAGTTTAAAGCAAAATCCTTTGTTACCTGAACATGGCCACCCTGCAGCTTCTTACAGAAATTCCAACAGCCGGCATCCTTGAAGGCTTTCTTCACGCCTTCATCTCTTAATGCAAGGTCCAAACCTTCAGGCTCTGTTCTCTGACATTTTCCAGACCTATGCTCTTTCCTCTCCATTTCGCTTTTGAAATTTTCACACAGAGAATGGCCAACAGCTTCAACTCAAATGGTAATTCAATTTTTTTTTTAACGCGGGCTCGCTTGTAATCAGGCTCACTTGAAAAACTCGGGCTCGCTTGCAAACTCAAATATCTCATCACACGGGTTGGTCATTTATGCATCATCAACGATCATCATAAAAAATCCTTGCACGGTAAAACCCATTTGAATAATATTTATGTGCATGCCTACAAATCTATTGGTGGAGTGATGGTTAATGAGTGTTTGGGAGGTACGCCCACTGACATGAACGGACGGAAGTGGTGACTCATCAACAGACTTGACCCTTTGAGGAATATACGCTGCAAAACGCACGAATCTGCGATTTCGTAGCGCAGTTAGTTATGAATTGGCATAATGCGCTGCGAAACGGCTTGATGCTGACGCGCTGCGAAATGGCTAAACAATGATTACGCTGCAAAACTAACCAATGAGACTGCGCTGCGAAATTACGGAAAGGATCGGTGACATGGATAAGACAAGACATGGCTTTAGCAATCATGATGGAGGATGACCAATAGGATTAGAGAACGATTTACATCAAACACCTTTAAAACTTCAACCCTAAGTAAGAAACATAGGACAAAAACCATTTGACACCAACTTTTTGACATTTAACTTGGACAAAGGATTATATACATATGTTTATAGTTCTAAGTGATAACAGTGGCTCCACTTGGGATAGTGTGCCCTTGTGGTACACTAAGAACATGCAGTTCCAGTGCCTTTATCCTTTTCTTAAAAACACACACACAGTTGACAAGCATTCCTTTCTAGCTTTGTGGGCCTTCTCCTCGGGCTAAAGCTTTTCTGTTCAGCTTGTCATTTATTTTCAACAGAAAAGATTCATAAAACGGTTATATACAATGCTCATGAGATACTTGACAGAATTTCATTGATTGTAATGCTTTAAGAACCTGCCATTAACAAGTCCTCCAGCATATGGTGTTCCATCAACTTCCTACAGAATGTAGGTATTGTTTCCATGGAAAGCAGAAATCTGATATGGCCCCTTCCACAAATTTTCAAATTTACCATGTTTACCTTTCTCTTCAATTCTGGCTTCCCATTTGAGGACTTTATCATGAACCTGAAATGTAACCTCTTCGATCTTCTTGTCAAATGCTCTCTTGACCCGATTCTGGTTTTGTTGATGACCTTCAAACACCTCACTTCTTTTCTCCTGCAAAGCTATTAGCTGATTTATCCTTCGCTGTATGGCATTTGGTTCCTCTTCTAATCCTTGAATCAGCTTCATAACTGGTACCCCGAGAGAAGTTGGGAATATAGCCTCTGCTCCATACACAAGTTCATATGGTGATGTTCCAATGGACCTCTTTGTGCAAATTGGATCAGCCCACAAGGCATACTTCAGCTTCAAATGCCAAGCCTTTTTATTTTCTTGTAGTAGCTTCTTAATAATTCTCACAAGACTCTTGTTTGAACTTTCAGCTAAGCCATTTCCCTGTGGATAATAAGCAGTGGAATGACCAAGGGAAATGTGATACTGATGACAAAAATTTATCATTATTTTGGACTTAAAAGCCTGGGCATTGTCTGTGATAATCTTGATTGGACAACCAAACCTTGATAAGATGTTATTTTCTAAAAAGGAAATTATCACTGAATCATTTGCTTGCCTGGTAGGTATTGCCTCTATCCACTTTGTAAAATAATCAGTGGCTGTGAGAATCCAGCGATGCTGTCCTGATGAAGGAGGATGGATTTCCCCTATAAAATCTAATCCCCACTGCTGGAAAGGTGCTTCAACATAAATAGGAACCAATGGCATTGGCATGAGCTTTCTCTTTCCTTCAAATACTTGACATTCATGGCATGATGCTATCTTTTTATAAATATCTTTGAACATAGTTGGCCAAAAATATCCAGCTCTCAAAACTTTGTTTGCAGTGGCTTTCCAATAGTGATGGCCTCCACAATCCCCCTTATGAAATTCATCAATTACCCTATCAGCTTCTTCTTCAATGAGACAATTCAGTAATATTCCTCCTGCATCCTTCCAAAATAAATTTTGATCATATACAAAATATCTGAGAGATTTCAACTTGGTGAACCGAGCTTTAGATTTTGAAAAGTTATCAGGGGCTCTATTGTGCTGCAAGAAAAATGCTACATCTTTATACCACTCTGAGATTACAAATTTTTCATTGATTTGGACCAATTCTTCTTCATTCTCAGAAATTTCTGATATTTCTGTGTTTAAATTGATACCAATGCAGTCCAGATTTGACTGAGTCAACAATTTTGCTAAGCCTTGACCCTTTACCAACTTAGTGGGCCTGATCTCAATGTCATACTCCAACAGCTTTGCTATCCATTTCCCCCTTTTTCCATCTGGGTCAGCTTGTGTAAGAATATCTTTTATAACAGCGCTTGGCACATATGCAACAATATGAGAGTGCAACACATAAATTCTGAAATCCTTAATTGCTTTCACCAATGCATATGCTTGCTTCTCTAAGATATTATATTTCAATTCAGCATTAGCCAATGTCTTGCTAAAGAAAGAAATGGGTTGTTCAATACCTTGACTTCCTTTCTGTAATAAAACTCCAGCAATTGTATCTTCAGAAGCAAATGTGAAGATCAGAAACTCCTTGGTGAAATCCGGGCTGATGAGGACTGGTGCTTGAGTGAGTGCCTTTTTGATCTCTTCAAATGACTTCTTTGCTTCAGCTGTCCACTTAAAATCTGCTCCTTTCCTTAACATTTTTGTTATATGTTTGACTACTTCAGCAAAGTTAGGAATGAATCTTCTAACAAAATTAACCTTTCCAAGAAAGGATTGAATCTCTTTCTTGCTCCTTGGCAAATCTAGCCTTTGAATAGCACTAACTCTATTAGGATCAATCCTAATTCCCTCCTCAGATATAATATGTCCAAGCAGTTTGCCAGAAGTTAAAGCAAAGATACTTTTGGTTGGGTTTAAAGAAATACCAAACCTCCTACACTTTAGTAAGATCCTTTCAAGGTGCTTTAAGTGGTCTTCTTCCTTCTTTGAAAAGACTGTGATATCATCAAGATATACCACCACTGATTTATCTTTTTCTTCAGCGAAAGCAATGTCCATAGCCCTCTGGAAAGTTGCTCCTGCATTCATGAGGCCAAAGGGCATCTTTGCATACATAAATGTGCCCCATGGTGTAGTGAAAGTTGTCTTCTCCTGATCATCTGGATGAACAAGGATCTGATTATACCCTGAGAAGCCATCCAGCATAGACATTCTTTGTGAACCAACAATATTTTGCAAAATGAAATCCATTTTGGGAAGAGGGTAATTATCTTTCAGTGAAGCCTTGTTTAAGTTCCTGAAGTCTATGCAAATTCTAATCTCCCCATTCTTTTTCCTGACTAGTACCAAGTTAGCAAGTCAATTTGAGAATCTGATTGGAACAATAATTTTTGCATCAAAAAGCTTTTTCACTTCTTTTTCAATCAGTGGCATCAGAAGGGGATTGATCCTCCTTAATTTCTGCTTAAAAGGCTTCTCATTTTGCTTAATTGGGATGGTATGTTGTATGATTGAAGAATCATACTGTTTCAAATCAGCATAGCTCCATGCGAAAACATCAATAAATTTCTTCATCATTTCAACATATTTGACCTTCATATCAGCTGATAAGAACTTTGAAATCTTGACTAATTTGGGCACAACTGAGTCACCTAAATTACAGCTTTCTATTTCCTCTTCATTAGCTTGCAATCTTGGTGCTTTAAACACATCATTTTGATCAAATAATTTTTCAAGTGGAATGAGGCCTTTAGGAATTAGGTTGTTTTGTAGTTGCAACACTTCAGACTTTTCCCTTGTCTCTGTTAACATATTCTGCTGATCTATTTGATTATGCTCAAACTCCTTTTTCAACTCAAGAAAATTTCTTACCTGCTGATCATCTTCAAAAACCTGCCAGTTTATGATATTATCTGGGATGACTGGTCTATGGCGAACCTTCACTTCATAGCTATCAGAAGAATGTTTAGGAATAATAAAAAGACTAGCTGCAACAGCAAGAGAATCTGCAATAGAATTTTGATCTCTGGTTTTTATACTGAAGGTGTAGGATTGAAACTTTTCCAACAATTCCAACACTAAATTTCTGTAGGCTCTCATCCTTGCATCCTTTGTTTGATATGTACCTTGTACTTGCTTAATAACCAATTCAGAATCTCCACAAACAGCAATGTTCTTTGCCTTCAACTCTATCAAGGTTTCCAGGCCTAAAACTAGAGATTCGTACTCAGCCATGTTATTGGTACAATCAAAGTTTAGTTTGTATGACAGGAACTTACTTTCTTCAGTTGGACTAGTGATCCAAATCCCAGCTCCTGCGCCTTCTTTCCCTGCTGCTCCATCAAAGTATAGGGACCAGCAACCAGTGATGTCTCTTTCATTTCTCTACTGTACCTCCTGACACTGATTTTCTGCATGTTCATCTTGTGATTCTTTTCCAACTGATTCATTGAAAAGGATAGTTGATCCAAGACCTGTATCACAAGAATAAATAGGAAAGTTCTGAGGCTTGTCCTTGCTGCTTACCATATATGCCATCCTTGTTTCACGATACAACCTCCTTTGTTCACCAAAAACTGGAATGGTAGCATATGTCAGATCCATTTGCATGGTACCCTTGATTTTTGCTGCCCATGACCTTGAAAGAAGCATCCCAAACTTAGGTGGAATGTCTGCAACAACAATGTCCATGACAGTTGTTTTTGCTGGGATTTGTGTGAGTGCCACAACAACATCTTTTATTAAACCAATGCAATGAACTCTCTTTGAATCAAATGAAAACAGGTCCTTGTATGGTCTAGTTACTTCTAATCCCAGTCTTTCCATGATTACCTTAGGCATGAGATTATGTGATGCCCCTGAATCCAGCATAGCATTATGTAGAGTCATATCATGGATATTAATGCTTATATAAAAAGGAGGAAACTCATCATTTTTCTCATCCTCAAGTCTTGGTCCTAAACAGATAATAGGATTATCCTCTTGCACATTTAGAATATCAGCCCCTCCTGGTGGAGAATTAAGCATTTCCACAATCTTGCTTCTATATTTGTCTACTTTCAGAATTTCATTGAATGGGACTGATATTTTAATTTTTGCAATCTCATTTTCTATATTAAAAACAGAGGTAGACTTTTCAACTTCCTTAGGAGGAGCAGGGGTTTGAATATCTTTTCTATCAACAGAGGAATCACCTTTACCATCAATCTGCTTTGACTTTTCCTTTTTATCTTCAACTGCCTTTGAAATATTCTTCTTGGGCTGTGCTTTATTTGCTGCAATAGGGACATCTCCGTTTCTGAGATTGTACTGCTTCTGAATCTCATATATGGCATGCTGATAACCCTTTAAGAAATCTGAAGGCTCCTCTTCTGCCTTTACCAAACTAGACTCATCATGTTCTTCCTTAGTTAAGAAAATTTCTGAGTCTTCCTCACCAAAACAATGAATAGATTCCTCAGGTGCTTCAGGTTCTTCTTCTTCATCCACCATGTTTTTTTGGAAAGGAGGTCTCACTGGAGGATCTGCTTGCTGATTTCTATTGTCTCTTGGCCTTTGCTGATTTTGAGGCCTTCTAAATTGAGGGTTCCTAAACCGAGGCTCTTGTTGTGCTTGGGGAGCAGCAGTATTCCCAAGTGCTAATTGATCCATCAATTTCTCCATGGTTTTCATCATGGTTTCAAACTTCTCTTCTTGAGCAGAGGTAGAAGGTTTCTCCTCTTCCTTTATCTTAGTCTTTGCCATCTTCGACTTCTTAGCAGCAAGCATATTCACATCTACCTTGACTACATCATTCTGCATGTCAGCAAGAGTAGCAGACTCTCTTTCTCTGAGTAAAAGAGAGAAATCTGAATCAAATGACTCAGCATATCTTAACTGTGCCAAAGCTCCAGGAGGTTTCAAATGTGCTGGAATGGAATTATATACTTTATTAAACCTCTTAGAAAAGTTTTGAACAGTTTCATCTGGAGCTCTTCTTAGACTATTATATTCAGTGAGGGCTTGAACAGGATTAGTTCTATTTCCCCATTTCCTCAGAAAACTATCTTCAAACTCAGCCCAACTATGAATGCTACCAGCTCCAAGGGCTTTAAACCATTTTCGGACTTCCCCAATGAAAGTTTGAGCAAACAGTCTTAATTTTACATATTCATCATCCACTTCTTCCCTATCAACAAAATCATTGAATCTATCCACATGTTCTTCGGCTGTAATGTCTTCATCTCCTCCCCATGTTGGAATTCTAGCAGCATATTTACTAGGGAGATCATGCAAAACAGCAGGGAGAGCTAGAGGAGCATACCTAGCAGGTACAGCCATAATGAATGGAGGAACAGTGACAACATGTATTGTATGACCAAAGGGACCAGAACTAGTATGAGATGTTGTCAGAGGACTATTTGGACTAGCAGAGGCAGAAGATAAAGTATGAGTACGGAAAGGGCTATTGGGACTTTGTAAACCACTGACAAAAGAACTCCAATTTGGGAGAGGTAAACTAGTTTTAGATTTAAGCAAAACTTCAAAAGGGTCAAGCTGCTTGAGCTGTTTCAAGTCCTCCTCCTCTAATAACAATTCAAAAGTAACAATTTCCCAAAACTCTTCTTTATCTTTTTGTGACACTAAAGATGAAGTATCAATGCCTCTCTTTTGTAAATCCAAAATGATACCAATAAGTTCTTCTTCGTTTTCAGACCTCAACAAGACTTCTTGAATTTTATCATCAACAATTTTATCTTCAGGACTTCTAGAAAACTCAGGAAACAAAGACTTTGAAATATTTGAAGTACCTGGTATATCAGAAAATCTTTGTCTACTCCTTGAGATGATATTAGGATTATCCACAGGACTAGGTGGGTTTGGGTCAGGATTACTCCTTGTATATCTTCCTCTCGAAGCCACCTTTTAAACTTTAAGAATTAATGGAGTCACCAAGGTAGAATGCAGCCTCGAAAACCTTTTTGAGCTCCTGCTACCTTCAGAAGTTCAATCTTAAAATTTCGGGAATGAGTAATCTTCAGGATCCCGGCAGACGCACCAAAATGTTATCACACAATCAAGCACTGAAGGGCTGCTGATCAGTAGACTCTGTGTAACTGTTTCAGACCAATCTTTTGACTAAGGCTTAGCCTCCTTAGCCTGAGAGGGCTCTCTCAAAAGGTTATTGATTTTGATTATTGATAAGATGGCTAACTCTTGCAAGGTGAATTTAACAAACATGATGGCTGGACAGACATTACAAAGACTTCCATTGGGCTTATGGAGTTTAATCAAACTTCAGTAAACTATAACACTACTCATGCATAGAAGTCAGGGCATGTGATGTTTAAATACTCAAAACACATCTCATAGAAAACTTCAGCTTACAAATACACACAGGAAGTCAGAGCAGCAAAGTGAATTCTGAGTGATTGTGTATCTATACAACTGTAAAAACATAAAGGATAAAACAAAACCACATATCTTGAGCATTTGAAACACTGTATGAATCCTGAGAAGAAAAGCAGTCACTTGTATTACTGAAGATGAGTTTGTACACAAGCCAAAATAACACTCTGTTTTCTCAAATATCCAACCCTCATTACATAAAAGTTTCATCTATATATAGAAACATAACTTTAACTACTTTGAGCTTCCTCCTCCAGCATGAGGGGAGCTCGTTGACTGCCACTAATTACCCCTATCCACTATTGAACTAACTCATTAAATACAATAAGTGCTAAACTGGAATTTTAAAGAGTTCTAATTTAACTATAACTCTAATTCTATCCTCCTCGTAGAATGATTCTTTCTTGTTCTTTGACACCTGTCTCCTTTTAGTTTGGCCGAGATGGCTGAGAGGAGGATTCAATGTTCCATGCTAGCTTAGGATGCTGAATGCTTTGATGGTTCAGTAATGTTAGGAGAAAACCCCTGTTTTTCCGGTTCCAGTCTTCCACCACTTATTCGAAAATGCAGCAGCATGTCTCCAGCTCTTTAATATCCCAAAAATGTAGAGCACCACCATATTTCCAGATGTGTTGGAGACTTCGTTGATGGACAGGTGTGCAAGCCAAGTCTCCTCGTATGCAACTCCTTCCAAACCCTAATGACCGGTAATAAAGTGACTTTATAATCAAAAACTTTAAACTTAGGTCAAAACATTTCACCTTTGTTAAAGGTACACCTGTCATAATTTGAATGGCCTGGTAGCTTCCTTTGATCTCTTACATGTCACTTAGGTGTTCCCTTTGAAAATTTCTGATTATCTCATCGAACTGTTTGCCTGTATTAAAAACAACACCTACAGTAGTTTCGCAGTTTCGTAGCGCGCTACGAAACTGTGAAACTGTTTAAACAGTTTATCTTTTCCTTGAGATTTTCACTGCTTGGACCTTTGATTTTTTTTTTTAAACCTTCTTTACATGTGGCAGAGATCTATATGTCCTCAAAATAATGAAACTAAGCAAAATTTTACAAAACTTAGAACAACACCTTTCTCAACATCAGTTAGCAGCTATTTGACCTAGCTGTGCCTTTAAGTCTGCAACCTCCTTCCTCAAGGCTTTGTTTTCTGCTCTTAAATGCATGTTTATTTTTCTAATGGATTTGGCCTGTTTGAGAGCTGGAACAGTCCATGTGTAAACATCAGCTACTGAATCCACCTGGCTTACTAGGTTTTTACTTCCTCTCAAAACAGCTTTTCGATAATTTGCATACCTGACTGCAGACTCTCTGGTGGCACTCTTCACCTTGGAAATTACATTTTTTTCTGCCTCCAAATGGTTCTTTATAGCTATAATCTTACCTCCTTGAGAAATAATGACTGTTCTATTCTTGTCTTTTTGCTTAATTTTCTCTGCCTCCTTTGTTCTGGACAATTCCTCTGCTACCTCTGTTCTGGGCAATTTTTCAACTTCCTCTGCTCTAGGCAGTTTCTCAGCTTCCCTTACTTGTTTTCTTGTAACAGGTCTTCTTGGTTTGAAGATAAATTCATCACCTGGTTCATCAAACCTCAGTCTTTTTGAAGCTTTAGTTTTCTTAGTGCTTTCTGGTGATGATTGAGTCAAATCAATGTGCATTGGTTCAATATGCACCGGTTCAACCTGCTCAAACTCAATGGCCTCAAGCAAATCACTCAAGCTGGCCTTAGATATCGGGCTTCCCTCAACAGCCAATGCTTTGCCTTTTTCTTTGCTTATTTGACTCCTTGTCCTAACTCTTGACATTGTTTCAGATCCACTTGGTCCAGGTACAGCTTTCTTATGCTTAGCTTCTTCTTTTGATGATGGCTGAGGTTGCTCTTTAATGATCAGTGGCTTCACTGATTTTCTCAACTGTGACTTGGCCTTCTTTTTATCTTTTGCCTCCTTTCGAAGCTCAGCTATCGTGGGTTCTTCAACTGATTTTTCTTTTTCTCTAACTGGCTGTGGAGTAAGACCTGTTTTACTCTGGAAACCAGCCATGAAGATGAAGGAGTTCCAGTCTCTACCAATTTTCTGAAGACCATTCAAAACTAACAATTTAACCAAACCATGGTGAAATAAAGATGTTTCACAGTCATCCTTCCTTAATTGCACTTTGTCACACATATTTCTTAGACTGCGAAACAAGTAAAAGGGAATATCTATGGATGCCTTACCAGTGAAATGTAACAGCAACTTGAAGTGATAAGAGTAGACCTTATTGTATCTTCCCTCACAGGTTAAGTACTTCTGAATACAGGTGAGAAGAAAGGCATAGTGCTCCTTAACATAGTTTCTAGGCACTGCTTTTGTTAGGTCTTCATTCACATATGCCTCTTTTAAGAACTCTTTGCAGGGGTTCATATCGAATTTAAAGTTCTTAAACCATTCTTGCCCCCCTCTTGGAATCTCAGTTACAACAGCAATTGCCTCCGGAGACACTTGAACTTCTAACATGGCTATTTTAGAATTCAAACCCGTGAAGTTTAAAGCAAAATCCTTTGTTACCTGAACATGGCCACCCTGCAGCTTCTTACAGAAATTCCAACAGCCGGCATCCTTGAAGGCTTTCTTCACGCCTTCATCTCTTAATGCAAGGTCCAAACCTTCAGGCTCTGTTCTCTGACATTTTCCAGACCTATGCTCTTTCCTCTCCATTTCGCTTTTGAAATTTTCACACAGAGAATGGCCAACAGCTTCAACTCAAATGGTAATTCAATTTTTCTTTTAACGCGGGCTCGCTTGTAATCAGGCTCACTTGAAAAACTCGGGCTCGCTTGCAAACTCAAATATCTCATCACACAGGTTGGTCATTTATGCATCATCAACGATCATCATAAAAAATCCTTGCACGGTAAAACCCATTTGAATAATATTTATGTGCATGCCTACAAATCTATTGGTGGAGTGATGGTTAATGAGTGTTTGGGAGGTACGCCCACTGACATGAATGGACGGAAGTGGTGACTCATCAACAGACTTGACCCTTTGAGGAATATACGCTGCAAAACGCACGAATCTGCGATTTCGTAGCGCAGTTAGTTATGAATTGGCATAATGCGCTGCGAAACGGCTTGATGTTGACGCGCTGCGAAATGGCTAAACAATGATTACGCTGCAAAACTAACCAATGAGACTGCGCTGCGAAATTACGGAAAGGATCGGTGACATGGATAAGACAAGACATGGCTTTAGCAATCATGATGGAGGATGACCAATAGGATTAGAGAACGATTTACATCAAACACCTTTAAAACTTCAACCCTAAGTAAGAAACATAGGACAAAAACCATTTGACACCAACTTTTTGACATTTAACTTGGACAAACGATTATATACATATGTTTATAGTTCTAAGTGATAACAGGACCGTCGTGCATAAGATTCATCCATACATTGTCTAACATTATGTTAGAGGTAGTCATTTTTCTAAGATGGATCCTCCAGATCATATAAGAACAATCATTATGATAAGGATTAGTATATATTCCATATTGTATGGAAGAAATACTCTTAAAAGGATGGAGGAATGCAATTGGTCAAATTGCAGTCTCATTGTGTAATACACATAGCTAGATGATTGTGTGAAAGAATAAGAATGCATAAAGTAACTTTTGAGTAGGATTCATATAATCCTGTAAGAAAAGGTTGGTCATAAATTATACATAATGAATATTTCATTTAGTTATATGATGCCTAAGAAGATGAATTTGAATTACTCTAGAATGAATTAATATTTAGGAAATATGTCATAGTTATTATGTGTAGTAAGGAATTAACCCCTATATGTTTAAACATATAAGGAGAAAATAATGTGGTACATCATACAATCAAACCCTAGCTCCAAGGGTTATCTCTATTAAAAAATCCTCTTGTGCTAAGTCCACAAAGGTCTTAATATTAAATCTCATTGATAACCTTTGGGGTTGCCAACCATCTATGAAATTTACATGGACCAATATATTTCTAAACCCTAGACACATTAAGCTATATCAATTATTGATACATAGTTCCTTCGTAGAAAGTAACATCACTCTGTCTTCTTAAATTATATCTTATGTTGGATCAGATCACTGAAACATCACCTTTTCTATGATTAAACAAGAGGATTAATGTCCTCTTATTATTTTTTCATTTCAATCATTTTTATCTCTAAGACCCCTCCTTCTTCACCTTGTTTCTTTAGTTTGGACCAAGTGGGTGGTTGGTTCATTGGTGCACATCTAAGAACAAAATATTAAAAATAAAAATCTCACTCTAAAGTTTGGGGTGAGGGATTGTTATCAATTAGTGAGTAAAGAGATAAAATATCTCAAATATAAAATAGGGGCAAGTCAAAGGCTTATGGAGTAGGAATAAGTCACTCCTTTAATGATTGAAGAAAAGGAAAACTTCTAGTGCTACAAATATATGATGAGGTAAGAAGAATAAAAATGGAGGTAAAATTCCAAGAGTTTGTGGCTCTAAGTAAGGGATATAAACACTATTTTTTTACAAACAAAATAAAGTACAACGTTAGTGTAACAATGTCAAGGAAATCACCACCAATGAAGGAGAGACAATAAGTCCAAATGAAAAATCAAATAAGTAGCATATAATCCCTATGCTACCATTTATACTAAAACTAGGATCCAAGATAGAATGAGTACAAATATTATGCAAGAAAATAATCCATGTATTACAAGTAACAAAGACAATGCTTGTCTGATGCAGGTCATATCAATAGAGGAAATCTTGGACGCATTAAATCATTTTGAACTTGATAAGGTATCAAGTCTAGATGAATACAACATTCATTTTTGCAACTATTTTGGGAATATTATAAAGTTTGAGTTGGTGTGGATGATATGAATTCTTTAATATGTTCATCATTCCTTGCAGCTAAGAGGAGGGGAAAATTAATATTTCTTAGCTATATTCCCAAAAGAGGTAATTCCATCTTCCTTTGTACACTCAAGATGACATCATAGTGAAATATGTCTTACAAGATTATGTATAAACGCATTGCTAATATATCAAATTGTATACTCCCTAATATTATTTTAGAAAAATGAGGTGTTTTTGTGAGGAAGAGACTGATGAGCCTTGGTATTGCAACAAGAATGCTGCAAATCCCAAGGCTACCGACTTTAATTATCAACCCGGGGTTCGTACAAACTTAAGAGGTGTTGGCACTATATGTGCGGCATACAATGTGTCCTTCCTTTGCTATCATGATGTAATGGGGTGCATGCACTGAAGTGAAATCCTAAACTAATTGCAGAAATGAAATGTTCGAAATGGAACCTTAACCTATTGCAAGAAAGAAAGTACATTGAAAGAGATTGAAATTAAATGCTAAATCACACCATTTCCTAATTAGCTGCCAAGAAACTATGATTTGCAATAATGCTAAATTATCATGAACCAAATGCTACTATCTAAGCATGGAAGTAAGAAGCATCAAACATCACTAATGTGCAAGTAAAGGGACTGAAATAAATCTGTTTTTGTCTTTTTGACTTTTCATGCAAAATCAAGTATGCAAACTAATTTCCTTTGGTGATGTGGTAGGTGAATTAGGGATGTTGGAGGTTGGATGGAAGGGTTAGGAGATGATTGGATGGTGTGGGAGACCCTTGGAAGGCTTTCTGATACAGGAGAATCCTGCTTCAAAAAATCATTATATATTTGGTTGACTTAGGGGGTGTGATGTTTTCAATTTATTTGTGTATTTTTAATAAATTGAGTGAAAAATATGTGTGTGAGGTTTTAATTGTGAATATTCTCAATTATGAGAGAATATGAGAGATGATAGACTTGTACAGATCTCATAGAGATCTTATGGATTAGGGGATCCTAGAATAGAGGATTAGTTGAGTTAAAAGTGGAATTAGAGGATTTTTAGGATTTGGATGAGATATTTTAGGGATCAAGAGAGATATTGTTGGAGTTTGTTAAGGGATCTAGAACCTACTTGGGTTCTAATCCATTTGTATAAATTAAGAGGAGCCCATGAGGCATGAGGAGGTAGAAGTGTGAGAATGAGGAATGAGAATAATTCTGTAAATATTTTATTAATGAATTATTTCTGAGTTTTAATGTAGATACATATTGTGTAGGCTTCAATGTTATGTGTTGATTTTTAATTTTGAGGCCCCTTAGATTTGCTACGTAATGGATTAAACCACAGGCCCGAGGATCGTTTCAAAGTTGCAGTTTTGTTGCATCAAAGTGGTATCAGAGCCTAGAGTATCCTGGTCTAATGTGTGCGCATGACTTGATAGGATTTAGTCGCAGTGTGAGTCTCCAATGTTGAGTTCTGTGTAGTTGTGAATTGGTGCGGTGAATATAGAGACATGCAGTGCAATTCAAGAAGTTCTTTTGTTAGGTTAAATCCTATGTGAATAATTAGTGGAGGAAGATGCAGATGTATCCATCACAAATTAAGTCACAGCAGAAATTCTCTCGGATGTGGTGAGTGCGTTGATGAGGCAATTAGAACAAACCAAAGTGGAGCGCAAGGAGAGGAAAAGGTAGCTGAAAGCCTAGAAAATTGGTAAAAATTTTGAGGAGCCTATTACCAAAGTGAGCGTCGAAGTGAATTCTGTATGACTGTTGAGGAGAATCTGTGAAGTCGTGGAGGCTGTTATAACACTGAATTGTATAATTTTGGTGCGGAGGAGTCAGTAGAATTATAGAGGCCTGCATTAAAATTGGTATTGAACCCTGTTCTTGGCTATTTATGTTGAGATGCATTGAGCAAAGTTGTGTTGGGTTCTTGCATTGGGTGAGCTACGTTGAACTTCTATGAAGATTATTCAGAACAGTACCTGTTGTACAAATGTGAAAGTTGTCATCATCGCCAGCGTAGAATTTTGTTGACTGGAGCCGTGTAGAATTGCAGTCAAGTTTCAGTTTTCTTATTATTCTTGCAAACCATGGATATGGATATATTTGGCATATAATGGAGAATTGTTTGTTTGGATGTGTTGATATTGGTTATAGTCAAAAGTATCATCATTTACAAAGAAAACCAATTCCATAAAGGTGCAACGCTAATAGAATTGAGGCGCAACATTTGGTGTTATTTATTAATCCCTCAACGCATTTGAAAAGTGCACATTTATATTGCACGTGAGTTTTGATATTAAATCATGAAGCTATTCATTTAAACTCACATGAATATTATTTGCACATAAAATGTTCATGGTTATAAAAAGCACGTTACTCAAGTGGATATTCAATGAGGGTATATGGAGAAAAGTTTTGGAAAGTTTATTTGTAAAGATAATGGAGGGATAAGATATTTTTGGAGTGAAAAGGTTTATATAAAAATATAATTATTATTATAATAGTGGGGAGAGAATAATGGAATAGGAAAGAGAATTAGTGTATAAGGTGAGAAATTAGGGGAATGTTAAAAGTTGATGCCAAATTAAAAGTCTTGTCAAAGTGTTAGTTGTTGCAGGTGACAGTGAATAGGATAAAGTTCACCACAGAAGATGAAGAAAGAGATCAAGGAATTAAAAGTGCAACTTGACATACTAACGGAATGGCTACAAGGAAAAGAGAATGAAGACCGAAGACATGGATGGAGAATGAGGAAACGGGTTAGATGGAACCTATTGCAAAAGAAATGGAATGCCAAGCTGATAAACAAGTTCAGAGAACTTGAACAAATACATATTGCTTTGTTGGAAAAGGAGAGACTCAAAGGAATTGAGTCACAACAAAGAGGATTTGCTGAAACCTAGAAAGTCCATTGTGAAAGATTGGTTCTTGAAGCATCAAATGAGGCCGAAAGATCTTGTATTTTAAAAACTGATAGATTGTTTGTGGATGCAGGACATGTTAAAGATGCTGAAGGTGAAAAAATAATTGTTGATAATCATCAAATAATTGTAGATGTCAACATGAGTAATATTGAAGCATAATTAAAATTTCTAGAAGAATGGTTGGATAATCCAAAGTTAGAATGTGACAATATGCCTTCAAATCAACAAATTTGGTGCAACGGAAGCATAGAAAATGATAATAAAGTTGAAATTGAAGAAATGAAAATGTTGTTGGAACACGAACATATTGCACATGGAAGAAAAATTCCAAATCTATAACCTGAATGTAATCACAATGAATTGTTATTCCAATCTTGTAAATAGCATTAGGAAGAAAGATTGAAGGACCAACAACAAAACAGAGTTTGGAATCCTGGAGGTAGCAAGTCATTGAGACTTGTGGTTGTCACATTACTATAGAAAAGTGACAGACCTCATAGACAAGAGTCTATGAATTTTTCTTTTCTACATCGGGAGTCTGATGCAGGAGCATCCTGCTTCAAAAAATCATTGTATATTTGGTTGACTTAGGGGGTGTGATGTTTTCAATTTATTTGTATATTTTTAATAAATTGAGTGAAAAATATGTGTGTGAGGTTTTAATTGTAAATATTCTCAATTATGAGAGAATATGAGTGATGATAGACTTGTAAAGATCTCATAGAGATCTTAGGGATTAGGGGATCCTAGAATAGAGGATTAGTTGAGTTAAAAGTGGAATTAGAGGATTTTTAGGATTTGGATGAGAGATTTTAGGGATCAAGAGAGATATTGTTGGAGTTTGTTAAGGGATCTAGAACCTACTTGGGTTCTAATCCATTTGTATAAATTAAGAGGAGCCCATGAGGCACAAGGAGGTAGAAGTGTGAGAGTGAGGAATGAGAATAATTCTGTAAATATTTTATTAATGAATTATTTCTGAGTTTTAATGTAGATACATATTGCGTAGGCTTCAGTGTTATGTGTTGATTTTTAATTTTGAGGCCCCTTAGATTTGCTGCATAATGGATTAAACCGCATGCCTGAGGATCGTTTCAAAGTTGCAGCTTTGCTACATCAATTTTGGTGACTTCCTAGAGGTTTTCCATCAATTCAACCTCAAAACACTCCATTTCAGGAAAACCTATAGGATGTACTAGAAACCTACAAGATGATCGTGTAGGAATTACAATAAACCTACAGGATACAGCCGAGAACAAAATTTGAGGTGTTGGAGGTGATGGAAAGCCTAGGGAAGGTGGTATATGGGTGTAATGGATTGAGAAAATGCCTAGGATCACTCAGAACACAAAACCAAAGTTGGGAGATGGATGGATTTTCTCAAAAATCTTGGAGAAGTTTCCTTGTGAAATGATGAAATTGGTGAGGGTTTAATGACCAAGCAAATAAAATACAAATTGGATGGGACAAATTTTTGTATTAACTAGGATGTCTTAAGTCCCTATTCCAAGTGGAATCACTCAAAAATACCTCTATTAACCCATGCAAAAAAAATAAAAAACATTAGTAGTCGGAAAATCTAGAAATTTGAGAACTAGTGAGCTAGTAAATATAAAAAATGCCTAACCAAATCAAGTGAAAATGCAATGGGGTAATTTTTGTTATGAACTAGAATGCTTTTTTGATCTAATTCAAGTGTAATCGAGTCAATTGAAGCTCGTTATCATGCTCTAAAAAATAGCATAAATTTACTGTTCTTTGCTAAAAAGGAGGTCCAACAATCTAGATTTGGGAATAAGAAGACTAATCCAAGAAACTCAATGATTATTATGAACTTCCAAAGATTTTCCAAGGATGAAATAATTCTTGTGATCCTGCAAAAGAAATTGCATCAACCATTTAACTCAATCCTACAACAAGAAATCATTAATACTAAATGCAGAAATAGAAAGAAATAAAAACTAGAGATGCATGTGAATAAGCAATGAAAAGAAGGAAAAATGATACAAAAGGGCTCTGAGGTTCTTGGGATGGCCAAGCCCAAGGAAAATCAGAGACCTATGGAAGCGAACAAGATTTAGAAGCTGAACATGACACCAATATTCATTATTTTCATCAATAGAATTACATCCTTGCAAGAAAATACAATGGAGTTGCAAAAATACGAGTTCTCTCATCAAGAACGCTAATGAATATCTCCCCCTAGAGGAAAATTCGACTTGGTACTTATAAAAAATGATTAAGAATCATTCCCCATGGATGGAGGAAGCTTTCCCACTGCAATCCCTTGATTAGTGGATCTGCTCCCTTGATTGGTGGATCTGCTCCCTTGATTAGTGGAACACATTCCTAGATTTCCTCAATCATTGGATTTCCACAATTTGTGCCATAATTCCATAATATCTTGTTGACTTATTATTTAATATTGATCCTCCAGTAGTAGGGAACAAGTCCCTAAATTATCGCCTCCTCCAACTCTTCATAATCTGCCCAATATTCTCATAATATTCCACAAAATACATAATATTAGGCACAAATACTCAATTATTCATAAACCTTCCTAATGAATATATTAAAGTTAAAAATAAATTATCTAATGCAAAAAGAGAGGTTTAATGTGCTTAAGGATGGTTATAGGCCTTAATTTATGTTTTAAATTAGAGGCATGGGCCTTAATTTATGTCTAATTTAGAGGCCCATTAGAGACAAATTGTGGAAAATATAGTCCTTATACTTAAAAATTAGTGTTTTACTCCCTATACGCGACATTGCCCTGAGCTAAACACATGTGTACGCAGGTCTGTGTATACCCAACCTGCCTATATGTCTTAAAACACTTACAAAAATTAAATCTCCTTAATTTCGGGCGGATATCATAGGTTTTACTTGTTGATTACCTATTAGTGCTCGTGGCCCAACTGTTCCCAACGAATTCCCAACTAAAAAACTACTTTGGGAGAAGTATAAAAAGGCTTCAATGGGAAGGCCTAAGAGAGGAGAGAATAGAGTGAAAAATCACTCTGCTAAGATTATCCCTGATCAGGTTTGAAGATCCTTGTGCTTGCAGCACTTCCCCCATTACAAGAAACTCTCGTTTCCTTGAGTTATGATGTCTTTTCACTAGTTGAGATATCCTTGTGTGAGTCATGGAAGGAGCTTTTTGAAGACTTGTGAATAGACGAATTTGGAGGACGGTTCCACTTGGAGCCTGCGAGAGGAAGATTCAGGTGATATCATTCCTTGCTTTACTTTAGTTATCTGCAATAAAGAAACATTTGTCTTGTTCCCGAAATCAATCTTCTTCATGCTTATGATGTTGTTGTTATGGTTTGCATATGAATAGTTGTTTCAATTGTATAACTAACTACCTTTCAATATGTTACGAAGTTTATTTCTATATGATGCTTGGTCCATATACTTCTATGCTTCTTTGAATTGATTATTTTGCAGGTTTAAGGATTTAAAGGAGCTCTAAGAGGGTTTGGACCCTGGCTAGATCTACCCGAATGAAGGACCCCCAGGTGCACCTCTCTTCACATAGTTTGCTTATATTAGTATCATGGTTGTGTGGAATGCTTGTTTTTCATTGTAGATAACCCCCGCTCTACTAGGGTATTGACCCAAAACCCTAGGGGACTTTGTCCCTCAACAGAATTGGTGACTCCACTAGGGACAACAGTATTCTTGTTCCTAGTTTGGGTTAATTTAAGCCAATTAGGGCTCAACTTTTGATTTTCTTGCTATAACTAAGTTTTCTATTCCTATAGGAACTCAGACTTTAAGTCTGAACATTTTCTTCAGACCCCTTTTTTTCTTTTTCTTGTGAACTATTATATACATAGTTTTTCCAGGTTACAGAAGTGTATGTACGCAAGTTTCCCCATATCAACCCACGTATACGCAGGTTTCTTTGGGTTGAATCACGTATACACATAGATGTGAATTGACACAGTCGCGTATACCCTAATTTTCCAAGATTTTTGCAAATATTTCTTGTTCATAAAATTTATTTGCTGGTCTGAGTGTTTCCTAAGCAGTCAAATTTGGTTGCCAGTCTCTGTCTTTACAACAAGTTTTCGGTTTCGAATTCTCTCCATTTGTGGAAAATTTTGGTCTTGTTTTGTTTTATTGCAAGTGTCATCATTTGTGTTTGAGCACACGAGATTTATCTCTGAGAATCTTGGCTATTCTGGTCTTCCAGGGCAGAAAGATTGTTTTCAATCTTTGTGACAAACTTTATCTTTGTGATCTTCTTGCTTTGTGGAAAAACTGCACCTTGTGGCCATTTACTTTTCTTGCTTTTTGAAAGTTGTTGAGTGACGATTTTGAGAGTTGTTTTTCTTGATATTTTGATCATTGTCACCAAGCTCTTTTTGCTGATTTTTGGTTGTTTAGAACATATTGAAACACCTATTTTGTTGAGTTTTCTCCCATTTTGAGTTGATAACTTGCAAAGTGTTTTGGTTTCTTATTCTTCAGTCTTAAAGTTTTCAATAGTATTTGGAGCACTTTTGAAAGTCATTTTTGTTTTTTCTTTTGAAGAAAACTTCTTGAAAACTTGGTTTTTTCTTTCTTTGGCCTTGTTTTGATTTAGCTTTCTTTTTTGCGAGTGAAAGTACATTTTTGTTTGTCTTTAAATTTTTTTTTAGTGTTTGGACGAAAATGAGCATTAGCAACTTATATTCTATCTAAACATCTTAAGTGGCTAATTAGAAGTGATAAGCAAGTTACTTTCACTCTTTGGTTTAGAGTAGTCTTAAGTTTTGCATCAGCATATACCCATTGCATTAGGATAAATTTGTGCATCTTTTAGGGCATCCATAGTTTTGTTAATTTTTGTGAGTGTGAAGCTTGAGTAAAGAAAAGAAAAGAAAAATTTATTGCTTTCTTAGAAGTTCCTTAGAACCTAGTAGAAATTTCTTTCATCGAAGAATGAAATGAGTGCATTTGCATATAGTTTGGTTTTTATTAATTTCTTTTGCATGAAAAATACCACAAGTTTCATTTCCGCTTATCCCTTGACTTAAGAATAGCCCATTTAAAAACAAGCGCTAATTAAAATATACTAGAACTTTTTTATATTGTCAATTTAGACACACCAACAAGTTTTAGGATATTTTAGGGCCTTGGATTAGGTGTGTGGAGAGAAAACTCTCCAAGGCCATTTTAAACTGTTACACATAGAAGTCTGAATATCGAGTGCAAATCCAATAGCGCTAGGGAAACCAGGAAAGCTCTGGATCTAGGAGTTAAGCACGAGGGTTTTTGAAGATAAGGAAGAGAGATACCCCCTCTCCTACTTGTCGAATCTTACCTCAAGACTGTTCTGCCTGGCTTCTGACATGAGTTGGTAACCTTAGTTGCTTCTCCTAGGGATCTACACAGGTGGCTGCGGAGAGGAATCTCGTGGCACCTGAGGTCGACGTTGTATCACTCTTAGCAGTACTTCTGGAGGGCACCCTTGCGAAGCTTGGGGGCTTGCACCGGCACAGGCTATTGTTAGGAGGTCAGCATAACTTCCTCTGTTACCTTCGCTGGTAGGACTAGGCCGTCATTATCCCAGACTATCTTTGGAAGGCCCCTTACTTCACTTTCCTGTATTTTGGTGTCCGAGCCTCATCACCCGGAGCGGAAATTCTTGAAAGTTGTTTGACTGGCTGACATATTTTAGGGACATTTTAGTGTGTTCTCTGTGCTCTTAGTCGGCCTAGCTTTCATTTTTTCTTGAGTCTTTAATTAGATCTTAATAAAAGATTCAAAGTGGTTGACCGATCACCTAGACGGTCTTGAAGACTTTGTGGTCTTTCACCACCAAGTTTAGAGCCTTCTCCTAGAAGGCGTAGAGGTAATATTGCCGGTGGGTTTCATCCCGTGGCAGCTGATGCATCAGGGATTGATCCTCCCCCCGAGGGAATTAGTGTTTAGGATAGGCCCGGTACTTCCGCAGAACTAGAGAGGAACAATCTAGTTCTTTCTCGAGTTCTCTTTCAATTGGAAGATAACATTGAGGTAGAAGAACTCCCAAAGTCATTAGCAGCTCCAAATTCTCCTCTACCTTCTAACCATCCAAACGTATTACAATATGTTGGGACTCCTACGCATAGACCGTCAAGTCCAAGTCATATTATGCACTTACCTTCGATGACCACCACTGGAAGCATGGCCTCTACCACAAGTGCTACAACCATGCAGACTCCAACATCGGTACAAGGGGGAGGAACTATTTCCATCCCCTCTGCATATTTATTTGGGTCTTTTGCTAGTACATCCTTGGTTGGGTCTACCTCCATTCCTTCTACGAGTGGAAATTCCCAAGCCAATGCATCTAGTTCTGGATTTTTCCCATTTGGCACCGATTCACAGGGTATTCCGTCAGTTCCATTTAGTGCCTCCACATCCATGATGGGTGGGTCAACTTCATTTTAATGTTTTCCTTTTGGAAGTGGTCATATACCACATTCCAACCTGATGATAGGATCTATGCCTTTTTCTTCCACAAGACAAGGCAACAATCCCTTTCAAGGTTGGACTAACCCTGTGGTTAGTAGCATAGGAACTAGGAATCCGTTTTTCAGCCAACAAGGGAATAGGTCGTACTCCACGGTTAGTTCGTTTCAAAGTCTTCCTCCCTTAGCTTCTACTTGGAATCCTTATGAGGGGTTATTGACTCCTTATAATCCTTTAGGAGGGAGCTTCGCTAGTTATGGAGGTTTTTCAATTGAAGTTGGTCAAACTCCAAGTTTTGCTGGATCACAAGGTTCTCCTTTTGGTTCAGCTAGTTCTGCTAGTTACTTTGGGTAGCATGCTGCCTTCCAAAATCCAGGTCAATATTTTCAGAACTTTTGGAACTCTGCCCAGTCTGGGTGGAATCCCCAAGGTCTTCCTAGGCTTCCTTTTCTGGCAACGTTGAATTTGCCAGATCTCACAAAATTGGCAAACGATCCAATCAAATACAATCCGGCCTGGCCTTCGGTCCCAACCAAACTCCCTTCTGACATTCCAAAATTCGAGGGGAAGGTGGTGAAGACTCGGGCAACCGTGTAACCACATTACATTTGTGGTGCTCATCAAACTCCCTCATCAATGACTCGGTTAGGTTGAGACTTTTTCAACACACCTTAACTTGAAATGTGGCCAAGTGGTATATAGAGTTTCCAGGGGGAAGCTTTACATCTTTCGTTGATTTGGCTAACATTTTCCTAAATAATTTCCAGTTGCCCATCTGTTATGATGCCAAAACTGAACTTCTAGCCAATTTTCATCAGGATACGACAACTCACATTTCTGATCATATTCAGGAATGAAGACGGAGAAAGATGCTCATTAAAGCTAAAATTCCTCCTGAATACCATCTCGAATGGTTTTCAAAATACTTACAACCTGAGATCTCTAAGGATGTCTCTCTGTCCGGAGTTTATTCTGAAGAGAAAGCTATTTTTAGGGCCCAGCAGTTAGAATTGATTTACTCTCAGTCTGGATTTTACAAAAAATCTTGCATGATGTTGCCGGGGCTAAGGTTGATATAGCCAAGTCAAAGCCAGGTCCCCATGCGGATGGTATCGTTGGATCCATAGACACTAATGTGGTGAACCTGTTGAGCCAATTGCAGCTGTTATCTTTACAAACTGCTCCTACCAATCAGGCCACATTGTCTAACCCTTCGTCTTCTCAACCCTCTTTCGTTAATGCCGTCCAATCTTCCAACCCCAAAGGAAATCAAAATTCCAATGGGAAAAAGAAAGGACGAGGTAAGAAAAAGAGTCAAGATGGAAGACTGACGCAAACAAACCTGGAAATAATGCTAGTGGTGGTGGAAATGAGTCTAGAAAGAAATTCAAGTTTCCATGCAAGCTATGCAGTGGAGACCATTTAACTCATCTCTGCCCAAAAATTCAAGACGCTCATCGCTGGTTAGGGCAGCAAGGGACTTATAGCTCTCAAGTTGTGTTAACCAACCCTTTTCCCCAAGGGTCGAAAATGCTTGCTGGCGCAAATTCAAATCCTAGTACCTCTGCAAGGGGCAACCAGGAAGGGGAGAAATCATCAATTGTTTTCATGATGGGTTCTAACGTCCATGTGGCCACTCGGTCACATGATTATAGTGAAACTGAAACATCCAAGGACAAAATTGCTCCTGGAACTACCAACCTTCATATTGAGCAACCTTCTATCGAGAATATACCACGAATACCGAAAGGTTCCACCAAACGTGCGACTATTAATCCTAATGCTAGGGTTGCCCAGAATTACTCCATTGTTAAGGATCTGGCTCAGATTCCATGTGCTATGTCCGCTTTAGAGGTCCTCCAGTCATGTCTAGCAACGAAGTGCTTTGCTTTCAGCGATAGGGGAAGTTGATCCAAATAACTCTTTAGTGATCACTTTCGACATGCTTAATGTCAAAAAGTGACTCCCTCATCACATGGCTTTTCAAATAAAGTCTACCTACTAGAAAATTAACATTTTTCGAATCATTATCGATGAAGGAGCTTCCACGTGCGTCATATCAATGTCATGCTGAAAGGCCATTGGATCGCCTTCGGCTGTTCCTTCACCTACCCTCCTGACAACATTTGACGGGCATTCTCATAAGCCGCATGGGATTATCCCAACCTTTCCCATATGTGTTGGGGGAAAGGTCGTCAATATCAAAGTAGAAGTCATTGATGCTAACCTAGATTACAATCTCCTCTTAGGAAGGAACTGGGTATATGAAATGGATGCCATTGTTTCGACTCTGTTTCGTGTCATTTGCTTTCCTCATGAGGGGAAAATTGTCAAGGTTGATCAATTGGATTATTCTCCAGTTGATCCTCGAGCAACTTCGGATTCTACTGTTCCTTTAGTGGATAACCCTCATCTGCCTACTGAGAATCTAGGAGTTGGGATGTATTCTTCATTGATGGGTACATTTGATTTTCCCTCTCCTATTGCTAGAATCAATGTCGTTTCATCATCCAAGGAGTCTTCATGGAAGAGTTCTTCCAAACTCATTATTTTTCAGACCCTTGGACCTTGCCTTCACCTATGACCACATTAGATGAAGGACAAGTTGGTGGAATGGCATTTCCTATGTCTGCAGCAGAGCTTAGATATTAGTCTATCGTCAACTCTGCAGACAACCATTCTACTCCTTTCTTTGAGGAGGAGTTAGACAGTGATGTGGCCCCAGCTTGGACCCTTGATTCTACCTCCACTATGGACTGCTTAGATACAATTTTACCATCCTAGGAAGAAATCCTAGCAGTAATGATGGGTGTTGGAGAGGTAAATCCCCTCTACGGATAGAGGCGATCCCTACTAGCCCAGAAAGGGTCTAGCAACAATCAGTCAATGCTACTATGCATGTTCCTAATTGCAATTAAACAAGAGGTAAAGAGCACCTACTTGGATTCCAGCGCTGTTGTTTGACGAAGAGCTGCCGCCTTCGCTCCTTCGCTTTGACTGGTCACGATCCTTCGCGATCTCCGCGAATAGACACCTGCACACACGAAGAGAAAACAAACACAAGCGTGAAATCTAATAAAAGCAACCATACATCAGTCAGAAAAGATGTAATTCACATTTAACCATTGCATAGACAAATGAGAATGGAACAATAATAGCAGTCATCTATTATTAATCAAGCAGAGAAGAGTACAACCAAATGTTCTGACGTCGGTAACCTTCTCAGGAGGGGCCAGTCAGCAAGTGTCTCAAGCATTCACCTTTGGAAATGATTCTCCTAAGACAAGCAACTCTCTCTCTCACACAAGCAACACAAAACAACCTTCCCTAAGCTATCAATCACTTCCACACCTAGCACACCAAATACCTATAGTAGCAGCAATCTGAGCACTATAAGCTCTATACAATCCAAGCTATTCCAAAACTAGCTGCTCATGGTAATGGTGGAAGTTTATATAGGAGAAGGAGCCTCCTAAAAGGGTGGAAGGATGAGCTTATCCTTAAGGGAAGTGGTTGCAAAGGGTCGAACATACATGCCATAGAAGGGAGTCGATACTCACAAGGCCAACAACCAAGCCTAGAGTTATCTGGAAGGCTGGTTGTTGGAACAAATTCGCCAAAACTGGAACAGCGTGGGTGGATAACTGGTCTGGCGTGCTGACGTCGCAATGACATAATGTAAAAGGCCATGTCAGCGCGGGTAGGTACACACAAGGGCTGTGCTGGTCATGAAATTTCGATCAGCGCGGGAATGGCGTGTTCTTCCGCGCTGGCAGCACACTCGGTTTGTTATAAAGCGCCATTCATCACAGATATTTTAGAAACAGACGCGCTGATGAGGAAAACTTTGGAAAAAGTGGGTTTTTGGCCAGTTCAGAGGGCATGAACTTGATTATTGTGAATTCCTGACACAGTAGGGTGACTGACAGGGAGACAGTGACAAATTACTGTGTAACAATGGGTGTAGATAGACCTTGGGAAGACTTACACCATCGTTTATATTTTCTTCCTCCATTGCAGGAAGTAGAATCTAAGTTCTCCGAGCTGTTTACTAGTGATGTTTGTATGATATCAAATCCTTTGGCTCCAGCACACTTTTGTGCCGAAGGTAATATGTCGGTGATTTAAAAAATGATATCTATAAACATCTCTAGGAACCCTAACGTGATCGAGAATCTCTTCATCAGAGTCGAATGTTCCCCTTAAGAAATTCAAATTGACACTGACTTTTTTAAGGAGTTTCGAGATGTATTCGCTTGGTCTTATGAAGAAATGCCTAGCATTGATCCATCCATAGTTCAACATGAGATCAAGACGTATGAAAACGCTAAGCTGATTCGTCAAAAGCTTCAGCCAGTTAATCCTAGGAAAGCAGCAGCTATTAAAGCTAAAGTAGAGAAGCTGCTCAAGGCGGGTTTTATATACCCTGTTCCTCTTACGGATTGGGTTTCTAATCCAGTCCCTGTAGATAAAAAGCAAGGAACAATCCGAGTATGCATTGACTTTAGAGACCTAAACAAATTTTATCCCAAAGATAATTACCCCATGCCATTTATTGATCAGATTATTAATGAGTGTGCAAGTAATGAGATTTTATCCTTCATGGACGGTTTTTCCAGTTATAATCAGATCTCCGTCCGTCCTGAGGATCAGCATAAGACAACTTTTATATGTCCCTGGGGTACCTTTGCATACAGAAAGATGCCTTTTGGTCTTAAAAATGTTGGAGCTACCTTCCAACGGGCCATGTCATATGCTTTCCATGACATTAAACATATCATCGAAGCATACTTGGACGATTTAGCTGCTCGTTCTTGAAAGAGAATTGATCATCCTAGTCACCTTTGATTGGTTTTTGAGTGATGTCGATTTTACAAGATCCGGTTGAATCCCAATAAGTGCATTTTCACAGTTACATCTGGTCGGTTATTAGGGTTCATTATGTCAACTGAAGGGATTCGAGTTGATCCCTTCAAGGTAGAGGCAATAGTTCAGTTGCCTCCCCCGTCCTAAATTCGACAACTTCAAAGTCTTCAAGGGAAGGTTATATTTCTTAAGAAGGTTTATAGCGAATTATGTCGAGATCACTAAAGGGTTTATGTGTTTGCTATGGAAAGGAGTTCCATATGTATGGGACGACTTTGTGCAACGGTCATTTGATGCCTTGAGAAAGGCATTAGTCTCTACCTTGCTTTTGATTCCACTTAATTATGGTAGGGATTTCCTTTTATATCTTATTGTTGCATAATCAACCATAGGGATGGTTCTCGTTTAGGAAGACGACGCTCTCATGGAGCATGTGATTTATTACTTGAGCCGAGGCTTAGTAGGTCCTGAACTTCGCTATTCTCCTCTTGAGAAGTTATCTTTGGCAGCTGTCCATGCTGTCCAACGGCTCTGCCATTATATCTTGCTACGCAAAAATTTTGTCGTAGCGGCACTCAATCCTTTACAATTTGTCCTCAGTAGGCGAGTGATTGGGGGCAAATATAATCGGTGGATAGTCATTCTACAAGAATTCTATCTCGAGTTCTTGACCGCCAAGTCTAAGAAATCTATGGTTTTTGTGGAGTTAATTTCTGAGCTGCCTTGTGGAGAGGATACTATTTATGAGGAAAGTTTTCCAGACGAACATCTATTCCTCATCTCTTCACTCGACCCTTGGTATGGATATATCATTGTCTATCTCTAGACTTTGAAGTTTTCTTCCACTTTCTCTAAGGATGAACACTGAAAATTACGTCACCTGGCTAAGAACTATGTCATCATTGGTGATACATTATATAGTCAAGGGGTTGATTCAATCCTTCAGCGTTGTTTAACCTTAGAGGAAGCAGAGTTAGTGCTCAATGATTGCCACAGTGGAGGTTGTGGTGGTCATCTTTCAGGGCTTGCTACAGCCCAGTGTATCTTGCGTGCCAGCTATTTTTGGCCTTCGCTCTTTAAATATTGTGTTGAAGCAGTCAAACGCTATCACCCTTTTCAAGTTTATACTCAGAAGATGTGCACACATCCAGCTCGTCTTTTCCCCATTGTCACTATCAGTCCTTTTACTAAGAAGGGTATTGATTTTACAACTTGTAATCCGCCTTTAGTGGTGAATCAAAAGTACATTATCATGGCCGTAGACTACTTCACAAAGTGGGCTGAGGCCATGCCCACTTATAAAGACAATAGTGAAATAGTAGCATTGTTCCTTTTCAATCAGATTATCTCAAGGTTCGGTATCCCGAGAGAGATTGTCACTGACCATGGCAGTCATTTCCAGAACCAACTAATGTCTGAATTGGCTCTTAAATTGGGTTTCCAGTAGGAGCACTCGTCTCCATATTATCCTCAGGCCAATGGATAGGTTGAGGCTGTGAACAAAACCCTTAAGACGATCCTGCAAAGGACGATCGACAAAAATCAGTCCAATTGGCATCTTATGTTGTATCCGGCTCTTTGGGCATACTGAACCTCCGTAAAGACTGCTACAGGTTTTACACCTTTTTAGTTAGTTTATGGGATGGAATCTATCTTCCCTGTTGAATGTGAAATTCCATCTCTTAAGTTAGCTATTGAGCTCCTTCCAAAGACCTCTAGTCTTGAAGAGCGCCTCCTTCATTTGGAACATCTCGATGAGCAGCGTCGAGATGCTACCACAATCAATGAGGCTCATAAGAAAAGGGTTAAAACTCAGTACAATAAAGTTATCCGTCCTTGAGTCTTTTCTCAAGGCAACCTTGTCTTGGTCTATGACCAAGATAAGGATGCCTTGGGGGCAGGCAAGTTCAAGCCTATGTGGTACAGTCCCTTTATAATTAAACGAGTTTTAGAAAAAGGGGTGTATGAGTTAGTCGATTTTGAAGGAAACAAGTTGGCAGAGCCTGGAAATGCGCTCTACCTTAAGAAGTACTTTGCTTAAGTAGCAGCTAGGCAATGGCTTCTTTGTACATTTTGTATTTTTTGTACATATCTCATCGAGAGTTTTTTTATATCAACACTTTTTGGTCTACTGTGGCAGGTGTTGATGGATGACTTGGTCTATTTTGGATTCGCCAATGGTGTTAGTCGGCACACTCAGAACCTTGCTTCCACAGCTTGGGTAATCTACTATCCAACTGGTCAGTTGATGGTGTCAAGGGGAGTATGCATTGGTCCCGCTTCAAATAATATGGCTGAGTATACTGCCATTATTAATTTACTATCCAAAGATATTTCTTATGGAATCGATTCATTGGTAGTCTATCTTGATTCACAATTGATAGTGTCACAATTGAATAACATTTATCAGGTAAGGGATCCATGTTTATATTGCCAGTATTTAAGGTTGAGGTTGTTGCAAAGATAATTTACTTACATTAATTATTTGTACATTCCAAGATCTCATAATTGGTTAACTGATTCTATCGCTAATCAAGCATTAGACTGGCACATCATTCATTCATCATAATAAAATCAAGCATCAAAATGTTGAAACTGTATATATATATATATATATATATATATATATATATATATATATATATATATATATATATATATATATATATATATATATATATATATATATATATATATATATATATATATATATATATATATATATATATATATATATATATATATAGATATATCATAAAATATCTCGAGTGTACATAAGCGTGTCCAAAATAATATACAAAAAATGGGACTCAAATGCCCATAATCATGTCCATTACATCTAATGCCTCGGCTCAGGATGTGCGGCTAAGTATGCGACTACTACTCTGGCCACAGGCCTAAGAGTTTGAACCCAGCCCATGGCATGCCAACCATGTGACGTTGCATATCTATAGGGAGATCCTCTACAACCTCCATCAGTACTCGGTGAGTTAATCTCACCAAGTGTCATTGAACTGTGTGTAGGAGTCACTCTATATCGGCAGCCGCTTCTTCGACACCTTGGCCACGACGTCCATGCCTTGGGAATCCATCTGGTCATACTGGCCCAATATCTGGAACATGATCATCATATTATTCATTTGAATCCTATCAAAAATATTTTTCAAAGTTCATTTTTATTTTTTAAAAATCATAAGAAAATCATAAAATCAAAAACATTTGTTACCTATATTGCCCCATGCCGCAGCTGGTGGTAAAGCTAGATCAGGATCTCCTCGGAGGTCCAGCCCGACATAAGGGTAATCATCCACTACGATGATCTGTTTCTCCCACCAAGAGAAGAAGTCATCTTCAAAAGCAGTCCGTGGAACGTCCCCACCTCCTAGTCGTTTCATCAGGTCATCCCACCTGCCCATCCGTGGATCTCGTGGGAACTGATACTCTAGGGCAGAGTGCTCAGACCCTCTCAAAGAAGAAAGAGCAAAAATAGTTCCATACCCAAATTTTTTAGTCTTGCCCTTTTTGATAGATGTACACTGGCTCTTCAAGTTGGCGAGAAGAGGAGTACACCAATCAAATACGATGGTGAGACAGTCTACCACCAAGCTCATGGCAAGCCGTGAAGCCTGGTGTAAGGAAGTTGATCCGTTCACTCTAGCTATAGTGAACAGGATGATCCTCAATGGTAAAATCTCCATGTTCTTGATTTGAATTTGACTTCCAACCTTTTCTGGATGACCCGAACAATATATATGCACATAGTCCTCGATAGAGAAACTACCTTGTGATCTGCCCGTGGAATGTACTACCTCTCCCCTCCGGGAAAGGCTTGTGATGAAATAAATATCCTCAATCTCTATCTTGAGTGGCATTTGATCAATCATGAATGAGTCATCCTCGATGCTCTAGTAGTGAATGAGCATTTCGAGCAAGCGAGTGTTTGCTTTCATGTTTGGCATTTTGAAGAACTTTAGCAAACCGCATCCTCTTAAGGCATCCAAGGCCTGAGGATCATTCATAACCTCATCATCCACTGTGGCATGCTCTCTTTCCCTCCAAGTGACTGGCATCCTGAAGAAAAAACAAGTTTGGACCGTTAGATTTTTGTTTTGAAGTTTTCACGGCGTATATGCGGGTCTGTTTCATACACAGTCGTGTCTAGGGCTTGCGTATATGCAGGTTTCATATAGCCAACCCGCATATACGCCGCGACAAATTTTTTGACATAAATTCAACGGTGAAACTTGAATTAAATTTTTTAAAATCAATCACAAATGGATGCAAGACGAGTTTAAGGGTTACCTGGTGATTTTGGGAATATTTGAACGGTTGAATTCAGCAAATGGAAAACCTTGCTTCTTTTTCTTCACTCCTTGTGCTCTCAACTCAAACGGTGATAATGGTGAGTCAAAAAACTATTTTATAAGCTTTGAAAATGTCAAATTTTTTCAAAGCTTGATTTTGTTTTGTCTCATGTAACTTTTAACTTGGGAGCTTGGAATGTCAAGAATGGTTTGATTTTCAGGACATTTTGGATGCTTTTTCGATAGTTTTGAAATGGTTCCATGACTGATTACCTATCATGGTAGGTATCATTTTCTCACTAGCATATAGGTTAGGGAAGCCATTTTTCCATTGCATTATTTATACTAGCCTCCATTTGTCGATACACTTGCCATAGGGTCGATCCCATCATGTTATGGTTCGTAAACCATCTTCACTCACGATTTTTAAGTCATGACACGACGGTAGAGCCATCTTTTTCATGGGCATCATAGTTAGCACCTCACTAACATTTGTTGCCCATGCTGCTTCAATTTGAGTAGGCTCGGGAGTCCTCTGTAGTCACGCCATGACTTATGCGATGAAGACTTATTCCTCTTTGCTTCTTCGCTTTGTTCTAGCCTTATACCCTAGAGGCTCCTTTGTGTTGAGATGTACCACTGCATTGCATTTTGACCATTTTCACCTTTTGGCCTTGAGCCAGCTTCACTTGGACTCGTGTTTAGGCCAACTTTTCACCATGACGTCTACAAAATCAAACTTGCATCCCCTTTAATTTTGCAACTTGACACACCCCGACTCGTGTAAAGAACATACCTTTGGGTATCTTTGACTAGTTTTCGCCTCCCTGCATTAAGCAAAGGATGGTTCCAATCCCAGGAACTAGATCATCTATTTCACCGACACTCGTTCTTTCCACTATACTATAGCATTCTTTTATTATTTTTCCAGCTTAAAGAAAAAGACAAAAAATTTATATATTCCAAAAAAGAGCGGGAACGGGACAATATTTCCACTTATTGTTGGCAGCTAGAGTCAGTTGTGTCACCCTTGAACAAAGCACTCAAAACAAAGTCTCCTCCATTTGGACGGGATTTAGTTTGACTTAGGTACACCTAAACCTTGTTATTGAGTTAGTTCTCCCCCAATTTGTTATCTCTTCCAATCATATGGAGGGTTTGTTCGTGCCTCCTGCATGATGAACTTATACAGAGTCATCATATGCTGCCACATAGTCACATTGAGTCGTGCTTTTGTTCAAGGGAAGTTAGCCTAAGTCAGCCTCTCTGCGGTGTCTCTTGACTCATTTTTCAGTCGACCATCCCTGGTTGTCAGTATCTTGTCTATCATCACATCATTTATATTGGTCCTTTACTTGTGTCGGTTTGAGAAGGTCTCCATTGACTTCTTGCTGTCAGGTCTTGTCCTTATTGACGATGACATCTTGCTCTGAGAATAATCCTAGAGCCGCACCCTGGCCCTATTTTCATTATTGATAGGTCACCTTGTGCTCAGCATTGATCAGTATCATGGGTCTTTGACTAAGTGGTTTCCCTTGTGTTCGACATCAGCTTACACTATCACACATTGGGATTCATGTAGTACCTTGGTTTCCATTTGACCCTATTGGTGGATACCTCGCCTTTGTGTCAGCTTTTATTATTGGTTGGTTCAAAGGGTTTCTGTCGTGCACTAGCCACATCTTGTGTACGCCGGAAACGTGCTTCAGTCGGGTTACTACATCTTTTTTGTCTGATTCCTTCCACATTATTGGCCTACGAGTTACACTCACGCTAGATTTATGAAGGATGCCTTAATTCCTTCCTTCTAGCGGATATTTCCCTATCGACTACGACTCATTGCTCTGGGGCAAAGATCTAGAGTCCATTTGGCAGTACCTTAGGGTTTGTAGTCATCAGTGGCAGATCCTTCGCTATCGATAGTGGAAAACCATCATTGTCTCTTGATTGATAGATTCTTACAGGTGTTCGACTCCAACTCATCTATTCACACTTGTTAGATTGTACTAGGTACCTTGAAGCTCATTATCATTATCGATGGGTAGTCTTGCATTTGTTAACGGTATACATCAATGACCGGTAATCAAATGATTTCTCACATGGTCAACTTCAGATCATTTATTCCCATGGTGTAGAAATGTACCACGGCGGTTGGTGAATACCTCAAGTTGCATCAACATTCATTGGTTCACTTGACAGTTGCTCATGTTGTTGCTAGTTGATACCACTCCACCTTATATGTTGCAGTCATTCATGGCGACATTCTATATGCTAGCACCTGAGTTTACAATTTAGTACCATCTTACTCCATCATGTTCATTTGGTACTTTTGGGATCAATATTTGATATTAGTGATCAGTTTCATCCTTCAGCATCATTGACATTCTTATATGTGATATTCAGACATGTACTTATTCGATCGTGATCATATGATCCATTATGTATTTTCCAGTCTTCTATACTAGTATACTTAGTGGATCCGCTTGTACTTGATATGCAGATATACTTTACTTTCTCTGAGCATGGGTATGCCTGCCTCAGATAGTGTTTCTTTCTGATCTCCTTTTGTGGCTTGGTAGGCTGAATTCTGGTGAAGTCCTTCTCAGTTTTTGACAGGTTTCCTTTCCATGCACTTACTTAATACATTTCGGCCATCATGTACCCCTTCTGACCTCATATATTAGGGGGCATCTATTATAGCTCCAAATCTCACTCTTGATGTTTGTGATGCTGCACTCATGGCCTAGGGCAACCCCTCCTTCCAGACCTGTTCCAAATACTTAAAAAACAGTGTTTTACTCCCTATACACGAAATTTCCCTGAGCTAAACACGTGTGTACGCGGGTCTGTGTATACCCAACCCACATATATGTCTTAAAACACTTAAAAAAAATAAATCTCCTTAATTTCGGGTGTAGATCACAGGTTTTACCTATTGATTACCTATTAGTGCCCGTGGCCCAACTGTTCCCAACGAATTCCCAACTAAAAAACTACTTCGGGAGAAGTATAAAAAGACTTCAATGGGAAGGCCTAAGAGAGGAGAGAATAGAGAGAAAAATCACTCTGCTGAGATTATCCCTGATCAGTTATGAAGATCCTTATGCTTCCAGTACTTCCCCCATTACAGGAAACCCTTGTTTCCTTGAGTTATGATGTCTTTTCACTAGTTGAGATATCCTTGTGTGAGTCATGGAAGGAGATTTTTGAAGACTTGGGATTGGACGAATCCGGAGGATGGTTCCGCTTGGAGCCTGTGAGAGGAAGATTCAGGTGATATCATTCCTTACTTTACTTTAGTTATCTGCAATAAAGAAACATTTGTCTTGTTCCCGAAATCAATCTTCTTCATGCTTATGATGTTGTTATTATGGTTTGCATATGAATAGTTGTTTCAATTTTATAACTAACTACCTTTCAATATGTTATGAAGTTGATTTCTATATGATGCTTGGTCCATATACTGCTATGCTTCTTTGAATTGATTATTTTTTAGGTTTAAGGATCGAAAGGAGCTCCAAGTGGGTTTGGACCCTGGCTGGATCTACTCGAACGAAGGTCCCCAGGGTGCACCTCTCTTCACGTAGTTTGCTTATATTAGTATCATGGCTGTGTGGAATGCTTGCTTTTCATTGTAGATAATCCCCGCTCTACTAGGGTATTCACCCAAAACCCTAGTGGACTTTGTCCCTCAACAGTCAATCTCTACTTCATCTCCTCATTCTCTGCTCAAAATGTTGGTTGAAATATGCTTAATCTAATTGCTGCAACACTTACAAAATGCTTCAGAAAATCTGTATCACACCACACTCACATAACTTACAAACTCTTCTCCACTCTCACACTCACTCAACAAATCAAAAGAATCAACTATATTATCATTGAGCTTTCTCCAATATATAGATGAATTTAGGTGCTCAACTCAATAATTACCAAGAACTACTGAGCTCCATAAACTATGTTCATACACTTGATTTGTTCCAGATTTAACTCATTGACTTGATAAAGCCACTAAATCCACTTGTATTTTGATATTTTAAACTTTGGTTAGCTTCTAGAGGCCCCACTACATTTTTTGACCATATACTAAAAAGTTTTGATCAAGAACATTTCCACAATACCAACTTTGGTTGAGTTTCATGAGAATGCAAAGAAATTTCCGTGAAAAAACTCAGTCGCGCACACAACGTTGGCAAAAATTGACTGGAACTCTTTAGTCGCATGCATAGACTTGTCTCCCAATGACTGGAAAATTTCAATTTCTCTCATGACCCATCATTCATGCTACTATGGTATAGGATGGAAGAAAATCATCTTTCCTCAACACAGAACTTGTACAAACTTCTTGGACACCTTCATCAACTCCTGAACACAACTTGAATCCTCTGTGAAAATTTTGCAACTGATGATATAGGAAAAAAAACCTTTGCAACAAGTCAGTGACATGTAGTCCGTAGTCCACCAAACTCATCATCATGACCAACACCTCCAGCTCCTCAAGCAACAACGAAAACCTATCTAAACACCTCCAACACCTCTAGCAGCAACATCAAGTCATCTAACTGCCTCCAACATATGTAGCAACAAATCCAATGCTTCCAACACATGTAGAATCATGCACAACACTTGTAGCAACAATCCAAACTCAACCGCTGCCAACACATGTAGAAGCATATGAAACACCTGTAGTAGCAATCCAAACACCAATGCTTACAACACATGTAGAAGCATATGCAACACTTGTAGAAACAATCCAAACTCTAATGCTTCCAACACATGTAGAAGCATATGCAACACCCATAGCAGCAATCCAACCTCTTATAGAAACAACATCTTCAACCAACACAACGTGTCCTGAATCCATCTCTACTCAACCTCCAATTCTTGCACTAGGTCATGTCTATATGTTGACATTGATCCCAACCAACAATACCAACAAGCCAAACACTCATCACACATCATGAGGAGGTTTAAAAACAACATAAGGGATATAAAAAGTAGCACCATGACCCTTTTGACATCAATTCCAACAAGTTCCCCCTTTTGCATTGATGTCAACCTCAATCCAATCTCCAACATTTGAGATTGATCTCCTTAAACTGTCCAACACTGAAGCTGCAACTCTGAAGTTTAACTCTATCCATCCAAATTCTCTCCCCCTTTGACATCAATGGCAAAGGGACATACCAATACTGAAGACAATGCAAATAATGTGCTAGATGAGAGAAGTGCTCCCCTATCATACTCAACACCATGCAGATGCAAACCAAGAATAATTTCCTACAATATAAGCATGTGAACCAAGGAAACCAACTTCCAACAAGTCTCTATTCATTGCAATGAAACCTTTGAAACTTAACATGCTCCCCCTAAGAATTTAATGAAGATAAAAACACCTCTCTTTGTTGCTGATGCAACACATCCTCTTTACTACAGTAATCCTCCTTGCCAGGTGTAAGAGACTACTCCTCATGAACCATGACTCCAAATAACTTTGGACAAGATATACAATGAAGTACAATACATATACAATTCTTCTTGGAGAAAATACATGGTTGTGACAAGTACATAGGACTAACATATGACTCCTCTACACCTATCATCGACCAAGACTTTTATGGACCCAATTTTACATCATGCACCTAATGTAGTGGGGCTACATCAATGATATACAAAATAGAACGTGACTTGGACACCCATAGACCCATACATAGCGATGAAAAGACATAGTAGACAACATGGGTCTCTCCATGAGTAATACACCCAAAATATCACACAATGATAGTACATGGCTTTTACAACTTTACACAATGGTTCTCTCTTTTATATATGCCCAAAACATGAAATAACATTAGTACATGGCATCAATGAGAAATTATATATTCTCCATATGGTAGCATCAACAATAATATAATCCATGGCATATGCATCAAGTATAAGACTTCCATGAGCAAGGACATATACTTTCAATATGTAGCAAAAGCAATAGAAGTTCTATCCAAAACATATGTTATTGCATGGCCACTCAACACCTTGGACATCACCATCCCATCAATGAATATCCTGCAGCAATATCATGGAAACCACTAACAACCACCACCATGCTACACATGTACAACAATAAAATCATCTAATAGCATCAACATGGAAATATGTCATAGAGGCAACAACAAATACACATCCTCATCATATCAAAGATCCATGAAGCTTAACAACCCACAATATACTATATCATCAACTCAAGTCATGAGAATCACATCAATAGGTAGCAACAACAATAGCATAAGATATGGCACTATAGCACTATTTGCAGCAGTAAACTCATCATCTCCTCATCATAGGTGAGAAACATATCATCAATAAGGCACAAGCAGCAAATCAATGAGCAACAAAACATCACCGGAAACAACATGTATACTCCATATATGAACAACAATATAAATCATCATGACTCATCCATATGTGTACAATATCTCATCAACAACATGCATAATGTCAAAACACTTAAGTAGTATCATATTCTCTCTCCATGCAATGGCAACATATGATTTAACCATCAAATACATATCAACAACATACATGATTCATCTATAAATGAAAACATAATCAATAATGTGGATACTCTAAATGATCCAACACTAAGAAATAATGGAATAATCACTAAGACCTAGCTCTTCCCTATGTGAAAACAAAATGAATAATCTTAAGAACTGAACCAACTCAACACTATGATAACATCTATAACAATGAAGGCTTGTATTCTCTCTTGAAGGTCGAAGTCTATTGTAACCCTTTTAGTTTGAAAAATAGTTTACATTCTGCAAAGAAATTGAACCCTATTTAGGACTTGGGTTTTATCCGGTTGAATGAAGAAGAAAGAATAAGGGTTGTTTCTTATCAAAGGATATACACGGGAATATAAGGGTCCAATGAAGGGTTTTAAATGTAGCTACAAATGTCAGTAACCAAAGGGGAAATTTAGAAAAAAGAAGAAGGGAAATTTATAAAAACAATGGGGCAAATTAAACTTACAGGAGACATTATGGGATTCCCTTGTCTCACCTTAGATGCATTGGTTGGGTTGAATCTATCTCCTTTACAACTAATTGTCCATCGGTCGACTTTATTAGCTCTATCTTCTTTCTCTTCTCTTCCTCAGGTCCTGACACTATCAATCCACTTGCTTACGCTTACCTAGCCAATAAGGTAGGTAGGGAGAGGGTCGGTCGGCTCATTCTCACACTATCAATCCAGACACTCTAATTTTCTCTATGGGTAGTGATCACCTCATGCAACAAATATCGATGGTGGAGGTAGGAATAGGCCTAAAGTGTATTTTTGTATAAGGGTCATGATTTTAGTTGTTTTATATTGAGTTAAAGGGTCACACACGTTTATGTATTGATTTTTAATTGTTTTTTATTTTGTTTTTTTGTTTTTGTTTTTTTTCTAAATTTTTTTTAATTTTAATTTTAATTTTTTTATATAGTATTAAATTTAATATCATATTAAATTTGGTATATTATAATATATATTAATATATCATGATAAATGTTAACTCTAAATATGTATGGAAGGAATAAAAAAGACATAAAGTGATATAGGTGGAGAGATAGAAGGAGTGACAAGGGATAGATGGAGATAAAGTGAAGGAGATGGGAGAGAAGGGTAAGAGAGAGAAAGAGAGGGAGACACAAAGATGGAGGGGGCAAAGAGGGGGAGGGATAGAAGGAGAGAGGGAGGGAGATAGTGATAAGGTTGGGGAGAGAGAGAGAGAGAGACGGGGCAGAGAGAGGACTCAGGTAGGAGAGAACAGGATAGAGAGGAAGGATGAGAGAGGAGGAGAGAGGGAGGGACCAAGAGATGGAGTTGGAGGGGGGGAGAGGGAGGAAAGAAGAAGGACATAGAGAGAGAAAAGTGGAGAGAGAGAGAGAGGGAGTGACAAGGGAGATATGGAGAGAGAGAGTATGTATGTTTGGGGTCAGATATAGAGACTAAGAAGGAGAGATGGAGAGAGGGGTGGGAGGGAAGGATAAAGGGAGGGATATAGTGACGGATTTGGAAAGAGAGAGAGAGAGAGAGAGAGAGAGAGAGAGGATAAATAGAAGGAGGTGGGCGACAAAGGGAGAGAGAGAATGAGAGAGGGAGGTAAAAATAAATACATAGAGAGAGAAAGGTGGGGAGAGAGAGTGAGTGATAAGGAATATAGATTGAGAGGGGGAGAGAAGAACAAGAGGGAAGAGAGATAGAAGGGAGACAGAGGCAGAGAAGGGTGTGAGAGAGAGAAAGGGAGCGGAAGAGACAATTTTGGTGCCTTGAATTATGCAAATGGCTCCTCAAGTTAATGTGATAGGATCCTTTGTTTCGATAATATCCTCCTCCCTTGCTTCAATACTAATGTCATCGATAGTTTGGATCCCATGCCCTCACTGGTACTAACATTATTAAAAATTTCAATGCTTGTAATAACATAGTTAATGGTCTTGGTGTTATTCCATCACTCCAGTACAAACATTATTGACCATGTTAGTTCCTTGCATTGTGTAAATCCTTAGGTTTATGTGATAATGTTTTTCCTCACTCCAATATTAACATCATTTATAGTTTTAGTACCATTCCTTGATTCCAATGATAACATCATCCACAAATTTAGTGCCATGCTTGGTGTCTGCTCTCACCTATGGATATATTGAATAATTCCACAAGATGTCATACATGTATAACAATTATGACTCAAGAGAAAAATAACTATGAACTAAAATATTCTTATGAGGCATTCTTGAGGTTAATGTGATAACATCCTTCATTATTGAGTATCACTCTAAGTTGTAAAAATACTTGACAATTTTTATGCCATACTATATAGTGTCAAGATAAGCTAATGCCATACCTTGTGTGCCACCCACTTTTAACGTGTTATAACATGTGTTCCCACTCTAACATGTAAATAAAAACTAACGTTATACTTCATTCTTCTTTTCACACAAGGAATAGAGGGGAAAAAACAAAACTAATGCCATGCCTTGTGTGAGATTTCTAACTATTGAATATCCACTATTATTACATTGTGCAATCCAAAGCAAAAGATTTTTTTGTTAAGTTATGAATATTGTAAATGTAAACGTGCATACATTCACATTTTACCACATTTGCACCTCATTTTTACTGTTTCTTAGGTGTTATTACTAAACTATGTGATGCCAGCCTAAGCCGCAAATACCATAATGATGTAGCCTAAGCCACATATACCCACAGTATGCAAATAAAATGCATGTCATATACATGTCCCAGGAATTTCCATCTCATACTTATTAAAAACTCTCTTAAATCAAGGTTTAATGCTCTTATTTAAACTCTATGCGGAAACGTTTGGTTTAACTATCCAAAGTCTTAACTTTAATAAACCTCTGATTAATTCTTAATTCTTATAACTTAACCCTTCGATAATCTCCTGCGCATATTAACCGTACCATAGTCTATAGACTTTGGTTAAACTCAACTTAACCCATAATACATTATCCTGCTCATTTCTATCATAACTCTCCTATAATAGAAATATTCCATAAACCAACTTAAACCTTACCTTTCTAACATTACGAACCTTTGCATGTATACCGATTCTCCCTTTCTCATGTTTAATATGCACCGTTGATTTGCCTCCTTGATCCAACAATTATCGTGTTGTCAGCTCACTTCTTCAGACTGATTCCTTAGCGCATTAAATCTCCATCATTTATTCCTCCTACCTCAATCCAACAGTGATCGTGTAATCTCACATAGATTACATGCACGATCTATATTAGACTAAGAGTACGCGAGATTTCTCGTTTTCCCATGCTACATGTCAAAAGTTAAGGCTAATCGCGTGAAATTTTAAAATATCAGTTACCACTTTTAGGGCGCGCGAGATACAACTTACCACCTATGAAGACCGCTATACTATTTTTCACATGGTTTAAATCTCTGCCATTCATCTTCTTGCCTTTATCTTGCACGACTTAATCTTAGTCGTCTATCTCCCTCACTCTCGTTCGTTGATCTGGCTGATCCAACGACTGTGCTCCATTGCTACGTTCTTTTGTCTCTTATTGTGTAATAGCCCATTCGTTTGGCTTTCTTCCTATGTATTTGTTTTCGCCTTCCGATCTTCACTTGTTCTAATTTCGATCTCTGCTCCATTACTTCATCCCTTCACACCTTTACACTTCCGCTGTGTAACTCCTTAGGTTTTAAGAACCCTTACAGTATACCTTCACTGTAACATTAAGGTTTCTCCAATACTATCTGTGTATAAACTCATAACACACTTCTCTACACTTTGTCTCTGGTTCTGCACACCTGCAAACCTATGTTATGCAGAATTACTAAAATCCACACACAATTCATTCAATTACTCCATTCACACCACACAAACTCAGAAATCGAGTTATCTGTATTAATAAAAAAATAATTACAAAAGTATTCCTTTCTGGCCTAATCTTCACTATCAGTGGCCTTTTCCTTTCCTGCCCATAGGCTTACAATCAACCCTATCTAACTAACTCACTCTCTAACTCCTAGCTAGCTAACCCTCTTTTATGCCTTTTAGGCCTACATTTATACAAAAGGATTCTGTAACCAATTCCTAGTTTAAATCCATAACCTTCTCAACAAAATCATAAAATCTCTTCTTTATCTCTAAGGATCCTCTCTAATCCGCAAAATCATCAACTAATTCCTAATCTAAGCTTTTACAATTAATTTCCAGACCTATCAATCCCTATGAACTCTCAATTGTCCTAATTCTCTCATGTTCCCCAACATTCGAGAACATTTACAAATATGCCTCACAATACTTAATTAAATCCTATTCTTAATATCTCTCATTAAAATTACTCAAAACCTTAATAATTACATTAATTTAACATTCAGGAAACCAACTTCCTTAAAAACACAGGACCCCCTAAGTTAACTAGAATACAATGAAATTGCTGGGTTGAATGCTCCTGCATCAGACTCTCAAGGTTGAAATAATTCATGATCTCCTGATCATGTGTTCTCATATGTTGATAGAAAACCTCCAGGGTCTCAAACTTTAGTTTGTATTTGTCTGAATGCTTTGTTCCTTTGTTGCTGATGTATGTTTGTTGTCTTTTGTTTCATCCTTCTCTCCGTGTCAATCAGTTTAAAATTATGATTGATCACTCTTCTTCTTGTTGTCAATCTCCTCCATCTCGATTGCTTCATCATTAACTGCCATAATTCTCCAATCTCTATCTCCAGCACATCCTTGAGTTGGTACACACTCTACCATTTGTTGTTGTACTCTATCCACTCATCTTCAACCTGTTGTTCATTATCTTCTCTTTGAAGTTGTCAGATTCTTACTGCCGCCCTTTCAGCCTTACCCTCTTTCATGATTATCTCTTTTTGCATCAAATCTTGATTCTCTGGCATTCTTTCCAGCAACATAATATCTCTGTTCCATGGATTAAATACTTCCACAGAGTCTTCCTCTTCCATCTTTACTTGGCTTCTCATCTGTGCCAAATTCCCTCCAACATTTGCAACAAAACCTACACTCACAAAACAATTATTAAAATGAAAAACATAAGGCCTCAATGCCTCTTCTTCTTTTGACAACATTTCAGTATGTTGCTCTGATTTTTCCTTCTCTATCAGCACATCAATATGCTGATTCAACCTCTTTAAAGAATTCTCTAAAGAACTCTCGAAACTGTCAACAAGTCTCTCTTCCACACCATCTGTTTCAATGATGTCTTTCTGCTCTTATCCACTGTAGTGAACTCCTTCATCTGCAATCACACTATCATACTCTGAGTTTTCCAGCAAATACTCTAGCAATTCAATTTCTCTGTGACACTTCATGAGTACTTCATCATCACTTATAATTCCTACATTTATACACAAATTATCAATTTGAGAATTACAAGGTTCAACAATCTCAACTATTGCTTCACATATCAGTTCTACAGACTGAATTTCATCTCCTTCCTCCACAAGAAATTGTTCCTGTGTTGTAACAGTTTCAAACATCAATGTATTACTGAATTCTTTTTGCTACAATAATTCACTGCTTTTCTCATTTAAGAGACATTCTCCATCCTTCTTTACTTCAAAGTATTTATGTTCTGAAAGATACTCTTCCATACTTTTGACAGCTTCAAAATATTGTTCATCCTCTGCAAAACCTTCCTTTTTTAGTGACCAATCATCAAATTTCCTATCTCCCTTTGCTAAATCTTTAGCATAGACTTCTTCTTTCTTAAAATCTTTCAGTAGATGTCCTTATTCTTCAATACATTTTGCCTTGTTGTCCCTCTGTAGCCCTTCTTCCAGAGCTATCCTTGTCTCATTATCTGCATTAATATTCTCCTGCATTTTTTCTTCATCAATAACATTAATCAAATTCATTAGATTACCTCTCAGAGACAATATTCCTTCGTTATTCATCATAATAAGATCCTAATCTTCCATCTTTATGACAGATTTAAATCACTGTCTTCTCTCATTGAGTATCTCATCCATAGACTCATTCTATTGTAACCATTCAAATTCTTCATCCTCTGAGAAATTTTCTTTGTCACCTTTCACTTCAATATCTTCATCCATCCTGAAGACATCTTTACAAAGTTTCTTTTCTCCTGCAATACCTGCAATCATACACAAATTATCAGTTTTAAAAGCATAAGACCTTGTGGTCTCACTTGATGCTTTAGTCATCATATCTCCTTGTTGTTTTGAATTCTCAAAATAATTCATAAGATCTCCCACAGATCTCCAGTCTTCATCTTCACCTAGAACTTCCCCCTATTCTGCTTCACAAATAGAAACTTCCATTTCCAACTCAGCTTCTCTAAGTTTTTCCACCAACCACTTCACTTACCTCTGTTGTAGCCTTCTCTGTAACTTATGCCACTTCACTGCCTTTTTCCTCAAGACCCAACCTTGTCTTTGGTTTTCCTCTAGTAGCATCCTTAATACATCAAGTTGTTCTTTTAACTCCACAATCTCCTTTTCATGCTCCTCTTGACTCATTCTCTTGCCATTTTCCTTGGCATCCTCCTTCTTGGCTTTTCTTCTGTTGTGGTCTTCCTCAGAACCTCTGTTACCTCTATTATGACTATCAGTAGTCATATCTATCTTCATGAGTTCCTCACTCACTTACTATGAGTTGTATTAAAGCCTCTACAACAGCAAGTTCTCCCTGTTGCTACTTACCTCACCAAGCTCTCCTCTATACTTGGTCTTTTGGCAAGCACTTGGTTCTCTATCTCTAAAAACCTCTTTGAGAACTTCTCTCTACTCCTTCTAGGCTTCAACTCATCTACACCTTATAAGAACAAAATTGTCCTCTTTATCCAACCTCTGTTAGAATTCTTCAAGGTTCTACCACATTCTGCTTTCATTTAGAAACTCTTACTAGCTTCCTTCATCCCTTAGCAATTCTACTCACATCCTCTGTGGAATTCCCTTTATGGTATTTCTATGAGCTGCAACAATACCTCTGCAGTAACAAGTCCCTCTTGCTACATGATACCTCACTAAGCTTCTCTCCTCTGAGCTCATTCTTTTGGCATCTCTCTGGTTCTCTCCTCTGGAACCAATTGAGCATTCCTTACTCTAGGTTGCTGCAATCTTCTGACCTTCTTATGCCACTACCTATGCAACAATATAAAGACTACAAACTCTCCAATCTTCAGACCAAATTAAGACAAAAACATGTCATCTCACCTTCAAGACCTTTGCACGATCTTGTTCTACCATTCACCTGCACTTTGAATGGATTGTTCTCAGTTTCTTTGCATCTGCAAATTCTGCTACACTTTATCTCTGTGTGTCTATTGTTTTTCAGATTTAAGATCTGATCACCATTCACCTATATACACACGTTCAAAACATAACTCTATTCTAAGTTTTCTCAAAGAATTTTTACGCGGAATTTCTTTATTCTGCTCTGATACCAAATGATTCTAGCCTAAGATGAAAATACCATAATGATGCAACCTAAGCCACATATACCCACAGTATGCAAATAAAATGCATGTCATATACATGTACCAGGAATTTCCATCTCAAACTTCGGAAAAACTCTCTTAAAGAAAGGTTTAATGCTCTTATTTAAACTCTATGCGGAAATGTTTGGTTTAACTATCCAAAGTCTTAACTTTGATAAACCTTTGATTAATTCTTAATCCTTATAACTTAACCCTTCGGTAATCCCCTGCGCATATTAACCATACCACGGTCTGTAGACTTTGGTTAAACTCAACTTAACCCATAATACATTATTCTGCTCATTTTTATTATAACTCTCCTATAATAGAAATGTTTCATAAACCAACTTAAACCATTCCACAGACCTTTGTACATATATTGATGCTCCCTTTATCACGTTCAATCCACACTGTTGATCTATCTCCTCGATTCGACGATTATTGCGTTCAATCTACACTATTTATCTATCTCCTTGATTCAACGATTATCGTGTCATCCGCTCACTTCTTCAAACTAAATCCTTAGCGCATTAAATCACCACCATTTATTCCTCCTACCTCAATCCAATGGTGATCGTGTCATCTCATGCAGATTACATGCACGATCGATATTAGACCAAGAGCATGCGAGATTTTGGGTTTTTCCGTGCTACATGTCAACCGTTAAGGCTAATCACGTCAAATTTCAAAATACCAATTACCACTTTTAGGGTGCACGAGATACAAATTACCGCCTACGAAGACCGCTCTACTATTTTTCACGTGATTTAAATGTCCACTATTCATCTTCTTGCCTTTATCTTACACGACTTAATCTTAGCCGTCTATCTCCCTTAGTCTCATTCGTTGATCTAGTTGATCCAACGACTGTGCTCCGCTACTACGCTCTTTTGTCTCTTACTATGTAATAGCCCATTCGTTCGTCTTTCTGCCTGTGTATTTGTTTTCGCCTTCCGGTCTTCACTTGTTATGATTTCAATCTCCACTCCATTACTTCATCCCTTCGCACCTTTACGCTTCCGCTGTGTAACTCTTTAGGTTTTAAGAACCCTTACAATATACCTTCGCTGTAACATTAAGGTTTCTCCAATACTGTCTGTGTATAAACTCGTAACACACTTCTTTGCACTTCATCTCTAGTTCTGCACACCTGCAAACCTATGTTATGTAGAATTACTAAAATCCACACACAATTCATTCAATTACTCCATTCACACCACACAAACTCAGAAATCGAGTTATCTGTATTAATAAACAAATAATTACAAAAGGATTCCTTTCTGGCCTGATCTTCACTATCAGTGGCCTTTTCCTTTCCTGCCCGTAGGCTTACAATCAACCCTATCTAACTAACTCACTCTCTAACTCCTAGCTAGCTAACCCTCTTCTATGCCTTTTAGGCTTACATTTATACAAAAGGATTCTATAACCAATTCCTGGTTTAGATCCATAACCTTCTCAACAAAATCCTAAAATCTCTTCTTTATCTCTAAGGATCCTCTCTAATCCACAAAATCATCAACTAATTCCTAATCTAAGCTTTTACAATTAATTTCCAGACCTATCAATCCCTCTAAACTCTCAATTCTCCTAATTCTCTCATGCTCCCCAACATTCGAGAACATTTACAAATATGCCTCACAATACTTAATTAAATCCTATTCTTAATATCTCTCATTAAAATTACTCAAAACCTTAATAATTACATTAATTTAACATTCAGGAAACCAACTTTCTTGAAAACACAAGACCCCCTAAGTTAACTAGAATTCAATGAAATTGTTGAGCTGAATGCTCCTGCATCACTATGTAGTGGAGCAAGGTCCCTATACACAGGGGTTGATGCATCATTGTTCACATGTTTTTATTAGTTAATGTGAGAGGTCAATATTACTAGAATGAGTTATGCATTGATTTTACAATAATATAAAATTTATTTCATCTTTCCAAAATTTAACAATAACAAATTATATTTTGAAATAAATATTTCTATCTTTTCCAAGTTTAATCGAATAAATTTTAAAATAAAAGTAAATATTTTTCATTTTTAATAAAATTAAATTTTCCTACCAACTAAAATTTCCAACTTTATAAAGTTTAATATTAATCAAATAAAGTTTTTATATAATAAAATAATTAAAATAACACTTTATCCTTTCAATAAAAATAATTTCCTTTCACCTCGAAATAATCATGACTACATTGACCAACTCTCACAACATAGTTAACTTATCAATTTCTCCAATTCCAACATCATTTACCTAAAACCTTTTACTATAATAATAATTTTAAAGAAATTTTACAAATTTGTTTGGCGTAAGAAATATAAATGTAGCAATTTCATTTAAGTAATTTTGGTTAATACACATGTCCGCCAAAACAAGTAAATGTCTAGACATTTGGTAATTTTAGAATTAAAATAGATCTATAATGATTCTTAATAATATTATTTATATTTATATAAATTTCAAATCTTTATATATAAAAATATTTTATTTTAAATTTATAAAATCATAATATTACATATAATTACATATAGATGGGATTCACATGTTTTATAATTTATAATTTAATCTTTTAATGTGATATACTTAACATTGTTTTTTTTAATATAAAGTTTTGAAATATAATGGTTATAAATATGAATCATTATTATGTGTGTGATTCACAAATACCAGATATTAGTGGTTGCTACGTATATGAGAAATATCTGGGCAGATTCACCCAAAGTGATCACTTCTTGTTGACTCATTAGCAAAGTCTAACCCTAAGAATGTCGAGGATAATTGACCCTGTGACCTCTTATTAGCAATGTGCTTTAATGATGGGAACTCGACCAATTGAGCCAACTCTTGGGGCTTATATAGATATATATATATATATATATATATATATATATATATATATATATATATATATATATATATATATATATATAATATTTTTATTTCTAATTGACGATGATGATGATTAACACCCACTTGGTATAAAATAAACTAAGGTCAATGCCAAGGAAAATCGTTATTACAAACACCGCGTTAGAGAAGCACTTGAAAGCAAGAAACACCCAAACAACATTAATAGAGACAATGGCCTTGAGATCAATAGTAATTGACTCCCCTTGCTTACCAAAAACTAGTAATGTTGATCTCACATAGACCATCTTATGGCTTCTATCTTGCTTCATTCCTTGCCTTTGTCCCCATATCTGCTTTTTACCCCCCCTTTCCTCATTATCCCTTTCCTCCCACTCTATGCTCTCACATATCCAATATTCCACTCTTCCTATCCTCCTCTTACTCACTCCCCCTTCTGTTATTTTTTCCCCACTCTCTTCCTTCTCCCTCTATCTCTTCTTCGCTTCTCCCTCCTTCTCTTCCCCCACTTGCTTCTCCCTTTTTCTGTTGCCCCAGTTTCATTTTCTAAGCCCCTACTTAGGTCTCTCTCTCTTTCTCTCTCTCTCTCTCTCTCGCTATATATATATATATATATATATATATAGAGAGAGAGAGAGAGAGAGAGAGAGAGAGAGAGAGAGAATTCTATCTTATTATTTAATATTTATTAATCTATATACAATGATTAGGGCGGCTTAAATTAGTATTACATTAATACATATATTATTACTACATTAATTTAATAAAACATTATTATTATATAACGTTACTCATCATATATTTTCAATTAATTATTGTTTCTAGTTATCCTTAGGGTTTCTTGACTGTGCTATTCTTGTTGGCCTATCTATTATTAATTTTTACTTTTTCTCTTTATATTTTTCATGTCTTGACAATGGACCTGGTATACTCATATAATATATAGTTTAGTCATTTAGTTTGGTTTAACAAGGCCAACAACATGAAAGTGGAAGCTCATATGTCCCCTCCCCCCCTCACATCACTCTCAATTCCCCAATACCTAATATATCCACCATGATATATTTGAAAGAAATGTAGTAACAATTAAACATAAAATTAGGAAAATAAAAATTTAAGATGAACAAAAGAGAAAAAACCAACTAAAAACATATAAATACATACCTTATACATTTCAACATTTTGATATCAATAATATTTTTCCTCATCCAACTCCTCACCTATATCACCCAATTCAGAATTCATGTTCAAAGGATTCGCCATATCAACATCATCATTATAACCAACCCCTCCCACATTTGCCCAATTTCACGGTCTGTAGTGTAAACATGAGACAAAGAGCTACTATGACGTGACCCAACCTCATAGATCTAATTAAGGAAGTGGGGCCAAAAACTGGAACTTACCAACCATAAACTAACGTCATACATGACTTATAGGACACCCAAGAGATAATCAACCACTCCAAGTGCCCAAACCATAAGTTAGATTGTTATTTTAGTGACATAGTCCCACAACCACATGCATGACAAGCCCTCCATACGGTTATAGGCATCCAACCACATGCATAAGCATGTTAGAGTGTAGTTATGGCTCAAACTTCCTATTCAGAGGGCGCGATCCCAGATTCTTAGCCACCATTTCATCCTAGCCTCAATACCACTACTTAGAACTCAATGAGACTTTCAAAAATGATAAATAACATTGTGACAAACCCATTCATACAAGACTTGATCAAGGACTTGACCTAACCAGGCCTAAGCATGATAGTCATTTCATCAAACATATAGTGAACATGTAATCTATAGGTCATGAATGCATATCTGAACATAGGAGTCTGAAACTTATCTAAGACTCTCCAAGAAGGTATGATGCCCTCTTATAATAGTTGCAATAGCATTTGTTATTCCATGCATTCATCACCCATTTGTACATTCATCAAAACATGTCAAGAGCCATAAGTGATATACATCACATAACCAACATATAACCAACAATAACCAACATAGGAACCAATAATTAACCAACATATAAACCATGGAAACTCAACCATAACATCACCAACATAATCAATACATATGCTTATAGATCACAATAGAAATCACCTCATATTAACATATGAAAATGGCAACTAATTCAGGGACTTCTGTTGAAAATGGCAATAAGAAATGCTAAAAATATCGTTTCTATAAATAGCAGTTCGGGTACCAGTGTTGGACATAGCAACAAGGAATGAAAAATGGAAGTGCTAAAAATAGCATTTCTATAAATAGCATTTAGGGATGGATTCCAGTTTTAGTTAGTCCCTGAACTAAAATTAAGAATTAAAATTCGAATTTGTTTTTAGCAGTTGTTTGATTAATAATTAATTAATTCATCTTGAGTTAATTAGTTGTAGAAAATCAAACATGAAGTCTATGTGAAGACATGCAATAGTTGCTCCATTGATTGAGGAATTTATCCCTCAGTTAAAGAGATAAGGATGAGTTGTAATTAGTTATCTCAGTTAACTGAGTTAAGTCCAGTTAGATTAGTTCAAATAGTTTGTTGAACTAATTATGAGTTCAGTTAGTTAATGCGTGCATGCATGTAATCGCTGCACTTCAGATAACTGAATATTCTCTCATAAATAACTCATGCATGTCAGTTCAATCAGAGACCCAGTTGAGATCAGAGGAAGGGACAGTGTACTATAAGTTGGAGGATTTTTCCTATATAGGAAACTCATCCATGTGGAAGGAATCATATCCTTTAGGTTTGTGCAGTTATTTCTGAGTCGAGTTGTGTGAGGTGGGAATTCAAACAAGTGGAAGCACTGGACCCCAAGAAAAACTACACAAGAAAATAGGAGGCTTGGAGGGCAGAGGATAAGGTTTGGAGAAGCCTTTAACTATCTATGAGCAACATTGTTTGATTGCAGAGAGAGCAGTATAGCTTGAGAGCTGATTCTTTTTGTAACCTGAACATATTTCCACTTGTATGATAATACAGAGATTGGGGTTTTAGGCTGAGGCTTTCCCCGGGTTATTTCTTCTGTGTTATGTGTGATTGATTTCTCATTCTCAGTTATATGTGTTCTCATTGATCTTGCTCATTTCGATTAAGCTTCCAAAAAGTTTGTTGTAGAAGTAGATCTTGTATTTTGCTTTAGTCTATTGCATAATCTATTGATCTACAGTGGGAATTTCTACATGGTATCATAGCGAGGTTTTGTAGAAAAAGTCCTACATGGTATCAGAGTAAAGGTGATCAAGGCGAAGAAGAGTATACAAGAAGGAGAAGTTCAAAGTTTGAAGTTCCTGAATATAGAAATCGAGTTCTTATCACATCTCAATTTCACCAATGGCGTTCAACAGTTTAAGACTCGAGTATGCCCTTGATGGCAGCTCAAATTATATAGCTTGGAAGGATCGAATGGAAGCAGTATTAGAGGACAACGGTGTAAAGGACTTCATTGATCAAGAAGTCCCCAAGCCGACTGATGCTACTCAACTGGCGGAATGGAAGAAATGTGTGACTAGAGCAAGGAGAATCCTCCTGGAGGGAGTTCCATACCACATTGTCTCGAGCCTCCATGGGAAGCAGACACCATTTTTGATGTGGAAAACATTGAAAGATCTATATTAGAACAACACGATCAGAGGAAGCTGGCGCTAAAAGACAAGCTTCGTAAGATCAAGTGTGAAAAGGGAAACACGATCTCTACATATCTGAACAAGCTCACCACCTACAGGGATGAGCTTGGAAGTGTAGGGATCATGACCACTGATGATGACATGGTGAGTCTTGCACTCCTCAGTCTTCCTAAGAGCTGGCATAGCTACCAAGACTCAGTTAATGGAAGAGAAAAACTGCCAGATTGGGAATGACTTTGGTCAGATCTGATGCAGGAGGAAATAAGAAGAAGCACCAAAGATGGATCCTCATCGAAGCAAGATGATGAGGAAAATCTAGCCTTAGCGAGTAAGGCAAGGAAAGGGAAAGGGAAGGTGTCCCATCCAAAATCTGGTTCTTCCCATGGTGGGAAGAAGGTTGACAAATCGAAAGTTCGATGCTTTCATTGTCATGAAGTGGGCCATTTTGCTACAAATTGTCCACTGAGGAAATCCAAGAAGGGATTCGTGGAAGGATCAGAAGGTGAGGCACTAGCCTGACAGTTCGAGTTGGATTTCACACTTATCGCATGCATGGTTTCATCCATGGTGGGATGTGTGTGGTACCTGGACAGTGGAGCTTCATTCCACATGTCAGGTGACAAGAATAATTTTAGTACCTTGGAGGAGAAAGATCTCCAGATACTCATAGTGATGGGTAATGATGAAAAGTATAGTGTCTCAGGTGTAGGCACGGTTATTTTTCAGAGGGAGCATGGAGCTCACATTACCTTGACCGATGTCAAGTATGTACTAGGACTGAAGAAAAATTTGGTGTCGATCGTCATGCTGGAAGACAAGGGCTATGATGTAGTCTTCAGTAAGGGAAAGGTTTTCCTTCAACACATCACCATGAGACAGGTGAAGCAGATCGGTTCACGAGTCAAGAACCTGTATGCTCTTGAGGTTCAAGATGCATGCAAAGCCTTAAGGAGCAAGGCAACTGATGGAGACTTGGTGGTTGAGAGGGAGAGTACATTACCTCTCAACATGCAGCACTAGAAGAAGTCTCAGACAATTGTGGAGGAGCCACAATTGGTGAAGCAGCTTCAGGAGGTTGTGGAGCAGCCACAACTAGAGAAGTTGAAAGGAGACCGAGTGGAGGCATCTAGTCATGCAAAGACCTCTAGTAGGGGGAAATTTCGAGCCAAGTGGGCAGAGGGATCACATGTATCCATACCTCCAGGTCAGAGGTGGGGCGATGTGGAGTGACAGTCCCAAGAAGGCTAGAATAGGGCCAAGATCATTGAGGTACCCAACCTCTTTTATTAGACCTTGCTATGGCAGCCCCGAAGAGGAGTAGCAAGACTAGCTGAGTGGGTAGAGACAGATGCAGATGGAGCAGCAGAGAGAGCTACAATGCAGGAATCCCAAGACAATTCAGAGCTAGCAGGCTGTAACAATGCGAGAGGCACAGGAATGTTGCATTAGTGCAGGATGGCACAGAGAGGTGTGCAATAGTGCGAGATGCATGGAGTGTTGCAGCAGCTCAGAGGTCACAGAGGGAGCACTTGTCAGTGGCAGATGGAGCTTCAGCATTAGAGGATGTTTCTAGCCCAACAGAGAGGTCAGTTGGGAGTTTTTTTTGTTTCTAGAGTTGTTGGAGCACTAACACTTAAGAGAAGTGTTGCATGCAGAACATTCCAAAGGTTCAAGATCGGGTTCAAGTTTAATGCCTTTCTTGTTGAGAGGGAATGTTGAAAATGGCAACAAGAAATGCTAAAAATAGCATTGCTATAAATAGCAGTTTGGGTACCAGTGTTGGACATAGCAACAAGGAATGAAAAATGGAAGTGCTAAAAATAGCATTGCTATAAATAGCATTTCGGGATGGATTCCAGTTTTAGTTAGTCCCTGAACTAAAATTGAGAAGTAAAATTTGAATTTGTTCTTAGCAGCTATTTGATTAATAATTAATTAATTCATCTTGAGTTAATTAGTTGTAGAAAATCAAACATGAAGTCTATGTGAAGACATGCAACAGTTTCTCCATTGATTGAGGAATTTATCCCTCAGTTAAAGAGATAAGGATGAGTTGTAATTAGTTAGCTCAGTTAACTAAGTTAAGTCTAGTTAGATTAGTTTAAATAGTTTGTTGAACTAATTGTGAGTTCGGTTAGTTAATGCATGCATGCATGTAACTACTGCACTTAAGATAACTGAATATTCTCTCATAAATAACTCATACATGTCAATTCAGTCAGAGACCCAGTTGAGATCAGAGGAAGGGACAGTGTACTATCAGTTGGAGAATTTTTCCTATATAGGAAACTCATCCATGCAGAAGGAATCATCTCCTTCAGGTTTGTGCAGTTATTTCTGAGCCAAGTGAGATGTGTGAGGTGGGAATTCACACAAGTGGAAGCACTGGACCCCAAGAAAAACTGCACAAGGAAATAGGAGGCTTGGAGGGAAGAGGAGAAGGTTTGTAGAAGCCTTTGACTGTCTATGAGTAGCATTTTTTGATTGCAGAAAGAGTAGGATAGGTTGAGAGATGATTCTTTTTGTAGTTTGAACATATTTCCACTTGTGTGATAATACAGAGATTGGGGTTTTGGGCTGAGGCTTTCCCCGGGTTATTTCTTCTGTGTTATGTGTGATTGATTTCTCATTCTTAGTTATATGTGTTCTCATTGATCTTGCTCAATTCGATTAAGCTTCCGCAAAGTTTGTTGTAGAAGTAGATCTTGTATTTTGCTTTAGTCTATTGCATAATCTGTTGATCTACAGTGGGAATTTCTACAACTTCCACGTATCACTTGACCATATATTGGGTTGAACCAAATCTTTCTTTCATCCAATCACCCCCATGCCATATTCCAAGCATGAATGTGGGATCTCATGGAATAAAACAAACAAAACAAAGCGAGGGCTTCCACAGGCCAAACCACCTCAACCTTCAACTAATAATTCCACCTCATGGTCAAACATCACTAACGCCAACCAGATCAGTCTCTACCCAAGTTGTCTAAGGATCCAAAGTGTTTGTTCCAACCATGGCTCTAGGAACTAATAACTCAACCCACATCCTTTTATGGCTCTAGAGAATTTGCCCAACCCAACTCCAGGGATTAGTAACTGAACCCACTAAGGGCTCTAGAGCATTTGTTCCAACTTAGGCTCCAAGACTAGTAACTCAACCCAAGTTGTTCCAGGGCTTTGAGAGAGTTTTTTCCTACCAATGGCTCCAAGAACTAGTAACTCAACCCACAAACATAAGGAACCTCAACACTAATCAGGCAACAACAAGTAGAAAAACCCACAACACCATGTCTATCCAGGAAATGGCAAGGCAAGGCTAAAATCACTGCCAATCTAGGAAAATCTCCATGCCAATGACAACACATAACCAATAAACCACATGCATATTGCATGCATGCCAAAACTATCAAGGAAATCATACATGCAATTTGATACCTACAAAGAAATCTAACTGTAGTTGTTGATCTAACTATTCCCTTGCTCTTTCCTACTTTCCTTTTCCTTCTTTCTCCAAATCCAAGTGAATACTAGAATTATCCAAGCATGCTCCAAGAATTCTCTAAGTTTGAAAGAATGAGAGAATAGAATAGAGCTCCAAAACTGAACTGACAAAAATTTTGTGAATCGATCCTCAAGCGTTTTTATCATTGAGACCTCTATTTTCTTCATTTTCTTTCATTTTCACTTCAATTTCCCTCTCATGAAAATTTGTGACTCTTCACCTTCCTTTTCTCCTATTTTCCTTTATTTAATAAATAAAATGTCTATTTTCCTTTGTGAATTCCTTTCCCAATTTCCTTATCCATAAATAAACCGAAAGTGACACCCACTAGGATGTTTTACTCACCATTCATCTTGGAATACATGTCCCATGACCTTGGTCTTATATTTCTTACATGGAAAATCAACCAGGGGTTGTTACAAACTCCTCCCCCTTGGGGGAACACCATCCTTGGTGTTCTATAACACCTATGACCAGCAGGACCTCTAAAAACCAAAACATATTGCCCATGGAGCTTTATAACACAACTCATTGTTGTATTTACAATTACCATTGCTGAAAACATTGATCTAGATGGATATTGGTGGCCACTTGCCAAGTCCACTTGGACCCCCACCATTGTTTCTTTCAGATTTTCAGTTTCCTTAATTATAGCACAGTTTACTATTTTTAGCACTTTTTCGGGTCCTGAACTTCCGAACCCATTTTGAGGCCCTAAATGATGTTTTTTGGGAAAACTGGAAGCAACAAGGGGCCATGGACCAATGTTTCTCTTCCCAAAGTTGTATTTCTCAGATAAATCTTTCTAACGAGATATTGTGCGCATCAAACGGAGATCGTATTCCAAAGTTACGACCCCAGGAAGTTGATGTACCAATTTACCCAAACGGGGCCCATAGTTTGGCGTTTCATCTTTTAGTGTTAGATTTTTGGATGTTTAGGGTTTTCCATTGTTTCTCAACAATAAATATGCCTTCAAGCCTCATTGTAACATAGTTCAAAGGCATGTAGCTGCCACATCTCTTTTAAGAGATAAGCTACCATTGCCCTAGCTAATTATTTCTATTTTTGTTTGTAAGCATATTTCAGTATTTTACAGTAATGAAATGAAGTATTATTTATGTTGCATCTCTATATGTATGGTTATATCTGTAATTTGTTGCATTCCTATTTAAATTAGGATCAATGGTATCAAAGCGGTCTGCTCTTTCTCTGTCTTTCTTTACATGTCCCCAACAAGGTCGGGATATAAGGAGTTAGGGCTTGAACTGGTCGAACCTTTACAAGGCCACCCTTGCAAATCCCGACGACCTCCCATGGTGGATGATAATAAAGATGAGGGGGCAAGAGATCCTATCAAAATCTTTCTTGAAGAGACCCTTGAGTGACAAAGGAACGTGATGATGAACAACTTTGCCTAGATCCTTCACCGGCTACCTAGGGGCGACACATCTACTTCCAGAAACTACTCTAGAAGTGCCACACCCTTTAAGGTACAAGTTAACTTTGACATTCCCATATTTTAGGGTCAGATAGATGCAGACATCGTAGATAAATGGTTAAATCTGCTAGAAGGGTATTCTTCTATTCATGATTTTTCTGGCCGGAAGAAGATTACTTTCGCTCATCTCAAAGCCGCCCCCCATGTTAAGGATTGGTGGGAAACCTACTGTGAGCAGAAGGATGAAAGTACAACATTACTATTTTCAGCCTCACCCACTTGGAATTCATTCCGGACTGCCATCAAGGAGCAGTACTACCCTATCGGAAGCTATGAGGACCAATACATAAAGTGGACCACGCTGCGGCAGGGAAAGGACCAAGACGTGTTGGAGTTTACCAATATTTTCCATACCCTTCACACAAAGTTGGGTATCAAGGATTCGGAGCAGTATTTGGTACTAAAATACCGCAACTGCCTACACATGTACATCCAAGAAGAAATAGAATTCCTGAACATCTCCTCGCTCAGCACGGCATACCAATATGTCGTCAAGATCGAGCAAAAATTTGAACAGAAGAAGTGAGACTTTGGATCTGCGAATCCAAAGCAAGGTAAAGGTGCCCCCAAACCATAGAACAAAGGATAAAGCCAAGGCAGGGTGGCCCAAGACAACTTGCCAAAGATGTAAGCAAAGAACAGTGTTGCGAAGCTAAAAAAGGACATGGGAAAGTGGTGTGAGTTCCATAAGAGCTCCACTCACAACACAAGTGAGTGTCGGGCCAAGCAGTCACTAGTGGCCAAGCTAAAGAATTCAGAATCAGATGCATATTCCGACTCTAAGTCAAAAATCGACAAGGGGAATGACAAAGGGAAGCAGATTATCAATGCGGAGCCTAATGACACCGTTACCACCATGAAGATCCAGAAGTAGGAACTTGAAGATCCAGAGGAGGAGGAGCGTCTCTTCCACTCCCAGATGTGGGTAAAGGGCTCCCCGCTACAGTTCATTATCAATATCGAGAGCCAAAAGAACTTTATTTCAGCAAAGCTCGTGAAGCAGCTGGGCTTACCGACCATAACACATCCACAATCGTACACCATCAGGTGGCTTCACCAAGGATGGGATCTTCGTGTGAGCCAGTAGTGTCGCCTTCCATACAACATCAAGCCCTTCACGGATGAGGTATTGTGTGACGTTGCTCCTCTTAATGTTTGTGATGTATTATTAGGACAAAAATACTTGTGGAAGCGACATGATGTGTATGAATCAAGGCCCTGTGCTGTTATTGTTACTTTGCGAAATAAGTTGTACAAGATATCGGAGGTAGCACCGCCTACTACCATCTCTTTGGTTACTACAAAACAATGCAGTAAGCTCATTTCCAAAACTGGGAAATTTGTTTTCCTGGTGATATGCCCTCAAGGAAAGCAGAAGACGGTGGCCATGACCTCTAAACAGGGTCCCTCCGCAGGAAAACTACAGATGGACAAGGTCTTGGAGGAGTACGAGGACATCTTCACCTCCCCCGCTGAGGTTCCTCTGCACTGTTAGGTCGAGCACTCCATTGATCTGACCTGAGATGCGCCACTACCCAATGGACCAATCTATCTGTGCTCCATTCAAGAGAACGATGATATCAAGAGGTAGATTTAGGATCTGTTGCAAGAAGGTCACATCCGTCCGATTTCATTGCCCTGTGGGAGCCCGATCGTGTTGGTACAGAAGAAGGATGGGACTTGGAGACTCTATATTGACTATCGGGCGCTCAACAGGATCACTGTCTGTAATAGGTACCCGATCCCACGGATTGATGACCTCTTGTACCAACTAAAGGGGGAAAATATTTCAGCAAGATCGATTTGAAGTCAGGATATCACCAGGTACCAATCGAACCCTCTGATGTGTGGAAGACTCCCTTCAAAGCCAAGGGGGGCCTTTTCAAATGGTTAGTTATGCCTTTCAGATTGACGAATTCTCCGCCAACCTTCATGAGGCTAATGGATGACATCTTGCAGCCATTCACTGACTCATTTGTAGTGGTATACTTGGATGACATCCTGATCTTCAGCCATAGTTGGGAAGAGCACCTCCACCACATCCGACAGATTCTCCAAACACTACGACAACACAAGTTATGTGCCAATTTGGAGAAATGCACTTTTGGCATGACCCAGGTTCAGTATCTAGGATACATTATTGATGAACGGGGGGTGCATGTGGGTCCAGCCAAGATCCAAGTCATTCGGGATTGGCCATCTCCAACCACTTTGGCAGGGCTCCGCAACTTTCTAGGTCTTGCCAACTTCTACCGCAGGTTCATGTTGGGATTTTCTCATATCACTTGGCCCTTTAGACAAGTCACCAAGGGAGGAGCGAAAGCAAAATTCTTTTGGTCTAAATCTCAACAGAAGGCATTCACAAAGTTAAAATATCACCTCTTCTCGGCACCAGTGCTTGCATTACCAGACTTGCAACCACAATTTGAGGTCGAGAAAGATGCCTCTGACTATGCTATTGGGGCAATCCTTACTCAACACAGGCGTCCAGTAGCATATCACAGTGAGACACTTCCAGACTCATTCCATAAGTATCCCACTTATGACAAAGAGATGTATTCCATTGTGCAGGCCTACTGACAATGGAAGCATTACATTTTGGGGAAGGAAACGGTCATTCACATAGACCACCAACCCCTACAGTTCATACAGACCCAAGGGAAATTACAGAATGATCTCCATCAGAACCATACTTGCAAAAGTTCCATTTGAATATCAAGTATAAGAAGGGCAGCACCAAAAATGTTGCAGATTGCCTCAGTTGACCACCGATCATGGCGTTAACCATTACGCTCAACTCTTGTGGGCACGAGAATTCTAATTGGCTACTTCTCTACAAAAGTGACCCAGAATTCGGCCACACATACCAGACACACTTGGAGGGTCAGCATGTTCTAGATTTTGACCTCCAAGATGCCATGTTATGCCACTTGGGTCACCTTTGTGTTCCTTCAAGCGAGCGTGCCAAGATGATTTAGGAAGCACACTACAGTGGGGCTACTGGGCATTTCGGGGTCGAGAAGATGGTGCAATAATACAGAAGTATTTCTATTGGCTGAATCTTCGACAAGATACTCAAAAGTACATCAGATCATGCACTACCTACACCATTGCCAAATCGACCATCAAGAAGCAAGGCCTGTATAACCTGCTGCCTACTCCTAGTCGACCATGGGAATCCATCTCCATGGATTACATGTCAGACCTTCTTTCTACTAAGCATGGAAACAACTGTGCTTTTACGGTGGCCGACAGGTTCTCGAAGATGGCCATTATGGCAGCCTGCAAGAAGAATATGAAAGTAGGAGCCACTGCTAAACCCTTCTTTGAACGAGTGTGGGTACACTTTCGGATCCCATAGTCTATCATCTCAAATCGGGATAGCAGGTTCCTCAATACATTTTGGTCCACTCTCTCGTCGATGTTGGACACCAAACTCACTAAGTCCACAGCCTTCCATCCTCAAACTAATGGCCAGACATAGATTGTCAACAGGATGATCATACAAATTCTGCGCATGTACAACTCAAAGCATCCACACACATGGTATAAGAGCCTCCCCTATGTTCAACACAACTACAACCGGGCTCTCCACAGCGCAACTGGCCACATCCCTTTTCAGGTGGGCTTAGGATTCCAGCCATTATGTCCCATTGATGTGGCCATGCCATTTTCAGCTACTCAAGTAGATTCGGTTCATGTCCAGTCTGAAGCAGATAAGGAAAATAGCTTCATTGAGCACATCCAACATATTCGCTACCAGGTCCATGACATTTTGGAGAAATCAAATGCAAAGTACAAGCAGCGACATGATCACCATCGGGGGCAACACAAGTTTTAGGTGGGTGACAAAGTTTGGTTGCATTTGCAAAAGGAACGCTTTACTGGAGCTTATCAGAAACCCAGACCACTCCAGTATGGTCCTTACACCATTACCAAGGGTATGGGAGACAATGAATTTGAGCTCAGAATTCCCCCATTCCTTGGCTTGCACCCAGTGTTCAATGTGGAATGCCTTCGACCATACTTTCCACCATTACTAGACACATCTGACATTGCAGAACAGTTCAAACCCATAGAGTTAAATTCAGATTGCATGGAACAAGCTACAACTGATTGGATCATGGACACACAGATCAAGCACACTCTCCAGCAGAATATCCAACTGTATCGAGTTGTCAAAGCAGGCTAACTCCTTCACCAGGGCATGTGGCTCACCAGGGACCAAGTTCAGCAGAAGTTTCCTCATCTCATGGAGGAACTCAATGCAATGGGGACCATTGCTTCCTAAGGGGGGAGGAATGATCCAGGTGGATATTGGTGGCTACTCGCCGAGTCCACTTGGACCCCCTCCATTGCTTCTTTCAGCTTTTCAGTTTCCTTAATTATAGCACAATTTTCTATTTTTAGCAATTTTTTGGGTCCTGAACTTCTGGAGCCGTTTTAAGGCCCTAAATGACATTTTTACGAAAACCTGGGAGCAACATTAGTCCATTTTGGGCACGTCAAATGGAGAGCGTATGCCAAAGTTACGACCCCAGGAAGTTGATGTACCAATTTACCCAAACAGGGCCCACAATTTACCATTTCATCTTCTAGGGTTTTTCATTGTTTCAGAGATAAGCTAACATCACCCTAGCTAGATATTTCCATTTCTATTTGTAAGCATATTTCAGTATTTTACAGTAATCAAATGAAGTATTATTTCTGTTGCATCTCTATATGTATGGCTATATCCGTAATTTGTTATGTTCCTGTTTAAATCCAAATTAGTGGTATCAGAGCGGTTTTCTCTTTTTCTGTCTTTCTTTGCATGTCCCTAACGAGGTTGAAATATAAGGAGTTAGGGCTTGAACTGTTCAAACCTTTACAAGACCATCCTCGCAAATCCCAATGACCTCCCATGGCGGATGAAAAGAAAGACAAGGGGGTAGGAAATGCTATCAAAATCTTGCTCGAAGAGGCCATCGAGAGACAAAGGAACACACTAATCCACAACTTTGCCCAGATCCTTCAGTGGCTACCCAGGGGTGACACATCTACTTCCAGTAGCTACTCTGGAAGTGCCACACCCTTTAAGGTACAAGTTAACTTTTACATTCCCATATTTGAGGGTCAGATAGACGCAAACGTCGTAGCTAAATGGTTAAATCTGCTACGAGGGTATTTTTATGTTCATGATTTTTCCAGCTGGGAAAAGATTACTTTCGCTCTTCTCAAAGCCACCCCCTCGTGTCAAGGACTAGTGGGAAACCTACTGCGAGCAGAAGGATGAAAGTATGATATCACTGTTTTCAGCCTGACCCACTTGGAATTCATTCTGGACTGCCATCAAGGAGTAGTAATACCCTGTCAGAAGCTATGAGGACCAATACATAAAGTGGACCACGTTGCGCCAAGGAAGGGACCAAGACGTGCCAGAGTTTACCAATATTTTCCATACCCTTCGCACAAAGTTGGGTATCAAGGATTCATAGTAGCATTTGGTACTCAAATACTGCAGCTGCCTGCACAGGTACATCCAGGAAGAAATAGAATTCTTGAACATCTCCTCGCTTGACACGGCATACTGATATGCTGTCAAGATCGAGCAAAAGTTTAAACAAAAGAAGCGAGACTTTGGATCTACAAATCCAAAACAAGGGAAAGATGCCCCCAAACTATAAAACAAAGGAAAAACCCAAGGCAGGGTAACCCAAGACAACTTGCCAAAGCTGCAAGGAAAGAACAACGCCGTAAAGCTAAAAAAGGACATGGGAAAGTGGTGTGAGTTCCATAAGAGCTCCACTCACAACACAAGTGAGTGTTGGGCCAAGCAGTCACTGGTGGCCGAGCTAAAGGTTTCAGAATCATATGCATGTCCTGACTCTGAGTCAGAACCCAACAAGGGGAATGACAAAGGGAAGCAGATTATCAATGCGGAGCCCAACACCACTGTTGCCACCACAAAGATCCAGAAGGAGGAACCTGAAGACCTAGAGGAGGAGGAGCATCTCTTCCACTCCTAGATGTGGGTAAAGGGCTCCGTACTATAGCTCATTATTGACATCAGGAGCCAAAAGAACCTCATTTCAGCAAAGGTCATGAAGTGGTTGGGCTGATTGACCACAACACATCCACAGCCATACACCATCGGGTGGCTTCACCAAGGACGAGATCTTCGCGTGAGCCAACAGTGTCACCTTCCATACAACATCAAGCCCTTCCTAGATGAGGTATTATGTGACGTTTCTCCCCTTGATGTTTGTGATGTATTATTAGGACAACCATACTTTTGGAAGTGACATGTTGTGTATGAATCAAGGCCCTATGTTGTTATTATTACTTTGGGAAATAAGTTGTACAATATACCGGAGGTAGCACTACTTACCGCCATCTCTTTGGTTACTCCAAAACAATGCAATAAGCTCATTTCCAAAACCAGGAAATTTGTTTTCCTGATGATACGCCCTCAAGGAAAGAAGAAGACGATGGCCATGACCTCCAAATAGGGCCCCTCCACATGACAACTACAGATGGAAAAAGTCGTAGAGGAGTACGAGGACATCTTCACCTCCCACACAGGGGTTCCTCTGCACTGTAAGGTCAAGCACTCCATCAATCTAACCCCAGGTGCGTCGCTACCCAATGGACCAATCTATCGGCGCACTGTTATGGAGAACGATGAAATAAAGTGGTAGATTCAAGAGCTGCTATAGAAAGGTCACATTCGTTTGAGTTGATCACCCTCTGGGAGCCCATATTGTTGGTATAGAAGAAGGATGGGACTTGGAGAGTCTGTATTGACTATCGGGTGCTGAACAGGATCACTATCCATAATAGGTACCCGATCCCACAGATTGATGACCTCTAGGACCAACTGAAGGGGGGAAAATATTTTAGCAAGATCAATTTGAAGTCAGGATATCACCAAGTACAAATCGAACCCTCTGATGTGTGGAAGACTCCCTTCAAAGCCAAGAAGGGACTTTTCGAATGGTTGGTTATGCCTTTCGGATTGACGAATGCTCTGGAAACCTTCATGAGACTAATGGATGACATCTTGAGGCCATTCACCAACTCATTTCTAGTGGTATACTTGGATGACATCCTAATCGTCAGCCAAAGCTGGGAAGAGCACCTCCACCACATCTGACAAGTTCTCCAAACACTGCAGCAACACAAGTTATGTGCTAATTTGGAGAAATGCACTTTTGGCATGACCCAGGTTCAGTATCTGGGATACATTATTGATGAATGGGGGGTGCATGTGGATCCAGCCAAGATCCAAGTCATTTGGGATTGGCCATCTCCAACCACTCTGACAGAGCTCCGCAACTTTCTAGGTCTTGCCAACTTCTACCACAGGTTTGTGTTGGGATTTTCTCATATCACTTGGCCCTTGAGTCAAGTCACCAAGGGAGGAGTGAAAGAAAAATTCTTTTGGTCTGAATCTCAACAGAAGGCATTCACAGAGTTAAAAGATCACCTCTGCTCAACAACAGTGCTTGCATTACCAGACTTGCAACAACCATTTGAGGTCGAGACAGATGCCTCTAACTATGCTATTGGGGTAGTCCTTACTCAACACGAGCATCCAGTGGCATATCACAGTGAGACACTTTCAGACACAGTTTGAAAGTATCCCACTTATGACAAATAGATGTATTCCATTGTGGAGGCCTGCCGACAATGGAAGCATTACATTTTGGGGAAGGAAATGGTCATCCACACAGACCACCAACCCCTACAGTTCATACAGACCCAAGGGAAATTGCAAAATGATTGCCATTAGAAGTGGCCCACATACCTACAACAATTCCATTTGAATATCAATTATAAGAAGGGAAACAACAATAATGTTGTAGATTGACTCAGTCGACCACCGATCATGGCGTTAACCACCGTGCTCAACTCTTGTGGGCATCAGACTTTTGATTGGCCACTTCTCTACAAAAGCAACCCAGAATTCGGCCACACATACCAGACACACTTGGAGGGTCAGCATGTTCCAGATTTTCACCTCTAGGATGCCCTGTTATGCCACCTGGGTCACCTTTGTGTTCCTTCAAGTGAGCATGCCAAGATAATTTGGGAAGCACACTATAGTCAGGATGCTAGGAATTTTGGGGTCGAGAAAATGGTGGTAGTATTACAAAAGTATTTCTATTGGCCGAATCTTCGATAGGATGTCGGGAAGTACATCAGATCATGCACTGCCTGCGTAATTGCCAAATCGACCATTAAGAAGCAAGGCCTCTATATGCTGTTGCCTACCCCTAGTCGACCATGGGAATCCATCTCCATGCATTACATGTCAGGCCTTCCTTCTACTAATCATGGAAATGATTGTGTTTTTGTGGTCGTCAACAGGTTCTAGAAGATGGCCATTATGGCAGCCTACAACAAGAATATCACAGCAGAAGCCACTTCTAAACTCTTCTTTGAACGAGTGTGAGTACACTTTTGGATCCCATAGTCTATCATCTCAGATCAGGACAACAGGTTCCTCAGTACATTTTGGTCTAGTATTTGCTTGATGCTTGACACCAAACTCACTAAGTCCACAAAATTCCATCCTCAAACTGATGGCCAGAGAGAGGTTGTCAATGGGATGATCATACACATTCTTCACATGTACAACTCAAAGCATCCACGCACATGGGATGAGAGCCTCCCCTATGTTCAACACAGCTACAACCAGGCTGTCCATAGCTCGACTGGCCATAACCCTTTTCAGGTGTGCTTGTGATTCCAGCCACTATGTCCCATTGATGTGGCCATGCCATTTTCAACTACTCACGGAGATTCAGCTCAAGTCTAGTTTGAAACAGATAAGGAAAACAACTTCATTGAACACATCCAAAATATTCGCCAGCAGGTCCACGACATTCTAGAGAAATCAAATGCCAAGTACAAGCAGTGACATGATCAACATCGGGTGCCACACAAGTTTCAGGTGGGCGAAAAAGTCTGGTTGCATTTGCAAAAGGAACGCCTTACCGGAGCCTATTGGAAACTCAAACCACTCCGATATGGTCATTACACCATTACCAAGGATGTGGGAAACAATGCATTTGAGCTCAAAATTCCCCCATTCCTTGGCCTGCACCTAGTGTTCAATGTGGACCGCCTTCAGCCATACTTTCCACCATTACTAGACACATCCGACATTGTAGAACAGCTCACACCCACAAAGTTAAATCCAGATTGCATGGAACAAGCTGCAACTGATCGGATCATGGACACACAGATCAAGCACACTCGCCAGTAGAATATCCAACTGTATCGAGTTGTCAAAGCAGGAAAACTTCTTCACTAGGGCAAGTGGCTCACCAGGGACCAAGTTTAGTAGAAGTTTCCTCATTCATGGAGGAACTCAACGTAATGGGGACCATTGCTTCCTAAGGGGGGAGAAATGATCCAGGTGGATATTGTTGGCCACCCGCCAAGTCCACTTGGACCCCCACCATTGTTTCTTTCAGCTTTTTAGTTTCCTTAATTATAGCACAATTTACTATTTTTAGCAGTTTTTTCGGGTCTTGAACTTCTGGACCTGTTTTGAGGCCCTAAACGACATTTTTTGGGAAAACTGGGTGCCACATGGACCCATGTTGGTCTTCCCAAAGTTGTAGTTATCGAATATATCTTTCAAACAAGATATTGTGTGCATCAAACGAAGGTAGTATGCCAAAGTTATGTCCCTTGTAAGTTGATGTACCAATTTACCCAAACGGGGCACACAGTTTGGCGTTTCATCTTCTAGGGTTAAGTTTTTGGATGTTTAGGGTTCTCCATTGTTTCTCAACAATAAATAGGCCTTCAAGCCTCATTGTAACATAGTTCAAAGGCATGTAGCCGCCACATCTCTTCTCAGAGATAAGCTACCATCACCCTAGCTAGTTATTTCCATTTCTGTTTGTAAGCATATTTCAGTGTTTTACAGTAATAAAATGAAGTATTATTTCTGTTGCATCTCTATATTTATGATTATATCTGTAATTTTTTGGGTTCTTGTTTAAATCTGGATCAGTGGTATCAGAGCAGTCTACTCTTTCTTTTTCTTTCTTTGCATGTCCCCAACGAGGTCAGAATATAAGGAGTTAGGGCTTGAATTGCTCAAAGATTTACAAGACTAGCCTTGCAAATCCCAACGGACCCCCATGGAAGATGAAAAGAAAGATGAGGGGGCAGGAGATGCTATCAAAATATTGTTTGAAGAGGCCCTCGAGCAGCAAAAGAATGCAATGATGGATAACTTTGCCCAGATCCTTCAGCGACTACCCATGGGCAAGATATCTATTTCCAGCAGCTACTCTGGAAGTGCCACACCCTTTGAGGTACAAGTTAACTTTGACATTCCCATATTTAAGGGTTAGATAGATGCAAACGCTGCAGATAAATGGTTAAGTCTTCTAGAAGGCTATTTTTCTGTTCATGATTTTTTCGGCTAGGAAAAGATTACTTTCACTCTTCTCAAAGCCGCACCCCACGTCAAGGACTGGTGGGAAACCTACTGCGAGCAGACGGATGAAAGTACGACATCACTATTTCCAGCTTCACCCACTTGGAATTCATTTCAGACTGCCATCAAGTAGTAGTACTACCCTGTGGGAAGCTATAAGGACCAATACATAAAGTGGACCACGCTGCGGTAGGGAAGGGACCAAGACGTGTCGAAGTTTACCAATATTTTCCATACCCTTCACACAAAGTTGGGTATCAAGGATTCAGAGTAGCATTTGGTACTCAAATACCACAGCTACCTGCACAGGTACATCTAGGAAGAAATAGAATTCCTGAACATCTCCTCACTCGGCATGACATACCGATATGCCATCAAGATCGAGCAAAAGTTTAAACAGAAGAAGTGAGACTTTGGATCTATGAATCCAAAGCAAGGGAAAGGTGCCCCCAAACCACCGAACAAAGGAAAAAGCCAAGGAGGGGTGGCCCAAGACAACTCACCAAAGATGTAAGAAAATAACAGTGCCACGAAGCCGAAAAAGGACACGGGAAATTGGTGTGAGTTCCATAAGAGGTCCACCCACAACACAAGTGATTGTTGAGCCAAGCAGTCACTGGTGGCCGAGCTAAGGGTTTCAGAATCAAATGCATGTTCTAACTCTGAGTCAGAGCCCAACAAGGGGAATGACAAAGGGAAGCAGATTATCGATGCGGAGCCCAGCACCACCGTTGCCACCACAAAGATTCAAAAGTTGGAACACGAAGATCCAGAGGAGGAGGAGAGTCTCTTCCACTCCCATATGTGATTAAAGGGCTCCCTACTATAGTTCATTGTCGACAGTGAGAGCCAAAAGAACCTCATTTCGGCAGAGGTCGTGAAGCGGCTGAGCTTACCGACCACAACACATCCACAACTGTACACCATTGGGTGGGAATACATTTGAGCTCAACATTCCCCCATTCCTTGGCCTACACCCATTGTTCAATGTGGACCGCCTTCGACCATACTTTCCAGCATTACTAGACACATCTGACATTATAGAACAGCTCACACCCACAGAGTTAAATCCAGATTGCATGGAACAAGCTGCAACTGATCGGATCATGGACACATAAATCAAGCACACTCTCTAGCAGAATATCCAACTATATGAAGTTGTCAAAGTAGGCCAACTCCTTCACCAGGGCAACTGGCTCACCAGGGACCAAGTTCAACAAAAGTTTCCTCATCTCAGGAGCTCAACGCAATGGGGACCATTGCTTTCTAAGGGGGAAGGAATGATCCAAGTGGATATTGGTGGCCACCTGCCAAGTTCACATAAACCCCCACCATTGTTTCTTTCAGCTTTTCAGTTTCCTTAATTATAGCACAATTTACTATTTATAGCAGTTTTTCGGGTCGTGAACTTTCAGACCCGTTTTGAAGCCCTAAACGACGTTTTTTTGGAAAAATGGGTGCAACATGGTTCCATGGACCGATGTTGCTCTTCCCAAATTTTTAGTTCTCATATAGATTTCTCTAAAGAGATATTGCGCGCATCAAACGGAGATCGTATGCCAAAGTTACGACCCCTGGGAACTTAATGTACCAATTTACCCAAACGGGGCCCACAATTTAGTGTTTCATCTTCTAGGGTTAGGTTTTTGGATGTTTAGGGCTTTGAATTTTTTCTCAACAATAAAGAGGCCTTTGAGCCTCATTGTAAAAAATTTGAGAGGCATGTAGCCGCCACATCTCTTGTCAAAGATAAGCTACCATTGCCCTAGCTAGTTATTTCCATTTCTGTTTGTAGGAATATTTTAGTATTTTACAAAATGAAGTATTATTTTTGTTGCATCTCTATATGTATGGTTATATCTATAATTTGTTGCATTCCTGTTTAAATCTGGATCAGTGGTATCAGAGCAGTTTGATCTTTCTCTGTCTTTCTTTGCATGTCCCCAACGAGCTTGGGATATAAGGAGTTAGGGCTTGAAGTTGAACCTTTACAAGACCATCCTCGCAAATACCAATGGCCTCCCATGGTGGATGAAAGGAAAGACGAGGGGGCAGGATATCCTATCAAAATCTTGCTCGAAGAGGCCCTCGAGCGACAAAGGAATGCACTGATGGACAACTTTGCCCAGATCCTTCAGCAGCTACCTAGGGGCGACACATCTACTTCCAGCAGCTACTCTAGAAGCACCACACCCTTTAAGGTAAAATTTAACTTTGACATTCCCATATTTGAGGGTCAGATGGATGCAGACACCGTAAATAAATGGTTAAATCTACTAGACAGGTATTTTTCTGTTCATGATTTTTCCATTCAGAAAAAGATTACTTTTGCTCTTCTCAAAGCCACACCCCACGTCAAGGACTGGTGGGAAACCTACTGTGAGCAGAAGGATGAAAGTACGACATCACTGTTTTAAGCCTCACCCACTTGGAATTCATTTCGGACTGCCATAAAGGAGCAGTACTACCTTGTCGGAAGCTATGAGGACCAATACATAAAGTGGACCACTCTGCGGCAAGGAAGGTACCAAGACGTGCCGGAGTTTACCAATATTTTCCATACACTTCACACAAAGTTGGGTATCAAGGATTTGGAGCAGCCTTTGGTACTCAAATACTGTGGCTACCTGCACAGGTACATCCAGGAAGAAATAGAATTCCTAAACATCTCCTCGCTCAGCACGACATACCAATATGCCATAAAGATCGAGCAAAAGTTTAAACAGAAGAAGCGAGACTTTGGATCTTCGAATCTAAAGCAAGGGAAAGGTGCCCCCAAACTATAGAACAAATGAAAAAGCCAAGGTTGGGTATCCCAAGACAACTCGCCAATGCTGCAAGAGAAGAACAATGTCGCGAAGCAGAAAAAGGACAGAGGAAAGTGGTGTGAGTTCCATAAGATCTCAACTCACAACACAAGTGAGTGTTGGGCCAAGCAGTCACTGGTGGTTGAGCTAAGGGTTTCATAATAAGATGCATGTTCCGACTCCAAGCCAGAACCCGACAAGCGGAATGACAAAGGGAAGCATATTATTGATGTGGAGCCCAATGCCACCATTGACACCATGAAGATCCAAAAGGAGTAACCCGAAGATCCAGAGGAGGAGGAGAATCGCTTCCACTCCCAGATGTGGGTAAAGGGCTCCCCGCTACAGTTCATTGTCGATAGTAGGAGCCAAAAGAACCTCATTTCGGTAGAGGTCATGAATTAGTTGTGATTACTGACCATAGCACATCCACAACCATACATCATCAGGTGGCTTCACCAAGGACGAGATCTTTGCGTGAGCCAATAGTGTCACCTTCCATACAAAATCAAGCCCTTCATGGATGAGGATTTGTGTGACATTGCTCCCCTTGATGTTTGTGATGTATTATTAGGACAACAATACTTGTGGAAGTGACATGCTATGTATGAATCAAGCCCTCGTGTTGTTATTGTTACTTTGGGAAATAAGTTGTACAGGATACTAGAGGTAGCACCACCTACCACCATCTCTTTGGTTACTACAAAACAATGCAGTAAGCTCATTTCCAAAACCAGGAAATTTGTTTTCCTGGTGATACACAGTCAAGGAAAGAGGAGGACGGTGGCCACGACCTACAGACAAGGCCCCTCCGCATGACAACTAAATATGGACAAGGTCGTGGAGGAGTACGAGGACATCTTCACCTCCCCCACAGGGGTTCCTCTACATTTTCAGGTTAAGCACTCCATCGATCTGACCCTAGGTGTGCTACTGCACAATGGAATAATCTATCGCCACTCTGTTTTGGAGAACATTGAAATCAAGAGGTAGATTCAGGAGTTGTTGTAGAAAGGTCACATCCGTCAGAGTTCATCACCCTGTGGGAGCTTGATTATGTTGGTACAGAAGAAGGATGGGACTTGGAGACTCTGTATTGACTATCAGGCACTGAACATGATCATTGTTTGTAATAGGTACCCGATCATACAGATTGATGACCTCCTGGACCAACTGAAGGGGGAAAAATATTTCAACAAGATTGATTTGAAGTCAGGATATCATCAGGTACCAATCGAACCCTTCGATGTGTGGAAGACTGTGTTCAAAACCAAGGAGGGCCTTTTCGAATGGTTGGTTATGCCTTTCGAATTGACAAATGCTCTTGCAACCTTCATGAGGCTAATGGATGACATCTTGTGGCCATCCACCAATTCATTTGTAGTGGTATACTTGGATGACATCCTCATCTTTAGCTAGAGTTGGGAAGAGCACCTCCACCACATCTGACAGGTTCTCCAAACATTGCGGCAACACAAGTTATGTGCCAATTTGGAGAAATGCACTTTTGGCATCACCCAGGTTCAGTATCTGGGATACATTATTGATGAATGGGGGGTGCATGTGGATCCAGCCAAGATCCAAGCCATTCGGGATTGGCCATACCAAACCTCTCTGACAAAGTTCCACAGCTTTCTAGGTCTTGCCAACTTCTACCGTAGGTTCATGTTAGGATTTTCTCATATCACTTGTCCCTTGAGTCAAGTCACCAAGGGAGGAGCAAAAGAAATTTTTTTTGGTATGAATCTCAACAAAAGGCATTCACAGAGTTGAAAGATCGCCTCTACTCAACACCAATGCTTGCATTACCAGACTTGCAACAACCATTTGAGGTCGAGACAGATGCCTCTAACTATGTTATTGGGGCAGTCCTTACTCAACATAGGCATCTAGTGGCATATCACAGTGAGACACTTTCAGACGCAGTCTGAAAATATCCCACTTCTGACAAAGAGATGTATTCCATTATGCATGCCTGTTGCCAATGGAAACATTACATTTTGGGGAAGGAAATGGTCATCCACACAGACCACCGACCCCTGCAGTTCATACAGACCCAAGGGAAATTGCAGAATGATCGCCATCAAAAGTGGTCCACATACCTGCAACAGTTCCATTTGGATATCAAGTATAAGAAGGGCAGCACCAAAAATGTTGCAGATTGCCTCAGTCGACCACCAGTCATGGCATTAACCACCATGCTCAACTCTTGTGGACACGAGACTTCTGATTGGCCACACATACCAAACACTATTGGAGGGTCAGCATGTTCCAGATTTTCACCTCTAGGATGCCCTGTTATGCCACCTGGGTCACCTTTGTGTTCCTTCAAGTGAGTGTGCCAAGATGATTTAGGAAACACACTACAGTCAGACTGCTGGGCATTTTGGGGTCAAGAAAACGGTGGTAGTACTATAGAAATATTTCCATTGGCCGAATCTTCGACAGGATGTTGGGAAGTACATCAGATCATGCATTGCCTAGGCCATTGTCAAACCGACCATCAAGAAGCAAGGCCTCTATACCCCACTGCCTACCCCTAGTCGACCATGGGAATCCATCTCCATGGATTACATGTCGGGCCTTCCTTCTACTAAGCATGGAAACGACTGTGTTTTTGTGGTCGTCAACAGGTTCTTGATGATGGCCATTATAGCGGCCTGCAAGAAGAATATCACAGAAGAAGCCACTGCTAAACTCTTCTTTGAACGAGTGTGGGTCCACTTTGGGATCCCATAGTTTATCATCTCAAATCAAGATAGCAAGTTCCTCAGTACATTTTGGTCTAGCCTCTTGTCGAAGCTGGACACCAAACTCACTAAGTCCACAACCTTCCATCCTCAAACTGATGGCCAGATAGAGGTTGTCAACAGGATGACTGTACACATTCTGCGCATGTGCAACTCAAAGTGTCCACCCACATGGGATGAGAGCCTCCCCTATGTTCAACACAACTACAACCAAGCTCTCCACAGCTCTACTAGCCACAACCTTTTTCAGGTGGGCTTGGGATTCTAGCCACTATTTCCCATTGATGTGGCCATTTGATTTGAAGCTACTCACGCAGATTCGACTCATGTCCAGTCTTAAACAGATAAGGCAAACATCTTCATTGAGTACATCCAACATATCCACCATAAAGTCCATGACATTATGTAGAAATCAAATGCCAAGTACAAGCAGCAACATGATCAACATTGGGTGCCACACAAGTTTCAGGTGTGCGACAAAGTCTGGTTGCATTTGCAAAAGGAACGCCTTACCGAAGCCTATTGAAAACTCAGATCTCCCCAATATGTTCCTTACACCATTACCAAGGTTCTGGGAGATAATGTACTTGAGCTTAGCATTCCCCCCATTCCTTGGCCTGCACCCAGTGTTCAATATGGACCACCTTCGGCCATACTTTCCACCATTACTAGACACATCCGATATTGCAGAACGACTCACACCCATAGATTTAAATCCATATTGCATGAAACAAGCTACAACTGGTCAGATCATGGACACACAGATCAAGCACACTCGCCAGCAAAATATCCAATTGTATCAAGTTGTCAAAGCAGGCCAACTCCTTCACCAGGGCAAGTGGCTCACCTGGGACCAAGTTCAGTAGAAGTTTCCTCATCTCATGGAGGAACTCAACGTAATGGGGACCATTGCTTCCTAAGGGGGAGGAATGATCCAAGTGGATATTGATGGTCACCCACCAAGTCCACTTGGACCCCACCATTGTTTCTTTCAACTTTTCAGTTTCCTTAATTATAGCACAGTTTACTATGTTTAGCAGTTTTTCGGGTCCTGAACTTTTGAAGCCGTTTTGAGGCCCTAAACAATGGTTTTTGGGAAAATTGGGAGCAACATGGGTCCATGGACTGATGTTGCTCTTCCCAAATTTGTGTTTCTCGAATAGATCTTTCTAGTGAGATATTGTGCACGTCAAACGAAGATCGTATGCCAAAGTTATGACCCCAGGAAGTTGATTTACCAATTTACCCAAACGGGGCCCACAATTTGGTGTTTCATCTTCTAGGGTTAGGTTTTTGGAAGTTTATGGTTTTCCATTGTTTCTCAACAATAAATAGGCCTTCGAGCCTCATTGTAACATAGTTCAGAGGCATGTAGCCGCCACATCTCTTCTTAGAGATAAGCTACCATTGTCCTAGCTAGTTATTTCCATATCTGTTTATGAGCATATTTCAGTGTTTACAGTAATGAAATGAAGTATTATTTCTATTTCATCTCTATATGTATGGTTATATCTGTAATTTGTAGCATTCTTGTTTAAATCTGGATCAAACATGACAAACATACCGCTTATTGTAGCTTTATAAAACAACTTATAATGGTATATTTACAATGAAAACCACATATACTTACACACATTTTCTTCAACCAACAAATAATCATATTGTCTATGAAACTTTATAACCACAAAGTGATACAATATTTACAATAATATACACATATACATATGCACATTTTCTCTAACAAGCAAATAAAAGGGTGTGATGCTTGCATAAATGACAACAAATTATAGAGTCTCACACCTCCACTCTCAAAAGTAGTACTAGGATTCACCTCCTTCCCAAGAAGTCCAGAATCCAATGTCAAAGACAAACCTGCATCGAATGTCCAATGCTATTATCTATGTGCTACTTATTCTCTCATTGAACAATTACCGAATCATTGTTCCAGGGCACAGTCCCAATGTGCATCTGATTCCATCTGGCAATGCTAATGACCAAAATAAATTCATTCCCCGACCTTCCCTTCTTTGATACACAGTCCCTCAGGAAATCTGTTCACCCCCTTCTGTGTAGTCACACACCTTGCAAGTTCTACTGGAATCCCCTTCTCCGCTACACAGTCCCTCAGGTGATCCATCCCTTGGAAAGGTTTCCTCACATTGGAAGGTCCAAAAACTAAGGCATATCCCTACCTCAAAACCATCATACCAGTCATAGAATGCTCATGGTAATAAATGGAAATTGTTGGGCATCGGTGTCCCACAATGGCCTTGCTCCTGAAATGCTTTACCAGCATACTATTGCATGTTCCAATTCCTTTCACTTTTGCTGCTAACATTATGGTAGTCAATTCCAACCACCCAAACTAAGCATTTTCATGCTTTATTGTACCAAACACATAATTTCCATTAGAGTCAAAATATATTGAAATATATTAAAATCATACCTCGTTGGTAGCTCGTTAATAAGGTACACTTGCAATTTTGTTTACTTCCTGCCACAACAATTCAAACTAGTTTTTTGATCAAATCATCATGTATAAACATATCACATCTAGTTAGCTCAAAACAAAACCATCGTAAATCATAATCATAGATAACATGCAACCCTCATAAATCAGAGTCATAGATAACATACATAATAAAACTAAAATAGAATATTGATACTTATCCTTCAATCAACCCTTTGCTTCTTCCTTTGTCCTTTTTCATGTCTGTACACACACTAGATCGATTACCATGCCTGACAGGTACCCAATGCCTTCTCTTCAGTAACATACACATACCCATAATGTACATCACACACATATACCCACATACGACGTACAACACCACACAATTCATGCACCTACACTTGACATACAACACAACACATAGACCTACGCCCATTGTAGAACACCATGCAATACATACACCTACACCTGGTGTACAACACCACGTAATACATACACTTATGCCTGTGTAAAACACAACACATACACCTACACTTATTGTTCAACAAAATACATATACGTACATAGAGTACAACATAATGAATACACATGTTATGATACAACAATTACACAATACCCATAACACAATACCACATTTATACAGCACAATTTGTACAACATGTACACAATACCACATGTACAACATGTACACAATTCCACCTGCACAACATGTACACAACACCACCTGCACAATGTGTACCCAACATCACATGTACAAACACCACCTACACAACGTGTACACAACACCACATGTACAACATGTACATAGCACCACATGTACACAACACCGAATGTACAACAAGTACACAACACCATATACACATAACATTATATGTACAACGTGTACACCACACCACATGTACACAACACCATCTATACACAACACCAAATATAAAACATGTACACATATACACAATAGTATTATTGCACATCCAGATACCACATTGTCTCTACCAGGCAACCTTGCTTCTAGTGTCTTTCCACTATCCATGCTTGTAGTCGTATGCCACAGATTGCACTGCTTTCATTCAACTGATGTATCCCTCAACATAGCTTGTCCATAACATAAACATAGGCATAGTATAAACACATAATATCTATTCATATCCACATGATACTAACCTCATAGATCTATTAGGTCTACTCTTCCCACTCGATTCCTCATAATGTCATGAACCTCTTCATGCCATTCACCTACATAAATAATCATTCTTCCACAAGAATGATCCGTGATGACCCTGTCAAACAATGAAATGCATACATACATGTATAAATATAATCATTTTCATAATACAATCATGATCTCTGACGACCCTATTAGACAATGCCATACATACATATATACATGTATAATCATTAGCATAATCATGATCACAACATAATTACAAGTGTTCATAAGGCCAAGGTTAAGATAAATCCCTTTATCCATGTGCAACATGAATAATATTGAGAACAATAGTTCCCAACATAGCCAAGGCATCTGAATCCTCAAATCCACTCAATTTACGTTTCTCAATTACCTTTCTCATGACTGTCCGACTACCATCCATTTACGCCAATGGACCCAGCCAGTCCAGCTGCATGTCATATTCTTACCTTCAACTTCCCCTTATATGCATTAGTCTTCATCCAAGTCCTAGATTACATGTTGGGTTTCATTCAACTCTTCCCAAGCTCCATTGAATTTCCTCTTTCCCCAACCAATTCCCAAGACCCTCAAAACATAAAAGGAAATAACAAGAAACAAACAAGAAGAAACCATGGAAACCAATAGAAATATGACACCACAATCAAAGTGGCATGGCCATGCACCAAACATAAACAAAATTGCAAGTTAAGCGCAAACAAATCACAAAAAACCAAAAGCACAAAACTAGTAACAAACACCATGAATCAACCCCATGGATTCGCTATGCTTCCAAGGGAAAGCTCAACCTAAGTATTCTTCAAGATTCCATGGTAGTGTCTTTTTCCATGTAATCCCCTGCATCATACTTCCATAAACACATAACTATCAGTGCATAAATAAATATAACAATATACCAATTACCTTACCTTGTTTCACCAAGCATGTTGGCTTGTAACTAAACACATACATATATCATCTCTCAAGGGACTCCAACTCTCTTGATGAATCCAATTTCTATACTCGTCAAATACATGTTCATGATTATAGCACATATCCACATAATGTCAAATAAATTCAAGGTTAAGAAGACTTATTGTATTCATGCAAAGCACTCATTCGTTTGGAATTGTGGTTTCCATACATAGTCAAAGGAATTCTCACCCAATTCCTTTCTTTTACCTCTTTAGCTTGTTGCAATTGATTCTTATTAGGTGCTATCACTTCACCTAGTTGTTAGTTATATAGACAAATCAATTGTTACCATGTCATGCTAATACCAAGCATGTTTCCCTGCAACTGTTCACACATGTTAGTCACATGTTCCAAAGATCAAGGCATCGTGTCTATTAATTTGAAATTAACCTTTACCAAGACTAACATTCATGTCAAAATCAACAATCAACTCACAATCATTAAACATAATAATACAACTAGCGCCTACTTACACTTGTGTATATCAGTTGTTTCAACACATATTGTGTTAGTAAAACCATCTTAAAACAAGATCATTCCTTCATGCAATCTTATAGACACATACTCATATCATGAAATTAATCAAACATTTAGAAAACCTATAAACGTACCCTATTATATAACCAAATAGATGACATAATCAAACTCATACCTCAATGTATCTCAAGGAAGGCTATCACATATGAACAAGTCAGTCCATATTAGTATGTCACAATATCACAAATATATCAACCCATACTTAAATATCATAACCATTACCATATGCACAAGCCAATCCAAATTAGCATGATACATAATAACATCAAGATCTTATCTATAATGACCATATTCATCATGCATACAACCGTAATTCATATAACAACAAGTTACTATCATTCATGACTATTTGACACATGTGCATATGACTGCGATGATTATCTAACATCTATCATGCATATAACCACAAAAATAGTAGAATTTCAGGCATGTATATAGCCATAATTCATATAAAAACCATTAACCATCATACCTTCATGCCGAACATACAAACCTATTGTGATGATATTCTCTTACCCTAAGGTCCAGTACTGCAATATCACGATGATGATCTACATCTCCTGCTCCATCTCAACCAACATATCAACATCATAGCATACCAACAACATCATGATGACACAAACTACATAATGACCACCACAATGCATGTCTATCCTACCATTCATGCATCACTATAACCAAAAAAATGTGCACATAACAACATGCATCTAGCCCATCCAGTACAAGTGTTTGAACCATGCTATGAAACCACCCTGTAACCCACCCCTCCCACATTTACCCAATTTCAACATCCTATTAGGGTAAACATGAGATGAATAGATAATATGACATGAACCAACCTCCTAGATCCAATTAAGGAAGTGGGGCTAACAACTGGAACTTACCAACCACAAAATGACAACATATAGGGCTTATAGGACACCCAAAAGCTAAACAACCACTCCAAGTGCCCAAACCCTGAGCTAGATTGTTGTTTTAGTGACTTGGGCCCACAATTTCATGCATGGCAAGGCCTCCATATGGTTATAGGCCTCAAACCACATGCATAATCCTATAAGGGTGCAATTATGGCCCAAAAATTCAAGTTCATAGGGTGCGGTCCCAGATTCTAAGCCATCATTTCATGCTAACCTCTAGACCATTTCCCAGAAATCAATGAGACTTTCCAAAATGATAAATAACATCAGGAAAAATCATTCATATGGTACTTTATAAAGGACTTAACTTAACCAGTCCTAACCATGATAATCATTTTGTCAAACATATAGTGAACATGTAATCTATAGGTCATGAATTCATATCTGAACATAGGAGTCTAAAAGTTTTTTGATATTCACCAAGAAGGTACGATTCCCTCTCATAATAGTTGCAATAACAATTTTTAGTCCATGCTTTCATCAATCATTCATACATTCATCAAAAAATGTCAAGATCCATAAGTAATATACATCACACAACCAACAATAACCAATATAGAAACCAACAAATAACCAACATATATACCATGGCAACTCAACCATAATATCAGCAACATAATCAATACACATTCTCATAAATCAAAATAGAAATTACCTCATATTAACATATGAAAATCCAACCAAGTTAAGGACTTCCACGTACCACCTAAGAATAGATTGGGCTGACCCAAATATTTCTTTCAACCAATCACCCTTGCACCATATTCCAAGCATAACTATGGGATATCAAGGAATAAACCAAACAAAACCAAGCTAGGGCTTCCACAGGACCAGCCACCTCAACCCTCAACCAATGATTCCACCTCACGGTCAGACATCACTAACACCAACCAGATCGGTCTCTACCCAAGCTGTCTAGGGATTCAAAGAATTTTTTCCAACCATGTTTCTAAGAACTAATAACTCAACTCATAACCTTCCAAAGCTCTAGAGAAATTTTCCAACTTGACTCCAAGGACTAGTAACTCAACCCACCAAGGGCTCTAGAGTGTTTGTGCCAACCTAGGCTCCAGGACTAGTAACTCAACCCAAGTTGTTCCAGGGATTCCAGAGTGTTTATTCCAACCAAATTGCTCCAGGAACTAGTAACTCAACCTGTAGCCATAACGAAATTGAGCAACAATCAGAAAACAAAAAGTGAAAAAATCCACAACACCATGGTTATCCAAGAAATGGAAAGGCAAATCTAAAGCCATTGTCAATCTAGGAAAATCTTGATGACAATGACAACACATAACCAAGAAACCACATGCATATACCATGCATGCCAAAACTAGCAAGGAAATCATACATGCAACTTGATACCTGCAAAGCAATCCAGTTGTAGTCGCTAATCCACATGTTCCCTTATGCTTTCTTTCTTTCGTTTTCCTTCTTTCTCCAAATCCAAGTGAATACTAGAGTGCTCCCAAGCATGCTCCAAGAATGCTCTAAGTGTGAGAGAATGAGAAAATATAATAGATCTCCAAAACTAAACTAACAAAAATTTCTGTGAACTGATCCTTAGAAGCCTTTTTATCATTGAGGCCTCTATTTTCTTCATTTTCCTTCATTTTTCCTTCAATTTCCTTCTCATGCAAATATGCGACTCGTCACCTTCCTTTCCTCCTATTTTCCCTTATTTCATAAATAAAATGTCAATTAATGGCTCTTTTCCTTTTCAAATGCCTTTTCCAATTTCCTTAGCCATAAATAAACAAAACGTGACATCCACTAGAATGTTTTTCCCACCATTCAGCTTGGAAAATGCGTCGCATGACCTTGGTCTTATATTTTTTGCATGGAAAATAAACCAAGGGTTGTCACAATAATCATCATCTATATCATCATCCGGAACATGCTCTTCTACATTTAGTTCAACTTCTTCAAGTTCTTCATCCGACACATCATCAATATCATCTAGTTCATCCAAATTAATATTTTCTCGATTAACATATACTTTAAATTATTTGATGTCTTCCTCTGACACATGAACCCCTTGCTCCCCTACATCATCTTGTTTTTCATTTTCATCTTCTTCTGCTACATCATACTTTACCGACCTTCCTCTTGCATCATATCTAACAACATATGACCAACCCACTTTACCTAGAACCTCTACGTAAAATACATGTTCGCATTAGCTTGGAAGAACATAGGGCTGGGATATTGGCTCAACATTCCTTGTATTAACCATGATAAATCCGTTAGCATGCTCAATGACAGTTTATCAGGGTTGATGAGTCCCATAAATAGGTACATTTTGAAGATTAATATGTCATCCTCCAACCTTAAAACTACCCTTCTCTTGCATTGATTCACATTTTTCGTTATATTATGCTTAGTAAGAGGAGTAGACGATGTTTGTCATATTGTGTGGCTTAATGTAGTTTAATTGTAGGAAAACGATGCATTTTTAAGATTCTTATTATGTAGGGGCTCAATGGAGACAACTAGGAGAGAATCTAGGGGGTTTTTCTACCTCCTTAACTTCCTAAACTCAATTGGGGAACACCATATCCTCTCTCGCCAATTTGAGTTCAATGCCACTTTAGTGACTCCTAGTCCCAGTGAAGATCAGGGAGGGAAAGATCCACCATTTTTGAGATCAAGGAGGGAACCATTCCTATTTTCAAGGGATCTGCTTCAACTGCCGTTTTGTATAAATAAACTAGAGGAATATCTCATTAGGATTCAAAGTTTTTGTTCATCTAGGTGTAGCTATTGAGCTCCTATCACTGACATTATTATTTTCAACTCTTGTGTGATGTATTAGACCTGCACTTTTTTATAATGAGAATTTGGATTTTAAGTTGCATATGAGTTAGTTTCAGAGGGTTGAGACCCTTGGGTTTGGGCCCAACCTAGAGGCTTTGATCCCTCTTCTTGTACTTATCTTTCTTCTTGATTCCAAGAAGTTCATGGTTTCTTATATTTCAATAGAAGTTAACCTATAAAATCATATGGTTGCAGCCACTACATCACCTCTATTGTGGGGGAATGAGTGGAAGGATTCACAACCACAACCCAAAAAGATTGTGTTTATGATTTCTTGGAAATAGATTATTATTGGTGTTTTACATTTTATTTCTGTAGTTTAGAAGTTAGTTCAGTGAGTAGATCAGTGGTTTGCATGAATGAGATGTCATTTAAATTAAACTCATACTTTCCATCATAAGTTATTTCATTTTTCAAATGATAAATGGATGCATGCATGTGATTGATTGCAGGGTTGATTGACCTATAGGGAAGGGCACCTTCATCACTTCCATCTTGAGTTCTTTCACCTTCTCCTTCCACATCCAAGCTCTGTCCCAAAAACCCTGTTATATAAGCTATTCTATCTAGGTCACTAAGAGCACTCATCCTAGTGTAAGACAGGCCTCTGAGAGCTCTTGAGATTGGATAGGGGCTCAAACCAACCTTCTTTCATTTGCTTCAACTACTATTCACCTATCCATACCTTCAAGCCAACATTTTCACCTACAAAAACCTCTCGGATTGTTAGGTCCCTATAGTACTAGTGTATTCCCTCATTGTTATCGTTAATGTGTCCCTCTTATTGTTATTTTTGTGCCCATATAGTCCCCATATTATTATTATTATTATTATTATTATGTTGGCTTTGATTATATTGTGACACCTTAGACTCCTATATATAGAAAAGAGGTTGTGTCATTTGAATCATCAAAGAATTGTTCATTTTTGTAATGTAAAGGATGTTTCCTCCTCAAAGAGGCTAATTTTAAAGTTGTTGATCTATCTCTTCTTCTATTTTGTTAGTTGGTTGCATAACATTTGGTATCAGAGCTTTGGATTTTTGGGTTTCACTTCGTCAAACAAGTCATCTTGGAATTTTCGCTATAATTTTTTTATACGAGGCTTCAGAAGATGAAAATTTTACCACGTGGGGCCGAAATCTCAAAGAACTTAGTGTAAAAATTCAAGATCTTGGTTCACTATATTTTTGGAGATATATTATGAGGAAGTTAGGGTTTTTGCAAGCTCCAAAATCCTAGCTGAAATAGGTGACCTAGGGAAAATTGTCATAAATTTGATTTCAGGAATTGGATTTGAATTCTATAAAAAGTGGTTGAAATTGCATGGACTATATTTTGTTGTGTAGAAATTTCAGGGCCGATGGTCAAAGTAGTTACATGGGCACTCCATAAAATGTTTCTCTACTGAACTAGACCATAATCAGGTCATCGTGGGAGATTTGGAATAACTCTTTCTTGAAGAATCCAATATTGGTATGACTTGTGGGATTGGAAATAAGACTCATAGGGATACCACAGAACTAAATTTGATAACTTGGAGATATGGAATTACAGAGATACAACAGATTCAATATCGAGCTCCTACAAAGCGAAATAAATAAATAAATAAATAAATAAATAAATAATATATATATATATATATATATATATATATATATATATATATATATATATATATATATATATATATATATATATATATATATATATATAAATTAAATAAAAAATAAAAATAAATAAATAAATAAAAAATAAAATAAAATATAATAATAATAATAATAATAAAATAATAATAAAAAAAAAAAAAAAAAAAAATTGTGTAGTTTTTAAGCATTGCATACATTTTGTTTGAAAAATTAGTTTGAAGTCATTCAAAGGGCATAGTGAAACATAATTATCATTAGTTGATGCCCTGAAGAAAGAAAATGGAAATACCTAGTAAGAAAATAGAAAGCTCTATTATGAAACATGAATAAGAGGAAGAAATGCAACATGATATATCAAAATTATGAGACCAAGTGCAACAAATTTCACTCTCGCAAAAAGTAACAAAAGCTAAGATGGATGGTTTGAAGAATGGAATGGAATCTAATCTCAATGATATAGAAGAAAAATTGAAAGGAAACATGGAATATTTGAAGAAATACTTGACAAATTTGCTACAAGAAATGCTTCCTAATGGCGAAAAGGTAGTAGAGTAAACTCATGATGAGAACCAAAGAAATGTTAATCATGGTTTCATAGACTCTAAAATTGGATTGAAGACCCACCACATTCCAAAGATCGATATGAGGAAGTTTGATATCAAGGATCCTATAGCATGGATACTACATATGGAGCAATATTTTGATCTCCATAATGTGGAAAACACACAAAAGGTATGCATTGTAACTTTATATTTAGAACCCAATCAGTTTGTATGGTATCGATGGCTTTTCTATCATAAACAAATTGTCAATTGGTCAGTTTTTACGGAGGAAATGATAGCACATTATGAGGATACACGGAGCAACATATTCTTTAGCCAATTGATAAATCTCAAACAAAAGGGTTCAATGGTGGAGCATATTGAGGACTTCAAAAAATTGAATATAAGGGTAAATGATATTTCATAGAAGCATAGGATTGATGTTTTCATAGGGAATTTAAAGGATAACATCCAACATGAGGTTCACCTTTGAGAACCTGATTCATTGGATAAGGCATTCAGGTTGGAAAGAAAAATTGAAAGAAAAATTATGGCAACAAGGAAACCTACCACTCAAAACTATAAATATGGAAGAGTTGTTGCTCCTAGCCTTCCACAAACTACAAGGTTGACACCACAACAATTGGAAGAAAAAGGAGAAAAATGGCTTTGTTACAGTTGTGATATCAAATACCCTAAAGGTCATAAGTGTGCTAAGAAGAAATTATTTTACATGGATTGTGAAGAGGAGGAAGAAAAGGAATAAGAAACGTCAAAAGAAGAGGATATGCACCAGGAACCAACCCCAAATAAAGAAGAAATGAATCCGACCATATCTTGTAATGCATTGGCAGGAATTACAACTCTTCAAACTCTCAAGATAAAAGGACATATCAAGAAGAAAAGGGTAATAATGTTGATTGATTCAATTAGTACCCATAATTTTGTTCATTGTAAGATAGCCAAGGAACTAAATTTCTTGCTATATCTAGCACCAGAGTGTCAAGTGATAGTTGCAAATGGAGGAACCATAAATTTCTCTACAAGGTGCCATAATATCAAGTTATCCATGGGAGAATATGTATTCAATAGTCCAATGCTTTCCATTCCAATGGGTGGTGCTGATGTTGTACTAGGAGTCAAATGGTTACAATCCTTGGGTACGATAGATCTTAATTTTCAAGAAATTTCCTTGAAATTTTTTTGGGAAGGAAAGGAAGTTGAATTAAGGGGTATCGTAGGGAAAAAAGGAAAGATAATCAACTCTAATGACATGAAAAATATTCTAAATAAGGAACAATGGGGCGTAATTGCACAATTATGTTCACTAGAGGTTCAAGCAACGAAATCATCTATTCCTCCAGATCTCCAAAAAGCCTTGGAAAACAACTCTAGGGTATTTGAGACTCCCAAAGGCCTCCCACCTATTGTTTATCATGATCATGCTATTCATTTCATTCCAGGAAGTGTTCCTCCAAACATCAAGTCTTACAAATATCCCTATGCCCAAAAGAGTGAAATTGAACGTATGGTTGCATAAATGCTAGAGGTCGGTATAATTCAACCTAGTCAAAGTTCTTTCTCTACTCCAGTAGTATTGGTACACAATAAAGATGGATCATGGCACATGTTTCCAGATTATACAAAGCTCAACAAGCTCACTATTAAAGATCAATTTCCCATTCTTGTCATTGATGAATTTTTGGATGAATTACATGGAGCAATTTACTTCACCAAGTTGGATCTCTGTTCAGGATATCATCAAATAAGAATGAAGACTTAAGACATTCTGAAAATGACATTTAGAACTCATGAGGGTCATTATGAATTTTTGGTCATGCTTTTTGGCCTTACCAATGCACTTTCTACATTTCAAGGTTTGATGAATTCCATTTTCAAACCCTTCCTTAGAAATTTTGTGTTAGTATTTTTGGATGATATACTAATCTACAACAAGTCTTGGAGGGATTATGTTCAACAGGTTGACAGGGTGCTCAAAATATTGGAGGAGAAAAAATTATATACAAAAACCTCCAAATGTTTCTTTGGAGTACAGGAGGTGGAATATATGGGTCATATTGTATCTCATGGGGGTGTTAAGGTAGACCCTAACAAAATTAAAGCCATTAAAGAATGGAAAATCCCCACATCCATAAAGCATCTGCGAGGATTTATTAGGTTGACAGGGTATTATCACAAGTTTCTTAAGAATTGTTGGAGAATAGCATCACCTCTAACAACATTACTAAAGAAAGATGCATTTTCTTGGACTCCAGAAGAAACTAAGGCCTTGGAATCTTAAAGAGAAAATGTGCCAAGCACCAGTCCTAGCTATGCCAGACTTCACAAAAACCTTTATTGTGGAATGTGATGCCTCGGGAAATGGAATTGGTGATGTTTTAATGCAAGAGGAAAGACCCATTACTTTTGAAAGTTGTCCAATCAAAGGAAAGTATTTACACAAAGATGTTTATGAGAAGGAAATGTTGGCAATCCTACATGCACTTAAGAAATGGCAACCTTAACTAATGGGAAGACACTTCAAGGTAAAAATAGATCATGACAGTATTAAATACTTTTTAGAACAAAGATTATCCTCAGAAGAGAAGCAAAAATAAGTCATAAAGATGTTGGGTTATGACTTTGAAATCATCTACAAAAAAGGGGAGCAAAATGTTGTTGCAGATGCACTCTCAAGAAAGGACGAGGATGTGGAAGCATTGCTTTGTGTCATTTCTATTATGAATCTAGATTGGATAACCAAAGCAAGGTATGAATGGAAGAATGACGAAGAAGTGTGGGAACTCATTCCAAAATTGCATCAAGATCCTAGTACATATGATACATTTAGCTAGAAAAATGATTCATTATGGTACAAAGATTTCTTATACATTTGTAAGAATTCCCAACTCAAACAAAATATTCTTCTGGAATTGCACACCTCTCCCTTAGGAGGGAACTTAGGATTTTTAAAAACTTACCACAGGGTTAAGAATGAATTTTTTTGGGATGGTCTTAAATCTCATATTCAAAAGTTTGTGGCAGAATGTTTGGTTTGCCAACAAAATAAAGTTGAGACAATTAAGATCCCAGGTCTATTACAACCCTTATCCATTCCAGGTTAATGTTGGGAGGAGGTTTCAATGTATTTTATCACAGGTTTACCCACATCCGAAGGAAAGAGTGTCATCATGGTGGTATTTGATAGACTTACCAAGTATTCACACTATTGTGCATTATCTCATCCATTTAAAGCCAGTACATTTTCTACTACATTTATGGAAGCAATTCAAAAGCTACATGGAAACCCAAAGATTATTGTAAGGGACAGAGATCCCATTTTCATTGGAAATTTTTGGACGGAATTATTTTCTTGCATGGGTACTAAATTAGCTCATAGCTTATCTTATCATCCTCAATCTTATGGGAAAACTAAGATAGTGAAAAAATGTTTGGAAGGATATCTTCGTTGCTTTGTATCTGATAGACACACACAATGGGTCAAGTGGTTACCTCTAGTTGAATGGTGGTATAACACTTCCTTCCATACTGCAGTAAAAATGACCCCATTTATGGAACTTTATGGATATCATCCACCATCCATCACATCATCTTTAAGATCATTCGTCACATCATCCTATTGAGCATCAACAACAAGTTCTCCAACTCTTAAAGTATAATCTCACTTTGGCGTAAAATAGAATGAAACAACAAGCAGATCAGTGTCACAGCGAAAGAAGTTTTGATGTAGGCGACTAGGTATTTTGCAGCTACAACCATTCAAATAAATGTCCCTCAAGAAAGCTAAGAAGATAATAAATTATCACCAAAGTAATATGGTCATTATAAGGTGTTGCAATAGATTGGTACTATGGCATACAAATTGGAGCTTCATGCATCTTCCCATGTGCACCCAGTTTTCCATGTTTCATGCTTAAATAAGGTTATAGGTGACAAGCTCCCAGTTGAAACAATATTGACAAAACTTGACAAAGAAGGAAAAATCATATTGGATCCTGAAGCAGTCGCGGAAACAAGAACTTAACAGCTACGAAATTGATCAATTTCATAGTATCTCATCAAGTGGAAGAACTTACCTGTTGAATATTCCACATGGGAGGATGAGAATTTTATACATAAGCATATAGAACTACTCAAGCATTGAACACAACACTTTTTTGAAGGAAAGGGGCATGTTATATCCCTATAATACTAGTGTATTCCCTCATTGTTATTGTCAGTGTAGCCCCCTTATTGTTACTGTTGTGCCCATGTAGTCCCCATATTGTTATTATTGTGCCCCATAGAATCCCACTATTGTTATTGTTCTGCCCTTACATTATTATTGTTATGTTGGCTTTGATTATATTGTGACCACTTAGGCTCCTAGATATAGAAAGGAGGTTTTTTCATTTGAATCATCGAATAATTGTTCATTTGTGTAATGTAAAGGATGTTTACCCCTAAAAAAGGCTAATTTTGAAGTCGTTGATCTATCTCTTCTCCTATTTTGTGAGTTGGTTGCATAACACGGATGCCCCCCTATAGCATTATAGTCTTGGCTATAGAATTATAGGCCTCATGTAGAAATCACCTGTAGTATTATAGGCCTGCCTATAGAATTATAGGCCTCATATAGAAATCACCTGTAGCAGCCTTTTTCTTCATCAGATTCGACCCACACTACAACTTTGACCTAACAAAGATGCATAATAACCTCCAGCTATTATAATATGATCAAGAAAAAGATCCTATGCCACTCCAAACCTTCCTTGTCTTCATTGTAAAAATAGAGTAGAGTTAGTTTCTTTATCATGCAAATAGATTATTGATTTATGAGCAAGTATGAACTAGGTAGATGGTACCTATGATTCTGATTGGTAGTTTGATGAATTATGAAAGATATATTAGTTTCATTTCTGCAAGTAGGTTAGCCTTTGCCTTTTTATGAATTGAGTAATTAGGGTTTTAAAAGTTGAGTCAATGGCATTTCTATTTTCATATGTAGAAGCAATTTCCACTTTGTCCTTTCATCAAGCTTTCATTTTAATTTAGTAGAAGGAAGGGTCTTTGAGAAATTTTTGATCTAATGTCATAAATGAGGGTGGAATGAGTAGAATCCTATCTACTATGCATATAACGCCATAACCTCGAAGTTTGTATGAACCCCAGGTTGATAATTTGAGTTGAGGAGTGCTTGGGAGTTGCAACATTCTTGGTGCAATACCAGGGCTCACCAAGGGTCACGTGTAGTATACCTAGGGGGATAATATGGGGTATTGAGGGAGGTACCCAAGGGAATGATGTGGTGTAATAACATGTGAGGATGATAAATAAATGAGCCATAATTAATAAATAAAGTAGTTAACCCACATTACGCAAGGGACCACTATTAGTTAGGAAATAATGTGATAATCTCATGGTACTGTATGTATGGTATTGAAAGATCCATGGTAATTACCCATGGTATTGTATGTATGAAGCCTATATAGAGGCTAGAGACTCTCCATTGAGATATGTCAAGTATTTTTGTATTGACAAGCATATGGAGTGTCGAGTATTCTCCTTCCTTAAGGAGTGATTGTATGGTGTTACCCTCCCTCAAGGGTTTTATGAAGATCTTAATAAAATATATTTCTATTGTAGAAATCAATTGTGTTATGGTTCTTATTATCCTATTTCCTAGCATGAGACTATTTCTCTAAAAGGACTTTTTCTAGTTTGTCACTAGGAAGTTGCCTCACTAAATTGTCAAGTGAGTACCACCATTTAGAAGCCTTATATTTTATATAAATCCCTAGGAAGGTTGTCCAAAATTGTTGGAATTGAGACTTGTGATATTGTATAAATTCTTTAATAGTGGGGCCATCATCTTTTCCTGTAAAATTTCTTGAAAAATCCATATTTATAGAACCCTTAAAAAAGAGTGAGGGTTGTTGGGCATGGAATCCCTCCCAAGGGATGTTTTGGGACTTAAAGCCCAAGTTTTGACCAAGTCTTCTTGTAAAAGCTCTGCAAATTGTGGGCGTGGGGCACAAAATTATAATAAAGTTACAAGGTTGTCCAACCTAGTTTTTGTAATGTAATGTCGGCTGGATAGACCTACCCATGGTCCGCGGACCATGGGATTGTATAAATAGAGTGAGGCTCTAAGTGTATAAGATAAATAATAGAAGAGATAATATAAGAAGATGAGAAATCTAAGTGATTAAGTCGAAGTGTAAAGTGTTTCTGTGGGTCATGGAGTAGGAGAAGGCTTTGCAGCTCAGTGCGTAGAGGCCTAGTAGTCTGCAGCTGAGTGCGCAGGGCTTGTCAAGTCTGTAACCATTGGAGAATCAATAAAGAGAAGTTTTACTATATTTCTGTGTATCTTTTCCGGGTTTACTGCCTGATTGGATATAATTTGCAAGTATACTATTTATTTACTGCATGAACCTGTATGAATGTTTTGCATCACTAATTATAACTTAAGACATTCAAGTAGGCAAAGGTAATTAACTAGTATTGGAAGATAAGTAAGATCTCGGGTAATAGCGCAGAGCGCGACGCGAGAGCTCCATAGCCCCTAGTTAGGGTTGTGCAAAGGCAGTGTATCAGGCTGCGAGGAACAGGAAAGTGCGCGAAGAAACCTACGCGCAAGAACAAACAGTGGACCAATCGAACCTCTAAAACATCTCAAGGGTGTAGAAACCTGGTTCTAGCACCCTCCCATACTACTTCAGGGGAGACCTCAGTCCGCACTTCGTGGACCGTTGCCGAAAGGGCCAATAGTATAGGGATTTGTTTGGCTAATTAACTCCGAACCTGGGTTAGGCCCCAACAAGCCAACAAATGGTTTCATTTTCAGGACCGGGATCTGCATAGAGATGTCTAATGTCGTATCACGGGAATCTGACAAAGAAAGGAATTGAATATTGGTTGGACAAAAAGATTCATGAGTTCGCGGCGTAGGGAAACATGAATCTGCGACTATCAAAGGAAGAGTGGTTACACTGCTACTTATATACAGAGATACGAAATTTTCTTTGCATCCTTCCCCACTGAGTTGTTAGTGGATCGCAAAGCTAGCAGATAGCCAAGGAAGGTGTAAAATCGACAAACCTATTGTGTGGACTCCAAAATTGGTGCACATACTAGAAGCATCGGAAGATATTATCACGCACGTTGTCAATCACTGGCTCGATTGAATCATAGGAGGATCCATCACCGAATTCACGATAGATACTTCAGTCAGCTATAGCAAGGCATAATGATGCTTCCTCAAGGTACCGGAAGGTAAGTACGTGAAATATTTGAACACTTGGATTAAAATGCTACTCTGTGAAAAGATGGTTATGCGAATAAATTGATGTTTGGGGCTACACGGAGTGGGATAATCTATAGAAACGAAGGTAGCACAAAACTAGAAACTAACCCCTTGATTTCACCTCCACGAGGGGGCGAAGAAGATCTCGCGAAGGTCTCACCAAGAAGTGTGATCAATCTGATAAGGCAAAGAATTCCGCGCATACCATCCCCACCCATACCACCACCAATTTCACCATCTTCACCCCCATCTTCTCCCATACCACCTCCACCACCGCGAAGAAGTGTGGCAAGCGTGATAAAGCTACCAGTGTTCAAGGGAGTAGGGAATGAAGATCTAGACTAGTTTTGGTTTGTGATAAAAGTTGTCTGGGAAGCACAGGGTGTCACGGATGACAATATAAAGAAGCGTAAGATGATCTTTGAGAAAAAGTCTCTATGCATAGGGGTGCCTTTAGACCCTGCAAAAGGATCGCACTACACAGAACCAGTGCGTGACTACGATAGTAACAATGATCTGGACTACATCTACAAGATAACTACATGAGAGAAAGACTAGGTAAATCCAACCAAGGATGGTCGAATCTCATGGGAGTGTGAAATCTCCTGCACATCAGATTCTGAGGAAGAGATATAACGATGGAAGAACTAGTTACACGAGGTAACCACGCTCAACTATAACATGATGACAAGGTCATTGCACTGCATAGCAACAGAGGTAAGAGATCTACCTACGTATGATGGGTTAAGCGAGGTGGATGACTTCCTGAACAAATTTGAAAGAGAAGTACAGGAATAGTAGTGTTTCGATGCTCTAAAATGGGTACTGTGAGCTACGTCTGCAAGATGGTGGGGTACACACTAGAGAATTTTGAAGGACTGGCACGAATGAAGAAGGATGATGTGCATGTGGCTTGGGAAGACTCAGATGTAGTTAAAAGACAAGTACGATGGATGGGATGATCCTTGCGCACACCTCGCAAAATGGATAAGGGTCTATGGGGAAGAGCCACAACCTGAGTGGGTGCACCTGTTTTGTCATACCCTAGATATTATACCCATGAACTGGTATATAGAGACGGATCTCCGCCATGGAACGACCAAATGGGATTTCTTGCGCGAAGGATTCCTGCTAACCTTTACATTTGAGGATCTTTGGTGGGATACTATTGATGATGCACTACAAGCAGTGAAAGAAACTATCTTTAAAATACCCCAAGAACCAATGGAAGTACTTCAGCCGGATTGGGCACCCCAACTGAACTGTGCTCTGGAGTGTTACAACGTAAATTTTGAAGAAGACGATGAAGACCCGCAAAAAGTTAACATTCCAGAAACTTAGGGCTATCGCAAGGTTCAAGGGCCATTGATTGATGACCCTGACATAACTGTGCCGGTAAAGACAAAGTAGGTAAACATTGGTACAAAGGCCAAACCGAAGTATGCAACTCTCGATGACTACTGGGATGACGCGACGGTGGATAAGGTCGATGAGTTACTCCGCGAGTACCAGGACTTATTTTCAACTAAGATCACGGAACTAAAGGGGATCATTGGCAATTTAGGGATGATGAATATCACCCTAAAGCCCAACGCGAAGATGGTTAATTAGAGGCCTTACTGCTTGAATCCAAAGTACAAGGAAAAGGTCCACGTAGAACTAGAAAAAATGCTTGTAGCTGGAATCATTGAGGCAGTGGAAGAATCTGACTGGGTAAGCCGTATGGTAGTACAGGGAAAAAGCAAAAGGGTGAGATAAGAATATGCGTGGACCTCAGGAAATTGAATGATGCCTGTGTACATGACCCATTCCCGACTCCGTTCACAGATGAAGTATTAGAAAATGTCAGCGGGCAAGAAGCATATTCTTTTACTGATGGGTTCTCAGGATACCACCAGATCAAAATCGCATTGGAAGACAGGAGCAAGGCCACCTTCAAAACTGAGTGGGGATGATTAATACACCGTTATGCCGTTTGGATTGAAGAATGCGCTAGTCATATATTTGCGCATAGTTGTTGAAGCATTCAAAGAGTATATCCACAAATTCTTGGAGGTCTATCTGGACAATTGGATTGTATTTAGATTGGTTAAGCACCATGTAGCAAGCTCACGCTTGATGCTGGATACTTGCTGACGACACCAAATTGCGCTGAACCTCAAAAAGTGTACGTTCCTCATTCCTTTTGGGAACCTGTTAGGACATGTGGTCTGCAAACAGGGACTAATGGTAGAACCCATGAAGATTGTAGTCATTCCTAACTTGGAAGCACCGCGAAGTGTTAAATAGCTGTGCACTACCTTGGGCCATATGGGGTACTACAGGAAGTTCATCAAAATCTATGCTCAGATCACCACTCCAACGGAGAAACTGTTAAAAAAGGATATTACATTTTGCTCGAATGATGACTTCATGAAGAGCCTAGATGTACTAAAAGATAAATTGGCCTCTGCGCCTGTTATAGACATTTTTGTGCCTTACAGCATTGAGCATGAAATGTCCATAATCTAAGGGATCCAAAGTCCCTAAACATGTTGTTCCTACCCCTAGAGGAACAAGGCTAACAAACCACAGCAATTCACAAAAGTTCTCCACCTGAAACTGCTCAAAAACAAGTCAATTCGGGATCATGTCAACTGCTCCACTAACCATCTGTGCTGAATGTCAATGGCTCCACTGGCTACCTACGTTGAATGTCAACTCCAACACTGGTTACCTGCGCTGAGCGAGATTGGACAAGTGGCAGACTCATTCCTCAAGGTGTCACAACCCAGGAAGCTTCCAAAATGACACTTGCCTCAGGGAATTCGACTGGTGATGAGTAAGAGGTTCCAAATCTCCAAGTGGAAGCAAGAACCTCCAAGTGGACTCAAGAACTGACAGAGGGAGAGGACACTAGTCAGATCCCAAGCTGACTCATCCTCTCTCCAAACATCTATATGGATCTCTCCTCCATGAGATCTAGAGGCTGGAATTTTGTTATTGCAAAGAATTGCCGTTGGTTTGAGACTGGAATCATTGGGTGCTAATGCTTTGAAGGGGCTGAAGATAGGAATTCCAATCGCTGGGAAGGAGATGCTGGATTGGAGCCCTCTGGGTTGTATCTCTTCCTGAACCTTGTTATTCATCAATAAAGCTATCTTGGTTTTCTCCTATATACTGGTGTATTTGTATGATTGCATTAGTGTATTTGATTTACTTCTAATCCTGAATAATTTATGAATATGAATATTTTCCTTTGTGTTGTGTTCTTCTCTTGTCGCAAGTAGCTGTTCTCTTGTGATCTCGCAGGAATCAAGTAGCTGTTCTCTTGGGCGAGCAAGAAGGCAAGTAGTTGTGAACACCCAAAGAGAAGGGAGATTGGATCGAGGGACAAACGGAAGACACCGGTAAGTCTATTGATCTCTCTTATTTCATATTTCTTAAAGGAAGAAACCAGTATAGCTGTAATCGTTTGTTGCTAAGGCACTGTCACACCTTAGGTGGATAGGATCGTCCTTCATAGGCATTTTTCCGCACAACAAATTGGCGACTCTGCTGGGGAAGATTTGTTTAGTCATTTTATTTGTGTTTCCATCATTTGTTTACTTCATAGACTTGACAGCAACAATCGAACTGCATCTTTCCCGGATGCAAAGTAGAAAGTTGCTGCTTTGATCCAATTGCTGGACTTGTCTATGATCTTAACAATGGATTCACAAATGATTTGATGATCCTTGTGATACATCTTAGTAGCCTCTCAAAGCATCCCTTTGATTATACCTTACTTGTGTTTCTGATTTGGCCTGAAACCGTTGATTATTGAGCAATCTATGACCTAGAACCCAGTGAGAAACGAGAGTTTCTCCTTCAGCGCGACCACTGTGAAGGCATTCTGCATTTCAACGCAGGTCCCGTGAAGGCTACCTACGCTGAATGTCAAAACCACAGTGTTGAGGTTGCGCTGAACCAGTTTGCCCTTGTGCAGCTGGGGTTCTCTACTCTCTGTTGCCCTGTTTTGATCTCTGATTTTTGCAGCCTGTAACCAGCATAGGTACCAGTCTGATAACTCATTTTCTCTGCTTAAATTCTTCCTCCTTTTTTACAAAAATATTGTGAGTGTTTTTATGTGTTTGTGGCGTCATTTACAGTTTTCCTTTGCATGAGTGAAATAATCATCCTGTAGCCCTTGATTCAGATCTGATTGACTGTGATCTTAGGAGAGAGTTCATTGGCTGTTTACAGTTGATTATACATTTGCTTTTGCTTATTGGTTTGAGTTTGTCTCTTTTAAGTGTCGAAACAAGTGTTCATTTCGAAAATCGTTAAGTGTTGTAATCTCTTCTACCCTTGTTGATTTCGAAAAAGTAAACTTGTTTGTACTTGTCATTTAAAAGAAAATTCAAAGTTGTACAAAAAGCTCTCTTTGTAGGCATCAATACTAAGAAAGCGGAAAACAAACACCTGCATTGTGCATTTGCATTTTGATAAGTTTGCATGCTTGATTTAGGAAAAAGTGCATTAGAGTGTGCTGATTGCTCTTTGAGAAAAGATGGTGTCTTTCTTTTCCCTTAGTAGCTAGGATTTTCAAAGTTGAAAAGATAATAAAGCTTGCTTATCATCTTAGACTGCATTTAGGAATTGTACCATACATCTCGTGGTGATCCAGAAAGGCAAACTTCTAAAAAGATCAACTTAAAATAAACTGAATGAACTTAACAACGCTTTGCAACATAACGCACAACATAGAGGTCTAGGCTAGAGACGTGTTCCAGCGTCGTTAAGCCTGGTGAATGTCGATATCGTGGAAGGTGGGTGATTCCTCCTGAGGGACGATAGCGCCAGTACGGATTGTGCTCCCACGTACCGTCGCGTATATATTGGGAGACCCCTATAGGCATATATCCTTTATCCTTAGGAAACCGTGTCGGCCGCCCTACTGATCGCAATGCACTGAACACAGCATTCAGGAAGATCGACCGCCCGTACCTTAAAAAGTATTCTGCGGTTTTGCGAAAAGTTTGGCACACCCTCTGCCTAGAACTCCAGAGCAGTTCCTTTTGGCCTTTTTAGACTCTATAACAGAAAAAGTCCATTCGAGCATTTGTCACTTCGGGCTCGTTAAAACATCGAAGGAGACTAGAGTCATCTTTTGCTTTTTCTCGACTCTTTAAAATTGAAAAAGCAGGTTGTGTCTAAGCGTCGTTAAAATTTATTTTAAACGGAATAATTATCACCATTCCCTCGTTGATCTTTGAAGTTAGTCTCTTTTCATCGTAAGTTCTTGTAGAATCGCTAGGAAATCTTTTGGATAGACTAGATATGTCTGAACGACCATCGACATCCAGGACTGTGTCGTCTGACACAGCAGCGGCAGAGCCTCCTGCTGCTAGCCCAATGATGTTCAATGGTATACCATCTGTCCCGGCAAGTTATCAACAACAAGCCGGAGTCCCATCAGGGACTGCTTCGACGACATGGTTAGTTCCTATTTCTTCATCCGGATTATCATCTGGTATTTCTTATGTTGAAACTCAACAAATTGATCCAATGTGTCTTCAAAGGCCAATCTACCCTTTAAATACTGGATTGCCACCATATGGAGGGCAGTATGCCTTTTCATTGTTCCCCCCCGGAGAACAACCATATGGGAGTTTACAACAAAGTTCAGGTCAAACTGGAATTACATCCAGCGGATGGGTACCGATACTGCCTCAGCAGCCAAGGGTTGCATATTCAATGCAACCAGTCCACCCTGTGTCGAATGTTGCCACTATACCTGGTATGGTGATTGCGTCGCAAGTACAAGCGCTACCTGTTGTATGTCAACCCCAAGTTTCTCAGGTTGCCATACAACAGCCTCTTGTCTCGACAACTCAATCACAACCTCCGGTTAGTGCCTCCTTATCTGGAGCGACTCAGGCTCAAACAAGTACTATGACTCCTCATCTTGGTCAATCATCCAGTATTAGAAAACAGCAACTGGTCCAACAACCAGAGCTGGTTCGAACTCATCAACCCCCATTCCAGCAATCATATCAAGGACCTGAGCAACAAGTCTTTGTAAGTAATGGGCAATCGTATTTCCAAAGCGGTAATCAACAACCATATTATAATGGTTATGCCCATCAACCTTGTCAAAGTTGCCACCATCAAATGCATTATGCTGGTATGCAAAGACCCACTGCTCAGGCGATTCCATCTTATCCTGGATATGCTTCGCCTAACCTGAATCAACAGTTGCCCTTTGTAGCAACTCTAGAATTACCAGATCTAAACCGGCTGACGAATGATCCAATTGCTTATGCCCCTTGGTGGCCAGCGATTCCGCATAAACTTCCGTCAGATATTCCTAAATTTAATGGAAATCCGGGTGAAGATCCGTCGAATCATGTGATGACATTTCATCTGTGGTGTTCATCAAACACCCTGAATGATGATTCGATAAGACTTCGCCTTTTTCAGAGGACGTTAACGGGTCCAGTGGCAAAATGGTATATTGAATTGCCTAGAGCTTCGTTCGACAATTTCAATACCTTAGCCATGATTTTTTTAACCCATTTTCAATTACCGATAAGGTATGAAACGGGAACAAAACTCCTAACCAACTTCAAACAGACAACGGCCACTCACATATCTGATCATATACATGAGTGGCGACGTCGTCGTAGGATGGTAAAAACGTACGTTCCTGATCAGCTATTAGCTGAATGGTTTATCAAGTCATTACTTCCTGCCATCACGGAAGATGTGGCAAAGGGGGGAGTCGTAACGGAAGAGCAAGTCATCGCTCGTGCGCAATATCTGGACTTGGTTTACACTCAGTCCGGCACGCTCTATGACAAAATACCAGATGCCCCTAGACCAGAATTTTCAATTCCTCCTCCTCCTAAATCAAACAATGTCTCTCATGCCGGCGATGGCGTGATTGGCGCAACGGACATGAAATCGACAAAGGCTATATCTAAAAAGGCCCGTAAGATTTCCGGTCAAAATGCAAATGAGGAACTTCTTGCCTCGGAAGTAAGTATCGTGTCGGACGACAAAGGCAAACAACTGAAGCAACCAGGGGGCAAGAAGAAAAAGAAAGGGAGAAAAAGGAAACCCCCTACGGGGTGTCATATATGCGATGAGGATCATTGGACAGCAGATTGTCCATACAAAGCTGAGCTTAAAAGATTCTTTAAGAGTTCGAAAACCTCAGCTGGGTTGACTGATCCGTTTCCAAGCCCAAGAACTGAACTGGTTGCTAATCAAAATGCTTCCCGATCCCAAGTGCTTATGTTGTCTGTATCAAAGCAGCAAAACGATGCTTTGACGAGGAATAAAGATTACAGGAATCCAAAGTTGTCGAACAACAAGGCTAATGAACAACCTAGTAGTTCGACAACAACTTTGACCGAAGTTGTGCCACCCATCGTTCCTGAGCCAATGATAAAGTCGCAAAAGGGAGCAGTACACAAATCAACATTTAATCCTTGTGCGAAAATAGCGCAGATAGAGGACCTGGCCCAATCGCCGTCCGCTATGTCGACACTTGAAGTACCGCAAAATTGCTTCTCCCAAGAGCAAGTTTTATTATCAGCAATAGGTGGGATTGACCCAATGGATTCCAATCTTGTGGCCTTTGATCATAAAGGATATGACCCTCAGTTACCAGCTCAACTAGCTTTCCTTATTCAAGTGAAAGCCCTCAACAAAACTGTTCATCGAATAATTATTGATGAGGGGGTATCTACATGCATTATGTCGATGAGTTGCTGGAAAACTTTAGGATCTCCAACCTTGTCGCGATCTGCGACAACATTAAAAGCATTCGATGGAAGGACATATACCCCGTATGGTATCCTAAGTAACTTGAAAGTTGAACTAGGAGGGAAAACAGTAGAAATAGATGTTGAAGTCATCGATGGGAATCTTGATTACAACATCCTACTAGGAAGACCGTGGATCTATGCCATGGCCGCAGTCGTGTCGACCTACTTCAGGAAGATTGCATTTCCCTTCCAAGGAGGAATTACAATCGTCGACCAACAAACTTTTCTCCCCAACAGTTCACAAGTTACGGGAAGCATTCCAATGATCCATGGAAGAAATCATTCGCTCCAAAATATCGGAGTAGGTCTCCTAAAAGACCCTGCTTTAATGGGTACTTTTGCCCTACCGCCTCCAAGTAATCTGGCGAAAGTGGCCACAGTGGAATATGAAGCCTTCTACATCTAATGGATTTGGACTCCAAGGACGGTTCTTATCTCGTGTCAACCTCGTTAAAAAATGAAACAAGGAGTCATGAGGATAGTTCTTTTACTATGTCAACCTCATTAAAAAATGAAACAAATCCCCTTTTCAAGTCTCAAAGGTAAACCTTCATTCCAACCACCGAGTTGAATGCAATGAAGCTTGGGGGGCATGCACCTCGATTTGCGTTATTATGCTGGGGGCATGCAAACTTATCATCGAGCAGTTTTAGCACACAGTTCATGCTCGTTAAAAAATAAATGCAAGATCCGAGCAGTTTTAATGCGGACTTCATGCTCGTTAAAAAATAAACATAAGAAATGAGCAAGTGTTTCCTCCAGTGTTTAAGCTCATTTTAAAATAAAAAATGAACCTATCCCGGTAAATAACCACTGTGAATGTAATATTATCAGCCATTAAAGCCTTGGTCGTGTTTGCACCGTCACCTCCACTTTTCATTTGGTCGATAGTTTACCTCCATATGATTGTTTACCCATTTTGAGGAACAACTGCGAAGAGTGATTTCACCTAGCCATCCTTGTGACACTGCCGTGATTAGAAAAATTCCAACCTATACCTGGAATCAGCCGCTATCCCTGTTTATCACTCGTTCCTCAAAAGACGAGTCTTCTTTAAGCTCTTTTCAACTGACTTGTAAAATATGAAAAGGTTGCCGAGTTTTGGCCTTCCAGCTCGTTAAAGCGACCGGAAGAGCTATCCCTCCTCTAGATTTTAACCTTTTTGGACCTCAGGGATTATTGCACAAAAAGATCGAGCGCTTGTTTTGTTCGGCTCGTTAAAACTATCGAAAACTCATCCCTTCTGTATCGTTTTATACTTTTTTGGACTTAAGGGATTAGATGATGAAAAAGGAATTTTGGAGTTAACTTTATGTACCTTTTCAGACTCTCTAAAAATGAAAAGGACCGAGTTATCCTTGTCGTTAGACTCGTTAAAATCATTAAATAGCGACAAACTTGTCTTTAGACGAGAACGAGTTTCACTATCGCTAGGCTCGTTAAAATATAGCGATGGGCTTGCCCGAAGGGCAGGTTATAGAACAAGCATATGTTATCCTCCTCAAGCTTGAAAAAAATAAAGAGGTACTGGTCAGCAATGACTGGGGAAAAATTGGGAGAAACTAAAGAAAACTTTGATGGTAGCAAGTCGCTCTTGAACATGACACTTTTCCTCCGTACCACAATCGGGTTGGGTTGTTTCATTCACCGGTCACATCACCATGGTATCGCCATACCATCCATATTTGGGGTAATGCTACCGATCCATCGCATCAGTGTCGCCATATGTTCAAGAGAAGTCGTTCAGAAAGAGTCAACCGTGTCCCATCCACTGCCATACATTATCCTTCATCCATTCATGACCGCCACCCTGAATCATATGTCATAGATCGTTTTCACCTCCATTAAAATCATTAGCTCTGTTCCGTGTCACCGCTGTGGGATTCATTAAGGCCCTCCTGTGACGGATCTCTTCTTGTCGACATCAGCTCATTATCCAAGAAGTTGATCTAGGAACAACCCCTTCAGTACTTTGAAGCTTGCATGCCACAATGGAAAGTTTCTCACTTCCGGTGACAGGTATACATCAATGACCTTCGACCAGGAGATTTTGCGTGGTGTTCGACGCCAAGTCCTTTATTCACACCACGTAAATTGTACTGCAGTACCTTGAGGGTCATTATCATTATCGGTGATTCCTCTCGCGCTTGTTAACGGTTTACATCATTGACCGGTAATCAAGCGATGTCTTTCCATGTTCGACTTCAGAACAATTCTCACATGGATCGACTTGTACTTAGAGTGAAGATAGAACGAGTTTGAAGACCCCAGATCTAGTTTCATCCATCCGGGCTGCGATATATATTCAGGAAAGATAAAGACATTGACATGTACATCATTGCAGTAGATAATCATCCTACTCAAAGGATGATAATTTCATCAAAATTATTAGTCTATCATCAGACGATTGTCTGTTCTATGAACAGAAAAATGTATTTATAAAGCTGAGCATGGGAATGCCCGCCTCAGCTAGATCATGAAAGCAGTATGAAAAATAATGTATTGTATTGTATTGTATTACAGGTCTCCTCCCAGCATTGGATGAACTTCGGATCCCCCTGATAAAGCATTTCGCCCGATAAACAGCCTCATACTTTAGGGGGCAACTGTTATAGACATTTTTGTGCCTTACAGCATTGAGCATGAAATGTCCATAATCTAAGGGATCCAAAGTCCCTAAACATGTTGTTCCTACCCCTAGAGGAACAAGGCTAACAAACCACAACAATTCACAAAAGTTCTCCACCTAAAACTGCTCAAAAACAAGTCAATTCAGGATCATGTCAACTGCTCCACTGACCATCTGCGCTGAATGTCAATGGCTCCACTGGCTACCTGCGTTGAATTTCAACTCAAACACTGGCTACCTGCGCTGAGCGAGATTGGACAAGTGGCAGACTCATTCCTCAAGGTGTCAGAACCCAGGAAGCTTCCAAAATGAAACTTGCCTCAGGGAATTCGACTGGTGATGAGTAAGAGGTTCCAAATCTCCAAGTGGAAGCAAGAACCTCCAAGTGGACTCAAGAACTGACAGAGGGAGAGGACACTAGTCAGATCCCAAGCTGACTCATCCTCTCTCCAAACATCTATATATGGATCTCTCCTCCATGAGATCTAGAGGCTGGAATTTTGTTATTGCAAAGAATTGTTGTTGGTTTGAGACTGGAATCATTGGGTGCTTAATGCTTTGAAGGGGCTGAAGATAGGAATTCCAATCGCTGGGAAGGAGATCCTGGATTGGAGCCCTCTGGGTTGTATCTCTTCCTGAACCTTGTTCTTCATCAATAAAGCTATCTTGGTTTTCTCCTATATACTGGTGTATTTGTATGATTGCATTAGTGTATTTGATTTACTTCTAATCCTGAATCATTTATGAATATGAATATTTGCCTTTGTGTTGTGTTCTTCTCTTGTCGCAAGTAGCTGTTCTCTTGTGATCTCGCAGGAATCAAGTAGTTGTTCTCTTGGGCGAGCAAGAAGGCAAGTAGCTGTGAACACCCAAAGAGAAGGGAGATTGGATCGAGGGACAAACGGAAGACACCGGTAAGTCTATTGATCTCTCTTCTTTCATATTTCTTAAAGGAAGAAACCAGTATAGCTGTACTCGTTTGTTGCTAAGGCACTGTCACACCTTAGGTGGATAGGATCGTCCTGCATAGGCATTTTTCCCCACAACAGCGCCAATCCTGGTCTTCCCAAAATGGGATGTGGAGTTTCATGTCCATGTTGACGCGTCATGTATAGCGCTGGGAGCAGTACTCACACAGGAGAGTGGAGAGGGCTTGGATCACCCTATCATGTTTGAAGTCGTATATTGTCTAAAGCAGAAAAGAACTATTCCACAACTTAACCCGAGGGGTTGGCTATGGTGTACGCACTCAAGAAATACCAGCACTATTTTCTAGGACATTTCAAGATGTATACAGACCATTCTGCATTAAAATACTTGGTCAATACGGTTGTGTTGGGGGGGCACATATGTCGGTGTCTCTTATTGTTCCAAGAATATGATTTTTAGGTTGTTGTAAATCCTGGACACTTGAATGCAGGACCGGATCACTTGTCGCGAAGTGAGACGAACGAGGAACCTACTAATTTGGAGGAAGGATTACTTGATGCACAACTCTTTGCCATGCGCATTGCGAACGGACACTTTGAAGATATAATCCACTTTCTAACAACAGGAATTGCGCCGAAGGAATACTTCGTCTAATAGAAGAAGGAAATGGTGATATGCATGACTAATTTTTCTATCATCGCGGGGCACCTATACAAAATGGGCAATGATGAGGTACTGCAAAGGTACGTACCTGAATTTGAAAGAATTCAGATCCTCACTGAAGCACATGGGGGCGTTGCAGGAGGACACTATGCAGGACGAGCAACCACACAAAATATTCTCTGCACTAGGTTGTGGTGGCCAACCCTTCATCAAGATTCAAAAGCACACTATAAGGCCTGTGATATATGTCAAAGGACAGGTAAACCATCACGGAGGGATGAGATGCCTTTGAATCCACAAATGACGCTGCAGCCCTTCGAAAAATGGGCAATCAACTTTGTAGGACCTATCAAACCTCAGGAAAAAACATGCGCGAGATACATTATCACCATGACAGAGTACCTGACTCGTTGGGAAAAAGTGCAGCCAGTCAAAGACTACACGGCCACCACTGCTGCAAATTTTTTGTTTGAGCACATGTTGACTCGATTTGGATGCCCAAAAATCTTGATGAGAAATCATGGTACACATTTCCTGAACGAAACCATCAACGTGCTAATAGAAGAGTTTCAAGTGTATGATCAAAAAAGCACACTGTATCACCCACAAGCCAATGGGATAGTAGAATCATTCAACAAAATACTGGAGACTGCGCTAATCAAATTCTGCAACATGCAACGAAGTGATTGGGACCTGTGCGTATCTGCAGTACTATGGGCTTATAGGACAACATGCAAGAAACTGATGGGACAGACCCCTTTCCGGTTGGTTTATGGTGTGGAAGTTGTCATGCCAATGGAGTATATTGTACCTAGTCTACACATAGTAGCGATCACAGGTATGACAGACCATGAAGCCCTAGAAGAAAGGCTCGCGCAGTTGGAAGAACTTGAGGAGGAACAGTTCCAGGCTGGCTTTCATCAACAGGTGCAAAAGTAGTGTGAGAAGGTTTGGCACGATCGCCATATTAAGTTGCGCACCTTGAAGGTAAATGATTTAGTGTTGCTGTATGACAGTAAGTTTGATAAATTCCCAGGAAAGTTTATAATGCATTGGCTAGGACCATACGTTGTTAAGGAGGTCACAGACGGAGGTGTGATACAACTAGTCAAACTCAATGGACAACCTTTCCTAGGCAAAGTGAATGGCAGCTGATTGAAGCACTACACGGGTGGGCCTGCTATCTGACTAACCGGCAGAAGCATAGTCTTCGAGCTCCAAGGATTTGGAAGAAGGCACGGGAATATAAACACATGCAAGGGATATAGGCACAGATGCACAAAAGCACTTCTGACACCGCAGTCTCGGAATAACGCATGCAACAGATCCAGCCGGCAGCAGCTCAGTGCGTTGCTAACCTTGCCGCAACTCGAGCACAGTTGGAGGGACTCCGCGCAAATATCTCCGTGCTGACAGAGTGACTCGAGGGCGAGTCACGATGTTTGTGTTGGGGGCCTGTTGGGCATGGAATCCCACCCAAGGCATGTTTTGGGGCTTAAATCCCAAGTTTTGACTGAGTCTTCTTGTAAAAGCTCCACGAATTATGGGCGCGGGGCGTGAAATTATAATAGAGTCACATGGTTGTCCATCCTAGTTTTTGTAATGTAATGTTGGCTGGATAGACCTACCCATGGTCTACGGACCATGGGATTGTATAAATAGAGCGAGGCTCTAAGTGTATAATATAACTAATAGAAGAGAAAATAGAAGAAGATGAGAAGTCTAAGTGATTAAGTCGAAGTGTAAAGTGTGTCTATGGGTCATAGAGTAGGAGAAGGCTCTACAACTGAGTGCGCAGAAGCCTAGTAGTCTGCAGCTGAGTGCGCGGACCCCTGCAGTCGAGTGCACAGGGCAGGTTGAGTCTATAACCATTTAGAATCAATAAAGAGAATTTTTACTATAATTCTGTGTATCTTTTATGAGTTTAATGCATGATTGGATATAATTTGCAAGTATACTATTTATCTACTGCATGAACCTGTATGAATGTTTTGTAGCACTAATTATAACTTAAGACATTCAAGTAGGCTAAGGTAATTAACTAGTACTAGAAGATAAGTAAGATCTCGGGTAATAGTGCAGAGTGCGATGCGAGAGCTCCACAGCCCCTGGTTATGGTTGCGCAAAGGTAGTGTATCAAGACGTGAGGAACAGGAAAGTGCATAAAGCAACCTGCGTGTAGGAACAAACAATGGACCATTCGAACCTCTCAGACATCTCAAGGGTGTAGAAACTTGGTTCTAACACCCTCCCATACTACTTCGGGTGAGATCTCATTCCGCACTCCACGCACTGTTTCCGAAAGGGCAAGTAGTACAGGGATTTGTTTAGCTAATTAACTCTGAACTTGGGTCAGGCCCCAACAAGCCAACAAGGGTTTTGAAGAAAGTCACTTACTTTGGCCAAAAAATTAAAATGGCCACATCTCGGCCAATATGGATTAGAATCCTTATTATAGTCTATTTTCAAAAATGGAATGACCATTATGTATATTTCCATGGGATTTATATCACAATCTGGGCATTTCGAATACTCAGATAACCACTACAACTATCCGACTGTCACAATAATGTCTTAAAAAAGGTTGATTTTAAATCAACGATATCTCTCTCATCTGGACTCCAATTCTACCATTTTATTTTTTGAATTTGGGTGATTTTCCAAGTGCGGCTCAGATATGCAATTAGTTTTTGAAAATTCTACACAAAATATTTCAAAAAATTATTGGAGATTCGTCATCCATGAATTTGCATCAGAAAATTTTCTGTAAAACAACTTATTTTAAATCAGTGATATCTCGAACTCCGATTTGATAGATTTTTTTTAATTGGGTATTTTTTCACAAGGAATTAATATATGCAATTTATTTTTGAAAAATTTGCACCAAAAATTTCAAATATGATCTACAAACTCGTCTCCCACTATTTTCCCCAAAACATTCTTGCAAAAAAAGAAAAACATTTCTCCCCACTTTCCCCAAGAAAGAGCTTTGATACCACTTGTAATAGATCTAACTTGAAAAAATATAACAATGAAAAATATTCCCATAAACATAATAGAAGTGATTTCTATATTATAAATATATTTTATTAAGATCTTTAGAAAACCCTTGAGGTAAGGTAACACCATACAATCACTCCGTAAAGAAGGAGAATACTCCACAAGCCATATGTTTGTCAATACAACAATACTTGACATATCTCAATGGAGAGTCTCTAGCCTCCATATAGGCTTCATACATAGAATACCATGCATAATTACAATGGGTCTCTCAATACCTTACATACAATACCATGAGTTTATCGCATTATTTCCTAACTACTAGTGGTCCCTTGCATAATGCGGGTTAACCACTTTATTTATTAATTATGTACCCCTTACATATTATTACATCACATTATTCCCTTGGGTACCTCCCTTTATACCCCATATTATCCCCCCTATGTATGCTACATTGCGTTCATGGATTCATATCCTGAACCATTTGACATCGAACATAACTAATTTGAAGGATTTAAAGCCAAACTCAAGTATATTATCCAGATACTCATAGTATCGATTGTCAAAGACTTATGGATGTTTGTCACCTCTAGAGTAAACATCGATAACTTGAAATAATGTAGTTATCTCACTATCACAATTTTTCATCTTCTCATCCAACCTTTTGATGAGAAATTTAGGCCATTGCACCACATTTTCTTGCGGTGTTTCAACTGCATTATGCCAAACACATAAAAAATGCATTGTCTATTCATAAACATATTTATACTTGGAAATTTTGCAAATTAAGAAAAAAATGCCATAGGCATCAATACAATTGTAAAAAAAAATTAGTATGGGTGAATATGCTTGCCTGATAATATTTTAAACCATATGCTAAATCAATTTCCCTCTATGTAAGATTGGTTTCTCCACTATGTTTAGCTTCTTTGACCAATATAGACACACAATACCATGATGGCCTACCATTATTATCTTGTTTTCATCATTCAATCCATACCTTCATCCAATCAAGATTTTTTGCAATGTATAAATGTATTTCATCCCACTCTCAACTAACTATATTAAAAAAAATAATTCACACATATATAGAATTAGTTACCATGTTTTACCTTTATAATAATGGATTATGCAGGAAGATTAAAACTCAAATAAGTATGATATACATAAAAAAAAAAATTTCAAATGTACTATAAATCTCCACTATCTCCTTACATCTCACTTTCCTCATTCTACCTTTCCTCAATAGGTGCTCCCCTTCAAATTTTTTCATGGAATTGACATCACAAATGTTATCCAATACATTAATACTTATTCCTATTGCAGGACTATATTGACTAAAATAAACCATGGTTTGGTATACCATATATCCCTTTACCATAGAACCCTTAGGACATGCTCTTTTTCTGACCAAAGCCTTTAGTGATTTCAAGTGCATCCAAACCATCCACATTGATCTTGTATGTACAGGTCCACAGTTTTCAATCTCCTCGACTTGGTGTATGAGGTAGTGTTCTTGTGCATTGAAAAATGTCGGAGGTGGATACTTTTTCATTTCACACATTAGACGAGGAATTTGTTACCCCCAATACTTTATATATTCTTTATCGATTTCTTTAGATGAAAACCATATGCAAATGAAGCAAGCACATCATAGGTTTCAACAAAAAGGTATATAGTAAATGACAAGTAAAACACATGCAGTCAAATATAAGTTGTACAACAAATTATTTAACAAATTACACTTTTCATATAAATATCCACTTATCTAATGTATTTTCCAAGATTATATATAACTTGTTTGACGTTTTTGTGAAAATTGTTTGGGAGAGATAGAGGTAGAACATATTGTAACAAAAAGAATGATCGATCATTATTTATTCACAAATAAGTAGAAAAAAAACATTAACAATCTGATTCACCAATGTACAAATATATACACCAAAATAATTACCTTAATGAATATATGCCAATCATGAGTTTTTACCCCACCTAATTCACCTTTCTTTGTTAGGATATTCTTTATGTTTGAAGAAAATCCAGTTGGAAATTTAAATTTCTAAATAACCCCTTTAACATCCTTGCTCCACTGCTTTTGTTGGCATTGTAGTATTGGCATTTATGTCAACATGATCGTGATGCTTCTAGTTGAGTTGAAATTGGGTTGTTTGTGTTGGCATTGATTTCAACAGTATGATGTCACTCATGTTGGTTTGTGTTGGCATGTGTTGGGATTGATGTTGATCAGATGATGGATTGATGGAGCTTGATGGTAGCATGATGGTCTTGGAGGAGTTGGCATGTGAATTGATAGAAATGTTGATTCTATAATATAGTTATATGGTACTGCTTCAGGCAAAGGATGTTGCTACCTGTTCATCATACAGATCTACATGTGATGGTGATGGTTCATGGCATATTAGTTGAGTTGTCAACTAGGTCTTCATGTCTATGCCTATGAGGATGACTTGGTGTAGTGATGTGATGGCTTGATGATGGTTCTACAAAGGTGTTTGCAGATCTGTCAGAGGTGTTGCAGCTTGTTGTGATGTTTATTGGAGAGTGGAGGACTTGTTGGCACACTTGCCAACCTTGTTTGTTGGCCCTTGTAGGTCAACTTGGAAGTGACACTTGGGAGGCATATTTGATCTACTTGTAGATGTATCAGAGGCCATGTTATAGGTTTGGAGGCTATTACAGCTGTTGGACAAGAGGATCTAACTTATGGAAGAGGTTTTGAGTTGAAGGCATGGTGTTTTCCCTCATCTTTAGCCGCAGTCACATGGAGCCAAATTTGTGGGAGTGGATGGAAGGCTCCAGTTGCTGGCAGAGCAGCATATGGGAGTAGTTATAGTTCTCATTCACATGGAGCCAGTTTTATGCATGTGACTAAGGGATTTCACGACATTTTATTTGCATTCCTCACATTGTTTGGAAGAAAAATAACTTGGTAATTCCTAGAGGCTTCCATAATTCTTTGAAAAGGTCCTCTCATGATGTGAATGCATTTAGTGCACTAGTAGTGACCTTATTGGATTAATTTGGTCCAATTTTTCCACCCTTGATCCTAGCCACAAGCTCAAATCCACCCTACAGGTTTTATATACTTGATCTTGGAGCTATGTGATGTTTTATTGAGTTAGATGTTGAGTGTATGTGTGGAGATAAAGATGAATAGAGAGATTATGCTTCAAAAATTGAGTAGAGCATAGATCCCTTGGTATATGAGTGTCAATGACTGAATAATGAGCATATTTGAATCATGTTGCAGTATAGATCAGATTTGAAGTTGCTGGAGTAGAGATTGGTTGGAGAGTTTTGTATGTTGCTGGAGTATATGTTGGTGATCCTCTCACATTTATTTTTCCAGGAGCTACTATTACATTTGGTGCATAGCCTTGGTGTTGTATGTTGTTAATTTAGTATGCAACAAATATATTCTAATGTGAGGGTTTGACTTATATTAATATCAATTTTATTGTGGCCACATTTTGCTATTAGAGAGCACATGTTTTGTGCATTTGTTTTATTCTGATTTGATGACGAGATCTTGTTGCTGAGAGCATGTATCCAAAGATGATTTTTTGTTGAGAATAGTGTCTTGGATCTAGTTTGAAAATAAATGAAAGGAGGTCCGCATTGTGGTGAGGAGAAATGACTTCATGGAGGTGGAGCAGTGATATCGAAGCTTCAGTGAAAGGAACAATTTTCTCATCCAATGGTAGTTGGATAGTCTAATTGAAGTTGGGCAAGGATCGTTGATCGTGGTGGCCTTAAGGGGATTGTAGTTTGTAGAACGTAGAGAACAAAGTATTCCGAGTTGATCAGTAGTATCGAGTCTCCTAGATAAAGGGTTTTGGACTTTTGTATATGAGGTTGAGTCTCCATGTTGATGGGAGTCAAAAAGCTATGTAAAATACCAATTTCTTAACTACCAGAAATTTGAATTAGAGCAGTAGCAACAAGGGTGCTTTTTCTTCTGGAAATGTTTCCACCATAAATATTGTGTCTCATGTGTGATTGATGTGATGTGCATGCTTATTTATTTTTGTTGCTTATGGTTTTCAGTTATGTTTATGTCATGCATATGCTATGATGTTTATTAGTTGTTGGTTAACATATGTGTGATTCAGTAACTAAAGTTTAAATTGGTAAAAATCATATATATATGTTGTAGTGTTTTCTTCTCAAAGATGTATGAAAAGAAGCCACTTAAGATTGTGGATGACAAACAATATCAACAACATAAATGGCTGTAAACATTGTAGATTTGTAGCAACTGATAGAAACAAAACCTTCCAAAGTCTGGATCTATGCCACAATCATATTTAAACAACAAAAAGAAAGAGTAATATCTCCAATCATCCAATGGAAACCAGATATACAAATAATAATTTTACTATAACACCTGTGAAGGGAACAAATAGATGTTACCAGTCTCCCTCTATGGGATGGATTCTTGGCTATCCTTAAATGTCTTCAGCTAGTGTGGAGTCTCTCTCCTCTATAATGTATAAACCCAACAAAAATATGGTGTACGACAATGCAAATAATCAGACTTACAACAGTGAGTGCAACGATGAAAATAATCAAAAGTGAATAATGAATGGAAAACCCTTCTATTTATAACAAAATATTGAGTTATCCTTGAATAATGAGCAATAATAAAATATTAGTGATCCCATTCTTGGAATAACCACCTGGAATATTTTATTATATTTGTTTAGGAGGGAAAGAGTATTTAAAATTTTATTTAGAAATAATAAATAAATAAATGATTTATTTATCATCTCAAGGAATTAATCAAGGAATAATAAACAAATGAGGATTTATTTAATTATTCCTAAGGGATTTAGTCAAATATGACAAAGAATAATAATTATTTAGTGATTAATTAATTATTCTTGGAGAAAAATAAGATAATTAATTATTTATCTGTTTATTTTTCATGAATGGGTCAAATATGACAAGGAAGAATAATAAAATAATGGTGTAAATTAATTATTCCTAGAGGAAAATCAAATAAATAGTGATTTATTTAATTATTATTCATGGGTCTAACTATAAATTACTTAACAAAGGTGGTTTATTAAGTAATTTCTCACAGTGAAAGCAATTTTACTATGGTAAAATTGGCTTTACATGGTGTACTTCGATGCATCTAGTAAATTAGGATGATCATTTTTTTGGTGATATATATATATATATATATCACACTATTGATTCACCCCCCTTCTCAGTAGTGTTCGTAGGTTTCCAACCATTTGTATTAGGGTGGGGATCTTGGTTGCAACTTGATTGTTGGAGAGAAAATAAAAGAACCAGTAGTAGAAAAGAAAGTAGAACTAACAATTAATCAAGCAACACAACCAACAACAGAGAAGAAAATATCAAGGAGCATCTACAATCAGAAGACCTTTTTCTCCTAGAGATGATCATGAAATATTTGTAAATTTTCAAAGGAATCAAAGTCCTTTTGTTCCTTTTGTGTATAATGTAGAATGTTACAACTGTCACAATTTTGGGCATATTGTAGCAAATTGCTAGAGCAGAACGTATATTCCATATCAACAAATATTCCAACAATATCAATAGTCAAGGAGATTGGACTTCAAGTATAATTGTGATTTTATGGTTATTGTTACTCATGTAACATGTTTGGCCATAAGGCAATAGATTGCAGGTCTAACCATTGGAGGAGACAGATTTCATGTAAGGTTTAGATCTAGCATGAGTAGTAGGAGAATAGATCCTCTTAGCCATGTGGAGTGCTATATATTCCATAGCTTTGGCCATATGGCAATAGATTGTTTGTTTCCCCGTTACTCAAGGAGAAACCATCACAAGAAGAAAAAACTAAGAGGATGTAGTACAAAGCATGTGAAGCAAGAAAGGAAGAAAGAGAAGGAAGAGAAGAACTAGTCGATCAAAGAGGAGAAGAAGTAGCCGAAGACAGTGTGGAGGAAGAAGGAGCTTCATCTCTTCCACAAGTGAATATCATTCCTCCTGCAGTCCATGATTATTCATGCATATCTATATAGGACTACATAATTCACAAGAGGTGCACAACCTCAGGGGCAGGATATGATGATTGTTGCAACAACATATGATGAGTTATTTTCAGCCTTGTGCACTTTCAGGTCCATACGATCAGCCTGTTTATTGGAGGTATATTAAGCTCAAGGGGAGCTATGCATGGTATGATGTTTGCCTAGATTATTTGGAATTTTCTTCATTGATTTTCACTCATTCATTCATGGTATATTTATATGTGTTTTCATGAGTGAAAACCCATGTATATGTTTTTGGTTTCCTCTAACAGTTGGTTGAAAAGAAGTGCAGCCATGCATAGATTGTGATCATCATTTCAGGATGCATTGAGATGACTTATGACATGGACCAACCATGTATAGGATGTTATATGATGATTACTACAATCATGTATTTGTTATTGTTTCATCATTATGTATTGGTTGAGATTCTATTCAATAGTTCTTGAATCGTGATAATGATAGGATTGTTTTCAAGGACTATTATGGAGTCATATTGCAACCACATGTATGGGCTAATGATGATGTAACATTCATGTTATATTATGCATTTGAGTCATTATCCCACATGTGTTTCATTAATATATCCATGTAAAATGATCATGGAGCCATGTATTTATATTGTATGTATCATTAGGTCACTTAGCCATGAGTCATGGGGTCATGTTATGGTAATATGAGTTATGTATGAGGTCTTATGTCACTGCTACAAACATGTATTTATCATGTAAATGTCACTTGAGTCATGGTCATGTGGATTTTCAGTCCATATGGTGCTTTTAATTGTCTAAGGAAGCATTGTTTGCAATGAAAGTGGTCATTTCAACCCAACAATTGGTATCTCTACAACTTGGAGATGAAATGTGTTTAGGGGGAGCATTATTTTATCGTATTACTTCAGCCATACATTATTTCCATTATGATCTGCTTGGAAGTGTTCAAGATGCACCTCATTCTATGCCTCATATTGTGATAGTTGGGGCTTATTGGCCTCATGTGATGAGATATCATGATAGTTGTTGCTATATAGTCATGGGGGATATTGGGTGTGGTTGCCTCATAAGATGTTTCCATGTGGAGGATTTTTGGATGACACATATGCATGTTGATGCTATACTTGTTGCTTCTCATAGTTGTTATTATGATGATGTGGCATATGTTGATTATGGTTGCCTTATGTTGGCATGATGTTGCTTGTTTCTAGTAGTTGTTGGTTGGTATACTGCTATGGATTGGTTCTATATGTTACTTAATTCTTATATGAAGGTGTTGAAGCCCCGAAAATCGGGTCGACAACAAGGGGCATACCCACCCGGTCCGGACCTTGGTTGGCAGCTCCTTATCCGTTTGGTATAGCGGGTCCGACTGGGGATAATGGGACCAGTTTCCCAATCTAAGGGGTGTGTGTGTGTGTGTAGAGCTAGATGATGCTAATCTAAGAGTACTTAAAGCTAATTTAAGTCAAAATTCTAAACTAACTCTATGCTATTGTAATCTAATGAGAAACAACACATCTAATCTACGCTAACCCGGGGTAAATTTCTTCTATTATGCGATCTAAAGAGATTTCAAATAATAACTGGTAATAAAGATCATTCAGCTATCATAAGAATAGAAATCAATTAAGATAAACCACTTTACATAAAAAGTTAGGTAAAACAGCTGTGAACAGCATATCGCATAATAAGTTATTCATATATCAGACATAAATAAATGGCTCCACCGTACAAAAGTGCCAAATGGTAACTCATACATTCATGCAGTAACATATAAACAACTCAAAAACTGTATATCACTTTAAGAATATAAGCAGAAATGGCCAAGAGATAAAAGTACCATTTATGACTAATCCTACCCATAAGCTTCAAGCAAAAACGATTTATCTCTACTTGTTCTAACATCTACTAAGAGTACAGAAGTGCAACATCAGTAGCAAACATTAAAATGCAAACATTAATAAATCTCGATCCATCCATTCATCAAAACCTCCTCTGAGGGTGCAGAAGTGCATGTTCCGAGGACAAGTTTTTGACAAATTTCTAGACCCTTCTCCAAATGCAATGAGAAGGGTTAAAATACTACTTCCTAATTCTAATAATAGTATTTTTACAAAATTTAGGATGCGGTTTTCAAATGACCATCCTTTTTCTAATCTAATTAAAAGAAAAAACAACATTCTAAAATAAGGCTACTTCTGAATTTGGTCCTTAAAGTTGCAAGTGTTCATCATGGGCTTGAGGAGAGTCGGCTGACTGACTTCTGCGCTGAGCTGGGCTGCGAAAACAGCATCTATGAGAGTTGGCACTACTTTTTCGGTCACGTTTGTGATGCATTTCACCGTCATCAATTGACTGTGTGGTTTGACCAAGTTGTAGGAATTTACAGGGTAAGTTCCTCAGACAGAACACCAAAAGGACATCGCTCACAACCAGATCGCAGATCAATACACCAGTATTTTGACGTGGTTAAATCCTCAAAGAGGGAAACAGTCCACGGCCTGAGCCAATGCGGCCACTTCAGGCAATTTATTAATAAAAGAATGAAAATTTACATATGTTTCTCTCATGCACGGATTACCCTACAAATGACCCTCCATGCGCTTTAAATAGAACTCATGGACCAATCGGGTGTCAAGCCATGGATCAAGTGTCGGTAATACCGACGAGAGAATGAACCGTCGGATCACTACATATCGTGACTGTCGGATTGTAAGTTACAAAATGTACAACGGTAAAGAAACACACTTTACCTAACTCTATACCTAACTCTATACTAGACCAAGTTGAACTTAACTATTTCCTATGTGTCGGAATATCCTAACATCCCCCCTTAAGAACAACTTGGGATAGGATTGAATGATTTACAAATATGAAACAATAGGAGAAGGAAGGAGGCACTAGAGCCTATCCCCCCTTAGTGACAACTTCCTAAACTCCAACCGTAAATCAAAGTTTAGTGTACTTCGCCTTTGTGAAGATGTCTGCAACTTGATCATCTGTTGAACAATATTGCACTTCAAGAACATGGTCGTGAATGAGCTTTCTGATGAAGGGCATGTGCAGTTAAATGTGTTTGCTGGGCTGATGTTGGACTGGATCTTTGCATAGCTGAATGGCACTTTGATTATCACACCAAAGTGTAGTCGGATGCTGCTACTCAAAGCCAAACTCTGACAGGATCTGACGAAGCCACAAGGCTTCCTTACTAGCTTCTACGGCACCACGATACTCTGCTTCTGCTGATGAAAGAGAAATGGTAGCTTGTTTCTTACAAGCCCATGTAATAGATCCTGAACCAAGAGTGAACACATAACCGGCAGTAGACTTCCGATCATCAGGGTCACCAGCCCAATCGAAATCAGTGAAACCAACCAATAGAGGAGCTGCTTCAGCACTGTAATGAATCCCAAACTGAACTGTACCTCGAACATAACGAAGTATTCTTTTAGCTGCTTTCCAATGGCTTTCACGGGGGTTTTGCATGAACCGAGCAATAAGGCCAACAACAAAGGAAAGGTCAGGACGAGTATGGGTTAGATACAAAAGTTTTCCTACAAGTTGACGGTATAAGGTAGCATCAACTTCAGGAGAATTACAAGTGACTGAAAGTTTGACTCCAGACTGAAAGGGAGAAGGGGCTGGCTTACAGTCTTCCATGTGAAAATGATGTAGAATATCACAAGCATACTTGGACTGGGAAAGGGAAATACCCTCCTTGGATTGCAAGACTTGAAGACCGAGAAAATAGTGTAAGTGTCCTAAGTCTGTCATTTCAAATTTCCTTTTAAGGCTAGACTTCACATGGTTTATAAGGTTGGGATCACTACCAGTAAGGATAAGATCATCAACATAAAGAACAAGGATGATAAGAGAGTTGCCCACTTTCTTGGTGTAGACAGTATTGTCAGAATGACACCTAGAAAAGCCAGATTCTAAAAGAAAGCTATCCATTTTGGCATACCAAGCCCGAGGAGCTTGCTTGAGACCATAAAGGGATTTCTTAAGTCGACATACAAGGCTGGAGTCCGTTTGTATGAAGCCAATGGGTTGTTCCATGTAGATTTCTTCATGCAAGTCCCCATGCAAGAAGGCGGATTTAACATCCATCTAGTGGACTTCCCATTTGAAAGAGGCAGCAAGGGAAAGAACAAGGCGGATAGAGTTCATTTTGGCAACAGGGGAGAAGGTTTCGGTGTAGTCAATGCCTCCAACCTGTGAAAAACCTTTAGCAACAAGACGAGCTTTATGTTTATCAACTTTCCCATCTGGTCCATACTTGGTTCTGTAAACCCATTTGCATCTAACAAGTTTTCGTCCCTTTGGTAGAGGAACAAGATCCCATGTATCATTTGCCAATAATGAATGATATTCTTCATTCATAGTTGCTTCCCAATCTGGATGGCCTGAAGCTTCTGCAAAGGTGTCAGGATCATAATTTACTAGAGCTTGAGCCAGTAAAGAAGAGGCTCTCTCGAACTGAGAACGTGTACGTCGCTGATCTGTAGGATCACCGGCAAGATCACCTGCTGCATCTCGAGTAGCACGAACCCATTTTGAAAGCTCAGGAGCTGAAGGAGGATCCTGAGATGGTGGGGGAGGATTGTCATCCTCACTTTCATCATCTGAAGAAGAAATGTTTTCAAAAGTAGAAGAGATAGGGAGAGGTGGCACAACCGCCGAACTAGGCTCGCAGGCCGATATATTTTCATCAAATTTTACATCTCTTCTAATGATAACATTTTTGGACTTAAATGGAATAAGTCTATAGCCTTTGACATCTTCAGAATATCCAACAAAAGTACATTTTTCACTCTTAGGTTCTAAAGCTTTATGCTTTTCATCTGGAATATGGGCCCACGCTTCACTTCCAAAAACACGAAAGTGACTTACATCTGGTTTGATTGAGCTCCATGCTTCTTCTGGAGTGATATTCTTTAAAGCCTTAGTAGGAGTGCGATTTATTATGTAATTTGCACAGTTAATTGCTTCTGCCCAAAAACTAAGACCAAGTCCTTTATATTGTAGCATACAATTAGCCATTTCCTTTAAGGTGCGATTCTTTCTTTCAGCTACACCATTTTGTTGTGGAGTATATGGAACAGTATGTTGCATTTGAATTCCATTCTCAGTGCAATAGTTGATGAATGTGTTTTTAACATATTCTTCGCCATTATCAGATCTTAACTTAAGAATTTGATGTCCAGATTGTTTTTCAACAAAGGCCTTGAAGGTCAAAAAAGTGTTAAATACTTCACTCTTGAGTTTTAAGAAGTATACCCAAGTGCGTCTGGAGAAATCATCAATGAAAGTTAAGAAATACTTGCAGCCAGAGAATGACACAACTGGAAGTGGACCACATAAATCACTATGCACAAGCTGTAAAGGGGCTGAGGCATGCCAAGAGGCACGTTTTTCAAAACTGTCCCGATGATGTTTTCCGAGTACACATCCGGAACAAACACCATCTCTGCAAGATACCATAGGAAGACCTGTCACCATATTTTCTTTACATAGATGCTGAAGGGAGCGATAGTTTAAGTGACCAAATCGCTCATGCCAAAGTTTGCTCACTTCATCGTTATGAGCAACAAATACTGAGGGAAGATTTGATGACCCAAAGTTGTGAAACTTATACAACCTTGTAGAATCATCAGCAATGCCAGTAGCCAGAATCTGTTTAGGATCTCTTAAGTCCTTGATTACAACATCATGAGGTGAAAATTCAACGATTTTACCTTCACCTGAATGAGTTATCTGATATACAGATAGAAGGTTGCAGGATAAGGTTGGAACACATAATACATCATTAAACTGACCATTGTCTAGATGAACAGTTCCAGTCCCTACAACATTAAGAGATCTATCATCACCAACATATATATTTTTGGTGTTACAATCATTTAAAGAAGAAAACATGGCTTTGTTTTTGGCCATGTGATAAGAAGCTCCAGAATCAATGAGCCACTCATGAGAATGAGAAGAAGAAGATACATTTAATGCATAGCCAGACCGAGATGCTTGACAACCACATGCAGAAAGTGCCATTCCTGAAGATGAAGTTGAAGTTGAAGATTGCCCCAAATGGATGTTATGCTTCTTCATTGCTGCTTCCAAGGCTTCCATCTTCTTAAAGCATTTTGATTCTAAGTGGCCATCTCGATTACAAAAATTGCAATGTCTATTAGTCTTCTTCCCTTTGTTTTTATTTGTCTTATCATTTTGTTGAAATGATTTTTCATTTTGGGGCTGAAATTGCTTAGGACCCTTGTTTGGTTTAGGACCATTCTTTTTAGGATATGACTTCTTAGGATTCTTTGAATTTGGTTGCTGCTCGGCAGCTAACGCTTTCTTGGAAGAGTTTCCAAGATTAAGAAGAGGAATTTACCCTGTAAATTCCTACATGGTATCAGAGCACCAAAAGGACACCGCTCACAACCAGATCACAGATCAATACACCAGTATTTTGACGTGGTTAAAACCCTCAAAGAGGGAAACAGTCCACGGCCTGAGCCAACGCTGCCACTTCAGGCAATTTATTAATAAAAGAATGAAAATTTACATATGTTTCTCTCATGCACGGATTACCCTACAAATGACCCTCCATGCGCTTTAAATAGAACTCATGGACCAATCGGGTGTCAAGCCACGGATCAAGTGTCGGTAATACCGAGGAGAGAATGAACCGTCGGATCACTACATATCGTGACCGTCGGATTGTAAGTTACAAAATGTACAACGGTAAAGAAACACACTTTACCTAACTCTATACTAGACCAAGTTGAACTTAACTATTTCCTATGTGTCGGAATATACTAACACAAGTATGTCCAGTAACATTCCCAATTCAACCTGTTTAATGCTTGGATCGCTTTTCCCTTTGCCTGCACTTTTTGCTTCCATTCTGCTTCCAGTTGTAACTTATTTGGTAGGTACCCCGGGGTGGTCTCTGCGATTAAATTGGCCATGTGTAAATTCTCATTTACACAGTCGATAAGAATTCTTGCCTGTGTAGCCGCTGTCTCCGCTGCTCTCTCCGCCTACCTGATTTGATCGTCCAATTTATTAAATAGCAATTCTTTATGATTTTCGTTTATCCTTGGTGCACCTGCTCTTTTCCCTTCATCTTCATCCTGCCAAGTTAAGTATTCCATCACCCGTATGTCACTCTGATCATAGTCACTCCGCAAGTCTACCACTTGATTGGTGATTTTATCGCTCAACTCGCAATAGTGACTCCACTGTGATATTTTACGTCCCAACTCTTCCTGTTGCTGCAGTAGTTGCTCATTTAAGCCAATAGATTCTGAAATAAATTCTGCTAGCTTAGGCTAATCTTTATGCATTTCCTCTAAAGTCTGCAATTGTTTTCCTTTCTCGTCTAGACTTCTTTGATAGCCTATCTGCATCTGCTGAAAGTCTTCCTGCATCTTCTCGAGCTGTTTGGAAGCTTCAATATTAGCATTGGCTTGTTGCAACTGTTGTTGTAGTAGCTGTATTTGATCTTCTTGTTCTTTCAATAGTTGCTGAACTTCCGATGCCTTGTCAATAGTTGCAGAATCATATGCTCCTGCGATCTGAGACAGCTTAGTGAGATTTTCAGTCGGGTTATTGTTGGGGTCTTTCCATAAGACGTCCAAATGTTCAGCATCTTGTGGCAGTGTATTTTCTAGTTTTCTTTTCTTCCTCTGTCTCCTTACAATTGCTTTGTGTTGGGGACTATAAAATACATCCAGTGGGGGAATTTCTTCTACATTAAGTAGAAGCTGAGAAGGTGGAGCGATAGGAATGTGCTCCGTTTCTGTGACACTGCTGACTATGGTCGAAACCACTTCTTGCACTATCTGTGTATTGTTCACAGGTGTTTTTGGGGCTTGCCCTTCAAGATTGATCAGTTCATTGAAGGTTTCCCATTCTTTGTCCAGTTCTGTTGTGACGAGTGGTGCTTCGATGACAGGAGGGGAAACATCTCTTGGCGGGGAGGCGATAACTTGCTGTTGCGACATTGCACTTGACTGAGCTGTATCTTTAGTTGTTTCTTCGTTTTTTTGCTTGGTCGCATCCAGACTCTTTAGGATGTTCAGGTACTCCTTGCGCAGCATTGGATTTAGATTTGGAAGTGCTAGAGTTTCCACCGAGGCTAATGCTTGGAGTTGGTTCTCTGGCAGGCAGTCGCAGCTTCTCTAGAGGAACACTGGCCAGCCCTCTTTCCCTGTATAACATGAATCTTTGGAGGTCATCTAGAGACAACCTTGACCGAGCTTCCCACAAAATTTCTTGGAATGAGCTTCTATTCTGAAACAAATCATCAAACAAATCTTTCTTTCCAACGAATACTTTTATTTTGACGTTCGTTGTGAAATCTTGGGCAACATCATTTGGGTCAAATGGCTTTGCTGGGAATTTAAATAATTGTAGACATGTCACATTCTCCACTTCGGTGAAAGCGTGTCCTACATCGAACAATGAGAAGGCCCCACAAGCTACAGGAAATTGAGGCCATATGGCCTTCTTTTTGTCCTTTAGGTCTTTGGTCAGGCCGCCTTCTGAACAGGTTTGATAAGCAATTTCCCGAGCCAAAAGTTTATCAGGGATATATAGAGGTAGGACATGTGGAGGTACAGTGCTTCCAAACACTCTAATATAGGTAAACCATTCTTCCTCGAACCATCTTGCGATGGGGATGATGTCTATTTGTGCCTCGGGTGAGCACCTCGGGGGGTCTTCATCATACATTATTCTATACAAGGGTAAAATAAGCCCGTGGCAAATCTTGTAGAAGTGAGGGGCGAACTGAGAATCCCGTAACACCTTATGATAAACATGGATAGGTAATGGGTCCTTGGTAGTCCATTTCCAACCCATAATGGGAAATTTAGACACATAACAAATAGAATCCATAACATATGCAGACAGATAAAAAGGAGGATAGATCCTTTGAGACAAGGATCTTTTAGACCGGTAATTGATAACAACCGTGTATAGATTATCAGAAAGGATCTTGGCCCAATCCATAATATCGGTGTTTGTGGCAGCATCAATTAATGGTAGCCATTCAGACGAAAACTTATTGATATCCGGCATCCCAAATAACATACAAAGCATGGCCGCAGCAAAACAATACGGAGAGGTGAGGGAACCAGTGTTGTACATACCGTTTTTGTCCTTTTTGAGCGGCTCCTCTTTTCCGGACCAATCTTTGGTGGTCTCTGATAGGTCTGGGTTCTCTGCCGCAAATTTCTTAACGAATTGTGCATTGTAAGTCGCCTGCGGTTCAGGAAGATGATACATAAGCTTCAAATCTTGCGCAACGAATGATCCGATGAGCCCGTGTCCTTGAACCTTGAATTGTCTGTTGTTCATCTCTGCGTTGTCAAGTATCCACTTGATCATATCCGTATATGGTAGAATTTTGGGTCTTGCTGCTATCCTGTGAAGAAATGAACATGCTAGCTCTTCTAAGGATGCCTCGGAAGAGCGTTGTGAGCCCGTGACAGCAACAACCTTCATTATTCTAGGATTTTCCTCTTCAAACAGCCTGTACATGCTTTCCCATGTCGATATCCTTGCGTCTCTGTTACAGGCTGTGTCTGTATACAAAGGCGCCATATCCTTCGTCTTTTCCTTCGCTTCAGAGCTTTGAGCTTTATTTTTCTTTCCCATTTCTTCCTGCGTTTGGGTTTGAATCGTCTTAGATCTTCGTTCCTGCAAATTACGAGTGAAATGGAAATGACTGATCCAGAAAGGTGATGGGAGAGTTTTAAATGCAACAGATGTATCAAATATGCCACCTTACGTGAAGTAATTCTCTACAAAGGCACGCTTCTTTACTTCATTTAATAACTGACAACTAATTCATTTACTATCATTAAAAGCGCATGATTTCGAGTCAGATTATGGTAAGTGGCTTTTCTTTGAATGGCGTGCCCGAAGGATTCGTAATGAAGTGATTTATGATTTGCTTACATAACCTTGCATATCGCACCATCGCAGATCGCGAGAACGCAATATCGCAGCGATCGCAACATCGCAGATCGCAGAAGTTTGATGTTTGCCAAATCTTGCCGGCTCATTTCTGCGATATGCGATCTTGCGATCGGTGTTATCGCAGATCGGTAAATCTTTAAGTTTTTTCTTATGAGTATTACTTTGTTGCGACGCGATGTTATACTTAACACGAAGGTCTTGTGCATACTGATATTAAAGAGAAATGGAGGCATTTCCTATCTTTTTTGCAACGCGACTTTAAAGATTTTCTCCTTATCATAGACTTAGGTTTAAAATATTCAAAGGACTTTTCTAAGCTTACGATGGTAACCTTATTTTGAAGAAAGGAAACTCTACCTTTTTTCCTAAAATTTAACTAAGGGTCCCCATTCATTTAGTATTTTGGATAATACCTAAATGAACAAGGGGGGGGGTGTTGCTGGCCACAACAATTGGTGATTCACTTGGGAGAACCAGTTATCTATGATCTTCTATTGACGTTTTCAAACTTCCGAAAAAAAAAATTTCTCAGAGAACTTAAACTTTATAATAAAAAGATAAAGCATATTATACTTCAAACTGTCAATGATATTTCGTTTTAACCTCTTTCTATTTTAATTACTTGTATCCTCAGCTTGTACTTGCATTTACATCAGCCATTACTTGGTCTTGTGAAACATAAAATAAAGTTTCCCCTGTGTAGCAGCCTTTTAAATATGCTTCTTTGTCGCAGGTAGAGCCTCTGCTGCCAGCAGGCGTCCATAGCCTCAACAGGGTTACCTATTACCCAGTAATGATCCTTTATCCTGCTTAAGGCTATTTACAACTTTTCAGAGAAAAACCCATTTTGACACTTTTTTCCCTTTTATTCTCTAAAGAACAATGTCTTGGTTTGGTGGCCAAATTATGACACAGTCATTCACTTGATTTACACTTTTGCTGAACAAGCTGGCTCGTGATGAGACCCCTTGTCTTTTGATTGCAACAATCTTGAGTCAGTTCCATGTTTTGGTGGACTGTATTAGAAAATTCAGCAAGTTATAATATCTGTGATCATGATAAGTCGGCTCGTGATGAGACCTCTTATTCTTTGAGATATAGTGTTTTTTTTTTTTTGGATTGTTCCTCTGAATGCTACGATTTCCTTTAGCAGGGAGGAAGTCAAATTTTCTTTCCTTAAGAAAGTTCTGGACGACAATAATAGAGTTTTTTGGAAATGGCTGTTTCTACAGAGAATCTTTATTTCGGTATTGATACCTTTCATTGTACTGACATAAAACAATTTCTTCACTAAGATAGCTTTCTTCAAATTTCTTGGAGTTGAAACTAGTATCATATCTGGGTTAAAGTTCTAGTGATAATAAAGATCAAGTTTCCAAAAGATTTGTTGTTCATAGAAGCAGAAGTTCAAAATTTTTTGATAGAGAAAAGGTGTCTTTAGTAAATGTCAAATGTTGTTAACCATAGCAAATTTTATTATGGAGAAAAATATTTAACGAAATGAGAGGTAGACATTCCCTAGGGTATGTACAGAATAGGGATAATCTCTTCTCTTATTTTGCCTACCAACTATTAAAAGTAAACCTAATAACCTAACTAAATTACTCCTACTCCTATTCTAACTATATACAGAAAATTAACTAGGTGAAATGATATTTCCAGTGGAGCCATCTTTTCATTTTTATTCCTACACGTATGTCACTTTCAAACATCAGTGTTAAGAACAAAATTTTTCTTAGGCTGTTGATGTTGGATGTGGAATAAGAATGTGTAACTTCAGTTGGAATTCTATCTGAATCTCTTTCTCATGAAAACTTCTTTCCAACTGGGAACCTATTGGATCATAAAAATCAGGATGAATTTCTGTTATGGTTTGATGATCTCGTAATAGGAAAGATGACAAGCCAGGTTGTGAATATGATTTTTTAGTTTCAATGGCTTGTAACCTACTGTTCGTTAAATTTGAGCTTTTAGCGATTTCGTATAAAAGGAAAGTTTCCATATATAAATCACTAAATAAATCAATGCAGAATAGATGGAAATTCCTGGAAAGATTCTTATCAATTGGCGCGAATTGCCAACAAGTTTCGAAACGTACTTTCTTTCGTTGATGATGTTTTGGATGCCAAAGAAGTTTTTTAAGAAATTCTGATATTGATTGATCTTGAAATTGAAAAGGTTCTATACTTTCTTGACACAGTTTGGCTCTCCAAAATGGTATCACGTCTTTCGGATGTTCCTTGATAAGATGCTCAACATGCCACAGTAATCTATCAAAAGTGTGAAAATTTAAAACACAATCTGATTTTGTACAAAATGAGTGCAAGTGAGAAATAAAGGAATGATTATCTGTACAAATAATGTTACAGCACAGCTAGGATTTACTTGTAATATCTTGCTTCTCACAAGAACTGGCCAGAATTATGGGATCCGAGCAATTTCGAATTTTGTCTTGTGAATCAGAAGACAAGTTATGATTGTGGACAGGCATGGGGGTTTTTTCATGATATGAATCATAGATCGGGGTATTGTCTTGGATAGTAAAATCATGCAAATGATCTTTTACTTTGAAATGAGGATTGACTGATATGATTTCTGAATTAGGATATCTCTCATTATCTGAGCTTAGTTGAGTTACTTGGGATAAATCAACAACATCATCGTTGTCAAAGCAACTATCATAAATGATTTTACAGGTTTCCCTAGATTTCTCTTTTTTGTCATATATTTTCAGACAAGGAAGGTCAAGTGGTTCTTGTTTGAAAATGGTCAAAGGATGTTCTATAGCTGTCTTTTTATCTTGAAAACCTAATGATGACTTATTTGAATAATCCTCTGTGTTTTTTGAGATATCTTTAATATTGAGAGGGGAAAAATTATCATCACTAAAAACATCAGGATAAAGAGAAAAATGCGATTTTAGAACAATGCATTTGAAAATCTCATCATGGAAAAATCTTTGTTCATCAGATTCATCATAGACATCGGGCTTTAGATCATACCTTTGTGTACTGATACTTTTTGAAAGAGAAATAGTTTGCTGTTCTAACCTTGGCATCTGCATTTGTTGATTTGCAATGATATTATCTGACCTTGTATCAAAGTCATCTGCTGGTTCCAAGGTAGGCTTTCCTCCAGCATTCTCGCTTTTGTCTTCTTGCATTAGAGCATGCGTGAATCCTAGGCTTTGGGGACTTTCTTCATCATGGCTGATTTGTATATTCAACTTGGAATCCTCATTCACATTAGAAGAAATGAGACAAAGCTTGAACTAATTTCTGCTTGATCAAACATAGGAGGCAGGGAATACTCAGCATAATCTGAAGATTCTTCATCCACGAGTTCACTTTCAAGATCATACTTTAGACAATTAAGATGAAATCGCATATTAAAATCCCTAACAGATTCATCTTGTTTCTGTAGATAATAAATTTCATCATATACCTGGTCATAGTCATAACAATCAAATTCAAAAATGAAAGTCTTGACGAATTGGTCCCAGCTGTGAATTGATGCAACTGGGAGGGTTCTGCACCATTTTCTAGCTTCCGCCGTGAATGTAAGAGTAAAAATTCTGCATAAGACACCTTCATCAATTCTCTGAATATCAGAACTTGAAACTTTTTGAATAAATTGAAGAGAATGATTAAAAGCAGAAGAATTATTCTTACCACTGAATTTTACCTGAGACAAGAGTCTTACCACTTCTGGTGGAGTGTTGGAAGAGGTAGGAACATGGATGCAACTCCAAATAGGAATTTTATGAGCAGCCATCCTGATTCAAATTTTACAATTGAAAATCATTCCAACAGACACTATGTTCAGGCCCTCCTTCTAGCGCCAAATATGTTGAAGCCCTGAAAATCGGGTCGACAACAAGGGGGATACCCACCCGATCTGGACCTTGGTTGGCAACTCCTTATCCGTTTGGTATAGCGGGTCCGACTGGGGATAATGGGACCAGTTTCCCAATCTAAGGGGTGTGTGTGTGTGTAGAGCTAGATGATGCTAATCTAAGAGTACTTAAAGCTAATTTAAGTCAAACTTCTAAATTAACTCTATGCTATTGTAATCTAATGAGAAAAAACACATCTAATCTACGCTAACCTGGGGTAAATTTCTTCTATTATGCGATCTAAAGAGATTTCAAATAATAACTGGTAATAAAGATCATTCAGCTATCATAAGAATAGAAATCAATTAATATAAACCACTTTGCATAAAAAGTTAGGCAAAACAGTTGTGAACAGCATATCGCATAATAAGTTATTCATATATCAGACATAAATAAATGGCTCCACCGTACAAAAGTGCCAAATGGTAACACATACATTCATGCAGTAACATATAAACAACTCAAAAACTGTATATCACTTTAAGAATATAAGCAGAAATGGCCAAGAGATAAAAGTACCATTTATGACTAATCCTACCCATAAGCTTCAAGCAAAAACGATTTATCTCTACTTGTTCTAACATCTACTAAGAGTACAGAAGTGCAACATCAGTAGCAGAAATTAAAATGCAAACATTAATAAATCTCGATCCATCCATTCATCAAAACCTCCTCTGAGGGTGCAGAAGTGCATGTTCTAAGGACAAGTTTTTGACAAATTTCTGGACCCTTCTCCAAATGCAATGAGAAGGGTTAAAATACTACTTCCTAATTCTAATAATAGTATTTTTACAAAATTTAGGATGCGGTTTTCAAATGACCGTCCTTTTTCTAATCTAATTAAAAGAAAAACAACATTCTAAAATAAGGCTACTTCTGAATTTGGTCCTTAAAGTTGCAAGTGTTCATCATGGGCTTGAGGAGAGTCAGCTGACTGACTTCTGCGCTGAGCTGGGCTACGAAAACAGCATCTACGAGAGCTGGCACTACTTTTTCGGTCGCGTTTGTGATGCATTTCACCATCATCCATTGACTATGTGGTTTGACCAAGTATGTCCAGTAACATTCCCAATTCAACCTGTTTAATGCTTGGATCGCTTTTCCCTTTGCCTGCGCTTTTTGCTTCCATTCTGCTTCCAGTTGTAACTTATTTGGTAGGTACCCCGGGGTGGTCTCTGCGATTAAATTGGCCCTGTGTAAATTCTCATTTACACAGTCGATAAGAATACTTGCCTGTGTAGCCACTGTCTCTGCTGCTTGCTCCGCCTGCCTGATTTGATCGTCCCATTTATTAAAGAGAAATTCTTTATGATTTTCGTTTATCCTTGGTGCACCTGCTCTTTTCCCTTCATCTTCATCCTGCCAAGTTAAGTATTCTGTCACCCATCTGTCACTCTGATCATAGTCACTCCACAATTCTACCACTTGATTGGTGATTTTATCGCTCAGCTCGCAATAGTGACTCCACTGTGATATTTTACGTCCCAACTCTTCCTGTTGCTGCAGTAGTTGCTCATTTAAGCCAATAGATTCTAAAATAAATTCTGCTAGCTTAGGCTCATCTTTATGCATTTCCTGTAAAGTCTGCAATTGTTTTCCTTTCTCGTCTAGACTTCTTTGATAGCCTATCTGCATCTCTAGAAAGTCTTGCTGCATCTTCTCGAGCTGTTTGGAAGCTTCAATATTAGCATTGGCTTGTTGCAACTATCGTTGTAGAAGCTGTATTTGATCTTCTTGTTCTTTCAATAGTTGTTGAACTTCCGATGCCTTGTTAATAGTTGCAGAAGCATATGCTCCTGCGATCTGAGACAGCTTAGTGAGATTTTCAGTCGGGTTATTGTTGGGGTCTTTCCATAAGACATCCAAATGTTCAGCATCTTGTGGCAGTGTATTTTCTAGTTTTCTTTTCTTCCTCTGTCTCCTTACAACTGCTTTGTGTTGGGGACTATAAAATACATCCAGTGGGGGAATTTCTTCTACATTAAGTAGAAGCTGAGAAGGTGGAGCGATAGGAATGTGCTCCGTTTCTGTGACACTGCTGACTATGGTCGAAACCACTTCTTACACTACCTGTGTATTGTTCACAGGTGTTTTTGGGGCTTGCCCTTCAAGATTGATCAGTTCATTGAAGTTTTCCCATTCTTTGTCCAGTTCTGTTGTGACAAGTGGTGCTTGGATGACAGGAGGGGAAACATCTCTTGGCGGGGAGGCGATAACTTGATGTTGCAACATTGCACTTGACTGAGCTGTATCTTTAGTTGTTTCTTCGTTTTTTTGCTTGGTCACATCCAGACTCTTTAGGATGTTCAGGTACTCCTTGCGCAGCGTTGGATTTAGATCTGTAAGTGCTAGAGTTTCCACTGAGGCTAATGCTTGGAGTTGGTTCTCTGGCAGGCAGTCGCAACTTCTCTAGAGGAACACTAGCCAACCTTCTTTCCCTGTATAACATGAATCTTTGGAGGTCATCTGGAGACAACCTCGATCGAGCTTCCAGCAAAATTTCTTGGAATGAGCTTCTATTCTGAAACAAATCATCAAACAAATCTTTCTTTCCAACGAATACTTTTATTTTGACTTTTGTTGTGAAATCTTGAGCAACATCATTTGGGTCAAATGGCCTTGATGGGAATTTAAATAATTGTAGACACGTCACATTCTCCACTTCGGTGAAAGCGTGTCCTACATCGAACAATGAGAAGGCCCCACAAGCTACAAGAAATTGAGGCCATATGGCCTTCTTTTTGTCCTTTAGGTCTTTGGTCAGGCCGCCTTCTGAACAGGTTTGATAAGCAATTTCCCGAGCCAAAAGTTTATCAGGGATATATAGAGGTAGGACATGTGGAGGTACAGTGCTTCCAAACACTCTAATATAGGTAAACCATTCTTCCCTGAACCATCTTGCGATGGGGATGATGTCTATTTGTGCCTCGGGTGAGCACCTCGGGGGGTCTTCATCATACATTATTCTATACAAGGGCAAAATAAGCCCGTGGCAAATCTGGTAGAAGTGAGGGGCGAACTGAGAATCCCATAACACCTTATGATAAACATGGATAGGTAATGGGTCCTTGGTAGTACATTTCCAACCCATAATGGGAAATTTAGACACATAACAAATAGAATCCATAACATATGCAGACAGATAAAAAGGAGGATAGATCCTTTGAGACAAGGATCTTTTAGACCGGTAATTGATAACAGCCGTGTATAGATTATCAGAAAGGATCTTGGCCCAATCCATAATATCGGCATTTGTGGCAGCATCAATTAATGGTAGCCATTCAGACGAAAAATCATTGATATCCGGCATCCCAAATAACCTACAAAGCATGGCTGCCGCAAAACAATACAGAGAGGTGAGGGAACCAGTGCTGTACATACCGTTTTTGTCCTTTTTGAGCGGCTCCTCTTTTCTAGACCAATCTTTGGTGGTCTCTGATAGGTCTGGGTTCTCTGCCGCAAATTTATTAACGAATTGTTCATTGTAAGTCGCCTGCGGTTCAGGAAGATGATACATAAGCTTCAAATCTTGCGCAGCGAATGATCCGATGAGCCCGTGTCCTTGAACCTTGAATTGTCTGTTGTTCATGTCTGCATTGTCAAGTATCCACTTGATCATATCCGTATTTGGTAGAATTTTGGGTCTTGCTGCTATCCTGTGAAGAAATGAACATGCTAGCTCTTCTAAGGACGCCTCGGAAGAGCGTTGTGAGCCCGCGACAGCAACAACCTTCATCATTCTATGATTTTCCTCTTCAAGCAGCTTGTACATGCTTTCCCATGTAGATATCCCTGCGTCTCTGTTACAGGCTGTGTCTGTATACAAAGGCGCCATCTCCTTCGTCTTTTCCTTCGCTTCAGAGCTTTGAGCTTTATTTTTCTTTCCCATTTCTTCCTGCGTTTGGGTTTGAATCGTCTTAAGTCTTCGTTCCTGCAGATTACGAGTGAAATGGAAATGACTGATCCAGAAAGGTGATGGGAGAGTTTTAAATGCAACAGATGTATCAAATATGCCACCTTACGTGAAGTAATTCTCTACAAAGGCACGCGTCTTTACTTCATTTAATAACTGACAACTAATTCATTTACTATCATTAAAAGCGCATGATTTCGAGTCAGATTATGGTAAGTGGCTTTTCTTTGAATGGTGTGCCCGAAGGATTCGTAATGAAGTGATTTATGATTTGCTTACGTAACCTCGCATATCGCGCCATCGCAAATCGCACCATCGCAGATCGCGAGAACGCAATATCGCAGCGATGGCAACATCGCAGATCGCAGAAGTTTGATGTTTGCCAAATCTTGCCGGCTCATTTCTGCGATATGCGATCTTGTGATCGGTGTTATCATAGATCGGTAAATCTTTAAGTTTTTTCTTATGAGTATTACTTTGTTGCGACGCGATGTTATACTTAACACGAGGGTCTTGTGCATACTGATATTAAAGAGAAATGGAGGCATTTCCTATCTTTTTTGCAACGCGACTTTAAAGATTTTCTCCTTATCATAGACTTAGGTTTAAAATATTCAAAGGACTTTTCTAAGCTTACGATGGTAACCTTATTTTGAAGAAAGGAAACTCTTACTTTTTTCCTAAAATTTAACTAAGGGTCCCCATTCATTTAGTATTTTGGATAATACCTAAATGAACAAGGGGGGGGGGGGGTGTTGCTGGCCACAACAGAATGCATGGATAATATTTGATGCATTATATTTCAACCATGTAGAGATGTACTACTCCAAGTCTTTGTGCTCCAACTCTTGCTGCCTATTCATATGGATTTGACCCTTTGTGTAACAACCCTGGTTAAAAATCCATGTAATAAAGTTAATAAAGATAAAATAAGACCTTCGTCATGGAACACATATTCCAAGCTGAATGTTGGGAAAAAACATAGTGATGGGGATCACTTGTGATTAATTTATGGCTATGGAAATTGCCAAAGGAAATGAATAAGGCCTTGGAAAGGAAAAGTAGAATTTATTGGCATTTATTTATGAAAATAATGGAAAATAGGAGAAAAGGAAGGTGAAAGGTCACATATTGCATGTGAGGAGGAAAATGAAGAAAATTGAGGCCTCATTAACAAAAATTCTTCTGAAGATCAGTTCACTAACTTTTTTTCAATTCATTTTTGGAGATCTCTCTCTCATACTCTTGGACACTTCGAATTTTCTTGGAGCACTATTGGAGGAGTGTGGCATACTTGGGATTTGGAGAAAGAATGCAAAGGAAAAGAAGGAAAGCACAAAAGGACATTGGGAACAATAGCCACAATGGGTTTTTCTTGCATATACAGAGTTGCATGTATGATTTCCTTGCTAGTTTTGGCATGCATGGAATATGCATGTGGTTATTTGGTTATGTTATTTCATTGGCATGGAGGATTGCCTAGATTAATATTGGTTTTTCCTAGCCTTTCCATTTCCTCCATAGCCATTTTGTTTTGGGTTTTACTCTTCTCTTTTTTGGTTGGTTCTCATATTCCTTTCGCTATGAGTTGAGTTATTAGTTCCTGGAGACTTGGTTGGACAAATGCTCTAGAAGCCCTATAACAGCTTGGGTTGAGTTACTAGTCGTGGAGCCTTGGTTGGACAAATGCTTTGGAGCCCTTGGTGGGCGGAGTTACTAGTCATGGATCCTTGGTTGGAAAAATGCTCAGGAGTCGGACATTAGGTGTGGGTTGAGCTACTAGTCATGGAATCTTTGGTTGGAACAAACACTCTAGAGCCTTGGAAAACTTAGGTAGAGATCGATCTAGTGATGGTTAGTGATGTTTGACTATGAGGTGGAATCACAGTTTTAGGGTTGAGGTGAGATTGGCCTCTAGAGGCCCTAGTTTGGTTTTGGATGGTTCATTTAATGAGATACCACATTCATACTTGGAATATGGCAGAGGGGTGATTGGATGAAGTGATTTTTGGCTCAGCCCAATCTATGGTCGGGTGGTATGTGGAAGTCCCAGACCTGGTTGGTAATTCCATATGATAATAAGATTTATTTTCCCTATTGTATTGATTATCATGTGTACGTTATAGTTGAATTTCCATGGTTTCTACTCTAATTATTTTTTTTTTATATGTTTCGTTATGCGAGGTACCCTAGCTATGGCTCTTGCTCCTAATTTGATAAGTAAATTTAATGGTTAATGAATTCATGGGATAATGAATTGTTGTTGTGGATAATTAGTGAGGGTTTGGAACCTTCTGGGTAACCATAAAATGAAAATTATCATCTTAAGGTCAGATAAAACTGTTAACTCATGATGGTGCAATAGGAGGGTCTATCGTTCTAAATTGTACGTCGCAAGGTTGCAATTTAGATAGGTCACAAAATCGTAATTTAGATAGGTCAAAAAATCACAGTTTAGGTAGGTCACAAGGTCTAAAAATCACATTTTAGATAGGTCGCGAGGTCGTAAGGTCATGAGGTTGCGAGGTCACAAGCTTGTAACGTTTTCAAGGTGTGAGATCACGAGGTCATGATGTCACGAAATTGTGAAATGGTGAAGTTTCAAGGTTGCAAGGTTGCGAGGTCATGAGGTTGCGAGCCTATGAGGTTGTGAGCCTGTGAAGTTTCAAGGTCACGAGGTCGCAAGTTTGCAAGATCGCGAGGTTGCACGCTTGGAGTGTTCAGATAATTTCTACCTGCAACCTCGAGAGAAGGTCAAGTTTGGAACTTTTCCAGTCAAAGAGTAGCATAATTAGAGAAAGTTAGACTTCATTTCCTTAAGGTCACCTAGGAGGTTGAGTCATATCATAGTAAATGTTCATCACATGTTTAACTCAGTGGGTTGATTACTTGGGTAAATGTGGGAGGTGGGTGTTATATAGTGGTATCAGATCATGGTTTAGCCCTCGGATTGGATGAGAAGTGTGTTGGTCATGCACACATATCATATTACATATGTGTTCTTATTAATGTGGTCTATGTATTTGTTGTGAATGCATGTTGGTCATGCATTGATCGTGTGTGTCAGCATTTATATGTTGTTATGCATACAATGAATGAATAATGGTTGAAATGATGCTTATATGTTGACTTGATTATATTTATATATGTATTTTTATAATATGGTCAGTCTTGTAGATGAGATATCCTCCTAGAACTATACTAAGGTATGTTGGTTTGTTTTGTAGATTTTAACCCCGTACAAAAATTACCTGCATACGAATTCTAAAACAGAAAATAAGCAATGGTGAGAGCATAAAACATAAAACAGCTATACACAAATATTTTCCCCTGGATCCCAAAACCAAGACTACCAAATTGATTTTTCATTATATTCCTTTCAATGTTACAATACATATATATGCATGTCGAAGCATCCATAAACCCCAATCCATTAACACTGGATTAGAACATAATCGTAGTTCCCTTGACTGGATCTACAAAATACCATGGGCATAAAACCATCATGCCCAAAACCATGTGTGAAAAACACGCACAAAACCATAGGTAGGTCCACCCACCTAACATAGGGTCCAAAAAAATAATTTTCCAGGGGCACTGCCCCAGACCACGTATAGGGGGGCTATTGCCCCCCTCAAAGCCCATGATAGGGGGGGCTACTACCCCCCTTGTGACCCCCCTATGGCGCCCAGTGCAACAAACAGGGGGGGCCTATCGTTCCCCCCGCACGTTGGGATAGTCGTGGAAATAATATAACACATACCCAACATTCTCCCACTTGTTGTTTCTTTCCACAAGAGAGCTTAGTAATTGTTCCAACCTTGCAATGCCCATTGTTTATCTACACCAAGAGAACTTCTCAGTGCTCACAGGTTTTTTCAATGCATCTGCAGTATTCTTCAAAGTGTCTACCTTTACCAACAACACCTTTTTGTCCTTAATGATATCCCTCACAAAGTGATACTGAACATCAATTTTCTTTGTCTTTGAATGATAAGCAATCTTCTTTGCCAAGAAAATTTCACTTTGGTTGTCACAGTATTTCCTTATAGCTCGCTTTTCCAACCCAGTACTTGAACACAATCTCTTCAAGCAAACTATTTCCTTGATTGCATGAGTGGGTTCCATGTATTCTGTCTCTATAGTTGAAAGTGCCACTACAAACTGTCTCTTGCTCATCCAATTGACTACACCTCCAAAAAGGTTAAATATGTACCCACTTGTAGATCTTCTCTGATCCAGATCTCTAGCCCAGTCTGCATCAACGAATTCATTGATGTCCAAAAATCTATCCAATCCTGGTCTTCCTTGGTAGCACAGACCATAATCACTAGTGCCAGGCAAGTACCTGAAAACATGCTTCACTATTGTCTAATGCTCCTTCCCTGGTTTTGACATAAACCTTCTCAATACTCCCATTGCATGTGTAATGTCTAGTCTAGTACATACCATTTCATACATCAAGCTATCGACTACACTTGCATATGGAACATGGGACATGTACTCTTCCTCTTCTTGTGTCTTGGGACACTATTCAACATATAACTTTACACCGACAGGAATAGGAACCTTCATCGGTTTACTATCCTGCATTTAAAACCTCTACAATATTGTCTCAACATACTTCCTCTGGTTTAACCAGATCTTCCTTTTTACCCGATCTTGTTTAATTTCCATGCCAAAAATATAGTTTGCAGCACCCAGATATTTCATGTCGAATTTGGAGGACAATTGGGTCTTCAATTCCTGGATAATTTCTTTTTTATTTCCAATCAACAACATATCATCCACATACAAGACCAAATAAATAACATAGTCACCAATTAATTTAAAATACACATAGCGATTTGCTTTGCTTCTAGTGAAACCAAGCCCCCATATATATGTATCGAATTTCTAATACCACATCCTTGGTTATTTTTTTTAACCCATACAAAGTTTTTTTTAACCTGCATACCAGTTCTTTCTTACCCTTCACTACAAAGCCTTCAGGTTGATTCATGTAGATCTCTTCTTCCAGATCCCCATGAATAAATGTTGTCTTCACATCGATCTCTTATACCTTAAAATCAAAAGTAGCAGCAAAAAATAAAAGTAATCTAATAAAAGCTACCTTGGGAGAAAAAATATCACCAAAATCAATTCCTGGCACCTAGGAATAACCTTTTTCTACCAACCGAGATTTGTATTTCTCCACCTTGCCTTCTACATTCATCTTCTTCTTAAACACCCGTTTTCTACCAATGGATTTCCTTCCAGCTGACAACTCCACCAGATACCAGGCCTCATTTATATGCAAATATTTCATTTCATCAACCATGCCCTCTTTCCAGAGTTTACCATCCTCTAATTCTACTTCTTCCCTGATAGTTTCGGGATCATCATCAGTAACAGATAAAGAAAAATTTGAACAAAAAGCAGTTTGACTATACCTTTCTGGTTGCCTTCTTTCTTGAATTAATCTTCTCACAACTAGAGTTTGTGGATCTTCATCTTCTGATTCCTCTTTTTCTGTAGAGTCTGATTCCTCCTCCTTTAGCTCAAACTCTATCTTCTCAAGTTCCATTGGTAGGAATTCATGTTTAATAAAATATTTCACCTCTCTAAACACCACATCATGGATGTACACAACCTTCCTTGTTTTTGGGTTCCAAAGCTTATAACCTTTTAAACCATCCTTATACTCAATAAAGATGCACCTTTCATATTTACTATCCAACTTGGTTCTTTTCTCATTTGGAACATGTACATATGAATCACATCCAAATACCCTCAGATGTGAAAGAGAGGGCTTCATACCAGTCCATACCTCTTGTGGAGTCTTATCCTCCAAAGCTAATGAAGGTGATCTATTTACCAAGTAACATGCCATCTCCACCACCTTTGCCCAGAGTTCTTGTCCTAACCCGGCACGACTGGGCATGCTTCTTTCTTTTTCCATCAACGTTATGTTCATTCTTTTTGCAACTCCATTTTTTTGAGGTTTGTATGGAGTAGTCTTCTGCCATGTTATACCACACATCTTACAAAACTCTTTAAATTCATTTTTGCAAAACACTCCACCGTTATTTGTCCTCATCACCTTTATCTTCTTCTATGTCTAGTTTTCCACTAGAGCCTTAAATTATTTAAACCTATCAAAGAATTTAGATTTTTTCCTGAGGAAATATATCCATGTATTCCTTGAGAATTCATCTATAAATGATACATAGTACATAGACTTACCCAGTGATGGAACTGACACAGGTCCAAACACATCACTGTGCACAAGCTCTAATATATGTTTCACCCTCTTAGCACTAGAGGGGAAGCTCACTCGATTTTGCTTCCCATATAAAAAAATTTCACAGAAATCAAAATCCAAAGAGAAATTAAAAATACCTTCTACCATACCATTACCATGTAGTATTCAAAGTCCGTTCTCTCCAAAATTTCCAAGCCTTTGATGCCATAGCATGGTCTTTTCTCCAAATACCACTATATTTTCTGCTCCACTCTTAGGAACCACATAATTGTTGCAGCCATCGATAACAGTGCTACCCTGAAGCTTGTAAAAGGTTCCAATCCGAACTCCCCACATCAATACCAGTGCTCCCCGAACCATCTTGTAGGTATCTTTCTTGAACATTGTTTTTACAAATGCATCATCCAACTTGCTTACATAAATCAGATTTCTAGCCAATGCAAGAATATGCAGAACACCTAGAAGTGTTCTAATCCTTCCACCTTGCAACTTCAACTTGAACTTTCTACGATTAACAATTCTAGCCTTTCTTTCATCCCCTAAGAAGACATCACCACGATAAAATTTATCATACTCATAGAACCACTCCCTGTGGGGAGTGAAGTGAAGGGATCCACCTGAGTCAATTAACCATGCCTCATGATCTACATGTGTAATTGAAGAAGAAGCCAAGTACACAGCCCCACCTTCATCTGAGGTGGTTTTCAACTTTGCAGAAGGAGCATCATCAGATCCATTTCCTTTCTCAAGAGATTTAGATCTACAGTCCTTTTTGAAGTGCCCTTCCTTTCCGCATTTCCATCACACCTTTATAGGTTTTCTTGGAGATTTAGATCTCTCTCTAGATTTAGATCTCCCACTTGAGGATTTCTTTTTTTTCTTTTCTGGGGCCTTCCTCGTACAAACAAGGCATCACCATTCTGTCCCTCCATATTTTTCCATCTCATATCCTCCGACAACAATGATGAGACTATTTCATCAAACTGCAAGGCAGTTGCATTGATACCTATTGCAACAACCATACTGTCCCACAAATCCGATAGATAAGACAACAAACTGATGCACTTAATTTCATCGGAAATTTTTATATCAACATATAACAATTGGCTTATCATAGTATTAAAGGTGTTCAGATTCTCTATCACCGAGTCTCCATCCTTCATCCTTAGGTTATACAACTTTTTTCATAGGAACAGTTTATTCACCAGAGACTTAAATTGGTACAAAGTCATTAAATTTCCCCATAGAGCCTTCTCCAAAGCTTCCCCTGATACATTCAACAATACTGAATCTGATATACACAACTGCATTGTGCTCTTTTCCTTCCGATCCAAATTCACCTAGTCTTCAACTAACATTGTCATTGGTTTAGTACCCGGATCTACCGTGATCCATTGATCTTTATCCACCAGTATATCCTCCATCTTGAGTTTCCACAACTCAAAAATATGATCATTAAATTTCACGATCTCTATCTTTCCACTCCTCCCCGTATTCTTTCACCATAACAATTGATCCCGTAGATCGCCCACTGAACTGAGTCTACCACAGGCACAAATACAACCCCTCAGCAGTAAAGGCATCCCCTTGAAGCCAAAACAAATCTGGTACCAAAAGTAGATTTTAACCCCATACAAAAATTACCTGCATACAAATTCTAAAAACAGAAAATAAACAATGGCGAGAGCATAAAACATAAACCATATATACACAGATATTTCCACTGGATCCCAAAACTGGGACTACTAGATTGAATTTTCATTATATTCCTTTCAATGTTACAATACATATATATACATGCCAAAGCATCCTTTAACCCTAGATTAGAACATAACCATAGTTCCCTTGACTGGATCTACAAAATACCATGGGCAAAAAACCATCATGCCCAAAACCATGTGTGAAAACCACGCACAAAACCATAGGTAGGTCCACCCACCTAATATAGGATCCAAAAAAAAACAATTCCCTGGGGCGCTGCCCCCCTCAAACCCCCCACGCATGGGTATAGTCATGGAAATAATATCACATGTACCCAACATGTTTATGCTTTGGTTTAACTAACATAATATACCTTGCAGGAAGAAGAGATAAAAGATGACTAGAAAGTTGGTAGACTACAACTCACGAGACTCTACCTATGGATCAGATGAGAAGCATGGTGTTGGGCACTCTTCTGACTTGGCAGACACATTGAGAAGCTTGAAGAAAGAAATAAGGAGTTGCAAAGTAGATAATGACATAATCATGCAGGCACAAGAGAAACAAGTAGAAGTCAATGCAGTAATCCTACAGAGTTTGTTAGAATTGCAGAGATAGGGACCACTTTGGATCAGCCATGAGTAGGAGGATGGGACTAATGGGGCCTATAGCAATAGATCTCATAGTGGGCATAGGTCAGATAGAGATGACATGATTAGAGATGGTAGGTTATTTTATACTCCAGATAGGAGAGGTGATGGACACAATTTTTATTCTAGTTCTGGTTCTGATAGGTATCATGGTCATCATCGTTATCATCCTTATAGGAGGGGTGATAGGGGATATTTTTTGGATGAGTTCAATAAAGAAATTCCACCTAAATTCGATGGGGAAAGGAAGAAATCATAGGATGCAGAAGCATGGTTTCCTGGGATGAATAATCTCTTTATATTGCACGATTACTCAGAGAACATGAAGGCGAGAATAGCTACATTCAGTATTAAGGGTAAAGTGGATATTTGGTGGGAAGATGTAAAGAACGTTAGAGATATTTTTAAATAGTATTTGACTTGGAGTGAGTTCAAGAGACTATTCAGGAATAAGTATCTATCGAAGAGATACTATGATGACAGGTACAAATAATTCTATGAGATGAAGATGGGATCTATGACTAATGAGGAGTACACTAGCAAATTTCTGGAGTTATTGAGATATGTGTCTTACCTCAAGGAGGCGAAGGCCAAGATTCATAGATTCATCAGTGGATTGTCGGTAGCATTCAAGAACAAGATCGAGTTCGATGATCCTAATTCATTAGAGGATTCCATTTGGAAGCTAAAGCATTATTATGAGCAATAAAAGAGAAAATTTGAGACGAAGCAGGACTGAAAAGGTAATGATAAGAATAAAGGGAAATGGTATAAGAAGCAAACAAGGCCTCACGATACAAGTAAAAAATAGAATGCAACACCACATAAGAAGTTCAATGCATCTAACAGAGGGAAGGGTTTTCAATTTGATGAGTAGAAAAAGGGTGACGATAGGAAGCCTTTACAATGTTGGACTTGTGGTAAGGATCATCATAGGATAGATTGTCCACAACATCAGGGTGGTAGACCACGGATCTATAGTGCTCAAGAGGCACAGAGAGTGGGGGATTGTTAGTGTGAAATTTCTTGGAAGGTGTACCAAAAACACTTCACTTAAGTCACTAGGTGACAAGTGACCATAACAAGAAGTCAATGGATGCTAGCGATTTAGATCTACAATAAAAATGGAAAACTTGTAACAAAAGTATAGATGATCTAGAATAGAAAGCAGTAGTAAAAATATGCAATCCAATAACCCAAATGGAAATAATTTAATTGAATAAGTATTATATTAAAACCAATTGGTGAAGGAGATCTATAGATGGGTCTGTAAGTCCCCCTCCATGGGATGGGTCCTTTGATGTCCTTGATTCTTCAGAAAATGATCTTCTCTCTCAAAATGTGAAAAAACCCAGATGAATGTGGAGAACTAGAACGGGAACTCAAAAGAAAAAGATGATAATGGTGACGATGATTATGATCATGGTGAAGAATGAATGAAAAACTGTCATATTTATAACAAAGTATTGAGTTAATCTAAAAAATGGATACTCATAAAATAATATTAACCAAATCAAATTCTAATCGCTTGGAATACTTTATTATATTTATTGGAGAGGGAAAAAAATATTTAAAATGGTTAAATATATTTATTTAGAAATAATTAACGAATAAAATGATTTATTAATTATTTCACGAGAATTAAGAATTGTGTGAAATTGAAATAATTATTAAATAGTGATTTAACGATTATTCCAATAATAGAAATAAGGAAAATTATATAAATAATGATTTATTTAATTATTCCTAAGGGATTTAGTCAAATGTGACAAGGAATAATTATTTAAATAATGATTTAATAATTATTCCTAGATAAAATTAAACAAATAATGATTTATCAAATTATTCTCATGGGTTTTTTATTTAAATCGGAAAATAATTTAATAAAAGTGGTTTACTAAATTATTTTCCATAGTGAAAGTGATTTTACTATGGAAAATTAATCCTACATGGTGGATTTCGATCCACCTAGTTAGAAATGGCTAGGTGATCATTTTTTGGTGATAACAGGGATGTTGGGCAAAATGTTCCTTGGATTTATGCAGTGTTGGTTAACATGCAGACAGATCACCAGGAGTCTATTATCGAGATGGATGGTAAGCATTGTGATCAAATTGTTTCTATTTTGATTGAACCTGAATCTAATTATAGTTATTGTTAATCTTGACCTGGTGGATAAGTGTGGTTTGAATAAAGAAGTGCATGCAGAATCTTGGTTAGTGCAATTGGCTACATGTACAAAGAAGAGAGTTCATCAGTAGGCAAGGGCTTCTGCATTTGAGTTGAATGGTATGTCTGCATCAACATATTTGAATGTATTGTCGTTGGGATCATATGGTATTATTTTGGGTATGGATTGGCTATATCTTCATAGGACTAAGGTGGACCGTTATGACAAAGCTAATGAATGTTTGGATGATGGGAAACACAAAGTCTTGTAGGGTAAGAAGAAGGAAACATCAATTAGAATGGTGACAGCTATGCAGACAAAGCATAGTCACAGGAAAGGATGTGTGTTATTCACAATACATATTTCTAGTTACAAAGGTAAGGAAGTTAAGGAAGAAGATGTTTTGAGCAGGTACCTGGTTTTGTAGCAGTTTCAAGATGTGTTTCCTGCAAATATTTTAGAGTCACCACCTCATAGGGAAGTGGATTTTTATATTGAATTGGTACCAAGGGAAAAACTGGCATCGAAGGCACCATATAGGATGAGCACACCATAGTTGATAGAGTTGAATTTGTAGTTGAAGGAAATGTTTGACAATGGATACATTAGGCCAAGTGTATCACCTTGGGGTGCACCAATATTGTTTGTAAAGAATAAGGATGGTACTCTTAGGTTATGAATCAATTACAGAAAATTCAATAAAGAACCATCAAGAACAGGTATCCATTGTCAAGGGTTGATGACTTGTTGGATCAATTGAAGGAAGCAGTGGTATTCTTGAAGATTGGCATGAGATAAGGCTATCATCAAGTATGCATTAAAGAAGAGGAAATTCACAAGGCCACTTTCTGGACCAGGTACAAACATTATGAGTTTGTTGTTTTCCTTTTGGTCTGACTAATGCTCCAAATACTTTTATGTGCATGATGAATAGTTTTTTGCATCCTTATCTAGACAAGTTTTTTATTGTGTTCATTGATGATTTATTGATATATTTTAAAAATGAGGAAGAACATACCAAAAATTTAGCAGCAATATTGAGATTACTAAGAGAGCATCAGTTGTATGCAAAGCTTAGCAAATGCAATTTATTTCATACAAATGTACAATACTTGGGGCATGTGGTTTCCAAGGAAGGCATAGCAGTGGATCTAGAGAAGATAAGTGCTATCATGGAATGGGAAGCTCCTAGAAATGTGGATGACGTAATATCATTCATGGGTTTAACATGTTATTATAGGAGGTTCATCATGAACTTCTCTCGCATTTCTTATCTGATTACATCATTGCAAATGAGAGGTAAGAAATTCAAATGGACAGAAGAATGTGTTGCAAGTTTTGAACAATTGAAGTAGTTTTTGACGAATTCTCCAATGCTAAAGATCGCAGATCGAGACAAAGAGTTTGTGGTATGTACAAATGCTTGCAAGAGAGGGCTTGGTGGAGTTCTTATGCAAGAAGTACAAGTGGTATGCTATAAATCAATTAAATTTAATGAGCACAAACATAATTACCTGACTCATGATCTTGAGTTGGAAACAATCACCATGCATTGAAGGTGTGGAGGCACTATCTTCTGTGCGGGAAGTTTATATTGATGAGCAATCACATTGGATTGAGGTATCTATTTGAACAACCAAATCTGAACACCAGACAAGCTAGATGGTTGGCCATGATCAACGAGTTAGAATTTGAGATTAGGTACATTAAACGTAAAGAGAATACGGTTGCAGATGCTCTTAGTAGGAGGATACAAGTAAATCACATAGCGGCTATGAGTTCTTATGGGACAGATTTACAGGATACGATCTTAGAGGCAGGTCAGCAGGATGACAGGTACATGGAGCTTATGCATAGGTCACAGCAGGGTGCAGGTGGTTAGGATGTGGACTATCATCTCACAGCAGATGGTTTGGTCATATTTAGGGACAAGATATATGAACTAAACAAAAGTGAGCTCAAGAAGCTAATATTAAGAAAATTTCATGCTAATCCATATTCAGGTCACTCGAGACACCAAAAGATGTTGAAAGTAGTGAAGAAGTTCTATTATTGGCCGAATCTGAAGAGGGAAGTGGCAGAGTTTGGGGTTATATGTTTGGATTGTCATCAGGTGAAAGAAGATTCTAAGCATCCATGTGGATTACTACAGTTGATTCCTATTCCATAGTGGAAATGGGAGGTCATTTCCATGGATTTCATTACAGGTTTGCCGAGGACATCTAGAAAACATGATTCTATCATGGTCGTGGTTGACAAGTTGACAAAGGTAGCACACTTCATTCCAGTAAAGTCTAAATATTCATCTAATGATGTAGCACAGGTCTTCATTATGGATGTGGTGAGGTTGCATGGTGTACCAAATAAAATTGTGTCAAATAGGGATGCTAAGGTCACTTCAATATTCTAGAAAGAGTTATTTGCAAGTTTGGGTACAAAGTTGGCCTTTAGTACAACTTATAATCTGTAGACAGATGGACAGATAGAGATGGTCAACATGATATTGGAGGACATGTTGAGGATGTATGTGATACATCAACAACGAAAGTGGGAAGAGTATATTCCACTGTTAGATTTTTCTTTAAAAATGGCTATAAGAAGTCTCTGAGGATGAGTCTATTCGAGGCACTGTATGGATGGAGGCCTAATACTCCCATTAGTTGGAGTGATCTAGTTAAGAGGGTATTGATAGGACCAGATATGTTGGTAGAGATGGAACAGGAAATGCGGGTAATCAAGAAGAATTTGAAGACAACACATGATAGATAGAAAAGTTGTGTAGATCGAAATAGGTTGTTTAAGGAGTTTTAGGTTAGGGAACGGGTGTACTTGAGAATCAAACCCAAGAAGAGATCCTTGAGGATTGGATCATGTGCCAAGTTGGCACCTCAGTTTTATGGACCTTTCAAAATTCTTGAAATGATTGGACCAGTAGCCTATCGACTTGCACTCCCTCTGACAATGAAAGTCCATGATGTTTTACTTGTATCATTGCTTAGGAATTCTGTTAAAGATGTCGATCATGTGATTGATTGGTCAATATTGTAGGTGGATCTAGAAGGAGAATTACAGCCAAAACCTCTGTGCATTTTGAAGAGAAATATGCTCATGCTCTGGAACCGAGAAATCGAACAAATTAAAGTGCAATGGAAGCACTTTGGGCCCGATGAAGCTACACGAGAGATGGTGAATCAGATGCGGGCTATGTATTCTTCTTTATTTGTTGGTTGAGAAAATGTTTTTGGTATATATTTTGGTATGATGTTTTGGTATATGTATATATGTATGTGGATGTAAATACCTCCATGAGTTGTGTTATAAAACTCCAATAAGCGGTATGGGTGTCATGTCATTATGGTTTTTATGTTTTTATGGATGTCATGTTGGTTTTCTTTTCAGTTTGTTCTTCATTGTAAATATTGTAACGAGCTAAGTTATAAATCTCCATGGGAAATATTTTTTGCTTTTCAGCGGTCTTGCTGGTTGTAGGTGTCATTGAACACCAAGGATGGTGTTCCCTCAAGGGGTAGGGTTCTGTAACAGCCCTGGTTAAAAATGCATGTAATAAAGTTAACAAAGATAAAATAAGACCTTGGTCATGGCACATGTATTCCAAGATAAATGTTGGGAAAAAACATAGCGATGGGGATCACTTGCGATTAATTTATGGCTATGAAAATTGGCAAAGGAAATGGATAAGGCTTTCAAAAGGCAAAGTGGAATTTATTGGCATTTATTTATGAAAATAATGGAAAATAGGAGAAAATAAAGGTGAAAGGTCATAGATTGCAAGTGAGGAGGAAAATGAAGGAAAATAATGGAAAATTAAGAAAATAGAGGCCTCATTAATAAAAAGGCTTCTAAGGATCAGTTCACAAACTTTTTTCAGTTCAGTTTTAGAGCTCTCTCTCTCTCATACTCTTAGACGCTTATAATTTTGTTGGAGAACTATTGGAGGAGTGTGGCATACTTGGGATTTGGAGCAAGAATGCAAAGGAAAAGCAGGAAAGTATAATAGGACATCAGGATCAGAAGCTACAATGGGTTTTACTTTGAGGTACTGAGTTGCATGTGTGATTTCCTTGCTATTTTTTGTATGCATGGCATATACATGTGGTTATTTGGTTATGTTTTGTCATTGGCATGGAGGATTTCATGGATTGAAAATGGTTTTTCCTAGCCTTTCCATTCCATAGATAGCCATGGTGTTGTGGGTTTTAATTTTATTTTATGGTTGGTTATCATATTCCTTTGGCTATGGGTTGAGTTATTAGTTCCTGGATCCTTGGTTGGACAAACACTTTGGAAGCCCTGTAACAACTTGGGTCGAGTTACTAGTCCTCGAGACTTGGTTGGACAAATGCTCTTGAGCTCAGCAATAGTTGTGGGTTGAGTTACTAGTCTTGGAACCCTTGGTTGGAACAAATTCTCTAGAGACCTAGACAACTTAGGTAGAGACTAATCTGGTGATGATTAGTGATGTTCAACCGTGAGGTGGAATCACTATTTGAGGGTTGAAGTGGGATTGGCCTCTGGAAGCCCTAGTTTAGCTTTAAATGGTTCATTTCATGAGATCCCACATTCATGCTTGGAATATGTTGAGGGGGTGATTAGTTGGAGTGAGTTTTGGCTCAACCCAATCTATGTCCAAGTGGCACGTGGAAGTCTCAGACTTGGTTGGTAATTCCATATGCTAATAAGAGTTATGTTCCCTATTGTATTGATTATCATGTTCATGTAATAGTTGATTTACCTCGGTTTCTACTTTAATTATTTGATGGTTATATGTTTCATTATGTGAGGTACCCTAGCTATGGCTCTCGCTCCTAATTTGATAAGTAAATTGAATGGTTAATGAATTGTTGTTATAGCTAACTTGTGAGGGTTTGGAACCTTGTTAGTACCCTCAGATGAAAATTATTAGCATATGGTCAAATAAAACTATTACCTAATGATGTTGCAACCATAGGGTCTACTGTTCTATATTGCAGGTCGCAAGGTCACAAAACCACAATTTAGATAGGTTGAAAAATCACAGTTTAGATAGTTCACAATGTCATGAAATTGAAGTTTAGATAGATCGCGAGGTCGCAACATCACGAGGTTGTGAGGTCGCGAGGTAGCGAGGTCACATGCTTGTGAAGTTGTGAAGTTGTGAGGTCACAAGATCGCGAGATCGTGAGATTTTGAAGTGGTGAAGCTGCAAGGTCACAAGGTCGTGAGGTGATGAGATCACGAGGTTGCACGCTTGGAGTTTTTAGATAATTTCTACCTGCAACCTTAAGATAAGTTCAAGTTTGGAACTTGTCCAGTGAAAGAGTAGCATAAGAAGAGCAATTTAGACTCCATTTCCTTAAGGTCACACAGGAGGTTAAGTCATATCATAGTAACTCTTCGTCACATGTTTACCCCAGTGGGTTGGTTACTTGGGCAAATGTGGGAGGAGGGTGTTATACTTTTCCATTGATGTCAAAGGGGTAGAAATTTTGAATAGATAGAGATTAACTTCAAAATTATATTTTTATGGATAGAGATTAGCTTCAAAATTGCAGTTTTAGTGGAGATCAACGTCACATGTTGTTGAGGTTGACGTCAATGCCAAAGGGGGAGTTTATTAGCATTGTAGCATGGGCATTGACGAAAAATTGGTCATGATGATGCTAGTTGAGTTGACATTGGGTTGTTTGTGTTGGCATTGATGTCAACAATATGATGTCACTCATGTTGGTTTGTGTTGACATGTGTTGGGATTGATGTTGATCAGATGATGGATTGATGGAGCTTTATGGTAGCATGATAGTCTTTGAGGAGTTGGCATGTGAATTTATAGACATGTCATGATTATTTTTTGATGCTACCAAATCATTAGATGCTACTGCTACAAGTGGAGGATTCTACTACATGTGATGGTGATGGTTCATGGAACACTAGTTGAGTTGTCAACTAGGTCTTCATTAGTTCTTCATGTCTATGCCTATGAGGATGACTTGTTGTATTGATTTGATGGCTTGAAAATGGTGATAAAGAGGTGTTTACAAATCTGTCAAAGGTGTTGCAACTTGTTGTGATGTTTTTAGGAGAGTGGAGGACTTGTTGGCACACTTTCCAACCTTGTTTGTTGGCCCATGTAGGTCAACTTAGCAGTGACACTTGAGAGGCATGTTTGATCTACTTGCAGATGTGAAATAGGTCATTTCAAAGGTCTGGAGGCTAGTATAGGTGCTAGAAAATAGGATCTAACTGATGGAAGAGGTTCTGAGTTAAAGGCATGGTGTTTTCCCTCATCGTGAGCCATAATCACATGAAGTCAAGCCTATGGGAGTGACTGGAAGGCTCCAATCACTGGCAGAGCAGCCTATGGGATTGGTTATAGGTATAAATCACATGGCTCCAGTGTTATGCATGTGACTGATGGATTTCATGACATTTTATCTGCATTCCTCGCGTTATTCAGAAGGAAATTAACTTGGTACTTCCTAGAGGCTTCCAGAATTGTTTGAAAATATTAGAAGTCTTTTGAAAAGGTCCTATCATGATGTGAATTCATTTAATGGACTAGCAGTGACCTTAGCGGATTGATTTGGTTTAATTTTTTCACCCTTGATCCTAGCCCCAAGCTCAAATTCGCCCTACATGTTTTATATACTTGATCTTGGAGCTATGTGATGGTTTATTGAGTTAGATGTTGAGTGTATGTGTGGAGAGAAGGTTGAATAGAGAGATTATGATTCAAGCCCTGAGTAGAGCATAGATGCTTCAGTCTATGAGTGCTAATGACTGAATATTGAGAAATGGTTAAGCACATTGCAGTATAGATTAGATTTGAAGTCGTTGGAGTAGAGATTGGTTGGAGAGTTTTGTATGTTGTTGGAGTATATGTTGGCGATCCTCTCACAGTTATTTTTGCAGAATTTTCTATTACATTTGGTGCATATCCTTGATGTTGTATGTTGCTAATTGTAGTATGCAGCAATTTTATTCTGAAGTGAGGGTTTGATTTATATTGGTATCAGTTTTATTATGGCCATAGTTTTCTATTGGAGAGTACATGTGTTTTTGCATTTGTTTTATTTTGATTTGATGATGAGATCTTATTGTTGAGAGCATGTATGCAAAGTTGATTTCTTATTGAGCATAGTATCTTAGATCCAGTTTGAAAATAGATGAAAGGAGGTCTGCATAGTGGTGAGAAGTAGTGACCTCATGGAGGTGGAGTAATGTTGGCTTATTGGGGCCTGACCCAGGTTCGGAAGTGTTTTAGCCAAACAAATCTCGCACTACAGGCCCTTTCGGCGACAATCCGCGGAGCGCGGACTAAAGTCTCACCCGAGGTAGTATGGGAGGGTCCTAGAACCAGGTTTCCGCACGCTAGGGATGTCTTGATGTGGTCGGGAGGGGTCACGAATCGATCTGTGCACTCGTGCTATGATGCACAGCTGTCTAGCCCTTGCGTAGCTCTGCGATGAGGAACTTCCTAGATTCCTTATTATTATTGCGATTATTATAGATATAATCTAATTCTTAGGGTCTAAATCAAGCATTCAATAATTATAACCGGCATCTGCTACCATAAATCTCAAAGATATGCATAAAACCATAACATAAGAATAAACATACAAATTTGTGACCAAATGCACAATAATTCAGAATCACTTATCTTTATTAATCTTTTGTTCACTACAACCCAATTCTGCCCTGTGCACTCAGCTGCAGGGGTCCGCGCACATAGCTGCAGACTCTACCAGGCCTCTGTGCACATAGCTACAGAGCCTGCACTAACTACTACCGACCTAGACTCAGACTTACAGACTCAGAGCAATCTTTCTTTTACAAACCCATACACTTCAGATCTTCAGCTAAGCTCTCTTCTACCCTTAGAGCCTCTCTCTATTTATACATTTCCATGGTCCGCAGACCATGGGCAGGCCAACTCGCTTTCTATTATTTTACATTATTTTCGGGCAGACAACCCTTTGACTTGACCCATTAAAATTCACTCTCCGCGCACTTCGTGAAACTTTTACGATATCACTACCCAAAATTGTGGGCTTTAAGCCCCAAAACTATTACGCGGGGGATCCACTACCCAACAAGCAGTGATATCGAAGCTTCAGCGAAAGGAACAAGTTTCTCATCTAATGGAAGTTGGATATTACAATTGGAGTTGGGAAAGGATCATTGATCATGGTGGCCTTCAGTGGATGGTAGTCCGTAGATCCGTAGAGAATATATTATTCCGAAATGATTAGTAATATCGAGTCTCCTAGTCGATGGGTGTTGGAATTTTGTATATGAGGTCGAGTCTCCATGATGATGAAATTCAACAAGCTATGTAAAAGACCAATTGTTTGAACAATATAAATTTAGACCAGAGCAACAACAACAAGGGTTTTTTTTCTCCCATAAGGGTTTCCACCATAAATCTTGTGTCCCAAGTGTGAGTGATGTGATATGCATGTTTATTTTTTTGTAGTTTCGTATGGTTTTCAGTTATGTTTGTGTGATGCACATGTTGTGATGTTTATTAGCTTTTGGTTAACATATGTGTGATTTAGTAATTGAAGTTTAAATTGGTAAAAATCACACACACACACACATATATATATATCACATAATATATTCACCCTCCCCCCCTTAGTAGTTCTCAAAGGTTTCCAACAAATCTTTCAATAACCATGGAAATACGCTTATATTTTGGCCATCTCCATATCTATTTTAATGAATTGCATTTTTTATTGCATGAATAACCTCCTTAATGTCATTAAAAATCTTGATAATTTTCTCTTTATCTCTCCTTACATCTAAGATTCTCCATAAGGCCATTGTTGTAGGTTTTAACCTAGTACAGAAATTACATGCATATAAATTCTAAAAATAGAAAATAAACAATGGCGAGAACATAAAACATAAAATAGATATACACATATATTTTCCCCTGGATCCCAAAACCGGGACTACTATATTGATTTTTCATTATGTTCCTTTCAATATTACAATACATATACATACATGTAGAACCATACATAAACCCAATTCCATTAACCCTAAATTAGAACATAACCATAGTTCCCTTGACTAGATCTACAAAATACCATGAGCAGAAAACCATCATGCCAAAAACCATGTGTGAAACCCATGCACAAAACCAAAGGTAGGTCCACCCACCTAATATAGGGTCCAAAAAAAATTTCCAAGGGTATTTCCCCAGACCCTGTATAGGGGGTAGCCTGAAAACCCCCGACAAGGGGGGTTGTGCCTGACACAACGAATATGAGGGATTTCTCCCCCCCACATGCAACTAGTCGCGGAAAGAATATAACACACGCACAACATTCTCCCACTTGTTGTTTTATTTTCCGCACAGGGGGTCACATGAGAGCTTAGTCATTGGTCCAACCCTGCAATTTCCATTTTTTCTCTACACCAAGAAAAATTCTCAGTGCTCACAAACTTCGTCAATGCATTTGCAACATTCTTCAAAGTGACCACCGTTACCAGAAAAAAAAATTTGTCCTCAACCATGTCCCTCACAAAGTGATACTGAACATTAATGTTCTTTGTCTTTAAATGATAAGCAAGGTTCTTTTCCAAGTAAATTACACATTGGCTATCACGGTCTATCCTTATAGCTCATTGTACTAACCCCATACTTGAACACAATCTCTGCAACCAAACTGCTTCCTTGCTTGCATGAGTGGCTGCCATATATTCTGCCTTTGTAGTTGAAAGTGCCACTACATATTGTCTCTTGCTCATCCAACTGACTGCACCTCCAAATAGGTTAAACACATACCCACTTGTAGATCTTCTTCAATCCAGATCGTCAACCTCATCTACATCAACAAAGCCACGGATGTCCAAAACTCTGTCCAATCTTGATCTTCCTTGGTAGCACAAACCATAATAATTAGTTCCATGTGAATACCTAAAAGCCCACTTCACTGTTGTCCAATGATCCTTCCCTGGTTTTGACATAAACCTACTCAATATTCTCACTAAATGTGCAATGCCTGGTCTAGTACATACCATTACATACATCAGGCTACTGACTACACTTTTGTATGGAACATGGGACATGTCCCCTTCCTCTTCTTGTGTCTTGAGACACTGTTCAACAGATAAAGTTACACCTACATGCATAGGAACCTTCATCGGTTTACTTCCTGCATATTAAACCTCTGCAGTATTGTCTCAACATACTTCCTTTGGTTTAACAAGAGCTTCCTCTTTGCCCAATCTCGTTTAATTTCCGTTCACACAATGTTCACAGAAATGAAAATCCATAGAGAAATTAGACATACCTTCTACCATACCATTACCATGAAGTATTCGAAGGCCCTTCTCTCTAATATGTCAAAGCCTTTGATGCTATAGCATGGTATTTTCTCCAGAGACCACTATGTTTTCTGCTCCACTTTCAAGAACCACATAGTTGTTGCACCCATCAATAATAGTATTACCCAGAAGCTTGCACAGAGTTCCAATCTGAACTCCCCGCATCAATACCAGTGCTCCCTGAACCATCTTGTAGGTATCTTTCATGAACATTGTTTTTACGCCTACATCATCCATCTTGCTTACAGAAATCAAATTTCTGGCCAATGCAAGAAAATGCAGAACACCTAGAAGTGTTCTAGTCCTTCCACCTTGCAACTTCAGCTTTACTTTTCCACGTCTGGCGATTCTAGCCTTCCTAACATCCCCTTAGAAGGCATCAGCACCATCATATTTCTCATACTCATAGAACCACTCCCTATGGGGAGCGAAGTGAAAGGATGCACCTGATTCAATCGACCATGCCTCATGATATACATGTGTACTTGAAGAAGAAGCCAAGTACACATCCCCACCTTCATCTGTGGTGGTTTTTGCCTCTGCAGAAGGAGCATCATCATACCCCTTTCCTTTCTCAAGGGATTTAGATCTACATTCCTTTTTGAAGTGCCCTTCCTTTCCACATTTCCAACATACCTTTACAAGTTTTCCTGGAGATTTAGACCTCCCTCTAGACTTAGATATCCCACTCGAGGAATTATTTTTATTTTTGCTTTGGGACCGTCCTTGTATAGACAAGTCATCTACATTCTAGCTCTCCATATTTTTCTGTCTCATCTCCCCCGACAGCAAGGATGAGACTATTTCATCAAACTTCAAGGTAGTTGTATTGCTACCTGTTGCAACAACCACACTATCCCATGAATCTGGTAGATAACACAACAAACTGATGCACTTATCTTCTTCTAAAAAATTTATATCAACAAATAACAACTAGCTTACTACAATATTAAAGGCATTTAGATGCTCTATCACCAAGTCTCCATCCTTCATCCTCAAGTTATACATATTTTTCCATAGGAACAATCTGTTCACTAGAGATTTAGATTGGTACAAAGTCCCTAACTTGACCCACAAATTATTCGCAATAGCTTCCCCTGATACATTCGACAATACTAAATCTGAGATACACAACCATATTGTACGTTTTTATTTCTGATCCAAATTCGCCCAGTATTCTGTTGACATTTTCATTGGTTTAGTACTTAGATCTGCTACGATCCACTGATCTTTATCCACCAAAAGATCCTCCATCTTGAGCTTCCACAACTCAAACATTTTACCATTAAATTCCTCAATCTCTATCTTTCCACTGTTTGCCATCTTCTTTCACCACAAGAATCGATCCTGCATATCTCCCACTGAACAAGGTCTATCACAGGTCCGAGAAAAACCCCTTGGTAGAAAAGGCACCCCTTGAAGCTAAAACCTATCTCTGATACCAAATGTAGATATTAACCTTGTACATAAATTACCTGCATATGAATTCTAAAAACATAAAATAAAAAATGGCGAGAACATAAGACATAAAATAGGATATACACAAAGATTTTACCCTGGATCCCAAAACTAGGACTATCAGATAAATTTTTCATTATGTTCGTTTCAATGTTACAATACATATATATACATGTCGAAGAATTCATAAACCCCAATCCATTAACCCTTAATTATAACATAACCATAGTTCCCTTGACCGGATCTACAAAATACCATGGGTATAAAACCATCATGCCCAAAACCATGTGCAAAATCCATGCACAAAACCATAGGTAGGTTCGCCCACCTAATATAGGGTCCAAAAAAAAAAACTCAGGGCATTGTGCCCCTCCTGTGACCCCCTGCGTGTGTGAGTATCCATGGAAAGTATATAACACACACCCAAAATTCTCCCACTTGTTGTTTTATTTTTCACACATGGGGTCATATGAGAGCTTAGCCATTGGTCCAGCCCTGCAACTCCCATTGTTTCTCTACACCAAGAAAACTTCTCAGTGCTCACTGACTTCGTCAATGCATCCACGATGTGCAACTAGTCGTAGAAAGAATATAAAACACACCCAAAAGTTGTTGCATTCTTCCTGATGTGAATGTTATCAAACAAATGAAAAATTTCTAAGTTCTCATAGTAGGGGAGTCGATTGAATTTCTCGTGATAACTTTTTATTCCTCGTGGAAGTGCCCTATTTTTAATGCCTTGGTGACCTACAAGGTGAACAATACTTAAATATATTAAAACTACAATACCTATCAATTAATCCAGTGAAAAAAATGCAACAAAAATATAAAATAATCCAAACATATCAGGTATATTGATACATAGATGATTCAATCCATACCTTGAGAGACTATATTATATTACAACTTCCATACACGAGGTGTCATTCTCCGTGGTCTTAATCTAGTCTCTTCTTTCCTGTTGAAAATATGTTTTTTAGTACTTCGGTACCTATAGTTCTTATAAAGGAAGTGCCTACACTCATCAAACACATCCTTTCCTAAGCTTGTTGAACGATAAGATTTGATCTTAGGACCACAAAATAGACAAGAAAAATTACCCTTTGTTTAAAGAGCTTCAAGAGATGGAATCATTTTTATATCAATTATTTTAAGCCTGTACAATGAAGGGAATATTTAAAAAACATACATGAAATGAACTTCATAAAATTAAACACTATTAAAGTGTGCCATGGTAACATTATAACATACCACATAAATTTGTTAGCCTTGGGGCATTGCAAATTTTCCATAAAAGCATTGCATGGAATTCAAATTACCTTTATGCATCTACTGGTTTAGAGATATTATACATAGTGACATTGTTCCGTAATTCCACTAATTTATTGATAAGAGGCTCGATATATACATTCATATGTTTGACTTGGTACTTACCTAATTGATTGAACATACAATACATAATTACTACATATATGAGTAAATAAAAAAAATATAAGACATAATTGAATATGTATGAGTAAACAAAAAAATATGAGACATAATTATGAAACAAACAAGACAAATGAGATGGTATTGTGCTAAAAAAAATTATTTTAAACAAATTAATATCTAGAACAATCACTATCAACATTATGTGCTCCATGATTGTTGACATCCATGAAGGAATGTTATTGTTGATAACAAAAACGGGACATGCCAAGTAAGTAGATTTGAGCTCTCCAATTGGACTGACATCATCCACTGCTAATGAAAGCCTAAAATTATGAGGTTCTTCTTTAAACTTTGGCCAACTTTCCTCTATATTCATAAATGCAGATCCATCTACATGCATTCGAAGAACACCATCTTCACTTATTTTCATTGCACGGAAATCCATAAATTGTGTTATTCCTTCTCACCTAAATAATTGTCACAGACATGGAATTATGGTAATATAAGGAAGAACCTTGTGAGGCACCTTTTTTGTTACTTTATCGATTTGATATCTACTCTCATCACATTTTGGGAATTTTACTTTCGACGCATGTTATTTATAATAGATAATATAAACATTAGGACATGCATGAATAGATTTATACTCCATTCCAATATCTTTCATATTGGCATGTAAACATCGGTATGTACAAGGTAAAACATTTGACAATGGTAACAAAAAATCACCTAACAATCTGCAACATAAAATATTAGTAGTATTAGTTAATGTAAACAATAGTAATCATACATATTGCATCAAAATGTTACAAATTAAATGATGATCAACATACTAACATTAAAAATAAAGGAAAAAATAATTTCTTTATCATGTTGTACTAAACGTCACAAAATATATTACATACCTTAGGAGTTGTGTCACACGTGTTTGACAAACCATTCACCACCTTTAAGTTGACCAGCAAGAATACAACAAAGAGAAGATATGCTTTTGATCCTTCATAAAGAGGTTGACTTGCCCTCTCAAGTACAGGTATATCATAATCACAATCATACCAGTTTCCATCATCATCCATTCCAACATTATTAAAGGACTCTCATATCAAGCTATTTGTCCCATCTTATTCAACTGTGTCATCAACATCATTATCTTCTTCCATAGGATCATTATCTTGGTCATCAATATTGACTCCATGTTCTTGAACAGGTTCGTGTACTAAAACCACCTCTTCCTTGTCAAGAAATGCCCTAGGGGGGCCATACTATACAATTACAATTACAATACTTAAATGATATTACAAATATTTACAAATATAATATAGGGAAAAAAAGACAAAAAAGATAAAGACAAAGACAAATTAGGTGAGATCAAGAAACAAATAGAACAAATCAATGATGATGATTGTGCAACTTATCAATATATTTAAGAATATGTTGAAAAAATCTAGGAAATATGTTACTTTTGTTGACATGCTGGAAAATACATACTTTGTAAAATATATATTCACAACCATAATAAAAAAATATTGATCTTATTTTGCATTCATAATTATGATCCCACATTATTTCTTCATTTCACTTGAAGACCAAAATTTTTAAGAAGATGATAAATTTCCCCAACCCAACTTGGGAACCAAGATTTAATTTACAAGGGGTTGAGAATTGATGGGTTGTGGGATAACATGTCAGTGGTTCAAGCATTAGAGGTTAGGGTTTAATATGGGGTAATTAGGGGTCAAGGATAAGGGTACTTAATGGTTTAGGTGTTTATAAGAGCTCAAGGGCTAAGGCCTTAGGGGTTAATAGGTTATTGTCCATCCAAGGGTCAGGTGTACTTAGGAGTTGGTATTCTATATCAAGCAACCATGAGCTTGGGTGAGAGAAAGAAACAAATACAACAAATCAATGTCATCATGAAGCTTGTGAAATTTAGAAACATGTTTAAGATTATGTTGAAAAAATTTAGGAACAATCACCTAACAATCATCAAACCCTTTTCATTCCATCACATTTACAAATGTACTCAAAGTACAAGACTTAAACAATAATACCAATGAATCCAGGCAATACCAATTAAGTTCAAGAAGGAAAACCTCAAGGTAAATACTACAATATTGTTCATAATGGCTTCCATAAGACAAGAGAATGAGAGGGGATAGAACATAAAATGCATTTTATCCCCATATCCTCTCAAATATTCAATTATGACAAGTGGAGGGTGCAGCTTATATTATCTTTTAATTAAAAAATTATTTTTGAAAAGGATGTGGACTTTTTATCTTAGATCAAAGGTATTATCATAATGAAATTTGCTACTAAAATTAGCTGGTGGCTAGGCAGGTCTAGGAATGTACAACAGGAAAATGAGTCTTTCTTATTATTTATTGTTTGGTCTTGTATTTATCTATAATTATTATTTCCATACCCTTTTATGCCCAATTTCCTTTTTTTTCATCATTTCTCCTAAGTAGGTAGGTATCATATTGTCTAGGTTAGATTATCAAAATCAAGATAACAATGTGTTTTTTTTTTTTGTTGATAAGTGGGTGAATCCTGAAAATGTAGGTATCATATTGTCTAGGTTAGATTATCAAAATCAAGATAACAATGTGTTTTTTTTTTTGTTGATAAGTGGGTGAATCCTGAAAATCACTCATACCCTATGGTTGAGAGGCCACAACTCAGGGGCGTCTAAGCCGTAAAAGTCACCCGGGGATCGCACCCGGCCCGAGCTGCACCAGCAGAAACCATGCTAGATTTTTTGGTATTGGCGAGACTAGAACCGGTGACCTTTGCTTATGAAGCGCCTTAACAGTGCGCTCCTTCACCGACTATTCTAAATCTCTTTGATAAGATAACAATGTGTTTGTTGATCTAACTTATTAGTTGCATTTTATTTTGTATTTTCATCATATGTTTTCACTTATAAACTTTGAAATCAATAACTTATGAAAGAAAATTAGATAGGATCCCCTTTTTTCTTTAGGCGAGTGGTAGGGAACCCACTAATGACATTTTCATAGGAAACCCTTTTTTACTAAGGCATGGGGCCAATCTCTCCTTCTACACAAAATGGGGTATTCTTTCTTTTTGAATACTTGATCGATTTGACCAAAATGTCAAAAACTCACTCCTTTTTACTTAGTGGTAAGTGAATGTTGTAGAATAAAAACATTGCACCTACTTCAAAGGACATTCAAAATGGAATGTTCTACCTTGCATGAGTGATAATAAGTAAGATAAATTTGGAAAAAATAACCATTAATGCTTTATCAAACATTTCATTAATTTACCCTTTTCCTATAACTATTATAGCTTTGATATTACTTCAAGTTTTCTCACAATTTACGACAAATTAGAAGCTTTACTTATCACAAAAAGAGACTTTATACAGAGAATTCTTCAAGCTATATCACATTGGCTTAAAATTTCATTATCACCTAAAACATTTTGAAACACCAAGTGCAAGGCTTGTGTCCCCAGTTTTTTCCTGAAAAAATGAGAAAGAGTATCTTTTATGAGTGAAATGCATTGTCATTAGGAACATAACATCACTCATAAATTTAGGGTGGTATGAGTGGGAGAGAATTTGGGGTGGAAGGAGTGGTAGGGGTTATCCACTACCCTAACGAACAAAATTAGGTCAAATTTTCCTAGATTCTAAGGGAAGTCACCAGCAATAAATTAGCTGAGTTCTGGGCTCTACGACATGGACTTAGATTACTAGCAAAAGAAAAGGTGCAAAAAGTATTAGTTGTTGGTGACTCACTCATAGTTATCTAGTAAATATGACAATGTTATCGTAAAGGGAAAGGAGGACTATGATGATTCTAGGATTTTTTTTGAAGAAATTACATTTTTAAGGTACTAAATTTGATTCTGTTATCGAATTTTAAACTATGGGAACTTTTGTTAAAGCTTTCTTTCTAGAATTTCAGATTGTTATTTTTGAAATTTTTATGATGATGTAACTGAAGTTGACTAGTTCCTTCAACATTTTATAAATTATAAAATCCATAGTCATTGCATTTAAAAAAACACCACACATAAATTTGTATCCCCTACCATAAATTATCACTAAATTGAAGAAAATCAAAGTGAAATGTATTATTTTTTTTTGGGGTAATTTTAATATAGGAAACTCATTTTATCTTTTTTGTAACATCCTTTTTTTTTACCCAAATTTTAGTTGGAAAGCCTATATGCTTTATCCTAATCATTTATAGTTTTCCCAAATTTCTTTCTACATTATAATTGAACATTTACTAGGTTGAACTAGGTGATAACTACTTCTTGTTTACCCTTTTTCCTTATTGTCCACATGAATCAACTACATGAAATTAATATATTGTAGGTTCAATTAGAACTTTTGAATTTTTTTTATAACATTGCCTTAGACATTTATTTGGCTAGTTAGTTTTAACCCTAGTTGACTTTAGAAAAAAATTCCTAACCATCTTCTAGGAGTATAAGAGCCATTACATCTTCTTGTTTTCTCTCTTTTTCATAATGGTCAAAAAATCAATGTGCTTTTAACTCTCTTTTCTTTAAACATTTAGTTAGATCTATAATATCAAATATTAAGTAAACACCCTAGAGACTTAATTCCTAAATCTCTTACTTGTAATTCACAACACTTAACCAATATTAAAGATAACTCATTGAATTATAAACAAGTCATACATTATAACTAAAATTAATTAAATAATTATAATAAGAATTGAAGCATTATAATATTAATTATTTTCCAAATATTAAAACTATCCTACTTTAAGAGAAATTCGAACAAACTTATTAAAATGATAAAATAATTTTAATAATTATCCACTTTCAATATATTTGTTTTCCAAATATTTTATATATATTAAGTAAACACCATAGAGTCTTAATTCCTAAATCTCTTACTTGTAATTCACAACACTTAACCAATATTAAAGATAACTCATTGAATTATAAACAAGTCATACATTATAACTAAAATTAATTAAAAAACTATAATAAAAATTGAAGCATTATAATATTAATTATTTTCCAAATATTAAAACTATCTTACTTAAAGACAAATTTGAACAAACTTATCAAAATGATAAAATGTTTTTAATCATTATCCACTTTCAATATATTTGTTTTCCAATTATTTTATATATTCCATTCATATTCAAGATATTCATTCTACCTTCATACTAGAGATAGTTAAAATGGGCAATTCTTTTAATTATAACACATTACTTCACTTTGATTTTAGAGACAAAATTATAGTTTTATATGTAACAAAATATGTTCTAAGTTAAAAAATTTAATTAAAAATGTAATTTGATAACAAAAAAAATTAAATTTATAGAAAAATAGTATTTTATATAATAAAAAGATTTATAAATTTAAACTTATTAATAAATAAAGTATTCTCTTTTTTCATATAATATTTTTCCCAAAAATGGTATGTTATTAATTATCATCTTACCTAAATAAAATGGACTCCTTTTATCTTCATCTGATCATCATTCTTTAAAATAATTTTATTTTTAATCAAATTTTATTTAATTAATTTTTTAATGATATTTATATTTTTATATTGTCTTATAAAATTTTATTACAATATATTATATAAATATTTTCTTCTTTCCTATAAAATTGTATTCACTATGTCCATCTTTTAAATGTGCATAATATACTTTAAAAACTTATTAATAATGCTCCCTAAAAACCCATTAACCTCTAAATCCTCTAGGTCCTAATTAACCCCCTAAACATACATTAACCCCCTACACCTTAACCCCATTCCCCTAATAACTAATCCCTTAACACCTAAACCCTAAACCCTTAAATAATAACCCCTTATCCCTAAGCCCATAAACTAATTAACCCCTAACTCGACCTAACCCCTTAATCGACCCTAACCATAATAATCAAATAATATTTCTCCACATCAAGATGAAAACATAGGTCAAATATCTCCCAAAAGAATATAAACATTTACAATACAAATACAATACAATTTACAATACAAATATATATAATATAAAATAGAATATACATATAAACATTTACAAAAGCAATCTACAATACAATGACACAATGAATAACTTATTAATGGATGATATTCATGCTCGCCTTCAGCGTGTCCATAGTATCTACAATTCCTTCTAGCTATTGTTATCAGAAGTCTCCTTATCTTCAATCTCTTGCATATTTTACAAGGGCAATAACATTTTCGATGATTTGAAGCCCTCGATATCGATACCACGTCTGCTTGGCCTCCTTGAGGAATATTGTTATGTGACATTTTTCCTTACCAAAATTTTAGTGATGATGTTATTCAAACATTAACCTAAAAATAGCCCTACAACCTTTTAAAATCATCACAGTATAGCTACTACGTCGAAGTTATATGATATTAGGTGAAAAAATCCATTAGTGGGAGAATTTGACATTATTTCATCACAACCTGGCATTCGTCAGATATTCAACACCTTCAAACTAACTTCAGATATTCGATGGTAAAGGAAATAACATAAGATATCTGACGGTAAAGTAAATAATGGTATATAATTGAAAATAAAGGAAATAACGTCGGATATCTGACGATCATCAAAATTTAAAAAAAAAAACCCTTGTAGAAATTCCCACTGTAGATCAACAGATTATGCAATATACTAAAACACAATACAAGATCTACTTCTACAACACTTTGCGGAAGCTTAATCAATTTGAGCACGATCAATGAGAACACATATAACTGAGAATGAAAAGCAATCACACATAACACAGAAGAAATAACCTGGGGAAAGCCTCAGCCTAAAACCCCAACTCTGTATTATCATACAAGTGGAAATATAGTCTGGATTACAAAAAGAATCAACTCACAAGCTATCCTGCTCTCTCTGTAATCCCTCTGCTACTCATAGACAGTCAAAGGCCTCTCTCAAACCTTCTCCTTTGCCCTCCAAGTCTCCTATTTCTTTGCGCAATTTTTATTGGGGTCCAGTGAAGCCACATGAATGAATTGGCCTCTTCACACACTCACTAACCTCTGATCTAACTACGCAATCCTGGAGGAGATAAATCCTTCTCCATGGATGAGCTTCCTTTATAGGAAAAATCCATCCAACTGATAGTACACTGTCCCTCCTCTAATCTCAACTAGGTCTCTGTCTGAGCTGACATGCATGAGCTATTCATGAGAGAATATTCAGTTATCTAAAGTGAAACAGTTATATGCAATCATGCATTAACTAACTGAACTCACATTAATTTAAACAAACTATTCAAATTAATCTAACTGGACTTGACTCAGTTAACTGAGCCAACTAATTACATCTCAAATTAGAACTCATCCTTATCTCTTTAACTCATGGATAAATTCCTCAATTAATGGAGAAACTGTTGCATGTCCTCACATAGACTTCATGTTTGATTTTTCACAAATAATTAACTCATGGTGAATTAATTAATTTTTTTCCAAACAGTTGTTAAGTTCAAATTCGAATTTTACTTCCTATTTTAGTCCAGGGACTGACTAAAGTTGGAATCCATCCCAAACTGCTAAAAACAACAATGTTATTTTTAGCACTTCCATTTTTCATTCCCTGTTACTCAATCCAGTATTGGTACCCAAACTGCTATTTATAGCAGTGCTATTTTTAGCACTTCTATTTTTAGCATTTCTTGTTGCCATTTTCAACACTCCCTCTCAACAAGAAAGTCATTCAACTCAAACCCGATCCTCTACCTTTGGAATGATCTACATGCAACACTTCTACCAAGTGTGGTTGCTCCAACAACTCTAGAAACAAAAATAACTCCCAACTAACCTCTCTGTTGGGCTAGAAACATACTCTGATGCTAAAGCTCTACCTGCTGCTAACAAGTGCTCCCTCTCTGACCACTGAGCTGCTACAACACTCCATGCATCTTGCATCGTTGCACACCTCTTTGTGCCATCATGCACTGGTGCAACACTCCTGTGCCTCTCACATTATTATAGCCTGCTAGCTCTACACTGTCTTGGGACTCCTTCACTGTAGCTCCCTCAGTCGCTCCACCTGCATTTGTCTCTACCCAAACAGCCAGTATTTCTACTCCTCGTCGAGGCTCTTGTAGCAAATTCAAATCAAAGAGGTTGGGTACCTCAAGGATCCTGCCCCTATTCCAGCCTTCTTGGGATGAACACTCCACATTGCCCCACCTTCTACCTGGAGGTATGGATGCATATGATCCCTCTGCCCACCTGGCTCAAAATTTGCCCCTACTAGAGGTCTCTGCATGAGTAGATGTCTCTACTCGATCTCCTCTCAACTTCTCTATTTGTGCCTGCTCCACAACCTCCTAAAGCTGCTTCACCAATCGTGGCTCCTCCACAATCGTCTGAGACTTCTTTTGGTGTTGCATGTTGAGAGGTAGTGTACTCTCCCTCTCAACTGCCAAGTCTCCATCAGTTGCCTTGCTCCTCAAGGCTTTGCATGCATATTGAACCTCAAGATCATATAGGTTCTTGACCTGTGAACCGATATGCTTCACCTGTCTAGTGATGATGTGTCTAAGGAAAACCTTTCCCTTACTAAAGACTACATCACAACCTCTGTCTTCCAGCATCGCGATCGACACCAAATTTATCTTCAGTCCTGGTACATACTTGACATCGGTCAAGGTAATGCGAGTTCCATTCTCCCTCTGAAAAACAATTGTGCCTACACCTAAGACACTATACTTTTCATCATTACCCATCGCTATGAGTATCTGGAGATCTTTCTCCTCCAAAGTATTGTTCAAACTCTTGTTGCCGGTCATGTGGAAAGAAGCTCCACTGTCAAGAAACCAACCACTTCCCACCATGGATGAAACCATGCATGCGAACACTGTGAAATCCAACTCAAACTGTGAGGCCAGTGTCTCACCTTCTGATCCTTCCACGGATCCCTTCTTGGATTTCCTCAGTGGACAACTTGTAGCAAAATGGCCCACCTCATGACAACAAAAGCATCGCACTTTTGATTTGTCAAACTTCTTCCCACCTTAGGAAGAACTGGATTGGGAAAGAGAATCCTTCTCCTTCCCCTTCTTCACCTTACTTGCTAAGGCGCAGTTTTCTTCATCTCCATGGATGAAGAACAATCTCTGGTACTTCTTCTTATCTCCTCCTGCATCAAATATGACCAAAGTCTTTCCCAATCTGGCAGTTTCTCTCTTCCATTAACTGAGTCCTAGTAGCTATTCCAGCTCTTAGGAAGACTGAGAAGTGCAAGAATCACCATGTCATCATCAGTTGTCGCAATCCCTACACTTCCAATCTCATCCTTGCATGTGGTGAGCTTGTTCAGATACGTAGAGATCGTGTCACCCTTTTCACACTTGATCTTCTGAAGCTTGTCTTTCAACGCCGGCTTCCTCTAATCGTTGCTCTTATGATATAGATCTTTCAATGTTTTCCACATTGAAAACGGTGTCTCCTTCCCATGGAGACTCGAAACTATGTGATCTCGAACTCCCTCCAGAAGGATTCTCCTTGCTCTAGCCACACATTTCTTCCATTCCGCCAATTGAGTGGCATCAGTCGGCTTGGGGACTTCTTGATCAATGAAGTCCTTTAGACCGTTATCCTCTAATACTGCTTCCATGTGATCCTTCTAGGCTATATAATTCGAGTTGCCATCAAGGGTATACTCAAGTCTTAAACCACTGAACGCCATAGGTGAAATAGAGGTGTGATAAGAACTCGATTTCTATATTTAGGAACCACAAACTTCGAACTTCTCCCTTCTTGTATATTGTTCTTCCTTGATCACCTTTGCTCTGATACCATGTAGAAATTCCCAATGTAGATCAACATATTATGCAATATACTAAAACACAATACAAGATCTACTTCTACAACACTTTGCGGAAGCTTAATCAATTTGAGCACGATCAATGAGAACACATATAACTAAGAATGAGAAGCAATCACACATAACGCAAAAGAAATAACCTGGGGAAAGCCTCAGCCTAAAACCCCAACTCTGTATTATCATACAAGTGGAAATATAGTCTGGATTACAAAAAGAATCAGCTCGCAAGCTATCCTGCTCTCTCTGCAATCCCTCTGCTACTCATAGATAGTCAAAGGCCTCTCTCAAACCTTCTCCTCTTCCCTCCAAGCCTCCTATTTCTTTGCGCAACTTTTCTTAGGGTCCAGTGAAGCCACATGTGTGAATTGGCCTCTTCACACACTCACTAACCTCTGATCTAACTGCACAATCCTGAAGGAGATAAATCCTTCTCCATGGATGAGCTTCCTTTATAGGAAAAATCCATCCAACTGATAGTACACTATCCCTCCTCTAATCTCAACTGGTTCTCTGTCTGAACTGACATGCATGAGTTATTCATGAGAGAATATTTAGTTATCTGAAGTGCAGCAGTTATATCCAATCATGCATTAACTAACTGAACTCACATTAATTTAAACAAACTGTTTAAATCAATCTAACTAGACTTGACTCAGTTAACTGAGCCAACTAATTACATATCAAATTAGAACTCATCCTTATCTCTTTAACTGATGGATAAATTCCTCAAGTAATAGAGAAACTATTGCATGTCCTCACATAGACTTCATGTTTGATTTTTCACAACTAATTAACTCATGGTAAATTAATTTATTTATTTTCAAACAGCTGTTAAGTTCAAAATCGAATTTTACTTCCTATTTTAGTCCAAGGGCTGACTAAAATTGGAATCCATCCCGAACTGCTAAAAATAGTAATGTTATTTTTAGCACTTCCATGTTTCATTCCCTGTTGCTCAATCCAGCACTAGTACCCAAACTGCTATTTATAGCAATGCTATTTTTAGAACTTCTATTTTTAGCATTTATTGTTGCCATTTTCAACAACCTTTAACGCCTGATAGTTTTTCCAATTTTATCCATACCATCAGATTTTGTTGTCGAATTTTCCACCCATGTGTATTACGGACAGTTTGGGACATCGTTCCATTATCATAGGGGAAGTTAGTAGTAACTTCCAAGTGGCTCTACAAAATCAAACATATCGCAGATGGAAACATTGAGAGGTTCAAGGCAAGGTTTGTGGTGAAAGGGTTCTCCTAGAAAGAGGGAATTGACATTAAAGATAAATTTTCTCTAATATCCATGTACACTTCCATTAGGATAGTTTTTACTTTCACTTCAGTCATGGGATGGAGAAAACATCATATGGATCTGAAAACATATTTACTTAATGGGATCATTAATGAAGAAATGTATATAGAGAAACATCAATGTTTTGAGGTAAATGGGAAGGAGATCCATGTTTTCATGCTTAAGAAATCCTTGTAGGGACTCAAGAAATTACTGAGAGAGTGGTATTCTAGGATTGATGGATATTTTTTGAGTATGGGCTTCACCAAAAGTGAAGCAAATCCTAACTTATATTATATATTTGTTGGGACTAATTTGCTTATTTTGGTGTAATATGTAGATGAATTGTTTCTTACATAAAAAGAAGTTCATTGAAGGGTGAAAATCAAATATGGTACTTTAGTTTGAGATGAATAACATCAACATGATGTATTACTTCTTAGGTTTGGAGGTTTGGATGAAACTAAGGGATATATTCCTTGGCATGGATAAGTATGTAGTTGAGATCCTGAGCAGATTTCATATGGAGGGGTGCAACAAAGTTATGACTATACGCATGCTCACCAGTTTGAAGAATGGGACAACTTCAGATTTAGAATAGGTGGATACCATGTTGTAAAAGCAACTAATAGGTTCCTTATTGTATTTCATCAAAATTAGACTAGATATATGTTTTACAGTTAACACCTTGAGCCATTTCATGGTGGAACCAATGCAAGAGCCTTGGGTAGAAGAAAAACATTTGATCAAATATTTAAGGGACATAATGGAGTATGATATAAGATATCTTAGAGACGGCGAAATGAAATTTGGGGGTATACAAACTTGGATTCGGAAGGTAGTGTAATAGACATGAAGAGCACCTTAGGCCGTGTCTTTAAATTGGGAACATCAATGATATCCTAGTTTAGTAGGTAGTAGTGCTATGGCCCCTGGGACAAGTATTCATTATTAATTTAATATTTATATTAGGAGGTTGGATAGAACCTTTCGTGTTCCCATTTTATTATAATTGTACCCTTTGTATTTTATATAAATGCTAAGGAGACCTAGTCTTAGGATCTTAAAATCTTGTCTTGTACATCATATTTATTGTAAATGGTGGTTTCCCCATTGAAGTGCACTATAAATATTGGTTTCTTATCATTTTTAAGGTGCAAGTTTCATAACATTTGGTATTAGAGGACACGAGCCTAGAGTTTTGTTGCTTTAAATTGGTCATTGTGGTATTTTTTCAATAACCTTTTTCTAGGAAGTTTTATATGGTGAAACAATGGGGATATTGATGAGAGATATTGTGGAACATATAGTTAAAATTTGAATTTTTTTTCATCTATACTTTCTATGATATAGTCTATGGAATTTAGGGTTTCTGATTGATTATGAAATTTGTTTCAAATGAGCCATCTCGGCATTTTCACTATATTTTTTTTTACAGTGTCGTTTTAGATAGTGAAATTTGGAGAAAGTTTAGAAGATATCTCAAGGTACAATTGGTAAAAAATTCATATTATAGTTCACTATATTTTCCGAGGTATACCTTGTTTAAGTTATGGTTTATGAAGGGGTTTTGAAATAGGTTTAAAATATGTGACCTTCCTATTTTCACTATAATTTCTTTTTGTGTTACCTCAAATTGTCAAAAAATTTAGAGATATGAGATAAAATGGAGTACCTCACATAAAATTTTCAAAATTATATTTGAAGAATTGCACGTGGCACACTATAAAATTTTGTTCTTGGGAAGAAGCCAAAACTCAATAATTTTTTGGAAAGTTACCATAACATTCACTTAACACATTAAATTCTGATCAGGATTGTGCAATTGTAGACAATATATATCAAAGTATCACATGCCAAAATTTTATATTAAAATGGCTTAAATCTTAGAGATATATCAATAAAAAGTCCAATCATTCATATATTCTCCAAATTAAGGTTTTAAAGTTGCATAACTTATAAGTGACATAACTTTTGATTAGAAGATCCATTTTTTTTGGTGATTTAAATTTGAGATAAAGAGAAGTATTTTTTTTATTTTTCCCACATGCATCCAAAATAATATACAAAATATAATACAACAATTAACCTCCTAAATGCTCATCCATGTGTTGGAAATAACACTAAGAGGGGGGGGTGAATCAGTATTATCAAATCAAACACTTTTTCATTTCCATACTCAGATTCATATACGCTACTTCAGTTAATGGAACCTGTGTGTACACACAATTGTGTCTAATGCAACTAGCATATATCCAATAAACTTATGATTCAGTTAATCCATTAAATATTGATCTTTAGTTAGTGCATCAGAACTTTATTAACCATATGAACAGTAAACAGGTCCAGTAAAACAGAACAGATCATCACACACAAGAAGAACACATGAACACCATGATGTAAGGTGGAAACCTAATGTGGGTGAAAACCACCTGCTGCAATTTGTCTCTATCTTCTTTTAATATGAAACTTCATTTTACAATGTTTCTGTACTAGTGCAGTCTTATACCAGTATGCAGGATTCTACCTGCAGAAGGTTACAACCTCCTCTGGTTCTCCAGCTTCTCCTACAAGGGAGCTACAATCCCCTTAGCTCTTGTACTAGTCGATCCTCTTACTAGTATGTAGGTTCCGGCCTACTGAATGCTCCAACCATCACTCATTTTCCAGCTACTACTGGAAGGGAGCTACAACCCCCTTAGCTCTTGTACTAGTTGATGTACTAGTACGTAGGTGCCGACCTACAGAAGGCTACAACCTTCTCTTTCTTCCTCCAAGTACCACGTTTCATAAATTTTCAGATTGGATACTCCTGAAGCACAACACCATAATCTGAAGGTAGTGTTTCATCCAATTTTCATACTGGACCCATCAATATCATTGAAGCACACAATCAATCAACACTAGCATCATCAATCTCTTAATCACCCAATACTGAATCACTGAAACCCTGTCAACAAACTGCGGTCACCAGAACACAGAGCAGAACACAGAACTCTGCAACAATGTTCAGATCTAACTGTATCATCAAAAATCATGCATCAGATTGTATACGCTACTTGGAATAGTCGAACCAGTGTGTATACGCAACTTCACCAAAGCGAACCAGCGTATATGTCATTAATTACTTACATATAACTTCGCTGCACTTCCTAACTTCAGACATACCCAGATCATTACATATACAAGGATAATATGATTGTTAGCAATCAGATCTAGTCCATCAGATCACATAAAGATAAGTCATTATGATCCTGATCCATTATTAGATCTCATCCATCAACATTGAAGCTAAACACAATCAACCAAACTAAATATGCAGAATATTAACACCAGTAAACAATCATCAGAACTCATCAACAACCAGAACCATCTGTAGCTTCAAACATCATAGCTCATATGGTATATGCTACTTAGATGTATCTAACCTGTGTATGTACGCGCTTTTATCATAGTCAACCATCATATACATCTGTAAATATTCATTCATGATTTGCAGCTATTCCAAAACTTGAGTTATACCCAGATCATAATATTTACAGAACATTACATGTGTCAGTATACTGATCTAGAATAAACATGATCAAACCATATAGACATGATTCATTCCAAGCCATTAGATCCCGATCTATCCTTAGATCTTGTTCTCCATCAACTGCTAAGATTCCTCCTTAGCTCCGATCAAGCAAAGCATCATGAATCCATAACCTGCATACTGGATCTCATACTTCATCAGATATTCAAGACTTTTTCCGTGCCTTTTCCTAATGATCTTCTCCTCCTTTTATAGTCTTAGGATTTACTCAATACCATGGTCCAAAACCACTTAGAACTAATACCTTGGACCAAATACCTGGGGTCAACACATCGGACAAGATACCTTGGACCAATACCATGGATCACAATAACATGGTCCAAATATCACGGACCAAAACCCAATGTACACGCCTTCCCTTGCATGAAAGTGTGTGTATATGTATACGCACCTTTTGGTCGGTGTTGTGGGGAAAAATGCCTATGCAGGATGATCCTATCCACCTAAGGTGTGATAGTGCCTTAGCAACAAACAGAGATAGCTATTCTAGTATTCTTCCTTTATGAATTAAGAATGAAGAGAGATAGATGGACTAACCGGTGTCTTCCGTTTGTCCCTCGATCCGGTCTCTCTTCTCTTTGAGGGTTCCCAGCTACTTGCCTTCTCGCTCGTACAGCTTCAAGAGGTTTCTGCAAGATCACAAGAAGAGAACACTACACAAGACATGGATTCATATTCATAACTAGTTCAGGATTAGAAATAAACTAAACATACTAATGCAATCATACATCAAAGATACATCAGTATATAGGAGAAACCAAGATAGCTTTATTGATGAATAACAAGGTTCAGGAAGAGATACAACCCAGAGGGCTCCAATCCAGCATCTCCTTCCCAACAAATGGAATTCCTATCTTCACCCCCTTCAAAGCATTAAGCACCCAATGATTCCAATCTCAAACCAACAGCAATTCTTTGCAATAACAAAATTCCAGCCTCCAGATCTCATGGAGGAGAGATCCATATATAGATGTTTGGAGAGAGGATGAGTCAGCTTGAGATTTGACTAGTGTCCTCTCCCTCTGTTAGTTCTTGATTCCACTTGGAGGTTCTTGCTTCCACTTGGAGATTAGGAACCTCTTACTCATCACCAGTCGAATTCACTGAGGCAAGTGTCATTGAGGAAGATTCTGGAAGCTTCCTGGGTCTTGACACCTCTTGGAATGAACTTGCCATTTGGAAACTCTCGCTCAACGCACCCTGGTAGTGATTCTACCTGTGTTTCAGTGCAGGTAGCCAGTGTTGGCTTTGACATTCAGCGCAGACAACTAGTGGAGCCACTGAATTGATCCTGAATTGACTTGTTTTTGAGCAGTTTCTGGTGGAGAACTTCTGTGAATTGTTGTGGTTTGTTAGCCTTGCTCCTCTAGGGGTAGGAACAACATGTTTAGGGACTTTGGATCCCTTAGATTATGGACATTTCATGCTCAATGCTGCAAGGCACAAAAATGTCTATAACAGTTGCCCCCTAAAGTATGAGGTCGTTTATCGGGTGAAATGCTTTATCAGGAGGATCCGAAGTTCATCCAATGCTGGGAGGAGACCTGTAATAAGATACAATACAATACATTATTTTTCATACTGCTTTCATGATCTAGCTGAGGCGAGCATTCCCATGCTCAGCTTTATAAATTCATTTTTTTGTACATAGAATAGACAATCGTCTGATGATAGACTGATAATTTTGATGAAATTATCATCCTTTCGGTAGGATGATTATCTGCTGTAATGATGTACATGTCAATGTCTTTATTTTTTTTGAATATATATCGCAGCCCGGATGGATGAAACTAGATCCGGGGTCTTCAAACTCGTTCGATCTTCACTTTAAGTACAGGTCGATCCATGTGAGAAATGTTCTGAAGTCGAACATGGAAAGACATCGCTTAATTACCGGTCAATGATGTAAACCTTTAACAAGCGCGAGAGGAATCACCGATAATGATAATGACCCTCAAGGTACTCAGTACAATTCACGTGGTGTGAATAAAGGACTTGGCGTTGAACACCACGCAAAATCTTTCGGTCGAAGGTCATTGATGTATACCTGTCGCCGGAAGTGAGAAACTTGCCATTGAGGCATGCAAGCTTCAAAGTACTGAAGGGGTTGTTCCTAGATCAACTTCTTGGATAATGAGCTGATGTCGACAAGAAGCAATCCGTCAAAGGAGGGCCTTAATGAATCCCACATCAATGACACGGAACGGAGCTAATGATTTTGATGGAGGTGAAAACGATCTGTGACATATGATTTAGGGTGGCGATCATGAAAGGATGAAGGATAATGTACGGCACTGGTGAAACAGCTGCCCTTTTCTTTTTCAATCATGTAGTCGCCAGGTTCGGTGTACCACATGCTATAGTTACAGATCATGGATCGCATTTTCGCAATCACATGATGGTTGAATTAGCTGCCAAGCTAGGGCTATCTCACGACAGCTCTACCCCATATTATCTGCAAGCCAACGGAAAAGTTGAAGCAATCAACAAGGTCCTGAAGCATATGTTGCAAAGGATGATTGGAGTTCACAAAAGAAGGTGGCATCTAATCCTATCCTCAGCCTTGTGGGCTTACCGAACATCGGTAAGGAATGCGACCGGGTTCACACCTTTCCAACTGGTGTACGGCCTGGAAGCAGTCTTGCCAATCCAGTGTGAAATCTCGTCTCTTAAACTCGCAATTGATCTCCTCCCCGGAACTTCAGAAGAAGAGGCCCGTTTCTTGGAATTAATCCAATTGGATGAAACCCGTCGTGATGCCGCTTTGGCTAACGAAGCCCATAAGAAATGAGTCAAGGCGCAGTTCGACAAAAATGTCAAACCCTATGTCTTCTCAGAAGGTGACTTGGTCTTGCTTTATGACCAAGAATCCGATAAATTGGGAGTAGGTAAATTTAATTCTTTATGGATGGGCCCCTATATTGTTAAACGAGTGTTAGCAAAAGGAGCCTACGAGTTAATGGATTATGACAGAATTCCACTGGCGCAACCCCGTAACGGGTTGTACCTCAAGCGTTACTATGCTTAAATAGTGACCAATATGCATGCACCTCGATTTGTGTTATTATGCTGGGGGCATGCAAATTTAACATCGAGCAGTTTTAGCACACAGTTCATGCTCGTTAAAAAATAAACGCAAGATTCGAGCAGTTTTAGCACACAGTTCATGCTCGTTAAAAAAAAAAAAATGCAAGATCCGAGCAGTTTTATCGTATAGTTCATGCTCGTTAAAAAATAAACATAAGATCGAGCAAATGTTTCCACCTGCGTTTAAGCTCGTTAAAAAATGAACTATCCCAGTAAATAACCATAGTGAATGCAATATCATCAGCCATTAAAGCCTTGGTCGTGTTTGCCCGTCATCTCCACTTTTCCATTGGCCGATCGTTCACCTCCATATGTTTGTTTACCCATTTTGAGGAACAGCTGCGAAGAGTGATTTCACTAGCCATCCTTGTGACACTGCCGTGATTTGAAAATTCCAACCTGTATTTGGAATCAGCTGCTAACCTGTTCCATCACTCGTTCCTCAAAAGATGAGTCTTCTTTAAGCTCTTTTCATCTGACTCGTAAAATATGAAAAGATTGCCGAGTCCTTGGCCTTCCAGCTCGTTAAAGGGACAGGAAGTGCTATCCCTCCTCTAGATTTTAATCTTTTTGGACCTGAGGGATTATTGCACAAAAAGATCGAGCGCTTGTTTTATTCGGCTCGTTAAAACTATCGAAAACTCGTCCCTTCTGTATTGTTTTATACTTTTTCGGACCTAAGGGATTAGATGACGAAAAACGACTTTTGGAGTTAACTTTATGTATCTTTTCAGACTCTCTAAAAATGAAAAGAACCGAGTTATCTTTGTCGTTAGACTCGTTAAAATCATTAAATAGCGACAAACTTGTCTTTAGACGAGAACGAGTTTCACTATCGCTAGGCTCGTTAAAACATAGCGATGGGCTTGCCCGAAGGGCAGGTTATAGAACAAGCATATGTTATCCTCCTCAAGCTTGACAAAAATAAATAGGTACTGGTCAACAATGACTGGGGAAAAATTGGGAGAAACTCAAGAAAAATTTGATGGTAGCAAGTCGCTCTTGAACATGACACTTTTCCTCCGTACCACAATCGGGTTGGGTTGTTTCATTCACCGGTCACATCCATGGTCTCACCATACCAACCATATTTGGGGTAATGCTACTGATCCATCACATCAGTGTCGCCATATGTTCAAGAGAAGTCGTTCAGAAAAGTCAACCGTGTCCCATCCACTGCCGTACATTATCCTTCATCCTTTCATGACCGCCACCCTGAATCATATGTCACAGATCGTTTTCACCTCCATCAAAATCATTAGCTCCGTTCTGTGTCATTGATGTGGAATTCATTAAGGCCCTCCTTTGACGGATCGCTTCTTGTCGACATCAGCTCATTATCCAAGAAGTTGATCTAGGAACAACCCCTTCAGTACTTTGAAGCTTGCATGCCTCAATGGCAAGTTTCTCATTTCCGGCGACAGGTATACATCAATGACCTTCGACCGAAAGATTTTGCGTGGTGTTCGATGCCAAGTCCTTTATTCACACCACGTGAATTGTACTGCAGTACCTTGAGGGTCATTATCATTATCGGTGATTCCTCTCGCGCTTGTTAACGGTTTACATCATTGACCGGTAATCAAGCGATGTCTTTCCATGTTCTACTTCAGAACATTTCTCACATGGATCGACCTGTACTTAGAGTGAAGATCGAACGAGTTTGAAGACCCCGGATCTAGTTTCATCCATCCGGGCTGCGATATATATTCAGAAAAGATAAAGACATTGACATGTACATCATTACAACAGATAATCATCCTACCCAAAGGATGATAATTTCATCAAAATTATCAGTCTATCATCAGACGATTGTCTGTTCTATGTACAGAAAAATGAATTTATAAAGCTGAGCATGGGAATTCCCGCCTCAGCTAGATCATGAAAGCAGTATGAAAAATAATGTATCGTATTGTATCGTATTACAGGTCTCCTCCCAGCATTGGATGAACTTCGGATCCTCCTGATAAAGCATTTCACCCGATAAACGGCCTCATACTTTAGGGGGCAACTACTATAGAAATTTTTGTGCCTTGCAGCATTGAGCATGAAATGTCCATAATCTAAGGTATCCAAAGTCCCTAAACATGTTGTTCCTACCCCTAGAGGAGCAAGGCTAACAAACCACAACAATTCACAGAAGTTCTCCACCAGAAACTGCTCAAAAACAAGTCAATTCAGGATCAATTCAGTGGCTCCACTAGCTGTCTGCACTGAATGTCAAAGCCAACACTGGCTACAAGCACTACCAGGGTGCGTTGAGCGAGAGTTGCCAAATGGCAAGTTCATTCCAAGAGGTGTCAAGACCCAGGAAGCTTCCAGAATCTTCCTCAATGACACTTGCCTCAGTGAATTCAACTGGTGATGAGTAAGAGGTTCCTAATCTCCAAGTGGAAGCAAGAACCTCCAAGTGGAATCAAGAACTGACAGAGGGAGAGGACACTAGTCAGATCTCAAGCTGACTCATCCTCTCTCCAAACATCTATATATGGATCTCTCCTCCATGAGATCTAGAGGCTGGAATTTTGTTATTGCAAAGAATTGCTGTTGGTTTGAGATTGGAATCATTGGGTGCTTAATGCTTTGAAGGGGGTGAAGATAGGAATTCCATTTGCTGGGAAGGAGATGCTGGATTGGAGCCCTCTGGGTTGTATCTCTTCCTGAAAATTGTTATTCATCAATAAAGCTATCTTGGTTTCTCCTATATACTGATGTATCTTTGATGTATGATTGCATTAGTATGTTTAGTTTATTTCTAATCCTGAACTAGTTATGAATATGAATCCATGTCTTGTGTAGTGTTCTCTTCTTGTGATCTTGCAGAAACCTCTTGAAGCTGGGCGAGCGAGAAGGAAAGTAGCTGGGAACCCTCAAAGAGAAGAGAGACCCGATCAAGGGACAAACGGAAGACACCGGTTAGTCCATCTATCTCTCTTCATTCTTAATTCATAAAGGAAGAATACTAGAATAGCTGTCTCTGTTTGTTGCTAAGGCACTGTCACACCTTAGGTGGATAGGATTAGCTTTGGCAGGTGCACCCCAAGAAAGCCGCTGCCATTAAAGCAGAAGTTGAAAAGCTTCTCCATGCTGGTTTCATCTACCCGGTTCCTCTAACCGATTGGGTATCGAATATTGTCCCTATTATGAAGAAACAAGGGACAATTAGAGTGTGTGTCGATTATAGGGATGTAAACCAAGCTTGTCCAAAGGAAAACTACCCTACACCCTTCATCGACCAGATAATTGATGAATGCACCGGATGTGAAATCTTTTCATTCATGGATAGATTTTCCGGGTATAATCAAATAAATATCCGCCCACAGGACCAGTCAAAGACTGCATTCATTTGTCCGTGGGGCACATTCGCTTATCGAAAATTACCCTTTGGTTTAAAGAACGCAGGGGCGATGTTTCAAAGGGCAATGAATTATGCCTTCCATGACATCAAGAACATAGTTCAACCATATCTCGACGGCCTTCCGGCTCATTTGCGAAAGTGGACTGATCATCCGCAGCATTTAAGAGAGATATTTCTACGTTGTCGACACTACAAGATAAGACTCAATCCGCACAAATGTGTATTTTGCGTCGGTTCTGGTCATTTACTTGGCTTCGTGGTCTCTAAGGATGGGATTCGTCTCGACCCTTGCAAGGTTCAGGCAATCATTAATTTGCCGCCACCTTCAAATTTGCTTCAGATTCAGAAACTCCAAGGGAAAGCAAACTTTCTGAGGAGGTTCATTCCAAATTACGCAGAACTTGCTAAAGGTTATACTCGTCTTTTGAAAAAGGATGTACCTTTTGTCTGGGATCAGGTGGCGCAAGCTTCCTTTGATGCTCTGAAAGATTCTCTAGTAAAAGCATCATTAATGTATGCCCCGGACTATCAAAGAGATTTTAACCTGTATCTGGCTGCAACGTATACGACCATTGCGATGGTTTTAGTTCAAGAAGTCGATGGAATTGAACATCCTATATATTATTTAAGTAAAAACTTGAATGATACAAAAAGCAAATATTCTTACGTTGAAAAGCTATCACTCGCTACTGTTCAAGCGATTCAAATATTTTGACATTATGTCCTCTTTCGGAAAACTACCATTTTATCAGATTGCAACCCCATGACTTATATATTGTCGCGACAGTTGCTGGGGGGCAAATATTCAAAATGGATAGGGATCCTTCAAGAGTTTGATCTGGAATTTGTAAAATCCAAATCAAAGAAAGCTTTAGTTTTCGCAGAATTATTGTCTGATCTCCCATCGTCGTCCAACGATGAAACATCTGAAGAATCAATCGTGGACGAAAGTTTGTTTCTGATATCTACAAGCAATGAGTGGTATGGAGATATAATAATTTATCTCCAAACCCAAAAATTCAGGCCTGACACCTCTCACTCAGAACAGAAACGTATATGATACCAAGCGAAAGACTACATGATCTTCGGTGATACGCTTTACCGTTGTGGTATCGATACAGTTCTGAGAAGGTGCCTCACCCATGAGGAGGCCGAAAAAGCCCTGAATGAGTGTCATTCAGGCACGTGTGGGGGGCATCAATCTGGATATGCTACAGCACAAAAAATCTTACGAGCAGGATACTTCTGGCCAACCATGTTCAAATATTGCATAACCGCAGTCAGAAGTTGCCATGCTTGTCAAATTTTTGATAGCAAAACCAGAAGACCACCCGCACCTTTACAGCCAATAGTTGTTGTTGGGTCTTTCGCCAAATGGGGCATCGATTTCATGAAATGTAACCCCACCTTGACCGAGTGGAGTCGCCAATTTGTTGTGGGGAAAAATGCCTATGCAGGACGATCCTATCCACCTAAGGTGTGACAGTGCCTTAGCAACAAACAGAGACAGCTATTCTAGTATTCTTCCTTTATGAATTAAGAATGAAGAGAGATAGATGGACTAACTGGTGTCTTCCGTTTGTCCCTCGATCCGGTCTCTCTTCTCTTTGAGGGTTCCCAGCTACTTGCCTTCTCGCTTGTACAGCTTCAAGAGGTTTCTGCAAGATCACAAGAAGAGAACACTACACAAGACATGGATTCATATTCATAACTAGTTCAGGATTAGAAATAAACTAAACATACTAATGCAATCATACATCAAAGATACATCAGTATATAGGAGAAACCAAGATAGCTTTATTGATGAATAACAAGGTTCAGGGAGAGATACAACCCAGAGGGCTCCAATCCAGCATCTCCTTCCCAGCAAATGGAATTCCTATCTTCACCCCCTTCAAAGCATTAAGCACCCAATGATTCCAATCTCAAACCAACAGCAATTCTTTGCAATAACAAAATTCCAGCCTCCAGATCTCATGGAGGAGAGATCCATATATAGATGTTTGGAGAGAGGATGAGTCAGCTTGAGATCTGACTAGTGTCCTCTCCCTCTTTCAGTTCTTGATTCCACTTGGAGGTTCTTGCTTCCACTTGGAGATTAGGAACCTCTTACTCATCACCAGTCGAATTCACTGAGGCAAGTGTCATTGAGGAAGATTCTGGAAGCTTCCTGGGTCTTGACACCTCTTGGAATGAACTTGCCATTTGGCAACTCTCGCTCAACGCACCCTGGTAGTGCTTCTACCTGCATTGCAGTGCAGGTAGCCAGTGTTGGCTTTGACATTCAGCGTAGACAGCTAGTGGAGCCACTGAATTGATCCTGAATTGACTTGTTTTTGAGCAGTTTCTGGTGGAGAACTTCTGTGAATTACTGTGGTTTGTTAGCCTTGCTCCTCTAAGGGTAGGAACAACATGTTTAGGGACTTTGGATCCCTTAGATTATGGACATTTCATGCTCAATGCTGCAAGGCACAAAAATGTCTATAACAGTCAGTTAACCCGCGTGTATACGCAACTTTATCAAGGGGAACCTGCGTAAATCTCATTTTCTTCATTCTGTGAGCCTGAACTGTGATCTGTCATCTTAGTAAGTTGCCATCAAGGACAACACCTGTATCATAATGCCAACAATCTCCCCCTTTGGACTTGATGGAAACAACCATACCAAGTCACTCTCCCCCTTTGACATCAAGGGCAAAAGGCGGGCCAAGATATTCTCTTCCTTGAAATACATTTCGCTGTCCATACTCCCCCTTAGTACCTGTTGAAATCTATGATTGAGCTCCCCCTTTGTATATGCCAAGGTGTATCAATCTGTCCATGCTCCCTCTGAGTACATGCTGAAATCTTTGCTCTATTGAAGTGTGTTGTTTATGCTCCCCCTGACTGTAAGCAAGGTCTGCAAAAATATGTTCTAAGAAGAACATGACTCTATACATCATAAATGTCCTTCCTATCACCAAAGACTCATACATACATCCATCTCCCAACCAAGTGGGGATATACCAATATTGACTCATCCACCCAACCAAGTGGGGATACACCAGATACCAATTGTTTATACATGATTGAAATATTACATCATCCTTCCTATGCATAGTGGGGGTACAAATTACATCATATGACCAAAAGGGATTCATCAAATGACTACAATAGACAGAGACAAACTATTACATCATGAGTCTTGATATGACCTTTACATGACATTTATAACAGAGACCAAACATCTAAATAAGACCATGACAGTCATTAGCAACTATCATACACAATGTATGATCTGCTCCATAAGCATCTGTCAACAGCATCTAGACCAGCAACCTGTATATGTCCATTAGTGTATAAGTCATCAACCTGTAACAAGGTATGTCTGCATATAGATATCAACTCATCCTTTTGAACATTATCATAGCCTTCCATGAATGAATTCTGCATATGACATACAAAATCATTCACATTATGTCTTATGTGAAAAACACCATAGCCATCTCATCAACATCAAGATCTGCATGATCTTATATATCATCCATGTATCACCACTTGGAAACATCTGCATCAATCAACATATGTAAGTATCAACCTATCATCATATAGGTAAGAACTCATCATCATCATGTCTCCAACAATTCAACTTTGAGTAATCATCCATATATCCAGCATACTGTATATAGCACTATGTATCTTGAGCTCAAGATATTTTGTCAAGACTTCTTGACAACAACAATCCTCATCCATGTGAGAGCTAAGAACTATAGGAATCCTGCATCATAACTGTATTATATGATCTTTATGCATATGATGACAGCAACATATGAGTGACTCATCATGAAGTTGAGTATTCAAGCTTTGTACTTCTCCTTATCCTTATGAAGATCATCATGTAAGCAACATATATGCATCATCAGAGAGTCATCCACAAATCTGATCTGAACACCAACTATGTAACCCCAAGAGTCATATGAGATTTTTTCATGGGAAACTCATAACCATATCATAGCAAGATGTATCTTTTAGCCATATAAGCATCATCACCAAGGACTTCTAACCATAATGCCAACAATGCATTATTCAAAGCATATGCTCCCCCTGAACCTGTGCCATCTATTCACTGTCAGATCTGATCATGCATATATCATCAAGAAGTATCAAGGCATCATCATCATCAAGTTAGGATCAAAAACATCTTATGAGTACCAAGACATTTCCACACATCATCAACATATTGTAACCATTATCAAGCAGAGAAAATAATGGACTGAATCATATCAGACCCTTTTTCCTGAGTATGTCCCACTGCTTTTCCTCAAACTAATATATACATGATTTTTCAGTGTCTAACTCGCGTATATACGCGACTTCTATTCATGAAACTTGTGTATGAGGTTTAGAACACTGAAGTTTTACACTTTCAGCTCCCTCTGGGTCTGTTATGTCTGTATATTGTGCTGTGCCACATTTTTCTGACTGTACTCCCTTCTTCTTCCATATCTTCAAGTGCGATGATGTTTTCTCCTTTTGGTATGGTGCTCGTACTTTGTTCCTGCATTCCTTTTTATATGTCCAAGCTTGTTACATGCATAACATCTTACATGTTTCATATTTCTTTTGTAGCAATCAACAACTTTGTGACGAAACATATTGCAAGAAAAACAATATCCCTTAAAGTACCTGGAACGTGATGATATTTCTGTGTGATGGCCTTGAACCATTCTACTTCTGCATCTGGCTGCAACATGTCCAAAATTATAACATTCAACAATATTCATCGGAGGAAATAACCAACTATCACTTCCATAGTTAGGAGTAAAATATTTTCTTTGAAGAATTTCTTTCCTTGGTTGTTGATGGGATTGACCTTTCATCTCCTTGTTGAGCATTTCATATTTTGCATTAGAGTTCCTTGTCTTACTTTGTGAACTAGATTCACCTTCAATAGATTCATGAAAACGAAGACCAGTTTTGATAGCAGGAGACCTTTGACTACTAAGAATATCATCCAAGATCTTAGTACTATCTTGAAATCGTAAGAGCTTATCCTTTTCTTCTAATTTATCTTTTAGAATATTTACCTCAACCTGATGTTGCTCGTCCTTTTCAAGATACTGCTTCTTCATGATTCCTTCAGCTTTTCTTCCTTCTTCCAACTGATGTCTTAATTCAAGAACTTCATTTTCTTGTTTCTCAAGAGCTTGGAGTAGTTCTTTGTTCTGTTTATTTGATTCTTCAAGATCTTGTTTTAGCGAGAGGATCTTAGCTTCAAGAATTTCATAGTAACTGGATCTATCTCTGAGTTTCTGGATTGTTGTGCTCCTTTCATTTACTTCATTTCTTAATGATGTCACTTCATCCTGCAACTTTTGACATTGATCTTCCTTTTCCTTGAATAACTTTCTTACCCTATTTCCTTCCTCTAGTTGAGCTTTTAGATTAGTAACTTCTTCTTTGGAGACAGATTCCCTTTTGTGCAATAGATCTTGTTGATCTCTAATTTTGTTTGTAAGCCTTTTAAATTCTGCCTCTATTTGATATCTTTCTTTCTCACCCATAAGAGCAAATTCAGTTGTTTCGCTATCACTTTCATCATCTTCAAATGGATGGAGAAATGTATAACCAAAGGATAACAAATTCATACCTGATAGTCCTTTTGCTTGTTCATCCTCATTTTGAAGTGATTCTGAATCTGAAGTGTTTCTTCCACATATTCCCTAATCGATTCTCCCACTGTCATAGTTCCTTTGAGATGTCTTCTTCTTTTGAGGCACTTTCTTCTTAAGCTTCTTTCCCATTGTTCTATGGATCTCCTTCAAGCGATCAAGCTTCTACCAAAGGACCTGCTCTGATACCAATTGTTGGAAATAATACTGAGAGGCCGGGGTGAATCAGTATTATCAAATCAAACACTTTTTCATTTCCATACTCAGATTCATATACGCTACTTCGGTTAATGGAACCTGCGTGTACACGCAACTTTGTCTAATGCAACTAGCGTATATCCAATAAACTTATGATTCAGTTAATCCATTAAATGTGATCTTTAGTTAATGCATCAGAACTTTATTAACCATATGAACAATAAACAGGTGCAGTAAAATAGAACAGATCATCACACACAAGAAGTACACATGAACACCATGATGTAAGGTGGCAACCCAATGTGGGTGAAAACCACCTGCTGTAATTTGTCTCTATCTTCTTTTGATAAGAAACTTCTTTTTACAATGTTTCTGTACTAGTGTAGTCTTATACCAATACGTAGGCTTCTACTTGCAAAAGGTTACAACCTCCTCTCGTTCTCCAGCTTCTCCTAGAAGGGAGCTACAACCCCCTTAGCTCTTGTACTAGCTGATCCTTTTACTAGTACGTAGGCGTCAGCCTACTGAATGCTCCAACCTTCACTCATTTTCCAGCTACTACTGGAAGGGAGCTACAACCCCCTTAGCTCTTGTACTAGCTGATGTACTAGTATGTAGGTGCCAACCTACAGAAGGCTACAACCTTCTCTTTCTTCCTCCAGGTACCATGTTTCATAAATTTTCAGACTGGATACTCCTGAAGCACAACACCATATCTAAAGGCCACGTTTCATCCAGTTTCATACTGGACCCATCAATATCATTGAAGCACACAATCAATCAACACTAGCATCATCAATCTCTGAATCACCCAATATTGAATCACTAAAACCCTGTCAACAAACTGCAGTCACCAAAACACAGAGCAGAATACAAAACTCTGCAAAAATGTTCAAATCTAACTGTATCATCAAAAATCATGCATCATAGTGCATACGCAACTTCACGAAAGCAAACAAACGTATATGTCATTAATTACTTACTTATAACTTCGATGCACTTCCTGACTTCAGACATACCCAAATCATTACATATACAAGGATTATATGATTGTTAGCAACCAGATCTAGTCCATCAGATCACATAAAGATAAGTCATTATGATCATGATCCATTATTAGATCTCATCCATCAACACTGAAGCTAAACACAATCAACCAAACTGAATATGCAGAATATTGACACCAGTAAACAGTCATCAGAACTCATCAACAACCAGAACCATCTATAGCTTCAAACATCATAGCTCATATGGTATACGCTACTTAGATGTATCTAACCTGCGTATGTACGTGCTTTTATCATAGTCAACCAGTGTACACATCTGTAAATATTCATTCATGATTTGCAGCTATTCCAAAACTTGAGTTATACCCAGATCATAATATTTACAGAACATTACATGCGTCAGTATACAAATCTAGAATAAACATAATCAAACCATATAGAGATGATTCATTCCAATCCATTAGATCCCCATCTATCCTTAGATCTTGTTCTCCATCAACCGCTAAGATTCCTCCTTAGCTCCGATCAAGCAAAGCATCATGAATCCATAACCTGCATATTGGATCTCATACTTCATTAGATATTCAAGACTTTTTCTCTGCCTTTGCCTAATGATCTTCTTCTCCTTTTATAGTCTTAGCCCTTGCTCAATACCATGGTCCAAAACCACTTAGAACTAATACCTTGGACCAAATACCTAGGGTCAACACGTCGGACAAGATACCTTGGACCAGTACCATGGATCATAATACCATGGTCCAAATACCATGGACCAAAACCCAATGTACGCGCCTTCCTTTGCATGAAAGTGCGTGTATACGTATACACACCTTTTGGTCTGCTAACCCACATGTATATGCGGCTTTATCAAGGGGAACCTACATATATCTCTTTTTCTTCATTCTGTGAGCCTGAACTGTGATCTATCATCTTAGTAAGTTGCCATCAAGGACAACACCTGTATCATAATTCCAACACCATGAATCATGAAGAAATGGAAGATTCCAACTAACGGGTAACCAAGTTGGAAAGTCAATTATCAAAGTTTCAAGAATCATATAAGAGGAACATCCAACAACAACAAAATATGGAAACAAGGAATAAATGAATAATAATATGAAACAAATGGAACAAAATATTATAGAATCTGTAAACGTGACATTCCTTAAAAGTGATCATGTTTCTGAAGGAACTCGTGAAAATAAACGTAATATTCAAGTTGAACAACTTGCTAATAATAATAATTTTTCAAGTGGATTTGACTCTAATTATGGAGATACTCATGTATGGTTTCCTAAAGGAGTGAACATTCCCAAGGTTGAAATAAGGAAGTTTGATGGAAAAATGGTCTTTACCAAAGTGCGTCAAATAAAGAAATATCTTGAATTACATAATATTGTGGATGACAAGTGAAGGATTCACATAGAAACTTTGAACTTTGAGATAAAACCATATCAATGGTATCAATGGGTAGTTTAAAAGTGTTAATTTTTCATTTGGTTGTATTGTTCTTTGCTTTGATTATTGAATTTATTCATTAACACATTAAGTTCACCCCATAACATCATAACATTATTCAAATTTACATCATTATTGAGCAGCATATGCAACTATGTAGAAAGAACAATATCATCATCATCAATGCAACGAAACATAAAGGAACAATAGACGAAAAGCATTCACACATAGAGACACCAAGATCGGTCAGAGACTAAGGAAAAACCCACTATGGGGAGAACCCTTGAAAATTATTATTCTTATAGATTTTCATCAAATGATTCAATAAAAGATAGTACATTGATCCATATCTTCATCTATGCAGCTACAAAAAAAACTACAACATCCATGAAATAAACCCAACAAATCTTATACTCAAAATATTGATTGTGTAGTCTATATTGAACCATCACTGATTGTAGTCAACCGTCGAACCCTGCGGTCCCTGAGCGAAATTTTCGAACAACTGAGATTTCATCTTTTACTTCCCTCTCGGATGGAGGAGGATTTGTCAGAGTGGCTATAGCTTCCTAGTCGCTCTCTGAAGCACTGCAATCAAGAAATTGTGGTTAGCTCTACCCAGATATATCTTTGAGCTTTGGTCACACCCTTCAAGATGTTATATGTGTGACTATAGTAGCCCAATCATACCCTTAATCCTGGCGAGCAAGCAACTAGGGCTGGATTTGTCCTGTGGCGAGCAAGAGAATTTGTATGTGAAAACCCTAACTCTCGGTCGCATTCAAGGTGAGTTGTCCATGCGAATGGAAGGCTCCATTAACACACATGAGCCTATGTGAGAGAAATTGTGGTCGAGAGCCTTTTATGTTGTTCCTACGACTGTGGACCAAAACCCTAGATTTGAAATGAGAGCTTCAGACCCTGCAATTTCATCTCAGAGTGAATTTATTCCTATGCAGACGAGCCTTAGACCTATGCTAGCCAAAACCAAAATAGAAGATTGTATCATGATTTTGTACAGATTAGGTAGTGGTCACTTGTATTTATATCCTTCTAAGAGGGATTGACCTTATCAAATATGCACATGTGGGATATTATTCATAAATACACTTTCCCTTATCCGATTTGAGTGGTCTTTAGGTCGATATTGGTCCTCTCGAAAAGAGGAATTAAATGAAATTATTATCTTCACCAAGTGAGATGTCTAAAGTTGAATTTGACCACAGTTTCATATTTTTAACACTCCCTCTCAACTAGGGAGAATACCGCCTCCCAATGTTTGACCATCGATCAACATGGCATCCTGTCATCATATCAAATCTCAAGTATCTCATCATCTCGAATCACCACTAATCATATCAATTCATCTCTTACTTATTTCTTCTTATCTCTTGATTATTCCTACTCATATGTTGAACATTCTTGAATATAAAAGAAGAAGCGTTTGTTACCAGACGAAAGCTTAAGCTACCACCCTCTTTTCATCGAACTACTACCTGAAATATCTACTAGCAAGATACTTCCTGGAACATTGATGAGTGGGCTACTACCCAAAATATAAGCAGGGAGTTAGATCTACGACCCGCATCATCATCGAAAAGCATAACATCAAGGAACACATCTCAACCTGAAACCACATCGGGGAGCACATCTCAACCTAGAATCTCATGGGGGAGTTATACATCTACAACCCCATATTAGCAATAGGATATATAAACACACAAGGGAGCACATCTCAACCCTGGTATCATGTTGGGGATCTTATTCTCAACCTGGAATTGCATAGGGTTATCTCAAGCCAATCCTATTGCCTACTGATCTTCCCATCGATGACTCTAAGCATTCATGTGGTAAAATACCTGCATCATAATCAAATTGGGTTGTACACCCCAAGTACACTCTCAACCCATTGGCCAAACGGGGAGTGGTCTTCCCAACAAGCCCTGCTTGTGAGTATGATACCAATTGGGGTATACTTTGTTGGGTTACGTTATATTCTTTCCACGACTAGCCCACGTAGTTAACCGGGGTTGTTGTGCCGATTGCGCAGCGGGGGGGGGGTCACAAGGGGGGCGAAAAACCCCCCTATCCAGGGGATTTGAGGGGAATGGGTAGCCCCCCTCTATGGGGTCTGGGGCAACGCCCTAGGGAAAAAAAATTTGGACCCTATATTAGGTTGGGCGGACCTGCCTATGGTTTTGTGCATGGTTTTAGCACATGGTTTTGGACGCGATGGTTTTCGGTCCATGGTATTGGATGCTTCGGCATGTATAAATATGTATTGTAACATTGAAAGGAACATAATGAAAAATCAATATGGTAGTCCTAGTTTTGGGATCCAGGGGAATCTCTGTGTATATGCGTTTTATTTGTTATGCTCTCGCATTGTTTATTTTCTATGTTTTAGAATTCGTATGCAGGTAATTTCTGTACGGGATTAAAACCTACATACTCTACATAGACCAAATAAGGGAGCAACATATATGGCCCTATGAAGATAAGGGAGCATCATCTCCAACCCTATGGGTAATATATAGGGGTGATACCATATTGTCCAGTAGGGAAAATTTTAGGGGCTAATATTCGCAGGTGGGCTAATTTTCTATGTTTTTTCCAAAAAAATGATTCGCCAATTTTAGTTTTTTCTAAAAATGATTTGCTAAATTTTTATAGTATAAAATTATTTTACCTTAAATATCGCCATAATTTTATAGAGACTATAAAAAAAATCATTATAAATTTGAATAGTTTTACAAATATATCATCAAACATTTGATAGTTTGCACATTAGGGACTAGTAAGATTCATCAAGCTTTCTAAACTTTGAGATAAATTTCCATCCTTAAAATTTTCCTTATTGTCCAGAGTTCCCTCAACCCCAAGAGCCCTCTATCTCAATTCCACACCCTGGGATCTCAAATAGGGGAGGAAGAGATGGCTCAGTGTCCTCGATCAACGACGCTCTCATCATACTCATGTCTGGAATCAGCTTGATCATCATGTATCAATGGCAGATGTCTCCTATTCATTCAAGACATCAAGTCGAATATCATGTTAGAAGATAAATAATCATATAAATCACAAAAGGATACCATATTCAATCTCCCTCTCAAGGAGGTGCCAACCACAAGCCTAATCTTGTCACGTACATGTGCACTGTCTCAATATATGAATTTATCTCGGTCCCAACTATATATGGGATTCTCTAGCAATCAGATCCCACTCTTTTTCATCGCAATGTATCCATGTGATATCCAGAACTGTTCAAGCGGTTCTCTAAGGAGCTTCTTCATCCGGCCTCATAGCTATACATGCTAGCAACATTGTACTCAACCTCAGTTGTGCTATGAACCTCTCATCCAACATATCATAGTAGATATCATACTAAAGTAGTATATAAATGTGCTCATCAATAATAATCTCAAAAATCATCATTACATTCATGCAACCACATATTTTAGGATGAATATCTCATATCAAAATTGATCGTCACTTGAAAATATCTCGAAGGGTGCTTGGTGGCAACTCAATGTGTATGAAGAAGCTCAATTGACTCAAGTTCAATGCTATATATATATATATATATATCAAAGGGTGCTCAGTGGCAACTCAATGTGTATGAATAAGCTCAATCGACTCAAGTTCAATTGAGTCGATTGAGATTCTTCATACACATTGAGTTGCCACCGAGCACCCTTCAATATATATATATATATATATATATATATATATATATATATATATATATATATATATATATATATATATATATATATATATATATATATATATATATGGATGGATGTTAAAAATGGAACATCAATGCTTCAATCAAATTTCAGTTTCCAAGTTGAGTTCAACAATATTTCTTCACAACATCTTGAAATTCAATCGAAGTGTCCAAGGATTTGCATTTCCACTTTCCAATACTTCTTCAATAGCTTCACAATATAGATTATATTTTCCCAACTTTAGAAATCAATTTATCATGCCATGATTCATCATTTCAAAAGTTGTCTCCCTCTTACTTGGATCGTTAGAGGCTCATTACATAAAAATATTAGATCATTAGTATATAAAACCAAAACCAAAATAAAATTCATACCTTCGAACATTTCGGAAGCGGAGGTTTGGATCAACACATCATCCTCACTTCATCATATAACTGCTCAAAAATGGACATATCAGGATGAGGGAGCTTACTTCATATAATTCTCTCTGCAAACAGAACACTTTTACAAACCAATATGCTCAACCTCACTTAAATCAATATTGTATAGTCAAATCAACTAAGTTAGCTTATCGAAGTTTAGATGTCAAATCAGGACCAATATCACAATATCAATTCTTTAGACCATGTGATAGGTACAGTTTTCATCAAGTCATGATATCATCTATTGTCATGACAACAAGTTGTCATTTATCACATAATATCAATCCAAACTTCATCAAGTCATTCTCATTATCATAATACAATTCATTTCTATCACTAGATGCAAAATCATACACCAAGGATAAGTCATGCAGGTTCCATCTTCATACTGAATCACAATTATCATTACTTCAACCATTGTGCTAGGAACAAGGAGGTCAATACAAAACCATCCATATAAGTCATTAGAAGTCATTATGCTCATATATCATTTTAATCAAGGAAAATAACCAGTCTTCAAATCAAATCATTAGCCATCATGCCAAATCCGAATTTTCTATAATAGATAGATCTATAGTCTAAAACATATCTCAATCATCAAGTCAAAGTTCTAAGTCATTATGTCAAAACTCCAAACACTACTCATATATATCAGCTTAAACATGTCAAACTCTTGTAGCATAAACTTTGATCATAATGGCACATCTATATGCATATCTTGGTCATCTGCAAACACAATTTCAGTCTTCATGTTCATACTATAACAAACATTCAAACTTTCCAGCTCTCAAATCTTCCTAATCTCTGCTCCACATCAGTGAACTTTTGATTTCATGCACAAAACATCATTTTCGTGTCCTATACCCATAGTCACGCCCACAAACCTTCCTTTGTGCAGTTAGTAGATTATAGTAACACTCTTCAATATGTTATGTGAGTGACTATCGCTTCCCAACTTGCAAATCCTAGCTCAGAATTGACGGAGTGCCTCGGTCACACCCTTGAGATTGCATTTATGTAGCTAGGAAGCTATAGTTACACTTGTAGGCTTTGTTCTATGCGACTAAGGCTTAGAGTGAGATAAAACTATATCACCTCATATCATACCTTTGTTGCATATCACCAATGTCTGATATTTGAATATCCATGCCCATAAATCATATTTCAACAATAAATATATAATACAAATGACAATAGGAGAAGGGATCTTATGGAGAGGTTCTCCCTCTAAATGGGAATCCATTTCAGTCATCTTCATTCATGTCATCAACCTATTTATAATATTGTCATGCATAAACAAATATGTTATATCATAGAGTTAAACATATATCCATCATGGTCATAACATGCTAACATCATCTACTACATCATCACATCAATATTTCATCAAGGGTTAGAGTCACATGATACGGGCAGCTGACAAGTTCACACTTCAAATATCATGAACACAATATCAAGTCAATCCATCAAGTTAGATATTTTAGTTTTACCATATTCCATAGTTACTAATCACATCAAAACATAACCACAATTTATAAGATCTAGAATGTCAATCTCGTAGTTATACTTATATCATCATGGTTACCATGCTTATCATTATCAATAGGATTAATTTAGTTCATTCAATAAAAATTTACCAAAACAACAAGAGTGTCAACCCTTTTTCCACACTTTCATCATGTTCATCAAAATTATTATCAATATTGTCATGTATAAGAATCAATGAGCTAACCTTCTATGTGAAATCCATCATTTCTTATAATGAAAGATGCATGCCAAGTATCAAGTTACCATTTATTAGACTCAAGGTTCTAGCATTCTTCACAAGATCAAGATATCCAAACAAATAGATGTTAGCCAAACATCAAGTATACCAATATATCAAGGATAAACATTAAGTAGCCTCATAGAATTTAAGAAGTTCATCATGATCAAAATGTTCAATACCAGGTGCACCATTTCATCATAAGAAACATGAATCCAAATCACTTTCATATGTATGCAAGAACCATTTGTGAATGAAACATTCATCATACCTTAGGGCTTACCTTTCCATTTAATATTATAGTTGAAACATAACATAATATATCATGCATACCTTTTAGTATTCAAATACTTGTGCACCTTCTTATTTTATATAGTCATCTTGTAGCACATTGTCACCTTTTCATCAGGTGCCTCTTTACCTTTTCCAGCTCTAGCTTTTATTTCCTGCACCTAAAATGATCCTCAAGAAGGATCCTCTTGTTACATCTCATAAAGGAGGTTAGAAACATCCAAATACTCAAATACACATTTAGGAAGTATAAGCAATGATCAAAACAATAATCAGATCCATAAGTCTAGACAAAAGTAAAGACATAAAGGAGCATCATAAGTCAAGAAATACTTATCTTCAATGAGAGGTGACCCTCTCCCTTTTGAACCATATATCAATATCCATTTTCCACATAAAAATGTTGCCTTCAATAAACTTTATCAACAACCATACCTACTAGAGGCTATCCCATCTAGGGCTTCATCAAATATGTCATAAGTGCTTGAACATTTTTACTTTGACCATGCTAGGGTTTCTATATTTCATATCTCAAATCTTGCTATAAACCAGGGTTTATCTCAAACCCTAACTTCATAATATCCATCAAACCCTAATATACAAATTTCCTAAGGTTTTCTTGAAACCCTAGAATTCTTTTAGGTCTCCTACATCCTCTTCTTACTTCCATCATCAGTGTCATCATAGGGGTGACCTCCATGACTTTTCTTCAGCCCAACTCTGAAACCATGTTAATTTTTCATAGAGATATATTGTTCTTTGCTTTGATAATTTCATTTCTTCATTAACACCTTAAGTTCACCCCATAACAACATAACATTATTTAGATTTACATCATTATTTAGCAGCATATGCAACTATGTAGAAAGAGAAATATCATCATCATCAATGCAACAAAACATAAAGGAACAATAGAAGAAAATCACTGACACATAGAGACACCAGGATTGGTTGGAGACCAGGGGAAAACCCACTATGGGGAAAACCCTTGTAAATTCTTCTTCTTATAAATTATCATCAAATGATTCAGCAAAAAAGAGTACAATGATCCATATCTTCATCTATGCAGCCAACCAAAAAATCAACTACAACATCCATGAAATAAACCCAACAAATCTTATACTCAAAATATTGATTTTGTAGTCTATATTGAACTATCACTGATTGCAGTCAACTACCGAACCTTGCGGTCACTGAGTGAAATCTTCGAACAATTGATATTTCATCTTTTAGTTCTCGGTCGCATGGATGAGGAGGCATCCGAGCGACTATAGCTTCCTGGTCACTCTCTAAAGCACTACAAGTGAGCGACTGTGGTAAAATCTACCCAGATTTTTCTTTAAGCTTCAGTCACACCCTTTAATATGTTATAAAAGCGACTATAGTAGTCCAGTTGCACCCTTAAGCCTGGAGAGTGAGTGACTAGGGTCAGATCTTGTCTGTGGTGAGCGAGCGAATGTGTCAATGAAAACCCTAACTCTTAGTCGCATGAACAGTGAGTTATTTGTGGGACTGGAAGGTTCCAGTCACACGCATGAGCCTATGTGAGAGATATTGTGTTCAAGATCCTTCCGTTTTGTGCCTGCGACTATGGCCCAAAACCCTAGATCTGTAATGCGAGCTTCAGACCCTGCAATTTCACCTCATAGTGAACCTATTCCTCTGCAGACGAGCCTTAGACTTGTGCGAGCCAAAAAAAAAGATAGAAGAGTGTCTCATGATTATGTACAAATGAGGTAGAGGTCACTTGTATTTATAGCCTTCCAAGAGGGTCCACTTTGCTTTAGGGCCAACCTTATCAAATATGCACATGTGGGATATTATTCATAAATACACTTTCCCTTATCCGATTTGAGTGATCTTTAGGTCAATTTTGGCCCTCTCGAAAAGAGGAATTCAATGAAATTATTATCTTCATGAGGTGAGTTATCTAAAGTGGAATTTGACCGCAGTTGCATATTTTTAACGAAAGTAAGCAACATTTTTATCATTATACTTGGGGTTTATTTATAGGAGACTTAGAAGAACAACATGGGAAAGCTTGAGGAAAACAATATTTCAATCAATTGAAAAGAATCAAGAAATTTGGTGATATTGAAGATTATAATTTAGAATTTCAAGTTTTGACTAGAAGGGTGGATAACATAAGTGGTAAAAATTTGATGGAACCTTACATGGGTGGACTAAAAGAATACATTAAACATGATCTTTTAATAAGGAAAACATAAAATGTTACAGAAGCTATACAATTTTCTCATCATGTTCAAGCCAAGAATAAGTACACACACAAGTCTCCCATGGGAGCATACACATGAATAAAAGATAGTTTTGGGTTTCATAAGATAACCCTACCTCAACCTACCATAATATCACATAAGTAAATAGAATAAACAAGAGAAAAATGACAATTCTTTGGTTGTAACAACAAATAGTCAAAAGAGAATAAATTTCAAGAAACAAAATTGTTTACCTTATAAAATAATGATGCAGATGAAATGGAGGCATCTACTCGAAGTGAGGAAGAACTTGTCAACTTAAAAGAACAAGAAATACAAATGGAAATTGTGCATACCATTCATTCAAAAAGGTGTGATATATTTTCATGCATTTTTAGGCTTTTCATCTCCTTAGACCCTAAATATTGTTGGTTAAATTAAGATGCAAAGGGTCATATGCTTATTGACTTTGGAATTACTCATAATTTCATTGATAAATGATTTGAAAAGCACATCAACTGTTTTATATATCCAGAGATTTTTTTTTTAAGTTTCACTTGCCAATGGAGGGAGTTTTAATTGTGTGAGAAAATGGCACAACAATAAAATGAGTATGAGAGAATATAAATTATAAGTATCAATGTATTCCATTCTAATTGGAGGTGTATATGTTGTTCTAGGTATTCAATGGTTGAGAACATTAGGTACAATTTCTGCAAACTATAATGAATTATTCATGAGATTTGAATTTGAAGGAGTTAAATATGATCTCAAAGGATAAAAATATGGACCTTTTCAAGCCATCAACTCTCATAGGAGGAAAAATATCCAAAAAAGGGTAGAAATGGAGTTATGGTTAAGTTTTATTCCATATAAGTTAAGCAAGAATATGATCTTGAGGAATTAAAAGGCGCCTTGGAAAATAAATATAGGGCCTTCCAAGAAATTCCCAAAGGTATACCTTGTCGGCCGGATAAATCGTTCTTGCGGACAAGACCAATCTCCCTAGTATCAACTGATATCTAGCGACAAGCAGAACAAGCAAATCTACCTTTCTCTAAATATTGCGATTTATAAATAAAAACCAAGAGGTGTCTTTAGACCCTGCCTTAAGTCCAACGCTAGTTTGTGGCAGCCACGCTTCGACCATCCGAATGAGTTTCCTTTTAAGAACTCGCAAACACAAACAAGAACACATCAAATAACACCTGCATAGCCAATATAATAAATCATATTCATCATGGTGACCAAGGAATCCATGAAATAAACCATAAGAGACAGCTTATTGAGAAAAATAAACTTGATTGTATTAACTTTAAACAAAGAAGAACTTTACAACCTTGGTGCCTTGATATTATACAAGCTCCTCCCAGGGTCCAAGCAAGAATCTCCTCTACTTTGACAAGCTTCACACTCTTCCCAATGAGATCAAAAGGTATGTAATCTCTCCTCTCAAGATCAATTAGGAAGTCCAAATTCCAACATCATTTACCCTAAAAAATATTCAGCTTTCAACCTCCTCAGTAACCAACCCAATGCCTCATTTTATAGTGCAGAGGGAGGAAGTTACAGGTCCACCTATAAAGGGATAGAGTCCTCCTTCAAAGGGATAAGCTCCTCACATCAAGGGGTTAGCTCCATTAATTATGGGATGCATGAACCTCAAAGGATCGAACTTGCCACCTCAAGATTCCCTCTATAAGCTTCCAGAAATAACCCAAAGTGAGTTTTTAAGAATGTACTTGCGCCTTTTTGACTTTTACAGGGGTCCACACCCATTACACAGAAACAGAGCGGGCAAGTCCGCAGGGGACCTGACCAGTGGGTGCGGGACCGCAGGTAATGCTAAGAGAAAGTGCGGAACCAGAGTTTTAGAGATTTTCAAGGATTTTCTCTCATTTTTCAAGGCTTGACATGAAGAGCTGAGGTTTAAGACTTGCATAGGAGGAAAGTATGAGTGGTGATAGACTCACACTGACTGCAGAATGTCATGGTGACAACATTTTGTGTAACATACCTCTATCTAAAAATCATGAACATCAAACTGAATTAATACTTGGAATCACTATTAATAAAAGGCCTTATAGATATCCTCATCAACACAAAGGGGATATTGAGAAATTGGTACAAGACATGCTAGATTTAGGTATTATTCAACATAATACCAATTCAATTTCAACTCCAATAGTGATGGTGAGAAAAAAAAGATAATTCTTGGAGGATGTATCTTGATTATAGAGATCTAAATAAAATCACCATTAAGGATAAATTCCCTATCCCAAATATTGATGAGATATTAGATGAGCTTCATGGAGTGGCTTATTTTACAAAGCTTGATCTTAAATTAGGATACCAACAAATCAAATTAAGGAAAGAAGACATCCCCAAAACAACTTTTAGAACATATGAAGGGAACTATGAGTTCTTGGTTATTCCTTTTGGGTTGAATAATGCTCCTTATACTTTTCAAAGTCTTATGAACAATATTTCTTCTTTTTGTTGGTTTTCTTTGATGATATTCTTATCTATTAATCCCTATATAATGCCCATGTAACCTTAAAACTGCTTAAAACCCCTATTTATTGATTGACTATACTTATATTGTTATATTATTATGTAGGCTAAATCATAGCATGGTCCCATTTTATTATAATTATAACCCTTATCTCCTACACACACACACACACACACCTAGTCATAGGATCATGAAATCTAGTCTTGTGCATTGTATTCATTACAAAAGGAGGTTTCCCTCTCAAAGATAGCTATAATTTTTGGTTTCTTATATTTTTTAAGATGCAAAGTTTATAACATTATCTATAGAAAATCATGGGAAGAGCACATTAAACATGTGGATTAAATTCTATGAATTCTTGAGAATAATCAATTGTATGTAAAAAGATCCAAATGTGATTTTTGGAAACAAGTAGATTATTTGGGTCATATTGTTTCAAAAGGAGTTAAAGTGGACCCTCAATGGATCCAATCTATTACAAAATGGCATATTCCTAAGAACATTAGGAGCCTTAGAATATTTCTGGGACTTACATGACATTATCAAAAAAAAAAATTAAGAATCATCCACGCATTGCATGCCAATTCAAATCTCTTCATTTGGATGGAATGATGAGTCTACTTTGGCATTATCGATATTAAAGGATGCCATGAATTTTACACCAATATTAGCAACACTTGATTCTGGGAAAACATTAATAGTAGAATGTGTGCATTAGGACAAGGAATTGGAGTAGTGTTGACACGGGAAGGGATAGCACTAAATTTTGAAACCAAACAATTCAAGGAAAAGCATTTGGTGAAATAAACATATGAAAAAAAATGGAATCAATTCTACATGCAATAGAAAAATGGAAACAATATCTCATTGGGAGACACTTTAAATTCAAGACATACCATGCCAACATAAACTACTTTTTGGAGCAAAGATTACCATCAGAAGAACAAAAAAAAAGCAAGGATTTAATTTTAAAATAATATACAAGAAATGGAAGGACAATGTGGTGGTGGATGGTATTCCTATAATAAAATAAGCCTCAAGATTATATTTGCTTACATCTTGTATTCCAGTATGGCTAGAAGAATCAAGCCATGAATGAAAATGACAATGAACAAAAAAATACAATGTACAAAGGAAGGAATTAACTCTATGGAACACGATGAATGTAAAGGAGAAATACTTTGGTACAAGGGTAGGATATTCAGATGGCCTCAATCAAATTTTAAGGAACAAATATTAAGGGATTCCTTTGACTTTCCAATTGAAATACATACATGGTGTTGGATTCACAATTATACTGAGGGGGGGCTTGAATCAGTATAAGGACAATTGTTACTTGTATAAAAATTTGAACATCATAAAGCATCAATATCATAAACTAAGCAAGTAAAAAAAGTTATACATGGAAACCCTTATGGGAGAAAAACACAACACTTCTTTGCATAAAAAATATTATAGGAACTAACCTACTATTTCAACAATTTGTAGGCACTAACCTACATGAGATGCCAATCCCTTTGTTGTTTTTTGGAACCAACCTACAAGAGACACTAATTCCCTCTGTTAATTTTTAGGCACTAACCTACCTGAGACACCAATCCCTTCTACTGCATTATAGGCACCAAACTATAGGAGACATTAATCTCCTCTCCTACTTTGTAGGTACCAACCTTTAGAAGACACCAATCCTGATTGCTGCAAAATTTGTAGATACCAACCTATAGGAGACACTAATCCCCACTGCGGCAAGATTTGTAGGCACCAACCTATAGGAGACACCAATCCCCATTTCTACAAATATTCGTAGAAACCAACCTACTTCACTGAATCCACTTGCTTCCTGACAATGTTTATTAGCTACTTCTACTTTCATCAAGTCTTCTTGATGCTTCTTCTATCACTAGATATGTTAGTTGATTCTAGTTTCACTATTTATTTTTCAGGTATTGCAATAGATACAAGCACTAATTTTTGAAATATTTTTAATTACTTCAAATGATACTGATATTATTTTAAAAATTCATGTTTATCATTAAGCGATTACACTTCAAAAATTCAACCATAAAACCATAAGGACAGTAGAGATCACAATGCACAAATAAAACGCGTGATTTTACCTCGGGAAAACCCAACAACCTTTTTCTTAAAGGAATTCTTCAGTTCAATAAGAGGTACAAATAATGCAGCTAGTCAACTATGACATCCAACAATCTATGGTCAAACTTGGTCAAAGAACCCTCTACTCAAATCAAGTCAAACTTCTACCCTTCAAACTTGGGCCCTCTCAAACCTACCCAAAATATGTTGCCCATAATTTTGGCATGTCTAGAAACTGTCCAGAATTTTGGCCTCTCCATAAACTACCTATAGTTCCATTCTCTCTAGAAACCACCCAAAATTTCAACCTATCCAAAAATGGTTGCCCAAAAAATGCCTAGAAACAAACATGTGAGCTAGGGGAGAGAGATTCACATTAGACAGAGAGAGAGAGAGGGAGATGATCTTCATCCTTCTTTTTGTCCTCCTTGTACTTTTCTTGGATTCCCATGAACTATCTTTCTTGTGTGAGATCGAATGGTTCCTTAGAGGAGGAGTTCGAATGCCTTTATATAGTGATCCACCTGTCCAAATTGGATGTGTCTCTTCATAGGGATGACTTGACAAGTTTAGAGCTAAAAAATTCAAATTTCAAATTTTAAAATTTTCTCTTTTAAATCCAACATGAAGAACATGTCATATATAAATTATTTCAAGGGATAAATAATCAAAATGACATGAAGAACATGTCTTATAAATTATTTATACATTACATGGGCTAAAAAATAAATTATGAAGACTAACCATAGTTATCTAGGGAGATATTCATAATTACTAGATAGATGTTCTTCATGTGAACAAATTTCTCTATGAAAAGTTTATAACAAATCATCACCATAATCGAGTCACAATTGTGACACATGTTAATGCAATAGAATCAACCATTTACCATAATCTGGGTCAACAATTCAGACGTATGGTATATTCTCACCATATTTTATGTTAGTTCTTCAGACACATGGTAAATAAACTACATCAACTAATCACCATCCTTCGAATCAGTAATTTAGACCTATGGTGCGTGATCACCATAATTCAGGTCAGTACTTCAAACACATGGGATATCATTTAGCATACAACTAGTCACCATAATCCATCTCAGTACTTGACACATGGCATCCCAACTAGTATTGGTTCACAATCATTCAAGTCAATGACAAATGGTGAATCGCCAAAGGCCAAACTATAGATGCATAATCTAGGACCTGGTGCCAAATGAACATGATGTTTTAGGACCATTCTTCCTCATTCGGGTCTATATACTATATTGGAAGAATAATTGTCCTCTATCATGCCATTCTCCCTAATTCGGGTCAATATACTTTACATAGGGAGAATGTCAGTCCAAGATGTTATCTCATCAACACTCCCTCTCAATGAAAGAGGCATTCTCAACAAGTCCAAGATTTTCCCTGAATTATACAAACTTTGGTCTGGAGAAAGGCTTTGTAAGAATATCAACAATTTGCTCATCATTGGAGACATATGGAGCTTCAATGCTCCCTTCTTTACCATTTCATGAATGAAGAGGTACTTCATCTCAATGTGCTTCGAAATGTCATGGAAAACCAGATTCTTTATCAATTCACATAACTTTGATTATCACAATATATCACAGTTGGCAAGAACATGATCAAATTGTCCCACAAGTAGCTTAAAGGCGCACCGATTCACAACTCGTTAAGCTAGCTACAATATATTTTACCTCAACAGTATTGAGTGAAGAAAATGTTTTCTTCTTACTCGTCCACAAAATCATGGAAGAGCCCAAACTGAAGCAACCTCTAGAGGTAATCTTTGTATCTCCAACACTCCTTTCCCAACCTGCATCTATGTAACCTAGCTTGTATATCACCGTTTGATACATATCTCAAACCATAGTAAATTGTACCACACAAATATCTCAATATATGCTTCGTTGCAATCCAATGATCATGTCTCAATTCCACCTGGAACTAGCTCAAAGTATTCACTGCAAAGAAAATATTTGGCCTGATATTAACCAAATATATCAATGAGCTAGTTAGTTTCCAATACATGGATAGATCCACCAAATTTGACTCATATTCTGTCAAATTTCTCATATTTTTCACCATGGGAATTTCCATTAATTTACATTCCATCATTCCAAACTTCTGCAGGATATTGATAATATATTTTCCTTGACTAGTAGATATTTCACTAGGATTTTTCCATACTTCTAGTCCCAAATAGTAGTGCATCAACCCAAGATCCTTCATATCAAATTTAGAGGCCAACTCCCTCTTACTTCGAATAATGAGATGCTCCACACCTGTCAAAAATAAGTCATAAACATATAATAATAGAAACAAAGGTTCATACTTCTCAACCTTTAAGTACATGTTTGGATTAGCATCAATTTTGGAGACCAAGTCTTGTCACAAACTATCAATTCATGTATACCAGGATCTCGATGCTTGCTTAAGTCCATACAAATATTTCTTCAACCTGCAAACATGATACTATCTTCCATGGAGCTGTTGTACTATGTAACAACCCCTCCCCCCCACCCCCATTTATACAAATAATAGTTGATATTTGACATATAAATGGGGACCCTTTTTTAAAAAATTAGTCTTTGAAAAATAAATCCTAACTCTAAGAAATTGCCTTGAAAGCTCTTAGAAAACAACCCAAGTTTAGGATCTTTGTCACAAATTGCATTTCACATTTTTCCCATGTAATAATTATAAACATATTTAAGAAAACCCTGAATTGCGATATGCGATGAGATCCCTCGCTACGATATATCGATCGGAAATCCTTGAGAACACGTGATCACACTTCGCAGAGTTGCAAATAAATAAGACCTGCCATTGTGTCATCCATTAACGATTTGTGAAATGCAATATTGTGATTTTCACAATCGCATTTCGCATTATAAGCAGGCAACGCTATATTACAATGTTTAAAAGTTGCGATGTGTGAATAAAGCACCAAGCGTGGGAAGTAACTGTGTTTTAATATAATAATGAACGGTTTGACAGGGTAATTAATGTTTAGCAGCTCAAGGAGAAGTAATGATGCTTCAAGTTATGGCTAGTTAACGTTGAATATCTAATTTTAAATCCTCCCACGATTCAAAGTCATTTCAAAGAGATTTCAGCCTTAATTGCCCTATATCGTTTGCACTGATATATCTCTTCCTTTTCAAGCAAGCTTCAAAAGACATTTCATTGTGGAAGATCATGCAAAAGCAGAAAAAGAAGAACATTACAGAGTCTGAGCTATCAGAAATGTCTCCTATATTCTCTAATACAGTCTGCACAGCCGATGGGCGAGCGACAGCATGGGAGGTCATATACAATAGGCTTGAGGATGAGCGTCCCAAAATTACTATCGTAAAGGAAACAATTGATTCAATAAAACCTTCAGGAGTCCAATTCAAAGATGTTGCATGTTCTTTCCTTCACAGAATAGGAGTGAGAGTGAAGATCCTCCCCTATACTGATATGATTAGGTGGGTCGTGGAAAATCTCACTATTGAAGATAGGCAATTCAAGAACTTGAGGATGGAGCTCATGGGGTCATTCAAAGCTGAAGACCTGAAGCAAATGTACCATATACCTGACCCTCATGACATATATGACAAGTCATACTTGGCCAACTTTGCAAAGAAAAATGAAGAACCTTTCAAGATGATCCAAGGCTGGAGGGTACTAGAGAACAAGTTCAAATTTGACAAAATGGGTATGTATCCTGTAGCCTCCTTAGAAAACCCCTACAACTATGCAGCTGCTATGTTATGTAGGCTATATGGATTACCTAACAATGCTAAGTTTTCCATAGAATGGATTCCTTTGATTGATGCCTATGTCAATTCCCACATTATGAATTGGGCCACTATCCTATCTGATAACCTAGCCACTCCCATCACCGAGTATTGTCAGAAGAGATCCTCCTCCGCAGAGAACCTTCCGCCATTTTATTTCAGTGCCTACATCATGGATGCCATCTATTTCTGCACTAAATTTCCAATCATGGGTTGGAAATGGACCTTGCAGGACCCCTACCCTATCCATCTCAGCCATAAACAAATTTGGGAATCCCATTATATACCCCATTTTTATAAAATATGCCATGTTGTTATTTTTCCATTGCATCAATTAATTTTTAATAAGAAAGCCCCCAGGTTTTCCAAAGAAGCCGCTACAGACCTTCTCGTAGTGGGAAAGTATTTTGTTGAAGAATGGTTTACATACATCAGGGTTTTTGGCAGTATAGCAGACCCGCATGTCCTCCCTTTGTATGTCTCTGATAAATTGTTAGCAAGAGAAATAGCCCACTAGACTATGGGAAAAGGCTTGACCAAGACCCTAAAAGAGAGAAAAAATTCATTATGGCCATCTTTTCCTATTCGGTGCGGTTCCTTTTCATTAGCAAATTTTAACCATGAAACCAAGGAGTCAGTAAGCCTAGAAAGCCTCAGGCTCCATACTTTTCTGAAAAGGCAATTTGATCCAGAAAAAATAGCACATAACATTACTACTGCAGTAAAGATCAAGCCTTATAACCATGAGGCTAATAATTCTGAAGACCTTTTACAGTCAGCTGAATCCTTCGAACAAGTGTTCGAGTGGGCAAAGGAAAATCTGAGTCTTGAATATTTTGAAAGCTTTCAGGAGTTCAGAAACAAAAGGCTCGAAATAATTCTGCTGCATTTGTTAAAAATCGAGGACAAGCCTACACCCAGTGTGACTATCAACAGTGAGGGACCTAATTCTCACATAGAGTCTCAAGTGGATACAGGGAAAGCACTCGATACAAGCACTACAACAAAACCAGCGATTAGTGTCCCTTTTTACTTCTTTTTTTGCATCTAGAGCCCATTTTTGGTGCTATTTGCATCCATTTATCAAATATGGTGCAAAACTTGACACAAAATTTGCATCAAGTTTTGCACCAAATCTTACACCAAGTTTAGCACCAGGTATTGCAATAGGTTTTGCACCACGTTTTGCACCAAATTTTATGCCAAGTTTTGTGTCATCCTTTACACCAGGTTTTGTTCCAGGTTTTGCATCAAGTTTGGCACCTAATTTTGTTTGACATACTTTTGCATCCTCATTTGCATCCACTTTTTGCACCTACACTTGCATCAACTTTTGCATCGACTTTCGCATCCTTTTTTAAATCATTTTTTGCATCCATTTTTTCATCCATTTGTGCATCCCTTTTGCGCCAAGTTTTACATCGTGTTTTGTGTCTAGTTTTGCATAAAATTTTGCATCTACTTTTGTTGCATCCACTTTGCCCTCTTGTTTGGCATCCATATTTACATCCTCTTTTGCATCTATTATTGTACCCACTATTGCATCTAATATTTTTGTGCCACAATTAGCGCCTAGTTTGGCACCTCCTTTTGCACCCACTTTTGATTATAATTTTGCATCCACGTTTGCATCCTCATTTGCGTCTAGGTTTTCATCAACTACTACATCTATTTTTGCATCCCTTTTTGTATCCAATTTTGGACCGGGATTTGCATCGGGTTTTGTGTCTCGTTTTGCATCTACTTTTGCATCGACTTCTATTGCATCCACTCTTGCACACAATTTTGCATCCACTGTTGCACCCATTTTAAATTTCACTTTTTGCATCCCTTTTTACATCTTCATTTGCATCATACTTTGATTCTTTTTTTGCATCTATCATTACATCCACTTTTGTTATGCCACAATTTGCACCATGTTTTGCACTCACTGTTGTATCCACGTTTGCTTCCAATTTTGCATCCATGTTCACATCCTCTTTTGCATCAAATATTGCATCTATTTTTGCATCCACTTTTATGTCAGGTTTATGCATTGGGTTTTGCATCTCGTTTTGTATCTACTTTTGCATCTACTTACATTATATCCATTTTTTGCATCCAATTTTGTTTTGCCTGTTGCATCAATGTTTGCTTCCACTTTTACATCCATTTTTGCATCTTATTTTGCATATTTTTTGTCTATTGTTACATCCACTTTTGTTGCACCATATCTTGAGCCTACCATTGCAACCACATTTGCTTCCACGTTTGCATCCCCTATTGCATCCACTTTTGTTTCATCCATTTTTGCATATACTTTTGTTTCCGTTGTTGCATCCACATTTGTTTCACCACAATTTGTGCCAAGTTTTACACCTACCATTGGACCCATGTTTGCTTCCACTTTTGCCTTCATGTTTGCATCCAAGTTTGCATTGACAACTGCATCTACTTTTGCATCCACTTTTGTGTCAGGTTTTTCATGTTGTTGTGCATCTACTTATGTTGTATCCACTTTTCATCCAATTTTACTTCTATTGTTGCCCCCATTTCTATGTTCGCTTTTGCATCCCTTTTCCAACACTCATCATATTTTCTGCATTGATGATATTCCTTATGGCATTGACAATTATGAACAATTGATGACAATGTCAATAATATTGACAATGATGAAAATGAAGATGATGGCGATGACATGAATTGTGATTATGATGATAAAGACGATAGTGGTTACAATGACAATGATGATGATGGCAATGATTATGATGATGACGATGCTAATGACGTTGGCGAATCTTCCCAATTTTAGATGTTGTCATTGTCATAATCATAAGCATTATCTTTGGTGTCATGATCATCATTTTCATCTAGGTCATCATCAAAAACAATAATGGCATGAATGATGATGATGCATGATTACAACAATGTCGATAGAAATTACATTAATGATGATGATGGGGATGATAAAAATGACAATGACGATGATAATGGTGGTGATGATGATCATCATCGATCATCTGTCAAAAATAGAGTTGTTATTTCTCTTACGTATATCAATGTTTCCTAAACAACCCTTTTCTAGCACTGATCACATTTTTTGGGTTGATGATATTTCTTACAACATCTACAATTATGAACAATTGCAAACAATGTCCATAATGATGATGATGATGGCATGAATGGTGATTATGATGATAATGTAATGATGGCAATAACAATGACAAGGATGATGGTGATGATGATGACAATGATTATGATAATGAGAATGACCTTACAATCTTATGGATTCGTGAACAATTACTAGTTTCAATACCATCTTCTGGATACGTATTACTATCATACTTTTTAAATTTTCTGTCTCTCTTGAGGTATCTTACTATAATGGTGTTGTCAACACTAGAAAGATATCTTGTTGTAATGGTGGTTCTAATGTTAGCACTAGCAAAGTTTAGTAGGGAGGATGCTACTACAAGAGGAATTCCTTCTAAGTGACTATGGCATTCAAAATGAGGCTTTATGGGCTGCTTGTTAACACATGTTCTCATGCTCATATAAAATTAATGTGAAAAGTTGCTTTAATTGGTTCCCATGCATAATTGATATTGATAATGGGGTGGTATAAAATTGTAATGGGCATATCCGTTAGTTAGTTATGATGGGTCAACAACATTGAAACCATCCAAGTGACATTTCACCTTGGAACAATCGTCGCTCGTGCGAAAACACGAAGTTTATGTAAATGAAAGTTGTGATTGTAGTGGAATTAAAACCATCGAGAAATATCAAAGAAGACGCTGCCTACCAGTTTTGAAAGACAACCAAGGCATTGAACAACTATTTGCGTTAGGATGTAGTGAGGGAATCGAAGGAAATTTGGCAGCCCTAAGTTGCCATTACTATTGCCAATAGCACATTCAATAGTAACCATAAAAGGTAGCCACTTATAAACAAAACCTCGAGGTGTTGACAGTCAGAATATATTGTAATAGCTTTGACGTATATATAGTTTTGTGTTTAGATGAGAATGAAGTGGGCTTCATCCAGGGTTCGGCTCAATCCTCGTCCATTCCATGCAGTGGTGTTTAATTCGCCAAGCAAGAGAATATTACGTGAGTGTTCAGAGTTAAATCAACAGAAATCAAGGACGTGTGATTGTCAAATTATTGCTCCTCCCTTATGATTGAGCGCTTGATGCGATGGTCATTATCCTTGGGTGATACTTTTATTCCCCATTTTCTATTGAAAAAGTAGCGTTTTTCTGTTCGATTATGATAGGATTGGATGAACGCCGGTTTGGGTGGATGTAGACCCATGTTTTTTTGTGGTGATCTTCAAATGTCTTGAGGATAAGAAAAAAATCCTTGACCAAGGTCCATGGTTTTGGGGATGAGTTGGTCTTCTAGTGAAGCCATGGTTTCCCAACTTCAATCCTCTCACTATGTTGCCGATGACTACTCTAGTATGGGTAAGATTCCCAGTTTTCCCATTCACTTTACCCATCTAGATCTCTTAGAAAAAGTGGGCAGTTTTATTGGAAGATTCGTCAAAGTAGACAGGGAAAGACTTTTGAAAGGCATTTTCACCTATGTTTGCATATGTGTTTAGGTAGATCCCAATGAAGTTTTGCGAGATAAAATTGAGCTCAAGTGGATGGGAATTGTGTATTCCCAACCCCTGGACTATGAAAATACAACTTTTCGATATAGGAATTACCAACAAGATAGACACCTTCAAACTGTCTGTCCCTTTCCAATAGGGGCTTCCTCCTTACAGTCATCTAAGAACTCTAGCTGCAGTTGGAGGGATCTTAAGGAAAGAGAGGGATCCAAAATGTAACACCCCTCCCTTGTGTGTCAAACTTTGCAAACCTAAGCTGAGAAAAGCTAGGTATGATGTGTAATATAAAAAGTAAATACATTATTAATAAATTAATCACTTGGAAAAGCGAGACACCAAGAGATGAGATTCTTGCCAAATCACATTGGTGAATGGGAAAGGATAATTCTTTCATGGTAAAGCTTCTCGATTTAATTCTAGATAAGTTGGATGGATTGGAGATAAATATCCATTGAGAAAAACATAAAAGTTGTACGGGAGAGAAAGGCAATCTTCTATGAGGAAAATCCTCATGGGAGAGAAAGGTGAGCTTTTATGAGATAAGCCTACGCAAATGGATAAAAAGATCCATAAAAGCGAGACACCGCTAATGGAAACCATATCATGAAATAAGGTATTAAATACCCATTGCATAGATCAATTGGAGGCGGTTGATCCATGGCAAGAACCTCGACTCGGTGGTGAACTGAAGAGTCATTTCTAGGTTGGGTAGCGGTGCTCTGTTTTCCAAGTGTCGTTCTCTCTTTTGATCTAATTTGACTCACTTGCGTGGATTGTTCTGTATGTTGGTTTCTTACCCTCTATGTTATAAATTCCTTAGCATATGAGAGAATTTGCTTGAGTTTTAAATGCACTGCATGTGGCGTTAATGAGATGATTTTATGGATGCTCGCATATGAACAATCATGGTTTGCAATCGCATAAACATTGCCCCAGAATCGATCCACGAGCCACCAGATCTCTCTCTACACGACTTCCAACAGTTCATCTGCGTTTCTTCGTGGTCAAAACGATTTCAGAAAAGGTATTTTTCTGCAAGAGAGTGCTAAAATTGCAAAGCGCCATTATTTTCTTGTCGCCGTCATGAATCCTCTACGCCTTGTCCTAATGAAATTATTTAGAGTTCTTGATTGGAAAAATTTGCCATATTTCAACTTTCTGGAAATATTTCATTAAATAAGCTATTGTATTATCTAAAATAAATCTGAAGAAAGAAGCCGTGCTCAAAACAATGTTTTAAGCAGCAAATTTCATAAGGGTTATTTCTGGTTCAGTTATTCTGAGCTTTCAATGGAAAATTTTGACTCTATTTTGGCTTACAGGCAAGATTTCATAAACTAACGCTCTCTATAAATGGACTAGACAAGGTTGTGCTCAAAATTTTGTTTAAAAAATGGCAGAGTTTGGGAAGAAGTTCTTTAAGTTAATGGATCAGCATTCAGATGCATTTCGAGTGGTTTGATTGAATGATTTCTGTCTCAGTTCCGCACATTTAAAAGTTTTGGAGAATGGGAATTGATAATTCTGGTATTTGATGGTGTTCTATTCAAATTACACAGAAGAAGATAGAAAGCTAGGGCTCACAACCCCTACCTAAGAAATTCTGGTATTTGATGGTGTTCCCCCAACCAACCAATTGTTAGGCTCACAACCCGGCTAGGCAAGGTCAAGTTTAGGAACAACCTAGCTAGGCGAAGTGAGAGAGTATCGTAGTTAAGCACTGCAGGGTCAAAGAGAGAAGGTGAAGGGTTGGATGCCTCACCGATCAATGGGCTAAAGTAGGGGTTGGGTGCTTTGTCAAGCCCCCCCGCTTCTTATTCACCAGTGTCGTGTTGAGAGCAAGGAACATTCTGGCAAATTCAATATTAAGCATCAATCTGCGATGAAACAGGGGATTCCTCTATAATCGGCTATGGGCTTATCTAGAAGGGCACCTCCTGGCCTTATGACTGGCATCTACACCTCCTTCCTTCCATATGCTAAGGTCAATGGTGAAGTGGGTCTAATCTCTTGCTATGGAACTTCATGCATGGACAAGGAATCAATATCTACCTACCATGCCAAGGGGACTATTAGAAGGGTACTAAATAGGACTAAAGACTATTGGCTATTGGAATGGCTAAGTTATACTAGATCTAGATCTTTATCTCGGTAGAGAAGAGAGTAAAGAAGTGAAACGTAGAGATGCGAGTATCATATGTCTAGACGAGTATAATATGTATAGAGCTCGAGAACGAGTATCATATGTCTTTCTTATGCTCAAACAATATTCTCATTATTTGCTTTGTAGCTTCTCAATCCATCTCTCAAACTCCTGAGGGTCTCCATCTAGTTAGGGGAATTTTTCTTCAACCTCTTTCCCACCGATTCCTCTTCCTAATGATGATAGGATTTGGGCATGTTGTATTCTACCATTCTGCTGCTCATTTCTTTATCCTTGCTAGAATTTTCATATTATTCTGTGTGTGTGTGTGTTTGCACACACATGAATGTTAGCCAATAAAAAATAAATCAACTCAATTTACTGATCACCTCAGCATATCTGTAATAGGCATGTTGATATGAAACTAGCTAAAATTTTAAATCCCATAACAATATGCATATTAGGAATCAAAATAACATTTAATCAACCTGTCAAACCAACAATCACATCAAATGCAAAGTCATCATTAACACACATGTACCATGTAACAATTAAATTATCAAGTCAATTTTTTTTATTGTGTGGGTGTGTGTGAGCCTCTTCGGGTTTAGTGATTGCTCTTTTATGATCCACTCTGTAACTCTTAACAAAGCTTCTAACTTTATCTTTCAAGGCCCATCTAGTCCAAGTGTTGGACTTGGACCCTGATACCACTATGTAACTACCTCCCTTCCACCCCATTAAAGGTTCCCAACCAGCTGAGGGGGGTGTTACTTATCGTCAACCCGATCCCCAGGGTCCATTACGAAGATGGGGTTAGAGAAAACTCTAATTATTGTAAGTCTATGGAATTAACTTTCGATATCACCATTGCATTTAGCTTGTTGAGAGCTTTCCGACAATACCAATTTTACCTTAATCATATTCCTAGATCAATAGTTACACTTGATTAAAGCTCATCCTATCACAAGAGGCCATGAAAACATATAAACTATGGCCTTTGCATAACTTTGACAAGACATCTTGGTGAGTCCCACCATCAGGCCCACGTCATATCGTTACAAGTTATTTCTACCCACGGTGCTCGGTGTCAACCAAGAAGAAGGGTGGCAGGAGGCGAGCGGTAAAGGTGGACTCAAGGTTCCACTTTGGAACTTTGATCGGGTCAGCCATGCCTCCATTGATGCTCTCACTATGTTGTAGGTTACAAAGAACTCAACAACAAGTGATGAGCAGTGGATGGCAAACAACTCTCCCAACGCTCTTAGTTCCACCTAGGCCCCACACTCAACTCTTTTGTCTACACTAAATTGCGTTGGTTATTGTGTTGATTTGATTGGTTTATTGAGGACATAAACGACAACTGATGGGTGATGGTCGGCGCCAGTTCATGCGGCATGGTTTTGTTGGGATGTGGTTCCACCAGTGCCCACTTAGTCTCGGGCTCACTAGCATAGGGATGAAGTTCAATTCTCACACTACCTACCCGTCCTAATGACGTGGATGTAGTGGGCTTATAAAGTAGGATGATTGCTACCTCACCTAGCCTAACTACTCAAGGCCTTAATGTGTAATATAACCCAAGGCCTAAAGCCCAACTCTCGATTCACACTAAATAACCAGTGCATGAGTGGTCTGAACTATATGTTCATCAACATGTTCTTAGGGTACATTTACGTATACATAAACACATAACTACACTTTCATCATGAACATAATAATAAATAACATAGCCCAAGTAAGTATCGAAACCATAATTTTGCAAATGTTATTCCACTCATGAACATATCAACGAACTTCACAGCCAGGGAATTATCACATTTACAAACACACAAGATATTGCTTCAAAACAAAAGTCATCATAGTCCATAAGACAATATACACAAACATGTTACACTTATCTATGTGTTTCAATATGGTTGGAAACTGAAGGAGGGACTTCAACTCTCCATCCAACCATAGGCTAGTCACACTGTAGCCTTTATTGTAGCTAACCACCCGCCCCTTCGAACCAGATCTAAAGTTCGAGGGGATGTGTATTCAAGGAAATTCACACCCAAGGCTTAATCACATAACCATGATGAGGAGTCCACTGTCTAGGTGGTTTATCAATCACTTTCTAGCAGTAACCACCATAGTGATTCACTTGCTCTTTGGGTTAAAACACATGACTTCACCTAAGGCTAAATGGGTTATATCTCAGTTCCAAGAGGCGAAATCCATTGCTTTTGGTGGTTTATCAGTTGCATATTCATGGCAAGAATCGTAGGGGTCCATAATCCAATGTCCAGGTGGTTTATCAACCTCATGGCAAGCACCATAGTGACCCAATTCCTCCAATGAGTTCCCACTGGCCCTCCAAGCTTAAACACATGGTTCAATGGCCTTCATGCGGTCACAAGAAATGTATTCCTAATTCACAAAGCATTGGGTTCAATCGCACCCATCTTTACACATGTTATCTTCTCACCAACAACTTGACACAAATTTCTTCTCTAGTGTCTTCTCCCAAGACTCCCTTGTTTCACAGTCTCTAGCATTCTGCATGTTCTTTGTGCAGCAAGCTTCTGTACCCATTATTATGTGCCTCTTCCACACACTTCGACTACTCTTCCACACTCTTCAACTTGTTGTCTAGTCATCTTTTTGTTTTCCCTTAAGGCTATCATCCTGTCTCAGCCACATTCCTTGAGGAAGGGGGACAATATGGGTGATGTCCTGTCTCAGCCACATTCCATGAGGAAGGGGGACAATATGGGTGATGTCCTTCCCCAATCTGCCCATTCCAAACTTCACTGCATGTTAGCGCAGTCAAGGTAGTCATGAGTTTATTTTCACATAATTTACATATATTCAAAATTTACATAGTTGTATTCACATACACCAAGTACAATGAACTAAAATTATTACACATACCAGAATTTATCAACCATTTAATTTATATAACCACATTAATTATTAATTATCACAATTATATTATTTCTTCTAACATACATCACCCATCACCTAACACCACCCACCACCTAACACAATCCCATTAACAAATGCAAATGAAAGAAAATAACTATAATCAACCATTTTTATATTTATTAATATATTGATATTTTAATTCATAAAACCATTTTTCAGTTTTCCTTCCCACACAAAAGTCAACCATCCACTCTTACGACTACATAATTAACTAATATATCAACATAATATATACTAACTAAACATATAAAAATCATAAATGTTGAAGGACACACCGTTGGGCAATGTGAAAACCAAAGATGAAAAAATTAGTCTCAACAAATCAATACGAAAACGTCAAATTAGAGGGCTATTCATATTCATTGTTATGAGGCTGGTGTTGCCATTCCACACCGATAATACATTTTGATTCAGAAGGCCTCTGCTCCTGCGCTGCTGCGATCTTTTCCACGTAGTTCCCTGCTTACAGACTCTAATACAGACCAGAACCAGAAAATGGCAGCTGCTTATAGCCCTCTTCCAACATCGTCATCTGCAGACACGGTGCCTACAATAACGACGTTGCCAACGACGCCGACCGCCGCTCGTGTTTTCTTCTCTGGGCTCTTAGAAGGTACCAACAACGCCCTTTCCCAAAGGAGGCCATGGCCGGAGCTCGTAGACCGCAACTCCCTGGCAAAGCCCGCATCCATGGCAGAAGCGGTCACCAGGGTCCGCAAGAACTGGACATACTTCCGCGTGAATTACCTCCTCCTGCTCTCTGGCGTTCTCGCTTTCAGCCTTTTGTCCAACCCTATCTCGTTTTTCCTCCTCGTTGCTCTCCTAGGGGGCTGGATCTTCCTTTATCTGTTGAGGAGGGAGCCCCTGGTTCTGCTCGATAGAACCTATAGCGACCGGGAGGTGCTGGGAATCCTGACAGTCCTTACGATTGTTATCGTCTTTATGACGAGCGTCGGGGCTGTGCTCATTTCGGCGTTGATGATCGGGGTAGCGATGGTGTGCGCACATGGCGCGTTTAGGGTTCCTGAAGATCTCTTTTTGGACGAAGAGGAGCCCGTTCCTGGATTTCTCTCCTTCCTCGGCGGCCCTACCCCGGCTGTTGCCAATGTCTGAGGGGTTTTCCATGTACGCAAATTTGCTTAATTTCTAATTTTTCAGTTTGATCTGTATGAATTTTAAGAAGAATAGCAGGTTTAAAAAAAGACCATCTTAGGGTTTCTCTTTTTTCTTTATCAATTGGGGTTATTTGAATCTGGGAAAAGACATCAGGGTTGAATTGGGTTTCTATGGACAAAAAAATCATCGTAAGGTTTCTCTATTTTTGTTTCTGGTGGGTTTATGTGAATATGGGGGTAAACATTATGGTAGAATAGAATTTCTATGGATTCGAATAAAACGCGAGGGGAGAAAAAATGACTTTATATCTTTTTTTTTTTCGATCAATTTATGCAGTTTTCTGGTTCAAAGAAGTGACGGAAAATAAGAGACAGACGATTAATTGAAATTGCCATTGTTTAGAAAACTTGTGAAATAATTCATCCCACAGTGGGATTCATTTTTCCCTTGCGTTTTATTTTTCTTTAATTGAGGAAATGACTAAAAAGCAAGAAGAAGTCTATTTAGCAGTGGCATCACATAGAGTAGAGATAGAAAGTCATATACAACAAAATAGAATAATGGCTGAAGAGCTAGAGACAGTGAAAAAACAAAAGGATGCTTTACAGGTACAGCTTGAGGAGGCAGAAGAGAGATCATCAGTAATAAGGGAGAAACTGACTATGGCAGTGAAAAAAGGAAAAGGGTTAGCTCAACAACGAGAAAATTTGAAACAATCTCTGGATGAAAAAATAGTAGAACATGAGCAGCTAAAAACGGAGTTGCAGTTACGTGACTCTGTGATTAATGAACATAAGCAGAGAATCAGCGAGTTGTCAACTGAGCTGGAGCGCTTTGAAAGTCTAGAAACAGATGTATTTTCCTTAAAAAGTCATTGTGCCGAGCTAGAGAAGAAGTTACTTGATAGCAACAATACAAGACAGAGTATAATGAAGACATTAAACACTATTGACTTTACAGATGAAGTTTTATACCAGGATCCGGTCAAGAAAATTGATTGGCTTGGTAAATCAGTGAATGAACTACAGCAAAAGATAGGTTTTGCTGAACAAGAAGCTACAAAATTCAAAGGAGAAGCTAACATACTAGCCACTAAGTTGGATAAGGTTTTTGAAAGGGTGCACTCCCTTGAGAGTGAGCTAGCAGATGCAGAAAACAAAATCTCAGCACTTTCAAATGCAAAAAAGGCAGTAGAAACAGAAAGTGACCATGAGATACAAAAAATCAAGGATGATCTGGCTGCACGCACTGAAGAGTTAAGAGAAGCTCATTCAAGGGCAGATGACCAGATTTCCAAATTGTTGAAGCAACACGCTCAGTTGAAGCACTTAAAGGAAGAATATGGCTGCTTGCTCTCTCTTTTAGCACATGATTCTTCCAGGACGCAAGAGGTCTTGAGAAGTGTGGAGCTCTCTTTTCAAGATATATTAAGTCAACTTGATGCTTCAAAAGGGTTAGAGTTGCCTAGTATTGATCTTATGAGTGGATGGACTTATCCTAAAATTAAACAACCCAAGGAGGTAATGCCAGAGTGCCATTGATTGTTGAAATTGGTGTGATATATCATATAAAAGTTTAAAACCTGTTTTATAAAGTTTATTATTTTGTTTGTTGCGGGTTTTATCATATCACTTTAGAGTAACACTAGATGGGTTATGCTTCATGAACCTGCAGTCTGACCAAAATAAACTCCTTCATCCATAGGATTCACTATTCAGTAGTAGACCATTAAGGAAATGAGAGACATCCATAGATATGCAGAATACAAACGAGATTCAAAATATGCCCATAGTAATATTTAGAGGTCAACTATTACGATTGACAACTCTGCAATCTTTGGCCATGCCCTATTGGTTTTCGTCTAATACTTACCCATTAAATGTCCAGGTCAAGAAATTCTTTGATTTGAATATAGTTTTCAAAGGGGTGCCTACACGAGAATTGGTATACTTAACTTCAAATGATGCTTTATTTGGTGGATCTCTTGACCGACCAATATTAATGGACTAATGTTTGGATCTAACTATTAAAATACTTAGCTATGATCTGTCAAACTTGTAGTTAAATTAGAGCTCAAAACTAAAAACTGTTAGAAATTTCAGGGTCAGATATCAAAGGATTCTGACGCCATGTTAGAAATTAGCATATATCTTGCAGCGGAAGAATTTATACTTTTAGAATTTTATCTTCTGTCACCATTTAGAGAAAACTGTTACCATTGATTTACAGGAATTCACATATAGTAGAACAACATGAACTTGCTTTAATTTAATAATGCAGAGTACGGAAGAGTACAATAGTGTGATGCTGTGCTATATGGCACTAATGACCCTCAAAATGATTTACAGCTCACAGGCCAACTCAGAACTTACAGCTCTAATATCCCTGTTACAATATGTAAGGCTTATAGAACCCTGTAATCATTTTTGCCTGTAAGGCCACTTATAGACACTTATATGCTACGTCAAATCTCAGAGCATATTATTCTAGGGTTTGGTCGTTTGAGTTTTCAGATCTTGATTTCAGTTTCTGTTCCAAATTCCAGCTTGATTGTGTGCTATGGTGGTTGCCCATGTTCTTCTTTTCTCTTTCCAGGTGGGCAGGTTTCTGGGATATTCAGCACCATTTCCCACCTTCTGGTTTGGCCCCTGAAATTATTAGGGCTTCACCATTCATATCCTGCTTGCTGGCAGTCTCAACCTTTGGTACTTCTTCTATATGCGCTGATGCCATCTATTGGCACTTATATTCTTATATTCACCCTTATATTCTTCTTTTGCAGAGGACAATGCAGTTGTCAACTGCCTTTTTTCTATTCGATGATCCCACCTACTGATCCCACCTAAAATGCAAACCAGATGATGATCTTCTGCCATCTGCACATCTGGCCCAGTGAGAATATGTAAATCTGACCAGCTCAATTATCTCATTCCAGGTATACCACAGGCCATATCTCAGTGTTCCTTATATATGACGTAGAATCTTCTTTTCCGCTCTCAAATAGCTTTTCAGAATCAGGCATCAGTGTTCCTTTTATGTGACATAGAATTCTCTCTTCTGCCCTCAAATGGCTTACTTTAGGATCATCCATATATCTTGAAACTACTTTTAACTGCATAATTGATGTTAGGTTGTGTTGTAAACTAAATCAGGCTTTTGACGAGCTGTCAGTGTAGTGTCCTATTGACAGGCTTACTTTTTTTCATCTGTGTTTAGCTTCCATAAGAATATCCTTAGGCATGCACTTTGTCATCTAAAACTTTTTCAATGGGTTTTATGCATGCCTTGTTTGAGATAAAAAAGGTTCTTTTAGGATTTTGCTAAACCTCCTTGCCCAAGTAATAATGCAGAACTCCCATGTCCATCATGTTAAATATCTTCATCAAATTCTGCTTCATTGCCTTCTCGCAATTGCCTGTTATAATTAGATTATCCATGTACAGAGTTGCTAATAGCAATCAGTGTTCCATGGGGACGTGTTCCTTAGGGTGGGGGCTGCACCTCCCATGTTTTCCACCCTCCAGGGATAGGGGGTTGCTTGGGGAAATGTTTCCCCACATCCCCCTTTGGGGGAAACTCTGGGAAATGCATGGCAAAACATTTCCCTAGTGTGGGGGACACATTTTTTCAAAAGGGAGATGCCTGCCCCCCCTCCCCCTCCCCCTCCCCTCCAGATTTTTGGTCCATCAACCCATGATGTAATGGTCTAGGGTAATTTTTCCCTAGAATTTCTTAGGGCACTTGGGCTTCAACATATTTCTTCTTCTTGCACAATAGCTGAGTTCAATAGAATTAATACGTATTCAATAAAAGTTCAATAAACCCAACAGTGAATATATCATTCAACAAATCCACCAAACAGTATAATCCAAGTTCCACAATATAGTTTCAATAGATCAGAGTAAATTCAACAATACAGAAGTACCCTAACCAGAAACATCAAATTATCCAAGTACAGTTTCCTAACAGCAAAAACCCTATGTGAGCTCTTGTCTGGACAAAATTCCTAAAGTGTCACCAAACCGTACTTATTTCCTGCCTCTGTATTGTCTTTGGAAAGCTCAGACCTCTTCCACAAATCTCAGACTGTTGCAACCGTAACCCTCTCTGCTGTGTACAGGTACTGATTCCTTTCCAGAACTTCAGATCTACCCAAAACAGGAAATAATTTGTTCTCCAAATGTCTCTGGTCCGCTCAGAATCTTTGCCTCAGGTAAGTTTCGGTGCCTCAGACCTCTGTTTGAAAAGACCTCGGTTGCCTCAGGAACACATCACTTCTATCACAGGAGTCTTGGGTAACACAAACCCCACCGTGGCCCTGATGTTGTTTTAGAATGGAGGTCTTGGTCTACCTGTGCAGGCTTACTCCTGTGCTCCATATTTTTAGAATGTTGTTTTAGAATGGAGGTCTTGGTCTACCTGTGCTCCATATTTTTAGAATTGTAGAGATGGTTTCATTTAAGGGCCGTCGAAAGCTGTTTTCAGTTATTAAAGTTTTTCATATCTGTAGTCTTTAGTTCCTGTTATAAAAGTGAGTGGGTATTCTTTGCTGCAAGGAAGGTTCTTGTTTTGGGGGTTGATACCGATGCAAAAACTCATTTTAAATTTGACAACATCCAATTTCGGAAAAATTGCATGTGAAATTTAATTTTGATAGTTTTATCATTTATGATTTGAATTTTATAGTCATTATCAAAAGTTTCTTTATATGTTGGACTGCTGTAGTTGACGGTATCCGTAATGGACTCTGCATACACTCTATATGGATGGAAGATAACTTTGGAGTAACGCACGGCCTACAAGCAGGAGAGTGAATATCTGACACAGATTTGTCTGACTGCTAGGTTCGGATTGCAACCAAAACTTAGGCTTATGAGAGATTTTATTTGAACTCATCCATGAAAACTTGAAAATTGACTGACATGACCCAGCTTATAGATAAATGTATCACAAATAGAATAATGGTTACAAAGTATGGCAGATTGTCATAAAATGCAAATTCGTTTTTGCAACCTTCTGAGAGGTTGAGCAGATTTGGAATAATCAAAGTTGACTGTCTAAGATGACTGAATCCTATACGCTCTGTTCATATGTCTCCCCGTTGTCCAATTCTGCTCAAATTTTGTCCCTCTGTACACCTATGGGCAATATCTCTAAAAATATGTCCCTCCACACATCTAACATTCCTCTGTAGTAGGTTGTTCATATTTCTTCATTTCGGTAAATGTGGACGCATTGCTTTGTTGTGCATGTTGTGGGCATGTAGCCCCCTGCTGCATGTTGTAGGCTTTAAGAGATGGTCCCTGCCTTCCTATGTATTATCTATAAACTCCTAGAACATGTGTTCTTGGTGCCTCCCTATTCCCTATACATGATCCAAAATCTACAGCTGCTAAATGACTTTTCTTAGGCCCTCAAATAATTGGCCATCAAGGTGATCTGTGATGACCTCCACCCAAAGCCTCCTCGGCAACACATGCTCCTTGAACCTAATGCAAGGTGCGAGGCATTAGTATATGAAAACTTTCTCAAAAACTTTCAATCCATATACAAATTTATATATTTTTAAACGTTTCTATGTTCGAGTGAGAGATCTCAATAGCCCCGTGAATCTAGATTCACAATCTCCTATGGCTCTGTCTACTGGGTGCATTAACTTCATTCAATTAACTTTCTGTAAGCCCTTTTGAGAGGTAACGTTTTTGAACTTGCTACTCAATAATTACCTAGTTTACCAAAGGAATATCTAACCCAAGCTGCAGTAATAAAGTCTTCCACCATAATAAGGTGTTACTCTTAACATAAAAATTCAGCATCTGTTCTTTGTGATTAGTATAATCATGTACCTAGCCATGTTCTCTCTCCACCAATATCACACCAAAACCTTTTCTCGTTCTTTATATGGGTTGCCTCTCGGGAAAATTGTTGATTCCTCACTCAAAATTGAATTACGACTAGATTCTATGTTTAGTTAGTATTTTCATTATATCAGTGATTTTTTGAAATGATTGCATCGTGATTATAACTTCACAAATAGATATACTATTCTGACCCCTCTCTCTTTGTTGAGCAGGTTGGCATGTAATTTGTACTTGGGTTCACTAATAGATATACTATTCTGATCCCCCTCTCTTTGTTGAGCAGATTAGCGTGTAATTTGTACTTGGTTTCATGCGTAATGACCATTTGTTGCCCTATCTTTTCCTTTTTTTTTCCTGTTCTATCCATCACAACTCGATTATGCTAGGGCACTAGGAGCGACAGTGGGATCTAATAATTTGTTAGCTTAAAGATAATTAAGATGAATAACTTTAACAATCTATACTGCATGCAGGTCCATAGGTCCTAGTGTGTAAAATTGTGCTCTCGTACCATTTGAAATGTTATTCACAACACTATAATGACTAAACTATATATATATAATTGCGTGGAATTAAATGTCCTCAATAATCTCAAATAAGTGTTAATTCTTTTCAACTAAATGACAACACGGGCTACTTTAAAGCTTCACATAATTCCATCATACTTGATATTGCTATTTCAATACTTGTGTTTGAAACATATGCAAATAATAGAGGGGGTTTCTATTATGATAATAGAGAATAGCTTCGATTATGTATAGAGCTCGAGATAAGAGTAAAGAAGTGAAACGTAGAGATGCGAGTATCATATGTCTAGACGAGTATAATATGTATAGGCGAGTATCTTCAGGTGCTCAAGAACGATTACTAAAACAGTCAGTTAATTCTGCAATTTAAAGGAGTCTAGTTTTGGTTCTCATCCACAATGTCACACTAGTCTGCCTGGGCATGGTTCTCATGGTTTAATAGTGACTTGAGGAGTCATAATACCACAGATCACTAAACACGAACAGCTAAGGTAGCCCAAGGACAATAGCCATCTTTACACATTAATTAACAGGTCTTACATTAATTATCCTAGGGGGTTTTAATACTTCCAAATGCTTAAAAAACAGTTAGCAGAGCATTCACATTACACATTCCAGCAATCTTTTCTATAAACCAACCAAATGCAGTCAGGAGAGCCCTCCTTTTAAACTATACAACCTTATTGTTAGTATGATCAACCTTATTTTAATATATAGTGTGACAAATCGTATGTGACAGGCAGGTGGAAAACTTTTCTCGCAATTGACTAAGCGACGTCCTGCGAGCCAGACTTGAGACGGAAACCCTCGTCAGAAGTATATGCTTGGCTCTTTTCCAAACAAATGAAGAGTCAATGAGGTTTTGTGTAATCACTTCTGGTATCGTATTGGGTTAACCCACCCCCTTTTTGATTCCAATAAGCAGAGGTGGTCACTATGGTAATCCGATTTCAATTTGTAGTTAGAAAATGGGGTCACAACTTTCCATATTTTTTGTTTTGTTTTGTCTTTTTACATCAAACAATAGTATATTTATTAGAACCATAGTCAACTAAACAAACAGGAAACAATTTATTTGACAGGTGGAAGAAGTGATAGGCTTAGAGCAATTGAATTGTAGGCCATGCTTCTTGACAAATTGATGAACAGATGTCTCCTTACTTGAGATTTAGGTTGGCACCATGGCACCATCCTGTCCATCATTATACACTAATCTTGTCATTATCTTCTTCACTGTGAATGACTGGCCTGTTCCCTGCAAATAGATCTGAGCATAGAGGAGCCAATCCAAGAACAGTAATCTCTAGCACAAGACAATATTAATGATCTAAATACCTAATCCTGAAGCTTGAGTTTGATTTTTCTCTACTGGTTCTGAATCTCGGATTGAGAATCTCCCACTCGTCATTATCAAACCTTCTCCTTCATCATTGGCATCAGCTGCACTGCTGAGGTACTTTGGTTGGTTGTCATTGGACTTGAGAGCTTGAAGTTTCAAATGATTATAGTAACAGACAGCCAGAAAAGCCAGTCCACACCCACTCAAGTTTATGACTGTAACCTTTTCATTTATTACAGACAAAGATTATGTTATGAGCAGCCAGTCCTTGACAAGACCAGCAACATTCATAGTCAAGGCTGAAGTCTTTCCTATCAGAAGAAACACTGCAAGATTAAGAGCCAAGGCACAAGCAGAAATGTCATGTAATCCAAATCAAAGGAAGAGACCCTGATTATCAGAAATGGGTATTCTACTAAGGCCCAGGGGGTGCTGAGAAAAACAAGGCAACAAGGAGCAACAAAGATGTGATGGGATTCAGCTTAATCCCTTTTGATGTTCGTGGAGTTTGTATGAGAACCAATTGGGTAGTCTCACATGCAACTGCACTTAACTGGAGAATCACCTCCCATGCATTCATCTTGGCCTCCCCATAAGCTGAAATAGTAACTCCAATGGATATGGCCAACATATTGGCCTCGGGCTCACCTTTATAAGCTTCTTTCTTCAGGGAAACCACAATCAAATACACAGCAATGGGAATTAGAGCTTTCAGCATTTGAAATAATGATACTGAGAGGAAAACATAGGCAGAATTTGAAAACCAGAGACCCAAAGAATACACTTATCAATACTATGGGTTCAACGAGCTTGAAGACTCTTACAATAGCAACAACCAGTGTTGAGTAGAAGCCCATGTGAATCATGGTGGGACTGATCACACTAAAGTTGTCAAGCAATGGCAACTCCAATGGATATGGCTAACATATTGGCCATGGCCTCACCTTTATAAGATTCTTTCTTCAGGGGAACTGCAATCGAATGCATATCAAATGGGCACAAGAGCTTTCAACATTTGAAATATCGATACTTTGAGAGACATGCACCAAGGGCTGCATCATTTAGGATTTGTACTCAGTTTAGGTGTCATTCAAGGGGAAGTTGTTATGCTTTCCACCACTTCATAGATTGTTAGAGTGATGAAACAAAAGAGGCTCCCTCTTGAGGCTAGATTATGTCATTCATATCAGCTGTGTTGTTGATGTCCTAGCTCAGCCAGGTCTTGCCAAAACTCTGTTGAGGTTCAAAATTTATTATAAACTGAAATGTCTTCACAAGAATTGACCTCATAAAATGCCATAATCACAAGATATGCCATACATGGCTGTGATTATGGCTCGCAAGACCCTTAGACTTTGAGCAATGAGGCTCGCAACATCACTTATGATTATGCACTCTACAATTCTGTGACCAGCTGAATGTCAAGCAATTGAACCGCGATTTAAATCCTATTTTGTCAGCAATAAGTACTATACTTTGTCTTTATTTAGTGTAGAGAACCAAGCACTTATTCTGCTCATCTATAGAAGGGACAATGGTTGTTTGCCTATGAGGTATAAGGAAATCCTATCAGATGTTTTGTATTTTCGTATGGAATTGAATCATACTCCTGCACACTGTAACATTCATATATATCAACCTGTAGAGGCTTTAATAACACCTGGTATTCTGGTTAGTGATTTTATTGGACCTCATGTGCATATCCTACATGCACAGGATGGACTATTCATATGTTACAGGGTATTATTCTTATTATTTAGGGTGCACATCTTCAGGTGCTCAAGAACGATTACTAGAACAGTCAGTTAATTCTGCAATTTAAAGGATGAAAAAGGAGGTTATAGGAGTCTAGTTTTGGTTCTCATCCACAATGTCACACTAGTCTGCCTGGGCATGGTTCTCATGGTTTAATAGTGACTTGAGGAGTCATAATACCACAGATCACTAAACACGAACAGCTAAGGTAGCCCAAGGACAATAGCCATCTTTACACATTAATTAACATGTCTTACATTAATTATCCTAGGGGGTTTTAATACTTCCAAATGCTTAAAAAACAGTTAGCAGAGCATTCACATTACACATTCCAGCAATCTTTTCTATAAACCAACCAAATGCAGTCAGGAGAGCCCTCCTTTTAAACTATACAACCTTATTGTTAGTATGATCAACCTTATTTTAATATATAGTGTGACAAACCGTATGTGACAGGCAGGTGGAAAACTTTTCTCGTAATTGACTAAGCGACGTCCTGCGAGCCAGACCTGAGACGGAAACCCTCGTCAGAAGTATATGCTTGGCTCTTTTCCAAACAAATGAAGAGTCAATGAGGTTTTGTGTAATCACTTCTGGTATCGTATTGGGTTAACCCACCCCCTTTTTGATTCCAATAAGCAGAGGTGGTCACTATGGTAATCCGATTTCAATTTGTAGTTAGAAAATGGGGTCACAACTTTCCATATTTTTTGTTTTGTTTTGTCTTTTTACATCAAACAATAGTATATTTATTAGAACCATAGTCAACTAAACAAACAGGAAACAATTTATTTGACAGGTGGAAGAAGTGATAGGCTTAGAGCAATTGAATTGTAGGCCATGCTTCTTGACAAATTGATGAACAGATGTCTCCTTACTTGAGATTTAGGTTGGCACCATGGCACCATCCTGTCCATCATTATACACTAATCTTGTCATTATCTTCTTCACTGTGAATGACTGGCCTGTTCCCTGCAAATAGATCTGGGCATAGAGGAGCCAATCCAAGAACAGTAATCTCTAGCACAAGACAATATTAATGATCTAAATACCTAATCCTGAAGCTTGAGTTTGATTTTTCTCTACTGGTTCTGAATCTCTAATTGAGAATCTCCCACTCGTCATTATCAAACCTTCTCCTTCATCATTGGCATCAGCTGCACTGCTGAGGTACTTTGGTTGGTTGTCATTGGACTTGAGAGCTTGAAGTTTCAAATGATTATAGTAACAGACAGCCAGAAAAGCCAGTCCACACCCACTCAAGTTTATGACTGTAACCTTTTCATTTATTACAGACAAAGATTATGTTATGAGCAGCCAGTCCTTGACAAGACCAGCGACATTCATAGTCAAGGCTGAACTCTTTCCTATCAGAAGAAACACTGCAAGATTAAGAGCCAAGGCACAAGCAGAAATGTCATGTAATCCAAATCAAAGGAAGAGACCCTGATTATCAGAAATGGGTATTCTACTAAGGCCCAGGGGGTGCTGAGAAAAACAAGGCAACAAGGAGCAACAAAGATGTGATGGGATTCAACTTAATCCCTTTTGATGTTCGTGGAATTTGTATGAGAACCAATTGGGTAGTCTCACATGCAACTGCACTTAACTGGAGAATCACCTCCCATGCATTCATCTTGGCCTCCCCATAAGCTGAAATAGTAACTCCAATGGATATGGCCAACATATTGGCCTCGGGCTCACCTTTATAAGCTTCTTTCTTCAGGGAAACCACAATCAAATACATAGCAATGGGAATTAGAGCTTTCAGCATTTGAAATAATGATACTGAGAGGAAAACATAGGCAGAATTTGAAAACCAGAGACCCAAAGAATACACTTATCAATACTATGGGTTCAACGAGCTTGAAGACTCTTACAATAGCAACAACCAGTGTTGAGTAGAAGCCCATGTGAATCATGGTGGGACTGATCACACTAAATTTGTCAAGCAATGGCAACTCCAATGGATATGGCTAACATATTGGCCATGGCCTCACCTTTATAAGATTCTTTCTTCAGGGGAACTGTAATCGAATGCATATCAAATGGGCACAAGAGCTTTCAACATTTGAAATATCGATACTTTGAGAGACATGCACCAAGGGCTGCATCATTTAGGATTTGTACTCAGTTTAGGTGTCATATTCAAGGGGAAGTTGTTATGCTTTCCACCACTTCATAGATTGTTAGAGTGATGAAACAAAAGAGGCTCCCTCTTGAGGCTAGATTATGTCATTCATATCAGCTGTGTTGTTGATGTCCTAGCTCAGCCAGGTCTTGCCAAAACTCTGTTGAGGTTCAAAATTTATTATAAACTGAAATGTCTTCACAAGAATTGACCTCATAAAATGCCATAATCACAAGATATGCCATACATGGCTGTGATTATGGCTCGCAAGACCCTTAGACTTTGAGCAATGAGGCTCGCAACATCACTTATGATTATGCACTCTACAATTCTGTGACCAGCTGAATGTCAAGCAATTGAACCGCGATTTAAATCCTATTTTGTCAGCAATAAGTACTATACTTTGTCTTTATTTAGTGTAGAGAACCAAGCACTTATTCTGCTCATCTATAGAAGGGACAATGGTTGTTTGCCTATGAGGTATAAGGAAATCCTATCAGATGTTTTGTATTTTCGTATGGAATTGAATCATACTCCTGCACACTGTAACATTCATATATATCAACCTGTAGAGGCTTTAATAACACCTGGTATTCTGGTTAGTGATTTTATTGGACCTCATGTGCATATCCTACATGCACAGGATGGACTATTCATATGTTACAGGGTATTATTCTTATTATTTAGGGTGCACATCTTCAGGTGCTCAAGAATGATTACTAGAACAGTCAGTTAATTCTGCAATTTAAAGGATGAAAAAGGAGGTTATAGGAGTCTAGTTTTGGTTCTCATCCACAATGTCACACTAGTTTGCCTGGGCATGGTTCTCATGGTTTAATAGTGACTTGAGGAGTCATAATACCACAGATCACTAAACACGAACAGCTAAGGTAGCCCAAGGACAATAGCCATCTTTACACATTAATTAACAGGTCTTACATTAATTATCCTACGGGGTTTTAATACTTCCAAATGCTTAAAAAACAGTTAGCAGAGCATTCACATTACACATTCCAGCAATCTTTTCTATAAACCAACCAAATGCAGTCAGGAGAGCCCTCCTTTTAAACTATACAACCTTATTGTTAATATGATCAACCTTATTTTAATATATAGTGTGACAAACCGAATGTGACAGGCAGGTGGAAAACTTTTCTCGCAATTGACTAAGCGACGTCCTGCGAGCCAGACTTGAGACGGAAACCCTCGTCAGAAGTATATGGTTGGCTCTTTTCCAAACAAATGAAGAGTTAATGAGGTTTTGTGTAATCACTTCTGGTATCGTATTGGGTTATTGTTAGAAGCGATAATTGGATTCGGATTCTCATCGAGTGAGTTGTTCTGCTTTCTCAATTTGAGAGGGTTTGTTTGGAGGGAAAAACGACAGAGGACATACAAGAATAGTGAGGGGAAAGATGCAGAGGAAGAGGATTGAGAACATCGCCAGCAGGCAGGCTACATTTTCCAAACGTAGGTGGATTGCTGAAGAAAGCTTACGAGCTCTCGGTGCTCTGCACTGCAGAAGTTGAACTTGTGATTTTCTCCCCAGCAGGAAAGCTCTATGAACTGTTTTTTAGTGCAAATCCTACTATTTTGATTCTAATAATCATGGCTATGCAAACCTCATGAGATTCTTACTAATAACCCTGGTGGTGCAAGCCCTAGTAAGTTTGATGTTGAAAAACTTAGTGTAAAACCTCCAAATCGCTGGTTTTGTTGTAGTGCTTATTGGAGAGTATATAAAAAATTTCACACCTTTTTATGAGATATGGGAGGAAAACATGTTAAAGATTTTTATTAAATATAAAATTTCCAAAATGATGCTAGTTACGTGTGATTTTTTTTTCATTGTTTGTGATTATGAAAAATGAAACTCAATGTTTTTTCATTAGTGCACACATATTTCATTATATAATTGCATATAGAAAAATCATTCCAGAGCTGATAACAATAAAAGTGAAGAATTTATGGTCCAACGTTATATTTAAGGGAGATGTTTAAACGTTTGAATTTTGTTTTTCATTTTAAGACATTTGGAGCAAATATTAGGAAGGACTTTGAGAAAGGATTGTCCTTGATTTTCGAAAATGGAGTTGTTCCTTTCCAGCCATATGCCCCAAGTGACCATCAAAGGGAGAGCTCATATGTTTTTTGGATGTTTTCTTTATAGCCATTTTTTACACATATCCATAGAGTCCCCATGCCATTGATGTGAATTACTTGTTCGGTTTTTTTTAACCAAAATTTTTACCCAAACAAGAAAAATTAAAAAAATGCCTCAAGATCAAAGACTGAAACAAAGACCTATTGACATACCTTTTAAAGTATGGAAAGAACTTGTAAAATCATATGAGAAGTTGGATGCACAAAGAAAAGCCGGCAATGAGAGCATTCAGGTATTGAATTTTTCATTAAACATTATTTAGAATGTATTAATACTTATAAGTATCTTAGACATGTATTTGTGTGAAAATAAATTGAATTGGTTTATGTTTAAGGACAAGGCATCCAAGACGAGGTTAACCAAGACAAAAGTCACTCATCGTAGTGGCCATAAAGGTTTAAAAGCACTGATAACAACCTTTGTAAGTATATTAAACATGTGATATTTTTTTAATAAATTTTGTACTAGAAGAAAGTCATTGTTATCTAATTTCTCCCTATTTACTGATTGATAGGAACTAAAATATGGAAGACCTCCAAATCATTTGGAAAAGGAGGTGCTGCAGCAAAAGAGATGGGTTGAATTTGTTGTTTGGATGGACTCTATGGTATGTAATCTTAGTTGGATTTTCAATATACTTTTAAACCATATTTTCATTTTATTTTTTAGTACTATTAGATATTATATCTTACCTCATTTTATGGTTAACATTGTATAACAAAAACATGCGTTGTGTTATGTAATTAATACTAACATGTAATATTGATTTTTTTTGTCAGAATGCTATAGGTAATGATTGCCAAGACGATGATCCAAATTATGTTCAACATATATCAGGAGATGATGAGGATGAGGATGAGGATGATGGTGGTGAAGGAGGAGATGATGATGATAGTTGCGGTGTTGGTGATGATGTGGATCAGAGTAATGAGGATGGTCAAGATGATCATGAGGATGATCTTGGTGGTGGTAGCTAGGCATGCACATGCATTGTTTTTTATGAAGAAATTATTGTGTAGAATGACATTGCTATGTTTAGATGGGTGTTGTGAATTTACCCTATATCAATGAGACATTTTGATTTTGTAATCATACGATGAGTTTGATTTATGTATGTTGTTAATTTATCGTAGAATAACGATATTCATGAAATATTTTGATTTGTTAATCATATTTGAATTTTAATTGTTTTGATTAAAAATAACACTGATTTTAGTAGTATTATGTTGCTATTTTATACATGTTTTGAAAATTGTTAATGACACATTGTTATTTTTTTGGATGGATGTTGTCAATTTCTCTTAAATTTCTTTACAAATGATTTTGAATTGTGATATCTGCTTTAATGATATTTAGAAACTATCATATATTTCACTATGAATCTATAAAGGGGGTCATATATGTAAAGAAAAATATACTCTATATAAGAAGTCAAATGCGGATGTAACCAGGGATGCAAAATTGAAAGTAAAATTGGATGTTAAACTAGGAATTAATACAAAATGCAAACAATTGACATACAAAGTGTTTTAAATTAGAAGTGAAAAATTGTGCAATAGTTGACACAAAGAAGGGAACAAAACATGGCATACAAAAGGATATCAAATTGGGCAAAAACAAGGACACATAAATGGGCACCAAATTAGATGCAAAAAAAGACGACAACTAGATGTAAAATAAGATGCAAAGTTGAGCGTTAAAAAGAAGCAAAAAACGTTACAAATTAATATGACAAATGATGATGCAAATAATTGTGTAAATTTGGGATGCAAACTTGGGTGCAAAAAAGGAAAAAAAAAAGATGTAAGAAAAGACATAAAACAAGATGCAAAATGGGGCTGAAAAAAGGTGAAACCAAGGATGCCATATTGGATGTAAAAAATGATTCCTAATCACATGCAAATTTAGGCTCGAACTCAGACACAAAATTATATCCAAATGTGGACACAAAATGAGGCAAAAAAAGATGCAAATTTGGATGGTGAAAACGATGTAAAACTAGACACCAAAAAAATGCAAAATTGGATGAAAAAGTCGGTGTAAATAATTGTGCAACATTCGACACAAGTAGACACAAAAAAATGGTGCAAAAAGGGGCATAAAATAGCTTAAAATTGGATGCAAAACTTGGTGCAAAAACAAATACAAAAGTAGACGTAAAAAATGGCTCTAAATTGAATGTACCATTAGACACAAAATAAAATGCAAAGGTGGACACAACACATGACTCAACATAAGATGCAAATATAAATGCAAATTTGGATGCTCAAAATGATGTAACATTAGATGCAAGAGATGGTGTTAAAAATGATGCAAAATTGGATGAAACAAATGACGCAAAATATGGTGCAAAATGAGATGGGAAAAATGGAGACAAATCAAACGTAAATGTGGATGTAAAAAATGGTCCAAAAAAAGATGCAAAAATGGGCACAAAAATGGATGCAAAATTTGGTGCTAAATCAAATTCAACACATGGTGCAAAGATAGGCACCAAAGCTGGTGCAAAAATAGAAGCAAAAACTAGTGTAAGACTAGATACAAAACCTGGCGTAAGACTAGATGCAAAAATTGACACAAAATGGATGCATAAAAAGACGTTAAATTGGATTCAAAATACAGTGTAAACTTGATGCAAATGATGGTGCAAAAATGGAAGCAAAGAATGACACAAAATAGGAAGCAAAAGAGAATGAAAAATAGATGCAAAAAATGACACAAAACTAGAAGCAAAACTTGTCATAAAATAAGATGCAAATCTTGGTTCAAAATTTGACGCAAAAAATGATGCATAGTTTGGTGTAAAAAATGATGCAAAATCTAGCGTGAAAAAGGATGCAAAATCAGGTGCAAAAAAGGACGCTTTAAAAATTGTACAATAGAGCCAGATTTAGCCCCAGGTTGCTCATCACAATTACAAAAAGAATGCACTAAAATCTGGCGCAAATCGCTGGTTTTGTTGTAGTGAAGGAGGGCCCAAGACACCGAGAATACAATAGAATCTAGTAGGAGGTCAGCCAAAAAGCAGGGAATGAGAAACCAAAATAAAGATATCAGTTCTGAGATCAAAAGTAGTAGTTTGGAGTAGGAATTGGATCAACTCAATAAAAAACTACAAGACACTCCTAACACAAGAAATGTTCAAGAAACCACAGAATATCACACTCCCCTACATACCCATAATATTACAAAGTCTGAGTCGATGGATGAGCAAGGGACAAGTTCGCAGCAGACAGAAATCATTCCTTCTTTGCCTGCATTTGAAATTTTCTTGAAGATGACTGAAATTCCTCCTTTAGATGTGTTCTACATCCCACTTCATAAGGATGCAGTGAGGAGACAGAGAAAAAGAAGGAGGATAGAGACACCCGAGATCCCACCTAGGAATGAGTCGATGGACACAGTCTGGAAGGATATTCCTTCCAATCCAGTTGAAAACTTGACCAGACTGTCATAGTTTATGGGGGCATATGCAACTTCCACCATGGATAAAGCTACTGAGATATCTATTTTGTTAAGGGAAAAGGACGAGAAGATAGCATAGCTCAAGCAACAACTGCAAGTTGAAAAAGCAAATGTGAACCAGTAAGCTACTAAACAAATCGCTCAATTACAACATAATATGGAAGTGTTAAAGATAAGCCATGAAGCAAACATTTCTGCAAAGAACGTGCAAGTTCAATAATTGCAAGAGGCCATGGAAAAATATGAAGATGTCCCTACTGTCGAGGAATTCATCAAAGAGGCACTAGAGCTAAATTCCCTCCTATTAAAACAACAAGAACAATTTTGCCAAAAGATGTCACATATCACTCCTTATCTGATCACCAATGACCAGCTAACAGATAAGGCGATTGACCAAAGAACTCAATTTACTGATCTAAACACAAGAATCTCAAAATTCATCAAGTGGCAAGAAACAGAAGAGGGAAGAAGGGCTAATCTTCCTAAGATCAAGGAGACACATAAGGACATTCTATTCACAGATTGGGATGCGAGGATCAAACAAGCTGAATTAGCAGTGGCAAGAGTAGCCGGGGTGTCGAAGAACATAGTAAAAGTGGTAAACCACACTTTGTATGCCACCAACCTAGTGAAAGAAGGCAACCTGAAAATACTGCACGATTTAAATGACTTGCATAAAAGTTGGAAGGAAAGAGTGGAAATTCAAAGGGAAGCAATCACAAAGTTAGCAAAGACTGACTGGGAGGCGTATTGGAAATACCTTGTCAAGCCACACAGCCAAATCATGACCCTTAACTGCTCACTCCATTCAACTCAGCGGATGTTGCCACCTCTCACAGATGTTATTTTCGCAGGACATGTTAAAACATAGTTTGGGGCACCTCCTCAAGTCAAACCGATGGTCGATTTATGCGATTTAAAAGAGAAGCTGGCAAACAGAAAATCATCGTCATAGCCTTTTCCCATCAAGTCACTTTCATATTTAGAGTTAGTTAACTAGTTAGGAGGAAGGTTGTTTGAAACCTCCTCAAATTTTTGTATAATCTATTTTTTAACATTAGTTAGAATAGTATTTATACCCTTCTCATGCATTTAGAGAAGGGTCCAGAATTTTATCAAAAACATTTGCAAAGAATTCACTTTTGTAAGTTTGGGAATGCTTTGGTGAAATTATGGAACATGATGATTTATTTTAAATATCAGACTACTTTCCTTTATTGATGCACTATTGTATACTTGGAAGATAATTTGATCTGAAGAAAGGAGTTGATCTATGTCATTAGTCAAATGAGCAGAACTTCACACATATAGTACTTCTATCTTGTATTATTAGTTCTGTTTTTGTTTAATTAGTGATAACACTTCATTTTCATGAATTGTATATGAGATATGTTCTTTTTATTAAGCATTAATTCCACCACTCTATGATACCTAGTTGAAATTGTTTATTTTCATATATAATCATCAGATATATGTGATATAGTTTAAACATTTCTTTGACTAACTATTTAGTCAAAGAAGTTATCTTTACACGTTATCACCTATGTTTAATGCGTGATTCATATTTATTATCATATGTCGAATAGATATCTTTTTAGGTCGCATATCACACAGAAATACCCGGATTCATATTAGATTAAGTTAGCTAGGGATTTGCATGATAGAATAGGCCATTTAGTTATCACTATCCTTATTGCAATCACTTGAAAACCACCCACTCTCATTTAAAACCCACACTGGTAAACTGGTCCCATCATCCCTAATTGGAACCACCACTTCAAATGAAAAAGGAGTTGTCTTAAGGTCCGAACCGGGTGGTTATCCCCCATGTTGGAGCAACAGAAATCTAAGGCTTCAACATTTTGGCACTAGAAGGAAGGCCATCTGACTATGAATGCCATATAAACCTAAAGATCAATCAAAAAAACATTCATAAGAGTCAAAACCCCTCCACAACTTCTACACATTCTAGATCTCATTCAAAATCTCCGAATCAGAAATATGAAGTTGTAGAAACACCTCCCTCATCTCCTGAAGTAGTAATACAACCACCTCCTTCAGATAACACTCCCGAGTCTCCCAAAGTTCACTCTTTGATACATAAATTGGAACATATCTCCATTTTTGCCAAGAAACGAGACAGACCCGAAGCTTCTAAAGAAAGTGTTACTTCCTTATTACAAGAAATTGGTGTATTAACTAGATTGCAAAGTGAAAGGCTTGGAGTAACTCCTTTTTAGTTTTCCATCCTTCCACAATGTAAGAAAGTTATCACATAAAGGTCTGAATCGAATACTAGTGAGATCACATCACCCTTCCATCCATTCACTTCTCAACAATCCAATTCTCCAACTAGTACTGCTACTAGCAGTACTAACCCAGTAGTAAGCTCTTGACCATCTATACCTACTTCTGGACTGGCCTTCCCATCTTCCCAGTCTCTGACTCAAGCTATGGCCAATAAACCCGCTCAACCTTGGACAAATCCTCGTGTTTTCCTGGTTACTAATCTAAATGCTCTCCCAGCAAACCCAAAAAATTGGTTACCTAAGTACAATCCTGATGATGGTCTTCCTGATGAAGAACATCTAAATAACTTTATGCTAGCCATGAATCTTAATGGAGTCGCACATGAAGATGTTGTAATCATACTGTTTCCATATACTTTCCAAGGATCTGTTGGGTCTTAGTATTTTTCCCTTCCAGCAGGCTCAATAAGAGACTGGGATACTTTTCAAGAAGTATTTCTTGCAAAATTTGGTGATGAAAAGACCATAGCATCCTTAATCAACGATCTTTCCAACTTAAAAGAAAATTCAGATGAAAGGATCAAAGACTTCAATTCCAGATTTAACAAGTTACTAAACAAAATCCCAGCTGCCTCAAAACCTGTAATCGATGTACAAATAGAATGGTACATATCCTCCCTCCCTTCTAATATCGCAATTTTTGTAGATAGAGCCAATAAGGCTACCCTTGTAGAAAACATGAAGGAAGCTCTGTCTGTAGAGAGAAGAATCATTGCTTTAGAAAAGAGGTCACAGACAAATGAAAGAAAATCAAAGAAAGTAACATTCAAATATGATTCAAAAAAGAAAACCCCAAAGGACACTTTTGACCTTGAAGGCCTTCAGAAAGTGTTAAAGACCATGTCCAATGAAATGGTCGAAATCAAGAAATAGGTTGCAGAATCATCTGCTCCCAAGTGTTAGCTTGATGAGTCCTGACCCAGGTTCAAAGTTAAGTTTTCCAAACAAATCCGTACACTATTGTCCCTTTCAACATCAATTCGTGAAGTGCGGACTGAAGTCTCACCCAAAACAGTATGGGGGGATGCTGGAACCAAGTTTCCGCACTCAAAGACGGTTATGATGTCATTTTATGCCCTAACTTTGCCTTCGCGTAGATCGATAAGCCTTTTAGGGCTTATCGATATACTTCTCTTAATCACCCTTAGACCTTGGCGAAGGTCTACGACTGCCTTTCGCGAACCCTAAACAGGTGAATCTACCACTTACACACCTTTGTGATCATTCCTAAGTCTGTTATTACCCAGATCGACTTAAGTATTTGATAACTTTAACATGCATTAAGACATTCTTCGTGTAAGCAGATATTGTGACTTGTGTTCGTATAATAATGTAAAACATACAGATTCACGCATCCACACAGCATTAAATCATAAACCCAATATTCATCATAACGTAATCACATTTATTCATAACAAAAGTAAAATGGGTAAACACAGATAATTCTAGAGCAATCTCTTTATTAATGCTTCAAATATTCTCACAAACTCAACTACCCTGCGCACTTAGCTGCAGGGGTTCGCGCACTCAACTGCAAACTCTACTCTAAGCTTCTGCGCACACAGCTGCAGAGCCTCTCTTCTACTCTGAGACTCTTCACTCTTCCCTTCTAATGACCCATTACATTCATTCTTTGCTTATCAAATACTGCCTTAGACTCTCTAAGACACTCCATTTTATACAATCCCATGGTCTGCGGACCATGAGTAGATCTCCAAAACCTACACAACTTATCTAAACTAAGGGAAAAAAACCCTTCTATCTTTAGACATCTTCATGCTCTGTGGCCACAAAATGTGGAGACTTTACATTTCTTTACACAAAATTCGGGCCTTATGCCCCAAACTTGGGTGTTTAACCCAAAATTAACCCCTATGGGACTTGTTCCCAACAAGCCCCCAACACAAACATGGTAACTCGCCCTCGAGTCACTCGGCTGGTGCAAAGATCTTGTCACACAGACCTCCTAGTTCGACCTGAACAACTGCTACCTCGGTGGCGCACTGCGTCACTACCTGCTTTAGCTCTTCAACCAACTGTTCTGTCACTTGCCCTGTGCTAGCAGTCTGTAGCTTCTGCTAAGTCTCCTGCAAACTGGCCAACTTTCCTTCAATGGTGGTTGTGATCTCATAGGCCTCATCTAACCAAGGCTTCAAATGAGCCTTTAGCATGGCCTCCTTATGTTGCGCTGCATCTACCTGTTCCTTCAATGCCTTGGCATCCTACAGCTTTACGAGCCTTTGCGTGATGACAACAGTTTGCGTTGTTTCATTACCCTCGTCGTAGTGCTATTGTAGTTCCTGTGCTTCTGTCTCCAACCCCTGTACATTGGGGTCCTCTTTTAGGCTGGTGAGGACCTCGAGTGACTGCTCAAAAATTATCGTGCAATCCATCACTGCACTTCCTACCACTGCTACCACATCTGCCACAACAGTCACGTGCTTCTCCCTGACTTCCAGCAGAGTTGAAGGCTAAGCCTTCAACTACAACTCTATGATCTTGAGATTCAGCTCCAGCTAAACCTTGGCCAACTCTGTGCGTGCGTCCCACACTCCCACAGTGAGTTTTCTAATCCGCACATCGACTGGCTCAACCTCAGGGATGTCTGGCTCTGGGACAGTTTGGCATGCTTCGTCTACAACCTTAGTGAGGCGTTGGTTCTTATCTTTGAGGTTGGTCATAAGGTTGAGAGCAGAGTCACGTTGTACAGCCACCTAAGCGTTATTCACATTTTTCACATTGATCACCTGCAAAGCGCATTGATCACGGGCCTGAAGCTCGGCGATAACACCATCCTGCAAAAGATAAAGCACTTCGCTAGGAAGCTCTATTGGATTAAGGCCCACACCCTTGAGAGCACTGACAGCAGGTATGTCAGTTTCATTCTCCATTGTCAATGCTCCATTTGGTATTATTATGGCTCGGGGGTCCCTAACACACAGCATCTTCATGGCTTCAGAGGTGCCAATGGCCACACTGGTGGGCGCCACGCTGGTCTGCATTTGTGAAGCATGGATATGTAGCTCACGCAGACCCATCTGAATAGCACCCAGTGCCTTCTGTTTTTGCTTCTTGAAGTGTTACAGTAGTTTTGTGGTGGCATCCCATATCGTATCCCCTATATCATTTAGATCCCCCTCTGTCAGGGTGATTGGATCCAAAGACGTCTTGCTCGCCTTGGACTTCTTCCTGGATCCTAGCTTTTCTAGACCCTTGGTGTGTTTGATGCGGAACTTAGTTATTTCCAGGTCGGCTTCTCCCTACTCTGTTAGTTCATCCGCTTCTTCCTCTGTCTCTGGTGAAGGCGACTTCTCTTTAGCAGAGCTGCGCTTCTCTCCTCCTGCCTATCCTCCTGCCTTCTGCGCGATAGTGCGATCTACCTTAGCCTTAGCATTGGCCTCCTTCTTCCTCTTCATGGCCAACTACTCCATCTTCATCTTGGCTTCTTCCTTCTTCCGTTGTACGGCTATCTTGCTAGATCCCACAGTCAAGTCCGAGGTAGTGTTCCATTCTACCATCCAACTGTCAATGACTGCTTGAATTGCATCATCCATTGCCAAGTAGGGCAAGTCGTTACACTTCTGCTCAGGGTCCTTCTGGACCCTTATTGATATGTGGTGGAAATCAGCCTTGAATTCTACATACGCCTGCAATTTGTCAAAGTTGGTAGGCGACAACCGCAGCTTGTGGTTGATGGCCATGTGTATGTTCATCTCCATCAGGGTCCAAAAGATTTTGTTGTCCTTTACCTGCTGTGGATCCTTGGTCGCCCACAGCGAAGCGTACTTCACGGCCTCTGGTAGGTCCGGAATGACCGAAGGGAACTGACAGTCTTTGGGTAGCTCCAATGCTACCAGTACTATGGACAACAAAAGCCATGCATAGTGAAATGTCTTGCTGAGATCCTGCACCTCACGACAATTCGCGAGGAACTCATTGCAGAGGTAGTGTGCCCAATTAAATTGAACTCCCTCCACACATTGGGCCGCCAAAGCTATGACTGGTGTTGACACTTCATCGGTACGACATTTCCACATAACCTTCCTTGCCAAGAGTTGTGTGGCTATTTTGACCGCCAGGTCACAGATGCTTGAGATCGCGTAGCCGCGTAGCTTCTTCACTAACTTGAACTTTTCCTTCATGGTTCACCAGTCTTTCCACCAAACTCTATGGCTAGATTTTCCCCTGAGTATGCCAGCCTTGTGACCCTATGGATCAATCTATCAGTGATGGGTATTGGGTCCTCCATCCACAAACACCCGTCATGCACCATGCATAGTAACTATTTTATTACCACCATTGTGATGGGCGCACGGTTGTAATGCGACACCCATAGCAGGTTGAGCAGTCCTGCCTTGTCTACGCCTCTCAGCCACTTCCACGACTCCAATGCGATTACTCCAGTAGTTTTATGGAACATGCGGTGCATGAGTTTATCTGTTGTGAGATGAGGAAACCACTTCGTGTCCGCTAAATCCCAGTGTTCTAATTTCAAAATGGGAACACACACCAAGCACGTTCCTTCAAACACAATTTGGTCGGATAAGAGGGGCATATGAAGGGTTACCTTACTCTCGTCAATGTCTTTGTGCACCTTGGTCTTTCCCTTGCATGGAGGAACGTACTCAGGCAACTTAATGATGGGATCAGACCCCACAATTTCAACATCCTCCGCTTCCATCCCAACATCCTCATCATCCATTGGAATATCCTCAAAGTCCTCTTCTTATGGCTCCTGGTTAATTGTCTTGCCCTTTTCCTATGTAGTGGGTTTAACCTTCTAGAGGTGTTTCCTGAGAGAAGCGCGCACCAGCTGCGATGGCGTGACCTGCTTGCCCTTCTTGATCTTGGGACCCTCCGTGGTCGAGGTAGGCCTTGGCCTAGGTGTCCGTGGAGATTTTGGTACTTCCATTGCTATTTCTGTAGGTGCTCCCTCTGGGGCAGCTCCTTCTACTGCCATAGCCACCTCTAGGACAGCTCCCTCACCTATCGCTGCTTCCACGCTCATAGCTTCAGTGAGAATTGACATAATGCTTTGTAATAACTCTTGATTCGCTTGTGGCAATGTCTCAAACACAGAACTCGCTAGCAAAAGCTCATAGGTTTCACGGTTCATGTGCGCCTGAGAGCTCAACAACTCAATTCTCAAAATGCCAAGTGTTTTTCGCTAGGTAGCCACTTGTAATTTATAGGCACTTTTAAATTCAAATCTGACCGTTCCCCCAAAAATCAGTTCATTAATGCTAGATTGGTGGCAGATTTTCAAAGATCTGGTCCATAAATTCTGTCTTAAATGTTGCCCCCCAGTCCATTTGGTTGTTTTTTCATCGTCAAATCATGAATAGTGACTTTAATGATCACTTTCCGGCTGCTCTGCGTGGTTGCTTCCTTGGTCGTGCACCCCCCCATGCACTTTTGTGGGCATTGTGACATATCTTCGTTCTGCACAGTTCCCCAATCGCGCAGCTCTCCGACCCGGGAAGTGTAGTTTATAGTCCCGCGCTTCCTTTCAACTGCCTGGAGCACTAAGACTATGCTTCCCTCATATAGTCACCTAGCTGGATCATCGGCGTACAACTTTAATCAGTTGTCATTCACCTTCCCGGGGAAGGGTTCTCAATTCAATTTGACTAGCTAAACTACTCCACCATCAGTAATTTCCTTGATGACATATGGTCCTAGCTAGTGCATCCCGAATTTCCATGGGAATTTATCAAATTTTGTCATATAGCAAGACCAGATCATTCTTCTTGAAGGTGCATAGTTTGATGTGTCGATCATGCCATGCCTTTTCGTGCTCCTTTTGAACTTGTTGATGAAATTCAGCTAGAAATCGGTCCTCCTTAAGCAATACTAGCTACGCGAGCCTCTCTTCTAAGGCTTCGCGGTCCGCCATTCTTGTGAGAGCCACTATGGATAGACCAGGTACAATTTATTCCATTGGCATCACAACTTCTATGCCATACACGAGTTTGAAAGGTGTTTTCCCAGTCAACTTCTTGCAAGTCATTCTGTAGGCCCATAGCACTGCTCATACGCACACAACCCAGTCACTTCTCTAAGCATTGCAGACCTTTGTCATTGCGTTCTCTAGTATCTTACTGAATTCTTCCATCGTCCCATTGGCCTGCGGGTGATAAGGTGTGCTCTTATGTTGATACACCTGAAATTCTTCTGTCAATGCGCTGATTGTTTCATTAAGAAAGTGCATACCGCGATTTCTCATCAAGATCTTTGGACAACCAAATCTTGTCAATACATATTCAAAAAGAAAATTTACTATTGTCGTGACTGTACTGTCCTTCACAGGTTGCACCTCCGCCCACCTGGTTAAGTACTCAGTCGCCGTGATGACGTACTGCGCACCTATCTTCTTTCCCAGAGGTTGAATTGGGCCCACAAAGTCGAACACTAATTTCTCGAATGGTTGTAACATCACCTACGACATCAAAGGCAGTTCATCCCCCGCGCGATGGCCTGCAAGTCCTTTGACATGTGTCACAGGCCCTATAATATGCTGTCTCATCCTTATGCAAGTTGACCACCACAATCCAGCATGCAGAACCTTCTGTGTTGTTTATTTTCCTGCATAATGTCCTCCTGCAGCTCCTCCACGAGCCTCTGCGAGGATGCTGCTTCACTCAAATTCAAGTACATAATGTCGCAATATTTCGGTTGACCCCATTTTGTACAAGTGTCCTACAATGACAGAGAAGTCTAATGCGTGCACTACTAACTGCTTCTTAAGTTGGCTTGTATACCCTTCTTGAGAAGTTCTCGTTGTCAGGAAATGTATGATATCTTCAAAGTGACTATCTGCGATGCGTACTATAAAGAGTTGTGCATCAGGTAAACCTTCCTCTAAATTAGTAGGTTCTTCTCCCGTTTCAATGCACGACAGATGATCAAGTCCCGCATTCAGTCATTCTAGCTTCACAATAACTTCAAAGTCATACTCTTCAAACAACAACAACCATCTGCAAATCTTCCCCCCAACACAGGATTATTGACCAGGTATTTCAATGCAGAATGATCCGTATACATATTAAAATGTCCACCAAGCAAATAGTGCCTAAACTTTTGGAGCATGTATACCATGGCTAGTCCTTCGCACTTTGTAGTGGAATAGTTCTTCTCAGCCTTGGACAACTTCTTGCTCACGAATGATATAGGATGGTCCAATTCCCCCTTGCCTGCCTGTGTCAGCACGGCCCCCAGCGCAATACAGGAGGCGTCCACATGCACATGAAATTCCTTCTTCCAATTTGGGAAGACTAGGATTGGTGCGGTGACCATTTTCTCTTTCAGCACGTCCAAGATCTTCTAGCATTCATCACTCCAACAGAACATGGCATCCTTTTTCAACAGTTTCTCCATGGGTGTGGTGATCTAAGCATAGCTCTTGATGAACTTCCTATAGTATCCGGTATGCCCCATGGTTGCGTGCAGCTGTTTTACATTCCTTGGCACCTCCAAGTTGATTATCACCACGATCTTCACAGGGTCTACCATCAATCCTTGTCTACATACCACATGACCCAGCAAGATCCCGAAAGGGACACAAAATAGACACTTCTTCAAATTGAGCACGATCTAGTATCTCTGACATGTATCTAACATCAAGTGCAAACTTGCCACATGACGCTTGACCAGTCCAAACACTGTCCAATCGTCAAAGTGTACCTCCATAAACTTATGAATGAAGTCTTTGCATGCTGCAATGACTACGCGTGAAAAGATTGCTGACGCATTCTTCAGCCCAAAACATCAGTGTACTTAAAACATCCCCACTCAGTCACGAAGGTCATCTTGCTTCTATCCTTAGGCGCAATTTTGATCTGATGGTACCCAGAGAACCCATCAGTGAAAGAGTATGCTTCTCGACCGCCTACATTATCCAAGACCTCATCAGTGAATGGGTCCAGGAAGGGATCATGCACTCAAGAATCATTCAGCTTCCAGAGATCCACGCATATCTTTATTTCTTCTTTCTAATTCTTTTCCTGAACCACTATCGGGATTACCCAATTGGATTCTTCCACTAGTTCAATAATTCCTACCACGAGCATCTTATCTAGCTCAACGTGAACCCTTTCCTTATACTTAGGATTAAGGCGGTAAGGTCTTTGTTTTACAGGCTTTGTGTCCGATTTCAGAGTGATCTTCATGACACCTAGGTCTCCTATTATCCCTTTTAAATCAGAAAACTTTGTGGGGAACAGATCCTGATATTCGCGAAGGAGAACAACGACCTTTTCTACTATCGCATCATCCCAATAGTCCCCAATCTTTGCAAATTTTGGTTCCACCTCTGTGCCAATGTTGACCTACCTGGTTTTCAGCGACGCGGTTATGTCAGGATCCTCTATATGTAGTCCTTCAACCTTGCGGTGACCTTTAGTTTCCGAAATATTAATTTTTCGGGGATCCTCGTCTTCTTCTTCAGCGATCACGTTATAGCATTCTAGTGCGTGGCTTAGCTAGATAGTCCAATCAAGTTGGATCAAGTCCAAAGGATCTTGTAGTATCCTAAAGATCATTGCTTTAACTTCCTATAGCATCGTGTCAATACAATCAAACCCATCCTCAAAGTTCAATGTCATTAAATATACCTGGCGCAAATATCCCACTCTTCAGTGCCATGGGAGAGCTTGGTTTCCAAGTACCAATTCATTGGTATGATGCTCAGGGTATGACAAAACAGATGCACCCATTTAGGCTAAGGCTCTGCTCCATAAACCTTAGTCCATTTGGCCAAGTGATCACATGGGTCATCTCTTCCATCATACTTATCTGCCATCAGCACTTTCGGCTGCCAAAAACGTATTCTCATCATCCTCCTATAGTCATGCCAATCACTGAAACTATACTTATGTGTACCCCACCATCTTGCAAGCGTACCGCGCAGTACTCAGTGCAAGGCCTGGAAGTGATGTTTCAATGGCACTTCTCTTTCAAATGCATCCAAAAAGCAATCAACATCAATTAGCCCATCATAATGAGGCAGATCCCTGACTTCGGATGACACACAATGCAACAACTTGGACATCATATTACAATGTAGCGTAGACACTTCATGCAACCGGTTCTGCCAGTGCTCCAATTCTTCATCCGAATATGACGTGAAGAAGCCTTCGCGGTCCCATGCAATTTATTTTTTCGCTGTCAGATTCACCCAATCCTGGTCTCACGCCATTATCTTGTAAATCTGGTCCAAATTTTCATCGCTTTCATAATCTCGGACTAGTTCTGTATAACGCAGTCCCTCCGCGGGATCCAGCAGCACCACTACGCAGAGCGAATTCTTTTCAAATATCATCTTCCACTTCTTTAGGCTAATTACCCGATTCATGTCAGTGTCCCAATCAATTCCAAGGAGTGTAGAGTAGGGATTGCTATCATCCACAATCTCTATTACCTCAAAATCCACTAGTGCGCTTGCGCCCTCGATTTCAACTGTGACCCCATACAGCCACCCCATTGGGATAATTTTCTATTGATTCGCCATTCTTAATTGTATTGGAGACCACTGGAGCACAGGTCTCCCCATTCTTTCCAAAGTATTTTTTGGCAAAACATTCGCATCACACCCCAGATCCAGGCTAACTTGGTCCATCTCGTATTCCCCTATCTGCATGGTGAGTCTCATTTCCTACCTGGTCCTTGCCTTGTGCTTGCCAAGCTTCCTGACCATGTGTGGTTCACCAGTAACACTATCCTACTAGCGCACCGATTGATCAATTCCTACAGGCCCTTCACAACCTTACTATCACGAAGCAACTTCATGCAGGTCTCTAAGAAAGTGGTAATCATGGATGGGTCCACTTCTTCAGTTGGTTTCTCCTTACTTCCTGAGGTAGAGGCCTCAGCAAAGCTTTTATTTTCTTCCATAAATGTTTCTTTTGTGCGCTACAGATCAAACCTAGTCTCCTTTTCTGGTGCTTTGCGAACCCATTCGCCTTATGCAGGTTGCTTGCCTTTATCCTCTCCCGTCATAGTTTCTCTTCACAACATAATCTTTACCTTAAGGTATTCCTTATGGGGCTTAGCCCTCATCATCTGGAGGATATGCATCGACTGCGGAGGCTGTGCCCCCTTTTTGCAAATCTTAGCCAATAATATTGGGCAATCCTCAATCGCATGGTCAAACTGAGTACAATAGTAGCATGAAAATCGCGTTGGATTCATATAGTCCCTTGCGTAGTGTCCTAGGCCTCCGTAATTGTAACAAATCAGCTGCCCTCAGCCTCTCCCAGGCCCTCCTCGACCTTGGCTTTGGCAGTGCCCCTGATACTCACCTTGCATCGCCCAACACCTTGGTCTAGAGGACACGTTTATGTCTGCACCCTCTATGCAGGTGTCTTGTCCAGCATCAATTCATAACTTCGACAATTGTGCTCATCATGGCCTACTGATCGATAAAAATTGCAAAAGAGTTGTTGTGGTGTCTACACGAATTTATGCAGCAAATGGAAATTGTTAGTCGCATGTTTCCCAGCCACCTGGCATATAGCGCACCATAACGCAAACCCTACACTTGGCCCTGCCGGGCCTCCAGTCGTAGAGGCATTGGTCTGCAACATAGTTCGCAAAGACTAGGCAGTGATCCTTGTCATGCCCCTAACCCTTGCATTTTATGCACCAAACTTCTTCATGAGCCTCTGGCCGAGTTGTTTTGTCTTGCTTCAGAGTTTGCATTTCGAGACAAAGGTTTTGCAACTACCATGAATCTATTGAACCCCTAGATTATCATCTTTCATTGGTGTCTCATGCAACCTCATCGCGATTTCCAGAGCTTCTGCCTGGGTCCCGATCTTCTGTTGTGATAGTGTAACCCTTAGGTGGGGCAGGAGCGAGGCCACAAACCATTCGCGATGCTGCCCATTAGTTAGGTTCATGTTGGCTTCACAGATCATACACTTCAGTCTTTGGTCCAAATCCCAAGGCGTCTCCCCTGGCTTCATCATGATCTCCTTGAATCCTACAATTGACTGTGCTTGAGACTTAGGTCTAGTGAATTCTCTATTCAGTGCGGCCTGGATATCAATTAACATGGACGTTAGGTTATCAGTACTATAATTAATGTACCACATTAGTGTGCAGTCCTATAGAGCACTAACTAGCGTGGCTTTCTTCATTTAGCCATCCGTGATACCCTGGGCCTCCCATACAGCCTTCGCGACAAACTAGAACTGGTCCGAATCTTCATTCCCTATGCCCTTGAATACAGGTAGTTTTACGGAGTTCACCATATTGAACAGTGGAGGTGGCGGTGGTGTGGGTGATGGGGTGAGTGGTGGAGGCGAGAATGGAGGCAGTGTAGATGGATGGGATGAGGGTGGAGGCGGTGTACGTATTCGCGGGAACCCTTGTCTTATCAACTGACTAGCGCTTAGGGGAGAAGTCTACAGTGCTTCTTCGTCATCACTCAAAGGAGGTCCGATCAGCAGGCTATACTCAGGACCTTTTCTTCCTCCATCCTTGAAATTCTTTCCGCTTCGCGTAGCTCCAAACATCAAGGTAACCACATAACTCGTTGTTCACATAAGAGCATCTTAATCCAAGTATTCAGCGATTTTTAATACTTACATCGCGGTCCTTTAAAGAATCGGCGCTCTGCTTCACTGTAATTGACAGAGGTATCGATCGCGACCTCTGTCACAAATCCTCCTATGATGCAGTCGAGCCAATGGTTGACAACACGCACGATCTTATCTTCAAAAGCTTCCAACCTCCTTACTAGCTCCAGTGTCCAAACAATCAAATTGTCAAGCCTCCACCTTCCTTGGTCATTTGCCAACTTCGCAATCCACTCGTATAACTCAACCAGGAAGGAACATAAGAAGATTTCATGTATTTCTGTGTACAGGTATCTATCCAGCCATTGTTCTTTCATCAATCGCGGATTCTTGTTTTCTTGCGCCGCAAATTTGTGGATTTTTCTATCCAACCAAGTTTTGATTTATTTCTTAGTTGGATTCCAATGATACAACATCACACATCTCGTTATTAAAATCCCGGTCCCAGAAATAGAACCATTCGTTGGCTTGATGGGTCTTGACCCAGGTTCATAGTTAAGTTTTCCAAACAAATCCCTACACTACTGGCCCTTTCGGCATCAATCCGCGAAGCGCAGACTAAAGTCTCACTCGAAGCAATAGGGGGGGGTGTTGGAACCAAGTTTTTGCATCCAAAGACGGTTATGATGCCGTTTTATGCCTTAACTCTACCTTCGCGTAGATCGATAAGCCTTTTAGGGCTTATCGATGTACTTCTCTTCATCACCCTTAGACCTTCGTGAAGGTCTACAACTGTCGTTCACAAACCCTAAACAGGTGAATCTACAACTTACGCACCTTTGTAATCACTCCTAGTCTGTTATTACCCAGATTAGTTTAAGTATCTGATAACTTTAACATGCATTAATACATTCTTCACGTAAGCAGATATTGCGACTTGCATTCGTATAATAATGTAAAACATACAGATTCGCACATCCACACAACATTAAATCATAAACCCATTATTCATCATAACATAATCACATTTATTCATAACAGAAGTAAAAGGGGTAAACACAGATAATTCCAGAACAATCTCTTTATTAATGCTTCAGATCTTCTCACAGACTCAACTACCCTGCGCACTCAGTTGCAGGGGTCCACGCAATTAGCTGCGAACTCTACTCTAAGCCTCTGCGCACACAGCTGCAGAGCCTCTCTTCTACTCTAAGACTCTTTGCTCTTCCCTTCTAATGACCCATTACATTCATTCTTCGCTTATGAACTACTGCCTTAGACTCTCTAAGACTCTCCCTTTTATACAATCCCATGGTCAGCGGACCATGGGTAGATCTCCAAAACCGACACAACATATCTAAACTAAGGGTAGAAATCCATTCTATCTTTAGACATCTTCGCGCTTCGCGGACACAAAATGCAGAGAATTTACATTTCTTTACACAAAATTCAGGCCTTTTTGCCCCAAACTTGGGTGTTAAACCCAAAAATTACCCCTAGGGGACCCGTTCCCAACACCAAGAAAGCTTTTCATTCATTTAAAATAAATCCTTCTTCTACATCTCATCCTCCAAATACTATCTCTAACGTTGAGTCTAATCCTGAAACAGAAGAAGACTCCCTTACCGAACAGGAAGCTGAAACTGAAGAAGTCGAGTTAAATGGAATTTGGGACTTCATTCTTCCAACTGAAGGGGAAGCACAAGCTATTCCAGTAAGAACAAGAAGTAAAAAATCTATTGATATGTCTACAACAATTCAAAAACAAAAAACTATTAGTCCTGTAAAGGAGAAGATAGTAAGTAATAAATATAAGACTACTCAAACTGATTCTATTCCACTAGATCCTCTAACTGCTTCCAAAATGTTAGTGATCTTGGATACAGTGGAATATAACATAGTCGAAGATATGAAAAAGACCAGGGCGAATATTTCATTACATGAGCTGACTAAACTCAAACAACAACAAAAAATTCTACTCAGAGAGTTAAAAGTAGTTCCTGTAGCCCCTCTGCCATCCATCATGGTCACTCAAGCTGCTTATGATATGGGAAAACCTCCTTCATCTTCAAACAAAGTAAATCCCTCAGATTTAGTTTTGATAGGTGATAGGTCTATCTCTCATACACCTCTGTTTCTTCTTACTTATGAGATTTTCAATCTATATGTCCATAATTGTCTTGTTGATTCAGGTGCCTCTTCAAATATTATGCCAAGAACTATGTGCACCAAAATGAATATTACACCTCAAAAATCCGTTGAACACATAGTTCAACTGGACAAAACTAAAGTATAAGTACTTAGAGAGACAACATCAATTTCAATTAGGCTTTCCTCTAATCTAAAAGTTTCACAGATAATCGATTGGCTGATATCCCTGACTTTTATGTTTTAATTCTAAGTAGGGATTGGTCTGAAAAGTTGCATGGATACTTTTCAACTGATTGGTCTCACATGTGGTTTCCACACAATGGTAAACCAAACCAAATCAGAGTAGACCGTGAAAAATTCATGAAGTACACAGTCACTGATCTCGAGGGAAGCAATGAACCTGTAGCTTTCACCAATAACATTATTGGAAACTACTCAGCTGAGTCATTCTTGGGATCCTTTAATGCTCAAAGATCTCCCTTTCCAGATAATGTTGTAATATCTCAGATAGAAATTTTTTCACAAACAGATGCTTCCAAGTGTGTAGATATAGTTGATAAAGTTGTAAATAATTCACTATTTTGGACCCTTTATTTTGATGGTTCCAAGTTTGAAGATGGTGCAGGTGCAGGATGCATCTTAATCAACCCGCAAGGAGAGAAAACCATGTTAGCATGCAGGCTTGAATTTCAATGCACTAACAATACCGCAGAATATGAAGCTTTGATTCAAGGGTTGTACAAAGCCATTTGCCTTAATGTCAAGTATTTACAAGTATATGGAGACTTGGAAATAGTTATTAAACAAGTAAGAAAAACAATCTGTTGCGTTTCTGGGCATCTCAAACATTATCAATCTTTAGCCCAGAATCTTACTTCTTATTTCACTACTTTTAACATTTTTGCAGTCCCCATATTACAAAATGCAAGTGTTGACTTACTTGGGAACGTAGCATCCAGACTTATACCTTCGGAAGAATTTAATCCAGATATATTTTCAATAGAGTTAGTTTTTAGACCATCCATTCCTGATAATGTAACAAATTGGAGAGTGTTTAATAATGATGTTGATATTGTTAGCGCTTGAAATTTCACCTCAGGCTGAGAAAGGTAAACCTCAAGGCTACATCAAACCATTCAGCCTCGTAGCTAGCCCTACGGGGCATGAGAAGGCTCTCTCCGGTCAATCTCGGTAGATTTTCAATAGGATGAGATGACCAACAAGGTAACACTGATATTAGGCTAGTAAACTGATTATAAAGGTTGATTTGGGGGTTTTTGGGGTTTTTTGGTGGCAAATTGAGGAGCTGCAATTTAGGGTGCGGGGATTGGACACAGTTTCTGCAGGGGGGTCTTTGGGGCGAGGTAGGAGCCTGTATTGATGTCTTTAGCTGAAGTGGATGATTAGGAAAGAAAGATAAGAAGGCTAAAGAGAGCAAACAATGAATTTGAATTCTCTTTAGACAGTAGAAAACATAGAAATTAAACAAATTTAAAAGCAGAGCATGGCTAGCATGAATTCATACTTTAACACTTCATTTGTTTAATGTGCAGCAGTAAAGAAAGGAAATGAATCACATAACAAAGCTTACAATAACATGGAGAAACACACCATCAACACATGAGTCCACAAGAATCCCAAAGATGACTGCAAAACCCTGGTCTTCCTTAGCCAAAAATTGCAGAGATACAAGTGAATAATACAATGATAGCTCCTCCCTCAAGAGTCCAACCATGAAAATGAGCAAGAAAGTACATAATATAGATGATCTAACCTCTTTCCCTGCCTCCATGGGTCGAGCTCACTATCCTAGGAGCTGTTTGAACCACTTCTAAACTAAGCACTAGAAAATAGGCAGTCAAAACAACTTGCCTCTATAAACTTGGAAACCAGTTCATACATTCAATTTTTACCCTTTACATGCAAGAATCTTCTAGAAGAGTTAAACAAGAGTAAAAATATCCAAAAAGTGTCACAATTACATCCAAGAGGACCACCATCCACCTCAAAAAGTCAAACTGGAGCCAAATTGCGTTTTCTGGGCTGAACTGGTCAAATCTGGCAAAGTTTCCTCAACGGGTCGCGCACATTTCCTCAACGGGTCGCGCACTTTGGAGCTCTATTTGGAGGCCTTCCTGGTGTCAGAATTAGGTGCAAGATAGCTCGTTGGAAAGGTCTCTGAGTCGAATTTCCAACCCAATTGGAATTTTTGGATTTGGAGGTCATTTGCCTAGTCAAAAGTCAATTCTCCCAAGACTGCTTCTGCAACTCAAAAAAGGGGCAGAAAGTCAAATTTTGCCTGTATTTTGACCTTCTGGAGGCCCAAATCCCCATAAAAACTCAAGTCCATCCATAGGCATGTGTAACTTTGCATGAAAAATCTAGAAATGTTGAGTTTTTGCAAAACGGAGCTACGATGACAAAGGGTCTCACCGGGGGTGAGACCCGTTGAGAAGCCAAAACCTGTAAATTTCCAAAAAAATTCCAAAATTACCCAAAATTCTCAAAAATTTTTGGGATTTGTGCTGTATATGATGCTAGTGAGTGCCATGATCTTTGAGGGATGCCTCAGCCAAGATACAGAGTGGATTGGTTTTCTTCCTCCGCCTAAGAGCCTCGGACAACCTCCTTTGGAACATTTTCATTTTGGCCTTGCATACATGCATCCTTGCCCAATAGTGATTCTTCATGTTTCTCAGCAGCTGTTTCTCTTGGTTGGCCTTAGCCAACAACCTCTCCAAGTGGGCATTCTCCTGAATGAGCAGTGACTCTCGGTCAGCAGGCAATGGATCACCGGGCCTCCTACGGTTCAAGACTCGGTCGCTACGAATCCTCCATAGCTCATCAAGTGTTTTCTCATCCTCCAATTGTTTGTTCCGCTGCTCCAGGTAAGTAATAGTCCATTGAGCACCCTCAAGTCTCCTCTGTAAAACATCATTTTCAGCCCTGAGATGCTGAATGATCTCCTTCGCCTCTTGGCTAGGAGAACTGACCTCAAGATCAATCATCGGATCCTCATGAATCATGGGCTCTTTGCCCCTCTGTAGTACCTGTGCTGGTGAAGAAAGCGAGGCCCCTTCCACCTGATGTGGAGATAACACTCGCTGAGCTGAAGATGAAGGCGAGACCCCTTCCACCTGCTGTGGAGATAGTACTCGCCTAGCTGCTGCAAATAAGGCCCTTGGGCCTCTCTGATAAGTGACCAATGGAGGAGAGCTGACATGTCTGGTCTCAAGAATATCATGCTACTGTGATGGCCTTCCCTCCTCATGAACAACCTGCAACCTTGAAGAGATTTGGGGTCATTTGGCAGCTTACTGGCAAATTTCTGTGGAGAAATCCCCAACGGGTCGCGCCCCTCCCAACGGGTCGCGCACGTTGCTTTTCTGAACTGTGGAAGAGCTCTCAACGGGTCGCGCACCACCCAACAAGTCGCGCCTTTGCAGGAGGCTTTTGGAGGCCTTCCCGGTGTCGGAATTGGGCGCAAGATAGCGCGTTGGAAAGGTCTTTGAGTCTAATTTTCAACCCAACTAGAATTTTTCAATTTGGAGTTGATTTGACCTGTCAAAAATCAAATCTCCCAAGACTGGTCAAAAAGTGCCAAATGAGGCTGCCTCAAGGAAGAGTGATGTTGCAGTCAACTTTTGAATGCCTTCCTCAACCCCAAATTGAGCTCATGATAGCTCATTGGAAAGCTATTTGTGTCTAGTTATTATTTTACCCATCAAGAAAATCATTTGGCCAACCAAGCTAGGAGCAAACTTGATTTTCCCAAGGTCACTTTAGAGGTGTCTTTGATTCTCCTGAGGCAACGGTATTCTTGACATTTATCTCAAACCATGACACCTGTCAAAAAAGTGAAGGAGGTTTTTCTTCCTTGGCATGTTGTGGACAAAAACCTCTCTCAGTTTCCCAAAATTCATCTTTGTTTGCTCTGAAACATCATTTGAGTGAAACTTGTCCCGATGTGTGAAACAAGGAATTTTGTCGAAATGAAGCGAAATGAAGGGGATAGGGGGCTTTTAAATTCTTGGGGAAATTTTTGGGAGTAGGGAGAGATGTTGGGAAGTAGGGGAAAGTGGAATATCATATATTGAGTGAGGGGAAGGGGTCCAAAAGGGAAAAACACAGGCCCAACCTAGAAAATTGCCAAGTTGTAGCTAGAAACTAGGGTTTGTGCAAAAATGAGGAATTTGGCGGATCTAAGGGATGGGAAGTGTTTGATAAGGTACTTTAAGGATAGGGGAAAGTGTATGAACATCTGGATACAAGTTTTGCCGATGATTTGACCGTCCAAGAGAAATTGCCTTCAAAACCCTAGGAGAGGGAAATGACCTTACCTAGGCACAACTGAAGCATGAATAAGGTGTAAAATGACTCATTAGACACTGACATGATAATGAAAACCCTATGAATGATGATAAACTCAGCTAAATGGTGACATGGACTGACATTTGGGCAAACCCTAGACCTAATGCCTAGTGACCAAATTTTGCTTGAAAACTCTTTGAAATGACAAAATTTGACCTTGACACTCTGAGACCACTTTGTAAGAGCATATTTGATCACTGGAGGAAGGCTGGAAAGACTGACACTAACATTGGCTCCAATGGGGATGGTAGCTCCTTGGAGGTGCCAAGAACCGCAGAACTCTGGGAGAGCAGACCAGTGCCTTATAGTCATTGGGCAATGGAGTCATTATTTCGGCAAACAACACAAGACTTTGACTCATTTATTGACTGAAAACTTGACTGAAACTTAACTGGAACTTGACTCAAACCGACTCGATGGCAAACTGAAAGAACTTGAAAAACTCACTCAACAGACCAAACACGAATGACTCATGACTGACTTAACTAAAACAAGAACTTACAAAGCTTATTAAAGGGCAACAGTCCATCAAGATGTGAAATCATGATGACAACCACCTGTGTTTCTTACAAGACAATATACATCAAACTATATCAAAATGCCAATGCAACCAATCAAGCAAATGCCTTCTTGACTGATTCTCCCAATCAGATCTCATGATCAACAATAGATACTGGTAACTGGGCATCCAAAAACATAGCTGACCATGATCTCCTTCATCACTGAACACAACAATAATCACTTTCACTGCTGACTGTAACAAATCTGCCATTGGATCTTGGAAAACATAAAGACTTGACATTGCCACCTCCTGCTGAAAGAACAAGGTATCCTTTGCTTCAAATTCTGATCTGCCTTCATCATGTGCTTCAGAAAGAGTATGCTCCTGGTCCTCAAAAAATTCTGAACAAGTAGATGAGCAGATCTCCTCTTGAAATAACATTTCAAAACATGAGACACATGAGGAAGAATCTGAAATGGAATCCTGAATGCTATGATCTTCGGTAGACTGACAATATGGTAGGTCATCTTCAAATGATATGACAACCGGATTATCATCTTTGTGAAGGAAAACATTATCTATTTGCTGATCTACAAGACAATCATCTTCTTCAACAGAGGAATAAGTTTCCCCAACACTTTCCTGACTATGTATGCATTGCAAATCTGCTGTAGCTTGGGATGTAACAAGACCTTTCAAAAGCTGATCTATCTCCTCTTCAGACAAAGGAGACAATTCCCTTTGGTTTCTTTTGCTTAAACAATAATTAAATTCATATGACAAGGCATTCAAACTATCATTTATTACTGAGCTATTGAAAGGAGATTCATCACTTACTTGCACAAAGGTCTCACCTTGCTTTTCATGAGCTGGCTGAATTACCTCCTCATGCAGGCTCTGTTCTGATGGCATAAGGACATTTGGATCAAGAACTTTGTCTATGATCTCAACAACAAAACTCTCCTTTTCAGGATTCGGCACAAGGTATGCTTGGTTATCACAATCTACAATCTGGTCTTTTTCTGTGGGCAGATCTGAAACAAGCTCTTCTCTTTCATCAATTACAGCCATATGACCATCTTCAACCTGCTGATCTTGACAAATATCCTCTAAGATTTCTGTGTGCTGCTGAAATGGATTCTCATACAAAGCCTCCATGATCTCAACATCCATAAAATTATCATCTTCATAATATTTTTCAAGGCTTTCAATAAAACCATAAGCATGCTCGCAACAGTCTTGAACCAAATTTAATGATGGATAAGAGTCCTTATATCTTTCAATGAACATAGCATGAAAATCCTTTAAACAGTAAATACAAGCAGGCGGCAAACTTTCATACCATGATTGGGTTGTACCTTCCAAAGTGGCCAAGAATATCTTCATCAAGCAATCTTCAGGAAAATCGACCTTGAATATGCGAATATGCATGTGAAATCTAACCAGATGTAGAGCAGCGTCCTTCCTACCATCATCGTCAAATATAGGCAGATTCCTTGACCAATCTACCTTTGGAATTTTATTTGGAAAACCAGGGATGTGATCTCGGCTCAAGGGAGCATATCTTCTTGCGATCCGATCCATCTTGAAAATCTCAAAGCTACTGATCTCTCTGCAGTGAAGTCACCATGAAGCATTGATCTCTGGAGTTTTCAGTGAAGGAGTCGCCAGTGAATGATTTCAGCCTTGTCAGTGTCTGATCGTTGTCCACTATCAACAATCAGATCTGAACTTGATACATGTACTGGGGTAAAATGCAATCGAAGTGTTGTATTCACAAGCTCACGGAGATTGACTGAAGCAGCGTTTATCTACTAACATTGATGCAAAGCAAGAGCGTTTTCGAAGGCTACCTGGCGTAACTTCAGGCTCCGTCTAAGACTTATGAAACAAACACATCAACCCACAAACAAGTTTTTTCTCCCCAGTATGGTCGCCAGTATGTTAGCGCTTGAAATTTCACCTCAGGCTGAGAAAGGTAAACCTCAAGGCTACATCAAACCATTCAGCCTCGTAGCTAGCCCTACGGGGCAGGAGAAGGCTCTCTCCGGTCAATCTCGGTTGATTTTCAATAGGATGAGATGACCAACAAGGTAACACTGATATTAGGCTAGTAAACTGATTATAAAGGTTGGTTTGGGGGTTTTTGGGGTTTTTTGGTGGCAAATTGAGGAGCTGCAATTTAGGGTGCGGGGATTGGACACAGTTTCTGCAGGGGGGTCTTTGGGGCGAGGTAGGAGCCTGTATTGATGTCTTTAGCTGAAGTGGATGATTAGGAAAGAAAGATAAGAAGGCTAAAGAGAGCAAACAATGAATTTGAATTCTCTTTAGACAGTAGAAAACATAGAAATTAAACAAATTTAAAAGCAGAGCATGGCTAGCATGAATTCATACTTTAACACTTCATTTGTTTAATGTGCAGCAGTAAAGAAAGGAAATGAATCACATAACAAAGCTTACAATAACATGGAGAAACACACCATCAACACATGAGTCCACAAGAATCCCAAAGATGACTGCAAAACCCTGGTCTTCCTTAGCCAAAAATTGCAGAGATACAAGTGAATAATACAATGATAGCTCCTCCCTCAAGAGTCCAACCATGAAAATGAGCAAGAAAGTACATAATATAGATGATCTAACCTCTTTCCCTGCCTCCATGGGTCGAGCTCACTATCCTAGGAGCTGTTTGAACCACTTCTAAACTAAGCACTAGAAAATAGGCAGTCAAAACAACTTGCCTCTATAAACTTGGAAACCAGTTCATACATTCAATTTTTACCCTTTACATGCAAGAATCTTCTAGAAGAGTTAAACAAGAGTAAAAATATCCAAAAAGTGTCACAATTACATCCAAGAGAACCACCATCCACCTCAAAAAGTCAAACTGGAGCCAAACTGCGTTTTCTGGGCTGAACTGGTCAAATCTGGCAAAGTTTCCTCAACGGGTCGCGCACATTTCCTCAACGGGTCGTGCACTCTGGAGCTCTGTTTGGAGGCCTTCCCGGTATCAAAATTAGGTGCAAGAAAGCTCGTTGGAAAGGTCTCTGAGTCTACGTTCCAACCCAACTGGAAGTTTTGGATTTGGAGGTCATTTGCCCAGTCAAAAGTCAATTCTCCCAAGACTGCTTCTCCAACTCAAAAAAGGGGCAGAAAGTCAAATTTTGCCTGTATTTTGACCTTCTGGAGGCCCAAATCCCCATAAAAACTCAAGTCCATCCATAGGCATGTGTAACTTTGCATGAAAAATCTAGAAATTCTGAGTTTTTGCAAAACGGAGCTACGATGACAAAGGGTCTCACCGGGGGTGAGACCCGTTGAGAAGCCAAAACCTGTAAATTTCCAAAAAAAATCCAAAATTACCCAAAATTCTCAAAAAATTTTGGGATTTGTGCTGTAGTTGATTCTAGTGAGTGCCATGATCTTTGAGGGATGCCTCAGCCAAGATACAGAGTGGATTGGTTTTCTTCCTCCGCCTAAGAGCCTCGGACAACCTCCTTTGGAACATTTTCATTTTGGCCTTGCATACATGCATCCTTGCCCAATAGTGATTCTTCATGTTTCTCAGCAGCCGTTTCTCTTGGTTGGCCTTAGCCAATAGCCTCTCCAAGTGGGCATTCTCCTGAATGAGCAGTGACTCTCGGTCAGCAGGCAATGGATCACCGGGCCTCCTACGGTTCAAGACTCGGTCGCTACGAATCCTCCATAGCTCATCAAGTGCTTTCTCATCCTCCAATTGTTTGTTCCGCTGCTCCAGGTAAGTAATAGTCCATTGTGCACCTTGAAGTCTCCTCTGTAAAACATCATTTTCAGCCCTGAGATGCTGAATGATCTCCTTCGCCTCTTGGCTAGGAGAACTGACCTCAAGATCAATCACCGGATCCTCATGAATCATGGGCTCTTTGCCCCTCTATAGTACCTGTGCTGGTGAAGAAAGCGAGGCCCCTTCCACCTGATGTGGAGATAACACTCGCTGAGCTGAAGATGAAGGCGAGACCCCTTCCACCTGCTGTGGAGATAGTACTCGCCTAGCTGCTGCAAATAAGGCCCTTGGGCCTCTCTGATAAGTGACCAATGGAGGAGAGCTGACATGTCTGGTCTCAAGAATATCATGCTATTGTGATGGCCTTCCCTCCTCATGAACAACCTGCAACCTTGAAGAGATTTGGGGCCATTTGGAAGCTTACTGGCAAATTTCTGTGGAGAAATCCCCAACAGGTCGCGCCCCTCCCAACGGGTCGCGCACGTTGCTTTTCTGAACTGTGGAAGAGCTCTCAACGGGTCGCGCACCACCCAACGGGTCGCGCTTTTGCAGGAGGCTTTTGGAGGCCTTTCCGGTGTCATAATTGAGCGCAAGATAGCTCGTTGGAGAGGTCTTTGAGTATAATTTCCAACCCAACTAGAATTTTTCAATTTGGAGTTGATTTGACCTGTCAAAAATCAAATCTCCCAAGACTGGTCAAAAAGTGCCAAATGAGGCTGCCTCAAGGAAGAGTGATGTTGCAGTCAACTTTTGAATGCCTTCCTCAACCCCAAATTGAGCTCATGATAGCTAATTGGAAAGCTATTTGTCTCTAGTTATCATTTTACCCATCAAGAAAATCATTTGGCCAACCAAGCTAGGAGAAAACTTGATTTTCCCAAGGTCACTTCAGAGGTGTCTTTGATTCTCCTGAGGCAACGGTATTCTTGACATTTCTCTCAAACCATGACACCTGTGAAAAACGTGAAGGAGGTTTTTCTTCCTTGGCATGTTGTGGACAAAAAACTCTCTCAGTTTCCCAAAATTCATCTTTGTTTGCTCTGAAACATCATTTGAGTGAAACTTGTCCCGATGTGTGAAACAAGGAATTTTGTCGAAATGAAGCGAAATGAAGGGGATAGGGGGCTTCTAAATTCTTGGGGAAATTTTTGGGAGTAGGGAGAGATGTTGGGAAGTAGGGGAAAGTGGAATCTTAGAGATTGAGTGAGGGGAAGGGGTCCAAAAGGGAAAAACACAGGCCCAACCTAGAAAATTGCCAGGTTGTAGCTAGAAACTAGGGTTTGTGCAAAAATGAGGAATTTGGCGGATCTAAGGGATGGGAAGTGTTTGATAAGGTACTTTAAGGATAGGGGAAGGTGTATGAACATCTGGATACAAGTTTTGCCGATGATTTGACCGTCCAAGAGAAATTGCCTTCAAAACCCTAGGAGAGGGAAATGACCTTACCTAGGCACAACTGAAGCATGAATAAGGTGTAAAATGACTCATTAGACACTGACATGATAATGACAACCCTATGAATGATGATAAACGCAGCTGAATGGTGACATGGACTGACATTTGGGCAAACCCTAGACCTAATGCCTAGTGACCAAATTTTGCTTGAAAACTCTTTGAAATGACAAAATTTGACCTTGACACTCTAAGACCACTTTGTAAGAGCATATTTGATCACTGGAGGAAGGCTGGAAAGACTGACACTAACAGATATAATCAATTTCCTTACATCAGAAGGATCTTATGAGGAACAAATCATAGTTGAACACGAGCATGACTTGCAAATCAACCAAAAACAAGATCAAAACCCAATTCCAAAATCTATATTCAAAAAGGAAGATCTCTCTGATTTGAAAGACAGATTTAAGAGGATTACCAGCTCCAAGACTCAGAGTTCTATATTTGAAGTGGTAAACCTAGGTACAATTGAAAAACCTCAAAATGTCAACCTAGGTCTTGGTTTATCACCCGAAGAAAGGATATCATTCATCAAGGTGTTGAAAACATATAAGAGTGTCTGTGTCTAGGATTATTCAGATCTCAAGACCTACAATTCCTCTGTAACTCAACATACTATACCAATGACTTCTAATGAGAAACCAGTTTAACAGAAGCTGAGAAAGATTCATCCAAACCTTGAAAGTCAAATCAAATCTGAGTTAAACAAACTTCTTAAAGCAAAGATAATCTTTCATTTTAGACACTCAAAATGGGTATCAAATATGGTTCCAGTTAAGAAAAAGAATGGCGATATTAGGATTTGTATTGATTTTAGAAACCTGAATAGAGCTTGTTAAAAGGATAGTTTTCCTTTGCCTATCATGGAACAAATATTGCAATCAGTTGCAGGTTCTGAGTTAATGTATTTGCTAGATGGATTTTTGGAATACAATCAAATCCTTGTACATCCAAATGACAGGTTAAATATGACATTCAGGACCAAGTGGGGAACATATGCTTATCAGAAGAAGCCTTTTGGACTTATCAATGCGGGTGCTACATTCCAACGCGCCATGGATATTGCTTTTAAAGGTCTAATTAATAAATTAGTTGTTATTTACCTAGATGAAATTATAGTCTAGTCTAGGAACGGAAAAATATCATTTGAATGACCTAAAGCACATCTTTGAAAGATGTAAGAAATATGGCATTTCTTTGAATCCCAAAAAGGCATAATTTTCTTTAGCAGAAGGAAAGCTTCTTGGGTTCATAGTGTCCAAGAAAGGGATTTATATCGATCCTGATAGAATCCAAGAAATTGAAAATATTATTCTCCCACATAACAAAAATAACATGAAATCATTCCTAGGCCAGATCAATTTTGTAAAAATATTTTTTCCAGATTTCTCATAGATTGTCTTACCCTTCCAATCAATGATAAGAAAAAATGTAGTCTTCAAATGGGGTAAAAATGAAAGAGAGTCGTTTGAGTTAATAAAAAATTCCATCATGAATGCTCCTTTAACCACTCCAGACTTTCTCAAACCTTTTGTGTTGTACACTTTTTCATCTAATACATCATATGTGATATTTTTAACACAGCTAAACGATCAAAACATAGAAGCACCTATCTCTTTTTTTAGTTCAAATTTACAAGGTGCCAAGTTAAACTACTCAACTGTTGAGAAACAAGCTTTTGTTGTCTTTAAAACCTTGAAACATTTCAGACCTTTTCTCCTCAAAACTCATACAAAAATAATAGTACCTTACCCTGCAGTAAGGAAACTTTTGATTCAAAGAGAAGTGGGGGAGAAAAGAGCCAATTGGGTCACTACACTTCAAGAATACGATGTAGAAATCCGACCAGCTAAAATTGTTAGGGGCCAAGGTTTTTGCAGGATGTTAATTGGAGCTTCCCACTTATCAACAGAAGAAGACCAAGGTAATGAAGTGCAAATATCATAGGTAAGCCTCAGCGATGCACAATCACAGTATGTTGATTTGAAGTTTTATTTGAAGAATGGATATGCTCCTATGCATCTCAATTACAAAACAAAACGTGCTTTAAGGTTAAAATCAAATCAATATCAATTGGTTGATGATGTATTATTTAGGAAAAATTATGATTCAATCTTATTAAGATGCCTTGAGAAACATGAAGCTGAAAAGGTTATGCAGGAGTTACGTGATGGACCAGTTGGAGGTCATTTCGAAGGAACACCACACCTCATAAAATCCTACATGTAGGTTATTATTGGCCAACACTGTTCAAGGATGCACATGACTATGCAAGAAAATTCAAAAAATTTCAAACTACAGTTGGAAGAGAAAAGAAACCAACATTCCTTTGCAGCCGATCAATATTCAACAACCATTTGAACAATGGGGATTAGATATAATTGGTGAGCTTGTTCCTAACTCTTCCAAGCAGCACAAATACATCCTTACAACTACTAATTATTTCATGAAATGGGTAGAGGTTATCCCACTAAAGGTAGCTAATACAGAAAGTATTACAAATTTTATTGATCAGTACATAATTACCAGGTTTGGCCTCCCCACAGCTTTAATGTTTGATAATGCATCTTATTTTTCTGGAAATACTATGGTAGAATTTGCTTTGAAAAGAGGTTTCAAATTGAAGTATTCAACCAACTATTATCCACAAGGTAATGGATTAGCCAAATCAACAAACAAAAACCTTATAAGAATCATCAAGAGGACTATTGACCAAAATCATAGGAATTGGCATAAAGCATTGACATTTTCTCTTTGGGCATATAGAATAACACAGAAGGCCTCAATTGGTTCTTCTCCTTTTGCTTTAGTTTATGGGAAAGAAGCAGTTCTCCCCACAAACATAGCAATCCCATCTCTCGCCCTAGTGTAGTTTATCAATGAAAATCCTTCCTCTTCTCTTCAAGCAAGACAATTTCAAATCCTTAAACTCAAAGAAGAAAGAGAAAAGGCTAAAGCTACCCATTCCCATCATCAGCAGTTAGTCAAGGCCTCTTTTCATACAACCTTTGCCAGTCATAAAATTTTTGAAGTAGGTGATCTTGTTCTGAAATGGGACAAAGCACATGAGGAAAAAGGTAAGCATACCAAGTTCCAAAGACTGTGGCTTGGACCATCCAAATCATTGAGAAAATTGCTCAATCAACATTTTTGTTGCTATACTTGTCAGGTAAAATGGATTCCTTTCTCGTTAATGGGAAAATTTCGAAAAAATAATTTTCCTAGAAGACAACCTCTTCTATTTTTATATTATATTGTCTTTAAGATTCTTAGGAAAATAAACATTAATGTAGTATTTACTTTTGGCTTCTCAAAATAAAATCTCTGATCATATTTTGATTTTTCGCTTCTATAAGTAGGAAAAGTTAAAGAAATAATTAGAGCATTTGAGTATCAAAATGAACCTTATTTCTTTGAAAAAACTTGACCTTGCTAGAAACATTTGTTCAATGAACAAGCTCTTATCTTTATAAATTATAGATGTCTTGTTATCAGTCAAAGAAAAGAATCTTTAACCCAGTAAGGACTTTCTATAGATGAGTATCTCAAAAATCTATCATTATCATCCAAAACTCTTTAAAAGGGCCAGTGATTCACCCCATCAAATAAAATTTTCTTTTTTCACAGTGTAATTCTAAAATATACAAAACTTAAAAGATAATAAGTCTCATCACGAGCTTGTTTACCATGATCATAGGGGAATAACTAAACTGATATTACCAAAAATGCATATCAAAATAAGGTAATATCCAATGATCTAATCAATCAAAGGACAAGGGGTCTCATCAAGAGCTAACTTGTTCAGTTTAGTTACAACTGGTGAATGGCATTGTCATTATTAGGTTACCAAGCCTAGACAATGTCTTTTAAATTTCAAAATAAAATTACATGAAAAGAAAAGAAAGGTCCTAAGGAAAAAGAAAAAGCAAATGAATATCATTTTGAATTTTGAAAATTTCTTCGGATGGGACAATGAATCATTGTTGGTTAAAAGGTAACCCTATCGAGGCTATGAACACCTGCTAGTAGCAGAGGCTCTATCTGTGATAAATGAGAAAACCAAAAAACTAATCTGTAGAAAGCACCTACTATATCTTTTAAAATCTTAGAATTGACTGATGCAAACATTTGTATTTTTATCACTACAAGAGTAAAGTAGTTGAATACATAGATTTAGTGAGTGATTATGATTTCAGAGGAATATTGTTTAGGTTATAACTCATGTAATTATTATCCCTATAACTTTTCTTATTTTGAAAGTTCTTAGAAATTTCAAAAGATCAATTAGAGATAGTTGGTTCTCCCAAGTGAATCGCCAATTGTTGTACTATGTGGCAACCCCCCCCCATTTATACGAATAATAGTTGATATTTTACATATAAATGGGGACCCTTTTTAAAAAATTTAGTCTTTGAAAAATAAATCCTAATTCTAAGAAAAGGCCTTGAAAACTCTTAGAAAACAACCCAAGTTTAGGATCTTTGTCACAAATCGCATTTTACATTTTTCCCATGTAACAGTTATAAACATATTTAAGAAAACCCTAAATTGCGATATGCGATGAGATCCCCCGCTACGACATACTGATTAGAAAGCCTTGAGAACACGCAATCGCACTTCACAAAGTCGCAAATAAATAAGCCATGCCATTGTGTCATTCATTAACGATTTGTGAAATGCAATATTCGATTTTTGCAATCGCATTTCACATTGTAAGTAGGCAACGCTATATTACAACGTTTAAAAGTTGTGATGCGTGATAAAGCACTAAGCGTGGGAAGTAACTATGTTTTAATATAATAAAGAACAGTTTGACAGGGTAATTAATGTTTAGCAGCTCGAGGAGAAGTAATGATGTTTCAAGTTATGGCTAGTTAACGTTGAATATCTCATTTGAAATCCTCCCACGATTCAAAGTCATTTCAGAGAGCTTTCAACCTTAATTTCCATATATCGTCTACACTGATATAACTCTTCCATTTTAGGCGAGCTTCAAAATACATGTCATTGCGAAAGGTGATGCAAAAATAGAAAAAGCAGACCATTACAGAGTTTGAGCTATCAAAAATGTCTCTATTCTCCGATACAATCTGCATCTCTGATGGGGGAGCGACAACATGGGAGCTCATATACAACAAGCTTGAGGATGAGCGTCCCAAAATTACTGTCATAAAGGTAATGGCTGACTCAATAAAACCTTCGGGAGTCCAATTCAAAGATGTTGCCTATTCTTTCCTTCACAGAATAAGAGTATGAGAGTGAAGATCCTATCCTATACCGATATGATTAAGTGGGTCACGGAAAATATCACTATTGAAGATAAGTAATTCAAAAACTCGAGGATGGAGCTCATGGGGTCATTCAAAGCTAAACACCTAAAGCAAATGTACCATATACCTGACCCTCAAGATATATATGACAAGTCATACTTGGCCAACTTTGCAAGGAAAAACGAAGAACCTTTCAAGATGATCCAGGGCTACAGGGTACTGGAGAACAAGTTTAAACTTGGAAAAATGGGTATGTATCTTGTAGCCTCCTTAGAAAACCCATACAACTATGTAGCTACTATGCTATGTAGGCTATATGGATTACCTAACAATGCTAAGTTTTCCATAGAATGGATCCCTTTGATTGATGCATGTGTCAATTCCCACATTATGAATTGGGCCACTATCCTATCTGATAACCTAGCCACTGCCATCACTGAGTATCGTCAGAAGAGATCCTCCTCCATAGAGAACCTTCCTCCATTCTATTTTAGTGCCTACATCATGGATGCCATCTGTTTCTGCACTAAATTTCCAATCATGGGTTGGAAATGGACCTTGCAGGACCCCTACCCTATCCATCTCAGCCATAAACAAATTTTGGAATCCCATTATATACCCCATTTTTATAAAATATTCCATGCCATTATTTTTCCATTGCATCAATTAATTTTTAATAAGAAAGCCCCTAGGTTTTCCAAAGAAGCCGCTACAGACCTTCTCGTAGTGGGCAAGTATTTTGTTGAAGAATGGTTTACATACATCAGGGTTTTTGGCAGTACAACAGACCCGCATGTCCTCCCTTTGTATGTCTCTAATAAATTATTAGCAAGAGAAATAGCCCACCAGACTATGGGAAAAGGCTTGACCAAGACCCTAAAAGAGAGCAAAAATTCATTATGGCCATCTTTTCCTATTCGATGCGGTTCCTTTTCATTAGAAAATTTTAACCATGCAACCAAGGAGTTAGTAAGCCTAGAAAGCCTCAGGCTCCATACTTTTCTGAAAAGGAAATTTGATCCAGACAAAATAGCACATAACATTACTAATGCAGTTATGATCAAGCCTTATAACCATGAGGCTAATAATTCTGAAGAAATTTTATAGTTAGTCGAGTCCTTCGAACAAGTGTTCGAGTGGGCAAAGGAAAATATGAGTTCTGAAGATTTTGAAAGCTTTCATGAGTTTAGAAACAAAATGCTCGCAAATAATTCCGATGCATTTGTTAAAAATCAAGGACAAGCCTACACCCAGTGTGACTGTCAACAATGAGGGACCTAATTCTCGCATATAGTCTCAAGTGGATATAGGGAAAGCACTTGATATTGGGAGGGCCCAAGATGCCGAGAATACAGCGGAATACAATAAGAGGTCAACTGAATAGCAGGGTATGAGCAACCCAACTAAAGATATCGATTCTTAGTTCAAAAGCAGTAGTTTGGAGAAGGAGTGGGATCAATTCAATAAAAAACTACAAGACACTCCTAAGACAATAGATGTTCAGGAAACCACGGAATATCACACTCCCCTGCATACCCAGAATATTACAGAGTCTGAGCCTATGGATGAGCAAGGGACAAGTTCACAACAGACAAAAATCATTCCTACTCTGCCCACATCAGGAATTGCCATGAAGGTGACTGAAATTCCTCCTTTAGATGTGTTCTATAGCCCACTTCATAAGGTTGTAGTGAGGAGACAGAGGAAAAGAAGGAGGATAGAGACACCCAAGATCCCACCTGGGAATGAGCCGATGGACATAGTCTGGAAGGATATTCCTTCCAATCTAGCTGAAAACTTGACCAGACTTTTGCAATTTACTGGGGCATATGCAACTGCCACCATGGATAAAGCTACCAATATATCTATTTCATTAAGGGAAAAGGACGAGAAGATAGTGCAACTCGAGCAACAGCTACAAGTTGAAAAATAAAATGTGAACCAGCAAGCTACCGAACAAATCTCTCAATTATAGCAGAATATGGAAGTGTTAAAGATAAGCCATGAAGCAAACATTTCTACAAAGAACGTTCAAGTACAATAATTACAATAGGCCATGGAAAAATATGAAGATGTCCCTAATGTCGAGGAATTCATCAAACAGGCACTAGAGCTAAATTCCCTCCTATTAAAACAAGAACAATTTTGCTAAAATATGTCACATATCGCTCCTTATCTAATCACCAGTGACCAGCTAACGGATAATGCAATTGACCAAATAACTAAATTTACTAACCTAAACACAAGAATCTCAGAATTCATCGAGTGGCAAGATTTAGAAGAGGGAAGAAGGGCTAATCTCCTGAGATCAAGGAGATACATAAGGACATTCTATTCACGAATTGGGATGCAAGGATCAAACAAGTTGAATTAGCAGTGGCAAGAGTAGCCGGGGTGTTGAAGAACACAGTAAAAGCTATAAACCACACTTTGTATGCCACCAAACTGGTGAAAGAAGGAAACCCAAAAATACTTCCCGATTTGAATGACTTGCATAAAATCTGGAAGGAAAGAGTGGAAATTCAAATGGAAGCAATCGCAAAGTTAACAAAGACTGACTGGGAGGCATATTGGCAATACCTTGTCAAGCCACACAGCCAAATCATGACCCTTAACTGCTCACTCCATTCAACTCAGCGGATGCTGCCACCTCTCACAGATGTTATTTTCACACGACAGGTCAAAACACAGTTTGTGGCACCTCCTCAAGTCAGACTGATGGCCGATATATGTGATTTAAAAGAGAATCTGGCAGACAGCAAATCATCATCATAGCCTCTACTCATCAAGTCACTTTTATTTTTAGAGTTAGTTAACTAGTTAAGAGGAAGGTTGTTTGAAACCTCCTCAAATTTTTGTATAATCTATTTTTGAACATTAGTTAGAATAGTATTTATACCCTTCTCATGCATTTAGAGAAGGTTCCATAATTTTATCAAAAACATTTGCAAAGAATTCACTTATGTAAGTTTGGGAATGCTTTGATGAAATTATGGAACATGATCGTTTCTTTTAAATATCAGACTACTTTCCTGTGTTTATGCACTATTGTATACTTGGAAGATAATTTGGTTTGAAGAAACAAGTTGATCTATGTCATTAGTCAAATGAGCAGAACTTCACACATATGGTACTTCTATCTTGTATGATTAGTTTTGTTTTTGTTTAATTAGTGATAACACTTTATTTTCATGAATTGTATATGAGATATGTTATTTCCGTTAAGCGTTAATTGCACTAATGTATGATGCCTAGCTGAAATTGTTTATTTTCATATATAATCATCCGATATATGTGATATAGTTTACACATTTATTTGACTAACTATTTAGTCAAAGAAATTATCTTTACACGTTATCACCTTTGTTTAATGTGTGATTGATATTTATTATCACATGTCAAATAGATATCTTTTTAGATCGCATATCACACAGAAATACCCAGGTTTATATTAGATTAAGTTAGTTAGGGATTTGCATGATAGAATGGGCCATTTAGTTATCACTATCATTATTTCAATCACTTGAAAACCACCCACTCTCATTTTAAAACCCACACTGGGAAACTGGTCCTGTCATCCCTAGTCGGAGCCACCACGTCAAACAGAAAAGGAGTTGTCTTAAGGTCCAGACCGAGTGGTTATCCCCATGTTGTAGCAACAGAAATCTGAGGCTTCAACATGACCTTAAAACCTTGAGGTTGTTCTATGTTTACTTATCCCCAATCACGCAATTAGGAAAAGCAGTATTTGCATCCATTTGATGTAAATTGCAACCCATAGAAGAAGTAATAGAAATAATAGCTATAATGGTAGTGTATCTGGTAACCAGAGAAAAATTATCATCACAATCCTCTCCCTCTTTCTGGGAGAACCCGTTTTCCACAAATATTACCTTTTATTTTTCAATACTACCATCCATTGCATGCTTGATCTTGTATTCCCATTTGGAGGTGACCACATATTTCCATTCAGGTCTAGGCATGATCTCCCATACATCGTTCTTCATAATCAAATGGTATTCTTCCACCATTGCATCCTTCCATACTTGTTGGATAGTTGCTTCTTCAAAGGTGGAAGGCTTAGAATCAATATGATTATTCATTAGTGTTGCATAACTAGAATACCTCTTAGGTCTCTTACTCTCCCTAAAATATATGCATGGTGTTGCATGTCCTTCTACATCTCATAGGGTAGATATAAGCCAAGGTGGCCACTTATTGATTTCAGGAACAACAATCAGATCCATTGGTTCACTAGCCCTTGTTGGCTATTCTTGATGATCTATGGGATGTTATGTAGGATCCGATGGCCCTAAAACATCTTCCTTAGGAGCTTCACATTCTTCTTCATTATTAGAGTCCATGGATACTTCTTTAGATTTCTAGTAGGCAACATTTTCATCAAAGGTTACATCCCTACTAGCTTCAACTTGTCTTTGTCCTGTAACAAATATTTTGTTGGCTTTGATCACTCACTATATCTAATGAATATTCCTTTCTTTCCTAAAGGCTCCAGTTTCCTTCCCTTATCTTTAGGTACATGGATATAAACAAGACAATAAAATATTCTCAAATGACCAACCTAGGGTTTTTATTTGGTGAATGCTTCTTCAGGAGTCTTGTTTTCTATAATTCGATGAGGGATTCTATTTTGAATGTAGGTAGTTGTAATAGATTCTTTACTCCGCAAAACATAGGAAATTATTAATTGTGCATCAATTCCTTGGCAGATTCTTCGATGGTTTTATCATTTTTCTCTACAACTCCATTTTTTTGTGGATTGTAAGGGACTATCAATTCCCTCTTAATCCCAACTTCTATACAAAATGTTATGAGCTCCTTAAAAGTACATTCTCCTCCATTATTAGATCTTAGGATCTTGATCTTCTTTTGCTTCAATTTCTCTACTTCAGCTTTTAATTCTTGAAACTTGTCAAAGACTTCATCCTTTGTCTTCATAAAGTAAATACATGTCTTGAGAGAGAAATCATAAAAAAGGTTACATAATACAAGGAGTCTCCAAGAGATTTCACTGGCATCAGACCACACACATTAGAATGAGCTAGATCCAAAATTTCCTTGGATGTACTTTCATTGCTTAGAAAAGGCTTCTTGACATTCATCCCAAGCAAAAAATCTTTACATACTTCTTCATGTTCCACCTATAATTCTAGAAAACTTGAAACCATTTGTTTTAGAGTAGGAAAAGGTCTATAGTGAAGGTGAGCATATCTCCTATGCCAAATCTCACATGGATTAATATCATTATGTACAAATTCTTGAGCAGGTTGTTTCAAGAATCTATATTACCTTCCTTCATGAATTCCAATTACTCTAGTAAAATCTATACTATATCCCTTTGTCCATACAAGAATTTTTCCATCAACAAATGCTACTATATCTCCCTTATCTTCTAAACATGAAATAGAATCCAAATTCTTTTTCAAACCAGCACATATAGTATGTTTCTTAGATGAACATTTTCACCTAATTCCAACTCAATAAAAGTATTCCCAATGCCTTTAAATACATAATTGTTGTTGCCTCCAAGTTCTACCTTTTGAGATAGTCTTATTTCCATTAACATTGTGAGGTTGCCATGATCTCCCCTCATTGCCTTGAGTCACCAATATCTACTAGCCATAATTCATCGCTATTTACAATAACATATAAGAGAAGAAAATTAAATGAAATCTTTTTCACCCAATTCTTCATTCTTGGGTCTCTTTGGAAGTTCTTCAAAATATATTGTGGTGGCATGTTTCTTTTCCTTTGTATTTCTATCATTCCATATTTCAGGACAATCGTGTATATAGTGACCATATTTATAACATTAATAACAATGAACCTAGTTTGAAATATCTCTCTTTCCTTGAGGAGCAGGTCTTCCTTCTTCATGTCTTCTTCCTTCATTTCTTCTTCCTCCATTTCTTCTTTGAAAGCCAAACTTATTTCTTCCTCTACCCTTCTTGAAACATGTTGGATATGCTTGAGAATCACCTTCTTCAGATCTATGAATATTTCCTCTTAACATGAACCTTGATACTTCATTAGTACATGCAGCCCATAGCTCATAAAAATTTGGATTTTCTTTTGTAGCACATATTCCTATTGCAAATGAATCCCATGATTAAGGTAAACCATTAAGTGTTGTAGTCATTAGTTCATTTTTGGGAATGATTTCATCAATTGCTTGAAGTTGATTTTTGAATTGAGAAATCCTCATGAAATATGAGGATATAGTATCATTCCTTGTCATTATAACATCATGAAGCTCATTCTTCAAACTCATTACTTAACCAATATTATTGATAGTGTATAATCCAATTAAGGCATCATACATCTTCTTTGAAGCGCCAAGATTTGCGATATATGGAATTGAATGATCTCTTACGAAATCTACAGTGATACTTCTATCTATAATATTGTCTTTCTCAAATTTTAGTTTTTCTTCATCCTTTTTGGGTTTAGTGACCTTTCCTTTCAAAATACCTAAAATATCATTCTTTGCGAGGAGGAGATCAATCCTTGTTTTCCAAGCCCTAAAGTTTGTAGGTCCTTCCAATTTTTTTCTGCTTTCATATAGGAATCCATACCTCATAGATAAAATAATAGGTCTTAGATTAAGTTTCTTCAATGTTTTTCCCTTTACCAAATCTTTCCGAGAGTGATCTTAATGTCCTATTATTCACCAAATCTCTGATACTATGTTGAGTTTTCAGGTGCAATAGATACAAGCTTTAATTTTTGAAATACTGATAATTACCTCAAATCATATAGATCTTCTTTTAACAATTCTAGTTTATCATTAAGCAATTACACTTTAGAAATTAAACCATAAAACAATAAGGATAGTAGAGCTCATATTGCATAAATAGAACACAAGCTTTTACCCTGGGAAAACCCCATCAACATTTTTCTTAGGGAAATTATTCATTTCAACAAGAGATACATCTAATGTACCTATTCAACTATGAAATGAAACAAAATATGGTCAAACCTAGTCAAGCATCTCTCTATTCAATTCAATTCAAGTCAAACTTTTTCCTTTAAAACTTTGCCCCTCTCAAATTTTCCTAGAGTTTCAGGCTACCCAAAATATGTTTCCTACAAACTGCCTAGAATTTCAGCCTATCCATAAACTATTGCCCAGAAAATGCCTAGAAACACACGTGCGAGCTAGGAGAGAGAGATGTGAGTTAGAGAGAGAGAGAGAGAGAGAAATATGATCTTCATCCTTCTTTTCTTCCTTCTTATCCTTCTTGTACTTCGCTCGGATGCCCAAAAATTATCTTTCTTATGTCAGGTCGAATGGTAAATTTGGGGAGGAGGTTGAATGCCTTAATATAGTGATTCTACTATCTAGAATGAGAATAGCTCTTAATAGGGCCAACTTGACAAGTTTGGAGAAAAAAAAAATTCAATTTTCAAATTTTCAAATTTTCTCTTTTAAATCTAAAAAGAAGAACATATCTTATATAAATTCTTTCAAGTGATAAATAAGCACAATGACATGTAGAAAATGTCTTACAAATTATTTATACATTACAAGGACTAAAACATAATTTATGAAGACGACAATAGCTACAAAATTAAACATTCACCAAGTCTATATGTTGCTTCTTCCTTCATCAAGTCTACTTCTCCAAAAATTGTTTATTTTGGATTCTTCCCAAGAATGAACATGCACAACATGCCACATATTCAATTTTACAAATTTGATTATGAAATTTCTACCACAACTACTTAGAAATATCTTCTTTATCCCCTTCATATTTCGTAATCTGAACATCTCAAAAATAAAGTTATAGCAAAAATACCAGGATGACCTATTTGAAGCATGATTTAGGAATTATAAAGAACACTAAATTGCTCAAATCATTTGTTGAAAATTATAGTGAAATAAGGTTTGAAATTTCTACTATAGGTACCTTAAGATATATTCTCTATCTCATCCATATTTTAGAGTTTGACACTGTTGGAAATAATACTGAGAGGGGGGGTGAATCAGTATTATTAAGTCAATAATATTTCATTTCACAATCTTATTCATACACGCTACTTCAGTTAATGAAACTTGCGTATATACGCAACTGTATTTAAGGCAACTAGTGTATACCCTGTAAACTTATAATTTAGTTAATTCATCATATGTTGATCTTTAATCTGTGCATCAAAATCATATAAACAATAACCAGGTGCAGTAAAAACAGAGCAGGCAATCACACACAAGGACACAAGATATTAGGTGGAAACCCAATGTGGGTGAAAACCACTTGTTGCAATCGTCTCTATCTTCTTTTAATAAGAAACTTCTTTTTACAATTTTTCTGTACTGGTGTAGTATTATACCAGCACACAGGCTTCAACCTGCAGAAGGCTACAACCTTCTCTCATTCTCTAGCTTCTCCTAGAAGGGAGCTACAACCCCCTAGCTCTTGCACTAGCTTATGTGTTTACTAGTACGTAGGTGCTGACCTACAAAAGGCTACAACCTTCTCTTTTCATCCAGGGACCACGTTTCATAAATTTTTAGACTAGATCCATCAACATCATCAATCAAACATCAAATATATCTGCATCAATAAATCTCCTTTGCACCAACCAAAACTGAATCACTTCTCATAATGCTGTAACTAGAATATAGTAACAATAACCAGAACCCAAGCTAGAACCCAAAACATTGCAACAACAAACAGAAGTATCTAAAGCATAGTTTATTAGGTATACGCTACTTCAATATGTCGAACCTGCGTACATACGTTGTTTTCCCAAGGTGACCCTGCATATACGCTGTTTGGATATGCAGAACCAGTGTGTATACGCGCCTTTGATAAAGTGAACCTACGTACATATTTCAAGCCTTAAGATCTTGACCAATTAATAGAACTTATCCTTCATCAAGCGCTCAGGTTCATCCTTGATTCAGATTCAGCTGTGCATCCTAACCCAATGATCTGTATTCTAGATCTTGCTATTTGTTTGGTCAATTTAGTGAAGTCTAAATTGTAACTTTTAAATGTCAACCCGGGACTCGTAAGCTGATGAAGTGAGGTGTACTTAGGTAACTTTTTCTTAATCTTTTGTCGTTTTTAGTTTTTTTAAGTTTGTTTTCAAATGTATCTTTCCTACTGTGATGTGATGGAAGTAATAAAGCAAGTGAAATGTGGGTGATTGTGGTGAGCTCTAAATGATTTCTCACAAATTAAAAAGTATTCTACAAGAAAGCTTAAAAAACAACTGCAATAAAATCAAAGCTTAAAATCAAATAAAGGACTAATGGCATCGGCCCAGTATCTCTGCTGCTGATGGAAATGAAAATGAAATCTATATTAACTCAATTAAAAGCAAGAACAACTACTTTACACTACTTTACACTATTTTAACTCTTCATTTAAATCTAATCAATGTGAAATTTAAGTGAGACAAATCACACTATTTTAACCTTTTCTTAATCATGTGAGAACAATTATGAACAGGTCAGCAATGTGAGTCTTAAAGCAAAATAAACCAAGCTGCACTAAGTGATATTTTGGCTCCAATAAAGTTAGTTGATTATAGAAAAAGAACCATCAATAAATGAACAACTTGATAACTACTGAGCAGAAAGTAAAGTGCAAGTTAAAGAAATGATACTAATGAAAATCAAACTGCAGAAAAATAAAGGTCAGCAGCCTAGACAAGATGATCACACATGCCACTAGTTATGAAAAGAAAAGAAAGAAAATTGTCCCGGGCTTGCCTAAGAAACCTGCATAACACACTGATCAGTCATGAACAAAAGTGCAGAAATGTAAATCAGCAAAATTCAAAGTTTATGTACAGCTAATATACATGTTGAAAAGAAATAAAAACGCAGCAATTAAAAGACATCTATACAGCTATTATACATGAAACAAGAAAGCGAAATGCAGGAAATTAAAGATTACTATACAGGACTTCAGCAAACAGGGGCCCTCTGCCTACTTCAGCCAGTTCAAGGAGCAGTTATACGCTTAAGTGTAAAACAGTCTTCTCATGTATTGACAGCAAATGTAAAAGTACAGTGGGGAGCTCAAAATTACAAAGCGATTACAACAACGACTAACCATCCAGTGTTCAAAGACACTTTATTTATAACAGAGGAAAGCAAACTAACTTAATGAAAACTAAGCTATTCAAGCAGCTGTGTAAAAACACGTAATCTTGCTGCGTTCTCGTATTTAGGCAACGGTCGTTGTGGGCATTCAATCTGTTGTTGGATTCATGTTTCCCACTGTCTTCGTGGCTGAGGAAGATGCCACCTGTTCTTCACGTGCTCCAAAACAGAACACGCAGAGCCGTGCCACCGCCAATGACTTCTGTTGACCGTATTTGCCTCCTCGTTGACCACGGGTTTTTATGACCGATTTGGGTGAGCTGGAAGGACACACACCATGTCCTTGGTTCCACGAACTTTCCCATGTGGCTCTTCTTCCCGGAGGACACCTGGAACATATCATTTAATAAAACAGCTGCAGAATCCGGGGTTGGCTGCGGAAACCGGGATCAGCTGCGGAAACCCTGTGTGAGCTGCGGAAACGCAGCACTTTGAAGCAAAATTCTAAACCAACAACAGTCATTAGCATAATTAGCAAACCATGTAAAAAGTCCTAAAATACAATGATTTTAGCAATTTGATGGAGGGAATGAGTGGCAAAAGAAGGAAATGAATAGGAAAAGGAGGCTGAGAGGATGTGTAAAGAAGTGCAGGTTTGAGGCTCAACATACCCCCACTGTGAAGGTGTTGCATGTCCTCATGCAACCAAAATTTAGTTCTTTTCCTCAATCCATGTGCTCTGATGCTTCTGCAAGAACATCCAACCTCCTTCTCTTTCTCCTTGATGCCAAAATTGTCCTTGGTTTTCTGACTAAACACCTGAATTTCAAATTGATCAATGCCCTGCTCAGCTTCTTACATTTTCTCTTCAATTTTTTGTTCTTCTTCTGCCAGAGTCCTAAGTGAAGCATGGTATTGTCATGGACAATTTTGTCCATCTTGCTTTGTTCTTTCAATGCTTCGTTTTCTTGTTTAATATGCCGGTTCAGGACTTCTAGCTCAAACACTTCCTGTTTTAAAGATTGGACCTGTTCATCAAGAGGCAATATAGTGCTTGGACCTGCAACTGATTGCTCCAAGGTCTCCAAATAATTGTATACCTCCTGCTGATTAGGGTCAATTTCAGGTGTTCTTCTTGGGCTATGTTCAAAATCAAATACTGTTTGAGGTTCTGGCTGAAAGGGACTCTCTTCACGTGGAGGAGTGGACTCAACACGTGGAGGACTCGACTCAAGGTCAAGTTGAGTTGGAGCCTTTTCAGGTGTACCTTCTCCAAAATCAATGAAATGTGATTGTTTTTCTTTAGTCACACTCATTTTTTCTTTAAATCTATTGTTTTTTCTCACTTTTGCACTAGTGCTCTTTTGCTGGGCACTCTGCTTTTCTTTTCGTTTCTTTGTTGAGGCAACAATTTGGAGATGGGCTAACCTTTCTGCCAAAGTTTGAGACTCTTCTTCTACTGAAGGTTCAGGTGATGGATATGATTCTTGAACAATTGTTTTCCCTTTATCCTTTTTCTGTTTCTTGGTTTTATCTCCCTCTTCCTCTTCTTCTTGAGCAATTTCTTGAGTTTCTATTGTAGGAGGATCTTGGGCTGCAACATCTCTTTCTCTTCTCCTACTTCTTTTTGGGATTCTAGGGGAACTACTAGAGGCTTCAGTCACCTCTTGGAAATGGTTTCTGATTAGAAACTTTTCCCATGTATCCTTGTTATTCTTCAATTGCTCTTCTATGAGAATTATAATGAACCCGTGATGATACAAGTGGGGTTCAATATGGCCTACATGCTTTTGGACAGTGGAACTCATTTTCTTTAGGCTTGCTAACAGAAAGTAGGGTAAATTGAGGGCATGGCCTTCCATGAAATTCATCATAATCCTTGCATGGTACATATACATAGTGCCAAAGCGGCCCTCACATGTGATAAAATTTTGAACAAGTAATAACAATGCAATCCATTCTTCCTTAATTACATGCATAGGAATCCCTTTAGTGATTATTGAAGTGTCCATACCTGGGTTCTTAAGCATGTCTTTCCATCCCTGATCTTCCAGCCCTCTGTTCTTAAACCATCTGTCTCCCTGTTGTGGTAAACTAGTTGCTGCTGCTATTGTATCCTCTGTTATTGTGAATTTTAGGTCCCCTACTTCCACGGTGTGTCCATTGAAGGATTGAGCAAATGCTTTCGTTACCTCCTTATTATACCCTCTGAATTTTTGAATAAACTTCAACCACTTTGCTTTCTTTAATGCTTCCTTCGTCTGTGGATACCCTTCTAAATACTTCGGACCCTCAGGTTCAGCTCTAAGCAGCTTCCCCATCTTCGGCTAAAGCTTTAACTGTGTGTGGATGCTCAAGGAGGATGCTCACGGGAAAAAACAGGTGGATTACGGCTGTAAGTGGAGTAATCATAACGTAATGCAAGGCGTATTGCAGAACTGTAATCGGGGTTTGAAATAGAGCTGTGGAGTTTGTAGCGGAAATGAGAGTGGAAATAGTGTGAGTACAAGGGAGTAGAAGACAAACACGAGAAATGAGTTCAATGCATGCGGAAATGGAGTGATAAGTGGATGGAATAACGGCTGAATCCTTTAGAGTCGGGTGGCTTACGCACACGTCTCAACATTGGCTGCGGAAGTTATGGTGGAGGAGAGACGTAGTACAGTAGGTCACTTCTTCCTCGTACGGCCAATAAATGAAAACGCAGTCCCATTTCGAGTTTGAATTAAGAGTGATTATGGAACCGTTAGAAAGGGATGAGGTGGACGGATTATCATCGTGGAAGAGGAGTGATACGGATCTTGCCGTATCATTGCATTTAGTGGCTCTTTCCACGATTTAATAACTATGCATAAAATGAAATTAAATTGTTGTTTGGAAAATATTTTGATCATACCTTCATAAGTTTGCCATTTGTTGATTAAGGTTGCTGACCCATTATTGCTTTCTAATCTTGCAGATGCCTCATATCTTTTCTGCCTTTGGTGATGATGATGTTGACCTTTGACTGTAATTTTTTTGAAAACAGAGTGTTGCTGGCTGTAGAGACAGAGTGATGCTGGCTGCGGAAATCGTTTCGAGCTGCGGAAACTGGTGCGAGCTGCGGAAACGGTTCCCAGCTGCGGAAACTGAGACAACACCCCTTTAACTGCACAAATTTAGTTAGAAAAACAACTAACTAAATGAAATAGTCCTGAGAGGGACTTTTATTGATGGAATGGAATGAAATGAGTGGAATGAGATGGAAGTGTAGTGGAGTGAAGTGGAATGGAGATGAAGATGAGATGGAGGTGAAGATGGAAATGACAAGTGAGGTGGAGTGAAGATGGAAAGAGAAAGAGATTTTTTTTTGGAAAATATAGAGTGTCAGGTGTCCCTAATTTTCACTCCATATTTTCTGTATAAGACCGCCAATCTGAGATTGGTTTTCAGGCTTATACACATTCTTTCTTTCTTTTCTTTTTTTTTTTTTTTTTTTTTTTTTTTTTTTTTTTTTCAGAAGAAAACAAAGACTAGGCTGATGGAGGAGAAGAATTCTTCTCCACCAGCCTCATTGCAGAATTCTCTTGAAACATTTTGACAAAGTCCTCTTTTGAGAGTGGCTTATGATAAATTTTCAATCGGTGGCCATTCACAATGAGAGGAGTTTGAAACTCATCAATAGTCTTGATTCGAACTGCTCCATTGCTAAAGACTTCATCAATCTCATATGGTCCAAGCCAATGAGTTTGAAATTTTCCTTTGAAGTCTTTAAATTTGGAATCAAACAGTAACGCCCAATCTCCTTTTTGAAAATTTCTCTCCTTGATATATCTGTCATGCCACTTAGTTCTTTGGTGCTGAACTAGATCAGTCCTTAAAATTGCATCTTGTCTTATTTCATCTAGCTCATTCAGCTGCTCCATTCTGTGCTTTTGAGCTTCTGATAGATTCATCCCCAACTGAACTGCCATCTTGAAGGTCTTGACTTGGAACTCAATGGGGAGCAAGACTTCTTTCCCATAAACAAGTTCATAGGGAGAATGTCCTGTTGTGTTCCTCCATGTAGTTCTATAGGCCCATAAGGCTTCAGGAAGCCTTTCTACCCAATCTCTTCTATGAAGATGAACAGTCTTGGTGATGATGCTCTCAAGAACTTTGTTTGTGGATTCCACTTGACCATTTGCTTGCGGATGGTATGGAGTAGATTTTCTGTGCTTGATTTTGTATTCTTCCATCAGCTTCTCCATCAAGTTAGATGTAAATTGACTTCCCTGATCTGTCACAATTTCTCTTGGGACACCAAAACGAGTAAAAATATCCTCAAAAAGAAATTGAACAACTGAATTTTCAGTGACAGAAGGCAATGCCTTTGCTTCTACCCATTTAGTAACATAATCAGTGTAAACCAATATATACTTCTTTTGCTTAGATGGTGGATTAATGGGTCCAATGAAATCTAAAGCCCATTTTTCAAAGGGTTCGATGAGTACCTGTGGTTGTAATGGCATTTCATTTGAAAGAGTTGGTTTCCCAACTCTTTGGCAGCTGTCACACCTTCTAACATATTGTTTTGCATCTTTGAAGAGAGAAGGCCAATAATATCCTAAAGAAAGGATTTTATAGGCCGTCCTCTTGTCAGCAAAGTGTCCACCGCACGGTTCATCATGACATGCCTTAAGGATGTCAGGCATTTCATCTTCCCGAACACATCTTCTGATCACACAATCTAGCCCTGTTTTGAACAATTCATTAGAAATCCATGAATACTTTGAACTCTCCTGAATGATTTTCCTTTTCTCATTAGGAAATAAGTGTGGAGGTAGCTTCCCTGTAACCAAATAGTTAGCAATATATGCATACCAAGGAGTTTTAGTAGTTACTGCAAACAAATATTCATCTGGAAACTTATCCTCTACAGGAGAATCTTCATAAGTATTTTTGATTCTAGACAAGAAATCAGCTACTGTATTTTGTTTTCCTGGTCTATCTAACACAGTAATATTGAATTCTTGTAAAAGTAAAAGCCATCTTGTAACTCTGCCATTAGTAACAGGTTTTTTCATGAGATATCTAATTGCAGAATGATCAGTATGGACAAAAGTTTGATAGCCAGTTATGTAATCTCTAAACTTGTTAATTGCATGCACAACAGCTAAGAACTCTTTTTCAGTCACAGTATAATTTAACTCGGTGGGAGTCCAATTTTTACTAGTATAGTAAATGGCGTAAGGAATTAAATCCTTTTGACCCAACACAGCTCCTAGAGCTGTATCTGAAGCATCTATAGAAATATGGAAAGGAAGTTTCCAATTTGGTCCTCTCAAAATGGGTGCTTCAGATATTCTTGTTTTTAGAGTTTCAAATGCAGATTGATAGTCAGGATCCCACTTGAATTCACAGTCTTTTGTAAGTAATTTGAAGATTGGAGATGCTATCTTGGTGAAGTTTTCAATAAATCTTCTATAATATCCAGTAAATCCAAGAAAACTTCTAACATCTTTTTGACAATTTGGAATAGGTAACTTGGAGATGACTTCAACTTTTGATCTATCAACTTTAATTCCATCTCCTGAAATATGATGTCCTAAAACAATCCCTTCAGTAAACATCATAAAACATTTTTCATGACTTAATGAAAGATTTGTTTCTTTACATCTTATAAGGACTTTTTCCAAATTTTCTAATGCCTCTTCAAATGAATTACCATAGACTGTAAAATCATCCATATAGACCTCTACAAAATCATGAATTAGATCAGAAAAGATTCCTAGTACTTCCCTTTGAAATGTTGCGGGTGCATTACATAATCCAAAAGGAAGTACTCGGTAAGCAAAAGTTCCCCAAGGATAGGTAAATGTGGTCTTGTCCTGATCTTCAGGTGCTACCTGAATCTGATTGTAACCACTAAAACCATCCAAGAATGAGAAATACTTTTTGCCTGCTAAAGTATCTAATACTTGATCAATAAAGGGAAAAGGAAAGTGATCCTTCAAAGTTGCTTTGTTCAATTCCCTGTAATCAATGCAAACCCTCCATTTACCATTCTTTTTAGGTACTATAACCAAAGGGGAAACCCACCGGCTATCTGAAATGGGGTAAATGAAGTTTACATTAAGTAACTTTTGGAGCTCTTCTTTCACTATCTCCCTAAGGTTTGAATTCATCCTTCTTTGAGGTTGTCTGATTGGCCTACTGTTTTCCTCAATGTAGATGTGATGAATGAAAGTCTTAGGGTCAATACCTTTCATATCAGTATACTCCCATGCAAATGCAGTAGAATGTTTTTGTAAGATTTTGGTTAGCTCCCCCTGTTGTGATTTTTCCAAGTTTCTGTTGATATTCAATGTTTTTCCTGGAAAAATCTCAATGGCAGAACTACCAAACTCTTCCATAGAGAAAAGAGACATTTGTCTAGATGATAGACACTCAATATCAGAATCCAAATGAAATTGTGTGTGGTCATATTTTGAAGATGGTTCAAAGTTTTCTAATGTGTTCAGAATTTGACTATCTTCACTAATCTCAGAAATGGTAAAGACAGGTTGTATAGTATCTTCATCATCAACCCACTCATTATCTCCTATTTCTGTAATTGCTTTTGCTGGAGGATACAGATTAAACTTCTTTGTCGAATTACCATCAGAAATATACATATCCCCAGACCTACAACTTATGAAAGCATCAGCTGTGGCTAGCCAAGGTCTTCCTAAAATAAGAGGATGTCCTCCTAGATTACTCTTAGGAGTTAAAATCATAAAATCCACTGGATATTCCCAAGAGTCTAGGGAGACTGGAATGTCTTCTAATACACCATCTGGTTTAATAATTGATCGATCCGCAAGTTGCAATAAAGTAGGTGTAAAAATAAGATTAGGAAGTTTTAGTTGTTCCATAGTCTGTCTACTCATGATGTTGATAGCAGCCCCTAAATCAATCAAAGTATTTGGTATTTCTACCCGATTGATATGTGTTTTGACAATTGGACTACCAGGGTCTACATATTTCTGCATAGTAATTTTTCCCATCATGATATCTGCAATTTTCCCTACCAGGTGGATCCTTCTGGTATCTCTTGGTTTCCTTCCTGGTCTTTAAATCTCAACTCCTTTATTTTTTTTGCTAGAATAGGAATTTCCTTAATGGCTTGTAACAAGGGAATATTGATACAGACATTCTTCAATTCATCTAGAAAATTATAGTCAGGCAACCAAATTTGTTTTTCCACTCCTTTGTCAATTTGTAATCTTTCAGGAAAAGGAGGTGTGGATAAAGATGCAGGTTGCTCAACTATGGGAGTTGTGGGGGTTAATTCTTTTTCTTTTTGAGTGTTTGGGTTTTGAAGAGATGCTTCAGAACCCTTATTGGCTTCAAGAGATTCTTCCTCAAAAATTCTTTGCTTTTGAGCATTTATAGAAGGTTTATTTAGGACTCTACCTGATCTGAGTTGTACTTCATTGAGAGGAAAAATTATATAGGTAGGAAATTGTTGACCTTCCATCATGTAAGCATTTTGAGGGTTTTTATTATTGGGGTTTGGCAATGGCTGAGAAGGAAGTTGATTTGACTTCTGTTGAAATGGAAGGAAGAGTTGAGAGTTTGGATTTTGTTGAGAAGGTTGTTGTTGTTGTGGAAATGGCAATGATAGTTGCGGATTTTGATTTGGAAGTTGTGGAGCTTGTTGGTTTTGAAAAGATGGAGGATATTGGTAAAATTGAGCAAATCTCCCATAAGGATTTTGCATACCTTGTACCCATGATTTAAAAGGATTTTGAGGTTGGGACCAAGGTTGTTGCCAAGGATTCCAATTTGGTGGGGGTTGAAAATTCATAGAGTTGCTAAACCCTTGATTTTGTTGCCCCTGCCAAGGTCTCCTTGCAACAAAACAGAGAGATTCGATTGTATTTGGATCTTCTTGAAAGACAGCTTTGAGCCAAGGAATTGAAGGACAATCCTTGGTCTCATGATTCTTTGAACAAATTACACATGTTTCTACAACTTTTGCATCCAAGGGACATTCCCTTAGAGAATGTTTCTTCCTACACTTTGGGCAAAAGATGGCCAAAGCCTCAGCTTCTGCTTTCTGCTTATTGTGAATCTTAAGAGCGTCTAGTTGCTCGCTAAGACTCCATAAGATGTCAGTTTTAAATTCATCAAGCATATTGCCAATCTCAGCCCTACTTACTGATCTAGTTGCAGATTTGTTTGCTCTGATGAGAGAAGGATCTCTAGGCCCTTTTTGAGTTTTAGATTTCCCCCTTGAGAGATGGACACATAGTTCTGCTATATCATTGAGTGAAAGTTGAGATATATCTCCCTTCCCCATCATGTTCAAAATATCTATCCATTCATCTCTAATGGCTTTCAATAGAAGGGCTTTTAAGGTCTCCTCATCTAAGTTGTTCATTTTTGCTCTTTTCAAGTTGTATTGAAATCTTTCAAGCAGATCCTCCAAATTTTCATCTTCTTTTTGCATCATTTTGAATACCTCATCCTTGTGATTGGTGGGCATACAATAGTCCAGGTACCTATCCAAAAATGTTTGTTTCATATCATTCCAAGACCTAATGGATTGAGTGAGTAATCCTATGAACCACTTCAAGGCTGCTCCTTTCAATGTTGAAGGAAACAGTTTGAGCTTTTGAGAGTCTTCCAGATAATCATAAGTTCGACAAACGACTTCAAACTCAAATAGAAATGTTTCAGGGTCCTCATTCCTCATCCCATGGAAGTTTGGGAGGATAGATGGTGAGATGTTTTTCATGGTGGCTCGGGAGTCCTCATCGACTATAGGAAACCTCAATGAGCTATCCTCATCCCTATTTCCTCCAATGTTACCTCTACCTCCTCCATTGTTTCCTCCTCCTCCTCCTCTACCTCTACCTCTACCAAATCCAGTTGCTCCTTCCTCTGTCATAGTAGTTTCCCTAGAGACTTCAGAGTCTTTTGGTTCTTCTACAAAGGGTGAACGAGAAGGAATTTCTCCCTCTTCTTCAGATGATTCTACTTCTATTACAATTTGTCTTTCTGTAGAAGGAAGGAAAGGATCTCTTTCTAGTTCAGATTCGATGGAAGGTGTGGGAGAGTCGACTCCTGCCTCTTGAATTTCAGGAATCCTAGGGCTTGGAGTGTAAGTTGGAGATGATGGAGGTGTCTCTTGTCTATTCCTTGAAGTAGATGGACTTGTAAAAATCGAACTCTTAGCTCTAGCTAAAAACCTTCCCCTAGAATCTCTTGCTCTATGCATGTCATTTTTATTTTCCTTCAAGTCGGGGTAATAATTCTCTTTCTGATCTTCCAGGTCACTCTAGGTGCAAGAAGAGAGCATACTCAAGAAACTATTAAACCAATAACTTTCTTTTTTCTGATCCTCCAGATCACTCTAGGTGCAAGAGGAGAGCATACTTTGAGAGGTTATTAATTTTCCTTCCTTGAAATTTTCTTGTTTTTTTTTCTTTTTTTAAGAATTGGCTACCTAATTTCACTTCCCCGGCAACGGCGCCAAAATGTTTGGTCAATTTAGTGAAGTCTAAATTGCAACTTTTAAATGTCAACCCGGGGCTCGTAAGCTGATGAAGTGAGGTGTACTATATGTACTTAGGTAACTGTTTTCTTAATCTTTTGTCGTTTTTAGTTTTTCTAAGTTTGTTTTCAAATGTATCTTTCATACTGTGATGTGATGGAAGTAATAAAGCAAGTGAAATGTGGGTGATTGTGGTGAGCTCTAAATGATTTCTCACAACTTAAAAAGTATTCTACAAGAAATCTTGAACAACAACTGCAATAAAATCAAAGCTTAAAATCAAATAAAGGACTAATGGCATCAGCCCAGTATCTCTGCTGCTGATGAAAATGAAAATGAAATCTGTATTAACTCAATTAAAAGCAAGAACAACTACTTTACACTACTTTACACTATTTTAACTCTTCATTTAAATCTAATCAATGTGAAATTTAAGTGAGACAAATCACACTATTTTAACCTTTTCTTAATCATGTGAGAACAATTATGAACAGGTCAGTAATGTGAGTCTTAAAGCAAAATAAACCAAGCTGCACTAAGTGATATTTTGGCTCCAATAAAGTTAGTTGATTATAGAAAAAGAACCATCAATAAATGAACAACTTGATAACTACTGAGCAGAAAGTAAAGTGCAAGTTAAAGAAATGATACTAATGAAAATCAAACTGCAGAAAAATAAAGGTCAGCAGCCTAGACAAGATGATCACACATGCCACTAGTTATGAAAAGAAAAGAAAGAAAACTGTCCCGGGCTTGCCTAAGAAACCTGCATAACACACTGATCAGTCATGAACAAAAATGCAGAAATGTAAATCAGCAGAATTCAAAGTTTATGTACAGCTAATATACATGTTGAAAAGAAATAAAAACGCAGCAATTAAAAGACATCTGTACAGCTATTATACATGAAACAAGAAAGAGAAATGCAGGAAATTAAAGATTACTATACAGGACTTCAGCAAACAGGGGCCCTCTGCCTACTTCAGCCGGTTCAAGGAGCAGTTATACGCTTAAGTGTAAAACAGTCTTCTCATGTATTGACAGCAAATGTAAAAGTACAGTGGGGAGCTCAAAATTACAAAGCGATTACAACAACGACTAACTATCCAGCGTTCAAAGACGCTTTATTTATAACAGAGGAAAGCAAACTAACTTAATGAAAACTAAGCTATTCAAGCAGCTGTGTAAAAACACGTAATCTTGCTGCGTCCTCGGATTTAGGCAACGGTCGTTGTGGGCATTCAATCTGCTGTTGGATTCATGTTTCCCATTGTCTTTGTGGCTGAGGAAGATGCCACCTGTTCTTCACGTGCTCCAAAACAGAACACGCAGAGTCGTGCCACCGCCAATGACTTCTGTTGACCGTATTTGCCTCCTCGTTGACCACGGGTTTTTATGACCGGTTTGGGTGAGATGGAAGGACACACACCATGTACTTGGTTCCACGAACTTGCCCATGTGGCTCTTCTTCCTGGAGGACACCTAGAACATATCATTTAATAAAACAGCTGTGGAATCTGGGGTTGGCTGCGGAAACCGGGATCAGCTGCGGAAACCCTGTGTGAGCTGCGGAAACGCAGAACTTTGAACCAAAATTCTAAACCAACAACAGTCATTAGCATAATTAGCAAACCATGTAAAAAGTCCTAAAATACAATGATTTGAGCAATTTGATGGAGGGAATGAGTGGCAAAAGAAGGAAATGAATAGGAAAAGGAGGCTGAGAGGATGTGTAAAGAAGTGCAGGTTTGAGGCTCAACACTATTCATTAGATATTCAATACTTGAGTGTCTTTGCCTATTGATCTTCTCCTCCTTTTATAGTCTTAGGCCTTACTCAATACCATGGTCCAAAACCACTTAGAAGCAATACCTTAGATCAAATGCCTAGGGTCAACACTTCGAATAGGATACCTTGGACCAATACCATGGACCAAATACCACGAACCAAAACTAGTTTTCCAACATGTGTCTGCCTTTCTTTGCATGGAAGTGCGTGTGTACACCCTACGCGCCTTTCGTTTTGCTAACCCGCGTGTACACGCGACTTGGACAATAGATAACCTGCATATACTCCTCTTTCTTCATTCTATGATCCTGATTTGTAATCTGTCATCTGTGTGAGTTGCCATCAAGGACAACACCTGTGTCATAGTGCCAAATCTGTAACATAATGCCAACAATCTCCCCCTTTGGACTTGATGGCAACCCCAAGTCACTCTCCCCCTTTGTCATCAAGGACAAAGGGTTCTGCTCCCCTTGAGTACATGCTGAATTCTCTGATATGCTAAAGTGTGTTGTCCATGCCCCTCCTAAATATAAGCAAGGTCTGCAAAAACATGACTTTATACATACATCATAAATGACCTTCCTATCACCAATGACTCATACATACATCCATCTCCCAACCAAGTGGGGATATACCAATTTTGACTCATCCACCCAACCAAGTGGGTACATATCAAATGTTTATACATGACAAAACAAGAACATTACATCATCCATCCCATGCACAATGGGGAAACAAAATAGGTCGTTTCATGACCTTGATATTAAAAGTTATACATGACATAGAGACCAAAATATATGAAACAAGACTATGATAGTTATCAGCAACTATCATGAGTAGCATCTGTCAAACATCACTTGCAACCATGATCTCCCCGTGAATCTGTTCCACCTGAATCAAAAGCAACTACGAGTTTGTACCAAGATCTTCTAAGATAATGCCAACAATGCATTACTATAAGTATATGCTCCCCCTAAACATGTGCCAGATGATCACTATCAGACCATATCAAACTCCTTTCATCCACATTTTTTCTTCAACCCATCATATATGCGCCTGTATCCACAGCAACCAACGTATGTACGCGGATATGCTTCATGAAACTCGCGTACAACCATTTTTCTCAGAAATATATAAGTTTTAACAGCATGATGATGCATCAACAAATCCCAGCTTCTATCTGAGATATTCAAATGTCTCTCTGGGCAGTGGTTTGATGAATATAACAACAACCTATTCATTGGAGGGGACATACTCCAATTTGACCTTCTGTTCAAGCACTTGTTCACATAAAAAATGATATTTGATGGGTATGTGCTTGGTCTTGGAATGCATGACTGGATTCTTTGAAATACTGATTGCACTTGTATTATCACATAGAATGGATATGGGTGGAGTACATGTGATCTGAATGTCTTGCAATGTTTGCATCATCCAAAGGAGTTGTCTGCAACAAGATGCAGCAGCCACATATTCTGCTTCAGTTGTAGATAATGCAATTGAACTTTGTTTCTTGCTGAACCAAGACACTAATCTGGAACCCATGTAGAATGCACCACCACTAGTGCTTTTTCTGTCATCCACGCTTCCTGCTCAATCTGCATCTGTATATGCATGAAGTGTGAGATCTGTATCCCTAGGATACCATAAACCAAAATTCTGAGTTCCTTGAAGATATTTGAAGATCCTTTTGACTGCCTAAAGGTGTGATTCCTTTGGATTTTCTTGGAATCTTCCAACTATTCCCACTGCATGCATGATGTCTGGTCAGGTACCTATTAGATAAAGCAAACTGCCAATCATGGATCTGTAGGTTGGTTGATGTACTACTGCTGATTCATCATTTGAGCTGAGACTGCATCCTGTTACCATGGGGGTACATACTGGTTTAGAATATTCCATGCCATATTTTTTCAAGATCTGCTTGAGATACTTGGTTTGTGATAGAAAAATACCATCTTTATTTTGTTGAACTTGTAGGCCGAGAAAATATGTGAGCTCACCAAGCAGGGACATTTCAAATTCTTGCTGCATTACCAAAGCAAAGTTTTGACTCATGGCTTCTTCATTGCTACCAAAAATGATATCATCAACATACACTACAAGTATTAGCAATTTATCATTATCAATTTTTGTATATAGATTGCTGACAGTTGATCCTTTTGAAAAACCTTGTTGATGAAGGTATTTGTCAAGACCGTAATACCAGGCCCTTGGAGCTTATTTTAGACCATAGAGAGCCTTTTTGAGCCAGCATACAAGTTTTGGATCATTTCCAAGGATGAATCCATCTAGTTGTTCAATATATACTTCTTCCTCTAAGTCTCCATTAAGAAAGGTATATTTTACATCCATTTGGTATACTTTGAATTTCTGAAAGCTAGAAAGAGCAAGGAACATTCTTATGGCTTCAAATCTAGCAACAGGTGCAAAAGTTTCTTCAAAATATATACCTTCTTGTTGAGCATATCCTTTACAAACAAGTCTGGCCTTGTTTCTGATCACTTCACCATTTTCATTCAGCTTGTTTTTAAATATCCATTTATTTCCTATGATATTCTTATCATGAGGTATAGGAACTAATTCCCCAGTGTTATTCTTTTCAATTTTCTCAAGTTCTTCATTCATGGCCTTGACCCAACATTCATCTTTGCATGCTTCACTTACATTTTGGAGGTTCAATGGAGGAAAGCAATGCTAGATAGCTTGAAGCTTCAGTAATAGTTCTTCTTGTCTGCACACCTACCTCTTTCTGTCCCAAAATTTGAGTCTCTGGATGATTTTTTTGAACATATCTAGATGGAGTCTTTTCTTTTGTCGTTATCTTCTCTTCTAGTGCTTCATTGGTTTCTTATTCTTCAGAATTAGTCTGATTTGATCTAGAAGGATAATCCTCATCTTCTTCCCACTCTTCAGTTTTTACCTGCTTTGGATTTTTGCCTGCTTCATCAACCACAACATCAATACTTTCAATAATTTTCCCAAGTCTTTTAGTATAACACTTATATCCTTTACTTCGGGAAGAGTAACCAAGGAGAATGCCTTCATCTACTCTTGGTTCAAACTTGCCAAGTTTTTCATCAATCCTTTTGATGTAACATTTGCTTCCAAAAACTTTGAAGTATTTTACAGTAGGAGTCTCACCACACCAAATTTCATGTGGAGTTTGAGTGATGTTTACCCGAACATTTGCTTTGTTGAGAATAGTGACGGTAGCAAATGCAGCTTCACCCTAGAAAGTTGTAGGAGTTCCAGACTCATCTAGCATGGCACAAGCCATTTGTTGAACAGTTCTGTTCATTCTTTCTACCACTCCGTTTTGCTGAGGAGTCCTTGCAATGGAGAATTCTCTTTTTATTCCATGTTCTTCACAAAATTCGAAGAATTCATCCGAGGTAAATTCCCCTCCTTGATCAGATCTAAGGCATTTGATTTTCCGATCTGATTCATTTTCAACCAAGACTTTGAAGGCTTTGAACTTTTCAAATGCTTCATATTTATGCTTTAAAAGTCCTATCCAACACATTCTTGAAAAAACATCAATGAATAATATAAAATATTCCTCTCCACGAGGTGACTTTTTCCTTGATGGACCACATAAATCAGTATGAACAAGTTCAAGAGGATTACTAGTTGATCCTTCCTTTTCAGGGAAATGTGCTCTGGTTTGCTTACCAAATTGACATGATTTGCATATTGTATTTTCTGGAATGCTGATATCAGGAAGATCACAAACAGCCTGGTATTTGCATGCTTTCCTTATTTGAGGGAAGCTTAAATGCCCCAATCTTCTGTGCCATAGCCAATGTTCATCATTTTTGCTTAGATAGCATTGTTGTTGTCCTCCCTTGAGTATGTATAAGTTTTTTGGAGTTCTTATGCCTTTGATCATGGTTTCTCCTGTATCAAGCTCACGAACAACACATCCATTTGATCAAAATACTACTTCATTTCCTTGATCACACATTTGACTAACACTCAATAGGTTATGCTTTAGACCATCAACATACATAACATTCCCATCGTTAACCTTTTCTTTTAATAGAACAGACCCTTTACCTTTTATGACAACAGGAGTGTCATTTCCAAATGAGACCTTCTTTTCCTTTTCTAAGGCATTGTATGACTGAAGTTTTTCTTTATCACCTGTCATGTGTTTGGAACATCCACTGTCGATGTACCATTGATTTTCTTGTCCTTCTGCATACAAGGCTATACCACATCTTTCTGTTTGCGATTCTTTCTTTCTCCATATTTTGGGACTTAATGAAGTTTGCTCCTTCTAAGATGCTTGCTGAAATTTACTCCTGCATTTAGAATCTTCATGACCGAAGTTGTTGCAGATAGAGCATTCTATTTCATTTTCAACAAGCGAAAAGTTGTTGTAGGTCCTTTTCATGATCCCTGTCACATTCCTTTGATTTCGTGCTTCTCTAGTGATGATGGTCTTGTAAGAAACACATTAAGCAGCTTTGTGTCCAAATTTATGACATGAGAAACATTGGCCATTGAAGAGGTTCCCGCGATTATCGAATCTACTACCTTGGTGATTGTAGTTTACATTGATATTCATTCTTGAAGTAGACTGAGTATGATTTACCTGAGGTTGATTGTACCTTCTGTTCATCCTTGAAGTAGGTTGAACCTGATTTCCTTGGTGATCTGCTTTATGCCTTTGTTAACGATTGCCAAACTGTTCACTGCTCTTTGCTGCATCAAGATAGCTTTTGGTGGAGGTTGACGGCTTCTGTGCTTCAGTATATCCAAGACCTGTCTTTATCAGGGGAGAATGCTACACTTTGATAATTTCATCTAACATTTCTAATCCTTTAGCAAATCTGAGATTGAGAGCTTTTGTTTTCTCAATATCTTTCCTTAGACCCACAATTTCACATTCTAGTTTTTCATTGTGTTTTTCTCTTTCAGCAAGTTGGAATGTCAGAGTATCTATAATCATATTCTTTTCTTCTAAATAGATTTTGAGTTTAGAGATTTCTTCATAAAGATCATCTTCATCTAAAGCATCCAAGAAATTATCATCTTCAAACGCCATCAAAAGTCTATAGTCATTATTATCTTCATCACTATTTGATAAACCATTGCTATCTTCATGTGTATAGTACCTCTTCTTACTTACAATTTGTTTCTTATTCCAATTTTCAGGTTCCTTACCTTTATCAAGCTTATCTTTATGAGGACATTTGGTAGCATAGTGACCGACTCTTCCACAAGCAAAACATTTGAATGGTAGTTTACCTCTGAATCTTCTTGAACCCCGTTGAAGATTTTGACAAAGTTTGCTTCTTCCTCTTCTTCTGAAACATGTCCTGATTCATTGAGTTCTTCTCTTCCTAATGCTTTGAATGCAGCTTCTCTCATGTCTGATGGACCTCCTTGATCTGGAATTTATGCAGGATAAAGAATGAAAAGTATTACAGACTCATGTGCATGGATGTGCCTATGTTACTTATGCAACGGATCGATAAGATTGCTAGAATACATAGACACTAAGGCAATCAAAGAAAACATAATAGTCAAACATGTAAACAAAACAAGTTTAATAAGGAGTTCACCCAATGATCCTGGGCTACGTCTCCTAGTCCAGCCTTTCAGTGGTGGCCTCTCTATTATGCTTTCAAGTAGATTTTTTACAACAGTGAGCTCAATTCGAGTCTCACTAATAGAATGAATTCAGTAGGAATGGAGTGCACAGACTCTCCTTACTGAAACTCGACCTCTGAGGGTCATAGTAGTATGACAAGCCTATGCCGAGGAGTTTGCTTGAACCTCTCAAACCTTCAATGGAGTACACAGACTCTCTGACTCTCTCTGGCTCTGTCTAGCTCAATGTTGCATTCAGGTTAGCTCGGCTTCTACTCTCTGTTCTTTGCTATTAGCTTTCTACGTCTCTTCGTCGTCTGCCTCTGTGTGTTCTGCTTTTGTCAGTTCATGGCTTTAAAGCTAGTCTGCTCTTTGACTGCTCGTTTCCGCTTCCCAGCCTTCTGGTTTCCTTTCCTCTGTCTGTTCGAATTCCTCTGCTCTACGTCATCATCACTGGGTAACACCTCGCAGGGAGGTGGCCACCTGTTTGCTAACGAAATGGGTGTCAGATTCCCTGAATCATACTCAAATGGTCGTTAAATATGTTTGCTTCAAGATCGCCCGTGAACACGAATTGTTTGCCAACTCATCATCCACGTCGGACTTCAAATCCCCTGTCATCTTGCTTTTTGACCTGTCAAATCCGGTCAGTCATCAGGATGCATCTCCACCATTGATCTGGACCCCCCAAATCCTACGGTCATCCTTCATATCTGGTGGACAAGTCGCACGGCGTTTACCCATCTGATGCGGGCAGTTTTCTATTTCTTCCGTCGGATGCATGTCGCTCGATGTGTGGCATCGGGTGGGACTTAGTCAAAACTTCTTACCACCTCGAAGCCTTCCGATATCCTGTTGGTTTTGGGGAATCCCACGCTACGGAACCGAAACAGTTACTTTTCCAAGTTTTATAGCGTTTTCGGGTCCGAGCGCTTTGGGGCTTTCCTTCATTGAGGGGGATGCCCTGCGCTATCGCGTATCAGAATCCACCTCTGTTCCTTGATATGACCTCCGGTTTTGCCAGTTTTTTTGCATTGCGCTTTACCATGGGCCAACAGTCTACGCGCTCGACTGAGGGTCTTTGTTGCTCTGCTCTGGCCACAATTGCAATTGTTATGAGGATTCCTTCTAATAGCTTCGATCTTTTCTAGGACTTGAATCTTTTAACATAATTTTAAACATCCATGAAAACTTAGAGAGTTTTTAGGATCCAATTCGAATCACGGCCTTCCCATTGAAAAAGCTTTTGGACCTCCAAAAGTTGGTTTTCTTTCAAGCAAAAATCAAGTGAGGTTATTGCTTCCTTTCTTGCTCAATTTCTATCCATTTCGCACTGCTTGGCTTTGAACCTTTGCGTCTGATTCTGAGGTACTCAACGTCCCCTCTACGTGTAGTTATTACCTTCCTGTCCAGAACTGTATCTTCCTGCAACTCATTAAGATATTCAGGTAATAGATCATCAATAGAAGGCGATTGAATCTACTCTTCAGGATCTTCAATTAATGACGGTTCAAATAGTCTCAAGTTGTCTGCATTAACAATTGAGTAGATGTGCATGTAAGCTGGTAGATCAAGGCGAAAATCATTCTCACCAATTTTCTCAATTATCTTGAAAGGTCCATACCTTATTGGCTTTAGCTTCTTACCTTCACCTTGCATCCTTTCTTTGTTGATATATAGCCAGACTTGGTCACCAACTTGGAAACTATGCTCCATCCGATGCTTGTCATGCCTTGCCTTATACTTGGCTTGGCTCTTTTCCAGTTATTCCTGTACTACCTGTTGAATCTCTTGGATTTGTTCAATGAACTTAGTTGCCTTGTCCACATCACTGTGTCCATCAACTGCTATGTCTTTACCAAAGAAAAAATCCAAGGGAGACCTTGATGTGAAACCAAAACAGGTCTCAAAAGGAGATATCTGTGTAGAGGAATGTTTAGCTCGGTCGTAAGCATGCTGAACATAACATAAATGTCCATCCCAAAGTTTGGGATGCTTGCTGCAATAGCCTCTGAGCAACTGGATCACTGTCTTGTTGACAACTTCTGTTTGGCCATCTGTTTGCGGATGGAAAGTTGTGCTTTTCTTCAGCTTGGTGTCCATCAATTCCCACAAGCTTGATCAAAATTTCCCAAGAAATTGGGTGTCTCGATCAGATATTATGGAAATGGGTAATCCAAAATGAACCCATACATGCTGAAAGAACAACTTTGCAGTTTGTTCAGTTGCAATCTATTTGTTACAAGGTATCAAAATACACATTTTGCTGAGCCTATCCACAACAACATATAAATAGTCATGACCTTTCCTAGATTTATGCAGTCCTCCAACAAAGTCCATGGAAACACTTTCCCAAGGATGGGAAGGAACTGGTAGTGGAGTGTACAAGCCTAGTTTTCTATTGTTGGGCTTGCTTTTAGCACACATGGTACACCCTCTTACATATCTAGAAACTGTCTCATTCATTTTTGGCTAATAACAAAATCTTTGCAATTGTGCAACTGTTTTACTTACACCAAAGTGACCTGATATTAGAGAAGTGTGTGCTTCTCAAATTATCTTTACTCTTTTAGTTTGTGGAATGCATAGCTTCCCACAATGATACACGAGTTGGTCCTTAATATGATAATCCAATTCTTCTACTCATTTTCCTTGACTTATAGTTGCATATACATCCTTAAAATCTATATCTTGAGCATATTGTTCAATGTAGCTCTCATGCAATACTGAATTATGCTTAAGTATAGTAGATGCATTTATAATTGGTCTAGATAACATTTCTGCAACTTTATTGTGTATGCCTTTTTAATATCTGATAACTAAATGAAACTGTTGTAGAAAACCCATCCATCTATAATGTCTTGATTGCTGCAACTTAGTTTGGGAGTGTAGATATTGAAGTGGTTGATGATCAGTATGTATAACTGTCTCTTAGCCCATTAAGTAATGTTTCCACTTTTTCACACTCTATAATAATGCATACAATTCTTTATCATATGTGGGATAGTTAACTACTATATAATTAAATGTCTCAGAATGATAACATATGGGTTTACCGTGTTGCATCAACACTGCTCCCATGGCATAGTCACTGGCATCTGTTTCAATCTCAAATGGTCTTTGAAGATCGGGCAATGCTAGTACTGGTGTTGTACTAATATTTTCTTTCAAGGTGTCGAAGGCTTTCTGTTGTTTGCCTCCCCACTAAAACACCTTGTTCAATCTTGTTAAAGCATGTAAGGGAGCTACAATTAAGGAAAAGTTAGAAATAAACTTTCTCTAATATTGTGTTGCTCCTAAGAAGCTTCTAACCTATGTAACAGATTTGGGTTTAGGCCCGTTTACAATGACTGCAACCTTAGAGGGATCTATCTTCAATTCACCACCCCTACTATATGTCCCAAATAATTCAAATATGTTTTGCCAAATTCACATTTTGAGAGTTTAACATAAAGTTTTTCTCTTTTCAAAACATCTAGTGTCTGCTTAACATGCTTTAAATGTTCTTCCCACGTTTTTCTAATTATAAGAATGTCATCCAGATATATAATAACAAAATCATCAAGAAAAGGTCTGAGTACATCATTCATTACTCTCATGAAGGTAGCAGGAGCATTAGTTAAGCCAAAAGGCATAACCAGCCACTCATACAATCCTTGCTTTGTTTTGAAAGTAGTCTTCCATGCATCTTGCTCCGCGACTCTGACCTGATGATAGCCACTATGCAAGTCTAACTTGGAAAAATAAACAGCTTCTTTCAACTGATCTAATAGATCTTCTATGCGAGGAAGGGGATAACAATTTTTTATTGTTATCTTATTCAGTGCTCAGTAATCAATGCACATTCTCCACGAGCCATCTTTCTTTTTCACCAAAACAATTGGAGACCCACATGGTGATGTGATAGGTCTGATGAACCCCTTCTCGAGCGGCTCCTGTACCTACTTCTTGTTTTCTGCATTCTCTAAAGCGGACAACCTATTATACCTGTGGTTGCGATTGTTGCTTCATCTCCTAAGTCTGACCGCAAATCCTTTTGAATAACTGCAACAGTCTTCTTCTTCTTTCCCTCGAACTTCTTAGGTTTCATCTCCGGATGCAGAATCTAGCAGTGTTCATCATCATGCCCATCCTTCTTACAGTGAGTGCATGAGGAATTTCTCTTCTGTACAGTGTTTGTCTTCCTCTCTTTCCATTTTTGTTTGCTTTTCTCCTTATTTTTGCTTGCAGTGGGTTGGGATGATCCCCCAACTTCTGTGTTCCCATTCTTACCTCTGGCTTCTAGATGCGTAGTCTGGACGGATACCCCATCTATGCTAGTGGGATTAAACATGAGGATAGTGTGCCTCATGTAGCTATGTAGACCACCTATGTACTTCAACAGAGTCTCAGGTGAGTCTAAAGAAATTCCTAGAATTAAAGCTCTTTTCTTAAATTATTGGGTGTAACCTTGTACACTTTGCCCTTTTAGTTGTCGAAGAGTTTGCCAGCTCATCATGGCTTGCTACATGTAGGCTAGTGGAAAGAATTTCTTTTTAATTGCATAAACAAATTCACTCCAGACAGAAAGAATCTTACCATGTTTCTTCATTTCAGCTTGTGTCCTGTCTTCCCACCATACCAAGGCAGTGCCTCCAAGGTGTAGGCTGGCCAGCTGAATCTTAATCTTGTCTGAGTCAATGCTCTGCACTCTGCAATAAACATCAATCTGTCTAATCCAATTATCCAATTTCTCTGCATTCAACCCTGCATCATATATTGGTAAATCAAATTTAACATCTAATTTAATCAAAGATGTCTTCTTTTTATTTTCATGGCTATTAGGAGGCGTGAGAAATTTTTCTTCTTTCCCTTTGCCTTTGGAGTGGTCATGGAGGAGAGATTCTTCTACTCCTTTGTCTTGTTTGGAGCTTGATGAATCTTCATCCCTATGTTGCTTATAGTCCCTATACATTTCCTCCACCATGGATTTCAGGGTCATAAAACTATCCATGAACTAGGGGTCTGATTCCAAGGGATTTTCTTCTAACATTTTCCTCTTAGAATAGACTCTTCCAATTTCCAGGTTAGTTTCAACCAATTCTCCTTCTCCTAATTTAATCTTTGATCTAGTTAGCATTCAACAACAAAATCCAGCACAAGCTTGTCTAACCTTAATAAACCTAAGCTCTAATACCACTTGATCTGGAATTTATCCAAGATAAAGAATGAAAGGTATTATAGACTCATGTGCATGGATGTGCCTATGTTACTTATGAAATGGATCGATAAGATTGCTAGAATACATAGACACTGAGGCAATCAGAGAAAACATAACAGTCAAACATGTAAACAAAACAAGTTTAATAAGGAGTTCACCCAATGCTCCTAGGCTACGTCTCCTGGTCCAGCCTTTCAATGGTGGCCTCTCTATTATGTTTTCAAGCAGATTTTTTACAACAGTGAGCTCAATTCGAGTCTCACTAACAGAATGAAGTCAGTAGGAATGGAGTGCACAGACTCTCCTTACTGAAACTCGACCTCTAAGGGTCATAGTAGTATGACAGGCCTATGCCGAGGAGTTTGCTTGAACCTCTCAAGCCTTCAATGGAGTACACAGACTCTCTAACTCTCCTTGGCTCTATCTGGCTTGATGCTACCTTCAGGTCAGCTCGGCTTATACTCTATGTTCTATACTATTAGCTTTCTGTGTCTCTTCGTTGTCTACCTCTGTGTGTTCGGCTTCTGTCGGTTCATGGCTTTAAATCCATTCTGCTCTTTGATTGCTCGTTTCTGCTTCCCAACCTTCTAGTTTCCTTTCCTCTGTCCGTTCGAATTCCTCTGCTCTGCGGCATCATCACTGGGTAACACCTCACAAGGGAGGTGGCCACCTGTTTGCTAATGAACTGAGTGTCAGATTCTATGAATCATACTCGAATGGCCGTTAAATTTGTTTGCTTCAAGATCGCCCGTGAACACGAATCATTTACCAACTCATCATCCACATCAGACTTCAAATCCCCTGTCATCTTGATTTTTGACCTGTCAAATCTAGTCAGTCATCGGGACGCATCTCCATTGTTGATCTAGACCCCCCAGATCCTACATTCATCCTTCATATCGGGCAGACAAGTCGCACGGAATTTACCCATCTGATGCAGGTGGTTTTCTCTTTCTTCCACCGGACGCGTGTTGCTCAATGTGTGGCATCGGGCGGGACTCAGTCAAAACTGCTTACTACCTCGAAACCTTGATATCCTGCCAGTTTTGGGGAATCCCGCACTACGAAACCGAAACAGTTACTTTTCTGAGTTTTATAGTGTTTTTGGGTCCGGGCACTTCGGGGCTTTCCTTCACTGAGGGGGACGCCCTGCGATACGTGATTAGCGCTTAGCACTAATTGCATATCAGAATCCACCTCTGTTCCTTGATCTGGCCTCCGATTTTTCCAGTTTTGTTCCATTGCGCTTTACCATAGGCCAACGATCTGCACACTCGACCGAGGGTCCTCATTGCTCCGCTCTGGCCAAAACTGCAATTTTTATGAGGATTCCTTCTGATAGCTTCGATCTTTTCCAGGACTTGAATCTTTTAGCATAATTTGAAACAGTCATGAAAACTTAGAGAGTTTTTAGGATCCAATTCAGATCACTCCTTTTCTCATTTTGAAAGCAGTTAAGATTCCATGCAGCTATGTCATAGTGATACTCTGAAGATCCTGCTTTTCTTCTATGGCAGAAACTTTTGATTCAAACTTCGTAGACAAAGATCTTAAAACTTTTTCAACTAAAGTAACTTCTTTTATCTCTTCACCCAAGTTCTTCATGCGATTAACAATCTCATCTATACATAAGAAGTAATTAGCTATACTTTCATCATTGTGCATTTTGAGAGTTTCATATTGAACTCTAAGAGATTGCAGTTTTGCACGTTTTACCTGATCGTCTCCTTCATAGCTTAGAACAATCTTGTCCCATATTTCTTTGGTGGTCTTGAGCTACTTTGACAAATTCTGATTGTGACAGACTCCCCAATAATGTATTGACAGCCTTGGTTTCATATTGCTTTTTACCTACCGTATCTGTAGGAATTGCTGATGGAAATGTATATCCTCCTTCTACGATTTCCCAGACATCTATTCCAAGAGATTGAAGATAGGTTGTGGTTCTTACCTTCCAATAGACGAAGTTGCTCCCATCAAAGATTGGTGGTCTAATGGATCCCTCTCTTTCGTAGTTACTCATGATGATAGATCTTCCTTCAAGCGATCAAGCTTCTTCTGAAGGACCTGCTCTGATACCAATTGTTGGAAATAATACTGAGAGGGGGGGTGAATCAGTATTATTAAGTCAATAATATTTCATTTCACAATCTGATTCATATACACTACTTCAGTTAATGAAACTTGCGTATATACACAACTGTATTTAAGGCAACTAGTGTATACCCTGCAAACTTATAATTTAGTTAATTCATCATATGTTGATCTTTAATCTGTGCATCAAAATCATATAAACAGTAACCAGGTGCAATAAAAACAGAATAGACAATCACACACAAGGACACAAGATATAAGGTGGAAACCCAATGTGGGTGAAAACCACCTACTGCAATCGTCTCTATCTTCTTTTAATAAGAAACTTCTTTTTACAATTTTTCTGTACTGGTGCAGTCTTATACCAGTACGCAGGCTTCAACCTGCAGAAGGCTACAACCTTCTCTCATTCTCCAGCTTCTCCTGGAAGGGAGCTACAACCCCCTAGCTCTTGTACTAGCTGATGTGTTTACTAGTACGTAGGTGCTGACCTACAAAAGGCTACAACCTTCTCTTTTCTTCCAGGGACCACGTTTCATAAATTTTCAGACTGGATCCATCAACATCATCAATCAAACATCAAATATATCTACATCAATCAATCTCCTTTGCACCAACCAAAATTGAATCACTTCTCAGAATGCTGTAACCAGAATACAGTAACAGTAACCAGAACCTAAGCTAGAACCTAGAACACATAGCAAACAGAAGTAGCTAAAGCATAGTTTATTAGGTATACGCTACGTCAATATGTCGAACCTGCGTACATACGCCGTTTTCCTAAGGCGATCCTGCATATACGCTGTTTGGATATGCAGAAACAGCGTGTATACGCGCCTTTGATAAAGTGAACCTGCATACAGATTTCAAGCCTTAAGATCTTGACCAATTAATAGAACTTACCCTTCATCAAGCACTCAGGTTAATCCTTGATTCAGATCTAGCTGTGCATCATAACCCAATGATTTGTATTCTAGATCTTGCTCTTCATTAGATATTCAATACTTGAGTTTCTTTGCCTAATGCTCTACTCCTCCTTTTATAGTCTTAGGCCTTACTCAATACCATGGTCCAAAACCACTTAGAAGCAATACCTTGGATCAAATGCTTGGGATTAACACTTCGGACAAGATACCTTGGACCAATACCATGGATCAAAATACCATGGACCAAATACCACGGACCAAAACTAGTTTTCCAACATGTACGCGCCTTTCTTTGCATGGAAGTGCGCGTGTACGTCATAAGCGCCTTTCGTTTTGCTAACCCGCGTGTACACACGACTTGGACAATAGGTAACTTGTGTATACCTCTCTTTCTTCATTATATGATCCTGATATGTAATCTGTCATCTGTGTGAGGTGCCATCAAGGACAACACCTGTGTCATAGTGCCAAATCTGTAACATAATGCCAACAGAAACATCATATAAACAAATTTATGGCAAAAATACCAAGCTAACCTATTTGAAGTAGATTTTATGATATTTAGGAAAATTAACTTCATTAGACCATATCTTTGAAATTATAGTGAGACAACGTCTAAATTTTCTACTATAGGTACCTTCAGATCTCTTCTCTTTCTCCTCTAGATTTCATATTTTGAAATATCATAGAAAGAAAATTATGACGAAAATATCAAGTTGACCTATTTTAATTAGATATTATAAGCATTTAGGAAGCCTAGCTTCGTTAGACCATACATATAAAATTATTTTGAACCAAAGCATGAAATTTTAGTCACAAGTACATGAATATATTCCACTTTTATCCTCAAAGTTTCATATTTCGAAACATCCAGAAGAAATTTTAAAGTGAAAATACGAATCTAACATGTTTGAAGAAGATTTCAAGAGCATTCAAGAGGCCTAACGTCCTCAGAGCATGTATATGAAATTATAGAAAACCAAGATAAAAATTTTTAACCACAGGTTAAGAATGATCTTCTCTCTAGCACCTTGAAGTTTCATGGGCTAAAACTTTCTCGGAGAAAATTTATAGTGAAAATTCGAACATGATTCATTCATCCCACAAATCACATTTTTGCTTCCAACTTTAGACTCCAAGAATAACCCCAAAAGTTATTCTTTGGATCCTCTTGAAACCTAATATCTCTTATTACTTAGATTTTGTACAAATTAACTCATATTACCTTTATTATAGTGTTTTTAAATTCACTTATGGGGTTTACTTGTAAATCTAGTTAGGTTGGCCTGCTTGTACTTTGGATGGGTCATCTTAATGAAATCTTTCATATCTCCTCACTCCTATGGAGTTATAGGGAGTTCCATATACCATTTGAAAGGAATAGAAATAAGTGCTTCAACCTATATCCTATGCTCCAATTCGAGGTATGAAATTAGAGTAAAAATTGTTGGAAAAAATACTGAGAGGGGGGGTGAATCAGTATTTTCAAGTCAAATATTTCCTTTTTCAACTCCAGATAATATACGCTACTTCAGTTAATAAAAACCGCATATATACGCAACTACAGATAAAGAAAACTGCGTATATAAAGCAGACTTATTATTTGATTTATCTTTCAGATGTTAGTTATTAATCTGTGAATCAGAAGCAAATAAACAATACCAGACACAGTGAAACAGAGCAGAAGATAGTCACACACAAGAACACAAGATATAAGGAGGAAACCCAATGTGGGTGAAAACCCCCTGCTGCAATTCGTCTCTATCTTCTTTTAATTAGAAACTTATGTTCTTTACAATGTTTTGTACTGGTGCAGTCTTTACCAGTACGCAGGCTGCAACTTGCAGAGAGCTACAACTCTCTCTCGTTCTCCAGCTTTCCTGGAAGGGAGCTCCAACCCCCTTAGTTCTTGTACTAGCTTGAGATACTAGTACGCAAGCTCTTACCTGCAGAAGGCTGCAACCTTCTTTTTGCTTTCAGGGACCTCGTTTCATTAATTTTCAGACTGGATCCAGAGATAACATCAATCAAACATCAAGAATTTCCGCATAAACCAAACTCCTTTTCACCAATCAAAAGTTGAATCAAATAAACACTTTTCTGACCGTTGTACCCAGAACACAGTTACTGTAATCAAACACCAATTCTGAACCCAGAACACAGCAATAAAACAGAAGCAGCTAGAACATAAATCAAGATATGTACGCTGCTTCACTATTCAGAAACCGGCGTGTATACGCTTCTGTATCACAACCAACCTACGTATACGCTTCTTTCATTCACAGAAAAAGCGTGTATACGCACCTGCACTTCACTGAACCTATGTACAGATCTATAAAGGATAATTCATTCTTTTAAACATTCAGTCATTAGTTAACCCAGATTATCAGATTTATAGATCAAGAGTGCACCACATATAACAGATCAAAATCATACAGAAATACCAATGTTCAAGCCTTGAGATTTTGATTCATCAATAAACCTTATCCTTCTTGCGCTCAGGTTCCTCCTTCATTCAGATCTAGATCTGCACCATAACCCAATCACCAATATTCCAGATCTAGCACAATATCAGATATTCAATAAATCAGATGATCCTTGCCACATGATCTCCTTCCTCTTTTATAGTTTTAGGCCTTCCACAATACCACGGTCCAAAACCATAATAAACCAATACCAAGGACCCAATACCTGGGGTCAGCACTTCTGACGAGATACCATAGGTTCAAATACCAAGGACTAACTACCACGGACCAAAAGTAAGTTCTCCAACATATACGCGCTTTTCTTTGCATGAAAGTGCGTGTATACGCATACGCGCCTTTGAAACGTCTAACCCGCATGTATACGCGTATTTGTCTAGATGAACCTGCGTATATGTCTTTTCCTTCATTTTGAAAGCCTGAACTGAGATCTGTTACCAAAGAAAGTTGCCATCAAGGACAACACCTGTGCCATAGCGCCACACCTGTGCCATAATGCCAACAAAAACACCTTCAAAGATAGGGTATCCAAATTGGGACTCAAAAGTTCAAAAACAATATTTTCAACAATCTTCATTTTCCAATCTTTATCTTGGAAATATGTAGTGTCCCCATGTCTTTGACATTAATGCCACTAATATTTTAAACAATCTCCCAATTTTTTCTTTGATAGAAACTGTTATTCAATTCTGTAATAAAATTGAAGAACCCCCACAATCTGCAATTTTTCTTGTTCCTATCACTTCTCCCCCTTTGACATCAATGGAAAATGGATGCTCCCGATAAAATTGTGCTTCTTCTTATCTAGAACTCTTCTTATGTATGAAACTTTTCTTAGTGTCTTCAACTATTCTTCTATTTGCAACCTCTCTTCATGACTACAACTTTTCCTTTATTTGCAACTTATCTTAGTAATTTCAACTGCTCCCCTTGTTTACTAGTTCTCCTTATGTCTACATATTTTGCCCCTTTGACATGAACTGCAAAGGGATATTTTTACTTATGGATGCAATTTATCCCCTCAATATATTAACAAAAAAACACACACTTCCTTTGATTTCTTACTTCTCGTTTCTCTGCAACTAGGCTCACCTTATTAAGGATATGCATATATTTCCTTGCATTTTACATTTCCTCTTTTGTAGCTCTGCTCTTGAGAGTGATCCCCTTACTTGAACTTCCTTTTATTTCTTCTTTCTAGGACTACTCCCCGTGGGCTTATGCTTCCTTTTGTCTACAACTTAACTCTTTTGATTGCAACAAAACTTTCCTTGACAATGACTTTTCCATTACTACAACTTTTCTTTTTGTCATCAAAGTGATGTTCCCATTGAACTAATGCTTCTCCTTATTTATATATCTCCCACTTTTCTTATATCAAGGTCAAGATGCTTCTCCCCTTAATATTATGCATTGTTATTAATTTAAATTCATCATTTACTTCACCTTCTACTATCAATTCATATCTTGCTACCTTTCCATTTTATCATTCTTCTCCTGCAACTCACTCTTAAAAGTTCTAATCTTCTTAATGTGTTGCAAACTCTTTATTTTTTTATTTTTTTGTTAGGTCCCTATAATACTAGTGATTCCCCCGTTACTATTGTCGTTGTATTCCTTATTGTTATTTTTGTGCCCCTATTGTCCCCATATTGTTATTATTGTGCCCCATAGAATCCTTCTATTGTTATTTTTGTGCCTTTATATTATTATTGTTAGGTCAGCTTGGTTATATTGGACCCCTTAGACTTCTATATATAGAAAGGAGGTTTTTTCATTTGAATCACCGAAGAATTGTTCATTTGTGTAATGTAAAGGAGGTTGCCCCATCAAATAGGCTCATTTCTAAGGCGTTCATCTATCTTTTCTATCTTTTTGTGAGCTGGTTTCATAACATTTGGTATCAGAGCTCTGGATTCTAGGGTTTCGCTGCTCCAAACAGGTCATCGTGAAATTTTCGCTATAAATTGTTTTCTGCGACGTTTCAGAAGCTAAAAAAAAACATTTGAGAAGAAATCGTGCTAAACCTCCAGTCTGAATTTCAGATCCTATCTCACTATATTTTTGGATATATAATCGGAGGAACTTAGGGTTTTTGCAAATCCCTGAATTACATTCCAAACAGGTCACCTTGGGAAAATCATCTTAACTTTCGCTCTAAGCATCAGATTGAATTTTCGTAAGAAGTTACAGAAAGAGGACGGACTGTAGTTTTTTTTGGTGTCATTTTCATAACCAAAGGTTGAAACAGTGACCCGCGAAATGTCGTACAAGTTCGCTCTACTGAACCAATCTATACTCAGCTCATGATGGGAGATTTCGCATAGCTCTTCGTTGGAGAATACAATCTTGATCAGACTTGCGAGGTTAGAAAATATACTCAGAGGTTTACCACAGGAAGCAATTTCAGACCTGGAAGATCCAAAATTACAGAGATACATCAAATTCAATATCAAGCTCTTACAAAGTGAAAAAAGGTGTGTAGTTTTTTTTAATTTTTGCATAATCTTGGTTTGAAAAATTAGTTTGAAAGAATTCAAAAGCTACATGGAAACCCAAAGATTATTGTAAGTGACAGAGATCCCATTTTTACTAGAAATTTTTGGACAAAATTATTTTCTTATCTTGGTACTCAGTTAGCTCATAGCTCATCTTATCATCCTCAATCTGATGGGAAAACTGAGATAGTAAACAAATGTTTGGAAGAATATCTTCGTTGTTTTTTATCTGATAAACAGGCACAATGGGTCAAATGGTTGCCTCTGGCTGAATGGTGGTATAACACTTCCTTCCATACTGCAACAAAAATGACCCCATTTATGGCACTTTATGGATATCATCCACCATTCATTACATCATATTTAAGAGAAAATTCTAAGGTTCAAGCAGTGGAAGATCACATCGAGCATCGGCAACAAGTTCTCCAACTCTTAAAGGATAACCTCACCTTGGTGCAGAATAGAATGAAATAGCAGGCATATCAACATCGTAGTGAAAGAAGTTTTGATGTAGGTGATTGGGCATTCCTACGGCTACAACCATATAAACAAATGTCCCTCAAGCAAGCTAAGAATGATAATAAATTATCACCAAACTATTATGGTCCGTACAAGGTGTTGCAAAAGATAGGTACTATGGCATACAAATTGGAGCTTCCTGCAACTTCCCGAGTCCACCCAGTTTTCCATGTTTCATGCTTAAAGAAGGTTATAGGTAACAAGATTCCAGTTCAAACAATATTGTCAGAACTTGATGGGGAAAGAAAAACCATATTAGAACCTGAAGTAGTAAAGAAACAAGAACTCGACAGCTACGAAATTGATCAATTTCAGAGTATCTCATCAAGTGGAAGAACTTGCCCGTTGAAGATTCCACATGGGAGGATGAGAATTTTATACAGAAGCATCCAGAACTACTCCAGCGTTGAGGACAACACTTTTTTGAAGGAGAGGGGCATGTTAGGTCCCTATAATACTAGTGATTCCCCCATTACTATTGTCGTTGTATCCCTTATTGTTATCGTTGTGCCCCTGTTGTCCCCATATTGTTATTATTGTGCCCCATAGAATCCCTCTATTGTTATTTTTGTGCCTTTATATTATTATTGTTAGGTCGGCTTGGTTATATTGGACCCCTTAGACTTCTATATATAGAAAGGTTTTGTCATTTGAATCATCAAAGAATTGTTCATTTGTGTAATGTAAAGGAGGTTGCCCCCTCGAAGAGGCTTATTTCTAAGGCATTCATCTATCTTTTCTATCTTTTTGTGAGCTGGTTTCATAACATTTTTTTTAGCTAGTAATGAGTTGTGATGCATGTTACTCCCATAGAGGAGTTTTTCTTTCTTTTAATCTTTTTGAGGACATATAAATTGTTTAGATACCTTATTTCAATTTCTAGCAATCTTCTTTATTTTGATTTTTTCATTTCACGTCCTTTGGAACTGAATGTGAAATAATACCCATGATAAACCATTGAACTAGACTTAGTAGATTATGCTTTAGAAATTCAACCAACATAACATTTTGAGTCTCTATCATTCCATTGTCAAGAGTGATTGTGCCTTTTTCAATTATCCTTCTTGAAGCATTATTTCCAAGGGTGATAGTTCCTCCTTTGACTTCCTTTAGAGAGATAAATTTACTTCTATCTCTTGTCATATGACCTAAACATCCACTATCTATATACCATTGACTATATTTGTTTTGAATACATGAAGCTAGATCATAATCTACCTCCTCCTCTTTCTTCCTTCTCCATATCCTTATTCTTTGATTGTATCTTTGCCAAAATCTTCATCTTTTCTTTGATTGAAAGCCTCAATGTATTGCTTCTATAATAATTAGATTTGTGCCCAAAATTATTTCACTTGAATCATTTAAAAGGATCTAATCAGGCGGAAAATGAATTGTAATTTATGACATCATTCTCGTTAAAACGTATATGATTAATACTCACATAACTATTCCTTGATATTTAAATGATCCGCTACTCCTATTCGTCATATAGTGATTTATTACATACACTCTGCAATCTATTGCCTTATTACCAAAGTTATTACATGTAAAATAATAGCCATAAAAGAGATCTTGATACCCATACATAAAAGTTCTTCTTGGGGGACTTATTCTTCTTAATCTATTTATGGGTCTCAACTCATCTTCACTCCCTTCCCTAGTGCTACTTTCTTTCTTTTGGAAATCATATCTTTGTTGATCCTCTCCTTCTTTCTTATTGTTGTTTTCATTGATAGATATTTTGAGCAAATAAACTTAGATTTCAGGTTTTACATTTCTCTTTTGATGTCATTGAGATCAATTATCCCTTGATAGTTTCATGATAACCAAGACATTTTTTAACAAAAGGATATCTTTGGAAACTTGGAATATCATCATAGACTTCAAAGCTCTTTCAAAAACTTAAATCGTTGATTGAGCTTGTCATTAACTTTTTCTAAATACTTTTTTAAGGAAACAATCTTGGCTTTAGTTTATCATAATGTTCTTCCTTTTGCTCGAGTTGTCTTAGCAATATTTCTTATCTTTTATTTTCCTCTCTTATGAGAGTGTGTTGATTCATTAAAATCATTAAAACATCAATCTCATAAATTGAATAAGTAACACATCATATACATGGAAACCCTTATGGGAGAAAACCACAAAAATTATTTATATGAAATATCTTGTAGACACCAACCTATAGGAGACACCAATCCCCTCTGCTTCTTTGTAGGAACCAACCAGTAGTAGACACCAATCCCCTTTGCTACTTTCTAGGCACCAACCTATAGGAGACACCAAGCCCCTCTACTGCTTTGTAACAACCAATTTAAAGAGACACCAATCCCCTTTACAACTTTGTAGGCACCAACCTAAAGGAGACATCAATCCCCTCTACTATTTTGTAGGCACCAACCTACATGTTATATACCTAGGGGGGATAATATGGGGTACCAAGGGAGGTACCCAAGGTAATAATGTAATAATGGGATGGGCCATAGTAATAAATAAGGTGGTTAACCCATGTCATGTAAGGGACCACAAGTAGTTAATAATAATGTAATGGGCCCATGGTATTAGTTGATGGTATGAGGGAACCATGGTAATGACCCATGGTATTGTATGTATGAGGCCTATATAGAGGCTAGAGACTCCACATGGAGAGACATGAAGATGAAGAGAAGTATTCTTGTATGAACAGGCATATGGCTTGTGGAGTGTTCTCCTTCCTTAAGGAGTGAGTGTATGGTGTTGCCCTACCTTAAGGGTTTGATCAATAAAGTGAATCATTTCTATCTATATTCAGATCTTGTTATTTCTGGGTTTCTTTGCATTATCTTATATTTTCGTATCTGATCTATAGTATTTCTGGGTTAGATCTACAACAATTGGTATCAGAGCTATTTCATATCAGATCTATAATATTCCTGGGGTAGATCTACAACAAGTGGTATCAGAGCACTTTCTTGGGCACAAAAGTGGAGATTTTTTTTTTATTATTTTTGCAGGGTTTCGGGGGCGGCGACTTTGCAGATCAGATCTATACGTTTTGGTACTAGATCTGCATAATATAATTGCAGATCTGTATTCTTTTGGAAAAAACACCCGATTTCAAAAAAAAAATCGGTCGAATCGGAGTCTGGATGAAGGAGATATCACTGATTTAAAAAATCAGTGGGGTTGCAGACAATTTTCAGGACAGCGAGTTTGCGGCGCAGATCTAGAAGTCCTGGTGCTAGATCTACAAGATCTAATTGTAAATCTGGAATCTTTGTGAAAAAACACCTAATTTCAAAAAAAAAAATCAGTCGAATCGGAGTCCGGATGAGGGAGATATCGCTGATTTAAAATCAGCTCTTTTTGCAGAAATTTTGGGTTACGGCGGGAGAGTTGCAGCGCAGATCTGGAATTCTAGTGCCTGGATCAGGATTTCTATCACATGGGCAGATGCAGAATGATTGTTCCATTTCTGAAAACAGGTCATAATAAGGATTCTGAGCAATATTGACGAAACTGTGACCATTTCAAATTTTCGCCAATTTTTGTGATGGCAGACCGAGATCTGAATTTAAATGACTTATATCCATTTGATGGCTCTCATCCAGCCAAATGGCTAGCACAAATGGAAAAATGTTTTAGATTGAATTACATCATGAATGATGAGACTCAGCTGAATTTGGGAACAATGTACTTGGACAATGAAAGATTGCAATGGTGGCAAGGGCATCAACGTCGCTATCGTTGGCCCTTGACTTGGGACAAATTCACTAAAGCTCTTATGGACCGCTTTGACCGAAAAGCTAATCTTGTGGATAAGCTCACACAGACAGACACACAGCCTAGCAAAGATTTTATTTTTACAGGAAAGAAGGAAACCAAGGAAACTAAAGGGTTATTTTCTGCTGGTATCTCCTTATTGCAGGTTCATGGATTGATTCAGAAGGAGAAAATCATTGTGTCTTGTTTTGTAATCGAGCTCTGCTCTATTGGAGGTTGCCCCCTCGAAGAGGCCTGTGAACATTTCTCTCTGGATAATAAAATCATTGCTATTCTGTGCTCTGGGTATATTTTCTTCGCATATTTTGTGTTCTCGGTATCTTTTCTTCGCAAATTCTATGTTTGGGTATCGCTTTGCAGGTTAAGAGCATAACAAGTGGTATCAGAGCCAGGTTAAGAGCATAACAAGTGTACTTTGGAGCACCCCGTGAGATAAGAAGTAGGGGACGGCGGAAGTTGTCCATAGACTGCTTCATAGGGAGTCATTTTGGTGGTGGCATGATAGTTGGTGTTATACCACCATTCCGCCAGAGGTAACCACTGTGCCCAAAGGTGTTGTTTTTCTGAAGTGAAACACCTAAGGTAGGTTTCTAGACATTTGTTGACGGCTTCGGTTTGACCATCTGTTTGCGGATGATATGAAGTACTGAGTTTGAGTTGAGTGCCTTGTATTCTGAAGAGCTCCTGCCAAAAATTACTAGTGAAGATTGGGTCGCGGTCGGACACAATCGAAGTGGGCATGCCATGCAATTTGAAGATTTGATCCATGAAAGTTTGAGCAACCAAAGTAGGTGTGAATGGTTGGGGTAGAGCGCAGAAATGAGCATACTTCGATAGTCGGTCCACAACCACCATGATGACTGATTTGTTCCCAGACTTTGGAAGACCTGTAATGAAATCCATGGAGACCTCCATCCAAATTGACGCCGGAATGGGCAATGGTTGTAATGTGCCTGGTGTGTTGACGGTTTCCCCCTTGTGGCGTTGACAGACGTCACATTCTGCTACAAAAGTAAGGATGTCCTGTTTCATGCCGGTCCAAAAAAATGATCTTCTGGTGCGAGCGTATGTCTTCTGAAAGCCCGAATGTCCTGCAATGGGAGAGGAGTGCAATTCTGCCAAAATGCGACTTTTGAGGGTGGATGTTATTGATATGACGACTCTGTCCTTGTAGCGAAGAATACCATTCTGCCATGAGTAGCCCTTGCTGGAATTAGGATCTGCCTGTAATTGAGAAATGAGTTGGGAGAGCTCAGGATGTGAAAACCATTCCCCGCGAGCCTCTTCAATCCAGTCTGGAATGGGGAGGGATATTGTGTCTATAAATCCGAGTTGCAAGCAAAATCTCATAAATGTCAATTTGGCAAAAAAATTGCAAGTCCCAGCAAAACAAATTGCACATACACAGGATGATGATAAGGATGTTCAAATCTATAAGGATTTGAAGCTTTCTATGGATAAGTATGTGTTTCATGGTGATTTTTATGCTTCAGAGATGAATAATATCGATGTTGTTTTGGGATATCCTTGGATGGAATCTGTGGGTACTATCAATATTAATGTGCAGAAGAAATTCTTGAAGCTATGGTATAAAAAGAAGAAAATTACATTACAGGATATTTCCATCCATAAACAGGTAGAGTCCATGGAGGTTGACGCACAAGATGTTACAGGGACTAACATATCAGATGATGAGCAGTTGATGGTCGACAATCAAACACAAACAGAGGCTGAAGTAGAAAAGGTTACAGGTGCTGATATATCTGAGGACGATTCAGTGGTTGAAGTCATATTGAAAAAGAAGACACCACAAGAGGCACCACAACAAGGTGAAGTAAAGAAAAAGCCATCGTGGGTTAAAACTTCAACATATCATCACCCACATCACCCAGCAAGACAACAATCAAGATGGCAACCAATTAGCCACATGGACAACAAACCCCGCAGGACAGATCGAGAGGAACAAAGATCCACCTACTACACTTCCACACAGAAGAGCTACCGCAGTCAACTTCCATCTCAAGCGAGCGAGGCACCAGCGAGATCAAGGGTTCACCTTTCTCTTGGATGGCTAGATGCACGTGCATGGTATCAGTGGACTACTCTTTTGAGTAGATCTTATTATTTGTGTTCTTCCCATGTTTCGGGGACGAAACATGCTTAGGGGGGTGGAATGTTATATACCTAGGGGGGATAATATGGGGTACCAAGGGAGGTACCCAAGGTAATAATGTAATAATGGGATGGGCCATAGTAATAAATAAGGTGGTTAACCCATGTCATGTAAGGGACCACAAGTAGTTAATAATAATGTAATGGGCCCATGGTATTAGTTGATGGTATGAGGGAACCATGGTAATGACCCATGGTATTGTATGTATGAGGCCTATATAGAGGCTAGAGACTCCACATGGAGAGACATGAAGATGAAGAGAAGTATTCTTGTATGAACAGGCATATGGCTTGTGGAGTGTTCTCCTTCCTTAAGGAGTGAATGTATGGTGTTGCCCTACCTTAAGGGTTTGATCAATAAAGTGAATCATTTCTATCTATATTCAGATCTTGTTATTTCTGGGTTTCTTTGCATTATCTTATATTTTCGTATCTGATCTATAGTATTTCTGGGTTAGATCTACAACAATTGGTATCAGAGCTATTTCATATCAGATCTATAATATTCCTGGGGTAGATCTACAACACTACAGGAGACACTAATCCACATTACTACTTTGTAAGAACCAACCTACAAGAGACATCAATCCCCACTACTACAATATTTGTAGGCACCAACCTACAAGAGACACCAATCCTCACTATTGCAAATATTTGTAGAACCAACCTACTTCATTAATTTTGCTTGCCTCTTCACAATTTATGTGAGTTGCTTTTGCTTTCACCAAGTCTATTTTTTTCTTCTTCCTTCACCAAGTTTGTTAGTTACTTCTATCTTCACTGGGCCTACATATTTCTTAGTTCTTCTTCAAGTCTACTTCTCCCAAAAATTGTTGCTTTTGTCTTCTTCCCAAGAACAAACTTACACAACATGCCATGTATACCATTTTTCAAATATGGTTCTTAAATATCTATCACAGATAGATCAAAATCTCTTCTTTGTACCTTTAATATTTCACAATATGAAACCTATCAAAAAGAAACTTATAACAAAAATTTCAAGTTGATCTATTTGAATCATGTTTTTGGAGCATTAACAATAACTTCCTCTAATGATATCTCCAAAATTATAGAGAAATAAGGTTTGAAATTTCTACTAAAGGTACTTCAAGATCTCTTTCCTATCTCCTCCATATTTAAGAATCTAAAACATCACAGAAATAATTTTATGGCAAAAATACCAAGCTAGCTAGTTTGAAGTAGGTTTTATGAGCATTTAGGAAGCCTAACTTCCTTAGATCATATATATGAAATTATAGTGAAGCATGGTTTTAAAATTATACTATATGTACAATGAGATATCTTTTCTTTCTCCTCTAGATTTCAAATATTGAACATCATAGAAATAAAGCTACAGTGAAAATATCAAGTTGAATTGTCTGAAGTAGGTTTTATGAGCATTAAGGAAACCTAATTTCCTTAAACCATATCTCTTAAATTATAGCAAACCAAGGTAATAAATTTTAATCACATGTACATCAAGATATTTTGTTTGTATCCTCCAAGTTTCACATTTTGAAACATCCCAAAATAAAATTTATAGCGAAAACAACAATGTAGCATGTTTAAAGAAGATTTCAAGAGCAATTAAGAGGCCTAACTTTCTTAGAGCATATCTCCAAAATTTTAGAAAACCAAGGTTGAAATTTAACCACAAGTTCACAAAGTTATTCTTGATAGTTCCTCCACGTTTGATAATCTAAAATAATCTAGAAGAAAAGTAGCAAAAATTCCAAGATTGCTCATTTGCTCCATAAATCACATTTTTGCTTCCACCTTTAGACTCTAAGAATCACCTCAAAAAGTATTCCTTAGCTCCGCTTGTGACCTCATATTTCTTCTTTTTTAGATTGTGTACAAATGAAATCATATGCCCTTTATTTATAGTGTTTGTATGTTCACTTATGGGGATTACTTGTAAAATTGGTTGGGTCCACCTACTTGTACATTAGATGTGTTGATGTTTTTTCACGATTAGGTGTCGCTCTAGCACCACATCAACACCTTGAATCATTAAGCTAGTTGGGCTAAGGATATGGGAACGTAACCCAATTTATAGTCGAATCAATAGGACATAGTCCACGCTAAGATTGATGCAACTCTACCCTATTGTAGCAAGGATTGTGGCCTACAAGGAAGGGTTCAAGAGTGGATGATCTCGTCTTTATCGAAGTTGTAGCCATCAAGGAACAATCCTAAAGCTAACAACTTGATGTCAAAGAGAAAAAAGAAAAATAAAAAAGACTACCTATTAGATTATATTATTACTTAAGTGCAAGAATGAAAATCAAAGGAACTCCTTGTTTAAAGTAAAATGTAAATATTTAGATAAATACAAATAAGTGCCCTTACAAATATTGATTGTTTTTTTTCATTACTTTAATTGTTACTCAATATTAATAATTCCTTTGTAACTTAGTATTTATAAAAATCAAGTTGAGTATTTATTAAATTAAAGTACAAAGTGAAATTGCATATTAATAAAAAACAATTAAATAATAGTATTTATAAAAATCAAGTTGAGTATTAGTTAAATTAAAGTACAGAGTAAAATTGCATATTAATAAGTAACAATTAAATATGAAAAACATTGTAATTCAAACTATAAAATATAAGATGAAGGCAAAGGTAAAAAATGACAAAGGTAAAAAAGAAGTTAGATTTAACAAACCAATGATATCTAAAGCAACAAATTATATACACAAAATTGAAATAAGAAACGACCTAAAATGAAGTTAGTTTTTTTTACGTTATATAATTTTTATTTGTTTAAATTTTAATAACAAAATCCAAACAATAGTTAAGTACTAATTCAAATTAAAATCGAAATAAAAAGAACAAAGCCTAAACGATTAATGGAAGATTAAATTTAAAACTAGAAATGTCAACCTGTTAAAAAATAGGAACTAAACGACTTTATATACATTAAACCACAGGTGCATACAAGGCATCGAAATAAGGAATTGCGCAAGCATATATATACATAAACTTGCGAGCAATTTCACACCTGCGCAATTCACATTCAAGCAACGTTAAAAGCTGTACAGAGAAAAAGCTAACCAATGTGACAGTTTATTCACAAAAAAGGATTAGAATTGAGGATAATGCTCAAACCAAAATGTTGTAACAACTTAGAAAGGGGTGAAGCCAGCAAAAGGAATTTCATTGCTGTCAAAAAGAAATTGACCCAAAGTGTTGCAAATTAGTGGAAAATGCGAGAAAAGAAAAATGTGACAAAGAATGAAAATAAAGATGGAGTAGAGGATTGTTTTTTTCAATCTTATGAATCAATTAAATAAGATTACAATGAAAACATCAACAATAAATTATTACAGTAAGACTGAACTAAATTGGATTAACTGAAACTGAATTAAGACACTTGGATGGACAGTTTTGACACCTAACAGGTGGTTGGAATTAGATTGTCCAACACTCCCTCTTAATTACGACCACATAAAAATTTATTAAGATGTCTGCTTGTCTATGTCTCAGCTAGGCTTACAATTTAAAAAATTGACTTCAACTATATTTACTTTTCTTCTCCTCTTCTTCCAGATCTTGTAGCCTCTAAATTGTTTCAACTTTTTCTTCTTGTTGTAGGCTTCAAATTTCAGTTTCTTCATTTGTTGGTGCAGGTCTTCCATTTTTCCAGGTTGTCTAAGCATGTCCTGGACCTCTTCAAAAATCGACTTGTATGTGGACAACTTTTGTTGTGTGATCATTATCATCAATTTGTTGCAACATAAGTTTATAATAAAAAAATTTCTTCAGAACTCTAATACCTGAAAATTTCATTGATGTTCTCATCATCCAAGATGTCTTCAACATGCATTTTTGCAACTTCTATGCAGACTTTATCAAGGCATGGTGTTGCAAGCCATGCTTGAAGGAAATTTAACTCTTCTTCATAATCGTTTTGTGTACCTGCACACTGGAAATCAATGTTAGAATTAAAAATATTTTCAGAACCACATTGGTTATGTTCCTTCCGTTCTGAAATGAGATCTTTCTCTTGTTACGCTTTCTTCTCTGCCTCTACCTTTGTCTGCTTGTTCTCTTTGTGGGCTTCCTTATTTTCATTTGCCTCTATCTCTATCTTTGTCTTTGTCTCTTCCACTTCTTTACTAATCTGTGCTTCTGCAGACAGGTTGTCTTCCACTTGGTTTTCAGATTCAAGTGGGTTTTTCTCACGGAATAGAATCATGTCGATATCATGTTTTTGTTGCATCATCTGCAACCATACATCATGAGGTAACAAGTTTTCATCAAATTTAACATCAACAAATTGAATTGTTGGATTAACCATAACACTGGCTGCTCCAATGGTAGCGTCACTGTTATCAGTAAGCATTGTTGTTGGATTCACCAAATTGTCATCAGCAAGCTATGTTGTTGGATTCACCAAATTATCATCAACAAGCTCTATTGCTAGACTAACCAAATTGTCATCCACTTGTGGTTGTGCACAGTGGGATTCAGGAACATCTGTGTGCTCTCTCTTAGCTTCTTATGCTAAATCTTCAACCTCAATACTCCCCCTTACACCAAAACTCCTTTCAAGGGTATCCCATGCCTCCATTGTCTTGGCATCTGAAATGAGGAGAACTGTGACATTCTTTGTCTTTTCACCTCCAAATCTAAAAAGATCTCAAACATCTCCTATTGTCGCTTTGACTTTCTCAGCCTCTTGGCTTTTACCATTTGTTGTGGCTCAACAAATAAATAAACTTGTAGACATAGAAGCTTCTCTACAGTCAACTTTTAGCTCTAACAATAACGGCACTGCTTTTGGTTCACGGTAAAAACATGTAGCAATAGTGACTCAAGAATCCCAAACAAATTTTCCTTTAATACAATCTTTATCCATAAAAAAAAAGCTTCCACAAATACTTTAACAAGAAAAACATTACTCAAAACTAACAATACATACCACAAATATAAGGAAAAAAAAAACCTCTTTATAAATCTCTTCCTTTTTCTTTAAACCAACAACAACTTCATTTTTTATGAACCCTTTTATAAATAATACCACCACAATTTTCATTCAATTATTGTATAAGCATTTTTTAACACTCGGAATAAAACTTCTTCTCTTTTCTAAAATGCAACCCCCTTTCTATAAAAACAACCTCCTCTCTTTGGAGCCTTCAAACATTTTTTTGGAAAATCTCTTGTAGGTAATGCAACCACTTTTGTTTTTAAATAAAACATTTTAAAATAATATAAGCATAAGGTTTATGAAGCTTCGTTTATTAAGAAATAACCCATATGATTTTTTTCGTGTACCTTTGATTTTTCAATCGTGCTCCCAATCTGCTTTGTGCTCCCATGACCCATGCTTCAAACCTGGACTCTTTCGTGCCTTTTAAAAAAAATTGACTTGAGGTTCGAAACACCGTAGGGCTCGTGCTCCTCAAAGTTCGGGACGAAACTTCGGCTCCAGGCTTCTCGCTTGTGGTTGGGAATGTCGTCAGCGCCCTTATCGACAGAGGGCGGCTGCATTGATAAATTTACAATTTCCTAAGTTTCCTAAGTTCAACGCACGTGCTCTCTGAGCATGGGTGTGTTGAGCACTAATTTTTTTTTTGAATAAAATCTCAGCCTTTTTCTTCAAAACTGGCTTTTTCTCTGTTGCAGGTTTAAACTCTTTCAAACTTCTGATGCTCTCTGAAAGAGTATTATGCTGGTTCGTCTTAGGTAAACTAGAAAAAAAAATACAATGAAAAAAAACCTGGAGTATATTACGAATGAGTTAAATAAAATTATATGGGAGATATCAACAATAGATCACAATAAAATTAAACTAAACTAAATTAACTAATAAAATTAAACTAAACTAAATTAACTGAAACTGAACTACAACACTCCAATAAAAAATTTGGCCACTTAACAATTCATTTAAAATTAAATTCTCCAACAAAATAATCAGTACCAATTTAATTTGAGCTCGAAGATGAAATGTATGCCCCCAATACCATTACTTATCAGTACCAGTAAGGATATGAACGCGGAAATCATTACTTATCAGTACCAGTAAGGATATGAACGCGGAAATCATGACTCGTATCGGGATTGCAACTCCTTTATTTTTTTTTCAATATTTGCCACAACTAGGGGAGGGTCGCCATTACATGTGCGCCCTCCCCGCCACGTCAGATAAACACGCGTAAAAGCACATGGAGCCGGTACGACACCTGTCCACCGTGGAGCTCCATGTGTTGGCTACCTTATCAACCCATAAATCTTTGTGTTCGCGCCATTTCACAGGTTCGTTTGGGGTTTTTGCTGCGATGTATGAGTTTCCCTGTGTGTTTCTGCTCGGGGCCGGTCGTTGGGCGAAGCCCCCCGCCGATTATGGCACGGGACGGCCCCGGAACCTGCGCACTTCGTCGTTTATAGCTGTGCTGTTTGAGGCGTTTGTTCGGTTGACAGGGTTTGTGGACCTGCGCGCTTCGCCTGGTATGCAGGTGCTGGTGCGAATGTTTGCTGGAGTTTCAGGGTTTGTGGTTGGCACAGCGCTTCTCCTTTTCTTGTGCTTTTCCGCCTGGAGTTCTTGGTCGTTCTGGAATGTCAGTTGTTTAGCATTTCTCTGTTGCTGGTCTTATTCGACGATTTTGTTGTTTGGGGAGGAGTCGGTCGCTGTTTTACTGAGCTCGAGGTCAAATGGTGTTTTGCTGTCAATTTGCTGTTTTGTGGTGGTGTTTTTGTGGTTTTCAGTTCCCTAATATATATTTTTCTTCTCGTTGCAGGTGTGCAGAACGTCGTTGCAGGTGTGGAGAAGGTCTGGCGAGCTCCAGGGAAGGTGGGGGAGGTCGGCGACCATGTACCCGGTAGGATTTTAATCCTACCAGCATTCTCTGTGTTTTTCAACACAACATCTCTATTTTTGGATATTTTGTAAACTTTTATGGCATTTTATGGCATTTTTTGGAGGATTTTTTTCCGAGGGTTTAGGGTTTATGGGATATTTTGAGCTGTTTGTTGTTGAAGGTTTAGGGTTTATGGGATATTTTGAGATGTTTGTTGTTGAAGGTTTAGGGTTTATGGGATATTTTGAGCTGTTTGTTGTTGAAGGTTTAGGGTTTATCTGAAATTTCGTTGTTTTCGCTGTTTGGTTGCGCTGAAAATAACAAATTCTTTAATGGCCATATGTATGGGGCAGTGTAAGTCTACCATTGCAGTTATTTAACTATGGAGGAAGAGAAGTCCTGTTCGTTTTTGGAATTTGTTGGAATTTGTTACTCCTAGTTATTAATTTTGGTGCTTTTTGCTATGTTTTGCAATATGGATATCCTGTATACACAGTCCTTTTTGTTTCCATGCTGACGTTGCTCTCAATTGACTGATTTGAGTATATTTATAGTTTAAGCAAATATGGGGTTTTTTTTGTTGCGCTGAAAATAACAAATTCTTTAATGGCCATATGTATGGGCTACCATTGCAGTTATTTAACTATGGAGGAAGAGAAGTCCTGTTCGTCTCTGGAATTTGTTACTCCTGCTTATTAATTTTGGTGTTTTTGCTATTTTCCTGAACCTGATGTATATGTTTTGCAATATGGATATCCTGTATACATAGTCCTTTTTGTTTCCATGTTGACGCTGCTCACAATTGACTAATTTGAGTATATTTACAGTTTAAGCAAATTTGGGGTTTTTTTTGGTTGCGCTGAAAATAACAAATTCTTTAATGGCCATATGTATGGGGCAGTATAAGTCTACCATTGCAGTTATTTAACTATGGAGGAAGAGAAGTCTTGTTCGTTTTTGGAATTTGTTACTCCTGGTTATTAATTTTGATGCTTTTTGCTATTTTCCTGAACCTGATGTATATGTTTTCGGACCTCTGACATTTTCCTTTCCTCGAGATGTCTCGGACAGTGGCTGTCATATGCCACCCTTTTGTATCTTATGATGTTTTTTATATTGTCAATATAATATGTGATGCTTTTTTCTCTGAAAAAAAAAGTTCACACATTTTACAGTCGATTCCAAAACCGGTTACTGATGGTTACAGAGATAAGAGAATAAATATTTTTAGTAATGAATTATGTTCTCATACATAAAATGCATTTCAATAACTAACCCTTCTCGGGCTCCAACGATAAAACCTTACTGTATCAGTGACTTTTCATTTTAATTTAATTAAGGACGTGGATCATGTAAATGAACAAATATGACTTATTCCTAGGTCCCGCTGATTCAGTTGTTCACTTCAAAGTTCTAATGTAAATTAGTATATGATATAATAGTTTACTCATTGTGTGAATATCTGAAGTAGTCTCTGTTTCTAGCCCGTCTTAGGGTTCACTGACTAGCTATTACAGAATACAATGGGTAGAAATTGCTTTGTAAGCATTATGGTTGAAGCATGAGCTATCAAGTTGAATGATGTTCCTTTTGATAACGGTCCACTTATTGGAGCCATAAGTGAGTTTAGAGCTTTGTACAGTGCTGCAAATTTGATGCCTTCAATGTTGAGATCGAAGGCATAAAAAATACAATGTATAAAATGCTCTTAGAGAAAAGATCATCCAAAGATTATTGGGTTGAGTGTCAAACCCATCTCTCCTAACATCTGATGTCAAAATTTATTGACCACATGAAAAGCCATTGAGCCATTGAGGTGCGAACTGTCTAGCCATTGAGCCATTGAGGTGTGAACTGTCCACTAAGTAGAAGAACCGAGACATATTAATATGGAACCACATATAGAAATCGAAAGAATGTTCAATACGGGATGATCAAGAGTATCTGTCTCAGGGTTTCCATCTGATTGTGAGGGAGTTGAGTGGACAAAGCTATACTTCTCCCTCCTTCACTTCCAGCGAACAAGGTCATCCCTCCAATTGCTCCCAAGAATGGGGCTTGCACATTCAGTGGCCTTACTGTTCATTTTAATTTAATTAAGGATGTGGATCATGTAAATGAGCAAATATGACTTATTCCTAGGTCCCTCTGATTCAGATGTTCACTTCAAAGTTCTAATGTAAATTAGTATATGATATAATAGTTTACTCATTGTGTGAATATCTGAAGTAGTCTCTGTTTCCAACCCGTCTTGGGGTTCACTGACTAGCTATTACAGAATACAATGGATAGAAATTGCTTTGTAAGCATTATGGTTGAAGCATGAGCTATCAAGTTGAATGATGTTCCTTTAGATAACGGTCCACTTATTTAGCCTTTTTCATGCTCAACTTGATAATGAGAGCAACTTGATAATGAGTGCTCTCAATTTCTCAAGTGTCCCCTCAATGAATAAAATTGTTAGTGGCTTTTTCACATTTAATAAAACTTATTATGAGGTACATTGCCTCCTCATTGATTTCTGTATTTAGCCTTTTTCATACTCAACTTGATATTGAGTGCTCTCAATCATAATAAGATTGTCTGGTCATTTGATTTCTATATTTAGCCTTTTTCATATGCAACTTGATAATGAGTGCTCTCAATTTCTCAAGTGTCCCCTCAATCAATAAAATTATTAGTGGCTTTTTCACATTTAATAAAACTTATTGTGAGGTAGATTGCCTCCTCATTGATCTCTGTATTTAGCCTTTTTCATACTCAACTTGATAATGAGTGCTCTCAATCATAATAAGATTGTCTGGTCATTTGATTTCTATATTTAGCCTTTTTCATATGCAACTTGAAATGTTATTATTGAATCCCCAAACATCGCAGCAATGACCCCGAACAAACCTGTGAAATGGCGCGAACACAAAGTTTTATGCAATGATATGATGGCCAACACATGAGCTCCATGGTGGACAGGTGTTGTATCGGCTCCATGTGCTTTTACGCGTGGTTTTCTGACGTGGCGGGGAGGGTGCACAGAATAACTTATAGAAATAGTTTTATCATAATTAATATTTTACAGAAAGACATATTCCATTGAAAATTTCTTATCAACACACAGTTAGGTTGCCACAAGAAATCACTACTAGGTTGTTAGCCAAAATGTTTCTTAGGACAAGAAAAAGATACAATCTAGTGTTCTAAGCCAAAATATTTTTGTGATAAGAAAAAGATACAATCTAGTGTTGTAAGCCAAAATGTTTCTGTGCCAAGAAAAAGATACAATCTATCCAAAATCCACATCATAATGTGGTTAGAACCAAAAACATATGGCACCCCTATTCTTTATGGCCCTGAGAATCTTGAGTGCCAAAACTCCCCGAGTTACCTTCTTGAGCCAGGTAGGTTGGCCTACCAGTCAAGGGCTGATTAGGAAATGGTTGATTGATGCCATATGATTGATTCCAATTTGCAGCTTCCAACCATGGAGGTACTGAGTACCCATACCTCACATTTTCCCTACTGACCCCTGCATTAAGTGGAGGTGTGTAATGAGCATACAGAGAATTGACACCAGCTCTGGTAGGAACAAGGCAAGTGGGTAAACCCTCAGTTTGATAGTGGGGCACTTGAATGTTTATGAGATCTTGGAATAATGGTGTATTGTCTGCAATGGAGTCCAATGAGTTTGAAATAATCCTGGTTTCATCAGCTATTCTTGTATCGTTGATCATCCCTTGTTCCTTTTCAAGCATTTGTTGTGCCTTTCGTTTTTCCTTTTCCTGTCTTGCCATTTGCTTTTGTTGGTCTTTAACTTGCCTTGCTTTATCTCTTTCAATCCGTTCTTCTGCTCGACGTTGTGCTGCAACAATCCTTGCTGCCTTCTTCTCCTTGACTATATCCTTCTTTTTCTGTTTTAATTCTTGCATTTCAAATTTCTTTTTTTCTGACTCAACTAACAGGTTTATATAGTCCTCTGAGGTGAGTAACTGTGAGCTTCGGCCCAGACGAAGACTACCTGGTGCACCTTGATTTTTTTTCATTGATACTCTCTCTACTGGTAGCTTTAGGAACCGTCCAAGTGTCTTCTCCACCCCTCCCACCTGCATGTCATTGCTTGGTACTTCCCTTTCAGTATCTGTTGGAACTGATTGAACCATATCATTATCTTCATTTGATGCCTCATTATGTCCTTCATCTTCTTCCATTGATCTATTGTCCACAAAAAAATGAACAATTTCACTGTTCAATTCTACTGGTTGTGAGGGCATGTTCATGCTTTCTTCATTGGTTGCTGAGACACTATGTGCATTCATATTGATCATTGCTTCTGCTAGCCATGAAGGTGGGGTTACTTGGCTTGGCAATGTCAATTGGTCATTGTCAACTGCATGTTCAACAATATCATTAGCAATATCAGCAACAGGAATTTCATTTTCTTGAGTTGGTGGAACAATCTCCATGTTACTAGGAATTTGTTCATTGTTATATTGTGTTTCACATACAGTTTCATCATCTTCAGCATATAAGTGTCCTTGAGACAGGGAAATCATATTGCCAGCTGCAACAACATCATCTTGGTCATCTACTTCTTGCACTTCAACACTTGTTTGGACATTCCCTTCTTCCTGACCATCCACATGAAACGCTTGGCTACAACCAGTATCATGCATAAGAGCATCATAGTTCAGTGGCCAGATTCCTGTCCTCCTAAAGCCAGCCTTGATATTTGATGGTGTCAAAGCCCTTTTAAAAGCTTTACTTGCAAGCTCTGCTAGCTCAAACCTTTTCACCTCAACCCCTGGATTCTTTGCCATCCATGCAGCACGCTCCGACCTGAAATAGTTCTTGAAAGGGCCAAACACACTAACATCAAGGGGTTGCAGCCTATGAGTGGTATGAGCGGGCAATGTCAACAGGTCGATGCCTAAATTGTTTGCTTCCTCAATTGTTTGTACAGCCATGTGGCTCCCATGGCCATCTAATATCAAAAGGTGTCTGTTATTAGGCGAGACGCCACCTGGTACCGATGCAGCAAAGTGAAAAAGCCAACTTAGAAACAGTTCTTTAGTCATCCATGCATGGGGATGTGCAGCCATGCATGCACCTGGTTCACAGTTCTGTATATAGTTTTTCAGTTGATTTTTACCTTTGAATAGATAAAATCCTGGGATTGAAGTACCAATTGCATTAACACAACATAAAATAGTTATCCACTCCCTGCTCTTGGGCAAAATCTTTGGCACATTTCGGCTCCCTCTCTTGGCAATTACCCGCATGCCACAATTCCTCCCTGCCTGTAAACCTGTTTCATCACAGTTCCATATATGGTCTGCTCCATAAGCATGTTTATCGTAAGCACTAGAAAGTGTGTCATAGAATTTTTGCACAACTGCAGGGCGCAAATTTAATGCTCTGTCTCTGTCAAGGCCCTCAGCAGTACGCAATACAAGTTCTGGATGCCTTTTTTTAAACCCAAACCACCATGATTTACCAGGAAACCCATCTTTGAATGGGTTTGGCCTCCCTTGACAGATTTGAGCAACTGTTGATTTGAGTTGTATCAACTCTAGCCCATGTCCCAGTTGGGCCATCTCTTTACACCACTCAACCACCTCGGCCTCCTCCTCCTCAGTCATAACTGTAAGAGGCCCTCTACGTTTTGTATGAGTCAGTCCATTTATCCAATAATGTATTGATGAGGGAGGAATACCATGTTTTTTTGCAGATGCCCGAACTGAGTATCCATTAAACTCTATGTCGTCAATTGCAACTAACATTTGTTCTTTTGTCCATCCTCTTATAGCACTGATCTTTTTAGTTGAGCTTGCCCCTTGGACTGTTGTTGATGGTGGTTCTGTGGCTGATGCTGTGTTAACATCAGCGGCTGTCACATGGTCATTTTCAACAATGTTCCCTGGTGCATTGCCGGCATTGACATCAGCTGGCCTGTCATCATCGGACGATGTGCATCGCAGCTGCGCACCCCTTGTCACTCTCCTACCACTTCTCCTTGTACGAGCAGAGTAACTTCCTTTTGCCATAGATGCAACAACCTGTAAAATTATTGCATGCATTTAGACATTAGAATATATGTCAAATTATGCTTTATTACTTCTGCAAAAATTACTTTTTCTCTATTACAGGAAATTATCAACATGTATGTTGCATTTAGACATTAGAATATATGTCAAATTATGCTTTATTACTTCTGCAAAAATACTTTTCCTCTATTACAGGAAATTATCAACATGTATGTCACTGTTTTCATATATCATTTTCCATTTACTTTCAACAGCTTTATACAGCTAAACCAATGAGGTATGTAAACATGTATGAATTACGTCATTCTCCTTATATCTGTTAAAGATTAGGGAATACAGGTAATAAGTAGGTCTATTCAATATGTACTTACCTTATAGAGTAGAGTGTAATCATTACTAATGGTTGAATCAGTGCCATAAGTAGAACCATGGAAATCAAAGTAATGAGGAAACAGAGCTTGTTACATTAGGATATGCGTATACAGTGATTACAGTCTATCCATATGTATTACATTAGGATATACATATACAGTGATTACAGTGTATCCATATGTATTGATTATGTATTAGAACACAGTAGTTATGCAATTAGAACACAGTAGTTACATATGACTCTTTCTAACCATGCTTGTTTACCTAATTGTGTTTTCTCATTATCTCAAATCTTACAGTCATCTTACATTAGGATATGCGTATACAGTGATTACAGTCTATCCATATGTATTACATTAGGATATACATATACAGTGATTACAGTGTATCCATATGTATTGATTATGTATTAGAACACAGTAGTTATGCAATTAGAACACAGTAGTTACATATGACTCTTTCTAACCATGCTTGTTTACCTAATTGTGTTTTCTCATTATCTCAAATCTTACAGTCATCTAATCCGCTCGGGCTTCCATTCTAAGAAACCATTCCTCAGTTCTATGGTCCATTCATCAGTAGTAGAAATTCACTTATTTGCATTCTTTCGACTCAATATCAAAATTTTTGCTTTCTCAATAGCTTCATGCTTCTGAAAATACATGTCTTTCGATTATGTTTCAATGTCTTTCGATTATGTTTCAATGTGATGTTTCAATGATGATTGTCAAGGTCTGAAAATATGTGAAAAATTACTAAGTTTATCAAAGTCATTAAAGTTACAATTCGTTTTTGTTCTATGTTTTAACTCATTCTGCATAGAACCCAAGCCATAATAATCGCTCAATTCCTGTAAGCTAAGCTTCAATTCCTGTAAGCTAAACAAGCTATGACTACAGTGCTAACTGCCTTTTTACTACCTACCTTTTTTTGCATTGCATCAATCTTGGGCTGGAAATGGTTCGAATGCTGGCTTTGATTCTGATGCTATTCAAGGTTAGACTCGGTCTCCGATTGGATATGGCTAGGGAGATGAAACTATATAAGGAACGGGAAGGGATGTGGGGATTGCTTGCTTGGAAGGATAGCGAGTCATGTTTCTTCTTCCAGTGATTAGCTATTGGCCATGACTACAGTACTAACACGACATACTTAACCTCTGTGATATGTAAGCTGTAATCACTATTACATTTGATTCTATGGTCTCCTAGGTGTCATAGACAATCGGTTTTACTTCAGTTTAATCGAGTTTCATTGCAGTCATTTATTTTTTATATTTTTCATATAATTTATTTAGTTATTTTGAATATTGTGAAGAACAATCTCTGCTCCAAGATTTCTCTCCATTATCTGTGACTTAATTTACAGAGCTGAGTTATGTAAATCCCCATTCCTTTGGTCCAACTTTTACAACTTCGTATGGCTCGGGCTCTCCATACCCTAAGGTCTCGAGCTCAACGAGGTGAAAAGATATGAAGGCCAATAAGATGGTCATCTGCTATGTTACTTATAATTGTGTTTTCTCATTATCTAAAATCTTACAGTTCTATGGTCCATTCACCAGTAGTAGAAATTCACTTATTTGCTCTATGTTTTAACTCATTCTGCATAGAACCCAAGCCATAATAATCGCTCGCTCAATTCCTTAAGCTAAGGTGTAAGCTAAGGTTCAATTCCTGCAGAACCCAAGCCATAATAATCGCTCGCTCAATTCCTGTAAGCTAAGGTGTAAGCTAAGGTTCAATTCCTGTAAAGTAAACAAGCTATGACTACAGTACTAACACGACATACGTAACCTCTGTGATATGTAAGCTGTAATCACTATGAAGCTGATGATATAATAAGCTAGAACACATACATAAACTCTGTATAAAAAAGGTTAACTGTAACTGTATAGGTTAACTGTCACCCTATGGACAGAACTGTAATGTAAGAAATCTGATAAATGAAAACAATGAAAACAGAACTGTAAGAAGAATGAGTTGTAATTCATATAACTAACTTGAATATATTGGCCACTGTTTTGTGATGTTGTCTTCAAGTTTGCTGAATAGTTTGAAAGCATAAGATGAACTTCAACAGTGGGTGGACTTCTTTTATAGTTTTGGGGACTTGATTTTAATTGGTGGACATGGATGCACATGGATTGCAATGGCTTCATTTTGAATGTGTGGTATGGATTTAATTTGATGTGATCTAATGGTTGGGAATTGTTTATTTGTTGATCCATGTGCTTTGATCTGTTTTAATGAGAAATAGAGTGAGATGGGTGTCATTTATTGCAGTTATTGGGTCTGGGTATCATTTATTGAACAAAGTGGATTTAATTGTTATTGGGTTGGGTGTCATTTATTGAACAAAGTGGATTTAATTGTTATTGGGTTGGGTGTCATTTATTGAACATAGGGTGTTTAGCTGTTGAACAACACAGCAGTTATGCTGACATACATTCCTTTTGTTATGTGCAGGTAGGCATATTTATTTGGGATGCAAAGTTGCAGTTCTGATGAGTGGGGGTTGAAGTGACTGCTGTTTTGTACTTCTGGAATAGACCAGTTTGGAAGCCTTTATGGCTCTAGCTGTTTTCTACTTGGGTCAATATGTTTTGCAATATTAAGTAGTAAAATACTATTTATGGACACTTGTGGGCCCAGTCAATGTATGGGTGATTTTTGGACATAATTTAATACTTATTTATACATAATGTTATTTATTTCTGTCTAAATTTTGGTTTCAAAAGTCTTAATCACTGGTGGTTTGGTGGGACCAGTATTATATCAACCACTGGTCCCTGCACAACATTAGGAATCTCTCCCCTACGTGATCCTGGTAATAAAACATATCTATAGTACGTATCAAGACCCATAATGAAAACCTGTCAAAGTTGCTGCTAATTATAGACAAATAGGAGGAAGGTCGTCGTAGCAGTCAAGAGTAGAGCAGTCGGGCCATAAATTTAACGTATGCCTTCAGTACATATTCGAATTTAATGATTCCGACTTGGCATTATACCTATCGTAGACCCATTGACTCGAAATTTTTGCAGGACTGCACAAGACCAGGGCTACAACATTCGAACGATGGGACAGAAATAATTTGATATTATTCTTTTCCATTCACGTACAATGGATGACGAATTTCCTTTGTTGGCACTTTTTATTGATACAATGTCTCGTAGAGTCTTAGCCTCAACTCTACGTGCAACGCACCTTATAACCAAAGCGTATATCCCACACAAATAGTGACAAGTTCCATATACATATATGAGTTAAACTAGCATTTATATTAACAGGTGTAAATTTTAAAGACAGGTTGATAGAAGTATAGATGAATGTAGAGTAACATAGAAGTAGCATGGTAGGAAATGGTGGAAGTGGAAGTGGAAGGCATGAGAAATGAAGAGGCTAAAGTATTGGTAAAGTAGAGATTTCCAAGTGGGTAAAAGTGCATTATAGAATTGGAAATAAGGATGTGGTGGACGTGGAAGGCATGAGAAATGAGGAGACTAAAGTATTGATAAAGTAGAGATTTCCAAGTGGGTAAAAGTGCATTATAGAATGTGCAATATATCATAATATTTCTATCACCGAACTCATAACTAAACTAGAATCAATCTTTGAGGACACATCATTTCAATATAAGCAATTGAGAAACACACATTTCATGGGGTGCTCAAAAAGCCTAAACAATTTGAAATGGTGTCCTGTGTTGCAATTTAAGGAATCCCTGAGTATTTTTATCATGTTGTGATTTTGGATGGGAAACAAGTGGATTAAGTGCCCCCATTCTTGTTTCAAAGTTTAGAAAATGAAGCTTGGAGGACTAGAGAAGTTGAAAATAACTTCATCCTCTTTGCATCATCTTTCATGTCAATAGTAGAAGTCAAGATTCTCTTTTCTAATGCCAACCCACTGTTCTTCAATATTTCAGCTACTGGCACAATCGCCTCTATGTCATCTTGTAGACCTAAAAGCTCCACTTCATCACATTTTCAAGTATCTCTTAACAAGATTCACATAGAATATGTTGGGCATTGTTTTGTATTGGAAATTTGAATCATGTTTTTCTTTTGGTTGTTGTCATTCAAGCTCATCTTCACCATTGCCTCATTGATGTTCTCCATGGCTTGGTTGAACGCATAAATAATTTCATAGGTCCACAACTTTTCCTCAAGCAAGAAACCACCAAAAATGGATGCTCAAGTCATTTATTGAAGCTTGGCTCTCATTCATCACTTATGAACTAAAGAAGGAGAGCCAAACTCAAGTAAACAACTTGAACTATGAGTATTTTTTCCAATCCATGAAATATTTTCCAACTCTGTAATAATAATAATAAATTCCTTGCTACCACTTCAAATTACATAATTTCGTTCACATATTTGCTACTGCAAATTTTGTTTGAGAGTTGAAGTAGAAGGTCGAGTGTTTTTGCAACTATGTCTTTTTATTTTGTAAACAAACATTACCTTCATCAAGACATTTTGGTAACCCACTGGCAACACACAAGTCATAATCAAAAGTAATTTCATAATGCTCAACTTTTCTAATTTGTGTATCCCTTTGTGTTATAGTGGAATTGATCTCCTCTTCCAAAGGGTTCCAAAGTGAAGAGAACTATGTTCATTGTTGCATTCATGTACATTATAGTTCCACATACTTTTGAAACAAAAATTGTTGGAAAAGTAAGTATGAAATCCTTGATACATGTAATAGGAAGTACATAATCTACAACTTCATCCTTGAGGAAATATTTATTCCACATGCTCCCAAATTCCAATAGGCATTGAGTTTTCAAAATTTAATTTTCAAATGCAAATGCTAGTTTAATTTTAGAAACAACTATTGTCTATTTTAATTTTGTTCTACTTGATTCTATCTCTTTTGGCAGAGAATATCTTTGATTTTATCTCATAATATTTGGGAAAATATTTGCTACTCTCCCTCTATTTTCTCAATAAATCATTATCTCATGTTGGATTTTGACATTTCCTTCGTTACATTATGTGTACCTTCGAATTGGTGGTTGTAACGATGCTCAACATTAATGGTAGCATCGCAGGGTTTGTCATTTTAAATACACATCTGAATTAATTGGATGGGATGGAATATTATTTTAAGGATAAAAAAATTTCCCATGGCAACTCATCTTCTAGGTCTCAATAATTGTTTCTTTCATCCCGCCTAAATATACTAATTTTAATTACAAAATACAAGGCAACATCTCATAATTGTTTGTTTGGCCCTGCCCTAAATTAGCAAGTTTGTGTAGTGTGGCTTGTATACATCAATTATGAAAGTCCCAATCGACAGTGTAACTACAGAATCTGTTACTAGTCGAGTTGCTATGAACAAGGATTTGTTCCATTAACCCACTCTCTTTGTGGTAAGTGAAACACATGTATGTCTCGCCATCATACTCAAGATTTATGAATGCATCTCCTGTCCATAAACAAAACATTGACTTCATCGTCAATTCCATTATTTATATTTACCCAATTGCCACATAGCAAGAAAGAAGAAAAAACTTAATATAGAAAAAATATTGACAGGGTGATGCAGCCTGTCCATGACATTCAATTCCTCGTAATAGTCAATTTCCACAAACTCTTCGAGCAAAGTCTCTTTGTGTTTGGAATCGCTTTGAAAAGAGTCCCACCTGTGTTCTACCTTTTCGCACACAATTAGTGACGGTTCCAAAAAGCAAAAGTTGAGATTATCTATACAAAAATAGATGTCGCTTCTTTTCTCATATGAGATTAAATTCAATCAAGAAAAAGTGACAGAGGAGAGAAGGGTAGTTACTCCAAAGTGAAATTTGAGTTCTTGGTATTTTTGGAACTCTGAAGGGATGTCATCACATAGATCATATTCATCCCCCTCAACATCTTGATGATCATCAGAACCTTTGCTACGATTGGGCTTTTTGTGGCGCTTGGGAGCCAGAGATTCGAATTGAGATTTAATATGTTCTGCAATCTGCCATTGCTGTTGTGCATCCAAAACTTCGTCGTTCCTTCTCAGCTGGGACAAGAAAATGAATCAACGGGATGGAATTACTTACGTGATTACTGCTGGCCTAAGATCAAACTATGCCTCCTGATCTCTCCCTCCTCTTCTTTTGGATTGATGCTATGAACCACCACCCAGATACATCATTTAGACACCTTGGCAAACTCTTTGCAGGCAAATTCCACCTCTCTCAGGCTCAGGCCTTGACGCTCATGGTAATTAGCCTTCTCACCCATGGGCTTATCTCCTCGGGTCGAGAGCTCACGAATAGAGTGATGGGAGCCTTAATGATCTGAATATGAAACTACTTGTAAATTCTTAGCAAGGTATTTAATTCAGTAAACATACAAATTTAAATGATGTACATGTCTTGCAGTTAAAAACCAATGAGTTTTTTAGCTGTTTATGACCCTTTTATGTGTAGTAGAATTAATTCATTTCTCTGTTTAACATACTAAAATAGATTTGTTTTGAAATAAAACTCAACCACAGATGCAATAACATATGATGATGCAGTTCACCCCTCCTGGGCTACATCTGTCGGTTCCAAGACTCCCAAATGGGCATGTCCTTGATTTGATTAAAAGCTCAAAATGATTGTACATTTGAATACAAGCCTTAACAGGGGAAATGGACTGTAAAAATGGATTCAGAACGCTCAAATCAGTCATGAATGACTACTGGTTCTCATCCAATGGGTACCTGCAACCCTATACAACTCCCACAATACTGGGCCCTAGTGGCTCCTAGAACTTCCACCAAGAAAAAACACCTAAAAAGGGCCTCAGATTGCTCTCTAACCTGTGCCAATGGCTTCAGAATCATCTGATTACTCAAAATAAAATAAAAAGTCATCCAAAAAAGACTTTCCTAGCCAAAGTTATGGCTCATTAAAGTTTCTCCAGTCTGCGCTAGAAAAACTCCAGTTAACTAAAGTTGGAGTGTCAGTTAGGGCCGCCGAATATGGAGGGCCCGCCAATTTTGGCGCCTTCCCCCAAAATTTCCGCCATCATAACTGGCAGTTACCTAGTTGTTAAAACTGCATGTGACCGAAATTTCAGTTGGCGGGCTTGCATTGAATTCCGTGCAAACTTTTGGTTAACGGTTAGTTTGGAACTACGTGTTGAGGCCGCGTTTCAAGGGCATGTGACCACGTTCAAACTTATCCATTGTTAAGCGCTAGTGGGTAGGCTTGGGCCCACGGTTCCGGGGTTGGGTCTTATGGCATGGGGGGTTGGCCCCCTTCGGGCCCCACCCAAAGTTTGGCTCAACCTTATATTCATTTCCTTTCGCATGCCGAACAAGTCCCAAGCTTGTGGTTCAATGGTAAAATGTTGCACTCACCTACGGGAGGTCACGGGTTCAAACCACGCGCCCGACCAAAATTTTGGAAATGCGCCAACAAGATGCATACGTCATGCTGATGTCACCCGAGCCATGTGGCATTTTGCCATTCATTTCCCAAAGGGAATATTCCAAGGAATATTTTATTTTAAATTTTTTTTGAAAAAAATCCAAATTTCAGCGAAATTTTAGTGTTATTGGGCAATTTTTCTTTTTGGCATAACTTCCTCATACAGAGACCGTTTTTCGAACCGTTCACGGCGCCGGAATCAGGAGGACGAGCTCTATCTGGTTGTTTAGGTTCAAACTAGTTCTGAGTACTTTCAAAATTGAGCATTTTCGACACTTGGTCTTGAGCTCCTGATCACACTTCCCAAATGAGAGGCTTTTGGTCCCCAAAAGCTTACTGAAATGCTGAACTGAACTGTAGTACAGACAATGAGAGAATGAACATCCTCTTCTCTTCAGCCCTTCAAACATTTGCTTTGCATGGCAAATGACTTTGAACCACAAATGGAAAGAAATTGACATTTCCCTTCCTGAATGCGCTTGTCCTCCTGTCAAGAACTGTCTTCCTTGAACTCATTTAGGATTTACAGAAGGTAGTTGAACATCGCTTCCAAGCCACTTCCATGAAAAAGTCACAAATGTAACCATGGCGACTTTTGCTGCTGCAAATCTTCTTCTGTAGATGATGTCGAAAGAAGATAATAACTTGATGAATAAATTCTTGTTTCAACAAAAGAAACATCTTTCACATCCTATGAATCAACTTTGGATCTATACATCATGTTTACAAATGATCGACTAAATCACAAGTCGACCAAATCATGCATTTCAAACATTTGACCCTTCAAGTCAAGCATGTACAAAAAGAATTTAAACGATGCTTTTACAAAGACGAAACACTTCATCATTTCTCCTCTTTACAATCTTGGAGATCAGATTAACTTTTTCCAAGTCAATATTACATTACATGCATGGTTAAAAACAAACTAATCAACCCTTCAATTTAATCACACATACATGTTCAAAATACAAGGAAATCATCATGATTCCTGTGCTCATGCATATTATTCTCATGCATGCAATTTATCCTTCAACTTTATCTTAAGTACAATCATAAGTACAAGATCCTCAATCACATGTACATGTACTTTCAAAGCTGAAATGAATATAACTTTTGTTGCGATAGAGTGAGTCTCATACTCAGCTTTTCCATCCTGCAACTTGCATTCCCTTAACAAAGAAATGCATTCAATCAAAAGACATGCAACTTTAATTGGATAAGAATTCTAACCATTTCTTACCAATCCATTTCAAAGATGCTTCCTTTAACTGCACATCGATATCAACATGTGTATCATCCTGACACATATCAATGATGGAAACTTCCTTCCCATTCTTGCCATACTCTTTCTCCAATTTCTTCAACTTTCGTGGAAGCATTGTTGGATTCAGAGTTCAACACCTTTCAGCAGTATGTCCTTGCTTATGGCAATAAGTGCAACACATGTTCATCTTCTTGATAGCATGATTTGCATTGCTCAATGGAACTTTGGCTTCTTGCCTCCTTTCCTTCAAAAGTTTCCTGTATGTTGCCATTCTTTTCCAACATCTAGAAACACTATGGTTAACCAAACCACAAAAAGAACATGCAATTCTTTTCCAATGCTTATGTGGAAATTTTACATGCTTTACATGATCAAATGAAGTGTGATGGAAATATGATTTATACCTTTCTCTTCCACCTTCATTACCTTCATAAGGAGGTGAATCGAAAGAAGAAGAAGCTCCCTTTGGAACACTATCAATCCCTTCAATGGTTTTAGAGCTTTCACCACTTTCTTGTTCAAGTGCATGCTTATGCACACCTTCTTCCTGCAAAGCATGTTTCAAACTATTGCATTCCTCAAGGATACAACCTTTACAACCTTGAGATAGAGAACTTGAAATGAAACTCCTTCTAGGAACTGTTTCAATTGCCTTCATGGCTGCTTTGGAACTTTCTCCATAAGATTGTCCATAGCCAAGACCCAAATAATTAGGCCTTACCTCAACCATTATTGGATCAACTATACCCTATGCATGTTTGCCGAATCCTTTTCCTTCATATCCCATTTTGGACATCAACTTGGACCCTATGCCTCTGGTATGTTTCTCAAAAGAGCCAACATAAACATTCTTATAAGAATTTGAAGACAACCTAGAATTGTTTACCTCTTCTTCAAGCTGATACTTGGCTAAGGCTTCTTTGGCAACAAGGAGTTGTGTCTCCAACTCATGTATCCTTTCCAAATTCATGTTTGCAATATGAAGTTGGCCTTCCATTTCCTGCAATTGGTCAAAAAGCAACTGCTTCTCTTCCCTCATGGAATTCAACTGCTCTTGAAGTCTAGAGCTCTGCCTTTCATCCTCATACATTTCTCTCACCATATTCATCATGATGAAAAATTCTTGCTTCAAGCCTTCATCAAAGAATCTTGTGAAGGAGGAAACTTCACTTGATGAAGTTGTCATTATGATGTCAATGAACAAATTAACTTCAACAATGTTCTTAAAGCTTTCCAAAACAAATGACAAAGCTTTTCAACCCAAATGGCTTTACAACCATCACATATTCAAGCAGCCAACAACACACAAATCAAGTGAACATCATGTTCAAGCAGTCATCAACAAATCAACTCAAGTGAAATTCTTGTAGTGATTTTGAGGACCTTTGGGGTAAGGAAAATATCTGCTATTCCTTTTTGTCTTCTCCAAGATTTAGCTAATCAGTAGCTATCCCCAAACTTCAACAAACTCAAACAACATGCAGTTTGCAGGATAGTAAAGCAGTCAATCTTCAATACTGCTTTAACACCTTTCAAGCTATACAATCAAGCTATTGTGATAAAAACTTGCAAGACAGTCAAAATATCCTTACACAAAAACAATCAAAAGACAACTACACCAGAGATTGAATGAAAAGAGCGTTTATCTACTTTGAAATTATATAACAAGAGCATTTCAAAGGCTACCTGGCTCATTTTAGGCTCTGTCTATAGTTTATTTGATTGCTTTTGATACAAAGAAACAACAACATAGCTCTGATACCAACTTGATCTGAATATGAAACTACTTGTAAATGCTTAGTAAGGTATTCAATTCAGTAAACATACAAATTTAAATGATGTACATGTCTTGAAGTTAAAAACCAATGAGTTTTTCAACAGTTTATGACCCTTTTATGTGTAGTAAAATTAATTCATTTCTCTGTTTAACATACTAAAATAGATTTGTTCTGCAAGAAAACTCAACCACAGATGCAATAGCATATGATGACGTAGTTCACCCCTCTTGGGCTACATCTGCCGGGTCCAAGGCTCCCAAATGGGCATGTCCTTGATTTGATTAAAAGCTCAAAATGATTGTACAACTGAATACAGGCTTTAATAGGCGAAATGGACTGTAAAAATGGATTCATAACGCTCAAATCAGTTATGAATGACTACTAGTTCTCATCCAGTGGGTACCTGCAACCCTATATAGCTCCCACAATACTAGGCCCTGGTGGCTCCTAGAACTTCCATGGAGAAAAAACACCTCTCGCCTATGGGAGGTTGTGAGTTCAAACCACGTGCCCGACCAAAATTTTAGAAATGCGCCAATAAGAGGCTTACATCATGATGATGTCAACCCAGCCACGTGGCGGCCTCCGGGTCAGCCATGTGGCAGCTTGTCATTCGTTGCCCAAAAGGTATATTCCTAGAATATTCTATTTGAAATTTTTTTTGAAAAAAAATCAGAATTTCAGTGTTATTAGGCAATTTTTCTTTTTGGCATAACTTCCTCATACGAAGACCATTTTTTGAACCATTCACGGTGTCGGAATCAGGAGGATGAGCTCTATCCGGTCATTCAGGTTCGAACCAGTTCTGAGCACTTTCAAAATTGATCATTTTCGACACTTGGTCTTGAGCTCCTGATCACTTAATGATCTATTTTTTCCATTTTCCTTGTTGAAGCACTAGGTGTGAGGCCAAGTTGTGTGTCTCTCAAGTTGTATGCAAGTTGTCTCTCGTCTGTCACTGAACTTCTTGTATACATCCAAATGTTTTCTCAGAGGCAAGTACCGGAGCAGAGTGATCAATGGTTGATATTGGTCAACGCTTTAACCTAAATCAATAGAATGCAGATGTCTCTGGATGTCCCTTCTTTAGAGTTTAATCGGTGACACTATTGAGATTCGGTGACAAATAGGTTTATTTCAAATTTTTACATATATATTTACATATTTATGCCCTGTGAATAAAATTCATTATGTGGAAATGAGAAAAAACGTGAAGGTAGATTTGTTCACTTCTTTTGATTCTGTTTACATGGAACTCAATACTTTGGTTGATAAATTATCAAAAAATGGACACTAAAGTTTAGGACTTCAGGCTAGATTATTTTGCTTGAGTTTAAAAATGTTTTTTTGTCAACATTCTTTCTAAGTCAATATTTTTTTCTTAGATTAGTTCATATGTATTATATGTAATAGTTTAGTCAACTTTTTTTTCTTGGATTAGTTTATATGTATTATATGTAATATGCAGAGGCATCCCATGTATGCACCCCAATTGCAGGTCATCGGAGTGCGAGAGGATTTGTTATACATGGTTGGGCTTATGATAGATCACATAGCCCACCCAGAGTGCACATTCCACTCATAGAAACTGCCTTCAATGTTAGTCAGAGTGTCAGAGGCAATGTTTCTATCTTTGTTGATGATCATGCTACCTCTAGTGGACCTTCTTCACCTATTTTAGGTACACCTCCTACATTTTGAAATCTTCATTAAACTTTATGTGTTTATGTCTTGAAATTGTCTTTAATTTTTAAATTGTCTTCAATTGATGTGTTTAAATTTAATGTATATGTTATTATGCTTCTATTTTGTTAAATATATATGTTTATGGTTTGTGGACCCTCAGCAGGGTGAAACTGAGGATCACATTGCAGCATAGATCCCTCTATGGAATGATGCTATATCTCATATCACATTTGAGGATGTTATGACCCAACTCATATCACGTGAGACCTGAGAAAAATCCTTGTTAGTTCATCTACTATGTGTAGTTTGTCCTTGATGTTGGATAACATCAATAGGTTGATCAAGACATACCGAAGGTTGGGTCCACAGAGTTGCCTCCTACAATACATACAGAGGATTGGGAGGCATGAGGTTAAAGGCCCACATACTTGGGAGGTGGTGAAAGAGGCCACCAAGAAAATTGATGTTCGTGGGTAGTTGTTTGACATCCCTTTGAATCGCCCTGCTAGACATAAAGGTTTAATTCCACTTAAATATTTTAAGAATGTTGATGCAACCCCTTTTGTGTATGACCGATTCATTGGAGCTTGGGGCCAGTTCCCTAATCCAGATTTAAACAAGAATGCAACAAATTACAAAGATAACCATAAATACAGAGATATAGTAGAAATAATACTTCATTTCATTAATGTAAAATACTGAAATATGCTTACAAACAGAAATGGAAATAAACTAGCTCGGGCAATGGTAGCTTATCTCTGAGGAGAGATGTGGTGGCTACATGCCTCTGAATTGTCTTACAATGAGGCTCGAAGGCCTATTTATTGTTGAGAAACAATGGAAAACCCTAAACATCCAAAACCCTAACCCTAGGAGATGAAGCGCCAAACTAGGGGCCTCGTTTTGGGTAAATTGGTACATCAACTTCTTGGGGTCGTAACTTTGGCATATGATCTCCGTTTGACGCTCACAATACCTCGTTAGAAAGATCTATCCGAGGACTACAACTTTGAGAAGAGAAACATGGTCCATGATCCCAGGTTGCTCCCAATTTTCCCAAATACCCGAAAAACTACCAAAAATAGTAAATTGTGCTACAAATAAGGAAACTGAAAAACTGAAAGAAACAATGGTGGGGGTCCAAGTGGAATTGGCGGGTGGCCACCAATATCCACCTGGATCATTCCTCCCCCCTTAGGAAGAAATGGTACCCATTGCATTGAGTTCCTCCATGAGATGAGGAAACTTCTGCTGAACTTGGTCCCTGGTGAACCACTTGCCCTGGTGAAGGAGTTGGCCTGCTTTGACAACTTGATACAGTTGGATCTTCTATTGGTGAGTGTGCTTGATCTACGTGTCCATGATCTGATCAGTTGCAGCTTGTTCCATGCAATCTGGATTTAATTCTATTGGTGTGATTTGTTCTACAATGTCAGATGTGTCTAGTAATGGTGGAAAGTATGGTCGAAGGTCGTCCACATTGAAGACTGGGTGTAGGCCAAGGAATGGGGGAATGTTGAGCTCAAATGCATTGTCTCCCACAACCTTGGTAATGGTGTAAGGACCATATCAGAGTGGTCTGAGTTTTGGATAGGCTCCAGTAAGGTGTTCCTTTTGCAAATGCAAACAGACTTTGTCGCCCACCTGAAACTTGTGTGGCACTCGATGTTGATCATTTCGCTGCTTGCACTTGGCATTTGATTTCTCCAAAATGTCATGGACCTACTAACGGATATGTTGGATGCACTCAATGAAGTTGTTTGCCTTATCTGTTTCGGACTGGACAGGAGCCGAATCTGCCTGAGTAGCTGCAAATGGTATGGCCACGTCAATGGGACATAGTGGTTGGAATCCCAAGCCCACCTGAAAAGGGCTATGGCCAGTCGAGCTGTGGAGAGCCCGGTTATAGTTGTGATGAAAATAAGGGAGGCTCTCATCCCATGTGCATGGATGCTTGGAGTTGTACATGTGCAGAATGTGTATGATCATCCTGTTGACAACCTCTGTCTAGCCATCAGTCTGGGGATGGAAGGCTGTGGACTTAGTGAGTTTTGGTGTCCAGCATCGACCAAAGACTGGACCAAAATGTACTAAGGAGCCTGTTGTTTTGATCTGAGATGATAGACTGTGGGATCCCAAAGTGTACCCACACTCCTTCAAAGAAGAGTTTAGCAGTGGCTTCTGCTGTGATATTCTTCTTGCAGGCCACCATAATGGCCATCTTTGAGAACCTGTCGGCGACCACAAAAACATAGTCATTTCCATGCTTAATAGAAGGAAGGCCCGACATGTAATCCATGGATATTGATTCCCAAGGTCGAATAGGGGTAGGCAACAGAGTATAGAGGCCTTGCTTCTTGATGGTCGATTTGGCAATGGCGCAGGCAGTGCAGGATCTGATGTACTTTCTGACATCCTTTCGAAGATTCAACCAATAGAAATACTTCTGCAGTATTGCCACCATTTTCTCAACCCCGAACTACCCTGTAGCCCGACTATAGTGTGCTTCCCAAATCATGTTGGCACGCTCGCTTGAAGGAACACAAAGGTGACCTAGGTGGCATAATAGGGCATCCTGGAGGTGAAAATCTAGAACATGCTGACCCTCCAAGAGTGTCTAGTATGTGTGGCCGAATTCTGGGTCGCTTTTGTATTTCAATGTTACAATACATATTTATACATGCCGAAGCATCCGATACCATGGACCGAAAACCATCATGTCGAAAACCATGGACCGGAAACCATTGCATCCAAAACCATGTGTGAAAACCATGCACAAAACCATAGGTAGGTCACCCAACCTAATATAGGGTCCAAAAGAAAATTTCCCCGAGGTGCTTCCCCGGACCTTGTAGAGGGGTGTTAACCTCCCCCCTCAAACCCCCTGTGACCCCCTTGTTGCGTAGTCGGCGCAACGAAGGGGGGGCTCTACCCCCCTTCTAAACCCCGATTAACTAGGGAGGCTAGTCATGGAAATAATATAACAAAACCCAACATCGTGCCCACAAGAGTTGATCACGATGGTTAACGCCATGATTGGTGGTGGACTGAGGCAATCTGCAACATTATTGGTCCTACCCTTCTTACACTTGATATTCAAATGGAACTATTGCAGGTACATGGACCACTTCTGATGGCGATCATTCGGCAACTTCCCTTGCATCTGTATGAACTATAGGGGCTAGTGGTCTGTGTAGATGACCGTTTCCTTCCCCAAAATGTAATGCTTCCATTGTCAGCAAGCCTACATACTAGAATACATCTCTTTGTCATAAGTGGGATACTTCCGGACTGTGTCTGAAAGTGTTTCACTGTGATAGGCCACTGGATGCCTGTGTTGAGTAAGGACTGCCCCAATACCATATTCAGAGGCATTTTTCTTGATCTCAAATGGTTGTTGCAAGTCTGGTAATGCAAGCATTGGTGCTGAGCAGAGGCGGTGTTTCAACTCTATGAATGCCTTCTGTTGAGATTCAGACCAATAGAATTTTGCTTTCGCTCCTCCCTTGGTGACTTGACTCAAGGGCCAAGTGATATGAGAAAATCCCAACATGAAGCTGCAGTAGAAGTTGGCAAAACCCAGAAAGCTGCAAAGCTCTGTCAGAGTGGTTGGAGATGGCTAATCCCGAATGAATTGGATCTTGGCTGGATCCACATGCACCCCATGTTCATCAATAATGTATCCCAAATACTGAACTTGGGTCATGCCAAAAGTTCATTTCTCCAAATTGGCACATAACTTGTGTTGTCGCAGTGTTTGGAGAACCTGTCGGATGTGGTGGAGATGCTCTTCCCAACTCTGGCTGAAGATCAGGATGTCATCCAAGTATACCGCTGCAAATGAGTTGGTGAATGGACACAAGATGTCATCCATTAGCCTCATGAAGGTTGCAGGAGCATTCATCAACTCGAAAGGCATAACCAACCATTTGAAAAGGCCCTCCTTGGCTTTGAAGGCAGTCTTCCACACATCAGAGGGTTTGATTGGTACTTGGTGATATCCTGACTTCAAATCGATCTTGTTGAAATATTTGCCCCCTTCAGTTGGTCCAAAAGGTCATCGATCCATGGGATCAGGTACCTATTTCAGACAATGATCTTGTTTAGCGCCAGTTAGGCAATACAGAGTCTCCAAGTCCCATCCTTTTTCTGTACCAACATGATCGGGCTCCCACAGGGCGATGAACTCAGTCGGATGTGACCTTTCTATAGTAGCTCCTGAATCTGCCTCTTGATTTCATCATTCTCCAGAATGGAGCATTGATATATTGGTCCATTGGGGAGCGGCGCACCTAGGGTTAGATCGATGGAGTCCTTGACCTGACAGTGCAGAGGAACTCCTGCGGGGGAGGTGAAGATGTCCCTGTACTCCTCCACTACCTTGTCCATCTGTAGTTGTTGTGTAGAGGGGCCCTGTCTAGAGGTCGTGGCCACCGTCTTCTTCTTTCTTTGAGGGTGTGTCATCAGGAAAACAAATTTTCTGCTTTTGGAAATGAGCTTACTACATTGTTTTGCAATAACCAAAGAGATGGTGGTAGGCAATGCTACCTATGGTATCCTGTACAACTTATTTCCCAAAGTAACAATAACAACATGAGGCCTTGAATCATATACAACATGTCGCTTCCACAAGTATGGTTGGCCTAATAATACATCACAAACATCAAGGGGATCAACGTCACACAATACCTCATCCGTGAAGGGCTTGATGTTGTATGGAAGGCAACATTGTTGGCTCATGTGAAGATCCCATCCTTGGTGAAGCCACCCGATGGTGTACGGTTGTGGATGTGATGTGGTCAGTAAGCCCAGCCGCTTCATGACCTCTATCGAAATGAAGTTCTTTTGGCTCCTGCTGTCGACAATGAACTGTAGCGGGGAGCCCTTTACCCACATCTGGGAGTGGAATAGGCGCTCCTCCTCCTCTGGACCTCTGGGTTCCTCCTTCTGGATCTTCATGGTGGATACGATGGCATTAGGCTCTGCATCGATAATCTGGGTCCCTTTGTCATTCTCCTTATCGGGTTCTGACTCAGAGTCTGAACATGCATCTAATTCCAAATACTTTAGCTCAGCCACCAGTGACTGCTTGGCCCGACACTCACTTTTGTTATGAGTGGAGCTCTTATGGAACTCACACCACTTTCCTGTGTCCTTTTTCGGCTTCACGGTGTTGTTCTTTGCTTGTGGCTTTGGCGGGTTGTCCTCGGCCACCCTGCCTTAGTTTTTTCCTTTATTCAACAGTTTGGGGGTGCCTCTCCCTTGCTTTGAATTTGCAGATCCAAAGTCTCGCTTCTTCTATTTAAACTTCTACTCGATCTTGATAGTGTATCAGTACGTCGTGCTGAGCGAGGAGATGTCCAGGAACTCCATATCATCTTGGATGTACCTGTGTAGGCAGCCACGGTATTTGAGTACCAAATGCAGCTCAGAATCCTTGATACCCAACTTTGTTTGAAGGGTATGAAAAATATTGGTAAACTCTAGCATGTCTTGGTCCCTTCCCTGCCGCAGCGTGGTCCACTTTATGTATTTATCCTCATAGCTTTTGACAGGGTAGTACTGCTCCTTGATGGCATTCCGAAATGAATTCCAAGTGGGTGCAGCTGAAAAAAGTGAGGTCGTACTTTCATCCTTTTGCTCGCAGTAGGTTTCCCACTAGTCCTTGATGTGGGGGGCAGCTTTGAGAAGAGCGAAAGTAATATTTTCCTGACCGGAAAAATCATGAACATAAAAATACCCTTCTAGCAGATTTAACCATTTATCTACAACGTCTGCATCTATCTGACCCTCAAATATGGGAATATCAAATTTAACTTGTACCTTAAAGGGTGTGGCGCTTCCAGAGTAGCTGCTAGAAGTAGATGTGTCACCCCTGGGTAGCCGCTGAAGGATATGGGCAAAGTTGTCCATCATCATGTTCCTTTGTCGCTCGAGGGCCTCTTCGAGAAAGATTTTGATAGGATCTCTTGCCCCCTCGTCTTTCTTTTCATCTGCCGTGGGAGGCCGTCGGGATTTGCGAGACTAGTCTTGCAAAGGTTCGACCATTTCAATCCCTAACTCCTTATATCCCAACCTTGTTGGGGACATGCAAAGAAAAACAAAGAAAGAGAAGACCGCTCTGATACCACTGATCCGAATTTAAACAGGAATGCAACAAATTACAAAGATAACCATAAGTACAAAGATAAAACAGAAATAATACTTTATTTCATTAATGTAAAATATTGAAATATTCTTACAAATAGAAATGGAAATAAACTGGCTCGGGCGATGGTAGCTTATCTTTGAGGAGAGATGTGGCGGTTACATGCATCTGAATTGTCTTACAATGAGGCTCGAAGGCCTATTTATTGTTGAGAAGTAATGGAAAACCCTAAACATCCAAAACCCTAACCCTAGGAGATGAAGGGCCAAACTATGGGCCCCATTTTGGGTAAATTGGTACATCAACTTCCTGGGGTCGTAACTTTGGCATACGATCTCCATTTGACATGCACAATACCTTGTTAGACATATCTATCCAAGGACTACAACTTTGGGAAGAGAAACATATGTCCATGGACCCACGTTGCTCCCAATTTTCCCAAAAAACGTCGTTGAGGGCCTCAAAATGGCTCCGGAAGTTCAGAACCCGAAAAACTGCCAAAAATAGTAAATTGTGCTACAAATAAGGAAATTGAAAAACTAAAAGAAAAAAATGGTGGGGGTCCAAGTGGAATTTGCGGGTGGCCACCAATATCCACCTAGATCATTCCCCCACCATGACCAGGTCATCATTTATTTTTTCAAGCATATATATGTAGAATTTGTGTTACATATGAGGCATGTTGGCATGTTGGCATTATCGCTAATGTGTTGTCCTTGATGGAAACCTACTTGTCAAATATGTCATTGATGTCAACTTAGTTATAATATGATGATTATATATCTATTGCAGATAACATGACTGATGTTACAAGTATTATGGTACAGACATTACATAATATGTATTATGGTATAGGCATTAAATAAGATAGAATTGGCAGTTTAGTTACAAAATGTATGGAAATTGTGAAGATTCAAAAGTATACGGGATTCCTGTGAAGAAGAGTCGCATACATACGTAGGTTCTGTGAACAAAAGTTGCGCACATAATCCAAACCATGGAAAACTGGATACCAAGTGCTCTTACCATGGTAATTTCCCATAGTATTGTGACAACAACGTCTATTTGATCCCGTCAACAAATACTAACAACATTACCAAAAGATTTTCCTGTGCTATTGGCAAGGGAAAAAGTTATATAAGGAGAAGTAGATCAAGGAGTCGCGTGTAATGTAATAGATTATTCATGAATGTGTGATCTGATCTGGAATGGGTATGCACCAGGGAGTAAGGAGATTGCTCAAATTTGATAGATTTAAAAGTGTATTAAAGACTAATGGATACACTTGCTTAATCTGTTTGTGTTTGTTAGATATGTAGCTATGGTGATGGTATGATCTGAATGTGTTTGTAGTGATATGTGACTTTAACAGTATGTGTGTCGAGATCTAGGTTTGACAGATGTTGTGATTTGCAGCAAAGATTTGATTCAGTAGTTTAAGATTTGTACACAGGTTTTCTTCAATATTGTTGCGTACATATGCAGATATGGTTCAATATTGTTGTGTATAAATTATGTGATAATATATTCAGTATGTTGAAATATATACACGGGTGTTATACATGGTAATCTCATACATACGCAGATCTGTTTTATGGAAGTCGTGTATATGTACTCGGGTTGGAATTTTTTTATTGGTGATGATAGTTGATGATGTATGTTCTATTTACTGTTGTTTTTCAATGATGTCTTGATCATGATGGTTTATATTTGGCAGCGCGTTGATTGGATTGATTTGGTTGAGGCTCAGTATATTGATAAGTGATGATGTTGCATTATAATTAGGTATTCAATGAGTCAGTGTTGATATATCTATGATTAGTTGTTGTTATGACTCAGTATTTCAGTGATTCATTGATTGATATAGTGATTTAATTTGATAGTGTTTTAGTATTCAATTATTTGAGATATGTACATAGGTTTTATGAACGGGAAATGTGTATATATGTGGCTATGCTTCAGTTTCATTTACGTTTTCAATTCAATTTTTATCAGGGCTTGCATTGACTACACTTTGTTTATGTGATAACTAACAGTGTGATTTATCAGCGAATGGTTGAGTATTAGCTTGAATGGTTGATTGGTCTTCATTTGATTAGTTATTGGTTAATTGGTGACTTGGGATTGGTTCAATATTTAGTGATTCAGTTGCATCAATCATTCAACTTATTGGTGATTGATTTTTAGTGGTGATTCAGTTATTTTATTTTAGATTGTGTGATTCAGTATTCACTTTGGTATTGAGCATAATTTTGGGTGTGGGTCCAATGTGAAAATTTGGTGAAATGTGTCCTGCATGTTTTGATGATTGATTGACAAGTGGATCCAGTATGAAATATTATGAAACATGGTCCAAAAAGTACTAAGGGTTGCAGCCTTCACTGAGGGGGTATGATTTCCCTTCTGGTAGGAGCTAGTAAATGAGATTAGGGGGTTGTATCTCCCTTCCATTTGGTGTTGGCGAACAAGTGAAGGTTGTAGCCTCCTGCAGGTGAGTGCTTGCAAGTTAATAAGAGTCTGCTCCAATACTAGATGTAATGAATTTTTTTTTTATAATAATAGAAGAAGACAGAGACGAAAACAATGGTGTTTTTCTCCCACATTAGGTCTCCACCTAAAATCCTAGTGTCCATATGTGTTGATGTGATTCCTTACGTGTTGATGATTTATCTGCTCGTTACTGCTCATGGTTACTACTTAATAAATGGATAATTAAATAATCATTCACTGGTTAAATATAAACATCTTATGGAACATATGAAAAATTATTTATATGGATAAATGCGACTTGCATTCACTAAAGTTGTGTACACACACGAGTTTTATGAATAACAGTAGCATACATAATTCTGAATGTGAAATTGAAAGTTAAAGTGAATTAAAAATATTGATTCACCACCCCCGCAAGTATTTATCCTAAAAATTGTTATTAGAGTAGGTCGCTCTAGTAGAAGCTTAACTGCTTGAGAATGGATTGGGGACAATGGGAAAGAAGAAAAAGAAGAGAGAAACACATAGGAAGAGGTCAAGCCAAGAAATAAGTGGTAGTGATGTATCCAATGTTGTGGAAATTTTTGCATTCAGAGATCAAGGACAAACTATATTAAAGATGTCAACAGATAGTGAGATTTAGGAGCACCCCGTTTTTTGTTGATCAAGAATGAAGAAGAGAGTGATAAAGGATTATCAAGTATTGTGTCTTGTTCTAATTTTAATCCATTTCCTTCTAAATGTAGTGATGGTGATAGTGAATCAATTAAAATTTCTCTCATGGATAGAAGTGAACATACTTATTATGCTGAGAAATCAGATTAAAAAATAATGGCCCTAGAAGTAGAGATTAAAAGACTCACAGGTAAGAATAGAGATCATCAAAAATTACTACGAATTTTGATGAAAGGGATTGTACCTACAAAGAAGAGATCATCAAGTTAAAGATTCAGCTGGATGAAGGAAGGAAGCAAAATTGAAGAAGGCATAAGAAAGAAATATAAGGAAAAGAAAGATCAATGTTAGAGACTGGAGGATGAAGTAGCTTCATTGAGAAATGAACTCAAAAAGAAAATCTTTGAGCTACAAGAGGCATCGAAAATTGAAGAATATGTGGCAATCAAGGAGCTTAAATAAATAACGAGTTACAATGAAGGACGTCAATCTAAGATCATATCTCTCAAATCTAATCTTGAAAAGTCAAACAAATGATCTGAGGAGATACTTCAATTATTTGAGGAATGAGAAAATGAGCTTAAAAAGGAGATCATCGAGTGAAGAAATCATTTGAAAAATACAAAAGGAGAAAAAGAGGTTGAGTTAAGTATAATATAAGGTAAATTAGCATAAAAGAATAAGAAATTGAGATTTCAAGATAGCTCTAAGATATCGGATAATATTCTTAACAGTTAAAGATATCCCTCCATTAAATCTGGTCTTGGATTTCATGAAACTGCAAAAGGATAATCAAGTTCATAAGCTTGTGCAAGAAATCATGAGGTTAACAAAGAACACCTTGAAGAACTTGGTAAAGAATTAAGAATTCAATCAAACCAACAACCAAAGAAAGTAAAATTTCAAAGGAAATAATTTTCTCCCATTAATAAAAATAAATCTGTTTGAGCAATGACATTGAATGTTTTATTTGTCATAACTTTCGACACATTGCAGCAAATTGCAGAAGCAGATTCAAAGGAAGATCACCAGCTCCCACGTACTCATGTTTCTTTAAGGGATATTTTTTTTCTTGCAACATGTTTGGTCACAAATCTATTAATTGCAATAGGAGGAATATGAAACAAAAATATTATAATTCTTTTGCTCCCTTCTCTAGTCATGTGAGATGTTATACTTGTAACAAGTTTGGACATATAACAAAAGAATGCATGAACACATTAATGATTTCATTTAGACAATAAAAAGAGAAGAGCATTGTTGGATCTACCAACAATCCCTATATTATGAAAAAGCAAATAATATCAAGTAAGGTGTGGCCTTTCTCTATGTGCATTGGAAGAAGAAGATCAATGGTACATTGACAGTGGATCCTCTCATTATATGTCTAGAAATAAGGTCAAATTCATCTATCTAAAAAATGAGAGCAGTAAGATTATTCTTGGAAATGGTACATCTGCAAAGGTTCTAGATAATGGTAATGCTAATGTTGATATTAAGAATACATAAGTAGCTAATGTACTATTGGTTTTTGGGATGAAGGACAAAATTCTAAGTCTAAGTCAAATAGATGATAAAGGGCATGTAACTGTATTTAGATCAACTGGATGCAAAATTATAGAAGAAGACACTCGAAAAATGATAGCAAAAGGATTCATAAATTTAGATAGTTTATATGTACTAAAGAAGAATCTAAGCAGATATAAGAGGTCTAGCTCTGCTTCTTCAAATTCAGAGTAAAGGAAGATAGCCCCTACTGCAACCTATTGTACTTAATGCATTATTGTAACAAGGAATACAAAAGAAAATGTGAGGTACATAACAAATAATTATTGTCAAATCCATAAGATTAGTGGTGTATGATCTCAGGGGACCTATGCAGGTGTATCTTGATGTTGATTCTCTATGTTGTTTCGATATTCTTTTGGTGATGTCTATATTATTGACATTGCATTTGATGAAGTCACAGTGATCAGTAACATACATGACATTTTCAGGGGGAGTTGTGGTTATGAAAAATCAACATTTTGCAGTTTGTATGCATTTATCATGGAGGACAGTCGCATATGGATGTTATATTTTACTTAGACATGTGTATAGTTTTATGTGATGATAAAGGAGTGGCATATATTCAGGGGGGGCTCTCATATGCTTCCATCAGTTCATTATTGGCATTCTAGATTTGATATTGATTTGATGCAGTCTAATAATGATGTCCATACACTACATAGGAATCGTGTTGGTTCATGATGAGTCTATGAGTTGTTGCAAAATCATATATTAATGTTGTTGTTGACATGATTCTTTGGTGCATTTCTTATTGGTAAGAAAAATATAATGTGATCAAAATTAATGATGCAAAGTTGGCACAAGTTCAGGGGGAGCATCTTCTATGATTCTAATGGTTCATTGTTGGCATTATGGACTTTTGATCACTCCTTATTGCATGGTGGTGCCTATGATGAATTCATGGTTATTATTGTTTTTATCAATCTTACTCACTATAGGAAAATATATGTTTTTGTCATTATGTCATGGGTTATCAATGATGTATATATGTTTCTTGAGTTGTATTTGGTGAAGTTGTTGATGGTATCTTATTCTTGCTGCTATTAAAACTTGATACACTTGATAAGGAAGATATGTATGCTATGTTCACTAAATATGTTGGTTATGTTGTTGATCAGTTCTATTCTACTTAATGGCCTGTAATGTTGGAAGTACTTTTTGTTTGCACATATGTTGTTGATGCATGTATATGCTACCTATGGTGTTGTGGTTCAAGAGATTGATATTGTTGCTTGAGGATTTTGGCTCTTCCTATATGTGGAAAGAGTGTGTTGACCTTGATGACATGAGGTCAAGGGGATGAGTTGCTGACAGAGCTTTATTGCACAATCTTATGCTTTTTCTACAATTACTTGGTATTTCTTGGATACTTTGCATATTTGGTCATGTATTGAAGGGACTGATGCCACACTATCTTATCTTCTTGATGATATATTGCTTCTTGATGATGAGGATTTTCATGTTGTTGTTATCATATGATTATGTTGCAAATGCCTATTTGAAGCATGGTGGTTGCTTATGAGTATCATGGTTTTGATACAAAATATGCTTCATTGTTGAGATCCTTATAGATGTCATTTATGTCTCTTAATGTAAAGGTCATGAAAATATCCATGTTGTAGTCATTGTAAAATGTAGTCATATATGGGATATTGGGATCAAGTCATATCATGTATATTTTGGGTGATTGATTTAAAATTTAGTCAAATGTGTAACCCCATTATGTTGGGTGATTGATTATAGACTCATTGATTTTAGGAGAGGTCATATGAATATCCATGTACTTGAGTCATAAAGTCTTGTTCTTTTATTGCATATCTTTAGAAGGTCCATCATATGCTTAGGGGGAGCATGGTCAGTATGCAGATTTCATAATGAGACTTATAGTGTTTAACTCTACAAAGGAAGTACTTCATTGAGCCTAGTTTAGACATTTTCCTTTGATGTCAAAGGGGGAGAGAAGAATTGTTTTTTGCAGGTGTTTGCAGGTGGTTTCCAAACACCAAAGTGGTTTACATCAATTCCAAAGGGGGGAATGTTTGGAATTATGGCTAATGTGTTGTTCTTGATGGCAATTTGCTTGTCAAATATGTCCTTGATGTTAGCTTAGTTATAATATTATGATTATAGAATTGTTGCATATAACATGACTGATGGTACAAGTATTATAGTATAGTCATTATAGAATATTTATTATGGTACATGCATTATAGAAGATATGTAATATAATTCGAAGTTTAGTTACATAATGTATGGAAATTGTGAATATTGAAAAGTATATGTAACCCCTGTGAAGAAGAGTCGTGTACATACATAGGTTCTGTGAAAAAAATTCGTGTACATAATTTGAACCATGGAAAATTGGATTCTAGGTGTTATTACTATGGTAATTTCCCATAGTATTGTGACAACAACATCTATTTGATCCCATCAACAGATATATATTTTTCCCTGGGGAAAAATCACAATTTTCCATTAACTGAGAAAATTACATGTTGTAGATGCCTAGCAGGCATATGTAGTACGTTAGGTTAAGGCCTTCAAAATAATATGTCTGTACAAAAATTACTCGAAGGGGGTGTTAGAGTCGGTCTGGTCATCCCTCCATCAGAGATCAAAACTCTTTTTGCATTTCATGTTTAGGTGTCCCATCGCTTTCGATCAGTTGCATTTCGCTAGGGGCATGCCATTGTCTGACGGAAGGGTTTGGTGTTCTTGTCTCCCTCATGCTTGTACCTGCCCGGGCTAGTCAAAATTTCTCTATGTTCATCAAAGTTCATTTCAGTCATTCATAGTCATTATGCTATTTTGGTCAAAAAGAGTTATTTTAAGAGTCTAGGTCTAGTGGTTGGTCTTCAAACATGTCGAATAATGCCCGCAGGCCATGAGGATGGTTTTCGAAGAGGTTCCTAGTTCAAAAGCTCATCATCAAACTCATTTGAGGACATTTCTTGTTCAAAACTCTGTTTCGAATAAGAAATTGTCGAATTCATTTTTTGCAATAATCATGTACTTTTCCGCCATGGAGTTTCCAAAGCAGGCTCTGGTTTTCCTTTGCCAAACATCAACGCCAACATCCCTGTAAAAAACAACCAAGTTCATCAGCTCAAAACTCAGAAAATCAATGAGACAACCAAAAGACAGAGTTTCATTTTAAGTACAAAGTGCCAAAGTCTACCATATTAGAAAGTTGATTTGTCAAAAGAGATTTCAAAGTCCTTTGTTTATATATGATATTTACCGCATTCATAAGTCCATATGCACGACAAATACATCATTGAAGTCAAGACAAATCGTGGATGAAGCGAAGTAGTTTTTGAAAGTTGAGACTGTGGGTAAGTTTGCCTGCGCGGCGCACTTGGCATTGGTCGCGACGCATATGGAGTGCGCAGTGCACAGAGCCACATTCCACAGTGAAAATTTGGTTGGGCACGGCGCACACAGGTTGCGCGGCGCACTGGGTTTTGTGCGCGGCGCACAGGACCTCCCACATAGAAATCCATCTCGGGTTCATCAAAGTTCGCTCATTGAGCCTTGTTCATCATTTGAAACGCATTTTGTGGTGTCAAGGGGTCAAAGGAGGTCAAGTGGAGGTGTGGAGGAGCAAATTTTTCATTTGAAGAGCCAAATCATTTCTTGAAAGGTCGCGCGGCGCACACAGAGGGGCGCAACGCACATAGAGAGTGCGGCGCACACAGCACCACCCCACAGTGTTAAATTAACACGGGCACGACGCATATACCAAGTGCGGCGCACACCCACAGAGGCTCGAAATTGTTCCCAATTGCATCAAATCTTTTGGAATTCCTTCCAATTGCCAGGTAGGGTCTATCTCTTGGCTTGTTCATCAAATTTTGTGGATATGATGATGGTTATGGCCGTTTCTAATTGCAATAAAAAAAAAGCCTAAACCCTACCACTTGAAATCACCAAAGCTATTGCTCTAGGGTTAAAGACTTGTTGTGTTGATGTTGTTATCACTCAGGTTGTCCTTAAGCTCTGGAAAAGGATACGACCGAGGTAACCACAGACCAACTTTGGATTGCAGGTTCTAGCCAACCTGCAATCAGAGAGGGCTCTCTCTTTTAGGTTTAGCTTTGTTTGGAAAGTATTTTAGGCTAGGTCTTGAGTTCAGAGGGTTTTTGTTTGTTTTTGGTGGGAGAATTGATATTTCAGGTAGAGAGGCAGAGCATAGTCTGAATGTTTCAAACCATTGGGCATGGAGTCCAGGAGAAAAACTGCTAGTGCTTTTCTTTAATAACAGTGAGGGAAAATGGAGCAAGGTAGCTGCGCTTGAAACAATGTTTCAGGTTTTGAGTGATGGAATGAACGCTAAAGAAAGAGAGGCAATTAAGAATCTCTCCAACAGATTAGCAGAGAAGGTAACAGGGTGCTACCTAGGGGCAGTTAAGAATCCCTAGATAATTTGCCAACACAGGTGAATTGGGTTAAGCATGAGCCAACAGGAATTCATATTCATAACCAATTCATTCAGAAGAAAACATAAAGAAATAACAGAAATTGAGCATAGAGCGTGTTTAAACGAATTCTAGGCTATTCTTTCTTTTTGTTATTTAGATAATGGAAAACACATAAACAGAGATAAGAGGCACTTATTGCTTCAGGCTGCAGCACAAGAATTCCATCTTCAGTCTACAAAAACATTCATTTACAACAGACAGTCTGCTCTCCAAGCTTTCTGCAATCTTTGATTATAGAAACAGTCACGTATACAGTGCGAGTCTCTAGTGAAAATTCTCAATCGACCAACCCTTAAAACTATACAGAGGGTGGTATATATAGGGCAAAGCTATCTACAGAGTTCCTTTATTACATCTTGACCTAATCGGGTCATAAAGAATAATTAATTGACCTACTCCTATCTGAAATAAATGCATGAAAATATCTCAGGCTGCGCTGGGGCGGCCGCATCAAAACTGAATAACTTATGTAGTCCTTGGTGGCTTGGTGCAGGTGCTTCTGAAATAAATGTGCATGGGTTTCTGCTTCTTTGCTGTCCTGTGGCTTTGAATGCCTTAATTGTGATTTGAAGGTAAGGATGGGCTGATGATGCCTGATTTGACTTTCTGGGGGCTTCATTAATGTACAGGTGCTTCGAGCCCCTAAAAAATCTTTGTTGATACTCTTTGGCGTCTTTTCTTTCTTCTGATACTCTTTGACAAAATCTGGACTGCTGTTCTGATGTGCTGCGGGTCTAATCACGCATTGATGGCCGCTGTTCGGCCTCTGTATCCTCTGGAACTGTCTTCTGCTCCTTTCGGTATGCTCTGCGAAGAAAACGGGTCATTTTTGTGCCTTTCAAGCTTCCTGGGGCCGTATGATGAAAAGATTCCCTGAAGATTTCCTGAAGATTCTCCATTTCGGCCTAAAAAATCCTGCGATGAGCAATTTGCGCTAGGCGAAAATCGCTCATCAAAAACTGCCTCAGAATCGGATTCCGGGGCTCCGAAGTGCGATTTTTTGCCCTTCGCGCCAGAAAAGTGCTGATGACGTCAGCATGACGTGACGGGATGACGTCAGCATGATGTCATCATGTACGGACGGTGATGTGGCATGACACATGGCAAGGGGCCATGCAGGCAGATGACTCGGCGACATGGTGGCAGGAGGCCACGCAAGCGGTTGACGTGTCGCGATGACTAGGCAAGGGTGATGTAAGCGGAGACATGGCATGTGACGTGGGGCTTGCGTCACAGGGGGGCGGTAAGCGGTATTGTGGCGCACCGCTTTTTGGGGATGGTGGTTTCGTGAGGGGGGCCTTCGCCACAGCCCAACGCTTGACGCGTGGCGGGAGGTACGGCGGCAATACCGCCCATCTCCCGGACGCTAAAGCTCGGGCAGCTTGGGGATGGGACGGCCCGCCCACCGTTGATCTGTGGGGCGGGCGATCCAACGGTTGGCGGCAGGCGCAAGGCGGCGGGTAGTTAGGGCGGGGAATATTCGCAAGAATATTCTGTTTTTAATATATGAGCGGGTGGGTTTAAACTATGGAAATGACGGAGTTTGAGAGTTAGACGGGTCTGATGAGCGCAGGTTAGTGTTTTAGACTTAGGAAATGGGGCTTTATGGGTTTTGAATGAGTGGGATTAATATTTTATGCACAAAACTTTGGTTTGGGGGTGAATTAGGGGGGGTTTTGAGGGTTTTAGGGCTAGGGGAGAGGTTATTAGTCTGACCAGGTGTCAGATTAATCCCTGTTATGACTCGGATGGGCTAAAAACAGCCCCAGATGGACTATTTTTCCCCAGACTTATAAAAATATGGCTATATTTCCAGGGAGGGGATATTTACATAGGGGAGTTATATGTACATAGCTTTAGTAGAGGAATGGAAAAACTGATAGGGAGTTATATAATACCGTTAGTGGTTAATATGAAGGTGACTAGCAAGCGCTAAGGTCAGGGACCTTAGGCTAAATTTGGGGAAAAGAATTTGTAGAGAAATGAACTCCTTGAGTGAAGCAGATCTTCACCAAGGTGACTGATATGGATGATGATGAAGCTAAGAGGAATCAAGCAGATCTTGACCTCTTTGGGGAAATTAGTAAGTGACTTGGGGAATTAGAAGAAGGGGAAGTTAGTGATGTCCTGCTTTGATCTCTCTCTGAATGAAAACTGCCTGCAATGTGATCTGTAAAGATAAAACAATTTGAAACACAAAATTGATCATAAATCACCTTTCTGCAACCACAACTACCTACCCATCCTACTTTCCTAAAAAAATTTCTTCTTTTTTGATTTGGGTGCACTTAGACTTGCAGACCCAGATTTACATTTTTTTTTTTGAATTTTTCCTATCTAAATCTACGCTTATTTCTACCAGGGCCCAGATTAAATAGTTGGGTCCCTTTGATTCTCTACCTATCTACAGATCTGCCAAGATTAAAGTGTTTGGACAGATATCATTTTCTATATTCTAAAACAGGAAATTGAAACCTAGGGAGACCAAGATTAAACTGTTTGGACCTCCCTTAAATGAAAACTCTTCAAAACTGGAACAACTCATCAAAAATGGAATTAGCAGTGGCATTTGGACTAGCACACTTCATGGCTTTCTTCTTTGGTCTCTTCTGGAAATATGGAACACTGCAGCTTGCAAAGTATGACATATTTGGCATGTAAAAATGTCAATCATGAAAAATGATACCCTGTTGCAACAGGAGGCTAACAGTGGCTCCACTTGGGGATGGCTTTTCCTTGTGAAAAGCCAAGAACAGCAGGTCAGACTGCCTTGTTTTTTCGACTACTTCTGTACTTTAAAAACCTTTCCTTTTGGCTGGATGCTTTATTGTATATACCACGCCAGGTTTGAAGAGCTTAGGGCCTTCACTTCAGGCTTCAACTGCATCAAACTGCTATACAAATAGAAAACTCAAATCCTACCTACCTACCCTAATCAGCACTTGTTTGCTGGTTAGGTAAAATGAAACAACCAGTGCAGCCATTTTAACACTTGTAGAAGAAAACCCACTGTTTGACTGATGGTTGGTGAAATTAGGGAGATTGTCTGGTCATGTGCTCCCATAATCAAATTTGTAACATATGAAGGTATTTTCTGACTGTCTTGGTCTTCATAGAGACAATATGTTAAAGATTTTGAATTGATAAAAACCTCCATGTAATCAGCTACAGGATTTATAAAAGCATTATGTGTGAGAGTTTCTTGTAGACTTTCTTTATCTGATGGAAGAGCTGCAACCTCAGTCGTAACCTCTGCAGCCAATACTTCATTCTTTCTCTTGAAAGGGTGATCAAATTTAATCTGTAAGTCAGTAGGTAATACAATTTCCTTATGACTTGGAGAAGGAAGATCTAGAAGAAAAAATTGGGATCACGTTTATCATAGGACTGGATTTGAGAATGCAAAAGCTCAATCTCATTTTCATGTTCTTCAACCATTAGGTCCAAAAAATACATTCTGATTTGGGGCTGTTCTATTGTTTTGACTTTTAACAACACAGATCTAACAAAATCTTCATCAAGCTCATATTCTGATAATAATTTTCTGAATTGATTTACAACTTGTTCAACCTGATCTTCCCCATACCTAGTCATTTGACCTGACTATTAACACTGTGGAACAGGATTATTTGGCTGTAAAGCCGCTCAAAACTTCGAAAAGTTTTTTCTCAGGTTTGCTCCTCCAGTGGAGCCTTGATTATGCAGATGATGTGGAGTCGCCAGGTGAATATATTAACTTTGAGTGTTTGATCTCTATTCACCATCAAAGATCAGAACTAGTCTTGAAAAAGTAGTTCTGAAGGTTTGGTTCTCTCAGTGGAGCTTTCTTACCTTCGTTGTGAAACTATCTGAGGAAGTTCCCCAGTGGAGTCGCCATTATGTTATCACTCAGGTTGTCCTTAAGCTCTGGAAAAGGATACGGCCGAGGTAACCACAGACCAACTTTGGATTGTAGGTTCTAGCCAACCTGCAATCAGAGAGGGCTCTCTCTTTTAGGTTTAGCTTTGTTTGGAAAGGATTTTAGGCTAGGTATCGAGTTCAGAGGGTTTTTGTTTGTTTTTGGTGGGAGAATTGATATTTCAGGTAGAGAAGCAGAGCATAGTCTGAATGTTTCAAACCATTGGGCGTGGAGTCCAGGAGAAAAACTGCTAGTGCTTTTCTTTAATAATAGTGAGGGAAAATGGAGCAAGGTAGCTGCGCTTGAAACAATGTTTCAGGTTTTGAGTGATGGAATGAACGCTAAAGAAAGAGAGGCAATTAAGAATCTCTCCAAAAGATTAGTAGAGAAGGTAACAGGGCGCTACCTAGGGGCAGTTAAGAATCCCTAGATAATTGGCCAACACAGGTGAATTGGGTTAAACGTGAGCCAGCAGGAATTCATATTCATAACCAATTCATTCAGAAGAAAACATAAAGAAATAACAGAAATTGAGCATAGAGCGTGTTTAAACGAATTCTAGGCTATTCTTTCTTTCTGTTATTTAGATAATGGAAAACACATAAACAGAGATAAGAGGCACTTATTGCTTCAGGCTGCAGCACAAGAATTCCATCTTCAGTCTACAAAAACATTCATTTACAACAGACAGTCTGCTCTCCAAGCTTTCTGCAATCTTTGATTATAGAAACAGTCACGTATACAGTGCGAGTCTCTAGTGAAAATTCTCAATCGACCAACCCTTAAAACTATACAGAGGGTGGTATATATAGGGCAAAGCTATCTACAGAGTTCCTTTATTACATCTTGACCTAATCGGGTCATAAAGAATAATTATTTGACCTACTCTTATTTGAAATAAATGCATGAAAATATCTTAGGCTGCGCTGGGGCGGCTGCATCAAAACTGAATAACTTATGTAGTCCTTGGTGGCTTGGTGCAGGTGCTTCTGAAATAAATGTGCATGGGTTTCTGCTTCTTTGCTGTCCTGTGGCTTTGAATGCCTTAATTGTGATTTGAAGGTAAGGATGGGCTGATGATGCCTGATTTGACTTTCTGGGGGCTTCATTAATGTACAGGTGCTTCGAGCCCCTAAAAAAACTTTGCTGATACTCTTTGGCGTCTTTTCTTTCTTCTGATACTCTTTGACAAAATCTGGACTGCTGTTCTGATGTGCTGCGGGTCTAATCACGCATTGATGGCCGCTGTTCGGCCTCTGTATCCTCTGGAACTGTCTTCTTCTCCTTTCGGTATGCTCTGCGAAGAAAACGGGTCATTTTTGTGCCTTTCGGGCTTCCTGGGGCCATATGATTAAAAGATTCCCTGAAGATTCTCCATTTCAGCCTAAAAAAACCTGCGATGAGCGCAAATCGCTCATCAAAAACTGCCTCAGAATCGGATTCCGGGGCTCCGAAATGCGATTTTTTTCCCTTCGCGCCAGAAAAGTGCTGATGACATTAGCATGACGTCATCATGTACGGACGGTGACGTGGCATGACACGCGGCAAGGGGCCACGCAGGCAGATGACTCGACGACATGGTGGCAGGAGGCCACGCAGGCGGTTGACGTGTCACGGTGACTGGGCAAGGGTGATGTAAGCAGAGACATGGCATGTGACGTGGGGCTTGCATCACAGGGGGGGCGGTAAGCGGTATTGTGGCACACCGCTTTTTGGGGATGGTGGTTTCGTGAGGGGGGCCTCTGCCACAGTCCAACGCTTGACGTGTGGCGGGAGGTATGGCGGCAATACCGCCCATCTCTCAGACGCTAAAGCTCGGGCAACTCGGGGATGGGACGGCCTGCCCACCGTTGATCTGCGGGGCGGGTGATCCAACAGTTGGCGGCAGGCGCAAGGCAGCAGGTAGTTAGGGCGGGGAATATTCGCAGGAATATTCTGTTTTTAATATATGAGCAGGTGGGTTTAAACTATGGAAATGGCGGAGTTTGAGAGTTAAACGGGTTTGATGAGCGCAGGTTAGTGTTTTAGACTTAGGAAATGGGGCTTTATGGGTTTTGAATGAGTGGGATTAATATTTTATGCACAAAACTTTGGTTTGGGGGTGAATTAAGGGGGTTTTTGAGGGTTTTAGGGCTAGGGGAGAGGTTATTAGTCTGACCAGGTGTCAGATTAATCCCTGTTATGACTCGGATGGGCTAAAAACAGCCCCAGATGGACTATTTTTCCCCAGACTTATAAAAATATGGCTATATTGCCAGGGAGGGGATATTTACATAGGGGAGTTATATGTACATAGCTTTAGTAGAGGAATGGAAAAACTGATAGGGAGTTATATAATACCGTTAGTGGTTAATATGAAGGTGACTAGCAAGCGCTAAGGTCAGGGACCTTAGGCTAAATTTGGGGAAAAGAACTTGTAGAGAAATGAACTCCTTGAGTGAAGCAGATCTTCACCAAGGTGACTGATATGGATGATGATGAAGCTAAGAGGAATCAAGCAGATCTTGATCTCTTTGGGGAAATTAGTAAGTGACTTGGGGAATTAGAAGAAGGGGAAGTTAGTGATGTCCTGCTTTGATCTCTCTCTGAATGAAAATTGCCTGCAATATGATCTGTAAAGATAAAACAGTTTGAAACACAAAATTGATCATAAATCACCTTTCTGCAACCACAGCTACCTACCTATCCTACTTTCCTAACATTTTCTCTTCTTTTTTGATTTGGGTGCACTTAGACTTGCAGACCCATATTTACATTTTTTTTTTGAATTTTTCCTATCTAAATCTACGCTTATTTCTACCAGGGCCCAGATTAAACAGTTGGGTCCCTTTGATTCTCTACCTATCTACAGATCTGCCAAGATTAAACTGTTTGGACAGATATCATTCTCTATATTCTAAAACAGGAAATTGAAACCTAGGGAGACCAAGATTAAACTGTTTGGACCTCCCTTAAATGAAAACTCTTCAAAACTGGAACAACTCATCAAAAATGGAATCAACAGTGGCATTTGGACTAGCACACTTCATGGCTTTCTTCTTTGGTCTCTTCTGGAAATATGGAACACTGCAGCTTGCAAAGTATGACATATTTGGCATGTAAAAATGTCAATCATGAAAAATGATACCCTGTTGCAACAGGAGGCTAACAGATGCCAAGGTTCCTCTTTCACCTCTCAATTTTTTACTCCTTTCCATTGTTCCCTTCCCCCTATCTCATTTTTCCCTATTTTCCCTACCCTAAAACATTACTAAACCCATATTCCCTATCCCTCCACACATTTGTCAACTATAAAATCCCCAAACCCTCCTACATATCCTTGAACAAAATTTCCCCCCATAACCCCTATTCCCATCATATTATTCCCCTTCCTAACACTCCCTTTTTACATTGTTCCCCTTGGTGGCAGATATCACAACAGCACTCAGTTTCACTACCATCATCAAAGGATGACAAATTTTTGGGCACAACACAGGTTTTTTCTCCCTATGGCGCGACGCTTAGGATTGGGAGCTCCAAATCACAAATGGTTTGCATTTTTGGATTCAACATGGAAAATCATGACTATTTGTACTTGGACAAGGAATTTGGGCAAGTTCTGAGTCCTCAGGAGGTCAAAAACACCCTAAAAATGACCTCTCTGCCCCTAATTTCACACACAGAAAGCAGTCTTGGGAGATTGAGGTTTTGGAGGGGCAAATGGGCACCAAATTCAGAAATTCCACTTGGGTTGGAAAGTAGATAGGCAGGGCTTTCCAACAAGCACACTTGGGCTCAATTTGGACTTCAGAAAGTGCCTTAAAATCAGCACCAACGTAGCACGACGCATATAGAAATTGCCGCGGCGCAAAGAGGTTTTTTGCCCAATTTTTCATCTTCCAGCTCAGAAATTCGGCCAGTTTGACTAGTTTTGCTTTGTGATGTAATTTTCGATTTATCTTGATGTAATTGAGTGAACATGATGTAATTTTGGCACTTAGTTACTTGTTCTAGAAGATTCATTCACCAAAGAGTGAAAATTTAATGAATGAATCAGTTTCCTACCTTATAGAGGCAAGTTGTTTTGATTGCGTAGATTTTAGTACTTTGTTTAGAATTGGTTGAAACAGCTCCTAGAACGATGAGATTGACCCCTAGAGGCAAGGGAAGAGGTTGGCTTATCTATATTATGTAATTTTTAAGTCATTTTCAGGGTTGGACTCTTGGGAAACGCTTGGCACTCTATTGTACATTCTATCTCTCCATTTTTGGCAAAGGAAAGACGAGGGTTTTGCAGCACTATTTGGGATCCATGTGGCTTTATGTTTTGATGGTGTGCTTCTCTGAGTAATTGTAAGTTTATCTAGTGTTTTATGTATCATCTTCAAGCTTCTTCTTCTGAATTTGAAACAAATGAGTGATTAAGGTGGAATCCATAACAGTTATGCTCTGCCTTTGAATTTGTTTAAATTTTCATATTTTCTTCAGTTTAAGGAGAATTCTTGAGTCTCTCTTGCTCTCCTTAGCTCCTCACCTGTCTGATCTACCCATCTCACCTGCTTTAAAGCATCAAAATGATCACCTTCCTTGCCCCAATCAGACCTCTATAGAAACTGTGCCTCATCCCCGAGCCCAAATTTTCCTTTCCCATTTCTTCAACAAAACCCTCAAAAAACCAAATCAAATCCTTTGCACTTAATACCTAGCCTAAGATCAATTGCAAATTTAGTCATCTCGAGCCTTATCGATTACCTTTTGCTGAGATTGACCCGGAGAGAGCCCTCTCCTGTCCTCGTAGGGCTAGCTACGAGGCTGAGCGTGGTTTGATGTGGACCTAGAACCTTGTCTTTTCAGCCTGAGACAAATCTAGGCTCTAACATAGTGGCGACCATACTGGGGAAAAAATGGTTTGCTTGTTGATGTCATTGGTTTTCTAAGCTACAGACGGAGCCTGAAGTTATGCCAGGTAGCCTTCGAAATGCTTTTGCTTTGCATTAGCGCAAGTAGATAAACGTTGCTTTAGTCAATCTCCGGTCTAGCTTGTAATCGTGACACTTGATTTGCGAATCACCCCAGTACTTTTGAGAATTCTAAGCTTTGGATGATAGGTTTAGAATTTGACAGGCTGATCAAGTTGTTTTTGTTCCTTTGATTTCTTGAAAATAACACGTTGGCTTCAAAGAGATATACAAGAGATAATCTAGATCCAAATCCTCCTCCTTTCTCCGAGAATCCTAATCTGATTTCAAGAATTGTTCGCCAAGAGAGTTCTATCACTCCCGTGTTTAGATCTCGTTCATGCCCGACAATTTTTGAGTATCTTGAAAAGCTTGATTTTGATGAAAAGTTTGAATTGTCATTATTTAAAACCAAGTCTGAAAATGCTCTTGACTCTATCGTCCCAAATCCGGATTTTCTTGCTGCTCTAAACATTGAAAAATCTAATAAGTCCATTGAAAATTTCATTCTAATACAACTCCAAATTGAGATTGAGGCTGCAAATATAATTGATTTTATAGAAGCTGCATCTGCAACTCTTGGAACTATTTCAACCTCATCTAGCTCAAGTGTTCCAACGGAGTCGCCTTTCATTCCCACCCTTCCTCCGCAGCCTAACATTTCTGATCAAAAGTCTGTTGTAAATTCACCTCCATCTACTCCTTCTACATCTAAAATTGTTTCACCTCCGCATACACCTCCTCATACACCTCACACATCAGCTGCTCCCACTCCTCCATCATCCCCCAGACCAAATCCACCAAGAGCAATGGTTGCTCAGTTTGCACCTCTCGCGCTGCCTCAAGTTTTGAATGACATGCCCGCAGATTATCAGAGCAAAATTCCTTTGTTTGATGGCACACCTCAGGGTATCACAGCTCAGCAACACGTGGACAAAATGACAAATTTCTTCGATCTTCATGAGATCGATGAAGAAAATGTGACCATGAGGTTATTCATGCAGACTTTCGGTGGCGAGGTAAGAAAATGGTTCAGAGCTTTGCCGGCCAGAAGTGTTCCTACATTAGAAGACCTTAAAAGACAATTTTTGGAATGCTGGGAAGTAAAGAAAGATTCGCTACAAATCACTTCCGAATATACCAAGATCAAGTGAAATGCTGGTGAGTCCGTTCAAGACTATTGTATTAGATTCAATGCGGTTTATAATGCAATTCCAGACGACTTAAAGCCAACTAGAAGATCATCTTTGCTTAAGTTCCCAGATGGCTTTGATCCGGACATGGCTTATCCATTGAGGAAAAGAGATCCAGCTACCTTAGAAGAAATGCAGAAAATTGCCGTTAGTGTTGAGGCAAATTTTAATGACAAGCGAGCTAGAATGAAAGCTGAAAAGAAAGTCTCAATAAAGGAGGAAGCTTCTACCTTAGATCAGGTGCTACGCAAGGTAGAAAAGATGATTGAAAGGTTGACACTAGATAAGCCTGAACCGCAAATTCGGAATCCCAATTTCCGTGGCCAATAGTAGCCACAATTTAGGATCAAACAGCGTGAGCAGCGAGCACAAGAAACGGCATCACAACAACAGCAAGTAAAGACACCTATTCAGCAGAATTTTGTTGGCCCCGAATCAGATGATGAAGACCATGTAATAGGAGAAGAAAATCACTTCTTCACTCCAGATGATATGCCCACATTTATCATTGAAGATGATGAGTATGCAGAGAGTTCAGCGGTACAGCATGATGCATATTTTATCTTGTCAAATGACACAGCTCTTGAAGAGGAGTCAGATGAGTATCAAAGAGGGTATATGCATGCCTTGTCCGCCCAGCAGCGTCAGTATTCATTAAGAAACAGAAATGTCCCCATCAATCCAATCCAAAAGAGAAAGGAAGGTCCAACATCTAAGAATGAGTCGCCGGTTGCACCAAATAAAGGCAAAGAAGTTGCTGATCCAATGCCTAACAAATCTCCATCAGCAAATGAATGAGTCAATCAGCCCATTGCACCAAAAGATAAAGCTGAGAAGAAAGAAGTTCCAGCCAAAGAGGTAGAGAAGACTTCCACTTTTAGTTTAGAAAATGAAATTTCTAAATTGAAGGTATCTATTCCTTTGATAGAGCTGATGAGGAACAGCGATTATAGAGGGCAGGTTTCCAAAATTCTGAATTTTGATCCAATGTCCGACATGGTGAGTGTGGAAGATGATTAACCTGAACTGATTTTTGGACCAGCATTGAGTGGTGAGTCTCCTGACAGTGATGTGCCTCCTTTTTATATCAGTTTGAGAGTGCATGAGATTGTTTTGCATAATGCTATGTTTGATTCCAACGCCTCCCACAATCTTATGCCAAAAGCTATCATGGAGAAGTTGGGTTTGGACATTACCAGGAAGTACCATGATCTATATTCATTTGATTCCAGCAGGGTGAGATGTATTGGGCTTATTAAAGACTTGGTGGTCAGTTTGGATTAGATTCCGGCTAAGAATATTTTGATGGATGTTGTTGTAGCAGACATTCCTCCCCGATTCGGTATGCTTCTTTCAAGGTCTTGGGGAGCAAAGATCAAAGGAACTATGTAGCTCAATTTCTCCTATGCAACGATTCCAGTGTTTGGCCAAATGAGAAAATTGTATCATGAGCAGAAAATGAAATACATGATTACCAGCAAGGAGAAACCAATTAATCATACGATTAATTATGCACATATAGATCTCGAGTCTTTTGTTTTGTATTCAGATAGTTTCAATGATATTGATAGTCAGTTAGTTGTAGCAAATGATATTCCAGAAATAGTAGAAAATTTTAGAGAAGTTTTGAAGAGAGAAGGACAAGAACATGGAAAGACCGTTCAACAAATAGAAAAAGATGATGGACAGCAAGGAGAAAAAACAGAGGGAAAAAAGTTTCAGCACTTAGAAGAAGAGGAAGATGGCCTATGGACCATGGATTTCGATGGCGCAGTAGGAAATGATGGTGCTGGAATTGGAATTTGGGTACGCAGTCCTTTTTCTGCTCCAAACAAAGTGCCGAGTAACGTGCGGGTATGTTCCTACAAACTTGCTTTTGATTGCTCGAACAATGAAGCTGAGTATGAGGCTTTGATTGCTAGCCTAAAGATCTTAAGAAAGCTAAATGCTAAGAGGATTGCTGTATATGGCGACTCCGAATTGGTGATTAAGCAAGTTAAAGGCGAATATCAAGCAAAGCATCCTTGGATGTGGGCATACCGGAATGTTGTTCTAGACATTTTGAAGCTTTTTTCATATTACACTTTGACGTGTGTGCCTCGTATTCAAAACAGTATTGCTGATGCACTTTCTAAGGCAGCAAGTAATTTGAAGATTCCCATGAACTCAAGCAATAAATTTGAAATCCATGTGAAGCACCGTCCGACTGTCTCGGACAATCAGAGTTATTGGCAAGTTTTCCAAGATGATGAGGAGATCAATGATTTTCTGCAAAACAAAGGTAAATTCAAAGATACCTCAATGGATGTAGAGCATGATGATGGCAAAGACGATGTGCAGATCAATCAAATGGAAGTGTTGCAGCTCAAAGATAATGTGATTCCTAGAGGCTTGATACCTTTAGAAGAACTCTTTGATCATGATGATGTTGCCCGCAAACCAACATTGCATCCAATGGAAAAGGGAGTTGAAGACATGAACATTGGAACAGCCGAGCATCCAAAGATGTTAAAGCTGCCCAAAGCATTGTCACTGAAGGTAAAGACAAAATATATCAGTTTTTTGTCATCTTTTGTCGATGTGTTTGCTTGGGATTATTCTGATTTAAAGACATATGATACAAATATAATTCAGCACACTATTCATATTAAGCCTAATCAAAAACATTTCAGACATAAGTTAAGAAGGATTAATCCAAAATTGCTGCCATCAATTGAGAAGGAAGTTAACAGGTTGTACAAATCAGGAATCATTGTTCCCATTCGTTTTTCTGATTAGATATCTAATTTGCTGCCTGTGCGAAAGAAGACCGGTGAGATTCGTTTGTGCATTGATTTTCGAAATCTCAACAAAGTTTCATTGAAGGATAATTATCCGCTGCCCAAAATGGATCACATACTTCAGCGAGTAGTTGGAGCATCTCGCATGTCACTACTCGATGGTTATTCTGGATATAACCAAATTTTAGTCCATGAAGATGACCGAGACAAAATAGCGTTCACCACTCCGTGGGGAACATTTCATTATGCAAAAATGCCTTTCGGTTTGAAGAATGCGGGTGCCACTTTTCAGCGGGCAATGGACTTGGCTTTCGCAAATGAGAAGGATGTTTTCTTGGTTGTGTACCTTGATGATTTGACCGTGTTTTCCAAATCAGATGAAGAACACTTGTATCATTTGAAAATTGTCTTTGAAAAGTGCAGAAAATATGGTGTGTCGCTGAATCCTAAGAAGAGTTTGTTTGCCATGGATGAAGGCAAACTACTTGGGCACATTATCTCAAAATATGGCATCCTTATTGATCCAGCATGTGTGGAAGCAATTCAGCAAATTGATCTACCCTGGAATAAGAAGGAGATACAATCGTTTAATGGTAAGATGAATTTTCTGCGTCGTTTTGTTCCTAATCTTGCTGAACATCTAAGGGAGATTACAAACATGCTTAAGAAGGACAGCCAAGTGTCATGGACGGAAGAGGCTGTAAAATCTTTCAATTTAGTAAAATTGGCTCTTTCCTCGGCTCTGGTTCTAATTAGCCCAGATTATACTCAGGATTTTATATTGTTTTCATTTGCTTCGGAGCATACTATGGCAGCTGTGTTAATGCAGAAAAAAGATGAGCATGAAAGAGCCATTGCTTTTTTCAGCCGGACTATAAGAGATGCTACTTTGAAATACAAAATTATTGAGAAGCAAGCCCTTGCACTTGTAAAAGAACTTAAATATTTTTGTGTGTACATTCTGCATTCTCATATTTTAGCTTATGTTCCTAACGCTGTTGTCAAAGATGTTTTGGTTCAGACCAATCCTAAAGGAAGACGTGGCAAGTGGATAGCAGCCTTGCTGGAGTATGATGTGGAAATAAGGCCCACAAAGCTTGTTAAAGGTCAGGGTTTGGTGAAGTTGATGGGTGAATCAAATCTGTACGTCTTAGACATAAATCTGATCGCTGCTATATCTGATGAAAATGAGGAAAGTTCATCACCTCAGGTATCAGAAATGTTTGTTCTTTCTCCATGGCATTCAGATATTATATATGTCCTTCAAAATTTGTCTGCACTACCTAGTATGGCAAGAAACAAAGCGAGAACTCTTAAGTTAAAGGCTGCTAAGTTTTGTATTTTGATTTCTGCACTTTATTGGAAAGATCCCGGTGGCGTTTTGTTAAATTGTTTGGTGGAAGAAGAAGCGAAGCAGGTCGTGGAGGATTTCCATAAAGGAGATTGTGGCGGTCACCGTTATTGGAAAACAACGGAAAATAAAATTTTGAGGGTTGGATACTATTGGCCGACATTGTTTGCTGATGTGTTCAAGACTGTTAAGAGCTATCATAACAACCAGATTTTTGAAGGGAAACAGAAATTACAGCCTTTTCCGCTTAAGCCTATTGAGGTGAATGCCCCTTTTAAGTAGTAGGGGTTGGATTTTATTGGTGAAATTCATCCTTCTTCTTCAGGTCAGCATAGATGGATCCTCACGGGAACAGATTACTTCACGAAATGGATCGAAGCAATTCCCACCAGGCAAGCTACGGATGCGGTAATAATTTCATTCCTTGAGAATAATATTTTGTCTCATTTTGGTTTCCCAAATAAGTTAATTACTGATAACGCAGCAGCTTTCAAGTCAAAAAGGATGGTTGAGTTTTGTAGTAAATATCATATTACTTTGGGGCACTCAACCGCCTATCATCCACAAGGCAATGGATTGGCGGAGTCTTCCAATAAATCTTTGGTCAACATCATTAAGAAGATGCTGGAAATGAACAAGAAAAGTTGGCATAAGAAGCTGGTCCATGCACTTTGGGCAGATCGAGTGAGTCAAAAGAAATCCATTGGTATGTCCCCCTTTGAGTTAGTTTATGGTGTTGATACAGTGTTCCCTACCTCTCTTGCAGCTCCGGTTGTCAAACTTCTCCAAGAGGTGGGTAGTGAAGAGGATCCAATGCAGAGAATACTAAATCAAATGATCCACTTGCAGCAGACACGGGAAGATGCTTTTCAGAACACATTCAAGTTGCAAGAGCGAATTAAAAATATTTATGATAGAAAAGCAAAGGCAGACACATTTCAGTTGGATGATGTGGTGTTAAAGTGGGATGCATGGAATGAGGAAAAGGGCAAGCACGACAAGTTTGACAATCTCTGGAAAGGTCCTCTTAAGATTGTAGCGTATCGGGGTCAGAATGCCTTTCTTTTGAAGGAGATGAATGGGGAAGATTGTCCAGGAGGGCCGGTCAATGGTCGGCTGCTCAAGTGGTACCTTTTCTAAGTTATTTCTGCTATCATCACTGTCATTGTAAATACCATTTTATTTCAGTTTCGCTGCAAGTGTGTGCTACAATCGTTTCTTCAGTCTAGGGCCCGAAGTGAAGGCTATAATTCTGAAGAAAGATTTCAGTTTTGAGTTCAGTTTATCGAGTCAGTTTTTCCGTCATTTTAGTGTTATCATTGAGTCGTTTTCAAGTCAAGTTTCAGTAAAAAAAAAAGTGAGTTAGAAGTCTTGTATTGTTTGTTGAAATAATGACTCCATAGCCCAATGGATGGAGGCACTGTCTAGCTCTTGCAGAGATCTGCCGTTCTTGGCACCTCTAAGGAGCTACCATCCCCATTGGAGCCAGTGTTAGAGTCGGTCTAGTCATCTCTCCGTTAGAGATCAAAACTCTTTTTGCATTTCATGTTTAGGTGTCCCATCGCTTTCGATCAGTTGCATTTCGCTAGGGGCATGCCATTGTCTGACGGAAGGGTTTGGTGTTCTTGTCTCCCTCATGCTTGTACATGCCTAGGCTAGTCAAAATTTCTCTATGTTCATCAAAGTTCATTTCAGTCATTCATAGTCATTATGCTATTTTGGTCAAAAAGAGTCATTTTAAGAGTCTAGGTCTAGTGGTTGGTCTTCAAACATGTCGAATAATGCCCGCAGACCATGAGGATGGTTTTCGAAGAGAATCCTAATCTGATTTCAAGAATTGTTCGCCAAGAGAGTTCTGTCACTCCCGTGTTTAGATCTCGTTCATGCCCAGCAATTTTTGAGTATCTTGTAAAGCTTGATTTTGATGAAAAGTTTGAATTGTCATTATTTAAAACCAAGTCTGAAAACGCTCTTGACTCTATCGTCCCAAATCCAGATTTTCTTGTTGCTCTAAACATTGAAAAATCTAATAAGTCCATTGAAAATTTCATTCTAAGACAACTCCAAACTGAGATTGAGGCTGCAAATATAATTGATTTTCTAGAAGTTGCATCTGTAACTCTTGGAAATATTTCAACCCCATCTAGCTCAAGCGTTCCAACCGAGCCGCCTTTCATCCCACCCTTCCTCCGCAGCCTAACATTGCTGATCAAATGTCTACTGTAAATTCACCTCCATCTACTCCTTCTACATCTAAAATTATTTCACCTCCGCATACACTTCCTCATACACCTAACACATCAGCTGCTCCCACTCCTCCATCATACCCCATACCAAATCCACCAAGAGCAATGGCTTCTCGGTTTGCACCTCTCGCGCTGCCTCAAGTTTTGAATGACATGCCCGCAGATTATCAGAGCAAAATTCCTTTGTTGATGGCACACCTCAGGGTATCACAGCTCAGTAACACATGGACAAAATGACAGATTTCTTCGATCTTCATGAGATCGACGAAGAAATTGTGACCATGAGGTTATTCGTGCAGACTTTCAGTGGCGAGGTAAGAAAATGGTTCAGAGCTTTGCCGGCCAGAAGTGTTCCTACATTAGAAGACCTTAAAAGACAATTTTTGGAATGCTGGGAAGTAAAGAAATATCCATTGCAAATCACTTCCGAATATACCAAGATCAAGCGAAATGTTGGTGAGTCCATTCAAGACTATTGTATTAGATTCAATGCGGTTTATAATGCAATTCCGGACGACTTAAAGCCAACTAGAAGATGAGCTTTGCTTAAGTTCCTAGATGGCTTTGATCCAGACATGGCTTATCAGTTGAGGGAAAGAGATCCAGCTACCTTAGAAGAAATGCAGAAAGTTGTTGTTAGTGTTGAGGCAAATTTGAATGACAAGTGAGCTAGAATGAAAGCTGAAAAGAAAGCCTCAATAAAGGAGGAAGATTCTACCTTAGATCAGGTGCTACGCAAGGTAGAAAATATGATTGAAAGGTTGACACTAGATAAGCCTGAACCGCAGATTCGAAATCCCAATTTCCGTGGCCAGCAACAACCACAATTTAGGATCAAACAGCATGAGCAGCGAGCACAAGAAACGTCATCACAACGGCAGCAAGTAAAGACACCTGTTCAGCAGAATTTTGTTGGCCCCAAATTAGATGATGAAGACCATGTAATAGGAGAAGAAAATCACTTCTTCACTCCAGATGATATGCCCACATTTATCACTGAAGATGATGAGTATGTAGAGAGTTCAACGGTACAACATGATGCAAATTTTATCTTGTCAAATGACACAGCTCTTGAAGAGGAGTCGGATGAGTATCAAAGAGGGTATATGCATGCCTTGTCTGCCCAGCAGCGTCAGTATTCATTAAGAAACGGAAATGTCCCCATCAATCCAATCCAAAAGAGAAAGGATGGTCCAGCATCTAAGAATGATTCGCCGGTTGCACTAAATAAAGGCAAAGAAGATGTTGATCCAATGCCTAACAAATCTCCATCAGCAAATGAACGAGTCAATCAGCCCATTGCACCAAAAGATAAAGCTGAGAAGAAAGAAGTTCCAGCCAAAGAGGTAGAGAAGACTTCCACTTTTAGTTTAGAAAATGAAATTTCTAAATTAAAGGTATCTATTCCTTTGATAGAGCTGATGAGGAACAACGATTATAGAGGGCAGGTTTCCAAAATTCTGAATTTTGATCCAATGTCTGACATGCTGAGTGTGGAAGATGATAAACCCGAACTAATTTTTGGACTAGCATTGAGTGGTGAGTCTCCCGACAGTGATGTGCCTCCTTTTTATATCAGTTTGAGAGTGCATGAGTTTGTTTTGCATAATGCTATGTTCGATTCCAGCGCCTCCCACAATCTTATGCCAAAAGCTATCATGGAGAAGTTGGGTTTGGACATTACCAGGAAGTACCATGATCTCTATTCGTTTGATTCTAGCAGGGTGAGATGTATTGGGCTTATTAAAGACTTGGTGGTTAGTTTGGATCAGATTTTGGCTAAGAATATTTTGATGGATGTTGTTGTAGCAGACATTCCTCCCCGATTCGGTACGCTTCTTTCAAGGTCTTGGGGAGCAAAGATCAAAGGAACTATGCAGCTCAATTTCTCATATGCAACGATTCCAGTGTTTGGCCAAATGAGAAAATTGTATCGTGAGCAGAAAATGAAATACATGATTACCAACAAGGAGAAACCAATTAATCATTCGATTAATTATGCACATACAGATCTCGAGTCTTTTGTTTTGTATTCAAATAGTTTCAATGATATTGATAGTCAGTTAGTTGTAGCAGATGATATTCCAGAAAATATAGAAAATTTCAGAGAATTTTTGAAGAGAGAAGGACAAGAACATGGAAAGACCGTTCAACAAATAGAAAATGATGATGGACAGCAAGTAGAAAAAACAGAGGGAAAAGAGTTTCAACACTTGGAAGAAGAGGAATATGGCCTATGGACCATGGATTTCGATGGCGCAGTAGGAAATGATGGTGTTGGAATTGGAATTTGGGTACGCAGTCCTTTTTCCGCTCCAAACAAAGTGCCGAGTAACGTGCGGGTATGTTCCTACAAACTTGCTTTTGATTGCTCGAACAATGAAGTTGAGTATGAGGCTTTGATTGCTGGCCTGAAGATCTTAAGAAAGCTGAATGCTAAGAGAATTTTTGTATATGGCGACTCCGAATTGGTGATTAAGCAAGTTAAAGGCGAATATCAAGAAAAGCATCCTCAGATGCGGGCATACCGGAATGTTGTTCTAGACATTTTGAAGCTTTTTTCATATTACACTTTGACGTGTGTGCCTCGTATTCAAAACAATATTGCTGATGCACTTGCTAAGGCAGCAAGTAATTTGAAGATTCCCATGAACTCAAGCAATAAATTTGAAATCCATGTGAAGCACCATCCGACTGTCCCGGACAATCAGAGTTATTGGCAAGTTTTCCAAGATGATGAGGAGATCAATTATTTTCTGTAAAACAAAGGTAAATTCAAAGATACCTCAATTGATGTAGAGCATGATGATGGCAAAGACGATGTGCATATCAATCAAATGGAAGTGTTGCAGCTCAAAGATAATGTGATTCCTAAAGGCTTGATACCTTTAGAAGAACTCTTTGATCATGATGATGTCGCCCAAAAACCAACATTGCAGCCAACGGAAAAGGGATTTGAAGACATGAACATTGGAACAGCCGAGCATCCGAAGATGGTAAAGCTGTCCAAAGCATTGTCACTGAAGGTAAAGGCCAAATATATTAGTTTGTTGTCATCTTTTGTCGATGTGTTTGCTTGGGATTATTCTGATTTAAAGACATATGATACAAATATAATTCAACACACTATTCCTATTAAGCCTAATCAAAAACCTTTCAGACAGAAGTTAAGAAGGCTTAATCCAAAATTGCTGCCATCAATTGAGAAGGAAGTTAATAGGTTGTACAAATCAGGAATCATTGTTCCCATTCATTTTTCTAAATAGTTATCTAATTTGGTGCCTGTGTGAAAGAAGACCAGTTTATCAGTTTATCGAGTCAGTTTTTCCATCATTTTAGTGTTATCATTGAGTCATTTTCAAGTCAAGTTTCAGTCAAAAAAAAAAGTGAGTCAGAAGTCTTGTATTGTTTGTTGAAATAATGACTCCATAGCCCAATGGACGGAGGCACTGTCTAGCTCTTCCAGAGATCTGCCGTTCTTGGCACCTCCAAGAAGCTACCATCCCAATTGGAGCCAATGTTAGAGTCGGTCTGGTCATCCCTCCGTCAGAGATCAAAACTCTTTTTGCATTTCATATTTAGGTGTCCCATCGCTTTTGATCAGTTGCATTTCGCTAGGGGCATGCCATTGTCTGACGGAAGGGTTTGGTGTTCTTGTCTCCCTCATGCTTGTACCTGCCCGGGCTAGTCAAAATTTCTCTATGTTCATCAATGTTCATTTCAGTCATTCATGGTCATTATGCTATTTTGGTAAAAAAGAGTTATTTTAAGAGTCTAGGTCTAGTGGTTGGTCTTCAAACATGTCGAATAATGCCCGCAGGCCATGAGGATGGTTTTCGAAGAGGCTCCTAGTTCAAAAGCCCATCATCAAACTCATTTGAGGACATTTCTTGTTCAAAACTCTGTTTTGAATAAGAAATTGTCGAATTCATTTTTTGCAATAATCATGTATTTTTCCGCCATGGAGTTTTCAGAGCAGGCTCCAGTTTTCCTTTGCCAAACATCAATGCCAACATCCCTGTAAAAAACAACCAAGTTCATCAGCTCAAAACTCAGAAAATCAATGAGACAACCAAAAGACAGAGTTTCATTTTAAGTACAAAGTGCCAAAGTCTGCCATATTAGAAAGTGGATTTGTCAAAAGAGATTTCAAAGTCCTTTGATTATATATGATACTTACCGCATTCATAAGTCCATATGCACGACAAATACATCATTGAAGTCAAGACAAATCGTGGATGAAGCGAAGTAGTTTTTGAAAGCTGAGACTGTGAGTAAGTTTGCCTGCGCGGCGCACTAGACGTTAGTCGCAGCGCATATGGAGTGCGCAGTGCACAGAGTCGCATTCCAAAGTGCAAATTTGGTCGGGCGCGGCGCACACAGGCCGCACGGCACACTGGGTTTTGTGCGTGACGCATAGGACCTCCCACACAGAAATCCATCCCGGGTTCATCAAAATTCACTCATTGAGCCTTGTTCATCATTTGAAACGCATTTTGTGGTGTCAAGGGGTCAAAGGAGGTCAAGTGGAGGTGTGGAGGAGCAAATTTTTCATTTGAAGAGCCAAATCATTTCTTCAAAGGCCGAGTGGAGCACACACAGAGGGGCACGACACACACAGCACCACCCCACAATGTTAAATTAACACGGGCGCGGCGCATATACCAAGCGCAGCGCACTAGGTTTTCTGCGCGGCGCACACCCACAGAGGCCCGAAATTGTTCCCAATTGCATCAAATCTTTTGGAATTCCTTCCAATTGCCAGGTAGGGTCTATCTCTTGGCTTGTTCATCCAATTTTGTGGATAGGATGATGGTTATGGCCATTTATAATTGCAATAAAAAAATGCCTAAACCCTACCACTTGAAATCACCAAAGCTATTGCTCTAGGGTTGAAGACTTGTTGTGTTGATGCCAAGGTTCCTCTTTCACCTCTCAATTTTTCACTCCTTTCCATTGTTCCCTTCCCCCCTATCTCATTTTTCCCTATTTTCCCTACCCTAAAACATTACTAAACCCATATTCCCTATCCCTCCACACATTTGTCAACTATAAAATCCCCAAACCCTCCTACATATCCTTGAACAAAATTTCCCCCCATAACCCCTATTCCCATCATATTATTGCCCTTCCTAACACTCCCTTTTTACAATGTTCCCCTTGGTGGCAGATATCACAACAGCACTTAGTTTCACTACCATCATCAAAGGATGACAAATTTTTGGACACAACACAGGTTTTTTCTCCATGTGCACCGCGCCACTGACGCGGCGCTTAGGATTGAGAGCTCCAAATCGCAAATGGTTTGCATTTTTGGATTCAACATGGAAAATCATGACTATTGGTACTTGGAAAAGGAATTTGGGCAAGTTCTGAGTCCTCAGGAGGTCAAAAACACCCTAAAAATGACCTCTTTGCCCCTAATTTCACACACATAAAGCAATCTTGGGAGAGTGAGGTTTTGGAGGGGAAAATGGGCACCAAATTCAGAAATTCCACTTGGGTTGGAAAGTAGACAGGCAAGGCTTTCCAACAAGCACACTTGGGCTCAATTTGGACTTCAGAAAGTGCCTCAAAATCAGCACCAAAGTAGCGCGGCGCATATAGAAATTGGCGCGGCGCACAGAGGTTTTTTGCCCAATTTTTCATCTTCCAGCTCAGAAATTCGGCCAGTTTGACTAGTTTTGCTTTGTGATGTAATTTTTGACTTATCTTGATGTAATTGAGTGAACATGATGTAATTTTGGCACTTAGTTACTTGTTCTAGAAGATTCATTCACCAAAGAGTGAAAATTTAATGAATGAATCAGTTTCCTACCTTATAGAGGCAAGTTGTTTTGATTGCGTAGATTTTAGTACTTTGTCTAGAATTGGTTGAAATAGCTCCTAGAAGGATGAGCTCGACCCCTAGAGGCAAGGGAAGAGGTTGGCTTGTCTATATTATGTAATTTCTAAGTCATTTTCAGGGTTGGACTCTTGGGAAAAGCTTGGCACTCTATTGTACATTCTATCTCTGCATTTTTGGCAAAGGAAAGACCAGGGTTTTGCAGCACTGTTTGGGATCCATGTGGCTTTATGTTTTGATGGTGTGCTTCTCTGAGTAATTGTAAGTTTATCTAGTGTTTTGTGTATCATCTTCAAGTTTCTTCTTCTGAATTTGAAACAAATGAGTGATTAAGGTGGAATCCATAACTGTTATGCTCTGCCTTTGAATTTGTTTAAATTTTCATGTTTTCTTTAGTTTAAGGAGAATTCTTGAGTCTCTCTTGCTCTCCTTAGCTCCTCACCTGTCTGATCTACCCATCTCACCTGCTTTAAAGCATCAAAACAATTTCCTTCCTTGCCCCAATCAGACCTCTGCAGAAACTGTGCCTCATCCCCGAGCCCAAATTTGCCTTTCCCATTTCTTCAACAAAACCCTCAAAAAACCAAATCAAATCCTTTGCACTTAATACCTAGCCTAAGATAAATTTCAAATTTAGTCATCTCGAGCCTTATCGATTACCTTTTGCTGAGTTTGACCTGGAGAGAGCCCTCTCCTGTCCTCGTAGGGCTAGCTACGAGGCCGAGCGTGGTTTGACGTGGACCTAGAACCTTGTCTTTTCAGCCTGAGACAAATCTAGGCTCTAACAGGGGGTATACTGTGATTGTTCAAAAAATATATATACAAATATATAGAGCATAGAATACTAATAGAATCCACAAAAAATAAATTGCAAATTAGGGCCTATCGGCCCTCTGATATAGTTGATCAATATATGGCCTGTGATAATATTGGAATTGTTCTTCATCTGCTACACTTGGATTAGCCATAAACCCCTAGGATGGACCGTGGCCTCCTTGGATAAATGATCGGCAATCTGATTGCATTCCTTGTAAATGTGTTGACAAGAAATATAATCAAAATGATATTGTAAAATCATGGCTTCATCCAATATATTCCTGAGAGAGTGCACATGACATGAAAATGTATTATTGAACCAGTCTATGATGATTTTAGAATCCCCATATATCGGTAGATGTCTGCAATCGTGTTCTAGTGCAAAATGGAGAAAATGTCTAAGGTTGATTAGTTCAACAAAATTATTTGTTCCAGACCCCAAGCCCAACTGGATTCGATAAAAATAACTGTCATATTTATGCAATAATATACCCCCTCCACACCCTTGATCTTGTGCAGCACCATCAAAATATGCCCAAGGGTGATTTCAGTTAATAACTTCAGGTATCATGACATGGACAAGAGGAGTGGGGCCATCATCAGGAATTTCATGGTAGGCATTGATAATATGTGCAATAGATAGTGGCCAGCATATTGCTTTGTCTCTAAAGATGATACCATTTCTATTCAACCAGATGGTCCAACATATAAGCAGAGGGAGACTGCAATTTTTCTGGTTCATGGTCTCAGCCCACTAATGTATCCAAGTCTCCAGTGTGTTTTGTCCATGCCATCACATAGTAATGGCCAATGAGGAAAGTACCTATTCCCATATATCGATGATAGTAGGGAAATGAAGGAAGAGGTGATCATTGGTTTCTTCAGCATGGTGACATAAAACACACCAAGAGGGGCCATAAAAGAATCTTTTCATCAGATTACCCCCGATCTCGTCAACAAATATTAACAACATTACCAAAGGATTTGCATGTGGTATTGGAAAGGGAAAATTTTATATAAGGAGAAGTAGATCAAGGAGTCGTGTGTCTAATGTAATGGATTATTCATGTGGATTTGATCATGATCTAATTTGGAACAAGTATTCACCATGGAGTAAGGAGATGGCTCAGATACGATAGATCTGAAAGTGTATTGAAGACTAATGGATATACTTGCTTAATCTATTTGTGTTTTTATATTTCTATCTATGGTGTTGGTATGATATGAATGTGTTTGCAGTGATATGCGAATTTAATAGTATGTGCACTAAGATCTAGGTTTGACAGATGTTATGATTTGCAGAAAATATTTGATTCAATAGTTTAATATCTATATGCATGTTTTATTCAGTATTGTCACGTACATATGTGGATATGGTTCAATATTTTCAGGTATAAATTTTGTGATAATATATTCAGTATGTTGAAATATATATGCGGGTGTTATACATGGTAATCACATATACACATAGATTTGTTTTATGGAAGTCGCATATATGTACTAGGGTTAGCAATTGTTGCTTGGTGATGAGAGTTGATGATTTTTGTTCTATGTGCCATCGTCTATCAATGATGTCATGATCAGGATGGTTTGTTTCTGGCAGTGTTGATTGGATTAATTTGGTTGAGGCTTGGTATATTGATCAATGATGATGCTACATTATGATTGGGTATTCAATGAGTCAATATTGATATATCTGTGATTAGTTGTTTCTATGACTTATTATTTCAATGATTCTGTGATTCATTGATTGATACAGTGATTCTGTTTGACATTTTTTCAATATTTAGTGATTTGAGATCCATACACAGGTGTTATGCATAGGAAATGCGTATATACGTCGGTATGATTCAGAATAGTCGCATATATATTCTGAAGTTGATTTTGATCAGGTTTTTTAGTGACAACTCTTTGTTTTTGTGATGAATAACAATGTGATTTATAGTGAATGGTTGAGTATTAGCTTGAATGTTTGATTGGACTTGATTTAATCAGTTATGGGTTAATTGGTAACTTGGGATTGGTTCAGTATTTAGTGATTTAGTTGCATCAATGATTCAACTTATTGGTGATTGATTTTCAGTCGTGATTCAGTGATTGTATTTCATACTATGTGATTCATTTTTCAATTTGGTATTGAGCATAATGTTGGGTGCGGGTCCAATATGAAAATTTGATGAAAGGTGGCCTGCGTTTTTTGATAATTAATTGATAGGTGGATCTAGTATGTAATATTATGAAACATGGTTTGCAAAATATTGAGGGTTGTAGCCTCTATTGAGGGATTAGGAGCTTCCTTACTATAGAAGCCAATAAACGAGATTAGGGGGTTGTATCTCCCTTCCAGTGGGTGTTGGAGAACAATTGAAGGTTGTATCCTCCTACAGGTGGGTGCCTATGTGTTGGTAAGAGTCTGCACCAGTACGAGATGCAATGAATATTTTATTTATAATAATAGAAGAAGAAATAGACGACAACAATGGTGATTTTATCCCACATTGGGTTTCCACCTAAAATACCAGGGTCCATATGTGTTTATGTGATTCCTTATGTGTTGGTGATTTATCTTCTCTTTACTACTCATTTCTAATACTTAATAAATGGATAATGAATTAATGATGCATTGGTTAAAGATAAACATCTGATGGAACATATGAAAAATTAGTTATCTAGATATACACAATTTGCATTCACTAAAGTCACATACACACGTAAGTTGTCTAAATAGTAGCGTACAAAATTCTAAAAGTGAAATTGAAAGTTAAAGTGAATTAAAAATATTGATTCTCCTACCCCTCTCAATATTTTTCCTAACAAGGTCGGATTACATTGATATCGGATCTCATTATTATGGAGTTGGCTTGGGACGTACATATGATCGCGAGGGGGCTCATAGGGACCCTAGGAATGTACCACCATCTCTGATTTTCTTGCCACTACCATCTCAAAGAGTGTTATTTTCAACAGAGCTAGAGGAGTCGCCGCATCTCGGTGTTGAGACCAGGGATACCATTGTAGATAGCATGAATATGTTATTGTTCAAGCCAGTTCGCTTGAGTTCAAGAGCAGTTCAATTCTATATAGAGAATGGCACAAACTTGGTGAGACATGATTATGCAGTAGCGAGAATTTGTGTGTTTTGAGCTTAGGAAAATAGTTATAGATCAATGCGTGAGGTCAGGAAGAACCAGAGTGCATCACTTTAGGAGGCTGAGATAGCTTGTGTAAGGAGTAATTCCATCCTGTGCAATTGGTACATCCTGCACAAGAGAGAGGTTGACTTGGAGAGATTAGGACACCACCACCATTGCCTCATGACCTACCATTTCCTTTATATGATGAGTCATTTCTCACGAGTTTACCCCTTGACCAACTTTTGTTATATGCATGTATGTATCGTGATGCCATCCATGGCACTTGGAGGGTGCACGGCCCAGGTGGCACAGACCAGGTACATATATATATATATATATATATATATATATATATATATATATATATATATATATATATATATATATATATATATATATATATATATATATATATATATATATACATATACATACATACATACATACATACATACATACATACATACATATATATATATATATATATATGAAACTTTTGAGTTGTTGGGTGTGGAGCCTGATTATCTTCTGTATTCAAAGGTTTCAGCCAGATGTATACTCCAGAAAGACTGTACACCCCTCCACGCGGGGGGGTGCGGGGGGGGACTTGTCCCCCCTGCAAGGGTCCAGGGGGGCTAATGCCCCCCGGTTTGGGGGTCCAGGGGCAGCGCCCCCAAAGCTAAAAATAGATGTAAAATTGCCTTGTAAAAGTCTAGTAATTTCTAGTCAATCTGGGCCGTTCATTAGGTGGATGATCTAACGGTAGAAGTTATGTTTAATTTAGGGTTTTTTGCCTTAGAAGGCAACCCCTCACTATATATGAGGGAATTGTATTGCGTCTATGTATATCTGTATTCTGAGTGAGGAAGAGAGAGGAGATTGAGAGCAAAGAGGGTGTTGCAGCAGATCTGCTGTAGGTTGTATCTCTTCAGTTTGCTAGATAATATAAAAGGAAAGACTGTTTGTTTCTCCGTGGACGTAGCCCAAACTGGGTGAGCCGCGTATATCTGTGTCTCTCTTGTTTTATGCGTTTTATGTGTCTATATTTCTGCAATATTTTATGTGTTCCATTGCTCCGTAATATATAATTTTCTAACAACTGGTATCGGAGCCGAAGGTCTATTTGGCTGATAAACTCGCAGGAGAGAAGGGTTCCTGGTTCGAGTGGGAGCAATGGCGGAAGATGGTAGGTTTAGGGTCGAAAAATTCAATGGCCAAAACTACCAGTTGTGGAAGATGCAGATGGAAGATTATCTGTATCAGAGAGATCTATACCTACCATTGAGCGGAAAGACAAAGAAGCCGATGAGTATGACAGACACAGAATGGGATATTCTGGACAAAAAGGCACTTGGAATAATACGGCTGTGCCTAGCGGCGTCGGTAGCGTTTAATATTTCAAAGGAAACCACAACACAGGGTTTAATGTCTGCATTGGCAAACTATATGAAAAACCCTCGGCCTCAAATAAGGTATTTCTTATGAAGCATTTTTTAATATGAAGATGTCAGAAGGTGGATTTGTTGCAGATCATTTAAATGATTTTAATACAGTTACAAGTCAGTTAAGTTCTATAGGGGTAAATTTTGATGATGAAGTTAGGGCTCTGTTATTTCTGTGCTCATTGCCAGAAAGTTGGAATGGTTTAGTTATGGCCGTTAGTAACTTTGTCTCTGGATCTAGTACTTTAAAGTTTGATGATGTTGTTGGTGCAATCCTTAGCGAGGAAATGCGACGAAAAAGCTCCGGTGAGACATCAAGTAATGCTTTGACTGCAGAGACTAGGGGAAGTAAAATGGAAAGAGAAAAGAGCCCAGGATATCGCAGTAAGTCAAGAAAAGGCAGATCCAAGTCCAAATCGGGGATAGTGTGCTAGAAATGTGGGAAGAAAGGACACCTGAAGAAAGACTTCAAGTCTCGGAAGGGAAAAGAAGGAGATGCGCAGCAAGAAACTAATCATGAAGCAAATGTAACAGGTGATGTGTTGTAAGATGCTTTGATTCTTTCATTAGAAAATATCATTGATGACTAGGTGATAGATTCAGGGGCCTCATTCCATGCCACACCTGATAAGAAACATTTTCATGATTATGTTCAAGGAGATTTTGGACAAGTTCAATTGGGTGATGATAAACCCTGTAAAATTGTTGGAATGGGTACAGTTTTCATAAAATAGCAAAATGGAAATCAGTGACTATTGAAGAAGGTAAGGCAAGTTCCAGATCTGAAGAAAAAATTGATTTCGATAGGGCAGTTGGGAGGTGAAGGTTGCGTAACTACTTTCACAGATAAAACCTGAAAGGTCACTAAAGGATCCCTGGTAATAGCGAAAGGAGAAAAGGTTGGTACATTGTATTTATGCAATGGTATTTCTAATTATGTTAATGCTTTAATCTCTACAGGAGAAGATACGGCATTGTGGCATCATAGGCTCGGGCACATGAGTGAGAAGGGGATGTAGATTCTTCACTCAAGAAATTTGTTACCAGGTTTCAAGCATGTTGATTTAAAATTCTGTGAGAATTGTGTTTATGGAAAACAGAAGAGAGTCAGATTCCTTAGAGTTGGGAAAGAAAAGAAGAACGAAAAATTAGAGATTGTGCATACAGATGTATGGGGACCTGCTCAGGTATCATCTCTTGGTGGCTTTCGTTATTATGTTACTTTTATTGATGATGCAACCAGAAAAACCTGGATTTATTGTATTCGAAATAAATCTAATGTATTTGATACTTTCAAGAAATGGAAAGCTTTGGTTGAAAATGTGACAAGGAAAAGGTTGAATTGTCTTAGATCAGATAATGGAGGTGAATATTGCAGCAAAGAGTTTTATAGGTATTGTTTAGAGAATGGAATTCACAGAGAGAAGACAGTTCCAGGAACACCAAAAGAAAATGGTGTGTCAGAAAGGATGAACAGGACAATCATGGAGCATGCAAGGTGCATGATATTGCATGCAAGATTGCCTTTACAATTTTGGGCAGATGCTATAGATATTGTTGTTTATCTAATAAACAGAGGGCCTTCAAATTCCTTGGATGGTGGTATTCTAGAGGAGGCATGTATAGGTAAAAAGGTAAACTACTCATTTTTAAAGACTTTTGGTTATGAAGCCTTTGTCCACATTAACAAAGAAAATAGAACAAAGCTTGAGGCAAAATCAAAGAAATGTACCTTTATTGGATATGGTGTTAATGATTTTGGTTATCACTTATATGATTATGAAAATCACAAAATCATTAGGAGTAGAGATGTAATATTCAATGAAAAGGTCTTTTATAAGAATCAATTGAAGGAAAAGAAACAAGAAAAAGAAAACAGAGAATACACAGTGCTTGAAAATATCACAGGAAAAGTGATGGTGCCTGAAAATCATAATGATCAACAGCCAGAACAACAACCACAACAGCAACAAGCACTTCAAACACCTGAAAGTGGTGTTAGAAGATCTACCAGGATAAGTAGACCCCCTGAACAATACTCTCCTTCATTATATTATGTATTGTTGACTGATTCTGGTGAACTAGAATGTTATGAAGAAGTAGTGCAGGTAGAAACCAGGAAAAAGTGGGAGCAAGCCATGAAAGAAGAGATGGACTCCTTAGCACATAACCAGACTTGGGACTTAGTTAGGTTGCCTGCAAGTAAAACAGCATTGCATAATATTTGGGTTTGCAAGCTGAAGGAAGAAGATGGAGGAAAACAGAGGTACAAAGCTAGACTTCTGGTGAAGGGGTTTGCACAGAAGAAAGGTATTGATTTTGATGAAATATTTTCTCCTGTTGTTAAAATGACTTCAATCAAAACTATTTTAAGTCTAGTAGCAGCTGAAGGTTTGCATCTTGAGCAGTTAGATGTAAAGACAACCTTTCTCCATGGGGATTTGGAGGAAGAGATATATATGCAACAACCACAAGGATATGAGGTAAAAGGGAAGGAGAAACTAGTGTGCAGGTTGAAGAAGAGCTTGTATGGCTTAAAACAGGCTCCAAGGCAGTGGTATCTAAAATTTGACAGGTTTATGTCTGAACAAGGTTATACTAGATGTCACTCTGATCATTGTGTTTATCTCAAAAGGCAAAATGATGGCAGCTATATTATATTGTTATTGTATGTAGATGACATGCTTGTTGCAGGTTCTAACATGCAGGAAATAAATGTGCTCAAAAGAAAATTGGCAAACTCATTTGCAATGAAGGATTTGGGTGCTTCAAAACAAATCCTTGGTATGAGAATAACTAGAGACAGGAAGAATCGCAAATTAACATTGTCTCAAAGTGAGTACATAGAAAAGGTGTTGAAAAGGTTTAATATGCAGAATGCAAAACTAGTTAGTATACCTTTGGCTAGCCATTTCAAATTAAGTAAGGAGGCGTGTCCCAAGACTCAGGAAGAAATGGCTCATATGTCTAAAGTTCCATATGCATCAACAGTTGGAAGCTTAATGTATGCAATGGTCTGCACAAGGCTTGATATTGCACATGCAGTGGGAGTTGTAAGCAGGTACATGAAAAATCCAGGAAAAGAACATTAGATGGAAGTGAAGTGGATTCTCAGGTATTTGAGAGGTACCACAAATCAAGCATTATGCTTTGGTGGTTCAAACATTGCTCTACAGGGATATGTTGATGCAGATATGGCAGGTGATAGAGATAACAGGAGGAGCACAACAGGGTATGTGTTTACAGTAGGTGCAACAACTGTCATTTGGGTTTCAAAAATCCAAAGTGTTGTTTCACTTTCAACAACAGAAGTAGAGTATGTGGCTGCTACAGAGGCTAGTAAAGAAATGATTTGGTTACAAAGTTTTCTGGATGAATTGGGCAAGAAGCAGGAGTTTGGCAGGTTATATAGTGACAACCAGAGTGCTATACATCTTGCAAAGAACTTTGCATTTCATTCCAAGACTAAACATATACAGGTCAAGTACCATTTCATACAGTCAGCATTGGAAGATGGACAGTTGAAGCTAGAAAAGATACACACTAGCCAGAATCCTGCAGATATGTTAACAAAAGTTGTAAGCAGGGAGAAACTGAGAATCTGCTCAGTTTTAATTGGTCTTAAAGTATGATGAAGAAGATAAGAAACAGCCAGGTCCAAAGTGCAGTTATTGTCTAGAAAATGAAGTAGCGGTGGAGTTGCTATAATCAATCTCCAAGTGGGAGATTGTTGGGTGTGGAGCCTGATTATCTTCTGTATTCAAAGGTTTTAGCTGGATGTATACCCCAGGAAGACTGTACACCCCTCCACGCGGGGGGGGGGGGGGGGGGGGGGGGGCGAGGGGCGGTGCAGGGGGGACTTGTCCCCCCCGTGTGGGTCCGGGGGGCTAATCCCCCCTGGTTGGGGGGTCCGAGGGCCAGCGGTACCCTAGCAGGGGGTTCGGGGTAGCGCCCCCAAAGCTAAAAATAGATGTAAAATTGCCTTGCAAAAGTCTAGTAATTTCTAGTCAATCTAGGTCGTTCATTAGGCGGATGATCTGACGGTAGAAGTTATGTTTAATTTAGGGTTTTTTGCCCTAGAAGGCAACCCCTCACTATATATGAGGGAATTTTATTGCGTCTATGTATATCTGTATTCTGAGTGAGGAAGAGAGAGGAGATTGAGAGCAAAGAGGGTGTTACAACGGATCTACTATAGGTTGTATCTCTTTAGTTTGATGGATAATATAAAAGGAAAGACTGGTTGTTTCTCCGTGGACGTAGCCCAAACTGGGTGAACCACGTATATCTGTGTCTCTCTTGTTTTATGCGTTTTCTGTATTTATATTTCTGCAATATTTCATGTGTTCCATTGCTCCGTAATATATAATTTTCTAACATGAGTCTTATTGTCAAATTATTATTTATATTAATTTCTAGTTCGTATTAGATTAAATTTATATTAATAAGTTTGTGATAACATTTAGACACAACCCATCTACATGGATGAGCTTATGAGGTCATCCAAGGGGGTAGTTGATTAGCCAAGCCATCCTCCACTAGAGCATGTTTCCATGGATTCTCCTTCACCTCCACCTCCACCTCATAACACTCATATGGAGGAGAGTCACCATGTACAACCACATGGACCAGAAGTTGAGGTAAACTTTTTTATTCCTAAGATTTCAACATTTTATTCTTTTAAGTTATGCATTTATGCTAATTAATTTGTAAACTAATTATAATTTTTTCATTCCATTGTGTACGTAGGACTATATGTAGAGTATTGTTGATGTCATAGTTATGTGGACACATGAGTGGGATGCTGGGTATAGAGGCATTGACGATGCGGGTCCATCGATGCAGGCCCCAATCATTGAGCCATAGGCAGGGGAGCACCAAACCCAAATTCATCAAACCCCCATCCTATCTGACTTGCATTTGGACTCGATTGGGGTTACTAGATTCATCTTAGTAATTAAAAATGTGGTTCAAATAATTTATTTCCATATTGTTTATTTTGTATAAATAATGATATAATTAGTGAATTTGAATGTGTATTGCACTACTAACTTATAGACACTTACTTTACATGGTGTAACTCACATAGGAGTTCTGGTGGTACTTAGAGTCAATAGTTTGTATATTTTCAGGCCCATTTCATACGGAACATTCAAATGTGATACATACTTTGTATATTTTCATACATGGACAATTTATGGATGTACATGAACATTTTTTTTTGTAAGCTTGGCAGGACCTTTTTCATTCATTTTCATCAAAAAAGCAGGTTACATCCATATTCTAATGGTTAGGTGGCCTCAACCTACCCATTGGGAAACCAGATTTGTTGGCCACCTAACCGTATTATAAGCCATCCAAAAATATAATAGTTTGAGACTGTCTAGCAAAGCTATATATGTCTGAGTATCCTTAATTCTCCTAAAATATAGATAACTAAAGCATAATATCAAAGTCTGCAAAGCCTTCATCTATACAGAGAAAAAATTAAATCCAAAACTATGAAAAAGGGATACTAATCATTTGAGAAGTCCATAGGTGTTGAGTCTTTCGCACTTGAACCAGGTAATTTCATCTGAGGGAGATAAGGAATATGTTTCTATATGCGACTGAGGCAGACATTCTATTGTTGAATTTGGAATTGTATAAGATAAAATTCCTTACGAATTTCTTGGAGTCTAGGATCAGTCTTGGAGGGACAAGCTGAAGGATATGTCAGATCTCTTTCCACAATATTCTTCATCAAACAGTAAATATAGAAAATCTATTTTTACTTGGAGGATTAACCTCTAGAGTGTCCAATATTTGACACCAGGTCTCGCCATTCCTCCATATCCAAATCTGAATTAGCTTCCTATTGGTTTAATTATGATTCCTAGCTTGATATTAACTAATAAATCTGAGGCTGCCTCCTGGTCTGGTATGACTAGGCAGATTCTCGAATGAGGCTCAAAGTGGATTCGCATCCCCTACCCCTAACTGGATGTGGTTGGAGTTGGATGATTCCCATTGCTAACCTACATTTCTATTACAGCCACAACCTCCAATAGTCGAGGTTCTTCTATTGAAGGAGGGGCTCACCATGTTTCTCTTCTACCAAACACAAAAATGATATGAAACCATGAAATAGAAATTCAAGACCTCCATCTTGAGGAAATTGAAGGGCTTAAGGTCCCGGTGCACCCACTAAAAATTTAAACTTGTAAGTATACCATAGCAGAAATTCATATAAAAGTAAGTAGTAAGGCCATAAACAAACATTTTCCCATGGATATGAGATGAGTCTGCCAAGAGAGGACAAACACATCAACCTATGGTTCCCTGAGCCATCTTAAGACAAAACACAAATTTGATTCGAGTGTATCCTTACGCAGGATACCCCTTCTCTTAAATTCTAGCAGGTTCATTGAAAAAAAAGATAATAGATACAATAATCCATGCAAGATATGCATATTAAATTCCAGTGTGTAGACCTCAAATACGTGCCCATCTGAGAAAGTAAGATTCTATAACAGACAAAAAATATTTTACAATATCCTAACAACCCATCAGAAAAAACAACACGTTCCTCCCAAATTTCACAAATGATTTTCCTTCTAACCCCATACATTGGCTCGTAAACGCTTATCGAGTGTAATATCATATGGACTTGAATCGTAGGGGAAAGAGTATAAGAGGAACACACTGAAAGAACATACATGTTGTCGCTGACCACAGGGAGGAGGATGAAACTTTCTACACCAGGGTCGCATACCTCATGAAGTGCCTTCACATTCGTCCCCAAGCTTTTCAGAAAACCTGTAACCATTCCAATAGCAATACCTCCTAAACGTTCAAAGATATTAACATAAAACCCCGACGAGGAGATTTCCCTTCATCCTCTCGAGTCACCATTAATAACTTGCATGCCTAGTGCCACCTTGCAGTTGAGAGCAAGTGTGTCATGGTTGTAACATGACCACCCATTGTCCTTTCTTATCGAGGTGATTTCCATGGCACAAATCTTGGAGGTTCCCTACTGTCAACTTGCACCCCGATCGGGGGTCTCTGATTCATAACTTGGTTAGGATCATTGTTATCCCTAGCATCATGATGCAAGATATTCCTCAGACTATCCATCTCTTCTCTAAGGTCTTGTGAGGGCCATGGATAATCCAAAATCCTTCTAATATTTAAACAACCCCAGTTCGCTAAGAAATCTGCTACTTTATTTGTTTCTCCCCTGACATGGGAAGGTATGATATATTCAAACCAAGGTAGAATATCGCCTATGTTCTGCACCAATCAGGGAGTCCTCCAACTGTGACTAATATTCTCACTACTTGATTTGTGATTAAATTTTTTAATAGCCTCAATCACCAAGTTGGAGTCCCTTTCTCTCACTAATTTTTTTTAACATGCTCTTTTAGTTATGAGGAGGCCTTGCATTATAGTGGTAAATTATGCCTCATTATTTCTAGCATAGCCACAATCTATTGCATAGATGAGTTTGATTTGGTGTTGCAAGTCTCTAAATAAGCCTCCAAACCCATCCTCGCCAGGGTTTCCTTTGGAAGCCCCATCAAAATTTAGCTTTAAGAATCCTTCTAGGGGAGCAGAGTAATGAATTGGAGAGGATTTGGGGGAGACCATGAGTTTCTAGGAAGAAGGAGCAATCATTTGCAGGGATAGATTCAGGAGGTGAAGGATTCAAGCTTCATAAGGGGTAACCTACCAGTCATGCATATGCCATTGATCTGCTACAATTGTTTCTCTTATATCCTAGACAATCCCATTCCATACTCCCTCCTGAGATAACCATTGGCCCTTAAATATTGTTCTGTTTCTTTATTTTCATATTGCTTAGAGGAGAAATCCAATTTCCACTCCCCAAGCATGATTCAAGACTGGACTCAAAAATATCTCGTTTCTCCAAATTTCTATAGATTACTTGATACTATTTTGGTCACGGTCTAGGTAACCAAAGAGTTGGCCTAGCTTACTCCATAACTGATCAACAAAGGAGCATGTATTCAAAAGGTTTTCAAGATCTTCATTTTGAAGGCCACGTAGAATGCAATATGAGGGCCCTTGAATTCCTCGTTTCTGTAGTTGATCCCATGTGAGAATTCTTCTTCGACATACAAGCCACAAGAAGTGTGCAACCTTAGGCTAGAGGTGCAATGTCCTTATCCTTCTCAATATAGTGTTGTGGTCATCCTGGGGTTCTTCTGTTGCTAATTTGTATGCCTCTTGAATATTGAACATACCTTTGGTGGAGTACCCCCATCTAAGGATATCGTGTCCTTCTTGTTTCACAAATTTCTTGGATTGGAAGTTCTCTTTTGAGGATTTTCCATTGGTTGGTTGTTGTAGGGTTCATAAAATCCTATTAGCCTTTCCATCATCTCCACAATGAATGATGTTGTTTAGGACTCCATAATTGATCCACCAAAGATTAGTTCCATCTACTTGTAAAAAGGAAGATATCCCCTAGGCCTTTCCTGTTGAACAACTTCCCTCTTTGTTTCCTTGCTTGTTGCCAAAAAGGGGTGCTTTTTCCATCCTTGGTCTCCAAAAATATATGGTGTCTTATGAGATATTTATTGTTGGACGCCAAATTCCACTTTTATGATCCCTTTGGGGTATCTAAATGTCTTAATTTTCCTTCTAATGAGCTCGACATTCTATATTTTCTAGTCCATATATTATTTCACAAGTCAGAGCCACCCTTTAACCATCTCCACCACAACCTAGCCCAAAATACTCGAATTAGGATCAATGAATCTCTGAGACCCAAGCCTCTTACCAATTTTGGTTTTATAACATTGGCCCAAGAAACCAGGGCACATTTCATAGCCTTTTGGGCTCCTCTCCAGAGGAAGTTTTTGAAAATCTATGCCATGGCATTACACGATGATTTGGGAGCTTCCATGCCCGAGAGTTGATAAATCAAAATGGATTGTAAAACAAATTTAAGAATAATCACTCTACTGGCTAGATTTAGGGCCCTAAAATCCCACCCACTGAGCTTCGATTGGATTTTCTAAAGAAGATATTTCCAGTAGGTAGTTCTTAAGGAATTGACAACCAAAGGCATACCCAAATATTTTATTGGCATGGATCGAATACTAAAGCCTAGGGATAAATATAGGAAGGTTTGGGTGGGAACAGGGGTATTGAAAAAAAAATGTTCGATTTATCATTATTTATCAGGGTTCCAGAGGCTTGCATAAACTCATGAAGGATATATTTTAACTTTCTAACTTCATGGAGGGAGACTTTACAAAACAACATGATATCATACACAATTTTTTGGTGAGTTTTGGGGAGATCATTACCCCATAGATGAAGTCCTTTTATATGAGAGGATTGGGAGGTCGATTTGATATATCTTCCCAAACCTTATGCATATAGGATGAAAATAAGGGAAGACAGAAGATCTTTGTGCCTAATACCTGTAGATGAATTAAAGGTTTTGGAAGGGGATTCATTGAGCAGGATCGAAAACATCGGTGAAGAAATGAGGGAGGAGACCCAATTGATCCATCTGGAATTGAAACCATAAGCCTTTAGAGAACTGAGGAGGTAGTAACAACTAAGGAGATCATAGGCTTTGGATAAGTCTAGCTTGATCAGCATACCAGGAATTTTAAGTTGTTTAAGAGAGTGGACAAATTCCTGGGAAGTGATGATTCCATCAAGAATTTGGTGGCCTTCAACAAAACCAGTTTGTTCTAGAGATATGAGACTGGGAAAAAGAGGTTATATCCTTTAATGGTGGAAATGATTTTATAAATGACATTACAAAGGGAAATAGATTTGAAACTTTGCAGATCCTCAGAGTGGGTTGATTTAGGAATTAAGGAAATAAAAGTATAATTGAGACCAAGATGTACCTTTTGTGTCCTTAAAGATTCTTCCACCACTTCCAGAATATCTCACCCTATGAAGCTATAGGTAGCTTGAAAGAATTCTGTTGTGAATTCATCTAGTCCCGAGACGTTATTTTAAAGAGAGAATCCATACAAGTGAGTCAAATTTAAAAAATGTTTTTGAAATAACCTGTTCAGAATTTTTTATTAAAACCAACATTTCAGACTTCTATGTGAGTCCATCTTCAGAGGAATGCCCATATTCTTAAGAACATTGGTGTGGATTAGGGCAAGGATTGCAAGGATATATATAGTGATAGATGTGAGTGAATGTTCTGGAGTCGGCTGATAGAATTTTAATTTTAATTCTTAATGTAATTTATTAGGGTTATTTATGAGATAAATTTAATTAATTAGGATATAATTATTTTATGTTAATTTGGTAAGTGAATAATATTTATTTTACATTGATTATTTATTAATTATATGTTTCCTTATCATTTTAATATGTATAAATAATTAATTATGAAGTGGGCTAAATGATATTTTATAATAACATTCTTTTATTTAATTGTTCTCAATAATGTATTATGAGTTGAAATATTTAATCAAAGTTAATTTGTAAATTATAAGCTAATGTTAAATTTATTATATTTGATATTATGAGGGTTATATAATTAAGTTTAATTAATTAGGATAATTGTTTAATGTTACATTCTTATGTGAATACAATTTTCTTATTTATTAAATTGACTGTTTATTAATTGTATGATTTCTTATTATCAATTTATTACTATTATGTATTCTACCTTTTATCAAAGCTTTAAGTAATAACTTTTTTTTGTTTAATTTTAATAATGAAAAATTAGTATGAGTTGAAACAATTAATTTAATATGATTAAAATTTTTATGAGTTAATGTTAAAATTATTAGATTTGTTGTTAAGAGAGATACGATTTATTAAGGGTTTCGAGGAATTACTGATGATAAGGCCATCATCACGGTTTATATTGTTCTTTCTCTTTTTAATTTCTAAGGCCTCTTTAATTTTTCATTTTAGGTAATTCTCTTCCTTGATGACTAGTTTGGCTTCTTCCATACAAATGTGGTGTGAGGAGGAGAAAGCATGTTCTGCAAGAGCGGATTTTGATGTTCTGTTCCTAGATATGTCAGCAACATGCTCTTTAAGTCTAATGTTTAGTGATCTGTCGGTTTCACCTATGTATTGTTTTCCACATGAGCAAGGGACTATATACACCCCTTTTTTAAGTCTATGGTTGTTGGCTTGTATGGGCCTTGTTAGAGTCGGTCCTTACAGCCCTTCGTCAGAGATCTTTTTGCTTTTGCATATCATTTTTAGGTGTCTCGCTTGTTCCACTTCGATGCATTCCACTAGGGGCATGCCATTGACTGAAGAGGGGTCTGGTTGTTTTGTGTTTCCTCATGTTTGTCCCTGCAGGGTTAGTGAAAAAACAAATTTTCTCAAAACACTGAAGTCCATAATCATGCATTCATTGTCATAAAAGTGTCCTAGAGTCTAGGGTTGTCAGTCCTTTGCATATACATGAAACAAGCCTGCAGGCCATGAGGTTGATTTCAAAAGACTCTTATTTAATAATTTTTTCATAGAGCATTTTAAAACATTTTTAGTCCAAAACTCTGTTTTGGAACTAAAAATTGTTATTGTAAATAACTGTATTTATGTCATTTCAAAGGTTTCAGAGCAAGTCTCTGATCTTCTCCAAAGCCAAATGCCAGATCCCTGCAAAAATCAACAAAATGATCAGTCCAAACCTCAGAAAAGCATGAGAAAATCAAAAAGCAATGTTGTATTTAAAGACCAAAAGTGAAAGGTGCCAAACCTTACAAAGTGGGTTTTGAAATCAATTTAAATCAAATGAGATATTTTGTTTACTTATAAAAAGGGAAAACAAGTTCATTTGCACACAAATTCCCAAAGCAACATCGTGTCTAAGCGTTTGAAGGCCAAAACCGCGAGTTGCATACCTGTGGACAGTGTTGGAGGGTGCGCTACGCGTTGGAGGTGTGCGCTACGCACCGGGCAGTGCGCTACGCATTGGGTTAGCGCGGCCAGTGTAAAAATACACGGGCGCTACGCATCAGGCTGTGCGCTACGCACTGGGATAGTGCGCTACGCACTCAGTCCAGCACAAAATTTGTTTATATTCATGCGCCCAGATCGTGTCTAATTGCCTCCAAATCTGCAAGTAGGTGTTCTATGACCGATTCAATCAATTTGATATTGTTTATAGTGTGTTTGAAGAGAGGTGTGATGTTTTGGGTGTAAAAAACAAATGAAACCCTAGGCCTCACCAAAATTTTCCTTAAGGGTGTTTATGGATGATTGGTGAAGGTTTTTCTGCTCTCCCTTGGCGAAACATAGCCTCATATCCATTTGTAAGTTTTGAGCCAACAACACTTCATATTTTGGTCCATTTGTCAAACTGTCCTTATGACTGTTTTATGCCCAATACACTAAAACAGAATGTCCATTATGGCATAAGTCTTATGATGTTTCGGTTGGCTTTTGAGCATGTATTGAAATTGTGATTTCACCACAGCTACAGCATACATCCTACATATTGCAGACCTCCTATATATTGCAGTCATTGTGTTTTCAAAGCCATGTCAGACACAGATTCAGTTTATGAGTAGAAGAATGACAGTGATTCCACAACAGAGGGTAATGTGCCTCGGAGGTCTTGCAGAGGTGGCAAAGGTGGAAAGCATCTCAGAGAAGAGCCCACTTCTTTAGCTCAATTGCAGGCTTGCCCGCTTGCAATGGATTGCTTTCGCCACCAGTCATGCTATCACTATTGTGAGCTAATTTCACAAATTCACCATCATCGTGAATTAACTCGCTTGTTTGTTCTACATTTACATGATGGCCATGTAAACCTTGCTGGAGTTAATTTCATTCTGTCACCAGAGACTATTGTAGAGGCCACTGGGATACCAAATATTGGAGAGCAATGGGATAAACGTCAGCAACTAGAGAAATCCTATTATGAGCCATACATCAAACCTGGGTATATGAGGCACTTGAGTAGAGTTTTTCCTTTCCAGTACCTGAATGATCAGTTTTCACCTTTGATGAAGCTCATCATTCGGTACTTCAGTTGTGAGGGTAGATTCTCCCATCTTTATGCGTACCATGTCCGTTTGTTGATGCATTTTACAAGGGTACGTCTGATGAACATTCCATACTTCATGTTTCGCAACATAGAGAGGATGGTTGTATTAGTACAAAGGAAGACCCCTGCACAGCAGCACAGGAGTATTTATCATTATGCGCTGATCAAGATCATAGTGGTTCATCAATTGGCACAGCAGGGCATTACTTAGGAGGATTTCATTTCTCGCGACTTTTTCACAGTGCCACAGCCACCTCCCGAGATAGTTCATGATGAGGGAGGGCCTTCACATCAGTTTGACATTCTTGAGACTGAGCATGTCAGCGTTCCAACATGTGTGACATATCAGCGAGGCCACAGGGCCTTATTTGTAGCTACACGGTGAGTATTATCTCCACATAGTGTGGAAGGGGTCTCGCCTTCTTCTTCAGTACAGGTATAGGTTCAGGACAGAGGCAAGGAGCCAATTTACGAGGAGGGCCATTCAGGTGGTCATGATATTGATGTTGCATTGAGTGATGTGGATAGGAGCTCTCCTAGCTCGAAACAAAAGACCGAGATTGATAGATTGAATGAGAAGTTACTGAAGGCAGAATGTCGGATCAAATACTTGGAGCAGCGCAATAAATAGTTAGAGGACGAGCACACACTTATAGAGCTGCAACGAATCCGTGAAGACCGAAGGTTGGCCCGTAAAAGACTGGGTGATTTGACACCTGTTGCGCGGCAATTTTTGCTTGAGAAAGTCAATCGACATTTGGAGGAGTTGTTGGCGAAGGCCAATAGAGACAAAGACTTGCTTCGTCACATGAAGAATCATTATTGGGCTCGCATGCATGTTTGCAAGGCAAAAATGAAGATTTTGCAAAGGAGGTTGAGCAAAGCACTAAAAAGGCGAAAGAGGCTAGATCCGCTTCGAGTTTTGGCCGAGGCTTCGCTGGCTGAGCATGACACATGATGGAGGGTCTTCACTCCGAATTTGAGCAAATTCGGAGAAAATTTTGTCATTTTGAAATTTTTGGTCTCAAAAACAGTTTTTTCCGCTCAATGGGTAGCGTGCCCGCGCGCTCGCTTTTGATTGGGGCACTTGCTGGAGGAAAACCTTATATTTTTGGGTTTTTCATGATGAAATATACATGCTTAGTTATTGCCAAGGCATTTCATCAAATTCTGGATTATCAAAAGACCTAAAAACACCATGAAAACCACCTTGCTGCCACCTTTTGCAACAGCAGGAAGTACTTCTAGGAGAATGCAGTTTTGGAGGGGCAAATGAGCTCCAAATTGGAAAATTCCACTTGGGTTGGAAAGTAGACATCCACGGCTTTCCAAAGAGCTATCATGAGCTCAATTTGGATTTCGGGAAGTGCCTCAAAACTAGGCTGAAATTTGCGCTAAGCATTGGGATCAGGGCGCTACGCATTGGGGTTTTTGGTCCAGTTTTCATCCTCCAGCTCAGGAATTCGGCCAGTTTTCACCAGTTTTACTCCTTGATGTGATTTTTGACCCACCATGATGTAAATTGATGTATGTAAGGTAACATGGCACCTATATACCTTCTTCTAGATGATTCATTCACAAATTAGCAAATAATTAATGTAATGAATCAGTTTCCTTCTTTTTAGAAGCAGGTTGTTTTGGTCACCTAGATTCCTGCTCCATGTTTAGAATTTGTTGAAACTGCTCTTAGAAGGAGGAGCTCGACCCCTAGAGGGTAGGGAATGAGGTTAGCTTGATCTATATATGTAAATTTTCATTCAGTAGCACAGGTTGGACTCTTGGGAAGATTTTGGACATTATTGTACATATTTTTTCATATTTTGGCTAAGGGAAGATCAGAGATTTTGCAGCACCTGTTGGGATCCTTGTGGCTTTGTGTGTTGATGGTGTGTTTCTTCTGTAATTGTAAGTTGTTAATGTGTATCATTTTCCTTCTTTCATCTTCTGCAATTGAACAAATGAAGTGTTAAGGTAGAATCCATAGACTGTTATGCTCTGCCTTTAAGTTTGTTTGATTTTCCATGTATTCGTCAATTTGAAGAGGATCCATATTCTCTTTTGCCCTCTTCAACTCCTTGTCATTCTGATCCGTCCATACCACCTGATCAAAGGAATCAAGACTATTGCCTACCTCGCCCCAACTCGATCTCTGCAAATATGACCTCAATCCCCGCACCCAAATTGGTTTTCCCATTTCTCCAACAAAAAACTCAAAAATCTAAAACAAACCTTCCTATCTCTTTACTAGCCTAAAATCAGTATTAAATTTGAGTCATCTCAGCCCCTTTGAATACCTTTTGCTGAGATAGACCCAGAGAGAGCCCTCTCCTGTCCTCGTAGGGCTAGCTACGAGGCTGAGCGTGGTTTGATGTGGCCTCGAGTTTTGCCTTCCTCAGCCTGAGGCAGATTCGAACGCTAACAGGCCTAACCCAGGTTCAGAGGTGATTTAGCCAAGCAAATCCCGGTACTACTGGCCCTTTCGGCAACAGTCCGCGAAGCGCACACTAAGGTCTCACCGGAAGTAGTATGGGAGGGTGCTAGAACCAGGTTTCCGCACCCTGGGGATGTCTGATGGGCTTTTGGAGGTTCACGGTTTGACCCTGCACGTATGTCGCTATGCACACTTGTTATTCCTCCACAACCTGTGATGTTGTTTCCGTGCAGCCATACTCGGGGCACAACCCGTATAATACCCAAGCTTCTTGCTATTTAATCTGTTTTTACCCGATTACTTAACTTGTGTGTGTAATATTAATGGTTATTACAACATATTCAATAATCATATCAGTGTGCACGATAAATAAACTAATATAAATGTAAAGAAGGCAATGTACAACAAATACACAACAATAAGAATCAACTTCTCTTTATTAATCTTCAATCCCAATTACAGACTCGACACCACCCTGCATACTCAGCTGCAGGGGTCCACGCACTCAGCTATGGACTCTACTAGGCCTCTGCACACTCAGCTGTAGAGCCTCTTCCTACTAATATGACCCAATACACTTAGAATCCTACTCTAAGCTCGAACCATTCGTACTCTTATTTCTTATTCCTTCGCTATCTTTACAACTTAGAGCCTCACTCTATTTATACAATCCCATGGTCCGCGAACCATGGGTAGGCCGACATGACTTTACATTACATTACATTACTTTAGGGCAGATAACCCTATGACTTAACCTCTACTTCGCGCTCCGTGTTGGGCAGTGGATCCCCCCATAGCATGTTTTTGGGGCTTGAAGCCCGAGTTTTGGTCAAGTATAATGTAAAGACCCCGCGAAATGTGGGCGCGGAGCGCGAGAGTCTAGGGTTGTCCACCCTAAGAGAATGTAATTCAATGTAAAGTGTGTCAGCCTACCCATGGTCCGCGAACCATGGGATTTTATAAATAGAGCAAGGCTCTAAGTGTAAAGACAGTCTTAGTTTTGACAAGTAACAGAGAGATGCGAAGGCATGGTGAGAAGATAGAAGTGAATCTGAAGTGTATTAGACCGTAGTGGTAGGTAGAGGCTTTGCAACTGAGTACATAGAGGCCTAGTAGAGTCCGCAGTTGAGTGCACAGACCCCTGCAGCTGAGTGCGCAGGGCGGAATCAAGTCTGTAACTGAACTTGAGTATTAATAAAGAGAAGATTGATTCAGAATATTGTGTGTCTGTTTGTAGATATGTATTTCTATGTTCTGGTTATCTTTATGCATTTATATTATTTTCAAGTATGCACACTAATCTGAAAGTTGAACAAGTAATAAGAATATTGGGCCTGCACAAACTAAGTTAAGCACTAATATAATAGCACAATAAGGATCAGATTGGAATAATATGGTATTCGCAAAGGTGCACACTGGTTGCGAAGAATAGAAAGTTGTGCGGAGCAGTGCAGCATGCAGATTAGGGTCGCAAACCTCCAGAACCCTCATCAAGATATCCTTAGGGTGCAGAAACCTAGTTCCGGCACCCTCCCATACTACTTCGGGTGAAACCTCAGTCCACGCTCCACGGACTGTTGCCGAAAGGGCCAGTAGTACTAGGATTTTCTTGGCTAAACTCACTGCTAAACCTGGGTCAAGCCCCACGTAGCCAACAAATGGTTTCAATTCCAAGACCGGGATCTGCCTAAGGGATGTCTAATGCGTGCCACTAGAACCCAAAAAACAAGGAAATTAAAGAGTGGATGGACAAGAAGATTCACGAGTTCGCGACACAGGAAAATAGAACTCTGTAGGTATCTGAGAAAAGGTGGCTGGATCGCTACGTGTATACTGAAATCCATGAGATCTTCTTCACATCCTTTCCTTCTGAACTGTATCAGTGGATCGCAAGGTTAGCCGCCAGCCAGGGAAGGTGTAAGCTCAACCAACTAATAGTGTGGACTCTGGAATTAGTGCGTAGACTAGAGGCATCATAAGATAATATTTTGCGAGCTGTGGACCATTGGCTTGACCAGATAATAGGGGGATTTATCACTGAGTTTGCGGTAGACATGACCATGAGCTACAGCAAAGCAAAACGACATTTTCTCAAGGTACCACGAGGTAAGTACATTAGATCTTTGAATACCTAGATTAAGATGTTGTTATGTGAAAAGCGGGTTATGCGAATACATTAATGTTTGGAACGATGTGGAGCCGAAATATCTACAAAGGTAATGGGGGATTAGGAGACAGTCCCTTAATTTCAACTTCGCAAGAGAGTAAGGAAGAGCTTACTTGGGTCTCTCCGAGAAGCGCGGTCGGATGACAACATTAAGGAGGCTACATTGGTGAGCACGCTACAGGATCGCACGTTGACATGGTATATCAAGCACTCTAATGACCACCCAAATGCAGGGATTGTAGAGATCCAGAATGCATTGAACAGAGAATTTAGCCAGCCAAAATCAGAGACACAGTCAATCATCAGGTTTAAAGAGATTGTGATGATTCCAAGCGAGACCCCCTGGGATCTGGATCAGCCACTGAAGAGTACAATCCATGAGGCTAATATGACGCTCACGGATGCACAACATCGCACATGGTTTGTGGCATCTCTGACACTGCACCTGAGGATGGCGTTATCACAACAGAAACTTTCTACCCAGGTCGAAGCATTGGAAATGGCGATGAGGTTGCATGAGACACTGATACAAGATCCGGGGCTGGGAGTTCAAAAAATCCATGTACAACTACAGAATCTCTACCTGGAAATGCAGAGCTTGAAGCAGGATAGGGCACCACGGCCAGAGGCGCGCGAGGAAGTATGGTGCATAAAATGCAAAGGCCAGGACCATGACAAGGACCACTATCCAGTATTTGCGAACTACTTGGTAGGAGGGGGGCTAGTGTCGTTGAGACCGGAGGCACATGCAGGTCCAAGTGCGACACCCACATTATGGTGCGTAATCTATCAGATAGGAGGAAAACACACGATGGATAATTGTCATTTGTTGCAAAAGTATACGCAGACTCCCCAACAATTGTTTTGTAATTTCTGCAGGTTAGTAGGCCACGACAAGCGTACTTGTCACAACTACGAGTTAATGATGGATCGTACCCCAGCCTATCGGATGCAAACAAAAACGTGAGCCCTTGACCCATTTGTGGGGATGGCGCGTGCTGGAATTGAGGGGTGAGGTTGAGGATGAGGAGGAATGAGACTAGGAAGGGGTCGTGGATAGTTAATTTGTTACAATTGCTAAGGACCGGGGCACTATGCCCGCGATTGTACCAACCCAACGAGAATATCATGTTCAAACTATGCTCAGTTTGATCATGAAGCAGTAGATTTTCCTATGTTGATTTCATAGATGCGTAAGAAAGGGGTACTCCAGCCTCCTCGGACTCAGAATATTCAAATGATGAGGTTTGAACCATGCGAAGAAGACCCAAATGTGAACATGGTGCTAAGAAGTAGTGCAACCACAGGGGAGGATAAGGGGAAGCAGCCCGAGAAAGATACATGGGTTCGCAAGGTTCCTACAAAGGAACCTAAGTTTGACTTAGAATGTGCAAAGGAGACATTCATGGAAGCTAAGAAGAGCTTCGCGGAGGCCTCCACTTTAGGTAGTAAGGATGAAATAGAGCCAGGGATGGATCCTTCTATGCTTACTACCTTCTTGGAGATATGCATGAAACTGTTGCATGACAATAAGCTAGTTAAGGGGCTACAGGAGTTGATCACCAAGTGCGCAGGGTCAGGGGAACCGCGCGTAGTCTGGAAATTGGGAAAGCATGCATTACGCACTAGGAGGGAAATGAGATTGACGGTGCAGATTGGCGAGTATGAAATGGATCAGGTAATCCTAGACCTGGGTTCGGACGCAAATGTATTACCGAAGCAGACATGGGAACGTATGGGCAAGCCCATGTTACAGTGGTACCCTATTCAATTACGAATGGAAAACCAACAAAAGATTTTTCCCATGGGGAGGTTACAAGGGGTAACAGTTGATATCGAAGGCACGAGCACATAGATGGACTTTGAAGTAATAGAGATTGTCGATGACAACAATCCTTATCCCACGTTTCTAGGAATAGACTGGGCCACTGATATGAATGGAGTCATCAACTTGAAGAAGCGGAAGATGATATTCAAGAAAAAGTCCCTATGTGTAGTAGTTCCGCTAGACCCAGCCGAAGGAGCACGTTACACTGAACCAGTGCGCGATGATGAGCTGGATTGTATTTACCAAATAACGACACGAGACCAGGATCGGGTGAACCTGACTGTAGATGGGAGAATATCATGGGAGCGCCTAGCTCCTGTACTTCAGATTCAGACGAAGAAGGAGAATGCTGGCAGAACCAGTTGCACGAAGTGACAATGTTGAATTGCAACATGATGGTTAGATCACTACATTGCGTGACAAAGGCAAGGGAACTGCCAACATATGATGGAGTGATAGCGGTGGATGAATTCCTGGACAAACTTGGCAGTGCAGTACCAGAACAGCAGCAGTACAGTGTGCTGGAATGGGCGCTATGTGCAACACATGCACGATGGTGGAGTACACATCAGGAGACCATTGTAAACTGGCGTGAATGTAGAAGGCGGATGCGCTTACGGTTTGGAAGCCCCCAACGTCGAATGAGAGCCGGGCAGCCAGGACGAAGCAGCTTGCGCGCCCACCTGTGTCGATGGGTTTCAACGTGTGTTGTGCAAACACATCCCAGACTAAGGATCAAAAATCAGAACCAGATGCATAGCAAGAAAAGCGATGCACACCACAAATATTCCATGTCAGAGCATTCAAAGAGCTATGCGGAATCATGAACAGAGTTCACTAGGCGAGACGAACTGACTGGGACCTGTGCGTACCAGTGGTTCGATGGGCCTATAGGGCCATAAGAAAAAACCAGAACACAAAAATGACCCCAAAATTGACAAGAAGAGACGAAACCATAAGAGCATAGAAGAATCCCCATAAAATAGCTCCCATAGTTGGGACAGTATGCGAGGACTCGGGTAAAGGAATTATGCAGTTACAAGAAGCCATTCGGCAAGGGAACTTGAAACTTCGTGAAATTGAAGAAGATTGGGTATGGATGAGAAATAAAAGCATGATATTGGATGAAGAAATCAACAAACTAGAAACCGAAGTCACGCAAGCATGTTGCACCGAGAAACTAAGCATGATGGGACAAGGTATAGCCAGCCATACTACTACATTAGAAAAAAATTTGACCCTGCTACCATGGCTACAACCATACCTTACCAAACAAAGTAAACAGGGGAGTGCACCATACAAGGAAGAACGCGACGCACTAACGGACGCGAGGGTAATTGAGGGGTGCCCACGGACCAGGCTAGTAGGTAAATTGAAGCCTCACACCAGTGATGCGACCACCTGACTATCCGTAGGAAGCACAGTGTCAATGCTCCAAGCAGTTGAAAGAGAGCATGGGACTATAAAAGAGTCTGTATGGGAGATGCACGAGACGGAGGTTGCGCGTAGGATTGGGACATCACAGGGGTCACGGCTGCACATAAGGGGTTGCGCTGCTGCACGGGTAGGCTAGGAGGTGACTGTTGGTGTCACTGCTCATGACAAGAGGTCCAATTTAAGGCAAAAAGGAGCGGGCAATAGGCAATTAAGATAAGAATTAAGAACGAGATTTGGGATGATCTACCGCCAAGAAGGCATTAATGATGCAGAAGTGGGGGAAGGGTCGAATTCAAATTCAAAGGTCACTATAAAAACCCCAGGACCAGCTCCAAGGCAACACTTGGCTATTTGAGAAGTGAGAAAGTATAGAGCATTAAGCATTGCGTACTCTTACCATCCTCAAGTGTAGATACAATAATGACTACTAGAACAAGAGTGTGATTCGTTGAAGTTAATGCGGAGCCCCGTATGGCCCATGAGGAGTCGGGAGAGGTGGCAGCTGTGCCTGAAGTTCCAAAATCACCACGCACGCCGTGGCCACAAAAAGATAAGCAAACGATGGGGCCAGTACGTGTATCCCCAAGAAACACACGGTTTGGCAAATTTTCAATGGCGGAGAAGGGAAAAGCCATCACCATTGAAACATCGGAGGAGGAGGAAGACGTGCAGGCCTTTATTGCCTAAATTGAGGTGGAGGCAAAGGATGTCTCCCAAAATCATTTCGCGACAAAGTTACCTCCTTACATCCCCCCGTGGAAGGGGAAAACCAAGGTATCGAAGGACCTGGAGGCCACGAAGAGTGTGCTCCAGACCCCGCTCCTCCCTGATGACATAAGGTTTGAAGGTCCGGAGTTGGGACGAGTACTTACTATGATGTTCAAAGATTGGGACCTTGCGGACAGCGAGAAGTTCCCACAGTTGGCCATGTGCGCTAATCTGAAAGTTGAACAAGTAATAAGAATATTGGGCCCGCACAAACTAAGTTAAGCACTAATATAATAGCACAGTAAGGATCGGATCGGAATAATACAGTATTCGTGAAGGTGCGCACGGGTTGCGAAGAATAGAAAGTTGCGCGAGCAATGCAGTGCACAAATTAGGATCGCGAACCTCCAGAACCCTCATCAAGACATCCCTAGGGTGCAGAAACCTGGTTCCAACACCCTCCCATACTACTTCGGGTGAGACCTCAGTCTGCGCTCCGCAGACTGTTGCCAAAAGGGCTAGTAGTACCGGGATTTGCTTGGCTAAACTCACTGCTGAACCTGGGTCAGGCCCCACGTAGCCAATACTCCGCGCTCGCAATTCGCAGATTCTTACAAAACCTTTGACCAAAACTTGGGCTTTGAGCCCCAAAACATGCTGTGGGGGGATTCCATGCCCAACAGGCCCCTAACACAATCATCATGACTCATTTCAAGTCACTCTGCTGGTGTCGAAATCTTGGCACGAAGCCCCTCCAATTGTTCCCGTACTGCCCGGAGGTCTGCAACGCATTGTTCTGTAGTTTGCTGGACCTGCTGCATGTGTTCCTCCGATGTTTCTTTGTGAGGATCCGCTACCTGCCTTAGCGCATATATCTCCTGCATCTGTGCAAGCTTTCCCTCAATCTCGGCTGTAATGGTGAAGGCCTCATCAATCCAAGGCTAGACGCACACTTTGAGAAGTGCCTCTTTCTGTCTTGCAGCATCCACCTGTTCCTTCAGTGCCCTTGCTTGTTGCATCTTTTCCAACCGTTGGGTGAGGACGACTGTCTGCGCAGTTCCCCTTACACTATCATACTGCTCCTGTAGTTCGCGCGCCTCTGTTTCCAAGTGCTTTATGTTGGGGTCCTCCCACAAGGATGTGAGGACATCAAAAGCTTGGTCCAACATACCGGTACAGTCTTGCACTACCCATCCAATTTCTTCCAATCCTGTTTGAATCGCGTTAACACACTGCTCTCTAACTTCCGGAGGAGTGGAAGGTTGCGCCTTCAGCTACAGCTTGACAATCTAGAGGTTCAGCTCCAGCTGCACTCACGTTGTTTCCTCGCATGCGCTTTGGACTCCACTTGCCAGACAGTGGATCCACATCTATTTTGGTAGGTCTATAGTGATGGATAACTCTGGAATGTGCCGGCAGGCTTCATTAACTGTTTGCGCGATCTGCTGATTCTGTGACACTATCTTGTCACACTACAGGCTGAGTTGTTCGATGTTGATCTTCTGCTCACTCAATACCTAGATCGCGCGACCCTCCCTGGCATGGAGTTCTGCTGTGATGCCATCCTATAGTTGATACAATGTGTCTCGCGGAAGCGCAACCACATTAAGGCCCATTCCCTTGATCCTACTTATTGCGGCTCTGTCATCTTTGTTCTCAGCTGTTAGCACTCCTTTCGGTAGCACTATGGTGTTGGCCATCTTTGCGCATAGTAGCTGCTCCACTGCTGATGTACCAGTGGCGCCGTAGGCGGCTACTATTCCTTCCTATGGGGGCCATCAATGCTTTCTTGGCAGCAGATTGCCCTAAATCTAGCCTTTAATTCGTGTCTTAAATGCCCACTGCCCGCTCCCTTTTGCCTTAACTCGGACATCCCGTCATGAACAGTGACACCAACGATTACTTCCCAGCCTACTCGCGGCGGCAGCAGAGCTCCCCGTGCATGGCCGCAAACCTTGTGCCATGCTGATTTTGCATGCACCTCCCTCATCACGCAGCTCCCAAACAGACTCTTTTAGAGTCCCACGCTCTCTTTCAACTATCTGGACCACTGAGACTGTGCCCCTATGTCTATTCAGGTGGTCTTGCCTTTCAGTGTAGTCCATGGGAACTCCTCAATTGCCTTTGCGACAACTAGTGCCATGCGTTCTACTGTATGTAGTGTGCTCCCCTGGTTACTGCTTTTGGTGAGGTGTGATCGTAGCCATGGCAACAGAGTCATAAATTCTTGGTGACACTCTTCTAATGCAGTGGTATGATCATTTGTATCTTGCCTTGTCATCCTTGGTTTATCGACGAGACATGCCTGTGTGATCTCGTTTTTGAGCCTCTTGATCTTAGCGTCCATAAAAATGATTTTCTTCCTCAATCGTACCTAGTCCTTTTCGAGTTCGCAAAGTCTAAGGTTCCCTCACCGGATGGCTTCCTGAATCCTTATATGTTCGACCTCGTGTAGATGTGTGATTTCTTCCTCTTGGTCATTGGGCACTATCACCACTACAGGGTCCAGTATTTGCAGATTCCTTTTTTTATTTTCTTCAACAATTACGGTCTCCACTCTCTTCCGCACCTTCGGAATCATCTCTATGTTCAGGGTTTTGCACAAGGTCCGATAGGCCCATTGAACCGCTGGCATGCGCAGGTCCCAATCAGTCTGTTTTTCCTAGTCAACCTTGTTCAGTATGTTGCACACCCTATCAAATGCTTCCACGTGGATACTAGGTAGCACGCGTTGCCTTTTCTGCTGCTGTGATTTGTTCAGATTCTCTATTCTGGGGATAGTGTGCTCTTGTGTAGACTGTACAACATATGTCTATACCCATCGGGAAAGGTGGGCATGCAAGTTGTCCTGCCCTTGCTGATTGGCTTTCATTCGAAGCTGGGTTTTTCCAAAATGTAGGCGCATCATCCTTCTGCATCCGTGCTAGGCCTCAAAATTTCCTTGATGCGTACCCCACCATCGTGCGGGCGTTGTGCGCAGTGCCCACTTTAGCGCATTGAATCGCTGCTATTCTGGAACTTCGCTTTCAAATTTGCTCAAGAATTCATCCACCATTGAAAATCCATCATACGTCGGTAACTCCCTTGCCTCTGTTGTCACACAACCCAATGATCTAATCATCATGTTGCAGTTTAGCATTTTTACTTCGTGCAACCGATTTTTCCATCACTCTATCTCTTCGTCTAAATCCGAAGTGAGGAGCTTTCGCACTCCCACGAAATCCTTCCATCTGCAGTCGGATTCACCCAATCTTTTTCTTGCATAGTTATCTTGTAAATGTAATCGAGGTCATCATCACTATCATCATCGCACATCGGTTCAGTGTATCATGCTCCTCCGGTTAGATCTAGTGGTACTATTACACATAGTGACATTTTCTCAAAGATCATTTTGCGCTTCTTCATATTTATGACTTCATTCATATCGATAGTCCAGTCTATTCCTAGTAGTGCGAGATAGGGATTGATGTCATCGACAATCTCTATCACTTCAAAATCTGCCTGCGCGCTCGCACCTTCAATATCGACTCTTACCCCTTGTAATCTTCCCATGGGAAAAATCTTCTGTTGGTTCGCCATTCGTAATTGAATAGGGGACCATTGTAGCGCGGGTTTTCCCATGTGTTCCCATGTTTGCTTCGGTAGTACATTCGCGTCCAAACCCAGATCTTGGATTACCTGATCCATTTCGTACTCACCTATTTGCGCAGTCAACCTCATTTCCCTTCTTGTGTGCAATGCATGCTTTCCAAGTTTCCGGACCACACACGGTTCTCCTAACCCCGCGCACCTAGTGATAAGTTCCTGTAGCCCTTTGACTGCCTTGCTAACGCTTAGCAGTTTCATGCATGTCTCCATAAAGGTAGTGAGCATTGAAGGATCCATCCTTGGTTCTATTTGATCCTTGCTACCTGAAGTGGAGGCCTCCATGAAGCTCTTCTTAGCTTCCATGAATGTCTCCTTCACGCATTCTAAATCAAACTTAGGTTCCTTTGTAGGAGCCTTGCGAACCCACGCACTTTCTTCTGGCTGCTTCCCTTTATCATCTCCCATGGTCATACTGCTCCTGAGCATCATGTTTACATTCGGGTCTTCTTCGCGTGGCTCAGACCTCATCATTTGTAAATTTTGGGTCAGAGGGGGCTGGAGTACCCCCTTTTCGCACATCCTCACTATCAGCGAAGGGCAGTCTTTTGCCTCATGATCAAACTGAGTACAATACCAACATGATATTCTTGTCGGGTTTGTACAATCGCGGGCATAGTGCCCTGGCCCTCCATAATTGTAACAAATTAGTTGTCTACGACCCCTTCCTAGTCCCATTCCACCTCGACCTCGACCGCACCCCTGAAACCTAGCTCGCGCCATCCCTGCATTTGGGTTGAGGGCTCGTGTTTCGGTCTGCACCCTGTAGGCAGGAGTCTGATCCATCATTAGTTCATAGCTTCGGCAGGTGCATTCGTCATGGCCTACCAACCTATAGAAATTACAAAACAATTGTTGGGACGTCTGCGTATACTTCTGCAACAGATGACAATTATCCATGGTGTGTTTTCCTCCTATCTGGCAGATCGCGCACCATAATGCAGATGCCATGCTCAGCCCTGCCTGTGCCTCTCGTCTTAGTGGCATCATTCCCCCTCCTGCTAAGTAGTTCACGAATACTGGATAGTGGTCCTTATCATGCCCTTGGCCTTTGCATTTTATGCACCATACTTCCTCACGCACCTTCGGCCGAGGTGTTCTGTCCTGTTTCAAACTTTGCATTTCCAGACACAGATTCTGCATTTGTGTGTGGATTTTTTGGACTCCCAACCCAGGGTCTTGTATAAGGGTCTCATACAATCTCATTTCCATCTCCAACGCTTTTGCCTGGGTGGAAAGTTTTTGTTGTGACAGCGTCGTCCTTAAGTGTGGCGTAAGTGAGGCCATAAACCATGTGTGATGTTGTGCATCTGTTAATGTCATATTGGCTTCACGAATCGTACTCTTTAACCTTTGATCTAGATCCCAGGGGGTCTCACCTGGGAGCATCGCGATCTCCTTAAACTTGATGATTGATTGTGTTTCTGATTTTGGCCTGCTAAATTCCCTGTTCAGCACGGCCTGGATCTCTGCAATCCCTGTGTTCGGGTGGTCATTTTAATGCTTGATATACCACGTTAATGCGTGATCCTACAATGCACTCACCAACATAGCCTTTTTAATATTATTATCCATGATGCCCTGTGCTTCCCATACTGCTCTTACCATGAACCAAAATTGGTCCGGATCTTCATTTCCCACTCCTATGAATATTGGTAGTTTGATTGCACTTGTCATACTGAACTTTGGTGGTGGCAGAGGTGGGGTGGGTGGAGATGGGGGTGCGGAGGGTGAGACAGGTGGCAATGTGGGTGGAGGTGGTAGACAGGGAATGCGCTGCCTTATCATGCTTCTTGGGGAAACTTTCGCGAGCTCCTCCTCGCTTTCCCGCGAGGGTGAAATTAAGGGACTGCTTCCCAACTCTTCACTACTTTCGCTTCTATAGATCTTCCCACTTCGCGTCGCCCCAAACATTAGTTTATTCACAGAACCTGCTTTTCACGCAATAGCATCTTAATCCAAGTGTTCAAAGATTTATAATACTTACCTCGTGGTCCCTTGAGGAAACGTCGTTCTACCTCACTGTAGCTGACGGTCGTGTCGACCGCGAACTCAGTGATAAATCCTCCTACTATTTGGTCGAGCCAATGGTCCACAACTTGCACTGTCTTATCTCCTGATTCTTCTAGTCTACGCACTAATTCCAGAGTCCACACTATTGGTTTGTCAAGCCTACACCTTCCCTGGTTGTCTGCTAACTTCGCAATCCACTCATACAGCTCAGAAGGAAAGGATGCAAAGAAAATTTAGTGGATTTTCGTATACAAGTAACGCTCCAACCATTGTTCCTTAGATACTCACGGATTTTTGTTCTCCTGCACCGCGAACTCGTGAATCCTCTTGTCTAACCACTCTTCAATTTCTTTCTTCGTTGGATTCCAGTGGCACGACATCAGACATCCTTTATGCATATCCCGGTCCCGGCAACGGAACCATTTGTTGGCTTGTATGGGCCTGACCTAGGTTCAAAGGTGATTTAGCCAAGAAAATCCCGGTACTACTGGCCCTTTCGGAAACAGTCCGTGGAGCGCGGACTGAGGTCTCACTCGAAGTAGTATGGGAGGGTGTTAGAACCAAGTTTCCGCGCCCTGGGGATGTCTGATGGGCTTCTAGAGGTCCGCGGTTTGACCCTGCGTGTATGTCGCTACGTGCACTTGTTATTCCTCCACAACCTGTGATGTTGTTTCCACGCAGCCCTACTCGGGGCACAGCCCGTATAATACCCAAGCTCCTCGCTATTTAATTTGTTATTACCTGATTACTTAACTTTTGTGTGTAAGATTAATGGTTATTACAACATATTCAACAAACATATCAGTGCACGCAATAAATAAAACAATATAAACGTAAAGAAGGTAATGTACAACAAATACACATCAATAAGAATCAACTTCTCTATATTAATATTCAATCCCAATTACAGACTCGACACCGCCCTGCACACTCAGCTGCAGGAGTCCGCGCACTCAGTTGCAGACTCTACTAGGCCTCTGCGCACTCAGCTGCAGAGCCTCTTCCTACTACTATGAGCCAATACACTTAGAATTGTACTCTAAGCTCGAACCATTCGTACTCTTCTTTCTTATTCCTTCGCTATCTTTACAACTTAAAGCCTCGCTCTATTTATACAATCCCATGGTTCGTAGACCATGGGTAGGCTGACATGACTTTACATTACATTACATTACTTTAGGGTGGACAGCCCTATGACTTAACCTCTACTGCGCACCCGCAATTCGCGGATTCTTACAAAACCTTTGACCAAAACTTGGGCTTTGAGCCCCAAAACATGCTGTGGGGGGATTCCATGCCCAACAATGGTTTATAGGTCCTTTGCGGAGTCTACAATTTTCCTAATAGTGTTAGGGGGAGTGAATGTAATGTTGATGTTATGCTTGTTTAGGATTCTTGAAATTTCATTAGTTGTTCCTTTTATGTAAGGTAAAGAGATTTTGGGAACATCAAAGGTTTTATTTGTTTTATTTTTCTTAAGGGTTTGATGGATGGATTTATTAATGATGTTTTTATTATAACCATTGTGGAGTACTAAAGAAGGTATGTTTTTATAGACTATTTTGTCATCTTTTCTTTAGAACTCATAACATCTTTGCATCATAAACTAGGTAGATAATGGGAAATCATGACAAATATATAAGATTTATATGCAACATGAAAACGCTAATAATTTCCATTTCTTATGCAGGAAAAGGGAAAAACTAAGGATTGCCGCTCCAAAGAAAAAGACAGGCCAAGCTAACCGCTGTCCCTTTGGTGGGGAACCATATGCAAACAAGACGATCTAAATTAAAACATCTCATCCAAGGAAATGAAAAGGAGATATTGACTCGGTGCAAGAAAACGACCGGATAACTGAGGATTAACAGTTTGGTAAATCCCTCAGAATCCTTTGATCCTGGGGGATCGCTGCTTTAACTATTTTCACATCCTTGATATCTCTGCTTCAGTTGTTATAAGTAGGGGCAGCACTGCTAGCCCGAGGGAGAGACTGTTAATTTTTATGTAACTTTGCTCTGTATTTGAAACTTTGATCATCGACTCTTGTTGAGAAGTGATCCACTGTAACTCTGTTTTAATGCTTTAATATAAATCTGGTTGTTGTTCCATCTTTGATCCTGGAATAATTTCAAGCAGTGTGTCCCTGGAGGCTAAGGGCCCGGCCTTGGTGGAACACTTGCTCCTGTATCATTATCTTTAGTTCGTGTGTGGTTTTCGTTATCAGCTTTGATCGGTAATCTGGTGTGTTTTTTTATTTTATATCACAGCTCTGTTATATTTACAATATCGTTCTCTGCAACAGGAAAGTTGTATTGTTCATTCTGACCTTATAACGTATTGTTGTTCCTTTAAGTCATTAATGTAACATTACTGTTCTTTACAGAATGCTATTGTTGTTCAATTGCAGAGTAACCGAGCTGTAATATTCTTAAGTTGGTATTACTGTATTCGTCTATGGTTTATACTTCATTACGATTGTTGTTCAATTGACATTGTTGTTCCATTATGAATTGCGATCGTTATCCTTTCTAACTGAGATCAATATTTGTGGTATCAGACACAGATTACTGTTTCTCTTAATATCTCTGTGTGCTATGTGTGTTATTTATTTCGGTATTGTGTATTCACAATTGGCTCTAAGCATTGTTCTATATTTCATTGGTAATTGGTTGTCGTTCCATTTCTATTTGTTGTCTGATTTATCCTTTCAGTAAAGATTGCCATCTGATTTCTATAGGATACGATTACTGCACTTGTTCCTGTAGATTAAGGTGTTGCTATTCATCAGACTTAGTTGTTGCATTTTCTAGTTGTTGTTCCTTTTCTTAGTTGCTACTCTATTTCCTGTTATCTGCATTATTGTTGCTTTGGTGTGCAGAACGATCTGAAACTGTAGTGGGCATTGGCATTTGTTGTCTAGTCCCCAGATTGATGATCTGCTCCTTGATTACCTTTAGTTACATCAATTTCCAAAGGGATGATTTATTGTTACTGGACCCTTGACTGATAAATTTCTTAGTTTCCAAGTGCATGATTTAGTTTTTAAAGTATTTTGCTGTAAATAGATCTTTTTTCAAGCATCCATTTACTCTTGTATTTTCTTGAGCTATACTACTAGCATTACTCTGACAAATGACCGCCTCAAACTGAGTACACTCTTTGAGATAACAAATTGTTCCTGGATTGACAAGTTAATGTGAGGTAGATAGAGGTGAAAAAGACCCTTTTTATGGCTCGACATTTTGGCGCCGTTGCCGGGGAAGAGTGTAGTCATTTGTTTCTTTTCCAGAGTAGTGTAAGAACCTGTTAGGAAAGAGATGGGTTTTAAAAATAGAAGGTAAGAACCTGCGTGTGGAGTATGTAATAGCCCTGCTCCCTTGCCCGCTTTCCTGCAGATTTGTTGTTGTTTTGTTTGGGTAGAACCTAGCAGTTGATTTGTGTGCATGACTAAGCAGAAAAAGCCAGAAAAGAATCCTAAACCTCTACCCAAATCTGATAAAGCTAAGGGATCGGTGACCCTTGGCCGATCGACCTTTATAGATGAAATCCTTAAGAAAGTAGAATCTCAGCCTTTAGTAGGACCTAGAAAACTTACTTCTAGACAGCCTACTAGTTCCCTTCAGGCCACAGGATCACCATCTATAGCCTTTGCTGAGGTGCATAGTCAAACCGAAGAGCAAGATTTTCAAGAAATTGAAAATTCTAGCCTAAAATCATTACAGGAAGGGAACCTTAGCAATCTCTATGAAGGAAGAGGAGAAACAGGAGAAGCTGAAGAACCAAAATCTCCTCTTAGGGTAATTCAGCCATTAAGTAGCCCAGATAAGGGAAGTGCTGCAAAAATCATTTATAACGAAATTCAAGAACCTAAATCCCCCCAGATATTAAGCACTCTCATCATCCTAGATAAAGGAAGTGTTGTCAAGGCCATCCCCATTAGAGCCATTCCCCCTCGACAACCTAGGAATACCCTCCTAGATATCCCAGAAGGCTATTGGCATATATTTGACCAAATGGCCCAGAATCAGCCTAACACCCAAACCTCTACACTGAAATACCCCATTGTGGATACTGCAGCTAATGCACCTATGAAAGCAATTCCCCTCCAGCATATCCCTACATTCCATGGCCTTACATCAGAAGATCCGGATGCATTCCTGTTTGAATTCAATGTGTTGTGTAGAGGATATGACTATACCACCGATCCCCAAAAACTGAAATTATTTCCCTCTACATTAAAAGGAGTTGCTTTAAGATGGTTTATGGGATTAGGTGGTGGTGTTATAAATAATTGGGATCAAATGAAAGAGTCTTTTCTAAAAAAATATCAGGACTATTGCAGGTCTCGAGAGTTAAAAGATGAAATATTTCAGATGGTAGCTAAACCAAATGAAACATTAGAAGAGTATGTTGAACGATTCCAGTATAATCTTCAAAGATCTCCTTATGCATCATTACCTTTACCTGATAATGTATTAAAAACAACATTAATTAGGGGAATGAAGGAACAATGGATTGAGACATTAAACATTATGGGGAAAGGCGACATTTATCAAGAAAATTTTGTTGACATTATTGATTTAAGTATTAGGAGCTCGAGAGACAGCACAAGGCTAAAATCAGCTGAACATGATCGATTTGTAAGAGATAATAGAATTTCGGCAGAAGGAGTAACTCGTGCAGAAATCAGAAATTTATTAGAAAATTTTAAAACTGACATATCGGGGACGCTGACAACATAACTTGATATTATGCAAGCCAAACAAAAGCAAGCAGAAGCAAAACAGAATTTGGCAATCTTCTGTCCTAGATGCAAAAAGAAACACAACCACAAGGAGTGTCCATTAGATGCAATTCAAGTTTGTGCCATTTGTACAAAAGACCACTCCACAGAAAGTTGCCCCTCACTTCCTGGATTGAAAGCAGTATACAAGGAAGCAAAAGAAGAGCCAGAATCGGTGTATCTACTTAATCAGCGCTGTCAATGGTAGCCGTGACAAACAAGTATGTTTTCAGACCCACCTTATTCTTTCCAGCATCCACAATATCATGCTCAACAATATAATTCAATGTGGAAAAATCAACCTCCCTTCCCGAATTGGTCACAACAATCATTCCCTTCATCATCTCCATGGCCGAATCAAGCAAGCCAACCCAATTGGCCAAATTTTCCCTATACCCCACCATATTGGCAAAATAATGTTTTTCCACCGCAATGGACTCCTCCTACTTCACAGAGTCAAACCTGGCAGACAAACTGGCAAAGACCGATGAATCAGCCAGTAGGAACCATCCCGCTCCCTCAACCTACACTGCCAGCCCTACAACAAAACCCCCAGTCTAACTTAAGGCCACAACTCCCAGCCCAACCCAACCCCAATCCAAATAATAGACTGGTCTAGTCCATTCAAATAATTGAAACACCAGAGATAGGAACCGATCTAAAGGAGTGTGATGACCTTCAATTAAGATCTGGGCATATCATTGAAATAGAGGGAGATAAAACAGTTCAAGTTGAAAATCAGTTGCCTGTAGAACAACCATTGCAAGAAGAGGATGTGACCAGAAAACAAATTCATGATCTAGCAACCACATCCTCTCCTCCATTCCTAGAATGCTTAATTATACCTCGACCTATACAATATCCTGATTTTGACATTCTGGGAGAATTACGAAACCTGTACATAAAAATCCTGCTCCTCCAAGCCATTCAAGACATCCCGATATATGCAAAGACTATCAAAGAACTATGCATAAAGAAACCAAGGAGGACAATAACAAATAACCCAAAAGTCCAAGTAGTTGGCATTTTATCTGACTTATTAACAGGAAAAGAAACACCCGTTAAATACGATGACCCAGGAAATCCAATAGCAACCGTACAAATCTATGGTCAAACCTTCTCAAATTCCTTAGTTGATCTAGGAGCTGCAATTAACATCTTAACAACCACTACTTGCCAAAAACTGGGCATTACATCAATAGAACTGACCTCTACTTTATTAGAACTGGCTGATCGATCTGTAGTTAGGCCAGAGGGCACACTACATGATGTTATGGTATCTGTTGACTCCTGGGAGTATCCGACTGATTTTCTGATAATAAACCCCAAAAACTGACTTGATGGACATCCATTGATCTTAGGCAGACCTTGGCTCGCAACTGCCGATGCTTATATTGGCTGCCGACAAGGTAATATGACCATTACTAGGGGGACAAATATTAAGAATCTAGCTTTATACCCCCCAGCGCAGCCAAGTGTCACAATAATAAAAACTAACAAGCATCATGTATCATACCTCACCGAAAATATTAGATCTCCATTAACCATACAAGAGGCCCTCGATTTCAAAGACCAAACAGAAGATGATGCCATTAATAATTTCATTAGCCAAGCTGAACCCAGATCCCACGTACAATGTCACATGATAGAAGCAGCATTTGATAATGAATTAGAAGAGGATCTTCTTAAAGATACACATGATCAAACAATACCTACTACCTCTGTTTAGAATAGCAAAATTGTGGAAATTGAGCCAGGAAAGACTTTAAACATTAAAGCCAACCTGACTTCCGAACAAGAAAAGAAGCTCATCCAATTATTGAGGAAACATAAAGAAGCATTTGCATGGGACTACCTTGATACGAAAGGAATTGACCCCCAGTTATGTACACACCACATTTACATAGAAAAGGATGCGAGACCCATTCGCCAACCACAAAGGAGACTTAATCCTCATCTAAAAGACGTTGTAAAAGCTGAACTTCAAAAACTTTTAGATGCTAACTTCATCTACCCTATCTCTGATAGTAAATGGGTCTCTCCACTTGTTGTGGTACCAAAGAAGAATGGAAAGTGGAGGATTTGTGTAGACTATAGAGAATTAAACAAAGCAACACAAAAAGACCACTTTCCCCTTCCATTCATTGATAAAGTATTAGACACTCTAGCAGGAAAAAAATTCTTTTCTTTCTTAGACAGCTTCAGTGGATACAATCAGATTCAGATTGCCCCTGAAAACCAAGACAAAACCACTTTTACTTGTCCCTGGGGAACATTTGCCTACAGAGTTCTACCTTTTGGCTTATGCAATGCTCCTGCCACATTTCAAAGAGCTATCCTCAGCATTTTTTCAGACCTAATAAATGAGGGGCTCGAAGTCTACATGGATGATTTTACACCATACGGAGATGATTTTGACCCAGCATTGGACGCACTGGAAAAATTCCTGCAGCATTACATTGCCACTAGGCTTTGCTTAAGCCATGAAAAATGCTATATGATGATGACTGAAGGACTTATTCTAGGCCATTATATCTCAGCAGCTGGCATACAAGTAGACCCAACGAAAATTCAAATAATTTTGCTAATTCCCACTCCTACCACTCAAACAGAGGGACGCAGTTTTCTCGGATTCTCTGGTTATTATAGAAGGTTTATAGAAAAATTTTCACATATTGTTGCACCCCTATATGCACTGATAGGTAATGTTGACTTTCTTTGGACAGAAAAATGTGACCGTGCTTTTCAGGATCTGAAGAAGCTTGTGTCCACAGCTCCAGTCCTTCGAGGACCAAATTGGGACCTACCATTCCAAATTTCATCAGATGCCTCAAATACAGCTATTGGAGCAATCCTTGGGTAGGAAGAGGATAAAAAACTATATGCAATTTATTATATTATCAAGAACTTAACCCTTGCTGAATTGAATTATACTGTTACTGAAAAGGAATTTCTAGCTGTAATACATGCTGTTAATAAGTTCATGCATTACATTACTGGATATCCTGTTATCTTGTATACAGATCACTCTGCCATAAAATATTTAGCAAATAAACCAATCACAAATGGTAGAATAACTAGATGGCTGATCTTATTGCAGGAATTTGATATTACAATCAAGGATAGACCTGGAAAAGAAAATCCTGTAGCTGAATTTCTCTTGCGAATGCCAAAACCAGTGGACGCAGCAGTAGTTGAAGATCAATTTCCAGATGAACATTTGTTTGCTGTCACTGTTAAAACACCCTGGTATGCTGATGTTGCGAATTACTTAGTAGTAGGTAAATTACCAAAACATTTGACCCCCAATGAACGAAAACAGATTGTCCAGCGAATTGCTTGATTTTCCTGGATTGGGGGCTACCTGTTCCATACAGGAGCTGATATGCACATCAGGAGATGCATCCGGGAGGATGAAATTTTTGATATTTTGAAAGCTTGTCACGACGGACCATGTGGCAGACACTTTGCCGATAAGATAACTAGACATAAGGTGTTGCAAACAGGGTATTATTGGCCTACGATCTTCAAAGATGCAAAGAAATTCGTTCAAGTTTGTGACAGTTGTCAAAGGGCAGGACGCCCTGGTCAGTCCGACGAAATGCCCCTGAACCCACAACTGGTTATTGAACCATTCGAGTGATGGGCACTTGATTTTGTTGTTCCGATTAACCCATCCTCGAACTAGAAAACATATATTCTGGTGGCAACATAATATGTCACCAAATGGGTTGAAGCAGAAGCATTACTGAGAGCTACAAAGGATTGTGTCATACAGTTCCTATTTCATATATTTGTGCGATATGGGCTCCCAAGAGACATAATTACAGATGGTGGACCACAGTTTGCTGGTAACAAGATTGTTGCAACACTTAAGAACTATCATATCCAACATAAAATTACTACTCCATACCACCCACAAGCAAACGGTCAAGTAGAAAGCAGCAACAAAATAATAGAAGCAATCTTGACAAAAACCATTGCGTCACATAGACGCGATTGGGCTGCAAGACTACCAGAAGCCTTGTGGGCCTACAGAACAACATGGAGAAGCACTACCGGCTATTCACCATACCAATTGGTGTTTGGAAAGCAACCTATTTTCCCCATAGAATTCGAAATCCAAACACTGCGAATAGCACAAGAAGTAGGCCTAGATCTAAGCGAGGCACAGATTAACAGATTACAGCAGATCAATGAACTAGATGAAATCAGGCTCTCTGCCCTTCAACATACTACATTAATCCAACAGCAGCGAGCTAAATGGCATGACGCTCTCATTAAAAACAAAGTCTTCCGCGAAGGAGACTGGGCGCTCTTATATGATTCCAGGTTTCAGGATTTTCCCGGGAAACTTCAGACTCGCTGGCTGGGGCCATATGAAATCCAGAAGGTACATGATAATGGCACCCTTACTCTAGTCACTATTGACGGATTTGGACATACCTTTAAAGTAAATGGCCATCGAGTTCGATTATACCGCAAACCACTTACTCGGGAATCCTTCTACCAGCAACTACGCGAGGACTCCGATATGCAAATTCTGCAGGAGGAAGAGCAATCTTCCTCACCTATGATTCATTAAGTGATTCACCTGTTTTTATACTTTGTACATAATTTCTTTGTTCTGTATATATTTTTTGTATTTGCATTTTTTTCTGCTGCTCCTTTTCAGAAGAAACAGCGTTGTCGTTTTGTTGTTCCTTTTCTGAAGGGACAGCATTTGTGTACACTTTTGTTGCTGTTGTTGTTCCTTTTTCAAAAGAACAACACCTTTTGTTTCAGTCGTTCTTTTTAATTTTCATTTTGCTGTTCCTTTTCCAAAGGAACAAAATTTTTTATTTTTGCTATCCCTTTTCCAAAGGAACAACATTTGAGTTTTTTGCTGTTCCTTTTACAAAGGAACAACACTTTTGATTTTTGTTGTTCCTTTTCCAAAGGAACAACATTTTTTATTTTTGTTGTTCCTTTTCCAAAGGAACGACATTTGAGTTTTTTGATGTTCATTTTCCAAAGGAACAACACTTTTGATTTTTGCTGTTCCTTTTCCAAAGGAATGTCATTTGACTTTTCTGCTGTTCCTTTTCCAAAGGAACATCATTTTTTATTTTTCCTGTTCCTTTTCCAAAGGAACGACATTTGAGTTTTTTTGCTGTACCTTTTCCAAAGGAACAACACTTTTGATTTTTGCTGTTCCTTTTCCAAAGGAACAACAATTTTGATTTTTGTTGTTCCTTTCCAAAGGAACATCACTTTTGATTTTTGTTGTTCCTTTTCCAAAGGAACAACACTTTTGATTTTTGTTGTTCCTTTCCAAAGGAACAACACTTTTGATTTTTGCTGTTCCTTTTCCAAAGGAACACTTTTGATTTTCGTTGTTCCTTTCCAAAGGAACAACACTTTTGATTTTTGCTATTCCTTTTCCAAAGGAACAACACTGTTGATTTTTGTTGTTCCTTTTCCAAAGGAAAGGCATTTGCATTTTTGCTGTTCCTTTTCCAAAGGAATGACACTTTTTAGCACCTGCGTTTTTGCTGTGCCTTTTCCAAAGAAATGCCACTTTTGGCTTTCTGTTGTTCCTTTTCTAAAGGAACGGCATGTTCGGTTTTTGTTGTTCCTTTCTCAAAGGAACAACACTTGTATTCCTTTTCCCTTCCTTTTTTTCAAATGACAACATTCTCATATTCCTTTTACTTATGCTTAAAGATACCTGATGTTCCTCTTGTTTCAGGTCTTTTGGAGCACAACTATACACTCATGCAATGGATACAAAGCTAGAGCATACTGAAATCAACAAATTATATAAAATCGCTACTTTTACAAGAAATTGCTGTGAATTGATAAAGAGGAATGAAGAAAGGACACAATTATTCATCACTTTTGTTGTCATTACCCTACTAATACTGACATGATTGGTCATCTTTATCATGCTGGTTCTTTTTAAATTCCCATAATCTTCTTTGATAATTATTAAGGAATAAGAACAAAGGGTTTATATTTTTCTATTGAGATGTTAAGACTTCTTCCACCATTCCTACTCTTAAGGAGGGTCGAACCACCCTTTGTGTATAAATAGGAAAGCATTTTATAAAAAAGAAAAAAGAAGAATGTTTTGAATTGTCAAATGCAGGATAGGGGGTCTCATCAAGAGCCAGCCTACCATGATCATAAGGAAGAAAGTGAAGTGGCATTCCCACTATGGCCACCACACCAGGGATATGGTCCAAGAGGCACATCAGAAAAAATAAAGAGTCCTTGGAACAGGAGGTCTCATCACGAGCTGGCCTACCCACCTTTCACTCCTTCCTGGTGAATGGCATTATGATTCAACTGGTTACCAAGCCAGCATAATGACCTCCATTTTGACACTGAACAATACTTCCTAGGCATACACAAAGGATCATGGTTTCATGGGTGAAACAAACAACTCTGCCAAGGTTATGGACACCTATCAGTAGCAAAGCTCTGTTAATGGTATTGAAGTCACATTTCTTATACACTAATAGCAATCATTAATACCCTTCTCTGTCTTATACCTTGGTAATCTGTCAAATAATATTATGCATATCACTTCCCCGAACCATTAAACACATGAAAATCCATCATAACCAATCATGACGGGAAAAGTAGACAATGATTGCGTTACACTCGTTGTGCACATTAGCTGTCCTATCCTCCCAGCCTCGCATCATGTAACTGCATTTTCTTATTTATTAAGCGATCCTATTATACACCTCGATTTCGGTAACCTGCTACGTTTGTAAACATGGCATCTTGGCATACGTTGTTCCTTTATGACACTGTACCAGAATAGATCGGCCCACCGCTCTTTCATTTGACGGATGAGGATGGCCTATCACATTGCCGGGGGGGCTGACTTCATAATTTTCTGACATACGTGTCAAGCTATTATTCGGAAAATTCTTACTCGGGAATATCAAGGCTTAACGGTATCTCATTTTTCAATTTGCATGCCTTGTTGGTCCTAAGATATTTCCGTATCATAGGCTGCAACAATTAGTAAGATTTGAACGAGCCTTGCGATTTTGCTATTTTCTCCGTGTTTCTAATAGTTTGTTCAGCCTGCTATTCAAAACCTTGTTGAAGAACAATCTGTTGTTCAAACCGCTGTTGAAGAACAGTCTGCTTTTCAAACCTTTGTTGAAGTGCAGACTGTCGTTCAAAAGAAAAAGGAACAACATCTCACTGTTGCTCATGTTGAAGTGAAAACGGACGATATATCGGCCTGTGACAAGGAAGTTCAAACAGAGGCACAATCCTCTGAAAGAATAACAGACTATAAACACAAGCCGACATAATAGGAAGATTCAAGTAAATCTTCCACTGGCCACTACTACGTGGGACAACAATCTGAGGACAGTAACCCTACGAGAGGGTTTGATGCAAGATTAGCAAGCAGTAGAAAAACTCACAGAACAAACGGTTTCTTGAGAAAATTATGAAGAATTACAACAAAAACTAAGGAATTTCAATTTATCCGAAAGCCAGGCCTTTGAAGGATGGCGAAAAGAACAAGAAAAAGTCGCAAAGGTAACTCATAGATTAGATGTAGTTAAAAAACAGATGGATACCTTATGCTCTTTGTACAGTGACGTCCTAGCATGTAGAGCCCCTGCCAAGAATTATGCCTTGTTTTTAATGGAACGATATTTGCAATTGAAAATTAAGGCCGCCAAAGCAGGATCCGCTATACAAATTAATACTATTGATGATTTTATAAATTGTTGTAAGCACTATGGAGTAAAGGTTCAAAGACTACTATGCGAATTCTATCTGCAAAACCTTGTGTTAGATCAAGAGACAGAGAAGAACCCTTGCCCTTTGATTGGGGATATCCAACTACAGGCATTTATTTCGTTTGGAGTTAATCAAATCAAATGGCTTGAATCCTATAATGCCTTCCAAAGACAAGAAAACGGATTAGACTTATGGGTAAGAGCTGAGCCTAGAGATCCATTACAGTTATGGAATAAACACAGGAGCCTCATGAGGACTTCGAGTGTGATTGACGCGTTAGGACCCATTCATATAGCAATCAATCGGCAAGCGATCGAATATTTCTTTAACATTAAGGACCTTGCCATTGCAGCTGCTAAATTTCGATATCAGACGTCTAATCTGAACATCCAACTCAGGGAACCATTTAATTATGAGAACTTTAAGTTAGCTGCTAATCGTTTGAACCTCTATGGAAAAATTATCTTGAGAGCAGGGCCATCTTGGTTAGGATATAGGTTTCGGAGTCCGATTATTTGGCACCCTGCACCTGGATACGAAGCCCTATATGAAATGTCTGAGGGTCAGACATGCCATCTTTTTGAACACCTAGTTAGGCATCATGGCTGTAGACCACCACATGAGATCCCATCTCCAGCCTACTCTCTCACTGCCTTACATGTCAACTACAATGTTTTCATGAGGGCATGAAAAAGGGTAAGCAGGGGAGTGTGTGGAGTATTGAAGAAGGTATGTTTTTATTGACTATTTTGTCATCTTTTCTTTAGAACTCGTAACATCTTTGCATCATGAACTAGGTAGATAATGGGAAATCATGACAAATCTATAAGATTTATATGCAACATGAAGACGCTAATAATTTCCATTTCTTATGCAGGAAAAGGGAAAAACTAAGGATTGCCACTCCAAAGAAAAAGACAGAGCCAAGCTAACCGCTCTCCCTTTGGCGGGGAACCATATGCAAAAAAGAAGATATAAATTAAAACATCTCAGCCAAGGAAAGGAAAAGGAGATATCGAATCGGCACAAGAAAACGACCAGATAACTGAGGATTAACAGTTTGGCGAATCCCTCAGAGTCCTTTGATCCTGAGGGATCGCTGCTTTAACTATTTTCACATCCTTGATATCTCCGCTTCAGCTGTTATAAGTAGGGGCAACACTGCTAGCCCGAGGGAGGAGACTGTTAATTTTTATGTAACTTTGCTCTGTATTTGAAACTTTTATCATTGACTCTCATTGAGAAGTGATCCACTGTAACTCTGTTTTAATGCTTTAATATAAATCTGGTTGTTGTTCCATCTTTGATCCTGGAATAATTTCAAGCAGTGTGTCCCTAGAGGCTAAGGGCCCAGCCCTGGTGGAACACTTGCTCCTGTATCATTATCTTTAGTTCGTGTGTGGTTTTCGTTATCAGCTTTGATCGATAATATGGTGTGTTTTGTTATTTTATATCACAGCTCTGTTATATTTACAATATCGTTCTCTACAACAGGAAAGTCGTATTGTTCATTCTGACCTTATAACATATTGTTGTTCCTTTAAGTCATTAATGTAACATTATTGTCTTATATAGAATGCTATTGCTGTTCAATTGCAGAGTAACCGAGCTGTAATATTCTTAAGTTGGTATTACTGTATTCGTCTATGGTTTATACTTCATTACGATTGTTGTTCAATTGACATTGTTGTTCCATTATGAATTGTGATCGTTATCCTTTCTAACTGAGATCAATATTTGTGGTATCTGACGTAGATTACCGTTTCTCTTAATATCTCTGTGTGCTATGTGTGTTATTTATTTCGGTACTGTGTATTCACAATTGGCTCTAAGCGTTGTTCTATATTTCATTGGTAATTGGTTGTCGTTCCATTTCTATTTGCTATCCGATTTATCCTTTAAAAAAAGATTGCCTTCTGATTTCTGTAGGTTATGATTGTTGTACTTGTTCCTGTAAATTAAGGTGTTGTTGTTCATCAGACTTAGTTGTTGTTGCATTTTCTAGTTGTTGTTCCTTTTCTTAGTTGTTTCTCTATTTCCTGTTATCTACGTTATTGTTGCTTTGGTGTGCAGAACGATATGAAACTGTAGTGGGCATTGGCATTTGTTGTCTAGTCCCCAGATTGATGATCTGTTCCTTGATTACCTTTAGTTACATCAGTTTCCAAAGGGATGATTTATTGTTACTGGACCCTTGACTAATAAATTGCTTAGTTTTCCAAGTGCATGATTTAGTTTTTAAAGTATTTTGTTGTAAGTAGATCTTGTTTCAAGCATCCGTTTACTCTTGTATTTTCTTGAGCTATACTACTAGCATTACTCTGACAAATGACCGCCTCAAACTGAGTACACTCTTTGAGATAACAAATCGTTTGTGGATTGACAAGTTAATGTGAGGTAACTAGACGTGAAAAAGACCCTTTTTACGGCTCGACAACCATTATGCTCAAAGACTTGTCGGAGGTGTTTTAGTTCATGATTTAGGTGCTCAGGGTTAGAAATTCTATAGGGCTCTTGTAGTTAGGGTTTTAATAATTCCAAAATTTTTCTTGGGATGGTGATGAGAGTTAGCATTAAGGTATCTTTCAGTGTGGGTTTTCTTCCTAAAAAATTTGGAGCTAAGCTTCCCATCTTTTTTGGATAAGAGGATGTCAAGAAAGGGTAATTGGTTATCTTTTTCTACTTCAATAGTAAATTTAATGTGATTTGAGAGACTATTAATGTGAGTTAAAAATTCCTCAAGCTTGACTTTAACATGACTCCATTTTGCGAAAACATCATTGCCAAATATTTTCCCTTCTTCAGGGGAATAAGGAAAGGATTTGAGGGATTTTTGTTCAAAATGTTCCATGTAAATGTTTTCTATTATGGGATATCTTCAACAAAGTATTGAATGATGCTATTAAATTTATTGGAGGTCATTTATCAATTACAAAGATAGCATCACACCAACTAAGACAAGAAAAGTGTTTAACTTGGGAATATTTTGATACAGTCTTGATCAGAGTGTGGTAGTGGAATACGAGGAGAAGACATCACAAACTCCTCATTTGTCTTTGGTGTTAGCCACCATGAATAAGGTCCATCACACTAGACACCCAGAAAGAGCCATTGGCCATGGCCTTAGCAAGAATAACCTTCTCTCAAGCTAATAAGAGAAATCTGAAATACCTCCTAAGACAGTTGAAGCTAAAGGATGTCCATGTAGAAAAATTAGGACAACAAGTTAAAGTGTTGAAAGATTAAAATAAGACTTTAAATTATGAGGGTACCAAAGTGGAGGATTATCAAGCATGAAATTTTGAAGTTCATGTGTCCTATAAATGGTTAAATAAGTTTTCACATACCTCCAACAACTTCAAAAAATATCCACTAAGATGATATCACATTGGGAATCAGCCAAGAAAAGAGGTACTCAACTATAAGGGTAATAGAAGCTATAAATCAATTATAATGATGACCTAAGTATTTCCCCCAAGCCCCATAGGAATTCCCTAGAGTCAATGAATAATAATTGACATATGACTCCCTTATTGTCAATAGGGCCTTGAAGGTTCAATAAAATTCAGAGAGAGACATATCCAGATCTATGGCTCAATATCAACATAATTACTCCTTGGATGAAAGATTAATCAAGATGAGCACATTTCTAGCTATTGGGGTTTGAGGGAGAAGAAATGCTAGATGAATAAGTTGAGGGAGAACTATAATAGATGTTGAATGTCAAGGAGATATGTTTTAATGTCATCACCAACAAGCTCATCAAGGACAACCTCAAACAACACCATGTGGAACCTACCAAACAAAAAAAAATCCTCAATTCATTCATGGTTTCATTTGAGAAATATTTACAAACACTCCTATCACACATCAGAGTACCATGTCACCATGAAAGGGTTGTGATCTAGAAGAATAAAAATGATATCTTCATATTACCAAATATGGGTAGTGTATCTTCATGAAATATTGGGGGTCCCAGTTGAGGATCCAATCATCTTGTAGCAGTTGCATGGTTCATTTTCTAATGCATTTACAAATTATATTTCTTGATATATTAAAATAATAGGAATCTAAAAACATTGTAACTACCCTAGGGAAGAAAAGTCCCAAGAGGAAGTTACTAATGCAATCTATAAATGTTTTGAAACTTGTAATGAAAATGACTTTTAAATTTTTGGAAATTTTGGTAGGTTTTAAAAGATGGGATCTAGGAAGCTGGTGTATTTTGGAACCTATTGAAAAAATAATTTTGAGAAGCCTAAGTAGGAAATTGCAAGAATTCTTGACTTGGAAAATATTGTGATTTTTCTTGAAATCAATTTAATGTTGATTCATTTATGTGTGTATTCTGTGAGATTGATTACTACTAGTGAACAAAATCTTCTGTGAATTAGATAGTTTTTAACACATTGTCGCTATTTCCTTGTCGCAACCTTATTTCTTAAATATTGATTAGAACAAATGTTGACTACTTTTTATTTTCTCTAATAAGTTAAACATTAAGTGCCAAGAAATCAACTAATTGTTTTCTTGATTCAACAACTGTGGTGTTTATTTTTTGAACTCTTTCTATCCCCATTTATCTTTGAGTATATAGTTAGTTTACAGTAGTTTCAATTTTGTAATTATATATTTGTTAGGTTAATTCTCATATTTTCTATTGTGATGATCCTTCAATATCTCACAACACCCAAAAATCAAGGTTTTCGAGCCAGAAACTAGATGGGTTCTCATTCCAAATAGTGTGAGAACCCCTCGTAATTATTATTGGGTCATATATCCCTATTAACAATTAATTTGGCACTAGAAGCAAGGCCTTGATTGTATGTTTGGTAAAAATATTCATTGATAGCTCACATGCATTCCTGGCAAAGAAAATCCCACACTGTAGATACATACTCCTCTCACCCATACCAAGCATCCTCAAATGGAAACCAATTACAGATACTCTTTTTTACCCTAATAAAATTGAGACTTCTCATGGACCACCATATTTCATTTCTTCGATTGAGTCTCACTCCCTTAGACATATTACTATGCTTACACTAAGTGGATTGAAAAAAACCCTATAGCCCCTTAATTCCATAGGTAAAGAGCTAACAAAAGACCAATCACCAAAGACAGTGCTTTGGTTGACTCTATTGAAGACCTCATTGAGCATGTTTTTCAATACATTCCTAACCATTTTATCAAATATCTCTAACTTCATCTCTTTCACCTACTACTACCCATTTGCCTTCCAACTTCGACGAAGAATACTATCAAGATGAGATAGAAAATATAATGTCTAATAATACCCATCCTATATGGATGTACCAATGGGCCTTGAATCTCAAAGGAAACCTTCATGATTTTTTTATACACCGTAAGAGGTTCTTGCCAAAATTTGACACCCTAATGAAGTCGTCAACCCGAAAGACCATATAAAAAATTTCCATTTAGCTTTGTGCCTTATGAATTTGCATTATGTGGATGTGTTTTATATATTTTTTCCTTATGCCTTTGAGAATAAAGCATCCACTTGGTATTATAATCTTCTTGTTGCTTCCATAGCAAGTTGGAATGCATTTTAGAAGGATTTCCTTAGGATTTTGATAACAAAAAAATTCTCAGCTACTCCTCTCAGAGAACTCACTGTAGTCAATATGGAGAAGAAGGAAAAGATCAAGGATTTCAATCAACGTTTCACCACTCTCCTAAATAATTTTCCTACAAACTATAAACCTATCGACCCTTTGGTTATAGAATACTATACTTCAGCCTTGAATCCTTCAGTAGCCATGTTTATTAAAAGGGAAGGAAAGAACAATCTAGAAAATAGTTTTGAAGAAACCATAAATGTGGAGGAAGAAATATTATCCTTGGTGGGAAACAAACCCAAAGAATATCCCAAGACTAGTGGAAAAAAGGTTCAATGTTGACAAAACTATTGGAGAAATAAGCTACCTATCTTGAAAGTGTACTCACACTAGTTACGAACCTTTCAAATGAGTTATTAAATTTAAAGAATAATTCAAGGGAAAGTTCAATGGGACATAGGCCTTTCCATCCCTTCCAAAAGAGAACCAAAAATTAACCTAAACCCACTGATAGTTCAAGCATCAACTAGAACATGGACAATTTTGTCATGGATAAATGTTGTTCCTATCACCATGCCAATCACTCTAAGAAAACTTGTCCTTAGAGGCTGAATTCTATGACATTAGTTATCAATCATCTCTTGGAGAACCAATTATTATCTAAGGATCCATCTCAAGAATTTAATGGAAAACCTAACACCTTTGAGGAATAATTCATCAAAGGGGAAATTATGTTCTTATGGTATTGGGTAGTCAACATTGATATGTAGGTAAATGGAGAAGTTTCTTTCGGGAGGTCAATATTAGGTAAGAAACCCTAAGAAATTATAACCTTGGTAGTAAGGGACCCACACTTGCTACTTCTTTGCATGCTAAAGTAATCTCTACTTGGACAAATGCTACCACCACAAACCTCTGCAAGAAATACTAAGTTTTCACCTAAAGTTGATCCCGACCCTACATAGAACACTAAGCTCTCAACCCCTACACAAAACATCAAATCCATGAATTTTGTTGATAGAAGTTTTTTGTAGTATAATGTTATCGGAGATATGAATAAGAATAGAGTGAATTCATCCCTTTATCACCTCTCTAGTATTTCCCAACAGAGGGAGTTAATTATGAAAACTTTTAAATCCTATTAAACCCAACAAAAACCCACTGCTAACCCTCAAGCCTTAGGGAAAAATACTCCTACAACACACAACAACTCAAATGTTGTTGATTCTATTGCAAAAAGTGTTAGCATCAAATTCTATTTGAAGTCTCAAACCCCACCTTTCCTCGTGTCCTTTGAAATTTTATCCACAACGTACGAAATTTCCTTGTTGACTTTGGAGCCTGTTATAATGTCATGTCCTACTTTAGGCACTAGAAAATAAATTTTGTTCGAAAAATGACTAACACCAAAATCATTCAGCTAGATAGGTCAGAGGCCAAGGTCATATATTAACTTAAGGGTGTCTTGATCAAGATATCCTCCAATCCCAAATTTCATCAGGTGACATTATAATTCATGACATACCAGAAGCATATAATTTGTTACGAGTAAGAATTGGTCACAGAAGCTCCAAGGATACTTTGCCTCATATTGATTTCACTTTTGGATACAATATAAAGGAAATAATAATCAGATAAAGGTAGACAATGAACCCCATATGAAACAGGTGGTGGGAGAACTAGAAGGACACAATGACCTATTGAATCATAAGTAAAGATTCTATGCAAAAGATATCACTATTTCCCCACATATATCCATTATTTCCTTCTTATCATTATTTTCATTATTCATTCCATTTATCTATTTTCCATTTCATGACTAAGTATTACATTCATGCATAATTACTTTACCCTCACTTCTCCTTTTACTTGTATTCATTTACCCACATTTTCCAAGTTGTGTGGAATATTTACCCGACTTCATATTATTTTGCACAACCCATTCCTCTACACACAACTATTTATTACATTCCATACTTAACCATTTTCAAGGATGTGAGGAAGGTTTTTCATACCAAATCCTCTTCACACCATTACCTCCCCAAAACCATAACTTCCACACAAACCTCTCTAACCCATTTCTCTGCACAAAACCATTTATTATATTCCATACTTCACCATTTTCAAGGATGTGTTAAAGGTTTTGAATACCGCATCCTCCATACAACTCTAATTTGTGCATAAACCTTTCCTCTACACACTTCTCACACTTATGTTTTATTAATTAGTCAATTTTTCGCTTATTTACTTTGACTTTTCACACTTAGCTTATTTTCTAATTTCCCACATGTCACCTTCACATTGTTAATATTTCTCATATAAATTTTATCCTAGGTTCTTTTTCCATGTCTCTTTATGACACGTGGAATCCAACATGGCATATCCTGAGGTGACATTTGGAAGACAATTATTTGACATAGATGACTGGACAATGACATAACATGATTATTGTGCAATGAGATGGAAACCAAAAACCACAATATGGGTGAGCTACATAAGGTTTAATGACTCTTTCTACTTCACACACAAGTAATATGAAGAGCTCATTTATTTATAAATCTTTGTCAATTACCTCCCATAATGCATTTGGGATTATTAGGGTGGAATTATACATAAAAAAATCCAAGATTTAGGTTGAGTAAATCAATAATTGTTGAGTCAATTTGTGCAGATTACAATGGTTGAGCCATGAACTTTCAAAGACCACAACTTGAGATATCAATATCCATTTTGGAAAAATGAGAGCTTGTTGGAAAGCTATAAGAACAAAGAACACATTGGAAGTAGTATCCAGTGTTAAAATGATAGAAATCGGCCTAGAAAACTGAAAGAACATCTGTGACTAATTTTGGGCCTATCACCAAATTATTTTTTAAAATGATTGATAAAAAGGGGAAATATGGAATATTTAGAGTAGGACCCACTTGGAGGATGAATTTCTAACTTAATTATTCTAAATATAGATCTTCATTCAATTAAAACAAATAGGAAATACCTAATTTTCAAGAAATTGTAAAGATAAAGACAAAATTATAAAGGGAGAAATTCATGATCATAAGGCGGTTGTTGAAGGAGAGAATTCATTTCACTTGTAATCCTTCTGCAATATTGCATGTTTATTTTCTTTTGAATCAATTCCCTACTCTCTTCTTATTCTTTGCTTAATCTTTCTTTATTGAATTATTGCATGTTTTCTAAATCCAATCCTTGATTGTGCTTCTCTCTTTCTTGTAAGTACCCTTTATCATTATTATTGGTCCATGAGAGCCCAATTCTAGTCCCTTAGGGTCAAATGTATTTTATTTTTATGACTAAGTAATAATATTTTGTGATTTTTATTTAGGCACTTTACTTTGTTTTGAGAATTCAAGTCCATAAATTATTTTTTTATTCCTCATAGAGAGGATATTTCAGAAAATAATTTCACTTGTGGTTTTGAAACTTTAATTTCCAAATAAGAAGTAGGTGTCTGTGAATTTTTTCCTATGCTCTTATGATTTCAAATATGTGAATCATTTCATAGTTCTCTGCATGCTAAAGGAATCTCTACTCAGACAAGTGCTGCCACCCCAAACCTCTACAAGAAATACTTTTTTTTCACATAAAATAGATCCCAACCATATACAGAACACTAGCTCTCAACCACTGCACAAAACACCAAATCCCTTACATGTCTCCCTTTATGACCTCTATAATATTTCCCAATAGAGGGAGTTAATTGATCTCACCTTTGGACACCCTATAAAGGAAGTAATAATCAGATAAGGGTAGACAATGAACCCCATATGAAACCTATGGTGGGATAAATAGAAGGACCCAATGACCTATTGAATCATAAATACTTATTTTATGCAAAAGATATCACTATTTCCCCACATATCTCAATTACTTACTTCTTATCATTATTTTTCATTATTCATGCCATTTATATATTTTCCATTTCATGACTAAGTATTATTTTCATGCATAATTATTTACCTCCACTTCTCCTTTTACTTAGCCATTTACCCACATTTTCTTGTGGAACATTTACCCCACTTCATATATTTTTTCATAACCCATTCCTCTACACATAACTGTTTTTTGCACATTTCATACTTAACCATTTTCAAGGATGTGAGGAAGGTTTTGCATACCACATCCTTTGCACACCTTTACCTCCTCATAACCCTAACTTCCACACAAATATCTCTGAACCATTCCTCTGCACAAAACCATTTATTATATTCCATACTTCACCATTTTCAAGGATGTGTGAAATGTTTTGCATACCACATCCTTTGTATAATTCTAACTTGTGCATAAACTTTTTCTCCACACACTTCTCACACTTATGTTTTATTACTTAATTGTTTTTACCTTCATTCCTTTTCTCCACAAATTTTTTTTATTACCTAGTCAATTTAACCTTATTTACTTTTACTTTTCACACTTAGATTATTTTATAATTTCCCACGTCACTTTCACATTGTTAATATTTATAATATCAATTTTATCCTAAGTTCTTTTGGCATATCTCCTTATGACACATGGAAGCCAATATGGTTTATTTTGAGGTGACATTTGGAATAAAATGATTGGACATAGATGACTAGACAATGGCGTAACATGATGATTGTGAATTGAGATGGAAACTACAATATATGTGAGATACATAAGGCTTCGTGGCTCTTTCTTCTTCACACACAAGTAATGAGAAGAGCCAATTTATTTATAAATAATTGTGAATTCCAAATGATTGGGGTGGAACTATAAAAAATATATCCAATATTTATGTGGAGTAAATCAACAATTGTTAAGTCACTTTATGTAGATCAATTGTAGGTTTTAACCCCATACAGAAATTACCTGCATACAAATTCTAAAACACAGAAAATAAACAATGCGAGAGCATAACACATAAAACACATATACACAGAGATTTCCCCTGGATCCCAAAACCGGGACTACCAGCATGATTTTTCATTATGTTCCTTTCAATGTTACAATACATATTTATACATGTCGAAGCATCCAATACCATGGAACGAAAACCATCGCATCCAAAACCATGGACCAAAAACCATCGCGTCCAAAACCATGTGCGAAAAATCATGCACAAAACCATAGGTAGGTCCTCCCAACCTAATATAGGGTCCAAAAACAAAATTTTCCAGGGCGCTACCCCAGACCCCATAGAGTGGGGTTACCTGCACTCCTCAAACCCCCTGTGACCCCCCCCAAACCCCCTCCCCCCCCCGGCCGCTACGCAATTGTTGCAACGAAGGGGGGGCTTTGCCCCCCTTCTAACCCCCCAGTTAACTACGTCAGCTAGTCGTGGAAAGAATATAACACAACCCAACATCAATGATGTATGAGTCATGAACTTTCAAAGATCACAACTTGAGTTATCAATATCCATTTTGGGAAAATAATAGATCACTCCAAATCTAGAAGAACAAACAACACATTGGAAGTAGTCTCTGGTGCTAAAATTATATAAATCAACCTATAAAATTAAAAGAATATTCATGGCCAATTTTGGGCCTATCCCCAAATTATTTTTGAAAATGATTGATAAAAAGGGGAATTCTAGAATATTTGGGGTAGGATCCAACTTGGAGGATGAATTCCTAACTTAATACTTCTAAAAATAGATCTTTATTTAGTTAAAAAAAAAGAGGAAATACCTAACCTTCAAGCAATTTCAAAGATAAAGACGAGATTATAAAGAGAGAAAATCACAATCAAAGGGCGGTTGTTGAAGGGGAGAGTTCATTCCACCTGTAGTCCTTCTACAATTTTATGTGTTTATTTTCTTTTGAGGCAATTCCCTACTCTCTTCTCAATCTTCAATTCATCTAACTTTATTGACTATTGCATGTTTTCTAAATCCAATACTTGATTGTGTTTCTCTCTTTCTTCTATGTACCTTTTATCATTACTATTGGTCCATGAGAGCCCAATCCTAGTCCCAGGTAGGAAACCAGCTCACAAAAAGATAGAAAAGATAGATCAACGTCTTAGAATTCAGCCTCTTCGAGGGGGCAACCTCCTTTACATTACACAAATGAACAATTCTTGGATGATACAAATGAGTAAACCTCCCTTCTATATATAGGAGTCTAAGGGGTCACAATATAATCAATCCGACCTAACAGTAATAACATAAGGGCACAACAATAATAATAATGGGTTTCTATGGGGCACACTAATAACAATATGGGGACAATAAGGGCACAATAATAACAATAAGGGATACAATGAAAATAGTAATGGAGGAATCACTAGTATTATAGGGACCTAACATGCTCCTCCCCTTCCGAAAAGTATTGTCCTCAACACTTGAGTAGTTCTGGATGCTTCTGTATAAAATTCTCATCCTCCCATGTGGAATCTTCAGCAGATAAGTTCTTCCACTTGATGAGATACTCTGAAATCGATTGATTTCGTAGCTATCGAGTTCTTGTTTCTATGACTGCTTCCGCTTCCAATATGATTTTTCCTTCCTCGTCAAGTTCTGGCAATATTTTTTGAACTGGGAGCTTGTCACCTATAACCTTCTTTAAACATGAAACATGGAAAACTGAGTGCACTAGGGAAGCTGCAAGAAGCTCCAATTTGTATGCCATAGTACCAATCTTTTGAACTACCTTGTATGAACCATAATACTTTGGTGATAATTTATTATCCTTCTTAGCTTTCTAGAGGGACATTTGTTTATATGGTTGTAGCCATAGGAATACCCAGTCACCTACATCAAAACTTCTTTCATTGTGATCTTGATCTGCCTATTGTTTCATTCTATTCTGTGCCAACGTGAGGTTATCCTTTAAGAGTTGGAGAACTTGTTGTTGATGCTTGATGTGATGTTCCACTGCTTGAACCTTAGAATTTTCTCTTAAATATGATGTGATGGATGGTGGATGATATCCATAAAGTGCCATAAATGGGGTCATTTTTGCTGCAGTATTGAAGGAAGTGTTATACCACCATTCAGCCATAGGCAACCATTTGACCCATTGTGTTTGTTTATCAGATACAAAGCAATGAAGATATCCTTCCAAACATTTGTTTACTATCTCAGTTTTCCCATCAGTTTGAGGATGATAAGATGAGCTATGAGCTAACTGAGTACCAAGACAAGAAAATAATTTTGTCAAAAAATTTCCAATGAAAATGGGATCTCTATTGCTTACAATAATCTTTGGGTTTCCATTTAGCTTTTGAATTGTTTCCATAAATGCAATAGAAACTGTATTGGCTTTAAATGGATGCGATAATGCACAAAAGTGTGCATACTTGGTAAGTCTTTCAACTACCACCATCATGACACTCTTTCCTTCGGACTTGGGTAAAGTTGTGATAAAATCCATTGAAACCTCCTCCCAATGTTGGCTTGGAATGGATAAAGGTTGTAACAGACCCAGGGTCTTAATTGTTTCAACTTTATTTTGTTGGCAAACCAAACATTCCGCCACAAACTTTTGAATATCCAATTTAAGGCCATCCCAAAAAAATTCCTTCTTAACCTTGTGGTTAGTTTTTAAAAATCCTAAGTGCCCTCCTAAGGGAGAAGTGTGCAATTCCATAAGAATCTTTTGTTTGAGTTGGGAATTCTTACATATGTATAAGCGATCTTTGTACCATAATGAATCATTTTTCCAGCTAAATGTATCAGATGTACTGGGATATTTTTGTAACTTTTGAAAGAGTGCCCACACTTCTTCGTCATTCTTCCATTCATCCCTTGCTTCGTTTATCCAATCTGGTTGGATAATAGAAATGGCACACAACAATGCTTCCACGTCCTCATCCTTTCTTGAGAGTGCATATGCCACAACATTTTGCTTCCCTTTTTGTAGATGATTTCAAAGTCATAACCCAACATCTTTGTGACCCATTTTTGTTGCTCTTCAGAGGATAATCTTTGTTCTAAAAAGTGTTTAAGACTATCATGATCCATTTTTACCTTGAATTGTCTTCCCATTAGGTAGGGTCACCATTTCTTAAGTGCATGTAGTATTGCCAACATTTCCTTCTCATAAATAGCTTTGTGTAAATACTTTCCTTTGATTGGACGACTTTCGAAAGCAATGGGTCTTTCATCTTGCATTGAAATAGCACCAATTCCATTTCCTAAAGCATCAAATTCCACAATAAATATTTTTGTTAAGTCCGGCATAGCTAAGACCAGTGCTTGGCACATTGCCTCTTTAAGATGTTTGAAGGCCTTTGTTGCTTCTAGAGTCCATGAAAATGCATCTTTCTTCAATAATGTTGTTAGAGTTGCTGCTATTCTACCATAATTCTTAACAAACTTGCGATAATACCCTGTTAACCCGAGAAATCCTCGCAGATGCTTTATGGATGTGGGGATTTTCCATTCCTTAATGGATTTAATTTTGCTAGGGTCTACCTTAACACCTTCATGAGATACAATATGACCCAGATATTCCACCTCTTGTACTCCAAAGAAACATTTGGAGCTTTTTGTATATAATTGTTTCCCCTTCAATAGTTTGAGCACCTTGTCAAAATGTTCAACATGATCCTTCCAAGACTTGTTGTAGATTAGTATATCATCAAAAAATACTAACACAAATTTTCTAAGGGTTTGAAAATGGAATTCATCAAACTTTGAAATGTAGAAGGTACATTGGTAAGGTCAAAAGGCATGACCAAAAATTCATAATGACCCTCATGAGTTCTAAATGTTGTTTTCGGAATGTCTTCAGTATTCATTCTGATTTGATGATATCTTGAACGAAGATCCAATTTGGTGAAGTAAATTAATCCATGCAATTCATCCAAAAATTCATCAATGACAGGAATGGGAAATTTATCTTTAATAGTGAGCTTGTTGATCTCCCTATAATCTGGACACACGCTCCATGATCCATCCTTCTTGTGCACCCACACTACTGGAGCAGAGAAAGAAATTTGACTAGGTTGAATTATACCAGCCTCTAGCATTTCTACAATCATACATTCAATTTCACTCTTTTGGGCATAGGGATATTTGTATGGCCTGATGTTTGGAGGAACACTTCCTGGAATCAAATGAATAGCATGATCATGATCACGAATAGGTGGGAGGCTTTTGGGAGCCTCAAATACCTTGGAATGATTGTCCAAGACTTTTTGGAGATTTGGAGAAATAGATGATTTCAATGTGGGAACCTCTAGCGAACATAATTGTGCAATTACGCCTCGTTGTTCCTTCTTTAGAAACTTTGTCATACCGTTAGAGCTGATTATATTTCCTGGTTTCCCTGCAATACCCCTTAATTCAACTTCATTTCCTTCCGCACAAAATTTCATGAAAAGTTCTTGGAAATTAAAAGCTATTGTATCCATTGGACTCCTAGTACAACATCAGCACCACCCATTGGAATGGAAAGCATTGGGCTATTCAATACATATTCTCCCATGGATAGCTTGATATTATGGCACTTTGCAGAGCAATTTATGGTTCCTCCACTTGCAACCATCACTTGACACTCTGGTGCTGGATATAGCAAGCAATTCAATTCCTTGGCTATCTTACAATGAATAAAATTATGGGTACTTCCAGAATCAATGAACACTATTACCTTTTTCTTCTTGATATGTCCTTCTATCTTGATAGTTTGAGGAGTGGTAATTCTAGCCAATGCATTAAGATATGATCGGATTCATTTCTTCTTTATCTAGGGTTTGTTCCTGGAGTATATCCTCTTCTTTTGACATTTCTTGTTCCTTTTCTTCCTCCTCTTCACAATCTATGTAGAATAATTTCTTCTCAGCACACTTATGACATTTAGTGTATTTGCTATCACAACTGTAACGAGGCCCTTTTTCTCTTTTTTCTTCCAATTGTTGTGGTGTCAACCTTGTAGGTTGTGGAAGGCTAGGGGCAACCACACTTCCATATTTATAGTCGTGAGTGATAGGCTTCCTGGTTGCCATAATTTTGCTTTCCATTTTTCTTGCTAACCAGAATGCCTTCTCCAATGAATCAGGTTCCCAAAGGTGAAACTCATGTTGGATATTATCCTTTAAAGCCCCTATGAACACATCAATCCTATGCTCCTCTGGGATATCTCTTACCCTTATGTTCAATTTTTGGAAGTCCTCAATGTGCTCCATCATTGAACCCTTTTGTTTGAGATTTATCAATTGGATAAAAAAGGTGTTGCTTTTTATATCCTCATAATGTGCAATCATTTCTTCCGTAAAAATTTCCCAAGTGACAATTTGTTTACAAGAGCAAAGCCATCGATACCATACAAACTGATTTGGTTCCAAATATAAAGTTGCAATACGTACCTTGTGTGTTTTTCACATTATGGAGATCGAAAAATTGTTCCATCTATAGTATCCATGTTTTGGGATCCTTGCCATCAAACTTCCTCATATAAATTTTTGGAACATGGTGGGTCTTCAATCCAACATTAGAGTCTATGAAATCATGATTAACATTTCTTTTATTCTCATCATGAGTTTCCTTTACTACCCTTTCACGATTAGTAACCATTTCTTGTAGCAACTTATTCAAATTTATCTTCAATTCTTCCATCTTAGTGTCCATGCCATCCATCTTAACTTTCATGCCATTCATATTATCTTCCAAGCCATTCATCTTGGCTTCAGTTACCTTTTGTGAGAGTGAAATTTGTTGTACTTGGTCTTGTAATTTTGATATATCATGTTGCATTTCTTCCTCTTCTTCACGAGTCATGCTGGAGCTTCCAAGTTTCTTACTAGGTGTTTCCATTTTCTTTCTTTAGGGCATCAATTATTGCTAATAGTTCTTCACTATTCCCTTTGAATTCCTTCAAACCAATTTTTCAAACCAATCTTATGCAAAATTTAAAAAAACTACACACCTTTTTTTCACTCTGTAGGAGCTCGATATTTAATCAGTTGTATCTCTGTAACTGCGAAACTCGAATATCTGAAATCATGTCCTGTAGTAGCCCTTTGAGTCCTCTTTCTAACCCCGCAAGTCTGATCAAGATTGGATTCTCCAAGTAAGAGTTATGCCAAATCTCCCACGATGACCTGATTATAGACTAGTTCAGTAGAGTGAACTTTTACGAAGTGCCACGTGTCACTATTTTGACCTTAGTGCCTGAAACTGATATACAGAAAAAAAGCTATGATAATTTTTCCCAGGTCACTTGTTTGGAATGTAATTTGGGAGTCTGGAAAAACCCTAACTTCCTCAGGTCATATCTCCGAAATTATATCGAGACAAGATCTGAAATTCGGACCCAAAGTTCAGAACGATTTCGACTCAAATGGATTTTTTTTTAGCTTCTTAAAAGTTGCAGAAAAAAAGTTATAGCAAAAATGCCACAATGACCTGTTTGGAGCAGCGAAACCCTAGAATCCAAAGCTCTTATATGAAATGTTAGGAAACCAACTCACAAAAATATAGAAAAGATAGATCAACGCCTTATAATTTAGCCTATTCAAGGGGGCAACCTCCTTTATACTACACAAATGAACAATTCTTGGATGATACAAATGACTAAACTCCCTTCTATATATAGGAGTCCAAGGGGTCACAATATAATCAAGCCGACCTAACAGTAATAACATAAGGGCACAACAATAACAATAATGGGTTTCTGTGGGGCACACTAATAACAATATGGGGACAATAGGGGCACAATAATAATAATAAGGGATACAATGACAATAGTAATGGGGAAATCACTAGTATTATAGGGACCTAACAGCTCTTGTTTATTCTCTCTTACACCCTTGAACACTTAGAGAATTTTTGGAGCACCCTAGCGTTCACTTGGACTTGGAGAAAGAAAGCAAAAGACAATCAAGGAATTGGTGGAAAGTGGAAGAGAAGGTTATATCAACAACTACAGTAGGGATAATTTGCAGGTAAAAGGTCGCATGTGTGATTTCCTTGTTGGATTTTGGATGCATGGTATATTCTTGTGCTTCCTTGGTTATGTGTTGTCATTAGCATGGATATTTTCCTAAATTAATAGTGGTTTCAACCTTACCTTGTAATTTCTTGGATAGTGTAATAACCCCTGGTTGGATTTCCATATAAAAAATATAAGACCAAGGTCATGGGACATGTATTCCAAGATGAATGTTGGGAAAAATCCTAGTAGGTCTTCATTTCAGTTTATTGTGGCTAAGGAAAATGACAAAGGCAAAGAGACATTATTTGGCATTTATTTATGAAAATAAAGGAAACTAGGAGAAAAGGAAGGTGAAAGGTCACATATTTGCATGAGAGGGAAATTGAAGGAAAAATGAAGGAAAATGAATAAAATATAAGCCTCGATGATAAAAAGGCTTCAAGGGATCAGTTCATAGACTTTGGTTAGTTCTGTCTTTGGCACTCTCACTCTATTCTCTCTCTCTCTCGTACTCTTGCACACTTTGGAGCAGTGTGGCATACTTTGGATTTGGAGAAGGAACGAAAAGAAAGTAGGAAAGTGTAAGGGGATAATGGGATCAATAACTATAGATGGATTGATTTGCAGGTATCAAATTGCATGTATGATTTCCTAGCTAGTTTTGGCATGCATGGTATATGCATGTGGTTATTTGGTTATTATTTGTCATTGGCATGGAGGATTTCCTAGATTGATAGTGTTTCTGCCTAGCCTTTCCATTTCCTAGATAGCCATGGTCTTATAGGTTTTTCCATTGGTTTTTTCTTATTGATGCTCAGGTTCCTTATGTTTGTGGGTTGAGTTACTAGTTTGTAGAGTCATTGGTTGGGAAAAACACTCTAGAGCCCTGAAACAACTTGGGTTGATTAACTAGTCTTGGAGCCTTGGTTGGATAAACGCTCTAGAGCCCTTGGTGCATTGAGTTACTAGTCCTGGAGCCTCATTTGGGCAAACTCTTTAGAGACCTAGAAGGATATGGGTTGATTTATTAGTTCCTGAAGCCGTGATTGGGAAAAACACATTGGATCCCTGGATAGCTTGCATAGAGGTCGATCTAGTTGGTGTTAGTGATTTCTGACCATGAGGTGGAATCACTAGTTGAGGGTTGAGGTGGTTTGGCCTCAAGAAGCCCTAGTTTGGTTTTTCTTGGTTTATTCCACGAGATCCCATGATCACACTTGGAATATGGCACAAGGGTGATTTGTTGAAAGAGAGAATTGGTTCAACCCAATCTATGGACAGGTGGTACATGGAAGTCCCTAACTTGGTTGGATTTTCATATGTTAATAAGAGCTCATTTCCTCTTGTATTTCATGAGTAACCGTACTTGTTATTATATGGCTTTGGTGGTTGTTTTATCATGGTGTATATGTTGTTCATTCGCTGGTTATAAGAATGGTTCCATAACAAGTTCTAACAATGAACCTTTATATGTTTTGATTAGTTGATGAATGGTTATTAAATGCATGAGCTAATAAATGTTATTACAGTTATTATGAGAGGGAACTATACCTTCTTGATGATTCTCAGATAAGTATCAGACCCTATGTTCAAATGTGCATTCATGACCTGTAGATTACATGTTCTCAATATGTTTAATGAAATTATTTTCATGGTTAGGCCTGGTTAGGTCAATTATTTAATCAAGTTTTGTATGTATGGACTTGCCTTAATGTTATTTATCATTCTGGAAAGTATCATTAAGTTCTTGGCAGTGGTATGGAGACAAACCCTGAGGGGTCGTAGGCTCAGAACTAAGAAATTGGAACTACATTCGCTACCTTACAGTTTCATGCATGCAACTGGAGGCCTACAATTTCATGGATGCAATGTAATTCCTATGATTTGGATTTTGAGTCAATGAAAAAGCAATCTAACTCAGGGTTTGGGCACCTAGAGGGGTGGTTTATCTCTTAGGGGTCCTGTAGCTCTAGAGGAAGGTCAATATGGTCTTAGTTTGTCAATTATACTTCCTTAACTGTACTTAGGAGGTTAATTCATGTCATAGTACCCCTCAACTCATGTTTACCCTGGCAGGCCAGTGAAAGTGGGTAAATGTGGGATGAGGTGGTTACAGATAGCCAAGATGTAGTGGGTTCCCCTTTTGGTTTTTTGATTGGTTCTCAGGTTCCTTATGGCTATGGGTTGGGGTAGGTTCTCTAGAGCTCTGGAATAACTTGGGTCCCTAGACGTTGTGAGTTTAGATGGTAGTTCTCTAGAGCCCTGTAACAAATTTGGCCCCTGGAGGTTGTGGGTTGAGATGGAATCCCTAGAGACCTGGACATGTTAGTGATTTCTACACCATATAAGTGAGATCAATGTGGTTGTGGGTTGAGGTGGTTTGGCCTCTGGAAGCCCTGGTTAGTTTTATTTGGTTTAACTCTTATGATCCCACATTTATGCTTGGGATATGGCACGAAGATGATTGGATGAAAGAGAGATTTGGTTTAGCCAAATCTATGGTCGGGTGGTACGTGGAAGTCCCTAACTTGGTTGGCATTTGCATTTGTTAACATAATTTATTTTTCTATCATGATCTATGAGTACTTGTACTAGTTATTATGGTGATATTATGATTGATTTGCCATGGTTTCTATTCTAGTTATATGTTGGTTATATGCATAGTTATATGATGTGCTATAGTTATGGCTCTTGTTCATGATTTATAAAGTTATTAGACAGTTGATGAATGCATGGGCTAACAAGTGTTATTGCAGCTAGCTAGAGAGGGCGTAGATCCTTCTTGGTGATTTTCAGATGAAGTTCAAAAGTTTATGATCATATATGCATTCATGACCTATAGCTTATATGTTTGTCATATGTTTGACAAAATGTCTATCTTGCATTAGGCATGTATTGGTAAAGATATTGATCAATCATTGATTGTTTAGAATTGTTATCATCATTGTCATGACTTTGGAAATTTATTAGAAGTTCTAGGCAGTGTTCTAGAGGATAACATGAAAAAGTGGCATAGATCTCGCGGTTGCATGCACAGAACAGAGAATTTTGGGTTATAACCGCATGCAGGCATGCTTGAAGGTAGGCTTGGAGCTTCATAACTGCATGCACGATGTGTTGAGGATGCGGTTGGGGAGTAAACCTAGTGAAAAAGTGTTCCAACTCATGGTTTAATCACCTAGGTTGGTTAGTAGGCTCTTGAGTTATTTGTGGTATTTGAGGGATGTCAGTTTACTTCTAGTTTGTAGGCCCCACTTCCATAATTGGAATTTTGAGGTCAGGTCAATATCATAGTGACACTTAGACCATGTTTACCCTAGAGAGCTTGTCAAAGTGGGTAAATGTGGGAGGGGGATTTACAATGGAGAACTTTATACAACTCATACTTGTGGGGATACCCCAAAAGGTTCAAAGTAGAGCTAAGAGGGAGTGTCGGGATGACACAAGCCTAGGATGATGTAAGCTCGGGGGGGCAAAGGAATAAAAGAGTAGGCATTTGATTAGTGGAGTTTAATAGTGGGGGTCCCCATGGGATAACTCATTATGGAGGTTGTTCCACAGAAGTACTAAGGCTTGTGTAAGAGGTTGAGGCTCAGGATGACGTATGCTTGGGCAGTGTGGTGCGAGAAGAAGCGTAGTAGCGCTAAAAAGGTCGAGGCCCTTATAAAATTTAACAAAAAAATTCAATGAAAAACCAAAGGCCTGATACCCTTTCTCTCTCCATATTGGATGACGTGTGGCAACATTTTATTGGCCTACAATGACATCAGCATGATGTCAATATAGGGGACACATGGCATGTATATTCGACATTTTTGAGTGGCCTAATGGGACAAATCTAAGTGACATGTGTCACCACTCGGAGGAACCACATGGAATTGATGACATGAGCATGACATCACCTTGGAAGGGCTTCCTTGGAAGAATTATAAAGTGTCCATGCGAAGAGCTCCAAGTTTACTAAACATTGGGCACACATGGTCGTCATTAGAGACGGTTCATCCTACTTTATCATTTATTAGTCAAAGAGATTTATGGTGGTAACCCTAAGCCATCTCATCCTAGCCCCCAAACCCCAGAAGGATTTAACTTAGCACAAAGGAGGTGTTATGGGATGACAAAGCACTAAGACACGATGACATACAAAGCATACTGTAATACTAATAAGGAAGGCACAATGGTGGACCCACTGGACATGTGATCCTGAAGGAGGTTAAGAGCAGAGCTAAAAGTTAAGCGCCAACATGTGGTTTCATATGGAGGTTAAAACTAAGGACGCAAAGGCATTTTTTAGTGTTATATTAACCCTCGGGGTGATAGTACAAAGGAGCCCAAGCAGAGATTTTATGTGTTTTTTTATATAAAAAGTGCTCGGGCCAACAATGTTATATACAGAAATATGGCTATGTCAAAACGCTTTGCGAATATGTTTAAAGCCTTCGGGCTTATAGATGAATGAGTCAGTAGCTTTGAAATTTGGCATATATGCCAAATATAACAATGCTTTGGACTATTTTGAATGTTTAGCAAGAACGGGTTGGTAGCTTGATATTGTCATTTAATGAAGCGCTAAATATAATATAAAACAAAGGCATGAATGAGTTGGCAACAAATATGGTGGTAGTGGACATATTTGGTAGTTATGTGGAAATTCAACTAAATTTGGAGAAGCACCAAAATTAGAAGTAGCACTACTAAATCTTGTAAAAAATCCAAAATAGAAAAATTGAGCAATTAAGCTCAGTTTTTCAAGAAACAATAAGTGATGAGTATTTGAAGGCTTGGAGATAAAATATATATGACCTGACAGAAGCAAGACAAAGAAAAAATAAAATATTCATGCAAGCATTGAAGTGCAAGATAGCTAAAGTTTTAATTCCAAAACATGAGTCTAAATTCCTTTATAAGCATAATCAAATTTTCAAGGTGAGTGTGTGTAACAATGTAATTGTGTTGGTTGTTAGTGTGTGATGGATTGCTACTAATGTGTATGGTGAGTTTTTCAATGATAAGACACTGTTGAAGGTGTTTGTAATGGCGGTTTTGGTGAGTGTTTGAAGTGATAAACATATTTGTTTTTAAAAGGGAATGGCTTCATGATCTGAGTATGAAATTGTATGAAAGATGAATCATTGAGTTTATGCAAGTATTAGCTTGCAGATCGAGGGTTGTATCTCCTTCCATTAGTTGTTGGTAAATACTAAGGGGTTGAATATCCTTTTAATGGTAGCTGATAAACTTAGGGGTTGCAACTCCTTTCAGTTGTAGCTGATAAATCAGGGATTAGTTGCTTCCATTTGGTTGTAACCAAAGAAATTTGTAACAACAAGTGGAAGCTTTCCTTGCGAAGTAAATTGAAGAATATTTTAATGCATTTGTGTATTCTCATTATGTTATTGTAATTATTGTCATGCTCATATCAATTAATTGTTGGAAATTTTATTGGTGTCCTAATATCATTGTAAGTAAAAGAAATTTATGCCCACGGGACTATGGATTGACGGTGAATGGGTGTACTGTTAAGGCACTCCTTGTGATAGGTCACTGGTTTAAATCCCCTGTGGGTGCTTACCTACCAAAAAAAAAGTAAAAGAAAGTTATAAAATTCCTAGAATGTTGATTCACCCCCCTCTCAATATTTTCTTGATTTCTAACAATTGGTATCAAAGAAACGAGGTTACTTTAAATCAGTTTAATACCTAGAACAAACATCAATGCTATGGAAAACTAGGAAGGAGGATTTACCAATAGGGCACCTATTCAATGGAACAAATTATGTGTTTTGGAAAGTAAGGATAAATACCTACATTCAATTACTTGGAGTTGATGTATGGAATGTTGTGGAAGAAGAATATCAAAAACCTCCAATAGTGATTACTAAAGATTAGAAGATGGATTTCACATGCAATGCTAAAGCTATGAATTCCCTGCTTGTTGTCCTACTAGAATTAGAACTAGTCAAGGTTATGGATTGCTCAACAACCAAAGCTATTTTGGGCAAGATGAGCAACTATTATTATGGTGAAAACAAGGTAAAGCAAGCTAAACTCAAAGGTTTTAGAATGCAATTTGAGTCTTTAAGGATGCACGATGATGAATATACTAGAAAGTACTTCCTAAGAGTTGATGACGTTGTGAACACTATAAGAGGTATTAATGAGAAACTAGAAGAGCTAATAGCAATTCAAAAGGTGTTTAGATCTCTCCGTGAGAGATTTAATCCAAAAGTATCAGTTATTAAAGAAATTATAAATCTAAGCTCTCTCACTCTAGACCAACTACTTGGCACTCTCATTGTTTATAAGATAATAATTTCAAATGGCAAGACTACAACAAAGGAGTCAACCTTCAAAGTAGATAAGAAGCCCAAGTAAGAGCATGATGATTCATGTTGTGAATTAGATTAATAAGAATTCAAGTTCATGAGTAAGCTCAAAAGAGGCTCAGGAAAATAAAAAGGTAAGTTACCTTTTAACTGATTTAATTGTGGCAAAGTTGGTCACTATGCTTCCAAGTGTCCTGAAACGAAGAAGAAGGAATATGATCCAAGAGAGAAGTTAGGAAAGTGAAAAAGGAAAGAAAGAAGGCTAAGAGGAGAAGTATCTATACCCAAGATGTCAGCTCCTCTGAAAGTGAAGGCAACCAATCCTATGATGAGGAAAAATATGACGAAAGTCCAAAAGAATGCATGCTCATGGATATAAACAATCTAGAAATTGAAGCTATTAATTCTGATAGTGAAGAGGCTAAAGTTAATTTAGAAGGAGAGTTGTTCAATGCACTTGAAGAGATTGAAAGGCTAAGGAATAAAAATAAAACCCAGAAAGATTTTCTTATCAAAGATAAAGTTGATGTTATAGAACCTTTACTCCTATAGATTGAAGAAGGTCAGAAGATTCAAGAGACTTTAAATCAGTTGCTTAGTGAGAAGAATAAATTATGTGAAAGGATTGAAAGAGAAGTTGTTTTGCTAAGGAAATAATTAGAGAAGAAGAAACTTAGCTTAGATTTAATCAGAAGTTTTGAAAAGGGAAAAAAATCTAAATGAGCTTCTTGAAGCATAGAGAGTCTCCACTAATTGATTTGGCCTTAGAATTGAGGTTGAATCTAGCACAACAACAGAGTCAAAGGGAAAGAAGTCGATTTCATTTGTTCAAGCAGCCAAAAATTGTGATAGTGTGGCAGCAAGAGAAGGGTCAATAGAATAGGAGAAAGACAAAGATAGCACATATCCCAATAACCATTCAAAGCCAAACCAACAGCAAAAAATAGGAGGAAATTTTCTCATCAAAAGACAAATAATGATGGACAATAAAATTGAAATACACATAGAGTAGCCCAAAAAAGCATCAGAAGTCGATTTTCTCCTGGATATGCAAATATATTTCTAGAATATTGTTTTACATGAACTAATTATGGACACAAGGCAACAAAATATAGCGTGAATTTATCATACAGGAAAATCACATCAAGAAGAAGAAATTATCAGCAATCAGTGAATCAGTCAATTAGATAGAGGAATAGAAGACCCAAGTACAACAATCTATTTAATCCTTTGAATAATTTGATTCAATGCTTTAACTGTCAAAATTTTTGGCATACAACAATTGATTGTAGACTTAAGAATAAGAGGCTTGATCAATTTATTAAGAAAACAAGCCAGGAGGCCAAAGTCTGGAAAGAAAACAAAAATTTAGAGAAATGTAATATTTTTTTGTATGTTCAGAATGAAGGTAGTCATTGGTATGTTAACAATGGTTGTTCTAGGCACATGTTAGGAGATAAAAGTAAGTTTTTGACATGGAAATTAGTTGAAAAAGGTAATTTGACATTTGGTAATAATGCGCTTGGTAATATTGTTGGTAAAGGAGTTGTCAGTCTATCAAATGAAATAGGTAAAGCCAAGAATTTTTTATTTGTTGACGATATGAAGCATAATCTACTGAGTGTGTCTCATATGTTTGATCAAGGCTATGATGTTATTTTCAAGGCTAAGAATTGTCAAATCAAGTCTTCAGGTATTGGAGAAGTTTTAGTTGAAGTTGTGAGAACAAATAGCAATGTATACATCCTAACAGAAAAGAAAAATAGGTGTTTCTTGTCGAAGATTGATGAGAGATGGTTGTGGCATGGGAGACTTAGACATCTTGATTTTGATCATATAGTGATTTGGGAAATAAGAATGTTTTCAATTATCTGTAAAAGTTATCAATGTCTAAGAATATTATTTGCAAGTATTTTCAATTGGGTAAGCAAGCTCAAGTACCATTCAGCTCCAAGGAGAGATCATCAACTAAGCCATTATAGTTAGTACATATGGACTTGTGTGTACCATCAAGAACACAATTAACCACATGTAAATTGTATTTCATGCTTATTATTGATTATTTCAATAGAATGATATCACTTGCATTTCTGACAGAAAAATTAGAATCCTTTGAGAATTTTAAGGAATTTAAAGCCATGGGTGAAAATGAGACAAATTGTAAAATCAAGAGCATAAGGTTTGATAATGGAGGTTAGTTTACTTCAAAATAATTTTATGAATTTTTCAAGCAACATGGCATCAATAGGTAGTTCACTATAGTAGAGACTCCACAACAGAATGGTGTAGCAGAGAGTGCCAATAAATCAGTTCAATAGTTAGCCAGAGCCATGATGAGAGAAAGGAATGTTCAACAGAGATTTTGGGTTGAAGCCATTCACACAACAATAGTGATCCTCAACAAATATCACTTCATACTAAGCAGTGATAAGAATTCCTATGAACTTTAGTATGGCAGGTCTGCAACATTCAAGCATTTCAGATTTCTCATAAGAAAGTGTTACATCAAAAGGAACAATGAAAATCTTGGTAAGTTTAATGCAAGGGATGATGAAGGTATTTTTATTGGATACTCTCATAATAGAAAGGGATATAGATGTTATAAAAAAAATACAAATAGGATTTTTTATTTCATCGATGTCAAAGTGAATGAGTATATTGAATTTGAAGTCAATCAACCAATAATACCAACTCTAATGATCTATTCAACAATGATGAGAAGGTCTATGGGTCACTTTCAGATGAATACAATGAAGATCCCCCAGTCCTCAAGCCAATTATCCTTCAAGGTATGTGCAAAGACACCATCTAGATGATCAAATTGTTGGTGATTTAAATATAGGTGTACAAACTAGAAGGAAGATACTAAATCCCCCTACTTAAGCGCATGTAGCTCTATTATCCATAATGGAACCACAGGATATTATGCAAGAAAGCTAGTTTGATAATTGGTTAAAATATATGCATGAAAAATTGGACCCAATCAAGAAAAAATAGACATGGGAGCTTGTTCCTAGACCAAGAAACAAGAATGTCATAAGCACGAAGAGGCCTTCAGGAATAAACCGAATGAGCATGGAGAAGTGGTAAGGAACAAGGCAATATTAATGTGAAAAGGCTATGCATAAATTGAAGATCTTTACTTTGATGAAATATTTTCTCATGTTGCTCGATTAGAAGTGATTAGAAGGTTTTTGGAATTTTCTTGTTTCAAGAAATTCAAGATATATCAGGTGGATGTCCAATCTGGTTTTCTAAATGGAGAGTTGCAGGAAGAAGTTTACATAGAGCACCCAAATGGTTTTCAACTATCATATAAGCCTAATTATGTTTACAAATTGAAGAAGGCATTCCATGGCCTCAAGCAAGCCCCACAAGCTTGGTATTCCAAATTGGATGGTTACTTGCTCAAGTGTGGTTTCAAAAGAGGTGCAATTGATAGTAATTTGTATGTTAAAGCTAATAATAGAAAATTAATAGCGGTGGTTGTATATGTAGATGATATTATATTTTCTCATGATTCAAACCAACTAGCATGCCAATATGTAGTTGATATGAAGGTTGATTTTGAGATATCTATGCTTGGAGAAATTTCTTATTTCCTTGGTTTGCAGATTGCACAGACCCCTAAAGGAATTTTTATCTCAAAAAGAAAGTTTCTCATGGAAATATTGAAGAAATTTGGAATGGAGGAGTGTTACTTAGTGAGCACACTAATGGTTACAGGTTGCAATCTTAGCAAGGTTGATGAATCACCATAGGTGGACCAGACTTTATACAAGTATATTGTTGGTAGCCTCCTATATTTGACAGCCTTAAGACTAGAAATTATGAAGGAATTTGGTATTGTTGGAAGATTTCAGGCAGCCCCCAAATAGAGCCATCTTCTAGCAGTCAAAAGGATTCTCAAATATACTAGAGTGACAATGGACTATGGACTTTGGTTCCCGAAAGGTAAATAATTTTCACTAATTGTTTATATTGATGTTGATTGGGTAGGTGATGTAGATGATCAAAATAGCACTAGTGGTGGAGATTATTTCTTGGAGAATTTCTAGTTTCATGGTTGAGAAAGAAGCAAGCTTCCATCTCTCTCTCTCTTTCTCTACTGTTGAAGTAGAATATATAGCAACAACTTCTTATTGCACTCATATCTTATGGATGAAGAAAACTTTGCAAGATGTGCAAGTTTTCTATGCCACAACCTATTCCTATTATATGTGACAATAAAAGTACCATAAGCATGCCAAATAATCATGTTTATCACTCAAAGACAAATCATATTCCAATCAAGTACCATTTCTCAAGAGAGCAAGTTACAAATCAGATTGTCAAGTTGGACTATGTACCTACAAAAGACAGATAGATGATATCTTCACCAAACCTCTCCCAAGAGAGTTTGAGTATTTAAGGAGGATATTGGGATTTGTTCCTCTTGCCTCCCTCTACTAGATCTTCCTTCAAGAGGAGGAAATTCATCTAGCAGGCACACTTAGAATATCAAATGAAGCTTTGAGGTTCATAGGATCAACAATATAGGGGGAGATTATTGATAAGGGGAGCGTGTTGGTATCTTTTCCATTGATGTCAAAGGGGGGGAGAGAACTTCAAACCACAAAGATAAAAGAAGGAGAAGTATTGGTGATCAAGGGAGAGAATCGTGATCAGGAGGATGTTGTTGAAGGAGTTCATTCCACCTGTAATCTGTTTGTAATTTTGTGAGTGATTATTTTATTTTGAAGAAATTCTCTACTCTCTTATAAGTATTTGATCAACCCATATTTACTAAATTGCTGCATGTTTTCTAAATCCAGTCCCTAAGTGTGCTTCTCTCTTTCTTCCAGGTACCTTTTACATTATTATTGTTCCACACGAACCCAATCCCAATCCCTTAGGGATGAATTCATTTTATTTATGATTAAATAACTTGATTTTTTTACTGTGCTTTAAGCACTTAACTTTATTGTGATACTCCAAGTCTGTAAATTATTTTTTTGACTCTCACAAAGAGCTTATTTCGGGAAATCACTTCATTTGTGATTCTAAAAAGTTAATTTCCAAATAAGAAGAGTGAGTCTCGTGAATTTTTCCTATGATATTATGATTTCAAATGTGTGACATCATTTTATAGTTCTATGAATGTATGGAGCAATGCTTTCTAATTTTTTCTATTTGAATTTTCTTCAAATTTTTTCCCCACATACATTCATGGGTTAAAATGGGGAATGAATTTGTGAGAATATAATTTATTTATTATTATTTTATTCTTTATTCTTAAAAACACCTTGTCCACTCATAGGTGCATGGTTTGAATGCTTAATCTTTAATATTCAATTTATATGCCTATCAAAGTGTGCTCAGTAGAGAAGCACCACCTCTATCAAAACATAGAGGGAATTTGGAAAAATACCCTAGCAGGTTGACTTTTTTCTTTGATAAGAAAAGAGATTAACATGATCCCATCAACTTTTCTCATGCCACATTAGGAAACTAATTTTAAGAAACTAACCATGGTCGTTATATAGCCCATACATTGTATCTACCATATGATACACAATCTAAACTCCGTCAATGCTCACAGATTGGTGATTATGGTCATTGTACACTTTATGTAAATATAAAAAATTACACTTACTCAAGAGTAGATGTTAACCTTTGGATTTTTTTTTTTTAATGGTTCTAAGACATAGGTTTTGATTGATCCACACAAGCATAAAACTCTCAGATCCTATCAATTAGAAATTGCTTATACCAATAACACTACAAAATACGAAGCACTTATTTTAGAACTAAAAAAACCTATTGACTTGAAGGTAGTGTGTTTAAATTTTTTTTGGTGATTAGGAGATAATCGTTTGCTAAGTATGCAATATCATTTGGTGTTTATCTATGCACCTTAGAGGTTTCAAACAAGAGGTATGGAAACTTTTTTCATTTTTTTGACCATTCAACATAATCTTAATTCATCAATTTATGAATGTTGTTGTTGACACTTTGGCTAATGCAACTGCTAGATTTATCCCAATGTGTCACAGTTTTTCTATTGAGCTAATTTTCAACCCTATTATCCCTGAAAATGTCACTAAATGGTGGGTATTTTAATGATGATATGTAGGTAGTGGAATTCCAACTCAATGCACATATGTTCAAGGATGTTGTTATTGAGGAAAAGGAACATCATAGGAAAGTACAATAAGATAAAAAAAAAAAAGTCAAGGTAGATAGGAGATATTCGATGGAATTGAAATAATCCAACAAAGGCATTGTGAAACAAGGTTGTTTCACAAGAACTAATTCAACAACCCAAGAAACTGAGACACGTGGCATGATAGGTGGCACGGTTGATGTGGAGAAAATGTGGTGCATTGATGATGTTGCATCATGTGAGGGTGACACGTGGCAGGTGAATTCTACATTTTTGAGGGGCTAAAGTGATAGATAGTAGTTGAAACATGGTGGGTACAGGACAACTCTAGACACATGGTAGGTCTCAACTGATCAATGTAGATGACATGGCAGGCAAAATCGATAGGTTGATGTGGCAAGGTCGTAGGGCCCAACCAGAAGCATTGTTTAAGCATTTGGTTCTCTAGGGGTGTAGGTAGAAAGAATTTTTAGTTTAAGCCCATATTCTGGATTGAAATCAAGTCAAGCAAACTCAAATAGAGTCAAAGGGCGCGGTCAAAGTTTTGCATGGTCAAGGTTATGAGAAAGAGGAGGTATCTGAGTATCTAGGCCTCTAGGCATGCATCAAGTTAAGTTGCTAATGAGTAACCAAGATTTGGATTCAACTGAAGGTAGTATAAATGGTCATGGTTTAACATGTGTCATGGATATGAGGTGTGGAAAGTGATCTAGATATCTAGGCATCTTAGGTTCAAGCAGAGCACAATTTTTTGGTCATTTAAGAAAGGGACAGATGCCAGATCTCCTAGACATTGGCCCTAACACTATTATTGAGGAGAAGTGGGTCCCACCTTCGTTTTCAAGTCTTATTTGAGCCATGGATCAATATAGTTATGTTGTAAAGAGTAAAAGGAAGAGGGTACCAGATACTAGATCCCTCGATTTATCCGGATGTGAGAATATCCAAACTTTCACTATGTCAGGAAGCGCTCTACCAAGTGTAGCTTAGTAAAAGTTTGAATGTCAGATTTCAAAGAATTTTGTTATAATGAGAAAGGACCAGATTGCACAAGATTATTGGCTTAACACTTTTCTGACTTCAACCATGATTTTGGCTCTCGATCCCCTAGTTTGAGGTGGTTAAAACTTGAGAGCCAGGGGTTGAAAATTTGGAATTTCAGGCACCAAAATTAGTTAAAATATCAAATTAAAGGAGACACGAATGGGGAAAATATGTGAGATTATATTGTATATAAATGAATCAAAAATATGTGATTTTTAAGTACAAATCCATGCATAGCGATCAAAGAAAGTGCAGTAAGCATGAAGAGGCATAGATGTTAGAACAATAATGAGAAAATAGAGAGTTAAACTATAGAAGAGAGCAGTGTTACTGCAAAAAACTAGTGTTGAGTGCCAATCATTATAGATCTGAGATACAATATGTAGAGGTGTGTTTTATAGAGGTTTTGAAGGAATATTGGTTGAGATATGAAGATGTTATGCCAAATAAATATTGTAAATCTGAATTACTTAGGAACTAATTGAGAAAATATTAAAGAAATGTAGTTTTTAGAGGAAAGATTGTGGTAAGAGTGATATTTTAATCAAAGTTCCATAGATTTGAGTTTGAAAATGAATGAAAGAGGGATCTAAGTGGTTGAAGCAAGTCGGTGCTTGCAAATTAGGGGATTTTATTCTCCTTTAGGTTGGTGCCTCTAGTAGGTCGGTGCTTGCAACCAACTGGGGGTTGGTGCCTCCAGCAAGTTGGTGCTTGCAAAGAAAAAGGAGTTTTGTGCTTCTTGTAGGTTGGTGCCTACAAAATATGATGTAAATTGAAGTTGGTGCTTGCATTTACATTAAAACGAATAAGACAATTTGTGATTTTCTCTCATATTGGTTCCCACGTAAATATCCTATGTTCAATGATATATGTGATTATTGTCTTACCTTGTGAATGAATGAGTTTTATTAGATAAATAATTATTAAAAAATTATACAATAATGATTCATCCCCCCTCTCTATATTATCTTGGTTTCCAACAATTGGTATCAGAGAAGGTTCCTTTAGTGGTGATCTAACAACTAGAAGGTATATCCAATCTAAAACATGGTTTACCAGGATGGTAGTCTTAACAAATCCCCTTTATTCAATGGAAAAAAATACTTTTTGGAAGGTGTGAATGAGGACTTACCTAATGTCCCTTGGTGCAGATGTCTAGAATGTGGTGCTAGATGGCTATTAAGAATCAACTATTTTGATCAGTACAGATGCCAAGCTTGATTTCTCCTATAATGCTAAAGCAATGAATTCAATATTAAGCGGTCCTTCTAAATCGGAATTTGTTAAATTATTGCACTACACGATAGTTAAAGAAATATGAGACAAGTTGAAGAACAACTATGAAGGTGATAGTAAGGTAAATAAATCCAAACTCCAAGTCTATAGAATGCAGTTTGAATCATTAAAGATGAATGAGGATGAGGATATAGCCAAATTTTGTAGAAATTATCACTGTAGATTAACCTGATTATGCAATATAACTAAAGAAAAATACTTAATCTACTTCTACAATCAAACTTGCGGAAGCTTAATAGATTTGAGCAAGATCAAGAAGAACACATATAACAGAGAAGAAGAATCAATACACATGAAACACAGAAGAATACACTGGGGAAAGCCTCATCTAAAAACCTCGCTATCTGTATTATTATAAAAGGTGGAAATACGTCAAGATTACACAAAGCTTTAGCTCTCACAACTATCCAGCTCTCAGTACAATCCTTCTGGATACTCACAGGCAAACAAGGCTTCTCATAAACCTTCTCCTTTGCCCTCCAAGCCTCCTATTTCCTTGCGTTGTTTCTCCTGGGTGATCCTACTATTACCAAGTGTAACATTGATCACTCACACTAATCTCACACCCTGTAAAGTTGCGCAATCCTCAAGGAACCTTGTTCCTTCTGCATGGATGAGTTTACTTTATAGGAAAATTCCTCCAACTGATAGTACATTGTCCCTGTCTTTAATCTCAACTGGGTCTTTGTCTCAACTGACATGCATGAGTTATTTATGAGAGAATCTTCAGTTATATAGAGTACACTAGTTTCATGCATGCATGCATTAACTGACTGAACTCACAATTAGTTCCTCAAACTGTTTGGAACTAATTTAACTGGACTTAACTCAGTTAACTGAGCTAACTAATTACAACTCATCCTTATCTCCTTAATCAAAGGATAATCTCCTTAATTTAAGGGATAACTGTTGCATGACTTCACAAATACTTCTAGCTTGAATTGCTCCAACTAATTAACTCAAGATGAATTAATTAATTATTTTTCAAGCAGCTAGTGAGACTAAATTTGAATTTTAATTCACAATTCTAATTCAAGGACAAATCAAAATTGGAATATTCTGAATGCTATTTTTAGAATTTCTATTTTCAGCATTTATTGTTGCTATTTTCAACACTCCCTCTCAACAAGAAAGGAATTCAACTCGATCCCAATCATGAACCTCTGGAATGTTCTACATGCAACACTTTTCTCTAGTGTTGTTGCTCCAGCAAATCACAAATAAAATATCCAACTTGAATCAGTATGATGCATCTGTCATCAAAGTCTCTGACTGCTATTGCCTCTGTCGATTGAAAGCTCTGCGCTTCTGCTAACTCAGCCTTTTTGCACTGTTGTCAATCCTTCTCTGCGCTCTTCAATATCTGACTGATCTAGCCTTTGTCACTTTGATCTCTGACTACATCAATCCCATTGATTCCTCCTGCTACTATGTACTTTGGGCTCCCGTAGCAAGGTACGATCCATGAGATAACACCTCTCAATGGATCCTGCCCAATTTCAGCCTTCTTGAGACTGTCACTTCACATCGCCCCACCTCACACCTGGAGGTATGGCTGTATGTGATCCCTCTGCTAACTTGGCTCGAAATTTCCCCCTACTGGAGGTCTTTGCATGAGTGGATGCCTCCACTTGGTCTCCTCTCAGCATCTCCAATTGTGGCTCCTCCACAATTGTCTGAGACTTCTTCTGGGACTGCATGTTGAGAGGTAATTTACTCTCCCTCTAAACCACCAAGTCTCTAACATTTGCCTTGCTCCTCAAGGCTATGTATGCATCTTGAACCTCAAGAGCATACAGCTTTTGTACCCGTGAACTGATCTGTTTCACTTGTCTCGTGGTGATGTGTCTAAGGAAAACCTTTCCCTTACTGAAGACAACATCGTAGCCTTTGTCCTCCAACATCGTGATCGATACCAAATTCTTCTTTAGTCTAGGCACATACTTCACATCTGTCAAGGTGATAAGAGCTCCATGCTCCCTCTGAAAAGAAACCATGCCCACTCCTAAAACACTATACCTTTAATCGTCACCCATCTCTATACGCATCTTGAGGTCTTTCTCCTCCAAGGTACTGAATAAACTTTTATTGCCGATCATGTGGAATGAAGCTCCACTGTCAAGAAACCAACCAGAACCCATCATCGAAGACACCATGCATGCAATGAGGGTGAAGTCCATTTCGAACTGAGAGGCTAATGCCTCACCTTCAGATCCATTCTAGGATCCATTCTTGGACTTCTTCGATGGGAAATTAGTCGCATAATGACCCATCTCATGACATTTAAAGCATCTCACTTTAGACTTGTCACCCTTCTCCCTCCATGAGAAGAATTCGATTTGGGATGAGAATCCTTCTCCTTCCCTTTCCTTGCCTTACTCGCTAAGGCCAGATTTTCTTCATCCTCCTTGGATGAAGAACCATCTCGTGTGCTCCTCCTAATCTCCTCCTGCATGAGATATGACCACAGTCGATCCTAATCCGACAATTTCTCCCTTCCATTCACAGAGTCTGGGTAGCTATGCCAGCTCTTTGGAAGACCGCGGAGAGTAAGGCTCACCATATCATCATCGGAAGTAGTTATTCCCACACTTCCAAGCTCATCTCTACAAGGGGTGAGCTTATTCAGATATTTGGAAATAGTATCACCATTCTCCATCTTGATTCTTCGAAGCTTGTCCTTGAGCGTCAATTTCCTCTAGTTGCTATTGTTCTGATATAGGTCCTTCAATGTCTTCGACATTGAAAACGGAGTCTCCTTCCCATGGAGACTCAAGACGATATGGTCTTGAACTCCCTCAAGGATGATTTGTCTCGCCCTCGCCACACACTTCTTCCATTCAACCAACTCTTGTGCATTAGTTGCAGCTGGCTTGGGGATTTCTTGATCAATGAAATCCTTCAAACCATTGTCTTCTAATACCTCTTCCATTCTATCCTTCCTTGCTATGTAATTCGAGCTACCTTCCAAGGCATACTCGAGTCTCAAGCCGTAGAACTCCATTGACCAACCTAAAGTATGAGATGAATTCGATTTGTACCTGCAACAAAGAACTTCAAACTTCGAATTACCTTCTTTGTATATTGTTCACAGCTTCGATCACCTTTGCTCTGATACCATGTAGAAATTCTCACTGTAGATTAACCTGATTATGCAATATAACTAAAGAAAAATACTTAATCTACTTCTACAATCAAATTTGTGGAAGCTTAATAGATTTGAGCAAGATCAAGTAGAACACATATAACAGAGAAGAAGAATCAATACACATGAAACACAGAAGAATACTCTAGGGAAAGCCTCAGCTAAAAACCCTGCTATTTGTATTATCATACAAGGTGGAAATACATCAAGATTACACAAATCTTTAGCTCTCACAGCTATCCAGCTCTTAGTACAATCCTCCTGGATGCTCACAGGAAAACAAGGCTTCTCACAAACCTTCTCCTCTGCCCTCCAAGCCTCCTATTTCCTTGTGCTATTTCTCCTGGGTGATCCTATTGTTACCAAGTGTAACACTGATCACTCACACTGATCTCACACCCTGTAAAACTGTGCAATCCTCAAGGAACCTTGTTCCTTCTGCATGGATGAGTTTCATTTATAGGAAAATTCCTCCAACTGATAGTACATTGTCCCTATCTTTAATATCAACCGGATATTTGTCTGAGCTGACATGCATGAGTGATTTATGAGAGAATCTTCAGTTATCTGGAGTACACTAGTTCCATGCATGCATGCATTAACTGACTGAACTCACAATTAGTTCCTCGAATTGTTTGGAACTAATTTAACTGGACTTAACCCAGTTAACTGAGCTAACTAATTAAAACTCAAATACAACTCATCCGTGTCTCCTTAATCAAGGGATAATCTCCTTAATTTAAGGGATAACTGTTGCATGACTTCACAAAGACTTCTAGGTTGAATTTCTCCAACTAATTAACTCAAGATGAATTAATTAATTATTTTTCAAGCAGCTAGTGAGACTAAATTCGAATTTTAATTCACAATTCTAATTCAAGGACAAATCAAAATTGGAATATTCTGAATGCTATTTTTAGCATTTCTTGTTGCTATTTTCAACAAATTTATCCATGTGGATAAAATAGTTAACTCCCTAAGAAGTCTTGAGGAAAATTTAGATGATTCCATAGTAGTTCAAGAAGTGTTGATCTCTTCCTACCAATTTCAATGCCAAAGTTTCATCTCTTGATGAAAAGCAAGATCTTAGTAAACTAACCATGGATCAATAAAATGGAACTCAAACAACGTATGAAATGAAAACTACAAAAGGTAGATCTACAGCAAAGAAGGCAACCTTTAAGGAAAATAAGAAGACCAAAGATGATCAAGAGTGATCACGCTATGGCTCTGATGAAGAAGAAGTCAATTTTGTCAGAAGAATGAAGAGAGGATCTGGCAAATACAAAGGTAAGTTTCCCTTCAAATGCTTTAATTGTGGAAAAGTAGGTCATTATGCATCCAAATTCCAATACAAATAGGAAGATAATGAATATGGTAATAAATAAAAGAATAAGCATAGAAGATTCAAGAAGGAGAATAAATTTAAGAAGAAGAGTTTATATACTCAAGAGCATAGCAACTTCTTAGAAGATGAGGATAAACAACCCTTTAATGAAGAAAGAATCAATGAATTCATGCTCATGGATATATAAACCCAAATTGAAGGGAAACATAAGTTTTAATTATATGAAGAAGGGGCCAAAGTAGATCTGGAAGGTGAACTGGTTAGTGCCTTGGAATAGATAATAGAATTGGTAAAAACAACAAGCAGCAAAAAGAGTTGTTAGTAAATTATGAAAAATAAAAGGAAATAAAAGGACAACTATGAAGATTCATCACTTCTTCTAAAAGTGGAGTGGGAGAAAGCCAAGAAAATTGAAGACACTCTTTCAGAACAATGACAAGAAAATGGAAAAGAATGTGTGAAGTTAGAAGAAAAAATTGCCTCTATTAAAAATAACTAGAAAATACCAAGGTTCGGTTGAAACAAAATTTAAATTTTATTAAAGGATCTAAAAAATTGGATTAAATCCTAAGTGCTCGAAAATATCCCTTCATTGAACTAGTCTTGGTTATGAAGGAAGACAAGCACCAAGGAAGTTGAATTCAAAGAATCAAAAAATTATGTTGAAGCTCTCCAAGGACGTAACAACAATGGAAATTATTAGATTCAACAACACCAAAGAAAAGTAAATTACACAAAGGAAATCAAAGACAATCATGAAATTTCATAGGAAAAATATTCAAAGAGGCATAAGGATGAAGTCAAAAATCAACAAAATTCTCATCCAAATAGTCAACAACGAATTAGAAGATATTTCCCTTAAGGGAACTTGCTCCCACACATCATAATATTTTTTATGGCTATTTTTATCCATGAATGAATTTTATTCATAACATTATCCATTGTAGAGCATATATTAAAAATGATTATATCAAAAATAAAGGAAATGAATCTTATCAATCATCAACGAATAGGGAACAAGAGATTTCTAAATCCTCATAGGAATAATCTCAGAAGCAACAATCCTTTTGCTCCTTTAATAGATCATATTGAATTCTATAAATGTCACAACTTTGTACATAAGATATTTGAATTCAGAGTAAGAAATACCAGGCAAGCAGAAGAAGAATACAAGACATGGAAAAAGAAAAAGGCATTAAAGAAAGAAGAATGTGGCATTGTTTTATATGCTTAGAACCAAGGTATTCATTGGTATGTGGCTAATGGGTGCTCTGAACACATGGCGAGTGATAAGAGTAAATTCTTACCACTAAGAGATGATAATTTTGGTAGTTTTAACTTTGGTAATGATGCTCCAAGAAAGATCATGGGAAAAGACACAGTTATCTTAGACAATGGAAGAGGAAAGACTCAAAATGTTCTATATGTATATGGACTCAAACACAACTTATTGAGTGTCAGTAAAATGTGTGACTAGGGGTATGATGTCACTTTTCACTCCAAAGGTTGTAAAATAAAAACGACAAACACGTGGAAAGTAGCAACAAAGGCTATGAGGACACCAAGTAATATATACATACTCAATGAGAAAAATGAAAAGTTTTATTTAGGAAACCTTGGTGAGAGTTGGTTATGGCACAAAAGGCTGGGGCACTTAAATTTTGATCACATGGTGAAGCTTAGCTAGAAGCAAGTTGTAAGAGATTTAACAACAATTTCAAAGCCCAACAATATAGTCTGCAAATCATGTCAAATTGGAAAACAAGCTTGAGTATATTTCAAGAACAAGGGATACTCATCAACCAAACCTATGCAATTGGTTCAGACAAACCTGTGTGGACCTCAAGTACTAGGACCCCAAGTTGAGAATGATATTTTATGCTAATTATTGATGATTATACTAGGATGACTTGGGTTGCATTTTTGAAAGGTAAATTTGAAGCAATTGGTAAGTTCAAAATTTTCAAGGCCCTTGTTGAAAATGAAACAAATTTTAAGATTAAATGCTTAAGGTTTGATAGAGGCGGGGATTTTACCTCATGAGTTTGATGACTTTTGTGAAAAACATGGGATAAGGATACATTTCTCAATTACAAACACCCCACAACAAAATGGTATGGTATACATGAAAAACATAATAGTGTAGAAAATGGCTAGAGTGATGTTAGATGATAAAAATATTCTCAACACCTTTTGGGTTGCATTTGTTCATACAACAATCCATATCTTAAATAAAGCTCAATTTATGCCCAACAATGACAATAGTCCTTATGATCTTTGGTATGAAAAACCAACTTCAATCAAGCACTTCAAATTATTTGGGAGTAAGTGTTACATCAAAATTAATGATGACAATCTTGGTAAGTTTGATGTTAGAGCCGGTGAAAGCATATTTTTAGGATATCCAACTATGAGCAAAGGTTATATATGCTATAGTAAAAGATTGTGCAATATTATTAACATCATTGATATAAAGTGGACGAAACTTTACCTCTCAAGGAGAAGAAGCCTAGTTATATCAACTCAATGGGTTAAATCAACATGATTAATTAAAAGAGGAAGAGGAAGAAGAAGCAACGTGCTCTCATCCAAATACCCCCTTCAAGGTATTTGAAAAAGAATCATCCTAAAATTCAAATTCTTGATGACAAGGAAGTAGGAGTTAAAACTAGAAGAAAGCTTATAGGTACTCCTAGTCACATATTTCCATGTTGCCCATGATTGAACCCAAATATTTTTCTTAGGAAATTCAAGATAAGAATTAGATAAAGGCCATGAATGAGGAATTAAATCATATTGAGAAAAATCAAACTTGGGAATTAGTTCCAAGGCGAAGAAATAAAAATGTGATTGGCATAAAAATGGGTCTTTAGGAATAACTTAAATGAGGATAGACAAGTTGTTAGAAATAAGGTCAAATTAGTATGCAAATGATATGCATAAGTTGAAGGAGTGGATTTTGAAGAAATATTTTCCTCTATTGCAAGATTGGAAGAAATAAGGATGTTTTTAGCATTTTCTTAACACAAGAAATTTAAAATTTATCATATAGACATGAAATCAACCTTTTTGAATGGAGAACTTGAAGAGGAAGTATATATAGAGCAACATGAAGGGTTATGGTTGTTAGACAATCTAAATGAAGTGTGTATACCTAAAAAGGATTTGTATGGACTAAAATGATAAGGTGCTCTAAATTATGCTCAAAAAATAAATTGATCATAACGGTGTGGAACCTAAATGACCGCATAGTGCTCATGATCCTTAATCCATCACAACTCGTGTTGCGTGAAACAGACATCATATGTATTCAGAAGCGTGCTCTATTCACTTTGGCAAACAGGTAAATTTTTGGAAAAAAAAGAAGGGGACAACCTAGTCAACAGTCTGTACTGCTAACTAGGCTACCTAGTTGGCGTTGACTGTGCAGCTGAGGTGGCACCGTAATCTCATCAGCGAATGGTTGAATTCCATGTGGCATGTTTGTACAGGCATGAGTTGGCAAGATGCTATTGGTTGAAGGTTATACAGGTGGACCAATCAGAGGGTGACATGTGGCAAACCTGTAGGCCGCCACGTGCCCTCTCAAAGGTCGAATTAAATTTTATGTGGGGAGGCTGGGGTCGAACCTATGACCTCACCCACAACAACACCAAGCTTTACTGCCACGCCCGCAGATTGGTTCTTAACTAACATATTGCAGGCAGGTCAGCGTTAAAGAATCTGCCCTAGAACAAGCCAGGGTGCGATGCAATGAATCGGCCCCCAACGTACCTGGGTTGCAATGCAATAATCGCAATCACACATTGCAGAAGTGAAAAGTCCCATATATATGTTACCCCCCTGACTCCGCCGATTGCGAATTGCGATGAATCCCAGATGCGATAAGATTATGATTTCAAGTTAATAGTTTCATCGGGTCTGTCGTATCGCAATCGCACATCGCCCTGTCGCATTCAAAGACCATAAGACCACCCGTTCTCCACTGATTGTGATTTTCGATGGAGTTTCCCAAACTGTCTCCTTAACCACCGGACCTAACCATGTGTGACCACTCAGCCTTAACTACAAGATAGGCGGGGAAGTTGGTGGGACCACCAATTTCGGCAGAATTTGCCAAAAGTAACTCTAGATAATGAATTTGATTGGCAATTAGCCAGATTTGGAGGAGGAAATTGTGGAAAGAATGGCATAAGTCATAACTGAGGCATTTTTTGACCAAATGAGGAGCAGAAATAGGTTGGGGTACCATTTTTTGAGTATTCTAGACTCATTGGAGCAGGTTTTAGAAGCATTTGAGCATTGTAAACACATATTTTTACACTTTTGAGCATAATAGAGAGGCCCAAGCCATTGGAAGCTGGACCAAGGAGACGTAGCCCAGGAGGGGTGAACTCCTTTATCATGTTCCTGTTGTAATGTGTTTTTGATGATGTTTTGTACATGTTTATGATGTTGTTCAGTCTCTTATTTATGTTAAATTTCTCATAAAATTAACATAAAAACTCATCATTTCACTTGCAAAAATTCATGAATCCTTAAGCACAATGAAAGCATTTTGTTTCTAATCTGAGGAGGATCTTAGCACAATAATCTAATATTTTAAATTAGAGAATTTTGGTATCAGAGCACTAGGTTTGATTTGTGAAAGAATGATTTGACTATTTGCAATTTTATGTCATGCTTACAAGGTTAAAACTCAAAAGAGGAGAAGGGAAACTGGTTGGAAGCCCTGAAGTTGGGTCAAGGGGAAGGAGAGAAAGGTTGCCACAATCTCCAGCACCAGTTCATCCTCGAGTTATAGTTGAGACTCCGGAGATCATGTCTCATAAAGGAGAACCTACAAACATGACAAAAGATGAGAATTCCTTTAGAAATCCTTTCTTTGATATGACAGAGATGGTGAAGGTCCTCTATGAAGAGAGGAATACCAGGTTGCAAGGGGAAAGTTCCAAACCTCCCAAAGGCGAAGGTTCTTTAGGAGGAGGTAATGGAAATGGAGACAAACCTCCACCCTCTCCGCCATATTCTTCATTTTCTTCTTCACAAGCATCTTCACCCTCTTCCACTAACACAACCCTTACTCATACTCATCATCATACTTCAAAAGGAACTGGTAAATCACCTTTTCTAAAACTTGATGTTAAAATTGAGCTACCCATGTATAATGGTGAAGTGAATGCAGAGAAGATTGATAAATGGTTTCGTTAATTGGAGGTCTATTGCAGGATTCAAAACCTTCAAGAGGATGACATAAAGATTTAGTTAGCTTCCTTGAGAATGGAGGGTGCAGCCCTAGTATGGTGGGAATTAAAGACCCAAGAGGAGATTTAAAAACATGATAAGGTCTCAATTTTTTGGAATGATTCCATTGTTGCATAAAAAGACAATTCTACCCTCTAACTTATATGCAGAAATCGATCATGAATTGGTAGAACTTTAGACAACTTAAACGTCAAAACATGCAAGATTACACCGAAAAATTCAGAAAAAAGTCTTTGATGTTAGGTGTAGATTTGCAATCATACAACATATTGTTGAAGCACATGGGGGTTTACACAATTACCTTAGGCATACTATCTTAATGTTTAATCCCAATAATCTAGATGATGTGTGTGTGAAAACCACTCATCTTGAAGCAAGAGGTAAAAACACTCCAAAAGAAGGTAGTAAAAATCCATTTAAGGGTAAAGAGAAAGAAAAGGGTTTCAAGGGAAAGAAAAATGTATCCATTAAAAAGGAAGGAGACAAAACAATATGTAAAAATTGTTCTACAGAGGGTCGCGATGAATTTCATTGTTGGAAGCTTAATTCCGAAATGAAACCAAAGAAATTCAACAACAAAGGAAAATAAAAAGGCAATCATCGTCATTCAAGAGGATTTGGGATCAGATTCAGGGGATGAAACTAAAATTACAGCCATGGGTATAAAAGGAAAATAATCCATTTCTAGCACTAGCATATCAAATTGTCACACTAGTACTCCAAATGAAGAAAAAAGGATTGAATTATTGCATGTGAGAGTAATCTCAAAACATACAAACATCAACACACTTTTTGATAGTGGGTCTCAAGATAATTTTATACATGATGACTTAGTCAAGAAACTTAATCTTGAAACCATTTTACATCCCAAGCCATATCCATTGGGTTGGATATGCAAGGACACAAACTTATAGGTTACAAGAAAATGTATTCTTTGGTTTGAAATCACAACAAACTTCATTGATGAAGTTGAATTAGATGTTGTACTGTTTGATATATCAAGAATTCTTTTGGGTAGTCCTTTCCTTTATGATAGAAAAGAAATCTTCTATTTTCATGAAAAAAACACCACTTGCTCAAGGATTATATGGAGTATATTGTGAGAGCTCATCGCAAGAAACTAAATCTTTCATTAGTTAATGCAGGACAAATGAAAAGACTAGTGAATTCAAGTAAGAATTTAGTGCTTCTTATGATCAAACCCAATGTTGATATTGATTATGAAGCATTTGATGGTTGTAATTCAAACTTGAAAACTGATTTGGTTGATGTAGTTAACCATGATGATGAGGTGTTTTAGAAAGCAAAAGGATTTCCTTCCAAGAGGAGAATCCAACATGAAATACAATTACAGCAAAAGTGTCTTCTTCTTAACATTGACATGCACAAGATGTTAAGAATGGAAAGTGCAGAAATAACAAAACAAATCCAAGGATTGTTGAATAAAAGGATCATTCGACCTTCTCCTTTACCATGTGGTGCACCCCTTGTTTTGATGCCTAAGAAGAATGGTAATCATTTCATTGAATGGAATTCAAGAAATGGTTTTCATCAAAGTAGAGTGGTTGAAGGAGACATATGGAAGACGACATTCAAAACCAAGCAAGGTTTGTTTGAATGGATTGTTATGTTTTTTGGTCTTTGCCATGCTCCTACTACTTTCATGCATATGAAGCAAGATGTATTGCAACCATTTTTAGACATGATAGTCTACCTGGATGATATTTTCACTTTCAGAAAATTTCATTATGAACATGTTATGTATGAGAAAGAAATACTTGATGTCTTATGTAAAGAACATTTTTTATTGAAGATGTCAAAGTATATGTTGGATAAAACTTCTTTGATGTACTTGGGCCATGATATTGGAGAAGGTGAGTTGAAGTTAGATCTCTCCAAATGTTGGCATTATGACACAGGTTTGGCTCGATGACATAAGTGTTGTCCTTGATGGAAACTCACTTAAATAGCAGATCACAAGTTCAGGCTCTCAAAATAGTAGAAAATGAGATACCCGCAGGTTCCTGTTCACAAAGTCGCGGACATACACAGGTGCGCCGAACAAAAGCTGCGGACATGTACGCAGGTGCTCCGAACAAAAAGTGCGGACGTAAAGTACATGCACTTTCATGCAGAGAAAATCACGCACGTGGGAAATCTTACGGTTGGTCCATGATATTTAGTCCGACATTTTTGATCCTATGGTTTTGGTCCGTGGTTTTGCATCTAAAGTATTGAACCCAGGTTTTGGGTCCCTAGTATTGGATCTCTATGGTTTTGGACCATGGTTTGAGTAAGGCCTAGACTATAAAAAGGAAAGGAGATCATTTGGCTAGGGTAACTGATGTGTTGAATAGCTTGAGATGAGCAAGATCTGAAATACTGGTGATCGGTTGGTGAGTTATACCTGGACCTGAATCAAGGAGAAACCTGAGCATTACAAGACGGATCTACTAATGGGTCGACATCTCTTTGGCGCATGATCAGATCTATAAATCTAATAATCTGGGGTGTAAGTGAAGTCTGATAAATTATCTATACCCGCAGGTGTAACACAATGTAGGCGTGGATACCCGCAGGTGTGACACAGCACAGGCGCAGATACCCGTAGGCTCGACACAGCACAGGTGCGGATACCCGCAGGTTCAACACAGAGGAGGTGCGGATACCCACAGGTTCGACACAGAGGAGGTGCGGATACCCGCAGGTCAAAGAACTGAATACTGTGGACGTACGCAGATTTCTATTCGTGAAGTTATAGACTTTTTCTTGAAATATGTTTTAGTAGCTTTTGTCTATTACTGCAGTGTTCAGGGTTCTGAATTGGTGTCTGGTTACTGGTACTGTGTTTCGAGAAGTTATTGATTCAATATTTGTACAAGGAAGTTGGTTGATTGTAGATCTATTTGATGTTTGATTGATATTCATGGATCCAGTTTGAAAATTTATGAAAAGTGGTCCCTGGAAGAAAAGAGAAGTCTTCTGTAGGTCAGCACCTACGTACTAGTACCTCAGCTAGTACAAGAACTAAGGGGGTTGTAGCTCCCTTCCAAAAGAGTTTGGAGAACGAGAGAAGGTTGTAGCCTTCTGCAGGTTGAAGCCTGTGTACTGGTATAAGACTGCACCAGTACAGAATCATTGTAAAAAGAAGTTTCTAATTGAAAGAAGATAGAGACATATTGCAACAGGTGGTTTTCACCCACATAGGGTTTCCACCTTATATCTTGTGTTCTTTTGTGTGTCTACCTGCTCTACTCTGTTCCTGCTTACTGTTATATGGTTCTGACATACAGATTATTGATCAACAAGGTAATGATGATAGACTTTTGTGTTGGAAATAATACTGAGAGGGGGGGGTGAATCAGTATTATCAGATCAATAAAACTTTTTCAATGCTCAAAAACATATACGCTACTTCAGTTAAGTGAACCCGCGTGTACACGCTGCTGTGTCTAAAGCAACTAGCGTATATCCAGAAATCTTATGATTCAGTTAGCTTATCTTCAGTAAATGCATCAGAACGTTATTAACCATATTAACAGTAAACAGGTGCAGTATAACAGAACAGATCATCACACAAAAGCCACACACATGAACACAAAGATATAAGGTGGAAACCCAATGTGGGTGAAAACCACCTGCTGCAAGTCATCTCAATCTTCTTCTTAATAAGAAAATACTTTTACAATATTTGTACTGGTGCAGTCTTATACCAGTACGGGAGCTACAACCCCCTTTGCTTTTGTACTAGCCGATCCATTTACTAGTACACAGGCTGCTACCTGCTACAATGCTCCAAAGATCTCCCTTAGCTTTTGTACTAGCTTAGATACTAGTACGTAGGTGCTTGCCTACAATCTTCTCTCCTCCAGGTACCACGTTTCATCAATTTTCAGACTGGATACACTGAAGCACAACACATAATCTGAAAGGCCACATTTCATCCAATTTTCATACTGGACCCATAACTATCATTGAAGATAAAAACAATCATCAAACTCTGAATCACTGAAACCCTGTTAACAACACTGTCACCAGAACACAGAGCAGACACAGAACTCTGTAATAACCATCTGACCCATCTGCAGCTTCAAATATCAAGCTTTACAATGTATACGCTACTTCGATGAATCAAACCCGCGTGTATACGCTCTTTTGCCAAAGACAACCTGCGTACAGATCTAAAAATAATTTCTCATAACTTGCAGCTGTACCAGACATCAATCATACTCATAATACTTATAGAACAATACATGCGTCAGTATGTAGATCTAGAATAAGCATCATAAAGATAGTTCATTTCAAATCATTTGATCCCGATCTCTCCTTAGATCTTGTTCTCCATCAACCGATGAGATCTCTCCTTAGCTCAGATCAAGCAATGCATCATCAACCCATAACCTGCATGCTGGATCTAATGCTTCATCAGATATTCAAGACATTTCAGATACACTTTCCTAATGATTTCCTTCTCCTTATATAGCCTTAGGCCTTGTTCAATACCAAGAGCCAAAACCATAGAAATCCAATACCATCAACTTCAAAACTAGGGATCGACACGCCCGTCGAGACACAATGGTCCGAAACCATAGGCACAACTTCCAAGGACTAACCGCCATGGACCAAAGGTACTTTTCCACATACACGCGCTTTTGCTGAAGCCAACCTGCGTGTACACGCGACTTGGGCTTAACGAACCTGCGTGTATGAACTTTCTCTTCTTCTTATAGTCTGATCATCAATTCCTTGCTGCTGACCTTCTGCACTATGATTTGTCATCAGTGTGGTTTGCCATCAAGGACAACACTTATCTCATAATGCCAACAATCTCCCCCTTTGGACTTGATGGCAAAGCTAACTTGTCACACTTAGAACTATCATCTGATTCCTTTGAGTTGTCCTCCATCAGTCACATCTGATATCTCTTCTGAAGATTCATCCAGTTATACATAAGTGAGATATTCTTCTATGAGAGGGTTGCCATCAAGTACAACACATGCATCATAATGCCAACAATCTCCCCCTTTGGACTTGATGGCAACAACACCAAATCACTCTCCCCCTTTGACATCAAGGGCAAAGGGTGGACCAAGATATTCTCTTCCTTTGCTGAATCATTCTACTGTCCATACTCCCCCTGAGTACCTGCTGAAATTTCTGAATAATCTCCCCCTTTGTATATGCCAAGGTGTACCAATCTGTCCATGCTCCCTCTGAGTACATGCTGAATCTTTGTACCGCTGAAGTGTGCTGTTCATGCTCTTCCTGACTGTAGGCAAGATCTACAAAAGATGTTCTTCAAGAAGAACATGACTCTATACATCATAAAAGACCTTCCTATCACCAAAGACTCATACATACATCCATCTCTCAACTAAGTGAGGATATACAAACATTGACTCATCCACCCAACCAAGTGGGGATACATCAAAAGTTTACATATGACAACCAATCATATTGCATCAATCATCCCAGGCATAGTGGGGAAACCAAAATAGGCCGTTACATGACCTTGACACCATAAAAGAGATAAAAGAGATACATGACATAGAGACAACAAATCTAGACTAAGACTTATGAAAGTCACAAATAACTTATATCACCAGCATCTTGTCAATCACCATTCAGATCAGCAACCAAGAGATCCTTTTGTTCTTCCTCTGACTTTGTTTCACCTGAAATCAACAACAACTTGTGAACTAGAACCAAAGGCTTCTAAGATAATGCCAACAATGCATCATTGGAAGATTATCTGCTCCCCCTGAACCTGTGCCAGATGGTCTCTGTCAGACCCATATCAGAATCTTCTCATTCTGAGTTTGACCCACTGATTTCCTTCAAATTATCATATACGCGACTGTATCTTCATAAACTGGCGTATATACGCGGATAGTCCTTATCCAACTCGCGTATACCAATTTCCATATCAGCAACCTGTAAATGTCCTGTAGAGAATAAGTCATCAACCTATAACAAGGTATGTCTACATCAATTCATCCCTTTGAACAGAATTCAGAGTTATTCACATGTGTGAAACCACCATAGCCATTTCATCAAGCTCTACATGATCCAAGTATCATTACTTGGGAACATCTGCATCAACCAACATATGTAAGTATCAACCTATCATCATATAGATATGAACTCATCATCATGTCTCCAACACAGTGACTTTGAGGAGTCATCCATGTATCAACACTATGTATCTTGAGCTCAACTCTTTTGACAAAGTTTCTTGATATCATCATCAGCAACAATCCTTATCCACCTGAGTGCCTGCATCATAACTGTATGATTTTTATGCATATGACAACAGCAGTATATAAGTGATTCATCATCAAGTGAGGAAGATGTGTATTCAAGCTTTGTACTTCTCCTTGTCCTTATGAAGATCACCATGTAAGCACCATATATGCATCATCAAAGAATCAACCATAAATCTGATCTGAACATCTTCTATGTAACTTCAAGAATCATATGAGAGTTTATCATAGACAACTCATAACCACATCATAGCAAGATATATCATTTAGCCATATAAGAATCATCACCAAGGATTATTAACCATAATGCCAACAATGAATTACTAAAGGCATATGCTCCCCCTCAACCAGTGCCATCTGTTAGATCTGATCATGCATATATCAGCAATAAGCATCAAAACATCATCATCCTCAAGTTAGGATCAAAAACACTTCTAGACATCATACAAGTAGCAAAACATTTCCACACATCCTCAGCAGACTGTAACCAATAGAGCAAATAATAGACTGAATCATATCAGATCCTTTTTCTGATACTGTCCCCACTGCTTTTCCTCGGACTGACATATACGCGACTTTGCAGTGTATAACTCGCGTATATACGCTACTTCCCTTTAAGGAACTTGCGTATGAGATTCAGAACACTGAAGTTTTACACTTTCAGCTCCCCCTGAGTCTGATATGTCTGTGCTGTGCTGTGTCTCAGTACATTGTGCTGACTGTACTTCCTTCTTCCTCCATATCTTCAAGTGTGATGAGGTTTTCTCCTTTTGGTGTGATGTCCATCCTTTGTTCCTGCATTCCTTTGCTATATGTCCAGGCTTGTTACATGTATAACATCTTACATGTTTCATATTCCTCCTGTAGCAATCAGCAGCTTTGTGACCATACATATTGCAAGCAAAGCAATATCCATTAAAGTACCTTGATTGAGATGACCTGTCTGCATAATAGTCTTGAACTCTTCTTCTTCTACATCTAGCTGCAACATGTCCAATATTATGACATACATAACATTCAACATTATTCATAGGAGGAGTAAAAGATTTTCTTTGAAGACTTTCTTTCCTTGGTTGATGATGAGATTGACCTTTCATCTCCTTGTTGATCATTTTGGATTTCTCTTTAGAGTTCCTTGCCTCACCTTGTGAACTAGATTCACCTTCAACAGATTCATGGAAACCAAGACCAGTCTTGATAGCAGGAGACCTTTGACTACTAAGAATATCATCCAGGGCTTTAGTACTATCTTGAAATCTCAAAAGTTTATCCTTTTCTTCTAATTTACTTTTCAAGATATTTACCTCATCTTGAAGTTGTTCCTCCTTTTCTAGACATTGCTTCTTCATGTCTTCTCCATCTTTCCTTCCTTCTTCCAACTGATGCCTTAGTTTGAGAATCTCCTTTTCTTGTTCTTCATTCAGATCCTGCTGCATTTGACGAACTCGGAAGGCACATTCTAGTTGAGATTTTAAGCTGGTGACTTCGTTTTCTTGTTTTGCAATAGCTTGGAGTAGATCTGTATTCTGTTTCTTTGATTCTTCAAGATCTCCTTTTAGTGAGAGGATTGTAGCTTCAAGATTTTCATAGTAGCTGGATCTATCTTTGAGTTTCTTGATGGTTGTGCTTCTTTCGTTGACTTCTTTTCTTAATGATGTCACTTCATGCTGCAATTTTTGACATTGGTCTTCCTTGTCCTTGAGTAGCTTTCTTACCTTGTTTCCTTCTTCTAGTTGGGCCTTTAGTTTGGTAACTTCTTCTTTGAAATCACATTCCCTTTTGTTCAATAGATCTTGTTGATCTTTAACTTTGTCTGCAAGCCTTCTAAATACTGCCTCTATTTGATACTTTTCTTGCTCACCCATAAAAGCATGTTCAGTAGTTTCACTATCACTTCCATCACTTTCACAAGGAAATATAGCAGGAACATCAGAGGATAACACATTCATACCTGATAATGATTCTGAATCTGATTCTGAATCTGAAGAACTTCTTATACCTAATCCCCAATCGACTCTCCCACTGTCATAGATCTTCTGAGATGTATTCTTCTTCTTATGATCTTTCTTCTTAAGCTTCTTTCCCATTGTTCCACGGATCTCCTTCAAGCGATCAAGCTTCTACCAAAGGACCTGCTCTGATACCAATTGTTGGAAATAATACTGAGAGGGGGGGGTGAATCAGTATTATCAGATCAATAAAACTTTTTCAATGCTCAAAAACATATACGCTACTTCAGTTAAGTGAACCCGCGTGTACACGCTGCTGTGTCTAAAGCAACTAGCGTATATCCAGAAATCTTATGATTCAGTTAGCTTATCTTCAGTAAATGCATCAGAACGTTATTAACCATATTAACAGTAAACAGGTGCAGTATAACAGAACAGATCATCACACAAAAGCCACACACATGAACACAAAGATATAAGGTGGAAACCCAATGTGGGTGAAAACCACCTGCTGCAAGTCATCTCAATCTTCTTCTTAATAAGAAAATACTTTTACAATATTTGTACTGGTGCAGTCTTATACCAGTACGGGAGCTACAACCCCCTTTGCTTTTGTACTAGCCGATCCATTTACTAGTACACAGGCTGCTACCTGCTACAATGCTCCAAAGATCTCCCTTAGCTTTTGTACTAGCTTAGATACTAGTACGTAGGTGCTTGCCTACAATCTTCTCTCCTCCAGGTACCACGTTTCATCAATTTTCAGACTGGATACACTGAAGCACAACACATAATCTGAAAGGCCACATTTCATCCAATTTTCATACTGGACCCATAACTATCATTGAAGATAAAAACAATCATCAAACTCTGAATCACTGAAACCCTGTTAACAACACTGTCACCAGAACACAGAGCAGACACAGAACTCTGTAATAACCATCTGACCCATCTGCAGCTTCAAATATCAAGCTTTACAATGTATACGCTACTTCGATGAATCAAACCCGCGTGTATACGCTCTTTTGCCAAAGACAACCCGCGTACAGATCTAAAAATAATTTCTCATAACTTGCAGCTGTACCAGACATCAATCATACTCATAATACTTATAGAACAATACATGCGTCAGTATGTAGATCTAGAATAAGCATCATAAAGATAGTTCATTTCAAATCATTTGATCCCGATCTCTCCTTAGATCTTGTTCTCCATCAACTGATGAGATCTCTCCTTAGCTCAGATCAAGCAATGCATCATCAACCCATAACCTGCATGCTGGATCTAATGCTTCATCAGATATTCAAGACATTTCAGATACACTTTCCTAATGATTTCCTTCTCCTTATATAGCCTTAGGCCTTGTTCAATACCAAGAGCCAAAACCATAGAAATCCAATACCATCAACTTCAAAACTAGGGATCGACACGCCCGTCGAGACACAATGGTCCGAAACCATAGGCACAACTTCCAAGGACTAACCGCCATGGACCAAAGGTACTTTTCCACATACACGCGCTTTTGCTGAAGCCAACCTGCGTGTACACGCGACTTGGGCTTAACGAACCTGCGTGTATGAACTTTCTCTTCTTCTTATAGTCTGATCATCAATTCCTTGCTGCTGACCTTCTGCACTATGATTTGTCATCAGTGTGGTTTGCCATCAAGGACAACACTTATCTCATAATGCCAACAATCTCCCCCTTTGGACTTGATGGCAAAGCTAACTTGTCACACTTAGAACTATCATCTGATTCCTTTGAGTTGTCCTCCATCAGTCACATCTGATATCTCTTCTGAAGATTCATCCAGTTATACATAAGTGAGATATTCTTCTATGAGAGGGTTGCCATCAAGTACAACACATGCATCATAATGCCAACAATCTCCCCCTTTGGACTTGATGGCAACAACACCAAATCACTCTCCCCCTTTGACATCAAGGGCAAAGGGTGGACCAAGATATTCTCTTCCTTTGCTGAATCATTCTACTGTCCATACTCCCCCTGAGTACCTGCTGAAATTTCTGAATAATCTCCCCCTTTGTATATGCCAAGGTGTACCAATCTGTCCATGCTCCCTCTGAGTACATGCTGAATCTTTGTACCGCTGAAGTGTGCTGTTCATGCTCTTCCTGACTGTAGGCAAGATCTACAAAAGATGTTCTTCAAGAAGAACATGACTCTATACATCATAAAAGACCTTCCTATCACCAAAGACTCATACATACATCCATCTCTCAACTAAGTGAGGATATACAAACATTGACTCATCCACCCAACCAAGTGGGGATACATCAAAAGTTTACATATGACAACCAATCATATTGCATCAATCATCCCAGGCATAGTGGGGAAACCAAAATAGGCCGTTACATGACCTTGACACCATAAAAGAGATAAAAGAGATACATGACATAGAGACAACAAATCTAGACTAAGACTTATGAAAGTCACAAATAACTTATATCACCAGCATCTTGTCAATCACCATTCAGATCAGCAACCAAGAGATCCTTTTGTTCTTCCTCTGACTTTGTTTCACCTGAAATCAACAACAACTTGTGAACTAGAACCAAAGGCTTCTAAGATAATGCCAACAATGCATCATTGGAAGATTATCTGCTCCCCCTGAACCTGTGCCAGATGGTCTCTGTCAGACCCATATCAGAATCTTCTCATTCTGAGTTTGACCCACTGATTTCCTTCAAATTATCATATACGCGACTGTATCTTCATAAACTGGCGTATATACGCGGATAGTCCTTATCCAACTCGCGTATACCAATTTCCATATCAGCAACCTGTAAATGTCCTGTAGAGAATAAGTCATCAACCTATAACAAGGTATGTCTACATCAATTCATCCCTTTGAACAGAATTCAGAGTTATTCACATGTGTGAAACCACCATAGCCATTTCATCAAGCTCTACATGATCCAAGTATCATTACTTGGGAACATCTGCATCAACCAACATATGTAAGTATCAACCTATCATCATATAGATATGAACTCATCATCATGTCTCCAACACAGTGACTTTGAGGAGTCATCCATGTATCAACACTATGTATCTTGAGCTCAACTCTTTTGACAAAGTTTCTTGATATCATCATCAGCAACAATCCTTATCCACATGAGTGCCTGCATCATAACTGTATGATTTTTATGCATATGACAACAGTAGTATATAAGTGATTCATCATCAAGTGAGGAAGATGTGTATTCAAGCTTTGTACTTCTCCTTGTCCTTATGAAGATCACCATGTAAGCACCATATATGCATCATCAAAGAATCAACCATAAATCTGATCTGAACATCTTCTATGTAACTTCAAGAATCATATGAGAGTTTATCATAGACAACTCATAACCACATCATAGCAAGATATATCATTTAGCCATATAAGAATCATCACCAAGGATTATTAACCATAATGCCAACAATGAATTACTAAAGGCATATGCTCCCCCTCAACCAGTGCCATCTGTTAGATCTGATCATGCATATATCAGCAATAAGCATCAAAACATCATCATCCTCAAGTTAGGATCAAAAACACTTCTAGACATCATACAAGTAGCAAAACATTTCCACACATCCTCAGCAGACTGTAACCAATAGAGCAAATAATAGACTGAATCATATCAGATCCTTTTTCTGATACTGTCCCCACTGCTTTTCCTCGGACTGACATATACGCGACTTTGCAGTGTATAACTCGCGTATATACGCTACTTCCCTTTAAGGAACTTGCGTATGAGATTCAGAACACTGAAGTTTTACACTTTCAGCTCCCCCTGAGTCTGATGTGTCTGTGCTGTGCTGTGTCTCAGTACATTGTGCTGACTGTACTTCCTTCTTCCTCCATATCTTCAAGTGTGATGAGGTTTTCTCCTTTTGGTGTGATGTCCATCCTTTGTTCCTGCATTCCTTTGCTATATGTCCAGGCTTGTTACATGTATAACATCTTACATGTTTCATATTCCTCCTGTAGCAATCAGCAGCTTTGTGACCATACATATTGCAAGCAAAGCAATATCCATTAAAGTACCTTGATTGAGATGACCTGTCTGCATAATAGTCTTGAACTCTTCTTCTTCTACATCTAGCTGCAACATGTCCAATATTATGACATACATAACATTCAACATTATTCATAGGAGGAGTAAAAGATTTTCTTTGAAGACTTTCTTTCCTTGGTTGATGATGAGATTGACCTTTCATCTCCTTGTTGATCATTTTGGATTTCTCTTTAGAGTTCCTTGCCTCACCTTGTGAACTAGATTCACCTTCAACAGATTCATGGAAACCAAGACCAGTCTTGATAGCAGGAGACCTTTGACTACTAAGAATATCATCCAGGGCTTTAGTACTATCTTGAAATCTCAAAAGTTTATCCTTTTCTTCTAATTTACTTTTCAAGATATTTACCTCATCTTGAAGTTGTTCCTCCTTTTCTAGACATTGCTTCTTCATGTCTTCTCCATCTTTCCTTCCTTCTTCCAACTGATGCCTTAGTTTGAGAATCTCCTTTTCTTGTTCTTCATTCAGATCCTGCTGCATTTGACGAACTCGGAAGGCACATTCTAGTTGAGATTTTAAGCTGGTGACTTCGTTTTCTTGTTTTGCAATAGCTTGGAGTAGATCTGTATTCTGTTTCTTTGATTCTTCAAGATCTCCTTTTAGTGAGAGGATTGTAGCTTCAAGATTTTCATAGTAGCTGGATCTATCTTTGAGTTTCTTGATGGTTGTGCTTCTTTCGTTGACTTCTTTTCTTAATGATGTCACTTCATGCTGCAATTTTTGACATTGGTCTTCCTTGTCCTTGAGTAGCTTTCTTACCTTGTTTCCTTCTTCTAGTTGGGCCTTTAGTTTGGTAACTTCTTCTTTGAAATCACATTCCCTTTTGTTCAATAGATCTTGTTGATCTTTAACTTTGTCTGCAAGCCTTCTAAATACTGCCTCTATTTGATACTTTTCTTGCTCACCCATAAAAGCATGTTCAGTAGTTTCACTATCACTTCCATCACTTTCACAAGGAAATATAGCAGGAACATCAGAGGATAACACATTCATACCTGATAATGATTCTGAATCTGATTCTGAATCTGAAGAACTTCTTATACCTAATCCCCAATCGACTCTCCCACTGTCATAGATCTTCTGAGATGTATTCTTCTTCTTATGATCTTTCTTCTTAAGCTTCTTTCCCATTGTTCCACGGATCTCCTTCAAGCGATCAAGCTTCTACCAAAGGACCTGCTCTGATACCAATTGTTGGAAATAATACTGAGAGGGGGGGGTGAATCAGTATTATCAGATCAATAAAACTTTTTCAATGCTCAAAAACATATACGCTACTTCAATTAAGTGAACCCGCGTGTACACGCTGCTGTGTCTAAAGCAACTAGCGTATATCCAGAAATCTTATGATTCAGTTAGCTTATCTTCAGTAAATGCATCAGAACGTTATTAACCATATTAACAGTAAACAGGTGCAGTATAACAGAACAGATCATCACACAAAAGCCACACACATGAACACAAAGATATAAGGTGGAAACCCAATGTGGGTGAAAACCACCTGCTGCAAGTCATCTCAATCTTCTTCTTAATAAGAAAATACTTTTACAATATTTGTACTGGTGCAGTCTTATACCAGTACGGGAGCTACAACCCCCTTTGCTTTTGTACTAGCCGATCCATTTACTAGTACACAGGCTGCTACCTGCTACAATGCTCCAAAGATCTCCCTTAGCTTTTGTACTAGCTTAGATACTAGTACGTAGGTGCTTGCCTACAATCTTCTCTCCTCCAGGTACCACGTTTCATCAATTTTCAGACTGGATACACTGAAGCACAACACATAATCTGAAAGGCCACATTTCATCCAATTTTCATACTGGACCCATAACTATCATTGAAGATAAAAACAATCATCAAACTCTGAATCACTGAAACCCTGTTAACAACACTGTCACCAGAACACAGAGCAGACACAGAACTCTGTAATAACCATCTGACCCATCTGCAGCTTCAAATATCAAGCTTTACAATGTATACGCTACTTCGATGAATCAAACCCGCGTGTATATGCTCTTTTGCCAAAGACAACCCGCGTACAGATCTAAAAATAATTTCTCATAACTTGCAGCTGTACCAGACATCAATCATACTCATAATACTTATAGAACAATACATGCTTCAGTATGTAGATCTAGAATAAGCATCATAAAGATAGTTCATTTCAAATCATTTGATCCCGATCTCTCCTTAGATCTTGTTCTCCATCAACCGATGAGATCTCTCCTTAGCTCAGATCAAGCAATGCATCATCAACCCATAACCTGCATGCTGGATCTAATGCTTCATCAGATATTCAAGACATTTCAGATACACTTTCCTAATGATTTCCTTCTCCTTATATAGCCTTAGGCCTTGTTCAATACCAAGAGCCAAAACCATAGAAATCCAATACCATCAACTTCAAAACTAGGGATCGACACGCCCGTCGAGACACAATGGTCTGAAACCATAGGCACAACTTCCAAGGACTAACCGCCATGGACCAAAGGTACTTTTCCACATACACGCACTTTTGCTGAAGCCAACCTGCGTGTACACGCGACTTGGGCTTAACGAACCTGCGTGTATGAACTTTCTCTTCTTCTTATAGTCTGATCATCAATTCCTTGCTGCTGACCTTCTGCACTATGATTTGTCATCAGTGTGGTTTGCCATCAAGGACAACACTTATCTCATAATGCCAACATTTTGATGGCTTTTGAAGATGATGATTTCTTGGATGCTATAAATGAAGAAGGTCTTTATGAAACAATTTCTAAACTTAAAGTTTGTTTAGAGGAAAAGAATATGATTATAGATACTCTAACATTCCAACTTGCTAAAAACGATAAACACAATGAAGAGTTAGAATGTGAAATTGTGGGACTTAGAAAAGAAATTGAGAAAACAAAAGCCCTTAATCTCAGATTTGCTAAAGGATCTAAAACTCTAGATGAGATTATCAAAGTGCAGCATTCTCCGCTAATCAAGACTGGTCTCGGATATTCCGAAGAAGCATCTCAAGCTCATAAGCAAGCGCAGAAGCCATCCACCTCCAAAAGTTATATTGATGCAGCAAGGAGAAGTGAACAAGTTGACAATCGACAACAAAAGCATAATGCAGATCACCAGGAAAATCAGGGACAATTTGCTTCAAGAATGATTAAAGATTATCAAGTAAATCGGGGGCAATCTACATCAAGGATGAACAGAAGCCTCAACCGACCACAGGTAAATCATTTTGGCTCAAGAATGGATGGAAACTACAATCATGTGGTTGGTAGATTTGATAATCGCGGGAATTTCTTCAATGGCTAATGTTTCTCTTGTCATAACTTTGGTCATAAAGCTGCTCAATGTGTTGCCTACAAGACCATCATGACTAGGGAAGCTCAAAAACAAAGGAGTATGACAGGAATCATGAAAAGAACCTACAATAACTTCTCTGCTCTTGAAAATGAAATAGAATGTTCTATCTGTAACAACTTCAGTCATGAAGACTCTGAATGCAGAAGCAGGTTTCGTCAAACAACTCAGAAGGAGCAAGATTCATTGAGTTCCAAAACATGGAAAAAGAAAGAAACACAACCGGAAAGATGTGGGATAGCCTTATATACGGAAGGACAAGAAAATCAATGGTACATCGACAGTGGATGCTCGAAACATATGACAGGTGATAAAGAAAAACTTCAGTCATATAGTGCCTTAGAAAAGGAAAAGAAGGTCTCATTTGGAAATGACACCCTTGCATTCATAAAAGGTAAAGGCTCTATTTGTTTGAAGGAAAAGGTCAAGGCTGGAAATGTTATGTATGTTGATGGCTTAAAGCATAATCAATTGAGTGTTAGTTAGATGTGTGATCAAGGAACTGAGGTAATATTTTGATCAAATGGATGTATTGTTCGTGAGCTTGATACAGGAAAAATAGTTATCAGAGGCATAAGAACTCCAAATAACTTATACGTACTCAAGGGAGAACAACAAAAATGCTATTTAAGCAAGAATGATGAACACTGGCTATGGCATAGAAGACTGGGGCATCTTAGCTTCTCTCAGATAAGGAAAGCATGCAAATATCAAGTAGTTCGTGATCTTCCTAACATCAGAATTCCAGACAATACAATATGCAAATCATGTCAATTTGGTAAACAAACTAGAAGTAATTTCCCTAAGAAGGAAGGATCAGCTAGCAGGCCACTTGAACTTGTCCACACTGATATATGTGGTCCAACTAGGAAGAGGTCACCTCGAGGAGAAGAGTATTTCATATTGTTCATTGACGAATTTTCAAGGATGTGTTGGATAGGACTCATGAAGTATAAATATGAAGCTTTCGAAAAGTTCAAGTCATTCAAAGCTTTGGTTCAAAACGAATCAGATCGCAGAATCAAATGCCTCAGATCTGATCAAGGAGGGGAATTTACCTCAGATAAATTTTTTGATTTTTGTGAAGAACATGGAATACGAAGGGAATTCTCTGCTGCAAGGACTCCTCAGCAAAATGGAGTAGTGGAGAGGATGAACAGAACGGTTCAACAAATGGCTCGTGCTATGCTTGATGAGTCTGGAACTCTCGCAACCTTCTGGGGAGAAGCCGCATTTTCCGTTGTTACTATTCTCAACAAGACAAACGTCCGGGTAAATAGCACTCAGACTCCTCATGAACTTTGGTATGGTAAGACTCCCACGGTAAAATACTTCAAAATTTTTGGAAGCAAATGCTACATTAAAAGAACTGATGAAAATCTTGGCAAGTTTGAACCTAGAGCAGATGAAGGCATTTTACTTGGCTACTCTCCCCACAGCAAAGCTTACAAATGTTATAATAAAAGACTTGGTAAAATTGTTGAAAGTATTGATGTAGTGTTTGATGAAGAAGGAAACACTCCTAGGCAGGTAAAATCTAAAGATGGCGAAGACTATCCGTCAACATCAAATCAGATTCATGACGAAGAAGAAACCCATGAAGCACCAGAAGGACGGATAAGGATAGAAGAAAATCCATCTAGATACGTTTAGAAGAATCATCCAGAATCTCAAATTTTGGGGCAGAAAGAGGCAGGTTTACAAACAAGAAGAACCATTTCAGAAGCTTCAAGCTATTAGCATTGCTCTCCTCCACTGAACCACAGAATGTAAGAGAGGCTTGCAAAGATGAATTTTGGGTCAAGGCCATGGAGGAAGAACTCGAGCAGATTGAAAAGAATAACACTTGGGAGTTGGTTCTGTTGATGCCCCGAAAATCGTTGTATCAACATTGGGGGATAACCACCCGGTCCAAACCTTAATACAGCTCCTTTTCCATTTGGAATGGTGGCTCCGACTGGGGATAATGGGACCAGTTTCCCAGTAATGAATAAACGGGATGGATGAATGATTGATTGTCTAATCTAATGATAGGCGAATAAGTTAATCTACCAGCAAAATAAAAGAACTACTACTAATCCTGGGAACTATTGTACTTTGAAGTATAGCGCTTGATGATCTATGTTTATTGACAGGCATATAGATGACTCCATCTAATAAACATGGACATTTATTCATTCAAGGATTACTTTGCTTAAATAGTTAAACAAAGTGATTAACGCAATATTGCTACACTTATCATTTATATCATCAATACATATATGATCAAAAGAAAAGCATTACCATAAACATCCAATAGTGGAGGAAATAAAGAAATGCTGTTAAAACACATACATATATTCGATAATAGCAAAGGCGATCAAACGACAATTCATATAAAAGGAATGAATTCAGACATAGATAATAGTACCATATGAGCTGCTAGTCACTCCCGATATCAATCGCTATTTGAGATTCTTCTTCCAACACAGAAATACTTTCAAACAACGACAGTAGTGCACATTTTCATAAAAGCTTCCTTGCCAAAATTAGAATAATTGGTCCAGTTTTATAAAAGAATATGCCTGAAGTACAGTAGTGCAACTTCAGGCTTTAAGTCAAGTACAAAACTTTACGACCTTTTCCAAAACAAGAAAGGGTCTATAAATACTGAATTAAACTAACTATCTATGAAACTGAAATCCTACTTAATTGGTATCAAACGATCTTGAATATCTCCTTCTCAACAATCTGGCAGTTGGTGATATGAATCATCATGTAGGCTGTTTGCCTTTAAACCTGAGCTGACATATCGCAAGCATTGGCTCCACTTCGGGCGGTCTGTTGAGGCGAGAGTTGAGCTGGGTGGCATAGGTGGCATCCTGAATATCGGGAATAATATACCCGATTGCATCTATAAGGCATTTGAGGGCGGCTCTTTGACTGTGCGGTTTTACCAAGAAGAACCAATAGGCGTCCCATGTTAAACGGTTAATTCCAGCGATTAATCTCCCATTTTTCTCTAGATCTGGATAACATGACTGCTCCAATGTTTTCACCGCTGTCAATTTACCTGGAGTGCATTGGGAAATCATGTTAGACAAGTAGAGAGTATTATTAACCAATTCAACCAAATTACTTGTGGTTGATTTGCATCTTGAAATTGCCCTCTCTGCTTTCATTAACTGGGACTGCCATTCTGTAAATAATATTTCCTTATGTGATTCTAAAATCTTTGGTAAATTTGCCGCCTGTCCCTGATCAGTATCTTGCCACTCAAGAAACTCAGTTAATATTTCATCAGCTTGATCCAAGTCTGTTCTAGCTTTTTATGATTGTTTACTTATTGATGTCGTCAAATCGCATAATGGTTCCGCCTGGGCGATTTGTTGACATAAAATCTTGATCTGTGTTATTAATGCCTTATTTATCTGTAATGCTTCTGATTTGAATTCGGCTATCTGTGGAAGGTTCTTTGTCTTCTCTAGCTGGGCTGATAGTTGAGCAATCTGCTCATCTTTTGACTTCAGCATTTGTTCATTTGTTGCCCTCAGTTGTACCAATGCCTCAGACAACTCTTTCTGTTTATGGACTGCGCTGTGATCAATCCTCTGTTTCTCTTCCCGCAATTGTTGAGTTAATTGATTATTTATTTGCTGTTGTGTTAGCAATTGCTGTCCTGCCTGCTCCGCCTTCTTCTGTGCTTCTGTTAGCCGTGCTTGCAATAAAAAGATCTCCTGGTCTTTTGTTTTTAATAAAAGACTCACCTCTGATGCCTTGTCTATTGTTGCTGCTGAATAGGCTTCAGCATATTGTGATAGTTTTGTTAGGTCATCAGAGGGGTCAAATTCCTCCTTCCAAACCACATTGCCCGTGACCGTTTGTTCTGGGAATAGGGAAGGTTGATCAGTCCTTCTCCTCTTACTCTGTCGTTCTACCACAGCTTTGTGTCTTGGGATATAGAAGACATCCAAGGGAGGAATTTCTTCTATCTGCAAAATAATTTGATCGGAGGGATCCTTTGGGATTATTTCTACTTCCTTCGAACTGGGTAGGCCGCTGGTTCCACTTGGAACCTGTTTTGAAGTGGTCTCCTGTGTATCTACCGCTTTTGAAGTTTCGGTGTCCTTTGAGCATTCAAGATTACTGATAATTGAATCAAATTGCTGACATTCCTGAAGCAATTTGGGATCAATTTGAGTATCTACATTTACCTCTATGTTGCTCTGTTCCTACTCTTTAGTCTAGGTTTCCTCTTGCACTTTCTCCTGTTCTTCTGTTGTAACCGGAGGTTCCTTAGGATGTCGTTGTTCAGGCTCACTTGGTCCTATTGCTAGAGTTGTCGCTAACAGATCTAGAGGCAGATTTTGCAACCTCTGTTCTCTAAGTCTGTTGAATTCAACTAACCCTTCATCCTTGTATTCCATTATGGCCAGCGATCTAACTTGATACATTGATTCCGCTGAGGAGAACAGGTCATCAAACTTATCTTCTTTATGGTCAAACTTTGTCAATTTGGCCTGTTCAAGTGCATTATAGGCGACTTTGTTGGGATTAAATTGCCTGTTAGGGAGAGTCGCTAAAGTTAATGACTTCATCTTCGTAGCTTCTTTTTTTGCATGTTTGAAATCGTGCAAAGTGTAGACACCACATCTCAGAGGAAAAGAGGGCCAGACCTGCTTCTTATTTTTCTTCAGAGTTTGTGTAACTCCTTCGGCAATAATCTGATAGGCTATCTCCCTTGCCAACAGTTTATCAGGTATGTACAAAGGAAGGACATGAGGTTCGGCTTGGCTGCTGAAAATTCTTATATAAGTAAAATTTTCCTCTCCGAACCATCTTCCTATTGATGTCAAATCAACCCCTGCTTGGTAAGAAATTTTGGGAGCAAGTTTATTAAAAATAGAGTAATGAATGGGTAACATGAAACCATTGCAGACTTGGTATAAATGGTGCTTATAAGAAGTCTTCCACAATTTCTGATGGTATATGTGAATAGGCGTGGGGTCTTGTGCAGTCCACCTCCAGCTGAGTACGGGAAATTCAGAATTAAAACACAGGGTATCTAGTATATAAGCACTGTAGTAGAATGGGGGAATAAGCCTTTCGGTGACGAAGGTTTTAGTTCTAAAATTAAGAACTGTTGTTGCTAGCTTATCTGACAGTATGGTTGCCCAATCCATTTTCTCACTATTACACGCCGCTTCCATCAAGGGAACCATTTCTATAGTGAAATTAGCGGAATCGTGCAACTCCCACAATCTACACATCATTATCCCAGCATAACAATACGGAGAACATAGGGAATCAACAAAGTACTTACCAGAAGTTTCATGCTTGTGTTTCGCCGGATTTTGCCTCCAATCCCGAATGGGTTCGGATTCAGTTTCGTTCTCACTTCGGAATTTCTCCAGAAATGCCTTGTTGTACTTCTTCTCTGGCTCAGGCAAATGATACATTTGCCTCAAATCATTAGCCTTGAATGAACCGAAGATTCTCCCATCTCTGGTGCAGAAGGTTCTGTCTGTGATTGGGATTTCCTCAATTGCCCACCTCACTACATCCGTATATGGGAGAATTTGTTCCCGAGCCGCTATCCGATGAAGGAAAGAGTCGGCCAAGTCCTTTAAAGTACCATCAGATTTTCGATTGGTATCCGCTGTGGCTTGTACTGCCGTCACCTTTGGTTCTTCGGCCTCGATCAAATTATAGGTACTTTGCCAAGTGGTCTTGCCGAGTCCTGAACATGTAGTATCAGATATCAATCCTTTCTTTTTAGTTCCTGGATCAGCGACGGCTTGTCCTGTGGCTGGTGAAGCGGAAGCGATTGCAGTTTTCTTAGACTTCTTCCCCATTCTGCTTGAATCTATTACTTCGGAAGAATTCTGCACAGAAGTGAAAATAAGCATAACACAGAGAATTGGTAGCGAAAACCAAATACGAGTGAGATATATTGATCAATACACGATGAAGGATTAACTTAAAGTGGTCGCGGATACAATCTATGAGAAGATTTTTTAAGCTTACTATTTCATTAAATGGCCGTTAAAACCTGCCAATCCTTTAAATGTCCATCATATCGTTTATCGGCGGAATGATTTGTTTAAGCGTGCCTTGGATGTTTTGGTGGTTGAGCGTATGTGAATCACTGTTTGAAAGATAAGGCCTTTAATACGAATTAATCGTAATATCCCTGCTTTAATAGTTTTTTGAAGTTTACGCTTTTGGCTTTATCGCAATCGGGTGTCGGGGAAAACTTAAATCTTTATATTGACACCTTTTGGAATCCCCGATCGCCGATAGCGATATCACATCGCATCGGGAGTATTAACTGGGGCACTTTAAAAAGCATGCATGGTATATCCCCGATCGCCGATAGCGATATCGCATCGCATCGGGGCGAATAGGACTTTAGTTATGGGAACTTATGATTGCCGATATCCGACAGCCTATTGCATGTTATCGCGTCGGAGAAAACCAATGGGCCTTTAAGTTATGCCTCCTTTGTCATTGCGATATGTGATCTTGCGATCGCTTTATCGCAATGATAAAAGATTAATCATTTATATTATAAGACCAAATAATTGGTTTGTCAAAAAGGTTTTGTAATGTTTTCTTTTTGTTTTCGGACCTTTTTGAATAATACAAAGTTGATACCAATTAAAATAAAAAGGGACCCATTTCATATTATAGTTTTGTGAATAAAAATGATATGAAATGGGGGGTTGTTGTAGAGCACAACAATTGGCGATTCGCTGGAAGAAACAGTTATCTCTGAAAAGTATGGAAATACTTAAACTTTTTCAAAATAGAGTTCTCATCAAAGGGGAAAATTCTAATATAACTAGGTATATATGCATTTCCAAATAAAATGAAACTATCTTTGCTAATTTCCTCTTTTGTTTAAAATTAGATACATTCTAAGTTTTAAATTGGCCTTTATTGGTTGATAGTGATAAAACAGAAAACCTTTCCAAATCAGCTTTTAGAATTGACTCCTTTGTCATAAGTAGAGCCTCTGCTGCCAGCAAAAGTTCATAGTTTCGACAGGGATACCTTTTTAACCATGCTATTGTCCATTGTCCTGCTCATTTCAGAGTATGATTAACAGAATGAATTCAAAACATGCTTTTCATATTTTGCATTTCTTTTCCACTTTTCTGTTATTTTATAAGATAAAAAGCCATTGTCCTGGTTTGGTGACCAGCTTAGTGACAATGCCATTCACTGGTAGTAATTCAACCGAACAAGCTGGCTCGTGATGAGACCCCTTGTCTTATAATTCTAAGCTATTACCCTGTTTTGGTATGCAGTATTGGTAATGTCGGTTAAACTATTTCCCTATGATCATGGTAAGTAGGCTTGTAATAAGACCTCTTATCTTTTATATCAAATATTTTAGAATTACACTCTGAGTAATCATAAGCTTTGGTGAGTGGGATGGACAATTTTCTCCTTAAGAGTAAATGGATGACAAGGCAAGAGTTAAAGATGCTGAAGTTGGATTAGTTTCTATTTTGATATTGATAACCTTCTTGTGACCAATTTGAAAACATAAAATGATTTACAATATTTCTAAACTTTGAGAAGCATTCACAAAAATTGAAGTGTAGTTTCAGAATGCAATTACACCTAATTTCCCAAAAATTATCCCTCTTGTTTAAGACTTCTATTATTTTAAAAGTAAATATCAACCCTACTTGTTTTGAGCAACTTTCAAGTACAGCAAAGGTCAATGGAAGATATCTCACAACTTTATTTTCTAATGATCCTACAAACTACAAAATTCTAAAAAGGGGAGAAGGGGTTACCTTCTCAATTGAAGAATTTCTTTAAGATAAGGCCATTAACAGGGAGAGAATCTCTCAAACCTGATAAATCTTGTAATATGAAGGTCGAATGGCCTATCTTCTCACAGATCTGAAATGGCCCAAGCCACATCTTCTGGAACTTGGTGTGTTTTCCCTTGTCCTCATGGGCTTTGTCCCATTTCAGAACTAAATCACCAACTTGAAATTGTTTTGAACCGGATGAGACTGAATCAAAGGATGACTTGATGTTTTGCATGAATAACCTTGGCTTTTTCTCTTTCCTCTTCTAATTTTAAAATTTGGTCATGTCTAAGTTGAATAGAAGAAGAATGGCTTTCCTCAATAAACTGAACTAGGGCTAGAGAAGGAAGGGCAAGATTTGTTGGTAGCACTACTTCTTTTCCATACACAAGGTTGAACAGAGAAGAAGCTATGGAAGCCTTCTGCGTTATCCTATTAGCCCATAGTGAAAATATTAAGGATTTGTGCCATTTTTTATGATTCTGTTCGATGGTTCGCTTAATAATTTTAATCAGATTTTTATTTGCAGACTTTGCTAAACCATTACCCTGGGGATAGTAATTAGCAGAATATTTTAATTTAAATCCTCTTTTAATAGCGAAATCAAACATAGCATTGCCTAAGAAGTAAGATGCATTATCAAAAACAAGAGCATTTGGGACACCAAACCTGATAATGATGAATTGATCTATGAATTCAACGATTGCCTCAGAATTTGTTGTCTTCAAAGGAATTGCTTCAACCCATTTAGTAAAATAATCAGTAGCGGTAAGGATATACTTATGTTGTTTGGAAGAATGTGGAGTAATTTCTCCAATGATATCCAATCCCCATTGCTCAAATGGTTATTCAATATTGACTGGTTGCAACGGGAAAGCTGGTTTTCTTTGTCTTCCACTAGAAGTTTGACAATTTCGGAATTTCCTTACATATTCATGAGCATCTCTAAACAGAGTGGGCCAGTAATATCCAGCATGAATGATTTTGTGGGCTATTGTATCAGCTCCAAAATGTCCTCCTGCTGGTCCATCATGTAATTCCTGCAAAACCTTTTGTGCTTCAGGTTTTTATAGGCATCTTAATAAGATTGAATCATAATTTTGCCTAAAAAGCACATCATCAATAATTGTGAAATTTTTTGCTTTTAATCTAATGGCCCTTTTGTTTTTGTAAGACAGGTTAGGAGGTGCATATCCATTTTTCAAATAACAGATTAAGTCAGCATATTGTGATTCAAAATCAGCAATACTTATTTGGTTGATTTCTTTGGTTTGATCTGTATCACCTGATTCTGGAATGTTGGACGCTCCTGCCAATAACCTGCAAAAACCTTGGCCTCTGACAATCTTTGCTGGTTTAATTTCTAAATCATATTCTTGAAGTGTTGTAACCCAGTTTGCCCTTTTTTCACCTAGTTCTCTTTGGATTAATAGTTGCCTTACTGCAGGGAAAGGAACTATAACTTTTGTATGGGCTTTTAAAAGGAAGGGTCTGTAATGTTTGACAGCTTTATATACAGCAAAGGCTTGTTTTTCTACTTCGGAGTAATTCAATTCAGCACCCTAAAGATTTGAACTATAGAATGAAATGGGTGCTTCCGAATTGTGATCTTTAATCTGTGTGAGTACTGCTGCATAAGACAAATCGGATGCGATAGTATACAATGTGAAATGATTAGAAAAATTAGGGGTATTTAAGGCGGGGCCATTAATTATTGATTGTTTGATTAAATCAAACGCTTCCTTTTCTGTTGATCCCCACTTAAAGACTAAATTTTTCTTAATCATAGTTTGAAGTGGCAAAATGATTTGAGAAAAGTTTGGAACGAATCTTTTGACAAAATTGATTTGGCCTAAAAATGACTGCATGGATTTTTTATTATGAGGGAAAGGGATTTCAGAGATTTCTTTGATCCTATCGGGATCAATATAAATGCCATCTTTAGAAACAATAAAGCCTAAGAGCTTTCCTTGGTCAAGAGCGAAGAAAGATTTTTTAGGGTTAAGTGAAATACCATACCTTTTGCAGCGTTGAAAGATTTGATTTAAATCATGCAAATGATTGGACTTCTCTTTTGAAAATACAGTAATATCGTCTAAGTAGACGACTACTGTTTTGTTAATCAACCCTTTAAAAGCTATATCCATCGCTCTTTGGAATGTGGCTCCTGCATTAATAAGTCCGAAAGGCATTTTCTGATACGCATATGTTCCCCATTTTGTTCTGAATGTGGTTTTGAGTTGGTCATCAGGATGGACCAAAACTTGGTTATATCCTGAAAAACCGTCTAGAAAGGACATTAACTCAGAGCCTGCTACTGATTGGAGTATCTGCTCCATAGTAGGTAATGGGAAATTATCTTTTAGGCTCGCCTTGTTCAAATTTCTGAAATCTATACAAATCCTGATGTCGCCATTTTTCTTTCTGACTGGCACCATATTGGAGACCCAGTTTGAGTGCCGAACGGGAAAAATAATCTTAGCTTTCAAGAGTTTATTAAGTTCAGATTTTATTTGACTCTCTAAGTTCGGATGTATTTTTCTCAACTTCTGCTGAATTGGTTTCTGTTCGGGAAGCATTGGAATGGTATGTTGGATGATGGATGTATCATATGTCTTTAAATCGTCATATTTCCAAGCAAAAACATGTTTATTTTTTCGTAACAGTCTAATGAATGCTTCCTTTTCTTCCACGGAAAGTCCTAATCCTAAATTAATGTTTTGAGGAGTTTGCTCAGTGCCAAGGTTTATCAATTCAAACCTTAAGGTAGAACTTTGGAGCTTTGTATTGGTCACAGGTTTAAACCTGTCTTTAATATCATAAAGATCCTCAAGCTTCACCACAGGCTTAGGGATTGAATTATCCTTGGGTTTACCTCTCATTCGAAGGTCATGCTTGTTTTCCTCAATGATTTGATCATTATAGGACTTTTTTGAAGTTAAAAACTGTAAAATGTCTTCATCGTGGTTGAATACTCTCCAATTAGTGACATTGTCAAGAATTGATGGCTTAAAAAGTAATTCTACTGAAAATCTATCTGGGCTGTAGTCTTCGAAGGGTAGGAGCTTGGAAGCAACATTGGCTAGCAGGTCGGCTGCCGAATTTTGAGACCTGGGAATGGAAGAAATATTGAATGCTGAAAAGTGGGAGGTGAGTTCCTGTACCAGCGATTGATAATGTTTGAGATGGGTGGAAAGACAATGAATTGTATTCCTTACCTGTTTGATAATAATTTCAGAATCTCCAAACACTTTCAAATATTGGACCTTGAGGCCAATAGCTTTATATAGTCCTTGGACTAAGGCTTCGTATTCTGCTGTATTATTCCTGCATTCAAACTCTAACCTACAGGACAGCGTTGTTTTTTCTCCTTGCGGGCTAATCAAAATACATCCTGCTCCTGAGCCCTCACTAGACTTGGACCCATCGAAATATAATGACCAAAATAAAGAAGTATTAACAATTTTATTTACAGTTTCCTCAGTATCATTAAAACATCTTGACCTATCTGTTTGTAAATAATTTTCGATCTGAGATGTAAAATGGTTTACTGAGAAAGGAGATGGTTGGGCAGCGAAGTTGCCAAAGAATGACTCTGATGAATAATTCCCCAAAATGTTGTTATTAAATGCTATTGGTTGGTTTTCTTGTTCAAATTCAGTAACTGTATGGGTCATATGCTTTTCCCGATCGATTCTTATTTGATTTGGCTTACCCTTATAAGGAAGCCACATATGTGACCAATCGTTAGAAATATACCCATGTAGTTTTTCAGACCAATCCCTACTCAAGATCAAACCATAAAATTCAGGTATATCGGAAATCAAGATATCAATCCTTTGTACTACTCTGGGATCAACAGATAGCCTGATAGTTATGGAATTGATTTCTCCCAAAACCTGTACTTTAGTCCTGTCCAACTGCACAATATGAATAGCGGACTTCTGGGGTTCAATGTTTAGTTTGGAACAAACTGAAGTTGGCATTACCCTGAGTCAATCAAACAGTTATGCAGGTTTCTATTGTAGATCTCATAGGTTAGAAGGAAAGGTGGAGTATGAGAATTTGATCTATCTCCTATCAGAACTGCATCAGTGGCTTCGACCATACTAGAAGGTGGTTGACCTGTATCGTTTGCAGCTTTAGCACTGGGAAGGGGTGAAGTAGGAACAACATTTAATTCTTTGAGAAGCAATTTTTGCTGATGTTTCAATTTACTAAGTTCAAACATGGTAATGTTTGCCTTGGTCTTTTTCATGTCATCAACAATATTGTAATCCATTGAATCAGACATTACCAATGTCTTAGATGTTGATGGAATTGTTGAGGTTGAAGGTTGGTTTTGTGGAATTGTTACAGGTGGCTTCTTCGGGGGAGCCTTTTCCTTTGATGTAGCAACACCCGCACTTCTTTTCTTCGAATTTGTCTGAATAGGTTCGGAGGTACCTCTACTCCTGGTAGTGACAGGAAATGCTTCTTCTTTGTTTTCTGTATCGAAGTTAGGCAATATAAAATCCCACATTCCATGACATTCAACAACTTCCTCTTCTTCATCAATTGGTGTAGCTGTTTCTTCTTCTCCTTCTTCAAGATCTGAATCTGCATTAGATATAACATTCGGTGGTTTTGATTCAGTTTTCTTGTAATTTCTAAAGGGTCTTTTGGTTGAGGTTTCAGCTACCTGTTTTTTGATTTCAACCATTTCATTTGACATAGTTTTGAGGACCTTTTGTAGACCCTCCATGTCATATGGATCTTTAGGGGTTTTCTTCTTTGAATCATCTTTAAAAGAAACTTTTTTGGTTTTTCTATCTTCAAGAGCAGCTTTCTTCTCTAGAGCATTAATACGTTTCTCCACAGCAAGTGCTTCTTTCATGTTTTCAGCTAAAGTTGGTTTTCCAGCCCTGTCTACAAAAATAGCTATATTGGCAGGTAGGGCAGTTATATACCACTCGCTTCGGATTTTCTCACTTGGTTTGGAGGCCGTTGGGATTTTGTTCAAGAGTTTATTGAATCGCGCATTAAATTCTTTAATTGGTTCCCTATGCTCTATCCTAAGATTGGAGAGATCATTTATTAGTGTAGCCAAAGACCTATCATCACCATACTTAGTAAGAAACTGTTCTTGGCAAGTCGTCCAACTGGTAATGGAACCAGAGGGTAAAGAAAAATACAAGGATCCTGCTGATCCTTGCAAGGTATAAGGGAAAAGCCTAACGACAACATCTTGCTCCGTTACTCCCTTCAAATTAACTACCAACAAGAAGTTATTAATATGTTCCTCAGCTTGTGTTCCATCATCTGGATTAAACTTGGGTAGCCATTTTTCAGGTGCATCAGGTAATGCATGCAATGGAGCACGCATATTGACTGCACCAGGCCTGGTCCATGGATCTGCCATTGTGACCGTAGTAGTGGATGATATTACTGTTGAACTTACAGAAGTTTGGGAAGGAGTTAATATTAAGGATTGCGTAGTTTGGGATTTTGCAGTTGCTAATCCCTGATGAACAACAATGTGTGATGAGGGAGTGGATGGTTGACTTCGCACGGGGGAAGGTGAGATGGAGGGCATGGATGAAAATTCTTCACTGTCAGATCCTTCAGTGTTTTTCTTTGCCTTTTTCCTTTTAGGTAAAGGGAACTCAGTAGGTTCAATACCGAGCTTTCCACTCTGAAGTCTGATGAGAGGGTGAGGTAAATTAAACTGCGAAGTTGCACTGCTTTGAGATACCTCAGATTTCTGTGGTGAAATCGAGAAGCTCTGAAGTTTGTGGATAAGAGACTGGACTTCAGGGGATTCAAGACTTAATTGTTCTGGAGTATGATGGGTTTGAGCAGTGGTAGTTGATTCTTCTTCTTCTTGTTTGGATACTGGAGAATCAGCATGCAAATGGGAAGTACGAGGTGATGCGGAGGGAGAATTACTCTTAGAATGGTTTGTAGATTTGGGTTTGCTTGCCATTCACAGTTGATGGCCCTCCTTCTAGCGCCAAAAATGTTGATGCCCCGAAAATCATTGTATCAACATTGGGGGATAACCACCCGGTCCGGACCTTAATACAGCTCCTTTTCCGTTTGGAATGGTGGCTCCGACTGGGGATAATGGGACCAGTTTCCCAGTAATGAATAAACGGGATGGATGAATGATTGATTGTCTAATCTAATGATAGGCGAATAACTTAATCTACCAGCAAAATAAAAGAACTACTACTAATCCCGGGAACTATTGTACTTTGAAGTATAGCGCTTGATGATCTATGTTTATTGACAGGCATATAGATGACTCCATCTAATAAACATGGACATTTATTCATTCAAGGATTACTTTGCTTAAATAGTTAAACAAAGTGATTAACGCAATATTGCTACACTTATCATTTATATCATCAATACATATATGATCAAAAGAAAAGCATTACCATAAACATCCAATAGTGGAGGAAATAAAGAAATGTTGTTAAAACACATACATATATTCGATAATAGCAAAGGCGATCAAACGACAATTCATATAAAAGGAATGAATTCAGACATAGATAATAGTACCATATGAGCTGCTAGTCACTCCCGATATCAATCGCTATTTGAGATTCTTCTTCCAACACAGAAATACTTTCAAACAAAGACAGTAGTGCACATTTGCATAAAATCTTCCTTGCCAAAATTAGAATAATTGGTCTAGTTTTATAAAAGAATATGCCTGAAGTACAGTAGTGCAACTTCAGGCTTTAAGTCAAGTACAAAACTTTACGACCCTTTCCAAAACAATGAAAGGGTCTATAAATACTGAATTAAACTAACTATCTATGAAACTGAAATCCTACTTAATTGGTATCAAACGATCTTGAATATATCCTTCTCAGCAATCTGGCAGTGGGTGATATGAATCATCATTTAGGTTGTTTGCCTTTAAACCTGAGCTGACATATCGCAAGCATTGGCTCCACTTCGGGCGGTCTGTTGAGGCGAGAGTTGAGCTAGGCGGCATAGGTGGCATCCTGAATATCGAGAATAATATACCCGATTACATCTGTAAGGCATTTGAGGGCGGCTCTTTGACTGTGCGGTTTTACCAAGAAGAACCAATAAGCGTCCCATGTTAAACTGTTAATTCCAGCGATTAATCTCCCATTTTTCTCTAGATCTGGATAACATGACTGCTCCAATGTTTTCGCCGCTGTCAATTTACCTGGAGTGCATTGGGAAATCATGTTAGACAAGTAGAGAGTATTATTAACCAATTCAACCAAATTACTTGTGGTTGATTTGCATCTTGAAATTTCCCTCTTTGCTTTCATTAACTGGGACTGCCATTCTGTAAATAATATTTCCTTATGTGATTCTAAAATATTTGGTAAATTTGTCGCCTGTCCCTGATCGGTATCTTGCCACTCAAGAAACTCAGTTAATGTTTCATCAACTTGATCCAAGTCTGTTCTAGCTTTTTCTGATTGTTTACTTATTGATGTCGTCAAATCGCATAATGGTTCCGCCTGGGCGATTTGTTGACATAAAAGCTTGATCTGTGTTATTAATGCCTTATTTATCTGTAATGCTTCTGATTTGAATTCGGCTATCTGTGGAAGATTCTTTGTCTTCTCTAGCTGGGCTGATAGTTGAGAAATCTGCTCATCTTTTGACTTCAGCATTTGTTCATTTACTGCCCTCAGTTGTGCCAATGCCTCAGACAACTCTTTCTTTTTCTGGACTGCGCTGTGATCAATCCTCTGTTTCTCTTCCCGCAATTGTTGAGTTAATTGATTATTTATTTGCTGTTGTGTTAACAATTGTTGTTCTGCCTGCTCCGCCTTATGTTGTGCTTCTGTTAGCCATGCTTGCAATAAAAAGATCTCCTGGTCTTTTGCTTTTAATAAAAGTCTCACCTATGATGCCTTGTCTATTGTTGCTGCTGAATAGGCTCCAACATATTGTGATAGTTTTATTAGGTCATCAGAGGGGTCAAATTCCTCCTTCCAAACCACATTGCCCGTGACCGTTTGTTCTGGGAATAGGGAAGGTTGATCAGTCCTTCTCCTCTTCCTCTGTCGTTTTACCACAGCTTTGTGTCTTGGGCTATAGAAGACATCCAAGGGAGGAATTTCTTCTATCTGCAAAATAATTTGATCGGAGGGATCCTTTGGGATAATTTCTACTTCCTTCGAACTGGGTAGGTCATTGGTTCCACTTGGAGCCTGTTTTGAAGTGGTCTCCTGTGTATCTGCCGCTTTTGAAGTTTCGGTGTCCTTTGAGCATTTAAGATTACTGATAATTGAATCAAATTGTTGCCATTCTTGGAGCAATTTGGGATCAATTTGAGTATCTACATTTACCTCTATGTTGCTCTGTTCCTGCTCTTTAGTCTGGGTTTCCTCTTGCACTTTCTCCTGTTCTTCTATTGTAACCGGAGGTTCCTTAGGATGTCGTTGTTCAGGCTCGCTTGATCCTGTTGCTGGGGTTGTCACTAACAGATCTAGAGGCAGAGTTTGCAACCTCTGTTCTCTAAGTCTGTTGAATTCAACTAACCCTTCATCCTTGTATTCCATTATGGCCAGCGATCTAACTTGATACATTGATTCCACTGAGGAGAACAGGTCATCAAACTTATCTTCTTTATGGTCAAACTTTGTCAATTTGGCCTGTTCAAGTGCATTATAGGTGACTTTGTTGGGATCAAATCGCCTGTTAGGGAGAGTCGCTAGAGTTAATGACTTCATCTTCGTAGCTTATTTTTCTGCATGTTTGAAATCATGCAAAGTGTAGACACCACATCTCAAAGGAAAAGAGGGCCAGACCTGCTTCTTATTTTTCTTCAGAGTTTGTGTAACTCCTTCGGCAATAATCTGATAGGCTATCTCCCTTGCCAGCAGTTTATCAGGTATGTACAAAGGAAGGACATGAGGTTCGGCTTGGCTATTGAAAATTCTTATATAAGTAAATTTTTCCTCTCCGAACCATCTTCCTATTGATGTCAAATCAATCCCTGCTTGGTAAGAAATTTTGGGAGCATGTTTATTAAAAATAGAGTAATGAATGGGTAACATGAAGCCATTGCAGACTTGGTATAAATGGTGCTTATAGGAAATCTTCCACAATTTCTGATGGTATGTGTGAATAGGCGTGGGGTCTTGTGCAGTCCACCTCCAGCCGAGTACGGGAAATTCAGAATTAAAACAGAGGGTATCTAGTATATAAGCATTGTAGTAGAATGGGGGAATAAGCCTTTCGGTGACGGAGGTTTTAGTTCTAAAATTAATAACTGCTGTTCCTAGCTTATCTGACAGTATGGTTTCCCAATCCATTATCTCACTATTACATGCCGCTTCCATCAAGGGAACCATTTTTATAGTGAAATTAGCGGAATCGTGCAACCCCCACAATCTACACATCATTATCCTGGCATAACGATACAAAGAACATAGGGAATCAACGGAGTACTTACAGGAAGTTTCATGCTTGTGTTTCGCCGGATTTTGCCTCCAATCCTGAATGGGTTCGGATTCAGTTTCGTTCTCACTTCGGAATTTCTCCAGAAATGCCTTGTTGTACTTCTTCTCTGGCTCAGGCAAATGATACATTTGCCTCAAATCATTAGCCTTGAATGAACTGAAGATTCTCCCATCTCTGGTGCAGAAGGTTCTGTCTGTGATTGGGATTTCCTCAATTGCCCACCTCACTACATCTGTATATGGGAGAATTTGTTCCTGCGTGGCTATCTGATGAAGGAAAGAGTCGGCCAAGTCCTTTAAAGTACCATCAGATTTTCGATTGGTATCCGCTGTGGCTTGTATTGCCGTCACCTTTGGTTCTTCGGCCTCGATCAAATTATAGGTACTTTTCCAAGTGGTCTTGCCGAGTCCTGAACATGTAGTATCAAATATCAATCCTTTCTTTTTAGTTCCTGGATCAGCGATGGCTTGTCCTGTGGCTGGTGAAGCGAAAGCGATTGCAGTTTTCTTAGACTTCTTCCCCATTCTGCTTGAATCTATTACTTCGGAAGAATTCTGAACAGAAGTGAAAATAAGCATAACACAGAGAATTGGTAGCAAAAACCAAATACGAGTGAGATATATTGATCAATGCACGATGAAGGATTAACTTAAAGTGGCCGCGGATACAATCTATGAGAAGATTTTTTAAGCTTACTATTTCATTAAATGGCCGTTAAAACCTGCCAATCCTTTAAATGCCCATCATATCGTTTATCGGCTGAATGATTTGTTTAAGCGTGCCTTGGATGTTTTGGCGGTTGAGCGCAGGTGAATCACTGTTTGAAAGATAAGGCCTTTAATACGAATTAATCGTAATATCCCTGCTTTAACAGTTTTTTGAAGTTTGCGCTTTTGGCTTTATCGCAATCGGGCATCGGGGAAAACTTAAATCTTTATATTGACACCTTTTGGAATCCCCAATCGCCGATAGCGATATCGCATCGCATCGGGAGTATTGATTGGGGCACTTTAAAAAGCATGCATGGTATATCCCTGATCGCCGATAGCGATATCGCATCGCATCGGGGCGAACGGGACTTTAGTTATGGGAACTTATGATTGCCGATATCCGATAGCCTATTGCATGTTATCGCGTCGGAGAAAACCAATGGTCCTTTAAGTTATGCCTCCTTTGTCATTGCGATATGCGATCTTGCGATTGCTTTATCGCAATGATAAAAGATTAATCATTTATATTATAAGACCAAATAATTGGTTTGTCAAAAAGGTTTTGTAATGTTTTCTTTTTGTTTTCGGACCTTTTTTAATAATACAAAGTTGATACCAATTAAAATAAAAAGGGACCCATTTCATATTATATTTTTGTGAATAAGAATGATATGAAATGGGGGGTTGTTGTAGAGCACAACAGGTTCCTAGACCAAAAGATAAGTGTTGGGCCATGAATACGACCACTTTGTAACACTTATTTCATCCATTTTTACTCTTCTCTATTATATCATCTATTATAATTTATCATTTAAATCCATTTTATAAATGATTTATGCTCTCATGGATGAATATTATTTATTCTCCTTTATTTCTAATAAATTGATTATTATGCATTATTTTACCAATGATGGTTCTAATAAGTTGGTTATAACATTATTCACCATTTTTAGCCTCCAAAGTAACTTTCAGATTGAAGATTTGATTTTTAAATCTGCCAACTCAGAAATTCGCTGGTTTAAGGAGTGACAGTTTTGCGGTTGAGATTATAAGCAAATGAAGACGAATTTGAGAAATCTGGAACATGGGTTTTGTCCAGAACGGGCCCAATTAACTTTTTTAAAGAACGGTTTGCCCAAATTCGGCTTGTACAGAGAGAAACGTAGGGTTCTTTGAGCACGATTTTCTCAGATTTGCAGTTGCGGCCGTCATCCAAATCTCAGCTGCAAAGCCAAATTCGCCTTGTTCTTGTTGATCAAATGGTTAGAAGCAAACCAATTTTGTAATAGGAATCATGTTGTACTTATCCTTATTGTAACTTCTCTCTGATCTCTCTCTATTTAAAAGAAAACAGAGATCAGAGATGGGGATGATTTGGGGAGGACTTCAGGAGGACTTTGGGGATTCGAATGATGGCGAATTGATGATTTGAATTAGAGATTCAGAAGCAAGGATTCATGATAGGATAGGAGGAAGGAAGGATTGTTTTATGTTGTAAGTCTCAAAGCTTCAACTATTGTAATGATTTCACTATTTAATGATTAATACATAATTTGGGCGTTGCTGTTCACTCTTTTCCTTCTGAAGTAACCCAGCAGCATCCGCTGGCGGCTAAGGGCCCAGCCTCTGGTGGAGTACGCTGCTGCTGCTGTGTATCATATGTTTACAATTTCTGCTGTGTGACGGTTTGTTTTCCTTTTCTTTAAATTGTTTTGTTCAGCAATCTTTTGTTTATGAACATTTTGCAGAAATTACTTTGTTATATTGAAATCATAATTGGATTGCATGAGTGATAGAATTATTAATTATAACTTGAAATGTACTGCTGATAATTTCGATCTAATACTGCGCTGTCTAATTAAGAACCGTGGTCCATTTAACTGTTGCTCATTTATAATTACCATGGTTGTTCAATTAAGTTACTACTCAAATATAACTGCGATTGTAATTGCTTCAATAACTGCGATTAATGTTCATGCTGCTGGATTAAGGTTGTTGATTCAATTACATTTATAGTTTGTTGTGTCTTTCCAATTACTTAGTTTTTCTGTTCGGTTCTTTTAATTCCAGTTTGCTGTTCCATTTACGGCCGTTCCATTTTAGACTTGCTCTTCCATTTCCTATTTGTTGTTCTATTTTACTTTATGCAGTTCCATTTACTTGCATTTGTTGCTTTGGTGTGAGAGAAGGTCTAAGGCTGTAGTGAACCTCAGCAGTCGCTGCCTAGCTCCCAGACCTATGGTCCATGCTCTAATTTCCTTTCCATCAGTTTCTAGAGGGATGGGTTATCACTTCCGCACCCTTGACTGATAAGCTGCCTTGTGTGATTTTATCCTTTTGAAGTAATTTAATCATAGTTTAGCATCTGTCTACTCTTGTGTTCTCTGAACGCTGTACTACTAAACATTACTCTTGAGTAAATAGCCGCCTCAGACTGAGTACACTCTTGAAATAAAAAGTCGTCCTTGGGTTGATAATTAATGTGAAGGTAATTAGGAGTTCAAAAGACACCTTTTTATCGCTCCACATTTTGGCGCCGTTGCCGGGGAGAGTGTGACCATTTCTAAAGAGTAGTGTGAATCTGATGAGTGCCTGCTAGGGAAGAGTTGGATCTTAAAAACGGAAGGTAAGAACCTGCGTACGGAGCATGTAAAAGCCCTGCTCCCCCGTCCGCTTTCCAGCAGGACTGTTAAAGAACCTAGAGTAGAAATAGATGTTTGAATTTTTGTGTGAATTATTAGGAAAAAGATAGAAATTTAAAAAAAAAAAAAATTGAATCACATGATCTCACGCAAGTGGTGGTGTAAGCACCACCCATTTCACTAACTAATTGACAGGAACATTTGAAGAAGGAGCCTTGAAGAAACACATGAAGAACATCTTCTATTATGGTAAGAAATGGCTCACGTTTCTACTTTTGAATTTCCTATCAAAGATCTAGGAGTGACACAAATGCACATAATTCCCCCATCTTTACCAAATTTTCATGGTTTAGCAAATGAAGATCCAGATACATTTTTATTTGAGTTCGAAATACTTTGTAGAGGATATGATTATTGTACTAATGATCAAAGATTGAAAGTGTTTCCTCTTACTCTAAAAGGAGCAGCTCTCCAATGGTTCATGAGCCTAGGTGGGAATTGCATCCAATCATGGGAGGACATGAAGAACATATTCTTGAAGAAGTACCAAGACTATTGCAAAGCCAATGAAGATATTTTCGATATGATACAAGGGAAAGAAGAAAGTTTGGAGGACTATGTAGATCGATTTCATTACAACCTTCAAAAATCAAAATATAAGCATTTGGAGAATGAGATCTTAAAAACACTCCTTCTTAAAGGAATCAAAGATGAATTTTTAGAACTTTTAAATCTGATAGGAAAAGGTGATGTTTTTCAGTTGTCATATGATGATGTTTGTGAATTGTGCATAAGGTATTCAAGAGGAATCTCCAAGGCTGGTAAGAATTCTAGAGAAGTTTGTCCCTTATTTTCTAAATCTGCTACAAGAATAGGAAACATAAAAGCTGAAATCAATGCTTTATTTGAAAATTTTAAAGTTGATTTTATTAGCTCTCTAAACGGAAAATTGGATGTTTTGCAGGTTCATAAAAATCAAGAATTGGATGAAATGTTTTGTTCTCATGACCGAAAGGAGCATCTCATAGATATTCACTCTTCCTTATCTAGGATGGAAGTAGCATATCAAAGAGGTAAGAAAGCTGCAACAAGGCCTACAGGTATGGTTCAAAACACTTTTTCTCCATTGTCATACTTGCATAATCCATTATGGAATGCTAATGTGTTAGGGCAGCCATGTCAATTTCAATATAACCACCTATCTTGTTTACAAGTTGGGCATGGTTCATCTTATGATGGCATGACTACTCTCCCTCATCTTGTAGCACAAGCACATTCTCCATATTCTCCACCAGCTCTTTCACAACACCTTGCTTGCCCATCAAAACCATTCACACAACCCAATCAGCCACATCATCAAAATGCTCCATTCCATACACATTTTCCTGCTCAACTAATTCCACACCCTCACCATAATAAACCAGTACAACATGCTTACAATGTTGAACTGGCAAATTTACCCACCCTTCCCACCCATTCTATCTCACATGTGTTATTAGAGAAAACCTACAATGAGATTCATAATGTTTCAAATGCAAAAATTGTAGAAGCTATGGAAGAAAATGAGGTTTCTTTTACTATGTATCAACAAGCCATTTTAAAAGCTCAAGAACTTCATGATATGATGGCTATGCGAAATCAAGAAAATAAAGGATACATTGAAGATTGGTTTCACTCCATCATTTGTTTGCAACATCACTCCATGCTTCAACAATTTTTGATACCATTTTTTGAAGGGAAGTTGGCTTCTCATACCCTAATATCCATTAACATGCATTTTTCAAATTTGGGTATGTGCATACGTGAAGCCGTATTTCGAAAATGGCTTCCCTGGAAGTACTCATATACGTAGTCATATTCATCATTCAATCAAATTAGGTTAGTGAAAAAAATAAAATAAAATAAAATAAGGACATAAATAAGTGCATTTTGTTTTTTTGTAAAACTAGTTGTTTTTGTTGCAACATGCTATCGAAATCAACATCGGTGATAATTTTTTTTAATAATTTGTATATGTAGATGATTTACAATGGAAATAATAAGTTCTACAAACACTCATTTTCATTTTTATCACCAATTTGAAAAAATGCTTGAATTTCATTTTTTTTGGCTTGCGGGCTTGATGAACTTTCTGGAAAAACAGTCGGGACAGTCATGTTTTGAGGGACCAAAAGTGAATATTTTTAAAACCTGCTTCTACCCCAAGTAGCCCTTGATGTCTAATTTCTAACCCAATTTGAATCACTCAATTTGGATTTGAAACGAAAAAGTTAGAACCAAAACATTGACAGGGTGTCTAGCGGGCAGCTCAGGAACAGAGTTGGGACAGTCAGTTTTTGGAGGCCTAAATGACCATATTTTTAAAACCTATTTCTACCCTAAGTAGCCCTTGATGTATACTTCCTAATCCAATTTGAATCACTCAATTTGGATTTGAAACGAAAAAGTTAGAGCCAAAACATTGACCAGATGTCTAGCGGGCAGCTCAGGAATAGAGTTGGGACAGTCAGTTTTTGGAGGCCTAAATGAATGAATTTTTAAAACATGTTTCTATGGTAGATTCCCCTATGAATCTAGTTTACAATACAATTGGAATCACTCATTTTCGATATCGTATGGGGAAGTTATGATCAAAATACTGACTGTCTATCGTAAATCAGCAGCCTTAAAACTATGTCTTTCCGGTTGTTCCTTACAGTATTTGACCCATCAATTCTTCTTCTCTTCAAAACCTGTTTCTATTGGAGATAAATAAATGAATCTAATTTCATTTCCAATTTGAATCATTCGAATCCGACATCAAACGAAAAAGTTATGCTTGAAATATCAACTGTTGGTCTAAGCCGGGTAATCGACAATGACTCTATTATGCAGGTTGTTCTAACTGAAATTGACATATCATATCATTGAATTTCTAAAACCTGTTTCTACTGGAGATAAACCTTTGATTTAGCTCTCATTTGGCTTTGGAATCACTCGATTTTGACGAAAAACAAAGAAGTTGTGATTAAAACACTGCGGGCTAGCATGATTGGCCACTGCTCTCCCGCAAGTGACAGATAAATTTTACTTTGTTATTTTTTCAATGGATTTGTTATACAGAGTAACTACTTGTTGTTTTTTTGCATAATTCTTGGATTAGGGGAGCCCGATCACCTCTCTTTCTCCATGATTGAATGTTTTATTGCAGGTAGACACTCGTTTTTTGCAGGTCCTGGGAAAATAAAGAAGGTCAATTTATGGACGAGTGATTTTTCAAAGAAATTTTTATAAAACAAAGGAATTTTATCCAAATCATTACCCAACGGATTCATAATAGAACAAATGAAGAATTGATTTCCATTTGAAGATTCATGTCATGTCTTTGCTGCCAAAACATTTTTCGAATAGATCATTTTTTTGACATAACATCATAGCTGTTGCAACTCAATTTATTTATTTACATACTGCTTTTTGTTGTTTATTTTCTAATTTCTCTTATATTTTGTGTTTCAGGTGTTGCTTCATTCAAAGTGCAATTCATCCTCACCATCAATGCAGTGAACAGCTAATTCATTCTTTGCGTGTTTGCATTTTATGGTTGTGTATTTTGCTGTTCCTTTTCTGAAGGGACAGCATTTGTGTGCATTTTTGTCGTTCCTGCTGTTCCTTTTTCAAAGGGACATCATTTTCGTTTTGCTATTTATTTTCTAAAGGAATAGCACTTTTTGGTTCAGCCATTCATTTTGTTGTTCCTTTTTCACAGTTCATTTTGCTGTTCCTTTTCGAAATGGAACAACACTTTTTCACTTTCACATTTTGCTGTTCCTTTTCGAAATGGAACAGCTGTTGTTCCTTTTCGAAATGGAACAGCACTTTTGCACTTTCACGTTTTGCTATTCCTTTTCGAAATGGAACAGAACTTTTTCACTTTCACATTTTGCTGTTCCTTTTCGAAATGGAACAGCTGCTGTTCCTTTTCGAAATGGAACAGCTGTTGTTCCTTTTCCAAATGGAACAACACTTTTGCACTTTCACGATTTGCTGTTCCTTTTCGAAATGGAACAGCACTTTTGCACTTTCACGTTTTGTTGTTCCTTTTCGAAATAGAACAACACTTTTTCACTTTCACATTTTGCTGTTCCTTTTCGAAATGGAACAGCTGCTGTTCCTTTTCGAAATGGAACAGCACTTCTTCACTTTCACGTTTTGCTGTTCCTTTTTGAAATGGAACAGCACTTCTGCACTTTCACGTTTTGCTGTTCCTTTTCGAATGGAACAGCACTTCTGTACTTTCACGTTTTGCTGTTCCCTTTCGAAAGGGACAGCACTTCGACACTTTTCATTTTTTGATGTTCCTTTTTCAAAGGAACGGTACTTTTGATTTTTGCTATTCCTTTTTTCCAAAGGAACGGCATTCGCATTCTCACATTTTTTTGTGTGTATTTTTGCTTTTTTGGTGTGCATTTCCTTTGTTGTTCCCTACAAGGAATAACACTTTTTTGAGTGTTTTTGTTGTTCATTCAAAAAAGCAACACTTTGGGAGTATTTTTGAGAGCAACCCTTTTCTTCCTCTTGTGGAATTATTCCTAGTTCATCTCAACCACATTTTCCTGATTCTCTTTCATGGCATGAAGTACACTACTTTTATGAGGACAAGAATTATGGATTCTATTAAAGAAAGTTAATATCATTCACGTTATGGTCTTTAACAGGACAGCTCCTTGATGATAGATTTTTTTTCAAAATGGACACAATTACTTATATACTACTTTACTGCATTGTTTTCTGTTGAACATGATATTGATTGATCATCTTAATACCATGCTGGTTCCACCCTTCCTGGTTATAATCTTCTCTATCTGTAATAAATGAGATTATGGGTATATTTTTTTTCTATTGACATGTTCAACTTCTTCCGCCATCCCTGCTCTTAAGGAGTATTGAGCCTCCCTCATTTTATCATAAAAATATGTAATAACAACAAAATTTTGTTCGCAGATGGAGGATAGGGGGTCTCATTACGAGCCAGCCTACCATGTTCATAAGGTTGTAAGAAAGTGACATTCCCATTATGGCCACCACACTAGGGTTATGATACATTGGATAGCCAAATTATCCATGGAACAGGACGTCTCATCACGAGTCGGCCTGATCACTTTTGCTACATCCTAGTGAATGGCAGTGTGGTTATCTGGTTACCATGCCAGCACATTGATCTCTTCTGTAGAACAACACTGAAACTCTCTAGTTATAAATTGAGGATTCTGGCTCATATGGGTTAAAAAGCAACCCTGCCGGGGCTATGAACGCCTGCTGGCAGCAACGGCTCTGCTTATGGTATTGAAGTTATATCTTATCGTCAATTATTATTATAATACCCTTTTCTTATTTTTCTTTTTATCAGAGAAGTTATTTCCTTAATCTTTTCCCTGTTTTGAACCTTTATGCATGAGAAATTGTTTTATGATCAATCACATCATTTTCAGCTAGAATACCATCAGCAAAGCATCTTTTTAGCATATTGTTGTCCTTTTTCGTTTTGTATAAACTATCATCAATCCAAAGCGTCCTATCTCTTATTCATAACTATCTTTACACACTTTGCTCTCAACATAACCATAATTTTCACCGTCCTATCATTGATAAGTGTACCCTGCTTCACTTACTGATATATTGTTCATTCCATTGCCTTGCCGTCCGCACCACCCCTCTCATATGCTTTATGGTTATGGAACCCATTTTCCAATTGGAGGGGGGGAATGTATGCATTATGGAATTGCATGCGATATGATTACTACACTCTGCCATAACTTGTTGATTTGACAAAAGTTTTTCTGACTGAAAGTTTTGCATGCATCTTATCTATTTCTATTCAAAACTAACACTATGGATTCAAGAACATTGTATGCAAAATAGTGCTTTGTTTACAGGCAAACAAAAAGTATGGGCAGAATTCTATTCACAGCATGACCACACTATTGCAACTAACAGACGCGGCTCGAGCAACTTGCGAACATGAACAACTCTTCAGACATGATGTGCTTCCCTGGATTCCACCTTTTGCATCACTTTCAGCACCAACTCTGCCTACATCAGCTTCAACAACTGTCAGTCCATATATGTCATTCCACATTTTTGGAGGTAAAACTTGAGGTAAAATTGCATAATTTTCTAATTTATTATAAATTTAGGAGAATCTAATGAAAATCCATTTTGAGCATTATTTGTCATCCTTCATTCCACATCTTTACCACTTCCCCTTTTTCAGCAGCATATCATTTTCGAGTATGGGGGAGTGTTCCTTCATTTCTTTCTTATGACCATGTAATTCATATTATTTATCATCCATTGCTCTTCTTATTCATTCTCAACACCTCCCTTATTCCATGTTGTTTTACACCAAGCATAGAATTCAACAGCTGGTAGCAACCACCTCTCTTTGTTTTCTAGCATCGCATGAGGACATGCTAATTTTTCAGAGAGGGGGAGGAATTGCTATGAATGATGGATGTTTTCTATTTTCTTTCTCCTTTAAGGCATACAATTTCAGTGTAGAAATTGATTTCCACATATTTTTAAAACTATGAACTCAATTCTTATAATTTTTGGAAAACACATACGTATCATTAATACAAACCCACACAATTTCAAGAAATATTGGTTCATAAAATTTCGGAAATCATGCACTGTCACCTACAGCCATTTTGTTTATATCTCATGATCCGTGCATCAAAACAGTCCGATTTTTGGATCATAAAGGCATTTATATATTATAAATTTACTTGCCAAATTTCAACAAAAGCTGGTTTGTAGTTTTTGAGAAAATAGTTAATGAAGTTTGCTGTTACTTATATCATATTTTGTTGCAACTTCATATATACATATAATTGAATGACAATGTAAAAATTGTTATGCCTTCATCAAGATTACTAAAAGTGAATATTCATTAATTAAGGAAGAATTCATTTGTTCTATCCAATTCATGAGTTGAGATGAACATATTTTTTATCACTTGGTTAACACATGGGTTTTTGTCTTTGGGTTGCATGAAGACATGCAATATATTCAGTTTTCGTTGCATGAGGACATGCAACATATTGAGTGTGGGGGTATGTTGGGCCATGAATACGACCACTTTGTAACACTTATTTCATCCATTTTTACTCTTCTCTATTATATCATCTATTATAATTTATCATTTAAATCCATTTTATAAATGATTTATGCTCTCATGGATGAATATTATTTATTCTCCTTTATTTCTAATAAATTGATTATTATGCATTATTTTATCAATGATGGTTCTAATAAGTTGGTTATAACATTATTCACCATTTTTAGCCTCCAAAGTAACTTCCAGATTGAAGATTTGATTTTTAAATCTGCCAACTCAGAAATTCGCTGGTTTAAGGAGTGACAATTTTGCGGTTGAGATTCTGAGCAAATGAAGATGAATTTGAGAAATCTGGAACATGGGTTTTGTCCAGAACGGGCCCAATTAACTTTAACAAAGAACGGTTTGCCCAAATTCGGCTTGTACAGAGAGAAACGTAGGGTTCTTTGAGCATGATTTTCTCAGATTTGCAGTTGCGGCCGTCCTCCAAATCTCAGCTGCAAAGCCAAATTCGCCTTGTTCTTGTTGATCAAATGGTTAGAAGCAAACCAATTTTGTAATAGGAATCATGTTGTACTTATCCTTATTGTAACTTCTCTCTGATCTCTCTCTATTTAAAAGAAAACAGAGATCAGAGATGGGGATGATTTGGGGAGGACTTCAGGAGGACTTTGGGGATTCATATGATGGCGAATTGATGATTTGAATTAGAGATTCAGAAGCAAGGATTCATGATAGGATAAGAGGAAGGAAGGATTGTTTTATGTTGTAAGTCTCAAAGCTTCAACTATTGTAATGATTTCACTATTTAATGATTAATACATAATTTGGGCGTTGTTGTTCACTCTTTTCCTTCTGAAGTAACCCAGCAGCATCCGCTGGCGGCTAAAGGCCCAACCTTTGGTGGAGTACGCTGCTGCTGCTGTGTATCATATGTTTACAATTGCTGCTGTGTGACGGTTTGTTTTCCTTTTCTTTAAATTGTTTTGTTCAGCGATCTTTTGTTTATGAACATTTCGCAGAAATTACTTTGTTATATTGAAATCATAATTGGATTGCGTGAGTGATAGAATTATTAATTATAACTTGAAATGTACTGCTGATAATTTCGATCTAATACTGCGCTGTCTAATTAAGAACCGTGGTCCATTTAACTGCTGCTCATTTATAATTACCATGGTTGTTCAATTAAGTTACTACTCAAATATAACTGCGATTGTAATTGCTTCAATAACTGCGATTAATGTTCATGCTGCTGGATTAAGGTTGCTGATTCAATTACATTTATAGTTTGTTGTGTCTTTCCAATTACTTAGTTTTGCTGTTCGGTTCTTTTAATTCCAGTTTGCTGTTCCATTTACGGCCATTCCATTTTAGACTTGCTCTTCCATTTCCTATTTGCTGTTCTATTTTACTTTCTGTCGTTCCATTTACTTGCATTTGCTGCTTTGGTGTGAGAGAAGGTCTAAGGCTGTAGTGAGCCTCAGCAGTCGCTGCCTAGCTCCCAGACCTATGGTCCATGCTCTAATTTCCTTTCCATCAGTTTCTAGAGGGATGGGTTATCACTTCCGCACCCTTGACTGATAAGCTGCCTTGTGTGATTTTATCCTTTTGAAGTAATTTAATCATAGTTTAGCATCCGTCTACTCTTGTGTTCTCTGAACGCTGTACTACTAAACATTACTCTTGAGTAAATAGCCGCCTCAGACTGAGTACACTCTTGAAATAAAAAGTCGTCCCTCGATTGATAATTAATGTGAAGGTAATTAGGAGTTCAAAAGACACCTTTTTATCGCTCCACAATAAGAATGTCATAGGGACAAAATGGATTTTCAAAAATAAGCTGAATGAAAATGGGGATGTGGTTAGAAACAAGGCAAGACTTGTTTGTAAAGGATATGCGCAACAAGAAGGAATAGACTTTGAAGAAACTTTTGCTCCAATTGCCAGACTTGAGGGCATAAGAATGTTCCTTGCTCTCTCTAGCTTTCAGAAGTTCAAAGTATTTTAGATGGACGTAAAATCTGCCTTTCTGAATGGAGAATTAAATGAAGAAGTATATATTGAACAACCAGATGGGTTTATTCTTGGAAACGATCCAAAACTTGTATGCAGACTCAAAAAGGCTCTCTATGGCCTTAAACAGGATCCAAGGGCATGGTATTATCGGTTGGATAAGACCTCCATGAACAAGGCTTTATAAAAGGATCGACTGATAGCAATCTATATATAAAAATTGACAATGATAAGTTGCTGATACTTGTTGTGTATGTTGATGATATCATCTTTAGTAGCATTGAAGAATACATGAGTCAAAATTTTTCCTTGGTGATGCAGAAAGAGTTTGAAATTTCCATGCTTGGTGAGCTCACATATTTTCTTGGTTTACAAGTTCAGCAAAACAAAGACGGCATTTTTCTATCACAAACCAAATATCTCAAGCAGATCTTGAAGAAATATGGGATGGAGGATTCGAAACCAGTATGTACACCTATGGTGACAGGATGCAGCCTCAGCGCAAATGATGAATCGATAGTTGTACATCAACCAACCTATAGATCCATGATTGGTAGTCTGCTCTATCTAACAGGTACTCGACCAGACATTATGCATGCAGTGGGAATAGTTGGAAGGTTTCAGGCAAATCCAAAGGAAACTCATCTTCAAGCAGTTAAGAGAATTTTCTAGTATCTTCAAGGAACTCAAAACTATGGCTTATGGTATCCTAGAGGTACAGATCTCACACTTCATGCATACACTGATGCGAATTGGGCAGGAAGTGTGGATGACAGGAAAAGCACTAGTGGAGGTGCATTCTTCATGGGTCCTAGATTAGTATCTTGGTTCAGCAAGAAACAAAGCTCTATTGCATTATCTACAGCTGAAGCAAAATATATAGTTGCTGCATCTTGCTGCACACAACTCCTTTAGATGATGCAAACATTGCAAGATCTTCAAATCACCTGCACTCCACCTATCTCTATTTTCTGTGACAGTACAAGTGCAATCAGTATTTCAAAGAATCCTCTCATGCATTCAAAGACTAACCACATATCGATCAAGTATCATTTTCTCCGAGAACAAGTGCTTGAACAAAAGGTCAAATTGGAGTATGTTCCCTCTAAGGAACAAGTTGCTAATATTCTCACCAAACCACTGCCCAGGGATACCTTTGAATACCTCAGACAAAAGTTGGGGGTAATTGATGCATCATCTTGCTGTTGAATCTTGTCTGTTTTCAGAGATTGTTGGTTGTACGCGAGTTTCTTATGGGGTATACGTGTACATACGCTGGTTTATGTGGGTACAGTCGACTTGAAGAAAAGCAAGGATGAGAAGAGTCTGATATGGGTCTGTCAGAGACAATCTGGCATAGGTTCAAGGGGAGCATATATTCTTCTAATAATGCATTGTTGGCATTATCATAGAAGATCTTGGTTCAATTCTTTAGTTGTTTTGATTTCAGGAGAAGTTAGTGCAAAAGGAGAACATGGATACTGATCTGAATAATGATTGATAGATGTTGATATTTTGTCTCTATATTTCTTTTGTCAAGGTCATGTAACGGCCTATCTTGGTTGCCCCACTATGCCTGGGATGGATAATGTAATATGCTTATTATATCATGTATCCCCACTTGGTTGGGAGTCGTATGTATGAGTCTTTGGTGATAGGAAGGTCAGTTATGATGTATAAAGTCATATTTCTTTTGTAGAACATCTTCTTGCAGATCTTGCCTATATGTCAGGGGGAGCTTGGACAGCACAGCAGAGCAGAGATTTCAGCATGTACTCAGGGGGAGCATAACCCTTTGCCCTTGATGTCAAAGGGGGAGAAAAGACCTTGAGTGACTTTGGGTTGCCATCAAGTCCAAAGGGGGAGATTGTTGGCATTATGACACAGGTTTGGCTCGATGACATAAGTGTTGTCCTTGATGGCAACTCACTCAAATAGCAGATCACAAGTTCAGGCTCTCAAAATAGTAGAAAATGAGATACCCGCAGGTTCCTGTTCATAAAGCCGCGAACACACGCAAGTGCATCGAACAAAAGCTACAGACATGTACGCAGGTGCTCCGAAAAAAAAGTGTGGACGTAAAGTACATGCACTTTCATGCAGAGAAAAGCGCGCACGTGGGAAATCTTATGGTTGGTCCATGGTATTTAGTCCGACATTTTTGATCCTATGGTTTTGGTCCGTGGTTTTGCATCTAAAGTATTGAACCCAGGTTTTGGGTCCCTAGTATTGGATCTCTATGGTTTTGGACCATGGTTTGAGTAAGGCCTAGACTATAAAAAGGAAAGGAGATCATTTGGCTAGGGTAACTGATGTGTTGAATAGCTTGAGATGAGAAAGATCTGAAATACTAGTGATCGGTTGGTGAGTTATACCTAGACCTGAATCAAGGAGAAACCTGAGCATTACAAGACGGATCTACTAATGGGTCGACATCTCTTTGGCGCATGATCAGATCTGTAAATCTGATAATCTGGGGTATAAGTGAAGTCTGATAAATTATCTATACCCGCAGGTGTAACACAATGCAAGCGCGGATACCCGCAGGTGTGACAAAGCGCAGGCGCGGATACCCGCAGGCTCGACACAGCGCAGGTGCGGATACCCGCAGGTTCGACACAGAGGAGGTGAAGATACCCGCAGGTTCGACACAGAGGAGGTGCGGATACTCGCAAGTCAAAGAACTGAATACTGCGGACGTACGCGGATTTCTATTGGTGAAGTTGCGGACTTTTACTTGAAATATGTTTTAGCTGCTTTCGTCTATTACTGTAGTGTTCAGGGTTCTGAATTGGTGTCTGGTTACTGGTACTGTGTTCTGAGAAGTTATTGATTCAATATTTGTACAAGGAAGTTGGTTGATTGTAGATCTATTTGATTTTTGATTGATATTCATGGATCCAGTTTGAAAATTTATGAAAAGTGGTCCCTGGAAGAAAAGAGAAGTCTTCTGTAGGTTAGCACCTACGTACTAGTACCTCAACTAGTACAAGAACTAAGGGGGTTGTAGCTCCCTTCTAGAAGAGTATGGAGAACGAGAGAAGGTTGTAGCCTTCTGCAGGTTGAAGCCTGCATACTGGTATAAGACTGCACCAGTACAGAATCATTGTAAAAAGAAGTTTCTAATTGAAAGAAGATAGAGACATATTGCAGCAAGTGGTTTTCACCCACATTGGGTTTCCACCTTATATCTTGTGTTCTTTTGTGTGTCTGTCTGCTCTACTTTTCTGTTCCTGCTTACTGTTATATGGTTCTGACACACAGATTAATGATCAACATCTGAAGAATAAATTAAATTATAAGTCTGGAAGGTATACACAAGTTTCATTAGTCAGATCTGCTAATCTTTATATAAGTTGAAAAAGAATTTGATAATACTGATTCACCCCTCCCCCCCCCTCTTAGTATTATTTTCAACACCAAGATTGATGCCATTATGGATTGGTCAATGCTCAAGATAGTCATTTGGATAAGAGGTTTTTTTGGAGCATCCCAATGTTGGAGGAGAGATTTTGTTAATTTTTCTTCTATTGTAGCTCATTTGCATTCTTTGGCAGTTGTGCAAAAGGTCTTCCAGTGGGGAGGCAATCAACAAGAGGCATTTGATGCTTTAAAACAAAAGATCAATTCAGTCTTTATACTTTTTCTTCTAAACTTGAAAAAGTCATTTGAGTTTCAGGTTTATGAATGCAACTATGCCATGGGCGTAGTCTTTATGTAATGTGGTAAGCCCATTTCTTTTCATTCAGAAAATTTCAATGGTGAAGTGTTTAAGTTGCAGCGACAAAGGCACTTCCATTGGATGGGTTTTCTTCTACTATTCCACTTGGTCAAAAGGTATAAGAAAGGTATAAGTGACAAGTTTTTTGATGTACTTTCTAGGCCTATAGTTTGTATAACTACTTTCCTCAAGCATCATGTTGTTTTACATGAAAGTTATGTTCAGAAAAATACATACTTTCAAGATGTATATTCAAGCTTGAGTCAAAGGAATCAAGTAGAGGAATTTGTTTACAATTTGCATCATAATGTGTTCTATCATCTTGGTAATAAGGATGTTGCTACTGATAGTAACATGGACAAAGCCAAAGAGTTCATTGAACGACTCCAAATGGTACATCAAACAATGCAAGATCAACTTGAAAAGGGCAAAGGCAAGTACAAAGCAAGGCACGAAAAGCATCGTGTAGATCACAAGTTCCAAGTCAGTGATAAATGGATCGAGATTGGAAAGGTGAGGGAATTGTCCCCTCACCTCTTAGAAAACTGAATGTGATCTTTTGGGGTCCAAAAGGCTTCCAGTGGGGAGGAGTGATCAAGTGCTCAAAAATCAAAGTCGTCGAAATGGTGTTGAACCTGAACAACCGTGTAGTTCTCGTCATCCTGAATCCGGTGCAACTCGTTTCGCGTGAAAGGGACAATGTGTGGCTTCAGAAACACGTTTTGTTCACTTTGTAAAATAGGTAAATCTTTGGAGAAAAATGGGGGGAGCCCAGTCAGCAGTCTGTACTGCTGAATAGGTTGCCTAATTGGTGCTGATTGTGTAGCTGAGGTGGCACCGTAATCTCATTAGTGAATGGTTGAATTCCATGTGGCACGTTCATACAGGCATGAGTTGGCAGGATGCTACTGGTTGAAGGCTATATAGGTGGACCAACAAGAGGGTGATGCATGGAAAACCCAGAGGCCGCCACGTGCCCTCTCAAGGGTTGAATAAAATTTTATGTGGGGGAGGTCGGGTTCAATCCCACGACCTCACCCACAACAACACCAAGCTTTACCGCCATGCCCGCAGGTTAGTTCTTAACTAACATATCACAAGCGGGTTGACGTTAAAAAATCTACCCCATAACAAGCAAGGGTGCGATGCGATGAATTGGACCCAGCATACCCGGGTTGTGATATGATAATCACAATTGCACATCGCAGAAGTGTAGAGTCCCGCATAACTGTTACCCCTCTGACTCTGCTAATTGCGAATTGTGATGGATCCCAAATGCGTTAAGATTATGGGTTCCAGTTAATAGTTTTGTTGGGTCCGCTGTATCGCAATCGCACATCGCCCCACCGCGTTTACAGACCATAAGACCATTAGTTCTCCACCGCTTGTGATTTGCGATGGAGCTGTCGAAACTGTTGCCTTAACCGTCAGACCTAACCACCGTGTGACCACTTAGCCTTAACCGTGAGATAGGCGGGGAAGTTGGTGGGATCTATAATTTCGGTGGAACTACCAGAATTTACTCTAGATAATGAATTTAACTGGAAGTTAGCCAAATTTGGAGGATGAAATTGTGGAAAGACTGGCAGAATTCATAACTAAGGCAGTTTTCGACCAAATGAGGTGAAAAAAGAGGCTAGGGTACCATTTTTTTAGTATTCTGGACTCATTGGAGCAGGTTTCAGAAGCATTTGAGCATTGTAAACACATATTTTTACACTTTTGATCATAATTGAGAGGTCCAAGCCATGGAAGTTGGAACAAGGAGATGTAGCCCACGAGGGGACAAATCCTTTATCATGTTATTGTTGTAATATGTTTTTGATGATGTTATGTACTTTTTTATGCTATTGTTCAGTCTCTTATTTATGTCAAATTTCTCATAAGATTGACATTAAAACTCATCATTTCACTTGCAAAAATTCATGAATCCTTAAGCACAATGAAGTCATTTTATTTATAATTTGAGGAGGATCTTAGCACAACAATATAATATTCTAAATCAGATCATAAAGCAAGCACCAAGAGCACAATATTCTAGATTAGATAAATACCTACAAGAACAAGGCTTCAAACAAGGGACTATTGATAGTAATTTATATATTAAATCTAAAGATGAAAAACTTTTAGTCATTATTGTTTATGTTGATGACATAATCTTTGGAAGTGATGTAGATATGCTAAGAAAAAAAATTACAGTTGAAATGCAACTTGAGTTTGAAATGTCAATGATAGGAGAAATATCCCTTTTTTTTGGCTTGCAGATTGCTTTATCAACAAGAGGAATGTTTATCTCCCAAAGAAAATACCTCAAGGATATGTTGAAGAAGTTTGGAATGGACGAGTTTTCACCTATTACCACTCCTATGGTCATTGGATGTAATCTAAGGAAAGATGATGAATCACTAAAGGTCAATCAAACCATGTTTAGTTCAATGATTGGCAACATATTGTACTTAACAACCGCAAGGCCAAACATAATGCAAGTTGTTGGTTTAGTAGCAAGGTATCAACCAAACCCTAGAGAGAGCCATTTCTTAGCTGCAAAAAGAATTTTCAGATTTTTAAAATCCACATTGGACTTTTTTCTATGGTATCCCAAAGGTTATAATTTTTCCTTAACTACATACATAGATGCAGATTGGGCTGGTAGTGTAGATGATAGGAAGAGCACAAGTGGTGGTGCCTTCTTTCTAGGAAACTACATGGTGGCTTGGTTCAGTAAATAACTGACTTCAATCTCAGTGTCCACAGCTGAAGTCGAGAACTTAGCAGTTGTTGTGTGTTGCACTCAAATTTTATGGATGAATCAGAACTTGCAAGATATGAAGGTAATGTATGATTAACCAATTCCTATTGTTTGTGATATTACATGTGCCATAAGTATGTCCAAGAATCGTGTTCTTCACCCAAAAATCAATCATATACCTATCAAGTATCATTTCCATAAAGAACAATTAGTTGATCATATTGTGAGCTTAGAATATATATCAACAAACGAACAATTTGTTAATATCTTCACCAAGTCTCTTGCAAGAGAGCCCTTTGAATATTTAAGGCGGAAGTTGGGAGTGATGTCTCCCTCATCTCTTCCATGGACTCCTTCCACAAGAAAGAAGGCAGTTGTTAAATTTTTTTAGGTACATTTGTATGCTAGGAGGTTAGAGAGAATAAAATAGAATAAACTTAGAGGGAGCTGCAATATTAGTAGGATTCACATGTGTTTAAGGGAAGTAATTTGGTTCGTGGAACTGTATTTGGTGTTTCTTGGTATAGTGGTACAACAGAATAATCACATCTTAATCAATTGGTGGCACAAACTCTTTTCCATTGATGTCAAAGGGGGAGGATGAAAAAACTTTGGAACTTATGCTAGGAGGAGTTTTAGCAGCCTAAGAATGGGAGTCAAGCCCAAATCCCCAAATGACAAGCAATGTCTGGTGTTATTTCCATCAATGCTAAAGGGGCAGATTGTTGAATGTGTTGTCATTAATGTCAAGATCAAGGGGAGCTTGTTAAATATGTTATCATTGTTGTCATTGTTGTTGTGTTGAATGTATGTTGTCATGGCTTGTTGAGTATAAGTTGTTCAAGAAAGGCTCCAACCTAGCTAAAATTCCATCAATTATTGGATCATTGGAAGGAAAGCTTAGGCATGGTCATAACTTGAGTCATATACCTAAAGCCTTGAAGGATATGAAGGGATAAGGGCATAATGAGAATGTTGTAAAGGGCCAACTAGCTGACGAATTGAGAAGGAAATCTCTTCCCCTTCATTGATAGGAAATCTTCGTAGCATCAATAGATAGATTGTCTATTGGGCCTCAAACACATCAGACCATGGCATCAAAGCTTAGGAGGGATATTGTTGCAATCAAAAAAACAAAGAATGTTGAGGGAAATGGAAGTAAAATACTTAGTCACAACCCTTGGTCATGGAGGGCCAACAGGTTAGGTGCCTCGGGATAAAATCATGTCGGCTCACTAGGCCATTAGCCTTGTTTCACAAGGAATTGAACCGATTGGACAACCTGAGAAGCCAACACATGTTGTCGGACATGTGGCATGGTTGACATGGAGCGCACATGGTGCATTGATGATGTGGCAAAATGTGAGGATGGCATGTGGTAGGTGAATTAAAAAAATTTGATGGGCCAAAGTGATAGATGGCAGTTGACACGTGGTAGGTGCAGAATAGCTCTAGACATGTGGCAGGTTTCAATTGATCGATGTCGATGACCTGGTAGGTATAGTTGACAGGTTAACGTGGTAAGGTAGTAGGGCCTAATTGGAAGATTTATATAGGCATATGGTTATCCGAAGGTGTAGGTAGCAAGCATTTTAGTTCAAGCCTAGATTTCGAATTGAATTGAAGTTGAGTGAATTTGAAAGGGAGTCAAAGGGCTCAGTCAAAGTTATGTATGGTCAAGGTTCCGGGAAAGAGGAGGTATTTGGGTATTTACACCCCCAAGAATGCAGCAAGTTAAGCTGCTAACACGTGACCCATATCTAAATTCAAAAGAGGCAATATGACTAGCCATGCTTACACGTGTCATGGTTCTAAGGTGTGGAAACTGCTCTAGATATCCAGGCATCTGGAGTTTGAGTAGGGCACATATTTTTGGTCATTTAAGAAAGGGACAAATGCCAATTCTTTCAAACATTGGCTTTAGTTCCATTCTCTAGGAGAAGTGGGCCCCCCTTCATTTTTAAGTGTTACCTAGGACGTGGAGCATCTAGTTGTGTTATAAAGAGAAAAAGGAAGTGGGGAATGGATCTTGGATACCCAAATTAATTTAGATGTGAGAATATCCATACTTTGATTGTTTCAGGAAGTGTGCTACCAAATGTGGCTTGGGAAAAAGGTTGGATGTTGGGGAAATTTCATTATAATGAGAAAGGATTGGATGGCACAATATCTTTTGCTTAACAATTTTTTAGCTTAAACCCTAGTTCTAGCTCTCGATCCCTTAGTTCGAGGTGGTTAAAACTCAAGGGATGAGAATTTGGCCTTTCGATCACCAAAATTAGTTAACAAATTAAATTAAAAGGAGGCCCAAATGGGGAGAAATTTGTGAGCTCAATTGGTATATAAATGAATCAAAATGATTTTATTTTAAAGTACAGCTCCATGCATAACGATCAGAGAAAGTGTAGTAGACAAGAAGAGGCATAGGTATTTGAAAAAGAATGAGAAAATAGAGAGTTAAATTGTGGAAGAGAGCAATGCTACTGCAGAAAACTAGTGTTGAGTGCTAATCATTGCATATATGAGATAGAGAATGCAGAGGTGTGCAATATAAAGTTTGTGAGGGTAGAATAATTAATATTTGAAGCTACTATTTCAAAGAAATATTGCATTCCTGAATTGTTGAGGAATTACTTGAGAAAAGATCAGAGAAAGGGAGTAGTTCTCAGAGGAAAGATTATTGTAAGAGTGATATTTTAATCAAAGTTCCATAGATATGAGTTTTAAAATGAATGAAAAAGGGATCTAAGAGGTTGAATCAAATTGGTGCTTGTATATCAGGGAATTGCAGTCTTCTTCAGGTTAGTGCCTGTCAAGATCAGGGGATTAGTACCTCCAGTAGGTTGGTGCCTACAACCAAGTGGAGGTTAGTGCATCTAGAAAGTGGGTGCTTGCAAAGAAAAAACATGTTGGTTCCTCTCATAGGTTGGTTCCTACAAAATTTGAAGTAAATTGAAGTTGGTGCCTGCATTTACATTATGTTAGGTAAACTTTAGTCGGGGAAAGAGTCAAAGTTTATCAGGTCAATTGTAGTGGTTTTGGACCCATCGATTTTTAGTTGCCAATGGTTTTTTGCCGATGGATTGCATGTAATGGAGCCTTCAAAACGTTAGGAGTAACTCGATTGTAATGGGCCAAAAGATGTGAGTTATAAAGGCTCACTTGGCATGCTTGGCTGTGGATTTGGTCAAGGATTTCATGGAATTCTGTTAGCTAGGCTTTTCCTCAAAGTTGTGGTTTTCTTAGGATAAAAGTGGTGTTATGTTTGCATTTTTATGTGTTTTGTTGTTGTTTGTTGTTTATTGTTTTGAACCTCGATAAATAATTTGTCTCTTCGGTAAAATTTCTACAATTGGTACTAGATCCAAGTGTCGGCTTTAGGGGGACGCAGTCATTTCCAAGGGTTTATTTGGCCTAGTGGATGGATAGATTGACATTGTTCGCAGATATGAAAATAGGTAGCATGGTGTGAGTGAATGGCATCAAGGGGCATTCCCAGAATGAGTAGCTATAGGAAAATATGTTGTTATGCAATCCTAAACCTCATGTAGCTAGGTGAAGGCCATGTAGAGAATGGAAGCAGTGTGGAGGTTACAAAAATAAAGAAGAAGGAGATCGAGGGATGTAAGTAGTGAAGGCTTACTTCGCTGGCTTGTTCTAGTTTGTCAAGGGAAACCTCAAGTCAAGGTTTAAGGGGGGAAATGTTGGAGAGAATTTTTTATTGAAGGTGGTCTATACATAGTTTTGTTCCATATGCTAAATACATTATTTCTTGGGGTTCCACTCAATCTACATTTTCATTTCCTACACAAGTTTGTAATCACAAGGAATTGGTCTCTTATCCTCTCCCTCAAATTAAGGACATTAAAATTGAAAAGAAGATTTTTGGTTTTCTCCCATATGGTTTTCTGCATAAAAAAGCATGTTTTTAATGGTCTATGTGATTGTTGCATTACTTTGTGAATGGATGAGATTGATTAGATAAAAAATTGTTAAAAATAATATAATATTGATTCACCAACCCCACCCCCACCCCCAACGAGTATTATCCTGGTTTCCAGCACTCAACAACAATACTCCCTTAGAAACATGACTTAGGAGATGACAGACCAATATCCCTTATGAGCATGTGTTCACAAGGTTTTGAGTTAAACTATATTGACATAGACAAGCAAGCATGTATGGTGTATAAGGTGGTTAATTAGTTTTTACCATATATCTTGAAGAGCCACGTCAGAGTGATAGTTCCCGACCCCATTGTGAGATCATTTTTATGTAGAAGGAGATGGGGGAGTGGAGAAGCAATTGGATGACCTTTCTCTAGGAATATGATTTCAAATTCAAACCTACTTCTAGGTCAATGGATTGACTAATTCTAGCAACAAAAACCTGATCCATATCCTAGAGTGAACCATAGTGGATCAGTAGAGGAATTGGCACAATGCTTGTCCAACACATTGTCAACCGACAAAGTCACCCCCAAAAGATCCTTTAGGAACCTCCCATTATTTGTTGTTATATGGAAAAGCATCTACACTACCTCCCATCTTCTTCCTACCTCCCTTGTGGTTATCACAAGATTCTTGAGGCAAGTCATACATAATAATGCAAAGGAGGATAAATACCTTATTGAAACTTGAAGAGGAGAGATCTAAGGCACTACAAAATTTTGGCACTCACCCAGAAACTACCAAGAAATGGTTTGAAAATAAATTTGAGAAGGACTTCCAAGTAGGAGACCTAGTTCTTGAATGGGATAAGCCACAAAAAGATAAGGGTAAACAGATGCAATTTCAACTCTTATGGCTTGGTCCCTACTTGGTTACAAAAAAAATTGACCTATGAACATATTGACTCGAATACTTAGAGGGAGTGATTTCATCTCTCCTAGTAATGGCCAAATTTAGAATAAATACTTCACGTAAGGACCTTAGTTAACATGATCTATTCATAAGTAGATTTTCTTTCCTATCATGTTTCGTTAGTTTCTTTCCCGCTTCCTTTTCAGTTTTTAGTTAGCCTAGTTTTCATTTTGTATATAAATCAATTTCCCTCTGACCTTGGATTTCCAATAGTTTTCTCTAATAGAGGCTCTCCTCACCAGGTTGCTCCTTTTTGGCATAGCAAAAGCAGTACCATGAATATGTGTGTGAAATCAAGGACTAGTTCACAATAATCTCAATGCCAATTTTTCCTATGGATAATATAGTCAATACCATGTAGGGAACATTGAGAATAATGAGAAAGGTGAATGGAATTTAACTTAGTTATTGAGTTAGTTAGTAGGCCTTGAAACACCTTGTAAATTATTATCTCAAGTCTCATTCCAATATAAAGGCTAAAAGGATCGAGAAGTGATACCAAGGAGACGTATCTATTACAAGCAATCTATAAATTTTCAAGCAAAGGAATCATCCTAACGATCTTGTAAAAACAAAAAAAGATCCCTCATCCACCTTATGGCCAAATTGAGCCCAATAAAAAAATTACAATAGTTGTGAATACACAGAAGATTAAAGCCTTTAGAAAGGCTTCCTAAATAGTTGGGACATGCAAGTATCTTCTCTGGGGCTATGGACGCTCATTGGAAGTGAAGCAAGGCCTATGATTCTGAGGCATCTCCATTAAGGTTGTGGATGATCACATGAGGTGGAGCAACACCAAAGCCTCAGACTAAATGTTTGACACATCTATCTCCTAAAATATCACAATATCAATAGCATCAAAAGTCAAAGACGAAGAGGCATCCTTGTTTTGTAACTTATAGTCTTCTGGTCCTTCCTTAGGATTCAACCAAAATATGTAAAGGGAAGGATATGGAGCTTGATATTCTACAATCCTAAGAAATGATAATATTGTGGAAATATCAGTACACCCTATAAGCACATTTATCATAGGTAATGCGTAACTTATACCTTGGTAACACTTAGATATTCTAAGGTTCTACTAATGCATCATCAATTATTGTAGCAACTACAACACCCCTTTTATTTTTCTCTCAGTGTCACCAATTCCTAGAGGAAAATAAGGGTCCCACCTCTTTCAATTTTCTTCACACCCATACAACACTTCTTTGTCCCTTTCATGAGTTGGATTCACGCCTCCTTAGGCTTAGCCACCACTTTAGATGAAATTCAAGCAAGTTTTGGGAATTTACTTCCTCCAGTGATAAAAGGCTCAAAAGTTCCCCAACTCGGCAATGAAACGCCCTCAACTTTCACAATATAGCAATACAATGTTGATAACTCTCTCATTTTGGTGATAAAGTGCTATAGAAACTAATTTATTCAGTGATATAACATTCCAAGAGGTGACCTAATCTAACAACTAACCTCACAACTTACTTTCTCTAGCAATATAGTGCCCTCATCTTCCTCATCTCAGTGATATAGCTCCCTGATATTATTCAAACTACCAATACAATGCCATAATATTGAGTTGGTTAGTGATATAACCTTCCAAGAAGTGACTAATTGCACCAACTCTCCTTGCAAACTCCTTCCTTCCGGTGATATAGAGTCAGGAAGATGTTGTCTCCAACGATATAACACCTTGATGATAACTAGTCCAATGATACAACAGTAGGAACTTTCTCATCTCAACCATAAACTCTCTCTTGCCTTCTTCACTATATCGTACCATAAACCATCTTCTCTCTTGTATATCACTAAGATGACAACTAGTGAAATCAAAGTATTATGAGGCATTTATGACCTCATTTTTCATGCTAAGGCTGAAGATTTTTTTTTTTTATAAAGGGACCATATCGCTTACCATTCCTCACATCGCTCAGATCTTCCTCTCTCTTGTGAGATTGAAACCTCGATTGAAGAGAGAACTTCCTCACTCATTAGCACTAGGTCTCAAAAAACTCATCATTTACATCTCCAACTTAGGTATGGGTGGATTCATTCCCAGTCAAGTTTTTATTTTCATCTCTTTTATTTATTTTGTAAATGAAATTTCATCTTCACTTCCTCATCCCATAAGATAAAGTTGGGTTGAAGGCCCAATATTTTTTTATTTTCCTCACACTCTATCAAGTCTCTCACTTCCTTCTCTCTTTCTAGTAGGTAAATAGCAGTAGTCTCTTCAAGCCAATAGCTACACTATTTCTCTTATCCATTGATCATAGCTTCTCTTTACCCCCACGCACTCAAAGAGTCTCATATATCCCATGATTCATCTCAACACAGTCCCTCAACAACAAAAGGGACATATTCCCCCAATCGATTCCTCACGTCATGATTTTTCACATTTCGGCTCCAAATTTTGACCGTTTGCTTCCATGAGTATGTTTATAATTCTTGTTTGATTTCTCTCTGCTATCAAAACCCCAAAATAATCTTCTTCATACCTCACTATCTTTGCACCCTTCCTTACTTTTTCTTTGAACCAAAACTCACCTAGAAACCAATGTTTTCTCCCCCAAGCACCTCCATTGTGCCCCTAGTCAATTTCCACCATTAAAGCTCAATCCTAGGCTCACTCACCCAGGATGCTGCTAGTTGAGCCTTGGCCTCACTATGAGAATATCAACTCTCAAGGAAAAATTGAATCTAGGCTAGCTTTAGCCTCAAAATGCACAATATCCCTTCCCATAAAATTAGTGAAACTTTCATTGGCTAAACCCTAATGAAACGACTACAGTGAGATATATGTGCATTGTGAGCCTTAATTTATCACTGATACTACCAATTGAAAAGTACCAATCACTCGAACACAAGACCTCAGAGCTTATTGGATTGAATGTTTGTTAGTTAATATTTATAATGTGTGATGTTTGTTTTAATGGGTCATGCAGGGAAAGCCATGTGCATGTCATGGAAAAGGGCTTGCAAAGCCACCATGATTGATATTCCAGATTATGAGCCACCCACTAGCTCGCTTTTCCCTATGTTCATCAACACTCCATGTTTTATTAATTGGTATATAACATACTCAAGGCCAAATGTATACTAGTTGTTCTAAAGAGACAACCTACTTGAAGATGACCCAGACCTAGAAGTGTGCAAGGTTATTATAAGATCTTGGCAATATAAGGTGCTTGTTCATCCCCCTATCCTCCCATGTGCAGAGGAAGTGAATGGATTATAAACCAAATTGACCTTGAAGAAGCCATGATCAAGGATAGTCAAGAGTGACCTTTTTGCTTCTTTCAGTGCTTCTAATATTGATATGTATTACAAGCTCCCTAAGGAAGAAATAACTTTGGATGAGGACAATCTAAAGGATTTCAAGGTTTTCCCAAAGAATTGTTGAAGACATGGTGGATCAATAAGGGAGGCTTCAGGTCTAGACTGAATAAAGAATATCCTACAAGTCCAGTGATAACCCCCTTTCATTTTGTGATTTCCATGTTACGCATGTTATATGGTCAACTAAATGTAGAAACATTCCACAAAGGATGGGTCCCATTGATGTACTCTACAATAGTCAAATGAAATGTTTTAACTAGGTTGATATCCTTTCACTTTCTTTGAAAGACAACATTAGGCAAGCCCAAAATATAGGGAAAGGTCAACAACCTCAATTCTTCATGGCATCCTACCTCTTCAATGTCATATGTACAAAGAATGCATTCCCAACAATGGGTTGGAAATGGAGAATGCATGAGGAGCCAATTCATATATATTTCCAGATTTCTATGGAGTCCTACTATATTCAATCTTACACAAAGATATTTCAAAATGTATTGATTGTCCTCTATGAAATCATATTTAAAGTATTTTCCCCATGCATATCAGAAAAGGCTAGGCAAGTATTTCCCATAGTTGGATACTGTTTTGTGGATATATGACATGTAACTAATAATATTTGGAGCAACTAAACCTCCTCACTTACTAGCCAAAATTTTCACTGATAGGGTACTACTACAGGGAATAACACATCAGGTGTACACACTGGTAGGTGGAGCATTTTCATGGGACAAGAAATCTCCACGGCCACACATGTCGTGTTGAGATATTTCCATTGATGTCAAAGAAAGGGCTAGTTCATGGATTCTATGATAAAAGACTACACCTAAGGCACCAACTTGAAGTGAGACTTGAAGTGAAAATGAGCATTGCCTAAAGTTGCACTAAGTCTTCATTACTACAGTCACTATTGCATATTCAATGGGTTAAGGAATCATATGTATTCTCCTTATTGAGGAGAAAATGTCTACTAAAATATAATGATGAAGGAAGCTTAGTTTCAAAGAGACTGCACAATGACTTGTAGTGGAGATTATTTATTTGACATCCCCAATCTGACAAAGAGGTCGGTCTCAATTATCTTGATGAATATCTTCTTTCAAAAGCATTTATAATTGGGCATCAAGCTACAAGAGATGATATTATTACATATGACGCTTTTAGAAAAGTCCCTGACATTACTTCCATACACAATTTGACCTTACATGACCCCTAAAAAAAATTCAATGAATACTAATTTTCATATACATGTCAGCTCTAATATATAGACAAGTTGGCTTTACCAATAGACATGTCGCTTAAAAGGTCGGCCCAACTATAGACTTTACCAACTCCTATATATACACTAGACATTGGGAAATCTGAGGCAAAGAGTTTGGTGAAGAATTGAGAATATTTTCGGGCCTAAGGAAGAGGAAAAATGCACAATTTGGAGGAATATTTATTGATACTATTTCTTTTTTTATTAAGGTATATTGCTCAGTTCTTGGAGTTAGTATTTGTTGGATTCATTACCTCCTTGTAAAGAAATTGTAGCTCTCCTAAGAAACAAAATCCGACCCTTATTTTGGATTATATTTTTTGCCATAAGGCCAGGAGCAAACCTTTGTAGTTCAGGCCCCTCTGTGGCTTGAGTCTGTGACCAGACCTCAAGATCTTTTATTGTTTGACCTTTGTCATATTTTAGCCCTTTGTGGCTCAACCTTGATTTTGGCCCTTTTCTTGACATTCCAATGCCAATTTACCCTGAAAAGAGCTCATCCCAACATCAAATTTATGTAGCAAATCTTGACTTTGAAAGAAGCAGACCTTAGGTTTATTAGGGGAAGTCCTTGGCTTGTGAAGAAGCAGAGTTTTGGACTTATTGAGTAGACCTATTAGGTCTTGAAGCAAACATCAATTTTGCAAACTTGTTATCACCTCCTTGAAGATGTATATCACTATTGAAGACATTTTTAAATTCCTATTGGAGAAGACTATGAAGGACCCATTATGGAGATCTTGAAGCCAAACATACACTCAGTTTTTGGAGAAACCCTTATTGTATCCTTTAAACAGATTTCAAAATTTTGAAGTTGTCAATGGATCATCCTCATTTAAGATCTTTTGTGTTGACTTGAAGATTATGTTAAAGCAAACTTGTGTGGAGATATGATCAACCTCATTGAAGATTTTTTGAGTTGATATAGAGAAAGCATTTTTTTCTACACCTGGAGCACTATTGGAGGCAACCTTGAAAGTGTTATCAGAGTTAATCGTGGAAGCAACTTGGAGCACTATTGAAAGTTGTTTTGGAAGCACTATTAAAGCACTTTTGGATTAATGTTGCAACATTACTGAAGAAATTTTGAAGTATTCCTTGAGCAAACATGAAGAGCCTTTGGAGACACTTTCAATACCTTGTTGAAGTTGAATTTGATTTGAACTAGACTTTGAAGTATCTTGGAAACCATTTGTAGCAACTCTAGAATCTTTTGTTGAAGTAGATCTTGGATTAGTATCTGAAGCATTATTGGAGCAGTTTTGGAGACATCCTTGAAGCATTCTTGTAATTTTGTTGAAGAGATATTTCAAGTCTTGTTGAAGAAGCTTCTGGAAGAATTGAAGCGATATTGAATCCACCTTAAAAAATTGAATCAAGTAGAGAGGGTTGGAGTCCTCATACAAGGTTGGAGCCTTGTAGGAAACCAGGTTGGAGCCTAGATTGTCTTTGAGATTGGAGTCCTCATAAGAGGTTGGAACCCCATTAAGACTAGGTTAGAACCTGGATTGATATTTGAGGATTGGAGTCCTCATTTAAGGTTGGAGCCTTGAAGAAGCCAAAATTTTGTTGTATTGGTTGGAGCGTGAATTGTGTAGAGAATTGAAGTCATCACTATTTTATTAATATAATTTTTTTATTTATTCTATATCTTGTGTTCTAATGTAATTTGTGAAAAGATCTTAACTGACGTAATCTAACAATTGAAAGAAATATTGATTCACACCCCCCATCCCCCTTCTCAATATTTCCAACATGCCATTCTACATGTATTCATACCAACTTAAATATATCAAAGAAGTCAAAGACGAATTTGATGCTATGACCCTCTTTCCAATTTAGGGAGATGACATGCCATAGGTATGATCCCAATTCCACAGTGAAAAATCATTTCAAAGAATGCAAGTACATATTAGAGTACTAATCAAAACATGGCTTGAAGAAGAAAAGCTAAAAAATTATTTGAATTTTTCAAAAGTAGTTTTTAAAATGGGCTATGATTCTTCCCAAGAAGAAAAGGAGAAAGCTCAGTTAGAGAGGAAGGCCCTAGCCAAAAATAAATATTCCAAGAAAGAAGTAGCTTGGATTGAGCAAGAGCAGGAAGCAACCAAGGTAGTAGCTAAGCTCAAAAGGAAAGAAGAGGAGAGGATATAGATGAAAGAAGAACACATGAGAAAGGAGGAAGAAGAAAGGAAAAAGCAAGAAGAGGAAGAGAAATAACAAGAAGAAGTTGAAGCCAAAGCTAAAGAATAGGTCCTTAAAGCCCAACACAATAGCCAAGAGAAACATACCCACCATGGCACAAGTTCAATGGACATTGACACACTTTAGTCAGCAACTCACATCATCACAAGAGGCCACTTACTAGTTATAGAGATGGGCATCACACTAGCCAAGACAAGAAAAGTGGTTAGCTTGGGTAGATTCAATACAATCTTGCTCAAAACATGATAGTGGAACATGAGGAGAAGACATTATCAACTCCTTATCTACCTCTAGTGTTAGTCACCTTGGAAAGGCCCATTATACCAGACACCTGAATAGATTCGATGGCCATGGCCTCAATAGGAACAATCTTTTCGCAAACCATCGAGAGAAATATGACCTAGAACAATTGAAGTTGAAGGATGACCTCATAGCATAATTGGAACAATAGGTCAAATTGTCGAAATCTAAGAACATGAATTTAAAGCAAGAGGGCACCAGAATGGAGGATTGTCAGGCATGCATTTTTGAAGTGCATGATCCCTATAATGATATGATTAAATTGGTTTTCCCGCAACTCTAGCAACTTCATAAAATATCCAGCAAGTTGTTGCCACTCTAGGAATTAGCCAACGAAATAGGTCCTCAACCGCAAGGGGTACTAAATTTTGTAAATAAGTTAGAACGATGTCATAAGGATTACTCCTAACCCCCATAGCAAGTGCCCAAAATCAGTGTAGAAGAAGTCATATATGACTCCATTGATGTCAATAGAGCCCTAAAGGTTCAAGAAAAGATAAAGAGAGGCATATCCATATATATGGCTCAATATCAATAGAATTACTCCTTACCTAAAGATTAATTAGGGTTAATAGGTTGCTAACTATTGGGGCCCAAGGATAAGCACGTCCATATGAAGAAGTTGAGAGAGAACTGGAAGAAATGCTAAATGTTAGGGAGCTATCTTTTAATGTCTTCACCAACAAGCTCACTGTGGACAACCTCAAACAACACCTTGTGGACCCTATCAAACAACAAATGATCCTCAATTCATTCATTGTTTCATCGAAGAAATATGTACAAACCCTCTCCCAACAAACATCCGAGTACCATGTCACCATGAAAGGGTTGTTACCTAATAGAATCAAAATGATATCACCATATTACCAAATTTGGGTAGTGTATCTTCATGAAGTCATGGATGTTCCAACTGGGGATCTAATCATCTTGTAGCACCTATTGGATTCATTTTCTAGGAGTTTAACAAATTATATTTTTTTTATATCTGAAAACAATGGAAATATGAAAACATTATAACCACCTTAGCGAAACCCAGGGGTCCCAAGATGCATTGATTGATGTAGCATATAAATGATTTGAAATTCCTAGTGAAAAGGACTTTTGAACTTTTGGAAAATTTTGCAAATTTTAAAAGATAGGATCTAGAAAGTTGGTGTATTTTGGAGCCTATTGAAAAATAATATTGAGAAGCTTGAGAAGGCCACTACAAGAATTTTTGACGTGGAACATATTGTGATTTTTCTTGAGACTAAAGTACATTTATTTCTATATGCATTCTACAAGATTGATTACTATTGGTTGACTGGCTCTTCCGTGAACTAGATCATTTATTTTGCATTGTCACTATTTCCTTGTTATATCTTTCTTCAATGAGTACTGATTAGAAAAAAACTGGATACTCTTTATTTGCTCTAATAAGTTAAACAATTACTGTCTAGAAATCAACTAACTCTTTTCTTAATTAAGTGATTATTGTGTTTATTTTCTCATCTCTGCTTGTCCTCACTTCTCTTTCAGTATATAGTTAGTCTACAATAGTTTTATTTTTGCAAGGAGATAGTTTTTAGGTTAATTCTCATATTTTATCTTATGAAAATCCTTCAATATCTCACAACACCCAAAAATCAAGGTTTTCGGGCCATTATCTAGGTGGGTCTCCCATTCCAAATGGCGTGAAGTCTAATTGGGACCTCCTACGAAGGAGAACCCCGTGTAACTGTTGTTGGGTCATTTATCCTTATTAATAGTTAGTAAATAGGCATACAGAGGTTGTTACATCCCTTTTTCTAATCCCCATGTTTTGTAATGCAATTAAAAGATGATAATGCTTGAGGGTTAGCATGGATATATTACCAAGACTATATAATATAATTATTTTGATTTAAATATAAACTGCTAAAGTTGAAGAAGAAGGACAAGCCCATATAGATCTTGATGTCTAGAAGGATAACTTGCTTAGGAAGCCTATAAGTGAGATTGGGAAGTTTCCTATCTTCCCTGAATTTAACATTTTGACCTCTAATGTTCTTGTTAAACTACCAACTTCCCAAGTAGTTATGAGAGGATGGTGTAGGAGGTATGGGAGTTGACCAAGCATAGGATATGTACCTCATGATAAAGTCCTAGTTGACTCTCAAGAAAGGGACCACAAACCTCTTTTTTAGGAAGAAGCTCTCATGGGGAGAAAATAACTAGTTTTTGAATTAGTCATTCTGAGTAGAATTGGAGGATGGTAGTGATTTGAGACCAACATAGAAAAGAGACCTAAACTATGTGTGTGAACCCAGAACCATTGTGAACTGGTAACCCTATAACCATGCAAACCTTTGTTTAGAAAATGCACTGTAGAGTCTAGGCTTGAATTGTGATAGTTGAGGAAACTAGTGAGAGATCCTTTTGCTTGAGTCATGTAGACAAATAATAACTCTACTATTTTCGTTGTGTGTGTGCACATGATGGGGAGGATCATTAAGGGAATCGTAGGAAGTGGTGAAGGGGTCTCCCAAAGTGATTTGTAGCCCTCAATGACCATATTTTTCTATGTATTCATCCCAAACTCAGTGCTTGAGAAGCAACATTCATGTTTCCCAATTAATGAAGGAGATTGGCCTTCATTCTCTATCCCCTAAATTAACCCCTTTGGTGTAATACCCTAAATTAAGCATCCTTCAGACATTGTATCTAACTTGAGGGTGGCCAACTCAAAAAAAAATGTAGTGTCAATGTGCCTATGGTTGGGTGGAGAGTGACAACCCCTTTTTCAATTTCTAGCAAAAAATAGTGGAATAGGTAAGTGTATTTCTATATTGTAAATGAATTGTAAATGTTGTTCAATGTTTCATATTTATATGTCCAATTGGATTTGTTGTGTATGTATGTATTAGTGGGCTAAAAAATATTATATGTATATATATTCATATTGAATGTTATGCTGAAATGAGCAAGAATAGAGAGTTGAGATCTAGTGTAGTTGCTTGAATGTTGATATGCATCATTTTATGAGTAAATTTTGCATGCAATGGAAGCATTTCCAATATGTTAATTGAGATCTCCATACATTGTATGTACATAAATTGAGATGTTAGACTTAATTGTAATGGCTACACTCAATGTTGTCTCATAAATGTTGCCATGTTGTATTATTGTTATACTGATGATGGAGTTAACCTTGTATGATGATGAGAACTTAAGGTTTTGCCTGTCTCTAGAGATGAGTTAGTTTCTAGGCTTCCCTATAGTACAAGAAATCGAGATAAGGAGGCTTGAAACCCCCTAATCAAAGGTGGTGGGTTGTTTTTTTGAAGGTAGTTGAAGACCATTGTATTAACATAGGCGACATTACGCAAAGTCCCTGAGTTTCCTTAGAAATTTGGAGTTTTGGAGGTCTCAAACCTAGCCCCTGATCACATGGACAACACAAAGGTTGTGACCAAGAGCCTGTGTTGAAGGGGGCTTATCAAGATATTGCCCCCTAGGAGAATGAAAAGAACTGCATTTGGGGAAACCCTAATATGGCACAACTTTGGTGGATGGATGACACTTGACGATAACCATATTTGTTAACTAGGTTGGTCAACTAACAACCTTGGAGCATTGGAGTAACAAAAAGAGTTGGAATGATGTCACGATGACATCATGGATGATGATGTGACTATGCCACGTGTATGACACATGCCACCTAGATTTGGTCCTTTTGGGAATGCCAATTGTGCAAATACAAGTGGCATATGGCAAATGTTGGCGGGTGCCATGTGGTAGAGGACACATCATCCTTTGCCACGTGTCATGCGATGATTGGATGTTGGAGGACAACATGGAAAACTAAGTTATAATATAGACACATCGACATATCAGGACTTCTAAGGGTTGTGCTTGGAAAAACTTTGATATCCCTCTATCCCGATATACACATCCAAAGTGCCATGTGTTTGGCATGTTAACCTATGTTGCGTGGAAAGCTCTAATTGGATGTTAAAAAATGATGTGGCATGATGCCCTAGCCACTGACTATATCAACATATCGGAAAATTACAGCAGTTGTGCCATATTGGCCATATTAGCATATCAGTCCCTTAGGATATTCGAAGGTTTGGACAATGCATAGTTCATAAAACACACCAATACACAAGGAACTGGGATGACATGTGGGCTAGGGGTGTGGACCAGTGTGGGGGCACCATGTGGCAAAAAAAGCCACATGTTAGCCATGTGGACATGTGCGGAAGATGATGTCGTCCTAAGGGGAAAAACTTCAAATGGGCATAACTTTGTGCCTGGAGCTCAAAATGAGATGAAATTTATATCACTAGAAATCTCTTGATGAGCAAAAGATGATGGTGGTGTCAAAGTTGTGGTTTGAGGAGACACAAGAAAGATAATTTTTAATAACCCCACCTTCATAATGTAACTTAAAATTCAAGTCTAATTATGCTCCACAACCTTAATATGACATTAGGGGGTTGGTGTGTTACAAAGAGAAACACTTGAGAACATGACCTCCAAAAGATAAGGACCTCGGTGGGCAACTTAATATGCCACAATCCTCAATGTTGAATCACAACCCCACTGGCACATTCAAGGCTTTAAACTGCAATATGGCACATTCAAGGCTTTAAACTGCAATATGGCACATCCAAAGACTCTAAAGTGTAATTTTTCAATCACATTGTTTTAATAGATTTCAATTAGAGTAGCAAAAGATTCAAGCCCCGAAATTAAACTATATAATAAAAGTCAAATGCTTATGTCGGTGAACCAGAACACTAAAGGCAACATTTCTGCACATGCCCTCAGACAGATATGAACCCTGGTGGGCGTCTTGAAATGCCACAACCTTCACTATTGATTCCCAACCCTATAGGCACTATTTTTTAATAAATATACACTTTCTTCATCACTCTGGCACCTTTTGGTGCAACTTTTCTAGTAAGAGATTCAAGTACGTGAAGATAGGAGAATGAGATTCTAACCGTATAATAAAGCTAAATTCAAGCAAATGTAGATGCACTATGAGATTCTAACCGTATAATAAAGCTAAATTCAAGCACATATAGATGCACCATGAGATTCTAACTGTAGTCAATTTGGTTTTTACTACTGCCCAACATATTGAGACACATGTGAATCTAACGTATAATATAGATCCAATGATTCCAACCCCTTGCCACTTGAACATATGCATGTGCATTAAAATAAGTTGTTGGTATGCAAGCGGCAAGACAGAAAATAAAACATAGTGAGAAGATTACATTATAAGTTAATTATTAATACATTAAAATACGTTGTTGGCATGCAACGTCGAGACAAAACAGAAAAGAAAACATTGTGAGCAAAGTATATTATAAGGTAATGATGCTTTATTGACATTCAAACATAAGAATAGCTAATACTTAAATTAAGTATTCATCCATGATTATGTAAATGACATATTTTTTTAAGAGAGATGTGATATCCTTTAAAACTATCAAAAACACATTTAATTCATACATACTAAAAATGATAACAGTTTCCATTTAAAACTCCAAATTCTAGAGGACACTTGCATGTATTAAAACAGATCAGAGAAAGTAACAAAAAAACACCACCTAAAAGCATAAAGAAAATAATATATACATTTAATAATATTCCTAAACTACATATTAAGAAGGAAATAAACTTACAAATACCATCTAATATGCACCAATTTTATACAATCGAACATAGACAATGACATATACAAACAATTATAAGTACATAACAGTCATTTGGCCTTACACTCAATACCAAGCTATGCTAAACCCAAGCAAATGGCATATTGCTGCAAAGAGTACAAGTTTCCAACTGTATCTCGGAATTATTAGCTTATTCAGTGAACAGGTGGAGTTGCTTTTGTTATCGTATGAATTGCACTTGGAGCGAAGGTTCTAGAATCGTTTGAATCTTATGTGAGTTTAACAGTGTCCGACAATCACTGCATAGCACAGAACAATAGTTAAGCAAAGTCTCTTTTATGCAATTGAACTGTAGATTTTCTTTCAAATAACACACGACTTACCATCTCTCGCCTTTTTTTGCTCCATGCATCTGTACGGGTGGAACCTTTTCTCATTTGGAACAGGGGCATAGGAACTGTCAACCCTCAAAAGATGTTGACAGTTGCCAGCTCTTGGTAAGAAGTAGTCATCATCACTATCATAATCACTTTTTGTAGGTGACACCATGGCTCGAAGGATTGTTGCTAGCAGCAAAGAGAGGACCTGCAAATCACTACATCACTTTCAGTATTGGGCCAGTTAATATCAAGTTCATAAAATGTTTTTCAGATTGAGCCATAGTAAATCCCCTGAAGAAGAACAACAAAAAAGGATTTCTGATTTTTTTTCTCTCAATAAACATGGTCATAAAGAGTAACACACCTGAGAGAAAATTCCCTCAAGAATATGGTTAGCCTGAAATTACGATGATTTTTGGTTAAATTTACACTACTACTATTTTCTAATTGCTGCCCATTTCTTCCTCACATGGCTGATGAGTGACTTCATGAGTATTATCTTCCCTTTCCACAGCTTTAATACCAAGTCCACCAAACAACTCAATTAAATCCCAAATTGCATGTCTATAGTTTCTCAACTTATCATTGATGATTGATTGCCGTAAATTGATCCATCTCTTGCAACGCTACTAGATCTAAATCAACAATGGCCTAGATGCAGATGTTCAATGCATCTGCTTGAGTATTATCTTCCCTTTCCACAACTCTAATACCAAGTGCACCAAACAACTCAATTAAATCCCAAAGTGCATGTCTATAGTTTCTCAACTTATCATTTGATGATCGATTGCCATAAATTGACCAACCACATTTTTTCAACAGTTCAAGGAAGCAGAATGCAAAGAATTTAGTCATCAGCCAATATTATGTTATTATTGTAAACCCAATTTCTGCAAATTGTATTGTAAATGATGCTTGTATGACAGTTTAATTATGTAACAACACCTAGGTAAGCTTCTCATTTTGTCGACGAATTTCATCCTAGGAGGTTATTTTAACCTCGCCGAATTATGTGTGTTTCTAAACATGAATAATTGACAAAGTTTTTCTTCTAGCTTAAGCCCCAAAACTAGGGTGGAATTTATTGACGAAGTCTGAGGTGAGTCCTAGTGTTATATCGAGTCTTTGTAAAAGTGGTTTGTGCATAATTTAAGCATATTTGATAAAGTATTTTATTACAAATCACTTGATTTATACTATATCATATTAAGTCACAGAATTGGATAGAGTCATGAGGATCTATATGTGAATGTGTATTCCTCCTTTTAGGGTTGAATTAATTGTAACATCTGATGTAAAAAAAAATTTAGTACATGGTCCCACATACTTAGACACCATGGCTAAAATATTCAAGTGTGGAAAAAATATTAATCCCCTCTAGTGTCAATTAATTAAATTTTCTGGCTAAATTAAATAAAAACCCTAAGCCAGAAAATTAATTAATTTTGAGTCTAAAATAATTATGGAGAAATTAATTTCTCTCCAAGTCGAAATTTTGTGGGTCGAAAAAAAGTCAAATTTTGGAGACCCCCCACAGAGGCAAAAATGGACATTTTGAGAAAAATTAAGCCCTTGGACCTTGATGGTTAAGTCAAAGTCAATTTTTTAAGGAAATTAATCCAAAATATTAATTTTCAGATTAATTAAAAGTGGTTTTTAAGAAAAATTCGAATTTTTCCCTAAAATTAAAATTTCTATGGTGGAAGCCCCAAGGGTTAGCCTAATTGATCAAGTTCCTATTGCTAAAGCATCTCGCTAATGAGAGGTCATGTGGTCAATTCTCCTCGATGCTCTTGGAGTTATGCTTTGCTAATAAGCTGACAGGATGTGATCCCTTCGTGTGGATCTGTCAGGCCAGGGTAACTCCAAAATGAATGAGCGGAAGAAAACTGAGATTGATTTATTCATTAGCTAACTAACATTTATATACATAAATATGACGAATCAGTTCATCTTCTTGATGACTGTCCAGTTCACCCATCCGTTGAGGATTAGGTGTCAACATTCCCCCCCTTAATCTGAAGGGATGTTGGTGAGTCCAAGCATCGTTCTGAATCTTTCAAGCTTTTCTCTTCCAAGCGCTTTGGTGAAGATGTCTGCAATTTGCTCGTTTGTGGAACAATGACGGAGATGGATTGTTTTGGCCTCAACATGATGTCGGATCAGATGATATTTAGTATTGATGTGCTTAGTACGATCATGGAACTTTGGGTTCTTGGCCAACTTTATCGCAGAGGTGTTATCAATCATGAGTGGAGTTGATTGTATTTGTTTTACCTACAAATCTTCAAGAATTTTCCTGAGCCACACAATATCTTTCGTTGCTTCAGCTGCTACCACATATTCTGCTTCTGTTGTGGAATCTGCTGGTACTGATTGTTTGCGTGATCTCCAGGAGACAGCTCCTGATCCAAGACTCATAGCATATCCTGAAGTAGATACCCCAATTTATTTGTCTCCATCGAAGTCTGAATCAGAGTATCCAATCAAGTTGAAGTCGTCCACATGTGTATACTTGATTCCAAGGTCTTGAGTTCCCTTCAAGTACCTTAGAACTCTTTTTGCAGCAGACCAATGTCCCTCACAAGGCTTTTGCATAAACCTGGAGAGGATTCCAACAGCAAATGAAATGTCTGGTCTGGTAGTAGTGAGGTAGATGAGACTTCCTACAAGCTGTCTATACTTTGTTGCATCCTCAAATTCCTTTCCTTCAATAGATGTGAGTTTCAAGTTTTGTTCCATTGGAGTAGAAAGAGGATTACACTCTGTCATGCCAAATCTGTTTAACAAATCTCCAATGTATTTCTTTTGAGAAAGAAATATGGACTTTGGATGTTGGGTTACTTCAATGCCAAGATAGTAATGAACATAGCCCAAATCAGTCATTTCAAAAAAATTTCCTAATTCTTTCTTTATGGATGCAATATAGCTTTCATTGTTCCCTGTCATTAAAAGATCATCTACATATACCACAAGATATACAACTGTTTTGCCAACTTTCTTGACAAATAAAGTTGCATCATCAAGATCAAAATGATTGAAGTTGAGTTTCAGAAGATGTTCAGTTAGTTTTTCATACCAGGCTCGTGGTGCTTGTTTGAGGCCATACAAGGACTTCACAAGTTTGCATACTTTATGTTCATGTCCTTTCACAGCAAATCCTTCAGGCTGGGACATAAAAACATTCTCTTTTAGATCTCCATTCAAGAATGCAGTTTTTACATCCATTTGATGGACTTTCCAACCGTTCTGAGCAACTAGTGCAAAGAGTGTCCAGATGGTGGCCCATTTTGCTGTGCGGGCAAAAGTTTCCTCATAATCGACCCCTTCCTTCTGTGCAAAACCTTTTGCCACAAGCCTAGCTTTGTGCTTGTCAAGTGAGCCATCAGCTTTGTATTTGTTCTTGTAGACCCACTTGCAGCCAATTGGTTTGGTTCCAAATGGAGGATCAACCATGAGGGCATCATATTCCTTCTGCATCGCTTCTTTCCATTCATCATGAGAAGCAGCTTCTTTGAAGGAAGTTGGTTCAAAATCTGTAGACAAGTTCAATTCACAATCATAAGTAACATCCATATCAACAGGTGAATTAGAGTTATCTACATCACCTCCATCTTGTCGGTTTGTATTTCTGGTTCCTGTTTTTCCAATTTCATCAGGATGAACACTTTCAAGTGTCTTTGTCAGCCACTTTGGGGGACCTTTCTGAGATGGTCCAGGCTGCTCTGTTGATTGAGTTGGGTCTGAATCAAGATTGAGTCTCCCAATTCTATCAATTACATCACTTAAAGCATCATCCGTTGTTGGAGTGTCATGCAGGGAGATTGTTCTTCAGAAGAAGATTCCACATGTTGATCTAGTATAGGAATCCCCCCTTCAAGATGTGGAATCTGATTATCAAACTCTTGAAATGATTTCGGTTTTGTGAATTTATCCAAGCGATCAAGTTGCCGCTCAACAACACTGTCAGATTTGGATGATTCAAGAAAAATGACATCTCTAGATAAAACAAACTTTTTATTTACTTCATCATAGAGGCGGTATGCTTTAGATGTGTTTGAATACCCCAGGAAGATACACTTACGACTTCTAGCACCAAGTTTGTTTCTATGTACCTTTGGTATTAAAGCATAACAGGTGGAACCAAAGATCCTGAGATGTTTTACCGAAGGAACATGTCCATACCACAATTCATAAGGAGTCTTGTTTCTTATAGCACTAGATGGACATCTATTCTTTATATATGCAGCACATAGAACAGCATCAGCCCAAAACATTGTCTTTACATTTTTGAAGAAAAGCATGGATCGTACCATATTCAAGATTGTTCTATTCATTCTTTCTACTACACCATTATGTTGGGGATTATAAGGTACAGTTGTTTGATGTTTAATCCCATGTTGGCGAAGATAGTGTTCAAATTCATTTGATGTATATTCTTTTCCATTATCAATGCGAATAGACCCAATATGAGATTGTGCATCATTTTCAATCCACTTATGAAAATTCTTGAATGTATGAAAAGCATCAGATTTGTTCTTCAATAAGTAAACCCAACACATTCTAGTGTAATCATCAATAAATGTCATGATATATTTATTTCCATTTGCAGAAGAAACAGGCATTGGACCACATAAATCTGAATGAATGAGTTCAAGCTTCCTATGTGCTCTTGAATGTGAATCATGAAAAGACTGTTTGCTATGCTTTCCTAGAATGCAAGCATCACATTGCTTATGTTTTCTAGGAATTGTAGGCAAACCAGCAACACCATTTTTCTTCAACAAGCGGAGACTATCATAGTTTAAATGTCCAAATATAGCATGCCATAATAAACTTGACGGAAGTGTACCTTCTTCATGATGAGAAATATATGAGAAATGTTGTGCATGAGCAGAAGTTCCTTGCAGTTTAAGAAGTCTTTCTTCTTCTATACCCCTCATGACAAGTGAGTGGTCAAATGCCTTTCTTACCTCAAGCTTGCCATCAAACATGTGAATGGAGTGACCTTGCTGGCGGATGTGGACCAGGGACAGCAAGTTTCTCTTGAGTTGTGGGAGATATAGAACATGATCCAGAAGAAAGTCTGGAAGACCAGGCAGTTTAAGCCTGATTGTGCCAAGCCCTGATGGCTTGATTTTTGACTGATCTGCAAAGTATACTGCTCCATCAACATTGTCAGTGAAATCTTCAAAAAAATCTTTCCTATGAGTCATATGACAGGTTGCTCCTGAATCAAGCAACCAGTCATTTTTCGAAGAAGCAAGTGAAGCATTAAACAAATCTTCACTTACTCCAATGTTACATTGTGCCTCAATATAGTGAGCGGATTCAGGTGCTTTACCTTTGTCTGTGTCATCAGTTTTACCTTTCTGCTGATTTCTTCTCTGCTCAATTTTGTCCCATGGTAGCTTACATGTAGAAGCATCATGTGATCCATTTCGTTTGCAGCGAATGCAATGCAGATCTGCCTTTTCTTCTTGAAAATGTCTGCCCCCCCTGCCTCTGGAGTATCTTCCTCTTCCTCTTCGTCCACCTCTTCCTCTTGTAGAATCTTGAGCATGATGCTTTTCTTTATGAGCAAGGCAAACAGTCTCTTCAGAAGATTCAGGGACTGTTTTCTTTCCAAAGGCTTTCTCTCTTTCAGCAAACTTTTTCACAAGAGAGTCAAAGGTTATATATTTAAGATTTCCATTTGCTTGTAATGACTCAAGATAATTGGAGTAGGTAGGATAGAGTGCTTTGAGAAAGGCAATAAGAGAGATATCCAGCTCAACCTTAGTGGATTTAATATCATGCATTATGGACTTTATTTCAGATGCAAGAGCAAGAGGATCATTATTTTTCAGTTCAAGAGTGAAGAGTTTAATCATGAGCTGAACAACTTCAAGTGCAGAATGTGTATCATAGAGTTCTTTCAGCTTTTGTAAAGCTTCAAAGGCAGTGGAATAGGATGAAATATGACGACTTACTTCTTCATTTACAGATGCTTCGATCAATGCATAGGCTTTGCTGTTCTTGTTTTCCCAAATGACAAGTTCTTTATCTGATGTAGGCTGCACAGGGTCTTTGTCTTCTTCTCCGATACACACTCCTTTCCACAACTCATTGTAGATGAGGGTGTGTTTTACCATTCGAGACCATTCTGAATAGTTCTCCTTGCCAGTGAGAACTATTCCTACCATAGAAATGATTGATGCATTCTGTAAAAAAAAATATCTCTGAATGTTTCTGAGAGCGACGTGCTGCAAATCGGCGTCAAATCTCCTCAACGGAAGAATCTACAACGTTCTCAGAGACAGAGGCAGCGCTGGTGCGCCAGAGAGCAAAGAGCGTTATGTCAGGCAAACGCTCAGGCAAATGTAGCGCTAGTGCGCCAGAGAGCAGAGGAGTTACAACTATTTCTGGGACCTGTGCTCTGATACCATGTCAGGCCAGGGTAACTCCAGAATGAATGAGTGGAAGAAAACTGAGATTGATTTATTCATTAGCTAACTAACATTTATATACATAAATATGACGGATCAGTTCATCTTCTTGATGACTGTCCAGTTCACCCATCCGTTGAGGATTAGGTGTCAACAGGATCTATCCAGATATTTCCTAAAAAAAACATGTAGTCCATGGGGTCTTGGATAGACAGTGATTGGGTGCTCTGTTAAGGCACTCCTTGATGTGAAGTCACTGGTTCAATTCCCCACACCAATCGGCATAGAGCGAGAGGCTGAGTAAACAACTGTACTGGAACTATGGAGTCGATATCATTGTGATAAGGATCGATCACTGTATATCATACATTTATGAACTGAGTCAAGACCACTGCGAGTCATTCATACGAATCTCAGAATATCCACCCATTGTAGTGAGACCATTATAGAATTTGTCCTGTCGCTGAGAAAAAGAGAGTATTAATGTTGTGATGTGAAAAGAGAACCCTGTAGCAATGTGAGCAAAAGACTTGAAGAACCTTAGAGCCACCCGAAAATGTTAGATGAATCTGTGCATTCCGAAATTCTGAAGGTGATATCAGAGTATAACAAGTGAGCCTAAAACTACGATCTATTAGTCAAGGTGTTGAGCCTTGAATGAGTTGCAAGATTGGCTCTTCGGTCCCCTAGAACAGGCTTATATGTCCCTCAACCAACCTTACTGTGCTTGTGGCCTAACCACTATAACTAGGGCTTGTTATTATGCCCAGGATTATAAACTTCTTCTTTAGGATATTAGTCTTAGATGATTGATCTCCTTTGCTTGTCAAGAATCCCTTTATGACCTTCCTCCTGCCCTTATGCAAGTAAACCTTGCTCTGATACCATGTTGAGAAATCTAGGACAATCTGGTTAGGGTTTATTTAAATTTGATTTCTCTATTTCAATGACACATTCTTGTGATTATATTATTGCTTCATCATTATTAGAGTGTTCAGTTCATCATCAAGACAAGTGCCAATAAGAAGATCACAATGCAAACAAGGAGACACCAGAAATAGGCTCAAAGCCAAGGCAAAACCCCTCAACAGGGGAAAACCTAGAAACTTCTCTTCTTATAGAATTTCAAGGAAGACTTCCAAGACCAAGACACAAACCAGACTCACCAAGATCAAGCCAGCCACCAAGAATATATGCCTCTGATGTTGTAACATCTCCAACCTGTGGAAACCCTAGATCAAGCCATCCACAAAAAATTTCGCTTCTCTGGAGCAGAAATAAACTCACATAGCTCAGGCATATTTTCTTCCAGCTTTGCTTGCCTTCTCCTTCTCTTCTAGCACCCTCGTACTTCCCTTTTGACTGTAGAACAAAAATATGGATGATATATTTCAAGTGCGATTTGAGAGGTCGAAATCCTCTTTATTTATAGCCTTCGCATGAGCTAGAAGGGCCTTTCTAGTCCGACTTGAAGGAGGGCGGCCGACTTGATCTTGGTATCTTTTTAGACCTTTCTATACAACAAAAATAATATATCTTTTTCTTAATACAAATGCCCAATGGGTCTTTTACATCATTATGTTGACTTTGACTCAATACTAAACCCTTAGAGAACACAATGGGTGTTGGACCTAGGATCAATGACCATGGGCAAGAAACCCATTCTCAAAATAAATAATTTTCTTTTACAAAAATAATTTTCTTTTGACAAGTACAATAATAATTGCATCAAGTCATGGTCCAAACATAATTATGAAGACGGAAACTAGTTACAACTTTCAACAGATAAGCTCAATGGATTAGAGATAATATCACTAGAGTAGGATCAGATAGGAATTCGAGATCTCTATCCGTGGTAAATGGTTAAAACCACCTTAGAAGCTTCAGGAAGGAGAAGATTCAAAAATATTTTTTAATTTTCCCAAAATTCTAGAATCAATGCACCTGCAGAATGGAGCAACCTGCGATCATCAACGCAGACTCTCAATGATGCAACTTGTATCCAACACAGGTGGACAGGCATGCAGAGTGCGTTGGAGATAAAAACATCCTTTTTGAGCAGATAGACCCAAAAACTCAAGCTTTTTGGAGAGATGATGCTTAGGCTTTGCAAAGGGATTATGACAAAGTGTTTAAGGATGTTGATTGATCTGGTTTTTAGGCCTTTTGGACTGATGTGACAAAATGGCCTGTAAAACTCCTAGAGACCTTGGCCTCCCAGCAAGGAAATTGTCCAACCTCTTGGAGGCCTCGTCCCCCTCCTTCAGCCCTTGCCATAGCCCATTAAGGGTTGTTCCCTTGTACAACAGCCCTTTAGGGCCTAGCCGCAATCCCTAAGGGGCATTTCCCTTAAGCTACAACCCTTGGAGGGCTTGAGACAGGACCTAGAGGCCTCTTTTTCTTAGCCGCTAGGCCCTTGGGGCCTTTTCTTGGGAAGACGCAAGCCTTGGAGGCCTTGCATCCCTAGGTCATGTTGAGAAACCAGGCCCAATTTCTCAACACGGCCTAGGGATGCAAGGCCTCCAAGGCTTGCATCTTCCCAAGAAAAGGCCCCAAGGGCCTAGCGGCTAAGAAAAAGAGGCCTCTAGGGCCTGCCGCAAGCCCTCCTAGGGTTGCAGCTTAGGGGAAATGCCCCTTAGGGGCTGCAGCTAGGCCCTAAAGGGCTGTCGTACAAGGGAACAACCCTTAATGGGTTGCATCAAGGGCTGAAGGAGGGGGACGAGGCCTCCAAGAGGTTGGACAACTCCCTTGGAGGGAGACTGAGGCCTTTAAGAGTTTTACATGCCATTTTGTCACATCAGCCCAAAAGGCCTAAAAACCAGATCAATCAACATCCTTAAACACTTTGTCGTAATCCCTTTGCAAATCCTAAGCATCATCTCTCCAAAAAGTCTAAGTTTCTGGGTCTATCTGCTAAAAAAGGATGTTTTTAGCCCCAACGCACTCTGCATGCCTGTCCACCTGCGTTGGATACAAGTTGAAACACTGAGAGTCTGTGTTGATCAGCACAGGTTGCTCCATTCTACAGGTGCACTGATTCTAGAATTTCAAGAAAAATAAAAAATATTTTTGAATCTTCTCCTTCCAAAAGCTCTAAGGTGGTTTTAACCATTTACCATGGATAGAGATCTCGAATTCCTATCTGATCCTACTCTAGTGATATTATCTCTTATCCCTTGAGCTTATCTATTGAAAGTTGTAACTAGTTTCGGTCTTCATAATTATATTTGGACCATGAATTGATGTAATTATTATTGTACTTGTCAAAAGAAAATTATTTTTGTAAAAGAAAATTATTTATTTTGAGAATGGGTTTCTTGCCCATGGTCATTGATCCTAGGTCCAACACCCATTGTGTTCTCTAAGGGTTTACTATTGAGTCAAATTCAACTAATGTAAAAAGACCCATTGGGAATTTGTATTAAGAAAAAGATATATTATTTTTGTTGTATAAAAAGGTCTAAAAAGATCCCAAGATCAAGTCGGCCACCCTCATTCAAGTCGGACTAGAAAGGCCCTTCTAGCTCATGGGAAGGCTATAAATAAAGAGGATTTCAACCTCTCAAATCTCACTTGAAATATATCATCCATATTTCTGTTCTGCAGTCAGAAGGGAAGTACGAGGGTGCTAGAAGAGAAGAAGGCAAGCAAAGTTGGAAGAAAATATGCCTGAGCTATGTGAGTTTATTTCTGCTCCAGAGAAGCAAAATTTTCTGTGGATGGCTTGATCTAGGGCTTCCACAGGTTGGAGATGTTACAACATTAGAGACATATATTCTTGGTGGCTGGCTTGATCTTGGTTAGTCTAGTTTGTGTCTTTGTCTTGGAAGTCTTCCTTGAAATTCTATAAGAAGAGAAGTTTCTAGGTTTTCCCCTATTGAGGGGTTTTTCCTTGGCTTGGAGCCTATTTCTGGTGTCCCCTTGTTTGCATTGTGATCTTCTTATTGGCACTTGTCTTGATGATGAATTGAACACTCTAATAATGATGAAGAAATAATATAATCACAAGAATGTGTCATTGAAATAGCGAAATCAAATTTAAATAAACCCTAACCAGATTGCCCTAGATTTCTCAACATGGTATCAGAGCAAGGTTTACTTGCATAAGGGTAGGAAGAACGTCACAAAGGGATTCTAGACAAGCAAAGGAGATCAATCATATAAGACTGATCTCCTAAAGAAGAATTTTATAATCTTGAGCATAATAACAAGCCCTAGTTATAGTGTTTTGGCCGCAAGCACAGTAAGGTTGGTTGAGGGGCATATAAGCGTGTTCTAGGGGACCGAAGAGCGAATCTTGCAGCTCATTCAAGGCTGAGAACCTTGAGTAATAGATTGTAGTTCTAGGCTCACTTGTTATACTCTGATATCACCTTTAGAATTTCGAAATGCACAGATTCGTCTGAGATTTTCAAGTGGCTTTAAGGTTCTTCAAGTCTTTTGCTCACATTGCTACAAGGTTCTCTTTTCACATCACAACATTAATACTCTCTTTTTCTCAGCCACAGGACAAATTTTGTAATGGTCTCACTGCAATGGATGGATATTTTGAGATTCATATGAATGACTCGCAGTGGTCTCGTCCAATGTTGCACGAAGCGGGAGCGAAGCGGAAGCGCGGAGCGCGGAAGCGTCATTTTCCAAAAATCTAGGAAGCGAAGCGTCCGCGGAAGCGTCTGCTATATATATATATTTTTTTATATTTTTTTGCATTTATACTCAAAAAAAACATCCCAAATACCAAATTAATTGTAGAAGACATGAAAACATGCATATTTTTGCATAAATCAAGATAGATATGGCATCCATGATTCCATTGTAGTTACTAGTATGTACAACAATCATCTATATTCTAGCTATTACAAACATACATCAGTATCAATTTGATACTGCTTGATGCCTATAAAATTTCATAGGACAAGCTCAAGCAAGAGAAGGAATGCAATCACAAGGAAAGTTATCAAGTTTCTATCAAGCAAGGGACTGTTAGAATTCAAGTTTGGGAATATGTCAGAGCTGGGCTCAATTGCTCATGAAGGCCACAAATCAAATTTGAAAATGCAAACCATGATTGCAAAGTCCTCCTTCAGCATTTAATGGAAGCAGCCAGCAAGGAGGCTTGGAGAGCTAATTCAAGACTATTTAGGGCAGCATCTCACTTGCTAGATCAGGCCACAAGTCAAGAAGTATTGATGCTTTTTCTGTGCTATTTTGTGGAGGGTTTGTCTCTGTTTACAAGGCTGCAGGAAGGTGCTGCTACAGCTGTATGAGGAGGAGGATTTGAGAGCGCCAAGAGGCCTAGAAGGGACCTACTGCCCTAGCTGCAGTCATCTCAAGCAACAGCACAGGTAAAGGGGGGTGGTTCCTTGTCATCGAAGGAGATTCTCATTCTTCTCTAGGCCACAAAGAAGGGTTGTTTCTACAGCAGCTTGGGGGGTCTGTTTTGAGGGGGTGAAGGCCTAGTTAAGGTCCTCTACCCAGGCCACAGTCATCCTGAGGATCAGTGCAGTTATAACCAAGTATATTTTCATGTATATGAAGACCTAGACCTTGCTGTAGCAAAACCGTGAATTGTAGGAGGCTTGAGGAGGAACCTTAAGCCCCACCAGCAGTACATTGAATACCTAGTAGATCAGCATAGGTGGAAGCATAGTTGGACATAAGATCACAGTGATTTGAAGCAAGGTAAGGGCAACAAACTACATTAGCAAGAATTGCAGACTTTACAAGGAAGTCTCTCAGATCTACTCTCACAGTGTATTGATAATTTGATACTGCACCTCTGGAATAATTGGACGTTCGTTATATGGCTATGCTCTTGCTCCTGGTATGATTTACCAATAGTGTCATATGATCATTGGCATATGCTTCAGTATGATTCTTTGCATTATGACATTTGTTCATGACATCAATTCAATATGGACATGTCACTTGCTTCAGTCATATATATGTTATCGTTTCTCATATAGATCAATATTGGTATGGCTTCCCAATATTGGCAATGATGGGTATAAACCTATAAGCAGAGACTTCTTCATTCTTATATGCACTTAGCATTATGTATGGATATCACTGCTCAAATAGCTTGAGTATGGTATTGCTATGTTCTAATTACAGCAGTATATGCATGACCTCAACTTCAACAGTTGTATATATTTATGTGTGTGTGTGTGTATCAATCTCACAAATATGTATGGCATCCCTATGTATGATGGTACAGTATATGAATATATAGAAGTGCATCCATCAGTTCAGTAGATGATTGCGCTTCCGGTTGCGCCACGCAACCCGCCCTTTTTCAATGTATATTCATTGAGTTGACATTGTATTCAGAGCAGTAAGACCGTATATTCAGGCTACAATGCTCAAGTTATATGGTATTAGGAATCCTATATGAGAATGATGTCATATTGGTGGGTTGCGTCCAGGTTGCGTCCAGGTTGCGTCCAGGTTGCGTCAAGGTTGCGTCAAGGTTGCGTCCAGGTTGCGTCAAGGTTGCGTCCAGGGATGCGCGATTCCGGGGGGCCGCAACCTCAAATGGCAGGAATCGTTTTTTTAACCCGGAATCGCGCCACCTCAAAAACGGATCCGCGCTTCCACTGGGGATTCCGGATCGATTCGCTCCGATCCGCGATTCTGCCTTTGGATCCGGGGGGGGGGGGGGGGGCGATTCCTGCAACACTGGTCTCGTCTCATTTCATAAATGTATGATATACAGTGATCGATCCTTATCACAGTGATCTCGACTCCATAGTTCCAGTACAGTGGTTTACTCAACCTCTTGCTCTATGCCCGCAAAACCACCATCCGTTTGATTATAGCCCTTGTTGCCTCGCTAGGATGGAATCTACACAAGATGGATGTCAAGACTACCTTATTACATGGTTCACTTAAGGAGGAAGTTTATGTAGAACAACCTCAGGGGTTCGAAGTTCAAGATCGCCAGACACATGTATGTAGGTTGAAGAAAGCCCTCTATGGGTTGAAGAAAGCACCCCGGGCTTGGTATAAGAGGATTGATAGCTATCTAATGAAGTTGGGATTTACAAGAAGTGACACTGATCTAAACCTTTACTTTAAGGTTGAGAGTGATAGACCTCTCATCTTGGTACTCTATGTGGACGATCTCTTTCTGACAGGTGCAGACCCTCTCATTCATCAATGTAAGAGGGAGTTGGCTTCCGAATTCGAGATGAAGGACCTAGGAGGCTAGGACTGATGCATTACTTCCTAGGGTTGGAGGTTTGGCAAAAGCCAGGTGAGATTTTCCTTTCTCAAGGAAAATACATCGTGAAGCTACTAGAAAGATTTGGGATGGTGGACTACAAGTTCGTGACTACTCCGATGGAACTTCACTTCAAGAAGTTATGCGGAAGTGCTGTTGGGCCCGATTTTGGAAATCCTTCTGAGTATTGTCAACTCGTGGGGGCCCTAATGTTCTTGGTGAACTCTTGTCCGTACATATGTTTTGTAGTGAATACATTGAGCTAGTTTATGGTCGAGCCTCATCACATACATTGGATTGCTGCCAAGAATCTCTTGAGATATCTTCGGGGCACAATCACTTATGGACTGAGATACACTGCCGGGAATGTGAGGCTCCATGGTTACTCTGATGCAGACTAGGCTGGCAGTGTGGTGGATCGTAAAAGCACATCTGGATGTTGCTTCTCTCTAGGTTCTGCTTCGATATCATGGATGAGCAGGAAGCAAAAGTTGGTTGCTTTGAGAATCGTTGAGATTGAATACATTGTTGCTAGTATGGCCTCCTATGAAGTTGTTTGGTTGAGGAAGCTCTGTAGTGAGATGTTTGGACTTGTGATGGATACCACCGTGATCTTCTACGTCAACTAGAGTGGGATTCATCTTTCTGAGAATCCCGTGTTTCATGACCGCTCCAAGCATATTGATATTAGGTACCACTTTATCTGGGATATGGTACAACGGGGTGCAATAAGGCTCCAACATATTGGGACTGATGATCAGGTCGCAAATATTCTTACGAAGCCCCTAGGGAAGGTCAAATTCTTAACCTTCCTTGAACAACTTGGAGTCGTGGAGAGACCCTCTTATGAGGGTCCTGTATGAGATGGATGTTGAGCTCTGGGAGCTTCAGGGGGCTTGGGGTACTTCTTGGAGCGATGAGTGACCATAGGGTGAGTGGTTCACCTTCCCCTAATAGTGTGCGATGTACAGGGTGAGTGGTTCACCTTCCCCTATGATACCCCATGGTGACATATGCATAGGTTGAGTGGTTCACCTTCCCCTGTCAACACATCCTACCCATGCAGTTCGGGACTCATGGGAAGTACCTTTCATCTGGCCAATGAGTAGGGAAATGAGGATAGGGACCATAGTACTACCAATGGACGCATCATGTAATACCATACTCCCTATGCTAGAATGTTGATATTGATCTGGGATCAACGGAAATTGACTTCAGGTCAGCTAAGAGTGGTATGACACACTCTCTATTATTGGAGACTGACTTCGGGTCAGTGGAGAATGGTATGATACATTCTCGATCATTTCTTCTTTCTTCATGGTTCAGCAGAGCAGAGTAGAGCAGAGACATTGATGGTATAGATTGTCAGACAATTTGGCAGGTGAAGTCCTCCCTAGTTGAGAGGGAGTATTAAATTTGGCAACTAGGGCCAAACTTCATCTTGGAAAACTCATATGACACAGCTGATATTTTTATTGGATTGCTCTCTCCGAGAGGTGTAGGATTGATCTGAAGATCATCCTCTTCTGACATGTACAAATCGAATCATGAATTTATTTTGATTATGGAAAAATTGTCAAAGTCGGCCAGCAATCTAATGTATGCTCAGAAGCCCAATAGTCACATCTATTAATCCTCAACGTTTGCATATAAATACAAGGAGCCTCCTCCTCAATTTGGCATCTCATCTCACACTCATTCTTCTCTCTCCTTCATTTATTGGGTATGAATTTCAGAGGCAGCTCTCCACACGTGCGAAGAAGAGAAGGGTTTTCTGTTCCAACGGTTGACCAGCGTTGACCGAAGTTGCAGGAGGTTATTTTGACTTGTGTTGACCTGTTTTGACTGTGGTTTTGTGAGGAGGATCTCTGTTTGGGTAGGCCACATTTCTGGGCACAAAAAATGTTAAAATTGGCAACTAGGGCCAAACTCCATGTGGGTCATCTTATTTATGGCAGCTGATATTTTTCTTGGATTCCTCTCATCGAGAGGTATAGGATTGATCTAAAGATCATCCGATTCCGACATGTATTTATGGAGATATGAATTTATTTGTAAATACTTGACAATATGTCAAGGCGGCTAGCAAGATAAAGTGTGTGGCACACCCTCAGCCTAACCTCAACGATTCATATAAAAGGAAGATACCTTGTGGCATTATTTCACATCTCAACACACATCTTCTCTCTCCTAATCTTATTGGGCCACCATAGGAGCAATCTCTCTCACACGTGCAAGAAGGACGAAATTTCTGTTTAGGGCAAAGTTGACTGTTTCTAGGGCAGCGTTGACTGTTTCTAGGGTAGTGTTGACTTTTTCTGGGCTACACTGACCAAGGTGCATGGCTGCTGGGAATGTGTTGACCAAGCGTTGACTTGCGCATTGTTGTTTGGGTGTTGCGTTGACCAGCATTGACTGGTTAGGGCTGACCGCAGGCTGCTGATTTGTTGACTGTTGTTTTGACCATTGACCGAGGGCTGTTTTGGGCTGCTGATGTTTGTTGTTGAAGACCGAGTTCTTCAAGGTTGACTAGAGGTCAAATTGGAGTTGTTTGACTAGCTTTGACTTTGCTGGTTGTTGATATATTATTGCTGATATAAAATAACAGATTTGTGATATTGTACTATCTCTCTCTCTCTCTGCTGAATTATTGAAGAATATAAAAGAATTGATCAAAGGGTTTCCCCACATTGGGGTTTGTCCCTGGCTCGCCGCCACATCTATGATCTGGTGTCTCTTGTCTTGGCTTGTCTTCTGTCAATTTATTTATGTTCTATCAGCATTTTACTTTATGCTAATGTGATTGCTAAACTGTGAATTGACATTGGGCTAATAAGAAGAAATTGAAGTAAATTTCTCTAAGCATAGAACATACCATAACTTAACATGGTATCAGAGCTGAGGTGAAGACAAAGCCCAAGCAAGAGCAAGAGCAAGAGCAATCACCGAAGACTATTGGAAAAAAGTCTTAAGACTTCATGGATTCCTCATCACACTTCCCCGCCAAAGACAAGCTCTGTGAGAAATCTAACTATCACGAATGGAAGATGTCTCTCGATCTGACATTGGAAGAGCAAGAAGTGTTGGAATATGTGAGAGGCAAAATTACAGACCCTCCATCATATGCACCAACTGCTACAAGGAACAAGTACACTGAGGGTGAAGTCAAAGTGAAGAAGATCATCCGGGTCTCTATTGACACAATGACAGGTGCCTAGTAGCCTACGTTTCCGAGTTGAACACCTCCAAGGAGGTCTACGATAGACTAGTAAGCTTGTTTAAAGTTAGTGATGCAAATCAAGTTTCGTTCCTCAAAAATAAGCTAAAGGAAATTAAGAACGGCAAAGATGAGGATATGCAATCCTACTTTTTAAGGATCACCGAGATCAAGAATGACCTCCTATCGATTGGAGAAGTCATTCCTGACAGGGAACTGACTATCACAACTCTTGGAGGGCTCCCATCCGAATGGTATGTATTTAGAACCACTCTTCTCAACAATAATCGAATTCCAGGATTTGAGGAATTGATGGCGAGATGCATTCAAGAAGAGACAAGGATGGAAGAGCAGGAAATGCCTTCATTTAAAGGCAACCCCACTGCTTTCTCCTCTCATGCTAAAAGGAGAAATAATTCTGGGTCTAAATCCAAAGGAAAGGCCAGATCGAAAGGTGGAAGGAAGGGAAGATGTTTCACTTGCAATAAATTTGGCCACTATGTGAGGGAGTGTCCAAATAGGAAGGACACATCTCGTGACAATGATCAAAATCACTCTCGGGGCAATTCAAACCATAATCAAAGGAATGGAAAGTTCAATGGCAAAGGAAAGAGGAATGCTGGAAATCAAGGAAGTGGTTAACCCCCCAAGAAATAAAGGAAGTCCAGGTATGAATCTAATGTTGTTAATAATAAGCAAGATGAATATCATCTGATATCGGCCCTCTCCACTACCTCTCCTCCAGACTCGTTCGGCAATTGGCTTATTGATAGTGGTGCCTCAAGGCACTTCACTGGTTACATGGAAGCTCTCTCTAATCTGATAGAGAAGGAGACCGAATTGGAGATTATTCTTGGAGATAACTCCACCTATCCCGTAAAGGGTGTAGGGAATGTTACTCTTCAATTAAATCAAGGTAACACAATTCATTTGCAAGCTATATGTACCTGATCTCAAGAAGAACCTGGTGCCCATTTCGGCAATGGAAGACAGGCTACAAGGTGGCCTTCATCAATGGCAAGGTGTGAAAATTCTATCACTGCAACAACTGATTTATTTTACCTACTTATTTCCCGATAAGTTATTTATGAAAATCCTTCAGTAAACATTAAATTAAATTTTGTTACAGATATCACATCATAATACAGAAACAAACACATGCACAAGATTTAACACATCGACACAAATATTTTGGACAATAAATCCCGAAAAACCCGATGTGGGAAAACCGGTGCAGCAAGGAAGGATTTTATTATTCAACAATTCTTCAATACAACTGGGTGCCAAACTGGCTTACCCAACAAAGAGAAAATCCTTCAGCACTTCCCCTAGTCTCAGCGTCAGCTTGGCTGACCTCTACGTAGCTCCCTGACCCTTTGCGTCAACCCCTACCTCTTTGTGTCAGCACTGGGCCTCTCTGCGTCACCCACACAGGCCCTCCAGTGACTGCGCAGTCTGCAGCCTCTGCATCTGCCTCTCCAACCTCTACGTTGTTCCCCTGGTGTTGTTCCTGACTCTCTGTTCGTACTTGTTGCCTCCTGCTGCTCTCCAAACCACTAGTTCGAATTTCTCAGCTAACCCCGCTCCAGAAATTGAACTGACTGGTCTCCCTCAGTATGTTCTCCAACTGACCCTCAGGCCTCTTCTTATACTTTTCTTGTTGGTCCTTCAACAACCGAAATTAAATCTCTAATAAATGGCTAAGATTAGATTTGGCTTGATCCATGACTTTTGGAACCTTCTAACCCAGTTTTATATTAATACCCATTAATATTTTATTTTTTCTAAGTTTAGGCTTAGGAACTCCATTAAAAATATTAATTATTTTATTATCTCCAAAACCGATTAGAATCTGCCCAAACCATTTATGGGTCTTGGAGATCTCATGTGCTTTAGCCTCTCCACCAATTTTCATGGCTAGATCACATCCAATGCTACCCCAAATCAAGACTCCCTTTTAGTGAAAACTGTGCTCTAGTAATACTCCACACTGAGCATCACCCTGATTATCCGGCACCGGTCCCTGTGCTGATACTAGGCCTCCCCACCCAACATCCTCTGCACTACTTCATCCTGTACTAATGCCCATGGCTCTATCACTGCCACTGCTACATTTGTACTGCAGCTCCCTCTGCAGTTGTAAGCTACTGGTCCATCTTCCCAATACTTCATCTGCACTGCAACTCCCTCTGCATTCATGCTGTTGTTGGTCCTTCTTCCCAACACTACATCTGCACTGCAAACTTCTTCTCATCATGTTGCATCGTGCTACTGCTAATTGCTACTGCACTGCAACATCATACCTTTGGCATACTCCTTTCATATAGAAATTTTGGCATACCTCTTCTTCTATCACACCATTCAAAATCTCCCACCCCATCTGTGCTGCAAGAGATATCATAGTTCTAATAGATGTATACCTGGCTACCAGGGAGAAGGTCTCTTCGTAGTAAATTCCTTCCTTTTGAACATACCCCTTAGCCACAAACCTGGCTTTGTATTTCTCAACATTGACGTCTGCAGCGTATTTAATCTTGTAGATCCATCTCGAACCTACCACTAATCTGTCTTAAGGCCTTGGCACTACCTCCCAGACATCGTTCACCATTATGGAGTTGTACTCCTCTACCATCGCATTCATCCAAACCTAATGTTGAGCTGCCAACTGAAAACTGGCAGGCTCCCCATCCTGAGCTACTAATGCCTAATATCTATCTGGCTGTTTTTGCTCCCTCTTATTGTTCCTTGGCGCACCGATGAAGTCCTCTGCATCTCGCAGAATCTGACGAAGTTCCCTACTTGTTCTTCCTCTACCAACAGGTGCTTCTGTTAGCTCCTCCTCATCCTGTGATTCTTCCTGACCCGAGGAAGAATTATTTTCTTCCGTTGGTTAAAGAGGTTTGACCAACGGTTCCTCTTTTGACTGCTCCTCGGAAGGCATTTCTCGAGATTTTTTGAAAGCCCTGTCTTCCATGAACCTTCTTGTCCAACTACTACCTTCCTGCTCCTTGGAAAATAGATTCTGTATAACTCATCATTCTTGCTATATCCCACTAGATATCCTTTCTCTGCAGTTTGATCCAGCTTCTTCCTCTTTTCCTCGGGTATGTGGCAATATGCTAAGCTCCCAAATATCCTAAAATGACTGACTTCAGGCATCTTCCCTGTGAAGACTTTCTCTGGAGTAATTTTGCCCAATGCCTGATGAGGAGTTCTATTCTGAACATAGACTGCTGTGTTGCATGCTTCTGCCCACAGGAACTTTGGCATATCCTGATCATACATCATAGCCCTAACTGCTTCTACAATAATCCTGTTCTTTCTTTCTGCTACTCCATTCTGCTCCGGATTCTAAGGAGTTGTCCACTCTCTTCTTATGCCCTCCTTAGTGCAAAAATTAGTGAAGTCCTTATTGACATACTCTCCACCATTATCTGAGTGAAAAACTTTTATTTTCTTCCCAGTCAAATTCTCCACCAGAGCCTTGAACTCTTTGAATCGAAAGAAAACCTCGTCCCTGGTTTTCAGAAAATAAATCCAAGTTTTCCTTGAGTGGTCATCAATGAAGGTAAGGAAGTACTCAGCACCACTAAGAGCTTTAGTGGACATGGGTCCGCAGATATTTGAGTGTATCAATCCTAGTACACTCTTGGCCATGTTTTTACTTCTAGGAAATGCTTCCTTGGCATACTTTCCTAGAGCACATCCTCTGCATACATCATCTCGTTTCGTACTAAGATCCAGAACTCCTGTTACAGTGCTCCTGAGAATTCTCAGAGCCCCATGGTGCAAATGTCCCATTCTTTTGTGCCATAGCTCGTTCAAATCCTTGTCTCCATGACTGCCTATTAGTGCCATTGGTAATTCTAGTTGTAGTCTGTACAACCTAATATTTTTTATCCCAATCTGCACTTTCTTTTTCCAGCTCGGGTTTTTGATGTATACTTTCTCCTTGATGAAGAAAATGTCATGCCTTTGCCTTGAAGTTGCGACACGGAAAGTAAGTTCATCCCCAATCCTAGTACGCGCAACACATTGGTAACACGGAACCGCTCTCCCGTTTTTGTTTGAAAAACTATGGTACCCCTCCCTACTGGAGTACATTTTGCCTTGTTCCCTGTGGTGATCTAAAAGTTCATCTTCTCCTCCCGATAATCTGAGAAACATTCCTGGGTTCTCGTCATATGCCAAGAGGCCCCACTGTCTATATCCCATAACTTTGATGATGCAGAGCTAGTCACACAAGCCACTTCTTCTTCCAACCTAGAAGCCAACATAGAGAAATTGAAATCACTTTCTCTCGTGCAATTTTCTGAAAATTTGTGCAAGTCTCCTGACGTAGATGCCTCTGTATCATGGTCTGGACCCATAATTGATTTTCCCTTCCTGTCTCTGATTGTATCTAATTACTTGCTCTGATACCATGTGAAAATTCTATCACTGCAACAACTAATTTATTTTACCTACTTATCTCCCAATAAGTTATTTATGAAAATCCTTCAGTGAACATTAAAATAAATTATGCTGCAAATAACACATCATAATACAGAAACGAACACATGCACAAGACTTAACACATCAACACAAATATTTTGGATAATCAGTCCTCGGAAAAACCCAATGTGGGAAAACCAGTGCAGCAAGGGAGGATTTTATTATTTAGCAAGTATTCAGTACAACTGGGTGCCAAACTGGCTTACCCAGTAGAGAGAAAATTCTTCAGCACTTCCCCCAGTCTCAGTGTCAGCCTGACTGACCTCTGCGTAGCTCCACGACCATCTGCGTCAGTCCCTGCCTCTCTGCGTCAGCACTGGGCCTCTCTACGTCACCCACACAGGCCCTCTAGTGACTGCGCAATCTGCAGCCTCTACGTCTGCCAGAGAGGATCTACGTCTGCATCTCCAACCTTTGCGTTGTTCCCCCGGTGTTGTTCCCGACTCTTTGTTCCGTACTTGTTGCCTCCTGCTGCTCTCCAGACCACTAGTTTGAATTTCTCAGCTAACCCCGCTCCATAAATCAAACTGACTGGTCTCCCTCAATATGTTCTCCAACTGACCCTCAAGCCTCTTCTTATACTTTTCTTGTTGGTCCTTCAACAGCCGAGATTAAATCTCTACTCAATAGCTAAGATTAGATTTGGCTTGATCCATGACTTTTGGAACCTTCTAACCTAGTTTTATATTAATACCCATTAATATTTTATTTTTCTTAAGTTTAGACTTAGGAACTCCATTAAAAAGATTAATTATTTTAATATCTCCCAAACTGGTTAGAATCTGCCCAAACCATTTATGGGTCTTGGAGATCTCATGTGATTTAGCCTCTCCACCAATTTTCACGGCTAGAGCACATCCGATGCAACCCCAAACCAACACAAAGTACGTGTGTGGAAAAAAACTTTTAAAGATGCTTTCACTCTTGGGTTTCGAGTTGACTCTTTATATCAAGTTGGAGGAAGTCCGTTGGGAGTCATGTCTTACAACACAACTCTTTACTCTGAATTATGGCACCGGAGGTTTGCCCACCTTCATTATAAGGCTCTACCCGGTGTGAGACAAATGGTGACCGGGATGCCTGAGTTTAAAGTAGAGCAAGAAGGTGTATGTCCGGGGTGTGCCGAAGAAAAACTCAAAAGGGGACCATTCCCCTCAAGCTATAGCAATACCTCTGACATTTTGCAGTTGGTTCACTCTGACATATCTAGTATGATGCCTATGAACTATTTGGGAGGATACTTATATTATCTCACTTTTACAGATGATTATTCTAGCAAGACTTGGATATACTTCTTGAAAAAGAAGGATGAAGTGTTCTCCTGGTTCCGTCACTTCAAAACCTTGATCGAGAATCAAAACAAGAGAGGATCAAGATCTTAAGGACTGATAATGGGACTAAGTATGAATCCAATGAGTTCCATGACTTTTGCAAGGAAGCTGGCATTAAGAGGGAGACCACAACACCATACACTCCTGAGCAGAATGGTGTGGCGGAAAGGAAGAACCGTACGATTTTGGAAGCTGTTCGTTCCATGCTCCATGATCAAAGGCTTCCAAAGTTTCTATGGGCCAAAGCTGCGAATACCGCCGTATATGTTCAAAACCGATGCCCTCATCAAGCATTGGATTCCAAGACTCCCAAAGAGATGTTCACTGGTAAGAAACCTGATGTCTCTCATTTTAGAATTTTTGGAAGTCTCGTATATTTTCATGTGCCGAAATAGAAAAGAAACAAATTGGGTGCATCTGGAAAGAAGGGAATCTTCGTGGTCTATTTTAGAGTCCTATAATAATAGGATTCATAATTTTGAATTGACTATGGTTAAGTCTTGTAATATTATACATATGTTTGCTTTCTGAAAATATTTTCCATATTAAAATTAAAAAATGTGAAGAGGGTATGTCCTAAAAGAAATATCAAAGGACAAAAAGAATAAGAAAATATCAAAAAAATGAAAAAATATGAACCCCAAACAAAAACAGATCATGAAAGTGTGCAAGTCCAAGTGCCACTACTCTTTACTTCACTGTCTAAAATAATGGTTGTGTGCAGCTTGTCATACATGCCACAACCCATGATAGTCAAATTGTTTAATCTTGACTACTTCATGCTTTAAATTTCCTGTTTATAGTTAGAGAATAAAGATCTGGCCAAACTGTTTAATCTTGGCAGATCAGTAGATAGGTAGAGAAATAAAATGTGCTCACAAGCTTAATCTGAGCCATTGGAAGATATAAGGTTAGAAGTAGATAGTTTACTTTTCAAAAGAAAAAAGAAAGGAAAGGGTCTGCTAGCTTAAATGCACCCAACAAAGTGAAGAAAAAATGTTAGGGTAAGTAAAAGGGTAAGTAGAAGAAAGGTTGCAGAAAGTACAAAGTTGATTGAAGCATAAGAACATTTGTCATGCTTAATCATGTGTTTCAGTGTGCAAGAGGAGTTATGAAAGAAAAAGAATGCTCATAAGTTCATTTGGTTAACTTCCCCCCATTCCATTTCACCCCTCACTACATACTTACTAATTTCCCCTTTTACCCCTCCATTTCTTATGCAAGCCCCTTTTCCTTCATTTTGACTCATACCCTTTGGTTTCACACAATTCCCTAGCAAAATATCCTCCAAATTCATTTCCCTACCCAAGAACTCTTTTTCCCTAGTGTCAAACCCCTTTCCCCTTTAAAAAATCACTTTCCCCTTAATTAATTTTCCTAAAAACCCCAAAAAACCCACTAAAACCTCTTATCCTAACTATTATTCCCCCCTTCGCTTTATAAAGTTAAACCTCCGCCAAACCCATCTAACCCCGCAAATTCACTTTTCCCATTATAATCCCTTTAACCCACCCCCCTTGGTGTGGTTAAGTAAACCCCTCCGCAGTTTAACCCCAGTTCTACTCCATAAACCTGCATTATAGTTTAACACCGCAATTATCCATTGATTAATTACACTTAAGTGTAATTAACCCCTGGGCCCCACTAATATCCACCCCCATTTCCCACCGCGCAACTCTGCCACACGATGGCCGTTGGATCTTGCACCCCCAGATCCTACGGCCCTCACCCATATCACGCCCATTCATCTCCCGACCTTTACCGGCCTGAGAGCACGTGATATGGGTGGTATTGCTCGGGCCCCCTTGGGTTACGTGGCGGCATCGCGTTAAGTCGCGTGCTCTCGAGAAAAAACCACCCATCACTCAAAAGCGGTGCGATGGCCCCCGAAACCACCTCCCTGCCGAAAGCAAAAACCGCTCACTATTCACTAATTTAATCTCACGCCAATTTCTAACTGTTCCCAGTTAAAAGCCCACAGACCCCCAGTTTCACCCTTTTCGCTCATTTGCTTTGCGAAAGCGTCCTAAGCTTTCCTGCGCCCCCCGAGCTTCTGCAACCAGTTCTGACCACCAATTGCCTCCCGAACACGCTCCAGAAGCCCAGTTCAACCCTCCAGTGCGCGACTGAAGCCACAGAACCCTCTGCAGCTGCCATCAAAACCAATTTGCAGTCTGAACCTCAAACTCCAGGTATTTGACAACAAACCATAGACAACCCTCTCAAATTCAAAAGTATACAGTAAATTCAAACATTAAAGTAATTGAATTTAATTAATTTTCCTTGAATTGAGAGTATTTCCCCCCAAATACCAAAACCCCTATCCTGCAAATTGCCATTACCCTATCCCTGTACCAGAGTTGTCAAGACTTCATTTCCACAAGTTGTATAAGCCCAATTCCCACATTTTATCACAAAGATGGCTGCCCAAACCTCTCTGGATGTCAGACCTATATCAACCCCTCACCTGGACATTGACCATTTGGCCCTAGCAGACAGGGATTTCCAAATTAAAGACACTGCTACTCCAGGCCACCTTCTGAAAATCCACTGCTGGAGTAAGGATAGGTTTCTAAACCATGTAGATGACATTCACCTTTGGGAATCCAATTTGCCCAAGTATACATTCCCAGAAGTTCACCCATTCCCAGACATTGTACATTTTTGTCATGCCTGTTATATCCCTAGCCAAAGGGCTATTGTGGCACCAAACCATGAGTTACTATTCACCATTACTGCTGAATCCATCAACCAGATGCTACAAATCCAACCCATCCCTAATCAGACCCCTCTGTCCATTGGAAATCTGTTGGACCTGTACATCACACTAGACCCAGTCAAAATCAAACAAATTTTCCAGAATTTCATCATTGAGGAACGCCATACTCCTACAAACATTCCACCCTATGCTGCCACTATTTTTTCAGAGACTGGCAGGTGCATAATCACCATGCTCTCATGCATCCTAGGATACACATCAAATGAGCATGTGGATGAGGTCATCATGGCCTTCCTATCCATTTTCACTCCAGGCAAGCCTCCTGCTATTATGTATGATTATGCTCAGTTCATTGCAGACAGAATGCATGAACAATTCACCAAACTGCCCACTGAAAGAGTTTTCAAATACTCTTCAATGTTGTTTTATATGTTTTTGTATTACTAGACAGACAAGTTCCCTGTGAGGATCCAGAAATTGGACACCAAGGGAAAGGAGAGATCAGTCATCTATTGGACACCCTTGGTCCAGAAGTTTTCCACAGCATTCACCTACAAAGATTTCATAGACTCTTTTGTGTACCCAGTCATGAACATGCTGACTTCTAAGACTCAGCCTAGAATCAGCCCAGAGATCAAGAGAGTACTGCAATTGGCCAAGAACAGCAAGGTGGGAGATTGGTACTTGTACCAAAACCACACTGAGATCAGAATTTATGGCTGTGAGCTAGCCCCCTATAAGTTGCCCAAATACCTCCCTATGAGGATATTTTCTCTTGAATACTTCAGACAAATCATCAACTCTAATGAGATCCACTTCCTAGCTTATAAGAAAAAAACACAGTTCAAGGTAAAAAACCAAATGGGTCCATTCATTTGCAACAATAGAGAGGCTGGACCAGAGGCTGATAGGTTACTTCAACAAATGAAATTCAGAAACAGTTTCATGTGGCACTATGACCCTCATGGGGTCATAAACAAGCTTAGACTCAGGGTCAAGTTGGGAGCATACATCCACCACCCAAGACCTGACATTGAACAGTTTGCTAACCAGGATGAGTGGGTGGAGAACACCTTGATTGATATGGACAACACTGTTGTGGATGTAGAGAACACACTCATTGATCTTGAAAGACAATTTGATCACAACTCTTTCCTGCAGGTTCCAAAACAAGGGGAGCCAATGAACATTCCTCATGTCATACAGACCCCAGCCAATGAAGAGAAGAATCCTAAGAGGAACAGGGAGCAGGCATCTAGCTCGGCCATGGAGACTACTAATGAGCTGTTAGAGCCAAGCAATAGGCCCAAGTTGAATCCTGTCTTTGAATAGGAGGAGAACATTGCTTCAGAGGAAATAACTGACACTGAGGCAATGGAGCAAAGAAGTAAAGAAACAACTGAAATAGCTACATTAGAGCAAACACAGCAGCCATCAACCTCCAACACATAGATGATAGAGAAACAACAAAGTATGGAGATCTCTTCCTATGTCAGGCCAGCTGACAAGGAGAAGGATATCAAAGAATAAGATAGATTCAAAGAGATAAAGATGAGGAATGAAAAATTGAAGGCAGAGACATATGCCCAATACCTCAAGCTTACACCGCCAAACCAAATCAAACCAATGCCAGCCTTTGACATCAAAGCAGGGAAAATGCAGGTATCATTTTTGTAGCCCACTATACAGCAACCAAAGACCTCAGCAAACTACAAGAAGACAAATTTTGAGGTGTTGGCCAGGGATGTTCATCCATTGATCAGATAGAGTTCCATAAGTAGGCTGGAGAAATGGTTTACTCCATCCTCACAAAAAAGACCATGGATGCTTTTAAGCTAAAAGATTCATTGGATAATGTAACAGCTCAATTCAAGCTGGAGAAGGCCTGCTCACAGGCCAAAGACACCAGGATAAAATCCTTGGAGGACTTGATCATTGAACTGGGCCATGACCCAAATGATGTTAAGGCCACAGAGAAATTAATCAAGAAGAAGAATGAGGACATAGCAGCCCTCAAGAAACAACTTAAGTTGCCTCCTTCATAGCACCCACAGACAAAGGAAGTCCTGGAAAGCTAGACCAATCATGAGGAAATGATGGACTTAGTGTTGCAGCTAAATGACCAGTTAAAGGAGATGGAGAAAGAACTAGATAGCTTGATGCAGCTCAAACAAGCTAGTCTGGATAATGCTCCTGCAACTGTCATTCCAACAGTGACCACAATTGTACCTTCTACATTGGCAGCATCTTTAGCTCCCACTGCTCCAATGGCCACTGCACTACCAGCATCTACACCAACTACATCAACAACATGATCAACAACAATAGGTTCCACAGGTGATGAAGCAAATAGGCTGGTCAAAGCAATGGAAGAAATGTCCATTCAAACCAATGAGATGAAAAAACTTAAGGAGAAAGTCACCAGCCTGGAGACAGATTGCAGACTTGCCCAGATCATGCATAAAGAAGAACAGCAAAAGGCTACAAGGATGACTGAAAGAATCAAAAGCCTAGAAAAAGAACTGACACTAGGTGAACCTATAGGTAAGGCTAAAGAGCAATTGTGGGCCAATATCATTGACTTTGTCAATGATATTTGGCCATCCATTCAGGTTATTTTTGAACAGATTGATTTGATAAAGCAGGCTATAGAAGCCATTCAGAAAGTCAAAGAAGAACTTGGAGATATGCCAGAGGAGGCAGCAAGGATCATCCACTTCCTCAACTCCAAGAAAAAGTATGAGCTACAAGAACTTGAGATACCTGACAGGACAGATACAATTTTGTGAGTCAGAAAAGTGAGGAATTTGATGTTGAACTTAGAAGATAAGTGTCAAACCATGCAACTAGCCGTTGATAGGTTCATAGCTAAGTTTGAACTTTTGAAGGAAAAGGGACTACCTAATCCCTTAGTTATAAATGATAAGTTAATGACACATGAGGATTACAATAAGAAGATCAGGGAAGTGGCCAGAGAATAGGTAAACACTTCATCCATGAAGGGTATACCAACAGGCAAAGTACTATACCAAACTTTTGAAAACTTGTTTTACCTCCAGCATGAGGTAAAACACTTGTTTATTAATAAGCCAACTTTTGCCAAGTATACAGAGGTAGATGAAATATATAGAAAGATGCTCAATATCTAATTATCAGATGAGGAAAGATGGGAAAAACTCAATGATTTACTGTAGTAAATACACAGTAAAAATATAAATGTACAGTAAAAAGTGAAACAGCAAAGTAAAAGGATATTGCCAGGTCAGCAAGGTTAAAGTGTATTAGATGAAAGAGTATCAGATGAAAGGTTAAAGTAAAACAGAAAATCCAACGTGAAGACCAAACAACCAGCCAACTTAAAGGGCAAAGGATCAAAGAGCAAAGCTAGCAGAACCTAAATAAAAGGGACAACAAACAGTAGTTCAATAGTTGTCTCTATCTTCTTGCATGAAGATATTTCTTTTTCCTAGATTAGTTCTCAATGCAATTTGAGATATTTTGTAATTCCCTTTGTATAAATACTTCATAATTTGAAGTATTATGGTGGATTATTTTACATTTGTAGAGTTATTTTGATCTTAAACCTAAGGGTGGTTGTACCATTTTCAAGTCAACAGACTAGAGCAAGTAATAAAAGCATTTCGCTACAGGATTCATGAGATGGTCCATTTGTAGTGAAGTATCTTCTTTGTTTGATTTTGTTACCTTCTTCTGTGTTTTATAATCTTAAATGTGTTCTAAATTTGAATGAATTAACTGGAGATATCACTCAGAATTTGTTTAAGTACACTCTGTTTTGCATAGTTAGTCATTTACATGATTTCCTCTGATACCCGAATTTGAGAACCCTTAATTGCTCTCTCATCCCGGTTGACTTCTTTCATTCCTTCCAGAGTCCGGCCTAGGGAACCCTTAATTTCTCCCTGGATCCAATTTGAAACCATTTCACCATTTAGCCTTTGAGATCTATAGTAACTCATCTATCTTGCCCTGTAGACACTGTTTTTAGAACTGAATCCAGTCTTGTTTGTCTGACATTCGACTCCATAGCCCAATGGTAAAAGCAAACCTCTGTTCATCTAAGTAAAGTGATCCCACCACCCAAATTCAAACCAAAACCCAAGTGCAAACAATAACTAGCCTAAAATCATCTTAACTAAAACAAAGTTAAATTATAAAGAGAGAGCCCTCTCTGAGCATCAGGAAGGCTAGGTCCTGATCTCCAAAAGTGGTTTGTGGTTACCTTTGACTTTTCTTCCTTCATTAACTTCGAAAGAAATATCAGAGTGATAGCAGGCTATAGCGAAACTTCTAATGGCTATAGAATCTATGTGGTTGGTCAAAGGGAAGTCGAGATAAGTCATGATGTCACCTTTGACGAAGATATCGCTCTTAGCAAGGTTGACAATCTTCCTATTCTGAGAAAAGATAAAGAAGCTAACATCAGGAAGCCGGATGAGAAGGAAGATGAGACGATGCTCGATGTGGAAGAACCTATGGATCCTATTGATCCTCCTCTGCAAGATCCTTCCTCTTCTAGGAAGAGGCCCTCATGGCTTAGGGGGACACTTGATGATACCGAAGGACATATTGCACCTAGAGGGACTTTCCATGAAAGTAAGAAGACGACCAGGTTTCAGGGATACTTGACCATTATGAGCACCATTATTCAAAATGAGCCTTCATCGTTCAAAGAAGTCATGAAGCATCAAGTGTGGAAGGATGCTATGAATGAAGAATATGAGTCCATCATGAAGAACGATGTCTGGGATGTGGTCCCTAGACCCCAGGACAAAATAATTGTCACCTCGAAGTGGCTTTACAAAATAAAGCATGCAGCTGATGGGAGTGTTGAAAAGTATAAGGCTCGCTTTGTCACTCATGGATTCTCTCAAAAGGAAGGTATAGATTATGACGAGATATTTGCACCTGTTGCCTGATACGCCACCATCCGCTCGATCATAGCCCTTGCTGCGCTGCAAGGATGGAACCTACATCAGATGGATGTCAAGACCACGTTCTTGCATGGTTCGATTAAAGAGGAAGTCTATGTGGAACAACCCGAGGGGTTTGAGATTCATAATTGGGAATCTCACGTATGCAGGTTGAAGAAAGCCCTCTATGGGCTGAAGCAAGCACCCCGAGCTTGGTATGAGAGGATCGATAGCTACTTGAAGAAGTTGGGATTCACTAGGAGTGAAGCCCATCCAGCCCTTTACTTTAAGGTTGAGGATGATAAGCCTCTCATATTGGTACTGTATGTTGACGACCTCTTTCTGACAGGTGTAGACCCTCTCATTCACAAATGTAAGAGGGAGTTGGCTTTCGAATTTGAGATGAAGGACCTAGGACTGATGCACTATTTCCTAGGGCTGGAGGTCTGGTAGAAGCCAGGAGAGATTTTCCTATCTCAAGGAAAATATGTGGTGAAGATATTGGAGAGATTCGGTATGGTGGACTGCAAGCCCGTGACTACCTCGATGGAGCTTAACTTCAAGAAGTTATGCGGTAGTGCTGCCGGACCTGCTTTGGGAAATGCTACTGAGTATCGTCAACTCATAGGAGCATTGATGTTCTTGGTGAACTCCCGTCCGGATATATGTTTTGTAGTCAACACATTGAGCCAATATATGGTTGAGCCTCATCACGCACATTGCATTGGTGCCAAGAATCTTCTGAGATATCTTCGGGGCACAATCACTCATGGGTTGAGATACACTGCCCACATGCATATACCGATGTTGACTGGGCAGGCAGTGTGGAGGATCGCAAGAGCACTTCCAGGTGCTGTTTCTCTTTGGGTTCTGCCTTGATATCCTGGATGAGCAGGAAGCAAAAGTCAGTGGCTTTGAGCACCGCTGAGGCAGAGTACATTGCTGCGAGTATGGCCTCTTGTGAGGCTGTATGATTGAAGAAGATCTTTAGTGAGCTGTTTGGACATACATTGGATACTACCATGATCCTTTGCGACAACCAGAGTGGGAATCGTTTATCCGAGAATCCCATATTTCATGATCGCTCCAAGCATATCGATATCAAGTACCACTTTATCTGGGATATGGTACAACGAGGAGCAATAAGGCTCCATCATATCTGTACAGATGAGCAGGTCGCCAACATTCTGACGAAGCCCCTGGGAAAGGTCAAATTCTTGAATTTCCAAGAACGATTAGGAGTCGTTGAGAGACCCTCTTATGAGGGTCCTGTATGATGCATGCATTGAGCTCTAGGAGCTCGGGGGGGCTTGGGGTACTTCTTGGAGCGAGGAGCGACTCACCCTCCCCTAGTGGTGTGTTGTGTACAAGTAGAATGGTTTAGCCTTCCCCTGTGATACACCGTGGCGACTTGTAGGCAGGATGAGTGGTTCATCCTTCTCCTGCCGAGGCATCCTACCCATGCAGTCTAGGACTCATGGGAAGTACCTCTCATTTGGCCAATGAGTAAGGAAATGAGGATAGGGACCATAGTAGTACCGATGGACACATAGTGCATCTACTGTACTCCCTATGCTAGGATGACCGACATTGATTTGGGATCAATTGGAACTGACTTCGGGTCAATAAGAGTGATATAGCTCACTCTCTCTTGGAACTGATCTAGGATCAGTAAGAGTGGTATGACACACTCTCTGGAACTGACTTCGGGTCAGTAAGAGCGCTATTGAGCACTCTCTTTTATCTAGGACTGACTTCGGGTCAGTAGAGGATGGTATGATACATCCTCGATCATTTCTTCTTCTTCATAGTTCAGTAGAGCAAAGCCGAGCAGTGTAGGGCAGTGCATTTGATGGCAGAGATAGTACTGACGGACAGATGGATTGGCAGATGGAGTTCTCCCTAGTTGAGAGGGAGTGTTAAAATTGGCAACTAGGGCCAAACTCCATGTGGGTCATCTTATTTATGGCAGCTGATATTTTTCTTGGATTCCTCTCGTCGAGAGGTGTAGGATTGATCTAAAGATCATCTGATTCCAACATGTATTTATGGAGATATGAATTTATTTGTAAATACTTGACAATTTGTCAAGGTCGGCCAGCAAGATAAAGTGTGTGGCACACCCCCAGCTTAACCTCAACGATTCATATAAAAGGAAGATACCTTGTGGCATTATTTCACATCATCTCAACACACATCTTCTCTCTCCTAATCTTATTGGGCCAACGTAGGAGCAGTCTCTCTCACACGTGCAAGAAGGAGGACAAAATTTTTGTTTAGGGCAACATTGACTTTCTGAGCAACGTTGACTTTTTTGGCTGCGTTGACCAAGGTGCGGGGCTATTGGGAATGCGTTGACCTTTGCATTGCTGTTTGGGTGTTGCGTTGACTGGTTAGGGCTGACCGCATGTTGTTGATTTGTTGACTGTTGTTTTTCCCATTGACCGAGGACTATTTTGGGCTGCTGATGTTTGTTGTTGAAGACCGAGTTCTTCAAGGTTGACTAGAGATCAAATTGGAGCTGTTTCACTAGCTTTGACTTTGCTGGTTGCTGATATAAAATCATAGATTTGTGATATTGTACTATCTCTCTCTCTCTATTGAATTATTGAAGAATATAGAAGAATTGATCAAAAGGTTTCCCCACATTGGGGTTTGTCCCTAGCTAGCTGCCACATCTGGTGTCTCTTGTCTTGGCTTGTCTTCTGTCGATTTATTTATGTTCTATTAGCATTTTACTTTATGTTAATGTGATTGCTAAACTATGAATTGACATTGGGCTAATAAGAAGAAATTGAAGTAAATTGATCCAAGCATAGAACATACCATAACTTAACAAAAACCGAGGTTGTTTGACCAGCGTTGACTGTAGAAGGGTTCGCTGCAGCATTGACTTTCGTTGACCAGATTTGACTAGACTTTTTCAGACTGTTTTTGAGCTGATTTGACTAGTTGTTGGAGGGTGAGTTGACCGAGTTTGACTAAGCTGTTTTGGAGGTCAAAAATCTACCCTGTTGACCAGCGTTAACTTTCTGGTTAGGGCTTTCTATTACTGCTGTTTGACTGGTCAGACTTCACTTTGATTGGGCAAGTGAAAATTGTATATTGTACTCTCTCTCTTTGCTGAACTTTTGAAGAATTATAAGAAGAATTGATCAAGGGTTTACCCACATTAGGGTTTGTCCCTGGCTGGTGCCATATCTTGTGTACTCTTGTCTTGGTCTGTCTTCTATTGTTATGGTTTATGTTCTATCTTCATTTTACTATCATGTTGATGTGATTGCTAAACTGGATATTGATATTGGGCTAATAAGAAAATTGAAGTGAAATTTCTCTTAAGCATAGAACATACGATTGTTATCTAAAATTAACAGTACTAAAACACTCTAAATCTAAGCCTAATCACTAATTAATCATACAAGTCATTGAAAGAATACTCTTAAGTCACTAAAAATTAAATCTTGGATCATATTGATTGCATGCAAGTGGATTTTGTGAGTTGTTTAATGAGTTTTCAGATCTGATCCATATGCTACAACCATCTACATTTGAGCTAAAACAATGATTAAGCTCATAACAATGACATAATAACTCATTAACAATCATACTTTGCATTTATACTGTCACTTGTGTTCATTGGGCTTATATTCTTGGGCATAGTTCATCATTTCTAAGAGTTGTAGCATTAGTCTAAGGTCTGATATAAAATTTTGCAGCAGTGCTAAAAGTGTTGAAGCTTATCTAATTTCACTTGGTTTATGTTCCTTACATTTTATGAAACTTGGATAAGCATTTAATTGTGTGATTGGGTCATTTTTCTACTACTGCAATCTCATGTTTATTGACTGATCTATAGTTTTGTTTTACACCATTGGCATCTATTTTCACTCTTGCATTATCTCCCATAAGCGCTCTAATTGATTGATAAGTCCCTTATTGTTCTAAGTAACATTGTGCTCTCATTGTTATTTAGATACATTTCTCATTGGGAAATTGGATATTTCTTGTGGATCTCATAATCGAGTTTAATCATAGGTGTGATGAGAAAATCTAATTGTGTATATAGGCATATTGATTATTCATTGACTATAATCTTGAAGTTGCTAATTGTATCAAAGTAGCATTGATCTTGTCTTTTAAGCAATTGTCCATTAATATGTCATGTCCCCATTTTTATTCTTCTTCATCCTACAGCCAGGGTGGATTTCTAGGACAGGGGATGGCCAGGTCATTGGAGCAAGTTTATGTCATCAAGGGTCCCAATGGAGTTTTGAGGAGTTTTTATGGGATTTGATGGCATTCGATTAACATATTCCATCATCAACACAACGTGTCTTTCGTTCCATTACATTCCGACAACTTTCAAAAATCAGCATTATTATTGGACATAGCTTAATTAATCATGCTCGAGGTGGCATTCCGGGGAGATTAATTGATGGAACACCTCAGTGTAATAGCTCGTTGGAACCGGAACGAGAAGATCTAGATGATGGGTCTTTTGGATGGGAGTTTCAGTGACTTGAGGAGACATGGTGGCCAATTTACCCTCTTCCCACATTAAAAAGAATATTTAAATTAAAATAAAAGAGGGAAAGTGCTCCATGATTAAAATAATAATAAAATAGAAGATTCTAGAGGGTTCCATCAGATTTAAAAAAGAGGAGGAGGCCATTGGAGGACATCTTGGAGTTGATATTGTTTCTTGTATGAGAGGTTGAGAATGTGGTTCTCTACTCCATTGGTAGCCCCAAGACAGAAACCCTCGGGTGATTTAGAGAGATTGGGCGAGCACCCATCTCCCCTTGGTGGATTCATTCAGAATCCACAGGTGTAGTGATTGTTTTTCTGTTTCAATTTGGAGACCGGAGAGTCATTTCCGGCTATTGTATTGGCATCTATCTATATATAATAAAGCTGGATTTTGGTTATTGCATTTCTCATTTTCCTCGTGTTGTAATTTTTAATGAGATTTTATGCAATTTGTGAGTTTATGGTTTTAGTCAAATTTCTGGTGTTTGGGTTTCCATGGCAATTTCCTGTTAAGTGCTAGATAATTTGATTTGAAGAGTTTGTTCCAAGTTCTTTTCATTCGGGACATTACATAATATCACTTGTTACATTTTTTGGCATCGTTGAATATTGAGCACTTTCTCTTGTGGTTGAGGTTGTTTATTTTTTAAGTATTTCATAATTGAAAGATCATTATAATTAAATACTTAAGTGATTAAGTAATCTCACCTTAATAGCACTCACTCACCTCATACACTTGCATACTAGGATTAATACTTTGCATTAATCAGTTTACTTCCAAGCTTAAGCTTAGTCGATAGAGACATAGGCCCACCTTTCTCATCTAGCTTGAGGAGCCTAGCACCTCTTTAGTGGTTAACACAGTGACCTTGTAGTCATCAGAGCCATAGTCTCTACAGCGCTGGAGGCATCAGGTAGTTAGAACCTAAGGGTAGGTATCATTAACCGGCCCTAGCCTTCTTCCCCTTGGATTTTCTCTCACAACCTACTCTAGAGACAAGCTTCAAAATAGCTAAGAGGAATGATACATTTAGAGTAGGCATCTAACTAAAATAAACCAAGATTTTGCATCTCACCTAGTTAGTAGGGCTTGTAGGGCTTGTATCTCATTTAGGATAGTGAAGCATCTCCAAGAAGCAACTGTTCATCCGATCATTTGGTATATAATTGACATAAAGCAAGTAATTAACTCCATAAGGCACTTGTCTCACATAATAATATAATCTAATCTTTAAAAAATTGCTATATCAACCAATTGGCTAGGCCATTCAGTTGTGTCTCCCGGATTTGTTGGTTGCCAATGAGTCTTGCATTTTCACATTCCATAGGGACTACCCCCCATAGTCTGTTGCTAGGAGACAGCTAGAATGGAGAGGGCAAGGATCAGAGTGACATCCCCCACCCTGAGTCGTTGTCTCACCATGCTTGTACAATATGAGCGACAACACTTCATATCTGGCATTGTTATTCGTGCAATCAAATTCCAACCTCTATAAAAAGAATGTGGACTCACTCTGCGAAAATGTAAATACCATCCCAGCTATTGAGCCCATCCTAGCGTGAGAACCATCAAAGTGTATCTTCCACATGCATTCATATTTCTTTTGATTAAGTAAGATCTTCTATACTTGAAATTGACCATAATAGCATAATTCCCAAACTTGTCAATAGTGTAGATCAACTCATCCATGGGCTCATCTAGATCTTCTACATGATACCTCCTTGGATGTTCTCTATATTATGTGACAAAGGTACCTTCACATGTTGGGATGGTGGTGTATCACAAATCTATCTATATACTACCTCCCAAACTAGCAGTGCACATCTTGATGGTAACATTCCCCATGCATTTAAAACATTTATAATGACTACATCCATTAAAACAAATATGTTTTGAGTAAGCTGCTAATAACTAGTGTTTCAAACATCCCACTTTTATCACAATAAAATCACAAAATTGCAATTTTTTGGCCTAGACAATGTTTGCCGATTTTATCGATATTTTCTCAATTTGTACGATTTTTTGGATTTCCAAACCCTTGCTGATTTTATCCCGATGCTGATGTTTGCAACATTACGAATAACGTGATGATTAGACCATGCAACTTGATTTCCCTTGAATACATTGCACATATATTCTTGTAAGGGCAGGTGGTCTTAAGGACCAACTGATTCATCAGTTTTGGATGACATGAAATTTGTAAAGGCTCCTAAATCTAACTATGCAACAACAAGTCAATAATCATCAAGGTGATGAAGAAAGGGTTGTGTTTTCCATTCTTCCTCCCTTGATTCATTGACTGAAGCACCATGGGGAAATCCTCATTTACATCCCTTGCATCTTCAAGTCCCAAAATATTTTAACATTTTCTTGCTATGTTGGTACCTTTATTAACTCAAGAAGAGAAACCAAAACCTTTACTTTAGCCAACTCACTTGATACATCAATATTTAGATCAATCTCTAAACGTTGATGTATCGTCTGAGAAGGAGAATACTTGGCAGCGCTAAATGTAGGATTTATATTTTCTTGGCCCTGAGTCCTTTTAAATACTCGTGGGTTTATGCTATTACCATGTTTTGTACCTAGCATTTTGCATTTATACATCTGCCAACCCTTATCCAAAATATCCTTGCAAGTGGCCTTTGGTCCAAACATCTTCGTAATATTATTTAAATCCACAGTGGCTTGCTTAATCTATTGGAAATATTGATTTGACACATTGAACATCTTCCCTTTAGACATATAAATAAATAGATCATTATCAACAAAATTTGAATTGGAGGATTGTTGTGATATTTACAACCAGACAATGCCCTACGCAGAACATGCTTGATATTCTAGAGATTAAGCTTCATCATGAAAATATTGGCAACATTGATGCCATAGATGGTCCTCTTGATTACCATATTTGCAACATTTATGGGCGCAAGAACTTGGTTCATTTGGACCCCTATACCTTTCAAATTTTATTTTGGTTTAATTTGAATCTGTGATATTCTCTCCATTTGAACCATACTATTTTGCATCCTAGATAGAAAAGACTGAATATTTGTAAATGATGCTTACAATTCCTTCAATCCCTCAATTATTATAGTAATAGGATCTGGTGTAGGATCAGCTATGTTCACAACCCTTTCTTTTGGCTTACTTCTCGTGGAACTTGCTCTTACTAACACATGCAGGTCCCCTTTTCCTAAGGCTATTCAATTATTTTCAACATTGAGAACCATCTCTTGAGATTATTTTAGATTATTTGGCTCATTTTCTCTCAAAAGGAAACCGAAGTTCCCATCGAAAACATCCAAGTTGTATATCATAATAGTTGTCGGAGGATGCCTGATATCAGCATGCGATTTTTGCATCATTTGATTGAATCTTTTGTTGAACTCTTCCACATTTTCATTCTCGTTCCTTTTAGCACCACTCAAGGAAGGAAATAAGCACCCATTGTCCTTTTTTTCCTCCCATCTTTCTATGAAAGTGCTTTCCAATTGATCTTTTGTGCTGATACAATTGTTTGACATGCTTATGAACTAATCTAGGGCATCCACTTCTAATGATAAAGAAAATAGTTTCATAAGCACATCTAAATCTCCAACCTTGGATTTCTTTATCATGGTCATGAAAGCATTCCAATGATCTCTAGCATATTATTTCCTTCAAATGTGGGCAACCTATCTATCACTCTTTTTGGCAAGTCAAGAGGGGATCTTGCAATGTTTGAGAAATTCAAGGGTTTGCAATTCTCATCCAACCAAGGCTTGGGGCTCGGTGTGGCCATATTGATTTGAAGGTTAGAATGCCCTAAATCACTCTAGAAAAGGTATGTAAGATCTTCAACAAAATTACACCCTAAGTTGGTTGTGCTTTTTGATTCACAGGATTGCAGGTTCATTTGTCTTCTATAATATCTTTTTGTTTTTGAGATAGGGCGAAGAATATCTTGTGAAGAACCCCTTGTAGAGTACTTATTTGTCACAACTTATTTATTTGGAGTTGCCAGATAATCTTGTACACAAAACCTTCTCTCTTAATATTGGCTCTTCTCCTGTAAAAGGAGGGTATCGCTAGGATTAGGATCACTAAGACTAAAAAAATAGGGCTCAGTGTGATATGAAGAGATGTCTTAGCAAAAGATATTTTTATATGATTTTTTAGGTTGATCATAAAGTGTTTGATTAGGTAAGACTAGTTCCAACAATCTGATAGGGCATATTGGGTCAATGGGGTCACTATAAAGGATGAAAGTGGATGATATATGGAAACAAGGACTGTTGCAATAGCATGCAGAAAATCACTATGCCAGCATATTTTTAATGGCTGAAAATAATGCCAATGTAGGTCCTCTACAGGTGCACTATTCATACACATGCTAGGCCAATAAAGAGTGATTTCGTTTCACTTTTAAAGATATTATGGAACCTTCAATGAATGACAAACCACAATACTTTAAATCTGAAAGTGAAAACAGCAAGAAGATAAATTGGCATAACCTTATTTTAAGCCTCCTTTCCCAACAGTGAACTGCTTTACTTGAGAACTTTATTGCAGCAGATTTAATTCCAACACATATAAATCAAGAATAAATGGAAGATGGATAGTCACACATTGATAAAAGAATTCACCAATCATATTACCGTAATAACTGTTCAATACAAGCCCAAAACCAATTACATAAGTGTCTTCTCAAGCCATCAACAATCGTTACAATAGGAGGAACTCATCTTACATAGATGAAGAGCTCAAAACCTCTTCCAATAAAATTATAATATCCAAGGTAAAGACTCTAGATCTATCCTAGAAATGCATTGAGGACTAATATCTCTTAATTAACTCAAGTGCCAAGTCAAACAATGCATAAAATATAATGGAGTCATGGACAAATGGTGGCTCTGCTACGTGTCAATCTCTAATAATATGAGTCCATGGAGCAAGGATGTCTCCTCAAGATAGGTGGTGGACCATGTCAATTAGCTTCAACATCCTTCCTCAAGTCTCTCAAAGGGAATCGATCAACTAACCAACCTCAACATATGTATAGTGGAAGCCCCCAAGTGGCATGTGTGGCTCCTCTAGATGAGATGTCCCATCAATACATGTGCATGAAAGTCTTAATTGATGGTTGGACCACTAAGATATAAGGTGGAGTCTCATAAAGGTTCACCATATGCTAAAAATAGTCCCCTAAAGCTAGGGTGTCTCCTCAACAACCTCAATGGCTCAGTTTTCAAGGTCTAACATACCTCCTAAATGTGCAAACAACTAGGTCAAAGGAAAGGTGAGTAGACCAACTAGATAATGGCATCAATCCACATGAAAAGTCATCAAAATGCTTTAATAACTCCATTGAGAAAGTGGACAGCCACATCACTCAAATAGTAAAATATCATAATTTATGAAATGCCTCCACATGTGTGCCCACGAGGAGTTGCCCACTAAGGATGGTGCTCCATGGCATCAAAAATAACTCCAAGTGTCGGGACTCAAAAACATTCTCATAAGCAAGGGTGCTCAAATAGTAGGCCTCTAATCAAGTCAAATCAACCTAAACTAGCCATTGGGAGGGCCAGAATCGCCTAGAAACACCTGCATAAGTGGAGCATTCTATCCAAGTGACAAGAAAGTACAGCAAGAATGAAACCATGACACTGAGATATAGCATGTAATGTAGGGCACTCTAAGATCAACCCAAGATAAATCAGTAATAACCCACTGATAATTTTGATCTGCTGTGGGGACAACAAAGAAATAAGTGTGCAAGAGAAACTCTCCTCTAGACACCTCATACCCACCGGTGGTAATGGTCAACAATTTCATAAGGGAGCTGTTGAGGAAATTATGTGCACCATTAATAATTCCCTTGTGTCCATCATGTACCATCCTGCAAGTCTCTGACATGTGTGATGAAAATCACAAATATCATTGAGTTGCGATAAAAATTACAAAGGGTGTGATGATAATCACTGTTGACTTGTTAAGAGAGACCAGGATTGGCTTGTGGTAGGTAGAGAAAACACTTTTCTCTATGGTGTAATAAATGGTTATTAAGAAGGGGAAGGCTTGTCTCAGCCAAGTGTGTCTTAGAATCCATCTCAGTATATTGGATGTCCTTAGTCTTCATTCTGAAAGGAGCACTTGACAGAATAGGGAGGATTAGTTTCAGTTTTCTATGGTCTGGTGATAAGGAAAAGCAAGGTATTGCATTGGTAAAATTGCAGAAATTTACAAAAGCTTTAGCTGTAAAATATGGATGGACATTGATCACAGGACAAGGTTTTTGGAGACAGGTGCTTATACAAAAATATGTGGCAGTTGACAGTCATGAAGTCTAGCTTAAGAATCCTATAAAATCATTTCATAATGCACCCATTATATGGAAGGCAGTGATACTGATTTTTCTAGTGATTGGGAGATGACTTGTTTGAAAGGTGGGTGAGAAGAGTAGATTCAGATTAGGCGAAGATCCACAGGTAGGTAGTGGTGAAAATTTTAGACTTAATGGAATATCAGTTAACACTTTGCATGAGAAGGGCTATTTTAATCTTAGTCAAGTGGAAGATTATGATCTCCCTCAATACGGAGTCAAAAGTGGAAATCAGTAGAAAATATAGGTTTATTTGAAAAGGAGGCTTAAGCATGGGAAGGTTACATTGCTTCCTTAAGGTCTAGTCATGCTCGAATTAAAGATATAAAGGATGAACTATTATGGCCAAAGAATCTAGCAGGACGTTACTATACTCCAAAGCTTGGCTAAAAGGTTCCATGTGAAGGTGACAAGTTTGGAAATCAGGTATGGTGGTAAAACCATTATGGAAATTCAAATGCCCTCTCAAGTCTAGAATTTTCACGTGGTTGGCACTTGGGAATAAGGTTCTCACTTGGATAATTTGCAGAAGAGATGTAGATGTGGTCCTAGCAGGCGCTCGCTTTGAAAAGAGGATGAGGAGACTATTTACCATTTTCTTTTACTATGCCCTTACTCTATGCAAGTTTGGAAAGAGGTGGAGAGCCTTACTAGGCTTAAAGTTGTATGGGAGGGTCCTTCATTGGAGCATTGTTTGAGATCTTGGTGTGAAAATTCAAATCTCAAAAACTTGAGGGCTTTGCCAATAATTATTGCATGGGGAATTTGACTCACGAGGAATGCCAGCTTATTTGAGGATGAGACTATACCATCCATCTAGTGGGCCTTCCAAGGTCTAAATATTCTCAGATTTTTTAAGCAAACAATAAATCCCCAAGCCTCCAAGACAAATTGTAGAGCAAGAGGTGGATAGATCGGGTTCTTGGGCTTTTTTTGATGGTGATGCTCAAGGTGATCCTCAGATTACTGAGGCAGGTGGAATTTAGTACTTGAGGGACACTCATGTGTTGAAGTTTAAAACTGGGTTAGGCAGAGGAACTAATAATTATGCAGAACTGATAGCTCTGAAGTTAACTGTTTTGCTTGCCATTGAAAAAGATTTTCCAAAATTTCAAATATTTGGGGATTCTTTGGTGGCTATTAATTGGATGCGAGGGGCTCTTCTCTCTAGAAAACCTCTGTTTAAGGCCCATTTTGGAGTAGATCCAATCATTTGCAGCTGTTTTTAACCAAATTTCTTTTCATCATGTCTTCAGGAAAAGGAATGAACTGGCAGATAGGCTTTCGAAGCCTGGTTTTCCATTGGATGCAGGTCACTGGCACATCTGGAAGATTGAGGATGGACAATCCTCAAATTATGATCATTCTTCCATTCTATGATTTCTATCGTGAGGAGTCATACTTTTCTGGGATCTATTGTAAATATTTTCTCGATCCCTTTAATGGGTATATGATGGTTATTGTATGAAATGAATATTGTGCTCCCTTATGAGATCCTTTGATGGATGAGCTGCTATTAGACTGTCTTTGGGACTGTTTGGGTGATAATTTCGGATCTGTAGGGATATTTACTGAGGACTGTATGGTGATGACTTTTGGGACTGTATTCTGTTATGACTTTTTGGGAGGGCTAATTCCAGTGGGATTACTCTGTTTTATGAATTTGGAGATCCTGATGAAGGAATTTTGACATGCTACTCAGCATATGAAGAATATATTTTTATTTTTATTAATGAAATTATGATCTTTTTTTCCATGGAGAAAGAAAAAGGTATACTCATAATCTAAAAAAATTGACTGATGAACTTCCTATGGAGATGACAGTTTCAACAAATCTTGGAGTTTCCTTCTAGTGACAGCTAAGCTCCTAGCCAAATCATCTTCTTTAGAAATAAATGAAGTTTAATTATTGTTTTATTATGATTAATTTTCTATAAAAATGATAATTTCACTCTTAGAAAGAGTCCGTCATACTTCTAGCCCAAGAATTAGTCCAAAAAAACAACACTTGGCAACTTGGCCCATAATGACAAAACTCAACCTCCAGAAAGAGCAATAATCAACAAGAAATGCACCAGTATTATTCGAAAGTGACAGAGCAGCAATTGTATGTAAATAAGCTACCTCAAAGTTTTCATTATCATCTAGTTGTCTGTTTTTTATTTTTTCGTTGGGCTCTTTGGGAACATGTTTTAGCTTTCTATCCAACTAGATCTTCTCCATTAGATCATGTCTTGTACAGGGCCAACCTAATAGCTTCTACAATGCCCTCCACTTGGGCTGACAGACCCTTAATTGGCTTCCTAGTCATCCAAGTAGTTTTGGTGGTTCTTTTGAGTCTTGACTTCCAGCAGAATATGGCATGTTTCCTTTCTGGAATTGCTTTGCAAAACAAAAACTGAGGTTGAGGGCCACACTGCATAACAAGGACTTCCTTCAGCTAAGGTGCCAGATCTGAAGGTTTAACTATTATGCAAAAATAGAACGGGACTTGCACCTGGCCTCATCCCTCTTTGAGAGATGCCATTTGGGTGGGAAAACTGAAGCAAGTACAGAACCCTGGTGGCTTGATTCATATTCTGTTGACCTCACCAATGAGCCAAGGCTCCATGGGCATGACAAGCCTTTTAACTGGATTGGATGGATTTCCATTTCCCGAGGATAATTTCAGAGTCATTTTGTTTTTCCTGCTCTATAACATTACTGTTCATGACATTTTGACATAAAGATTTATTTTTTGCAATAAATGCAAATTTGCTACCAAAATAATAGTCCTTTACAAAGACCGATACTTCAAGTTGATAATCCTGAAAATCAAATAAAGTCCAGATGCATGAAATGTACTCTCTGGAAAATAGACTATGTTTTAGCTTACCTCTACCGGGTTCAATATTAATGTATAACAAATGAAAGTTCAGAGTCCAGGTACATATTAGCCGTCTCCATTCTTCAAATAATATAAAACCACTCTTGAAGTTGGTATATTGAAGATAAAATATGCTTAAAATCTTAACAGCTGACACATCGAGAGGAATAATGCACTGGATGTCATCTGATCAATACCTAAAATTGGAAGTTTGTGAGTCTTCTATCTATAGAGGAAAGCCTAATTGCAGTGTTATTTTTTCTAGTATAATTACTTAAATAATATCAGAATAATTCTCTTCCTTGCACAGAACTGACCTAAGATCATCACAGTAAACATGCATTCTTCTAGACTGCAGTAATGCCCAATAGTCTCGACTCTCAAATAAAGTAGCATACGTAGGGAATTCCACCACTTTAGAGACAACCTCAAGTCAGAGACCCCAAAAGTATTTAAACATTTTTTGATAATGACTATCCAGTTTGGTGTATAATCATGTGTGTTGTGTGAGCGAGGGAGAGAGAGAGCTCATGAACTCATGACACAACACCAAGTAGCCAGGGACCTTTAACCAACTTGGCCAGAGAAGGAATTTTTTTGTAGATGAGCTAGTATTATTTGCATGAACAATCGAAGCCTAAAGCCATCAATGTATTTAGCCAAGAAAAGAGAACATCGGTCTCATCACCTTGAAAAGAAAAGCCTAATCTTTCTTCACTTTTCATAAACATTAGTGAAGCACAAAAATTTGAACTGGGTTTTTGCCAAGGAAAGAAGGATCCCCAATTATCAAAAGCATCCTGAATCATTGTGCAATGGAAAAAATTATCAAGTTATAAATGTCAAAATCATTGGTCCTAAAATCGGTGGAAATTAATTTAAGGAGATTTAAGATCATATTTGAAATGTTTTAATAAAACACATCGTTTTTGGACTAAAACAGTCATTTGCCTTAAGCCTATGCACCACATATTTTGGTGTACTGCAAAATCATCAGCATAGCAAATGCCTCTGGGAAGTTTCTTACCTGTATAACTACTATTCCTAGGCCAACCCATTTGCAAGTGTCCATGTTGTCTTTAATGAACGCTTTAATAGTTTCAAACTCTCCAGTAGGGTCCTCTGGAAAGTCCTGTTCCACAAAAGTACCAGTGAGATTTAGCTTGAGAATCTTATGGATCACGTCCTTCAAAATAATGCAAATTGTCAAAAATAACCCACCTTTTCCCAGTGGTGATTTAAGAATATGTCTCCCACCATAGCTGCTTCAATTAATATAAGAAAAGTTACAAGAGTTGTGTACTGATTAAATTTGTTAAGGATTTACGGATGGATAGTATTTTATACCAAGAGACAGAAAATGTTTGCAATAAAGAAATATTTCAGAAGTCGCACTGAACTAGTTCTGGCTATATGGCTAACAAACAGTTATTTGATATATAGACTAAAAGGTAAACAAGGAAGAGGCTAGAGGTTAAAGAATAATGAAGCATGTAATTTCTTAGATTTAATTATAACTTGCACTATTTTCTAAACACATTTTATGTGCGCCCAAATATATCAACTTAAGCACAATATAGCCTAAAGCTTTGCTAAGCTGGAAAGGAGCTTTGGTGTGCATGTCCTCGGGGATATGTTTGTCAGTGTCTTCCATCTCTGTGGTGCTATGACTGCTTTATCGTTGAACATGCTAAGTTATTTCTTGCAAATAATTAATTTTTGGGCCATTAGAAGTATACACAACGCTGAATTGATTGGTTAAAATCTCTACTTAATTACCGTTAAAACAACATGGACCTGATGCAAAATCCCTGTGCCAATACAAGAACAACAATGTTGTAAAACCCTGCACAGATTATTTCGGTATTACTCAAATAAGCCATATAGAACATTTCAACAGCATAGACAGGTAAGTTGTAATCATAGATTTTTCTAGACGTGTTGTGTAACCCTTGAGGTTAAAATTATTACTATGACTTACACATGGACATTTCTATACTTTGAGATCGATTTCCACGTTGTCCAACTTCTCTAATTTTACTATTATTTTTTAGATAGCATCTTCTTAGCATGATGAAGCTAACACGCTCAGAATTAGAATTATAGGGAATGATCAGATTTAGAGTTATAGGAAAAGATTAGCACCTTTCGATTTGACTGCCTTTGGCTAAGCAGCCATGAGTGGGAAGTTTCTGTTCCACCCAAGTCACTCAAATCTTGCACCTGTCCTCAATCACAATTGCATGTGCCTATGCACATCCACAAGTATAAGCACAAACCCTAGCATATCACTTAGTAAGCTTTGAACCCTGGTGGGGACTATATTAGTTACCTCCTTTCACCAAACTGGAAAGCCACAGTTGACCTCCAAATTCTTTATAACTCAGATTCACATTATTTATGCACCATTTGATCCTTTGTATGTTTTCATAGTCATTGCAGTGCAATTATAATATATATTTTCGATGTTGATACCCAACAGTAATAAGCAAATTTCTTTATATTCCTCTCATTTTCAGAGACCTATATAAAATTTTGATCAAAAAATAATTTCTGTGTTTCAAACACAACTGAATATGAAATAATCATCTGATGCAAGCCCATTAGAGTGATATCTGCAGAATTCACTGATTATAGGTTGCTTCCTATCTCAACTTCAGCGCTAGCACCTGACATTGGTTTAATTGATGTTATTAGCTGTTTTGGTAATTCAAGGTACAGGTAATTCAAGGTACAGGTATGACCTGCCTTTTATTCAAGGCACACAAAGGTAGATTTTTACTAGTCACCCTTCCCCAAAACCTTTTCTAGTGCCTTTGTTAGATTCTTTTGGAGAAGGTGATTTTGAAAATGTCTTGGGTAAACATTGTTGGATCTTTTGGGGAGGATGATGCAGAGAGTACCCTAGGTAATCAAGATTCAAAACCATAACATTCATGAGCAGTTACTGTAGAATTCTCAAGCCTTGGGTGCCTTTTTGAACTGACTGCAATCAACTAAAAATAAATCGAAATTGATCCCCCTCTCTACCCCCCTCCCCTCCAAGAAAAAAACACTAGGGATTCGCATCTCTTCCACGGCAGTACATACGACATAGAGCTATTACCACACGTACACTTACAATTTATAGAACTGGGTTCTCAATCACTGGTTGTTTTCATGATAATTAGAGGGCTAGTCTTGGTTTTCAAATCTAAATAAAGAGAAACTATTCATCACAGGATACCAAGCATAGACAGCATCCATTAGTAGTCTCTGCAGCAATGTGGCCAAAGCAAGAAACCACAGACACAATGATGCCAATTCCTAGGAATGTATAGATGAACCTGCCATTCATTCGAGAGAAACAATACCATTAAGTAAAATCCATGTACATCAATAAATACCAAACATGATACCAACAGTTCTTGACAAGTAATCAATAGAACTCACAAAGCTGAAATCAGTGGAGTTACTCACCATGGGGCTGGAAGATCATGAATGAGGAAATCAGATGAAAATGTAGCAGTAAATGTCCATAGAGTCTGTGTGTAGTTAGGATGTAGTGAATGGTCATGAGAATTCCATTGGTTTAGCATCCAAACTGAACAAAGGATCATTGCTACTCCCACAAATGTTTGAAAAATATTCAAAATCTTCAATAGGAATGCTATGAGTCCTCTGCACCCCATGGTCTCACAGGCCTCAGAAATCAAGAATGTATTGCATAGAAGTAAACCACCTGCTTGAAACTTTCATCTCTTAGCATAAATGGACAAAATCAAGTCAGAATATAACAGATCTGGATTCTAACTGGACTGCTGATCTGTATAGCATCAGTCGGCAGGAGAGAATGTGCAGTCCGGTGTAGTTGCATATACGTAGTGAGGTGGCCATGTGAATCGGGCTAAAGGAGGAAAATAGTTGGGATTTGGGTTGTAAAGAGGCCCACTTGACTAGGCGGTTACCGGATCTCTTTAACTTATTCTTTTTTTAAACGACGATATCGAGTGTAAATTAATCTACCCTAATATATATGGCGTGTCTTCGTCTTCATGGTTCTGTCAGATTTATTGAAGTTACTCAGTGTGATTTTTTGGACTTCGTCTCCATGGTTCTGTGACATTTCTGTCAGATGTATTGAAGTTTGGACTTCGTCTCCATGGTTCTGTGACATTTCTGTCAGATGTATTGAAGTTACTTATAAAGTAGGGAGTTGTTTTTGGGGTGATTTTTTGGATTTCTCAGTGTTAGATTGGCTGAAAATTTTGAGGTGAAATCTTAGATTTGTGTTATTTAAACTGGGTTTTTTATTACATATATGGATCCAACAGAGTGAAAAAACGTTGAGACACTTCGAATGTGCAGGGTTCAACCTTATGATTTCAATAAATTCCTACCGAATTTTAAAAAAATTAGATTAAAAAACCCACAAGAAAACCTTCCCAGAAAATTTCACTAAAGACAACTCTATAAATGAGTGAGTGTTTCTTTCCATCAACCCAAGTTCAATCTCAAGTATTTTGATGTTTTCATCTCTTAGTTATTCAAAATTCCGAGTGTTTTGATGTTTTTATTTTATAATTATTCGAAATTATCTTTACTCAGTCTAAATAAATAAATTTTGGATATAGATTTTTATGGTTACCGGTTTTTATTTTTATTTTTTTAAATAGGTTGAAATATAAATTTTTATTTTTTTAAATAGGTTGAAATATTTATATAGAAAGTGTTTTTATGATAGGTTTGGTTGGACATATTTGACCAATAAAATTTATGTATATTCGTTTTACTGTCTCTTAATAAAAATGGAGTTGTTTATAATGCGATTTTTTGGAGATTCTGGAATCCGGCGGAAGAAATTGAGGTTAAATCTTGATTTGTTGTAGTTAAAATGGTTTTTTAACTGCATATTTGGATTCATCACCCTGAAAAACCCTTGGGATGCTTTGATTGTGCAGAAACTAGCTATCAAACTTGTGATTCCAATAAATTGCTACCCGATTTTGACCGAAAAAACCCACAGGAAAGGCTTCCAAAAAGTCGCATTATAGACAACTACAATAAAAATTTACACTTGACACCCTCATGGAATTAGCTAAACAATGTGTTGTCCTTTAAAAAAATTTAAAACTCATCATCGTCTATGAAAAAGAAAGATTCTAATCTGAGATATTTTGATTTTTCAATGATTTTTAAATTAATTTATCTAAAATTAAGTTTTACGGGGTTTTGAAAAATAAATCTCTAAAAACATTAGAATAATAATTTGTATTTTAAATATTAGAATAATAATTTGTGTATTTTAAATATTAGAATAATAATTTGTATTTTTTTTATTTAGATGTTTTAAAATTAATTTATAATAAAAAATTAATATTTATTATACAAAATTTTAATATATATTATTAATATATAAGTATTTTTTACACGTGGCACTACACATGGAATGGGGAGGTGCCATGCCCTTTCAAGTTTTCTAAATCTCATCCTAAATGAAAAAAAAGATTATAATCTCTAAATGTTTAGATATTTTGATTTTCTATTGGTTTCTAAATTAATTTAATATAAAATTAAGTTTTATTGGGTTTTAAAAAATAAATCCATAAAAATATTAAAATAATAATTTTTTTTAATATTTAAATATTTTTAAGTCAATTTACACTACAAAATTTAATATTTATTATACAAAATTTTAATATATATTATTAATATATAAGTATATTTTATTCTTTTATTAGGATTATACTATATTATGATATGGTGAAAGAGGGAACATAAAGGTTTAGCAACATTGAAGAACAACACAAAGATGTGGTGGAGCTTCAACGAGAGTGTAAGGAAATATTTAATTCTTGTAGATTAATCATAGAGTAATGTTGCTTTTGTGTTGCCTTCTTTTAATCAATCTCATGGGTTGGATGTCCGTGTAATCTATCAAAGCTTTGGCCAAAATCAATGCCATTGGTTTTGCATTGACCCCAAAATGGAAAGTTATGGGGACTTGGATGGTGATTTGAAGCATGGATTGATAGTTTGCCCAAGCCTCATATTTTTCAATGGTGTGCTTGGGATTTCACAGGCACGACCTAGAAATTGGTTGGTGAATTCAAGATTGTCTACTTTAGAAGATAACCCTTATTAGAAAGAAAAAAATAAAAAATATGTAAGTACAATCACTGTTAGGATATTCCGACACATAGGAAATAGTTAAGTATAACTTGGTCTAGTATAGAGTTAGGTAAAGTGTGTTTCTTTACTATGTACATTTTGTAACTTACAATCCGACGGTCACGATATGTAGTGATCCGACGGTTCATTCTCTCCTCGGTATTACCGACACTTGATCCGTGGCTTAACACCCGATTGGTCCATGATATCTATTTAAAGAGCATGGAGGGTCATTTGTAGGGTAACCGTCCATGAGAGAAGCTTATGTAAATTTTCATTCCTTTATTAATAAATTGTCTGAAGTGGTCGCGTTGGCTCAGGCCGTGGACTATTTCCCTCTTTGAGGGTTTTAACCACGTCAAAAATACTGGTGTATTGATCTGTGATCTGTTTGTGAGCGGTGTCCTTTGGTGTTCTGTTTGAGGAACTTACCCTGTAAATTCCTACATGGTATCAGAGCTATTTGAGGGCCGCGTCCATTGGTGATTGGTGAGCTCCAGTATTGCAGCAATAATGCTGCAACTCCTGGGACTCCCTTCTTTACTTTTATCAACCCGGTAGTTCGTAACAAACTTGGAAGCGACGGTGCTGTATGCACAAGTACTAGCTCTTGCCGCAACTGTCACTTGGTCAGCTGGCACAAGTCCGCTAGGAGCTTAAGCCAACTTCTATGAGCTCTGAGAAGAAGCTTTTTAACTGATGGATGAAAGCTAACTCAAAGAAGGCTGATCTACTTGCAGAAAGAAACTGGAAAGCTGAAAGGAAACGTAAACCCTAGAAAACCCTAATTTTACCAGCTATCCCTACTGATGCAAGAAAGAGGTTGCAAGCTACTGAAAGAGATGCCAGTGACTTCTAGGAAGGTAAATACATGTACCTAAGCTACTTCTACAATAACATCTGAAAAAGCACATCTTTTTTGAATAAGTTGCCAGAATTATCATGCATGCGATTTGACTGTCTTGACTGTGCAGAGGTGAATTGGTGAGAGGAAATGCTTGGAGGAGGTCGGGAAGGTTCAGAGAGGGCCTAAGGGGTCCCTAACACCCTTCCAGAGAGTCTCACAAAGTTTGGCTATCGAGAAACCTCATTCGTGAACCTCTACTGGAAGTCTGCAGGGGTTCTACAGGATGTCTATGATTTTCTACAGGATATCTGTAATTTTCTACAGGTTGTTCAAAAATGGGATCTTGGAGGATGGATGGAGAGAGAGAGATGAAGGAGTGAGTATGGAGGTAGGATAAGAGTTGGAGGTGGTCCAGGACTTGGTGGATGGAGTTGAGGAAAGATGTAGATGGCTGGACTTGTTCAAGGAGGACTGAAGCAATGTTGAACAAAAATTAGGGTTATGTGAGCAAATGGCGAATGTGAGGCAAGAATCTGAGTTAGGGGATGGAGTAGATAGGTTTATGGAGTATGGACAGGTAGAGAAGTGGTACAGGTGCTTTGCAAGTTGTTTTTCCAACTGAACCAACGAAGACTTGTAAAATCAGAGACCTAGTTACGTTGACCTAATATGATCTAGCTGACAGTGAAGAGAATGAACATAATTTTTAACTACAATGAAACCATGTATACTAACTATGCAACTAAGCAATCAAGGATCTGAACATGTAACCAACTTCTGCAAATGAAAATCAAACACTAATGATTGCATGGCAAAGCAAAGTCAGTGTTTTTGTAGGCAGCAAGGTCACCTTGATCCCAGCTCCTGATCCCACTGAGGGAGAGGTGAAATCAGAGGTGTTTGATGGCCCTTTTCTGAAGCTTTTCCCTGTTAATAACCTATCAACTCAATCTGAACATCAAAAGTCTTTCTAATCATCAACAATGACCTAGTGAATCAGCAAGATTTAATCTACTTAACAGAAATGATTTTGCAAAATACATAAAGAACAAATAACAATAATAAAGGAGGCCTTGGCACTCGGGTTGGGCCCAACCCCAAGAGCTGCCGGCTCCTATAAAGAACTCAGATCTGATGCCAAGTAAAGCTGCTTCTCATTACTCAAAAATAATCATGACAAGAAAGTTATACAACAGTAGCTACAAGAAAACAAGCTAAGTAAAGGGCATCACTATGGTGCAAATACCAACAGTTCCAAAAGTAAACTACGAAGGCTGAGGCCTTCCTATTTGTACACTACGAGGGGCCTAGCAGCCCTCCTAAATTCAAGGGACTCAGTTGTTCCAACTGCTAGTAAACAGTCACTCTTCCCAAAGCTGCTCGGCTGCCTTTAGAATTTGTTTTGGTGGCCTGTTGAGCTCGGAGTTGAGGGTGGAGATTTCGAGGAAGGGTCATTTAATGCAAGAGACAACCTTCCTACGAATCCTCACCTCAAGCTTGGCTGTCACCTGTCCCATAATTGCTTGGTTTTGCTCCAAAATTTGTCCAAAAAACCTGAAATAACCACGTATTAGCCTCCTTGGTAGAGTGACCACCCTTATTCGTTCAAATAACATAAACATACTAAAAAAACATGCATAATCTATGAAAAATGGAGGATTGAACAAGGACAATTAGGCAAAATGAGCCCAATAAGTTACCCAATTCAGGGCTCATCATCAACCCCCTGTTAAATGGGTTGCTCATCCTCTGAGAAACTAGTCCAGCTCATCATCCTTTATGGCTTTGATCGCCTCCCTCATGTCCCAGGCCTCTGCGGTGATATCCTCTTCCCGGTCGTGGAATCCTGCTTTCCTTTCCACTTCCTCCCATTATCTACCTTCCTCCTCTTCCTTAACTCCTTCTAGCAATCCAAAAAGCAAAGGAGGACTGAATTTCAGGCCAATCTATTTGGCCTGCAAATTCTGCACCAACTGTTTGTAGAGAGGTACTCTTGCCAAGGCTTCCCTCATCCTGGTGGGAGAGTGGTATTCCTTTATCTTCAAGCTGTGAGGAAGTGTGTTCCACCACCTTGTGCAGGCATGCAGGCAGTTTTCTCCCAATAGTCTCTCCATGTCCTCAAAGTGGGCAATAGCTTGAGCCTATTGCTCAATGTATTCTGGTAGATCCTGAGGGTTGTTGGCCAAGTGCTGGTGGGCGCTTATCACTGCCGAGGGGTCATCCGACTCTGCTCTGATCATCAATGGCTCACTGAGTTCTCTACCTATGATGTTGCGGACCTTTGCTACTCTCTTCTCCTCATGACTCATCCAAGAGGCCATGGCCATAAGTTGGACATCTCCTATCACAGTGTTGGGATCCCATGCATTCATGTTCGAAAGGGCGAAGTTGTGCAAGTAGAACTCTGATAATTTGGCCCTATCCTCTAATGAACTACTGCCACATAGAGCTGCAAACTGGTGATAATTTTGGAATGGGGTGATGCCCCTTTGGGCCAAGGTATTGATCTGAAACTGTAAACACTGATCCTTGAGGTATAGGGCATAGGATTTGGCAGGCTGCCTACACTCCAGAGCTTCCATTGCCTAGCTGGCCATGCAGGCCAGTTGGGCCTCCTTTTATTGTACCTGTTGTTTCAGAGACTATATCTCCAGGCCTGCTTGCAATTCCTTTACATGTAGCTGTCGATTCAGTGTCTCAATTTCAGCCTGCATCCCTTCCCCTCTTTGTTGTTCATCAGTGGTATCTTTGGCTGTTGTGGGCTCCTCCTATTGTTGTTGTTCTCCCAAGATGTGGGGCCTGTCTTCCTTCCTCTGTCCCTGTAACTGTAGCTGTTGTCTAAGCAGCTCATTTTCTTCCTGTAGCTTGACCCGCTGGCTGCTCTCCACATGTCGTACCATAGCCAATTCCCTTCTTGCCTCTTTGAGTTGTTCCTCCAGAGGACCTATATCTGCCACACCCTTGGACTTAGCGATTTTCATCCAAGTGTGGGTCCTCACTCTCTCTTCTTCTAGTGCAAGGAAAAGTGGCACTGTGAATTTCTGAGGAATGATCTTTCCGGCCTCTAAGAAGTTATAGTAGGAGCCCAAGCTGGGCTGGGGGCTAGGTTCCACAATGTTCTCCACCTTTTCTTCCTCCTGTGGTGATTTAGCTCCCTCACCTTCCATTTCTTCGGTCTCCTTCAGCCTAGCCAATGTTTCCTGTAGAATAGTCTCAGCATCCTGTAGAGAGGCCTTTGTGTCCAACATTTTCATTCTTTCTTTCCAGGTGGATGTCTTCGGGCTTCCCCGTTCATAAGTGATGGATGCCTTGGAGGGAGACCTCTCCTTTTGTGTGGCAGGGGTGTCTACAATTGTGATTGGTTCTTTTGATGGTGGCTGGGGTCTGCCAGTCTTAATCCTCACGCTCCTTCTTGCCTTAAAATACATGGAAGGCTCCCTCTTTCGCTTCCCCTTCTGCTTTGGGGATGTGCTTAGGGTGGCCAGCACAGCTGCTGCCTCCCTGGCTAAAATCTCCGACGATTTTTCCTTCTATTGCCCTTTTCCAGACTTCCTGTAGAAAGTCCTGTGCTGACTGTTTTCTGTCTTCCTGTAGAAACAGTTTTCTAGCTTCCTGTAGAAACGGTCTTCTGGCTTCCTGTAGAAACGGTTTTCACTGTTTTGGCCTGCTTGGCTGGGGTGCCTTCTCTTTTAATTTTGTTGTGGTTGCCTTGGGTGTGCCCTCACTTGCTTGGACTTTTTCAATCCTCTCTGCCCTGATTTGCAACCGTTTCTCCCTTGGCGTTTGTGCCTTTATTCCACCCACAGTTTTGGGCTCAACAGCTTGGCCTTTCTCTTGTTTCTCTTCTTTCTCTTTCTGTGGTGGTATGTCCTGGGTTTCCTTACCCTTGGCTTTCTCTTCTGCCTCAATATGCTCCCTTTCCTCACTACTGGATGAGGTGAGTTCCTTGGCCAGAATTCGGATATCATCATCCTTGGACATATTGCGGAAAATCTCCCAGGAGAGAGGGACAATATAGGTATGGAGGGCATCTTCTACTAGAAGCTTGATAAGCCCATGATGGGCCAGCTGGTCCGGTGTCCCTTCCTTCAATTTTGTGCCACACTCCATTAATGATTGTAGGAGGAAATATGGGATGCTTAACTTTTGTTCTGTGGGTAAATCCATCTTATGTCTAAGTTCAGTTAGCAACCGAAAGTGATAACCATATACAATACTGAACCGCCCCTCACAGGTAATGTATTTCATGATCTGAAGGCTGACCTCGCTCCAAAATGGATGTAGGCTGGCTCTCCGGACCCCATTTTTATCCTCTAAAAACTGTTCCTCTGGTAGGAAGAATTCCTTTTTGGATTTTTGGCCCAATGCCCTCTCCTCTTTGCTCCAGGGTATCCCCAATGGCAGATCAGTGACTCGACTAATGAGTTGTGGGGTAAGTTTTAAGGTCAATCCTCTGAAATTTACAGTGGCCAGTGTCTTGGATTTAGGCTGCAGGGACATTAAGAACTCTTCTGTTACCTCATCATCATGACCTTGGATTCTGTCACAGAAGGTCATCCAATTGGCACGGGTAAATAGGTCTACCACCTCGGGAGTTTCTCGCAATTTCCTAGAATTCGAGGGTTCCTTTCTGATAAACCCTCCTGGCATGGTGAGAATGCTCTGTTTTGGCTTGTGCTCTGATCAGAAGGGGAATTCTGTGTATGGTTTCCTCCCCAAAACTTTGAAGACAGTATCCCTCAGGTGTTTATATTCCACTTTGCACCAATTCCCTGGTTATAATGCTGTTGCTGCCCAAAACTCGACTGTCAAAAGGGAATTAGGCTCTCACAGATAAAGTGCAGAGCTTAATTTTCACACCAACCACATACAAGTCACATTCTTCATGCACAGGTTAGCCCTTACAGTGGTTTATCGTTTCTACAGGAGGAATTTGTTAACAGGAACCGTGGAGGAGAATGTGACGTAGAACCAACTGAAAAAAATTCCGTGTATCACACAGGCAAACTACCATTCTTGACCCACAGGCAGACTTGTTTTTAATTCTCCTACTCCAGACAGTTTAATTCACCACCTTTTGAAATATCATGCATGGGAATGGTGTTTTCGAGCCTACCTCTCTTCGAAACTCCAACTTCGATGCAGAAAGTCCAGGTTTTCCTGCTCCGGGAGGCTGTGCCGCGTTTCCTGTAGAGCTCCTTCCTGTAGAGAGCTTTGCCGGCTTCTGGAGGACGTCACGGCACTTCTGAACAAGCCTGGGACGCGGGAGGATTTTGAAATGGGCCGAGAAGCTTGGGCTAACAAACTGCAGAGGAGGAGGACGCGTACTTTGCTGGAAAACGGTTGCAAGTGTAAATGACAGTGGTTAAAGTGAGTTCTCTGGCTGAACAATTTTGAATTACGGCACAATTCATGGCGAGGGGGTGAGGTGTCTAGGCCAATCCGTTAGCCAACGTCACGGCCATCATTCTTCGGCGTGTCTCTGACCGCTGTTTCCTTTCTTTGCCATTAACCGCCGCCATTACTGCCAATCCGCCGATTCTCCCCGACTGGACACTTCCCACGTGTCGGCTACACATCTCTTTGGCGTAATCGAGCTCGTTCGGATCCCACGAGGCCATTCGACTGACTGTGGGTGGCTAGTTGACTGGCCACCGAATTCGTTCAATCCGCACCATTCACAGACATGTAGTTTTCAGAGTATAGTCTATGCAATTTGACGAATAAGGTTAGACACTTACCTGTGTGGCCGTGGACGTGTTCTGCAGGTTTTGGGACGTGGAACGATGGCTTTTCTCACTGCTGCTTCGTGCACAGGCGCTGGAACTCCTTCTTTCATTGGCTGATGTTGTATGCAAGGCTTCGGGACTCGATCCTCTGGTTGTGAACGCTGCATGCACGGCTCTGTCTTTTCTCAGCTGTCGAGGAGGTGTTCACGTCCAAGCGGAGCTTGTTACATGTCCCCTGTGTCGATTTCAGCTGCTATTGTCTCCATAGTATGTGCTCCAGACGGATCAGCTGCTACAAGATTCTTGTAGGACATCCTGTAGCTGCTTCTCCTCCTGGGATGCATGCTGAAATGAGCAAGGTTGTATTCACGGATGAAGGGTCCTGATGGAGTTTTGACAGGTAAAGTGTGCAAGCCTCTGTGTGCTTGATTTGTCACTTGGGAAAAAAAAAATTCAATCTGAGGAAAACAGGACTCTTTGTATGACTGTGCAGGAATACATAACCAGATTGTTGCAAGGGCGGTGGAAAGAGATGAAACCGGTGATGGATGGAAGAGAGGGGTGGCTGCAGGCCTCATCAACAGACTTCAAGCTTTAAATCCCTTTCCAGAATCGATTTTGGCCTGCCCGAAGGCTCTACAGGATGTTTCCTGTAGAAATGCAGAACTTCCTATAGAAAGCCCCAAAACTTCCTGTAGAAAGCTCAGAACTTCCTGTAGGAGGTTGAATCTTGGCCCGAATGTGTTCAAATCCTGGAAAAAGTGAGTGGCCATGGAGGGAGTGTCTGTGAGGATGTCTGGTAGCTTGGTATGGACCCCTGTCCTCGTTTTGCGCGACCTTCTTTATCTGCACTGTATTCCCTGCAACCTGCAATAATTCTAGAGATTAGACTTGTTTCTCTTTCTTCTTCTTTTTTTTTTTTCTTTTTTTTTTTGAGAAATAGCAGGGGCGCCTCCATGAGGTTTTCATCCCCACTATCTGCCCTGGGCGCCTCAGAGAGGTTTTCACCCAAGGATCTTTTTTTATTCCATTTCTTTATTTTCTGAGAGACAGCTGGGGCGCCTCCATGAGGTTTTCACCCTCACTATCTGCCCTGGGCGCCTCAGAGAGGTTTTCACCCAGGGATCTTTTTATTCCCTCTTTTTTTTTTTTTTGATGATCAAGGTGTGGCCGGAATAGAGGCAGAACCCTGCTCTACTACCAGCACTGATTTTTCCACAGTTTCAATGAACTCCTGCCTCGAAAGGGGTTTCTTGTAGATTTTCAATCGATGCCCATTGACAAGCATGGGGATGGATTCCTCATCAATGGTCCTGATAAGGACTGAACCATTGTCATTGCATCTCTCCACTGTATATGGTCCTAACCATCTCGTCCTCAGCTTTCCTTTGAAATCCTTGTATCTTGAGTCATACAGCAGCGCCCAATCTCCTGGCTGGAATTGCTTTTCATTAAGGTGCCGGTCATGCCATATCTTCCTCTGGAGTTGAACTACTTCTGAGTGGAGGAGGGCCTGCATTCGGTGTTCATCTAATCCATTCAACTGCAATAATCTTTCATGTTGAGCATGGCTAAGATCTAGGTCCAGCTGAGCTGCCACCCTCAATGTGTTGTACTTGAACTCTATGGACAACAAAGCTTTCTTCCCGTAGACCAGCTCATAAGGTGTGAAACCTGTTGTAGTCTTCCAAGTGGTTTTGTAGGCCCAGGTGGCCTCAACCAGGCGATCTGCCCAATCCTTTCTACTGCTGCTCACAACCTTAGTCAAAATCCATTCCAATGCTCTATTAGTGACTTCCACCTGCCCATTTGCTTGGGGATGATATGGGGTGGAAGTCCTGTGCTTGATCTTGTGATGGGCGAGCAAATATTCAATAAGGTTGGAGGTGAACTAGCTTCCTTGATCGGTGACTAACTCTCTTGGGTAGCCAAACTTGTAGAAGATATTTTCCCTTAAAAACTCAGCCACCTTTTCTTCTGTTGCTGCTTTGATTGCCTTTGTTTCTGCCCACTTCGTCAGATAGTCGGTGCACACAATGATATAAGACTTTTGCTTTGAAGGAGGGTTGATAGGACCCACAAAGTCCATGCCCCACTTCTCAAATGGCTCAAAGGTCACTTAAGGTTGGAGAGGCATTTCATCCCTTGGATTCGGTTTCCCCATCCTCTGACATCGGTCACACTGGCTGATGTATCTTCTGACATCTTGATGAAGAGTAGGCCAATAGTAGCCTGCCTGTAGAATTTTGAAGGTAGTCCTTTTTGCTGCAAAGTGGCCTCCACAAGGTCCGTCATGATAGGTTAGGAGGATGTCAAATACTTCCTCCTCCCTAACACAGCACCTCAAGATCTGATCTAGGCCAAGTTTAAACAGGTTGCCCCCGATCCAAGTGAACAGGGCACTCTTCCTTACGATTCTGCTCTTCTCCTTTGAGGATAGATGCGGAGGGAACTGTGTTGAGACCAAGTAATTTGCTATATCAACAAACCATGGAGAGAGTACTGAGATAGCAAACAGATGTTCATCTGGCATCTGGTCATCCACTGTTCCTTCTTCACCTGCAAGCAAATCCAATCTAGACAAGAAGTCAGCAACAACATTTTCCTTACCTGGCTTGTCGACAATAGTCAAATCAAATTGCTGCAACAAAAGTAACCATCTAATGATACGAGCATTGACATCAGGCTTATTCATTAAATATCTAATCGCAGCATGATCAGTGTGTACAAATGTTTGATAACCAATGATGTAGTGTCTGAACTTGTTTAGGGAATGCACCACAGCCAGGAACTCTTTCTCGGTTACAGTATAGTTCATTTCTGCCTTGGACAGGTTTTTGCTGACGAAGTATATGGCATATGGCAGTTTCTCCTCAACTTGTCCTAAGGCTGCCCCTATGGCTTTGTTCGAGGCATCAGTGTGGATGTGGAAAGGTAGGGCCCAGTTTGGACCTCTCAAGATCGGGGCGGACACCAGCTTATCTTTCAACTCATCCAGAGCCCCTTGACAGTCGTCAGTCCATTTGAACTCAACATCTTTCCCTAAGAGGCCAAACAATGGCGAGGCTAGCTTACTGAAATCTTTAATGAATCTTCGATAATATCCTGCTAAGCCTAGGAAACTTTGAACATCTCTTACCTTTTGAGGAGGTGGGACCTTTTGGATGATAGCAATCTTATTAGGATCCACCTATAATCCTTGCCGAGAAATGGTATGACCTAGCATGGTCCCTTCAGTCATTAGGAATTCGCATTTTTTGGGACTGAGGGACAGGTTCATCTCAATGCACTTGGTTAGGACTTTTCCCAGATTAGTCAATGCCTCTTAGAAGTTGGACCCATAAGGAGTAAAGTCATCCATATAGATTTCTACCGAATCATGGACCAACTCAGAAAAGATGCTCAATACTGCTCTTTGGAAAGTGGCAAGAGCGTTGCATAGCCCAAAGGGAAGGACTCGGTAGGCAAAGGTACCCCATGGACAAGTGAAGGTGGTTTTATCTTGGTCCTCCGGGCTTATTTGGATCTGATTATACCCGCTGAACCCATCTAGGAAAGAGAAGAACTTCTTCCCTGCCAATCCATCCAACACTTGATCTATAAAAGGAAAAGGGAAATGGTCCTTCTTGGTGGCTTTGTTAAGTTCTCGGTAATCTACACAGATTCTCCACTTCCCATTCTTCTTGGGCACAAGCACTAGAGGTGAGACCCACTCACTATCGGAGATAGGGTAGATGAATCCTGCATCCAACAATTTTTGCAATTCTTCTTTGACAATGTCTTTAAGGGCTGGATTCATTCTCCTCTGAGGCTGCCTGACTGGTTTACAATCTTCTTTAATGTAAATGTGATGGGTACAGACCGAAGGATGGACTCCTTTCATCTCCTTATAGCTCCAAGCGAAAGCATCTAAATGATTGTTCAGTAAGCTACACAGCTCCTTCTCCTGGGAAGGAGATAGGGAGGAGTTGATCTTTAAAGTTCTTTCGGGACCAAACTCCACATTCTTAACTCTGGGAGAGGTCAGATCAGTCATACAGAGGTCCACTAAGGTGCTGGCTTGGGTATCTTCCACCAATTCCTCTAAGGACAGTGCACTGGGAGGTGGATTTTGAATCAAAGTCTCAATCAGATCATCCTCGGTTTGAGGGCCTCCCCTAGTGGTTTCTACTATGCACAATGGTGCAGAGTAGACCTCATCCTCATCTCCTTCTTCCAACCAGAGTGGTAAGTCATGTTCTAGCAGAGGTTGGGCAGGAGGATATACGACTAGCTGCTTGGACATAGGCCCATTCTTGATGGTCATGCTTCCAGCTCGACAACTGATGTAAGCATCCGCAGTGGATAACCAAGGCCTTCCCAAAATGAGGGGGTAGCCAGTGAGCTTTGCCTTTGGCTGAAGGAACAAGAAGTCCGCAGGGTACTCCCAAGAGTCAACAGAGACCAAGACATCTTCCACAATCCCTTCGGGAGTCACGGTGGAGCGATCTGCCAACTGTAGGACTATTGAGGTCTTCCTTAAGGAACTCTGAAGGTTGAGTTTAAGCATGGTGTCCCTGGTCATCACATTAATGGCAGCCCCTAGATCAATCAAGGTATGGGGGATAATGGTGTCATTGATGTGGACATCAACTACAGGGCTCCCAGGGTCCAAATACTTTGGACAGATTATTTGCCCCAACATTAGATCGGACAGTTGTCCCATGACATTGATGGTCGAGGCATCTCTCTTTCGCCTACCTGGGTGCCTGAAACACTTCTCCTTAATCAATTTGTTGTATATTGGTACATCTTTGATGGCCTGGAGAAGTGGTATTTTCACACACAACTGTTTAAGTTTTCCCAGAAGTTCAGTCTCCTCTGGGTTTGGTTGTGTGGTTACTGTTAGTCGCTCAGGAAAGGGTGGAATGGCTTTGGGTTCACTTTCCTGTTTCTCTTCCTCGTCCTCTGGGGGAGGAGGTTGGCGATCTGGAAGGGTCTTCTCGGATCGCAGGTTGATCTCCTGGATCTCCACAGCATAGGTAGGGCATGTTGTCTCCCCAGTGTATACCTGCTGGGCCTGTCGGTTGTTAGGGTTTGGGTTCGGTTGAGCAGGCATTTGGGGTTGTCTTGGAGGAGCAGGAGGTAATGGTTGTGGCTGAGCCAGTGGTGGAGGAAGAATGGCGGGAGGAGAGTTGTATTGTGGCCTCCACCCCGGTTGAGGTGCATTCCATTGAGGTTGCGGCTGGACATGTGAGTGAAATGAATGAGCAATGGGTTGAGTATGGTATTGAGGTCAATAAGACCACGGAGGAGGTGCAGACCAGGAAGGATGAGTAGGGGGACCCCAAGAAGGCATGTGAGCAGATTGGTTGGGGCTATAATAAGCTTGGGATGTCCCTTGCATCCCCTGCTGGTAAGGTCTGGGCCCATGTGGCCTCCTTTGGCCTGGGCCCATGTGGCCTCCTTTGGTTTATAGCTAAGTTGGAACCTTTCCTCGTAGTCTTCTAAAGACTCATCATTTCCCATGGTCATCTAAAAGATTTCTCCCTTTGTTTCCTTTGACCTACAGTAGTCCTAGTATTTGTTGTTAAAGGCTTGCTGCATCTAAGCCCAAGTGGTGATACTGTTTCCAGGTAACCCCATGAACCAACACAATGCTGCATCCTTGAGGGTAGAGGGAAAACGTTTCAACTTTTGCTCGTCTTCTGCATAGTCATAAGTTCGACAAAGGACAACAAACTCAAACAGGAAGGTATCAGGGTCTTCAGTGGTCAATCCATGGAAATGAGGTAAGGTTGAGGGACTTATGTTCTTCATCTTCATGTCCCCGTTGGTCTCTCGGATGGGGAAGGTACCTTCTATTCTCTCATCATCGTCTCTACCGTTTCTGTTTTCAGCCATGGTCTCAAAAGGAATGTTTTCTTGCTCTTGTTCTGTTATAGGATCTTCGTATATCTCAGGAGGTTCACCTATAGGTTCTTCTGGGTAACTGCCACCAAAGAAGAGAGAAGGGTGACTCAGTGAAGTGGTGGGGGTGTTGGGTAGGAATTTTCCAGTATTATCTCTGTTCCTACGAGGCATGAAAAGATTTTTGGTTGCTTTTGCCTTTTTCTCTACTTGTACCTGCAAAACTGAAACATATGGAATTGCAACTAACTAAAATCTATCTTGCGGAAATGAAAATGCGGAATTGAAATGAAAGCAGGAAAGGACTAATCTATTTTGCTGAAATTAAATTGAGAGAATGAAATGCTAGACTACACTTGCAGAATTGAAATTCTATTCTATGTTTGCAGAATTGAAATTGCGGAATTGAAAGGCTAATCTATGAAAGCAGGAAATGTATAATTTACTTTTGCAGAAATGATATTGCAGAATGGAACTGAAATAAACTACTTAGCAGAAGGTTAGAGTAGGAAAATAGAAGAAAAGCAGCAATCACAAATACTCTGACGCTTCCCCGGCAACGGCGACAAAAAGAGTGGTGAGCTCCAGTATTGCAGCAATAATGCTGCAACTTCTGGGACTCCCTTCTTTACTTTTATCAACCCGGTAGTTTGTAACAAACTTGGAAGCGACGGTGCTGTATGCACAAATACTAGCTCTTGCCGCAGCTGTCACTTGGTCAGCTGGCACAAGTCTGCTAGGAGCTTAAGCCAACTTCTATGAGCTCTGAGAAGAAGCTTTTTAACTAATGGATGAAAGCTAACTCAAAGAAGGTTGATCTACTTGCAGAAATAAACTGGAAAGCTGAAAGGAAACGTAAACCCTAGCAAACCCTAATTTTACCAACTATCCCTACTGATGCAAGAAAGAGGTTGCAAGCTACTGAAAGAGATGTCAGTGACTTCTAGGAAGGTAAATACATGTACCTAAGCTACTTATACAGTAACATCTGAAAAAACACATCTTTTTGTATTTTTGAATAAGTTGCCAGAATTATCATGCATGCGATTTGACTGTCTTGACTGTGCAGAGGTGGATTGGCAAGAGGAAATGCTTGGAGGAGGTCGGGAAGGTTCAGAGAGGGCCTAAGGGGTCCCTAACACCCTTCCAGAGAGTCTCATAGAGTTTGGCTATCGAGAAACCTCATTCATGAGCCTCTACAGGAAGTTTGCAAGGGTTCTACCGGATGTCTGTGATTTTCTACAGGATGTCTGTAATTTTCTATAGGTTGTTCATAAATGGGATCTTGGAGGATGGATGGAGAGAGAGAGAGATGAAGGAGTGAGTATGGAGGTAGGATAAGGGTTGGAGGTGGTCCAGGACTTGGTGGATGGAGTTGAGGAAAGATGTAGATGGCTGGATTTGTTCAAGGAGGACTGAAGCAATTTTGCACAAAAATTAGGGTTATGTGAGCAAATGGCGAACGTGAGGCAAGAATCCAAGTTAGGGGATGGAGCAGATGGGTTTGATGGAGTATGGATAGGTAGAGAAGTGGTACAGGTGCTCTGCAAGTTGTTTTTCCAACTGAACCAACGAAGACTTGTAAAATCAGAGACCTAGTTACGTTGACCTAATCTGATCTAGCTGACAGTAAAGAGAATGAACAGAAGTTTTAACTGCAATGAAACCATGTATACTAACTATGCAACTAAGCAATCAAGAATCTGAACATGTAACCAACTTCTGCAAATGAAAATCAAACACTAGTGATTGCATGGCAAAGCAAAGTTAGTGTTTTTGTGGGCAGCAAAGTCACCTTGATCCCAGCTCCTGATCCCACTGAGGGAGAGGTGAAATCAAAGGTGTTTGATGGCCCTTTTCTGAAGCTTTTCCCTGTTAATAACCTATCAACTCAATCTGAACATAAAAAGTCTTTATAATCATCAATAGTGACCTAGTGAATCAGCAAGATTTAATCTACTTAACAGAAATGATTTTGCAAATACATAAAGAACAAATAACAATACATAAAGGAGACCTTGGCACTCGGGTTGGGCCCAACCCCAAGAGTTGTCGGCTCCTATAAAGAACTCAGATCTGATGCCAAGTAAAGCTGCTTCTTATTACTAAAAAATAATCATCACAAGAAAGTTATACAACAGTAGCTACAAGAAATAAGCTGAGAAAAGGGCAGCGCTATGGTGCAAATACCAACAGTTCCAAAAGTAAACTACGAAGGCTGAGGCCTTCCTATTTGTACACTACAAGGGGCCTAGCAGCCCTCCTAAATTCAGGGGACTCGGCTGTTCCAACTGCTAGTAAACAGTCACTCTTCCCAAAGCTGCTCGGGTGCCTTTAGAATTCGTTTTGGTGGCCTGTTGAGCTCGGAGTTGAGGGTGGAGATTTCGAGGAAGGGTCATTTAATGCAAGAGACAACCTTCCTACGAATCCTCACCTCAAGCTTGGTTGTCACCTGTCCCATAATTGCTTGGTTTTGCTCCAAAATTTGTCCAAAAAACCTAAAATAACCACGTATTAGCCTCCTTGGTAGAGTGACCACCCTTATTCGTTCAAATAACATAAACATACTAAAAAAACATGCATAATCTATGAAAAATGGAGGATTGAACAAGGACAATTAGGAAAAATGAGCCCAATAAGTTACTCAATTCGAGGCTCATCAGTGATCCAAATCTGAAGCCGGTAGAACGGTATCCGACTACCGTTTCCTAGATATATTGTTTCTGACTGCTTTCGGGCCGAGAGGACTGCTCTGTTGTGTTAGGAGTATCTGTTCCAGTGAGGAATCCCTTTCGTTTCACGCGAAAAGGTTTCTGGTAGCCCTAGCTACGTCATTTTTAAGATTTGGAGGTATACAATGTTTTTTTTTTTCAGTTTCTAGTTATTTTCTCTCTGTTTATTATTTCGGTTTATTTAGCCCCTTTTTTTTATTACCGGATCTATACCTTTGATTTCTGCGTAGGCTCTTTGCCCCGCGAATTTCTGCGATCTGGGCAAATCAGAAACAAAGAGAAAGGATTTTTCTCATTCGTATGCTCTTTCCGCTGCGCCTTAGTGTGATCACGGAAAATCAAAAACATTGAGGAAAATATTTAGTTTCCTGCTAAAGCTAACTTCGAGCCATAAGGTTCTTTTTTTTTGTATGTTCGTGTTGGGTTTTTTGTTTTTTGTTTTGCATGGAAAAAGAGCTTTCCCAAGTAAGCGCACAGCCCAAAGCTTCAACGACTAAAAAAAAAAAAACCCCCCCTTCCTCTTTTCCAAAAGTTACTAAACTTTTAGTTTAGCTCACTTGGTCCAAAGCTACTTTATGAGAGTAGAGTTCTTGAGTTCAAGTCTTCTTTTTGTTGAGCTAATTAGATTATGTTTGGAAAGGGAGCGGATTTTTTTTTATAACATTATCATTCATTTCCGCACATTCCTGCACTTCGTCGGCATCTTCATCAAATTTTCTTCAAAAAGCCATAACTTCTTCATCCGGAAGCCATTTTCAGAGCCGTTTTTTTTTAACCAGCCTAATTTTTCGATATATTTCCATTGGAACACTTAGTTTCAACATCTATAGCTTCAGTTTCTATTAAAATGGAAAGTCCATGCCAAGTTATTCTTGACAGCACTAACTACTTCCAATGGTGGTCCTACATTGTGGATTTACTTAGAAGTAAAGGTCTCTACAGAATAGCCTCAGGCCAAGAAACCAAATCAAAAGATGAAGATAAGGCAACTAAATGGGAAAATAGGCAAGATCAAGCACGTGGGTTGATAGGGATGTCTATTTCTCCAGATCTTAGATTCCATATTGCAGAACTTGATATTCCTGAGGAAGCAATGAAACAGATCACTAAAGCTTTTGGAATTAAAAATGAACTTAAAGCCCATCAACTCGAAAATGAGTTGCTTACATTGGACCCCAATAATTTCTCTTGCATTGAAGATTTTTTGTCCAAGTTCAAGACCCTTAGACTTCTCTTGGAAGGTGTTAAGGTTAAGAAAGAAGATAGTAACCTTATCTATTCCATTCTTACTAAGTTGGGACCAGCCTATTCTGTGTTTGTTTCCACCTTCCATTCTACAAGAGAAGCCTTCATTTCTCAAGGACAAGCCTACAAGTCCCCTTCCTTTGATTCCTTTTGTGATTCTTTAATAAGAGAACAAGAAAAACTCTTACACCTTGGTCTTCTTAATCTTGGAAACTCTTCTAAGAAAGCGTTAGTTGCCCAGCAACAACCAAATTCAAAGAATCCTAAGAAGTTGTATCCTAAAAGGAATGGTCCTAAACCAAACAAGGGTCCTGAGCAATTTCAGCCTCAAAATAAAAAATCATTTCAACAAAATGATAAGACAAATAAAAACAAAGGGAAGAAGACTGTTAGACATTGCAACTTTTATAATCGAGATGGCCACTTAGAATCCAAATGCTTTAAGAAGATGGAAGCTTTGGAAGCAGCAATGAAGAAGCATAACATCCATTTGGAGCACTCTTCAACTTCAACTTCATCTTCAGGAATAGCACTTTCAACATGTGGTTGTCAAGCATCTCGGTCTGGCTATGCACTAAATGTATCTTCTTCTTCTCATTCTCATGAGTGGCTCATTGGTTCTGGAGCTTCTTATCACATGGCCAAAAACAAAGCCATGTTTTCTTCTTTAAATGATTGTAACACCAAAAATATATATGTTGGTGATGATAGATCTCTTAGTGTTGTAGGTACTGGAACTGTTCATATAGACAATGGTCAATTTAATGATGTATTATGTGTTCCAACCTTATCCTGCAACCTTTTATCTGTATATCAGATAACTCATTCAGGTGAAGGTAAAATCGTTGAATTTTCACCTCACAATGTTGTAATTAAGGACCTAAGAGATCCTAGATAGATTTTAGCTACTTGCATTGCTGATGATTCTACAAGGTTGTATAAGTTTCACAACTTTGGGTCATCAAATCTTCCCTCGGTATTTGTTGCTCATAACGATGAAGTGAGAAAACTTTGGCATGAGCGATTTGGTCACTTAAACTATCGCTCCCTTCAGAATCTATGTAAAGAAAATATGGTGACAGGTTTTCCAATGGTATCTTGCAAAGATGGTGTTTGTTCTGGATGTGTACTCGGAAAACATCATCGGGATAGTTTTGAAAAACAGGCCTCTTGGCACACCTCAGCCCCTTTACAGCTTGTGCATAGTGATTTATGTGGTCCACTTCTAGTTGTTTCATTCTCTGGCTACAAGTATTTCTTAACTTTCATTGATGATTTCTCCATACGCACTTGGGTATACTTCTTAAAACTCAAGAGTGAAGTATTTAACATGTTCTTGGCCTTTAAGGCCTTTGTTGAAAAACAATCTGGACATCAACTTCTTAAGCTAAGATCTGATAATGGCGGAGAATATGTTAACAACAAATTCATCAACTTTTGCACTGAGAATGGAATTCAAATGAAACATACTGTTCCATATACTCCACAACAAAATGGTGTAGCTGAAAGGAAGAATCTCACCTTAAAGGAAATGGCTAATTGTATGCTTCAATCTAAAGGACTTGGTCTTAATTTTTGGGCAGAAGCAATTAACTGTGCAAATTACATAATAAATCACACTCCTACTAAGGTTTTAAAGAATATCACTCCAGAAGAAGCATGGAGCTCAATTAAACCAGATGTAAGTCACTTTCGTGTTTTTGGAAGTGAAGCATGGGCCCATATTCCAGATGAGAAACATAAAGCTTTAGAACCTAAGAGTGAAAAATGTATTTTTGTTGGATATTCTGAAGATGTCAAAGGATATAGACTTATTCCACTTAAGTCCAAAAATGTTATCATTAGAAAAGATGTAAAGTTTGCTGAAAATATATCGGCCTACGAGCCTAGTTCGGCGGATGTGCCACCTCTCCCTATCTCTTCTACTTTTGAGAATATTTCTTCTTCAGATGATGAAAGCGAGGATGACAATCCTCCCCCACCTTCTCAGGATCCTCCTTCAGCTCCTCAGCTTCCAAAATGGGTCCGTGCTACTCGGGATGCAGCAGGTGATCTTGCCGGTGATCCTACAGATCAGCGACGTACACGTTCTCAGTTCGATAGAGCCTCTTCTTTACTAGATCAAGCTTCAGTGAATTATGATCCTAACACCTTTGCAGAAGCTTCAGGCCATCCAGATTGGGATGCAGCTATGAATGAAGAATATCGTTCATTATTGGCAAATGATACATGGGATATTGTTCCTCTACCAAAGGGACGAAAACTTGTTAGATGCAAATGGGTTTACAGAACCAAGTATGGACCATATGGGAACGTTGATAAACATAAAGCTCGTCTTGTTGCTAAGGGTTTTTCACAAGTTGAAGGCATTGAATATACCAAAACCTTCTCCCCTGTTGCCAAAATGAACTCTGTCCGCCTTGTTCTTTCCCTTGCTGCCTCTTTCAAATGGGAAGTCCATCATATGGATGTTAAATCTGCCTTCTTGCATGGGGACTTGCATGAAGAAATCTATATGGAACAAGCTATTGGATTTATAAAAACAGACTCCAGCCTTGTATGTCAGCTTAAGAAATCCCTTTATGGTCTCAAGCAAGCTCCTCGGGCTTGGTATGCCAAAATGGATAGCTTTCTTTTAGAATCTTGACTTTCTAGGTGTCATTCTGACAATACTGTCTACACCAAGAAAGTGGGCAAGTCTCTTATCATTCTTGTTCTTTATGTTGATGATCTTATCCTCACTGGTAGTGATCCCAACCTTATAAACCATGTGAAGTCCAAACTTAAAAAGAAGTTTGAAATGACAGACTTAGGACACTTGCATTATTTTCTTGGTCTTCAAGTCTTGCAATCCAAGGAAGGTATTTCCCTTTCCCAGTCCAAGTATGCCTGTGATCTTCTATGCCATTTTCACATGGAAGACTGTAAGCCAGCCCCTTCTCCCTTTTAGTTTGGAGTCAAACTTTCATTCACTTGCACTTCCCCTGAAGTTGATGCTACTTTATACCGTCAACTTGTAGGAAAAATTTTGTATCTAACCCATACTTGTCCTGACCTTTCCTTTGTCGTTGGCCTTGTTGCTCAGTTTATGCAAAACCCACATGAAAGTCATTGGAAAGCAGCTAAAAGAATACTTCGTTATGTTCGAGGTACAGTTCAGTTTGGGATTCATTACAGTGCCGAAGCATCTCCTCTATTGGTTGGTTTCACTGATTCCGATTGGGCTGGTGACCCTGATGATCGGAAGTCTACTGCAGGTTATGTGTTCACTCTTGGTTCAGGACCTATTACATGGGCTTGCAAGAAACAAGGTGCCATTTCTCTTTCTTCAGCAGAAGCAGAGTATTGTGGTGCCGTAGAAGCTAGTAAGGAAGCCTTGTGGCTTCGTCAGATCCTGTCAGAGTTTGGCTTTCAGCAGCAACATCCGACTACACTTTGGTGTGATAATCAAAGTGCCATTCAACTATGCAAAGATCTAGTCCAACATCAGCGCAGCAAACACATTGAACTGCACATGCACTTCATCAGAAAGCTCATTCACGACCATGTTCTTGAAGTGCAATATTGTTCAACAGATGATCAAGTTGCAGACATCTTTACAAAGGCTCTCACAGAGGCGAAGTTTACTAAACTTCGATTTATGGTTGGAGTTCAGGAAGTTGTCACTAAGGGGGGATAGGCTCTAGTGCCTCCTTCCTTCTCCTATTGTGTCATATTTGTAAATCCTTCAATCCTATCCCAAGTTGTTCTTAAGGGGGGATGTTAGGATATTCCGACACATAGGAAATAGTTAAGTATAACTTGGTCTAGTATAGAGTTAGGTAAAGTGTGTTTCTTTACTATGTACATTTTGTACTTACAATCCGACGGTCATGATATGTAGTGATCCCATGGTTCATTCTCTCCTCAGTATTACCGACACTTGATCTATGGCTTAACACTCGATTGGTCCATGATCTCTATTTAAAGAGCATGGAGGGTCATTTGTAGGGTAACCATCCATGAGAGAAGCTTATGTAAATTTTCATTCCTTTATTAATAAATTGCCTGAAGTGGCCACGTTGGCTCAGGCCGTGGACTGTTTCTCTCTTTGAGGGTTTTAACCACGTCAAAAATACTAGTGTATTGATCTGTGAGATGTGCTACACATTTCGCTTAAATTTCTTTTTTTCTTCAAAAAAGACTTTTATATTATCATGGTTCCCATATTTACAAAAAATAGAACCCAGAAGTTCAAAACTAGCACAAAAATGAACTTAATCACAAAATGATTAACATAATTAGATTGTTTTTCGTGGAAGAGTGTCTCTCTTTCCACCTCTGGAAGAGCGTCACTCTACTCCAGTTTCACCTCCTCTGTTGTCATTCCCATTCCTCTTGCTCTAACACTAGATTGTACTGAAGGAATTGACAATGACGTCTTTCTAAATAACGAAAATGCCTTCTTCAATCCTAATAGTAGTCTAATTACGCTGATCAATGATTAAAATCTAATAGGTGGAGTCCTCCTCAGAGATTTGTATGTCCTTTTCTAATGTCTCTGAGTAGCTTTAGATATTTGTCATCTACATATTCTTATAGAGAAGCAATTGTGTTGCACTCATAGAAACGATTAACAATATTTGCATTGGAGTGAGTGGCAAGATAATCTTCCCAAATCTTCTATTCCTTTGGTGTACCTTTGCACTTTTAGAGACAATTGTTAGTTTATTCATGGTTAAAACACAAAAAGTTAAAAATGATAGAAAAAAGAGATTAAATTGGAAATTTATAAGTTTAAAGTTGTTTTAGAAAATTTAAAAAAATCAATATTTTATTATTCATGAAATTTTGTAAAAAAATTAAATAAAAAAAATCAAAATGGTAAAAAACCTTGAAAAATAAGTGATGATTATATAAACCACACAGGATTAAAATAAAAACTATTAAAAAAAGACATGAAATTGATTTGAAAAGTCAAGTGAAATTTAATAAAATGAATTGTATGAAAAAATAAAAGAAAATGGTATAAAATATAAAATGGTAAAAGATTAAAGAAAAGAAATGATTAAGTGGGAAAAGTAAAGAGTAAATTGAGAGGAAAGAAACCTTTAGTTACGCAAGGAGTAAATTATTTACTAAGAAGGAAATGAGCTATTCTTAGGAGCATATTATTTAGTAGGAAGGAAATGAGTTTCTACATCACTCCTATCATTACAAGCACATTATTTAGTAAGAAGGAAAGGAGATTTTAGGCAGACTTATCATCAAGAACACATTATTTATTACGAACCATTCACTTGAATAAATATAATATTTAAATAATCTGAAGTGTTTCTTTTGATATCTTTGTTGGTTCATGGAAAAGTCAAATTTAACCTTTTATTTAAAACTCTTAGTAAGATGTTTCAAGATTAAAAGGTGAGGCACCATTTTAACCATTAGAGATATAAGGTTATGCTCAACTTAATGGCCATTGTGCCTCGGCTTACAACAACATCCTTGCAAGAGCACATAAGCCTTCAAATGGAAAATATATCAAATATATCACTTCTTTGAGGAATTGAAACGATCACCAACCTAACCTTGCTTTATTTAATTTTGGTTGCAACCCAACAACAAACTTGGTCTTTTATGAGATTAACAAATATAATGCCTTCTCTCATATCATTGTTGTTGCATAATAAAGTTGCCTTTATATTTTTTTTAAATGAGAATGCAACTTATTACTTCCCAATTTGCACCAAAGATATTCAAGTTATTGGATGAGGTGCAATGGTCTTTTATGAGATTTAGCATATTTAATGTCTTCTCCTATATCATTGTTGTTGCATAATAAAGTTGTCATTATATTTTTTTTAATGATAATGCAAATTATTACCTCTTGAGCTTGCACCAAAGATATTCAAGTTATTGGATGAGGTGCAAACTTAAAACCACATAGCGTGTATATAGCAAGGTTTCCCATTGTCACCACAAGAAATATTTTTCTCGCTTTAGGTTAATTTTTCCTTGGCACAAGGTGCGGGGGCTTTGAAAAAGATGTTTATGATATTCTTAGAATTTAAGGATGGTTGATTGCCAAGATTGGTAATTATCTAATTTGATGCTAGAGTCAAGATCAACAATCAAGAAGCATTGAACGACAATGGAGAGAGGTGTAGTTTAAGTTGTTATAAACATGCTCTAATTGACCACATTATTAGACACCTAATCCATTAAGGTTGGTGTGGAGGAATGTGAATCTTCTAAAAAATCCAAAGATCTTGAAAGTTGAATCCAACAAACACAAAAAATTGCATTAATATATTATACTAATATGTGTAACATTTGAGTAATAAAACAATGCTCACTCATCTAATGTATTGTCTATTTTCATGTGTGTGCAATCTAATATGTTAACAATGCCAACTCATCTAAGCAGTATCAAAGCCTGTCAACTTTGTACCTAGGTGCTTTGCCTTCCCTATTTTCCAAATTACAATCCTGCACTAGAGAATTTGCTCATGAATTCCATAAACACCACCATTTCACTGCACTCCTGGAACCCTAATGCTCCCTCTGAATAATCACTAACAATTTCAATTGACGTGCTCAATTTTTACTATTTACTTGCAACACACCTCTAACTGTGATGTTGTCGGGAACCTTAACTTGGACCTAATGCTCCATGTTGTTGTACATTTTCTCTTGGTAACCTGATTGGTATTCTATTCAACTGGTATTCTATTGAACACTGGTCTAGCCTATCATCTCTTCCCCGTTGTTTCGACCTGATCATTGTTTGACCTGTCAAAAGTGTTTCCTCTTCCAAAATTTCTATTGTTTTCCGGAAAAATTTGAAGCCTCGTTAAAATACACGTTTAACTTTTAACCGACAGTAAACAAATAATTTGTCGACTAACTGAAAATCCCGTATGCTATGAAATCACAACTCTACCTTCAACAAGACAGCATGGATAACCTCGATGAAACCCAATGCTTGATTGATTAAAGGAGTAGGATTGGTAGGTAAGAAAGTGAGTTTTTTTTCTTATGTTATGCCTAGCAAATAGCGACCTTAGGGTTTCTCCTTTTCCATTTTATTTTTCTATTTTAGTTGCAGAACGAGGGTTTCAATCCTTAAGACCCTAAGGGTTTCCACTACCTCCACATAGTTGTGACATCCTTACCACCATGGTGACGAGTTTTTATTTCTCTTACGAAATTGTATGAAATTTTCTTACTATCGAATCCTTAGTTACGCTCCTCTTATTCATTTATGTGTTTAGCTCCCACAGATGGTTTTGGAGCTGACACGCCCCAATTTTCTCAGGTAACCAATTTTTTTTCATACCCATCTTTGTTTCCTAACATATATACAATATCCTTAGCATTTGCTATAGTATATACAGGTCCTTTAACTAAGGTTTTTGTCCTAGATAGGTACCGATTCTCAGACAAGGACGCGAATTTCCTACTACAAGGTAATGTTTCTCTTATTTCTTTTATTTTGCTTTAGGTCAAGTTGTTTCTTTAAAGCATTCACAAGTTTTAACTCCAACCGATGTGTTTTTTTTAGGTAGGGTTTTGTTTATAACAAGAGGAGATGATGTTCTTCTTTGGATCAGGCACTCCATATTCTTTTTCAACACTTAGATTCTTGTATTGTACACTTACATTTCGGCTTCCTCTCTAACTTCAGTCTCCTGTAGGTCTATGGCGGGGTTCACAGTTTCTTAACTAGAGTTTCTTCCTTCCAGAAACCCTTCACTAGTAGAAAATGGGGAAATTAGTGACCAGGTGACTAAAAAATTTAGTCACCACAACTTTTCTGAGTGAAATACTACCCAAAATGAGTAATCTTAAGTGACCCAACTAAAACCGACTAACATAAATGACTAATTTATGTAACACCCCTTGTTAAATTCCATGTAAAAATATATAAGACCAGGTGATGGGACACGTATTCCATGATGAATGTTGGGCAAAACATCTTGGTGGTGTTCACTTCGGTTATTATGACTAAGGAAATTGGCTAAGGCAATGTCTAAGGCTATGGAAAGGCAAAATGGAATTTTGGCACATTTATTTATGAAAATAATGAAAATTAGGAGACAAGGAAGGTGAAAGGTGACATGTTGCATGTGAGGAGGAAATTGAAGGAAAATAATGGAAAATGAAGAAAATAGAGGCCTCATTGATAAAAAGGCTTCTAAGGGTCAATTGGTTAACTTTTTGCTCAGGTTTTGCATTGGATAAAGAAAGGCAAAGAAAGCAAGAGGAAGGAAGGAGAAAGCAAGGAAGAACAAGATCAAGCAGTTACAACAAGATTCTTTGCAGGTATCGATTTGCATGTGTGATTTCCTTGCTATATTTGTCATGAATGGTATTGCATGTGGTTATCTATTATTATGGAATGGGTTTTTCTAGGTGTGATAGTGTTTTCAGTGTAGCCTTGCCATTTCCAGATAACCATGGTGTGATGGAGTTCTCATGTTTTGGTTGAGTTGGATTGTCAGCTAGATTAAAAGCTAAGTGAGGTGGATCTCTAAATAATAGAACACATGACCTAGTAACCCCCTAAACTGGACTGTAGGTTGCGGTAAAGCCAGATTTTGTGTTGCCTCGGTGGGCCTAGGAATCCTTGACTCGTGAATGGTGGGATATACGATAAAGCCTAGAGGTGGGTGCTCTATATTAGGCCTAGTAATCTCGGGATGGGATATGCGGTAAAACCTGGAGAGTGGGCATCAGTTCAGGGTCTAGTGAATCGGTGTGGATTGTGGTAAAGCTTGAGAGACTAGGAGACAGGAAAATTCCTCACGGTGTAGGTGGAGAAATCCAGTGGCATCTATGCTTGTTTTGGCATAGTGATCTGGTGGAGATCATGGTAAATCCTGTTATTACATGTTTATTGTGTTGGCCTAGTGATTCGAGATGGATTGCGGTAAAGCCTGGTTTTTATTGATGAGGGTGAGGTGGTTTAGCCTCAGGATGCCCTGGTTGGTTCTTTTGGTTTGAGTCCCACATTCATGCTTGGAATATGGCATGGGGTTGAATGGCTGAAGAGAGATTTGGCTCAACCATTCTATGGTCGGGTGGAACGTGGTAGTCCCATCCCGGGTTGGATTTTGCATTCATTAATAAGAGGTTATTTCCTTGGTATATTATGCATAAATGTACTAGTTTATATGTGGATTTTATGGTTGATGTATCCTTGATATTTCTATTGTTATTATGCTAGTTATAAGCATGTATTATGACAATGATGATGTATGGCTTTCCTCATGTTTTGATTGGTAAATGAATGAACAATGTATCTATGACCTAATAGATGATAATGCAGCTAATGATATAAGGGAACAATGCTTCTTAGCGATTCTCAAATAAGTATGAGACCCTTATGCTTAAATATGTTGTTTACACCTGTAGATTACATATTTGTGATATGTTTGACGAAATGCATGTCATGGCTAGTAGGGGTCCAGTCAAGCCCTTGTTCAATTAATTGCATTTGTATCATCATTACCTTATTATCTTTATGTTTAGAAGGTGTCATTTAATTCTGGGTAGTGATCTAGGCTCTAGGCCTGAAAAGTGGCTCAAATCCCGGGGACATTGGCACAACACTAACCAAAATAGTCCCTAACACTGGCATGCCATGTTTTGGGAGCGCCCAGAGCCCTCTAGACATTGGCATGCCCATAGCATGGGAGAGTTCGGGAGTTATTTGGTCTAAAAATTTAGTGGGACACAAGGTTTGGTTTCCGGAAAGGTTAGGATGGTTCTTGGGATTCCTTTTGCTAATTTGGAAGGTCTGTATGTTGTGTTTTCATTGATTCCACTTCCTTAATGTCACATAGGAGGTTGAATCCCATTATAGTAGCCTCTCGTCACATGTTTACCCCGGTTGGTCGGTTACTTGGGTAGATGTGGGAGGAGGGTGTTACAGAGTGGTATCAGAGCATGGTTCACCCCTCGGACTAGATGGGCTGTGTGTTGGTCATGCATTCATGTCGGTTGCATATGTGTTCCTTATGCTTGTAGTCCATGTGCTTGTTGCATTTGCATGGTGTTGATCATGGTTGTAGTGATGTCGCCATGTGAAGGTTGATGATGTTGTTGTTGGGATGCTTTAGTCATGAATGCATGTCAGTTGTATATTTATTTGTTAGGCATGTCAGTGTCTGTATGTTGTTATGCATGTATAGTAGGTAAAACATGTAGTGTGATGCCATTATATGCATATTAGGTCATCATGATGCTATTGGTATGTTATGATGCTAATGTGTTGGCTAAGATAGAGCAGGAGATGCAGATCATTAAAGTGAAGTTGTAACGTTGGACCTTGAGGCAAGAGCATATCGTCATACAAGTTTGTATGTTGGGAATGCAGGTATGTAGATTAAGGGTTTTTATATGCATTATGGTTATGTGTATGCCTTTCATTCTATTGATGTTATGGTTACATACATGATAGATAGTTGATTATGTTATATGTCATATGTTATATTTCTAGTTAATGTTTATGTTATATGTTAACTTGTAGATAACTTGATGATGATGTTATATGTTGTTGATGAGTATGTTATAGGTTAACTTGTTGTTGTTATATGATAGTTAGCATAATGATTAGGTTATATGTTGTTGATGAGCGTGATATATAACTTGCTTTTGTTATATTCTAATAACTTGATGATTAGGGTTATTACATTAAGGTCTTGATGCTACATGCATCATGTTAACCTGGACTGGTCTATGAAAATGGTTAGGGTTATGCCATTAAAGTATGATTCGACTTATTTGTGACATTGTGTTATACTAATCTAGATTGATCGTACATATGTGATTGTTATGCATGAACGACAAATGTTTATGAGTTTATGATGTGAACATGTTAGTTAGTGACTATTATGGATATCATGATCTTATTTGTGTTTGAGCTGATGTGTTGTGAAGTTATATCGTGCTAACTAGATTGATTGTGCAGACAAGATAGCCTCCCCTAAGATACATTAAGGTATGCATTTGCTTATGTCGTATATTTGGTGCTTGACTATTTGATTATGTCGTCTAGTTTATTTATTTAACATGGTATGTTTGTAAGTTGATTGAATGTTTGATGAATTGCATAATATGAGAAATGTGTTCAAATGATCTTGTTTTAAGATGATTGTACTAACACATGTGTTGAGACAGTTGATATGTACTTGAGTGTAGTAGGTGACAGTTGTAGCATTATGTCTAATGACTATGACTTGACTATGGATTATGACATGATTGTTACTCTTGGTAAAGGTTGATTTCAAATTGATAGATATTATTGTATTGATAATTGGAACATGTGTTTTACATGTGTAAACAGTTGCAGGAAACATGCTTGGTATTAGCGTGACAAGGTAATAATAACTAACAGTTGGGTGATGTGACAATACATAGTAAGCCTCGATCACAACAAGGTAAAAAGGTAAAAGAAAGGAATTGGGAAAGAATTCCTTTGGCTATGTTTGGCGAATGAGTGCTTTACATACCATAAGTCTTCTTAACCTTGATTTCATTTGACATTATGTGGGTACGTGTTATATTCATGGACATGTATTTGACAGGTATAACAGTTGGTGTCTAGTTATAGCTAGATCTGTCAAGGGAATTGGAGTCCCTTGAGACATGGCACATATGTGTTTAGCTACAAGGAAATGTGCTTGGAATAACAATATAAGGTAACTGATGTATTGTTATGTTTATTTATGCACTTATAGTTATGTGTTTATGGAAGTATGATGCAAGGATTGCATGGCAAAAAATATTTCCATGAAATCTTAAAAAAGGATCGGGTTGAGCTTTCATTTGGAGGAAATAGGAACCATGGGGATGGAGTCATGGTGTCTATTGAGAGTCTTGTGATTTTGATTCTTTGTGATTTGTTTGTGCTTGATTTGTAGATTTGTTTATGTCTAGTGTATGGCCATACCACTTTGTTCGCGACATCATATTATTATTGGTTTTCATGATTTTATTCTTGGTTGTTTTTTATTGTTGCCTTTTTATGTTTGAGAGTCTTGGGAATTGGTTGGGAAATAGGATATTTAATGCAACTTAGGGAGAGCTAAATGAAACCTCGTAGATAATGTAAGACCCAAATGAAGCTTAGTGCATGAGTAAGGGCAGTTGAAGGTAAGAATATGACAATCAGTTGGATTAGTTCATTCCATTGTTGTAAATGGATAGTGGTAGTGTAGTCATGAGCAAGGTGATAAGGAAAGGTAAGGTAAATAGATTTGAGTCCTCAGATGCCTTGGCTATGTTGGGAATGATTGTTCTCAATGTTGTGCATGGTGTGCATAGATAAAGGGATTTCTCTTAACCTTAATCTTATGCTATCTCGTAATATTGCTATGATCATGATTATGCTGATGTTTATATACATATGTATGTGTGTATGTATGGTCTGACAGGATCACGATTGTTTTATGCTAATGTTTATGTATATGTATCTATGTATCCATGTATCTATGTCACTGATTGACAGGGTTGTTAGGGATTATTCTTGTGGAGGAATGATTGCTTATGCAGGTGAACGATATGAAGAGGTTCATGGTTTGTGAGGAATCAAGTGGAAGAGTAGTCATGAAAAAATATCTGAGGTCAGTATCATGTGGTTATGAGTTGATATTATGTGATTATATTATGTCTATGTTATGGACATGCTATTCTGAGGGATACATCAATGAAATGAAAGCAGTGTGGTCTGCGGGATGTTGGGATAAGCATGGATGGTGGAGAGACACTGAAAGAAAAGTTTCTTGGTAGAGATAGTGTGGTTTTGGATTTGTGGTACTATTGTTGTGCATATGTTATATATGTTGTACATGTTTCATCTGTGATGTTGTGCACATGAGGTGTGTTGTATATATAGTGTGTGTACATGTTGTTTATGCAATGTTATGTACAAGATGGTACATATAGTGTTGTGTGACTATTGCATATGCAGTGTTGGGTATAGATGGTGCTATGTACATATTGGATATGCGGTGTTTTGTACATATGGTACTGTGCGCATGATAGATATTCGGTGTTGTGTGCATATGGTGCTATCCGAATGTTAGATATGTAGTGTTGTGTACATATGATCCTATGTACATGTTGCATATGTAGTGATATGTACATATGGTGTTGTGTGCATGACTATACATGTGGTGTTGTGTGCACGTGGTGCTGTGTACATGTTGAACATGTGTGTTGTGTGCAGGTAGTGTTGTGTATAGGTGGGACTGTGTACGTGTTGTACATGTGGTATTGGTTTACACATGGTATTATGTGCATGTCATACATATTGTGTTGTGTACATGCGTTACTACATATGTGCATTATGTGGTCATGGCATCCTGACATGTGTATTCATTGTGTTGTACGTTTTGTACGTATATGTATTGTGTTGTACACTAGGTGTAAGTGTATGTATTGTGTGGTGTACTATGTACATATGGTGTTGTGTGCATGACTGTAACATGGTGTTGTGTGCACATGGTGTCGTGTACATGTTGTGCATGTGGTGTTGTGTGCAGGTGGTGTTGTGTATAGGTGGTACTGTGTACATGTTGTACATGTGGTATTGGTGTACATGTGGTATTATGTGCATGTCATACATGTTGTGTTGTGTACATGCGGTATTACATATGTGCATTGTGTAGTCGTGGCATCGTGACATGTGTATTCATTGTGTTATACGTTGTGTACATATATGTATTGTGTTGTACATCGAGCGTAAGTGTATGTACTGTGTGGTGGTGTACACCAAATGTAGGAGTATGTATTATGTTGCGTTGTACACTGGGTGTAGGTGTATGTATGGTATGTTAGGTGGAGGTGTATGCATTGTGTGGTGTCGTACGTTGTGTGTGGATGTATGTGTTGTGATGCACACTATTTGTATGTGCACATGGTTGAGGAGTGTTTGGTCAATTTAATGTTCTTAAATTGCAAGCATAAATTATTGACTGGAGTTGGTAAACTTATGAAGTGCAAGTGCACTATATATGCCAGAAGCCTTTTTTAATTTTTAGGATCATGGTTATATTTGTTTTGTGGGTTTCTGTTGTTATCTAGGTTCCTATTGTAAGCATTAGATTAGATTTAGATTTCTACAAATTAATGAGTGGAAGTGGAGCTATTGTTAGACTAATCTACAAGATCATATCTATATTAAGTATCGTTCCTATGACTAGTTTATAATAAATTATGTTGGAACAAAAGAGATCTATGAATAAGTCTTTTCTAAAACATCTTATGTTAACCATTATAAAATTATGAACCTAATATAAGCATCTTACTACAATGAAACAAAGTATTGAGATTCAAATGATTATAAGAGCAAGAAAATGATCCTTTAAAAGTTGAATGTAGAGTATATACAGGTTCTAATTCTAAAAAGCATGAAAACAATCTTTTAACACTGACTACAAAGTATATACAAGTTATGATTCTAAAAGCATGAAAACAATATTTATTTATCTGATTGTAATTAAGAAAAAAACATTAAAGAAACTAAACCATTAAACGACTGCAAAGGAATTCAAATGCAAACGAAATAATGAGATTTAACTGAGTTATAATGAAATGATAAAATAGTGAATTAAGGAAACTAAGCTAGAACAAAATGACAATGTGATAACATAAAGCGATAAAATGAAATAAAATTGACCTCGACTATATGTAGGGGCCCTCCGCATACAGTAGGTGTAAATCACGTTCAAATACACATCAAATAACAGAAATGTAACTTCAATTAAATACGAGAACAAAAGGGTTGTTTCACACAGTTTCTTCAGAGGTTAACTATTACTTTTTTGTCATCGTTTACAGAGGATACATATTTATAAAAATGCATGATCAATAGTTTGAGACTTCTATGCCTATAGGTCTTTTAATCAATCCTTATTCAAATTTGAAACTTAAACAATAAAATTGTTATCTCGACGATTTTCTATTTGGAAAGCAAATCAAAGAAACATGATGCATTCAGAGTTTTGTTACTACATGTTTGACCCGTGCCTTTGACCGCGCCATTTTTTGATTCCTTCATTGAATTGGTTCGAGCGAATAGGAAGAGATCCATGATGGGATTGGTCCTCAACTGCCCATGTGCTTACTTGCTTCGTTGGCGTACCAGAACCCCACAAACCATGGAGATAACTGCAGATTTGTAAAATAGCTGCAGAATCATGTTAATTTTGTAGCTAATGCAATCTTTAACATAATAATAAGGCACATTAACGAATATGAAAAATAATACATATAAGTGTTTTTACCTTATCAAAATCTATGATTTTACTGCTTTTATTGAGTTGATAGCGATGATGAAAAGAGGAAAATTGATGAAAAAGGGTGTCAAAACAAAACAGTTATGGAACTCTACATTCCCCTACACTGAAGATTTTGTATGTCCTCATATAAAACACAAAATTGATATATTTGTTTAACTACTACATTTCCTTGGACACTTCTGCCAGTACATCTAACTTCACCCTTTTCACTTTCTTACCAGTCACTGTCATCCTTGGTTTTCTCATGAGGATCTTATATTTCAAGTTTATAACCTGTCTCTATAAAGCCCTATTTTTCTTCTTTAGTTTCCTGTTCTTCTTAAACCACAGAATTAGATGTAAAAGGAGGTTGTCACTCTTAGCTATTTGGATTTCATTTTATGATTTCAAGGCTTGATTTTCATTTTTAATGTACTTGTTTAATGTCTCCAGTTCAAAAATTTACTGTTTTAATACATTGATTACTGGAGGTTCTTTTGGTTCATTAAACTGGACTTCTTCTTCCTCTTGAATTGGAATTGATGTTCTTGTTGCATCCCTTTTCTCCAAGGATTCGATATAATCATAAATCTCTTGCTGCACAGGATCAATTTTGGTGTTCTTCAACCTGGACTCTGAGGAGGTGAGGTGACAGTTGGTGATGAAACTCTTGGAGATGTCCTCAGAGATATTCCTGAATCTTCTTCTGCCTCTGAGTTTTCTTCTGTTTCTACATCAATATGCTCTATGCTTTTTGAGGGTAATTCATTTGCTAGGTTGAGTCTAGTATTCCTTCTTAGACCTGTGACAAGGGTCTTTTGAGTTTTCTTCCTTTCTATTTTAGGCTTCTCTGTTTGAGGTGAAATCTTTGTCTCTTTTCTCGCTTTCTTTCTTCTAAAATCTCTTTTGTTTATTTTCTTTAAAATTTCCACAAGAGGGATGTCATCCTCTGACAGTTCCTATGACTGTTGTGGTTCTTCTTCCAGTGTTATATCAATTTTTATTTTCCTCCCTCTCTTAGTTCTGCTGTCATTTGGCTGCTCATTTATATCCTCCTTAAAGTGATTCCTTACTAGAAAGTCCTCCCAATTATCACCTATGTTTTGGAGATGAAATTCAACAAGTATTTTGACTAAACCATGATGATACATTTTATTATCTATGGACCGAATTCTCCTTTAAACATTCCCTGACATCTTTCTTAGACTATTCAACAAGAAATATGGAAGTTTTATCCCATTTTCTTCAAGAAAATTCATTAACATCCGAATATGATAGAAAAACATACATCCAAACCTTCCTTCACAGTTAATTTTTTTTTGGATTATTAAAAGAAAATTCCTCCACTTACTTTTCAATGTCATGCTTGGGATGCCCTTCTTGAAAATGGTGGTGTCCATGCTTGGTTTCTTCAGGAAAACCTTCTAGTATTCTCTTTCAATGCCTTTATTTTTGAACCATTTTTCTCCAATCCTGATCCAAATCTTCGGGGGAGGCCCCCAAGATCTAAAAAATTGAAATGGACCTTGGGGGGAGAGACCCCGAATTGCCAGAAGAAAAAGAGGAGAATGCCCAATAAACAAAACCACAAAGAAACTTTTTATTAAAACCCAAGTGGAAATAAACCAGCTAGGGCAATGGTAGCTTATCTCTGAGAAGAGATGTGGCGCCTACATGCCTCTGAATTGTGAAGGCTACATTGTGGCGGACAATCTGTTCTTTTACAAAATGTGACTTGTTACTTATAGTTTTTTTCAGTTACAATACCATGGGCAATTCCATGGGTGAATGAATACCATGGGTGGATTTTACAATACCACGGGCAGATGCCATTTACAATACCATGGGTAAATTCCATGGGTGAATGAATAATATGGGTGGATGATTACCATTGGTTGATGCCATTTTCCATTCGGATCATTCCTCCCTCCTTAAGAAGCAATGGTACCCATTGTGTAAAGTTCCCTCCTGTGAAGCCTTTGTGGAATATGAAGAGCCACTGAAGATAAGTGTTTTATGTGGTTAACCCAAAACCCTGATAAACGAAGATCCAAGGATAGAGATACCCTGTAATGCTTGTGACCAACTGTGATTCTGACAGTGTGTGGCCCAGTAAATGGACTTCGATGACAAGGATTTTATGCGGTTGACCCATAACCATGATGTTGGTTGCTGATGAAGTAGCAGGTGCCTACATAGCCTGGGGTGGGAGGGCACGTCTCCAAATAACCCAAGCCAAATGCTGCTATGTTGAAACTGATGAATGTGAAGCAGGTGCCTACTAAAGTGGGGTGGGAGGGCACGTCTCCAATGGAAATCCACTCCGAATGCTGCTCCAAAGTTAAAATGGACATAACTCGGCCAATTTGCGCTGCAACAGTTCCGCTGTCACAAAAATTATGATAAAATAGCTGATTTTAAATCAGCGATATCTCCCACATCCGAACTCCGATTCGACCCATTTTTTTTTTGAAATTGGGTGATTTTTCGAGAGGAATCTAGATCTGGTATTTGCTTTTGTAAATTTTGTACCAAATGTTTCAGATCTGATCTGCAAAGTCGCCGCCCAAAAAATTCCATGGAATCGTAACCTGCTCTGATACCACTGATCCGGATCTTGGGAGGAGGCCCCCAAGATCTAAAAGCTTGAAATGGATCTTGGGGGGAGAGACCCTCAAGATCTGAAAGATTGAATGGATCTTGGGGTAGAGTCCCCCAAGATCTGAAAACTTGAATTGCCAGAAGAAAAATAGGAGAATGCCCAATAAACAAAACCACAAATAAACTTTTACTTAAAATAGTAATGAAAATAAACCAGCTAGGGCGATGGTAGCTTATCTCTGAGAAGAGATGTGGCCGCTACATGCCTCTGAATTGTAAAGGCTACATTGTGGTGGACAATCTGTCCTTTTACAAAATGTGACTTGTTATAGTATTTTTCAATTACAATACCACGGGTCAATTCCATGGGTGAATGAATACCATGGATGGATTTTACAATACCACGGGCAGATGCCATTTACAATACCATGGGTAAATTCCATGGGTGAATGAATAATATGGGTGGATGAGTACCATGGGTTGATGCCATTTTCCATTCGGATCAAATCCATGGTAGTCTAGTAGCTTCAACTATAAATTAATTTGTCACTGTGAATTTGATGTCTCCTATCTCTACTTTGACTCCCTCAAAAGCCCCGGCAAAGGATTTGGTCACTTCTTTGTGGAAGCCATCGAATTTCTATATAAATTATAGCCACTACGCCCTTTGCAACAATTCTTTTGTCTGTGGATACCCCTCCAAAAATTTCTTCCCTATTGGCTTTGTTATGACAATCACTCCCATAGCTGAGAAGATTCGTTTCAAAAACTGTTTGTTTGACTGGGTAGGATGGTTTGATAGGGTTTTTTTTTTTTTAGAGCGGAAAGGCTGAGAATGTGAGTGATGGAATAATGAGAGCGTAGTTAGTGAGGGTATAAGGGAGCGTGGCATAATCTAACCATTACGAGCATTCATGTTTATGATTTGGGCGATCAGATCAATGGATCGGGATGTGAGTCGGGATATGAGTTATAATGACAGGGAGTGTGTTAGGTCCCTGTAATACTAGTGATTCCCCCATTACTATTGTCATTGTAGCCCTTTTTGTTATTTTTGTGCCCCTATTGTCCCCATATTGTTATTATTGTGCCCCATAGAATCCCACTATTGTTATTGTTGTGCCCTTATATTATTATTGTTATGTTGACTTTGATTATATTGTGACCCCTTAGACTCCTATATATAGAAAGGAGGTTTTGTCATTTGTAGCATACAAGAATTATTCATTTGTGTAATTCAAAGGAATTTTCCCCCTCAAAGAGGGTTATTTTGAAGTCATTGATCTATCTTTTATTCTATTTTTTGAGCTGGTTAGATAACATTTGGTAGCAGAGCTTTGGATTCTAGGGTTTCGCTACTCCAAACAAGCCATTGTGTAATTTTCGCTATAACTTTTTCTCTACGAAGTTTAAGAATCTAAAAACAAAACCCATTTGAGTTGAAATATTTATAAACCTCGGGTTCGAATTTCAGATCTTGTCTTGCTATATTTTCGGAGATATGATATGAGGAAGTTAGCGTTTTTGCAAGCTCTAGAAATCCATCTCAAACAGGTCATCGTGGAATTTTCGTTATAATTTTTTTTGTATGAAAGTTCAGACTCTGAAATTAAAACCCATTTGCGAGGTAATCTTGGTGAAGCTCGGGCTTGAATTTCAGATTTTGTTTCGCTACATTTTTGGAGATACTTTCCAAGACATTTAGGGTTTTTGCAGGCTCCCGAATTACATCCCAAACACGTGACCTTCAGAAAATCGTCATAAATTTATCTCTGAGAATCATATTGAAATTTGGTAAGAAGTTACAGAAATAAGATGGAATTTATTTTTCTGTGTATCGGTTTCAGGTCATAAGGCAAAAACAATGACACGTGGAACTTCATACAAGTTCACTCTACTGAACTAGTCTATAATCAGGTCATCGTGGGAGACTTTGAATAAATCTTCCTTGGAGAATCCAATCTTGATCTGAATTGTGAGGTTGGAAAGAGTACTTAGAGGGCTAACACAAGACACAATTTTAGACCTTGGAGATCTGAAATTACAGATATATAATAGATTCAATATCGAGCTCCTACAAAGTGAAAAAAAGTGTGTAGTTTTTTAATTTTTTTTTAATTTTGCATAAGTTTGGTTTGAAAAATTAGTTTGAAGGAATTCAAAGGGCATAGTGAAGCATTATTATCATTAATTGATGCCTCAAAGGAAGAAAATGGAAACACTAGTAAGAAACCTGAAAGCTCTAGCATGACTCATGAAGAAGAGGAAGAAATGCAACATGATATATCAAAATTACGAGACCAAGTGCAACAAAATTCACTCTCATAAAAAGTAACAGAAGCTAAGATGAATAGTTTAAAGAAAGGTGTGGAAGCTAAGATGGATGGCGTGGAAGCTAAGATGGATGGCTGAAAGAAAGGCGTGGAAGCTAAGATGGATGGTATAAAAGAAAAACTTAAAGGCAACATGGAAGATTTGAAGACAGATTTGACATTTGCTACAAGAAATGCTTACTAATGGTGAAAGGGTAGTAAAGGAAAGTCACAAGGAGAACAAAAGAAATGTTAATCATGATTTCATAGACTCTAATGGTGGATTGAATACCCACCATGTTCCAAAGATCGATATGAGGAAGTTTGATGGCAAGGATCCCGTAACATGGATACTACAGATGGAGCAATATTTCAATCTCCATAATGTGCAAAACACACAAAAGGCACGCATCTCCACTTTATATTTGGAACCAAATTAGTTTGTATGTTATCGATGGCTTTTCTCTCGTAAACGAATTGTCATTTGCGCAATTTTTACGGAAGAAATGATAGCACATTATGAGGATACAAAAAGAAACACTTTTTTTAGCCGATTGATAAATCTCAAACAAAAGGGTTCAATGATGGAGCAAATTGAGGACTTAAAAAAATTGAATATAAGGGTAAAATATATTCCTGAGGAGCATAGGATTGATGTGTTCATAGGAACTTTAAAGGATAACATCCAAAATGAGGTTCACCTGGAACCTGATTCATTGGAGAAGGAATTCAGGTTGGCAACAAAAATGGAAAGAAAAATTATGGCAATAAGGAAGCCTACCACTCACAACTATAAAGATGGAAGTCATGTTTCCCCTAGCCTTCCACAACCTACAAGGTTGACACCACAATAATTGGAAGAAAAAAAGCAAAAAGGATTTGTTATAGTTGTGATAGAAAATACACTAAAGGTCATAAGTGTTCTGAGAAGAAAATATTTTACATAGATTGTGAAGAGGAGGAAGAAAATGAACAAGAAAAGTCAAAAGAAGAGGATATACACTAGGAACAAACCCTAGAGAAAGAAGAAATGAATCCGACCATATCTTGTAATGCATTGGTCAGAATTACCACTCCTCAAATTATCAAGATAGAAGGACATATCAAGAAGAAAAAGGTAATAATGTTGATTGATTCGAGTAGTACCCATAATTTTATTCATTGTAAGATAACCAAGGAATCAAATTGCTTCCTATATCCAGCACCAGAGTGTCAAGTGATGATTGCAAGTGCAGGAACCATAAATTTCTCTGGAAAGTGCCATAATATCAAGCTATCCATGGGAGCATATGTATTGAATATCCCAATGCTTTCCATTCCAATGGGTAGTGCTGATGTTGTACTAGGAGTCCAATGGCTACATTCCTTGGGTATAATAGCTTTTAATTTTCAAGAACTTTTCATGAAATTTTCTTCGGAAGGAAAGGAAGTTGAATTAAGGGGTATCACAGGGAAACCAGGAAAGATACTCAGCTCTAACAGAATGACAAAGCTTCTAAAGAAAGAACAATGAGGCATAATTGCACAAATATGTTCACTAGAGGTTCCCACATCGAAATCATCTATTTCTCCAGATCTCCAAAAAGTCTTGGACAATAACTCCAAGGTATTTGAGACTCCCAAAGGCCTCCCACCTATTTGTGATCATGATCATGATATTCATTTGATTCCAGGAAGTGTTCCTCCAAACAGATATCCCTATGCCCAAAAGAGTGAAATTAAATGTATGGTTGCATAAATGCTAGAGGCTGGTATAATTCAACCTATTCAAAGTTATTTCTCTACTCCAGTAGTATTGGGGCATAAGAAGGATGGGTCATGGAAAATGTGTTCGGATTATAGGGAGCTCAACAAGCTCACTATTAAAGATAAATTTCCCATTCCCATAATTAATGAATTATTGGATGAATTGCATGGATCAATTTACTTTACCAAGTTGAATCTTCATTCAGGATATCATCAAATCAGAATGAAGACTGGAGACATTCCAAAAAAAAAATCTAGAACTTATGAGGGTCATTATGAATTTTTGGTCATGCCTTTTGGCCTTACAAATGCACCTTCCACATTTCAAGGTTTGATGAATTCCATTTTCAAACCCTTCCTTAGAAAATTTGTGTTAGTATTTTTTGATGATATACTAATCTACAACAAGTCTTGGAAGGATCGTGTTCAACATGTTGACAGGGTGCTAAAACTATTGGAGGAGAAATAATTATATGCAAAACGATCCAAATGTTTCTTTGGAGTACAAGAGGTGGAATAATTGGGTCATATTGTATCTCATGAAGGTGTGAAGGTAGACCTTAGCAAAAGTAAAGCCATTAAGGAATGGAAAATCCCCACATCCATAAAGCATCTGCAAGGATTTCTTGGGTTGACAGGGTATTATCGCAAGTTTGTTAAGATTTATGGGCGAATAATGGCACCTCTAACAACATTATTTTCATGGACTCCAGAAGCAACGAAGGCCTTTGAACATCGTAAAGAGGAAATGTTCCAATCACGGTCTTAGCTACACCGGACTTCACAAAAACCTTTATTGTGGAATGTGATGCCTCAAGAAATGGAATTGATGTTGTTTTAATGCAAGAAGAAAGACCCATTGCTTTCAAAAGTCATCTAATCAAAGGAAAGTATTTACACAAAGCTATTTATGAGAAGGAAATGTTGGCAATACTACATGCACTTAAGAAATGGTGACCCTATCTAATGGGAAGACACTTCAAGGTAAAAAAGGATCATGATAGTCTTAAATACTTTTTAGAACAAAGATTATCTTCAAAAGAGCAGCAAAAATGGGTCACAAATATGTTGGGTTATGACTTTGAAATCATCTACAAAAAGGGGAAGCAAAATGTTGTGGAAGATGCACTCTTAAGAAAGGATGAGGATGTGGAAGCATTGCTTTGTGCCATTTCTATTATCTAACCAGATTGGATAAACGAAGCAAGGTATGGATGGAAAAATGATGAAGAAGTGTGGGCACTCATTCAAAAGTTACAATAAGATCCTAGTACATCTGATACATTTAGCTGGAAAAATGATTCGTTATGGTACATAGATCACTTATAACTATGTATGAATTCCCAACTCAAACAAAAGATTCTTATGGAATTGCACACCTCTCCCTTAGGAGGGCACTCAAGATTTTTAAAAACTTACCACAGGGTTAAGAAGGAAATTTTTTGGGATGGCCTTAAATTGGATATTCAAAAGTTTGTGGCGGAATGTTTGGTTTGTCAAAAAAATAAAGTGGGAACAATTAAGACCCCAGGTCTATTACAACCTTTATCCATTCCAATCTAACATTGGGAGGAGGCTTTAATGGATTTTATCACAAGCTTACCCAAGTTCAAAGGAAAGAGTGTCATCATGGTGGTAGTTGACATACTTACCAAGTATGCACACTTTTGTGCATTATCGCATCCATTTAAAGCCAATACAATTTCTATTACATTTATGGAAACAATTCAAAAGCTGCATGGAAACCCAAAGATTATTGTAAGCGACAGAGATCCCATTTTCACTAGAAATTTTTGGACAAAATTATTTTCTTGTCTTGGTACTCAGTTTGCTCATAGCTCATCTTATCATCCTCAATTTTATGGGAAAACTGAGACAATAAACAAATGTTTGGAAGGATATCTTCGTTACTTTATATATGATAAACATACGCAATGGGTCAAGTGGTTGCCTCTGGCTGAATGGTGGTATAACACTTCCTTCCATATTGCAGCAAAAATGACCTGATTTATGGCACTTTATGGATATCATCCACCATCCATCACATCATATTTAAGATAAAATTCTAAGGTTCAAGTAGAGGAAGATCACATCGAGCATCAACAACAAGTTCTATAACTCTTAAAGGATAACCTCACTTTGGCGCATAATATAATGAAACAACAGGCAGATCAACATCACAACGAAATAAGTTTTGATGTAGGTGACTGGGTATTCCTACAGCTACAACCATATAAACAAATGTCCCTCGAGAAAGCTAAGAAGGATAATAAATTATCACCAAAGTATTATGCTCTGTATAAGGTGTTGCAAAAGATTGGTACTATGGCATACAAATTGGAGCTTCCTACAGCTTCCCGAGTGCACCTAGTTTTCCATGTTTCATGCTTAAAGAAGGTTATAGGTGACAAACTCCCAATTCAAACAATATTTCCAGAACTGTACGAGGAAGGAAAAATCATAATGGAACCTGAAACAGTCACAGAAACAAGAACTCAACACCTACGAAATCAATCAATTTTGGAGTATCTCATCTAGTGGAAGAACTTACCCGTTCAAGATTCCACATGGGAGGGTGAGAATTTTATACATAAGCATCCAGGACTACTCAAGCATTGAGGAAAACACTTTTTTGAAGGAGAGGGGCATGTTAGGTCCCTATAATACTAGTGATTCCCCCATTACTATTGTCATTGTAGCCCTTATTGTTATTGTTGTGCCCCTATTGTCCCCATATTCTTATTATTGTGCCCCATAGAAGCCCACTATTGTTATTGTTGTGCCCTTATATTATTATTTTTATGTCGGCTTTGATTATATTGTGACCCCTTAGACTCCTATATATAGAAAGAAATTTTTCTCATTTGCAGCATCCAAGAATTATTCATGTGTGTAATGTAAAGGAGGTTGACCCCTCGAAGAGGCTGATTTTGAAGTATTTGATCTATCTTTTCTTCTATTTTATGAGCTGGTTACATAACAGAGTGAATGGTGGATTATACTCGATTTGACATGACGCTAACAACTCTTAGCAATAATGATTTTGATTTTCAGCACTACCATGTCTATATAATTCATATATGTAGTGTTTTCATCCTTATTATTAAATTAAAGAGTTGCATACCTTTGAATTGTTTGCTTTCTAACCTTTGGTTGCCCTTTTTATGCTGTCTTTGAGTACTTTGTAGTGGAGGGAGTCAATCGTTCCTTCAATTGCGTCATCATAAGTTTCTACCAAATTGGCTGTAGAAATTTGTCAGAGCTGCAAAAAATCAACAATACTATAGCCATTTATTTTTAAAAGAAAGGGATGCAAGAAAAATGGAATTCTAGAAAATGGGATACAAAGAAAATTTAAGATTCCAAGAATTCTTGGTTTTCATCTTGAATTTTCTGTATAAACATGCCAACAATTGTTGGTTTTCATGTTTATACATATTTTTTAATTTTTTTTTTATAGATATTTTATATGAAAAATCAATTTTTTAAGATGGAGAAGAAGAAGAATTCTTCTTGACCAAATTCAAATAAGAGTTGTTCTAGAAAATCTTGACAAATTCCTCCTTTGTTATTGGCTTATGACATATCCTGAGTTGATGTCCATTCACTAAGAGAGGAACTTTTTCTTCATCAATAGTCCTAATTCCGACTACTCCATTATCAAAAACATTTTCCATCTCATAAGGCCCAAGCCAGTGAGTTTGAAACTTTCCTTGGAAGTTTTTGAACTTTGAATCAAAAAGTAATGCCTAGTCTCCTGGCTAGAAATTTCTTTCTTTGTTGTATTTATCATGTCATCTCAATCTCTATTGTTGGACTAAACTAGTGATCTGAAATCACCCCTAGGTGACCTCAAGAAATCAATGAAGGTATTACAGACTCATGTGTTGGTGTGTGTGTCTATGTTATCTTGTGCAACAGATCGATAAGATTGTGAAATACACAGACACTTGAAACAGTAGGAGATCACAGTAAGCAAACATAAACACAACAAAATATAATAAGGAGTTCACCCAATCCTCCTGGGCTATGTATCTTGGTCCAGTCTTCAGTGGTGGCATTTTTATTATATTTTTAAGCAAAGTCTTAAAATAAGGAGCTCAATCTGAGTCTCACTTGATAGAGGATGATCAGTAGGATGGCACTTGGAATTCCCAAGTCCTTAGAGTTCACAGACTCCCCTTACCGAATTTCGACCTCAATTGGTCTCTGTTTGCTCAATGCTACCCTTACTCTGATGGTCAGCTCAACTTCTCTGCCCTCTGTAACTTTGCCTCTCTTTCTGTGTCTCTCGACGTTCGACTTCTTCACTGCTTCTCTGCCTCACTGTCCCCCTGCTTCCTGTCAGCTTGTGGCTTTAAAGCCAGTTCATTCCTTTGACTATTCGTTTCAGCTTCTCAGCTTTCTGGATCGCCTGCCTCTATCTACTGGAACTCCTCTACCCTGCATCATCATCACTGTGTAACGCTTCGCAGAGAGGTGGCCACCTGTCTCTTTGCGAATTGAGTGTCAGTTCTTCCTGAATGGTCGTTTGTTTGTTTGTTTGTTTGTTTGTTTTTTTTGTTTGTTTGTTTGTTTGTTTGTTTTGTTTTGTTTTGTTTTGTTTTGTTTGTTTGTTTGTTTTTTGTTTGTTTGTTTGTTTTGTTTTGTTTTGTTTTGTTTTTTTGTTTGTTTGTTTGTTTGTTTGTTTGTTTTGTTTTGTTTTGTTTTTTATTTTGTTTTTTGTTTGTTTTGTTTTTTGTTTTGTTTTTTGTTTGTTTTTTTGTTTTTTTGTATTTTTCGTTATTTCCCATATGCCTATGAAATGGATCCTTATGTCAATTCATTGGTCAAATCGGACTTCAAATCTTATGCGCCATAGTTTATTTCTCCCCCGGGTCCAGTCATTCATTGGGTTGAACCTCCGCCATTGATCTCGAGTCCCCAGATCCTACGGTTTTCACTTATATCACGTGGTTGAGTTGCTTGACCATTAGTCCGTGATGTAAGCGGTTTCTCTCTCTCCCCGCCAAACACGCGTCACTTAGTGTATGGAATTACTGGGTCCTCGGCCAAATCCACTTACCGCCCGAAATGCCTTCGATATTTTGCCAGTTTTGAGCGTGGGACCTGCCTTGTCGGTTTTAGCACTTTCCCATGGTTTTCTGATTTTCCTTGTGACCGAGCGCTCGAGGCTTTTCCTTCTCGAGGGGTTTTGCTCAGCGATACACAATTAGCACTTTGCGTTAATCGTGTATCAGAAACAACCTCCATTTCCAGATCTGAGCTTCCCAATTGCCATTTTTGCACCATGCGCGGTCTCCATGGGCCAACAGTCATCGCTCTTTGACAGAAGGTCCTCATTGCTCTGTGCTAGTTGCAAATTGCAATTATTTAGAGGTTATTTCTGATAGCTATAATATTTCTTGAAGTCTGTCATTCATTCTTACCAATCATGGAATTGTTTGAGGATCCAATTCGGATCACGACCTTCCCACTGAAAAAGCTTTTGGACCACCAAAAGTTGGTTTTCAAGCATCGACTAAGTGAAGATACAACTTTATCACCTGTCCAATCTCTATCCATTTTGCACTGCTTGTCTTTTAACCCCTAAGCCCAATTCTGAGGTACTCAACATCTCCCCTATGCGTTGTTCTCACCTTCCTGTCCAGAGCTGTGTCTTCCTGCAGTTCATTAAGATATTCAGGTAACAGGTCATCAATAGAAGGAAATTGACTCTACTCTTCAGGATCTTCAATTAACGAAGGTTCAAATAGTCTCAAGCTGTCTGCATTGAAGACTGAGTAGATGTGCATATAAGCTGGCAAATCAAGGCGAAAAGCATTCTCACCAATTTTCTCAAGGATCCTAAAAGGTCCATACCTTATTGGTTTTAGCTTTTTACCTTCACCTTGCATCCTGTCCTTGCTGATATACAACCAGACTTGATCACCAACTTGGAAACTATGCTCCTAACCAATGCTTGTCATGCCTTGCCTTGTATTTGGTCTGGCTCTTTTCCAGCTATTCCCGTACTGCCTGATGGATCTCTTGGATTTGTTCAATGAACCTAGTTTACTTGTCCACATTGTTGTGTCCCTCAATTGTTGTGTCCTTACCAAAGACAAAATCCAAGGGAGACCTTGGTGTGAAACCAAAATAGGTCTCAAAAGGAGATCTCTGTGTGGAAGAATGTTTGGCTCGGATGTAAGCATGCTGCACATAACACAAATGTTCATCCCAAAGCTTGGGATGTTTGTTGCAATATCCCTTGAGAAACTGGATCACTGTCCTATTGACTACTTCTGTCTAGCCATTGGTTTGTGGATGGAAAACTGTGCTTTTCTTTAGTTTGGTGTCCATCAGTTCTCACAGACTTGACCAAAACTTCCCCAAAAATCTGGTGTCTTGATCAGATATAATGGAAGTGGGTTATCCAAAATGAACCCATACATGTTGAAAGAACAATTTTGCAGTTTGTTTAACTGTAATCTATTTATTACAAGGTATCAAAATACACATTTTGCTGAACCTATCCACAACAACATACAGATAATCATGACCCTTCCTAGATTTAGGCAGTCCTCCAACAAAGTCCATGGAAACACTTTCCCAAGGATGAGAAGGAACTGGTAATGGAGTGTACAAGCCTAGTTTCCTATTGCTGAGCTTGCTTTTAGCACACATAGTACACCCTCTTACATATCTAGAAACTATCTCGTTCATTTTTTGCCAATAACAAAATCTTTGCAACTGTGCAACTATTTTTCTTACCCCAAAGTGACCTGATATTAGAGAAGTGTGTGCTTCTCGAATTATCTTTACTCTTTCAGTTTGTGGAATGCATAGCTTCCCACAATGATACAAGAGTTGGTCCTTAATATGATAATCCAATTCTTCTACTCATTTTCCTTGACTTAAAGTTGCATATACATCTTTAAAGTCTATATCTTGAGCATATTGTTCAATGTAACTTTCATGTAATACAGAATTATGCTTAAGTATAGTAGATGCATTTATAATGGGTCTAGATAACATATCTGCAACTTTATTATGTATGCCCTTTTTATATCTGATGACTAAATGAAACTGCTGTAGGAACCCCATCCACCTGTAGTGTCTTGATTGCTACAACTTAGTTTTGGAGTGTAGATATTGAAGTGGTTGATGATCAGTATGGATAACTGTTTCTTTGCCCATTAAGTAATGCTTCCATTTTTTCACACTTTGTATTAATGCATACAATTCCTTATAATATGTGGGATAGTTAACTATTGCAGATTTAAACGTCTCAGAATGATAACATATGGGTTTACCGTGCTGTATCAACACTGCTCCCATGGCATAGTCACTGGCATCTGTTTGGATCTCAAACGATCTTTGAAGATCTGGCAGTGCTAGTACTGGTGTTGTACTAATCTTTTCTTTCAAGGTGTCGAAGGCTTTCTACTGTTTGCCTCCCCACTGAAACACCTTGTTCAATCCTGTTAAAGCATGTAAGGGAGCTGCAATTAAGGAAAATTTAGAAATGAACTTTCTCCAATATTGTGCTACTCCTAAGAAGCTTTTAACTTCTGTAGCAGATTTGGGTTTAGGCTAGTTTACAATGACTGCCACATTAGAGGGATCTATCTTCAATTCACCACCCCCTACTATATGTCCCAAATAATTCAAAGATGTTTTGCCAAATTCACATTTTGAGAGTTTAACATAAAGTTTTTCTCTTTTAAAAACATCTAGTGCCTGCTTAACATGCTTTAAATGTTCTTCCCATGTTTTGATAAATATAAGAATGTCATCCAGATATACAATAACAAAATCATCAAGAAAAGTCTGAGCACATCATTCATTATTCTCATGAAAGTAGCAGGAGCATTAGTTAAGCCAAAAGGCATAATCAGCCACTCATACAATCCCTACTTTGTTTTGAAAGCAGTCTTCCATGCATCTTGTTCTGCAACTGTGACCTGATGATATCCACTATGCAAGTCTAACTTGGAAAAATAAATAGGTTCCTTTAACTGATCTAATAGATCATCTATGCGAGGAAGGGGATAACGATTTTTCATTGTTATTTTATTCAGTGCTCAGTAATCAATGCACATTCTCCACGAGCCATCTTTCTTTCTCACCAAAATGATTGGTGACCCACATGGTGATGTGCTAGGTATGATGAACCCCTTCTCGAGCAACTCTTGCACTTGCTTCTTGATTTTTTCATTCTCTAAAGCGGACAACCTGTACATCCCAATGTTAGGCAATGGAGCATCTTGTTGCAAATTAATATCATGCAATATTTCCTTTTTGGGTGGCAGACCTTTAGGCTCTTGAAACAAGATATCATACTTTGAAACAACTTTTTCTAAATCAACTTGCTGTTTAGCATCACAACCCTCAAATACATTGGTTTTATTAGGTTTCTTTTCCTTTACAACCATCAGTAAAAATTGTTTGCATGAATTTACAAGTCGTTTCATCTGCGTTGAGTTCATGAGAGTATAATTATTCTTGAGCTTATGAGCTCTTACAAAGTATTCAATTCCATCTTTAGGGAGTAGATACTTGTTTTCAACTCTATAGAAAATAGTTTTTATGTCATACAAGTAAGGACTTCCTAAAACAATTCCACATATATCCAAAGGAATTATATCTAACTCAACCTCATCTACAAATGCTGACCCAAAATAAAACTTGAGTTTGCGTTATCTAGTCACTTGTAGTTGTGCTTTATCATTTAACCAACCTAATGGGTATGGTTTCTTATGAGGTGTAGCAGTAATCCCAACTTCTTTACAATTGCTTCAGAAATTAAATTTATTTGTGAGCCACTATAAAACAAAGTATCAATCTTTTGATGTTTGGAAATAACTCAAATATGGAAAACCTCATGCCTTTTTCTCTCATTTTATTCATCAATAGTAGACTGTGCAGAATTACTGGTAGATGTTTCAGAATTCTTACTTTTATACCTATGGCTGCAATGGTTGTTTCATCTCCTGAGTCCGATCCCAAATCTTTCTGAATAGCTGTAGCAGTCTTCTTCTTCTTACCCTCGAACTTCTTAGGTCTCAGCTCCGGATGCAGAATCCAAAAGTTCTCATCATCATGCCCATCCTTCTTACAGTGAGTGCATAAAGTCTTGCTTTTTTGTGCAGTGTTGGCCTTCCTCTCTTTCCATTTCTGTTTTCTTTTCTCCTTATTCTTGCTTGCAATGGGATTGGATGATCCTCCAACCTCTGGGTTCCCATTCCTTCCTCTAGCTTCTAGATGCGTAGCTTGAACAGATACCTCATCTATACTAGTGGGATTAAACATGAGGAAGTGTGCCTCATGTAGCTGTGTAGACCACCGATGTACTTCAACAGAGTCTTAGGTGAGTCTAATGAGATTCCTAGAATCAAAGCTCTCTTCCTAAATTCTTGGGTGTAACCTTGTACACTTTTCCCTTTCAATTGGCGAAATGTTTTCCAGCTCATCATGGCTTGCTGCATGTAGGCCAATGGATAGAACTGATTTTTGATTGGAGAAACAAATTCACTCTAGACAGAAAGAGTCTTACCATGTGATGGGCCCCAAATTTGGTAACTTGTTGGGCTCATTTGGCCTAATTATCCTTGTTCAATCCTTCATTTTTCATAGCTTATGCATTATTTTTCAGTATGTTTATGTCATTTGTACGAATAAGGGTAGTCACTCTTCCTAGGTGGCTAACACGTGCTCATTTCAGGTCTTTTTGACACATGTTGGAGCAAAACCGAGCAATCATGGGCTGGAAGACAGCTAAGCTTGGGGTGAGGATTCGTAGGGGGGTTGTCTATGGCATTAAATAGCCTTCCTCGGGATCTTCACCCCCAACTCTGAGCTCCAAAGGCCACCAAAACCGGATCTAGAAGGCAGCCAAGCAGATTTTGGAAGAAGCTGTCTACTCACAGTTTGGGCAGCCAAGTCCCATAGATTTAGGAGGCCAGCTAGGGCCCTCGTGGTGTATAAATGTTAAGGCCTCAGCCTTCATGAGGGACTTTTGGAAACTCTTGCATACTTTGCACTACAATGCTGCTAGCTTCATTTTGTTCTCTTGTAGCCATTTTTGGCATAACTCTTGACTTATGATCATGTTTTGATAATGAGAAGCAGTCCGATTTTATACCAACTCTGAGTTTTCTATAGGAGCCATAGCTCTCGGGGTTGGGCCCAACCTAAGAGCCTAGGGCTTCCTTCTTTTTACTGTTACCTTTTCTTTATGCATCGTGATTTTCCTTTTATGCATTTGAAACGTGTTTCTGTTGAGCAGATTTAGTTGTGTTGGTTAAATAGGTCACTCGTTATAACTAGAATTGCTTCAGATGTTTGGAATAGATTGGTAGGATAATAACAGATAAATCTCCAAGAAAAGGGTCGACAACACTCTCAGTTTCACCTCATCCTTATTGGATCAGGGGCTGGAATTGCAGAAACAGTGCTGCCCCAACAAAAACACTAGTTTGCTTGACCATGCAATCCTTGGTGTACTGTTTTCGTTTGTAGAAGTTAGTTATGAGTCCAAATCTCTGAAATGTTTCTTTGCTTAAGTGATGTACATGGTTCTCTTTACAAATAAAAGCTACCGTTCATTTCTTTCATTGACAGTTAGAGTAGATTAGCTAAGACTTTGATTGTGTGCAGGACTTTGTTGATTCGGTTAAATGTACACCGTGCAGGGCATCTCTACCACTCTCTCATCCGCCTAAGCTTCGTCCAAGCCAGCTGCTCCATCTCCTAGTTAGGTTCCTCATCTCACACCTGCTCTTTTGCCCACGTAACCCTACCTTCTTGCTCCTCCATTGTCTTAGCCTTCTTTAAGCCAAGTCAGCCTTCTACACCCTCTCACCACTCCATCCACTAGTCCCTGGGTCACACCAGGCCCCTATCCTACCTCCCTATCCATTCATGCATCTTCCCTCACTCACCCATCCTCTAAGATCCACTTTTTAAACATCCTGTAGAAATTTCTGAACATCCTGTAGAAATCTCTGAACATCCTGTAGAACCCCTGCAGACTTCCTGTAGAAGCTCACAAATGAGGTTTCTTGATAGCCAAACTTTGTGAAACTCTCCGGAAGAGTGTTAGGGACTCCTTAGACCCTCTTTGAACCTTCCCAACCTTTTCCAAGCATTTCTCCTCCTTGATCCACCCCTGCACAGTAAAAAGCCAGTTAAAAGCACATGCATGATAATTCTGATAACCTATTCAAAAATACAAAAAGATGTTTTCTTCAGATAGAGATAGTCTAGACACATGTATTTTACCTTCATAGAAGTAATGGCATCTCTTTTAGTAGTTTGCATTCTCTCCTCTGCATCAGTAGGACTAGCTGGTAGAATTAGGGTTTGCATTTTCCTTCAGTTTTTCAATCTCTTTTCGCAAATAGATTAGCTTCCTTCGAGTTAGCTTTCATCCATCAATTAAAAAGCTTCTTCTAAGAGCTCATAGAAGTTGGATTAAGCTCCTAGCAGACTTGTGCCAGCTGACCAAGTGACAGCTGCGGCAAGAGCTAGTACTTGTGCATACAGCACCGTCGCTTCCAAGTTTGTTACGAACTACTGGGTTGATAAAAGTAAAGATGGGAGTCCCAGGAGTTGCAGCATTATTGCTACAATACTGGAGCCCACCATCTTTTTGGTGCCGTTGTCGGGGAAGCGTCAGAGTATTGGTGATTGTTTCTTTTCTTCTATTTTCCTACTCTCGCCTTCTGCTAAATAGTTTATTTCATTTCCATTCTGCAATTTCATTTCTGCAAAAGTAAAGTAGATATTCCCTGCTTTCATAGATTAGCATTTCAATTCCGCAATTTTAATTCTGCAAGCGTGGATTAGCGTTTCAATTCAGCAAGCGTAGACTAGCATTTCATTCCTGCAATTTCATTTGAGCAAAATAGATTAGTCCTTTCCTGCTTTCATTTCAATTCTGCATTTCCATTTTAGCAAGATAGATTAGCTGCAGTTCAATCTATTTTAGTTTTGCAGGTACCAGAAGAAAAGAACAAAAAAAGAAATCAAAAGTCTTTCCCTTTCATGCCTCGTAGGAACAGAGATAAAACCGGCAAATTCTTACCCAACACCCCCACCACTTCACTGAGTCACCCTTCTCTCTTCTTTGGTGACAGTGATCCAGAAGAACCTATAGGAGAGCCTCCTGAGATATACGAAGATCCTATAATAGAAGAAGAGTTAGAGAACACTCCATCTGAAGCCATGGCTGAAAATCGAAACGGTAGAAGAGAAGATAAGAGAATAGAAGGTGCCTTTCCCATCCGAGAGACCAATGGAGACATGAAAATGAAAAGCATAAGCCCCTCTGCTTTACCTCACTTCCATGGATTGACTACTGAAGACCCTGATACCTTCCTGTTTGAGTTTGCTGTCCTTTGCCGAACCTATGAATATACAGAAGATGAGCAAAAATTGAAACTCTTTCCCTCTACCCTCAAGGATGCAGCATTACGCTGGTTCATGGGGTTACCTGGAAATAGTATCACCACTTGGGCTCAGATGCAGCAAGCTTTCAATACCAAATACCGGGACTACTGTAGGTCTAAGGAAGCCAAGGGAGAAATCTTTCGGATGACCATGGGAAACGATGAGTCTTTAGAAGATTACGAGGAAAGGTTCCAGCTTAGCTATAAACGGGCCAGGTGCACACTTGACCCCGAATCTCTAAAGCTGGTCTTGCTCTGAGGAGTCCCTGAAGATCTTCTAGATACCCTTCACATGCTAGCTGGAGGAGATATTTACCAAATACCTTATGAGGATATAAAGACTGTGTTTAGAAACCACTCTAGGGCAGCTGGGAAAAGAGGTAGGGGAAACCCACTTTCAGCTAGTACTCCTTTCTCCAAGCATGAGTTTGCTAATCAGCTGGAGGACCTCAAAAGTGAGGTGAGACAGACCATTGCCATGCAACTATATACCTTCCGAATCCAGTAGAAGAAAGAGGAAGCTGAGAGGGCTTTGGCCATCTTCTGTCCCAGGTGTACGAGGAAACACCCTAAGAACGAGTGTCCATTACACTCAGTAGAGGTATGTTTCATTTGTGAGGAGGACCACCCCACAAACCAATGCCCAACCTTACCTGGATTTAAGGCCATATACCAAGGGACTGAGGCACCCACCGAACCTCTCTACTTCCTCAATCAAAGGAGGCCACATGGACCTAGACCTTACCAGCTGGGGATGCAAGGGACATCCCAAGCTTATTATAGCCCCAACCAATCTGCTCCTATGCTTTCTTGGGGTCCCCCCACTCATCCTTCCTGGTCTGAACCTCCTCCATGGTCTTACCCACCTCAATACCATACTCAGCCCCCTACTCATTCGTTTCACTCACATGTCCAGCCACAGCCTCAGTGGAATGCACCTCAACCGGTGTGGAGGCCCTAGTACAACACTCCTCCCGCCATTTTGCCTCCACCACCGGCTCAACCACAACCATTACCTCTTGCCCCTCCAAGACAACCCCAAATTCCTGCTCAACCGAACCCGAACCCCAACAACCGACAGGCCCAGCAGGTATATACTGGGGAAACAACATGCCCTACCTATGCTGTGGAAATCCAGGAGATCAACCTGCGATCCGGGAAGACTCTTTCGGATCGCCAACCTCCTCCCCCAGAGGACGAGGAAGATAAACAGGAAAGTGAACCCAAAGCCATTCCACCCTTTCGTGAGAGACTAACAGTGACCAAACAACCCGACCCAGAAGAGAATGAGCTTCTGGTAGAACTCAAACAGTTGTGTGTGAGAATACCACTTCTCCAAGCCATCAAAGATGTACCGATATACAACAAGTTGGTTAAGGAAAAGTGTTTCAGGCACCCAGGCAGGCGAAAAAGAGATGCCTCAACTATCAATGTCATAGGACAACTATCTGATCTTATGTTGGGGCAAGTAATTTGTCCAAAGTATTTGGATCCTGGGAGTCCTGTAGTTGACGCCCACATCAATGGCACCATCATACCCCATACCTTGATTGACTTAGGGGCTGCCATTAATGTGATGACCAGGGACACCATGCTCAAACTCAACCTTCAGGGTTCCTTAAGGAAGAGCTCGACAGTCCTGCAGTTGGCAGATCGCTCCACCGTGACTCCCGAAGGGATTGTGGAGGATGTCTTGGTCTCTGTTGACTCTTGGGAGTATCCCGCGGACTTCTTGGTCCTTCAACCAAAGGCAAAGCTTACTGGATACCCCCTTATTTTGGGAAGGCCTTGTTTAGCCACTGCGGATGCTTACATAAGCTGCTGAGCAGGAAACATGACCATCAAAAATGGTCCTATGTCCAAGCAGCTAGTCCTATACCCTCCTGCCCAACCTCTGCTAGAGCATGACTTACCACTCTGGTTGGAAGAAGGAGAAGAGGATGAGGTATACTCTGCACCCTTGTGCACCTTAGAAACCACTAGTGGAGGTCCTCAAATCGAGGATGATTTGATTGAGACCTTGATTTAGAATCTGCCTCCCAATGCATTGTCCTTAGAGAAATTGGTGGAGGATACTCAAGCTAGCACCTTAGTGGACCTCTGTGTGACTGATCCAACCTCTCCCAGAGTTAAAAATGTGGAGTTTTGCCTCGAGAGAACGTTAAATATTAGCTCCTCCCTATCTCCTTCCCAGGAAAAGGAGCTGTATAGCCTGCTGGCCAGTCATCTAGATGCTTTTGCTTGGAGCTATAAGGAGATGAAAGGAGTCCATCCTTCGTTCTGTACCCATCACATCTACATTAAAGAAGATTGTAAACCAGTCAGGCAACCTCAGAGGAGAATGAATCCAGCCCTTAAGGACATTGTCAAAGAAGAATTGCAAAAATTGTTGGATGCAGGATTCATCTACCCCATCTCGGATAGCGAGTGGGTTTCCCCTTTGGTGTTGGTACCCAAGAAAAATGGGAAGTGGAGAATCTGTGTGGACTACAGAGAACTGAACAAAGCCACCAAGAAAGACCACTTCCCTTTGCCTTTCATAGATCAAGTGTTGGATGGACTGGCAGGAAAGAAGTTTTTCTCTTTCCTAGATGGGTTCAGTGGGTATAACCAGATCCAAATCAGCCCGGAGGACCAAGATAAGACCACCTTCACTTGTCCTTGGGGTACCTTTTCTTACTGAGTCCTTCCCTTTGGGCTATGCAACACTCCTGCCACTTTCCAAAGAGCAGTATTGAGCATCTTTTCTGAGCTGGTCCATGATTCGGTGGAAATCTATATGGATGACTTCACTCCTTATGGGTCCAACTTCCAGGAAGCATTGTCCAATCTGGGAAAAGTTCTAACCAAGTGCAATGAGATGAACCTGTCCCTTAGTCCTAAAAAATGTGAATTCCTGATGACTGAAGGGACCGTGCTAGGACATACCATTTCTCACCAAGGATTACAGGTGGATCCTAATAAAATTGCTCTCATCAAAAAGGTTCCAGCTCCTCAGAAGGTAGGAGATGTTCGGAGTTTCTTAGGCTTAGCGGGATATTATAGAAGATTCATTAAAGACTTCAGTAAGCTAGCCTCGCCATTGTTTGGCCTCTTAGCAAAAGATGTTGAGTTCAAATGGACGGACAACTGTCAGAGGGCTCTGAATGAATTAAAGGATAAGTTGGTGTCCGCCCCGATCTTGAGAGGTCCAAACTAGGCCCTACCTTTCCACATCCACACTGATGCCTCAAACAAAGCCATAGGGGCAGCCTTAGGACAGGTTGAACAAAAAATCCCATATGCCATATACTTTGTCAGCAAAAACTTATCCAAGGCAGAAATGAATTATACTGTAATTGAGAAAGAGTTCTTGGCCGTGGTCCATGCCCTGAACAAGTTCCGACACTACATCACTGGCTATCAAAAATTTTTACATACTGATCATGCTACAATTAGATATTTAATGAATAAACCTGATGTGAATGCTCGTATTATTAGATGGTTACTTTTGTTGCAGCAGTTTGATTTGACTATCGTTGACAAACCAGGTAAAGAAAATGTTGTTGTTGACTTCTTGTCTAGACTGGATTTACCTGCAGGTGAAGATGGAACAGTGGATGACCAGATGCCAGATGAACATCTGTTTGCTATCTCAGTACTCTCTCCATGGTTTGCTGATATAGCAAACTACCTGGTCTCAGCACAGTTCCCTCCGCATCTATCCTCAAAAGAGAAGAGCAGAATCGTGAGGAAAAGTGCCTCATTCACTTGGATCGGGGGTAACCTGTTCAAACTTGGCCCCGATCAGATCTTAAGGCGTTGTGTAAGGGAGGAGGAAGTCTTTGACATCCTCCTAACCTGTCATGATGGGCCTTGTGGAGGACATTTTTCAGCCAAGAGGACTGCCTTCAAAATTCTACAGGCAGGCTACTATTGGCCCACGCTTCATCAAGATGTCAGAAGATATATCAGCCAATGTGACCGATGCCAAAGGATGGGGAAGCCGACTCCAAGGGACGAAATGCCTCTCCAACCTCAAGTGACTCTTGAACCATTTGAGAAGTGGGGTATGGATTTTGTGGGTCCTATCAACCCTCCTTCAAGGCAAAGATCTTACATCATTGTGTGCACAGACTATCTGACAAAGTGGGCGGAAACCAAGGCAATCAAAGCAGCGACAAAAGAGAAGGTGGCTGAGTTTTTAAGAGAAAACATCTTCTACAATTCGGCAACCCAAGAGAGTTAGTCACCGATCAAGGAAGCCAGTTCACCTCCAACTTAATTGAAGACTTGCTCACTCATCACAAGATCAAGCATAGGACTTCCACCCCATATCATCCTCAAGCAAATGGGCAGGTGGAGGTCACCAATAAAGCATTAGAAGGGATTTTGACTAAGGTGGTGAGCAATAGCAGAAAGCATTGGGCAGATCACCTGGTTGAGGCCATTTGGGCTTACAACACCACCTGGAAGACCACAACCGGCTTCACACCTTATGAGCTGGTCTATGGGAAGAAAGCTTTGCTGTTAATCGAGTTCGAGTACAACACATTGAGGATGGCAGCTCAGCTGGACCTAGACCTCAGCCATGCTCAACAAGAAAGGTTATCGTAGCTGAATGGGTTAGATGAACACCGAATGCAGGCCCTCCTTCACTCAGAAGTGGTTCAACTTCAGAGGAAGATATGGCACGACCGACACCTCAATGACAAACAATTCCAGCCGGGAGATTGGGCGTTGCTGTATGATTCCAGACATAAGGATTTCAAGGGGAAGCTGAGGACAAGATGGCTAGGACCATATGCAGTGGAGAAGTGTAATGACAATGGTCATATCCTTATTTGGACCATTGATGAAGAAGCCATCCCCATGCTCATCAATGGGCATCGACTAAAGATCTACAGGAAACCTCTTTCGAGGCAAGAGTTCATCAAAACTGTGGAAAAATCAGTGCTGGTCATAGAGAAGGGTTCTGCCTCTGTTTTGGGCATACCCTAAGCATCATAAAAAAAAAAAAGAAAAAAAAAAGAGAGAGAAAAAAAATGCAAATAAAAAAGATCCTTGGGTGAAAACCTTTCTGAGGCACCCAAGGCAGATGGTAGGGGTGAAAACCTCATTGAGGCGCCCCTGCTGTCTCTTTGAAAAAGAATTGGAATAAAAATATCCTTGGGTGAAAACATCTCTGAGGCACCCAAGGCAGATAGTAGGGGTGAAAACCTCATTGAGGCGCCCCTGCTGTCTCTTAAAAAAAAAAAAAAAGAGAGAAAAAGAAAAAAAGAAAAAGAGAAAGAGGCGGAAACAGGAAAAACAGGCTTAATCTTTGGAAATTGTTGTAGGTTGCAAGGATTCAATGCAAAAAGGAGGCCTCTCAACTCAAGGAAAAGGGTCCCTACCAAGCTACCAGACAACCTCACAAACACTCCCTCCATGAACACTCATCTCTTCCAAGGTTTGGATGCAATCTGGTCATAGTTTAGCCTTCTACAGGAAGCTACAGGACTTTCTATAGGAAGTTTTGTATTTCTACAGGAAACATCCTGTAGAGCCTTTGGGCTGGCCAGGACCGATCATCAAGAAGAATTGGAAGCTTGAATTCCGTTGAGGAGGCATGCAACCACTCTTTTCTTCCATCCTCCACTTGTTTCACCTCCTTTCACCACCATTGCTACCATACGGTCAAAATATACCTGCACAGTCATACCAGAACTTTGTTTTCTCAGATAAAGGAAATTTTTTGGGAAATAAACGCATGCAGAGGCTCACATACTTTACCTGTCAAGGCAATCTCAGGACCCTGTACCTATGAACGTGACTCAATTATCTCGGCATGCACCCCAGGAGGGGAAACGACTACAGGATGTCCTACATGAATAATGTAGCAGCTGATCCGGCTAGAGCACATACCATGGAGACACCCGCAGCTCATGAAGCCGGTGCATGCAACGCTCACTGCCAGGAAACTGGGTCTCAAGGTCTCGTAACCAGCAGCAGCCAATGAAGAGGAGCTCCAGTGCTTGTGCACGAAGCAGCAGCAAGCGGATCCATCATTCCTCATCCTGAAGCCTGAGCAAGCTCACGTCCACGGCCGCACAGGTAAGTGCCTAACCTTATTTCGTCAAATTACATAAGCTATACTCTAAATGTACATGACTGTGAGAATGAACGGATTGAACAAGTCGGGTAGCCATTCAACTGGCCACCACAACCAGTCCGACGGCCTCGTCGGATCCGAAAGGCTTTGGTTATGTTGAAAAGACAGGAAATGGACACGTGGGAAGCGTCCAGTCGGAGAGAAGTGACAGTCTAACAAGAATGGTGGTGGTAAATGCAAAGGGAAGGATTTGGCGGTCAGGTACATGCAGCGGAATGATAGCGGTGACGTCGGCCAACAGGTCGATGGGGACAACTCACCCCCGCGCCATGAATTCCGCAGCAATTCAAATCGGCCGGCTAAATCACTTATGATGCACTGTAGTCATTTATTCACAACCGTTTTGTAGCCGAGTAGGCGTCCTCAATCCTCTGAAGGTTGTTAGCCCGAGTTCTCGGCCTGTTCCAACATCCTGTTGCTGCGCAGAAAGTCCAGAACCACTGAAGCGTTCCCCAGAAGCCGTGCAAGATTTCTACAAGAAGCTGCACTACAGGGAGCCCGACATTACGGAGAAGTTTGGACTATTCACGTCGAAGGTGGAAATTCTTTGTTGCAGCAGTTTGATTTGACTATCGTTGACAAACCAGGTAAAGAAAATGTTGTTGTTGACTTCTTGTCTAGACTAGATTTACCTGCAGGTGAAGATGGAACAGTGGATGACCAGATGCCAGATGAACATCTGTTTGCTATCTCAGTACTCTCTCCATGGTTTGCTGATATAGCAAACTATCTGGTCTCAGCACAGTTCCCTCCGCATCTATCCTCAAAACAGAAGAGTAGAATCGTGAGGAAAAGTGCCTCATTCACTTGGATCAGGGGTAACCTGTTCAAACTTGGCCCCGATCAGATCTTAAGGCGTTGTGTAAGGGAGGAGGAAGTCTTTGACATCCTCCTAACCTATCATGATGGGCCTTGTGGAGGACATTTTGCAGCCAAGAGGACTGCCTTCAAAATTCTACAGGCAGGCTACTATTGGCCCACACTTCTTCAAGATGTCAGAAGATATATCAGCCAATGTGACCAATGCCAAAGGATGGGGAAGCCGACTCCAAGGGACGAAATGCCTCTCCAACCTCAAGTGACTCTTGAACCATTTGAGAAGTGGGGTATGGATTTTGTGGGTCCTATCAACCCTCCTTCAAGGCAAAGGTCTTACATCATTGTGTGCACAGACTATCTGACAAAGTGGGCGGAAACCAAGGCAATCAAAGCAACGACAAAAGAGAAGGTGGCTGAGTTTTTAAGAGAAAACATCTTCTACAAATTCGGCAACCCAAGAGAGTTAGTCACCGATCAAGGAAGCCAGTTCACCTCCAACTTAATTGAAGACTTGCTCGCTCATCACAAGATCAAGCATAGGACTTCCACCCCATATCATCCTCAAGCAAATGGGCAGGTGGAGGTCACCAATAGAGCATTAGAAGGGATTTTGACTAAGGTGGTGAGCAGTAGCAGAAAGGATTGGGCAGATCACCTGGTTGAGGCCACTTGGGCTTACAACACCACCTGGAAGACCACAACCGGCTTCACACCTTATGAGCTGGTCTATGGGAAGAAAGCTTTGCTGTCAATCGAGTTCGAGTACAACACATTGAGGATGGCAGCTCAGCTGGACCTAGACCTCAGCCATGCTCAACAAGAAAGGTTATTGCAGCTGAATGGGTTAGATGAACACTGAATGCAGGCCCTCCTTCACTCAGAAGTGGTTCAACTTCAGAGGAAGATATGGCACGACCGACACCTCAATGACAAACAATTCCAGCCGGGAGATTGGGCGCTGCTGTATGATTCCAGACATAAGGATTTCAAGGGGAAGCTGAGGACAAGATGACTAGGACCATATGCAGTGGAGAAGTGTAATGACAATGGTCCTATCCTTATTTAGACCATTGATGAAGAAGCCATCCCCATGCTCATCAATGGGCATCGACTAAATATCTACAGGAAACCTCTTTCGAGGCAAGAGTTCATCAAAACTGTGGAAAAATCAGTGCTGGTCATAGAGAAGGGTTCTGCCTCTGTTTTGGGCATACCCTAAGCATCATAAAAAAAAAAGAAAAAAAAAAAAAAGAGAGAAAAAAAATGCAAATAAAAAAGATCCTTGGGTGAAAACCTTTCTGAGGCACCCAAGGCAGATGGTAGGGGTGAAAACCTCATTGAGGCGCCCCTGCTGTCTCTCTGAAAAAGAATTGGAATAAAAATATCCTTGGGTGAAAACCTCTCTGAGGCACCCAAGGCAGATAGTAGGGGTGAAAACCTCATTGAGGCACCCTTGCTGTCTCTTAAAAAAAAAAAAGAGAGAGAAAAAGAAAAAAAGAAAAAGAGAAAGAGGCAGAAACAGGAAAAACAGGCTTAATCTTTGGAAATTGTTGCAGGTTGCAAGGATTCAATGCAAAAAGGAGGCCTCTCAACTCAAGGAAAAGGGTCCCTACCAAGCTACCAGGCAACCTCACAAACACTCCCTCCATGAACACTCATCTCTTCCAAGGTTTGGATGCAATCTGGTCATAGTTTAGCCTTCTACAGGAAGCTACAGGACTTTCTACAGGAAGTTCTGTATTTCTACAGGAAACATCCTGTAGAGCCTTTGGGCGGGCCAGGACCGATCATCAAGAAGAATTGGAAGCTTGAAGTCCGTTGAGGAGGCATGCAACCACTCTTTTCTTCCATCCTCCACTTGTTTCACCTCCTTTCACCACCATTGCTGCCATACGGTCAAAATATACCTGCACAGTCATACCAGAACTTTGTTTTCTCAGATAAAGGAAATTTTTTGGGAAATAAACGCATGCAGAGGCTCGCATACTTTACCTGTCAAGGCAATCTCAGGACCCTGTACCTATGAACGTGACTCAATTATCTCAGCATGCACCCCAGGAGGGGAAACGACTACAGGATGTCCTACATGAATAATGTAGCAGCTGATCCGGCTAGAGCACATACCATGGAGACACCCGCAGCTCATGAAGCCGGTGCATGCAACGTTCACCGCCAGGAAACCGGGTCTCAAGGTCTCGTAACCAGCAGCAGCCAATGAAGAGGAGCTCTAGTGCTTGTGCACGAAGTAGCAGCAAGCGGATCCATCATTCCTCGTCCTGAAGCCTGAGCAAACTCATGTCCACGGCCGCACAGGTAAGTGCCTAACCTTATTTCGTCAAATTACATAAGCTATACTCTAAATGTGCATGACTGTGAGAATGAACGGATTGAACAAGTCGGGTAGCCATTCAACTGGCCACCACAACCAGTCCGACGGCCTCGTTGGATCCGAAAGGCTTTGGTTATGTCGAAAAGACAGGAAATGGACACGTGGGAAGCGTCCAGTCAGAGAGAAGCGGCAGTCTAACAGAAATGGTGGCGATAAATGCAAAGGGAAGGATTCGGCGGTCAGGTACATGTAGCAGAATGATAGCGGTGACATCGGCCAACAGGTCGATGGGGACAGCTCACCCCCGCGCCATGAATTCCGCAGTAATTCAAATCGGCCGGCTAAATCACTTATGATGCACTGCAGTCATTTATTCACAACCGTTTTGCAGTCGAGTACGCGTCCTCAATCCTCTGAAGGTTGTTAGCCCGAGTTCTCGGCCTTTTCCAACATCCTATTGCTGCGCAGAAAGTCCAGAATCACTGAAGCGTTCCCCAGAAGCCATGCAAGATTTCTACAGGAAGCTGCACTACAGGGAGCCCGACATTACGGAGAAGTTTGGACTATTCACGTTGAAGGTGGAAATTCTGGAATAAGGTAGGCCTGAACATAACTCTCCCATGCAAATGATTTAAAAGGTGGTGAAGTCGACGTGTTGAAGGGGTAGGAAAATGTGAATAAAAGTCTGTTCATGAATTTACAAGCCGTTTTCTTATCGCTGCATGAGAATTGTCGTCGTAGTCTGTATGCGGGATTTTCTCCGGGGTTTTGAATTACAATTGAGCCACTGCCAAGGCTCACGGGTAGAAAGTTGTGAATTTTATATAACTGTGTGCATAACAGAGACATAGCTCTGCGCTCTGTCTAGAAAATCCTGAAGCTCTACTTCTGTACACGAGCAGGCAAGCTCAGGACAACAAAACAAGTTTTTTACCATGCCGGGAGGGTTCATTAGAAAAGAGCCTTTGGACTCCAAGAAGTTACTGGAAACCCCTGAGGTGGTGGACTTGTTTTCCCGTGCACACTGGATGTCATTCTGTGACAAGCTTCAAGGTCACGATGACGAAATTGCAGAAGAATTCCTAAGGTCCTTGAAGCCAAAGTCAAAGACATTGGCTGTTGTCAACTTCAGAGGATTGACCCTCAGACTCACCCCACAGCTCATTAGCAGAGTAACTGATCTACTGATGGGGGTACCCTGGGATAAGGAGGAGAGAAAATTGGGTCAGAAAGCTAAAAAGGAGTTCTTCAACTCGGTCTATTTAACATGCTAAGCTGGATCTGTTTCTTCAACTTGTCCTGACGATGAACCACACTGGTTGGTTCGAAACGCGTCGGCAAATGATATTTCATGTGATTTTCGCCGAAAAATCTTTTGTAAAAAAGGAGTTCTTCTTGCCAGAGGAACAATTTTCAGAGGACAAGAATGGAGTTCAAAGAACCAGCCTACATCCGTTCTGGAGTGAGGTCAGCCTCCAGATTATGAAGTATATTACGTGTGAGGGGCGATTTAGCATCGTGTATGGCTATCATTTCCGGTTGCTCACAGAACTCAGGCACCGAATGGACCTACCCTCAGAGCAAAAGTTGAGCATTCCTTACTTCCTCCTGCAATCCATGACTGAGTGTGCCACCAAACTAAGAGAGGGAACGCCAGACCAGCTAGCCCATCATGGGCTCATCAAGCTCCTCATGGAAGATGCACTCCACACTTACACCGTCCCTCTCTCCTGGGAAACTTTTCGGAATATGTCTAAGGATGATGACATCCGAATTTTGGTCGAGGAGCTCACTTCCTCCAGCAGCGAGGAGAAGGAGCACATTCAGACAAAGGAGAAAGATAAAAGACAGAAAACCTCGGGCACAACACTGAAGAAAGAACTAAAGGGAACACAAGGAAAAAGCCAAGCTGCCAAAACAGGGGGTGTTAAAACCACACCAACACCCAGGGAGAAAAGACTACAGAGCAGGGTGGAAAGGACTGAAAAAGTCCACACCAGTGAGGGCACCTCTAAGGTAGCCTCAACCAAGCTAAAAGAAAAAGCGCCCTCAGCCAAGCAGGCTAAAATGGTGTCGTCTTCTTCTACAAGAAGTTTAAAAACAGCTTCTACAGGAAGCCAGAAACTAGCCACTACAGGGCTTTCTACAGGAAGTCCTGAAAAAGGAAAACAGAAGGAGAAATCAGCCGAAATTCTTGCTAGGGAGGCAACAGCTGTGCTGGCCACCCTAAGTACTTCTCCCAAGCCAAAGGAAAAACGAAAGAGGGAGACTCCTCTGTATTTCAAAGCAAGAAGAAGTGTAAGAATTAAAACCGGCAGACCCCAACCTCCATCCAAAGACCCAATTACCATTGAAGACACCCCTGCCTCACCAAAGGAGAAGTCCCCCTCCAAAGCATCAGTCACTTATGAGCGAGGGAGCCCAAAGACATCTACCTAGAGGGAGAGAATGGAAAGATTGGCTTCGAAAACCTCTCTACAGGACGCTGAAGCCGTTCTATGAGAAACATTGGCCAGGCTCAAGGAGACCGAAAGAATGGAAGGGGAGGTAGCCAAATCACCACAAAAGGAAGAAGAGGTAGAACACATTATGGAACCTAGCCCCCAGCCCAGCTTGGGCTCTTATTATAACTTTTTGGAGGCCGGAAAAATCATTCAACAGAAATTCACAATGCCGCTCTTCGTTGCACTAGAGGAAGAAAGAGTGAGGACCCACACATGGATGAGAATAGCCAAGTCTAAAGGAGTCGCAGATATAGGCCCTTTGGAGGAAAAACTCAAGGAGGCAAGAAGAGAATTGGCTATGGAAAAACATGTGGGAAACTGCCAGCGAGTATTTCTACAGGAAGAAAATGAGAAGCTCAAACTACAACTATAAGGACAGAGGAAAGGAGGGGACACAGCACCAGAAGACACCACAGCAGAACCTCAAGAAAAAGAAGGAATGCAAGCTGATCTTGAGGAACTAAACCAGCAACTATAGGAAAGAGAATTGTAGGCAAGCATAGAGATAAAAGCTCTAAAACAGCAGGTGCAAGAAAAGGAGGCGCAACTGGCCTGCATGGCCAGTTGGGCAATGGACGCTCTGCAATGTAGGCATCCGGCCAAATCTTATGGCCTATACCTACGGGACCAGTGGCTGCAATTCCAAATTAACGCATTGGCACAGAGGGGTATCTCCCAAATCCAAAACCCCCAACAGTTCACAGATTTATGTAACAGTAGTTCAACAGAGGACAAGGCCAAGCTATCAGAGTTCTACCTTCATAATTTGGCCCTTCCAAATGTAACCTCATGGGACCCCAACACAGCCGTGGGAGATATGCAGCTGATGGCACTAACCTCATGGTTAAACCACGAAGAAAAGAGAGCGGCAGAGGTCAAAGATGTCATGAACCGAGAGCTACATGAACCACTGCTGATTAGAGCAGAGCTAGGGGACCCCACCGCATTGATATCAGCCCACCAGCACCTAGCAACCAACTCTCAGGCTTTATTAGAATACATGGATCGACAGGCTCAGGCTATAGCACACTTCGAGGATATGGAGCGATTATTAGGGGACAATTGTGTTCATGCTTGCACCCGTAGGTGGAACACATTGTCCCACAGCCTCAAAATCAGGGAATATCACACTCCAACTAGAATGAGGGAGGCCCTGGCACGGGTGCCTCTCTACAAGAAGTCCATGCAAAACCTCCAAGCTAGCTGGATCGGCCTCAAGCTAAGCCCACCTTTGCTTTTGGGATTGGTAGAAGGAAGCACAGAAAAAGACAAGCATAAGCAGTGGGAAGAGGTGGAAAGGAAGGCCGGGTTCCATGACAGTGAGGAGGATACTACTTCATAAGCCTGGGATGTGAGGGTGGCGATTAAAGCAATGAAAGACGAGGAGCTGGACTAGTTGCTCAGAGGATGAGCAACCATTTTAGCAGGGGTTGATGATGAGCCCCAAATTTGGTAACTTGTTGGGCTCATTTGGCCTAATTATCCTTGTTCAATCCTTCATTTTTCATAGCTTATGCATTATTTTTCAGTATGTTTATGTCATTTGTACGAATAAGGGTAGTCACTCTTCCTAGGTGGCTAACAAGTGCTCATTTTAGGTCTTTTTGACACATGTTGGAGCAAAACCGAGCAATCATGGGCTGGAAGAAAGCCAAGCTTGGGGTGAGGATTCGTAGGGGGGTTGTCTATGGCATTAAATAGCCTTCCTCAGGATCTTCACCCCCAACTCCGAGCTCCAAAGGCCACCAAAACCGGATCTAGAAGGCAGCCAAGCAGATTTTGGAAGAAGTTGTCTACTCACAGTTTGGGCAGCCAAGTCCCATAGATTTAGGAGGCCAGCTAGGGCCCTCGTGGTGTATAAATGTTAAGGCCTCAGCCTTCGTGAGGGAATTTTGGAAACTCTTGCATACTTTGCACTACAGTGCTGCTAGCTTCATTTTGTTCTCTTGTAGCCATTTTTGGCATAACTCTTGACTTATGATCATGTTTTGATAATGAGAAGCAGTCCGATTTTATACCAACTCTGAGTTTTCTATAGGAGCCATAGCTCTCGGGGTTGGGCCCAACCTAAGAGCCTAGGGCTTCCTTCTTTTTACTGTTACCTTTTCTTTATGCATCGTGATTTTCCTTTTATGCATTTGAAACGTGTTTCTGTTGAGCAGATTTAGTTGTGTTGGTTAAATAGGTCACTGGTTATAACTAGAATTGCTTCAGATGTTTGGAATAGATTGGTAGGATAATAACAGATAAATCTCCAAGAAAAGGGTTGACAACACTCTCAGTTTCACCTCACCCTTATTGGATCAGGGGCTGGAATTGCAGAAACAATGCTGCCCCAACAAAAACACTAGTTTGCTTGACCATGCAATCCTTGGTGTACTGTTTTCGCTTGTAGAAGTTAGTTATGAGTCCAGATCTCTGAAATTTTTCTTTGCTTAAGTGATGTACATGGTTCTCTTTACAAATAAAAGCTGCTGTTCATTTCTTTCATTGACAGTTAGAGTAGATTAGCTAAGACTTGATTGTGTGCAGGACTTTGTTGATTCGGTTAAATGTACACCGTGCAGGGCATCTCTACCAGTCTCTCATCCGCCTAAGCTCTGTCCAAGCCAGCTGCTCCATCTCCTAGTTAGGTTCCTCGTCTCACACCTGCTCTTTTGCCCACGTAACCCTATCTTCTTGCTCCTCCATTGTCTTAGCCTTCTTTAAGCCAAGTCAGCCTTCTACACCCTCTCACCATTCCATCCACCAGTCCCTGGGTCACACCAGGCCCCTATTCTACCTCCCTATCCATTCATGCATCTTCCTTCACTCACCCATCCTCTAATATCCACTTTTTAAACATCCTGTAGAAATTTCTGAACATCCTGTAGAAATCTCTAAACATCCTATAGAACCCCTGCAGACTTCCTGTAGAAGCTCACAAATGAGGTTTCTTGATAGCCAAACTTTGTAAAACTCTCCAGAAGAGTGTTAGGGACTCCTTAGACCATCTTTGAACATTCCCAACCTTTTCCAAGCATAACTCCTCCTTGATCCACCCCTGCACAGTAAAAAGCCAGTTAAAAGCACATGCATGATAATTCTGATCACCTATTCAAAAATACAAAAAGATGTTTTCTTCAGATAGAGATAGTCTAGACACATGTATTTTACCTTCATAGAAGTAATGGCATCTCTTTTAGTAGTTTGCATTCTCTCCTCTGCATCAGTAGGACTAGCTGGTAGAATTAGGTTTTGCTAGGGTTTGCATTTTCCTTCAGTTTTTCAATCTCTTTTCGCAGATAGATTAGCTTCCTTTGAGTTAGCTTTCATCCATCAATTAAAAAGCTTCTTCTAAGAGCTCATAGAAGTTGGCTTGAGCTCCTAGCGGACTTGTGCCAGCTGACCAAGTGATAGCTGTGGCAAGAGCTAGTACTTGTGCATACAGCACCGTCGCTTCCAAGTTTGTTACGAACTACCAGGTTGATAAAAGTAAAGACGAGAGTCCCAGGAGTTGCAACATTATTGCTGCAATACTGGAGCCCACCGCCATGTCTCTTCATGTCAGCTTGGGTCCTGCCTTCCCACCAAACCAAGGTAGTGCCCCCAAGGTGTAGGCTGGCCAACTGAATCTTGCTCTTGTCTGAGTCAATACTCTGCACTCTGCAATAAACATCAATTTGTCTGATCCAATTGTCCAGCTTTTCTGCATTCAAATCTCCATCATATATTGGTAAATCAAACTTAACATCTAGTTTAATCAAAGATGTCTTCTTTTTATGTTCAAGGCTATTAGGAGGTGTGAGAAAGTTTTCTTCTTTCCTTTTTCCTTTTGAGTGGTCATGGAGGAGAGACTCTTCTTCTCCTTTATCTTGTTTGGAGCCTGATGATTCCTCATCTTTATGTTTTCTAAAGTCCTAATACATTTCCTCTACCATGGATCTCATGGCCAGGAAACTATCCACAAATTGAGGGTCTGGGCCCATGGAACCTTCCTCTGACATTGTCTTCTGAAGATAGACTCTTCCAATTTCAGGATTAGTTTCGACCAACTCCCCTTCTCCTAATTTGAGCTTCGATCTAGTTAGCATTCAACAGCTAAATCCAGCACAAGCTTGTCTAACCTTAACAACCTTTAGCTATGATACCACTTGATCTGAAATCACCTGTAGGTGACCTCAGGAAATTAATGAAGGTATTACAGACTCATGTGCTGGTGTGTGTGTCTATGTTATCTTGTTCAATGGATCGATAAGATTGTGAAATAAATAGACACTTGAAACAGTAGGAGATCACAGTAAGCAAACATAAACACAACAAAATTTAATAAGGAGTTCACCCAATCCTCCTGGGCTACGTCTCCTGGTCTAGCCTTCAGTGGTGGCCTTTTTATTATGTTTTTAAGTAGCGTCTTACAATAAGGAGCTCAATCTAAGTCTCACTTGACAGAGGATGATCATTAGGATGGCACTTGGAATTCCCAAGTCCTTAGATTTCACAGACTCCCCTTAGCAAATTTCGACCTCAATTGGTCTCTGTCTGCTCGATGCTGCCCTTACTCTGATGGTCACCTCAACTTCTCTACCCTCTGAAACTTTGCCTCTCTTTCTGTGTCTCTTGGCCTTTGGCTTCTTCATTGCTTCTCTGCCTCACTATCCCCCTGCTTCCTCTCAGCTTGTGGCTTTAAAGCCAGTTCGTTCCTTTGACTATTAATTTTGGCTTCTCGGCTTTCTCCCTCTATCCATTGGGACTCCTCTGCCCTGCATCATCATCACTGTGTAACACTTCATAGAGAGGTGACCAGTATCTCTTTGCGAACTGAGTGTCAGTTCTTCCTGAACGGTCGTTTTTTTCTCGTTATTTCCCAGATGCCTGTGAAACAAATCCTTCTGTCGATTCATTGGTCAAATCAGACTTCAAATATTATGCACCATGGTTTATTTCTCCCCCAGGTCTGGTCATTCATCGGGTTGAACCTTCGTTGTTGATCTGGAGCCCCCAGATCCTACGATCTTTGCTTATATCTTGCGGTTGAGTTGCTCGACCGTTAGTCCGCGATGTAAGCTGTTTCTCTCTCTCCCCACCAGACACGCGTCACTCAGTGTATGGAATCGCTGGGTCCTTGGCCAAATATGATTACCGCCCGAAATGCCTCCGATATGTCGCCAGTTTTGAGCGTGGGACCCGCCTTATCGGTTTTAGTGCTTTCCCATGGTTTTTCGGTTTTCCTTGTGACCAAGCGCTCGGGGCTTTTCCTTCTCGAGGGGTTTTGCCCAACGATACACAATTAGCTCTTTGCACTAATCGCGTATCAAAAACAGCCTCCATTTCCGGATCTGAGCTTCCCAATTTCCATTTTTGCGCCATGCGCGGTCTCCATGGACCAATGGCCAGTGCACTTTGATCGAAGGTCCTCATTGCTCCGTGCTAGATGCAAATTGCCATTATTCAGAGGTTATTTCTGATAGCTATAAGATTTTTTGAAGTCTGTCATTCATTCTTACCAATCATGGAATTGTTTGAGGATCCAATTTGGATCAACTAGTCTTCTGGATAGCATCTTGCCTTATCTCATCGAGCTCATTGAGTAATCCAATTCTTTTCTTTTGTTCTTCTGATAAGTCAAGTCCGAACTTGACTGTTGTCTTATAGGTCTGAATCTGGAACTCAATTGGAAATAAGACTTGGTTTCGATAAACAAGTTCATAGGGAGTATGTCATGTGGTGCTTCTCCATGTGGTATGGTAGGCCCATAAAGCTTTTGGAATCGTTTCTGCCCAATCACTTTTGTGCAAGTGAACTGTCTTCGTGAGGATTGCTTCAATCACTTTGTTGGTGGACTCTACTTGTCCATTTTCTTGTGGATGGCATGGAGTAGATATCCGATGCTTGATCTTATATTCTTCCAATATCTTTTGCACTACTCTGGATGTAAATTGCTTTCATTGATCTGTCACAATTTCTCTTGGGACACCAAAACTAGTAAAAATATCCTCAAAAAGAAATTAAACTCTAGCATTTTCAGTAGCAAAAGAAATATCTTTAGCTTCTACCCATTTGGTAACATAATAGGTGCATACAAGAATATATTTTTTTTTGTTTTGAAGGTGGATTAATTGGTCCAACAAAATCCAAAGCCCATTTTTCAAAAGGTTCAATGAGAACATGAGGTTGTAGCGGAATTTCATTTGAAGGAACATGTTTCCCCATTCTTTGACAACTATCACACCTCTTAACATATTCCTTGGCATCCTTAAAAAGGGAAGGCCAATAATATCCTAAGGTAAGGAATTTATAAGCAGTGATTTTGTCAGCAAAGTGACCTCCACATGGTCCATCATGGCATGCTTTAAGTATCTTAGGTATTTCATCTTCTCTTACACACCTTCGAATGATGAGATCTAGTCCTGTCTTGTATAATTCTTCATTTATTCATGAATAAGATGCACTTGTTTGGATTCTTATTCTTTTTTTATCTAGGAAACAAATAGGATGGTAACTTCCTTGTAACCAAATAATTAACAATATCTACAAACCAAGGTGATTTTGTAGACACTGCAAAAAGATACTCATAAGGAAATTTATCCTCTATAGGTGTATCATTGTTATCATTTTGAATTCTAGATAAAAAGTCAACAATTGTGTTTTTTTTCCAGGTCGGTCTAGAATGGTGATATTAAATTCTTGTAGCAGTAATATCCATCTTGTTACTCTACCATTAGTAATTGGTTTTTTCATTAAATATCTAATGGTAGAATGGTTTGTACGAATGAAAGTTTCATAGCCAGTGATGTAATGTTTGAATTTATTAATGGCATGAATAACAACTAAAAATGCCTTTTCAGTTACAGTATAATTTAGCTCTGCAGGAGTTAAATTTTTACTGGTATAAGAAATGGCATAAGGAGTAAGATCTTTTTGTCCCAACATAGCTCCTAGAGTTGTGTCTGAAGCATCAGTTGATATATGAAAAGGAAATTTCCAATTATGTCCTTTTAAGATAGGTGCTTAAGAGATCTTCTTTTTCAAAGTTTCAAAGGCCTTTGGGCAATTAGAGTTCCAACTGAATTCACAGTCTTTGGTAAGTAATTTGAAGAGTGGAGATGTGAAGTTTTCTATGAATCTTCTATAATATCCAGTAAAAACAAGAAAACTCCTAACATCTCATTGACAACTTGAAATTGATAATCTGGAAATAATTTCTACCTTAATTCCATTTCCTGAAATATGGTGACTTAAAACAATTCCCTCATTAAACATCATAAAACATTTCTCATGACTTAATGAGATATTTTCTTCCTTACATCTTATGAGAACTTTTTTCTAAATTTTCTAGTGCTTCTTCATAATAATTTCCATAAATTGTTAAATCATCCATATACACTTCCACGCAATCATGAATTAGATTAGAGAAAATTCCTAGTACTGCTCTTTGGGATGTTGCTGGGGCATTGCATAATCCAAAAGGAAGTACTCGGTAAGCATAATTCCTCCATGGACAAGTGAGTGTGGTTTTTGTTAGCTTTGCTACATTTTGTGACCTTTGATGGATGGAGAGCAGGGGTGGCAGTCTTGTTTCATGTTTTATAAGGCTTGCAGAGGTTGGTTCCTGTTCTATTTCATGCCCCTTATAACTCCCGCTAACTTCCATTTCCTCCTTTTTCATAAATTCACCTTATTTCCTTTTAAAACCCTTTTATCCTTCTTTTTGTCTAAAACCGTTAAAAACACTTGATAGCCCTTCATAAATCATATTAACCTATGTTTTGTTTTTACCCCGCGCATATAATAAAATGCATAACCTAAGCTTTAATAAAGCCTGGGCCCACCACTTACCGGTCACATCACCCGTCATATCAACCAACATGTGTGTTAACCATGCCTTTCCCGTTAATCGTCCGATTATCACACCTTATCATCTAATGGTGTTCACAAGCCTTCAACCCGTGAACCGCTCGCCCATTAGCCCGCGAGAGAGTGGTTTTCCCTGCCAACCTACTTGCCACGCGTCTTCATATTACTGCATCACTTACCCATGTACGTAAAAATCCCTCTCCAAAAAGCGATGTGGGGAAACCGCTTACCGCCCTCCGGTACGGCATCCCCGCGCGTTAACTGCCGACCATCTTTGCCGCCCGTCGACCGTCTGATCATCAATATTGTAATCGGACGGACCTCGTCCCTCCACTCCTGTTTGCCTCGATGGCTTCCATATGCCGATCTTCGTTGTCCGATTTACCAAATCCGACGGCCTACAATCCATCTCGCCTCTGTGCCTTTTGATCGCCTCCCACCAACAGATCTAGGTCGTCTATCTGATCCATCTAACGGCCAACGTTCTTTCTCGGCTCTTCGTCCATTTTCAAGGCGTTTTTCAGTGTTTTTGGCTTGAATCATGCACGCGAAGGAGAAATATCAACGATGCCATCTGCTACCTGTACTCTGCGCATTAAAACCCTCAGCTACCTGCATTCAAGAACAACACGGTCAAGGACGAGAAAGTACTGCCTCGAGCAGTTGAATTCATTCAGCAGTCATGAACATTTATGCAGGAAACATTCCACCTGTTCAAAGAGTACACCAGAGCACAGAAAGAGCCATTTTGTTCATTAAAACATTCAGATTGTAGCAGAAGACCCATATCTAACTGTAAATGCAGTTGGTGGTCCATTAATACACCTCCACGCATAGCCTAGCACAACAATTGTGTAAACAAATTCTATGTATACTGAAAAACAAGATGTAATCTGGTTGATGAATGTAATTCTGTTGTAAGCTTCAACTTCTGGAGACTGTAACTATTATGAGACCTGTAGCTTCTGGTCTTCATTTCTAGCTAATGCAAGCTTCTTTTGCTGTTGATTGCTTACTTTCCACTTCTTCTTCTTGTTCCAGGCTGTGCTTGTTTGCATTTATTCATGTGCTGTTAATGTTTAGCATTAGAGGGGCTGTCATCCCACTTCTGTGTTAGGATTGAGAATGTATCATTGAATTTGTTTGCAGGTTTCTGTTGTTTTAATGCCAGAGAGCTGTCATCCTGTCTGTGTATTAAAAGACATATTTACAGACCTTTTAACTGGTTGTAGTTGGCCATCATAGGGTCCTGTGCATCTGCTGGTGTGATCAGTCTTCTCCATCATCACATTTTCTCTAAAACTGTGAGTAATTGGTGGTCTAAAGCCTTGTAGTCTGGGGTTGTTCACCCATGTCTGAGGTCAATCATAGTAGGAGTGGTTATCTGGCTTGAATATGCAACATTTCTTTCACTCATCCACCTATTTTCCAACATTTTTTTGAGTTTGTAATGTTCCCGAGCATCACTGATATACAACCTAGGTGAGTTTCTTGGGGGTGATAACATTAATTGGCGCCATTGCCAGGGAGAGGAGAATTGAAGCTCAGCTTCCCCGAGAGAACGACACAACTTCAAGCTTTGATGAAAGACAAGGTTTGAACACAGTTTCTGGTTGTAATCATCTGTCTGGCGACTCCATTGGAAGAAGACCATCATTTGGCAACTCCACATCGAAGTTTTGGCTCAGTTTGTGAGACACACTCGAAGAAATCCTCATAAATATCCAGCTGAATCATTGCCTGACCCTGAGAGGACTGTTAAATCGAAGAAAGCTTCACAGAAAGGGGCATCAAGATTAGGTAAGCCTAAAAAGTCTCATGCATCTCTGAAAGATAAAGTTGTTGCTGAATATTTACAGTTTGAAGACTTAGAAATCAGCACTATTTATAGAGAAGAACCTTCAGCAATTAGTTCAGCCCCTGTGTAGTTAGTTCCCCTTCGAATCTCAGTCCAAAGAAAGCATCCCATTCAGTCCAAAACATCCCTTTATCTCTACCATCCATCACATTACTCCCTACTATTCAATCTGCTAGTATTCTTCCAAATATTCCAATCATGGTAGGACAACAAGCAACTACGAGGATAGAAAGAATTGTAGCTGCCAGATATGGACCGTTGGTATTGCCTGTCCCTTTAAATCCTATGCCCATGGGAGAATATAAAAAATATATGCCTAAATTCACTGGCACAGAGGGAGTAACAGCAGAAGAACACCTTGAAGCTTTTTACAACTATGCTGATAATTTAGATATAAGTGAGAATGATGTGTGGGTGAGAGTTTTTATTCAGAGCCTTGATGGAGAGGCTAGGAAGTGGTTTAGAGAATTACCCCAGAGATCTATAACAGATATTGAAGCATTAGATGATGCATTTTTGAAACAATGGGGAGATAAAAAGGATTTGCTGTGTTACCATACTGAGTTTGGTAATTTGAAAAGGGAAAATGGTGAATCAATACCTGATTTTAATAAAAGATTCAATCGAATGTATAGTAAAATACCAGCTGAGGTAAATCCTACTCCCACCTCTGCCAAACTCACTTATGCCAATGCATTTGATTCCGATTTCTGCCTGTTATTGAGAGAAATAAGATGTGCTACGTTGGCAGACATGTAGGATGCAACCTTAGAAGTAGAATCCAATGTTATGGCTGCAGAGAAGTTAAAAAGTCAAGCTAACAGGAGAAGATAGAGAAATCAGGCTTCTACTTCTTCTGTATCATCTTCAGAGCCTAAATTAGATAAAATGACCAAGATGATAGAGTCATTGGATGTTGAAATTTCTAAGCTAAAGGTTGAGCAGAACTCAGGGAAAACAAGGCAGCACAACACATTTGCTCCAAGAAACCCCAATCCATTCAGAAGAGAAAATGAGCAGTTACAGATTATGTAGAGGAGTGAAGAATCAAAGGAAGATCAGAAATTTAATGCTCCCTTCCAAAATTTAGTCATGGAGGAGGAACAATTTGAAGAGGATGAAGATGAAATTCACTGCATGGAAGATAAAGGCAATGTTGTAATTTTGACATTGGCTGAGTTTGAACAATCATTGCTGCAGGGACAAGACATTCAAGAGTGGGATAGAGAAGCTGTCCTACAAGCTGAGCAACAACAGAGATATAACCTAAGATAAAATGCAAATAATGTCAAAGAAAATCCTGCCCAAAGAGCTGTTGTTCAAACAGAACCTTAGAATGTCAAACAAAAAAGACCAGCAGTTGATCCAGTCATCCTCAAAGCTCCAGTTCAAGAGGTAAAAAGTTCTAATAAGTCACCTTCTTTCAGCTTTGAGTCAGAAGTTCAGAAATTGAAAATATCTGTGCCTCTGGTTGAGTTGGTGAAGAGTGAACTATTTAGGAAGCCTATCCTTGAATCCCTTGAGCTAGAAACCAAACAAGCCTCCATTGACTCTCTTAATTTGCAAGACGACAAGCATGCCATTGTGCTCAGCCCCATGATTTAACCTGCTGATAACAATTCTCCATATTTTTATGTCTCATTGACCATTCATGACAAAATCCTTCACAACTGCCTGCTAAACACAGGGGCCAGCCACAATCTAATGCCTAACGCTGTCATGAAAGAGTTAGGCCTTGATATCACTAGGCCCTATCATGATTTTTTTTCTTTCGATTCAAGGAAGGTGAAATGTCTCGGATTGATTAAAGATCTGGCCATTACCTTAACTCAGCTGCCCATGAAGAGTACGATGATGGATATTGTGGTAGCAAATGTCCGTCCTATGTTTGGCATGCTGTCGTCCAGAGGGTGGATTAAGAGATTAGGTGGGACTTTGAAAAATGATCTATCTTATGCAACTGTCCCAGTTTTTGGAGGAGAAAGCAGGAGATTATACGAGAAGCACAATTGGCATATATCATCAGTGATGAGAAGAATCCTACAAATCATCCTATATATGCAGTGGACATTGATTTTGGAGCATGCATTCTCCAAATAGAAGAATCTCAGAAGGCCGAAATGCAGCTCAGGAAACCAATTGTTCAGGCTGAGAAAGAGCAAGGAAGTCAGATTTGGGAGTTATTCTTTGATGGAGCATGTTCCAGGGAAGCTGCAGGAGCAGGGGTGGTGCTAGTATCTCCACAACAAGAAAGCATTCAGCTGTCTTTTAAGCTGGTTTTTCAAGTGACAAATAACATAGCAGAGTATGAGGCTTTGCTGTTGGGCCTTAATGTAGCAAAATACAGAGGAATCAAGAGTATAAAGGTATTTGGAGATGATGATATGATTATCCAGCAAGTGAATAAGACATTTCAAGCAAAGCACCAAAGGCTAAAAGCATACAGAGATGAGGTATGGAGAATCAAAGACTCCTTTGATTATTTCTGTATTTCATATATTCCTAGAGCCCAAAATCAGCTAGCTGATTCCCTTGTTGTCTATGCTAGTTTATTTATACCTCCCATGCCTCCCAGACTAGTGTATGAAGTCCAAATGAAATACAGACCTTCCTTGCCTGATAATTTCCTGCATTGGAAAGTTTTTAATGATGATGATGAGATAAATAGGCTCCTTCAAGTCATTGATGAATTTTCAGAGATGCAAATTGACCAAGAGAATGATGCCTTGTTAGAAAATCCCAAATCCCAACTTAGAAATAAGATTGGTAAAGACAACATTGTCCAGCTTCCTAGTAATCATATTCCTAAGGGCCTAATTCCTCTTGAAAGACTGTTTGACCAGAATGATGTGCCTTACAAGGCTGCCCAGAAAGAAGACCAATCCACAGTCTGCAAGCATGATATAGAAGGTCCAGGTCAGCCTAAGTATGTAAATTTGTCCACTCATTTGTCTGCTGATCAAAGTGCTGAATACTGCAATTTAATGAGGCAATTTGTTGATGTGTTTTCCTGGGAGTATAGTGATATGAAAACATATGACAAGAACATAATTCAGCATAAAATCCCTCTAGAAAAACACACTATGCCATTCAAACAGAAGTTGAGACCAATAGATCCGATGCTTCTTCCAGTGATTGAAAAAGAAATTAAAAAATTGATGGCTACAAAGATCATAGTACCTCTCAGATATTCAAAATGGGTAGCCAATCTAGTGGTGGTGAGGAAGAAGAGTGGAGAAATCAGACTGTGTGTTGATTTCAGAAATTTGAACAAATGCTCAAAGAAAGACAACTATCCTTTACCAAAGATGGAGCATTTGTTGCAGAAGGTCTCAGGAGCTAAAGTGATGTCATTTTTGGATGGATTTTCAGGCTTCAATCAGATTGCTGTGCACCCAGATGATCAAGAAAAGACTGCATTTACCACTCCTTGGGGCACTTTTATGTATGCCAAAATGCCATTTGGATTGATGCCACCTTTCAGCGAGCTATGGACATAGCATTTGTGGGAGAGAAGGACATATTTGTGCTTATCTACCTTGATGATATAACAGTTTATTCCAGCAGCCATCAAAATCATTTACAACATTTGAAAAAGGTGTTTTTGAAGTGCAGAAGGTTTGGAATTTCAGTAAATCCCAAAAAATCTCAATTTTCTTTAAATGAAGGCAAGCTGTTAGGACATATTGTGTCTGCTGCAGGTGTTCAAATTGACCCAGAAAGAGTAAAGGCAATACAAACTTTCTCTGTCCCAAGATCAAAGAAAGATATCCAATCCTTTTTGGGCAAAATTAATTTTTTTAGGAGGTTTATTCCAAATTTCGCAGAATTGGTTAAGCATGTGACCTCCATGTTAAAGAAAGGAGCAGAGGTAAGATGGACTGATACAACAAGACAATCATTTGATTCCATCAAAAAGGCTATTATGGAAGCTCCCACATTAATCAGTCCTGACTACAGCAAGGAGTTCCACATATTTTCCTTTGCCTCAGAAGACACCATTGTAGTTGTTCTATTGCAAGCAGATGAAGAAGGTTTAGAGCATCCAGTAGCATTTTTCAGCAAGAATTTAAGGGATGTTGAACTGAGGTATGATATTATAGAAAAACAAGCATATACTCTTATTAAGTCCTTGAAGGCTTTTAGAGTTTATATCTTGCATTCAAAAATAATTGCATATGTGCCTTCTGCTGCAATAAAAGATGTCCTAACACAACATGATGCTGATGGAAGAAGGGAAAAATGGATTGCAAAAATGATAGAATTTAACATAGAGCTGAAGTCCACTAAGTTGGTCAGAGGTCAGGGTCTTGCCAAATTGTTAGCTGAAGAAAATTGCAGGTCTCTAGACATTGATTTCCTATATGCAAGTGCAGAAAATGGTCAGGCAGAAAAAGAAGAAAGGACAGCTGAAACAGTGAGGAAGCAGTTAGTGTTCGAGAATCTAGCTTCATGTAACTGGTATGCTGAAATAATTAATTTCTTGCTGAAGCTATAAATCCCTTCAAGATTTACTCAAAGCCAAGCTAGAACTTTAAAGCTTAGGGTAGCAAAATATTATATCAATAATAATCTGCTCTACTGGAGGGATCCATCTGGAATATTTTTAAGGTGTCTGGACAAAGAACAGTCAAAAGAAGTTATGCAACAGTTTCATAACAACATGTGTGGAGGGCATCATTATTGGAAAACTACAGCCCATAAAATTCTCAGAGCTGGGTACTATTGGCCCACTTTATTTTCTGATGTGTTTGCTTTTGTTAAATCTTGTGACAGGTGCCAAAGATTTGAAGGAAGACGGGAGTTGAAATCCCTGCCCCTAAAACCAATAATTGCAAAAGGACCTTTTCAGCAGTGGGGCTTGGATTTCATTGGAGAAATCAATCCACATTCCAGTGGCCAGCACCAGTGGATATTAGTAACCACTGATTATTTCACCAAGTGGATTGAAGAAATCTCTACCAGGAAGGCTGATCATAATGTGGTCATGAAGTTCTTGACAGAAAATATCTTCAGCAGATTTGGTTGTCCACATAAATTGATAACAGATAATGCAGCATCCTTCAGGGCAAAAGAGGTGGTGGAAATGTGTGATTCAATGGGCATTAAAATTGTTCATTCCACCTCTTATTATCCACAGGGAAATGGTCTAGCAGAATCCTCTAATAAAAGTCTGATCAGGATAATTAAAAAGCTGTTAGAGGATAATAAAAGGAATTGGGATACAAAGCTCAAGTATGCACTGTGGGCTGACAGAGTGACCATTAAAAAATCCACAGGGCATTCTCCTTTCAAGCTAGTGTATGGTACTGAGGCTGTATTTCCAATTTAGCTAACTCTCCCTGTGGCAAAGTTCCTTCAAGAAGGGTAGGATGAGGAAGAAGATATGGCAAAGAGGATCACTGATTTAGTAGAGATACATCATATTAGAGAACAACTAGTTGAAAAAGCTGCAACACATCAAAGAAAGATCAAGGAAGCCTTTGACAAGAAGGCAAAAACAAATAATTTTCAGGTTGGTGACTTGGTTTTGAAATGGGATGCATTAAAGGAAAAGAAAGGCAATCATGAGAAATTTGATGCTTTCTGGACAGGGCCTTTCATCATTTCACAGGTTCAAGGGAACAACACCTTCATACTGAAAAGTATGGGAGGAGAGCCAGTTTTTGATGGCCCAGTTAATGGGCAATTTTTGAAAATTTTTGTTGTTTAAGGTCTTTGGCCTTAAAGGCTGTAAATATTTTGTTTTTTCTCAGTTTTGTGCAGGCAAAGTAGACTCCATGCCCAATGGAACACTAGGAATTTTGGCTAATTTGTTTTCAGATGGAAAGGCATTGGTCTACAGGTTCTTGAGACCTCACAGGGAGGATCTCATCCCCAGAAGGAGCCAGTGTTAGCTCTGCTACATTTTGTGACCTTTGATGGATGGAGAGCAGGGGTGGCAGTCTTGTTTCATGTTTTATAAGGCTTGCAGAGGTCGGTTCCTGTTCTATTTCATGCCCCTTATAACTCCCGCTAACCTCCGTTTCCTCCTTTTTCATAAATTCACCTTATTTCCTTTTAAAACCCTTTTATCCTTCTTTTTGTCTAAAACCGTTAAAAACACCCGATAGCCCTTCATAAATCATATTAACCTATGTTTTGTTTTTACCCCACGCATATAATAAAATGCATAACCTAAGCTTTAATAAAGCCTGGGCCTGTGCCTTACCGGTCACATCACCCGTCATATCAACCAACATGTGTGTTAGCTGTGCCTTTCTCGTCAACCGTTCGATTATCACACCTTATCATCTGATGGTGTTCACAAGCCTTCAACCCATGAACCGCTCGCCCGTTAGCCCGCGGGAGAGTGGTTTTCCCCGCCAACCTACCTGCCACGCGTCTTCATATTACTGCATTGCTTGCCCATGTACGTAAATAGCCCTCTCTGAAAAGCGGTGCGGCGAAACCGCTTACCACCCTCTGGTACGACATCCCCGCGCGTTAACTACAGACCATCTTTGATTCCCGTCGACCGTCCGATCATCAATATTGTAATCGAACGACCCTCCTCCCTCCACTCCTGTTTGCCCTCGATGGCTTCCATATGCCGATCTTCGTCGTCCGATTTACCAGATCTGACGGCCTACAATCCATCTCGCCTTTGTGCCTTCCGATCGCCTCCCGCCAACAGATCTAGGCCGTCTATCTGATCCATCTAATGACCAGCATTATTTCTCGGTTCTTCGTCCATTTTCAAGGCATTTTTCAGTGTTTTTGGCTTGAATCATGTTAGGATATTCCGACACATAGGATATAGTTAAGTTCAACTTGGTCTAGTATAGAGTTAGGTTAGAGTTAGGTAAAGTGTGTTTCTTTACCATTGTACATTTTGTAACTTACAATCTGACGGTCACGATATGTAGTGATCCGACGGTTCACTCTCACCTCGGTATTACCGACACTTGATCTGTGGCTTGACACCCGATTGGTCCATGAGTTCTATTTAAAGCGCATGGAGGGTCATTGTTTGGGTAATCCGTGCATGAGAGAAGCTTATGTAAATTTTCATTCTTTGATTAATAAATTGCCTGTAGTACCCATGTTGGGACAGGCCGTGGACTGTTTCCCTCCTTGCACTTTGAGGGTTTTAACCACGTCAAAAATACTGGTGTATTGATTTGAGATCTGGTTGTGAGCGGTGTCCTTTTGGTGTTCTTTCTGAGGAACTTACCCTGTAAATTCCTACATGGTATCAGAGCTATTTGAGGGCCGCGTCCATTGGTGATCCAAATCTGAAGCCGGTAGAACTGCATGCGGCTGTCGTTTCCTAGATCTGCTATTTCTAACTGCTTTCGGGCCGAGAGGACTGCTCTGTTGCGTTTGGAGCATCTGTTCCAGTGAGGAACCCCTTTCGTTTCACGCGAAAAGGTTTCCGGTAGCCCTAGCTGCGTCATTTTTCAGATCGGGAGGTATACAGTGTTTTTTTTTGCAGTTTACTGTTATTTTCTCTCTGCTTATTTCGGTTTCGGTTTATTTAGCCCTTTTTTTAACCGAATCTATACCTTTCATTTCTGCGTATGCTCTTTGCCCTGCGACTCTGTGCGATCTGGGCAAATCAGAAACAGGAAGGAAGGATTTTTCTCATGCGTATGCTCTTTTCCCTGCACCTTAGTGTGATCTCGGAAAATCAGAAACATTGAGAAAAATATTTAGTTTTTCGGCTAAAGCTAACTTTGAGATTTTTTTTTTTAAATTTCTAGTTTTTTGGCTAAAGCTAACTTCGAGCCGCAAGGTTCGTTTTTCTTTGCATATTCGTGTTGGGTTTTGTGTTTTGTGTTTTGTAGGGAAAAAGAGCTTTCTCAAGGCAAGCACGCAAACCCCGTCCCCCCCCCCCCCCCCCCCCCCTCCCCCCCCTCTCTCTCTCTCTCTCTCTCTCAAATTTTTTGTATAGATCAATTGGTTCAAAGCTATTTTAAGAGAGTAGAGGTCTTGGGTTCAAGTCTCCATTTTGTGGGGGCGGATTTTTTCATTCCCGCACATTCGCGCACTTTGCCGGCAACTTCAACAATTTTTTTTCAAAAAGCCATAACTTCTTCATCCGGAAGCCTTTTTCAGAGCCGTTTTTTTAAAACCGCCTATTTTTTCGAGATCTATCCATTGGAACACTTACTTTCAGCATCTTCAGCTTCAGTTTTTTTTAAAATGGAAAGTCCATGCCAAGTCATTCTTGACAGCACTAACTACTTCCAATGGGTAGCCTACATGGAAGATTTACTTAGAAGTAAAGGTCTCTTCAGAATAGCCACAGACCAAGAGAAGAAACCAAAAGATGAAGACAAGGTTGCAAAATGGGAAAATAGACAAGATCAAGCACGTGGTTTGATAGGGATGTCTATTTCTCCTGATCTTAGATTCCACATTGCAGAACTTGAGACTCCTCATGAAGCATTAGAAAAACTCGCTAAAGTTTTTGGGATTAAAAATGAAATTAGAGCCCATCAACTTGAAAATGAGCTGCTTACTTTGGATCCTAATAATTTTTCTTGCATTGAAGATTTCTTGTCCAAATTCAAGACCCTTAGATATCTCTTGGAAGGTGTTAAAGTTAAGAAAGAAGATGGTAACCTTATTTATTCCATCCTTACTAAGTTGGGACCAGCCTACTCTGTATTTGTTTCCACTTTCCATTCTACAAGGGAAGCTTTCATTTGTCAAGGAAAAGACTACAAGGCCCCTTCCTTTGACTCCTTTTGTGATTCCTTAATAAGAGAACAAGAAAAACTCTTACACCTTGGTCTTCTTAATCTTGGAAACTCTTCCACGAAAGCGTTAGCCGCCCAGCAGCAACCAAATTCAAAGAATCCTAAGAAGTCATATCCTCAAAAGAATGGTCCTAAACCATCTCAGCCTCAAAATGAAAGATCATTTCAGCAAAATGATAAGACCAATAAAAACAAATGGAAGAAGACTGATAGACATTGTAACTTTTGTAATCGAGATGGCCACTTAGAATCTAAATGCTTTAAGAAGATGGAAGCCTTGGAAGCCGCAATGAAGAAACATAACATCCATGTGGAGCCTACTTCAACTTCAACTTCCGGAATGGCACTTTCTGCATGTCATTGTCAATCATCTCAGTCTGGTTATGCATTAAATGTATCTTCTTCTTCTTCTCATTCTCATGAGTGGCTCATTGATTCTGGAGCCTCTTGTCACATGGCCAAAAACCAAGCCATGTTTTCTTCTTTAAATGATTGTAACACCAAAAATATATATGTTGGTGATGATAGATCTCTTAATGTTGTAGGGACTGGAACTGTTCATCTAGACAATGGTCAGTTTAATGATGTATTATGTGTTCCAACCTTATCCTGCAACCTTCTATCTGTCTATCAGATAACTCATTCAGGTGAAGGTAAAATTGTTGAATTTTCACCTCATGATGTTGTAATCAAGGATCTAAAAGATCCTAAACAGATTCTAGCTACTGGTCTTGCTGATGATTCCAAAAGGTTGTATAAGTTTCACAACTTTGGGTCATCAAATCTTCCCTCAGTATTTGTTGCTCATAATGATGAAGTGAGCAAACTTTGGCATGAGCGATTTGGTCACTTAAACTATCGCTCCCTTCAGCATCTATGTAAAGAAAATATGGTGACAGGTCTTCCTATGGTATCTTGCAGAGATGGTGTTTGTTCCGGATGTGTACTCGGAAAACATCATCGGGACAGTTTTGACAAACGTGCCTCTTGGCACGCCTCAGCCCCTTTACAGCTTGTGCACAGTGATTTATGTGGTCCTCTTCCTGTTGCTTCATTCTCTGGCTGCAAGTACTTCTTAACTTTCATTGATGATTTCTCCAGACGCACTTGGGTATACTTCTTAAAACTCAAGAGCGAAGTATTTAACACCTTTTTGGCCTTCAAAGCCTTTGTTGAAAAACAATCTGGACATCAAATTCTTAAGCTAAGAACTGATAATGGTGGAGAATATGTTAAAAACACATTCATCAACTTTTGCACTGAAAATGGAATTCAAATGCAACATACTGTTCCATACACTCCACAACAAAATGGTGTAGCTGAAAGGAAAAATCGCACCTTAAAGGAAATGGCTAATTGTATGCTGCAATCTAAAGGACTCAGTCTTAGTTTTTGGGCCGAAGCAATTAATTGTGCAAATTATATAATCAATCGCACTCCTACTAAGGTTCTAGAGAATATCACTCCAGAAGAAGCTTGGAGTTCCATTAAACCAGATGTAAGTCACTTTCGTGTGTTTGGAAGTGAAGCATGGGCCCATATTCCAGATGAAAAGCATAAAGCTTTAGAACCTAAGAGTGAGAAATGTACTTTTGTTGGATATTCTGAAGATGTAAAAGGTTATAGACTTATTCCATTTAAGTCCAAAAATGTTATCATTAGAAGAGATGTAAAATTTGATGAAAATAAATCGGCCTGCGAGCCTAGTCCGGCGGATGTGCCACCTCTTCCTATCTCTTCTACTTTTGAAAACATTTCTTCTTCAGATGATGAAAGCGAGGATGATAATCCTCCCCCACCTTCTCAGGATCCTCAACTTCCAAGATGGGTCCGTGCTACTCGGGATGCAGCAGGTGATCTTGCCGGTGATCCTACAGATCAGCGACGTACACGTTCTCAGTTTGAAAGAGCCTCTTCTTTACTGGCTCAAGCTCCAGTAAATCATGATCCTGACACTTTTGCAGAAGCTTCAGGCCATCCACATTGGGAAGCAGCTATGAATGAAGAATATCATTCATTGATGACAAATGATACATGGGATCTTGTTCCTCTACCAAAGGGACGCAAACTTGTTAGATGTAAATGGGTTTACAGAACCAAGTATGGACCAGATGGGAAAGTTGATAAACATAAAGCTCGTCTCGTTGCTAAGGGCTTTTCACAGGTTGAAGGCATTGACTACACTGAAACCTTCTCCCCTGTTGCCAAAATGAACTCTATCCGCCTTGTTCTTTCCCTTGCTGCCTCTTTAAAATGGGAAGTCCATCAGATGGATGTTAAATCTGCCTTCTTGCATGGGGACTTGCAGGAAGAAATCTATATGGAACAACCCATTGGCTTCATACAAACAGACTCCAGCCTTGTTTGTCGACTTAAGAAATCCCTTTATGGCCTCAAGCAAGCTCCTCGGGCTTGGTATGCCAAAATGGATAGCTTTCTTTTAGAATCTGGCTTTTCTAGGTGTCATTCTGACAATACTGTCTACACCAAGAAAGTGGGCAACTCTCTTATCATCCTTGTTCTTTATGTTGATGATCTTATTCTTACTGGTAGTGATCCCAACCTTATAAACCATGTGAAGTCCAGCCTTAAAAAGAAATTTGAAATGACAGACTTAGGACACTTACACTATTTTCTCGGTCTTCAAGTCTTGCAATCCCAGGAGGGTATTTTCCTTTCCCAGTCCAAGTATGCTTGTGATATTCTTCGTCATTTTCACATGGAAGACTGTAAGCCAGCCCCTTCTCCCTTTCAGTCTGGAGTCAAACTTTCAGTCTCTTGTACTTCTCCTGAAGTTGATGCTACCTTATACCGTCAACTTGTCGGAAAACTCTTGTATTTAACCCATACTCGTCCTGATCTTTCCTTTGCTGTTGGCCTTGTTGCTCGTTTTATGCAAAACCCCCGTGAAAGTCATTGGAAAGCAGCTAAAAGAATACTTCGTTATTTCGAGGTACAGTACAGTTTGGGATTCATTACAGTGCCAAAGCAGCTCCTCTGTTAGTTGGTTTCACTGATTCTGATTGGGCTGGTGACCCTGATGATCGGAAGTCTACTGCCGGTTATGTCTTCACTCTTGGTTCAGGACCTATTACATGGGCTTGTAAGAAACAGGCTGCCATTTCTCTTTCGTCAGCAGAAGCAGAGTATCGTGGTGCCGTGGAAGCTAGTAAGGAAGCCTTGTGGCTTCGTCAGATCCTATCAGAGTTTGGCTTTGAGCAGCAGCATCCAACCACACTTTGGTGTGATAATCAAAGTGCCATTCAGCTATGCAAAGATCCAGTCCAGCATCAGCGCAGCAAACACATTGAACTACACATGCACTTCATCAGAAAGCTCATTCATGACCATGTTCTTGAAGTGCAATATTGTCCAACAGATGATCAGGTTGCAGACATCTTCACAAAGGCTCTCACAGAGGCGAAGTTCACTAAACTTCGATATATGCTTGGAGTTCAGGAAGTTGTCACTAAGGGGGGATAGGCTCTAGTGCCTCCTTCCTTCTCCTATTGTGTCATATTTGTAAATCCTTCAATCCTATCCCAAGTTGTTCTTAAGGGGGGATGTTAGGATATTCCGACACATAGGATATAGTTAAGTTCAACTTGGTCTAGTATAGAGTTAGGTTAGAGTTAGGTAAAGTGTGTTTCTTTACCGTTGTACATTTTGTAACTTACAATCCGACGGTCACGATATGTAGTGATCCGACGGTTCGCTCTCACCTCGGTATTACCGACACTTGATCCGTGGCTTGACACCCGATTGGTCCATGAGTTCTATTTAAAGCGCATGGAGGGTCATTGTTCGGGTAATCCGTGCATGAGAGAAGCTTATGTAAATTTTCATTCTTTGATTAATAAATTGCCTGTAGTACCCACGTTGGGACAGGCCGTGGACTATTTCCCTCCTTGCACTTTGAGGGTTTTAACCAAGTCAAAAATACTGGTGTATTGATTTGAGATCTGGTTGTGAGCGGTGTCCTTTTGGTGTTCTTTCTGAGGAACTTACCCTGTAAATTCCTACAAATCATGCACACGAAGGAGAAATATCAACGATGCCATCTGCTACCTGTACTCCACGCATTAAAACTCTCAGCTACCTGCATTCAAGAACAACACGGTCAAGGACGAGAAAGTGTTGCCTCGAGCAGTTGACTTGATTCAGCAGTCATGAACATTTATGCAGGAAACATTCCACCTGTTCAAGGAGTACACCAGAGCACAGAAAGAGCCATTTTGTTCATTAAAACATTCAGATTTTAGCAGAAGACCCATATCTAACTGTAAATGTAGTTGGTGGTCCATTAAGACACCTCCACGCATAGCCTAGCACAACAATTGTGCAAACAAATTCTATATATACTGAAAAACAAGATGTAATCTGGTTGATGAATGTAATTCTGTTATAAGCTTCAACTTCTGGAGACTGTAACTATTATGAGACCTGCAGCTTCTGGTCTTCATTTCCAGCTAATACAAGCTTCTTTTGCTATTGATTGCTCACTTTCCACTTCTTCTTCTTGTTCCAGGCCGTGCCTGTTTGCATTTATTCATGTGCTATTAATGTTTAGCATTAGAGGGGCTATCATCCCACTTATGTGTTAGGATTTAGCATGTATCATTGAATTTGTTTGCAGGTTTCTGTTGTTTTAATGCCAGAGAGATATCATCCTGTCTGTGTATTAAAAGACAGATTTACAGACCTTTTAACTGGTTGCAGCTGGCCATCACAGGGTCCTGTGCATCTGCTGGTGTGATCAGTCTTCTCCATCATCACATTTTCTCTAAAACTGAGTAATTGGTGGTCTAAAGCATTGTAGTCTGGGGGTGTTCACCCATGTCTAAGGTCAATCATAGTAGGAGTGGTTATCTGGCTTGAATATGCAACATTTCTTTCATTCATCCACCTATCTTCCAACATTTTGTTGAGTTTGTAATGTTCCGAGCATCACTGATATACAACCTAGGTGAGTTTCTTGGGGTGATAACAGTTTTGTCTTGATCTTCAAGTGCTACCTGAATTTGATTATACCCACTAAAACCATCCAAGAATGAGAAATATTTTTTTCCTGCTAATGTATCTAAAACTTGATCTATGAAAGGACGTGGAAAATGATCTTTCAAAGTAGATTTATTCAATTCCCTGTAATCAATGCATACTCTCCATTTTCCATTTTTTTAGGAATGATTACTAGGGGTGAAACCCATTGACTATCTGATACTGGATAAATGAAATTTACATTTAATAGTTTCTGCAATTCCTCTTTAACAATTTCTTTTAAGTTTGGAGTCATTCTTCTTTTTGGTTTTCGAACTGGCCTAGCATTTTCTTCGATATAAATATGATGCATGCAAGTTTTAGGTTTAATTCCCTTCATATCAATGTATTGCCATGCATACGCAGAAGAGTGTTTTTGTAATATTTCTACCAGTTTCCTTTTCTGTAATTCTTCTAGGTTTTCATTGATATTCAAAATTTTCCTTGGAAAAATTTCTATTGAAGAATTTCCATAATTTTCCATATAATTTAAAGACATTTGTCTAGATGATCGATATTCAATATTACATTGTTCTTGAAAAGATTGACTATTGTCACAAGTTCATTATTTTCTATTGAATTTAAAATTTGATCCTCTTCATTTATTTGTGCAATAGTGAAAACAGGTTCTGTATCAATATCATCATCTATCCATTCTTCATTTTCTACTTCTATCATTGTTTTTATAGGGGAGTATAATGTAAATTTATTTGTCGAGCTTCCATCTGATATAAACATGTCACCTGATCTACAACTGATAAAAGCATCTGCTGTAGCTAAGCTCGGTCTTACTAAAATTAATGGATGTCCTCCTAGATTATTCTTGGGTGTTAAAATCATGAAATCAACAGGATATTCCCAAGAATCTAAGGATACATATATATCTTCTAACACACCATCAGGTTTAATTACATACCTATCTAATAATTATAACAATGTTGGTGTGTATTGAAGATTAGGAAGCTTCAATTTATGCATAGTTTGTTTGCTCATTATGTTTATGGCTTCTCCTAGATCAATCAGTGTGTTTGGTATTTCAATTCCATTCATGTGTGTTTTCACAATGGGGCTTCCTAGATCTAAATAATTTTTAATTGTTGTCTTCCCCACCATGATATCCGCAATTCTCCTGACTAGTTGAATTCTTTTCATTTATTTTCTTTTTCTTCCTAATCTTTGTGTACTCAATTCCTTAATTGTTTTTGCAAAAATTGGTATTCATTTTATAGCTTGCAATAAAGGAATTTTTATATAGACATTTTTCAATTTATCTAACATGTCATAATCAGGTAATATGATTTGTTTCCCTACTCCTTTATCGATTTTCAACCTTTCAGGAAAAGGTGGTCTTGAGACAGATACTGAAGGTTGTTTTATAATAGGAGTATTATCAGAATGTATAGGATTTTTATTTTTATTTTTATTTATTTATTTATTTATTATTTTATTTATTATTTTTTTTGTTTGAATAATTTTTTCCTGAGGAAGGGAAATCTCTTCTTCATAGTCATTATTATATTTTTGGGAATTCTTTTCTGTTTCCTGAATAACAACATATGGTTTCTTCCTTTCTAATACTCTACCAGACCTTAATTGAACATTATTCAGATCTAATGGAGTTATCATATAAGTTTGAGGATTCTGTCCTTCTAAGTTGTAAACAGGTTGTGAAGTTTTATTGTTTGGATTTGGGAGTGGTTGAACGGGTAATTGATTTGGTCTTTGTGGAAATGGCAAAGAAAGTTGTGGATTTGCATTTTGAGCTTGAGTTTGAGGTAACTGGTTGGGTTGAGGGAAGTATTGTGGTGGAAAATTTGGATAAGGTGGCAGATATTGTTGATATTGAGAATATCTTCCATAAGGATTTTGCCATCCTTGATTCCAAGATTGTGGTTGTGGTTGAGCCCAAGGATGCCATGGCATAAGTGGATTTCAATTATTTTGTGAAGATTGTGCAAATTGTTGAGGATTAAAGCCTTGAGTTTGATTTGTTTGAGGATTTTGCCATGGTCTTTTGGTAATAAAGTAAAGAGGGTCTACCTGATTTGGTATTCCTTCTTCACTAAACACAGCCTGAAGACCTGGTATAGAGGGACACTCTTTTGTATCATGATTTTCCGCACATATAGCACAGGTTTCTATGCTTTTTAAAACGAAAGGCCATTCTCTTAGAGCATGTTTCTTTCCACACATAGGGCAAAAGATGGATAATGTAGAATTTTCAGCTTTTTGCTTATTCTGTATTTTAAGGGTGTCAATTTTCTCACTAAGACTCCCTAAAATATATGTCTTAAAATTATCAAGAAAACTACCTAATTCTACCCTACTTACTGTCACAGCTACAGATTTATTTACTCTTGATAAAAGAGGATCCCTTGGACTTTTCCCAGTTCTTGGTTTACCCCTTGAAATATGTACACATAGATCAGAAATATATGCAAATGGTAACTGAGAAATATCTCCTTTTCCCATTAGATTGAAAAGATCAATCCACTCATCTTTAATGGATTTTAGTAAGAGAGTTTTCAAAGTTTCCTCATCCAGATTATTCATTTTTGCCCTTTTGATATTATAAACAAATATTTTGACAAAATCTTCAAGATTTTCATCTTCTTTTTGTGCCAATTTAGAGACTACATCTTTAATGTTATGGGGCATATAATAATCCTTGTATTTATCCAAGAATTCTTCTTTCGTTTGTGCCCATGTTCTTATAGAATTCATTCCTAAACTCATAAACCATTTTAATGTTGAATCCTTTAAGGTGGCAGGGAAAATTTTTAGTTTTTGAGCATCATGCAGATAATAATATGATCTACATAATACTTCAAATTCAAAGAGAAATGTCTCTGGGTCTTCACTTCTTATTCCATGAAAATTAGGGTGGATAAAAGGCGAGATGTTTTTCATCGTTAATGTTGTATCCTAATCAAGGATAGTGAATCCAAAAGGTTCTGGATCTCCTCTTCCTCCACCTCTACCAGCACCTCTTCCACCTCTCCTATTTCCTCCTCTTCCTCCTCCAATCCTATTTTGTTCACCATTGACATTGTGTACTTCTCCTTCTCCCTCTTCAGCCATGATGGATTCCTCAGAATAAATATCTGGTTCTACAACAGGATTATCTAGCTTTTCTTCTAGTTCTTCCAGTTCCTCTATTAATGATTTGAAGTAGGTTTCTTCCTCCTCTTCTTCAATAGGAACTTTCAACTCTTGAGCTAGAAGTTGTTCTCTAGTTGAAGATAGGAAAATTATTCCTGTTGTTGGGGATGTGGGATCTACTTCGATTACAACTTCTGTTGATGAAGTTGATGAATCTTTAGGTTGGATTTCAGATCTCAAGACTTTAGGAAGTCTATATTGGTCTGCCATGGATGGAATTCGGGTTTGTATGGGTGGTGTGGCACTAAGCGGTCATGGTGGATTGAGTGATGATGTGGGAATTAGACTTCTTCCTCGACCTATAAACCTATCTCTAGAGTCTTTCTCCCTATGCATATCGTGTTTTTATTTGTTTTTTTTTAAGACTTCTATTTACACTTCTTAGGCAACGACGCCAAAATGTTTGGTCAATTTAATGTTCTTAAATTGCAAGCATAAATTATCGACTGGAGTTGGTAAACTTATGAAGTGAAAGTGCACTATATATGTTAGAAGCCATTTTTAATTTGTAGGATGATGGTTATATTTGTTTTGGGGATTTTCATTGTTATCTAGGTTCCTATTGTAAGCATTATATTAGAGTTAGATTTCTACAAATTAATGAATGGAAGTGGAGCTATTGTTAGTCTAATCTACCAAATCATATCTATATTAAGTATCGTTCATATGACTAGTTTTCAGTTAATTATGTTGGAACAAAAGAGATCTATGAATCGGTCTTTTCTAAAACATCTTATGTTAACCATTCTAAAATTATGAACCTAATCTAAAAATCTTGCTGCAATGAAATAGAGTATTAAGATTCAAATGATTCTAAGAGAAAAAAAACAAACCTTTAAAAGATGAATGCAGAGTATATACAAGTTCTAATTCTAAAAAGCATGAAAGCAATCTTTTAACACTGACTACAGAGTATATACAAGTTCTGATTCTAAAAGCATGAAAAAAATCTTTATTTAGTTGGTTGTAATTAAGCGAAAAACATTAAATAAACTAAACCATTAAATGACTGCAAATGAATTCAAATGAAAATGAAATAACGAGATTTAATTGAGTTATAACGAAATGATAAAATAGTGAATTAAGGAAACTAAGCTAGAACAAAATGACAATGCGATAAAAAAAACCGATAAAATGAAATAAACTTGACCATGACTATCTGCAGGGGCCCTCCGCATATAGTAGGTGTAAATCACGTTCAAATACGCATCAAATAACAAAAATGTAACTTCAATTAAATATGAGAACAAAAGGGTTGTTTCACATAGTTTCTTCAGAGATTAACTTTTACTTTTTTGTCATCGTTTATAGAGGATATATACTTATAAAAATGTGTGCTCGATAGTTTGAGACTTCTACACCTATAGGTATTTTACAATCCTTATTCAAATTCGAAAATTAAACAATAAAAGTGTTATCTCGATGATTTTCTATTTGGAAAGCAAATAGGAGAAACATGATGCATTCAGACTTTTCTTGCGACGTGTTTGACCCATACCTTTGACCGCGCCACTGTGTGATTCCTTTAGTGAATTAGCTGGAGCGAATAGGAGCAGATCCATGAGGGGATCGTTCCTTAATCGCCCATGTGCTTCCTTGCTTCGTAGGTGCATTAGAACCCCACAAACCATGGAGATAGTTGCAAATTTGTAAAATAGCTACAGAATCATGTTAATTATGTAGCTAATGCAATCTTTAAAATAATAATAAGGCACATTAATGAATATGATAATTAATACGTATAAGTGTTTTTACCTAATCAAAATCTATGATTTTACTGCTTTTATTGAGTTGATAGCAATGATGAAAAGAGGAAAATGGATGAAAAAGGGTGTCAAAACAAAATAGTTATGGAACTTTACAAGGAGAAGGCACTAGATGTTTGTTGGGTGTGGTAACCAATCTGGTGTGCGTACGAAATAAGGACAAAGGTAGAAGCTGAGGATTGATGAAAGGATAAGGATCAGTATGTCATTCAATTTTATTATGCATGTGATCTATGATTTTGGTTTATGATGGTTACATGTGATTTATGATTGTTGTGTTTTAAGCTAACCTGATGTGATATGTTTATACATGATGATTTGATCGAACGACTAGTTTGACTTGTTGTGACAGGAAGCGAACATAATCGCAAGTGTACCTTATTGACGGGCCACCAAGGAGGTATGATGTGAATTTATTTCAATTTATTTTAAATATAATGGAAGTTATGTGCTTGGTACAGGAAGCACGAAAATGCTCGGTTGGGTCGTTGAAACCGACTGCAAGAATTACCAGTACCAGTGAAAGAAATGGGAACAAGCAACAGTATGCTGGTAAAGTATTCAAGAGCAGGGCCATTGTGGGATATTGGTACCCAATAGTGTCCATTGATTTCCATGAGCATGCTATGAATGGTATGACGGTTTAAGGCAAGGATATGCCTTGGTTGTTTGAACTTTCGATGCGAGGAAGCCTTGCCAAGGGATGGATCGCTTGGGATAGGGGATGCTAGAGAACTTGTAAGGTGAGTGAATGCACAGAAGGGGTGACCAGATTTCCCGAGGGACTGTGTAGCAGAGAAGGGAAAGTCGGGGATGGATTTTTTTTGGTCATTAACATTGCCAGATGGAATTAGATGCACATTGGGAGTTCGCCCTGGAACATTGCAGTGGTAATTGTTCACTAAGAGGACAAGTGGTGCTGGATTATAGCGTTGGACATTGGATGTAGCTTTGAATTTGGTAGTGGATTCTGGAGTTTCTGGGAAGGAGGGTAATCTTGGTATTACTTTGAGGGTGGAGGTGTGAGCCTCTGGATTCCATTTTTGTGGATGCAGGCATCATATCCTTTTATTTGTTAGTTGAGAAAATGTGCATGTGTATGTTATCGTAAATATTATATCAAGTTGGATTTAGAAATATCCATAGACAGTATGATTATTTATAGGGTGAAGCAAACATGTATAAGTATATGTGGTTGTTATTGTAAATATCGTAATGAGTTGTGTTATAAAGATCCAATATCCAGTATGTTGTCATGTTTTCTACAGTGGTTATTGTAAATACTACAACGAGATGGGTTATAAAGCTCCATGGGAAGTATGTTTTGTTTTCAGTGGTCTTGCTGGTTATAAGTGTCATTAAACACCGAGGATGGTGTACCAGGGAAAATTTTAAGGATGGAAGTTTATCTTAAAGTTTAGAAACCTTGGCGAATATTACTAGTCCCTAATATGCAAATTGTAAAAAATTTGGTGATAATTTGTAGAATATTTATATTTCCAATGATTTTATATTATTCAATATAATAATTTGGTGATTTTAAAGGTAAATATTGGTGTACTATAAAATTTGGACGGATCTTTCTAGAAAAAATGGAAATTGGTGAATATTCTTTTTGGAAAAGCATTGAAAATTAGCCCACGACGAATATTAGCCCCTAAAATTTTCACCGTGGTGTACCCCAAGGGGGAGGGTTCTGTAACAGCCCTAGTTAAAAATCCATGTAAAAATATATAAGACCACAGTGATGGGACACATATCCCAAGCTAAATCTTGGGAAAAACATCCTAGTGGGTGTTCACTTCGGTTATTTTGGCTAAGGAAATAGGCAAAGGCAATGGCTAAGGCTTTGGTGAGGCAAAATGACATTTTGGCACATTTATTTATGAAAATAATGGAAATTAGAAGAAAAGGAGGGTGAAAGGTCACAGGTTGCATGTGAGGATGAAATTGAAGGAAAATAATGGAAAATGAAGAAAATAGAGGCCTTATTGATAAAAAGGCTTATGAGGATCAGTTGGCAAGCTTTTTTCTCAGGTTTTTCTTTGGATCAAGAAAGGAAAATAAGGTAAGAGGAGGGAAGGAGAAAGCAAGGAAGAGAAAGATCAAGTAGCTACAACATGATTCTTTGCAGGCATCAATTTGTATGGGTGATTTCCTTGCTAGATATGGAATGCATGGTATTGCATGTGGCTCTTTGCTGTCATGGCATGGGTTTTGCTAGGTGTGATAGTGTTTTCAGCCTAGCCTTGCCGTTTTTGGAAAATCATGGTGTGATGGGGTTCTCATGTTTTGGTTGAGATGAATTGTTGGATGGACTTGAAGCTGAGTGAGGCAGATTTCTGAATAATAGAACACATGACCTAGTAACGCCTGAATCAGAGTATGGGTTGTGGTAAAGCCTAATTTTGTGTTGCCTCGATGGGCCTAGGAATCCTCGACCTATGAATGGAGGGATATACGGTAAATCCTAGAGGTGGGTGATCTCCATCATGCCCAGCAATCTTGGGATGGGATATGCGATAAAGCCTAGAGAGTGGGTCTTGGTTGAGGGACTAGTGATCTGATGTGGATTGTGGTAAAGCTTAAGAGACTAGGAGACAAGAAAATTCCTTACGATGTAGGTAGAGAAATCTGGTGGCATCCATGCTTATTTTGGCCTAGTGATCTAGTGGAGATCATGGTAAAGCCTATTATTACATGTTTATTGTGTTGGCCTAGTGATCTGGGATGGATTGCGGTAAAGCCTAGTTTCTATTGATGAGGGTGAGGTGGTTTAGCCTCAGTATTCCCTAGTTGTCTCTTTTGGTTTGAGTCCCACATTCATGCTTGGAATATGGGATGGTGGTGAATGGTGGAAGAAAGATTTGTCTCAGCCATTCTATCGTTGGGTGGAACGTGGTAGTCCCATCCCGGGTTGGATTTTGCATTCATTTATAAGAGGCTATTTCCTTGGTATCTTATGTATAAATGCACTGGTTTATATGTGGATTCTATGGCTGATGTATCTTTGATCTTTCTATTGTTATTATGTTGGTTATAAGCATGTATTATGACAATGATGATGTATGGCTTTCCTCATGTTTTGATTGGTAAATTAATGACCAATGTATATATGTCTTAATAGATGATAATGCAACTAATGATATAAGGGAACAATACTTCTTAGTGATTCTTAGATAAGTATGAGACCCCTATGCTTAAATATGTTGTTTACACTCGTAGATTACATATTTGTGATATGTTTGACGAAATGCTTGTCATGGCTAGTAGGGGTCCAATCAAGCCCTCGTTCAAGTAATTGCATTTGTATCATCATTACCTTGTTATCTTTCCATTCTGAAGGTGTCATTTAATTTTGGGTAGTGACCTAGGCTCTGGACCTAAAAAAGTGGCTCAAATCTCAGGTACACTGGCATAACACTGAGAAAAATAGTCTCTAGATGATGGCATGCCATTATGTAGGAGCGTACAGAGCCCTTTGGACGTTGGCATGCCCATAGCATGGGAGAGTCCGAGAGTTATTTGGTCTAAAAACTCAGTGGGACCCAGGGGTTGGTTGCTGGAAAGGTTGGGATGGTTCTTGGGAGTCCTTTTGTTGATGTGGAAGGTTTGTATGTTGTGTTTCCATCGATTCCACTTCCTTAAGGTCACATAGGAGGTTGAATCCCATCATAGTAGCCTCTCGTCACATGTTTACCCCGATTACTTGGGTATATGTGGGAGGAGGGTGTTACAATTTAGTCCTTGGTTAAAATATAAGACTAGTTAGTAAGTATTACAACTTAAAATGAGTAACATGAATGAGTAATTTAGTCTAGGAACAAAAATATAACTACCTAACAAGTACTGTGCTAATACAAATCAATCATTTATGTTAGTAATTTAATTGTTCATGGAAACTTCAAGATGATGGATGAAGATACATGTGAAAATAACCTAATTTTCCTAAAAAAAACTTGAGAGTGTGCTTGGGTTTGTAAAATAAATACATATCAAAACTTTTAAGAAAATTTTGTGCCTTGATTTGTAACATAAGCACATATCAAAACCTTGCATGGCGATAAATTTAACCTCTATCTCTAAGGGATTTTATGGCCACCTCAAGGTACTAGGAAAACTCTAATGTGATTGGTGCAAATATAGTTCATAACCTCTTGTCACCATATAAATTCAACCCTGATTTGAGAAACCCACATAACCAATAGAAGATTACAGATAATTTTTTGAAAGAAATCATGTATATAGATTTAAGTTTATATAATGTAAACAGATACTATAACCTCTTTGTGCCATGAATTTTAACCTAGGTTCATATGCCATTATGGAAAAGAGTTAAGGGAATAAAAGCTCGACCACTCAAGACAAAATTTGATATTGAACTTACTACGTGGATCTCAATGTGATAAATTCACCTCCAAGTGACAAACCTATTTTAGTTCATAATATATAAAAGAAAATAAAGCATATGCCAACAAATATAATTAGTCAAACACTTTCCACCATAGTATTTAAAACAAATGAAGTTAATGTCCACAAATGCAAGTCAAAGTGACCAAACACTTTTCACTCCTATGACATAAACCAAATAAAATGGGTTGATGTGTCGTAGGGTTTTTAAGGTCCCAAAGAGGATTTCTATTTACTCGAAATGCAACTGAAAATAAAGAACGCAAGTGAGGGAGGGCCTTTCTGATGCACCCAATGCTCGTAGCTACTCCTGATATCTATCTACATTTGGCGCTGTCCCTGGAAACACAATAAGTCATGAGGAAAGAGGTAGAAAAGGAATTAGTTCTTTAAAAAGTGGTGGTAGGCGTTAATCAATGGATCCTTGAAGGAATCCCAAAACCCAAGTCCATCCCAATGATAATGGAGATACAAACCTGTTGAGTCCCAAACTTGCATCTTCCCTATACACATTTTTAGCCTTCTTTTCCAGTTACCTGAACCAACAAGTTGTCAAATCATTGCATATTAGTTTAAAAAGAGCATATAAAATGGTTTCCTAACTATGTCTTGTGACTGCTGTTTGATCTAGATTTTTGCTCAGTCAGCTGCGGAATCTTGACACTTTCCGTAGCCAGCTCAACTTTCCGCAACCTTTTTGTTGAAGTCTATGTTACAGGTGTCTACTGGAGAATCCGGCCACATGGGAAAGCTGCAAATGATGTGGACATGGAACGTGTCCCTTTGGTTCAGCCAAATCACTCACAAAAGGCCAAGGACAGTCAAAGCGGTGGTCAACCTAAGAGTTTTGCGGTGGCAGGACTTTGTTTTTCACCACGTGAAGATTTGCGTGGCAAATTCCTCAATCTCAGGAGGTGTGCTAACACCTGTGGACTACTCCGTGAACCAAATCTAACAGCCACCACTCCTTGGATTTAATTGTCATGGCTACCATATTGCTAGATTTCCGGACGTGGTTATTCATGTATCTGTTTAGCAGTGCAGAATTTAGGAAGTAGTTGTATCATCCTCAGTTATAAATAACGCGTTATCATACACATCTTAGCTAGCTTTGTATATGTAATTTTGACTGTTTTACGAGCCCACTGTGCCATGACTCTATCTTTATATTATGACTGCATTTTAATACATGAGAAGACAGTGTTCTTAAGTTCAATTTGTGACTGATTGCTGATTGGCCGAGGTTGCAGAGGGCCCCTGTACACCAAGGTTCTGTAATTACTGTATAATTTCATGCTTTCTTCCTTTATGTTACTGATGCCATAATCATTTGCTTGTATATATTACACTGTTTATGGTATTCATGTTAGTTGCTGTCCATAGTTTCTTTTATGCTTTCTAATGACTGTTAATTGATCAATGTTTTTCTTTCAGGTTCTAGTAGACAGCCCGGGCAATTGCACATAGCTTTTTAATGACTAATGACATGAAATTATCTTGTCCTTATGCTGATTTATTTTCTTGGTTCTAATTGCAGCACTGTTATTTCTTTCAGTTTTGTTTTGCTCATTTACTTTTATGCAATTTAGATATTAGATTACTCAATTTGTTTATGATTACCTCCTATAGCCAGAGCGAGTCGAATGGTGAGGGGTCAGAATGTGAGTTGATGTAATATGATTTAATTTATTTTTTGCAAGTTAGTGATTAGATTACTGATGTCATTTTCAGTTACTTCCTATAGCCAGAGCGAGTCGAATGGTGAGGGATTGAAGTATGAATGCGTAGTTTGATCTTAGTTTCATTTTATGCAATTTAGATATCAAATTACTCAATTTTTTTATGATTACCTCCTATAGCCAGAGCGAGTCGAATGGTGAGGGGTCAGAATATGAGTTGATGTAGTATGATTTAGTTTACTTTGCTTACAGTGTTTGAATTGCTTTGAGTTCAATTTTTTTTCTTTTTATACAGCAGCAAGGATACTGGGTTTCATAGTCACTAGCTCACTGTTGGGTACATTTTTATTTTCTCTTAGGAATTGATTTCATCATTGCAAGTTTTAAAACCTTTTTGAGAACTTTGAAGTTTGGAAATCATTGTAGAGGTCACCGTTGCCTTGAATACTTATATCCATACTTGACTTTTAATTTTGCCATCTCACATTAGGGAATCAACAAAAGATAAACCCAAAAACAAACCAAAAATAAAAAACGACAAAGAAGTAAGAAATTGGTTATCTTGCATATATAGTGCACTTCACTTCAGCAGTTTACGACTCCCGGATTGACAATTTATATAGCAATTTAGGACACACTAAATTGACCAAACAAAACCTTAACTCCACATGTACGCCCATTCTCATTCTTCTATTTATCCATTTGTATTTTATTTATTTCTACATCTACTTGTTTCTATTGTTAAGTCCTCCTACCTCAGCATTTGATTGAGTAGAGCAGTTTTGTGTGAAAGTAGGATAGGTCAGTGAAACTTATTATCATTCCCTTCATGTTTCTTTTAGGGTAAATGACAAGTGAAGGTTGCAGTAACTGCTATGTTCTTCCTTTTGTGGGTGTGTATTAATATTTTTTTTAAGGTTTCATTTCCACTCTTCCTAAGAGTTGAAACCTTCGTATGTGGTCGAAATGGCTTAGAAGATTGCATCACACCTATTTTTCGATTAAATTGCAAGGACAAGGTTTTTTTCCTAATGACATGCCACCATATTCATTGGATAACCATGACCCTATTGAAATATTCTCCCTTTCTCAACTATGATCTACCATTTCAAAATTATATCACATTCCCCATCTTTATTGTGGAAACTAATGGTGGAAAAAATTCAGGAATGATAATATTATTTGGAGGAAAATAATAGTTACAATGTTGAAAATAAAACCAAGAAATGTTAAATATAGCATCAAGAAAGACCCTAATTTAATTTATCCTCGAATTAAATTAGGAGAAAAATTGTAATTCCACTTCTCATGACAACTTTTATTATTTAACTAAGCTAATTTGACTTAGTTTGCTCAGTTAAATCGAGTTGAGGGTATAATCTGAGTCATGTTGACTGTCTCCTACATTATAGGAGCCCTGGTTGAGTTTCTTTTGAGTTGTAATTAATTAATTTAGTCTAACTGAGTTAAAATCAGTTAAACTAGTTCCAATTTATGGAGGAACTAGTGCGAGGTCTAGTAGTGTGGTGCCACCTGAAGTGCAATGTGGTGTTTCCTGTAGTAGAGTGTGGTGCTGCATGCAGTGATCAACCAGTAAACTAAAGATTCACTCATAATTAACTCATGCATGTCAGATTTGAGAAAGAGCCAGATGAGATTGGAGTTCAAGGACAATGTACTATTAGTTGTATAATCATTCGAATTGTACAGATGGTGCATGCAGCCAGAGGAAGAACCTAAGAAAATTGTGTAATTCTAGATGAGGAATTTCCTATTAAATATGGGCCTAATTCCTCAAGGAACAACGCAAGGAAGTAGGAGATTGGAAGACTAGGAAATTGGCTAAGTGTTGGCCAGAGTTAGCCTAGGAAGTAGTGAGACAGATAGAGACAGTGTAGAGGTTTCTTGGGCTTGAGCAAAGCAATAATCTTCTCATATTTTCTGATTAATGAAATATACAGATAGCAGGGCTTTTTTAGCGGTGGCTTTCCCCAGGAAATCATCGTGTAATGTGTTGATTGAATTATTTCTCTTGTATGCTTCGTGATTTCTTGATCAGTTAATTGTTTCCGCTGATGAGTAGAGTACATTCAATTATATTGTTTTAGCATATTACAATCAGTAGTTTGAATCTACAAGAAATTTCTACATACATTTGGATGAGTGAATCACATGTGCTGGAAAAATGACTTCTTTATTCAATTTATGTGCCTAGAGAGAGTTTCTTATTTAAATATTTCCTAATCTTATGTTTTTCACAAACACACTTTCCATGTTGATGTTTCCTATTAAATAAAAATAACTTCACCTAAACCATTTCCTAAATTTACTTATACAAAAATGGTTTTAAAAAATCACCAATTGTACATTAATTGATGTGTTTGGAACTATCATGTCCATGTAATGCTACTTAGAAAGAAATCTAGGTCACCTCATCTCTGGGTCTTATTTTATTTTTCTTGTTAGCATTTTCAACTAATGGGCATTTGTGGTTTGTGGAATCTTTCATCTATTGTTTTGTCCATTGTCTAACTTTAAATCTTTGGTACATTTTGTTCTCGTCAAACAAAAGTTGCTTCCATCAAATTATTAAATGAGATCCACTTCAACCTTTATCTCTCCCAGGACCTTAAAGTGGCACATATTTTCTTACTCTATGTCTCTCAATATCATTCATGGATTTATTGGTTCATTGGCTCCTATAAGTTCTCATTTAACTCAAGGGCGACTAAATTTTGCTAATGGTTTTACTTTTAATGGTACCTTTATTCAATTTCATGGAAGATTTTTTCGATCTCTAAAGTCTAGTTCTTATTCAGTTCACTTTTCCAAGGAAAATATTTTTTTCCTTCATCTGTTTCACTTGTCCCGTTCATCACAAATGCAGTTTAAGAAATTTTCTAGGAGGAATTCTTTTTGCACATTGGCCTGCTAAGAATGAAGAGACTATTGATGTTGTTGTCAAAAATTTCTGCAAAGATATTCAAGTAATATGTTCATTGGTTGAGATTACATATGTTGACTACATATGTACATACTGAATTCAATTTCTTCTGTGAAATCTTGTGATATCCAAGATTTATCTAGTTTGTAGCAAATTAGATCTACTCCTCCTTGGGTATTTCACTATGTGAAATGGATTAGTTCTCGTTGTTCAATTTCTTGTAAATAATGAATCCTTTATGTCATTGGTACCTAGTAGTGTGCCAAAAATCCTAAATTAACACTAGTTATTTTCGTCAGTGTATATCTTAGAAATTCTTTGGTATTTGGAAAAGTGATAAATATGAAATGGATGCATGCCAAGACTAGCACTTGAGTATGCTTGGAATAATCCAAAATAGCGATTTAGATTTTAAAACTGATCCAAAAGTAGACTGAACAAAAATATTAGAAACTATTGGAACATATTGGAAATCATAAACTTAGATCTAAAAAAGTCTAAAAATATCCAAAACATAGGCAACTAGAAAAGCTAAACAAAAATTGGAAATATTGGGAGAAATATTTGATATTTGCAACACTTGAATTGTACTAATAGGCATGCACAAATTGAGAGTCTAGAAAATATTAAGGAGCTTGTGGGGCTTGGGTGCAAAGGTTCGGGTTTGGCTGTAAAGGGAAATCTCAAATCTTATGATAAGGGACCTAACACCTAATGCAAGTGTTAGCAGGTTAATATATCTCACAGGTTTGCTAAACATATATTTTCCAACCCTACTTAGAGGATAATCATTAAGGTATTTGGACAAGTTGACCCTCAAGCAAACTATTTTCTTGGGACAATGTAAAAAATTCCTTATGGTTGTGATAGATAACTCCACCAAGAGGCATATAAATATATTTGAAGAAAGGCCAATATTACAAGGTAGGCCAAGAAATTGGACCCACATAGGGAAACATAATTCAACACTTTTCTTGACATAGAAATTATTATATGATTACAAAAAGATGAGGTTGTTTCTCAATCCCAAGGAATGGGGGTAAAAATTTCATACTAGGAATAATTTTTCAGAAAGTAAAGCAATTTTTATTTTTATTTTTTTAAGCTGCAACTTGTAGGTTTTAACCCTTTACAGAAATTACCCGCAAACAAATTCTTAAAAAAAACACAGAATATAAACAATGGCGAGAGCATAAAACACATAAAAGATATACACAGAGATTTTCCCCTGGATCCCAAAACTGGGACTACCATATTGATTTTTCATTATTTTCCTTTCAATGTTACAATACATATATATACATGTTGAAGCATCCATAAACCCCAATCCGTTAAACTTGGATTAGAACATAACCGTAGTTCCCTTGATCGGATCTACAAAATTCCATAGGAATAAAACCATCATGCCCAAAACCATGTGCAAAACCCATGCACAAAACCATAGGTAGGTTTGCTCACCTAGTGTAGGGTCCAAAAAAAATTTCCCAGGGTGCTACCCTGGACCTTTTAGAGGGGGGCTACCGCCCCCCTCTAAAACTTGACTTCACGCATGGGACGAATTGGAAAGAATATAACACATACTCAACATTCTCCCACTTGTTGTTTTCTTTTCCACATAGGGGGTCACATGAGAGCTTAGTCATAGGTCCACCCCCTACAATGTCCATTGTTTCTCTACACCAAGAAATTTTTTTAGTACTCACAAAATTTGTCAATGCATCTGCAATATTCTTAAAAGTGTACACCTTTACCAGCAACACCTTTTGTCCTCAAACATATCCCTCACAAAGTGATACTGAACATCAATGTGCTTTGTATTTGAATGATAAGCAGGGTTATTTTCCAATAAAATTGTACTTTGGTTGTCACAGTCTATCCTTATATCTCGTTGTACTAACCCCATACTTGAACACAATCTCTGCAACTAAATTGCTTCCTTTCTTGCATGAGTTGCTTCCATGTATTCTGCCTCTATAGTTGAAAGTGCCACTACAGATTGTCTCTTGCTCACCCAACTAACTGCACCTCCAAATAGGTCAAACACATGCCCACTTGTAGATCTTCTCTAATCTAGATCTTCAGCCCAGTCTGCATTAACAAAGCCACAAATGTCCAAAATTTTGTCCAATCATGTTCTACCTTGGTAGAACAAACCATAATCACTACTGCCATGAAAATACCTAAAAACCCGCTTCACTGTTGTCCAATGAACCTTTCCTGGTTTTGACATAAACCTACTCAATACTCCCATTGCATGTGCAATGTCTAGTCTAGTACAGAGCATTACATAGAATAGGTTACCGACTACACTTGCGTATGGAACATGGGACATGTCCTCCTCCTCTTCTTGTGTCTTGGAACATTGTTCAACATATAAATTTACACCTACAGGAATAGGAACCTTCATTGGTTTACTATCCTTCATATTAAACCTCTGTAGTAATGTCTTGACATATTTCGTCTCATTTAACCAAAGCTTCCTCTTTGCCCAATATTGTTTAATTTTCATGCCAAAAATATAGTTTGCAACACCGATATCCTTCACGTCGAATTTGGAGGACAATTGGGTCTTTAAATCCTAGATAATTTCTCTGTCATTTCCAATCAACAACATATCATCCACATACAAGACCAAATAAATAACACGATCACCAATTAAATTAAAATACACACAGTGATCCACTTTTCTTCTGGTGAAGCCAAGTCCCCATATAAATGTATCAAATTTCTGATACCACATCCTTGGTCACTGTTTTAACCCATACATAGATTTTTTAACTTGCATACGATTTCTTTCTTAGCCTTCAGGTTTCTTCATGTAGATCTCTTCTTCCAGATCCTCATGAAGAAATGTTATCTTCACATCCATCTGTTCTACCTTAAAATCAAAAGCAACAACAACAAATGAAAGTAATCTAATAGAATCTACCTTGGCAACAGGAGAAAAAATATCACCAAAATCGATTCCCGACACCTGGGAATAACCTTTTACTGCAAATCGAGCTTTGTAGTTCTCCACCTTTCCTTCTGCATTCATCTTCTTTTTAAACACCCTTTTGCTGCCAATGGGTTTCCTTCTAGCCAACAAATCCACAAGATCACAAGCCTCATTTTTGTGCAAAGATGCCATTTCATCAACCATGGCCTCTTTCTAGAGTTTTCCATCCTTTGAATCTACTACTTCCCTAATAGTTCTGGGATCATCATCAGTAATAGCTAAGGAAAAATTTGATTTGAAACCAAATGGACTATACCTTTCTGGTTGCATTCTTTCTGGAACTGATCTTCTCACAGCTGGAGTTTATGGCTCTTCAACTTCTAATTCCTCTTCTGCTATTGAGTCTAATTCTTCCTCCTTAACTCAAACTCTATTTTCTCAAGTTCCTTTGGTAGGACTACATGTTTAATAACATCTTTCACCTCTCTAAACACCACATCTAGTCTATACAAAACCTTCCTTGTTTCTGGGTTCCAAAGCTTATAAACTTTTAAACCATCCTTATACCCAATAAATATGCACCTTTCAAATTTACTATCCAACTTGGTTATTTTCCACTTTGGAACATGTACGTATGCATCATAGCCAAATACCCTCAGATGTGAAAGAGAGGGTTTCTTACCAATCCATACCTCTTATGGAGACTTATCCTCCAACATTGATGAAGGTAATCTATTAACCAAGTAACATGCAGTCTCCATCGCCTCTACCCATAATTCCTGTCCTAACCTGACACCACTGAGCAAGCTTGTTGGCTTTGTGGGGCCTGACCCAGGTTCAATGTTAGTTAGCCAAAAAAATCCCTACACTACTGGCCCTTTTGGCATCAGCCCGCGGAGCACGAACCGAAGTCTCACACGAAGCAGTATGGGGGATGCTGGAACCAATTTTCCGCACCCTGAGATGGTCGTGATGTCGGTTTATACCCTACTTTCGCGCAGGTCATTAAGCCTTAGGGCTCTATTAGTCTACCCTTTATTCCGCCCTTCAGTACCTCCGCGAAGGTGTATGATTGACCTTTTCGCATCCCTAACGCGTGGTCCAGGTACTTTTGTGCAGCTATGACAATGCATTGTATAGGTTCCCAAGTTACCTCAAGTGTTTTACTTATCTTACTAATCTATCACAGTTAGCGCCGCGTAAACTGATATCCTTACTTGCGTTCAATTACCGATATAATCACGTATATTCGCACATCAAATAAGCATTTTAAATTAAACCCAAAACGCAATATAATCAGATGCATTAACAGGAACTAAATACACAGTAATTGCAGAATACTTCTCTTTATTAATATCTTCCAGTTTAATATGAACTCTATCCACCTCATGCACACAACTGCAGGGGTCCACACACTCAGTTGTGAACTTCCACCCTAGGCCTCTGTGCACTCAACCGCAGAGCCTCTACCTACGCTAAGACCCAAGAACACTTAGGCTACTTTCTTCCTTCCTTAACTTAACTCTTCACTCTTCACTCCTTAGAGCTTACTTACTTAGCTCCTTTTTATACAATTCCATTGTCCACGGACCATGGGTAGATATTTACAGCCAACTTCACACTTTACAAAAGAAGGGTGGACAACCCTTTATAACTCTTGACACCTTCGCACTCCATGACCACAAAATGCAGAGACTTTACAACTTTATTACAAAATTATCCCAAAACATGGGCTTTTAGCCCTAAAACTGCTCTTGGGGGAACCCATTCCCAACAAGCCCCCAACACAAACATGGTGACTCACCCTCGAGTCACTCTGTGGGCACGAAGATCTTGGTACGAAGACCTCCCAGCTCGACCTGTATGACAACAACCTCGGCGTGCACTGTGTGGTCGCTTGCTTCACTTTTTCAACCAACTGCTCTGTCGTTGGTCCTAAACTGTCAGCCTGAAGCTTCTATTGAGTTGCTTGTAGATTAGCAAGCTTGCCTTCAATAGAGGTCGTGACCAAATAAGCTTCGTCCAGCTAGGGTTTCAAGCGCGCCTTCAACACTGCCTCTTTGTGTTGCACTGCATCTACCCTCTCCTTCAATGTTTTTGCCTCCTGCAGCTTCGCCAGTCTCTATGTGAGAGTGATGGTGCACGCTATTCCTTTTACTTCATCATAGCGGTGTTGCAGTTCTCGCGCCTCTGTCTCCAGCCACTGTACATTAGGATCCTCCTGCAGACTCGTCAAGACCTCGAACATCTGTTCAAAAAGCCGTGTGCAGTCTGCTACTGCACTGTCTACTGTTGCTATCACCTCTGTGACAGTGGTTGCGCGCTGCTCCTTTACTTCTGGTGGAGTTGAAGGTTGGGCCTTCAACTGCAAATATGCAATCTGTAGGTTTAGCTCCAGCTAAACCTTAGCCAACTCTGTGCAAGTGTTGCGCACCCCTGTAGCCAGCTTGTAGACCTATTCAAGTCTGAGGCATTGCGCCACTCTGTTGGCCAATGATCAAGAATTGCACCAATTGTGTTGTCCGTTGCCAAGTAAGGCATGTCATGGGATGTCTGCTCAGGGTCCTTTCGTGCCCTGATCGATACACACTAAAGATTTGCCTTGAACTCCACATACTCCTGCAGTCTGGAAAACACAGTAGGTGACAATTGCGGTTTGCGATTGATAGCCATGTGTATGCTCATTTCCATAAAGATCCAGAATATCATTCTATCCTTGATGCGCTGAGCATCCTTGGTCACCCACAACGAAGCGTACTTTTCTGCTTCTGGTAGGTCCGACATGACTGAGGGGAATTGACTGTCTTCCAGCAGCTCCCAGGCTACCAATACAATGGACAACAAGAGCCACGCATAGTGGAAGGTCTTGCCGATCTCTTGTGCCTCGTGGTAGTTAATAAGGAAATCACCGTAGAGATAGCGTGCCCAATTAAACTAGACTCCTTCAGTGCATTGGGCTACAAGAGCAACGACGGGTGCCAACACTTCATCTGTGTGACACTTCCACATAAATTTACCTACCAGGATCTGTGTGGCCACCTTGAATGCAGGGTCACAGATGCTCGAGATGGCATAGCCTCGCGGCTTCTTCACAAGCTTGAATTTCTCCTTCATGGCCTCTACGAGGGCCTGTTCACCACCTTTTCCACCAAACATCATGGCCGGATTTTCCCCTGTATAGGGCAGCCATGTGATCCTATGGATCAACCTATCGGTGATGGGTATCAACTCCTCCAGCCACAGACACCCATCATGCACCAAGCATAGCAACTGCTTGATGACCAATACTGTAATGGGTGTGCGATTGTAGTGTGACACCCATAGCAGGTTGAGAAGACCTGCCTTGTCTACTCCCCTGAGCCACTTCCATGGTTCCAATGTAGTCATCCTGGTGGTTGTGTGAACAACGTAGTGCATTAGCTGTTCTGTCACCAAGTGCAGGAACTTCTCATGGTTAGCTAAGTGCCAATCTTCCAGTTTCAACAGCGGAACCCGCCCCAAGCACAGTCCTTCAAAGACAATCTCGTCTGACAGCAGAGGTATGTGCAGGGCGACCTTGTTTTCGTCGATGTCCTTTGGCACTTTGGTCTTGCCCTTGCATGAAGGGATGTACTCGGGCAACTTAGTGATAGGGTCAGACCCTTGACTTCAACTTCCTCCACTTCCACCCCAAATCCTCATCATCCATCAAGATGTCCTTAATTTCTTCTTCCTCTGGCTCCAAGTTAATGGTTTTTCCCTTTTCCTGTGCGGTGGGATTGGCCTTCTGTGGGTTTCTTCTAGGGGAAGCGCGCATTGATATCGTAGCCTACTTGCCCTTCTTATCCTTCGCACTCTCCTTGGTTGGGGTGGGCTTCAGTCTAGGCATCCATGGTGAGTTGGGGACTTCAGCTAGTACCTTTGCAATCTTTGGAGTAGCTCCCTATGCCTCCATAACAACCTCCAGCACAGCCCCCTCGGCTGTCACTCCTTCGGCGTCCATAGCTTCAGATCTTGGGAGAAAATCACAGATGAAATTGCAGTTGGACTTTGGAAACCGATCAAACACTAGGTAGTCAAGCAATGCTTCGAGGAATGCATGGATCATGCACGTCTGAGAGCTCACCAACTCAATGTTCAAAATGCCAAGTTTTTTTTGTTGGGCCTCTACCTAAAATTTATAGGCTATTTTGAATTCATATCAGACCATTCCCCCCACATTTGGTTCATTAATGCCGGATTGGTGGCAATTTTCCAAGGATATTAGCCATAAATTTTGTCTTAAATACCGACTGTCGCTCCATTTGGCCACATTCTTATCATCAAATCATGAACAATGATTTTAACGGTCACTTTTCGACTGACCTGCGCGATTTTTCCCTGGGTAGCGCAACTCTATTCGCACTGTCGCGAACCCTGTAACATTTCCTCGTTTCGCACAATCCTCCAATCGCACAGTTCCCCAACTCGGGCAATGTAGTTTATAGTCTCGCGCCTCCTTTCAGCTGCCTAGAGTGCTAAGACTATTCTACCTTCATATAGTCATCTGGCCGAATCACTGGTGTATGGCTTCAATCGATTGCCATTCACCTTTCCTGGGAAGGGATCTCCATTCAATTTAACCAACTAAACTACTCCACCATCGGTAATCTCCTTAATGACATAGGGCCCTAGCCAGTGCATTCTGAATTTCCCTGGAAATTTATCAAACTTGTTGTCATATAAAAAAACCAGATCATTTACCTTAAAGGTGTGCAACTTAATGTGTTGATCATGCCATGCTTTTTCGCGCTGCTTTTGGACCTGTTGGTGAAATCCAGCCAGAAATCTTTCTTCCTCAAGCTCAGCAAGCTGCGCGAGCCTCTCTTCTAGGGCTTCATGATTTTTCATACCCGTGAGTGCCACTATGCGCAGACTAGGCACAATGTATTCCATGGGCATCACTGCTTCAACACCATATACAAGCCTAAAGGGTGTCTTCCCAGTCAACTTTTTGCATGGCGTCCGATAGGCCCATAGTATTGCGAGTATGCGCAGGTCCCAATCACTTTGCTAAGCATTTAAAACCTTGGTCAGTGTGTTCTCCAGAACCTTATTGAAAGCTTCCACTGTCCCATTAACCTGTGGGTGATAAGGCATTCTTTTATGGTGATATACCTAAAATTCCTCTATCAGCGCACTGATCGTCTCATTCAGAAAGTGCGTACCACGATCACTCATCAAAATCTTTGGACACCCAAATCGCATCAGTACATACTCAAAGAGAAACTTTGCAGTGGTCACGCATGTGTAGTCCTTCACAGGCTGTGCCTCTGCCCATCGAGTCAAATACTCAGTTGTAGTGATAATGTACCACGCTCCCATCTTCTTCCCTTGGGGCTGAATGGGTCCCATAAAATATATTGCCCATTTCTCGAAAGGTTGTAGAGTCATCTGTGGGTTCAGAGGCAGCTCATCTCTTCATGATGGCCTGCGAGTCCTTTGATGCACATCACACGCCTTGTAGTAAGATTTTGAATCCTAAAGGAGGGTTGGCCACCACAACCCTGTGCATAAAATCTTCTATGCAGTTGTCCTTCCTACGTAATTCCCTCCCATGACGCCCCCATGAGCATCCGTAAGGATACTGCTCCTTTCAAAATCCGGTACATATTGTTGTAATAATACATCAGAACCCATTTTGTATAGATGTCCGGAAATGACACAAAAGTATGCTACGCATACCACTAACTCCTTTTTCTGCTGGGTGGTGTAGCCTTCCGGGGCAGTTCCTATCATTAGGAAGTGTATGATGTCTTCAAAGTAACCATCCGTGACGCACACTACAAATAGCTGCGTGTCAGGCAATCCCTCCTCCAAATTAGTGGGCTCTTCCCTTGTTTTGATGCGTGATAGATGGTCTGGTCCCACGTTCAGTCGTCTAGGCTTCACAATAACTTCAAAATCATACTCCTGGAACAATAACAACCACCTACAGATTCTCCCCCCCCAACACAGGCTTATTGACCAGGTATTTCAATGCAGAATGATCTGTATACATCTTAAAATGTCCACCCAGCAAATAGTGTCTAAACTTCTGGAGCACGTATACCATGGCTAATCCTTTGCACTCGGTGGTGGAATAGTTCTTCTCAGCCTTGGATAACCTCCTGCTTGCAAACGCTATAGGATGGTCCAATTCTCTTCCGTCAGCCTGTGTTATTACTGCTCCCAGTGCTATACATGACGCGTCTACATGTACATGAAACTCCTTCTTCCAATCCAAGAAGACTAAAATCAGCGCAGCGACCATTTTTCCTTTAAGCACATCCAAGATTTTCTGATAGTCCTCGTTCCAACAGAACGTGACATCCTTTTTCAACAACTTCTCCATAGGCGTGGTGATCTAGGCGTAGCCCTTGATAAATTTCCTGTAGTACCCAGTATGTCCCAAGGTTGCACGCAGCTGTTTCACACTCCTCGGCGCCTCCAAGTTAAGTATCACTGCAATCTTTGTGCGATCTACCATCAGTTACTGTCTACAAACCACATGACCCAGCAGAGTCCCAAAAGGAACACAAAACAAACATTTCTTCAGATTAAGCGCAATTTGGTACCTTCGACAAGTATCTAGCATTAAGCGCAAAATAGCCACATGGAATTTTACTAACCCAAACACAGTCCAATCATCAAAGTACACCTCCAGAAACCTATGAATGAAGTCTTTGAATGCAGCAATGACTACGCCCGAAAAAATTGTAGGAGCATTCTTCAATCCGAAAGGCATTACAGTGTACTAAAAACATCCCCATTCAGTCGTGAAGGTCATCTTTCTTCTATCTTCAGGCGCTATTTTGATCTGATGGTACCGAGAGAACCCATCAGTGAAGGAGTACGCTTCCTGGCCACCTACATTATCCAATACCTCTCATCATTGAATGGAGTTTGGAAAGGATCATGCAAGCAAGCGTCATTCAACTTCCTGAGAGCTACGCATAACCTTATTTCATCCTTCTTCTTCTTTTCCTGTACCACCATTGGGCTTACCCAATCAGATTCTTCTATAGGCTCAATGATGCCTGCCGCGAGCATCTTATATAACTCTAAGCGGACCTTCTCCTTATACTTCGGATTGAGATGGTAAGGTCTTTGCTTAACCGGCTTCACGTCAGGTTTTAACGTGATCTTCATAGCGCCCAGGTCTCCTATTATCCCCTTTAACTCCGTAAACTTGGTAGGGAACAAATCCTGGTATTTGCAGACTAATTCTGTGATCTTATCTACCTTTGCGTCATCCTAGTAATCTCCAATCTTTGCAAATTTTGGTTCCGCCTCCTTACCAATATTTACTTGTTTCATTTTTAGTGGTGCGGTTATATTAGGATTCTCGATCTTCGGTTTCTTGAGCTTGCGGTGACCCTTAGTTTCAGGGATATTAATATTTCTTGGATCCTTGTCTTCTTCTTCAGCAGTCATGTTATAGCATTCCAGCGCTTGGCTTAGCTAAGTAGTCCAATCAAGTTGAATCAGATCCAAAGGATCTTGCAGTATCCTAAAGATTTCTGCTTTAACTTCTTGTAGCGCTTCGTCAATACAGTCAAACCTGTCTTCGAAGCTGAATGTCATTATGAATCCTTCACGTAGAATATCCCATTCACTTGTGCCATGCCAGAGCTCTATCTCCACGTACCAGTTCATTGGGATGGCATCCAAGGTGTGACAGAACAAGTGCACCCATTCAAGTTGGGGCTTCGCTCCATAGGCCTTAGCCCATTTGGCCAAGTGTGCATGCGGATCATCCTTCCCATCATACTTTTCTATCATTCATACCTTCGGTTTCCCAAAGCGTTGTCTCATCCTCCTCCTACGCTTGTGCCAATCGTCAAAACTACCCTTGTTCGTACCCCACCATCTCACGGGTGTAGCGCGTAGTGCCCCGTACAAAGCCTGGAAGGGCTGCTTCTCTGGTACTTCCCTCTCAAATGCATCCAAAAACACATCCACATCATTCAATCCATCATAAGTGGGTAGATTTCTTACCTCTGACGACACACAACACAGTGACTGGGTCATCATGTTACAGTGCAACGTAGTTACTTCATGTAGCAGATTCTGCCAACCCTCTAATTCTTCATCCGAGTTTGAGGTGCAGGAACTCTCGCGATCCCATTTAATTTGGCCATTCGTTGTCAAATTCACCCAATCTTGGCCTCGTGCTGTTACCTTATATATGTAGTCTAAATTTTCATCGCTTTCGTAATCGCAGACTGGTTCAGTATAGCGAGATCCTTCAACAAGATCTAGGGGTACTATTATGCGAAGGGATTTCTTTTCAAATATCATCTTTTGCTTCTTTAGGTTGATTACCCCATTCATGTTAGTAGCCCAATCAATGCCAAGGAGCGTAGGGTAGGGTTTACTGTCATCCACAATTTCTATTACATCAAAATCAGCCAATGCGCTCGTGCCTTCAATATCTACAGTTACTCCTTGCAACCGTCCCATGGGGATGATATTCTGCTGATTTTCCATCCTTAATTGAATCAGAGACCACTATAGCGCGGGTCTTCCCATTCACTCCCAAGTCTGCTTCGGAAAAACGTTCGCGTCTGACCCCAGATCCAGAATAACTTGATCCATCTCATATTCTTCTATCGGCGCAGTGAGTCTCATCTCATGCCCCACCCTTGCTTTATGCTTACCAATCTTCCGTACCATGCGCAGTTCACCCAGAGCGTTTCCGTTGCATCTATTTATAAGTTCCTGTAACCCCTTCACAGCCTTGCTATCGTGCAATAGCTTCATGCAAGTCTCTAGAAAGGTCGTAAGCATAGAAGGGTCCATTTCCTGAACAGGCTTATCCCGACTCCCTGAGGTAGAGACCTCAACAAAGCTCTTTTTTGCTTCCATGAACGTTTCGTGTGCGCACTCCAAATAAAATTCAGCCTCCTTTTTCGGAGCTTTACGAACCCATATGTTGTCTTCAGGCTGTTTCCCCTTATCGTCGCCTGTTGTAATTCCACTTTGGAGCACTATATTCACATTCGAATGCTCTTCCCGAGGCTCAACCCTCATCATCCGTAGGTTTTGAGTCCACTGCGGTGGTAGCACCCCTTTGTTGCGTATCCTCGTTATCAGTCTAGGATAGTCCTTCGTCTCATGATCAAACCGAGTACAATATTTACATTATAGACGCTTTGGGTTAGTGCATTCATGGGCATAGTGTCCCGGTCCTCTGTAATTGTAACATATCAGGTGTCCCTAACCTTTGCCAGGTCCTCCTCCACCTCAGCCTTGTCCGCGCCCCTAAAATCTTGTTCGCACCATCCCATCACTCTGTTCAGGGGGCCACATTTCTGCTTGAACTCTATAGGTAGGTGTTCTGTCCATTGTCAATTCATAACTTTGGCAATTGTGCTCATCATGCCCTACCAACCTACAAAATTTGTAGAACATTTGCTGCAACGTTTGTACAAAATTCTGTAGCAAATGACAGTTATCAGTCATATGTTTCCCTGCTACCTGACATATAGTGCACCACAATGCAGGCCCCGCACTCAGTCTTGCTTGGGCTTACGACCTCAAAGGAATCAGTACTCTTCCTGCAATAGAGTTCGCAAAGACCGGGTAGTGGCCTTTGTCATGCCCCTGACCTTTACATTTCAGGCACCATATCTCTTCGCGTGCCTCCGGTTGAACTATTATGTCCTGCCTCAAACTTTGCATTTCGAGGCAAAGATTTTGCAATTGCGCATGGATCTGCTGAACCCCTAGATTCGGATCTTGGATCAGTGTTTCATGCAGTCTTATTGCAATCTCCAAGGCCTTTTCCTAAGTCGTAATCTTCTATTGTGACAGTGCAACCCTTAGGTGAGGTAGGAGCGAAACCACAAACCATTCACGGTGTTGTACATCTGTTAAGTTCATATTAGCTTCACAGATTTTACACTTCAATCTTTGATCCAATTCCCAAGGTGTCTCGCCTGGTTTCATCGTTATTTCCTTGAACCCCACAATTGACTGTGCCTCGGATTTAGGCCTACTGAACTCTTTATTCAGCGCGGTCTGGATCTCTGCTAACCCAACGTTTGTGTTATCATTAGAGTACTTAATGTACCAAGTTAGCGCACGATCCTACAAAGCACTAACCAATGTTTCCTTCTTCATGTGATTTTCTGTGACACCTTGAGCTTCCCATACAACTTTTACGACGAATTAGAACTGGTCTAGGTCCTCATTTCCCAAGCCCTTAGACAAAGGCAGCTTCACTGAATTCACCATGTTGAATTGTGGTGGAGGAGGTGGTGGTGTGGGTGAAGTCGTAGGGGGCGATGGTGGTGAAGGTGGAGGTGGTAGTCGCGGGAACCCTCGTTTTATCAACTGAACTTCACTTTGCGGAGAAGCCTATGCTACTTCCTCTTCGTCACTCAAAGGAGGTGAAATCAGTGGACTATATTCAGGACCCTTTCTTCCTTCCTTCCTGTAAGTATTTCCACTTCGCGTAGCTCTAAACATCAAGGTAGTTGTATAACCCGTTTTTCACACAATAACATCTTAATCCAAGTATTTAAAGACTTCAAGTACTTACCTCGCCAACCTTTGAAAAAGTGCCGCTCCACCTCGTTGTAACTGATTGAGGTATCGACCGTGAATTCAGTCACAAATCCTCCTATGATACAATCGAGCCAATGAATGATAGCGGAGGTGATCTATCCTTAGAAGCTTCTAGTCTCTGTACTAACTCCGGGGTCCAGACAATAGGACTGTCAAGCCTCCACCTTCCTTGGTTATCTGCTAGCTTCGCGATCCACTCGTATAACTCAACTGGAAAGGAACAGAAAAATATCTTGTGGATTTCTGTATATAGGTACCTGTCTAGCCATTGTTCCTTCATCAGCCATGGGTTTCTGTTCTCCTATGCTGTGAATTCGTGGATCTTTCTATCCAACCAGTCTTCGACCTCTTTCTTAGTTGGATTCCAGTGATACGACATCACACATCTCTCATGTAGATTTCGGTCCTGGCAACAAAACCATTTGTTGGCTTTGTGGGGCCTGACCCAGGTTCAACGTTAGTTAGCCAAACAAATCCCTACATTACTGGCCCTTTCGGTATTAGCCTGCGGAGCGTGGACTGAAGTCTCACCTGAAGCAGTATGGGGGGATGTTGGAACCAAGTTTCTGCACCCTGAGATGGTCGTGATGTCAGTTTATACCCTACTTTTGCGCAGGTCGTTAAGCCTTAGGGCTCTGTCAGTCTACCCTTTATTCCACCCTTCAGTACCTCCACAAACGTGTACGATTGACCTTTGCGCATCCCTAACACGTGGTCTAGGGACTTTCACACAATTATGACAATGTATTGTATAGGTTCCCAAGTTATCTCAAGTGTTTTACTTATATTACTAATCTATCATAGTTAACACTGCATAAACTGATATCCTTACTTGCGTTCAATTAACCGATATAATCACATATATTCGCACATCAAATAAACATTGTAAATTAAACCCAAAACGCAATATAATCAGATGCATTAACATGAACTAAATACGTAGTAACTACAGAATACTTCTCTTTATTAATATCTTCCAGTTTAATATGGACTCTATCCACCCTGTGCACACAGCTGCAAGGGTCCGCGCACTCAGCTGTGGACTTCCACCCTAGGCCTCTACGCAGTTAGTTGCAGAGCCTCTACCTATGCTAAGACCCAAGAACACCTAGGCAACTTTATTCCTTCCTTAACTTAACTCTTCACTCTTCACTCCTTAGAGCTTACTTACTTAGCTCCTTTTTATACAATCCCATGGTTTGCGAACCATGGGTGGATCTTTACAGCCAACTTGATACTTTACAAAATAAGGGCAGACAACCCTTTATGACTCTTGACACCTTCGCGCTTCATGACCACAAAATGCGGAGACTTTACAACTTTATTACAAAATTATCCCAAAACATGGGCTTTTGGCCCCAAAATTGCTCTCAGAGGAACACGCTCCCCACAAATCTCCTTGGCTTTTCCATCAATGTCATGTTCATTCTTTCTACAACTCCATTTTTCTGTGTGTATGGAGTAGTATTTTATCGTGCTATACCACAATTCTTACATAAATATTCAAATTCCTTTTTACAGAACTCTCCACCATTATCTGTCCTCTACATCTTTATCTTCTTCTTTGTTTGGTTTTCCACTAGAGCCTTAAATTCTTTAAACCTGTCAAAGACTTCAGATTTATTCTTGAGGAAATATATCCATGTATTCCTTGAGAAGCATCTATAAATGACACATAATACACATAATTACCTAGTGATGGAATCGACATAGGTCCAAACACATCACTGTGCACAAGATCTAATATCCCTTTTTCCCTCTTAGGCTTTAGCACCAGAGGGGAAACTCACTCGATTTTGCTTCCCATATACGCAATGTTCAAAAAAATCGAAATCTAGAGAGAAATTAGACATACCTTCTACCATACCATTACCATGACGTATTCAAAGGCCCTTCTCTTCAATATGTCCAAGCCTTTGATGCCATATTAAGGTCTTTTCTCTAGAGACCACAAGGTTTTCTACCTTTCAGGAACCACATAATTGTTGCATCCATCAATAACAGTTCTACCTAGAAGCTTGTACAGAGTTCTAATCCAAACTCCCCGCATAAATACCAGTGCTCCACGAACCATCTTGCAGGTATCTCTCTCACCATTGTTTTTACACCTGCATCATCCATCTTGCTTACAGAAATCATATTTCTGGCCAATGCAAGAATATGGAGAACACCCATAAGTGTTTTAATCCTTCCAGCTTGCAACTTCAACTTGAATTTTCCACGATCAATGATTCTAGCCTTCCTATAATTGCCTAAGAATACATCACCACCATCATATTTCTCATATTCACAAAACCAACCCCTATGGGGAGTGAAGTGAAAGGATGCACCTGAGTCAATCAACCATGCCTCATGATATACATGTGTACTTTAATAAGAAGTCAAGTACACATCCCCACCTTCATATGAGGCTATTTTTGCCTCTATATAAGGAGCATCATTAGATCCCTTTCCTTTCTCAGGAGATTTAGATCTACAATCCTTTTTTAAGTGCCCTTCCTTTCCACATTTCCAGCATACCTTTACAGGTTTTCCTGGAGATTTAGATCTCCCACTTGAGAACTTATTTTTATTTCTGTTCTGGGACCATCCTTGTACAGACAAGGCATCGCCATCTTGTCCCTCCATATTTTCTGTCTCATATCCTCCGACAACAACGATTCCACTATTTCATAAAACTTCAAGGTAGTTGTATTGCTACCTATTGCAACAACCAGACTATCCCACGAATCTGGTAGAGAACACAACAAACTAATGCACTTATCTTCATATAAAATTTTAATATCAACAGATAAAAATTGACTTACCAAAATATTAGAGGTGTTCAAATTCTCTATCATCGAGTCTCCATCCTTCATCCTCAAGTTATACAACTTTTTCGTAGGAATAGTTTGTTCACCAAAGACTTAGATTGGTACAAAGTCTCTAACTTGTCCCACAAAGCCTTCATCATAGCTTCCCCTGATACATTTAACAATACTGAATATGAGATAAACAACCGCATTATGCTCTTTGCTTTTCGATCCAACTTCGTCTAGTCTTCATCTGATGTTTCCATTGGTTTAGTACCTGAATCTACCACGATCCGCTGATCTTTATCTACCGGTAGATCATCCATCTTGAATTTCCACAACTAAAAGCTCTGACCATTAAATTTCTTAATCTCTATCTTTCCACTACTTGCCATCTTCTTTCACTGCAAGAATCGACCCTGTAGATCTCCCACTAAATAGGGTTTACCACAGGCCTGAGAAAAACCCTTCAGCAAAAAAGGAATCTGTTATGAAACCAGCTCAAGAAAAGATAGAAAAGAGAGATCAACGCCTTAGAATTCAGCCTCTTCGAGGGGGCAACCTCCTTTACATTACATAAATGAACAATTCTTGGATGATTCAAATGAAAAAACCTCCTTTCTATATATAGGAGTCTAAGGAGTCACAATATAATCCAGCCGACCTAACAATAATAATATAAAGCCACAAAAATAACAATAGAGGGATTCTATGGGCACATTAATAACAATATGGGGGGCAATGGGGGCACAACAATATAAATAAGGGGTATAACTACAATAGTAATGGGGTAATCACTAGTATTATAGGGACCCAACATGCCCCTCTCCTTCAAAAAAGTGTTGTCCTCAACGCTTGAGTAGTTCTGGATACTTCTGCATAAAATTCTCATCCTCCCATGTGGAATCTTCAGCGGATAAGTTCTTCCACTTGATAAGATACTCTGAAATTGATCGATTTCGTAGCTGTCGAGTTCTTGTTTCTATGACTGCTTCCGGTTCCAATATAATTTTTCCTTCCTCGTCAAGTTCTGGCAATATTGTTTGAACTGGGAGCTTGTCGCCTATAACCTTCTTTAAACATGAAACATGGAAAACTGGGTGCAATCGAGAAGCTGCAGGAAGCTCCAATTTGTATGCCATAGTACCAATCTTTTGCAACACCTTGTACGGACCATAATACTTTGGTGATAATTTATTATCCTTCTTAGCTTGCTTGAGGGACATTTGCTTATATGGTTGTAGCCGTAGGAATACCCAATCACCTACATCAAAACTTCTTTCACTGCGATGTTGATCTGCCTGTTGTTTCATTCTATTCTGTGCCAACACGAGGTTATCCTTTAAGAGTTGGAGGACTTGTTGTTGATGTTCGATGTGATGTTCCACTGCCTGAACCTTAGAATTTTCTCTTAAATATGATGTGATGGATGGTGGTTGATACCCATAAAGTGCCATAAATGGGGTCATTTTTGTTGCTGTATGGAAGGAAGTGTTATACCACCATTCAGCCAGAGGCAACCATTTGACCCATTGTGTCTGTTTATCAGATACAAAGCAACGAAGATATCCTTCCAAACATTTGTTTACTATCTCAGTTTGCCCATCAGATTGAGGATGATAAGATGAGCTATGAGCTAACTGAGTACCAAGACAAGAAAATAATTCTGTCCAAAAATTTCCAGTGAAAATGGGATCTCTGTCACTTACAATAATCTTTGGGTTTCCATGTAGCTTTTGAATTGTTTCCATAAATGCAGTAGAAACTGTACTGGCTTTAAATGGATGTGATAATGCACAAAAGTGTGCATACTTGGTAAGTCTGTCAACTACCACCATGATGACACTCTTTCCCTCAGACTTGGGTAAACCTGTGATAAAATCCATTGAAACCTCCTCCCAACGTTGGCTTGGAATGGATAAAGGTTGTAATAGACCCGGTGTCTTAATTGTTTCAACTTTATTTTGTTGGCAAACCAAACATTCCGCCACAAACTTTTGAATATCTGATTTAAGGCCATCCCAAAAAAATTCCTTCTTAACCCTGTGGTAAGTTTTTAAAAATCCTGAGTGCCCTCCTAAGGGAGAAGTGTGCAATTCCATAAGAATCTTTTGTTTTAGCTGGGAATTCTTACAGAGGTATAAGCGATCTTTGTACCATAACGAATCATTTTTCCAGCTAAATGTATCAGACGTACTGGAATCTTGTTGTAGCTTTCGAATAAGTGCCCACACTTCTTCGTCATTCTTCCATTCCTCCCTTGCTTCGTTTATCCAATCTGGTTGGATAATAGAAATGGCGCACAACAATGCTTCCACATCCTCATCCTTTCTTGAGAGTGCATCTGCCACCACATTTTGCTTCCCTTTTTTGTAGATGATTTCAAAGTCATAACCCAACATCTTTGTGACCCACTTTTGTTGCTCTTCAGAGGATAATCTTTGTTCTAAAAAGTATTTAAGGCTATCATGATCCGTTTTTACCTTGAAGTGTCTTCCCATTAGGTAGGGTCGCCATTTCTTAAGTGCATGGAGTATTGCCAACATTTCCTTCTCATAAATAGCTTTGCTTAAAAACTTTCCCTTGATTGGACGACTTTCAAAAGCAATGGGTCTTTCATCTTGCATTAGAACAGCACCAATTCCATTTCCTGAAGCATCACATTCCACAATAAAGGTTTTTGTGAAGTCCGGTGTAGCTAAGACCGGTGCTTGGCACATTGCCTCTTTAAGATGTTCAAAGGCCTTTGTTGCTTCCGGAGTCCATGAAAATGCATCTTTCTTCAATAATGTTGTTAGAGGTGCTGCTATTCTCCCATAATTCTTAACAAACTTGCGATAATACCCTGTCAACCCAAGAAATCCTCGCAGATGCTTTATGGATGTGGGGATTTTCCATTCCTTAATGGCTTTAATTTTGCTAGGGTCTACCTTAACTCCTTCATGAGATACAATATGACCCAAATATTCCACCTCCTGGACTCCAAAGAAACATTTGGATCTTTTTGCATATAATTGTTTCTCCTCCAATAGTTGTAGCACCCTGTCAACATGTTCAACATGATCCTTCCAAGACTTGCTGTAGATTAGTATATCATCAAAAAATACTAACACAAATTTTCTAAGGAATGGTTTGAAAATTGAATTCATCAAACCTTGAAATGTTGAAGGTGCATTGGTAAGGCCAAAAGGCATGACCAAAAATTCATAATGACCCTCATGAGTTCTAAATGCCGTTTTCGGAATGTCTTCAATCTTCATTCTGATTTGATGATATCCTGAACGAAGATCCAACTTGGTGAAGTAAATTGATCCATGCAATTCATCCAGTAATTCATCAATGACAGGAATGGGGAACTTATCTTTAATAGTGAGCTTGTTGAGCTCCCTATAATCCGGACACATGCGCCATGATCCATCCTTCTTGTGCACCAATACTACTGGAGCAGAGAAAGAACTTTGACTCGGTTGAATTATACCAGCCTCTAGCATTTCTGCAACCATACGTTCAATTTCACTTTTTTGGACATAGGGATATCTGTACGGCCTGATGTTTGGAGGAACACTTCCTGGAATCAGATGAATAGCATGATCATGATCACGCATAGGTGGGAGACCTTTGGGAGTCTCAAATACCTTGGAATGATTGTCCAGGACTTTTTGGAGATCTGGAGAAATAGATGATTCCAATGTGGAAACATCTAGCGAACATAATTGTGCAATTACACCTCTTTGCTCCTTTTTTAGAAGCTTTGTCATGCCATTAGAGCTGATTATCTTTCCTGGTTTCCCTGCAATACCCCTTAATTCAACTTCCTTTCCTTCCACAGAAAATTTCATGAAAAGTTCTTGAAAATTAAAAGCTATTGTACCCAAGGATTGTAGCCATTGGACTCCTAGTACAACATCAGCACCTCCCATTGGAATGGAAAGCATTGGGCTAGTCAATACATATTCTCCCATGGATAGCTTGATATTATGGCACTTTCCAGAACAATTTATTGTTCCTCCATTTGCAATCATCACTTGACACTCTGGTGCTGGATATAGGAAGCAATTCAATTCTTTTGCTACCCTACAATGAATAAAATTGTGGGTGCTTCCTGAATCAATCAACACTATTACCTTTTTCTTCTTGATTTGTCCTTCTATCTTGATGGTTTGAGGAGTGGTAATTCCCGCCAATGCATTACAAGATATGGTCGGATTTATTTGTTCTTCATCTAGGCTTTGTTCCTGGAATATATCCTCTTCTTTTGACCTTTCTTGCTCCTTTTCTTCTTCCTCTTCACAATCTATGTAGAATAATTTCTTCTCAGCACACTTATGACCTTTTGTGTATTTGCTATCACAATTGTAACAAAGCCCTTTTGCTCTTTTTTCTTCCAATTGTTGTGGTGTCAACCTTGTAGGTTGTGGAAGACTATGGGCAACAACACTTCCGTCTTTATAGTTGTGAATGGTATGCTTCCTAGTTGCCATAATTTTGCTTTCCATTTTTCTTGCTAACCTGAATGCCTTCTCTAATGAATCAGGTTCCCAAAGGCGCACATCATGTTGGATATTATCCTTTAAAGACCCTATGAACACATCAATCCTATGCTCCTCTGGAATATCTTTTACCCTTATGTTCAATTTTTGGAACTCCTCAATGTGCTCCATTATTGAACCCTTTTGTTTGAGACTTATCAATTGGCTAAAAAAAGTGTTGCTTTTTGTATCCTCATAATGTGCTATCAATTCTTCCGTAAAAATTGCCCAAGTGATAAATTGTTTACGAGAACAAAGCCATTGATACCATACAAACTGATTTGGTTCCAAATATAAAGTTGCCATACGTACCTTTTGTGTGTTTTGCACATTATTGAGATCGAAGAATTGCTCCATCTGTAATATCCATGTGGCGGGATCCTTGCCATCAAACTTCCTCATATCGATTTTTGGAACATGGTGAGTCTTCGATCCAACATTAGAGTCTATGGAATCATGATTAACATTTCTTTTGTTCTCATCATGAGTTTCCTTTACTACCTTTCACCCTTAGTGACCATTTCTTGTAGCAACTTATTCATATTTATCTTCAATTCTTCCATCTTATCATCCATGCCATCAATTTTACCGTCCATGCCATTCACCTTAGCTTCCATGCCATCCATCTTAGCTTCCATGCCCTTTATCTTAGATTCCACGCCATTTATCTTAGCATCTGTTAGCTTTTGTGAGCGTGACATTTGTTGCACTTGTTCTTGTAATTTTGATATATCATGTAGCATTTCTTCCTCTTCTTCATGAGTCATGCTAGAGCTTTCAGGTTCCTTACTAGGTGTTTGCATTTTCTTTCCTCGGGGCATCAGTTACCGATAATAATGCTTTACTATGCCCTTTGAATTCCTTCAAACCAAGCTTATGCAAAAATTAAAAAAAAAACTACACACCTTTTTTTCTTTGTAGAAGCCTGATATTGAATCTGATGTATCTCTGTAATTTCGAATCATCCAGTTCTAAAATTTTGACCTGTAGTAGCCTTCTATGTCCTCTTTCCAATGCCACTAGTCTGATCCAAATTGGATTCTCCAAGAAAGAGTTATGCACAATCTCCCGCAGTGACCTGATTATAGACTAGTTCAGTAGAGCGAACTTGTACGAAGTGCCACGTGTCACTGTTTCAACCTTTGACTCTGAAAAATATATAAAAGAAAACTACAGTCCGTCCTCTTTCTGTACCTTCTTACGAAATTTCAATCCGATGCTCAGAAAGAAAGTTATGACGATTTTCCCCAGGTCACCTGTTTTGAATGTAATTCAGGAGTCTGCAAAAAGACCAACTTCCTCAGATCATATCTCCGAAAATATCGCGCGAAAAGCTCTGAAATTCGGACCCAAGGTTCAGCGCGATTTCTTCTCAAATGGGTTTTTTTTTGCGACTTCTGAAACGTCACAGAAAAAAAGTTATAGCGAAAATTCCACGATGACCTGTTTGGAGCAGCGAAACCCTAGAATCCAAAGCTCTGATACCAAATGTTATGAAACCAGCTCAAGAAAAGATAGAAAAGAGAGATCAACGCCTTAGAATTCAGCCTCTTCGAGGGGGCAACCTCCTTTACATTACATAAATGAACAATTCTTGGATGATTCAAATGACAAAACCTCCTTTCTATATATAGGAGTCTAAGGAGTCACAATATAATCCAGCCGACCTAACAATAATAATATAAAGCCACAAAAATAACAATAGAGGGATTCTATGGGAACATTAATAACAATATGGGGGAAATGGGGGCACAACAATATAAATAAGGGGTATAACTACAATAGTAATGGGGTAATCACTAGTATTATAGGGACCCAACAGAATCCCCTTGAAGTTGAAATAACTTTGATACCAAATGTATGTTTTAAACCTATATAGAAATTACTTGCAAATGAATTCTTAAAAAAAATAGAATATAAACAATGGCGAGAGCATAAAACATAAAACAAATATACACAAATATTTTCCCTTGGATCCCAAAACCAGGACTACTAGATTGATTTTTCATTATTTTCCTTTCAATATTACAATACATATATATACATGCTGAAGCATCCATAAACTCCAATCCATTAACCATGGATTAGAACACAATCGTAGTTCCCTTGACTGAATCTACAAGATACCATGGGCAGAAAACCATCATGCCCAAAACCATGTGCAAAACCCATGCACAAACCATAAGTAGGTACGCCCACCTAATATAGGGTCGATTTTTTTTTCCCGAGGTGCTGCCCCTGACCCTGTAGTGGGGGGCTACTGTTGCGCCTAATGCAACAAAGGGGGTGTTGGCCGCCCTCCCTCTAACCCCCCATCTTCGCGCATGGGGCTACTCATGGAAATAATATAACACACACCCAACACAACTGGTCTTACATTCCAACCATGAGACTCCTACATCTCTTTCATAGAGGCCTTGACCATGGCCTTCAAAGTAACATGGCACATGGAATGGCCAAGAAATGCATGTTACAAATATTGACCACAAACAAAATCACATTTAGAAACATAGATATCTAATAGGGTTTCATCAAAATTAGGCCCATTATCTTGTGGAATATATTTAGGTTAAACTTATGTGGCCTTTTTAGTGGCAATCTCTTGATATATTCATCTAGACTTGATTTTGATGACAACAAGATGAACTATTACAAATGGAATTGTGAATAGAAATATTAGATTTGTCTTTGATTGAGCCATTATCAACTCACAAATGCCATATAGTGGGAAGCTAGGCCAATTGAGGTTGCCCCAGGCCAGATAGGCAACAGGACTACAAGTAAATGCTAGGGAAGGACATAATTAACAAGCAGATGCATGCAGTCACAAACCCATAAGATTTTTTAACACCTAATGATCCTATACTGGTAACAAAAAAACATTAAGTAACCATTTTCAAATGAGATGAACACTAATTTTCTGTTTCCTTTCCCTTCTAACAAGTTCTTTAGGTATTCAATGGAAAGGTAGTTGGTTATGTCAAGCAAGGAGTCCTTAAAGGAATGATGATAGAAGGAAAATCCTTTCATATTAGCCTTGAGCATGGTGCCTATCCAAAAGGCAGTCCCCTCTAGCTTCAAACCTAATTTTCCCTCTCTTGAGATGAAAATGTTTGAGGATTCTCTAGACTGTTGAAATATATTTGGTTGCTAGTTTATTTAATATTATTGTTGGATAGGATTTTTGCTACAATGGACTTTGTAACATTGATATTGAGTAATTTGTTTACTATTTTTTCATTGTAGTGGTTTGAATGTTCATTATAAATAAGTGATTAACACTTTTTTAACTAATGGTGTCCCATGATTTTTGCTTGTGAAACTTGTATTATGTGCTTTGTGGATGATAGTGACGTAGACACTAATTTCATGTTTAAGTAAGTAATGAAGTTGTTATGTTATTTGATTTTAATTTATTACATACAGGTGATGAGCCCCAAAAATGGACAATTATTTGGGCTCATTCAACCTCCTAATTTGACTTAATCCACCATTCTCATTAGTTTATTGCATGTTTTTTATTATATTTATGTTAATAGAGTGAATTTGGTTAGTCATTATGCCAACAAGTCTAATGGGTGCTTTGTGTAGCCTTTTTGGTCAATTTGGAGACAAAATTGAAGGTCTTAATGAGCACTTGGCAGCCAAATTCGTGGGAAGACAAGGGAGAGGATTTGTAGGAAGGTGTCCCCTTCATTTATGGCCCCTTACCTCGAATTCTCCACCATCAGCTCGGAGTTCAAGGGACACCGAATCAATCAGCACAAGGGCAGCCAAGCAAGTCAAGTAGGACTGCTGTTAATTCCAAGTTTTGGGCAGCCGAGTCCCTAAAGTTTAGGAGGACTGTTGGGTCCTCAATTTGTATAAATAAGAAGGCTTAGGGCCTCATTTTGGTTAGCCAGTGGATGTTAGCTAGTTAGCCAGTAGATAGTAGCTAGTAGTTAGTCATTTCATAGCCTTGTTGTAGTCATTTTGTAATTCGATTTGTAGGCAATAGATTAGCTTTGCTTTCAGCTCATTCTCAAGCTCTCCTTGTGGACAGTTTTGATGTAACTCTTCATTCTTGATTAATAAAGATGAATCCAGCTTTGCACCAGCTCTAAATCTCTCTTGGGAGGCTGTAGCTCTTGGGGTTGGGCCCATCTCAAGCGCCCAGTACCTCCCTTGTTTATCTTTATGTGTGTTCGCTGCATTCTTAAAATAAAGTCTGCTCTTTAGATCTAATTCGTGCTTTGTTACTTAGGTTGCTTTTGATGGTTGAAGTAGCTTTTTATGTTTAGGATGGATTGGTAGGAGTTAGTCATGCGTTTATATCTCTTTGATAATGTTTTGTTCACATGTTGTACGTGATTCTTGTCATGAATAAGGTTGCTGTTCACTGATCTCATTAAACTGTTAGATAGATCATCTAATATTTTGATTGTATGCAAGACGTAGTTGGTTTGATCAGGTAAACACTATGCAGGGCACCTTCATCACCTCCTCGTTCATCTGAGCCTCGTCCAGATCAGCTCCTCCATCACCAAGTCTGTTTCCTCATCTCCCATCTGCTCTTTTGCCACGTAACCCTACCTTCTTGCCTTTCCATTGCCTAAACCTTCTTTGATGCAAGCTAGACTTCCACACCCTCTCATCACTTCATCCCTCAGTCATTGGGTCATTCCAGGCCCCTACCCTACCTCCCTACCCATTCATGCATTCTCTCCCACTCACCTATCAGTCAAAAACCCAATCACGAAACATCCTGTAGAAGAATTACAGAACTTCCTGTAGAAACCCCTGCAGACTTCCTGTAGAAGCTCATAAACACGGTTTCTTGGCAGCCAAATTTTGTGAGACTCTTTGGAAGGGTGTTAGGGACCCCTTAGACCCTCTCTAAACCTTCCCAACCTTTCCCAAGCATTTCTCCTCCTTGATCCACCTCTGCACAGTGAAAAGCCAGTTAAAAGCACATGCATGATAATTCTAATAACTTAATCAAAAATACAAAAAGATGTTTTCTTCAGATAGTGATAACTTAGACACATGTATTTTACCTTCCTAGAAGTAATGGCATCTCTTTTCGTAGTTTTCATTCTCTCCTTTGCATCAGTAGGACTAGCTGGTAGAATTGGGGTTTGCTAGGGTTTGCGTTTGTTTTTGGCTATCAGTTTCTTTTCGCAATTAGATTAGCTTCCTTCGAGTTAGCTTTCATCCATCAATTAAAAAGCTTCTTCTAAGAGCTCATAGAAGTTGGCTTAAGCTCCTAGTGGACTTGTGCCAGCTGACCAAGTGACAGTTGCGGCAAGAGCTAGTACTTGTGCATGCAGCACCGTCGCTTCCAAGTTTGTTACGAACTACCGGGTTGATAAAATTAAAGAAGGGAGTCCCAGGAGTTGTAGCATTATTGCTACAATACTGGGGCCCACCATCTTTTTGGCGTCGTTGCCGGGGAAGCGTCAGAGTATTAGTAATTGTTGCTTTTCTTCTATTTTCCTACTCTCGTCTTCTGCTAAGTAGTTTATTTCATTTCCATTATGCAATTTCGTTTATGCAAAAGTAGATTAGCCTTTCCCACTTTCATAGATTAGCATTTCAATTCCGCAATTTCATTTCTGCAAGCGTAGATTAGCATTTCAATTCCGCAAGCGTATCTTAGCATTTCATTCCTGCAATTTCATTTGAGCAAAATAGGTTAGTCCTTCACTGCTTTCATTTCAATTCCGCATTTTCATTTCAGCAAGATAGTTAGTTGCAGTTCAATCTATTTTAGTTTTGCAGGTACAAGAAGAAAAATGCAAAAATCAACCAAAAAGATTTCATTTCATGCCTTGTAGGAGTAGAGATAAGTTAGAAAAATGATTTCACAACACCCCCCATTGCCTCACACAACCAACCTTCTCTCTTCTTCGATGGCTATGACTAAGAAGAACCCCTGGATGGACATCAAGGCATATTTAAAGCACCTCTAGGGGAGAAGAAGAAGAAAACATTCCTCTGGAGCAAATGGCTACAAGTAGAAATGTTGGGAGCAATACCTTGTCCAAGAATGAGTTTGCAACTCAAATGGAAGATTTCAAGAGTGATATGAGGCAGTTTCTTGCCATGCAACTGGATACCTTACAGATCCAAAGGAAGCAAGAGGGATCCAAGAGCGCTTTGGTCATCTTTTGTCCTAGGTGCACTAGAAAGCATCCTAGGAACACTCCCTAGAAGTGTGTTTCATCTGTGAAGAATACCATCCTACAAATCAGTGCCCTTCCTTGCCTGGACTTTAAGTTGCATATCAGAGAGCCAAAGGAGCCACTGAACCACTCCATTATATGAACCAAAGGAGGCCGCATGGACCTAGATCTTACCAGCAGGAACTGCAAGGGACATCCGAGACCTATTATGACCCCTATCAAGCCACTTTCATGCCTTCTTGGGGTCCCCCTGCTCATCCTTCTTGGTTCACACCTCCTCCTTGTTCCTTCCCAGATCCATATTATGCCCAACCAGTTGCTCATTCGTTTCACTCTTATGCTCAGCCACAGCCTCAGTGGAATGCACCTCATCAGGGGTGGAGGCCCCAATACAACACTCCTCCCGCTTCTTTTCCTCCACCACCTGCTCATCCACAACCATCGCCTCCTCCTCCACCAAGGCAACCCCAAATTCCTGCTCAACCACAACCCCATCCACATCCATCTCCATTACACACCTCCACTCAACTACCCATACCACCATTTCCAAAACCGTACAATGGAGTAGCTCAACCCAATTGCAAAGTTGAGGCACAACATGTGCAAATGACTCCTCTTGAGCTCAATGATGTTCACCAAAGCTCAGGAAGAGTGTTGCAAAACAGAGATTATATTGACAACATTGAAGGACCAAAGGAAAAAGAAGATTCCAAAGAGGAGATCAAAGAACCATGGGCTGCACTTGATGAAGAGAAGAGATTAGAATCAGAGAGCGAGAGGGTTCCCTCATGGTTATCATCAAATCCTCCATGTACTCAAGAGAAAGATCAACAAAAAGAGGAAGATGAGAAAGTCATGTTAGAAGGTGACATGAAACATGATCCAGATCAGCAAAAGAACCAAGGATATCAGAGCTATATTGAGATATGGTTTCAGACGGTCACTAAGTTGCAGCGGTACTCTCTTCCTCAGCTATGTTTGATCCCTTCAAGGACAGATCATTTGGTCTCTGAGATCTGGATACCTATCAAAGCATGCATTTTGAGCCTTCACATCATTTTTTCTCTAATCTCGATGTGCACATGGCTCCATTGGAAGTATTCTTATACTTGAAAATGATTTTGTTTTTCAAGTAGGGTAGGGTAGAAGAAAAAAAAAAAAGAAGAGAAAAATGAAAATAAGAAGAAAATAAAAATCTAAGGTGAAAACCTCCTCGGAGGCGCCTTAGATTGGCTCATTGATTGAAAACCTCCATGAGGCGGTCAATGGGTTGGAAAGAAGAGAAAATAAAAAGGCAATAAGATCTTTGGGTGAAAACCTCCCTTGGAGGCGCCCAAGGCAGGCAATTAGGGTGAAAACCTCCATGAAGCGCCCTAGTTGTTTTTCAAAAAAAAAAAAAAAAACAAAAGAGAAAAAGAAAAAGAAAAATAAAACTAATTCCATTGGCTAATTGCAGGTTGCAAGAAGGACGTTTCATGACAGGAGGAGCACTCAAATCAAGGTTAAAGGAATTTTTCTTGTGCCTTCTACAGGAAGCTACAGGAACCTTTGGACGAACCAAATTCAAGTCTAAAATGGAATCTGATAGTGGGAATCTGTTGATTAGGCCTACAAGCACTTGTGCGTCCATCCCTTGCCTTTCTCCATCATTTTTTCCACCTCATTGTGCTTCTCATTGTGCTTCTACAGGAACTTCCTGTAGAAATTGTGGGAAACTAGACATGGATTTCAAAAAGTGGTTTGGCGAACATGGTAGCTTCCTCAAGGGTTCAGAAGTCCTCATGCAATCTTCCAACTCCTCCTCCATCATCTCCATACCTGCATCACAGCCCAAGCTCAGTTTTTCCTTCCATGCAAACATTTGCAAAAAGCCTTGAGGCAAAAATCCATAGAACAAAATTTGTTTTTGCCATAACTTGAAAACCATGCATCCATTTGAAAAACCGTTTTATGGGGAATTGTACAAGGGTGATGGCAACATGCTTGAGCAGTTTCAGCCAATTCCGGTGCACGGTTTCCAAGAAATCAGCCTCCATCACCATCAGCCATTTTTTCATTTTCTCCATATCCGTGCATCCATTTCAAAACCTGTTTCATGGGGATATGCATATGAGTGATGGTAACCTACCCAAGAAGTTTCAGCCGATTTCGATGCACGGTTTCCGAGAAATCGATCTCTGAAATCTTCAGCCATTTTCCATTTTTCTCGAAATCCGTGCATCCATTGATCAAGATTTTGCTATGGGAGATGCATCATGATGATAGAAACATGCTCAAAAAGTTTCAGATCAATCCGCTTTACCGTTTGGGAGAAATGGCGAAAACAAGTTCTGGTTCTGTGACATTGCAGCAGCAGCAGCTTGAAGGTGCAGATTTGAACGTGGAAACAAATGCATGCAGCTTAGATCTGGTCAGAGGACACCTGCACAAGGAAAAGCAATCAAAAATCATCAGCCAAGCCCTCATGCAACCAAAGGATCCAAGCATGCAGCAGCATAACATGAGCATGCAACAGCAAAAAGCTTCACAAGCAGCCGTTTGACTTCAGGTACGTGACTAAACCTTGTTCATCTATTGCATGAATCTAGTCTAAGCATTGCATGAACGAATGGAATGGTGAAATTAAGCCATGAATGTAGCAAGACACCCAGTTCTCTAGCACTCACGAGAAAGTCACGCAGCATGCATGGGTCAGTCATGCACGTGAAATTTAAAAAACACGAATAGTGTGGGTAGTCTAAACTCCAGTGCAACTGATGGATGAGATTACAGGCAGAGAACACACAGTTAACCACTGAAGTTCATGATAGCACAACAGTTGCATGGGCCAGCACACGTCTTTGCCACCTCACTCCAAAACAATCACGCAGAAATTAATGAGCGCTCAGCTGAAATTCATAAACTGTTAGTCAACTTGCACTTGCATCATGTTAAACTGAAGTATACATCCTCTGCTTCCACAACAGCTTAACCTATCATCCTTCACTGATTTTTTTTTGGCCTGTTCAAAATTCTTCCGCATACCAAGATCGTGCAGAGGCGCAGAGACATCCTATGGCATCCGGCTAGCATTCTACAGGACGACGTTTTACAGGAAAATACAGCAGAGTCTTCCAGAGCAGAGAAGCCTGAGTTTTTATTCATCAAGTTTGGAGCTTGAAGAAAGGTGAAAATAGCTGAGGTGGATCATGCTATTGATTTTATTGCTCGTTCACTTGTGCGTGATATTACAGAGGGTATGAAAGCCGTGGAATTGCTTTTAGAGCTTTCAAAGGATATGGCTATGTGTGAACAGATTGGCAAGGTACAAGGTTGTATTCTCCTCCTTGTAACAATGTCAAATAGTGACAATCCTAAAGCTGCTAAGGATGCAAACGAAGTTCTGGAGAATCTCCCATATAGTGAGCATAATGTAGTGCAAATGGCACAGGCGAACTATTTCGAGCCTTTGATACAGAACCTGAGAGAAGGGTCTGACACAATGAAAATTTTTATGGCAAGTAAGTTGTCAGAGATAGGTTTAACAGATCAAAACAACGCTGCATTGCTCAAAGAGGGAGTTGTATTTCCACTTCTTGAAATGATTTCAAATGCTAATTTGAAGTCAAAATTAGCAGCCATTGGGGCACTTCAGAATCTTTCAAGTTTACCTGAGAATGCTTTACAAATGATCAAAGATGGGGTGGTCCGACCCATCTTGGACCTTCTATGCACACCACTGTCAACTGTATTGGCTTTGAGAGAAAAAGCTGCTAATACCTATGCAAACCTTGCTATGTCTACAACATTGCCCCAAAGAACAAATGACACAACAGCTGCATTATTGGAATCTGATGAGATCATATACCAGCTATTATCTTTAATAAATTTGACACCACCTTCAATACATGGAAGCATTGTTCGAGCATTCCATGCCATTTGTTGTGTACCAGTGGCTGTTGAGGCAAGGACAAATTTAAGAAAGGGAGGAGAAATTCAAGTATTGCTTCCCTTTTTGTAAAGCTACATACTCTGAAATGCGAGCTTATGCTGTGAAACTGTTGTTTATCTTGTCTCAAGATGGAGATAAAAGAAAATTAGCAGAACATCTTGGAGAAAAATATATGAAATGTTTAGCAAAACTTATTTCAACATCTTCAAATGAAGAAGAGAAAGCTGCCGCAGTCGGAAAGTATTGTCATGTTAGGAACAGAAATTTGAATTAAAGTTAACTAATGGAAAAACAGTGATTTTGCATGAAGTGAATCTACCATGAAACGAACTGGAAAGTTCTGGTGTTGTTCTGGTTAGATTTGTTTATTTCAATACTTTCCAAGGGGTTCACAAGGTCTTTTGAAATAGCCAGATTATTCCATGTGAAAGAATTCTTAAAAGTGTGATTCGGTATGAAGTTTTGCTCTACTCCTGGTTATACAGCAGCTTGAAACAAAACTTGGGAATTCTCATTTTTGGCCTGTTTTGAAGCAATTTCAGATTGAAGGGAAATGCTGATTCATAGCAGTGATATGTGAGCAAGTCATATTTTCTCTGCCCTTGATCTATCTACTGTTCTGTTCTGCTTCTGTTATCAATTCTTAGCAGAGTTCAAATCCAAGATTAAGAATGCCATTTGATTCAGTTAAAGGCCTGGAAACACTTTTTCCCATCCAACTTTGGCATGCAATATCTATTCTCGGGCAGTTCATTGTACTTGTGTGCTTTTATAATACATTAGACTTGCCATTTGTGTTGGATTCGTCAGCTTTCAGGCAGCAGCACAGTTCAAGGAGAAGGCACCCCCAGCCAAGCAAGCAAAGTCAGAGAAAATTGGTTCTACAGGAAGTTAGCAGATTGTTTCTACAGGAAGCCAGCGAACTGTTTCTACAGGAAGTTTGAAAAGAGGGAAGCCAAAGGAGGAATCGGCCGAGATGTTAGCCAAAGAAGCCACCAGGGCCATCAAAGATGAGGAGAGATATTGGTTGCTCAGAGGATGAGCAACACTTTCAGTAGGGGGGTGATGATGAGCCCCAAAAATGGACAATTATTTGGGCTCATTCAACCTCCTAATTTGACTTAATCCACCATTCTCATTAGTTTATTGCATGTTTTTGATTATATTTATGTTAACAGAGTGAATTTGGTTAGTCATTATGCCAACAAGTCTAATGGGTGCTTTGTGTAGCCTTTTTGGTCAATTTGGAGACAAAATTGAAGGTCTTAATGAGCACTTGGCAGCCAAATTCGTGGGAAGACAAGGGAGAGGATTTGTAGGAAGGTGTCCCCTTCATTTATGGGCCCTTACCTCGAATTATCCACCATCAGCTCGGAGTTCAAGGGCCACCGAATCAATCAGCACAAGGGCAGCCAAGCAAGTCAAGTAGGACTGCTGTTAACTCCAAGTTTTGGGCAGCCGAGTCCCTAAAGTTTAGGAGGACTGTTGGGTCCTCAATTTGTATAAATAAGAAGGCTTAGGGCCTCATTTTGGTTAGCCAGTGGATGTTAGCTAGTTAGCCAGTAGATAGTAGCTAGTAGTTAGTCATTTCATAGCCTTGTTGTAGTCATTTTGTAATTCGATTTGTAGGCAATAGATTAGCTTTGCTTTCAGCTCATTCTCAAGCTCTCCTTGTGGACAGTTTTGATGTAACTCTTCATTCTTGATTAATAAAGATGAATCCAGCTTTGCACCAGCTCTAAAGCTCTCTTGGGAGGCTGTAGCTCTTGGGGTTGGGCCCATCTCAAGCACCCAATACCTCCCTTGTTTATCTTTATGTGTGTTCGCTGCATTCTTAAAATAAAGTCTGCTCTTTAGATTTAATTCGTGCTTTGTTACTTAGGTTGCTTTTGATGGTTGAAGTATCTTTTTATGTTTAGGATGGATTGGTAGGAGTTATTCATGCGTTTATATCTCTTTGATAATGTTTTGTTCACATGCTGTACGTGATTCTTGTCATGAATAAGGTTGCTGTTCACTGATCTCATTAAACTGTTAGATAGATCATCTAATATTTTGATTGTATGCAAGACGTAGTTGGTTTGATCAGGTAAACACTATGCAGGGCACCTTCATCAACTCCTCATTCATCTGAGCCTCGTCCAGATCAACTCCTCCATCACCAAGTCTGTTTCCTCATCTCCCATCTGCTCTTTTGCCACGTAACCCTACCTTCTTGCCTTTCCATTGCCTAAACCTTCTTTGATGCAAGCTAGACTTCCACACCCTCTCATCACCTCATCCCTCAGTCATTGGGTCATTCGAGGCCCCTACCCTACCTCCCTACCCATTCATGCATTCTCTCCCACTCACCTATCAGTCAAAAACCCAATCACGAAACATCCTGTAGAAGAATTACAGAACTTCCTGTAGAAACCCCTGCAGACTTCCTGTAGAAGCTCATAAACACGGTTTCTTGGCAGCCAAACTTTGTGAGACTCTTTGGAAGGGTGTTAGGGACCCCTTAGACCCTCTCTGAACCTTCCCAACCTTTCCCAAGCATTTCTCCTCCTTGATCCACCTCTGCATAGTGAAAAGCCAGTTAAAAGCACATGCATGATAATTCTAATAACTTAATCAAAAATACAAAAAGATGTTTTCTTCAGATAGTGATAACTTAGACACATGCATTTTACCTTCCTAGAAGTAATGGCATCTCTTTTCATAGTTTGCATTCTCTCCTTTGCATCAGTAGGACTAGCTGGTAGAATTAGGGTTTGCTAGGGTTTGCGTTTGTTTTTGGCTTTTAGTTTCTTTTCACAATTAGATTAGCTTCCTTCGAGTTAGCTTTCATCCATCAATTAAAAAGCTTCTTCTAAGAGTTCATAGAAGTTGGCTTAAGCTCCTAGCGGACTTGTGCCAGCTGACCAAGTGACAGCTGCGGCAAGAGCTAGTACTTGTGCATACAACACCGTCACTTCCAAGTTTGTTACGAACTACCGGGTTGATAAAATTAAAGAAGGGAGTTCCAGGAGTTGTAGCATTATTGCTACAATACTGGGGCCCACCAACAGGTGATGGAATGGTGAGCTTGTTGTGCTACATCCTTGCTGGGTGACTATTTTTTTTTTCTCTGATACTTTTATATGGGTGGATGAGGCTGTTAGTCGAATAAATCCCTCTTGCTGACAAGAGTGATCTCCCTAGATCCTAAAAGGAAACTAGAAAAAAAAGAAAATCAAGCTAATTCCTTCCCTAAATCTATATTTTATTGAATCATAAACTAACAAGTTGAGAAAAGGAAATTCATACCTTATTATGACATGCTTGATTAAGATCCCCCTTTGTGCTTCAGTGCATCTCCTCCATGCTTGAATCTGGACCTGCACACATGGAAACAACAAAATTTCAAAGACATAAGCAACATAAATGATTCAATAATTCAAACTAGTGATCAAGGAGACTAGTAACAAACATCATTCCAATGGAAAAATATTAATAACATAAACCATCCATGAAATTCATCAATTAATCCATTAAACAATGAAGTGAGAAGAGATGCTTATTTGTATTAATTTCAGAAACATAAAGGAGCTATAAAACCTGTGTCTTGATGTTGTGAAGCTTCTCCCATTGATCTCAATCCTCTCCAAGAATGATAAGCTCTCCAACCTAATTACCCCAACATAAACTTACTCTCAGCAACCCCCCTCAATTCTCCCACCTACAGCTTGATTAATAGGCCAAAAGGAAGTAGTTTGAGATCCTTAGTCCAAGGATGAGATCCACTAAAAGAGGGATGAGGGCTCCTTGAAGAATGGGAATTAGTTCCCTCAAAAATGAGATTAGGCTCGAATAAACATGAGTTTGAGGCTTTCTGTTGGGAATGATTCACCCAACAATGCCTCTAGATATCACTTTTTATTTTTATTTTTTATTGATTTACCTGCACTATTTTTGTTTAGAAACAAAGCAGATTTCTACGCAATTTACAATGGAAGAAACTTCACATGTGTGTTTTTTGTTCAGAAAAACTAAGCAGATGCTCAAAAGCAGGGTTTTGTACCATGAGATCCAAAAATTCCACTTTATTCAAGGTATATAAGTTGTTGACTCGCAAGAGATTGCTTCGTGACACTTGGATGGATGGTGAGAGATCCAATTTTGATGATTATTTGTCATAGTGACAAAATGACGTGTAACAAAGGTTGTGGTAGATGATCCTTGGGTGATCATAAAAGATTTTTTAGACAAGCACCAAATCGACTATGTCACTCATGACACCCTTTAGTATGACATTCACCCCTTCAACTTAGACAATTTTTATTTTATTTTAAAAATATCATTACTTGTTAGTGGAATCATGAAATGGAGACCAATGTAGACATGTTTTGGTTGGTTTTATCTTTTTATCTTTTAATATTCTTAGCCTTTGGAGACATCTTAAATATTCCAATATGGTTATTCAACTTCCTGATTGTAGAATATTGCATCACTAGGATGTGTAATGATAATCCATTTTTCATGTGTAAATATGTCAAAACTTGATCTGGTTGTGAAATAAATTCTTTGATTAAAATTTTACAGGGAATGATACCATCATGGAAGTGAGCCCAAATATTGTACTAACCTTTCAATTGTGTCTTTCTCAACTATAGGAACATGTGGCATTGACCACCTCATATTTTGGATATTGTTAGAGTTTGTTAGGGTTTTAGTGGAGGTTATTCATTGTTTACTCCACCCTAGGATAAATCTAGGATTTTATTGTTATTTTATTATAAAGGAAGTTGAGCTCCTCTCCTATATATCCCATATAATATAACCTCTTCCTCATTTGAACTCATGGTTGGATTTTGATAGCTCTGTCTCTTTTGGAGCCTAATAGACATATATTTCATGGTGAAGTTTGAAGTGTAAGGGCTTCTTCCTATTTATCATGTTGCTAATGGATTGTAGAATAACCTATAACTTTTTCATTAGGGCCATAGAAAGGAAAATATGTCTCATTGGAAGGGTTTTATGTTAGAATTGTATTCCTATATCCCCCATTTGATGTTTTATGCATGATTATATTACATTGTTCCTATCATCTCTCTAGAGTAAGAGCTTGTAATACTTCATTGTATGTGGTACAACCTAGTTTACATTGTTTTGATGTGGCACCACTCTTGGGACATCCTAGCTGATTTCTACATTCATTTTTTAGCATGTTAGGGTTTATTTGTGGCATATGCATGCATTCCTAATTTCCCTAACCTTTCATGAACTAGCCCCTTTCTTGGAGTAGGCTCTGTTCACTCCATTTTCCCTAGGGATAGGAACTAGTCTTCATGGTCCTCTCATCACCCCTTCTTTATAATATACTATGACACCAAAAATTACGTTTATGTTTTCTGAAGCTACTCTTCCAAATCACTTTGTTTTGTCTAAGCTTTAGTAATGCTATCCTAGGAATCCCCCTTGATTTGGATAAGAGCCAACCTAAACTGTAGAGAGGGAGTCATTGAGGTTATAGTGGGTGAGCCCTCTAAGTTATAGTTGGGATAACTTTGTTCTTTGGGGATTTAATCATACATGCTAGTTTAAGTTGTAATCGAGGGCACATGCATGTCTTCAGCATGCATGCACAACCCTTTGACAATTTTTCATTTTAGTTATTTCTACAATTATAAACTTTTTTCTATCTTTAGTTAAGTAATAATTATTAATCAGGAAAGTGCATGAAATAGAGGTTTTTCCATATTTAGAGTAGAGCGCAAATCCCTAGGAGTGAGGTGCTTTCTTTCATGCATGCATTACCTCCCTATGGACATTCTATTCTAGGAAATTGGCACTGGATGGAGCGTTAGGTGCTCTATTATATACACCCTAGTCCAAGAAATGTTGATCAAGTGATCCAACAAATGGAAAATATTTTTGAGACTATTGGTGGAAGGATTTCCATTAAATATTACAAGCAAAAAATGAGAATTTTGATGAATAACTTTAGGCATAAATGCAAAAATTAATGATCCAAGGTCAAATCAATAAAATCTTAACATCCAAGGTCAGATCCCAGGTTAGACTTTTGGCCTACAATATAGACTAGGGTGCCTCACCTAATATAATTCAAACAGGGAATCTGCTGACATGGAACTAGCCAATTTCATAACAACTTTAGTGACAGCTAACTAATTTAATGCCTCGGGCCGAGGTTTATTTAAATTGGTTGTTCTGGAATTTTCTTTAAGAGACATAGAGGAACACTTCTCTATTGCACATTGTAGACTTGTTTGGATTAAAAGTTGTTAAGAACATATGAAAAGATTGAAAAAGTTGCACTTCATGGAGTAGTTTTCCTATGTTTAGGTGTTAGGTCCGACTTTAGTTGTTTTGAGGTTTCCTTTTGCAATATTTCAGTGCTTCATTTTGGTTTAGTCCTTACTAGCCACCACAGGTTCTGCAGGCCTTGTTTGTTCATTATTATGAAGGGTGATACCAGAGCTATGGGATATGCCATTGCACATATCCCTTCCTCTATGATGCATACACAACTACCATTTTTAAGTCCCTAATAGGTAAAATGTCCTAATTTTACTATACATTTTTTCATTGAACTTGCACAGGTTCCATACGCCAACTAGCCTAAGATCAATGCTTGTAATATTGTTTTCCATCTAATTTGCTTGTTTGTAGATGTGATTGAATTCTATGCAGTGGAAGGATATTTAACATTTTTTGGATGTTTTCTAGCATCCTATCTGCAAATAATTATGAAGTGGAATCTTTATGTTTGTCTATTATCAAATGTAAGTTCCCTTTAATAGCTCATTGGTGATTTCCAAGACTCGGAGCTGCATTAGCCATTTTTTGGCTGTCAGTTTTCTACCATTACATTTAGATTTATGCATGTTTTAGTACATGCAAAAAAAATTTAATACTCTTATGATTTGTAAATAATCCTCCATTGGTTGAGGGAAAAGTATTTCCCCTTAAGGCCCCTAAAAATTCAGATTTTAAAGGGTCGAGTGTTAGAAATTAATTAAGGGAGCAATAAAATACACAAAATATTGTGGAAACACAAATATAGAAATGCATAAAACAAGAGAGACACAAATATACTTGGTTCACCCAATTTGGGATACATCCATGGAGAAACATCCAATCCTTCCTTTTATATTATCTAGCAAAATGAAGAGATACAAACTTCAACCGATCAATTGTAATTTCCTATTCACTTTCACACAACCTCCTCCTCTTTCTCTCACTTAGAATAATAATACACAGTCATAATAAAATTCCCTCATATAAATTGAGGGTTTCCTTCTAGAGGAAAAAACCCTAAATTAACATGACTTCTTAAGATGAACCTCATTGGTAGGTTCGAAACGTTGGCCATAAAATTACTCAATGTAATTAATCCAAAAGAGAATTTCAAATAACATTACTTCTATTGTTAGATTATCTGCCTAATGAACGGCCCATATCGACTACAAAATTATAGTATTTTACAAGGAAAATTTTCATGTATTTTTAGCTTTGAGGGTGCTACCCCCAAACCCCCACCAGGGGGGGCTCATAAAAATAGTTGTCGCTCCCCCTGGATCCCCATGAAGGTGATTAAATGGACAACATTTCCACCCTGTTAGGAATGGTGGTCCAACACAGCTGAGACAAAAAACCTCTAAACAATCATTAAGATAATCAGACTCCTCACCCAACATGAGGTAGGGGATGCCCTAAAGAAATATTTGGGATCTTTCATTTTGGTGTTGGTTGAATGCAGTGTGAGGCTTTGATTGTGGATATAACAAATATTGGCTCGCCATGGTGCAAATTTGATTCTTATTCATCTTTAATGACTAGGTCCTCATTTGTGCATTGTTGACGTAGTTTCACTAATCTCTGTTATGATTTCTTTTCTTGAGAAATGAAAATCCATATGTGGAAAGTGTGCATCTTCTTAATATGAGAACATGTTCAATGGAGTGAAGTTCATTTACAACATCCAAGAAATGTTGATCAAGTGATCCAACAAATGGAAAGTGTTTTTGAGAATGGTGGAAGGATTTCCATTAAATATTACGAGCTCAAAATGAGAATTTTGATGAATAACTTGAGGTATACATGCAAAAAATTAATGATCCAAGGTCATATCAAGAAAAGCTTTAAATCCAAGGTCAAATTCAAGGTCAAAATTTTGCTTTATACTGTATACTAGTGTGCCTCACCTAGCATAATTCATGTTGGGCATATGTTGACATGGAACTAGCCAATTCGATAGCAATTTTGATGACAACTAGACAATTTAATGCCTCAGGCTAGGGTTTATTTAAATTGGTTGTTCTAGAAGTTTGTTTAAGAAACATAGAGGAACACTTCTCCATTGCACACTGTAGACTTGTTTTGGTTAAAACTTGTTATGAACATATGACAAGATTGAAAAAGTTGCACTACATGGAGTAGTTTTCCTATGTTTAGGTGTTAGGTTTGAGTTTTATTTGTTGTGAGGTTTCCTTTTGAAATATTTTAGTTATTCATTTTGGTTTAATCCTTGTTAGCCGCCACGGATTCTGTAGACCTTTTCTATTCATTATTACGAGGGGAAATACCAGAGCTATCAGATATGCCATTGCACATCTCCCTTCCTTTATGATGCATACATGACTACCATTTTTAGGTCCCTAATAGGGAAAATGTCTTCATTTTCATATATAATTTTTCTTTGAACTTACATAGGTTCCATACCCGAGCTAGCCTAAGCTCAATTCCTATCATCTTGTTGGCCATCTAATTTTCTTTCTTGTAGATGTGATTGAATTTTGTGTAGTGGAAGGATTTTTAGCATTTTTTGGATGTTTGTTGGCATCTTGGCTGGATGAATGCCATTTGGATGACCTATCCTCAAATCATTCTGAAGTGGAATCTTCAAGTTTTTCTATTATCAGATACAAGTCCCCTTTAATAACCTGCTAGTGATTTCCAAGACTCGAGACTATGCTAGTTGTTTCCTGGCTGTGAGTTTGCTTCCATTACATTTAGATTTCTCCACGTTTTTAGTACATGCAAAAAATTTCATTCCCTCATGATTTGTAAATAATCCTCCATTGGTTGAGGGAAAAGTATTTCCCCTTGAGGCCCCTAAAAATTCAGATTTTGAAGGGTGGGGCAGGGGATGCCCTAAAGAAATATCTGGGATATTTCATTTTGGTGTTGGTTGAATGCAGTGTGAGGCTTTGATTGTGGATATAACAAATATTGACTCGCCATGGTGAAACTTTGATTCTTATTCATCTTTAGTGACTAGGTCCTCACCTATGTATTGTTGATGTAGTTTCACTAATCCCTATTATGATTTCTTTGCTGGAGAAATGCAAATCCATATGTGGAAAGTGTGCATCTTCTTAATATGAGAACATGTTCAATGAAGTGAAGCTCATTTACAACATTTTATGTGGTTTCACTAATCACCATTATGGTTTATTTTCTTGACAAATGCATATCCAAATTTGGCAAGTGTGCATCATCTTAATATGAGAAAATGTTCAATGAAGTGAAGCTCATTTATAACGTTCGACTACTAAATCTCTTTCAAAGTTTCCCATGACTTGCACCTCACCCCAAATCCATTTACATGCATGTGTGCTAAAACAAGCATGTGCACAGGTGAAGAAAATGTCATTGGAGGGACTACAATGTTAATATTTCATTTTTTCTCTGTTGTATAAATTACTTTAGCCCAATTCAATACTTCAATTAGGAATCTTTCCAAATATAATTAAGATTACCATTCATCAACAGTAATCGAAGATAGAATAATAAATACAATGACACAGGAGAAAATCAACAAATCAACAAGAGACACCAAATTGGGTCAAAGACGAGGGAAAAACCCCACTAGGAGGAAAACCCTTTGAAAAAATTTCTTCTATTAGATTGTCATAAAATGTTCAATAGAGAGTATAATGAGCCCAATATAATATCCAGCAAAAAAACCCACCAATATTCAGAAATATGTTTCCAACATTAAAATATATCAGAGACAACTTTTCCCGTTTGCATTCAACTTCAATCAACTTGAGTCCTCGGTCAAATTCGAGTCAAACTTCCTGGTGGCATGGATGAGGATCTGTGCGTGTGACTAAAGGTTTCCAGCCACTCCCTTGAGCATGTGATGCCTGCGACTGTGGTCAAATTTTCCTTGTGTCAAGCCAGCGATTGTAGCCCAAAACCATGAAATAGATGCGAGCCTCAGACCCTATAATTTCGGACCTATGTGAACCATTATTGTTGTCCCTTCTTCATATCTATGCAAGCCAATCAATGAAGAAGAGAAGAAAAATATGCTTGGTGATGTCCAAATGAGCTTGAGGTCACTTGTCTTTATAGGCTTCCATGGGCGTTTTTAACTAAGGAATCCCTTCTACGGATAGAATTGATCCCTCTAGTCCAATGAGTGGATCTAATAACAACAAAAAAAAATACATGAAAAACTCTCCTAGTTTAAATCATAATGACATGAGAGAGGAAAGATGGCCTACCTTACTCATATGTGGTCTCTTTTTGATGTCGATCTCAATCTCCTCACTTCCAAGCTCAATCCTTACTATTATGTTGCCAATGAATACCTGCAAGAGAGATCAAACAAAGAAAACAAAGGAAAAACATAACATATGCATTCTAATGTAAACCATATGACAGATCAAGGAGCATCATACTAAGAAAGTAGTCATTTACACGCTTATGGAAAATAAACATGCTTTGTATTAATAATAAACACAAGTGGGAAGAATACAACCACTTCCTTGATGTCAGAAGCCTCCTTCAGGATGGGTTTCCAAGTCCAAGACAGGGCTTATCAAGCTCTCGTTTCTCCTTCACAAATTGGCAGAAATTAGGCACAATTTAGTAGTAGCATGACCAATCTAGTCTAACCAACCATTTGAGGGTGTAAGGGAATGCATTTATAGGGAAGGAGAGGGAGTTAAGGATCCAAAAAAGAGGGAAGAAGGTCCACATCTTAAGGGGAATATCCCTAAAGGTAGGATCAAGGACTCAAAATGGGATAACTCAACCATATCCTTATTCAACAATAACCAGATCGTCGTTCTCAGGGCTTCTAGTAAGAGAAGATTTTGCTCCATTTTTGGAGAAACTACCTGAAGAGGATCAACGTAGATTTTCCTATCCAAAATTGCGCTGCCAGCACTAGTCACTAGTTAGACCAAAGGGTACCAACACAGGTTTTCTTGCTAAAAGTAGCATTGGGCTTGCAAATAGGGTTTTTTGATAAGCTCTTCCAGAATTACTTCAAGGCATTTCTTCTTCTTTTCTTCAGGGATGCTCTGATCAATGTTTTTCATGGTGAATTCATTGAAAGCTTTTGTCGCTTTGCGACATTTTGGGCAAAGTTCGACAACTCAAGGTATGAGACAGGGAGTGTGACAAATTACTATATAAAAAATTCCCCCTAAAGCATGAAGTTAGAATAGGAAGTGATGGCTGAAGTGCTTTACAAGTCAAGGCAAGGACTTTGGAGAACTACTGTCAGGAGACCTGCAAATCAAACATAATATAACATATATGACATCTCTGAGTAGGTATTTAACAATATACGAATCCACGACATAGGCACAACCAACCGACTAGAAAGGATCATGTATACAATCATTAATACTAAATAACTCCACGCAACCCAGATTTATTAGATGAAATCTTGGGTCTTCATCTCTGTCCCGATCCAACCAAAGTATGAATCTAACCATGCGAACAGATGTGTTGAATTCAAACATGGTAGAAACCACTTGATTACCAGTTAATGATGTGAACTAATAACAAGCATGAGAGAAACCACCAATAATGACAATGGCTCTCAAGGTACAACAACACAATCCATGAATGTGAACAAGAAAGCTAAATTCAAACACTCGCAAAATCATTCGATCGAAGGCCAGTGATGTGAACCTATCGTCGAATGTGAAGAACCTACCATTGAGGCATGCAAAGGAAGTTTCTAGATCATTTTCTTGGATAATGAGTTGGAGTCGACAAGGAGTGATTCGTTGAAGGAGGGCCATAATGTTTCCCACATCATCGACAAGAAATAAAGGAATTTGTAAATTTGGTGAGAGTGATTCAAGATTGTAGCAGAGAAGGTCAAATGGAGTAAAAGAGGTTTGAATTTGCAGATGAAACTTCTCTTCAGCATATCAACGATAGGACTCCGGAGTTTGGAAACATTTGACTCAAAATGGGATCAATGGTCATGATGACGATAGATAACAATCAAATGAGAGGCAAATGGATTTCCCAAACCAAGGAAGGCAAGTCACTAAGTGAGAATATCCCAAACCTGACAAAAAATGCACATGAGTGTCATGTTCAAGAGAGACATGCTTTCTTTCATGTAGAATACAAGACACATTTACTTCCATTTTTCCCCATTATTTCTAGCGAGTACCTCTTTATTTTTAATCAAAAGCTTGAAGAGGATACCATATGATTGTTGTATAAGTTCATCCTTTGGATGAATCCATCGTAGTAAGTTTAATGAACCCTAGGAAGGAGTAACTCGGTCTTGTCATGTTGACAATTACTGCGTCGTTTAAGTTTTATGAGTTCGATGGAGGGGTAACTCGACATATTTTTCATTTTAAGAGAGTTTGAAAAAGAGAAAAAAAGGAAACTCTAGAGGTCCCTTTTCATAGATAGTCTCTCGAATTTGAAAAGGTAGAAAAAAATATTCAAGAGAACTTGTTAGCCACGTGTAACCAAGGTATTCATTTTTTGTACAATAGCCTATCTCAGTCTGGAAAAGGGTTAAACTTATACATAGTAGATACCATTTAATTTACTTTAACAAGTTCGAAAATACAAGTGCTCGACAATCTTTTCATATTTTTAGAGTCTGAAAAGAGCTGAAAAAGGACTGCACCTGGAGGAACGAGTGGTATAAAAGGATAGCAATTGGTTCCAGTTATGGTTGAACTACTCAAAACACGTAAGGGTCAAGAGGTTGGCTAATAAGACCACTCATCACAGATGTTCCTCAGGTAAGGGTAAAACAACCAAGTGAAAGCGTATAATCGACCAAAGAGATTGTGACGATGGAATGAAAAAACCAAGGCTCATCTAGAAAAAATAGGCTGATAAAGATGGAAATCACCAAAGGTAAAGTGGGAATGGTTTCATTTTTACACAAGCTTGAAACATGAGAAATTATGCTTTAGGATACTTGAAGATGGTTTCATTTTTTCACAAGATTGAAACATGAGAAACAACTATGCTTGGATTTGGTTTCATTTTTACAAAAGCTTGAAATGGAAACAAACTATGCTAGGGTTTGGTCTCATTTTTAAACAACTTGGAAAAAAGATTAAATATACTTGAGATGAGTTTGCATGCCCTCAACATAATGACTAAATTCGAGGTACATGCCCCCCAAGCTTCATTTCATTCACCAAAGTAGACTATTGGTTACTAACAGGTGGATGGAATGAAGGTTCACTTACGATATCAAGTGAAAGAATCGACTGGGATTTTATGAGATCTAATCAAAGACTCGAATTGGAAGGAGATTTGTTTCATTTTTTAATGAGCTTGACACAAGAAAAGAACCATGCTCATGACACCTTGTTTCATTTTTTTACGAGCTGACACAAGAAAAGGACCAAGCTCATGACACCTTGTTTCATATTTTTACGAGCTTGACACAAGAAAAGAACCATGCTCATGGGGACGTATTTCATTTTTTAACGAGGTTGACATAGTAAAAGAACCATACTCATGGGGACCTATTTCATTTTTTAACAAGGTTGAGATAGTAAAATAACTATCCTCATGGGGACCTATTTCATTTTTTAATGAGGTTGACATAGTAAAAGAACTATCCTCATTACACTTATTTCATTTTTTAACGAGGTTGACATAGTAAAAGAATTATCCTCATGACACATATTTAATTTTTTAATGAGGTTGACATAGTAAAAGAACTCTCCTCATGACCTTGATTATGGACTATAAGAGACCATGGCTTCCAAGAGGTTCTCATCAGATGGGAGAACACCACTCTAGAAGGGATAACTATCAAGGGATCTAATGGAAAGATCAGGTTCCAATGCCCCCAATATAGAACACACTATATTACTAACTAGATCATTAGTAGAGGCGAGCACGAAATAGGTGGCCACATAATGAACCTGTGGTGGGGATGATACCACTTGCATAGATGGACCATTTAGGAAATATGGTTGATCGAGAGTCAAATTAGGACCAACGAATGAAATATGATCAATGGCCACAATTCTTCCTTCATGCAGGAAACATATGACATGAAAGGGAGAAGAGACAAGAGCTCCCATGACATAAACATAGTCACGATCAAGGAGTAAATTAGAATCTAAAGGGCCTTGGACAACCATCGCATCGAGATATATGGTCTTTCCTCCCAAAGTAATAGGAAACTTAGGAAGGATCCCTAATGGTTGACTGGTTCCTCTGTTAAAAGCTAACAAATTCTAGGTAACAGGCATAAGTTGTGGAGAACCTAAAGCTTGCCAAGTAGTTAAAGATAGAAGACTAACATATGTGCCTTCATCTATGATTGTGCCAGGTATGTGATCCAAAATGGATCTTGGATAGACTTCTAAGTCTGAAGTGTTCCTCACAGAGGAAAATGAAAGTCCAGGGATGCTCTTGGAAATAGCCCCATTGCGTATATCTTTTCATTTTGAATCTACTGCAACTTGAATGGGATAAAATGGACTTTGGATGAAGAAGTTATAACAAAAAGAAGTTTTCCTTTGTCCTTTGAAAAGGAGGCAAATTCTTATATAAATGGGACTTAAGGGAAAATGTGTTTTTTAACATAAAAAACCCTTAGAACCCATCGCATCGCATTATTTTATCGCTTAGCAATAAACAAAGGGAAAGGACTTAAAATAGGCGCAAAGGCATCAGTGGACCCAACAAATTTATAAACCAAACAGGTAAACCTTTTGAGTTCCAAAAGGAAGGGGCGGTAAGTGGTATTTTGGGCGGATCTTAGGTGGTAAGTGGTATTAGACGGGCTCCAATCGAATCCATACATTGGCCGACGCGTGGCATGGAAACAAACTATCAATCGTTGGATTAGCGGTCATGGATCAACAATCAGGATCTAATCGGCAGATCGACGATCGGTGTGACCAAAGGGAAGACCCCCGGGGCCATTGTGACAATGATATGCGATATGTCGATGTTCCGATGGGTTAATGCGATAGCACCGATAGAGCAATCGACGATATCAGCTATAAGAGAACTCCTGATACCAGGGCCAATGCACATTGCGATTGCGACTTGTGATATGCCTATAAAAAGGCGGACCCGATAAGAATTATGGATGCGATTTCATAATATTTGAAATCCAGAATTTCGGGTTTTCTTTGTATTTCCCGTGTAAATGGGTTTTTGACCATGCGACAATGCGATGTGATATGGCGACCAAAGGCAGACCCGATGGGGATTATAAGCACAATTTCATAACTTTTGAAGTCCAGATTTACGGGATTTCTTTGTATTTCCTATGTATTGAGGTTTTTAGACCTCCCGCCTAAGCGATAGTGATAAGTGATATTTGGACAGACCTGATAGGTTTATAGGGTAGATTCCATAATATTTGAAGTCCGGGCTAAAGGCCCATGATGTGTTTGTGTGCTTTTTCCTATGTATTTCCGTTACGAGCCCGAAATGGGTTATTTCGTGGATTTCGCTCAGAAAGAAGCGGCCGGTTCATTTTCCATTGGGAAACAACCATCATTCCTTGTGCCACACTGCAGGCGGGCATTTCTGTAACAGGGATGTATTTTGAAGCGCGAAGAGGTAGAGCTGGGAAGAAGAATGATTCCTAATGATCGAAGGGACAGAGGAACGGATTTGGAAGCCATAGAGTCTGTTATCTCAAAATCAATCCCTGAAAGGCTGCTAATCAGGTAGACCTTGAGTAATTGTTTCAAACCTACTTTTGGCTGAGGCTTAGCCTCCTCAACCTGAGAGGGCTCTCTCAAAGGATTAATGATATTGATAATGGATAGATGGCTAACTCTATTAAACAAATGAAGAAGTGTAAGTGGTTGAAACACAATCAATAAACATCCATTGGGCTTATGGAGTCAGATATGCTTCAATATTGAAAGTAAGGTTAGCTTTACATAGAAGCCAGGGCATTTAGAACTCAATGCATGTAGAATACACCAGAAACACATAGGACCAACATAGTTTACAAATGCATGAAGGAAATTAGAGCACTATTAGTGATTTCTAAGTAATCACACATTCATACCACTGTAGATAATAGGAAGAGAACAATACAAGACATTCAAAACATCGAATTGCTTTTGATTCCTGAGAAGCAAAGCCAAAATACTGTATTACTAAAAACAAAGTCTTTACACAAAGCACAATATGAGAGCTTTTCTGAATAATTTTCCAACCCTTGGTACATTGCTCTTTCTCCTATATATAGAATTTTTTACATAGCTGAGATTCCTCCTCCAGCATGAGGGGAACTCGAATTCTGCCTACTATGACACCTATTCATACTTTAAACTAACTATTAATGTAACTGACTGTTGACTAACAGTTTTAGTGACCTAAGACAATTAGGAGTATAACTCCTCATCATGTTGGCATTAGCATTAATTACAATTCAAACTCATTCTCTGACAAATGGATTTCTGGAGCTTAGCTATGGTGATGGTTTGAAACTGCCTGCTGACTCTTGATGCCTCATCCCTAAACTGTTCCTGAAAACTAGGAAGTTGTTCCTATTTTTCTGTTTTGGCCTCCACAAGGATCTTCGAAATCAATTATCCCTGTTGTTCTTCTTTAATTACACAAAAATGTATTGGACTGCCACGTTTTTCATGCATTGTAGACCTGGCCCATGTATACGTGTGAAGACAAAACCTCTTTAATGTTGCCTAAAGCATCATGAACAAAACTAGCTATGAATAATGACCATTTTTATAACACATAGCTTTAGAGTTCATATATGTCCTTTCTCTGCTTGTTTTGCCCTTGCTAGATGCTCACACTTTGTTAATGATCCTCTTCATAAACTTCCTTTCAAAAATATTTTCCCTTTGTCACTCACAATTGGTCAACCGAATTATAACATGCAGCTACAATAGTTTCGTAGCGCGCTACGAAACTGCTGTGTATTAGGCATTATCTTCAGTAGTTTTGTAGTGCGCTACGAAACTGCTGTGTAATTTCAAAAACACAGTTTAATGCCAAAATTCGACTGTCTTGAGCTTCTTTATCTTGAAATGTCCTTTTCATCTACCCTGAAGCTGTTCAAAACTGAATGCAGAGGCACCATTCTTCAAGGAAAACTTCAAACAGGTAAATCATCAAAATTTAGGACTTAACCTTACTGGCTATGTGATTTTCCTCAGCTAAGGAAATCCTTCGCGCTGGCTTAGTTGTATCTTCAAATCCTTGATTTTCCTCTTCATAATTCTAATCCCAGCTCTCAGTCTCGTATTAACTTTTCTGATGAATTTCGCTTCCTTTATTGCAGGGATTGACCAGGTGTAGTACTGAGAATGACAGTCAACCACCTCGGGTATTGAAATTGTTTTGTCTTCCCATAGAGCCTCCATTTTATTAAAATGAGCTTCCTTGATTGCATGTTTCCTTGAGGTTTTCTTTAGTCTAGCAATTTCAAGATTTGCTAACTTCAACTTCTTTTTCAACTCTTCAACACTATATTCCTTGCAGGGGGTCATATCAAACTTGAAATTTTTAAACCATCTTTCCTGTCCTCTTGGAATCTCGGTGACTACAAATATAACTTCTGGAGAGATTGGAAATTCAAGCACCCCAACTTTTAAATTCAGTCTTGTGAAATTTAAAGAAAATTCCTTGGTGACCCGCATATGGCCTCCTTGAAGTTTTTCGCAAAACCTCCAACAACCAACCTGTTTGAATGCTTGTTCAACTTCATCATTCTTTAGGAGGATATATAAACCCTCAGGTTCATTCCTCAGACATTTTCCTGACCTATGATCCTTTATTTCTGCAGAAGACCCCTCCATGAAATTCCAGCGGAATGAAAATTTGAAAAACTGGCATTGTCTCAATCTTCAATTACTGCCTCGCTTGAAAGCCGCCTCGCTTGATCTTCAAGGAATTCAAACTGGATGCTTGCCAAGTTGCTCCTCATGCATGAACTCAAACATAATTATGACTGTAAGTATTTAGCCTCTTTTTGAAACTTGTAACCTGAGCGTACCAAGACATTTAACAACCCTAATGATGAGGATAAGCAGTTGAAAGTGATAGGCAAAGTGTATGGACTGACCACTGATGATGTAAAGATTACTGATTTTGATAGATTTGACATCTGGCTAAGATTTGCTATGGATCTGCACGAATCCCCGATTTCGTAGCGCAGCTAGTGCAAAATCTAGGTTTTGTGCTACGAAAACACCTAGATTGGGTTTTTGCACTACGAAAACTCCTAGACAGTTTCGCAGCGCATAAGAACCTTGAAACAAATTTGATACATGGAATCTACGTGAGTTGTGGGACTGGTGATGAATGAGAATGGATTGTTGACCTTTATTTAACCATACCACCAAGACTCGTAGGACTTAGACACTAAAGCAAAGATGGAAAAACTGAACTCGGACTAACACCTAACCTTTACAATCAAACTGATGTGAACAATTTAGAAATTGCTTCTTAAGTGATAACAGAGTCAAAGGATGCCTTAAAAAAATGCAGAGAGAAAGATTGACCAAATGTCGCTAGCATATGCAGCTGAGGGATCTTTTGGAGTCGCTTGGAGGTCGAGCGAAAAACCAGAGAGCTGAAAGTTGTTGAGATAGTCGCTTGGAGGTCGAGCAAACTGATGATACTTCACAAAGCCAGAGCCAGAGTCGAGATCCAAAGCCAGAGCCAAAACCAAGAGCCAAATCCATGAGCCAGAGCCAAGAGCTAGAGCCAGAGCTAGAGCTAGAGCCAGAGCCAGAGCCGAGAGCCAGAGCCAGAGCCAGAGCCAGAAAGCCGGAGAGCTTCAGAGCCAAGGATAAGATGGCATTCTAAGCCCATTGTTTCTGTGTAATACAATGGAGTTGACCGTGGAGCTTGTAAAAGTATTTCAGCCATAATCCCAGAGAGCCTAGTCGAGTTGACTAGATCTCAAGGAGACATAGCCCAAGAGTTTTGGGTGAACTCCATGTTATATTGTTGTTATGTATGATTGCTTGTTGCTGCATTGTATTTGCTATTATATGTTTTATATCAGTTCAAGCAAATAAACTTAAGGCACATAAACAGTTTTAAGACAAACACAAGCATACACCTATTTTCAAGCACTTTTTAATTCTGCAACTGGTTCATCACTAGATCTTGGGAATATTTAAGCTTTGGAAGTGGGAGAGGTTCTTGTAAGCTTGACAAGAATCCTTTAGTGCCCCATTTTCAGATCAGGTGGTATCAGAGCCTGAGATTGATTAACCTCACCTTTAGGAAGGTGATATCAAAGCTGATTATACCATAGCAAGTGGTATCAGATTAGAATGCTTGATTGATAGAGAAAAGATTGCTTGTCTGAAAGGTGTTTGGGCAGTCAAGGATTGATTGTATGCTTGTTGCAGACTGACTATTGTGTGAGTTTGCAGAGGCTATTGATAGCTCAGTCCAGGAGAGGACAAGAAGGAAGAATGGTTGAAGGAATTCTTGTTATCCCAAAGGACCTCAAAGCAATCCTTGAAGCACAAGAGGAAGCAAGACTTGTCCACCACGATGGATATGGTGAGAGAAATGTATGAGGATGGAAGGAAGAGCAACATACTTAGAGAGCAGTTGAATTCCATGGAGGAAGAGAAGTAGATGCTTTCTGACAAATTGCAGGAAATGGAGAGGTAACTTCATATTGCAAATATGAACCTGAAAAGGATGCATGAGTTGGAGACATAGTTATTTGTTGCCAAAGAAGCCTTAGTCAAGTATCAACTTGAAGAAGAGGTAAACAATTCGTGTTTGTCTTCAGTTTCCTCTAAGAATGCTTATATTGGTTCTTTTGAAAAACATACCAGAGGCATAGGTTCGAAGCTAATGTCCAAGATGGGCTATGAAGGAAAAGGCTTGGGTAGACATGCACAAGGTCTTGTTGAGCCAATAATGGTTGAGGTAAGGCCTAAGTATTTGGGTCTTGGCTATGGACAGTATTATGGAGGAAGTTCCAAAGATGCCATGAAGGCCATTGAAACAGCTCCAAGAAGGAGTTGCATTGCAGGTCTTCTACCTCAAGAGTGTGAATATTGTATTCAGGAGGAATGCAATAGCTTGAAACATCATTTGTAGGATGCAGGTGTTCAGAAGCACACACTTGAACCAGAGAGTTGTGGAAACTCTAACAACCTTGAAGAGATTGATGGTGTTCCAAAGGGAGCCACTTCTTCATTTGATTCACCTCCTCATGAAGGCAATAAAAGTGAAAGAGAAAGGTATAAATATGGTTCTAGCCATATTCCTTTTGATTTTGCAAAGCATGATAAATTTCCACATAGATATGGGAAAATAATTGCATGTCCTTTTGTGGTTTGGATAACCATAATGTTTCTAGATGTTGGAAGAGAATGGCCACATACAAGAAAATTTTGAAGGAAAGGAAGCAATAAGCCAAAGGTCCATTGGACAAGGCAAGTCATGCTGTCAAGAGGATGCACATGCAGTGCACTTACTGCCATAAGCAAGGACATCTTGCTGCAAAATGTTGGACTCTGAATCCAACAATGCTTCCACGAAACTTGAAGAAGGTGGAAAGAGAAAATGGCAGGAATGGAAAGAAAGATTCCATGATTGATGTGTTTTAGGATGATTCACATGTTGATGTTGATGTGTAGACAAAGGAAAGACCTTTGAAAAGGATTGGTAAGAAATGGTTAGAGTTCTTATCCAATTAAGATTGCATGTCTATTGATATAAGGCATTTGTTTGCATTTCTTTGTTAATGAGATGCAAGTTGCAGGTTTTTACCAAGAAGGTGAATGGAAAAGGTTAAGTAGGAGACTCACTTTATTGTTGCAACATTATATTTCATTTCAGCTTCGAAAGTACAGTGTGCTTAAGTGAAAGTTGAAGGATGAAATGCATGTGTAAGCTTAATGTGCATGAACACAGGGATGTTGATGTTGTCCTTGTATTTGAACATGTATGTGCAATTAACTTGAAGGTTGATTGCTTTGTTTTAAACATGCATGTAAAATTGACTTGAGAAAAGTTGATGTGGTCTCCAAGATGGAGATGATGATGAAGTGTTTCATCTTTAAAAAAGAGTCCTAGCGGTCTTTTTCTACATGCTTGACTTGAAGGGTCATTTGTTTTAAAGGCATGTTTTGTGGGCTTGGTATCTAGTCCATCATTTGTATGCAGATGCAAGACATGGAGGTATTCACAAGATGTGAAAATCTGTGTCTTTTGTTAAAGCAGGAGTTTAGGCCATTCAGTTGTTGTCTGTATTTCTATTATTGTTAACAAATGTTGTTGACATCTTATCAAACAAGTACAAATGAGAATTTTGTGAAGCAGATGTAACTTCACATTGGTTTGAGCCACCTTGGATTAATGATCAAGGCAGAGAAGTTCAAACTACCTTCTGTGACCATATCAGCAGGAGTTCTGCATGAAGTCAAGAAGGAAGATAGTTCTTCCTAGGAGGACCAGCACATATAGGAAGGAAAGTGGTCAAATACTTTGGTTCAGAGGAACTATGCAAGGCAAGTGTATGGAGGCTGAAAGAAGAGGGTGCTGTTACTCTCATTTACTGTTCAGATCAGTATGTCAATCTTTGGAGACCGAAAGTTCTTTTAGTGGGAAGGTGTGATCCAAAATGGATCTTGGATAGACTTCTAAGTCTGAAGTGTTCCTCACAAAGGAAAATTAAAGTCCAAGGATTCTCTTGGAAATAGCCCCATTGCATAGATCTTTTCATTCTAAATCTACTGCAACTTGAATGGGCTAAAATGGACTTCGGATGAAGAAGTTATTGCAAAAAGAAGTTTGCCTTTGTCCTTTGAAAAGGAGGCAAATTCTTATATAAATGGGACTTAAGGGAAAATGTGTTTTTTAACATAAAAAACCCTTAGAACCCATCACATCGCATTATTTTATCGCATCACAATAAACAAAGGGAAAGGACTTAAAACAAGCGTAAAGGCTTCAGCGGACCCGACAGATTTATAAACCAAACAGGCAAACCTTTTGAGTTCCGAAAGGAAGGGGTGGTAAGCAGTATTTCAGGTGGGCCTCAGGCGGTAAGCAGTATTGGATGGGCTCTACCCGAATCCATACATTGGTCGACACATGGCACGGTGGAGGAGAGAGGAAACCGCTTTTTCAGGTTGTTAATCCACGTACAAGTTACGTGCCCGAAACAGACTGTTAGCCGTTGGATTAGCGGTCGCGGATCAACGGTCAGGATCTGATCGACGAATCGGCGATCAGCTTGACCAAAGGGAAGACCCCCGGGACCATTGCGATAGTGATATGCGATATGCCAATGTTCCGATGGGCCTATGCGATGGCGCCGATAGAGCGATCGACGATATTAGCGATCAGCAAACCCCCGATACTAGGGCCAATGCACATTGCGATTGCGACTTGCGATATGCTGATAAAAAGGTGGACTCGATAGGAATTATGGATGAAATTTCATAATATTTGAAATTCGGAATTTTGGGTTTTCTTTGTATTTCCCATGTAAATGGGTTTTTGACCATGCGACAATGCAATGAGATATGGCGACCAAAGGCGGACTCGATGGGGATTATAAGCGCGATTTCATAACTTTTGAAGTATGGATTTACGAGATTTCTTTGTATTTCTTGTGTATTGAGGTTTTTAGACCTCTCACCTAAGCGATAACTATAAGCGATATTTGGATGGACCTGATAGGTTTATAGGGCCGATTCCATAATATTTGAAGTCCGGGCTAAAGGCCCATGATGTGTTTGCGTGCGTTTTCCTGTGTATTTCTGTTACGAGCCTAAAATGTGTTATTTCGTGGATTTTTCTTGGAAAGAGGCCGTCGGTTCATTTTCCATTGGGAAACAGCCATCATTCCTTGTGCCACGTTGCAGGCAGGCGTTTCTGTAACAGGGATGAGTTTTGAAGTGCGAAGAGGCAGAGCCGTGAAGAAGAATGATTCCTCATGATCGAAGGGACAGAGGAACAACTGTGGAAGTCGCAGAGTCAAAGGATGCCTTACAAAAACACAGAGAGCACGATTGACCAAAGGTCTCTAGCACATGCAGCTGAGGGAGTTTTGGAGTCGCTTGGAGGTCGAGCGAAAAACCAAAGAGCTGAAAGTTGTTGAGATAGTCGCTTGGAGGTCGAGCGAACTTCTGATAGCTCATAGAGCCAAAGCTAGAGTCGAGAGCCAGAGCCAGAGCCAGAGCCAGAGCCAAGAGCCAAAGCCACAAGCTAGAGCCAAGAGCTAGAGCGAGAGCCGAGAGCCAGAAAGAGAGCCATTGCCAGAAAGCCGGAGAGCTTCAGAGCGAGGGATAAGATGGCATTCTAAGCCCATTGTTTTTGTGTAATACAATGGAGTTGAGCATGGAGCTTGTAAAAAGATTTCAGCCATAATCCTAGAGAGCCTAGTCGAGTCGACTAGAGCTCAAGGAGATGTAGCCCAAGAGTTTTGGGTGAACTCCATATTATATTGTTGTTATGTGTGATTGCTTGTTGCTGCATTGTATTTGCTGTAATATGTTTTATATCAGTTCAAGCAAATAAACTTAAGGCACATAAACAGTTTAAAGACAAACACAAGCATACACATATTTTCAATACTTTTTCATTTTGCAATAGGTTAATCACTAGATCTTGGGAATATTTAAGCTTTGGAAGTGGGAGAGGTTCTTGTAAGCTTGATAAGAAGCCTTTAGTGCCCCATTTTCAGATCAGTATGGGTATATGATAAGCCTGTACTGTGATCTGAAAGGGCACATTGGAAGGAAGATGATATCCTTCTAGTCAACTCCAATCAGAGAAAGTGACTAAAATACTTGGAGGGGGTGCCATTATAATGGGAGAATTCGCCCCTTTCATTACATGAATAGGAGGACCCCCCCAGATCATGGGAATAGGAGGATCACCCCCTTGTACCGTGGGAACAGGAGGATTTCCCCTTAATTCTTTGGAATATAAAGAAACTAGAAGAACTTGAGTAGTATGAACTTCACTCTCTACATGATAGAAATGATCAACCGAAAGTGGAATCGGGTCAACCATTTTTTTGACCAATGGTTGGTCGAAAACAAACTCATGGGATTCACTTTCAGAGAGAGTGGGATTGACTAGAGATGAGTTCTGATCAATCACTTGATCAACTAGTGGAAGGTCAAGGGAAAGCTTCCGATAACTAGCTAGAAGAAGAGGTTGAGAAGTAGTAAGGTTATCAAACACTTTAGAGGCTTCATCCATAAAAGGAAAAAGGTGAATAGGATGATTCCCTTCACATAACCTATAGGGAAATTTGAATTTTCCCTTTTTCCCATGGGTTTTACTGTCACTAGTTGCAGTTTTATCATCAACATGATCTCCAGAGGTTGATGACAAAGGTCGATGTGAACCTGTGGACCACACTTCTAATATCTTGGGAATACCAGGACATTCTCGAAGAAGGTGGTCACCCTTACAAAGCTTGCAAGGGAATTTCACTTTACAAGGTTGATTGGAATGTTTCTCAACATAAATTGCATCAGTAGCATCGACTGCTTGGTTTTCCCCTTTATTATTTTTCTTCTTCTTAATATTCTTTTTCTTCTTCTTCTTATCCACCTAGTTACTAACTTGCATGTTTTCACTAGACGAAGAAGAAGAAGAGGAAGAATACCAAACGAGCGAAGAAGGCAAAGGGTCAACTTTAAGATCAACTGGAGGTTGATATGGTTCAGGTGGAGGAGAGCCCAGTTGAGGATAAGTTTGGACATTCGGAACCATAGGGGTCAAAAATAACCAAACTGAAAAACCAATGATAAATCCAGGAAGGGACAACATTGCGATATAAGGAGCACTAACATTTCCAAAAGAAGAAAAAGGACTAGGATTCTCATCAGAGGCGTTTCCTTGGTTGGTAGACTCATGAAATGTTGCCATTAGTCTCAACCTAAGATCTACTAAGGAGTATTTCCACCGAAAGGATATTATTTTGTTGTCAATTATTTGATTTTAGAACTTAACAAAACATAGATAAAAAATGGGTAACTAGGCATAAATGTTTACCAAGCAACTGTGAACTGCAATATACACCTTGGCGAACCAAGGACTTAACATATGATAGTCAATATCCCTGAATGCTATGTTCGGTGTATCACAGTATACAAGGCGGTAGAATCAGTTACCTATGGATGGATGATAACCTATAGGGGACTCCCAAAATATACGCGACAATACATGGGAGTGCAGTCTGTAGTAGTGATGTCTAATGCATAACCGTTTGATGATAGCATTCCCATATACTTACCATGCTTGGAGCGCCTCCTATATACCCGTAAGTACTGGAGAATGCTCCTATACACTTCCATATGTGGAACGAGATTTCACCCATGGGATACAACTCTGGAAAATAATGACAACTGCTAAGTTTAACGACGCTGGAACACGTCTATAGCCTAGACCTCTAAATGTTTTTCATTAATGACAAATGCTCCTCAGGTTAATCGAGGTAATTTTAAGTTGATCTTCAATTAAGTTTCGGTTTTAAGGCTCAAAACGATGTCACATGAACACTTATGATGCAACTATCATGAAAAAAGAGGATTCTTTTCATTTCGATGATAGCTATCTAGTATAGGGAAAAAACACAAACATTGATGTAACAAACAAAGCTTCCTAACTAGAATTTTTGCTTTCACTATTCCAATGTACCTACCAAAAGTAAAATGATTTCAATTTTTCTTTCAATGAATGAGAATGCACTTTCAACTTTCAATCACTTAACAATGTAATCGATGTTCAATGATAGATCTCAAAAAATTATTTTTCAAGCAACGTGATCTAATTCACTTTACGAAAAGTGAATTATGAGATGTAAACTAAATGAATGCAAAATCAATTTCCTTATGACTACAAAAGAACTATTGTTGCTCAATCAACATAATTTCAGTATTTTCCAACTCAAACAAGCAAGAAACAAAGATTTTAATTGAATCAAAGTATGAAAGACTTAATCAAAATGAAATTTTTACCACTTCAATCATGGGATAAAATTTTGCACACCATAAAGAAACTTAAGGCAAATGTATAGGATATTATGCACACAGAACAAGAGGATGACCTCAGGAATCAGGACACACTAGGATTTGTAGCAGAAACCCTAATATTAGGGGAATTTTGAGGTCTAAAATGGGCCTCCTAAGAAAAATGTACAACCAAAATAAACTTTATAAGAACCAATAGGATTCAATATGATGATGTCAACCATGCGGGATGATTCACCATTTTTGGAGTAAAAAAGTAAAAATAATATAAAATAATAAAATAACAAAACTACTATTTCAAATCGTATATTCAACTTATCTCCCTAAGTTTTTACTCAAATTTTGGGCAAGAGTACTCATTGGATGCAAAATTTAATTCCTCATCCAAAGAGTAGTCATGTTTCATACTTTTGATGGACCCTGCTACATGAAAAATGAGAAATACATGAAAAAACGTGATTGCAATCATGTTTTTCATGTATTTCTCATTTTTCATGTAGTAGGGTCCATCGAAAGTATGCAACATGGGTATTCCTTGGATGAGGAATCAAATTTTGCATCCAGCAAGTGTTTCTGCTCAAAAATTAAGTAAACCCATAGGGAGACAAGTTGAAAATATGAGTTGAAAAAATAGTTTTTCTTTTTTCCCTCTATAAATTTGATGATGTAATCTAATCTTATTTTATTATTTCCACTATTATTTTATAATTTCCTTAGGAGGCCCATTTTAGACCTCAAAATTCCCCTAATGAAATTCTCAATTTTAAGGATCAACGCTACTTTTCATAGAAAAATTTGCGTTGATAGAGTCATCAATGCTACTTTACATAGAAAAACCTATGCCAGCAGCACTACTTTACACAACAAAACCTGTGCTAGACGAGAAACTAGACTAGCACGGGAAGACAGTGGAAGACAGGGTTTCCAGCATGACTGTACTGGAAAAAATTGGTGCTGTGAGCGCGATTGTTACTAATAAAAATGAGCTGAGCAAGGAAATTTTAGGAAAAACAAGTAGATCTTGAGAAAAACCCTAGACCTAATACCCTAAATGACTGACTACTTAGAGTATAAACTCAAAGGCAATCAAAATCAAGGATCATTGAAAGGTGGCCAAACTAATCAAAAAGGCCAAATGCAAAAGGAGGGTTGAAAGGGTTATAGGCTCCCCAACAGAGTCGCCATTTTGTTAATTAGGCAATCCCTTCTACAGATAGAAGTGATCCCTCTAGTCTAATGAGTAGATCTAGTAACAACCGAAACAAATACATGAAAAACTCTCCTAATTTAAATCAGAATGACATGAGAGAGGAAATATGGCTTACCACACTCCTATGTGGTCGCTTTTCGATGTCGATCTCGATCTCCTCACTTCCAAGCTCGATCCTTGCTATTCTATTGTGAACGAGTACCTGCAAGAGAGAAAAAAAAGACAAGAAAGGAAAAAAATAGCATATGCATTCTAATGTAAACCATATGACAGATCAAGGAGCATCATATTAAGAAAGTAGTCATTTACACGCTTATGGAAAATAAACATGGATTGTATTAGTAATAAACACAAGAAGGAAACATACAACCACTGCCTTGATGTTGGAAGCCTCCTTCGAGATGGGTTTCCAAGTCCAAGATAAGACTTCTCTAACTCTCCTTTCTCCTTCACAAATTTGTAGAAATTAGGCAAAATTTAGCAACAACATGACCAATCTAGTCTGCCCAACCATTTGAGGGTGTAAGGGAATGCATTTATATGGAAGGAGAGGGAGGATCCAAAAAAGGGGGAAGAAGGTCCACATATTAAGGGGAAGATCCCTAAAGGTATGATCAAGGAATAAAAATGGGAGAACTTGACCATATCCTTATTCAATGATAACAAACTCGCCATTCTCTAGCTTCTAGTAAGAGAAGCTTCTACTCCATTTTTGGAGAAACTGTCTGAAGAGGATCAACGTGGATTTTCCTATCCAAAGTCATGTTTCCAACGCTAGTCACTAGTTAGACCAAAGGGTACCAACATGGGTTTTCCTGCTAAAAGTAGTGTTGGGCTTGCAAATAGGGTTTTTTGACAAGCTCTTCCAGAATTACTTCAAGGCACTTCTTTTTCTTTTCTTCAGGGATTCTCTGATCAATGTTTTTCATGGTGAATTCATTGACAGCTTTTGTCACTTTGCAATATTTTGGGCAAAGTTTGACAGCTCAGGGTATGAGACAGGGAGTGCGAAAAAGTATTGTATTACAGGTGTCCAATTTTCTTTGAGGCCAACCTTGTCCAAATGTTCATATGTGGGCTTTTCTTCACAAGTACACTTTCCCTTATCTGATTTGAGTGATCTTTAGGTCAATTTTGGTCCTATTGAAAAGAGGAAGTAAATGAAATCATCATATCCATCAAATGAGATTTGAAAAGTGTATTTTTACCATATTTTTATAATTTAAAACTCCCTCTCAATTAGGGAGAATTCCACTTGTTAATATCTGATCATCAAACATCCTATCATGTATATAATGTTGTCATATCATGTCTCATCTCTGCTCAACTCTATTTGCTAAAACATTCTTGAATCTAAAGTAGAATAATTATGGAGCATTAGCTTCCATCCTCCATAATGTCAGAGCATATCTCAATCCAAAAACAATATAAGGGAGTACATCTCAACTTGGAATCTCACGAGGGAGCTAAACATATACAACCCCATGTAGAGAAATATGTGATAGAGGGGAGACCATCTCAACCCATTCTATTGCTCACTGATATTCCCAATGATGACCCTCCAGAGTCATGTGGTAGAACATCGACATCATAATCAACTTGGGTTGTAAAACCCCAAGTACACTCTCAACCCGTTGGCCAGACGACGAGCGGTAATCCCAACAAGACGAGCTTGTGGGTATGATGCTAACTGGGGTATACTCTGAAAAGGAAAAGATAGCGTAGCAAAATATCTAACCCTATGTGTAACAGACAGGGGAGAAACATCTATGACCCTATTTTCTAGAGATCCCTCAACCTTAGGAACACTTTATCTTAATTCCTCGCCCTGGGAGCTTAGACAAGGGGGAAGAGTTGGCTTAGTGTTACCGATTAATGATGCCCCTTATCAGGAGGGGTCACATCCATCAGTCCAAGCTACTCACTGAAGACCAAGAACTTCCCTTTTGACAAAACCCCCTATACTACATGTGTAACCCCTTATTGTTATTATTGCAACCCCCTTATTATATTGTTGTGCCCATGTAGTCTCCATATTGTTATTATTGTGCCCTTACATTATTATTTTTATGTCAGCTCTGATTATATTATGACCCCTTAGACTCCTATATATAGAAATGAGGTCTTGTTATTTGTATCATCCAATAATTGGCCATTTGTGTAATGTAAAGGAGGTTTCCCATCGAACAGGCTGATTTCTAAGTCGTTGATCTATCTTTTCTATATTTTTGTGAGCTGGTTTCATAACAACGTTTATTTAATTCCATGCTCTTGTGGGGTTCCATATGTTGGAGAGATTGGTCGATCTATCAAAACTAGAATCCAAGAACATTCCTCTGACATTAAAAATAATCGTTCAAAAATCTTTTCTCTTGCAGCACATTCCAATAAAATCAAACATCAAATCTACATCAAAAATACTCACATCCTGGCCAAAATTGGCCACTTTTTCCACATAAAATTTAGATAGGCCATAGAAATCAATAAACTTCCAAAAAACCTCAATAGGGATGAGTGATGGATTATAAGTAAAAATTGTATTTCTACCTTAGCATCTAAAACAATATTCTCCCATACCCCCTCCCCTAAAAAATTCCTAATAATTAATAACATCCCCCTAAGTTCATTAATTAATATTATTGATTATCATTCATAACAAATTATTTATTTTATTTAACTAACATATAACAAATAATTTAATCATCTCCATAAAACATTATCTACCGTTAAAATAACATTATTATACATACCACATAATTCATATCACATTCATATAAATCTTAATAATTCCATTAATAATTTAATTAATATTAAATACACATCATAAATCTTTAATGGATAAACACAATATAACCCATATTATATAATAAATTAATAAAATATTTTTTCTATTATGGTTTTTATTATTGGCCAATTTTAACCAAATTTTACCTATTTATTACCTCCATTGGTTTGATCAGTTTTCCACATTATTTACATCCTGAAGATGAACCATAGTTGCAAGTTCGAAACGCCCATAATCTAACCATCATTAATGTGATGGATTCAGAAATTCATTTGAAACAACATATCGGGTCTAGATACCATCAATTAAGAATTAAAAATGATTATATTAATAAAAATACAATAAAAAAACAATATGTACAATATGAATTTGCGGTACCACCTTTTGGACCTACCAATGTTCCTACAACCTTTTTTTTGTCTAATGAATAGTTTGTTCAATAGATACTTGGACAAGGTTTTATTAATTTTTATTGATGATATTATGAAACACTCAAAATATTAATAAGAACATGAAGAGAACTTAACGATAGTGCTACAAACACTAAGGGAGCACCAATAATATGCAATGGTCAACAAATTCAAGTTTTATGAGGATAAAATTGAGTACTTAGGACATGTGATTTCTATGGAAGGAATATTGTTGATCATAAAACGGTCAAGGCCATCTTAAAATGGAAAATACCTAAGGACGTGGTAGAGATTAGGTCCTTCATTGGTATTGCTGGATATTATGAAAGATTCATTGAGGGATTTTCAAATCTAGCCTATCCCTTTGTAGGGAAAGGGATCAAATTTTAAGTATACACCAAAATTTCACGAGAGTTTTGAACATTTAAAATATTTACTAAAAATAGACCCAATTTTGAATATTGCTTATCTAAATAACTAATTTATTATCTATAGAGTAAGGGGATGGGTGTTGTCTTGATGCAGGAAAATTATGTGGTTTCTTATGAATAAAAAAATTCAAAGCTCCAGGCGAGAAACTATTTTATTATTATTTTGAATTAGCTATTGTTATTCACACATTAAAAATGTGGAGGCATTCGCTGTTAGGAAACAAGTTTACTGATCATATAAGTTTAAAGTATTTTTCAAGTCAATCATATTTGAATGCTATATATTCAAGATGGATGGTAATATGGATGGAAAGATGGATGATTGTTTTCAGGTCATCCAGGTTATCAAAAGATGATTACAACTTTATGAAAGTAGTTTTACTATGCAGGTATGAAAAGAGAAGTGGATGAGTATTTAAGTGGTAAATTCCAGATAGTGGACCTTCCCAAATATTCTCCTAAAAATCCCAGGAGAAACAAATATTAGGAAAAAACTACAAGTGTAGAAAAATATGCTGCTAAATTAATAATTATAAGAGATCGTAATGGGACAAAATGATTACGCTAAAAGAGCTTAGTTAGAGAGAAATTCTAAGTTGGGTGAAAATCAAAAAGAAAGTACAACAAGAGAGAAAGGCATGCTTTAAGGGAAAACTATATACTTTTCCTAATTAAAAATAAAATAAAACCTAGGTAATTAAATGTATGTAGACCTTAAAAGCTCAAAGATTCTAAGGAAAAATACACCAGGAAGAGTTTTAAAAACACCACTAAGGAATACAGGAGAGGTTTTTATTCTTCTAGGCAAGAAGTTTGAGCTCAGGGGGAATTGTTGGTTGGGAGGAACATTCTCTCTCCCTAGGTTTTCCCAAGTGATTTGTTAAGGTTAAATGATTCTAATTTTATTATGAATTGTTGAATTGCATTTGTTAATGGTATTTACTATTGCACTGATAAGTTCTGTTATAATTTATTAAATTATACAATATGGTTAAATATGGTGATTAGTTTGAGTATGTTAAGTTGAACAAGTATGTGCATGTACTGAAATTATAGTATGTTCTAAATGTTTAAATTTAATGTTAATTTATTCAATTTAGATGATAGATGCACATATCATATGTATATTTAACCTGCAGATTATATTTTGAATATCAAAAGAAAAAGTATCTCCCTTAATAATAAGGAGTCTAAATATAATTATTGTATAGAAAATTAAAATAAATTAAGGTGTACTACTTATTGCTTATCAAAGAAATAAGGATAAATCTAAAACAAATAAGGATAAATCTAAAACACAAGGCCCATGTAGGAAGCATGAAGCTAAACTACACATAATTAATTAACATCATCATACAAGAGTTAGTTGGAAGTCAACAAATAGGAAAAAAACATAATATGATTTTTGGAAGTCAACAAATGGGAAAAAAACATAATATGATTTTAGTTAAATTTGGACTAATTAAGCATGGATAAAAGTAACAATATTGGTAACGAAACATGGAGTATATAAAGTATTCCTAAAAACCAATAAATACTTAAACATTTTTGTGTTTTTGTTTAAGACCCATTGTCAAAGTTGGGATAAATATTTCCTTATGTTCATATTAATAGAATATTAATTATAATAACTGCATATGAGAGATATTTTAATAAGTAATTTAGGATAAAGGATATTCAATGGTTTGAAGTAAATATAATACACGTATGTGTGGGATAAATATACAGAAGAAAATCCTTTAAGGTATGTTGCTAATTATTGCTAGTAGGAATTTACAAAAAGCTAGATAGTATTAGCCCAGATTTACGAGGTTATAACTAAATTTGTTTTGAGAAAAAATGAGTTACGTGGGAGAACCACATCAATATCTAATTGCATGACATATCATTAAGGAATCTCTAAAGAGTGAAACTTATTATGTTAAATTTTGTCTAAACAAGGAAATAGTCATAAAACATAAATTAAATTCAGAGATGGAATAAAGGAGTGAAGGATGGGTACAAGTAAAGTATCCATTCGTTGAATATACATAGTATAATCCTATGCCTAAGAGAAGGAACTTAAGAGAAGGAACTTATACAAAACAGTTGAACAAGGAATGTAGTATGTGTCTATTATATATATATATGAAAACCTTATATATAACCTTATAGATAATCATGTAATAACCTTAAGAGTTACTAGAAAACTAAGTTAGTGAAAGCTAATCTCTAGTTATTGACAAATAGACAAGACCCTTATAATCAAACAAAATTTTAGGGACAACTTAAATCCACATAAACAAAAAAGAAACTAAAGAAAACTAAGGATTGATGAACATAAGTAGAAGGTAGTCCATTAACCTATATTAATTCTAGGTGATAGACGAGTTTTTATAAAATTAATTAATGAGAAGAGAATAATCTAGATGAGGTATAACAATATAACATTGAACTATGAAATAAATTATGCTAGAAGTTAACTTGATCATTTTATAGTGTTTATACAAAAATGACATGTGAGGATAATAACAAGTGAAACTATACAACGACACTAGAGTGTATCTATTCAGGTATAATAAAACCTTAGTAAGGATTCTGAAGAAGACAATAGAAGAAAATCAAAAGAATTGGAATTCACAACTGAATATTTCCCTATGGGCAAACAAAGCTACCACCAAGAGGTCCACTGGGAAATCTCCTTTTGAATTAGTGTATGGGAAAGCTGCAATTTTACCTATACAATTAGTAATTCCAGTAGCTAAGATCCTACAATATGTTGAGGAGGAGCTGAATGCATTGACCAGAAGGATAAATCAATTGGTAGAGCTTCAAGAAAACAGGGAACAGGTAAACCAAAATTTTTTTAATTATCAAGAGAGGATGAAGTCTCTTTTTGATAGAAAAGCGAAGGATAGATCCCTGCAGCCAGGAGATTTAGTACTTAGGTGGGATGTCAGAAGAGAAGATAAAGGAAAACATGGGAAGTTTGATCCTCTATGGTTTAGACCTTTCAAGATTGCTGAAGAAAAAGGGAACAATAATTTCTTGCTAGAAAATTTAGATGGTGAAATGCTTTGACTGCCTATGAATGGGAATTTTCTCAAGCTTTACTTCTAGCATTGAAGAATCCCATTCTCACCAACTGTAAATACCAATGTGCCATTGTAAATACCAAAAAAGAATTGCATTCCTATTACTATTGTTTTTTTTATGAGGGTTTGAATAAAATGACTCCATGCCCAAGGAAGGAGACACTAATATGCAGGTTCTCAGTGCATTGCATACAATACAATGTCCCCAGTTGGAGCCAATGTTGTTTACCTTCATTATTTCTTGTTGTAGGGGTGCTAAATGGTTGCATTCAAGACTTATAGCTTAAAACATAATAAAATTGGTGATGAGGGAAACTTTAGGCCCTGGTGCCATAATAAGGAGCTCTAATACCAGAGCCTTCATCCATGGAACTCCACCAACCGAGCGCAGAAAGGTAAACAATGAATTAGCACATGCACACCTTTTTGGTTAAAGCTCGAGCAGGTCGCATGGTGAATCGCCATCCATCTCTACCTGACGAGCCCCCAAAAACATTTCGGGGGGGGGGGGTAACTTGTACAGACGATAGGGCGACACTACCCCCTAGGGTTGAATAGTAAAATGAATGGGCCAACGGATCCAACTGCCCAGATTAATTTCGGGGCGTAACCACAGGATCTCGCCTCCCATTTTTCCACCCGGTAGAGGAAGGTAGGGACCACCTGCCACGTCATAATTTCGTCAGCTCCATTTTTCAAGCGAGCGATGAAAGTAAAGGTAAAATAATAACTTCCTCATCCCCTCCTCCCATCCACCTATCAACTTCATCACACAATCGTCCTCTGCCACGATTACCCCCCATGACGCCATTCAACATCAGATGAACATTTCCGCTCTCCGCCTATAAAAACTATTCCCACTCCAGATTTTTGAATTTATTTTTTTCCCGGTGCAAAATCCTCCCATCATTTGTCCATTTTGTAACACTGTTTGATCATGAAGTTGGTTTAGAAATCCCCTCCAATGCAGTTTTTAGTTATCTCCAGACCAATCATGCAACCTTTTGGTCCCTTCCACCTACGAATTATTTCGATAGTTGTTTAAAATGAAGAAGGAGACCCCCAAGACCCCAAAATTGCGGGAATCCAAACCCTGCTCTAATGTCAAACTGCTCATGGATATGGAAGCACAAATTTCAGACCCCCTTTGTTCTTACCATCTGTCAAACATCCGGTTCGACGTGTACATCCACCACGTCAGAGGAGAGGACCTGCTCTATGTAGCCAATTGAGGGCTATATTATCATATCACCGCTCTTATGCATCAGTTCCCTAAGTTCAATTCTTGGTTAACTGTTTCATACATAGAAGAAAATAATTGTTTTGTTTCCTCCACTGGAAAAATCCTAGAGGTGACCCTAGAGTTGATCCAAAAAGCTCTGATTTACCCAAGCTCCCCTGAACCCCAACAATTCATAGAAACCACTCTGGTTTATAATTATACTACCCTTTTCATTTGTTGAACAACAATCCTTTCTAAAAATGGTCCTAGCCCTTGGCTTGCAGTCCTTGCCCATTGCTGATAGTTTCCCAATAACTATATTTTCTAAGTTTGTGCAGCCTATTTTGTCTATAATTTCTCATCTTTTTGGGGATGATAATGCCAATATGGCCAATAAATCATCCCTAGGGTTTCTAAGGGAGATGATGCATCTAGGCCATATGTTTGACATACCTTATTACTTGGCTGAGTCCATAAAATTCCAATTATGCCATTTTTCTACCACCTCATACTTCAGGTATTATTCCCTATTGTTCTATTTGTTTGTGTACACCCATGTGGATGAGTTTGAGTGCTTGGGTCTCAGTATGATGGCCTCAAACAAACATAGGAAGTCGATTTTTGACTGGAATGTTACTGTTAGGAGGAGACCAGATAATGATGGCTATTCACAGTTCATATCCTCCTACATGGCCATTGCTTATAAAATTATTCATAATGTTTCCCCTCCAAGAATCCTCCCTCAACAAAAATAAATCCTTCAATTGAGCAAGGACACCAAGGTGATAAACTGGTATCTGTTTGAGGATTACACAGAGATTAGGGTCTATGGGTGTGAGCTTCCTCCTTACCGCTTGCTTGTATTTATGCCTATGAGGATATTCACCCTTGAGTTCATTATACAAAGTCTTAATGTGGACCAAGTCCACTTTGTCCCTGCCAAAAAGGGATATATGTTCAAGTTGGGTAAGCCTATAGGGCCTTTTATTGTTAACTCCAGACAGGCCTTCCTGACAGCTAAGGAATTACTAAAACAAATGAATTTTGATATGGGAGATGTTTGGCATTATGATCCTCATGGGGTCATTGTAAAGAAAAGGGAAAGCATAAAGGCTTCAACTCATGAGAACGAATGTAGGCCTAAGCTTGAATGGAAGTCTAACCTTGATTCATGTCCTATTAACATAGAGATGGAGATCGAGACTCCAACAACAAAGGACAAGACACAAAAAAGGACTGTTGATGAGACAAGGGATGTAGAAATGGAAGATGTACACACTAGCAAAAATCCCAAGACCCAAGAGATAGAAGAAGAAGAAATCGAGACTAGGTTGGTAGAGACAAAACCAGACCAACCAGGCTTCCAGGTGACTTTGGAAGACCCACTGCAAGTTGCTGACTCATCATCCTTAGAGGTAGCCATTCTGAGTTTAGCAGGAAGTGAAACTACAGTTGAGCCTAGTTAGCCTACTGGAAAGGCCATTGAATAAAGGAATAAGAAAATAAGGGAGGATATGTAGCAGCAAATGCCATCCTATTCAGTACCATACCAGACCAGACTTATGACTACTATGGACTTGGAGAGAAATCAAATGAAATTCTCGCTGCATCACCCACTAGCATAGTCACTACTATCGGGCTCCCAATTCAAGGCCCTGAATGTTTCTTTAGACTTGGAAAGTGTCCCTCTACCTGATAAGATCAACTTCCACAGTCAAGTGGGAGAGATGCTATACAACTAGATGAATTGAAATGCAATGACCATAAGTAAGGTTGAGAAGTTGATGGAGAAGGTTGTGACAAGATTAATGTAGGAAAGAGCTAACTCCAGAGCTCTACATATGTAGAATGAGAACTTCAAGGAGTTGATTGTGAAACTAGGGGTGAAACTAGAAGATAAAGTCGTATTTGAGGCCCTTCTTCAAAGCTCACAAGTAGAGGTTCAAGAATTAAGACACAAGCTGAAGATGTTAGCCAGTGAACATGTGTAGTCCAAGGAACTTGCACAGGTGGAGGAAGAGAAAGAAATCCTAGAAAAAGAGCTAATAGACATAAACAATGAGGTGGTGGCTCTTAAGAAATAGGTAGAATAACTTTAGTTGATAATAGACACTCAAATTTGTACAATGTGATGGCTAAGAACTCTAAGAATCCCACATAAAAAACTAAAAATACCCTCACTGAGCTCCAGATCTCAGAAGGGGAGGTCAAGAAGGTGCAAAAGGACTTAGACATGGCCCAACGAGCATTGGCACAAAAATAAAAGTAGCTTGAGACTGCCAAGACTAATGTAGATTTGATTAGTAAGAACCTATAGGTAGCCAATCAAGAGATCTTTGAGCTCAAAGGAAAACTGAAAGGAAATATGTCCCTCCTGCAAGCTAAGAAATTGGTCTGGGATGAAATAATAGCAGAGATGAAAAACAATTAGGAGCACATAACTCTGATGGACGAGCAAAATATTGTGATCAAGGACTATGAGTTCTTCATCCTAGCTACTAAGGAAGAAGGTGAAAATAATTCCCAGATTTCCAAGAAATTCATCCAGTTTTTAAATGAGAAGCCACTAAGTGAGTTAAGGGCTATAGATGTGGTGGATAGGGTGTCTGTTATCATGGATATCTCCAAAGTAGTTTAGAAGGAGGAGGCCAGAGCCAAAGCTGAAGAATGCCTAAACATGGTGCTGAAGGATGTGGCTAACTTCAACTTTGAGTTTGAGGAGAGAGTCAGAGCAGGGCTGCCTAACTGTTGGGATTTTGTGGGAGTGTTGATCCTGTGGGAGAAATACAGTCAGATGTTAGTTGAGGCCAAGAGAAAGGTGGATTCATCTCATGAGAAGACTTCCACCCTGAAAGGTAAAACTGTGCTTAATTATCTAAGAATGGATTTTCAACTTTTAGGATTGGTGAATACCTTGTTCTGCTCGAGGTTGAACTATACAGGGATCACAAATCTTAAGATTTCATATCAACGATTCTTTCATGCTCATCTACCAACTCCAACATTGTGGCAAGGATGCGAATAGTTCATCAATCCTTTAGTGCTCCAAATCATCAACCCAGTGATGTTGCCGCCTAAACCTGTCTATCATAATTAAATATACTTCTAATTGCATCGATCATGACACTTTGATATTTTATGTTTTATGTAAATATTATGTTTTCAGAGACTCAATGCTAGTTAGTTAGGATCTGGCTAGTACAGTTGTGCCACTAAAACACACTAATATTTTTGTTATGATGATTCACTACCAAATCAAGAAAGAATATTTTGTAAAGGGTTCTCTCCCTAAGGCCATATAAAAAATAATTTATGATACAGAACAAGGGGTTCCGAATTTTGTTTTCAAGAGGGAAGCTCTGCAAACTGTAAATGAAATGTATGCCTCGTTGAAGATTAATGAAAGTTTTTGGCGATTCCAGCTCATATGAATGTGTAGTATGTATTCTATCTTGTGTTTGTTCCATATACCCTCACTCTTCTTCTCATATTTTTTATGAATTCATGGATTCATCTATGTCTAATGTCGATCTAATATGCCTATGACTGATAAGAATTATTATCCTTAAAATGAACTCCATGTATCTTAGCACATCATTTGAATATTTTTCTCATCCATTTCATGTTGAACTTCGATGCACTGGATTCTTAATTTAAGCCTTGTGCATTGGTTTTCTTTCCTTCTTGATTCCTCTCTCCAATATACTACAAATGACTAATAAATCTGCATGCTCATGTAATGTTGGCCATTGGAGTTAGACATTAATGCTTCTATGAGTATTACTTTGCATCTAGATTAGTATTTCTCTTTGTAAAGAAGATTTTGAACCAATTCTGACTTAAAATCTAGTTAAATATTGAGTCTAAGTGAACAATTCTAGCATATCTTATAAGCACTCATCAAGATGTCCTAGGCACTGGTCTCTCTTCAACCCGGGGGTTGTCTCTAGGAGCTACAACAAATATATTGTAGGTATTTTGGGGAAGGGGGGCATAGGGTATTATAGGTATTGGTGGGTATATTAGAAAATGGTATCTAGTAAAAAATACAGTTTTTATTATTAATGGAAAGGTACGTACTACGAGTGGGGTTCAACAAAAGGATTTTTGGAGATAGTTATAAATATCTAGTCAAATAAGGTGCATTCTTTAAATGCCATCATTGCACACACTATGTAATAGGTCCACTAGTAAATACCCTATGCAATATTTACCATAGTCTCAAAAGGTTTTGACTTGTATGAAAATCCATTTTCCCTACCAAAACTATCCACAAGGTTCCTGAGAACTTTCCATTCTAGCATTCAAAATTTAATATTGGAAGCTTGGTCCATACCAGGATCTTCATAATCGGTTCTTTCTTATGGTAAAAACTAGATTGTCTCTCTCTAATGCAAGAACAAAGGCTCCCAAATACCATTTCTTTCCTAAAACTTTCCTTACATCTTCATCTATCTTCTTTACAAATCCTATCCAACCTCTTCACATCATATAATATTGAGGAATATAATATATAACATTGAGCCATAACATAAGAATATGATTGACCATGTGATGACAATAAAATCACCCAAGCAAATCTAACACCTAAGACTCTATTATTTGCTCCAAATATTTCTTCTATGACCATCATTCTTACCACTTTTTTTTTAATTAATTGTTCAAATTCTTATGCCTCCTTTAATGAGTACAATAATATCATCCTTTCCTTCAAAGACCTTTCAACTTTAATTAAGAACTTCTAGATACTAAATTCTTCATAGAAGGTCTCTACACCAGCTCAATATGCATTCTATTCCATGGATCTTCTAAGAGTAACTAAATTTGACTTCCTCTACATATTTTTGCAAAACTCCAACCACCTCATTTTTCATGACTTTACTCGTTCAACCTCATTTTCAACCCCTTAATACTATGATGTAATGACCTTATTTAAATAAAAAAAATATGTGGAAGCTCATGTAAAACCCCTCATAAAATCTACCCCAAGAACTTTTCGAACCTATGTTTCTAATGTTTTTATGAAGATAACTATGTCAATTGTGGAATAGGACCTCTATAATTTTAATTTTATCAATAATAATTATTAAGTGGATTGTAGAGATTTAATCTCCATGGAATATTCTAAAATATTCTTACTAGGATTTAGAGATCCAATGTTGAGATTTATCTCAAAAGTATTTATGCCCCTTTTGACTTTTAATTAAATTGATTAATTTAAAAAAATTTCTATGAATTGAGAATTTGTAATAATAAGTAATGGTATTGGTCCATGATATTGTAACAAAGCCTATTTATAAATTAAAAAACTCCATAGTAAAATGAGGCGTGTATATATATATATATATATATATATATATATATATATATATATATATATATATATATATTACTGTTTTATAATTAATAAGTAAATTTAAAATAAAACTATATATATTTTTTGTTTTTAAATCTTAACCATGTGTGAGATGTATCAAAAATAAGTATTTTAATGTATCAAAAATAAGTGTTTTAATGTATATTAGTATTTACTAATCATTTAGTCCATATATTATATTTATTTATTCTATTTAGAAAATGTCTATCAACTTTCTTTACTTAAAATAGAAATGCAATAAAATAAAACAAAAATAAAAAAATATTCCCTCCTAAAATCTATCATATAAAACTCAATTATCATATTTGTTTTTTAATCAGAAATCTATCTCATAGTGAATTATATAGTCTATTTAATTATATCAAATAATAAATTAACACTTTGAATTTCAATAATAAAATAACACTCTGAATTTCAATAATAAAATAACACTTTCAGTTTCAATTATAAAATAAAATTATAACTAAACATTATGATAATATTGCTAACTTACAAAGGATGATCACATTATGATAATATTGCTAACTTACAAAGGATGATCACAATGATATAATCTTGAACATAACAATAATTTAGAATAATCTCTTGGAAATGTGAAAAAATAGATGGAAAGTTATAATATGATTTTAGAATAATTAAAAAAACATAAAACTAATTTAGAATAATCTCTTCTAAGTATGAGGAAATGGATAGAAAGTTTACTAATATAGCCCAATCAATTATAATTTATTAACATATCTCATTCTTTGATTCCTGATCCGGATTAACCACAGTCTTCAGTTCATTTTGCCAACGTTTCAAACCCCAAAGGGGGTCCATCATCAGGACAAATAAGAAAGAATAAGAATGAGAGATTATTGAGAGAGAATAGAATTGCGACCTGAAAATAAATACAAGAACCCTAAATTCATAAATAAATAGATAGAGGCCGACATATGATTTTTAATTATTATTTTATTTATTATTTTCTTATACATTAAAACAGGATTTTATTATTATTTACAATTTTTAAATTTTTTATTGAAATATATTAATTATTAAAATTATGGACAAATATTAAAACCTTTACTATATTTAAATTGTATTAATTAATATGACTAAATTATATTAATTATATTATTATAATTAATATATAAATAATATGTATAATATAATATATATAAATTATAATTGATATATATAATCATTCTAATTATTTTAATTAATTTATATATTTAATAAAAATTTCCTATTTACTATATTTTAATATATTTTAATATAAATTAATTAATATAATTTCTATTTACTATATTTTAATATAAATTAATTAATATAATTTCTAAGATTTTATAAGATTTTAAAAATTTATATATTTAATATAAATTAATTAATATGATTTATATAATTAATATAATTAAAATAATCAATATAAATTAATTTATATTAATTTATTTTAATATAATTAATGTAATTATATAATTATATAAATTTTTTATTCTTTTTCTTTTTATTAGATCAAGATTTTATTATTTAAATTAATGAATAAAATTTTTACCATAGTTAAAATATATTAATTATTAAATTATAAACAATTATTAAAATCTATATTATAATTCATTTATATTAATTAATATAACTAACTTACTTATATTAATTATATTATTAAAAATAATATATCTAATATATATAAATTAAAATTAATTTATATAATCCTTCTAATTTATATTAAAATCTATACTATAATTCATTTATATTTCATTTATATTAATTAATATAACTAGATTATATTAATTATATTATTATAATTAATATATGTAAATAATATATCTAATATTCTTATTCTCTCATTCTTATTCTTTCTTATTTGTCCTGATGATGGACCCCCTTTGGGGTTTGAAACGTTGGCAAAATGAACTGAAGACTGTGGTTAATCCGGATCAGGAATCAAAAAACTCCCACAGAAGCCTAAAATCTAACATTACTTCCCTGTACGGAGGGGAAACATGGAAGGAGATCTGTCTTCTCGAAATCCTGAGGACGAAAATTGAGAGGAGAATTGCGGACCTGCAATTTCTAAAACAATGTAGGAACAAGGAAATCATTCCTCCCTTTGCCAAGGTTAATCATAGACTATTTAATCATTACAATAATAAGTCATTTTTAAGATTAAGTTTGTCCCTAATTCGAAGCGAAATTAGAAGAACCAGGGCATCCTTAGATAAGCTCAATCGCTTGGCCCTCTCCTCCCATCTGAAACTAACTAAGATAATAAGCTCTGATCTCTGGAAAATAATTGATGCGAAGGCTGCATTAAAAGCCCAGTCAGAGGGTAGAATCGCCAGGGAGAGGCAGTCCAGGAAGCTGGCCAGGTTGGAGGAAGGCGTGGGTTTTAATAAGGGGTTGAGCATGCCAATTTCCTGCACAGTTAAAACCTCATGCGCTGTTATCCCTTGTGATGTTCATCAGGACGACACAGAAGAAGGAACTAAGCCTGGCAGCACTGATATTAGAAGGGGATCTGATGTGGAACACGCTGGAATCAAAGTTACAAATAAACACAAGGTCACTGATCGGGCTACCCTCGCTGCTCAGCCAAGAATCAATATCGATGACAAAACTATTAACGCTGTTCAACCAGGGATTGGCAACAGACCAGGAGACAGCAGCAATGGACCAGAAGACAGCGGCAACGAAAACGATATTTGCAATCACGCTGCTGATATAAGCTGCAATCGAACGGTTCAGAGAATAAACAATATTAGTTGCAGCATGAACCTGAGCACGCAGACAAATAAGGAGCACTACGCCGTCCATCGAATGAAGTCTGTCCCTTATGGTTGCAATCACGCGGTTCTGGATGTAAATAATAATTGCACGCAGACACATATGGAGCAAGACGCTGTCCATCGAGTCCCTTATGGTTGCAATCACGAGGTTCTAAATGTAAATAGTATCAGTTGCAGCATGAATCTATGGAGCACGCAGATAAAGGAACACGACGCTGTCCAACCTATGAATTCTGTCCCTTCTGGTGATTACAACAACAATAAGAATAATTGCGTGGAGAGTCCCTCAAAACTTGTTAGTAAGGATGGGGAAATCCGTAAAGAAGTCGACATTAGGGATGCTAATAGGATCATAAAGGACTATAATATATACGAGAACAGAAGCAATTTTAATATTCATAAGAATAAAAGCAGCGCTGAAGAAAAAGGAAAAGATAGGGAGGCTGAAGCGAATTCGAACTGTGGGATTATTAAGAACGGTAATGCTTCAAGTGATAATGGTAACAATGATAAGTTTGTTATGGTGAACCCCATTGTTCCCAATAAACATGATAATAGAGTTGTGAATCTCTCATCCTCAATTCTCAACCCTGAAGAAATTAAAATACTGAGCAAGGGATTGGGATTTGCTGTCTCACCTAAGAACATTCCCTTTGAAAGCATCATTTGCAACATTGAGAATGGGACTCAAAGTCTTTCATCAAACGACAGAGAAATAATAAGACAAGAATGTTCCCTAGCTATGCTGAAGTCCAAGCGGCCAAAAAGTAACTTGAATAAGGAAGAGAGAGAGGCTCTCAGATCTATCAGAAATAATGATAAGATAGTTGTTCTTAAAGCTGATAAAGGTGGCGCCACCGTTGTGTTAAACAAAGAAGATTACATTCAAAAAATGAATGAACATTTGAGCTGTGGAAGTTATAGAAGGGTTAACTCCAACCCTATTCCCAATGTGATAAAGCAGGTCAAGAAAGCCATCATGGAAACCAACCTGGAAGATAAAATTAAGAAGAAGCTAATTCCCTCCTGTGAGGTTATTCCTATAATTTATGGGTTACCAAAAATCCATAAGGAAGGGGTTACCCTCAGACCAATTGTTAACACCATTGGTTCCCCTACCTATGAATTAGCGAAATATGTGGCTAAAATCCTAAAACCTCTGGTTGGTAACACAGAATCTTTCATAAAAGACTCGAGTGATTTTGTAAAGCTTATTAAGAATAAAAGAGTGCATAAGGATGATATTCTTGTAAGCTTCGATGTCGTATCATTGTTTACTAAGATTCCTCTTGATGAAGCTGTTCATGTCATAAAGATGGCCACCGATCCTGAAACAGCAAAGCTTGCAGAAATCTGTTTACGGTCCACATTTTTTAGTTTTCAAGATCACTATTATGAGCAAATTTCTGGAGTTGCCATGGGTTCCCCGCTCTCACCTATTGTCGCTAACCTATACATGGAGTACTTTGAAAGGAAAGCCCTTGACTCCTTCCACTTGAAGCCAGCATGGTGGAAAAGATTCGTAGATGACACCAACCTGAATTGGACTCATGGTAGGGCTGAGCTTGAGAGGTTCTTCAATCATCTTAACTCTATATCTTCCGAAATCAAATTTACGATGGAGCTTGAGGAGAATGGCAAGATCCCCTTTCTAGACGTTCTGATCAGTAGAAAGGAGGATGGTACTTTGGGTCACCAGGTCTACAGAAAGAAAACGCATACTGATAGCTATCTTCACGCTGACTCTTATCATCATCCCTCCCAAAAATCCGGCGTCTTAAACACCCTAGCTGTGAGGGCTTTTAGGATCTCGGACCCTGATCACATAAAGGATGAGTTAGAGCACTTGACCTCTGTCTTCAAAAACATTGGATACAAGGAGTGGAGTATCAAGAAAGCTATAAGAAGGGCTCGGGATAGGGCCCTCTCTGAGCGTCCCCCTGGAGACAAGGAAGAAAATCAAGGGAAAGTTTACCTTCCATTCATCGAAGGGATTACAGATAAGATTGCAAAAATTTTAAGGAGGAAGAACATTCACACTCAATTTACAACATGTGGAACAATAAGGCAAATAATGAGGTCGGTTAAGGATAACATTGATCGTCAGCAGCTCAAGGGGGTGTACAAGATCGATTGTTCTTGTGGCAAGAGTTATATTGGGGAAACAGGTCGATCTCTGAAAATAAGGCTTAAAGAACATACTGCTGACATAAAGAATGAAAGATCCCGCACATCAGCCCTTGCTGAGCACTCATCCAAAACCAAACATCATGTGTGTTTGGAAAGCGCCAGGATAATTGCAAGGGAAGACAACTATCATAAAAGAAAAATCAGGGAGGCCATTGAAATTATGAAATACCCTCAGAACCTCAACAGGGACAATGGAAGTGAAATCAGTGGAAATTGGCTGCCTCTGATAAAGCAAATGAACCCCCCCGGACCCTTGGAAGCTCAGGATCGGAAATAAAAGGTGTTGCATTCAGGGGTTTACTTAAAGCAATTAAGGTAAATTTATATAAGTATATAATTATATTAATTTTAATAATATAAAATTAATATAAATTAATTTATATTAATTTTATTAATTATATTAATCATATTAATTAATTTATATTAATTATATTATTTATTATATTATAATCTTTTAAAATCTTATAAATTGTATTAATTAATTTATATTAAATTATATTAATTAATTTATATTAAATTATAGTATTTATATTAATATAAATATTAATATAATTTATATTAATTATATAAATCATATTAATTAATATTAATTATATTATTTATTATATTAAAAATCTTATAAATTATATTAATTAATTTATATCAAATCATATTAATAAAATTAATTAATTTATATTAAATTATATTAAAATGATTATATAAATTAATTATAAAATTTTTATTTATATTAGATATATTATTTACATATATTAATTATAATAATATAATTAATATAATCTAGTTATATTAATTAATATAAATGAATTACCGGAAGTGATGATTGATGCTATGTGATTCGTTCTCCACATTTCACTAGTTTCAATCCCACTTCTTCACCCCTGTGAGCATCACCCGATGCAATGAGTGCTAAGTGAACTATTCAAAAATCATGAGAAATTAGTCACTTTACGACTACCTCTCATGGAAATGGTCATACTTTGAATGACTTACTTAACGCAGTTGAATCCCAAAAATGATATCTAATATAATGCACTGCGAAAATCCCCCATACTTAAATTCAAAAAGAGTCAAGGGATCTCTACCTGAATGGTTCATGAGGCACAATACTTGCTAAGGTTTTGCAAATGGGGTAGCAAGCTAAGTGGGCTTGATTGTGGGGAAAAACTCCACAGTTAAGCGCGCTTGAGCCAGAGGAGTTCTGGGATGGGTGACCTCCTGGGAAGTCCTGGTTACCGGGTGCAAGCCCCGGAAGTGATGATTGATGCTATGTGATTCGTTCTCCACATTTCACTAGTTTCAATCCCACTTCTTCACCCCTGTGAGCATCACCCGATGCAATGAGTGCTAAGTGAACTATTCAAAAATCATGAGAAATTAGTCACTTTACGACTACCTCTCATGGAAATGGTCATACTTTGAATGACTTACTTAACGCAGTTGAATCCCAAAAATGATATCTAATATAATGCACTGCGAAAATCCCCCATACTTAAATTCAAAAAGAGTCAAGGGATCTCTACCTGAATGGTTCATGAGGCACAATACTTGCTAAGGTTTTGCAAATGGGGTAGCAAGCTAAGTGGGCTTGATTGTGGGGAAAAACTCCACAGTTAAGCGCGCTTGAGCCAGAGGAGTTCTGGGATGGGTGACCTCCTGGGAAGTCCTGGTTACCGGGTGCAAGCCCCGGAAGTGATGATTGATGCTATGTGATTCGTTCTCCACATTTCACTAGTTTCAATCCCACTTCTTCACCCCTGTGAGCATCACCCGATGCAATGAGTGCTAAGTGAACTATTCAAAAATCATGAGAAATTAGTCACTTTACGACTACCTCTCATGGAAATGGTCATACTTTGAATGACTTACTTAACGCAGTTGAATCCCAAAAATGATATCTAATATAATGCACTGCGAAAATCCCCCATACTTAAATTCAAAAAGAGTCAAGGGATCTCTACCTGAATGGTTCATGAGGCACAATACTTGCTAAGGTTTTGCAAATGGGGTAGCAAGCTAAGTGGGCTTGATTGTGGGGAAAAACTCCACAGTTAAGCGCGCTTGAGCCAGAGGAGTTCTGGGATGGGTGACCTCCTGGGAAGTCCTGGTTACCGGGTGCAAGCCCGGAAGTGATGATTGATGCTATGTGATTCGTTCTCCACATTTCACTAGTTTCAATCCCACTTCTTCACCCCTGTGAGCATCACCCGATGCAATGAGTGCTAAGTGAACTATTCAAAAATCATGAGAAATTAGTCACTTTACGACTACCTCTCATGGAAATGGTCATACTTTGAATGACTTACTTAACGCAGTTGAATCCCAAAAATGATATCTAATATAATGCACTGCGAAAATCCCCCATACTTAAATTCAAAAAGAGTCAAGGGATCTCTACCTGAATGGTTCATGAGGCACAATACTTGCTAAGGTTTTGCAAATGGGGTAGCAAGCTAAGTGGGCTTGATTGTGGGGAAAAACTCCACAGTTAAGCGCGCTTGAGCCAGAGGAGTTCTGGGATGGGTGACCTCCTGGGAAGTCCTGGTTACCGGGTGCAAGCCCCGGAAGTGATGATTGATGCTATGTGATTCGTTCTCCACATTTCACTAGTTTCAATCCCACTTCTTCACCCCTGTGAGCATCACCCGATGCAATGAGTGCTAAGTGAACTATTCAAAAATCATGAGAAATTAGTCACTTTACAACTACCTCTCATGGAAATGGTCATACTTTGAATGACTTACTTAACGCAGTTGAATCCCAAAAATGATATCTAATATAATGCACTGCGAAAATCCCCCATACTTAAATTCAAAAAGAGTCAAGGGATCTCTACCTGAATGGTTCATGAGGCACAATACTTGCTAAGGTTTTGCAAATGGGGTAGCAAGCTAAGTGGGCTTGATTGTGGGGAAAAACTCCACAGTTAAGCGCGCTTGAGCCAGAGGAGTTCTGGGATGGGTGACCTCCTGGGAAGTCCTGGTTACCGGGTGCAAGCCCCGGAAGTGATGATTGATGCTATGTGATTCGTTCTCCACATTTCACTAGTTTCAATCCCACTTCTTCACCCCTATGAGCATCACCCGATGCAATGAGTGCTAAGTGAACTATTCAAAAATCATGAGAAATTAGTCACTTTACGACTACCTCTCATGGAAATGGTCATACTTTGAATGACTTACTTAACGCAGTTGAATCCCAAAAATGATATCTAATATAATGCACTGCGAAAATCCCCCATACTTAAATTCAAAAAGAGTCAAGGGATCTCTACCTGAATGGTTCATGAGGCACAATACTTGCTAAGGTTTTGCAAATGGGGTAGCAAGCTAAGTGGGCTTGATTGTGGGGAAAAACTCCACAGTTAAGCGCGCTTGAGCCAGAGGAGTTCTGGGATGGGTGACCTCCTGGGAAGTCCTGGTTACCGGGTGCAAGCCCCGGAAGTGATGATTGATGCTATGTGATTCGTTCTCCACATTTCACTAGTTTCAATCCCACTTCTTCACCCCTGTGAGCATCACCCGATGCAATGAGTGCTAAGTGAACTATTCAAAAATCATGAGAAATTAGTCACTTTACGACTACCTCTCATGGAAATGGTCATACTTTGAATGACTTACTTAACGCAGTTGAATCCCAAAAATGATATCTAATATAATGCACTGCGAAAATCCCCCATACTTAAATTCAAAAAGAGTCAAGGGATCTCTACCTGAATGGTTCATGAGGCACAATACTTGCTAAGGTTTTGCAAATGGGGTAGCAAGCTAAGTGGGCTTGATTGTGGGGAAAAACTCCACAGTTAAGCGCGCTTGAGCCAGAGGAGTTCTGGGATGGGTGACCTCCTGGGAAGTCCTGGTTACCGGGTGCAAGCCCCGGAAGTGATGATTGATGCTATGTGATTCGTTCTCCACATTTCACTAGTTTCAATCCCACTTCTTCACCCCTGTGAGCATCACCCGATGCAATGAGTGCTAAGTGAACTATTCAAAAATCATGAGAAATTAGTCACTTTACGACTACCTCTCATGGAAATGGTCATACTTTGAATGACTTACTTAACGCAGTTGAATCCCAAAAATGATATCTAATATAATGCACTGCGAAAATCCCCCATACTTAAATTCAAAAAGAGTCAAGGGATCTCTACCTGAATGGTTCATGAGGCACAATACTTGCTAAGGTTTTGCAAATGGGGTAGCAAGCTAAGTGGGCTTGATTGTGGGGAAAAACTCCACAGTTAAGCGCGCTTGAGCCAGAGGAGTTCTGGGATGGGTGACCTCCTGGGAAGTCCTGGTTACCGGGTGCAAGCCCCGGAAGTGATGATTGATGCTATGTGATTCGTTCTCCACATTTCACTAGTTTCAATCCCACTTCTTCACCCCTGTGAGCATCACCCGATGCAATGAGTGCTAAGTGAACTATTCAAAAATCATGAGAAATTAGTCACTTTACGACTACCTCTCATGGAAATGGTCATACTTTGAATGACTTACTTAACGCAGTTGAATCCCAAAAATGATATCTAATATAATGCACTGCGAAAATCCCCCATACTTAAATTCAAAAAGAGTCAAGGGATCTCTACCTGAATGGTTCATGAGGCACAATACTTGCTAAGGTTTTGCAAATGGGGTAGCAAGCTAAGTGGGCTTGATTGTGGGGAAAAACTCCACAGTTAAGCGCGCTTGAGCCAGAGGAGTTCTGGGATGGGTGACCTCCTGGGAAGTCCTGGTTACCGGGTGCAAGCCCCGGAAGTGATGATTGATGCTATGTGATTCGTTCTCCACATTTCACTAGTTTCAATCCCACTTCTTCACCCCTGTGAGCATCACCCGATGCAATGAGTGCTAAGTGAACTATTCAAAAATCATGAGAAATTAGTCACTTTACGACTACCTCTCATGGAAATGGTCATACTTTGAATGACTTACTTAACGCAGTTGAATCCCAAAAATGATATCTAATATAATGCACTGCGAAAATCCCCCATACTTAAATTCAAAAAGAGTCAAGGGATCTCTACCTGAATGGTTCATGAGGCACAATACTTGCTAAGGTTTTGCAAATGGGGTAGCAAGCTAAGTGGGCTTGATTGTGGGGAAAAACTCCACAGTTAAGCGCGCTTGAGCCAGAGGAGTTCTGGGATGGGTGACCTCCTGGGAAGTCCTGGTTACCGGGTGCAAGCCCCGGAAGTGATGATTGATGCTATGTGATTCGTTCTCCACATTTCACTAGTTTCAATCCCACTTCTTCACCCCTGTGAGCATCACCCGATGCAATGAGTGCTAAGTGAACTATTCAAAAATCATGAGAAATTAGTCACTTTACGACTACCTCTCATGGAAATGGTCATACTTTGAATGACTTACTTAACGCAGTTGAATCCCAAAAATGATATCTAATATAATGCACTGCGAAAATCCCCCATACTTAAATTCAAAAAGAGTCAAGGGATCTCTACCTGAATGGTTCATGAGGCACAATACTTGCTAAGGTTTTGCAAATGGGGTAGCAAGCTAAGTGGGCTTGATTGTGGGGAAAAACTCCACAGTTAAGCGCGCTTGAGCCAGAGGAGTTCTGGGATGGGTGACCTCCTGGGAAGTCCTGGTTACCGGGTGCAAGCCCCGGAAGTGATGATTGATGCTATGTGATTCGTTCTCCACATTTCACTAGTTTCAATCCCACTTCTTCACCCCTGTGAGCATCACCCGATGCAATGAGTGCTAAGTGAACTATTCAAAAATCATGAGAAATTAGTCACTTTACGACTACCTCTCATGGAAATGGTCATACTTTGAATGACTTACTTAACGCAGTTGAATCCCAAAAATGATATCTAATATAATGCACTGCGAAAATCCCCCATACTTAAATTCAAAAAGAGTCAAGGGATCTCTACCTGAATGGTTCATGAGGCACAATACTTGCTAAGGTTTTGCAAATGGGGTAGCAAGCTAAGTGGGCTTGATTGTGGGGAAAAACTCCACAGTTAAGCGCGCTTGAGCCAGAGGAGTTCTGGGATGGGTGACCTCCTGGGAAGTCCTGGTTACCGGGTGCAAGCCCCGGAAGTGATGATTGATGCTATGTGATTCGTTCTCCACATTTCACTAGTTTCAATCCCACTTCTTCACCCCTGTGAGCATCACCCGATGCAATGAGTGCTAAGTGAACTATTCAAAAATCATGAGAAATTAGTCACTTTACGACTACCTCTCATGGAAATGGTCATACTTTGAATGACTTACTTAACGCAGTTGAATCCCAAAAATGATATCTAATATAATGCACTGCGAAAATCCCCCATACTTAAATTCAAAAAGAGTCAAGGGATCTCTACCTGAATGGTTCATGAGGCACAATACTTGCTAAGGTTTTGCAAATGGGGTAGCAAGCTAAGTGGGCTTGATTGTGGGGAAAAACTCCACAGTTAAGCGCGCTTGAGCCAGAGGAGTTCTGGGATGGGTGACCTCCTGGGAAGTCCTGGTTACCGGGTGCAAGCCCCGGAAGTGATGATTGATGCTATGTGATTCGTTCTCCACATTTCACTAGTTTCAATCCCACTTCTTCACCCCTGTGAGCATCACCCGATGCAATGAGTGCTAAGTGAACTATTCAAAAATCATGAGAAATTAGTCACTTTACGACTACCTCTCATGGAAATGGTCATACTTTGAATGACTTACTTAACGCAGTTGAATCCCAAAAATGATATCTAATATAATGCACTGCGAAAATCCCCCATACTTAAATTCAAAAAGAGTCAAGGGATCTCTACCTGAATGGTTCATGAGGCACAATACTTGCTAAGGTTTTGCAAATGGGGTAGCAAGCTAAGTGGGCTTGATTGTGGGGAAAAACTCCACAGTTAAGCGCGCTTGAGCCAGAGGAGTTCTGGGATGGGTGACCTCCTGGGAAGTCCTGGTTACCGGGTGCAAGCCCCGGAAGTGATGATTGATGCTATGTGATTCGTTCTCCACATTTCACTAGTTTCAATCCCACTTCTTCACCCCTGTGAGCATCACCCGATGCAATGAGTGCTAAGTGAACTATTCAAAAATCATGAGAAATTAGTCACTTTACGACTACCTCTCATGGAAATGGTCATACTTTGAATGACTTACTTAACGCAGTTGAATCCCAAAAATGATATCTAATATAGTATAGATTTTAATATAAATCAGAAGGATTATATAAATTAATTTTAATTTATATATATTAGATATATTATTTTTAATAATATAATTAATATAGGTAAGTTAGTTATATTAATTAATATAAATGAATTATAGTATAGATTTTAATAGTTGTTTATAATTTAATAATTAATATATTTTAACTATGGTAAAAATTTTATTCATTAATTTAAAAAATAAAATCCTGATCTAATAAAAAGAAAAAGAATAAAATTAAATCAATTAAAGCAAATTTATATAATTATATAATTACATTAATTAAATTAATATAAATTAATTTATATTGATTATTTTAATTATATTAATTATAAAAATCATATTAATTAATTTATATTAAATATATAAATTTTTTAAAATCTTATAAAATGTTAGAAATTATATTAATTAATTTATATTAAAATATAGTAAATAGAAATTATATTAATTAATTTATATTAAAATATAGTAAATAGGAAATTTTTGTTAAATATATAAATTAATTAAAATAATTAGAATGATTATATATATCAATTATAATTTATATATACTATATTATACATATTATTTATATATTAATTATAATAATATAATTAATATAATTTAGTCATATTAATTAATACAATTTAAATATAGTAAAGGTTTTAATATTTGTCCATAATTTTAATAATTTTAATAATTAATATATTTCAATAAAAAATTTAAAAATTGTAAATAATAATAAAATCCTGTTTTAATGTAAAAGAAAATAATAAATAAAATAATAATTAAAAATCATATGTCGGTCTCTATCTATTTATTTATGAATTTAGGGTTTTTGTATTTATTTTCAGGTCGCAATTCTATTCTCTCTCAATAATCTCTCATTCTTATTCTTTCTTATTTGTCCTGATGATGGACCCCCTTTGGGATTTGAAACGTTGGCAAAATGAACTGAACACTGATCTGGAATCAAAAAACTCCCACAGAAGCCTAAAATCTAACATATCTCATTCTGTCATGATGTTATAATTTATGGCATGGAAAAGACATAAATCAATATATTGACTATTTTGAGTTGTATGCGAGAGTTTCCCATGAATATGTTAAATAACTCAAAAATATATATTAATTGATATTATAATTTATGGAATAGAAAAAACATAGATGGACTATTTTGAGCTGTAAGTCATAGATTCCCCTGAGTATATTAAATAACTCAAAGATATAATTAACTGTTTTAGAGTGTAAAAACATGCAAGGCCACGCTGATATCTTGAGTTCCTACAAGAAAAGCAGCGAGTGTTTAGATCCTATTGCGCTAGGGGAAGATAGTGTGCTTCAAGAATTCGCCCCCCTGGGTCCGGTCCGGTGTGCACTGAAATTATCAAGACCAGTTTCGTTTGGAGTGGATGAAAGCAAGAATCGTATGACAAGAATAACCGACACAGCTCTGAAGGGTATGAGGCTAGACCGAAAAATATATTGGGGTCAATAAAATTAGTATTCATATGGTTAGTTTACTTGGTTTATAATAATAAACAATAACTTATTTAAAATAAATATGTTTAAAAAATTAAATTACAGTTCGTATATATATATATATTTTTTAATATTTTAGATATTAAGAAAATGTTATTTAATTGATAATGGTGAAATTTGGTGCAAAGAAATTAAGTCATATTTCAAAGATGGTTAAACATTTTAATAGGTTGAATAATTTTTATTTTTTTCATTATGCAAAATGTTGAAAGAAAGATTCATGAAGGTTGGAGAGTCTTCTTTAAGTTGGAGAATATTGTAAAATAGATTTTTTATTTTTAAAGAAAATATTTTTAATACATTTTGTTAATTACTTATCTAAATTATTATTATGGATTGAAGATTTCTATGGCTAAAAATAGAAATTTCCAATTTAATCATTGGGAATAGCTGTGGCCATTGTGACAAAATTGGCCCCTAGACTAGCCCTCAAACAATGACCTGAAACACCTTGTAATTTATAGAATACTAAGTCACTCATGGATATGAAACACCTTGTAATTTATAGAATACTAAGTCACTCATGGATGATGAAAATCTTTTTCAAGGATTATTACCAATATTACATATTTTGAATCCTAACACATTTAATGTAAAGAATAGTTGTGTTTTAAAGTAAGAATAAGTAATTGATGGGTAAATATATTTCTTAAAATGTTAAACAATAATATTCAAGTCTTGAAAATTTGTTACTAAAAATAATACTCCAGCTTGAATTAGTTGACTAAACAATGAGTTAGTATATAAAAATTAACCTCTTAGTATTATTGTGGGTATATATTTTTAAAAACAATTAGGATTACAATATATTTATAAAGATACTAACATTCAAACATATTGAAATTGTTTTGATTTATTTATTTATTTTTGTGTAAAGACTAGTCTCTAATGGTGCAACACATTATTATTTTGGAGCTTTAACATATGCCAATGACATAATAAGTGGCAAGGACACTTAAGTGTTGATAAATACAAGATAATTTCTTTGAATTCAAATTTATAAATTGTAATACCTTTTTCATACTTTTTAATTTTTTTTTTTAAATAATCCACGTCCAATTTTATTGAATAAAAACATTCCTAAAATATTGAAATATAAAAATATTTCCAACTAATAAATCAAGCAATAAGGTACCTTATAAAATGTGGTTTGAAAAAAATTGAGATAACCATACCTATTAGGATTAAACCCCATTCGAGATAAAAATAAGCTACTAGGTAGGTAGGTATTCTAAAGGAATTGCATCATAAGCATGATATACTTTTTATATGGTTACAATATTTGTATGATTATATACCACCCAAGTTGAAAATTTAGTTGATATAACCTCTCCAAATAATATGTGTTTGATGTGAATCTTAAGAGATGAAAATTGTAATTATATAGCATGGCCTTTTCCACAGTTTTCAAAATATATATGCCTTCCAAATGCACAGGCTTCAAATTCCTAAACACCTAGTTTTATTCAATAGAATTATTTCTATCATTTAGTCAATAAAATTTCAATTGCATAAATATAACATTACTAAATAATTAGGAACATTCACCCCATAGTAGTAAATAGATAGTTATGATATTACAAGAATATTTTTACCATTTAAATTAGATAAAAAAAACATAATTGCTATATTTAATCTATAGTTATAAACAAAATTAAAAATTTATATATTAAATGAACAACAATAAAATATATTTCTTCCATTTCCCTTTAAATATTGTTCCTCTTAGAGCATATGAAGCCACTATCTCAAGTATTGGTAATAAGGACTTTTCCAACCAAGAAAGCAATGTACATATACTTTTAATTGATAATGTCCAATGGAAGATTAAAATGGTATGCTTTAATGTTTAATTAGTTTCTTGAGGGTCCATAAAAAATACATCTAAGTTTTAAGCATTAAATGAGTGATTTTTTATAATCAATACACTTTGAAAACTAAATTCTCAGTGAAATTTCTCTATCACATATTAGAGATGTGCAAATTCTTCTTATTTATCAGTTTTTAGATTGTAAATCAAGTAGGTAATCATCTCTAAAAATATTATAACCATTAAGGTGTATACTAGGGTTAGATATTACAATTTTGAGACATTATGATTTATTATAGAGTTAGGGATAACATCAAAGGTTATAGAGATAAGCATTATACATATTTTGCATTAGAGGTTTTAGGAACTATAAGTTTCATGCATTGTGGAGGGTATATTCTCTATAAATGTTTAGGCTTAACAATTACAATAATTATTGATTATAGCTTTTAGGGGTTAGTGGTCAAAACTTATGGTTTATAGGAATTATAGGGTTAGGGTTTATGGGAAACATATGGATTATGTTAAGGGTTGTAATATTTAAGTGTTAAAGTGGTTAGGGTTTATATAGGTTATGAGATATAGTTCCTATGAAATATAATGATTAATGTTGATAAGAATGTTAAGTTATATAGGGGATGTTGAGGTTTGAAGATATGAAATATAAACATTATAACATATGTAAATAATGTGCATCGTTTAAAAATGCATACATGATACTGCAATATTGAAATATGGAAATACTATTTGAATTCCAATCCAACCTAGCTATATTTTCCAACTATTAATTTAAGCATGTAGGTGCTAGTGAGAAATCATAATGCTACCAATAATATTTATCATAAATAGTGTCATAAATGTTGAGAACCTAATTATGTATTTATTAACTACCCATTGAAGTCAATTTCTTTCATGGTAAAAAATAAACATTGTTTGGATGTTTTGAGCACTAGGCATGGTTGTTGAGGTTGTAGACATTGTTATAGGAGGAAATAGTTACCTTAGGCCCTACAAGAAGCATGTAGGCATCCAAGGATGGTAATAAATTCTCAAACCACCACACATGAACTATTAATTATCTTCTACTAAATTCCTACCAATAGTAATGCTATTATTGAGCCCTTTGGATGGACGATGACCCTAACTTGGAATTACTAAGTCCTAATTCCTTAGTCTTATTCCTATCTAGACACACCCAAGGAACATTAGTGATAGAATATATTCCTATATTTCACACATAGCTATAATTAAAATTATCTTGATAGGGCATCTAATATTTTATGGGACCTAAAGCATGGGTCATGATTCCTAAAATAATAAGTCTAAGGGCCTAAGTATCTAGCTTTCATTCCAAAATCATTTCCTAGACCATATGACCCATACCTTGTACATAATAATGTGAAACTTATATCTATAACCTAACTGGATGTTTTGAGAAGTAGGTGTATTTTTTGAGGTTGTATACATGATCACATGTGTTAATAGTTATCATAGACCCTACAATAGGGTTGTAGGAATCCAAGGATAGCCACGAATCCTCAATCCATGACACATGACATCTTAATGGTCTTATACTTAGTTCTTAGAAATAATAATGGTGCTTTGGTTCCATTTGCATGGACCATGATCCTTACATGGAATCTATAGGACCTAAGCCCTTACCTCTTGCTTGTAAAAAAATTCACCTGAGATACACCAATCATCTCAATTATCTACATATATTATTGAGCAATTTGGAAGTAGTTTTCTAGTGGTTGTCATTGATGTCAAGTTGAAGGGGAGTGTATTGAGTTTGTTGATGTTTATGTTGTTATTGATGTCCTCGTTGATTATTGAGTGACTTACCTTTGAAGGAATTTTTTTTCAAGTACTTGGTTCAAAAGCATATGCAGAGTCCTTAGTTGGATAGTGCTCTCAAGTCCTTTCTAGTGTTATATGGAACTTGCCCTAACTCCCAAGGAATGAATAGAAATCTAAGTTTGATGTGTTGCAATTCAAGCAAGGTTCTAGCCAGTCATCTTCCAACATGGAACCTAGAGAGAGACCTACAAGGAACCTATACAAGACCTAGGGTTTATGAATGATTGTGGGAGGAGCCCCTCCAATATTCTTGTTAGGGCTCCAGGAAACTCTCCTAGGTTGTAGCTCGGAGATTCCTGGTAACATATAATCTTCAATATGGTTCTAGGAACTTATTGGGATGGGTGAAGGTTTGGTTCAAGATAGATAACAACTTTTATTCTGTTTTCACTCCAGACATGCATGAACAGCCTCAGACTACAAGGCTTTAGGCCACCAATGCTCAACAATTTGGGAATTAGGTGAATAGAAGAAGAATACTAACCACACCAGCAGATGCATACAGAATGTATGATGGCCAGCTGCAATTAGTAAATAAACTTTCCAATCTAATCTATCAATGCATAGATAAGATGACAGTTATCTTGCATTAGATACAGAAGAAACCTAAGTGACCTACTCACTGATACATCCAATTGTCTAATCCAGAGATAAGATGACAGTTATCTAGTATTAGATGTAGAAGAAATCATGAATACAACACTTCAGGCACAAGCTTAGAACAGAGGAGAAATGGACATTGAGAAATTAACAACAAAAGAAGCTTGCATTGCTGAAAATGAAGATGAGACGCTGCAAGTTACAAAATATCTACGGTCTCCAGAAGTTGAACCAAAACACAATTGCCAACCATGATTACATCTTTCTTCTGGCTAGTTATAATTTATCATTACAATGGCTCTTGGCCATTTAGAGATGGAGGGGTCTTAATTGACCACCAACTACCATTAATTCTCTAATAGCGTCTTTGAACGTAGTTGCTTTCTCCACTACAAAAACCTAATCATTTCTGGTACCGTGCTGTCCTTCGGGTGGTTGGATTGATCATGGCAGTGGAGTTCCATGACTATTTAATTCAGTTGTTGAGTCGTGTTGTGTCGTTTTCTCCTCCGGTCATGCTCTTCTTTTAATTTGGCTTCATGGTCAGACTGTCACTAGACTGACAGAGTCGGCCATCTTCTTCTTCACGTAACAGACAAGACGTGGGGTATGGAGTGCATGGGCGGATGAACAGTCGTGAATGATCGTGAATGGTGGCCGTCGGATCAAGGGAGATGTGTGGCGGAGATCACTTTTTAGAGGATAGCAGTCGTGGTGGGAGCGGAACATGTCTGGGCCATTAGATCTTCAGGTGAGAAGATCAGACAGTTATCGGGCAGTGGAGATGTACGAGCGATAACGCGCGGAGTGGTTTGATTTAAGTGGTAATGGTTTTTATTGCGCGGGCATCGGGCGTTAAGCGGTAAGTGTCAGAACTTGCCCGATGCCATTCAGTGGATGACACGTAGTGGCGAAGGCGGGAGAAAAGCCGCCCTCATCGGGCGGGTACTTATCGCGCTTGTTGTCTATGCGATATGGGCGCTAACTGTTAGATCTGGTGGGGGTGATCTAATGGGGGAGGAGTGTTGGGAAAGTTGGTGTATCGGATGGGACATGGACCATTGGATTGGTGGAGAAAGATCAACGGAAAAGATGCGGTGGAGGTACGAGATGTCTCCGAGAAATGTGTTATAGTTGCGTAAAGCATATGGGTGAGGTTTTATGGGGATTTTGGCTATTGCGCTTGGGGCTAAGGCAAAAGAGGAATTTTTCGGGGCGCGAAGGTTAGGTTAGGAAAGAGAAAGGGTAAAGTGTGAGCGGGGTAAGGGAAGAAGAGGGATAGTGGCCCATGTGGGACCCTTTTAAGGACAACAAAGCAGACCAAACCTTTCCTTCAACCTTCAAAAAGTCAGCACTACATCTTAGGGTTAACAGTTCTCACTAAGCCAAAATACAATAGGGAAAGGGTCAAGAATGATCAACTCCTTGAATTCTATGTCCCTTAAAAGACCACTCAATCTAACACGTTCAGATTCATAACTAGACCCATGATCTAGTCTACACTTCCTCATGAGATCGATGAAAAACAACAAAAGAAAATCTTAGGAGGAAGAGGGAGGAGTTGCAAGTGGTAGGGAGACAAGCCCATGGTCACAACCCCTGGTCGCAAGGGGATGGTAGTCTACACTCAAGCAATTATCGAACCACCAATCTAATTGGTGTTCACTTAATAGAGTATGTGAGAGACAATAAGCGTTGGCTAGTGAGGCTCCTAGTCATAGCCTCTGGTCATAGTGAGTTGTGTGTAAGCAGTTAAGCACTTTTCAGGCTGCCAGGTCCAATGAAGTGCACACAACAATGACATGCGATGAGCGGTAGGTGGAAATACTTGGCACACTTTTCAAGGCACCCATTGTCAACATGTGGCAATGACATGCATAATAATGGCATGACATCCTGAGATAAAGATACATGACAGGTGGTTTTAGCCTTTTTTGATGGCCAACTTTCTTTATTTAAAATAGACATTAAATGAAATAAAAAATATTCTCTTCACATAACTTTTAAAATTCATTATATAAAAAATCATTGTAATAGTTATTTGAGAAAATATCCAAATTAAAAAATTTAACTACATATACACCTATTTCATAACAAGTTATATGTTCTACTTAATATCTCATAATAAATTTTATGTTGTGTTTAATTATATCAAAAAATAACTTAACATTTTAAATTTCAGGTATAAAATTAAATTTTAAACACATAATAAATATACAAAAGATCATCATAATGATATAATTAAAAAAACATAATAAATTTTAAGAATAGTATCTTAAAAATATAAGTGAGGAAATGGATAGAAAATTATAATATGATTTTTAGAATATTAATAACCAAAACTGTTATAATTTATAACTTATCTTATTTTTTATTTTAAATTCTTTAATAATTACTTATTCATTATTAGAATTTTTTTTAATAATTACTTATTCATATTAGAAATTTAAAATGGCCTGATAAAATGCTTTATCATGACTACTAGTTGTATATGCTATATTTAAACACGAGCTTTATGAGTACTAGTTTTATATCATATTTACAAAGATATTTACGGGTAGAGGCAGATGCACCTCTTATTTTCGAATCTTTCTCTGGAATCGTAGAAATCGAAACAAGGGTGGGTCTTCCTTTACATCGAAACAGTTATAGTCTGAAAATATATTCTTTCACTATTATGGTTGATATTATTAATGTACATTATAATAATAGTTTAATTATATAGAGATATGGGGTTTAATGGTAAGTTTTGCTGGGTGAAACCCATGAGATGAAGGTTCAAATCTTATTGAGTATATGCCCTGTTGTGTCTTGGTTAGAAGAGTAGGCGACCCTAGAGCGGACCTCTCAGCTCTTGTTGAGGCATAAGTTAATTGCTACTGTGTGGGGCTAGGTTTATAGTGGCAGCGAGTTGGATTTGATCCTAGGCCTGTTCAGGGTAACTCTAGTGGCAGCCAGTTGGATTCGATCCTGGGCCTGTTCAGGATAACTTTAGTGGCAGCCAGTCGGATTTGATCCTGGGCCTGTTCAGGATAACTCTAGTGGTAGCCAGTTGGATTTGATCTTGGGCCTGTTCAGGATAACTCTCACCAGTTACCGATTATCCTAGATTAAAAAAAAAAGTCAATAAATAAATAAATTAAAAAAAAAATAACAATTTAATTAAAATAAAATATTTTTAGAATATTTAAATTATAGTCATATAAAAATATTTTCATAATTAAAATATATTGTTTATTTGGAGTAGTTCAATTGGTAATGTTAGTGGAAATAAAGTCTTAGTGAACTAAAAGTCTGGGGTTGAAATCTTGTGTTATCCCGGATGAGAAGTTGGACATGTTAAAGATGTAGTCCTACCAAACTTACAAAAAAAAAATATTTAAAATATGTTTAAAAATTTATTGTTATTTTAATATATTATTCTAAATAAAAAAGTTAAAATAAATATAATTCTTAATTAATAATGGTGAAATTTGGTCCAATGAAATTAAGTATTATATAGAGGGTAGAAATGTTTTTAATTAATAATAGTGGAATTTGGTCCAATGAAATTAAGTATTATATGGAGAGTAGAAGTGGTCATCATAATAAAGTTGGTCACTATCTCAAAGAATGACATGAAATGCTATCTAATTTATAAAATACTAAGTAACTCATGGATGGTATCTAATTTATAAAATACTAAGTAACTCATGGGTGATGAAAATATTTTTCAAATTTTATATCTATGTATGGTATGATAGACAACACCACATTGGTGTATGAGACCCCCTTGTTTGTGGGACAAGGGATGGTCCTCATAATAAAGCTGGCCACTACCTCAAACAATGATATGAAATACTATGTAATTTATAAAATACTAAGTAACTCATGAATGATGAAAATACTTTTCAAATGTTATATCTATGTACTAAGTAACTCATGAATGATGAAAATACTCTTCAAATGTTATATCTATGTACTAAGTAACTCATGAACGATGAAAATATTTTTCAAATGTTATATCTATGTATTGTATGATAGACAACACCACATTGTGAGGACCCCTTGTTTGTGGGACAAGGGACCCACCTCCGCACAATGATTTGACTACTATGTCTACGAAGGCATACATACTCTACCCCCTCTAGTTTTGAACCTATGACCTCTTAGGAGGAAATACATGCTCTTAACCATTAGGCCCACTCAAGGTGTATATTTGAAAATAATTGTAACGATCCTAAACATGAATGTAAGTGATATACAAAGCATGCAAACAATCCAACAATCAGAAAAACGAAATATACATTAAGCACCCATGGAAACACTAGAAATCATATAACTAGTAAGCCATTTTATTATTTCTTTAGGAGAAAAATACAATGGTAAAATAGAATGGTGCACCTGGGCTTGCCTTAATGGACAAGCTTGACAAAACCCAGGTGAGAAAATGCTGAACTGAAGGTTGCTATAAATGTTGCACCAAACTAAACTGCGCTACCCTATGAAACTACTCTGCCTGCTGATTTTGAAGGGCTGGAATCACTGCTTCCCGTGCTCAGAAAATTATGAGATTTTAGTTCCTTGCTCCTTGGCCTAAACCTAGAAAATCCCACCAAGGAATTGGCTAAATGTTGACCTCAGAATTTTGACCCAAATTCCCCTTAGCTCCTCTAGGTGCTAGCTGAGTTGGGACCCCTGTTTGATCCCTTAGATCTGCCTAGAAAATTCTATAAAATCAAGAGTATGATCCTTGCCCAAAACCCAGAAAAACCCAGAAATGGTTTCCCTTGGTCCCAACCTTCAAAAATTGACCTTTCACAGCTTGGCCCTCCTCCAATTTCGAATTCTATTACTGTGACTAATCCTGTCAATCTCTTCTCTCCCAACTCCAGCAATCCTCCTCAAATGACCCTCCAAGTGATCTCCTAATTCTCTTGGCCAACTCCAACTCTATAATTCCTTCCTCCAACTCCCATGTGAGCTTGGTGGTGGCTCTCTGTGCAGGCCCCGGGTAACTTTAAATCGAACTGCTGGGATGTTGGCTCTGTTGGCTCAAAAAATCACAAGAAATACTAGTGCTTTGTTTCTTTCCCAATCCTCTAACTCTCTTGAAAAATTCTTGATCATTAATAGTTCCAAACTCCCCCTGCGTATTCTCCAACTAGCTAGAAATACACACTCCCTATTGTGGCTGAATGGTAGTGTTGTACACACTCCCGGAACTCTTGAAATACTTATGGAACTGCCTCTCTAGGGTGGGCATGGATGGTCGCCTGAAGTAAAGGTCGAATCTCCCGCTTGAGAGATTTGTGGCTAAACAACCAGTTGACTCAGCTAAACAACAGAGCAATTAGTCAAGTAATTTTGATTGCAAGGTGTAAGAATGAATCCAAATGAGAGCTCTATCCTCCTTTTATCTTTGTGGGCCTTCCTTGCCTCATGTGGGCTCCTCCATCCAGCACTTTGAATTCCCTCCAAACCATTCGAATGACCTATTTCAAATTCCCACATGGGTGACCCCCACCTTCCACTAGCAACCAAATTAAATTGAATTTCCTCCTAAGTCCCTAAGTCGAAAATGTTGCATTCTTTCCCTTAGCCAAAATTGTGAAAAAATGTGTGGAAAAACCCTATTACAAATGTGTTTGATAAGGGACATGACAGTCCTCCCCTCCCAAATGTTGCTTGCCCTCAATCAACCTCAAAGCTAGGTGCTCCAAAATGTGCTCACCCTCCCAAGTGGCATCCTCATCCGGCGAGCTCCTCCAATGCACCAAAAATCGTCTGTCCTCAAGCAATGCCTAAGCAAGAATCCTCTCTAACTGTTGCTCCCCACAGTCACTGCAAAATGTGCCAGGGTCCCATATGTGCCATTGGATCATCCCTGACCTCTACACTATCCTGATATGAAAGAATCCTTCAATACCAGGATCCCAAACAATCATGTCCAACATGAAGCTCCCCTCGCTCCATTCACTATCTTGCCTGGTGAAAGTACCAGAAGTCCCCTGCTCCATCATTGACTCGCTAAAGCCTAATGAAAGATCTGTATGATCTCCCCTTGCAGTAGCTGGTGCGTCCCTAAAGGTTATTGAGTTGTGAAGAGATGTGATGCACCAGTTCCTTGCTAGTCCTAGAGTGGTGCCACCATGCTGACACTGCGCTACTCTCACTATGTCATACTCCCCATCGTGTGCAGTCAGTATCCTCCTCTCTTGGAACTCGATGGTGGAGTACTAAAATAAGCGAGACACATCCTTCCTAGGCATCTCCATGGCACCAAGGCCTACCCATCCAAATCCAACTCCGAATCTCTGCAACAACAGAGAATGTCTGCCTCCCCATATGATGAAACCCTCTGTGAACCCCCATGTGTCATCCCATGAGAAAACTATATCACCTTCTACCATGACTCCGCTCATCACGAGTGATCTATCGATCAACTAAATCCCTGCAACACATATCCAGACCTTTTGCGACATAGCCTTGTCAACAGATGGAATCCCTATGACCCTTATCTCTAGTCCTTGCATGTGATCACTATATAGGCTCCATATATCGCGGGCTAACATGATGCATGCTAATCTACCTTGTGCATGCCATTGTGTAGTATCGATGATCACTGGGAGCCATGTGTGCCAAAGAGCTACCCCCTAAATGCAACCAAAAGATGGGTATCCGATGCTCGTAATTGACTCAAGGTATGTGGACCCCTCCTGTCCTTGCCAAACATCTCCCCTGGGTCTGCCATCCGCCCTCTCGATAATGTACCAATACAATGTTTGGAGGTCGGACACATACTAGAAAGTTGCCTTAATCGTACACTGTATCCTCTGCTCATGCATGGTCCTGACATGCCCTGTGGAAAGAGCGACACATGTCTCCCTTGTGACCTGCTTCCCAGGCATAGGCTCACTGATGAACGATATTCCACCCCTGCAGATGATCAGCTCATCCCAAAACCTGTGGTTGTCAACTCATGCACTGACCCAATGCCACCACTGAGAAGTCTCTCCCCTAGTGCATGGAGTGTCATCCCAATATCTCAGGTGAGCTCCCTATCCCCAGCTGCTTGTGCCTAGAGTGTCAAAGGACAATAGCCAAGTAATCTATGCCTGTAAGTGATGTATAAGAGAGACAGGCATGTGAGTCCCCATGGACACCATCGAGTATTGCTCATCTGTGTCCTCATCGATCCTGGGTGAAGTACACCCAAAGGTATGCCTGGAGTCTCTGTCCATAAGTCTCCTTGGAGGCAACCCTCCAAGACCTCACTATGTAGCACCATATGCCCCTGCATCCCACCAAGTAACCCTATGGTCCTCGACCTGGCAATGTACCCTGCAGCCTATCCCTGTACACCACTGGATACCCCATGCTATGTTGTACCATCCTATATCGTCTCGTATCCTTCCTGTGTCACTATATCTGGCTCTCCCCATGTGTACTTGATGCGAGGTGAGTCACTCAATGCAAAACAACATGCTACATCAAACAACCACACATCTCCATGCTGCTCTGTAGGCCACTGCTCATCACTGCATACCTCTATACAACACTAGATGCTAGGTTCTAGAATTGGGTATGTATGCATGAGGTTACATCCCTCTACATAAGACTGGACTCTGCGGAATATCCTTGTGCACCCTTGGGTACCACTGCCTAATGTTGTACCACCCTATATCATATGCCATCCTGCATGTGCCAACGCATCCACCAATCTGCTAGTAATCCCTCGATGATGTGGGTTACATCTCCCCATCTGCCCCGAAAGAATTGAGCGGCCTGACTCCTCACATGCCAATGGGAATGACACTATTGTGCCTATCCTCAATAGCTCCAGTGTCCAATATACCAATGAGAGAGCACCGTCTCCAAGTAATTCCCTTTCCGGTGGTTTGTCGATGCCACCTCCTCCTACTAGCTCCTGCCAAAGTAGGCTAATCACCCTATGACTCTATGCACAATCAACATGCCAAGACAACTCATGAAATTGGTCTGCTCCCCTATCAAACCATCTTGTCACTAGTGTTGTCTTGGGCTCTGATGGAGATCTGAAAATGCGTGTGCGCCCAAATGTCGAATCCATCATGTAGCTACTACGTCACCTAACGACTCTGTGATGTGATGGGAAATCCCACATGGATCCCAACAACAGTCTGACCCTCGAGTCCCTATGGTTATCCATGGCCTCTACTAAAATGTGGCCATGGATGTATCCAACCGCCTAGCTTGCTCCATCGGGTACCAGCTCAGTACCTCTCACCATCCAATCCCAAAGGAGGGATCGAATGTGCAATCCCTGTGGAAGAAACAAACCCTCCAAGTTGATGCAATGTCATACTCAACTCATGTCACTCAGTCCTGCTAACCTAACCATCCCCTAGGGTATGTCTAGACAATGTTGCCTCCCTCAATCCAATGCATAAGGGTGGGCTAATAACGTTGTAGATCTCATCAATGTGCCTCTGAAACGAACTGTGTTGAAATCGCAACGTGCAGACTCTATGTTGCCCCTCATCAACGGCTAGCCCAAAGGATGGTTGCACATCCTCCTCCATCATGGACTCAACATGAGCCTCCAACTGATCCTCCATAGACAATCCAACACGCAAGACATGCTCACCAATCAGTTGCAGGTGATTGTCGTCTAGTAATTCACGCATAGATCTAGATGCCTCTGTACCTATCGGCTCCTCATCAACAATGGAGATGTCTCCCAGCACCTCATCAACCTGTGGTGCACTACTATCACTCAAGTACTCAGTCACAACCCCGGATACCTCAACAATGAATGGCGCCTCCCCAATGGTGGACACCTCCGTGTCTCTTGGCACCTCGTTAATGGAAGGTCGTATGGGTGTGTGCTCTACTCTCTCCCCCAAGGTGTCATCTATAGCTATCAAAGGAATCTCCAACAAGGTTGACTCCTACATCACACTAGACACATTGACATGCTCCTCACGCTCTAGTGTGCCTAAAAAAACCTCCTCCTTAGGCTCTTGATATCTAAAGGCAGGACTCCACTAGCAAAAGTGCCCCCTGGTCTCACCCTCTAACTATCCCTGTCCTGTCTGCTCCTTTTGAGGAGATCTAATGCCATGACTTTGTTGATTTCCCCCACACAATGTAGATGGTTGCACCCCCACATCCTGCGCACCACTAATGTCTCTGTTGTAAGTATGAGAATGGATTTGGTCCAACACCTTCCTCAATTGGTCCAATCTCTCATCATTCTAATGGATTCTACCCTAGAATTTCTGCATACTAAATCTTCTTTGAGCCATAAGTTGTCTATGGTTTAACCTGTCATTGTGCATACATGCTCAAATCTACCATGATCTAGATGGTTACCGCACAACTGGCCAAGATCATGGCTCTGATACCACTATAATGATCCTAAACATGAATGTAAGTGATATACAAAGCATGCAAACAATCCAACAATCAGAAAAACGAAATATACATTAAGCACCCATGGAAACACTAGAAATCATAGAACTACTAAGCCATTTTATTACTTCTTCAGGAACAAAATACAATAGTAAAATATAATGGTGCACTTGGGCTTGTCTCAATGGACAATATTGACAAAACCGAGGTGAGAAAATGCTGAACTGAAGGCTGCTACAACTGTTGCACCAAACTGAACTGCGCTGCCCCAGGAAACTACTCTGTCTGCTGACTTTGAAGGGCTGGAATCATTGCTTCCTGTGCTCAGAAAATTATGAGATTTCAGCTCCTTACTCCTTGGCCTAAACCCAAAAAAAACCACAAAGGAATTGGCCAAATGTTGACCTCAGAAATTTGACCCAAATTCCCCTTAGCTCTTCTAGTTGCTAGCTGATTTGGGACCCCTGTTTGGCCCCTTAGATCTGCCTAGAAAATTCTATAAAATCAAGAGTGTGATCCTTGCCCAAAACCCAAAAAAACCCAAAAAGGGTTTCCCTTGGTTCCAACCTTCAAAAATTGACCTTTCACAGCTTGGCCCTCCTCCAATTTCGAATTCTGTTGCTGTGATTGATCCTGTCAATCTTTGCTCTCCCAACTCCAGCAATCCTCCTCAAATGACCCTCCAAGTGATCTCCTAATTCTCCTGGCCAACTCCAACTCTACAATTCCTTCCTCCAACTCCCATGTGAGCCTAGTGGTGGCTCTTTGTGCAGGCCCCGGGTAACTGTAAATTGAACTGCTGGGATGTTGGCTTTGTTGGCTCCAAAACTCACAAGAAAGGATGGCCCTTTATTTCTCTCTCCAATACTCTAACCCTCCTAGAAAATGCTTGATCACTGATAGTTCCAAACTCCCCCTACGTATTCTCCAGCCAGCCAGAAATACACACTCGTTGTTGTGGTTGAATGGTAGTGTTGTACACACTCCCAGAACTCCTGAAATACTTATGGAACTACCTCTCTAGAGTGGGCACGGATGGTCCCCCAAAGTAGAGGTTGAATCTCTCACTCGAGAGATTTGTGGCTAAATAGCCAGTTAACTCAGCTAAACAACAAAGCGAACAGTGAAGTAATTTTGATTGCAAGGTGTAAGAATGATCCAAATGAGAGCTTTCTCCTCCTTTTATCTTTGTGGGCCTTCCTTGCCTCATGTGGGCCCCTCCATCCAACACTTCGAATTCCCTCCAAACCATTTGAATGGCCTAGTTCGAATTCCCACGTGGGTGGCCCCCACCTTCCACTAGCAACCAAATTAAGTCGAATTTCCTCCTAAGTCCCTAAGTCAAAAATGTTGTGTTCTTTCCCTTAGCCAAAATTGTGCAAAAATGTGTGGAAACACCCTGTTCCAAATGTGTTTGAGAAGGGACATGACAATAATACATATAGATATGTTTGGAACTATTTGCTTAAAAATATATAATTTACTATTAACATTATTAAAGTTGAAGTATTATTACCAATTTTATAAGTTTTGAATCTTAACATATTTAATGTAAATAATAGTCGAGTTTTAGAATAAAAGTAAGTAATTAATTGGTAAATATATTCTTTGAAAAAGGCCAAAAATTCTTAGTCAACTCGTACAAATTTGCTACTAAAATAATACCCAAGGTTGAACCAATTGAGCTGATGAAGTAACTAAATTAATGAGGTCTTACACTTAGTTCTTATAAATAATAATGATGATTTGGGTCCATTTGTGTGGACCATGATCCTTAAATGGAATTTATAGGACCTAAGTTGTTACCTCTCGCTTGTAAGCATGTTGACTTGAGGTACACCAATCATTTCAATTATTCGAATATATTTTTGGGTAAGTTGGCAGCGGTTTTCTTCAACGTCAAGTCCAATCATTGATGTGATGCAGGATCATCTGACCATGCTTAATTAAAATTAAATTCAAAACTTTGAAAGGGGAGACGTGGACAACGATCCGAAAAGGGGCACTAAATTCCATGAAATTCGGCTCAAAGTGATAAATTTGTTATCGATGTGGCATCTAGAATATTTCAATTCGTTTCAAAATCTGTTATGTAATTAAAAATTGAGTGATTCTAGGAGATTTGTGGGAGGAAATCGTGGATCCTAGATGATCCACACTTTTGTAATTTCTTTTTAAATGCGAAGTCTGTTTGGTGTGGAGGGTGAGTTACAATGTAGACCTACGAATGAAAACCACGGCCTTGGGAGGTCACAGAAAATGTAAAATCAGGCTTGAGATTTAAATTACGAAAGTGTGTATTTTATGTATCAAGGAATGTTTTGTTTCATGTGTTATCTTTGTGCATTTTATATTTGTCATTATCTTCTATGGCATGTTTGTTCGAGATGTATACATGCGTGAATGTGCTTTGCAGCATTGACGTGAATTGGTGTGGAGCCACAGAGTTGAGCGCTATTTGATTGAGAGATCCAATCGCAATTGTTCCAAAGTTATCCCATCGCATATCATACATCGACAAAGAGAGTCGCGGTTTGTGAGGAGCTGGACGAGTGAGGGGAAAAACCGTAATAAGCCAAGATTGTGATATGCCGAAGTGCGACATATCTTAAAATATGCGATATTGCGGAAAGGGTTGGACCTAAGATTTGCGATCAGAGTGGTGCCAAGTGGAAATTAATCAAGTTTTGTGGGCCATAACCCACAGGTCCGCGTATTGATTTCAGGATGCAGTTTTGCTGCATCAAAGTGGTATCAGAGTAGAATAAGATTCTGCGTGCAATTGAAAGAGGTGCAAATATGTTGAGGATTGGTAAGCGTATGGTCTTTATATTGTCATACAGGTAGCGGCAGAAGAAAGTGAGAAGATTGCAGCAGCCTAGAGCCAGGAGTGCTCAAATGGTTCCAAAGAAGAGAGAACCAGAGAGATGCCGAAAGACTGAGCTCAGAGGAGAGAAGCTTGGTGAGGTATCGGGTAGCAAGGAGGACTTGTTACTGCAGAGGTTTTGTTGCAGCTCACAGAAAGATCATAAAGGCAATTCCACAGAGGATGTGGGTAGAATTGCTAAGGGATGAAGAAGGCATATGACCAGGAGGTCATAGAAAAGTTTTGTACCTCGGGAGTCTGATGCAGGAGCATCTGACCATGCTTAATTAAAATTAAATTCAAAACTGTGAAAGGGGAGATGCGGACAACGATCCGAAAAGGGGTGCTAAATTCCATGAAATTCGGCTCAAAGTGATAAATTTGTTATCGATGTGGCATCTAGAATATTTCAATTCGTTTCAAAATCTGTTATGTAATTAAAAAATGAGTGATTCTAGGTGATTTGTGGGAGGAAATCGTGGATCCTAGATGATCCACGCTTTTGTAATTTATTTTTAAATGTGAAGTCTGTTTGGTGTGGAGGGTGAGCTACAATGTAGACCTGCGAGTGAAAACCAGGGCCTTGGGAGGCCACAGAAAATGTAAAATCAGGCTTGAGATTTAAATTAAGAAAGTGTGTATTTTATGTATCCAGGAATGTTCTGTTTCATGTGTTATCTGTGTGCATTTTATATTTGTCATTATCTTCTTGGGCGTGTTTGTTCGAGATGTATACCTGCGTGAATGTGCTTTGTAGCATTGACGTGAATTGGTGTGGAGCCATAAAGCCAAGCACTATTTGACTGAGAGATCCAATTTCAATTATTCCAAAGTGTTCCCACCGCATATCATATATCGACAAAGAGATTCGTGGTTCATGAGGAGCTGGACGAGTGATGGGAAAAACTGCAATAAGCTGAGATTGTGATCTGTCGAAGTGTGACATATCTTAAAATATGCGATATTTTGGAAAGGGTTGGACTTGAGATTTGCGATCAGAGTGGTGCCAAGCGTAAATTAATCAAATTTTATGGGCCATAACCCACAGGTCCGTGTATTGATTTTAGGATGTAGTTTTGCTACATCATGATGTCAAGTGATTTCAAGTTTAGGGGGAGCTTATTGAGCTTGTTGATGCTTATGTTGTTATCAATGTCTTGGTTAATTGTTGAGAAACCTACCTTTGAAGACATTTTTCCTACAGGTATGTTGTTCAAAAGCATATGAAAAGTCCTTAGTTGGATATCCATCTCCAAGTCCTTTCCAACGATATATGGAACTTGCCGTAACTCCTAGGGAATGGAGATAAATCTATGTTTGAAGTGTTGCAATTCAATCAAGGGTCTAGCCATCCATTGTTTCAGCATGGACCCTTCCTCATTGGATCGACACAAAACAATAGAATAAAATCTTAGGAGGAAGAGTGACAAATAACAAGCAGTAGGGAGGCAAGCCCATGGTCATAGCCCCTAGTTGCAAGGGGATGGAAGTCTATGCTTAAGCACATATAAGACAGCTAGTCCAATTGGTTTTTACTCAACAGAATGTGTGATGAGAAATGAGCGTTGGCTAGTGAGGCTCCCAGTCATAGCCTCTATTCATAGGGGATTGGGTGTAAGTGCCCAAACACTTATCAAGTTGCTAGGTCCAACGAAGTGCACACAATAGTGACAGGTGACGAGTCACAAGCAAAAAGCCTTGACACACTTTTCGAGGTGCTAGTTGGTGACACATGGTAGTGAGGTGTGCAGTGATGATGTGGCATTCTGAAGTGAGGACACATGGCAGTTGGTTTGGCCAAGTGGACTTTTTTTGAGTGACACATGGAAATGATGTGGCAGTAATGGTGACACGGTAAGTTTTGATTGGTTAATGTGTAATAAAACATGGAAGATCATGATGTGGAAATGACGAGGCAAAACCTTATGATTTTTGCTAGGGACTGGTTTTGTGAAGGTTATTTTAGTGTTAATATTTTTTATGGTTTTCATAATTTTACAAAAGTAGGGCCATTGACCACCACCTATCACCCAACGAAAAGTGAAAAATCCTTTGTGAATGATAATCAGTGGAAGAGAAGAAGAGCGATAAGTGGTAAAACTTTAGATATAGACTGAGTTACATCAAAAGACAACACTTCCTAATAATGATCATGTCTATCACCCACCACCCATCAGCTAGAGAACAAAACACTATAAATTCTGACCAATGGTGAGCAATCAGCAACATGCAATAGACCATGGTCATCACCCTTAGTTGCAGGTGCTAGATGGGTAAGCACTAAGAGCTCATCTTATCAACTATTGGATTATAAAGTCTATTCCTATGGAGACCAAATATCCTTTGTGAGTCGAGATCTGAGATCCCATCTAGGAGTTTGTTAACTATTGTGATAAATATTCTTAACAATTTCTTATCTGTCTTAGAATCGAGTAATCATGGATTTGTGAAACTTGTCATTGAATTGTATGCGCCAGTACAAAATGAGAGATTAGTGACTACGCGACTCAAAAAGTTAGTCACCACAATTATTTCAAGTGAATTAATACTAAATTTGAGAAATTTTAAGTGACCCAACTAAAAAAAACTAATTTAGTCTAGGGATAAAATATACATGATGGGTCCCATCAATAGGTATATTTTGAGGCCCATTGTGCTATCCTCCAGCCCTTAAAATCTCTTTTTCTCATATTAATTTACATTTTTAAGCATAATATGCTTAGTAGGGAGACTAAAGGGTGCATGTCATATTTCATGGCCTAATGTGGTTAATATGCAAGCAAGAGAAGCATTTTTGGAGACATTTACTATGCAGGGGCTCGTTGGTGGCATCTAGAGAGAATATAGGAGGCTTTTCCACTACATTAACTCTCCAACTCGACATGAGTCCAAAGAATCCTCACCAACAGCTTGAAGTCCACTGGCAACCGAGGAACTCAAGTGAATGTGGAGATCTAAGGGAACCAGATCCACCAATTTCGATATTTTGGAGGGAAGCAGTTCACCTCTCAAGAGAACTTCCCCTCAATCACTTTTTGTATAAATAAACAAGCCTAATGGCTCATTAGGATTCAAATTCTGGGAGCTACGAAGAGCTATTGTAGGCTGAGCACTTGAGACTATTATCTTCATTCTGAGATTATGTATTGGAACTCTATTTTCTATTAATGAAAGGTCCCTTTTAAGTTTGCATCTGAGTTAGCTTAGGAGGGTTGAAACCCTTGGGTTAAGGCCCAACCCAGAGGCTTTATCTCCTCTCATGTATTATTTACTTGTTCTTGTTCAAGTCATTGTATTTCTTTCCTTGTTTAAGTAGGAATTATATTGAAAAAAATTTATTTGTAGGTTTAATCACCACCTCGCTCGTGGGAAGTGTGGTTGAGGAGTCTACAACAACAAGGCAAAACTATGTGCTTATTATTTCTTAAAATTTCTAGGTTTTGGATTGAAATTCTTTTACATGCGTGGTTTTTCCACTTTAGAAGTTAACAACATGATTTGGAAAATAGATTAGATGGATGATAGAATATATATTGAAGAAATAAAATTCAACTCATCCTTTCCACTTTGATTCATTTCACTGCAATATTGATGTATGTCCTTGATTGCTAATCTACAAGAGTTGCCAATGACATGTAGAGGTTGGCACACTCATCCATGTTGGTTTGTGTTATATTCTTTCCATGACTAACCTATGTAGTGAACCAGGGGGTTAGAGGGGGGGCAGAGCCCCCCTTTCGTTGCACTAATTGTGCAGCGGGGGGTCCACAGGGGGGTGGGTAGCGCCTCGGGAAATTTTTTTTTGGACCCTATATTAGGTTGGGCGAACCTACCTATGGTTTTTTGGTCCATGGTTTTGGACGCGATGGTTTTCAGTCCATGGTATTAGATGCTCCGACATGTATAAATATGTATTGTAACATTGAAAGGAACATAATGAAAAATCAAGCTGGTAGTCCCAGTTTTGGGATCTAGGGGAAAATATCTGTGTATATGTGTTATGCTCTCGCATTGTTTATTTTCTGTGTTTTAGAATTCGTATGCAGGTAATTTCTGTACGAGGTTAAAACCTACATTTGGTATCAGAGCTCTTTTAGCTTCAATGAGACGCCTTTGTTGCTAAGGGGTTTCGCTCGGGCCTGTGGTAGACCCCGTTCAATGTGAGATCTGTGAGATCGATTATGGTGGTGAAAGAAGATGGCGAGCAGTGGAAAGATAGAGATTGAGAAATTTAATGGTCAGAGTTTTGAGTTGTGGAAACTCAAGATGGAGGATCTGTTGGTGGATAAAGATCAGTGGATCATGGTAGATCCGGGTACTAAACCAATGAGAGTGTCCGATGAAGAATGGAAGAAGTTGGATCGGAAGGCAAAGAGCACGATACGATTGTGTGTCTCAGATTAAGTATTGTTAAATGTATTAGGGGAAGCTACGACGAAGGCTTTGTGGGACAAGTTAGATACTTTGTACCAATCTAAGTCTCTGGTGAATAAACTGTTCTTGCGGAAAAAACTGTATAACCTGAGGATGAAAGATGGAGACTCGGTGACAGAGCATCTGAACGCATTTAATACTATGGTAAGTCAGTTAGCATCTATTGATATTAAAATTTCATATGAAGATAAATGCATCATTTTGTTGTGTTCTCTACCAAATTCGTGGGATAGTCTGGTTATTGCAATAGGTAGCAATGCAACTGCCTTGCATTTTGATGAAATAGTCTCATCCTTGCTGACAGAGGAGATGAGACGAAAAAATATGGAGAGCCAGAATGGTGATACCTTGTCTGTACGAGGACGGTCCCAAAACAGAAACAAAAATAATTCATTGAGTGGGAGATCTAAATCTCCAGGAAAACCTGTAAAGGTGGTGTGCTGGAAATGCGGAAAGGAAGGGCACTTCAAAAGGGACTATAAATCTAAAGCTCCTGATAAAGGAAAGGGATCTGATGATGATCCTTCTGTAGAGGAGAAAACAACCTCAGATGAAGGTGGGGATGTGTACTTGGCTTCTTCAAGTACACATGTAGATCATGAGGCATGGTTGATTGACTCAGGTGCATCCTTTCACTTCACTCCCCATAGAGAGTGGTTCTGCGAGTATGAGAAATACGATGGTGGTGATGTCTTCTTGGGGGATGACAGGAAGGCTAGAATCATTGGTCACGGAAAAGTAAAGTTGAAATTGCAAGGTGGAAGGGTTAGAACACTTCCGGGTGTTCTGAATATTCCTACATTAGCCAGAAATCTGATTTCTGTAAGCAAGTTAGATGATGCAGGTGTAAAAATAGTGTTTGAGAAGGATACCTGCAAGATGGTTTGGGGATCACTGGTATTGATGCGGGGAGTTCGGACTGGAACTCTGTACAAGCTGCAAGGTAGCACTGTTGTTGATGGGTGCAACAGTTCTGTGGTTCCTGAAAGTGGAGCTGAAAATCTAGTGGTCTCTGGAGAGAAGACCATGATATGGCATCAAAGGCTTGGACATATTGGAGAGAAAGGCCTTCGAATACTTCATGGTAAAGGTATGGTAGAAGGTATGAGTAATAGTTCTCTGGATTTTTATTTCTATGAAAATTGTGTATACGGGAAGCAGAATCGGGTGAGTTTCCCCTCTGGTGGTAAGAGGGCGAAACAGATATTAGAGCTTGTGCACAGTGATGTGTTTAGACCTGTGAGGTTCCATCACTGGGTAAGTCTATGTACTATGTATCATTTATAGATGACTTCTCAAGGAATACATGGATATATTTCCTTAAGAAGAAATCTGAAGTCTTTGACAGGTTTAAAGAATTTAAGGCTCTGGTGGAAAACCAGAGAGAGAAGAAGATAAAGGTGTTGAGGACAGATAATGGTGGATAGTTTTGCAGTAAGGAATTTGAAGAATTCTATAAGAAGTGTGGTATAGCACGACATAAGACTACTCCATATACACCTTAGAAAAATGGAGTTGCAGAAAGAATGAACAAGACGTTGATGGAAAGGGTAAGAAGCATGCTCAGTGGTGTCGGGTTAGGACAGGAATTCTGGGCAGAGGCGGTGGAGACAACATGTTACCTGGTCAACAGATCACCTTCATCAGCGTTAGAGGATAAGACTCCACAAGAGGTATGGACTGGTAAGAAACCCTCTCTTTCACTTCTGAGGGTATTTGGATGTGTTGCATATGTACATGTTCCAAAGGAGAAACGAACCAAGTTGGATAGTAAATATGAAAAGTTCATCTTTATTGGGTATAAGGATGGTTTAAAGGGTTATAAGCTTTGGAACCCAACAACAAAGAAGGTTGTGTACAACCGAGATGTGGTGTTCAGAGAGGTGAAAGATGTTATTAAACATGAATTCCAACCAAAGGAACCTGAGAAGATAGAGTTTGAGCTAAAGGAGGAAGAATCGGACTCTACAGTAGAGGAGGAATCAGAAGATGAAGAGCCACAAACTCCAAGTGTAATAATATTAGTTCGAGAAAGAAGGCAGCCAGAAAGGTATAGCCCATCTACTTTCTGTTCAATTTTTTCTTTATCTATTACTAATGATGATCCCAGAACTATGAAGGAAGTAGTAGATCCAGAGGATGGAAAACTCTGGAAAGAGGCCATGGTTGATGAAATGGAATCTTTGCACAAAAATGAGGCTTGGGATCTGGTGGAGTTTCCAGCTGGAAGGAAACCCATTGGCAGCAAATGGGTGTTCAAGAAGAAGACAAATGCAGAAGGAAAGGTGGAGAAATACAAAGCTTGGTTGGAAGCAAAAGGTTATTCCCAGGTGCCAGGAATTGATTTGGTGATATTTTTTCTCTTGTTTCCAAGGTAACTTCTATTAGGTTACTTTTATTTGTTGTTGTTTCTTTTGATTTTGAGGTAGAACAGATGGATGTGAAGACAACATTTCTTCACGAGGATTTGGAAGAGGAGATCTACATGAAGCAACCTAAAGGCTTTGCGGTGAAGGGTAAGAAAGAACTGGTATGCAAGTTAAAGAAGTCTTTGTATGGGTTAAAAAAGTCACCAAGGATGTGGTATAAAAAATTTGATACATTTATACGGCGACTTGGCTTCACCAGAAGCAAAGCAAATCACTGTGTGTATTTTAAATTAATTGGTGACCGTGTTATTTATCTAGTCTTGTATGTGGATGATATGTTGCTCGTTGGAAATGACCAAGAAATTATCTAAGATTTGAAGACCCAATTGTCCTCCAAATTCGACTTGAAAGATCTTGGTGCTGCAAACTATATTTTGGGCATGGAAATTAAAAGAGATTGGGCAAAGAGGAAGCTTTGGTTAAAATAGAGGAAATATGTCGAGACAATACTGCATAGGTTTAATATGTAGGATAGTAAACTGGTGAAGGTTCCTATTCCTATAGGTGTAAAGTTATCTACTGAACAATGTCCCAAGACATAAGAAGAGGAAGAGGATATGTCTCGTGTTCCATATGCAAGTGCAGTCGGTAGCCTGATGTATGCAATGGTCTGTACTAGACTAGACATTGCACATGCAGTGGGAGTATTGAGCAGGTTTATGTCAAAACCAGGGAAGGAGCATTGGACAACAGTGAAGCGGGTTTTCAGGTATTTGTGTGGCACTAGTGATTATGGTTTGTGCTACCAAGGAAGACTAGGATTGAACAAAGTTTTGGATATTCGTGGGTTTGTTGATGCAGACTGGGTTGGAGATTTGGATCAGAGAAGATCTACAAGTGGGTATGTGTTTAACCTATTTGGAGGTGCAATCATTTGGATGAGTAAGAAACAATTTGTAGTGTCACTATCAACTACAAAGGCAGAATACATGGCATCCACTCATGAAAGAAAGGAAGCAGTTTGGTTGCAAAGATTGTGTTCAAGTATGGGGTTAGTACAGGGAGCTATAAGGATAGACCATGACAACCAAAGTGCAATTTTCTTGGCAAAGAACCCTGCTTATCATTCAAAGACAAAGCACATTGATGTTCAGTATCACTTTGTGAGGTATATGATAGAAGACAAAAAGGTGTTGCTGGTAAAGTTGGACACTTTGAAGAATACTTAGATGCATTGACAAAATCTGTGAGCTCTGAGAAGTTCTCATGGCGTAGAGAAACAATGGGCGTTTCAGGGCTAGAAAAATGACTAAGCTCTCCTGTGGCCCCTTGTGGAAAGAAAACAACAAGTGGGAGAATGTTGGGTTGTGTTATATTCTTTCCACAACTAACCTATGTAGTGAACCAGGGGGTTAGAGGGGGGGTGGAGACCCCCTTTGTTGCGCTGATTTCACAGCGGGGGGGGTCACAAGGGGGTGGCAGCCCCCCATTTCTAGGGGGTTTGAGGGGTCCGGGATAGTGCCCCAGGAATTTTTTTTTTGGACCCTATATTAGGTTGGGCAAAAGTACCTATGGTTTTTTGGTACATGGTTTTGGAGGTGATGGTTTTCAGTCCATGGTATTGGATGCTTTGACATGTATAAATATGTATTGTAACATTGAAAGGAACATAATGAAAAATCAAGCTGGTAGTCCCGGTTTTTGGATCCAGGGGAAATCTCTGTGTCTATGTGTTTTATGTGTTATGCTCTCGCATTGTTTATTTTCTGTGTTTTAGAATTCGTATGCAGGTAATTTCTGTACAGGGTTAAAACCTACAATCCATATCCACTTAGACAATTCCATCTTCCTCCTGGAAACCTCATAGATCTCTCAATATCTGTCATCAAAATCATCTTTTCAAGGTTAATGAAGGACACCGTGGGCATGAAATTTTGTCCAAGATAGGCCTCTAAGGGGTGCTAAGCTTGGAAAAAGGCCTCACACATCCTTCATCCACCCTCATCCACCTTCCTCCACCTTCAAAACACCATCCTTTCCCTCATAAATCTCTCAGACCCTCTCTTGTAGCAAAACATGGCACTCATGTAGTAAAACATAGTTTCCTCTAACACCCTATAGCACCTTGTAGCACTATCTAGATTTAGCCAGATTTTCCCTAGGACCTTGACTTTTACATTTTGAATTTGAATGATGACCCCAGGCTTTGATTCAATTATTAGGAAGACTCCGGGACCACTCCAAACCTATCCTTCCTCCACTTCCAAGTCAAAACAACAAGTAGAATAGACTTAGTTTTTTTGAATTCCCTAGTTGTGTATTGTAGAATGAAATTCTTCCTCTCAAGAAATTTTCAATTAGATTAATGATCCATGCAAGTAGAATATTGATTTAAGTTAGTTTTCAAATAGAGTAGCATGGTTTATTTTTGCAACTAGTGTAGCCTTTTCCTTTCCTACAGGTACAAGTAGTCTCTACATTTACTGAATGGTATTTTGATTTCTGCAATTAGTCTAATACTCCTTTCCTTGCAATTACAACATGTTTTTCTTGTTTTTCCACATAAATTATCTTTTTATATTAGGTGAAGGAGTGGTCTCTGCTTTTCTTGATCCGATCCAATGACTAAGGGTGACATGAGTAGAACTTGACCTACTTTGCATATAGCACTGTCACCTCTTAGTTTGTACAAACCCTGAGTAGATAATTTGAGTTGAGAGCCTTGGGAGTTGCAACATCATTGATGCAATATTAGGGTCCATCATTTTTTGGTGCCATTTCCGGGGAGGTTTCCAAGTAGGTGTTGTTTCTACTTAGATTTTTTTTTTTTTTTTTTTGCATTAGTACTATTGGTTTGAAAGCTTATTAAAAGAGAAAAGAAAAGAAAATAAAAAACAGAGTTACTTATTTCATGCCTCATAGGAGTAGGGATAATCAAGGGAAATTCCTACAAAAAAACCCGACCCCTTGAAGCAACGAACCATCATTCTTCTTTGGTGATTGTGAACTTCCATTGCTAACTGCAGAGGAGTTAGAAAACCCTCTAGGTGAGGAACGTGAACTTTTTTAGGAACCCATAGGAAAAGAAGAGCCCACCTTGCCTACCCACACCATGGTTGAAAATAGATAGAATGAGCTTTTTCCTTTTTGAGAATCCAATGGGGAGGCCAAAATTAAGAATATAAGTCCTCCTACCCTTCCACATTTCCATGGCTTAACCTCTAAAGACCCTGATACCTTCATGTTTGAATTTGTTGTTGTCTCTAGGACCTATGACTATACCTCTTATGAACAGAAATTGAAGTTGTTTCCATTTACCCTCAAGGATGCATCCTTGCATTGGTTTATGGGTTTACCTAGAGGCAGCATCATTACATGGGCCCAAATTAAGCAAGCATTTAATGAAGAGAAATTACTGTAGGTCCAAAGAAACAAAGCTGAAAATATTTAAGATTACCTTAGGACCAAATGAATCTTTAGAGGACTATGGGGAAAGATTCGAACTCAATTATAGGAGGGATAACTATACCCTTGACCCTAAGTCACTCAAGCTAGTTCTTTTCCAACGGATCAGGGAAGATGTAATGGATACCCTCGACATGTTGTCTTGAGGGGACATCTACCAATTTCCTTATGAAGACATCAAGACAATATTCAAGAATCACTCTAGGGTTTCTAGGAAAAAGGGTAGGTCTAGCCAAGGCTTGGTTAGGTCATCTCCCTCTGCATCAACCATCAAACATGAGATAGGAAGTATGTTGGATGATTTCAAGAGTGAAATGTTGCATAAATTTTCCCTACATATGGATAATATGCATATTAAAAGGAAGCAAGAGGAAGGAGAAAGAGCGTTAGCTATCTTTTTCCTTAGATGCACTAAGAGACATCCTAGAAATGAGTTCACATTGAATGTCATAGAATTTTGCTCTCTCTATGAGGAAAACCATGTAATAGACAAATGCTCCTCTCTTCTAGGCCTCAAAGTTGTATACCGAGGGGTAGAATGTGGTTCAGAGCAACTCTGCTTCATTAACCAAAGGAGGCCTCAAGGCCCTCAACCATATCAACAAGGCATGCAAGGTGCACATTATCCCCTTTACAATCCAAATTAGAATATACCTTTCTAGCCTTGGTACCCTTCCACTCATCCATCATGGCCCATACCTTCACCTTGGCCTTATACACATTATTCATCAAACACATGAAAGTAGTTGGAGCATTAGTAAGACCAAACAGAGCCACTACAAACTCATAATTCCCATACCTGATACAGAATGCAATCTTGTAAATATATTTTTCCTTGAGGTGTACCTGATGATATCCTGATCTCAAGTCAATCTTCGAAAACACTCATGCTCACTTCAATTTATGAAACACATCATCAATCTACAAAGGATACATGTTCTTGATCGTCACCTTGTTCAATTTCCTATAGTCAATTCACAACCTGAGAGTACCTTCCTTCTTCTTCACAAACAATACCGATGTGCCCCAAGGTGATACACTTGGCTCAATGTATCCCTTATTAAACATTTTGTTGAGTTGCAACTTCAATTCCACTAAATATAGTGTGCTCATCATGTAAGTTTCTTGTGATGCTGGTGTTTCTCCTGGTACCAACTCAATAGAAAATTCCACTTTACAATGAGGCAGTAACTTTGAAATATCTACTGGAAATACATCTTGAAAGTGATGCAAAATAGGATGCCTATTCAAGACTTCATCATCCTTAACATCCTTCCCCTTATCACTGGAAACATGCACTTCAAATGAGACAAACCCTTTCCTGTGGTTGCGCTTAGCCTACATATTTGTAACCATTCTCATAGATGTAGGCTTCTTCTTTCCCTACAATATTCTCTTCTCTCCATCATCATCCAAACACTCAATAGCCTTCTCGTAACAATCTACCTTAGTCCTGTGAAGGTACAACCAATACACACGCAAAAGCATGTTGTATGAACCTAATGGAAGCACATTTAGATGTGTTGATGTAGGCATACCATTAAGCTCAAATGCACAAGCTCTCACCCAATGATGAACTCTTTTCTTGGTCCCTGTAACTAACTAGACCAACCAAGACTCTACATGCACTTATTTACTCAAGCCACACTTATCCACGAGTTCAAGATTAACATAACTATAATTTATCTAGGATCAATCAAAATGGAAACAACTTGATCACAAAGCTTACCTTCCATCTCAATAATGGATGTCTGGTGATTCACCTGCTTGTTATCAAATACTGCATAGATCCGATGAATGCTCTGTCCAACATCCCAAAATGTCTACACCTCCTAAGCACTATAAATAAGAGGTGTTCCACTCTGATACAAAAGAAAATCCTTCTTGTGATTATCCTTGCCACATATCCAACACTACAATGGTTCTCTACTACTACCCTTATTTTGATGCTCTCTAGGTTAAGGTCCATGTCCCTTCTTTGCTATACTAAAATTCTTGTAAGGGGCCACATTTTCTTTCTCACCTACATCTTGATGTCTTTCCTGCTTCAAAAGCCATTTTAATTTGGTCTTCTCATTACCTTTCCAAGCGCTTAGGCTCAGTCTTGTGCTTCGACTACTCATAACAGTGCTTCAACTTACCGTTGACTTCCTCTAATGATCGAGGCTCATCATACTCAATCTGATCCTTGAATGTTAATGGATGTCCACTGATGAATATTTGAACCTTTTTCTTCTCATCCTTGAGGTAAGGTACATACCTCAATAGCTACAGAAATTTAGTCATATACTCTTCATCTATCATAGATACCATATTCATCTCATAGAACTTCTTAGCCTTTCCATCATAGTATCTCTCAGAAAAGTACTTCTTCATGAAGAGTCTCTTAAACTCGTTCCAACTCAACTCCTCTATCCTCGTGACTATGACACGCTTCACATCTTCCCACCAAATATCTGTGTTTCCCTTAAGACTGAAAATAACCATCCTGGCTTTCATATTCTATGTATAATCATGCAGCTTAGAGAACTTCATCCCAAATAGCCATGATTTTGCATCTTCCAACTTCATCAACTTTGCATCAAATGTAGGAGGCTTGGATTTCTTGAACTCATCTGGAAAGTACCCCCTCTCACTCCTCCTGTAAGCATGATAACATTGGTCACCATGATTTCTATCTAAACCAGAACTAGAATAGAACCCATATCCACTACCTTTCTTGTCTGGTGTATCCATCCACCTACCACCTCTGATCACATCACCCGTATCCAACTTGTGCCCTGATCAAGACCTGCTACCACATGCCCCATTAGTCCTTTCCTCCTGCCCATAATTTATTTGTGGTTGTCCATGTCTCTGCAAATTTGATAATCTTTGAAGGATGACCGCATTGACCTCGAATTTCTTTTCTTGAGCTCTGCCAAGCCTTTCTTGTGATTGAATTATCCTATCATTATATTCCTTGCAAGTTTTGATTTCTTCCTTAAAACTTCTCAAGGTATCTGCTATGTCATGAGAGTACTCTTCTCCTTACTGCTTAGCTGATATATAATGAGAGTCACATAAAGTGTAATCCACCATCTTTAATCTTCTTCTTCCTGCAAACATACCATGTCAGATACCCAAATATAAACATAATCAAACATACCTTAGTGAAGTTCAAGGGAGGTTATCTCATCTACACAAATCAATGTAGACTAGCACGATATATATAAATATATATATATATATATACACACACACACACACATCAACATATGAACCTATCAACATCATCTCAATATTTAGGCATGATGCCACAAACTGTAACATTGACTATATACATGACAACTATAGTCACTGTAATTTTTGCACAGGACTAACACACATGCATAAAAATCACATCCCACCCATCTAGTCCAAGTGTCTAAACCTAGAAGCTCTGGTGCCAATTTGTATCCCACCCCTCTCCAAATTTAATCGCTTTTACAAGACCTACGGGTAAATTTGAAGTGAAGTGCTACGATGACATGACCTGACCTCTAAGTTCCAGTTAAGGAAGTGGGGCTAACAACCCAACTCTTTTATTGATAAACGTTAGAGATCACAGACCACTCAAAAGGCTAAAAACCACCCGAGGTGGTCAATCCCTGAGTTGGACCTCATTTTCATTAACCTAAAACCCCAATTGCATGCACTACAAGGAAAGAGTGTGGTTATAGGCCTCCAACCGCATGCATAGGCCTACTTCCATGCGGTTACAACCTAAATTCCCCAGGTTTGAACCTGTGGTCCTAAAATTTGGGCCACTTTTCCAGGCTAGCCTCCAAACCACTGCCCAGAACTCATTGTAAGTTTCTAGATTCATAATGTATATGACGACAATGCCTAACATTCAAACTTGAACTCAGAACTATACCTAGACCATCTAGAACATGATAGACATTTAGTCAAACATATGGTAAACATGTAAGCTACAGGTCATGAATGCATATCTGAGTATAAGTATATGAACTTCATCCGAAGATCATCGAGAAGGTATAATGCCTTCTCAAGTAGTTGCAATAACACTAGTTAGTCCATGCATTCATGAACCATTCAATAAATTATCAAAGCATAACAAGAGCCATAGTTAGAGAACATCATAGAACCATGCTTATAACCACCATATAACCATAACATTAACCATGATAGAACAACCATAAAATCAACATAATAACAAGTACAAGTTCTCATAAATCACAATAGGAAAATAACTCTTAATAACTTATGAAAAATCCAACCAAGTCAAGGACTTCCACATACCACGACCATAGATTGAGCTGAAACAAATATTTCTTTCAGCCAGTCATCCTGTACCATATTCCAAGCATGAATGTGGGATCTCATGGGATAAAGTTATAAACCAAGACATAAAAAAACAAGGAAATCTCTAATAGGTCAAACCACCTCCACCCTCCAAACTACTATGATCTCACCTAAACTAGTCCCCACATCACAAAACCAAGCCAAGTTTTGATGGATCAAAACTTCTTCACCATACCTTGAGGAACTTTCCTACCTCCACCCACCTATCAAGGGATTACTAGAGAAAACCATCCCCACCAACAACCTTTGGGAATTTTTTTGGGATCACCTCACCAAGTTCCAAAACCTTCCAACAATATAAATCTCAACCAAGAAGTGAATCCCATCCCACCATGGCTATCCAGGAAATCGAAAGGGAAGGTCGAAATCACTGTAAAACTAGGAAAAACCCATTCCAATGACAACAAATGAACGAAATAAACAAACGCATGTACCATTCATTCACACCTCAACTAGGAAATCACACATGCAACCTGTTACTTGCAAAATCCTCTTGTTGAAGATGTTGATCCAACCTTCTCCTTGTTTTCCTATGATTTCCTTTCCTTTAATTTTCCTTCCTTTAATGCATATTTCATTAAATTTGGAATTATATAGTGGATTTAAAATTTCAAAATAACAAAAAACCTCAATTTGAGTGATGTACTTGTAATATCAATTTTCCAATTTTAATGAACTATGTACGTTTGCGTGCTTGATTTCTTTCTCCTCTTGGATCCCTCTCTGTCTCTCTCTCTCTCTCTCTCAAACTAGTTCCAAAGAAAAAACTGACAAAAGTTGTGGTTCTCTGATGCCTTTTTATTATTGATGTCTCTATTTTCTTCATTTTCCTCTAATTTCCTTAGCATGAAAATATGAGTCCCTTCACCTTCCTTTTGTCCTATTTTCCTTTATTTTCATAAATAAATACCATTTATTGCTTCTTTGCCTTTGATAATTCCCATAGCCATTAATAAACTAAAAGTTATGCCCACTATAGTGTTTTCCCAACATTCAACTTGGAATACGTGTCTCATGATCTTGGTCTTATTTTTTTTCTTCATTAACCTTTATTACATGAACTTTAACCTGAGGTTGTTATAGACAAACATGCCAAGTTTCATAGGGTGAGTCAAATGTTCAATTGATCATTGGATGGTTAACATATGTATACACCATATATATTGTATGAATTTGATGCAGGAGCATTCAACCCAAGGAAAATCATTGTATTTTAATAGACATATGGGGGTCATGTGTTTTAAGGAAGTTGGTTTCCTAAGTCTCAAATTAATGTAATATTTAGGCTTTTAAGTTATTAGAATAGGAATTAATTAGATGCGTGAGGATATTTGTAAATGCTCTCGAATAAAGGAGAACATGAGTGTTAATAATGACAAGAGAGTGTTAATAATGACAAGAGAGTTAGAAGTCAATTATAACTCTAAAGGTAGTTTCATGATTCGAGGAACTAGAGAGAGTTATTAGGAATTAATTGAAGTTAGAAGTGGACATAGAGGACATTTAGGAGTCAGTTTAGTAGATCTAGGGTTTGAACCAGAATTAGTTCAACAAAACCTTTCTAGTATAAATGTAAGCCTACGGGTAGAGACAGAGAGGGGCCACTGATATTGAAGATCAGGCTTATAAGAGACAGAAAGTTTCGAATGTAATCATTTGTTTATACTTATATATACAAAGGTTTATTCCCTAACTGTGTAATTGTGTGAAATGAGTATTTATGAATGAATTATATGTGAATTCGTAGGTTCTGTAATAGGGATTGCAGGCAGAATTTTGTAGGACAAGCAGAGGAGCAGAATGATTCAGAGGAATCATAAAGGGATATTTGAATCCAGTTGAAGATCAGAGTGGAGCTCTGGAGAAGTAGCGAAGTGAGAATTCGCAAAGATTAAGCTCAGAGAAAAGGTTGAGCAACAGAAAAGCGGAAGCCGAAACCCTGAAGAAAAACCCAAAACCACAAGGAAAAACACTGAAAGACGAATTAAAGTTAAAGAAAAGGAATGAGCAGAGAAGTAAAGAGGTAGTGCATAGGAACCGTTAGATCTCAAAGATCAACATTCATTGCATGAAAGAGCGTGCGGAAGATAACTCGCGAAGAAGCAATTTTTATATAGGAAAGTGGATTTCGGGTGGAAGAAGGACCGTAAGCAGTATTCTTCTATTTGGCTCTAATTCCATTCATAACGCGACACGTAGCAGAGTAATGGAGAGGGGAAACTGCTTTATCAGGCGGTTAAACCCCATGCTTGTTATTTAGCTGAAATCGGGGTGAACCGTCAGATCTATTAAGGGTAGATCAACGATGGAGGTTATAACGCAAGTTGTTTGATCGTTGATCAGAGTTTGAATGGAGAGTGCAATGGAAAGGCGATGGATGAGTGCGGACTCGACAACAATTATGAATGCAGGTTTATAATGTTTGAAGTCCGGTCTATATGTTTCGATCGGGTTATTCCTTTGAATTCCGACAAAATTGAAGTCCCGCGTTAAAGGTAAGTTATGCGTTAAAATATATGTAACCAAGGTTTAAAGAGGAAAAGGTTATATATATGTGGTTAAGGGGTAACAAAGGTTTAGAAGGGTGAATAAGTCCTGATATTAACATTAATGAAGGTTATGAGGGGTTTTAAAGTCCTGATAGGAAGGACTTAATGAAAGGCTTTAATAAAGTCTTATGTGAAGGCTTGAGGGTTGATTAAAATCCTGATAAGTGGATATTTCCTAAGAGTTAGGCTATGTTGGGTTTTAATAAATTATTCCGCAGAGATTAAGGAAGGGGTCCTTTACCATTGATGGTTGAGATTTTGACTTGTTAGAGAGTTAAAATTCCTGGGACAAATGTACTTTTTCATTTGAGATGCATACTATGGGTGTAAGCGGGGGTAACCCTGCGTCATTTGGTATCAGAGCAGAATTGTAATTGAAACAATTGGTGTTAAAACAGAACAAAGAAATTCTATGTGAAAGAATAGAGAACAAAGTTATGTGTCAAAGATGTTTATGTAGGCAAGGAAGGATCAGATTCCAATCTGACAAAAAGTAGGCACACAGAGGTGATGTGTAGAAGAACTTGCAGATGCAAGAAATAGAGGACAATCCATTCAAGGTAGAAGTGGAATGGTGAAACAAGATCATGCTGAGATCTTGAAGGTGAGGTGATATGTTCTTTTTTGATTTGAGAATGTGTGTTTATACTTTGATATGCAGGTGACAATATAAGAAGGTGTGAAGGTTGCAACAATCTAGAGCAAGGAGTGCTTGAATTGGTTCCAGAGGAAAGAACCAAAGAAATGATAAAAGACTGAGCTTAGAAGAGAGAAGCTTAGTAAAACATATGTAGCAAGAAGGAGACTTGTTACTTTAGAAGTATTGTTGTAGATCACAAAGGAAATTCCACAAAGGATGTGGGTAGAATTGCCAAGGTAATGAAGGAAGCTAGTAAGACTTTCTAAGTGAAAGAAGAGGTGGTCAGAACCAAGTATTTCATTGTGATTGAAATACAAGAGGATAATTGTGTTTTTGAGAAGTGCATATGAGTTGAAGCCTAGAAGGAGCAGAGAGAAGTGCTCAAAGGAGGTTCCAGAGATAGAGAACCAAGGGCTTGCCAAAAGACCAAGTACAGAGGAAAGCTTGGTGAGGTAAGTTGCAACAAGGAGAACTTGTTGTTGCAGAGGCTTTAATGCAGCTCATAGTGAGTGAGTGAGAAGCTCATGAAGATAGAGAAGAAGAAGATGGCTATTGATAGTCATAGTAGAGGTTCTAAGGAAGACCACGACAGAAGAAAGATGAAGACAGAGGATGCCAAGGAAAATGGCAAGAGGATGAGTCAAGAGGAAATTGACAGGGAAATTGTAGAGTTAAAAGAACAACTCGATGCATTAAGGAGGATACTAGAGGATAACCAAAGACTAGGTTGGGTCTTGAGGAAGAAGCCAGTGAAGTGGCATAAGTTGTAGAGAAGGCTACAACAGAGGCAAGTAAGATGGCTGATGGAAAAACTCAAAGAAGCTGAGTTGGAAATGAAAATGGAAGTGTCCATTTGTGAAGCAGAATAGGGTGAAGTTCTGAGAGAAGATGAAGACTTGAAGACTGAAACTTCAAGTGAGGCCAAAGGGTCACATGGTTTTAAATCTGACAATTTGTGTATGTTTGCAGGTGAAACATGTAAAGAAGGACAATTTGTTGATATTGTCATAAAGGAGGAAGAAGACAAGCAGAATCTAAATTTTGTTCTGGAAGAAGATGAGATAGATAGGTCTCATATACAGTTGGGGAAAGATATCAAGCAACCAAGTGAAGGGCTTGAGGAGATTGAAGAGGAGACCATCGAAGAATTTCTGAATCATATGAAGGATTTAGAATAGCAAGGAGATATGATGGTTGAAACATCAAGTGGGACCATAGGGTCTTATGTTTTTAAGACTGATAGTTTGTCTGTGGATGCATAAAAAATGGAGAATATTAATACAGATGGTGAGACAAGGATAACTCTTGGAGAAGGTAAACAACAAGAGATTAAAGGAAAAATTGAAGAAGAGACTATGTTAGCTGAAAACATAGTAAAGGATCATCAGTTCACTATGATGATAGGCACAATGGAAATAGCCATGGAAACTGTTGAGACAGTCAGTAAGAAAGAAGGACATCTACTGAAAGATGTTAAGAAGGAAGAAACCTATGCAAAGGATTTAACCTTGGGAGAAGGAACACTAACAAAGGAGTGTTTTGCAGAGGATGAGCAATCTTTTGAAACTGTTAGAAGTATGGAAGAGTATCTTTCAGAAGATAAAAAATCTGAAATAAAGGAGGATGGAGAATGTCTCTTAAATGAGAGAAGCAGTGATTTATTGCAGTAGAAAGAACTTAATAATGCATTGATATTTGAAACTGTGACAACACAGGAAGAATTTCTTGTGAAAGAAGGAGATGAAATTCAGTCTGAAGAGCTGATATGTGAAGAAACAGTTGAGACTGTTGAACCTTGTGATTTTCAAATTAATAATTTGTTTATAAATGCAGGAATTATAAGTGACGATGAAGTACTTATGAAGTATGACAGAGAAATTGCACTGCTGGAATATTTGCTGGAAAATTCAGAGTATGATAGTGTGATTGCAGAAGGAGTTCACTACAGTGGACAAGAGCAGGAAGATATCATTAGAGCAGATGATGTGGGGGAGAGACTAGTTGACAGTCTCATGAATTCTTTTGAGAATTCAAAACAACATACTGATGTGCTGACAGAGGAGAAAGAAACAGAGCAGAAAATTGAATTGTTGCCAAATGAAGATAAGGCACAAAAGCCTTACGTTTTTTATTGTAACAAGTGTTTTGTGAGTGCAGGTTTAGTTGCAGATGCTGGAGGAAATTTGGCACAGATGAGCAACCAAATAAAGATGAAAGAAGAAGATTTTGTGGAAGAATTCAATCCATGGAATAGAGATGCTCAATTGCTGGAGAGAATGCTGGAAAGTCACGATTCATTACAGACATAAATAATCATGAAAGAGGGTAAGGATGAAAGGGAGGCAACAAGAATAACAAAACAAGTAAGAATGAGAGGAAGAGTAAGAGTAAGTGATAGCATTCGACAACTCCAAGAAGAAGAACAACAGATTGAAGAGTTGGTGGACAACAACAACAACCTGAAACAAAGAGAAAGAGGCAGAAGTAAGTGGCAAAGTATAGACCAGTCCAAGGATGTACTGGAGATGGAGATTGAAGAATTATGGTAGCTAATGATGAAACAGGCCATAGGGAGGAAAATGATAGCAACAGGAAACATGATCAATCAGAATTTGAACCTGATTGACAAGGAGAGGAAGATGAAACAGAAAATAGCAGACATACAGTAGCAACAAAGGTGCAGAGCTTTCAAACAGTTACAAACTAAAGTTTGGGACCCTGGAGGTTTTCTATCAACACATGAAGACACATGATCAGGAGATCGTGAATATTTTCTACTTTGGGAGTCTGATGCAGGAGCATTCAACCTAAGGAAAATAATTGTATTTTAATAGACATAGGGGGGTCATGTGTTTTAAGGAAGTTGGTTTCCTAAGTCTCAAATTAATGTAATATTTAGGCTTTTAAGTGATTAGAATAGGAATTAATTAGATGTGTGAGGATATTTGTAAATGCTCTCGAATAAAGGAGAACATGAGTGGTTAATAATGACAAGAGAGTTAGAAGTCAATGATAACTCTAAAGGTAGTTTCATGATTCGAGGAACTAGAGAGAGTTCTTAGGAATTAATTGAAGTTAGAAGTGGACATAGAGGACATTTAGGAGTCAGTTCATTAGATCTAGGATATGAACTAGAATTAGTTCAACAAAACCTTTCTGGTATAAATGTAAGCCTACAGGTAGAGACAGAGAGAGGCCACTGATATTGAATATTAGGTCTGTGAGAGATAGAAAGTCTCGAATGTAATAATTTGTTTATACTTATATATATAGAGGTTTATTCCCTAACTATGTAATTGTGTGAAACGAGTATTTATGAATGAATTATATGTGAATTCGTAGGTTCTGTAATAGGGGTTGCAAGCAGAATTCTGTAGGACTTGCAGAGGAGCAGAATGATTCAAAGGAATCATAAAGGGATCTTTGAATCCAATTGAAGATTAGGGTGGAGCTCTGAAGAAGTAGTGAAGTGAGAATTCACAAAGATTAAGCTCAGAGAAAAGGTTGAGCAGCAGAAAAGAAGAAGTTGAAACCCTAAAGAAAAACCCAAAACCACAAGGAAAAACACTGAATGACGAATTAAATTTAAAGAAAAGGAATGAGCAGAGAAGTGAAGAGGTAGTGCATAGGAACCATTAGATATCAAAGATCAATGGTCATCACATGAAAGAGCATGCAGAAGATAACTCGCAAAGAAGCAGGTTTTATATAGGACAATGGATTTCGGGCGGAAGAAGGACTGTAACCAGTATTCTTCTATTTGGTTCTGATTCCATTCATAACGCGACACATAGCAGAGTAGTGGAGAGGGGAAACCACTTTATCGAGCGGTTAAACCCCATGCTTGTTATCTACCCGAAATCGGGGTGAACCGTCGGATCTATTAAGGGTAGATCAACGACGGAGGTTATAATGCAAGTTGTTTGATCGCTGATTAGAGTTTGAATGGAGAGTGCAATGGAAAGGCAATGGATGAGTGCAGATCTAATGAAAATTATGAATGCGGGTTTATAATGTTTGAAGTCCGGTCTATATGTTTCGATCGAGTCATTCCTTTGAATTCCGACAGAATTGAAGTTCCGCATTAAAGGTAAGTTATGCGTTAAAATATATGTAACCAAGGTTTAAAGAGGGAAAGGTTATATATATGTGGTTAAGGGGTAACAAAGGTTTAGAAGGGTGAATAAGTCCCAATATTAACATTAATGAAGGTTATGAGGGGTTTTAAAGTCTCGATAGGAAGGACTTAGTGAAAGGCTTTAATAGAGTCTTATGTGAAGGCTTGAGCGTTGATTAAAATCCCGATAAGTGGATATTGCCTAAGAGTTAGGCTATGTTGGGTTTTAATAAATTATTCCGTAGAGATTAAGGAATGGGTCCTTAGCCATTGATGGTTGAGATTTTGACTCGTTAGAGAGTTAAAATTATTGGGACAAATGTACTTATGCATTTTAGATGCATACTATGGGTGTAAGCGGGGGTAACCCTGCATTAGAATTCCATTTTAATATGGTCATTACAACCATATGTTTCACGCATAATTAAAAACAAACGAAACAGACCCCCATGGGTTTTGACCTTGAGTCACTACCGACAAAACACATGCCACTTGCCAACGAGCCATTGAGTGAGGATTTATAAATTCTTCCTGTCCCAAAATATTTGAAACCATGTACATTCTCTCAATGGGAGAGAATGATGAAGTGGAGTGGAACAATCCATAGAGGTACGAGAGGAACCTTGTGTAGCAGAACCATGCCAGGGTGGGTGAATTTTTTGAAACAAGTTCCATGGTATATTCTAGGGAATATTTTGCATGAATATTCCTAGAATAGTATTAACTATTGTGTCATCCTGATGATTCCCTGAGTGTCCAAAGATGAAATTTATAGAACCCGATCAACTTTTTACTCGTTTTTCACAAAATTTCATAAGGAATCGACTAGTGCAGTCAAAATTGGGATCTAAGTAGTTGAATTTCGGGTCACTCCCAGAAGTGAGGTATTTCCATGTACTTGCCTTCCTTTTGCTAAGACAATATAAATGCTTCTCCACTTTGAAGCTGGGATTTGAGACATAGCTCACACATCGTGGGTGAACTCTGTTAACAAATCTCAGTGCATTATCTATGATGTCTTCATTTTGTTTTGCTTCTTCTTGGATGTCACATTTATGGTATTTTAATGTTCTTTAAGCAATTTTGTTTAGCATCATTGAAGGAAAGATCCTGGATCATCTAATGATTCCTATATATTAGAGAAGAGGAGATGATTTTCAAGACATTATATGTTGTGTTTTGAGGTCTTACTATTGAAGTTGGATTCCTGGAAGCTTACATTAGGTCCTAAGGATCAGTTTTCCTCTATTTACCATGTGTAATACCCTTGGATCTATACTTGGTGATAAAATTACCATACAGGTGTCCATCATTAATTTCCCCACTATAAGGATAAGTATATGCTAAAGAGGTCATAAGTAGAAGATTAAAGTGTTGTTCTTGATCATTGAATCTTAGAGGCTTTCTTTATGGTGTAAGTATTAGGTAACCTCCTTTAAACAGGTCCAACCCCCAATAATCATGTACTTAGTATCAGAAGTCCCATAATGCCACCCAAATTCCTAGTTAGATGAAGCGATAAACTTGATAGGTCTTGCTTGGTGACTCAATGGGTTTTCAATAACCATGTATTCCAAACATAGTAATTTACAATCCAATCACCATTTTTCCTTTGATGACCATGTCAAGGGCTTGAAGACTCATAACTTATGCTCAAAATTTTGTAATGATGCATATATCCCTCCCTAGAAGACAAGTATTCTGTTATGATTTCAAGTGTGATGGTTCAATTTATTGTTCCCAAGGACATTGAAACTAAAAAGAAACCTATTACATAAGACCCTTGTTTCATTTTCTTACATTGTCAACGACATGACTACCATATTGAATGTTTAAATCCTTTAATCTCATTGATATCATTAATTGGATATGAAGTGTATACATTGGGAAAAACATTAGTTATAGTAGAAAGTGCACATTCCTAAAAGAATAAAGTTAACATTCTTAAAAGCATATGCATGTTCCTAAAAGCATGTGTACATCCCTAAAAATGTGTGTTCACTTTTAGTAAGAAAAACACTCTTTTAGGAACATGTGCATGCTTTTAAGAGCATGTTTCTTTTCAATGGCAGTGACAAATATATCATATGTCAAAATTTTTGTTTTTTAGACTACTTAGCAATATCTCTTTTTCTAACATTATTTTTCTATAGATTATACAAATTTGTTGCCAATGAAACTATAGATACTTATAAAGTCAAATATGGGGTTTCCAAACATATATATTTTTTATTTTTACTTTTAATTAAGATGGTACACGTGTGCGCACACACACACCCCTTACAACCCATTTAATTTATTTCACCTTAACCATTTTCAAAATAATTTTTTCGGTGTACTAGTATAAACAATGATCTAAAATCGTTAAAAAAATATTATTTGATAATGTTAAGACACTTGTAGGTAGCATTAAAAATGCGTTGCGTGTGTGTTCCCACATGTATGTGTTTGCATATTAACAATCTAAATTTCAAAAAAATAGTTTTTAAAAAGAAAAATGTGTTCTCTAAGATTCTATAATTTTTTGAAGTGAACTCCATCGATTCCTTACTCAAACTTATCACTAAAAAAACATATGCACTATATTTTCAAGAAAAGTAAAATATCATTATTAGGAAAACTCAAATTTCACATAGTCATGTACACAATTTCTATGAATTAAAATTATATATTCAAAATGCTAATTCATTTTCCTATATTTCTTCTTTGTATATGATATTTGAATTCAATGTGGAAATACATTGAATCATCCCACCAAATTAATATATTGTTGTTTTTTCATATTTGCATTGCCACTAACACATCATGGGAGGCCATCATTAGCATGCATTCACCAAAAGACATGTTTAAAACTGTGAAAAATAAAGTGAATGTATTGTAGGTATTTTGGGGAAGGGGGACATAGAGTATTATAGTTATTGGTGGGTATAGAAAATATTATCTAGTAAAAAATATGATTTAAATTATTTATGGAATATGTATTAGGAGCAGGGTTCAACAAAAGGATTTTGGGAGATGTTTACCAATATCTAGTGAAATTAGGCGGATTCTTTAAATGCCATGATTGCACACACTATGTAATAGGTTCACTAAGTAGAGACCCTATGTGATATTTACCATAGTCTCAAAATCCCTTGACATGTATGAAAAGTAATTTTTTGGAGCCCTACCAAAACTATCCACAAGGTTCCTAGAGAACTTGCCATTCTAACATTCAAAAGTTAACATTGGAAGCTTGGTCTATATCAATATCTTCATAGTGGGCTCTTTCTTATGGTAAAAAACTAGATTGTCTCTCTGTAATGCAAGAACCAAGGCTCCCAAATACCATTTCTTTCCTAAAAATTTCTTTACATCTTCATCTATCTTCTTTAAAAATCCTATCCAACTTCTTGACATCATATAGTATTAAGGAATATAATATATAACATTGAGCCATAACATAATAATATCATTAACCATGTGTTGAACATAAAGCCACCCAAAAAAATATAACACCTAAGACTTTATTATTTGCTCCAAATATTTCTTGTATGATCATCATTCTTACGATTTTTTTTTTTTTTTTTAATTTATGTTCAAATATTGTATGCCTCATTTGATGAGCACAATAATATCATTCTTTCCTTCAAATACCTTTTGACTTCAATTAATAACTTATAGATACAAAATTCTTTATAGAAGGTGTCTACACTAGCTCAATATGAATTCTACTCCATAAATATTCTAAGAGTAACTAAATTTGTCTTCTTCTACATATTTTTGCAAAACTCCAGCCACCTCATCTTTCATGACTTTACTCGTTCAACCTCATTTTCAACCCCTTAATACTAGTATGATGTAATGACCTTATTTAAATAAAAAATATGTGGAAGCTCATCTAAAACCCCTCATAAAATATACTCTAAGAAATTTTCGAACCTATGTTTCTAATGTTTTTATGTAGATAACTATGTCAATTTTGGAATAAGACTTCTATAATTTTAGTTTAATTATTAATAATTATTAAGTGGATGTTAAGGATTTAATCTCCATAAAATATTCTCTAATATTCTTAGAAGGATTCGGAGATCCAAGATTAAGATTTATTTCAGAAGTATTTATACCCCCTTTCCCTTTTAATTAAGAAAAATTTCTATGAATTGAGAATTTCTAATAGTAAGTAATGATATTAGTCCATGATATCATAACAAAGTCTATTTACAAATTAAAAACTTCAATAGTAAAGTGAAACTTATGTATGTTTAAGTCTCATACTATTTTTTTTTTAACTAATAGTAGTAATAATAATAATTTGAAATAAAATTATAATTTAATTATTTTTTATGATTTTTAAAATTTTTGACAATATTTAAAATGTATTACAAACTAAGTATTTTGATATCTATCAATATTTACTAATCATTTAATTCATATGTTTCATTTATTTATACAATTTTCAATCAACTTTTATATATATATATATATATATATATTCATATTCACATTACTCTTTCTAAAATCTATCATAATTATAATATTTATTTGAAAAACAATCTAAATTAAATTTTTTAACCACATAGATACCTATCTCATAATGGATTATATAATATAATTAATAATATAATAAAATAACACTTTGAGTATCAATTATAAAATAAAATTATAACTCATCAACCCACCATCATGATAATGCTAACCTGCAAAGAATTATCATAGTAGCTCAATATGAATTCTACTCCATAAATATTCTAAGAATAACTAAATTTGTCTTCTTCTACATATTTTTGCAAAACTCGAGCCACCTAAACTTTCATGATTTTACTTGTTCAACCTCATTTTCAACCCCTTAATACTAGTATGATGTAATGACCTTATTTAAATAAAAAATATGTGGAAACTCATCTAAAACCCCTCATAAAATCTATTCTAAGAAATTTTCAAACTTATGTTTCTAATGTTTTTATGTAGATAACTATGTCAATTTTGGAATAAGACTTCTATAATTTTAGTTTAATTATTAATAATTATTAAGTGGATAATAAGGATTTAATCTCCATAAAATATTCTCTAATATTCTTAGTGGGATTCACAAATCCAAGGTTAAGATTTATTTCAAAAGCATTTATACCCCCTTTCCCTTTTAATTAAGAAAAAATTCTATGAATTGAGAATTTGTAATAGTAAGTAATGGTATTAGTCCATGATATCATAACAAAGTCTATTTACAAATTAAAAACCTCAATAGTAAAGTGAAACTTATGTATATTTGTTGGACACCTAATCCTAAAGGGTTAGTGTGGAAGCCGAAAAGACTAAGCAGTCCAAGAGACCTTGGGATTTGAAACCCAAGAGTCAGATATTGTACTATAAATGTAAATCAATTGTTAATAAAAAAAGTACTCACTGATTTATCTTTCCTATTGTCTTTACTATCCATGTGTGTTTAACATGGTATCAGAGCCAGTACGTTCATAATCTGCTCAATCTTTTGTGAGCCACTTGTTTTTGTGTGGCCTGTGTAAACCTACGCATCTATTATACGCTGGTTGTATATGTAAGATGGTGATGGCACATATATTTTGACTGATAACCTATGGTGTAGTGACAACATGTGCGTTGATCCTCTCCGACGAGTTCCATGTTGTATGTATTTTTTGCGCTGAATGAGTTTTAAAGACCGTAAACTATGCTTTGTCAATGATGTGTTGAATTATTTCGAAGGCCGTAAATGCATTGTGAATTCCATAAATAAAAAAAAAATGTGCATCCCTGTGTCTCCAGTTATTTGTATTCATTCGAATTAGGATTGGACGGTGGATACTTGTTTTCCGATTTTGAGATTGACAGTTTGGAAGGATATTTTTAATTGTAACGTTGTAGAATCTGGTTGCTTTCTGCATTTGGGCAGCGACTAAGGCGTTGTGGTTAATGTTCTGTCCAACGTTCAATAAACGCTCTTTCTTCAGTGTCAGTGTTTCAATCTTCTGTTGGCCTGGTGTTTTCCTTAAAAAAGGCTGAAAAATTACTCAACTCTTCTGGAAAATCTCTGACATCTACAGGCAATAAAATAATAATGGGGAAAAGATTAATAATAATTGATGGAAGATAAACAGAGCAGAGAGATATATGGTGGTTCCGAATCCCGATTTACAGTTGAGACTTTTTGAATTGCATCCGCCGAGCTTCGTCTCCTTCTTCCTTTTGTTTTATTCTGGAAAAATACAATTTGGTCTCTGTGCGTTTCGAACTTTGGATTCCTGACAAAATACAATTTGGTCTCTGTGCGTTTCGAACTTTGGATTCCTGACAAAATACAATTTGGTCTCTGTGCGTTTCGAACTTTGGATTCCTGACAGGTGATTCCCTCGGAATCTTGGAGACTTTTGATTTGATTAGATTAGACTACTTAGCAGAAACGAGTTCATGTTAATCTAAGGTCGGGGCATCTTCCACGTTCGAGCTATGATGGGAGCGGAAGCTACAGTGGCGCTGCATGTTTTGCTGCTGGTCGTCGGTTCAGTCCCCGTGCAATTCACCCTCACCGTCTTCTCCTTGCAAATTTGGGTGGAGAATAAGAAGACGAAGAGTAATTGCGGAAATTGTCTTGTTATTTTTGGGCCTTTATTTATACGATAACGACATTGAATTCGACTTCATTATCTGTGTTGGAAAACCGAAACTAGGGTACGCCTGCGTTACCTCACAACATGGTAATGATGGTTGCAAGAACTGGTCGACATCGCCAGCGTTATCACAAGGAGCTTTGCATGCACTGTTGCAAGTCTCTTTAGCTCACCGGAGAACAACTTCAAAGGTACGCTAGGATTCAAATGAGCGTCTTCTGAAGACCATTGAGCTTCTCCATTAGAAACAGCATGCTGTGGCAAAAGACCTGCAACCTTAGAATTTGACGTTACACTCTTTCCAGCTTCCACAACAATTGAATCGACTACAAGATGGTTTTCAGAACAAGCAACTGGCCTGTGTTCCGTAACATCCTCCTCGCCTGGGACCTTCTCTTTATCTTTGTGCTTGCAATTCATTGGTTTATTGAAGCGATCCATAAGAACATCCATATCAACTTTCAACGGCCCAGGCATTGGTAAATTTGAGCTTGTTTGAAACTGTGATTCCTTGGATAACTGAAACTTCGCCAGAACAAACGAACTGTCTACTTCTGGGATTGCCATAGGTGTGGGATTCACTCGCCGTGCCTGCCTTGCATTGGGCTTCCCAGTTTTCTTGGCATCTTTTGGATTAAGTGAAGGGTTACCTGCACCACCAGTTTTACCTGCCGAGGACTCATTCACAGCACCCTTCAAGCAAAGCAAAGCGAATTCAAAGAACTGCTCTTCCCTGATCGTAGATGCCAAACGACTCTTGGCATTCCCTCACCAAACGCTTTTGCTCTACAATAAAGCATTACGACGTTGTTGCCAAAGACACATCCGCCTCCTGGAATGAATACGCATACATCCAGAGTCTTTATTTCTTAGTCATTCTCATTACATCACTTTCGTGATTGATTCCAGGAATAAATATTATTGTATTTAACCTTTTGTCAGAAGTATTGCTGCTCATCAGTAAAGGGCCTGTGTATGCTTTCGTTGTTCCAAAACTTATAATCTGTTTTGGGTTTTACACCTCAGTCGGTATTGGGTTTTTTCATTTCCGCAGCACAGGAGGAGGATCCCATCAATATCTGATCAATTATGGAGGTTGTACAAAGCTTGGTGTTAACGTAGAATAACATTGAAGGGCATGTAGGCCTGGATTTGTTTCTCTATTTGTATTTTTTGTTCTTCTAGTTGAATTTCCAACAGATATTTTGGTTATCAAGGTGCGCTCAGGCGATTTTGTCAATTTTTGGATAGAGATTTAGAGCTTCAACTGAACTGTGGTTATGAGGGTTAACAGTGTGATATTTTATTGATAATTTTGTACAAGTTGGTGAAAGGCATTGCTTCTGTATGCAACCATGGAGTCGTGCAGAGTGCAAAATCACTAATGATTTTTTCTATGCCACTTAGTTGAATCTGGTTGGCCATAACAAATTTTTTTATGCCTGCCGCTTACATCTAGAAGGTATTTAGCAGTGATGATGCACATTGATAGTGGATTGAAGGTATTTAGCAGCTGATAGTTTTTTTGCAGCAGTCGAAGGATTTCTTCAAAATATTGGAGGATTTTTAAGGTGTAGAAAAATGGCTAAGCTTGAAAGAATATTAGAGTTATTGAGAACTCTAATCATGTCCACTGCTAACAGCACAGTCAAAATTAACAAAGCCTCTCTTTCAGACATTCAAACATGTCTGCAATATGCACAAGAAAAGATAGAGTTTTTGCAGCTTGAATCACAACTGCAGCAGGAAGAATTACAGCAGTGGAGTCATCATTCTGAACCTGTTTCTGTTCAGAACAATGAAACAGACTCCCATAAACAGCAAGTCAATAATGTTACAGTTCATTCAGATAAAGCAGCAAGGTTACATGCAGAGGCAGAAGTTCAGTCTGCACTTCCCAAGCCCATCATCAAACCTTGGGAACAACTTGTCCACAACAAGCACAGAACTGGTCTTGGATATGACAAGGACTTGTCCTTTCATATTCCAGACTATGCCAAGCCCATTCAGTTTCAAAGTGCTAGATTTATTCATGACAGTTCACCTGCTCCTCATGACAGTTCACCTCCAGCTGTTCCAGAATCTGCCCCTCTTCCACAACAACAGATTGTGAAATGCCAACACTGTGACCGAGTTGGCCATCTGAAAGATCACTGTTTTGATCTTCATCCATGTAAGCACTGTCATAAAACCAGCCATTCTTCACACAGATGCTTCAGAAATAAACGTTCTGTAAGAACAAAGATTCATCTTGGATGGATCGCTTCTTGGAAATGGGCATCAACAGCCAAGAAGATATTCCAAACACATGTCAGAACTTGTTCCAGAATATTGAACAGTCTTGCAGTTGAGTTTTCTCCATCTTCTCACCTTGTATCTGACAGGGGGGAAATGATGGTCATCTACAAGCTTCAAAGTCACATCAAGCGAGCCTGAGCCACAACCTGCCACACTAGTTTCAGAGTTGTAGCCAGAGACAAAGATGCCCGTGAACAGATTGAGAACACTTCCTCTAGCAGAAGACACCAGCTTCTTGCCAGTTTTGGAAGAGTTCCAGGAATTGCATTAAGCATTCCAGAGTTGTTGGTTATCCTTAAACCATCACAGGTTGAGACTTCCCTTTTCAGGTTGAAGTTTTACCTTTTATGCGGGGTGAGACCTCCCTTTTATGGTTGAAGGTTTCCCTCTTTAAAACAATAGGATCACTTCCTCTAGCAGAAAACTTCAGTTTCTTGCCAGTTTTGGAAGAGTTCCGGGAACTGCACTAAGCGTTCCAGTGTTGGTGGTCATCCTTAAACCACCGCCCTTTATACCAACATTTCATAGAGCACATTCAGCCTAGTGCTGCCATGCATTTTTTGCACATTTTGTATTACAGCTCTCTTCTTGGACTCATACATAACCCTTCGGATTAAGGGGGGGAATGTTGGACACCTAATCCTAAAGGGTTAGTGTGGAAGCCGAAAAGACTAAGCAGTCCAAGAGACCTTGGGATCTGAAACCCAAGAGTAAGATATTGTACTATAAATGTAAATCAATTGTTAATAAAAAAAGTACTCACCGATTTATCTTTCCTATTGTCTTTACTATCCATGTGTGTTTAACAATATTTAAGTCCCATACTATTTTTTTAACTAATAGTAGTAATAATAATAATTTTAAAAAAAATTACAATTTAATTATTTTTTATGATTTTTAAAATTTTTGACAATATTTAAAATCTATTACAAACCAAGTATTTTGATATCTATCAATATTTACTAATCATTTAATTCACATGTTTTATTTATTTATTTTATTTATACAATTTTCAATCAACTTTTATATATATATACATATGTATATTTTCACATTACTCTTTCTAAAATCTATCATAATTATAATATTTATTTGGAAAAACAAGCTAAATTAATTTTTTTAACCACACATATACCTATCTCATAATGGATTATATAATATAATTAATAATATAATAAAATAACACTTTGATTATCAATTATAAAATAAAATGATAACTGATCAACCCACCATCATGATAATGCTAACCTGCAAAGAATTATCACACTGATATAATTAAAAGAACGTCGATGATATAATTAAAAAACAACAAAAATTTAGAATAATCTCTTAAAAATATGAGAAAACAGATGGAAAGTTATAATATGACCATTATGATATTAGGAACCAAAACCATAAAGCACAAATGACTGATTGAATCCTAGCCAAACTACCTAGAAATAACTTGATCAATTCAATGAAATATTCGGATTGATGAGATCCAGAACTCCCAAACTATCCGGATTCCATTTCAAAATTCTTCTTCAAAACACAACGAAAAAATTGTTAGAAAATCTAGGAGTGCGTTTTCCTCACACCTCATGTCATTATTGCAATCCATGCGCTGAAAATTATAGGCCCACTATTATTATTATTTTTTAATAACCTAACAAATTAAAAATATTAATGATTTTTTTTCCTGATGAGATATATTTTCCCAACTTCGCTACAGAATCCACTTGACAATCAACCCAACCCTAGATAAAATTTAAATAATTTCCCTAAATACTTATGAGATTTATGAAATCCAATCTGTCCCTAATCCAAGGAGTGATACTAACATGAAGCAAATTTATGAAAATGCTTTCCCTAAATCCTCATGAGATCCAATCTATCAATCTATCTCTGATCAAGTTAGACCAACTCGAAACAAAGTTTATAAAAATACTTTTCCTAAATTCGTATGAAATCCATTGCATCCCTGACACAATCCTTCGGTTTTTAGGCTTGCACGCAAAGAAAATCTATAAATCAAAAGGGAGAAAAACCCAACTTCCTTTCTCCATGGACACCCACATATTTCCCTTCTAGTATCTATAAATCAAAAGGGAGAAAAACCCAACTTCCTTTCTCCATCGACACCCACATATTTCCCTTCTAGTTCTTCAATTTTAACCTTTATCTTACATGGAATTTAGTTTATTAATGCAAATTTTGACCAAACAAACTGAATTTTTTTGGGGGATTTTTTTAGGGGGTCGCCCCGAAGAAGCTATATATTGTCAAATGCATTCTGTACATAATATATATATCACTGACCATGGCTCAAATAAGCTGCAGGGCAGCTCCGCAGGACTCATACTGGGCAAGGCATGTAAACCAACCGCCCCAACCATTACATCCAACCGCACCGACCATTACATCATGTACTCGCGTGCAAAACAAATAGAATTTTATAGAAACTCAGAGAGGAAGGTTGTTAATGCTGGTGATTTGAAACTTATTGAGGAACTCTATTAATGCCCAGAGTCGTATTCGCTGGTGGCGGTATCCTTCATCTGGTCTTATTAACGTTTTCCGAAAAAAACAGACCGTCAAAAATACATTTTGGACATTTCAACGGGCACCATAGGAGACGGTCACTTGAAAAATTTAACCGTAATTCCAACTTGTGACTCTTAACTTCTGAAATGTTTCATGAATCTGCAATTTTTTTTCAATTTATCTCAATTCTTGATTCTAGATTTTATAAATATTCTATAATTAAATTAGATGTTAAGTGAGATCAAACACTTCACTTCTGTCTGGAATTCCAAAATATTTTTGAATGTTTATTTCCACTTTCAAATTTCATAAATATTTATCACGATCCAATTTTTTTCCCTCATATTGATACTATTTTGAGCCTTGTGTCCAACCAGTATTGAAACATTCGACGAAGTGTGGTATTCACTAGCAGGCTGCGTTGAAACATTTTTGAAATGGGAAACCACCACAAAATTGGACGTATTACAAATCATTTCGGTTATCATATTTGTTGTTCATCTTCACAAGAAGCTACCTGTGGAGCTTGGACTCCATTTCGTGCTATTGCAGAAATATGCGATTTTAGTTGCATATTATTTTTGGGAGCTCCTCTTTGAAGTATGTGGATCTTTCAAAGACATTTTATCAACCCCGTTGTTTCCTGCTCTGCTCATTTTTCTAGAATGGTTAATGTACAGCCCTGATATGGTTATAGAGGAAGCCGAATCTAAGCGTAATTCCTCCAATGTTATAAACCGGAAATTGCAACGTCGGATAGACGGGGCGAGATGGTCATTATGGAGAAATTGTCTAGGGTTTCTTCACAACACTTTGGCAGGGAAAAATATGCAAGGCCACGCTGATATCTTGAGTTCCTACAAGAAAAACAACGAGTTTGTAGATCGTGTTGCGGTATGGGAAGATAGTGCGGTTCAAGGATTCGGCCCCCTGGGTCCGGTCCGGTGTGCACTGAAATTATCAAGACCAATTTCGTTGCAGGAAAACAAGAATCATATGACCGAAGAAGATATTGGGGTCAATAAATTTGGTGTTTTGTAGTCTTGATGAGTACCTCAGGGGTTGAAGTTCTTTGTCAAGTTATTGGCCCAAGGCCGCTGGTTCAACATTCCCTGAGTCCATGAGAATTGGGGTCCATCACAATTAGAGGAATTGACCGTGCAGGAGTGTTATGGGTAGAAGAAAAAAAATGAAAAGAAAAGAGTTTGGTGTGATGCATTCAATATAGAATAAAAAATGAAATGTTTTTTTGTTTTCACTTTTTGGAAGAACAAAAAATACATACTCTTTCCTCCCACACTTATTTTGGCATTTTCCAATGCCCTATTTCACAACAGAGTTTATGAGAATTAGTCCTTAACTGAGAAATAAGAATTTTGGCTCTCCAAGAAATGTTGGCCTCTATGCATGTTTTTTGTTGATGACTTTGAGTGGGATTAAACACTTCAATATAGTACTTTTTCTTTCTCTCCAACTCCTTATCCCAAGTACACTTGTGGAACTTATCCATAACAAATTTTTTTATCTCTTTATTGTTTATGGGACACGTGTTCAAGCAAACACCCCATTTACTAAACCATTTGTTATTTTGTTGCTTCCAGGGCTCTTTTCTTTTGCACAATATGTCATTAAAGACAACCCTAGGCCATCTGCCTTTTTCCATTTCCTCAATTTTTTTAAATACCTTATGACTCGCACCATAGCAATTTATTCAATAGGAGCAACCCTTATTTCACCTAACAAGATAGCATAAGGAGTTGCACTTTTAATTTTGAGTTTGTTTGTAATCAAACACTGCGGAATTTTCTCAATTTGTTTCCATTGCATGTCAGATGTACTGTTGGACCACGGTTCGCAACCATAGAGAATCACCAGAATCACTAGAAGTCCAAAAAGAGTTTGAGTGGTTTTCCAATCTCATAACTCTGCCTCTCTATGTCTATTTTGAAAAGCATAAAATGCTTTCCAACCCCCAAATTTCTTTTCTTTCTACAACCATCACAGCTTAGAATTTTGTTGAAGTCAATTATGAGGTATTTGTAATCTTCACTTCTTCCACAATGTTGCCTTCAATGTAAAACTTATGTTGGTTATGTTTTCCTTTCTTAGAGAACCACTAATTTTGTTTTGCTAATATTCACTTGCATCCCCACCCTTCCACAAAAATTCTCAAGGGATAGTAAGTGCTATTGCAAACCAAGCACAGATTTAGCAATCAAAATAAGGTCATATTCATACAAAAGAAGCCTTGTAACAAACTTAACGAGATAGATACCATCACCCCCTTTCCAATTTAACCACTCCTCAAACTTGTCAATATATAAACCAAAAAGGGTAGGAGATAGTAGGAAACCTTGCTTGACCCCAATATCGCTTCTAAAACTTTCAGAAATTCCTGTAGAAGTTCTAATTTTGACTTTCACCTCTTCATACAGTCTATGCACAACTACTCTCAAATGTTTAGGAACCCCAAGTTCCTCCATTTTGTGCCAAATCTTATCCCTAGGAACCATGTCAAACACTTTTCTAAAATCAACAAATAAACATAAGACTACTTCCTTTTTCTCCCAATTTTTTTTAATGATGTGCCTTAAAGTTATACAATAATCAATTGTGGAATGTTCAGGTCTAAACCCTTCTTGCCCTTTAGCGCGCTTATCTCTTTCTTCTACTCAATTGCTGATTTTATTTTTTAGCATGCTTACAAATAGCTTTGCAAACAAAGGGTTTATCATTATAGTCATATAATTGGAGGGATTATTGACGTTACCACTCTTGGAAAGAGGTATTGCCAAACTAGTTGTCCAATCTGTGGGGAACCCCTGTTGTATGATGTTGTTGAAAATTTTTGTAATATGAGGTTCGAGAATCTTTGAGCCCCACTTTAGATACTCTACCTGGAGTTCAGTTAAGTCTTTTTATTTTCTAGCACCCAACTTCTTGATACCCATCTCTACCTCTTGCATTGTGAAGAGTTCAGTATTGATGTTGACCAAGGGGGGAGGGTCAACGTTGGGATCCTACTTATAGAGTTGTCTTGCATAGTAAAACCATTTAGAAGTTGTAATATTATGTTTAGTTTGCATCTTTCTCGGTTGGATCTCCTTCCAAAATAATTTGGGATTATTTTTCCCAAGAAAGATTAGTTCTTCCCTCCTTGCAACCATCAAATCGACCTTTTTCTTCCTTAATATATTCTTGTAAGCTTTGAACTTTATGTTATCCTTGTTTGACACTTTCCACATTCTCCTTGCCTTTTTTCATTCCTCGTCAAACCAAGCATTCACCAGAAAGTAATTTGTTTCAGAGTTCTTAATTTTTTCTCTTTTGCACTCTGCAAGTGCGCATTGAATTAAATGTGTTAACTCATGACTATGAAGGTCATGAATTGGGATTTTCTCCTTCTCGAAGAGCCTCTCTAGCATCAATTTGGTGTATTACAATTTTCTGAAGTCAAATGAATTCTACCCTTTGGGATATTTTGTTGAACACATTAAGTTTTTTTACTCTAATTATTTCTTTCCAGTCCAAGAGAAACTTAAATAAATTGGTTTGTGATATGATTTTAAGTCCGAGTACTGATCTCCAATCAAAACTTCCTCCATTTTCTCATACAAACCATGCGAGAAAATTACATAATCTACTACACTTGCTCCATTGTAAGTATTGCAAGTCAAATTACTGGACTTTTCCCATCTACTCAAGCCATTAAAAATGACTAAATCAAAGGCCCCACATACAGTAAGAAATTTTTCACCAAAGAGATTGCAGCCCTTGTCCTTTGAAATTCTTTCCCACTGATGATTACTCTATTCTGTAAGCCGAATAGGGTTGCAGTCTTCTTTACGACAAAAAATTCTAGCTTGCCCGCTTGCAGTCCTATCATTCAAATAACCCACTATAAGGACTTCACCTAGCTGAGAATATGTTCCAATATCTTCTTTTAAGGCTGCAAAGGGATATTTCAGGTCAAACCCTCTACTTTTGTAGATTTTTGAAACTTGCGGTGCAAAATAACATGCTGCAATTCTGATGTGATTTCATTTTTCTGATATTTTAAACCAAATGAATTGTTTATTTGAGTCTTATTTTTCTAACTGAATGAGACGACCTTCTTTTTCCCTCACTAATACCATGATACCTTGTGTTCTTTGCCATTCCCTGTTGCTTTGTTCCACACTGCCATCTTCTAGTATCCTTCAAACAAATGTGTCTTGTACTCTTCATGCTCATGTGCTTCTATGAGGAAAATTATGTCTCTATCTTCCGCAATAGGCCCTAACCCAAGTCCTCGTCTCCATGGGTAACCTCTGTAGTTCCAACAAACTAATCTTAAGGAAACTTGGGTATGACTTGATTGATATTTATTTTGACATGCAAGACTCACATTTGAGTCTTCGTCCCTTCTTTCTCATTCTGACCTTGCTTCCTGATTTCCTATTGAAGAGTTTATTGTCTCTTCTTTATTACCATCTTGCTACTATGTTTTGGAAGGAGGTCCAAATCACGATATCATAGATTTACCTTTATAAATCCAATCTCTCTTGCCTTCATCTCCTGTTGCCCTAACCTTTAACATTTCCTCACTTCTTTCCTCATGTTGTCTTATAGTTAAATCTTCTTCTAAAAAAAGTGAGAACCCCTCAAGAGATGCTTCTTGCTTAGAATGATATAGTTATCCCACAAGCTAGGCTTGATTACTTTTATGGGCCTGAATCTCTCACCATTACACTTACCCACCCTCCATGTTTGACATATTTTTCCTTGCCATAACAACTTGTCTTTCAAGAAGTCTCTTACAAGGTCAAGAGTAAATTCATTTTTCCCATAGTCTTTCACCCCTTTAATAATTATGTTTGTTGCTCTATTTTGTCTTTCATTGCTTTCTGTATCTTGCATGTTGTCAACCCGAATGTTTGTTTCTCCTTCGTTATTAGCAGAATTGTTAATAACTTGAGCCCAAGTTTTGGAAACTTTCGTGGAATCTCCTTTCCTTTCTTTTCTTGCTTTCTCTTCATGGTTGTCTATTTGGGGAACCGCTTTTCCTTTATCCTGGGATGGTTTCACATTCGCCACCTTTGTACTTTCCCCTACAGATTTCTTTACGTTTTGCACATATGCCTTCATGCATTTCCACTATTTCTTCCCTATTAGGAGAGCTTCCTATAGCAATGCCACTTATTTTTTCAAAATTCCATTGCTTTCTGCTAAAGCCTTATTCTCAACTGTTATTATGTAAATGTTATGATCTCTTTCTTTAATAATATGAAAAACATAATTTTTAGTTTTTTTTTTTTCTTTTTTTCTTTTTTTTTAAGATATTTATTTTATTATATTTTCTGCATCTTATTACACATTCCCTTTTAATTTGATATAATTTCTTTTTATTTAAAAAAATTTAATTTTTTTATAATTTAATATTATATATTGAATTTTAATATTTTTTAAAATTATTTATCTACCATGTAATTGTTTCAAATTTTATTCTATAATTATTATTATGTAAAATACATTTGTAATAACATATACAACTATTTCAATATACAATCCCATCTATACTTGTATTTAACATCCTAACCAATCCCATCTCTACTTTTATGTAACATCCTCACCCATACCATCTGTACGTTTTATGTAACATTCTTACCCATAAATTTTGTCATAAATGCCGAAAAGAAGGCACTTTCCACTGGCACTATTCCGTTAATTGAGTACGTTGAGACAGCTAGGCATGATAATCACGAAATGAAAATGTTATCCCTTTATAAACTATGGTTGATAAGTCTATGCCAGAGTTTGTCTCTTCATCTGATTTTGATAATAAATCATATTTGTTGATTCCAAAAACATTGGCCAAAAAATTCTCTAATGAATTAATTTATTACATCAACTAAATTTCATTTCCCTTAAATAGCAGGGTTTAAGTAGCGGGGTTTAAGTGAGAAACGACAAAATACCAATACGTGTGGACTTAAACATGTGACCATAAACCACATAATACCCTCTTGTTTAAACGATGAGCATATGATATCAACCAAACCATTTTTACAATCTCGTCATAAAGATGATAATATAAGGTCAGCAAATCACTCCTCTTATTTTCATAAATGATATAATTTTATTTATTATTATCTCTTAGTTTTTCGTTTATTACAAATTATAATAAATATATATTTTAAGTCATTCTTAATATTTTTATGAGTAAAAATATAATTATAAATAAATATAAAATTGAATATATATAAGTTTGTTAGTGAGTTGTGAGACTAATTAAATTAGTGTTCAAAAAGTATGTTCTCAAAATTATAAGAGGATTTCATTATTTAATAGAAACACTCTATCTCTCACTACCTTAGTTTTGATGGATAATTTTTTAGTTATTAATACTTTCATTATTTTAAATATATCTTTGTTTTGACCTATAGAATTTTAAAATATATATATATATATATATATATATATATATATTTTGTGTTTGCTATAATTTTTTAGTTTTAATGAATAAGTTTTATTAGGTAATTTTTATTGAAGTTTTAAGATTGATTTTTATTTCTCCCAAAACCAAAGTGGTTCCAATGTTGCCACCAAGAGGTAAATGATAAAAATATGAAGCCATGTGTGGGGTTCAAGTTTTTGTTTGTGGTTTAAGTTTTCATTTGTGTTCAAGGTGTTATTTGTGGCCTTAGCCAATGTGTGGTCAAGGCATTGTTCATGGCCTTAGCCCATCTATGTTCAAGGTGTTGTTTGTTGGCTTGGCCTTTGGTTAGGGGATGTCCAAAAATACCAATGAAAGACCTAATGTCTACCATGTCCTTATTTATTCTCTAGTTTAAAATGGCCTTGACCATTTTATGATCAACAATATTCCTTCCATAGAAATCACATGTCTTAGGTACTCAATTTAATCCTGTTAGGTCCCTATAATACTAGTGATTCCACCATTACTATTGTCATTTTAGCCCTTATTATTATTGTTGTGCCCTATTGTCCCCATATTGTTATTAGTTTGCCCCATAGAAGCCCACTATTGTTATTGTTGTGCCCTTATATTATTATTGTTATGTCTGCATTGATTATATTGTGACCCCTTAGACTCATATATATATATATATAGAAATCAGGTTTTTTCATTTGTATCATCCAAGAATTTTTCATTTATGTAATGTAAAGGAGGTTTCCCCCTCAAAGAGGCTGATTTTGAAGTCGTTGATCTATCTTTTCTTCTATTTTATGAGTTGGTTGCATAACATTTGGTATCAGTGCTTTGCATTCTAGGGTTTCGCAGATCCAAACAGGTCATCAAGAAATTTTCACTATAACATTTGTTCTACGATGTTTCAGAAGCTTAAATTAAAACCCATTTGAGCCAAAGTCTTCATAAACCTCTCGCCCGAATTTCATATCTTTTCTCGCGATATTGTCGGAGATATGATCCAACTAAGTTAGGGTTTTTGCAGACTCTCGAACTACATCCCAAACATGTGACCTTGGGAAAATCATCATAACTTTGTCTCTGAGAATCAGATTGAAATTTCGTAAGAAGTTACAGAAATATGATGGACTGTAGTTTTGTTTGTAACGTTTTCAGGTCCGAAGGTTGAATGAGTGGCATGTGGAACTTCATACAAGTTCGCGCTACCAAAAAAGGATATAATCAAGTCACCATGGGAGATTAGTCATAACTCTTTCTTGGAGAAACCAATTTCAATCAGACTGGTGGCATTGGAAAGAGGACGCAGAGAGATACCACGTGTCGTAATTTTAGAACTTGGAGATGTGAAATTTCATAGATACGATAGATTCAATATTGATCTCGTACAAAGCAAAAAAAAAGTGTGTATTTTTTTTAAATTTGCATAAGTTTGGTTTGAAAAATTAGTTTGAAGTGATTTAGTGATGAATAATTATCATTAATTGATGCCTTGAAGAAACAAAATGAAAACACCTAGTAAGCAACCTTAAATATCTATCATGATTCATGAATAAGAGAAAGAAATGCAACATGATATATCAAATTTACGAGACCAAGTGAAACAATTTTCACTCTCACAAAAAGTAATAGAAGCTAAAATGGGTGGATTAAAGAAACGTTTGGAAGGTAATATGAATGGCATGGAAGCTAAGATGAATGATGTGGAAGCTAATATGGATAGCATGGAAGCTAAGATGGATGGTATAGAAGCAAATCTTAAAGGCAACATGGAAGATTTGAAGATAGATTTGATAAAGTTGCTACAAGAAATGCTTAATAATGGTGAAAGGGTAGTAAAGGAAACTCATGATGAGAACAAAATAAATGTTAATCATGATTTCATAGACTCTAACGTTGGATTGAAGACCCACCATGTTCCAAAGTTTGATATGAGGAAGTTTGATGGAAAGGATCTCGTAACATAGATACTACAGATGGAGCAATATTTTGATCTCCATAATGTGCAAAACACACAAAAGGTACGCATTGCAACTTTATATTTGGAACCAAATCAGTTTGTATGGTATCGATGACTTTTCCCTCATAAACAAATTGTCACTTGAGTAATTTTTACAGAAGAAATGATAACACATTATGAGGATGCAAAAAGCAACACCTTTTTTAGCCAATTGATAAATCTCAAACAAAAGGGTTCAATGATGGAGCACATTGAGGACTTCCAAAAATTGAATATAAGGGTAAAATATATTCCAGAGGAGCATAGGGTTGATGTGTTCATAGAGACTTTAAAGGATAACATCCAACATGAGGTTCAACTTTGGGAACTTGATTCATTGGAGAAGGCATTTAGGTTGGCAAGAAAAATAGAAAGCAAAATTATGGCAACAAGGAAGCCTACCACTCACAACTATAAAGAAGGAAGTGTTGTTTCCCCTAGTGATGCAGGAGCATGATGAATTTCAAGAGATGAATTTCATTGACTTGAGTGGTCAAAATCAGTTTTAGTAGAGGGGGTTGGATCTCTTGAATTAATCTTTATCTCAATTATTGTAGTAATTAGAATATTGTATTATTTTTAGACTAAGAGATAAGTCATTAGTATAGGTGTGTCTTAGAGCTTCGAAATAGGGATTTGATTGTTAGACTGATAAAAATAGAGATCGAGTTGTCAATGCAGTTAGGATAGGATTTGATTCATAAAAGGAAAAAGAATGTAATGACAGAGAGATTAAATGATTGAGAATAGAGTGTGTAAGCGAGAGTTTGAGTGACAAAGATAGGGTTTGAGATTGAACAGAGGTCACACAAACTATTGTAATCGAGCTGAGAGGGCCAAGACTCTATAATTTCCATTTTGTTGAATAAATGATCAAGTGTGGTATTGCATGTTAATCCTAGTGTAGAAATTCATTTTATTTGTGTATCGGCATTTTGGACCCTAATCAGGTATTTTCTATATTTATAACACTAGATTCATAAATCGCAGTCGATTAGGTGTTAAGGGTTAATATTGTGTTAAGCGCTAAACCTTTCCTCAAAGGGCCTTTATTAAAATTATGCATTAAGCACGTGGGTTGTATTTGCTAAGTGGGAAGAAATTTATCGCGTGCCCAAAAGGTCGTATATGGTATTGTTCCAAGTCCGCGTGATTAACCTTAGTGGTCGACACGTAGTCGAGGAAAACCACTTTTCTCGCGCGCTCTCAATTTGATATCGACCGTGCAAGAATCCGCGCGAGCTTGCGCAACCACCATTCAATTGGACGGGTCACTTCGACGGCGAAAATCGTCTGGCTAGTTTACGAGCGGACGACGTGATATCCATTGGATTTGGGGAAGTGAGATCAATGGTGCATATTGAAGCACCCGGTCTGTGGAAAAGTCAAGGTGGGACTGGTAGTTATTGGTCAGGATAAGTGAGAGCCTTAGAAGGAAAAGACACATAACATAACCTGTTTGCACGCATCTTATTGGTCATAAAGTTAACCATTAGTCTAATTAAAGAATACCACCTCATTTTCGTCAACCTCCTACGTCATTTTTGGTATCAGGGCACAAAGATTAAGTTTTGCTACAACAAACATGCCACCGAGGAGAGGAGCTGGCATAGGTCAAGGGAGACCTATAGCAAATGCTGTTCTGTAGATGAGATCCGGAGTCTGCGTACAAGGATGGAGATAATGGAGACTGCTTAGAGAGCAACTAATGAAGGAGATGCTAGTGCTACGGAAGAACCTTCTGAGGAAGAAGAAGAGAATGAAAGTGAAGTTGCCAAAGTTCTCAAGGTGTTGGCCAAAGCAAGTGGAAGACCAAAGATGGAAATACCTTTGTATGATGGGAATCTCATTGTAGAAGAGTTGATGGACTGGATTAGTTCATTGGATAAGTATTTTGACTATGAGGAGGAGGTTGATGACAAAAAGAAGGTGAAATTCGCAGTTACCAGATTGAAGGGTCATACAGCTATCTGGTGGAATGAAATACAAACATCCAGAGCAAGACAAGGGAAGTCCGAGATCAAACAATGGGATAAAATGGTAAGTAAATTGAAAGCCAAATTTATGCCAAAATACTATCAGCTAAATCTTTTTAGAAAATTACAAAACTTGAGACAAAAAGGGATGACTGTCAAAGAATATACAAAAGAGTTTTATAAGCTGAACATTAGAGCAGGAAATGAAGAGGATGATGAAGAGAAGGTAGCCAAGTATATCAATGGCTTGAGGAATGACATATAGGATGAAATCAGCTTGCCGAGTTTGAAGAAAATTGAAGATTCCTATCAAGTAGCTTTGAAGGTAGAAGAGAAGATGTTGAGGAAGCAAAATCAAAGGAACAGAGGGAAGAGTTCAACAAGAGGTAGAGGAAATACTAGACCAAGATTTCAGAACCATCAAAGTGAAGCAGGAAGTTCAAGTAGTAGACCACCATAGAGAGGAGAATTTAGTAGAGGAAGATTTGCACGCAGAGGAAGAGGCCGACAAAGAGAAATTCGGTGTTATACATGTGGAGAATGGGGACATGGATCATGGGACTATCCTCATAATAAAGCAACAAATCAGAGAAATGTGAATGTGGCTAAGGTGGAGGAAGAGAAACCTCAAATTGCAGACAAGGAAGAATCACCTGAAGTAGGAGAGTCTTTATTGTTGAAAAGGGTATTGCTTAAGGCAGAGAAAGAGACAGGAGAACCAACTCAAAGAAAGAGTTTATTCAAAACTACATGCAAGTCCAAAGGAAAATGCTATAAAGTGATAATTGACAGTGGAAGCATTGATAACCTTATTTCTACAGAAATGGTGGACAAGCTAGGATTAGTGAAAACAGTACACCCTACTCCTTACAAAGTATCATGGTTGCAAAAAGGACATCAGCTTATTGTGACAGAACAATGCAAGGTAGAGATCCAGATTGGTACTTATAAGGATGTGGTATTGTGTGATTTAATGCCAATGGATGTATGCCACATATTGCTGGGAAGAACTTGGCAGTTTGATCAAAAATCTATTCATGATGGGAGAAGAAATACTTACACTCTGGAGAAGGATGGAAATAAACACACACTATTGCCATTGAATGATGAAGCAGGCAAAGAAGTGCCTGGAAACAGTGTTATGATGATGAGTGGGAAAGAATTGCTGAAAGAAGTCAAGAAGGATGAACAAATGCATTTTGCTATCATAGGGAGACCTAAGCTAATTTTAACTTCCAAAAACTTAGTTTATTTACCTGAAGAAATCAAAACTCTGTTGAATGATTGTGATGATATTATTGTGGATGAGTTGCCAAAAGCATTACCACAAATCAGGAGTATTAGTCATCACATTGATCTAATACTTGGAGCAAGTTTTCCAAACAAAGCAGTGTATAGATTAACTCCTCAAGAGAATGCATAAGTTGGAATACAAGTACAAGAACTGATGGATAAGGGATTAATCAGAGAGAGTATTAGTCCATGTGATGTACCAACAGTACTTAGTCCAAAGAAAGGTGGTGAATGGCAAATGTGTACATATTCCAGAGCCATAAAAAAATCACAATCAGGTATAGATTTCCTTTACCACACATGGATGATTTAATGGATTGTTTGAGTGGGTCAAAGTATTTTTCTAAAATAGATCTGAAGAGTGGATATCATCAAATAAGGATTAGAGAAGAAGATGAATGGAAGACTACATTTAAAACAAATAGTGGGTTGTATGAGTAGTTAGTGATGCCTTTTGGACTCACTAATGCGCCTAGAACATTCATGAGATTAATGAATGAAGTCTTGAAGGAATATGCAAACAAGTTTGTCATTGTTTACCTTAATGATATTTTAGTTTTCAGTAGAGGCAAAGAAGAACATCTAGAGCATCTTAATTTGGTTTTAAGAACTCTACAGAAAGAGAAATTGTTGATAAATCTGAAGAAATGTAGTTTCATGAAAGAAGAATTAATATATTTGGGATTTGTAGTTTCTAAATAAGGTTTGAAAATGGATCCAGAGAAAGTCCAAGCAATTTGGAACTGGCCTACTCCAAGAAACATATTTGAGGTAAGAAGCTTTCATGGTCCTGCAAGTTTTTATAGAAAATTTATCAAAAGTTTTAGTCAAATTTGTGCACCAATTATTGAAACAATCAAAGAGACTAATCAACCATTCAAGTGGACAGAAGCAGCAGACCAAAATTTTAAGTTGCTGAAGAAGAAAATTACAGAGAAACTAGTTTTAGCTTTACCTGATTTTGGAAAAGTATTTCAAGTTGAAACTGATGCTAGTGGAGTTGCAATTGGAGTAGTTTTGAGTTAGGAACAGAGACCAATAGCATACTTTAGTGAGAAACTAAATGAAGCTAAGAAGAAGTATTCTTCTTATGATAAAGAATTTTATGCTATTGTGCAAGCTTTAAAAAAATGGAGACATTATTTTCTACCAAAGGAGTTTGTATTGTATTCTAACAATCATGCATTACAGTTCATAAACAACTAGCCAAAATTGAACTAGAAACTTGCCAAGTGGGTAGAGTTTTTACAAAGTTTTACTTTTGTGATAAAACAAGCAAGTGGTAAGTTGAACAAAGTTGTTGATGCTTTGAGTAGGGTAAATTTCATTGTGCAAGAATTAAAGGTTGGTGTTGTAGGATTTGAAGAAATGGTTGATATGTATAAAGATGATGCAGAATTCAAAGATATTTATGCAGTTGTACAAAATCCAATAGTTCATAATAGAAGTGAGTGGGTAGATTATCTTCTCCAAGGAGGTTTACTATTTAAAGGTAGCAAATTGTGCATTCCCAAATGTTCTATGAGGGAAAACATAATCAAGGAGAAACACAGTGGAGGATTATCTGGTCACTTTGGACAAGACAAAAACTTTGCTCAGGTAAATGATTTTTACTATTGGCCAAAGATGCAAACTGATGTTAAGAGATTTGTTGAGAAGTGCAGGATATGTCAACATGCTAAAGGGAGAAGCCAAAATACAAGATTGTACCAACCATTTCCAATACTAGACCAACCATGGGATGCAGTTAGTATGGATTTTGTTTTAGGGTTACCTAGAACTCAAAGAGGGAATGATTCCATTTATGTTGTGGTAGATAGATTTTCCAAAATGGCACATTTCATTGCATGTAAAAAGACTAATGATGCAACACATATTGCTAATCTGTTTTTTTTCAGAAGTTGTAAGGTTACATGGATTGCTTATAAGTATTGTGTCTAATAGGGATACAAAGTTTGTTAGGCATTTATGGAGAACTCTTTGGAAGAAACTAGGTGCCAACCTTAGTTTCAGTTTAGCATACCATCCTCAAGCATATGGACAGACCGAAGTGGTAAACAGAAGCTTGGGAAACATATTGAGAAGTTTAGTGTATCAAAATCCTAAGTAGTGAGATTTAGCACTTGCTCAAGCTAAGTTTTATTATAATGACACTCCAAACCGAAGTACTGGGATAAGTCCATTTCATATTGTTTTTGGAATGAATTCAAGAGGTGTGTATGAACTCATAAATTTGGGTAAACAGGAGACAAGAAATGAAAAATCTGAAGAGTTTGCAAAGCAGATGTAGAGACTACAAGAAGATGCCAAAGACATTGCATGAAAGCAGTGGCAAATACAAACAGAGAGCTGATATGAAGAGGAGAGAAAAATAATTCCAAGCGGGAGATCTAGTGATGGTATACTTGAGAAAAGAAATATTTCCCGTTGGGACTTATAATAAACTAAAGATGAAAAATATAGGGCCATGCAGAATTGTGAGAAAGTTTTCAACTAATGCTTATGAAATTGAATTTCCAAAAGGAATTGGAATATCACTTATCTTCAATGTTGCAGATTTGTATCCATACAAGGAGACAGAGTCAGAGCTACAGAAGGAACCTGTAGGAGATGAAGTTCAAACTTTAAATTGGGAAGAACAAATGCCAAAGACCATTAAGAAAAAGGTGGAAGATGTTTTGGAGAAAAGAGTACCCAAAAGAACCAGAGGATGGGTTTATTTTCAGTACCTAGTCAAATGGAAGGGACAACTAGTGGAGGATGCTAGTTGGATAACAATAGAAAAATTACAGAAGCATGGAGTAAATCCTGAAAGTTTGATGAAGAATTATTTTCTTCCCCGGGAGTCTGATGTAGGAGCATCCAGACTTACGCAAGAATGTGATTGTATGTTCACATGTTGTGGCTAGCAAGAGATGAATTTCATTGACCTGAGTGGTCAAAATCAGTTTTAGTAGAGAGGGTTGGATCTCTCGAATTAATCTTTATCTCAATTATTGTAATAATTAGAATATTGTATTATAAGACTAAGAGATAGTTGTTAGTATAGGTGTGTCTCAGAGCTTGGAAATAGGGATTTGATTGTTAGGCTGATAAAAATAGAGATCAAGTTGTCAATGCAATTAGGATAGGATTTGATTCATAAAAGGAAAAAGAATGTAATGACAGAGAGATTAGATGATTGAGAATAGAGTGTGTAAGCGAGAGTTTGAGTGACAGAGATAGGGTTTGAGATTGAGCAGAAGTCAGACAAACTGTTGCAATCGAGCCGAGAGGGCCAAGACTATAATTTCCATTTTGTTGAATAAATGATCAAGTGTGGTGTTGCATGTTAATCCTGGTGCATAAATTCATTGTATCTGTGTATCAACGTTTTGGACCCTAATCAGGTATTTTCTCTATTTATAACACTTTATTCATAAATCGTAGTCGAATAGGTGTTAAGGGTTAATATTGTGTTAAGCACTAAACCTTTCCTTAAAGCGCCTTTATTAAAATTATGCATTAAGCACGTGGGTTGTATTTGCTAAGTGGGAAGTGATTTCTCACGTGCCCAAAAGGTCGTAAATGGTATTGTTCCAAGTCCGCGTGATTAACCTTAGTGACTGACACGTAGCCGAGGAAAACCACTTTTCTCTCGCACTAACGATTTGATATCGACTATGCAAGAATCCACGCGATATTGCACGACCGCCGTTCGATTGGACATGTCACTTCGACGGTGGAGATTGTCTGGCTAGTTTACGAGCAGACGACGCGATATCTATTGGATCTGGGGAAGTGAGATCAACGATGCATATTGAAGCACCCAGTCTGTGGAAAATTCAAGGTCGGACCGACATGATTGGTCAGGATAAGCAGGACCCTTAGAAGGAAAACACACATAACAGAACTTGTTTGTGCGCAGCTGATTGGTCATAAAGTTAACCATTAGTCTAATTAAAGACTACCACCTCATTTTTGTCAACCTCCTGCATCACCTAGCCTTCTACAACCTACAAGGTTGACACCACAAAAATTGGAAGAAAAAATGGAAAAAGGGCTTTGTTACAATTGTGATACCAAATACAGTAAAGGCCATAAGTTTGTTGAGAAGAAATTATTTTACATATATTGTGAAGAGGAGGAAGAAAATGAACAAGAAATGTCAAAAGAAGAGGATATACACGAGGAACAAACCCTAGAGAAAGAAGAAATGAATCTGACCATATCTTGTAATGCATTGGTCGGAATTACCACTCCTCAAACTCTCAAGATATAAGGACATATCAAGAAGAAAAAATTAATAGTGTTGATTGATTCAGCCAGTACCCATAATTTTATTCATTGTAAGATAGCCAAGGAATTGAATTGCTTCCTATATCCAACACTAGAGTGTCGAGTGATGGTTGCGATGGTTGCAAATGGAGGAACCGTAAATTTCTCTAGAAAGTGCCATAATATCAAGCAATCCATGGGATAATATGTATTGAATAGCTCAATGCTTTCCATTCCAACGGGTGTTTCTGATGTTGTACTAGGATTCCAATGGCTATAATCTTTGGGTACGATAATTTTTAATTTTTAAGAACTTTTCTTGAATTTTTTTCACAAGGAAAGGAAGTTGAATTAAGGGGTATCGTAGGAAAACCGGGAAAGATATTTGGCTCTAATGGCATGAAAATGTTTCTAAAGAAAGAACAACGAGGTGTAATTTCACAACTATGTTCGTCAGAGGTTCCCACATTGAAATCATCTATTTCTCTAGATCTCCAAAAAGTCTTGGACAATCGTTCCAAGGCATTTGAGACTCACAAAGGTATCCCACCTATTCGTGATCGTGATCATGTCATTCATTTGATTCTAGGAAGTGTTCTTCCAAACATCATGCCTTATAGATATCCCTATTCCCAAAAGAGTGAAATTGAACGTATGGTTGCATAAATGTTAGAGGCTGGTATAATTCAACCTAGTTAAAGTTCTTTCTCTGCTCTAGTATTATTGGTGCACATGAAGGATGGATCATGGTGCATGTGTCCAGATTATAGGGAGCTCAACAAGATCACTATTAAAGATAATTTTCCCATTCCTATCATTGATGAATTATTGGATGAATTGCATGGATCAATTTACTTCACCAAGTTGGATCTTTGTTCAGGATATAATCAAATCAGAATGAAGACTGAAGACATTCCAAAAACAATGTTTAGAACTCATGAGGGCCACTATGAATTGTTGGTCATGCATTTTTGCCTTACTAATGCACCTTCTACATTCCAAGGTTTGATGAATTCTAATTTCAAACCCTTCCTTAGAAAATTTGTGTTGGTATTTTTTATGATATACTAATCTACAACAAGTCGGAGGATCATGTTCAACATGTTGATAGGGTGCTCAAACTATTGGAGGAGAAATAATTATATGCAAAAAACTCCAAATTTTTCTTTGGAGTACAAGTGGTGGAATATATGGGTGATATTGTATCACATGAAGGTGTTAAGGTAGACCCTAGCAAAATTAAAGACATTAAGGAATGGAAAATCCCCACATCCATAAAGCATATGCGAGGATTTCTCAGGTTGGTAGGGTATTATCACAAGTTTGTTAAGAATTATGGGAGAATAGTAGCACCTCTAACAACATTATTGAAGAAAGATGCATTTTCATGGACTCCAGAAACAACGAAGGCCTTTGAACATCTTAAAGTGGCAATGTACCAAGCATCAGACTTAGCTACACCGAACTTCATAAAAACCTTTATTGTGGAATGTGATGCCTCAGGAAATGGGATTGGTGTTGTTTTAATGCAAGAAGAAATACCCATTGCTTTCGAAAGTCGTCCAATCAAAGGAAAGTATTTACACAAAGCTATTTATGAGAAGGAAATGTTGGAAATACTACATGCACTTAAGAAATGGTGACCCTACCTAATGGGAAGACACTTCAAGGTAAAAATGGATCATGATAGCCTTAAATGCTTTTTATAACAAATGTTATCTTGAGAAGAGCAGTAAAAATGGGTCACAAAGATGTTGGGTTATGAATTTGAAATCATCTACAAAAAGGGAAGAAAAATATTGTTGCAGATGCACTCTCAAGAAAGGATGAGGATGTGGAAGCATTGTTGTGCACCATTTCTATTATCCAACTAGATTGGATAAACAAAGAAAGGGTTGAATGGAAGAATGACAAAGAAGTGTGGGCACTCATTCAAAATTTACAGCAAGATTTGAGTACATCTGATACATTTAGCTAGAAAAATGATTCGTTGTGGTACAAAGATCGCTTATACCTTTGCAAGAATTCCCAACTCAAAAAAAATATTCTTATGGAATTGCACACCTCTCCTTTAGGAGGGCACTTAGGATTTTTAAAAACTTACCACAGGGTTAAGAATGATTTTTTTTGGGGTGGCCTTAAATCTGATATTCAAAATTTTGTGGCGGAATGTTTGGTTTTCCAACAATTTTTTTTTGAAAAAATTAAGACCCTAGGTCTATTACGACCTTTATCCATTCCAAGTCAACATTGGGAGGAGTTTTCAATGGATTTTATCACAGTTTTACCCAAGTCCAAAGGAAAGAGTGTCATCATGGTGGTATTTGATAGAATTACCAAATATGCACATTTTTGTGCATTATCTCATCCATTTAAAGCCAATACATTTGTTACTACATTTATGGAAACAATTCAAAAGATACGTGGAAACCCAAAGATTATTGTAAACAATAGAGATTCCATTTTCACTGGAAATTTTTGGACAAAATTATTTTCTTGTTTGGGTACTTAGTTAGCTCATAGCTCATCTTATCATCCTCAATCTGATGGGCAAACTGAGATAGTAAACAAATGTTTGGAAGGATATCTTCTTTTCTTTGTATCTGATAAACAAACACAATGGGTCAAATGGTTGCCTCTGGCTGAATGGTGGTATAACACTTCCTTCCATACTCCAATAAAAATGACCCCATTCATGGCACTTTAGGGATATCATCCATTGTCTATCACATCATATTTAAGAGGAAATTCTAAGGTTCAAGCAGTGGAAGATCACATTGAGCATCAACAACAAGTTCTCCAACTCTTAAAGGATAATCTCACTTTGGCGCAAAATAGAATGAAATAACATGCAAATGAACATCACAATGAAATAATTTTTGATGTAGGTGACTGGGTATTTCTACAACTACAACCATATAAACAAATGCCCCTCAAGAAAGCTAAGAAGGATAATAAATTATCACCAAAGTATTATGGTCCGTACAAGGTGTTGCAAAATATTGGTACTATGGCATACAAATTGGAGCTTCCTGCAGCTTCCCGAGTGCACCTAGTTTTCCATGTTTCATGCTTAAAGAAGGTTATATGTGACAAGCTCCCAGTTCAAACAATATTGCCAGAACTTGATGAGGAAGGAAAAATCATATTGGAACCTGAAGCAGTCATAGAAACAAGAACTCGACAGCTATGAAATCGATCAATTTCAGAGTATCTCATCAAGTGGAAGAACTTACCCATTGAAGATTCCACATGGGAGGATGAGAATTTTATATAGAAGCATCCAGAACTACTCAAGCATTGAGGAAAACACTTTTTTGAAGGAGAGGGGCATGTTAGGTCCCTATAAAACTAGTGATTCCCCAATTACTATTGTCATTGTAGCCCTTATTATTATTGTTGTGCCCCTATTGTCTCCATATTTTTATTAGTGTGCCCCATATAAGCCCACTATTATTATTATTGTGCCCTTATATTATTATCGTTATGTCAGCTTTGACTATATTATGACCCCTTAGACTCCTGTAAATAGAAAGGAGGTTTTGTCATTTGTATCATCCAAGAATTGTTCATTTGTGTAATGTAAAGGAGGTTTCCCCCTCAAAGACGCTAATTTTGAAATCTTTGATCTATCTTTTCCTCTATTTTATGAGCTGGTTGCATAACATATCATCATAAAAATTGAATTTGTTGAACATTGCATATAACTGGTGCTCCCTTAGTGTTTGTAAAACTATCATAAAGTTCTCTTCATGTTCTTATTAATATTTTGAGTGCTTCAGAATATCATCAATAAAAATGAATAAAAACTTGTCCAAGTATCTATTGAACAGACTATTCATTAGTCACATAAAGGTTGCAGGAACATTGGTAGTTCCAAAAGGTGGCACCGCAAATTCATAGTGTACATATTATTCCTTTGATGTAGTTTTATGGGTATAATCATTTTTAATTCTTAACTGATGGTTTCTAGACCTGATATGTTGTTTCAAATGAATTTTTGAATCCATCACATTAATGATAGTTACATTATTGACGTTTCGAACTTGCAACTGTGGTTCAGCTTTAGGATGTAAAGACCGTGGAAAACTGGTCAAACCAATGGAGGTAATAAATAGGTAAAATCTGGTTGAAATTGGTCGACAATAAAAACCCTAATATTTTTTTTTATTAATTTATTATATAATTTGTGTTATATTGTGTTTATTCATTAAAGATTTATGATGTGTTTTTAATGTTAATTAAATTTATTGATGGAATTATTAAGATTTATATGAATGTGATATGAATTATGTGGTATGTATAATAATTTTATTTTAATGATAGATAATATTTTATGGAGATGATTAAATTGTTTGTTATATGTTATTAATATGTTGGTTATATAAAAGTAATTAATGTGTTATGAATGATAATGAATAATATTAATTAATGAACTTAGGGGGATGTTATTAATTATTAGGAATTTTGAAGGGGAGCGGGTATGGGAGGTTATTGTTTTATATGCTAAGGTAGGAATCCAATTTTTACTTATAATCCATCTCTCATCCCTATTGAGGTTTTTTGGATGTTTATTGATTTCTATGGCATATCTAAATTTTCTGTGGAAATAGTGGTCAATTTTGGCCAGATGCGAGTATTTTCGATGAAGATGTAATGTTTGGTTTTATTGGAATGTTCTGCAAGAGCAGAGAGTTTTTAATGATTATTTTTAATGTCAAAGGAATGTTCTTGGATTCTAGTTTTGATCGATCGACCAATCTCTCCAATATATGGAACCCCACAAGAGCATGGAATTAAATAAACACCTTTCTGGCATTTAGGGTGAATGGGATTTTAACTGATTTGAGACAACTCTGGATGGTTTTTAAAGGTTTGATTTTATTGGAATGTTCTGCAAGAGCAGAGATTTTTGAACGATTATTTTTAATGTCAGAGGAATGTTCTTGGATTCTAGTTTTGATAGATTGAATAGTCTCTCCAACATATGGAACCCCATAAGAGCATGGAATTAAATAAACACCTTTATGGAATTTAGGGTCAATGGGATCTTTAAATGATTTGAGACAACTCCAGATGGTATTTAAAGGTTTGAAGGTGGTTAAAATATTATTTCTTTTTAGTACATGGGAAATCTCTTCAGTGGTTCCAAGGATTTACATAATGTTTACCTTTCCAACAAAATAATCTATATTTATATTTATATTTTTACGACAAGTTTCTTTGTTTGCATTTTTAATGTCCTTGATAGATTGATTTATTTTGTATCCATTTTTCAAGAATACATCCATAAGATGTTATTTCTCCATTTCCAAGTGTTATTTATCAAAGATCCGAATATCTCTTGTTTCTAGAGTGCTTAGAACCCCTAATTTTTGGGTGGGGTGATGGTGTGAAGTGGCATGAAGATATTTCTCTGTATGGGTTCTTTTACAGTGTACTTGGTGGGATATGGTAGCATCATGGTTTCTCATAATGAGGATGTCCAAAAAAGGAAGGCTATCATTGACTTCCACTTCCATGGTGAATTTTATAGATGAAGAAAGATTGCTCAAATGTTGTTTAAAAGTTTCTAATGTATCACGTCCATGGGGCCAAATAATGAAGGTGTCATCTACAAACCCTTTCCACAATTTAGATTTTAAGGGGGAGGATTGTAAGGCTTTGGTTTCAAAATATTCCATGAGTAAATTAGTGATAATGGGGGATAGAGGAGATCCCATCGCCACTCTACAATGTTTGTTCATATATGACAACCATGAAACTAAATAAATTAGATCTAAGGCTTAATTCAATTAGTTTAGATGTTTCAGGATCATATAATTTCGTGACTACCTCCATGGCTCCTTCAATAGGTATATTGGTGTATAGTGAAATGACATAAAAGCTAACAAGAATGTAATTCTTAGCAAGTTTGATATGTTTAATCTCATTAATGAATTGAGAGGAATATTTAACAAATGATTCAGTGTTGCCAACTAAGGGTTCAATTTTCTGGCTAGGTATTTGGTAAGATGATAAGTAGGTCCACCAAAAGTATTCACTATAGATCTAATTGGAATCCCTTCTTTGTGAACCTTAGGAGCACCATAGATTTTAAGGCTGTAAGTAAAACTATGTATCAAGTTCTTATTCTCATGAATGCTACAAGCTTTGAGAAGGTTGCACACTTCCTTAGTAATCTTTTTAAAATGAATTTTATATAGCTTTTTATAGAAACCAGTGTTGTTGCAGAGTGAAAGAACGTCAAAGGTAGTTTACAAATGGAAAATTGGTTTACTAAATTATATTGTTAACTTGTTATGTTCTAACAATGGTGGATTCACAATGGGGAAGAAAGTTACTGCAATAAAAAACCATGCCATGATGACATTGTGCTTTAAGAACTCTTAGGTAATGCGTCTGAGAAACATGAGAACATGTCTAATGTCTAGGTCTATAGTTAATAATACTTGAATGAAATATTATGTTCCTTTTATAACATTTCAAGAATGGACAAGGGATGTAATGCATTTTTTCCATTTAATGAGGGGTGAACTCCCTCATGAAATGTTTAATAAAATAATTTTTTTCTTGTGTTTCCCTTCGGGGTTTCCAGGATAATATCGATGTTCAGTTGTGCGGTTTCATAATTGGTTATATTTATGATATTATCACTTTTCATAACATTGGGAATTATATCATTCATTGCTTTTTTTAATTATCCCTCATTAATTGAGCAAGGTTAAGGATGTAAAGTTGCAATGAGATACATTATGTTAACATGTTTCACTGATGATATTTCCTTTACACAATTAGCTATTCCATTTCTACGGTTACTTTACTTAATGGTTGTGATTATAATATTTGATTATCATATTAATAGTGGGTGATAAGTCATTCACGGGATGCTATATGATAGTAAAACTTGCAAGAAACAAAATTTAAACTTATGTATTTTGTACAAGGTATACCACAGGATGCTACACAAACATAGAAATATAAAGAGAGAAAATTAATAATAAAAATTAAATATCAGAATGTGAACCATAAATAAAATATTTCAATATTAACTCTCTCTCTCTCTCTCTCTCTCTCTCTCTCTCTCTCTATATATATATATATATATAAACGAAAAATAAAAAAATTCTTATAGTTAAAATATTTTAGAAGAGTGTGGCTAAAAATTAATATAGATCCATCTAACTCTAGATCTACCAAGAGATTAAAGAAATCAAGTCCCTCTAAGTTGAAGCACTTCTTCAAGTTTTGCACTCAAAAACATATTTTCATTTTGAGAGATTTGATCCCTCTTGGCACTTGGTAGATCAAGACTTAGATAGATCTATAGTGGTTATATTTCAAATACAACTATCATTTATATTTTGATAAATTAATATATAACTCTTAGTTTATACTATAGTAAAATATGTTCATATAAATCATATTCCAAAATAAATATCTATATATGTAAGTAAACATACTACCTACATAAATATAATTAAGTACAATTAGTTATTATATTCCCAATATAACTCTCTCTCTTATATATATATATATATATATATATATAAACACCTATTTATGTAATGAGGAAAATTACCCACCTAAATATAATTAATTATCATAATATTTTATATGTTTTTATTTTAACATGATAATTTATTTCTAATATAATTAGGATTTATCATTTAATAAATGGAAAAAAAACTCTTATACTATATCATGTTATAATATTATATTATATTTTAAACCATATTCCAAAACAAACACTTTTCTATATAATCAACCTAGATTCATCTTAACTCAAGATAACCTAAATTACTTAACTCCGGATAATTTAAATTAATTTTTTATTCTTGATATAAACTTGATATAAAGCTATCTTATTTAATATGGCCACTAAAATATTTAATTTATTGGTAACAATTTTTGTTGTTGTTATTAATATATTTTAATTTTAACTATCACATGTGAACTAAAGCTTAGAATGAATTAGATATAGAGTAATATCAATTATGTTATATTTATATGGCATTTGTTAATTCCATATTTAGTAGGGAAGGAATTACATATCTCTTTAATTTTAAAAAGTAAATAATTTTTTTATTATTTTCTTTGTATAAAGTTAATGTAAAATTAAGATGGAAATTGGAGTATTTTATTTATTACAAACATTGATGTTTTTTGTTATTGATATATTTTTTAATGTGTTATTATAATTATAATTATTTTATTTTTAAATTTAAACAACATTTAGCTCATACTATGTTGTAAAGGAAAACTAGACACAACAAGAATTCAAGATTTAAAATTTCCTCGTGTTTCATGATATTATATCATGAATATGATATTTAATTCCTGCAGCTCTATCCCTATCTCTATTTATACTTTAAACTCTACTTGGTATCTTCACCATACCATTTCATTAGTGCTTCATTTCTTTCTTTTTGGAATTTCTTTTTGGGTGAATATCAATGGATTCCAAGCTTGTAATAGTGTTGGGAATTTGCAGTTTTTCTCTATTACTTCTATCTTTTGTAACAACCATAGTCGAAAATCCATCCGCCTCTAGAAGCATGATGGATAACCTGCAAGCAAGGGAAACACCATTTCCATTAGGCAAAATAACACTTAATCCTTGGTGGCTCTTTTGTTTTTATTTGTCCACAACATTCCAAGTAGAGTGTTTTGGTTAAGCAAAGTTGAAAAGATTGGAGTTGCTAGCTTATGATAAAAGTGTTGCATAATATTAATTTCATCTACAGAATTGTGTAAGTTTTCACTATTTTATCTTATAGAATGCGTTGGGAATACTTTTTTTCTATTAAGGTTATTTTATTCTTCTTTTAAATGTGTTTTCCAAATTTTTTATAAACGCTTGGATTGTGTGGAGTTTATAGTTTAGACTTATGATTTAAGAATAAATTTATTAAGGAAAAAAATAATTAAAAAAATTAATTTAATAGTGTGATATTAATTGAAAACTTGTTTGATGTGTGTGTTTATGGCTGATAGACCTACACTGCGACTGTCTTAAGTAATGTCTACACTTCACAGGTGTGTGTTATTACTTGCAGATAACATCCAAGATATTAGTTATGCGTGAGGTTGCAACAATGGTTTTAGATAAATTCAGACTATTATTATTTATGTTTGTTTGGGAACTAATATGACATGTAATAACGCAGGGCTTTAATTATGACATGCCTTGGCTACTTTGACAACTTATTTCTTAAACGTTTTAATGTTTTTTTGGTGCGCTTATAATAGGTCTTGGATTTAATTATGACATTCCTTGGATACTTTGATAACTTATTTCATGTTTCAATGCTTATTTTGGTATGTTTAGAATAGGTCATGGCCTCTTTGATGCCTCATCTATTAAATGTTACAATGTTTATTTGTGTGTTCTTTCAAGATCTATAAATATTTCATTCTAATTGTGGTTTGCATTTAGGTGTCTTGGAAATGTAAAGCGATATTAAATAATGGCATACATTCTCATTATAAGGAAGAGGTATATAATTCATAACTTTAAATTGTTTTAAGAATTAGTATAGATTTATTTTAACTTTGGATTTAACAAGGGAGAAGGGGATCAACTCTTTTGCACTGCAAACTTCTTTTAGAATAATTTGAAGAATATTTGATTCATTTTGATACTTGATAAATCCAAGTTAGTATGGATTTATGATGGTTCTTTGCATATTTGATCCATTTAAATATTTGATAAATCAAATGTTAAGATGAATATATACTGGTGGTTCTTTATATGTATTTAGTGCGAAATCTATGTTGAGTATAAAAATAATTACACATCTTCTTCATTTTGAGCAACTTTGAATTACTTTATATATTATACATATATTGATATTGAAATATTTTATTCATGATAGCTATTGAATTATTTTATTTATAGCCACATGATCGAGATTAAAATGTTTTCTTAGTAGCAAACCATAAAAATGTTTTAACTATAAAATATTCTTTTATATATTATACACACAAATGGCATTGAAATATTTTTCTTCAGATGGAAACTAAATTGTTTTATTTCTACTCAATTCTCTACGTTCATTTTTTTTTGGTTATTAATAATATTTAAAATAAACATCTCCCTCTATTACAAAGTAGTACAAAGAATCTCTCTCTCTCTCTCTCTCTCTCTCTCTCTCTCTCTATATATATATATATCTATGACTGAAATAATTTACTTGATGTGCATATCAAGTTGTGTTATTAATACCCTCTCTCTCTCTCAATGTGCATATCAAGTTGTGTGATTAATATTCTCTCTCTTTCTCTCAATGTGCATATTAAGTTGTGTGATTAATATTCTCTCTCTCTCTCTCTCTCTCGCTATATATATATATATATATATATATATATATGATTGCAAATTTTTACTTATTGTGCATATCAAGTTTTGTTATTAGTATTTTTTAAATGTCACATATGAACTCTATATAAACAACTTAATAAATTATGCATAGGCAACATACTAAAAATTCGGAGTTCATCTAATATATTGTGCTCCCTAGATATATAAGTGATATAAAAGTATTTTAATGAAGGTAGAAATTGTAATATTTTATTTATGGTCAACATTAAAATATTTTTCTTTTACTTTCTCTTTTTATTTTTATAGATATATATATATATATATAAAGTTGATATTGAAAGATATTAAATAACATAAATATTGAAATATTTTATTTAGATGAGCATTGAATTAGGTTTACATAGAAAAGAAGCAATAAGTTTCTCTTATAATGAAAATTGAAATAATAAGGATTTTTCTACTTTCAATTACTCTATCTCTCTATAGAAAGTTCATATAAAATTATGTTACTAAATTTAGACATTGAAATATTTATTCATGTTAGAACTTTTTTGTTATTAATATTTTTTTTGAAATATTACATGTCAACTCCATGTTTAGTGGAGGGATTACACCTTTCCCTTATACTAAAACGAAGGCGGAAATTATAGATGAAGTTGGATATTTTTCACTATAAATTAATTTATATCTCTATACATAAATATGATGTAAAATTAAGGCATACATTGAAGTTCCTTGGTTAGGGTGCTTGTGAGAGTATAGGCTATAATGACACAACCTTAACATGCATCAACATGCATTAATGGACATGACATGGCATTAAGCCTTCACCCTTTAGCCTTTATGAGTGTGCCCTGTGCCTTCCATCTCTCCCTCGAGTGCACAATGCACTTGAGAAGCCTGAAGCCTTCCCCTTCATCCTTCGCACTTTTGTTATGCACTTGAAACCTTTCCTCTTCAGCTCTTTAGCCTTTTGAAGTGTGCCAATGTGCCTAGGAACTCCTTTTGTCCCTATTGAGCACACTGAAAAGACATGAATATAAAAATATACATAAAACATGGTATAATAGGAGATTTTCAGGTTGTTATTTTCTTGTCATGAGTGATTGTAGATACATGTATTCTAGAAACATCACGACAATCACTCATGAGGAAGATTGGGAAAATATAACAAACAAAGGAAGCATGGAAAGAACAAACAACACACTTGAATCTTGATGATTAAAGCACCCAAAGATTCAATTTGGTCAAAAACCCTTTGGAGGGTAGAGACATCAACGATCAAAGCAACTTGAAGAAGGAATATACAAGTGGTAGCTATGTCACCACTAGAGAAATTCCATGTCATCAATCACTATTAGTCCTAGTCATCAAATATAGTGACATGTCTCGTTCTCATCACACGATGATGTGGAAGTCATGATGTATTTTTGCAATCATTGTAAAAAACTATTAGTGGAAGACCAAGAGTCATGTATGAAACAAAGATTCATGGAAGTCCAAAGGACATGTAATGCCAAAACTCATTTTTAATTTCAAAATTTGTTTGGAATCTTAAAGGTTATTAATGAGCCTCATCATTGGGTAATTATATGGGCCTTAATTCACTTGCTAGCTTAGTCAAACCAATTTTTCTCAAAACTTATTACATGTTTTTTTATTATATTTTGTTTATGAGATGAGTTAGAGTGGGATATCATGCCTCGTGGACTAATATGCATTGAATGTAGGTTTTAAGGAGAAAATCAAGGAATTTTGGCAAATACTAAGGTTGAAACTCGAATGGGACAATGGAGAGGGATTGTAGGAGCTAAATCCTCCTCATTTACTTCTCCCACATTCAAATATTCCACCATTTATCACACCAGCTCGAAGTGCTAGCAGCCAAGGCATTAGGATTAGAAGGTAGTCGAGCAAGTGAGAGACAAAGAGCTAGTTTATCTTGACTTTGGGAGCCGAGCCTCCATAATTTTAAGGAAGTAGTTGGGGACTTCAGTTGTATAAGTGGAGAGGCCTAGAGCCTCATTAGGATTCAAATTTTTGTTATAAAACTCTAAGTTATTTTCGAGCTCCAGACTTGTGGAAGATTTTGATGTAATTTTCTATTTTGGTAATAAGAATGAGTTCTGTTTTGAGCTAGCACGGAGTTAACTCAGAGGGTTGAAGCTCTTGGGTTGGGGCCTAACCCTAGCAGCCAATGCTCCTCTCTTTGTATCTGTATTTTTATCTTAGTTTCATAGCTTCATTGTTAATTTGTCTTTAGAGGTATTTTCGTTGCAAGTAGTGTAGATTTGATTGGTTGTTTATTAGTTTGCTTACATTTGTGCCTTACTTCAGTAGCAGGTTGGCAAGGATAAAAGAAGCACCACATGGCTGTCAGTAGGTGTCTTGGCCTCACTTCTTCTCTCTAGGATCATGATTTGAGGAAGGGACCCTCATGCAGCCCCAAAAACACATATTTCTATTTCTTTCATAAGCTTTAGAGTTTACTGTATTTAAGCTAGCATTTGAACAGTTTTGCAAAGTAGGATTTCATTGCCATATCTTCTATCTTAATTATTGCAGTAGATCTCATCCATGATTCCATTCCTTTCATTTACTTTCCTCACGCATAAGGTAGACAATTAGCTCATTAATTCTGCTTTTCTAGCTTATGAGAATGCTTCTTGTTTATGACTTTTTGGAAATTATACATGCTTGATGTAGAGCAGGTGCTTCAAGAGTAGATAGAGATCACCTTCCACTTCATCCACCATAATCATTCCTTTCTTTCATCATTTCCTTCGCTAATTTCATCATTTTACATAGAAATGCTTCCAAGCACATTGAGCAAATCCAACCATCTCCTAACCTTGTTGTTGACTTCTGAGTGATCCTAGGCATTTTCTCACTCCATTCCACCCATCAACCACCTTCCCTAAGCCTTCCATCACCTCCAACACCTCTCGTTTTTCTCTCGGCCGTATCCTGTAGAAATACATGGAATCTTGTAGGTTTCTAGTACATCCTATAGGTTTTCTTGTAGTGGCCTGTTTTGAGGCCGAATTGAGGGAAAACCTATAGGAAGCCCCCAAAGGTCACCCAAGGGTCTCCCACACCATCCAACCATCTCCTAAACCTTCTAGCCATCCCCCAACATCCCTAAACCACCTGCCATATCACCAAAAGAAGTTAGGTTGCATACTTGATTTTATATGAAAAGAACAAAAAGACAAAAATAGATTTATTTCAATCCCTTTACTTGCACAATAGTGATGTTTGATTCTTTTAACTTCCATTCTTAGACAATAGCAGTTGGTTCATGTTAATTTAGCATTATTGCAAATCATAGTTTCTTAGCAGTTAATTAGGAAATGGTGTGATTTAGCATTGAATTTCGGTCTTTTTCATTATTGCAGTAGATTAGCTCTCTCTTAGAGTAGATTTCCCCTTCTTTCATCAAGAAACCAAGATTCTTCTGAATCCATAGAAGTTTGGCTTGAAAACCCCCAGTGGTCTCTCGCCAGTTGAACAAGTGACAAAAGGCAGAACCATCACTTTTACTTGTATATACAGAACTATCACCTCAAAGTTTGTACGAACCTCGGGTTGATAAAGTAAATCCGGTAGCCTAGGAGTTGCAACATTCTTACTGCAATACTGGCACTCATCACTTTTTGGCATTGTTGCCGAGGAGGTGTCTGAGTAATATGTGATTACTACTTTCTTTCTTCTATTTCTTATTTCCAATATTTTGCCATTAGTGTTATTTCTGCAAAAGTAATTTAGTTGCTTCCTTTTTCATTCTATATTCTCTGCTTTCCTTTCCATTTTGTAAGTAAGATTTCAATTCAGCAAATAGTTTTCATTCAGTCAATAATTTTCATTCAATCTGCAATTCCAATTCTACAAAGTACTTTCCAAGTTTAAAAAAAACACAAAACCAAACCAAAAACATTTTCTTTCATGCCTCATAGAAATAGGGATAACTTAGGTATATTTTTGCCAAATACCCCCACTATATCAAACAAACAAACTTCCCTCTTCTTCGGTGGCTATGAACTAGAGGAACCCTTAGGTGAGCAACCTGACATATATGAAGAACCTACAGGGGAAGAATAAGAAGAAGAAGAATCCATTCCTACTGAACCAATAGTTGAAAATAGAAATGACAAAGGGAATAGAGAGAGAGTTGAGGGTGCCTTTCCCATCAAGGAAAACAATGGGGACACTAAGATGAAAAATATAAGCCCCTCTGCCCTTCCTCATTTCCATGGCTTTACCATAGAAGATCCCGACACTTTCCTATTTGAGTCTGTTGTTATATGCCAAACCTACGACTATACAGATGATGAGCACAAGTTGAAACTATTTCCATCTACCCTCAAGATGTAGCATTGTTCTGATTCATGGGTTTACCTGGGGATAACATCACAACTTGGGATCAAATGCAGCAAGCCTTCAACAATAAGTATTGAGACTCTTGTAGGTCAAAGGATACTAAAGAGGAAATTTTTAGGATGACCTTAGGCAGTGATGAATCCATAGAGGATTATGAAGAAAGATTCCAGCTTATCTACAAAAAGGCGAGGTGCACACTTGACCCTGAGTCACTAAAGCTGGTCCTGCTTAGGGGAGTAAGGGAAGATCTTCTGGATGCCCTACAGTTTTTAGCAGGAGGAGATATCTACCAGTTACCCTATGAGGACATCAAGACTATCTTTAGAAACCATTCTAGGGCAGTTAGGAAAAAGGGTAGGGGTAGTCAACCTATGGTCAATACATCCTCTTCCAACTCATCCATCAAGGGTGAAATTGGAAACATGCTGGAATATTTCAAAAGTGAGATGCTACAAACCCTTGCCTTACAAATGGACACTATGCACATTAAGAGAAAGCAGGAGGAAGTAGAGAGAGCCTTGGCCATTTTCTGTCCTAGATGCACCAGGAGGCACCCTAGGAATGAATGTCCATTAAATTCTATTGAAATTTGCTCAGTTTGTGAAGAAAACCACTCCATAGACAAATTCCCTTCTTTTCCTAGACTCAAAGTTGTATGTCAAGGATCTGAAGGGGTCACTGAGCAGCTCTGCTACATAAACCAAAGGAGACCTCATGGGCTTAGGCCATACTAGCAAGGCATGCAAGGGTCATCCCATGCATATTACAACCCCAACCAGACTACATCCATACCTTCTTGGGGACCCCCTTCTCATCCTTCCTAGTCTACACCTCCTCCTTGATCCTTTGCATCTCAATATCACTCCCATCCAGCGAGCCAATCATTTCAACCATATGCTCCCCCACAACCTCAGTGGAATGGACTGTCCCAGGGGTGGAGGCCCCAATACAACAATGGTCCAGCTCTATTTCCTGCACCACCTTCCCAACCACAAATATTACACTCTGCTCCACCCAAGCAACCCCAGATGCCTGCCCAGCCAAATCTGAACCCGAACAATAGATAGGCTGAACAAGTATACAGTGGAGAGACATCATATCTAACTTATTCTATGGAAATCCAGGAAATTAACCTGAGATCTGGGAGAGTTCTCCCAGATAACCAACCTCCACCTCCACCTAGGGAGGTTGAGGAAGAAAGAGAGAAAGCATTCTTAAAGTAAATCCACCCTGTCCTGAGAGATTAACCTAACCACTCCATTCTACCCTAGAAGAGATTAAACTTCTGCGAGAATTGAAAAATCTATGTGTAAATATTCCACTTCTCCAAGAAATAAAAGATGTGCCTATTTACAATAAGTTGATTAAGGAGAAGTGCTTCAAGCATCCAGGTAGGCGAAGAAGATATGCCCCTACCATTAATGTCATTGGACAATTGTATGACTTAATGCTGGGGTAGGTAATTTGTCTAAAGTATTTGGAAACTGGAAGCGCTGTAGTAGATGTGCACATCAATGGCACCATTATCACACACACTTTGGTCGATCTTGGGGCTCTCATTAATGTGGTGACCAAGGACACCATGCTCAAGCTTAATCTCCAAGGTTCATTGAGGAAGACCACAACATTTTTGCAACTTGTAGACCGCTCCATAGTGACCCCTTGGGGATTTTGGAGGATGTGATGGTCTCTGTTGACTCTTGGGAGTACCCTGCAGATTTCCTAGTTCTCCAGCCTAAGGCTAAGCTTATTGGTTACCCTATCATCCTTGGGAGGCCCTAATTGGCCATTGTCAATGCTTACATCAGCTACAGAGCTGGGAATATGACCATCAAGAATGGCATATGTCCAAGTAGTTAGTCCTATACCCTCTTGCTCAACCATCTCTAGAGCATGATTTACCTTTATGGCTAGAAGAGGAGGAAGAAGATGAAGTTTATTCCACCCAAATTTATACTTTAGAAACAACCATGGGAGGAGGACAACAAGATGAAGATGATTTGATTGAACACGTACTCCAAAGTCCAACTCTCAGTACATTGTCCTTAGAAGATGTAGTAAAGGAAACTTAGAAGAATCATCCAATTAACCTATGCCTGGCCTATTCCAACCATGTCCGTGTCAAAACCATAGAATTCAGCCCTGAGAGAACCTTGAAAATCAATCCATCTCTATCTTCACTCCAAGAAGAGAAGTTGTGCAACATGTTAAAGGAACATTTAGATGCCTTCGCTTGGAGTTACAAAGAAATGAAGGGAGTGCATCCCTCAGTTTATACTCATCACATATACATCAAGGAGGGTTGCACGCCAGTTTGGCAACCCCAAATGAGGATGAATCCAACTCTTAAAGATATAGTCAAAGACGAACTGCAAAAACTGATAGATGCAAGATTCATTTACCCTATATCAGACAATGAGTGGGTCTCTCCTTTGGTGTTAGTTCCAAAGAAAAATGATAAGTGGAGGATTTGTGTCAATTATAGGGAGTTGAACAAAGCCACAAAGAAGGACCCTTTCCCTCTACCTTTCATCAACCAAGTGTTAGATGGCTTGGTAGGGAAAAAGTTTTTCTCTTTCCTAGATGGATTCAATGGGTACAATCAAATCTAGATCAGCTTGGAAGACTAGGATAAAACCACCTTCACTTTTCCTTGGGGTATTTTTGTGTATAGGGTCCTTCCTTTTGGCCTATGCAATGCTCCTGCCACTTTCTAGAGAGTAGTCCTCAATATCTTTGCTGAGTTAGTCCATGATGCGGTAGAAATTTATATGGATGATTTTACACCTTATGGCTATGATTTTCAAGAGGCTTTGTCCAACCTAGGTAAAGTACTGGACAAATGCATTGAAATGAACCTGTCTCTTAGTCTAAAAAATGTGAATTATTTATGACTGTAGGGACCATGCTAGGTCATTCAATATCTCAGCAAGGACTACAAGTGGACCCAAATAAAAGAGTTATCATCCAAAGGGTCCCAACTCCTCAAAAGGAGAGAGATGTCAAAATTTTCCTAGGGTTAGATGGATACTACTGGAGGTTCATAAAGGACTTCAACAAGTTGGACTGTCATTTATTTGGGTTGTTGGCCAAGGACTCTAAGTTTATATGGTCAAAAAGCTGTCAAGAGGCCTTAGAAACCCTAAAGAATAAGTTAACCACTGCACCAATTCTCTGAGGCCCAAATTGGGTCCTTCCTTTTCATATTCATGCCGATGCCTCACAAAAAGCCATAGGAGCAGACCTAGGTCAGATAGATGAAAAATTTCCTTATGTTATCTACTTTATCAGTAAGAATCTGTCAAAGGCTGAACTGAACTACACAGTGACCGAAAAGGAGCTCCTGGATATTGTGCATTCATTGAAAAAATTTAGGCATTATATTACAGGCTATCAAACATTTGTACATATTGACCATGCTGAAATGAAATATTTAATGAATAAACCCAATGCAGATGCTCAGATTATAATATGGTTACTTTTATTCCAGTACTTTTATCTAACTATTATTGATAAGCCTGGTAAGGAAAATGTTGTTGCATAATTTTTTTCTAGACTAAATTTTCCTGCATGTGAAGAGGGAATGGTTGATGATTAGTTATCGGATGAGAACCTATTCACCATTTCAGTTCTCTCCATGGTTTGTTGATATAACAAACTATTTGGTATCTGCACAGTTCCCACCAAACTTGTCCTCCAAAGAGAAAAGTAAGATAGTAAGGAAGAACACCCCCTTCACTTGGATTGGGGGCAATCTTTTCAAACTTGCCCTAGATCAAATCTTGAGAAGGTGTGATAGGGAGGAGGAAGTCTTTGACATCCTTCTAACCTATCATGATGGGCCTTGTGGAGGTCACTTTGTAGCAAAGAGGACAGGATTCAAAGTGTTACAAGTAGGCTATTATTGGCCGACTCTTCATCAAGATGTGAAAAGATATACTAGTCAGTGTGATTGGTGCCAAAGGATGGGAAGGCCTACTCCAGGAGATGAAATGCCTCTTCAGTCTCAAGTGACTTTCGAGCCATTTGACAAGTGGGGCATGGAATTCATTGGACCTATTGACCCTCCTTCCAAACAAAAACAATACATCATTGTGTGCACTAATTATCTAACTACGTGGGATGAAACCAAGGCAATTAAGGTAGCAACAGAGGAGAAGGTAGTTGAATTCCTAATAGAGAATGTATTCTATAAATTTGGATACCCTAGAGAGATGGTCACTAACCAAGGTAGCTGTTTACCTCCAACATGATTGAAGACTTTCTCAGCTAGCATAAGATCAAGCATAGAACCTCCACTCCCTATCATCCACAAGCTAATGGGCAAGTGGAGTTGACCAACAAAACACTAGAGGGCATCTTGACCAAAGTGGTAAGCAACAACTGGAAGGATTGGGCAGATAGACTAGTTGAGGCCACCTGGGCCTATAATACCACCAAGAATACCACCACTGGATTCACACCCTATGAGTTGGTCTATGAGAAAAATGCCCTGTTGTCCATTGAATTTGAGTATAACACATTAAGGATGGCAACCCAACTAGATCTAGATCTCAGCAGTGCACAAAAAGAGAGATTTCTCCAGTTGAATGGTTTAGATGAGTTTAGAATGCAGGCCCTCCTACATACAGAGGTAATTCAAATTCAAAGGAAGATCTGGAATGATAAGAACATCAAGGAAAAGAAATTTCAAGAAGGTGATTGGGCTTTGTTATATGGTTCTAGGTATAAAGACTTCAAGGGAAATTTAAGGACAAGATGGCTAGGACCTTATGTTGTAGAAATATGCTATGATAATGGTTTAATACAGATCAAAACCATAGATGAATAGGCCATTCCTTTACTTGTTAATGGACACCAATTGAAAGTTTACAAAACACCATTGTCAAAGCAAGAGTTCATTGATGGTATCAATAAAACAGTGATAGTAGTGGAGCAAGTTTTCGCTCCTGCCTCATCAAATCACTGAGAGAAAAAAAAGAAAAATAAGGACTTAGGTGAAAACCTCCATGAGGCACCTGAGTCCCACTATTGGGTTGGAAACCTCTTGAGGCGGCCCAATGGTGTCAAAAAAAAAAGAGGAAAAGAGGAAAATAAAAAGATCCCGGGGTGAAAACCTCTCTCGAGGTGCCCAAGGCAAACAACTAGGATGAAAAACTTTCAGAGGCGTCCTAGTTGTTTTCAAAAAAAAAAGAAAGAGGAAAGAAGAAAAAAATCATGAAAATTTCTATTTGCAGGTCATAAGGAGGATGATCAGAGAACAAAGGAGGATAAAAAAGGGACCTATTTCACTCACATTTTTATTTTTTCACTCATTGTCATTCATCACCCCACCATTTCTTTCATTTCTTTTCACTCATTTGCTTCAGTTTACAAGGGGACTGTGTTTTCTACAAGATCCCCTAAAAACCTACAAGATGATCCTGTAGGAATTATAGTGACCTAGAAATCCTACAAGAAGTGACCCTAGGGTAAAAATGACCTATTATGTCAAAAAAAAAAACAACCCTACATCACCATTTCATTAACATACCTATGTCCACCTTCATCACCCCTGCATTCACCCTTAAAAAAAATCAGTTTCAAAAAAAAAATAAAAAATTCATAGTCTTCAAAAAAGGAAGGAAACAAAGGGAAGAAGGGAGCATCACCTAAGTATCTCTCATTTTATACACTTGTAGTCTCCCTCTCAATCCATGTCACTAGCCTCAAAATACCAGCAGAGTGAATGATTAAGAGTTATGAGGGAGAAGTAGCTACAGGACATCCTGTAGGAAATCCTGTAGCAGCCTATCCCATAGAATACAAATCATGAGAACAAAAAGCTTCCAACATGATGATCCAAGAGTAGAAGGAGCTCCAAAGTAGCAACAACACCATCATCTTCAACACCAGGTACCTGCACAACAAAGGAATCATCAGAGAACAAAAAAAAGGGAGAGGAAAGAATAGCATGTAGCCAACACACAACAAGCACCTCTAGTGTTCAACCACTGTAACAAAGGTTAGCACCACAGGTAAGTATCCCACTCACTCTCTCATTTGCATAATGTAGTCAAAAGATGTAAAGGTTATGAGTAAGTTGGTTTATAAGCGAAAGATGGCCAGTTAACTTGGCCACCTTCGTTCAGTCAACAAAGACAAAACAATTTGTCCTCTCACACGTGGCAGTAGTCAATTCAAAAACAGAAAGGAGAAGGACAAAAGTAGTTAAGGCTATGGATCCATGAAGTGGGAGTTGATTACAAGGAGTGGGGAATGATGAGGTGGTAGTGGGGACCAACGGTCCAAAAATGGAAAATGTACCTCAGCTACCAGCACACCACCTCACCCAACTTGACCATAAGAGGAAATAATCATTGATCCCCATGCATTCATGCATTCATTTCCTCGAGGTTCGCTCTAAAAAGTCACTCTCATACCCAGGAAACCTACAAAAAGGAAAACCCCATCGTTTTTTTGCACAGGACTTCCTACATGATTACACAAGAAATCCTATAGGATTGCACACAGGATTCCTATAGGATACACAAAGATAGTCTACGGGATTGGCCGAGAGGAGTTTCAGAGGGGAAAACACGAGGGTTGGCCATAGAAAACACTATGAAGAGGTAGGCTCTATTAGAACATTATATATTACGGAGCAATGGAACACATAAACTATTGCAGAAATATAAACACAGAAAACGCACAAAACAAGAGAGACACAGATATACGTGGTTCACCCAGTTTGGGCTACGTCCACCTTGAACAGCCAGTCCTTCCTTTCTATTATCCAGCAAAATGAAGAGACACAACCTATAGCAAATCTGTTGTAATATCCTCTGTTTTCTCTCACAGTCTCACCTCTCTGTTTCTCGCTCACAAAATACACATCTATCACATAGCCTCAAATACAATACCCTCATACAAAGAGAGGGGTTGCCTTCTAGGGCAAAAAACCCTAAACTAAACATAAGTTCTACCGTCAGATCATCCGCCTAATGAATGGCCCAGATTGACTAGAAATTACTATACTTTTACAAGGCATTTTTACAGCTGTTTTTAGCTTCGGGGGCGCTGCCCCCGAAACCCCCCACCAGCCCCCCTGGACCCCCCCTGCAGCGAATATTTTACGAGCGGCGTTGCCGCCCCAATTTCGAACTGGGGTCCTATGTGGCGATACCTTTGAATATAGAAGATAATCAGGCTCCACACCCAACAGGCTCTGTAATTACTTCCCTTTTTACAATTTAATTGACCAATAAATCCTCTAGTTTGAGTGAACTTGGAAGCTATGTAAGGGAATTGTCCACATAGTCATTTCAGTTATTTACTGATGCATTTAAAAATTGTATCAACCATCTCATTTCCTCAAAAATCACAAACCAAGGTGACATGAGGGTTTAACAGAAGGGAGCCCATTAACACTGTGATAATTCAACAACACCCTCAAGTGCTAGAAATCTTCACAAGGCATAATTGGATGGGGTATTTTGAAAAATTAAGAGGGTATGATGATGAAGTGGCCTGATATTTTTCTCTCTCCCTCATTACACTTACTAGAGTCCATGCCACTATTGTGGTAAGAGGCCTCTCCATAGAGATCACCCCTGAACTCATCAATAGAGTTACAACACTTCCTCTAGGAGTACCATGGAGGAAGGAAGACAAGGGAGATAGCCAGATTGCCAAGAGGAAATTCTTTTTAGAAGGTGAGGAACCCATTGAGGACAAGAATGGAGTAAGGAGAGCAAGCCTGCCATATCCATGGAATGAGGTAAGCTACCAACTTATCAAATACATATCATGTGAGGGTGGGTATAGTGTGGTCTATGGCTATTACTTTAGGGTTCCTAAATAGTTGAGGGTTGAAGCAGAAACACCTCCTCACCACAGGCTCATCATACCATACTTCCTTCTGCAATCATTGATAGATACAAGCATAAAGGTGAAAGAGGGAAATTCCCAACAATTAGCTCATCATGGGTTAATTAGAATCATCATAGAATATGCCCTCCAAAACCTCAGAATTCCTATCCAATGGTCAATTTTCAGAGACATGCAGACAGAGGAGGACATCAAAGCTCTCACATATGATGTTAGTCCTACTGTCAGTCAAAAGGATGAGGAAGAGACTGAAGTAGAGGAAGAAGAAGTAGAGCAGGATGAAGATGAGATAGATGATGAGGAAGATGAGATAAATGAGGAGGAATATGAAGAAGAAGAGGAGAAAGAGAAATAGAATGATGAAGAAACAGAGGAAGATGTTAAGGAGGAAACTGATAAAGAATATGAGGATCTACAAGGAGAAGAATAAAGGAAAGACATAGGTGAAGAGAGAAATGGGAAAGAGGGGGAAGATTGTTGGAAATAATACTGAGAGGGGGGGTGAATCAATATTATCAAATCAATTAATTTCCTTTTCAAAATCAGATTTGTATACGCTTCTTCGGCTATGTGAAACTGTGTATATACACTACTATGTCTAAAGAAACCAGCGTATATCAGAAAACTTAATATTCATTAATTGTTTGATTTTTAATCAGTGCATCAATACTTCATTAATCATAAGAACAATAAGCAGAAGCAGTAAAACAGAACAGATCATCACACACATGGACACAAAGATATAAGGTGGAAACCCAATGTGGGTGAAAACCACCTGCTGCAATTTGTCTCTATCTTCTTTTAAATTAGAAACTTCCTTTTACAATGATTCTTTACTAGTGCAGTCTTATACTAGTACACAGGCTGCTACATACAGAAGGCTACAACCTTCTCTCGTTCTCCAGCTTCTCCTGGAAGGGAGCTACAACCACCTTAGCTCTTGTACTAGCTAAGGTACTAGTACGTAGGTGCTAACCTACAGAAGGCTCCAATCTTCTCTTTTCTTCCAGGGACCACGTTTCATAAATTTTCAGACTGGATCCATGAATATCAATCAAACATCAAGTATATCTACATTAACCAAACTCCTTTGTACAAACAAATACTGAATCAAACAATAACTTCTCAGAATGCTGTAACCAAAAAACAATACGTGTAACCAAACACCAATTATGAACCTAGAACACTACAACAATAAACAGAAGCAGCTAAAACATATTTCATGAGATGTACGCTACTTCTATATGTGGAACCTGCGTGCATACGCTTCTGTATTAAGGCCAACCAGCGTATATGTTGTTTTAAGTTAGTGAACTAGCGTGTATACGTGCCTCTGCTGGGCTGAACCTGTGCTATAAAAGATAATTTATCCTTTTCACTTATTCATACATTAGTTATACCCAGATTATCATATTTATAGATCACGTCATGCACCAAATATAACAGATCAAAAATTACACAAAGATACTTCTCTTCAAGCCGCCTAAAGATCTTGACCCATCAATAGAACTTATCCTTCTCCTTGTGTTGAGGTTCCTCCTTGATTCAGATCTAGTTATGCACTGTAACCCAATGACAGTATTCTAGATCTTGCTCTTCATAAGATATTCAATGCTTCAGTTGACTCCCTTGCCAAATGATCTCCTTCCCTTTTTATAGTCTTAGGCCTTACTCAAACCATGGTCCAAAACCATAGAGATCCAATACTAGGGACTTGATACCTGGGTTCAACACTTTGGATGCAATACCAAGGACCAAAACCATAGGTTCAAATATGTCGAACTAAATACCATGGACCAACCATAAGTTTTCCCACATGTACGTGCTCTTCTTTGCATGAAAGTGCGTGCATACATATATGCACCTTTTGATCGGTACACCCACGTGTATACGCGATTTTGTTAAGAGGAACCTGCGCATACCTCATTTTCTTTTATTCTGAGAGCCTAAACTGTGAACTGCCCTTTGAGTGATTTGCCATCAAGGACAACACCTATGCCATAGTGCCAAACCTGTGTCATAATGCCAACAAAGATGACAAGGAGGATTCACCTAGGGTGTCTCCAGAAACCACTGAGAGAGAGGCAACAGCTTCCCACACTACTCTTAGCACCCCAACAAGCAAAAAGGAAAAAGACAGAGGTAGACTCCCTTATATTTCAGGACAAGGAAAAGCACAAGAATAAGGTAGGGGAAACCCCAAACCCCAAACACCAACCAAAATTCTATTGTGATTGAGGACTCACCTAAACAACAGGAGAAAATGCCTTCTCCTAAGTCCCCTATCACCTATGTGAGAAGACCTATAACTAGATCCAACTCATCTAAGGGAAAAGCAATCCTACAGGATACACAACAGGACCTACAGGAAGCTGAAGTAGTCCTACAGGATACTCTGCTAAACCTATAGGAGACTCAAAAATTGGATAAGGATGGAAGCCTACAACAAGAAACTAAAGAAGAAGACCCAGATTTAAAGGAACCTAGCCCCCAACCTAACCTTGAATCCTACTACAAATTTATTGAAGGAGGCAGGGTCATTCCACAAAAATTTGCTATTCCACTATTCTTCGATCTTGAGAAGGAGAGAGCTAGAACTCATCGATGGATGCAAATTGCCAAATCCAAGGGGGTGGAAGACATTGGTCACATGGAGGAGAAGCTCAAAGAGATGGGCAGAGAGCTAAGTAGCTTGAGAGACAGAGAGGCCATAATGAAGAATCAGTTAGAGACAGAAAATGCATTGTTGAAAGGACAACTGCAAGAAAGAGAGAATCAATTAGCATTCATGGCTAGTCTCTCGTTGGAAGCAATCCAGTGCAGGATGCTAGCTAAGTCCTATGCCCTATACCTTAAGGAACAATGGCTGCAGTTCCAAATTAAGACCCTAGCATAGAGGGGCACTATTCCATTTCAGGACTACAGGCAGTTCATTGATCTTTGTGATCTGAGCACACTAGAAGATAGGGCCAAGATGTCTGAGTTTTATTTGCATAATATGGCCTTAACAGAAATGAATATATGCGACTCTAATGCCAATCTAGGAGATTTACAGTTGACGGATTTGGCATCATGGATGAACCATGAGGAAGCCCAGGCTACAGAAATGAAGAGGATATTGGCAAGAGAACAAACAAAAACTCTTATGATCAGAGTTGAGCAGTCCAATCCAATGGCTCTCATTAGCACACATAAATTAATTGCAAATGATCCTCATCTTGCACCCACATATCTTTCTACCCAAGAGCAAGCAATTTCACATTTTGAGGACATGTTCAGGTTGTTAGGGGATGACAACATACATGCTTGCCTGAGGAGATGGAACACATTGCCACACATCTTAAAGATAAACCACTCTCCTCAAAGAATGAGAGAAGCACTAAAAAAGACACCCATGTACAAGAAATCCATGCAAAGGCTCAAAGTCAATTGGATTGGATTGAAACTCAGTCCACCACTACTCTTAGGAGTGCTAGAAGGAAGGAAAGAAGAAGAAGAAAAGAGGCAATGGGAGGAGGTAGAAAATAAAGAAGGTTTTTATGAACAAGAAGAGGAAACCATAGCAGAGGCATGGGATGTTAGGGAGTCCACTAGAGATATTAAGGATATGGATATTGATTGAGTTGCTCAGAGGATGAGAAACACTTTCAGTAGGGGGGTGATGATGAGCCTCATCATTGGGTAATTATATGGGCCTTAATTCACCTCCTAGCTTAGTAAAACTAACTTCTCTCACAACTTATTACATGTTTTTGATTATATTTTGTTTATGAGATGAGTTAGAGTGGGATATCATGCCTAGTGGACTAATATGCATCGAATGCAGGTTTGAAGGGGAAAATCAAGGAATTTTGGCAAAGAATAAGGTTGAAACTTGAATGGGACAAGGGAGAGGGATTGTAGGAGGTAAATCCTCCTCATTTACTTCTCCCCCATTCGAATATTCCTCCATTTATCACACCAGCTTGGAGTGCAAGCAGCCAAGTCATGAGGATTAGAAGGCAACCGAGAAAGTGAGAGACAAAGAGCTAGTTTATCTCGACTTTGGGAGCTGAGCCTCCCTAATTTTAAGGAAGTCATTGGGGACTTCAGTTGTATAAGTGGAGAGGCCTATAGCCTCATTAGGATTCAAATTTTTGTTGTAAAACTCTAAGTTATTTTCGAGCTCTAGACTTGTAGAAGGTTTTGATGTAATTTTCTGGTTAGGTAATAAGAATGAGTTTTGTTTTGAGCCAGCATTGAGTTAACTCGGAGGGTTGAAGCTCTTGGGTTAGGGCACAACCCTAGCAGCTAAGGCTCCTTTTTTGTATCTGTATGTTTAGCTTAGTTTCATAGCTTCATTGTTAATTTGTCTTTAGAGGTATTTTCGTTGCAAGTAGTGTAGTTTTGATTGGTTGTTTATTAGTTTTCTTACATTTGTGCCTTACTTCAGTAGCAGGTTGGTAGGGATAAAATAAGCACCACAAGGCCGTCAGTAGGTTTCTTGGCCTCACTTCTTCCCTCTGGGATCATGATTTGAGGAAGGGACCCTTATGCAGCCCCAAAAACACAGATTTCTATTTCTTTCATAAGCTTTAGAGTTTACTGTATTTAAGCTAGCATTTGATCAGTTTTTCAAAGTAGGATTGCATTTCCATCTCTTCTATCTTCATTCTTGCAGTAGATCTCATCCATGATTCCATTCCTTTCAGCTACTTTCCTCATGCATAAGGTAGACAGTTAGTTCATTAATTATGCTTTTCTAGCTTATGAGAATGCTTCTTGTTTACATGAATTTTTGGAAATTATACATGTTTGATGCAGAGCAGGTGCTTCAAGAGTAGACAGAGACCTCATAGCCAGCAATCACCTTCCACTTCATCCACCATAATCATTCATTGCTTTCACCATTGCCTTCACTAATTTCATCATTTTACATAGAAATTATTCCAAGCATATTGAGCAAATCCAACCATCTCCTAACCTTGCTGTTGACTTCTGAGTGATCCTAGGCCCTTTATCACTCCATTCCATCCATCAAACACCTTCCCTAAGTCTTCCATCACCTCCAACACCTCTCGTTTTGCTCTCGGTTGTATCCTGTAGAAATACAAGGAATCTTATAGGTTTCTAGTACATCCTGTAGGTTTTCCTGTAGTGGCCTGTTTTGAGGCCGAATTGAGGGAAAACCTATAGGAAGCCCCCAAAGGTCACCCAAGGGTCTCCCACACCATCCAACCATCTCCTAAACCTTCTAGCCATCCTCCAACATCCCTAAACCACCTGCCACATCACCAAAAGAAATTAGTTTGCATACTTGATTTTGCATGAAAAGAACAAAAAGACAAAAATAGATTTATTTCAGTCCCTTTACTTGCAAAATAGTGATGTTTGATGATTTTAACTTCCATGCTTAGACAATAGCATTTGGTTCATGTTAATTTAGTATTATTGCAAAGCATAGTTTCTTAGCAGTTAATTAGGAAATGGTGTGATTTAGCATTGAATTTCGGCCTTTTTCATTATTGCAGTAGATTAGCTCTCTCCTAGAGTAGATTTCCCCTTCTTTCATCAAGAAACCAAGCTTCTTCTGAATCCATAGAAGTCTGGATTGAAAACCCCCAGTGGTCTCTCACTAGTTGAACAAGTGAAAAAAGGAAGAACCATCACTTTTACTTGTGTATACAACACTGTCACCTCCAAGTTTGTACGAACCTCAGGTTGATAAAGTAATGCTGGTAGCCCAGGAGTTGCATCATTCTTGCTGCCATACTAGTGCTCATCAGTTGTAAAAGTCCAAAAGTCACTAGAAGTTGGAATGTCAAGAGTCATGAGGATGTAAAAGGTCATGCCTCAAGTTATAAATAGATCCTCATTTCTCATGTAAGGTAAGTTTAAGCTTGGATTCTCCCACAAGGCATTAGAGAGACAAAGTTACTACATTTGGGGAGCAAGTAGTGGCTCTAACACTCCACTATTGGAGCTAGTGGTGTTCATTGTATTTATTTATCTTAGGACTTTTTGTTATTATTGAAACCTTCTAGGCTAGCACATTTTCACTCATGGATTGTGAATGGTTCTAAGACTATTACTTGAATTCTTATTGTTCATTGAACTATTTCGGTGAATTTAGTGCTTCTTGTTGAAAATGTGTTGTAATGTTATAATCATCGTCACATCCTTGGGAACCATTTTGATTGATGCCTCATGGTTCTTTCTCATTTACATGTCTCTTCATTATGATATTACTATTACTTATCTATTACAGGTTCACTTTATTTCCCCCTCTGTGGTAAGATAACCTTGATGCATTTGCAATCGAGCATTTATAAGGTGCACTAGCTTGGTCATTCAAAAGGACATGTTCACTTCTCTCTCATGCTGATAGCTAAAGCCAAGGCATATCTCTAAGTAAACAACAGTTGGTTCGTGTACCGGATGAAATTCCTACACCAAATGATGTGAGGTTTGTTTGGGACCTTATATCGGTGAGATCCCATATATTTTGGTGGTATCTAGCACCTTCATCAGGAGGCCACACTTTTTTTTCCATTCAAGTCAAAAATTGAGGAAGCTAAATGTTGGGTAGTAGAGGCCCCGCATAACGGTTTTGGGGCTCAAAGCCCACAATTTTGGGTAAAAGTATGGTAGAGGCTCTGCGAAGAGCGCAGAGTGCGAATTGTAATGAGTCAAGTCAAAGGGTTGTTCACCCAAAAATAATGTAAGAAAATAGAAAATGAGTCAGCCTGCCAAGGCTCTATGGTTAGAAGGCAGTTTTTGGTTTGGATCTTGAATGTTATGGGTTTATGAAGGCAGTATTCTCTTTGCGTCTGTAACTCTGAGTCAAGGGTGTTGGTAGATAGATAGAGGCTCTACAGCTGTGTGCGCAGAGGCTTGGTAGAGTCCACAGCTGTGTGCGCGGATCCCTGCAGCTGAGCGCGTAGGGCGGATCTGGTTGTATTGATATAAGATAAATAAAGATAAGAATTTCTAAATCATTGTGTGCTTTATCGCGAATCTATCTATTGCTTATGTTCTGAATTTGTGCACTGTCTTTAAGAATTGTGATTGCACACACTTGGTTTTATTGTTAAATGTTTGCTTAAAGACTGTAAATAGAAGATCAGATCTGTAATAATTTCATTAATAAGAAAGTGCATCTGTACAGATCTACGCGGAGCCTGATAGCGGTACAGAGTGGCACAAGGCCGTAGAACAACTCGCGACCCCTCTAGACCACATCAAGACATCCCAAGGGTACGGAAACCTGGTTCCAGCACCCTCCCCTACTACCTCAGGTGAGACTTCAGTCCACACTTCGCGGACTGTTGCCGAAAGGGCCGGTAGTGTGGGATTTTTTTGGCTAATAACTCTTTCAAATCTGGGTCAGGCCCCAACAAGCCAACAAATGGTTCCATTGCTGGGGCTGGGATTTGCCTAAGGGATGTCTGATGTCGAAATGCTGGAACCCTACGAAGAAAGAGCTTGAAGATTGGTTGGATCAGAAGCTTCATGAGTTTGTGGTACAGGAAAACAAAAATGCACGGATATCTGAGGAAAGGTGGTTGGATCGCTACATATACACAAAAATCCACGAGATCTTCTTTGCGTCCTTCTCGACATAACTGTACGAGTGGATCGCAAGGCTAGCGGATAGTCAGGGAAGGTGTAGACAGGATCAGCCCATCGTGTGGATGCTAGAGTTTGTGCGTAGGCTGGAAGCATCCGAAGATAAAATCACACGGGCAGCAGATCACTGGTTGGATCAAATAATAGGAGGGTTTATCATTGAGTTCGCGATAGACACAATTGTGAATTACAGCAAAGCAGAAAGGCACTTTCTCCAAGGACCGCAGGGTAAGTACATCAAATCATTGAATACTTGGATTAAAATGTTGTTATGTGAAAAACGGTTATGCGCATCCATCGATGTCTAGGGTACCTCGGAGTAGAATAGGCTACCGAGGGACTGCAGGATTAGAGAACAGTCCTCTGATTTCTATTTCGCGAGAAAGTGAGGAGGAACTCACAGGATTCTCTCCAAGAAGCACAATCTGGATGATAAAGCAGTGCTTTCCATTGGTACCACCACCATCCACGCCATCCTCCACTTCACCTACATCGAACCCATCATTTCCTACCCCACCTCTGCCACCACCTAGGGTCAGAATAGCGAGTGTGATCAAGTTGCCGGTATTTAGAGGTGTGGGAATTGAGGAACCAGATTAGTTATAGTTCATGGTAAAGGCTATGTGGGAAGCCCAAGGTGTAATGGATGATAACATCAAAAAGGCTACTCTGGTTAGTGCGATGTTGATGTGGTATATAAAGTACTTGAGCGATCACCTAAATGCTGGAATAGTGGCGATCCAGGATGCATTGAACAAAGAATTTAGCCTGCCAAAATCAGAAACGCAGTTGATCATCGGGTTCAAGGAGATCATGATGCTACTTGGTGAAACACCGTGGGATCTGGATCAGAGATTGAAGAGTACAGTCCATGAGGCCAACATGACATTGTCAGATGCGAAACACCATACGTGGTTTGTGGCATCTTTGACACCACATCTGAGGACAGCGCTGTCACAGAAAAAGATCTCAACCCAAGTTGAAGAATTAGAGATAGCGATGAGGTTGCATGAAACTCCAATACGGGATCCAAGGTTGGGAGTTCAGCAAATCCATGCGCAACTACAAAACCTATGCTTGGAGTTGCAAAGTTTGAAGCAAGATAGGGCGCCCTGATCAGAGGCACGTGAAGAAGTATGGTGTATCAAATGCAAAGGCCAAGGTCACGACAAGGACCACTGCTCTGTATTCAAAAACTGTGTGGTAGTGGGGGGAACAATGTCATTGCGACTAGAGGCACTCTGGTGTGCGATCTGTCAGGTGGGAGGAAAGCACACTATAGACAACTGTCATCTATTGCAGAAACTTATACAGGCCCCCCAGCAGCTGTTTTGCAATTTTTGTAGATCGATGGGCCATGATGAATGAAATTGCTAAAGTTATGAGTTGCTGATGGATCGAACACCTGCTTACAGGATGCAGACTGAGGTGCGAGGACAGGTTCCAGTTGCAGCAATAGCGCGCGGTGGATTCCAAGGACGCGGGCAGGGACGAGGAATGGGACCTGGACAAGGGCATGGACAATTAATTTGCTACAATTGTGGAGGACCTGGGCACTACGCACGTGATTGCACGAACCCCACTAGGACATGTTTCCCATACTGTTACCAATTTGACCATGAAGCAGTAGATTGCCCCACACTAATTGCACAGATGCATGAAAAAGAGGTGCTTCAGAATACTCCCACTCAGAACGTCCAAATGATGAAGGTTGAACCACGCAAAGAGCACCCTAATGTGAACATGGTGCTCAGAAGTGGTGCCACTATAGGAGAGGATAAGGGGAAGCAACCCAAGGAGGATACATGGGTTCGCAAGGCCCCTACAAAGCAACCTGAGCTTGATTTGGAACGCGCGAAGGAAACATTTATGGAGGCTAAGAAGAGCTTCGCGGAGGCTTCTACTTCGGGTATAAAGGATCAAGATGAGCCAAAAATGGATCCTTCTATGTTAACTACCTTTTTAGAGACATGCATGAAGCTACTACGGGACAGTAAAGCAGTTAAGGGGTTGCACGAGTTGATAACTGGGTGCGCAGGTCGGGTGAACCGTGCATGGTTCGGAACTAGGCAAGCATGCTTTGCGCACCGGGTGGGAAATGCGGTTGACTACCCAAATTGGTGACTATGAGATGGATCAAGTCATTCTGGATTTGGGGTCAGATGTGAATGTGCTACCTAAGAAGACTTGGGAGTGTATGGGTAGGCCCGCACTACAAGGAGTCACAGTAGACATTGAAGGTGCAAGCACACAAACAGATTTTGAAGTAATAGAAATTGTGGATGACAGTAACCCATATCTTGCATTGTTATGGATAGACTGGGCCACGGCTATGAATGGAGTCATCAACTTAAAGTGATGAAAAATGAAATTTGAGAAAAAGTCTCTCTGCGTCATGGTTCTACTGGACCCAACTGAACGGGCACGCTATACTGAGCCTGTGTATAATGAGGATAGTGTCGATGAACTGGTTTGTATTTACCAGATCACAACACAAGATCAAGATCGGGTGAATCTGACAATGGAGGGGAGAATATCATGGGAATGGGACAGTTCCTGCACGTTGGACTCAGAAGAAGATATTGAGTGATGGCAGAACCAATTACATGAGGTAACAACACTAAATTGTAATATGATGGTTAGATCATTACGCCGTGTAACAATAGAAGTAAGGGAGCTACCAACAGATGGGGGTGCAATGAAAGCGGAGGAACAGGTCGACCACTACGAAATGGTAGGCTTGGAATAGAAATAGCATGGTGCGCAAATAGGGCCGCTGGGTGCCACAACTGCACAAGGGTGGAATACAAGCCAAAAGATTAGGAGAAAGTGGCGTGAATATAGAAGGTCGGCGCGTGTATGGGTTGGAGGACAAAGTGGGGTGAGTGTCCATCAACGGCGTAGGGTGTAGATGTATGTGGTGCAAACGCCTAACTGACTAAGAATAAAAAATCTGGATTCACGACAACGATGCATTCCCCCAGATGTTCGCAACGAAGCAAGCAGGAAAATAAGGGGGAGAATAAATGTTAGGGTCCCACCCTAACCCCCTTATTTATGTAATGGGATCGAGTCATAGTCAAGTGTCAATAAAGACCATATTAATAATTGTAAGTGGTTAACCCGTAATTAATGACGGGACCACAGTTAGTTGCAAATGGGCCGTAGTATTAGATAGATGGTATTAATAAAACCCATGGTATTGATCCTTGGTATTGCATGTATGAGTCATATATAAAGGATAGAGACTCCCTGCGAGGAGCATCGTGTCTTATTTTTGTATCGAGCTGTGCTCTATTGGAGGTTGCCCCCTCGAAGAGGCCAGTGAACATTGCTTTCTGAATAATAAAATATTTGTTGTTGTCTCTCACTATTCTATGTTCTGGGTATCTTTCTTCGCATATTCTTTATTTGGGTATCCTTTTGCAGGTTAAGAGCATAACAAGTTGTATCAGAGCACTTTCCAAGGCTAGTGGGATCTCCATTTCTTAGCAATTTTTTATTTTTTTTGGCTAGAGACGTGTTCCGGCGTCTTTAAACCATGGGATCTGTCGTTGAGCGCATAAACCTATGGATTTGGGGAGGCGTGCACGCAGGAAATACAAGAGGTGGTCACGCTTGTTGGACTCCCTTGTAACGCCTATGGGTACCCTTCGAGTAGTAGCGCATTAGACAAAACCGCGTACGGACTGTCTTCCAAGTACCTTCTGGGTATATCGGAAGCCCCTTAGCTCCTCTGCAACCTCGCCATAGATAAAGCATCGGCCGTCTTGCTGCTACAATACACCGAGAACAGCACTCAGAGAGATTACTCACCCGTACGATAAGGTAGTCGGGTTGTACGGCTAAGGGTATGGTTGATCCTCCTTAGTTAGAGCCCTAAAACATTGGGCTGAGTACTACTGTCAGACCCTTATGTATATTGCGATCTGTAGCACCTAACACTCCTCGAGACCATAGTTCCCTTTTCTATCTGGGGATCACGCATCATCTCTGCCAGATAAACGCGCAAAGAGGTGTAGCAGTAGCAGATATCAGTGCCACAGTTCCGAGTTAGCAGACCAGCCATTCTGATCTATTAGATCCATTAGATCTGCATCAGTAGTCTGTTCTGCCACCCAGAGCTATCCGATCCGCCATTCAGATCTCTCCGGGGCGCTTATTGGTGATCTAGCCCATCAAAATCAGGATGACGAGCTGAGCATGGTGGTACCATTCAATTCTTAGTGAAAAAAAAAAATTTTAGGCGGTCCCAATTTTCAAGAACATCAGGTCGGTGCATGGTAGAAACTAGAGATCAAGCTATGGCCAATGAAAGGATGGACAAACTTGAAGAATCCTTGCAATCCCTCCGAATTTAGCTTGACCGACTAAATAGCATGATCCCGAGCATAATCTCGATGGGCAAGGAAGAAGCCCATGAGGAGGCATATATTGGCAATGGACACAGTGAGGGTGAGTCTAGCCACTCTCTTCACCTTGGGCCCCCCACCAACAATCCCGTCGGTGACCTCCCAAGTTGGATATGCATAAATTTGATGGTTCTCACCCGGCAGCATGGATAACACAAATGGAGCAGTATTTCAATCTGAATAACATCTTAGATAATGAGACTGAGCTTATGGTGGGGAGCATGTACTTGGACAATGAAAGGTGGCAATGGTGGGAATGGAATCAATGTTGCAATGGACCTTTTAGGACTTGGAACTCCTTCAAAAAATCTCTTATAGAACGCTTTGACCAGGAATCTTCTTTTTTGGGTCGTCTTACGAAGCTCCGACAGACTGGCACAATGGATGAATATATTACAACCTTTGAAGCCTTAGCCTTCCGCACTAGGGGTCTCTCAGATGTGTTCTACACGGAATGTTTTATCAACTGTCTTAAAGAAGCCATAAAAGCCCACGTCTTACTACACCACCCTCCCACATGGACAGAGGCTTGTAAGGTAGCTCGTAACGTGGAACATGCGTTAGCAACCCAGTACAGTCGCCCAAATTTCACCGCTAAGGGTCGCCCCCCACAGGCTCACAACATGACTCAAACACTTAAGGTTCAAAAGGTGTCACCTGCAGAAATGGCCGAAAGAAGAAAGCAAGGATTATGTTACTACTGTGATGAAAAATACTCCCCAGGTCATAAATGTAAGGAGCCCAAATTTTTTCAAATTGATGCCACTGATTACAGCTCATCGAACGAAGATCCACCACTGGAGGAACATGAGGCGGTAGAAGAGGACAACCAAAAGGACAATGTCCCTGACGAACCAGTTATTTCGCTGCATGCTTTGGCAGGGATTTCTTCACCTAAAACTCTCAAAATCAGAGGTTTTATTAAACATCGCCTAGTAGTAGTCTTGATTGATAGTGGAAGTACACATAATTTCATCCATCAAAAAGTCGTGGAAGCAGTGCATTGTTTTGTACGAGCAGTTTCTAACTTCCAAGTCCAAATTGCAGATGGGGGCACAGTGAAATGTGAAGGCCGCTGTGAAAATGTCAAACTTCAAATGGGGGATTATCAGTTGAAGACCCACATGTTTTCCATGCACATGGGAGGGTGCGACATTGTCCTCGGTTCTGAATGGCTTCGCACTCTTGGGCCAATCACAATGGATTTCCAGGAGTTATATATGATTTTTAAGCAGAACAACTCCACACATACCCTCCGTGGACTCTAGGCAGGAGCTCCCTCTATCATCAGCTCACATAGGATGGAAAAATTTCTAAAAAAGGGCGATCATGGAGTTATATCTCAATTTAATGCCATCCAGGCAGTCGAAACCAAGTCTCTGCCGATGCATCCTGAGATGCAACAGATTTTAAATAACCATATGCTGGTCTTTGACAAGCCTCATGAGCTTCCACCCTCGAGAGGGGAACATGATCATAGCATCACCTTGGTTCCAGGGGCACAACCCCCAAATGTGCGCCCATACAGATATCTGTTCACCCAAAAGAATGAAATAGAAAAAATAACCAAGGAACTTTTGGAAGCAGGTGTCATTCATCCCAGCATTAGTCCTTATTCATCACTGGTGGTTATGGTGCTCAAGAAAGATGGGGAGTGGTGGATGTGTCCAGACTTCAGGGCCCTCAATAAGTTGAAAGTCAAAGATAAATTTCCCATCCTGGTGGTTGACGATTTGCTGGATGAACTCAATGGGGCTCAATTCTTCACTAAGCTGGATCTTCGTTCGGGCTACCACCAAATTCGCATGAAGGAAGTCGACATTCCAAAGACTGCTTTCAGAACTCATGAAGGCCATTATGAGTTCCTGGTCATGCCATTCGGGCTTTGTAATGCCCCCTCTACTTTTCAGAGCCTTATGAACCACCTTCTCAAACCATATCTCAGGAAATTTTTCCTTGTCTTCTTCGATGACATCTTCATCTATAGTTTCACTTGGGCACACATCTTTAGCATGTAGATCTACTCTTGCAACTGCTCTGCAAGCATAAATTATTTGTCAAGATGTCCAAGTGTTTGTTTGGCATGGAAGAAGTTGAGTATTTGGGCCACATTGTGGGGCGTGAAGGTGTCAAGGTGGACCCTAAAAAGATCCAGGCAATGCAGGATTGGCCTCAACCTAAGACCTTGAAGAGCTTGAGAGGATTTTTGGGTCTCACAGGCTATTATTGTAAATTTGTCTGCAACTATGGTCGCATAGCGAAGCCCCTCACTCAACTCCTGAAGAAAAATTCATTCTTCTGGAATGAGGATGCACAACAGGCATTTACAGCTCTAAAAAATGCCATGTGTTCCACTCCAGTCTTAGCACTACCTGACTTCACCAAATCTTTTGTCATTGAATGTGATGCTTCGGGTACGGGTATTGGGGCAGTATTAATGCAGGAAGGGCGACCTTTGGCGTTCACAAGCCAACAACTAAGTGGGAAGAATCTGGGCCAATCTACCTATGAGAAGGAAATGATGGCCATCTTACATGCAGTAGAGACCTGGCGACCTTACTTATTGGGGCGACGTTTCCAAATCCGCACAGACCATCACAGTCTTAAATATTTTTTGGAGAAACACCTATCATCCCTACAACAAAATAAATGGCTCGCCAAAATGTTGGGATATGGTTATGAGATCATTTACAAGAAAGGGCAAGACAATAGTGTAGCAGATGCATTATCTCGCCAATTTGAGGAGGAAAGTACTCTGCTAGCAATTTCCCTCCCCATTCCAGAATGGATTGAAGAGGCTCGCAGGGAATGGTTTTCACATCCCGGGCTCTCCCAACTCATTTCTCAATTGCAGGTGGATCCAAATTCCACCAAGGGCTACTCGTGGCAGGATGAGATTCTTCGCTACAGGGATAAAGTCGTAATATCACCAACATCCACCCTCAAAAGTCGCATTTTGGCAGAATTGCACTCATCCCCCATTGCAGGACATTTAGGCTTTCAGAAGACGTATGCTCGCACCAAAAGATCATTTTTTTGGACAGGCATGAAAAAGGACATCCTTACTTTCATAGCAGAATGCGATGTCTGTCAACGCCACAAAGGGGAGACCGTCAACACACCAGGCACATTACAACCGTTGCCCATCCTGACATCAATATGGACGGAATGGATTTCATTATAGGTCTTCCAAAGTCAGGAAACAAGTCAGTCATCATGGTGGTTGTGGACAGACTTTTGAAGTATGCTCATTTCTGTGCCCTACCCCACCCGTTTACACCGACTTTGGTCGCTCAATCTTTCATGGATTTCCATTCCCATTCAAGGACCAGCTTATATAAGAAAAGGTCAGTTCGCAGTATAACACCTATCTTTCTTATATAAGCGGGGGGCTTGCGTGGGGGGGGGGGCCTGCGTGGAAAGAAGGGTCCATATAGGGCTATTCAGTCTGCAAGATCGCGGCTGCGCCGAAGGGGATGTGCTGCAATGTGGGAAGGTTGGGAGGTGACCATTAATATCACTATTCATGAAAAGAAGTTCAGATTATGGTAGAGAGGAGCGGGCAGCGGGCCATTAAGGTAGGGGTTCCGAGATAGATACGAAAAGATCGGTGGCCAAGAAGAAATTAATGAGTTGAAAGTTGGGGGAAGGATTACATTCAAACTCACGTGGTCCTACAAAATCCCTTGGCCAACACTGGGATATTTGAGATTTGAACCGGTATAGAATAGTAACCACCCAGCTATTAGGCCTACGATGAGTACCATGGCTAGAACACGAGAAAGGTTTGCAGAAGAGTTGCATCCATCCTAGGAGGACACAAAAGAAGCAGTTGCTGCCCCCGAGGTTCCAAAGTCCCCTTGCACACCACGACCTAGAAAAGACAGGCAGACTATGGGGCTAGTCTGAGTATCACCGAAATTCAGTAAATTTCCAGTGGTAGAAAAGGGAAAAGCAATCACCACTGAAATTGACGAGGATGAGGAAGATTTGTAGGACCTGATCACTCAGATTGAAGCACAGGATGAGGAAGAAGAGGATGCTATCCAAATACCGTCGCTACCACCATATCTCCCTCCATGGCATGGGATGACCAAGATACAGAAGGACTTGGATGCCGCAAAGAGTACGCTCCAGACCTCGCTTTTCCCAGATGAGATAGAGTTTGATGGTCTGCCCCTGGGCTGAATACCAAGTATCAAGTTCAAAGATTGGGATCTTGTGGATAGTGAGAAGTTCCCTCAATTGGCTGAGGATAAATTATTGCAGCGGAAGTGGCTAAGGGGTGTGGAAAAGGCGGGATTACTCAATCTGAGGTGGATACCCCACTATCACCGCGCGGCCATCACCATTTTTGTTATCTGACAGTTACTATGTCTGGTACATGATGGGTATCTCTGGTTGGAGGAACCAATTCCCATCACGGTTGATTTAGTACACCGACTTACCCATCTGCCTACTAAAGGGAATGACCCTGTAGACATAGCCAGCACCAGTAGTGATGTGGGTCTCGCCGAAGCAATGAAGGCTAAATATAAGCTAGAGAAGCGGAAGCACGGGTATGCCATAGCAAGCATCAAAGACCGAGGGGTGCAAGTCACCACCCAGCTACGGGTTAGTAAACTCATGAGGAAATGTTGCGCAGACGAGGTGCCAACCCCTGTCATTGCGCTTGCGGAACAGTGTGCAGAAGGGGTTCAGTTCAACTGGGCACAGTTTCTATGCGACGAATTTTTGACCAATTGTAAGGAAGCACAAGAGAAAGGTAAGACTTTCCATTATGCATGGTTGCTACTATCAATCCTTCTCATTACAGGAGAACTGTCGCAGGGTAGCCAGTTTCCCAGCATCAAAAAAACCTACTTGAAGTAGTGCGGTATAACTCGCTCTGGGCTACAAAGGACGCCACGATGGTTCGTGACATCAAGATATTTTCGATATTCATGGAGGCGAGTATCCGGACATGGATTGCTTTTAGACCACGATTGTCTCTGACAATATACAACAATTTGCAAAGCATGGCCAAGTTCAAAGCAGACATGCATAACCTATATATCCGAGCACGGAAGGATCCTAAACGAACATGGGTAAAGCTTCCATTCATTGCAACGGATGATGCAATCTATGAGGTACTGGTAGCATGGCCCTCAGAGTGGCATGCCCCAGCCGTGGCCCGATTAGAAAGGATGGCAGCACAACAATGAAAGAAGGAAATCCAGTTGCGACTCACTGAACTGGCGGAAAGGACACGTCAGGGACAACAGGCAGCTTCGCAGCAGGAGGTAACCAAGGAAGTAATAGCCGAGGAGATCACGGAAGATCAAGGAATGTCATCAGAAGAAGACATATAGAGGGAAATAGAGACACAGGAACACATGGACTTTCCCACAAAATTGACCCAAGGCAAGAGGTCACGCATTAAGGAATCGCCACATACACGCAAAAAGTTAAAGACAACAAAGACTTTGGGGAAATAATTTCTTGACAACAGAAAACCGGCACGCAATGTCACTTTAGATGCCTTGGAGGAGCTGATGACAGAATTGACAACTGTGTTGGGGGAGCTCATAGCACAGCTGCAGGCCTTACAGGTGCGACCCCCGAGAGGGATGATACAACCTAGTAGATGACACAGCCGCAACCAAGTAGATGGTGCACACCCACACAATGAACACTTTAGTGTTTCCAGCAGCCACTGTCTTAGCAGAAGCCGAAGGTAACATGAGAAGTTGGGGGTTGAATTTGGCCACCCTCCCTAGAGAAACCCTATACTAATTGCAGGATGGGGTAACCGCTGAGCTTTGTGCCAAGGAAGGCCGCGCCCTCCAGATCTTAATGGAGCACAAGGTAAATCTGAAGTAGGTTAGTCTACAGTGTGATGAATTGATTGCACACAACTGGAAGTGGAACAGGCCGTGGCAGAGGCCTGCAGCAAGGTACCAAAGTTGGTTGTCCTAGCAAAACTTCCTATAGCTGACAAGATTCATCACATGGCCACAGGAGTCCGTACGGGCCAAGAGGAGGCCTTGAAAGCCCAGTGGGAATTAAATTTACAAATTGCGGAGCTAAGACTGAAGGTGCAGCCACCCACACCCCTGGAAGTTCGAGAGCAGTGCCACGGGGAAATTCAAGCAGGACTGGAAGTGATAAAGCATGCTATCCAAGATTGCTTGGAATTTTTGGATCAGTCCCTCCTGATGCTCACATCTCTCCAGGAAGACCCAACGCTACAATAGGTAGAGGCAGAAGTGCGGGAGTTACAACAGGCTTATGACAAAGTCCGGGAACTACGCAAACGGTCGCCATCACACAACGATTGGCCAAAATGAGGGAGGCCTAGGTTCTCAAGGCACAAGTTGACACCGCTCGGCAGAAGGAAGTAGTGCTTAAAGAACGCATCCAGCCATGGATTGATGAGGCATTTGCGGTCTCCACCAACATAGAGGGAAAGTTAGCACACATGCAGGAAATATATGAACCTAGACAAGCGATAGAAACTGATACTGGTGCATTGATGGCTCGCGTAGAATGGGTACAACAGATGGCGGAAAATTTTGTTGTGAATGTAAGCGAAGCATAGAAGTTGCTGAATGACCTCCACGTGAACATTGCTGCACTAGCCGAGTGACTTGGGATGAGTCACGATGATTTTTTTGGGGGCCTGTTGGGTAGTGGAGGCCCCGTGTAATGGTTTTGGGGCTCAAAGCACACATTTTTTGGTAAAAGTATGGTAGAGGCTCCATGAAGTGTGTAGAGTGAGAATTGTAATGAGTCAAGTCAAAGGGTTGTCCACCCAAAAATAATGTGAGAAAATAGAAAGTGAGTTGGCCTACCCATGGTCCATGGACCATGGAAATGTATAAATAGAGGAAGGCTCTATGGTTAGAAGGCATTTTTTTGTTTGGATCTTGAATGTTATGGGTTTATGAAGGCAATATTCTCTCTGCGTCTGTAAATCCGAGTCAAGGGTGTTGGTAGATAGATAGAGGTTCTGCAGCTGTGTGCACAGAGGCTTGGTAGAGTCCACAGTTATGTGTGCGGATCCCTACAGCTGAGTGCGCAGGGCATATCTGGTTTTATTGACATAAGATAAATAAAGATAAGAATTTCTAAATCATTGTGTGCTTTATCGCAAATCTATTTGTTGCTTATGTTCTGAATCTATGCACTGTCTTTAAGAATTGTGATTGCGCGCACTGGGTTTTATTGTTAAATGTTTTCTTAAAGACTGTAAGTAGAAGATCCGATCTATAATAATTTCATTAATAAGAAAGTGCATCTATATAGATCTACGCGGAAGCCCGACTGCGGTAGGGTGGCGCAAGGCCGCAGAGCGGTTAGCGACCCCTACAGACCACATCAAGACATCCAAAGGGTGTAGAAACATGGTTCCAACACCCTCCCCTACTACCTCGGGTGAGACTTTAGTCCGTGCTCTGTGGAATATTTTCGAAAGGGCCGGTTTGGATAATAACTCTTGTGAACCTAGGTCAGGCCCCAAAAAGCCAACACTAAATAAGAAATAGCTAGAGAGTGTCAGTTTTTTTTTAATCTGAAGTTCTAATAGATGAAGTAGAATGAGTAACTAATGCAGGTCATACTCATTATGGGTAAAGATAGCATATGTAGACATCAAATATCTATTAACATTGTAACATACCCTTTTCACACACTATAAAAATTATACTACTAGTATAATTATCAATTTCATCTCTATATTTGGATAATACTCGTTACTATCATGTACACAGTATTAACCATAATTATTGATCTATAGATGAAATATATATTGTCACCCACATTTTTACTTATAATTGACACCTAATACTACCAACTCACGCATATACTATAATATGATGCTTGAGTTAGCTGGTAAGAGTGCCAATTCCTATTAGGAGATGAATTATATTCGTGACTTTTATAGTCGTTTTCATTCCTCTAACTTCCTGCTTTTGTAACATTATTTGGTTTTGATAAGTTAGCCTATTAGTCAAAACAATTTTAAAATGTTAAGTTAGGATATGGATGCAAAAGAAAGAAAAGTTAAAATGTTAGGCCAATTTAATGTTTTATAGGAATCCATATCAATAAAATGTTAGGTGTTAGCTACCCTAAACAAAGAAGGCAAAAGGAAAATAAAATGCTAGGGAAGCAAAAAGAAAGGAAAAGCTTCATTTTATGTTTTTATAAATGCACAGGCTGCTAGTCAAAATGCGCCACCAGTCAATTATCAAATATTGTTTTCATGTGCAGAAGAAAAAGGCGGAGGAGTAAAGGTTACTCTAAGGTCTATATATCAATTATTTTGGTATTAATCCTATCCCTAAGTTTTCAAAAGCCCAACATTACCCCTCCGCTCACATTACCCTCCACCCACTTATCCCTAAGTTTTAAACACCCCACATACCTTGCACCTTTTCCATATCATTCATTAAATTAATTCCCAACCCCACCAAATAACCCATCATGTCACGATTTAACCCTCCACCACATCACACTCCATCTCTGCCCATCTCCCAAGATTCGATGGCCCGCATACGATTTCAACCCACCCTCACCATCTGAACTTTACTGTCAAGGGGGGGGGGGGGTGGTATGAAATGTGCAGTATACGAAACTGTGCCCTCCCCTATGTTTCAGTGCCACATTTTTCCAGACCCTCCTCGGGTGAAACCACTAACCACTCTTCCTCCCCTCCAAAAAGTTGTTTCCCTCACTCTCGATACCACTCTTCTACTCGTTGCCTTCCCGCCACTTACCTCCCGCCATGTCATTCGCCTGTTAACTCCATCCAATTATAACCGTTCCCTCGAGAATTAACCCATTAAGCAATTAATTATTTAGCCGTTAATTCAATGGACCCTGCCACCTTCAACGGAAAAGCCACATTGTTATATAAACCTCCCTTTCATAGGTTAACATGTTACTCAATTCATGCATTATCACTATTAATTGATTTAATTATAGGTTTGCTAGACTAAAATTTCGACTATTTCTACCCGCCAGCGACACCCTCTACTCACTTGTTTTCAACCTATTGCTTCTTTTCTTACCCTCAAAACCTAATTTCCCTCTGTATATTCAAGCCTCCAATCTAGTTTTCACTCCTAATCTTAGCCTTAGCTAAGATGCCTCCAAAGGAAAAAGGACTAGAGGAAACTATCAATCCTCTGATCTATCCTCCCATAGATCTTCATCATGTCCTTTTCGATGATAGAACTATAAAATCCATGAGACTCTCTATGAATTTGACCTTTTTGATATGTATTGCTAGCTCGAGGACAAGTACATAGACAAATCAGATGATATCCAACTGTGGGAGTCTAATCTACCCCACTACATTTTTCCTCGTACCCACAGCACCCCAAAGTTTGTTAGGAAGTGTCATACAACTTATTTGCCAAGCCAAAGGGCAATCATTACCCCCACTGGAAAAATTATGTTTACCATTACTCCTCAGGCCATTCATCAGGTAATGCAGGCCCCCATAGTAGAGAATTCTAGTCCATTTTTCTATGAAGCAATAATTGAACTGTAACAGAAATTGGACTTTGCCAAGAGGGCAAAACCCTGAAACTTTTCTTGACAGGAGGTGCTTCATTACCAAAGAAAAATCCTCCTTATCCCTCATCCGTTTTCCCTGAAAGAGCCAAGAAAATTATCGCAGCTGTCTCCTACCTCCTTGGCTACTACTCTGATCAGTGGGTAGATGAGGCCATCATAGGATTTCTGTCCATTTTCTTTGCTGATTCTAAGCCCTCCATTGTTTTTAACTTTAGCCAATTTCTCGTAGAATCAATTCATCAACAACTCATCAAATTTCTAACTAAGGAGGTATTCAAATATTCCTTTGTGTTAGTTTACATGTTCTTATACTTTTAGGGGGACAACATCAACCTTTCCTTGCAAAAGCTGGATGTAGAAGGGAACCAACAATCAGTCATATTTTGGACTACTCTGGTGATGAAGGAACATAAGGAATACACATATAAACAGTTTACAGAAATGTTTGTTCATCCAACAATTAGTCTTCTGAGCAGCATAATAAAACCAAGAATCAGTGAGGATATTAGAAAGGTGTTGCAACTATCAAACCAAGTTCAGATAGGGGATTGGTACCACAACAAAAATTATACAGAATTGAGGATTTTTGGATATGAGCTTGCCTTACAAGCTGCCAAAATTCCTCCCAATGAGGAATTTTTTCTGTAGAGTACATAAGGCAGATGTTAAATATGGATGAAATCTACTTTTTTTGCTACCAAGAAGAAGTCCCAATTCAAATCAAAACACAGATTGGGCCTTTCATTTGCAACAACAGGGAATCAAGGGAAGAAACAGATAAGCTCTTAAAGGAAATGCAATTCAGCCTTAGCTTTACCTAGTCATATGATCCATTAGGGATCATTTCTAAATTCGAAGTAGAAACCAATTCTCTTCCTTACTTTCACAAATCTAGGCCAGAGATAGAGAAATAAAAAAATCGGCTAGAATGGGTTGAGAATACCCTACAAGAGGCAGAAGAACAACATATATCATCATCTACAGTGAAAACTCCTACCATGCAAGAGAAAACAACCAAGAGAAGCAAAGAGGAAGAGTCCCCTTTAAGGACTGAAATTTTCATTGAAGGATTTAAGATAATGTGTAGAAAGAAGACCAAGCTTAGTTCCAAACTAAGCCTCAACAAGGACTTAGAGAAGGAGAAAATTCTCACCACTAATGAGCCACTTGTTTCCTCATTAGTGGGTGATCATACCACATTGTCTCCTACTACCTCCACAACTTCACAAAAGCAACAACAACTTATGAAAACCAACACATCTACTATAGGTGAGGCAGAGAAGAGTATAATGGACATCTTCAAGGAGATAAAAGTAAGAAATGAAGCCTTGACGATTAACACCTACAATCAGTTAGGGAAGCAGACTTCCGGTGCTCAAAGAAGGCTACTGTCAGCCTTTGATTCAGAAAAGAAAAAAAATGCAAATGCCATTCCTCCAAGCACAAGTTCCCCAGCCCAAGGAAGCATCAGACTACAAGAAGACAACTTTTGAGTTTGATGTAAAGGATATACATCCCATTGAACAAATGGATATGCATAAGAAGACTGGAGAAATGATCTTTTCTACTGTTTTCTAACACTGCCATGAGTTTGTCTAAACTGTAGGTTACATTAGAAAATTTCCAATCATAGCTGAAGATGGAGAACGTTTTTTCACTTGCAAAAGACACCAGAATTAAAAATTTGGAGGACTTGGTGATAAAAATTGGTTATGACCCTTCAAAAATCAATGCTACAGAGGAAGTTGTAAAGAAGAAGAATTTAGATGTAGCAACATTGAGGAAGCAGTTAAAACTTCTAGCTATAGAAGATCCTTTGGCTAAGGATATTGAAGGGATAGAGACACAAAAGGCAGATATGATGAAGCTAATCATGGAGCATAGTGCACAACTCAAGAAAATGGAGACAAATATGGAGAAGTTGATTAAATAAAAGGAGAAATCTACTAAAAATATTGTTGTCCATTTGGAAGCACTTCCTATACCAGCCATTCCTACAACCATATCTGCTACAACAAGTACCATAGATGTTGCAGATCAGTTAGAAAATGCAATACAAAACATGTCCCTCAATACTGAAGAGATCCAAAAGTTGCAGGATCAAGTGAAACTTCTAGAGGTTCATCAAAAGAAAACTAAGATTTTTCATGTAGCAGAGCTTCAGAGAGCTCAAATTCAGATAGAGGCCAGGAAGAAGTTAGTAGCTGAATCTTCTATTGTCCACACCCTAGGTCATGTTCAAGAAATCATCTGGAACAATATCATTGAGGAGATATATGAAATCTGGCCATGTATCCAAATTATATTCGAGCAGAAGGAGTTGACGGAAAAGGCCAAGTAGACCATTGCCACTATCAATGCTCAATTGGGAGAAATGCCTACTACAGCCAAAAACATCATAAAGTTCCTCAACTACAAAAAAATATATGAGCTAGATAATCTAGGAGTGGATGACAGGACTGAAACCATTCTGGAGGTGAAGAAAGTTCTAACAAAGAAGAACTTGGTTGTGCAACTGATAGAGAAGTGTCACACTCTAGAAGTAGTAGTTAACAAGTTTTTCAATAGGATAGATGTATTAAACAAGAAAGGTCTGCCTTCACTGTTTGTAATCAATGACAAGTTAATGACTAGAGAAGATTACATGAAGAAGCTTCAGGACATTTCGAAGGATACAACTAAGTCTTACAACATTAAAGGTTCTATGACAGACAAAGCTTTTTATGAAGCTATCAACAACACAATTTTTATCCAACATGAGATACAACACATTTTTATAGTTAAACCCACTTTTTCTCGGTATATTGAGGTAGATGAAATCTACTGTAAGGTAACCAAGATCGCTATTCCAGATGAAGAATGGTGGGATAAATTGTGTGAGTTTCAGGATTGAAAGACAGGTCAGCTTCACTAGCGCAATACCCGAATAGTGGCCAATCAACAATTGTTCTCCTTGAAAGCAGGGCGAGATGTTCTGATTCATTTCTTTTGATCGTATTACTTATTTTTTGTTAGTTCTAAGTTAATAATATAATTTTGTGTCACTCAGGCATTAATTGTAATATTTTGTGATTTTTTTTAAATACTTCATTCTATCGAAGTATTCAAGGTTGCACCCTTGAACCAGTTATCAAGTAGATTTGTACTAAGTTGGAGCATTTTTGATAAATAAAAGATTCTGGATTTACTTCATATGGTTTGTCTCTTAGTGAGTTGTTTCCATCATGTTTATTCATTATGTATTCTTCATATAAATTAATTCTTTTATAGTCATCCGATTGAAAATTTAATTGGATATCAATTTCATTTTGAATCCTCTGTGAACTTGTAACTTAATTAAGAGCTTAATTTACAGGACTATCTATTATTGTAAATTCCTCTTTGAACCTAAACTACACTAGATTTTTGTAATAGTTTAATTATATTTTTTTGATTAAGAAAGCACAGTTTTCTTAATTTCTTCTTATAAATGGTTAAATACTTAGTTTGAACATTAAATCACTTATACTTCTCCATATTCTTCTTATCCACCCCACTTAAATCAAAATAACCATGTGCATTTAAAGAACAACCTTTTATTTTATTAATAGTTTATCTAAGTTTAAAGCACCTGTTTAAAAATAGTTCACTGGTCATCCGACCATTTAAAACAAACAAAACATTATATATGCTTTGGCATAGAAAATTGACCCTAGGTTATCCCAAAGGAAAACATCAGACTGGTGCCATTGCCGGGGAGCGAAGGATTGAAAGTTAAAATTTCCCTGGGGCAACAATTTTCCCTTTCCTTTAAGGTGAATAAAGGATAAGGTTATAGGTCAAAATATTTCACCTGGCAATTCCACTGGTCCAAGATGACTCCTTTTAAGCATACTAGATCACGTTCTTATTTTGAGATTGTTAACCCTCTGCTAGATCCAGAAAGACTTATTAGGAGATCCTTTTCAAGGAGAAGACATAGAACCTCTTCTTCCTCAACTTTACACCCTAAAGACATCCCCTCTGTAGATCCATTTTCATTTATGCCATCCAATCCTTATTGGACTAAACTACATCCTAGGGTTTATGAACTTCTTTCTAGAGGAGTATATATTCCATCAACCTTTTTAATACAATCAATTGAGTCATATCAAGTCCCATCCATTCCTATCAAATCACTTTCGTCTGAGGATGAATTGGGTTTACATTTACCTGAATTCAAGCCTCAAGATTTCATTACTCCAACTCCTTATTCTATTCCATGAATCTCTACTAATCTTAAAGAGACATTTTTTGTCTATTCAAATCCTTTTTTTGATAATAAGGAAGACTTCCCACCAGGAGTTCAGAAGTTGGTTATCAAAACCCCTTTCAAATCCTTAAAGAGGTCTGCTCCCTCTTTCTCTCCTCCACACACTAATACTCCTACTGATTCATCTTATTATCCTTCATATTAATCTTCATCATCTTCCTCTTCCTCATCATAACCCACTCAGTCACCCCATACTCCTCCTGCTGTTATGGCTTTTCGACCCATTTTGCAAGAGAGGTACGCTGCTCTAGTTCTCCCTATAAACCTGGGAAATTTTCCTGATGGATATCGAAAACATCTGCCCAGATTTAATGGAGAAACATGCCCCTCACACATCCCTCAGCAGAGGATCATGTATCAACCTTCCTAGATTTTGTTGACAATATGAACATAAAAGAGGAAAATATTTATATGAGACTATTTGTACAATATTTAGAAGGAAATGTTAGGATCCGGTTTAGGTAGCTCAAAGATGACTCTATTAGAACATGGAATGAGATCATAACAATCTTCAAAAACCAATGGGGAGTAAAGAAAGATCTAGTTTACTTTCTCACTGGATTTGAGGAATTAAAGAGAAACCCTGGTGAACCAGTTGTTGAATTCATCAAAATATTTAACAAACTCTACCATAAAGTGCCTGCTGATTGTAAACCACCAGTAGCAGCTGCAAAGGTCAGATTTTCCAAAGCATTTGATGATGACTTTGCAATCATGCTAAGGGAAAGGGTTTCTAATACATTAGAAGACATGCAGACAAATGCTATAGAGGTAGAAGCTAATAGGTCAACTTCTGGCAAACTTAAAGCTAAAGTAGAGAAAGAAGAAAGAAAACTAAAAGATAGGGTTGATGATTCATCTTCTTCCAAATATAAACTTGAAGATCAGAAAATTGATGAAATTACATCTTTGCTTAGAAACCTTTCTAATAGGATTTCTAAAATTGAAACACAACCTAGAACTATTTAGCAAACTGCTGTCAGACCTCAAGCTCAAACTCATTTCAGAAGAAATCCTCAAATGCAAATTCTTGAGAGACCAGCTTCTGACCAAAAAATTCAACCACCTTTGTTGATTGATGATCAATAGTCACAGGATATAGGCCCTTTAATCACTGAAGATATGAATAATACTAATTTTTCAGCAGTACAAATAGCAATAGTTCCTTCATCCTCACCTCAGTCTTTTGAACAATAACAAGGAGATGCTCGACTTTCAAAATACTTAGTGTTCTCTAAATTTCTGATTGCAGAATTGAATAAGAGGTATGATCTAAGAATGAGATTAGGTCCTGATAGGCCTCCAAAATCTACCACCATTATTGAACCTGTAATTAAAACCATTCAAACACAAACTCCAACACCTCAGACTACAGAGTCATCCATTGAAACCTTTTCATCTGACAAGACCATTTTGACAACTTTTAATATTGAAAAGGAATTGGAAAGGGTCACGATTCTTATACCTTTAGCTGAACTTTCCAAAAACCCTGGTTATAAAAATCAAGTGTCTAAATCGATACAATCCTCTAGTGTAGATGTTGAGGGACATGTTATTAGTTTGCAAGATGAAAAGCCCTTGGTAATGTTTGGTCCTAGTTTTGATATGATTGATGAAATTGTTCCACCATTTTATGTAAGATTAAAATCTCATGATTTTATTTTGTATAACTGCATGTTGGATTCTAGAGCTTCTCATAAATTTATGTCGAAGGTAATTATGGACCAACTTCAGTTACAAGTTACCCATTCCTATCATGACCTTTACAACTTTGATTCAAAGAAAGTACCATGCCTAGGATTGATCAAAGACCTAGTTGTGACCTTAGCTGAAATACTTGTCAAGAGTATAGTTTTAGACATAGTTGTCACTGATATTCCTGCCAAGTCTGGCATGCTCCTATCCAGATCATGCTGTGCTAAACTTGGAGGATCACTTCAACTGCACATGTGTTTTTCTACTATTGCAGTCCATGGAGGTGAGAATTTAAGGTTATATAGGGAAGTCAGATTCCTTCATAATGTTTGTAGGTATGATCAAGCAAAAAACCACCCTATCTATGCAGTAGATCAGGATTTTGGTTGCTTGCACTTGTCTTCAAAAAATTCATCAAACAGTCAACTCACCATTGAAAATATAGTTTCCCAACCTAAAGTTGTAGAATCAGATATCTGGAAACTTTACTTTGATGGTTATTTCTCAAAGGAAGGAGCAGGAGTAGGAATTGTTTTAATCTCACCAAATAAAGAAAACATAACTCAGTCATGTAAACTTGGAATCGAGGTCACCAATAATGTGGCTAAATATGAGGCTTTTCTTCTTGGTCTTGAGCTAACTATGAGTTTAAAGGTTGAAAACTTGAGGGTCTTTTCTGATTTTGAGCTTATAGTCAACCAAGTTTGAAATCTATGCCAAACAAAACAAACAAGGCTTAGGTCCTATAGAAATGAAGCTTGGGACACAATTGAAAATTTCTTCCAAGGATTTAACATAACTGCTATTCCCAGAGATGAAAATATGCATGCTGACTCACTAGTTGTCTCAACAAGCTCTTTCAAGATCCCTGAGCCAGTATCTTTAGAATACCAAATCCAAGTCAAGTATCGACCATTAATTCCTAAGAACCTTAAACACTGGTAGATTTTTGAAGATGATGAACAATTAAAATCTTTCCTTCAAGTCATTGATGAATTCTCAAATTTGCAAATTGAAGAAGATCAACAAGATGTTCAAGAATCAAATCACCAAAATCTAGAAACTTCATTCAGTCCTAAAATTCTCGATCACGATATCATTCAATTATCTAATAATTTTATTCCTAAAGGATTAGTCCCATTGGAAAAACTATTTGATAATAATGGTTTCTCTAAAAACCCCTTGTTTAACTCACTTGAAGAGGAAATCGAAGAATGAAATATTGGGAATTTGAATGATGTGAGAAATGTTAAATTATCATCCAACTTGCCTTCAGATGTGAAAATCAAATACTTGAATCTTCTGAAAAACTACAAAGATGTTTTTGCATGGTATTATAATGAGTTAAAAACTTATGATAGATCTTTGATAGGGCATAAGATTCCTTTGAAACCAGAAGAAAAACCCTTTTAGCAAAAACTAAGTGTCACATGGAATCAGTCAAGAGTGCGGACACAACCGACCTTCCTAGAAGTCTAAGACATTCTAATGACAAACAAAACAAACTGGAGCTATCCTTCTCTAAACATGCATTATGATATGAGAAATCAAGTGTTTCGTTCTTACCTTTGTCCAAACGCTGTTGTAGAAGTCCAAGCTTTGTTGATCTGGATGAGCTCCTCCTTTTCTCCAAAACCTGCAATCACCAACAGTCAAACAATTAAATAGCACCTGATTATAACATAAAACAAAGCATATTCAACATATAGACCAAGGAGTACATGAAATAACCCATAAACAACAAGTTATTGAGAAGAATGGACCAATTTGCATTAAAGGTAATCAAAAGGAACCATTACAACCTGAGCCTTGGTGTTGTGCAAGCTCCTTCCAGGGTCCACAAGAGTCTTCCTCTACTTTGACAAAGCTCACCCACTTCCAAATAGAACAAGCAAAGATGGCAATCTCTCCTCACAAGCTTCTAAATGGGAGTCCTAATTCCTGCAGCATTTACCCTTAGAAATGTATAGCTTTCAACCTCTCTCCTTCTGGCCCAATGCCTGTATTTATAGTGCTCAAGAGGAAGTTAATCAGGTCCACCATCAATGGGATAGTCCCCTCTTTGGATGGGATCACTCCCTTATTGATGGGATAAGTTCCTCTTTGGTAGGGGTGCATGAACCATCTGGAGGCGCTCAATACACGTCGAACAACCTTCTAGAATGCTCTAGAAATGACCACAAGTAAGTTTTTGAAGATAAAACTTGCGCATTTTAACCTTTTCAGAGGGACGCACCTGCCCCTTTAGATACAGAGCGTCCTTGGACGCAGACCTCATGAACAATAGGTGCGTACCCACATGCAAGGTTTGAGAGAACCTGCGTACCCAGAGATAAACACATTTATAAAGACTTTCTCTCTTTCTTGGAGTTTGACATGGATAGCAGAGGCATAAGACTTGCTTAAGAGGGTAATATGACTGTTGATAGAGCCATACCAACTGTAAATAGCCATGGTGACATTTTTTAGTGTAACAGATTGCCCCCTAAAGTGCAAAGCCTGGAATAGATTAGGGTTTTGTATTATCTAGGAAGGGTGAAGCGCTTTATCATTTCAAGGATTATCCCGTGGAGAGCCCGGTCAGAACCTGCTATTTTCAACACAAAATACATGTATAAGATTATATCATCACTGAGGTAGGCATTCCCATACTCAGATTAAAACTTTAACTAACATACTAACTACTCTGATACAAGAATGATTTTGCAGTACATCATAATCATAGACTTTTGTAGACACAGTATGGACGCAGCCATCTGTTTATGATTAGTCTACTTAGATAATGAATACAAAACTCCTCGCAGCCTGGATGGTAAAGATTTGATCCAGGGTCTTCATTCCTACTTCTCGAATTGGTACGATTCTAGCCATGCGAATAAATGAGTCGATGTCGAACATGGTAGAAACCACTTGATTACCAGTCGATGATGTGAACTGTTAACAAGCGTGAGAGAGACCACCAGTAATGTCAATGGTTCTCAAAGTACCCAGTACAATCCATGAGATGTGAATGAATGAGTTGATGTCGAACATTTCACAGAATCCTTCGATTGAAAGTCAATGATGTAAACTGACGTCAAAGGCGAGAAATCTGCCATTGATGCATGCAGACTTCAAGGCACTGACGATTTCTAAGTCATCTCTCTAGATAATGTGCTGATGTCGATAGAAAGTGACCCGTTGCAGGCAAGCCCACAACACGAAATCATAAGTTGAAGAAATGTTGCTGTAAGGACTGACTCAGGGATGGTCAAATGGATGACAAGTATTTTGCAGATGAAAGTTTTGTTTGCAGACCTCTTGAACACATAACGACACGACAGATGGTTTGGTGCTAAATAACTCAAAGTTAATCCCTGGTACCCGGCTGAAGACTTTCAAAGTGGTTTGATCAACTGTGAGGTAAAGAATTTCCCAACCCCGGTGAATGAAAAATGTCGTGTTCAAGAGTGGTAGTAAAGCTTCTTCTGAGACAAAAGGTAACAAATAGGCTCATTCTTCTCTCTTTTTCCCCACCATTTTTGGCAAGTACCTCTTTATTTTTAACAAGCTTGAGGAGGATAACATGTGCTTGATTATAAGCTCATCCTTCGGATGAGTCCAACCTAGTTTTGATTCGAACCCTAGGAAGGAGTGGTTCGTTCCTGTTTGTAATTGAACAGGTCCTTTACTGTGAAATTTTAACGAGCCCAGTATAGGAGAAACTCGGCGTTTTTCAATTTTAGAGAGTCTGAAAAACTTAAGAAGACTCCAAGTTGAACTTTTTCGTAGATTTGTGTCCCTCAAGCCCGAAAAAGTATAAAATAATACCTGGGGGAACCGCTTGATCTTGCGACCAAGGAGTACTTTCATAATTAGTGCCACTGACCTGAAAAGTAAAAAGCGATCAAGGACACGTCGTTTTATTTCCGTATCGAGTTTGAAACGACAAAAACCCGGCAATCTTTTCCTGATTTTACGGTCAAAAAAGAGCTATAAGGGGACCGTCTTTTAATTCCGTTTTAACGAGTGTAAAAGAAACGCTCGGCAATCTTTTCATGTTTTAGGAGTCAGAAAAGGGCTTAAAAGATGACTCTGATATTTTGTTCGTGAAAAAATGACAATTTTCCTTCTAAGTCCCTTTGTCCTGCACAAAAGCGACACATTACTCATACCTATTTAAGATAGGAAAAAATACATCGAACAACATCTTTCCATGGTGAAAAATGAACAAATTCATCCAAAAAACCTATAAAAAGACTTTTTACCATGTCATTTTTACTGTTTGACTGTTGAGGTTGAAAAAGGAGCTTTTGACAAGAAACTTCCCGTGGTCGCTGCGGAAAATCCGACCGTTAGAATCGACCGTCGTCTCTTCCAGGTATTTCACAACATCCTCCTTGTCAATTTCATCCGTTTAGAAATTTATTTTAGGTTTCATTTTTGATTTTTGGGGGGTTTTGGGTTTTGAAAACCGCTCCGCGGGGGACGCAGGTTCCCTAAAGGCTGGCTTGCGTCCCTCGACTTTTTCCTACACAGGGAAAAGGTCGGGGGATGCAGGCTACCTTCAGGCCACCTGCGTCCCGGCGCACTGTGTGCCAAACGCACGGTGCGTCCTCCGCAAAACGCGGATTTTGAAACCCCAAGCTCCCAAATTAACCATTGAATTTACCCAAAATTGATTTTAATGCCTGTTTGTTCATGTGTAGGGCACTTATCATGCTGGATTGGAGAGAAAGAGAACATGAGGAGGTTGATGAAGCTGCAATCAATCATCAACCTTCCCTCGATGCCCTAAGAGGATGTGGATTATACAAATACTGGGCCATACATGGCATGAGGGCTCAGGTAAGATTCTTGGAGTGGCTGGTCGAGAGATGGAACGTTCAAGAGCAATGCTTTTATATCGGGGGGCAACAAATCGAGATAGAGCCCTCTGATATCTACTTTCTTACTGGCTTGCCGAATAGAGGCGAGCAACTCAATCTAGCCGGGACTAGGCCGGGTGGCCAATCCCTTGATAGTCTCCGAGCAGATTGGTGCCTACCTGATCGACACCATGCGAAAGGCATAGAGATCAAATACATCTCTCGGCGTGAACTCATGGTCTTAGCTTTCACTGTGACCAGGATTTGTGGCTCAGCCACTTTACATATTGCCACTGGGTCCCAAATGCGGATGGCAATTGACTGTCTCCAAGGCACCATCTTCAACTGGTGTGATGCGGTGTCGGCTAACTTAAAAGCTCAACTAACCAGGGCAAAGACCGGGAGACTAAAGACCTTTGGATATGGGCCTATAGTCGTGAGCTTTGCCCTAGAGAGAATTCCGATGCTGATCCCTCAGCATCTCACTGTTGATATTTTGGGTCCTCAGGAGCCAAAGCTGGTACGATGGGTTGCGGTGATGGCCCGGCATCCGGACGAGGGTGCGGTAGTTGTTCGATTCACTGACAGTTATTTTCACTGGTTAGAGGACCAGGTGTTTGCGATTCAGGACTTTCCGTATGCCGGAGTAGATTTTCGAGGTGATCCGGACATGGTTCTTCCACAGGGAGAACAATGTGATGACAGAGGTAATTTATTTTTCACGAGTTTTCAAATTATGTATTTTTTTTGTTTTTTATATATATCGTCTCAAAACTAACAGTAAAATTTTCAAAATGCAGATGTTGGTCCACAGCGTCCAGCCAACCTCCGGCCTTTTGAGAGGAGACATCCAGCTGCACCGGTACCGGCCCCACAGGACACGGCGGCTGCAGAGGTACTAGCTGAGTTGGAGCATGATCTACAGCGTCTGACAGCGGATATACCTGAGACTACTATGGATGATATTCCTATCAGACTTCAGCGCTATGTGGTCGCGGTCCCTAGACCGTTTAGGAGATTTTTGCGCAAGGTAGCCCGTGCAGTGGTGTCGTACAGGGAGCACCACCAGTGATTGGCTAGTCACTTTGTAGACACATGTGACATTTTTGACTTTTTGTATTCTATCATTTTTGCCGATCATAAGGTGTTTTTCAACCTATGATCGAAGACGATGTATATTTTTTTTGACACACTCCTATCTATATATATATCACTATTACAGACTCATCTTGTTTAACATGTATGATGAAATGTTTTTAAGTTTACTTGCATGATTATCGTAAATGTCTGTCCAACACTCGAGAAGCAATTGCATCTGCTAATGTATTTAAGGACCTTGGAATATGCTGATATTCAATGTAATCAAATTCACGTTCCAAGAGACGCACTCTCAAAAACAACCTAAATAACACAGGATTTCTAATGGCATAAACTCTATTAAGCTGTAATACAACAAGTTCAGAATCTAACCTCACTATCAAACGTCGAATTCCAAATGAAATAGATTCGGATAATAATTCAACCACTGCACTGTATTCTGCAATGTTGTTCGTTGTTTGACCGAGGCTTACCCCATGCATAGAAACTAACTCGTCAGAGGGTGAATAGATAACCCAAGCTGCGGAAGAGATATTCCGTGTACTACGACAAGCACCATCAGCAAATCCAATGTATGTTTGGAGAGGCGTCGACATCTGTAATATCAAGAGTAAAACCTAGATAAGCCAGAATAACGACGAAAAACACACTCACTAAGCTAAGCACACTAACTAACTAACAATCATACTAGCTAGAAAGAAAACCTAACCTAACTAAAAATTCTCCATACCCACCATTTAAGCATAATACCTCTTTAGGTAAAGTCCATTTCTGGGTTTACCCAAAGAGTCCCCATCAAAATCTACCAGCTCATAAGCCCCTTTTGCTAGCTTTCGCTTTACAATATAGGGTCCATGCCACATGGGAACGAATTTTCCAGCACCTAGCTTATCGTTAGCTTGATCTTATAAAAGCACTAGGTCTCCCTTCGAAAAACTTCGAGGGGTCACATTTCTATCATACTGAGCTTTCATTCGCTTCGCGTGAGTCTCGATTGCCATTGCAGCGTCACGTCGAGTCTCATCTAATTTAGCTAAGTACAATAAACGTTTCTCCTCTTCGGAAGTAGCTGGGAGTAATTCGACAGTCATTTGAAGTGATGGGATTTCACATTCAATGGGTAACACCGCTTCCAAGCCATAAACTAGCTGGAAAGGAGTGAACCCTGTTGAAGTTTTCACTGAGGTTCGGTATGCCCATAGCGCTGAAAATAACATGTTGTGCCAATTCGACCGATGAATACCAATGGTTCGTCGGATCATGATAACCAAAACTTTGTTGATAGACTCAACCAAGCCGTTGGCTTGCGGATAATAAGGAGTAGAGCTATCATGGCGCAAACCAAGCTGGCTTTTAAGTTCAGTCATCATGGTGTTTCGAAAATGGCTCCCATGGTCAGTAATGATTGCTTGTGGGACACCAAACCTAGTTATAATATGATTGAATATGAAAACTGCAGCTGTTTTGCCGCTTGCGTCGAATGTAGGCATCGCCTCGGCCCATTTAGTGAAATAATCAACCGCGAGGATGATATACGCATGCCCCCCGGCCGAGTGAGGGTTACAAGTAATAAAGTCGATACCCCATTTGGCGAATGGACCAACGACAATTATAGGGTGGAGAGGAGCAGGTGGTGCGCGCATCTTTCGATCAAACACTTGGCAGTTGTGGCACTTTCGGACTGCAATGATACAATCTTTAAACATAGATGGCCAGAAGTAACCAGCGCGCAACACCTTCTGGGCTGTGGCATACCCAGACATATGACCGCCACATGCTCCAGAGTGACAATCATTTAAAACTCTCTCAGCCTCTTCGTGAGTTAGACAACGTCGAAAAACTAAGTCTGCCCCCCGGCGATAAAGTGTATCTCCAATAATTTTGTATTGCTGGGATTGAAACCGAATTTTTCGACGTTCCGCCTTTGAAGCTTCAGGCCGAAAGGTTTGGGTTTGGAGATAGATGATTATATCCCCATACCACGGATCTAAAGTACTGATAAGAAACAAAGATTCATCCACAATAGACTCCTCTGCCACAGTCTCTGTGTCAGTACGCGGGAAATCACACATCAATTCCGCAAAAACTAAGGATTTCTTAGACTTGGACTTCTCGAACTCCAAGTCGAACTCTTGCAAGATAACGATCCATTTAGAGTACTTGCCCCCTAGCAGTTGTTTTGTCAAAATGTAAATCATAGGGTTGCAATCCGAAATAACTGTAGTTTTACGGAGAAGAATGTAGTGACGAAAACGCTGGACAGCTTGAACAGCTGCCAGGGCCAATTTCTCCACATGCGAATATTTTAGCTCAGTGGGATTTAAGGTCCTACTAAGATAATATATCACATGCTCCGCTCCGAATTCATCTTCTTGAACCAACACCATTCCAATGGTGGAATGCGAAGCTGCGAGGTATAAGAAGTAGTCCTGGTTGTAGTTGGGATGCAACAACGGTGCATGGGTCAACGCGTGTTTAAGTGCATCAAAAGATTGTTGGGCAATCTCGTCCCAAAAGAATTGAACGTTCTGTTTCAACAACCGTGTAAAACCTTTAGTGACCTCGGCGTAGTTTTGGATGAATCGGCGTAAAAAGTTTGCTTTCCCTTGCAAACTTTGGAGTTGGCGCAAACTCGAAGGAGGAGGCAATTTGATGATAGCCTCGACTTTCGAGGGATCGACGCGAATGCCGGCTTTTGAAACAACAAATCCCAGCAATCGACCTGTTTCTATATAGAAAACACACTTGTGGGGATTCAACCGAATTCGATAATGCCTACACCTCATAAAGATTGCTCGTAGGTGGACAAGGTGATCAGCTCGACGTAAAGAATGAGCAGGCAAATCATCGAGATACGGTTGCACAATGTGCTTGATGTCGTGAAATGCGTAAGACATCGCCCGTGGAAAAGTGGCCCCGGCATTCTTAAGCCCAAAAGGTAATTTGCAATAAGCAAATGTCCCCCATGGACAAATGAATGCCGTTTTTGGTTGATTGGCAGGTAGAATATTGATTTGATTATAGCCCGAAAAACCATCCATGAAGGAAAACATTTCACTTCCGGCACAATCATCAATAATTTGATCGATATAAGGCGTAGGATAGTTGTCTTTTGGACAAGCTCGATTAATATCCCTATAGTCGATACAGATTCTTATTGTTCCTTGTTTCTTATTGACTGGAACAATATTCGATACCCAATCCGTTAACGGGATCGGATAAATGAAACCTGCTTTCAACAGCTTTTCGACTTCTGCTTTAATCGCAGCCGCTTTTCGAGGGTGAATTTGACGCAACCGTTGCCGGACGGGTTTAGCATCCGGGTAGGTCTTTATTTCATGAACAACAATGGCAGGATCGATTCCCGACATTTCCTCGTAAGACCAGGCAAACACATCGTGGAATTCTTGGAATAGGGCCTTGTAAGTTTGGATTTCTTCTTCTGTACATGCGGCACCTATATGAATGTTCTCCTCAATTCGGGCTTCACTGAAATATCAATGGGAATAGTACGAGAAATATTCCCTAAATTCAACTCTGAATCAGAATGTTTCGTTGGATCCTGAGCGTCTTTTTGACATATTCAGCGGTAAAGATAGATGAAAAATCATTTTCAAATGCATCATCCTTAGGTAAAAACGAAGATCTGTGATGGAGATCCTCCCATGGTAGATCGTCTACACTTAGGATTTCGCGAAGTTGTTCGTCAGATGACACGACTTCGGGAAACGCTATCCGTTCTAAGGGTGAGGTGAAAAGTGACTCTTCACTGACCACATTCATTTGGTCGACCTCGGTCGAATGAAAGTCGGTAAAAGACATGAGAGCTTCATAAGCAATTTCATATGGACTCAAGGGCATAGTATTACCGATTGAGTCTATCTCAGAGTCAGATGGGACAAACCAAGGATCATCATAAATAATGTTTTCTGATGTAATCATATGAATTGTTGCAAATGAAGGTTCTACGCTGAGTGGAGGGAGAGGAAAAGTTCCCAGTAAACCGGAATCCTTAACTAAACCTACACCAACGTCCCTGTAAGGGATTGTCGTTTTACCGACATGCTGGATACTCTCTGAAGAGGCTGGGTCGGATGAAAAGTATGTCAGCTGATCAATAGTCACGATCTTACCGTTATGTGGAAACTTTATTACTCTGAAGACCGATGAAACGATCGCTGTCATAGCATATGACCAACTTCGACCCAAAAGAAGGTTGTAGTCGAGAGGGGCATCAACCACTTCCACATCCAGACTAACGGTTTTACCTTCTACCCCTATAGGCAATTCCTGTAGAATACCAAACGGACGGAACCCACGGCCATCAAAGGCTTTAAGGATGGTGGGGGATTGGTTCAACGAAGGGGAACCAAGGGATCTCCAACATTGAATCGACATAATACACGTAGAAGCTCCCTCATCAATCACAGTCCTATGAATAGGCCTGTTTTTGACTATCACTGGAATTTGGAAAGCCATTTGATGGGGGAGACGTGGCGTACTATTTTCTAGATCGAAGATCATTAGATTCGGATCCTGAACATCAACAGCTCCTATAGCCGACAAAAGCAATTTTCGTTGTGCTGGGCATGATTGCAGCACTTCTAACGCCGACATTGCTGAGGGTGAAACATCTAAGTCTTCAACAATGTTGTAATTCTGGGCCGCTCTCGCATGTGGATTGAAAGCAGACCTTCGAAGTACACCCTTGGTGGGCGGTTTAATTACTAAGTCTGGGTTAGGTTTCTCGATCTGTAGTGGATCGGAACCAGGAGCTGAGGTTGATGGGTTAGAGTGAGAAGATTTTGCTTCCTTACCATCAACAGGATTCTTACTACCATAATCTTGCGATCGAGTCGCAATCCTCACATGAGACATCATCAAAATGGGTTCTTCACTGGCATTCGAGGAAGAACCTATCATCTTATTCTCCTGCTCCGGAAATGGATTTTTTAACACAGCAGGAGTGGGAGAACCTTTGACTATTTTGACTACCTCGGCCCGATGAGGGCAATCTCTCGTAAAATGATCCTCTTCACAAATAAGACAAGGATATCGAGGTTTGCGTTTTTCGTCATTGGTTTCCGACTTTTCAGTTTTCTCCTTCAGAGCCTTGTCTGCTTTAGCCTTCTTCTTTCCTTTCTTCTTTCCGCCGTTTTTTGATTTGGCCGTAGATGACTCTACAGTGTGAATATCGGCGGTAAGTTCAGGAGAAGACTCTCCTGTCGGGGAATCGGGCAAAGTGATAATAGGAGTAGTTGAAGCCTTGGAAGACTTCTTCTTGCTCTTTGTATTCACGATACCAATCATACCATCAGCGGCATGAGATCCCGAAGGAGCAGCAGCGATTTGATTCGACTTTGGAAGATCCGGAATCTTCTCGTGTAATGTACCTGACTGAGTGTAAACTAAGTCAAGGTATTGCGCCTGAGCAATGACTTGCTCCTCAGTAACTACTTCGGCCTTAGCTACATCTTCAGTAATCCTTGGTAATAATGATTTAACAAACCATTCAGCTAAGATTTGGTCCGGGATAAAAACTTTCACTAGCCTTCTTCGACGTCTCCACTCATGAATGTGATCGGAAATATACATGGAGGTTGATTGTTTTAGTGAAGTTAATAACTCCGTACCGTTATCGTATTTGACCGGTAACTGAAAGTGAGTTAAGAACGAGGTAGATAACTGGCTAAAATTGTAAAAAGAGGCCCGTGGTAACTCAATGTACCACTTGGCCGCGAGACCAATGAGTGTACGCTGGAAAAGACGTACGCGGATCGAATCATCCGAGATAGAATTTGAAGCACACCAGAGGTGGTAAGTCATCACATGATTGGATAGATCCTCTCCAGACTTACCTTCGAACTTGGGTATATCACTGGGCAACTTATTTGGCATTGGCGGCCAGAACGGAAGATATTGAATTGGATCGTTCGTTAGACGCGTCAAGTCTGGTAAATCTAAAGTTGCGATAAACGGTAACTGCCGGTTAGGATCTCTGAAACTCTGGGTCACAATACCGGCCCCAGGAGGAGGTGCGTACCCGCAGGCAAGGTTTGAGAGAACCTGTGTACCCAGAGATAAACACATTTATAAAGACTTTCTCTCTTTCTTGGAGTTTGACATGGATAGCAGAGGCATAAGACTTGCTTAAGAGGGTAGTATGACTGTTGATAGAGCCATACCAACTGTAAATAGCCATGGTGACATTTTTTAGTGTAACACTAAGAAGAATCAATCCCATACTAATTCCAACCATTGAGAAAGAACTTAAAAAGTTGCTTGATGCTCATATCATAGTACCTTTAAGGTATTCTAATTGGGTAGCCAACCTAGTTCCCATCAAAAAGAAAAATGGTGAGATTAGACTATGTGTAGACTTCTAAAATCTGAATAAATCATCTTTAAAAGATAACTATCCATTTCCAAAAATGGACCATCTACTTTAGAAAGTTTTAGGTGTCAATAAAATTTATATGCTAGATGGATTTTCTGGTTACAACCAGAAAATCAAGCTGACCAGGACAAAACTGCTTTCACCACACCTTGGGGTACATTCATGTACGCTAGAATTCCATTTGGGTTAACCAATGCTGGAGCCACTTTCCAAAGAGCCATGGATCTAACATTTGTGGGTAAAACATCTAAATTTACTTTCATTTATTTAGATGATTTAACTATTTTCTCTGATTCTGATGAAAATCATTTAAAACACTTAAGCAAGGTTTTTGACAGGTGAAGGAAATTTGGCATATCCATCAATCCAAAGAAATCTTTGTTTTCTGTGAAGGAAGGGAAATTACTAGGGCATATAATCTCTAATGAGGGAGTTATAATTGACCCAAAGAGAGTTTCAACTATTCATACCTTATCTCTACCAAGGAATAAGAAAGAGATACAAACCTTCCTTGGAAATATTAATTTTCTGAGAAGATTCATCCCAAATTATGCTGAGATAGTTAAAGATATAACTGATATGCTAAAGAAAAAAAATGAAGTGAAATGGCAGTTCTTGCTAGATATGATTTTGATCAAATAAAAAAGGCTATATCTGAGGCCCCTACATTAGCTAGCCCTGATTATTCTTCACCTTTTAGTATATTTTCTTTTGCATCCGAGACAACCTTAGTTGTTGTACTTTTACAAAAGAATACAAATGGTGATGACCATCCTATAGCCCTCTTTTCCAAAGTCATGAAGGATGCTGAACTTAGGTATGATATTTTTGAAAAACAAGCTCATGCCTTAATTCAAGTCCTCAAAGCCTTTAGAACCTATATCCTACATTCACACATTACAACTTATGTCCCTAATCATGTTGTTAAAACTGTTATGAATCAGCTGCCTAATACTGATGGAAGAAGAGGGATATGGATTTCTAAAATCCTTGAATTTGACCTTGGAATTAAGACCACAAATCTAGTAAAAAGCGAAGGCCTAGCCAAATTTTTAGATGAATCCAACTGCAAAGTATTGGGGATTAATCTGGTTTTTGAAATGTCATCTGGGGATAATCCACAAGAACCTTCCTTAATATCAGGGGAGAATCCACAAGAACCTTCCTTAATATCTAAGGAGAATCCACCAGAACCTCCTCTTCTTAGAGAAGGGGAGAATACACAAGAACCTATTTCTTCATATCAATCCATTCTTGCTCACATAGATAAAAAAATATCTACTCTTTGATTGGTATTTTGATATTGTGCAGTTTCTTAGGGATTTTCAATATCCAACAAATCTTAATTTGAAGCAGTGCAAAGCCCTGAAGCTTAAAGTAATAAAATACTGCATTATCAATGCTAATCTATATTGGAAAGACTCTCTTAATATCCTTATTTTGTGTTTAAATAAAAATGAAACAGAGGGAATTATATATCTGTTTCGTGCACGGTTTAAAGATGAACACTATGCCTGTAGAGCAACAACTTACAAAATTTTAAAAGTAGGTTTCTATTGGCCCATACTTTTCAAAGAAGTTGGAGCAAGAGTAAGAAGTTGCAAACCATGCCAATTATTTGCAGGAAAACGGAAACTGTCAGCACTTCCTTTGGTCCCAGTATCCGTCCATGCTCCTTTTCTACAATGGGGGTTGGACTTTATAGGGGAAATTCATCCACAATCAAGTAATCAACACAGATGGATTTTAACTGCTACAGACTATTTCACCAAGTGGGTAGAAGCCATACCTGTTAAAAATTCAACTGATATTGTTGTGATTAAATTTCTTGAAGAAAACATCCTATCAATATTTGGATGTCCTCAACAGATTGTTACAGATAATGCAGTAGCTTTCAGCAATGTTAAAATGATTGAGTTCTGTCAAAAGTATTCAATCCTTTTACACCATTCTACACCATACTATCCACAGGGTAATGGGCTAGCAAAGTCCTCCAACAAGAGCTTAGTTAAGGTCATTAAGAAGACTCTTGAAGACCATAAAAAGAGTTGGGACAACCATCTAATCCATGAAATTTGGGCAAACAAAGTTTCTCCTAAGAAATCAACATGCAAGTCTCCTTTCCAATTAGTTTATGGAAAGGAATAAGTTTTTCCTACTCATTTAGCTTTACCTGTTATGAGATTCCTCCAGGAATCCTATGAAGAAAAAGATGATTTCTCAAGAAGAATTAATCAAATTATTGAGTTGAATGAAGACAGGGATGAAATTCAGTACAAGCTAAGAAAATACCAAAATAAGATGAAAGAACTATTTGATAGAAAGGCTAGAGAAAGAAATTTCAAGAAAGGTGACCCAATGCTCAGATGGGATACAAGGAGAGAAGATGAAGGAAAGCATGCAAAATTTGACAACCTTTGGTTTGGTCCCTTTAGCATTGTAGAAGTCAAAGGGAACAATAAATTCATCCCACAAAATTTGGAAGGAGAATATTCTTCATTACCAGTTAATGGGAGATACTTGAAACATTACATTCAGTATTGATTTTTTATTTATTCATCATCTATAAATATCTAGATGTTGAGCAGTAAAAAGGGTCTTTTTAACCTCTATTTACCCTACATTAATTCTCAATCCAGGTACGATTTTTTATCTGAAGAGTGTACTCAGTCTGAGGTGGTCACTTGTTCAAGAGTAATGCTTGTAGTATAGTGCTTCACAAAGGTAAATAAATGCTGGAAACAAACTCTAATTGTAATGGCAAGAAACTTAAATGCTTTATAATTAAATCAAGAAACTACAACAATCATCAGTCAAGGATGCAGTAATGATAACTCTTTCCTTTGTAAACTGATGTAAATGAAAATCAATCAAAGACAAGATCTCTAATCTGAGAACTAGACAACAGTAGTCAATGTTTGTTACAGTTGTAGATCTTTCTATTCACACCAAAACAAATACTGGAAATAAAAATTCAATAATCAGAAAAGGAACAACAACTAATTTGTTGAAGAGATCAAACAACAAGGCTTAATCTACAGGAATGAGTTAAGCAACAATATTAACCGAAAGGAATTGAACTTTAACTAATAAAGGAATTTGAATGGCAATCTAAGAAAGGAACAAAAAACCTAAGTAAGTCTACGAAATATTGAACAACAAGCTTAATCAAATGTAGACACAACGACTGTAGAATCAGTAATCTTATTCTAGCATAATGAGTATTAACCACAATTATAAAGGAATGGAAATTGAAATGATAATGGAATAGTAATCAAAGGAACAACAATTATTATTGTAAGTAAATCATGGCTAAATGAACAACAATATCAACCTGTAAATGAATAGAAATGTCAACCTGTAAATGAACAACAATATCAATCTGCAAATGAACAACAATGTCAACTTGTGAATGAACAACAATATTAGACAATGCGATACTATTTCAGAATGAATAGCATAACATTTCCAGTTGCAAATAATAGTCTTGCTATTCCAATTACGAATTTGATATAACAAAGCAAGTCAATAAAATGTTAAGGAACAGAAGATTACTGAATAAAGAAAATTTAAAGGAATGCAAAGGAAATCAAACCACACATGACTGTAATCAGAAAATAATGATACAGAAAACAAGTGATCCACTGGGGCCGGGCCCTTAGCCACCAAGGACGCACTGTTGCGGTTACTCTAGGATCAGACGACAGAACAACAACAAAGTTATATATTAATGATAAAGGCAAAGTTACAACTATCACTCTTTAAAGAGAGTCAATGGTCAAAGTTTAGATTACAACAGTGATTTTTGCAAATCAACAACAATAATATTCGCCCCTTGGGCTAGCAACGCTGTCCCTTTTTATAGTGGCCAGACAGAGATATAAAAAATACAAATAAGTCTTGAGGTAGTGATCCCTCAAGATCAGGGATCCTGAGGGATTCACCATATCTTTAATCTTTAGTTATCGTTTCGTCTTCTTGTGCTAATACTGCATTTCTTCTTCCTTTTCTTGGTCCATGCACTCCGATCTTGATTTCCTCATCTGGATGCGGTTTCCTGTCAAAGGGACAACAATTGGTTTTGCTTTGTCTTTTCCTTTGGAATAGTGATTTTCCATTTTCTTCACGTTCTGCATAGAAAAAGACAATAATTAATTATTTTACATTAATCAAGAATCCCCTTAATTCTATCATAATCCTTTAACATATGACCATCTTAGAATGTAAAGAAGTTATGAATTAAAGGAAAAGATAAAGAAATAAGTGGTAATTACATAACTTTTCCAATGCTCAACACCCCCCTTGCTTACCCTTTTTCATGCCCTCATGAAAACATTGTAATTGACATACAAGGCAGTTAGGGAATAGGTTGGAGAAGGCTTTTCATGCAGTGGTCTAAAACCATGATTTCTAGATAAGACTTCAAAAATATGCCCTATTTGACCTTCAGGTAATTTATATAAGGCTCTATACCCTGGTGCAGGATACTAGATGATTGGACTTTGAAACCTACAGCCTAACCAAGACGGGCCTTCTCTTAAGATGAGGTCACCATAGGTAACTATGCAATCAACAACTAGCTTAAAATTTTTGTAATTGAAAGGCTCTCTGTCTTGGATATTCCGATTGGAAGTCTTGTATCGGAATTTGGCTGCTACTATGGCAAGGTATTTGATAGCTAGGAAGTATTCTACCCCTTGTTGGACAACTACTTTGTGAATGGGTCCTAGTGTTTGGATCACACCCTGCTTTCTCATTAAGCTTCTATGCTTATTCCATAGTTGCAATGGGTTTCTAAGTTCACTCCTTACCCACAGATCTAACATGTTCTCCTATCTCTAGAAGGTATTGTGGGCTTTAAGCCACTTTAATTGATTAACAACAAAAGAGATGAATGCCTGAAGTTTGATATCACCCACAAAAGGGCTAGGGTTCTCTTTTGTTTCACCATCCAACACAAGATTATGCAAATAAAACTCACATAACAATTGTTAGACTTTCACCCCATAATAATTACAACAATTTATAAAATCATCAATAGTTTTTATCTCTATAGGCACCCCTGCCTTGACGGCCTTAATTTTCAATTGTAAATATCTTTCCATAAAAAACAAAGCATAGTTTTTGGCAGGTGCCCTACATGCTAGAACGTCAGTATACAGAGAACATAAGGTATCCATTTGACTCATAACTGTGTCTAGTCTATTGGTTACCTTTTTAAAATTTTCCTCTACCCTTCGCCATCTATCGAAGGCCTCGCTTTCCGATGCATTGATGTTCTTTACCTGCTACTGTAGCTTCTGATATTTCTCCTGAGGAACAGTTTCCTCTATGAGCTTTTCTATCGTTTGCTGGGCCTGTGCCAGATATTTTTGAAGTTTCACTATCCTCAAATCATTGTCCGTCATGACATTTTTGGGTTGGAGATCTACCCAGATCTCCTTATTGCGACATCTAGTTTTTATAGTCTGTGTTCCTGTTAGGCCCCTATACTACTAGTGTAACCCCTTATTGTTATTAGTACAACCCCCTTATTATATTGATGTACCCATGTAGTGCCCATATTGTTACTATTGTGCCCCATAGAAGCCCACTATTTTTATTATTGTACCAAAGTGGCGTTATCCTTTAAAAGTTGGAGAACTTGTTGTTGATGCTCGATGTGATATTTTATTGCTTGAACCTTTTTCTTCTTGATATGTCCTTCTATCTCTAGAGTTTGAGGAGTGGTAATTTCTTCCAATCCTTTACAAGATATGGTTGGATTCATTTCTTGATGCTCGATGTGATCTTTCACTTCTTAAACATTTTTCTTCTTGATATGTCCTTCTATCTTGATAGTTTGAGCCGTGGTAATTTTGACCAATGAATTACAAGATATGGTTGGATTCATTTCTTCTTTCTCGATGTGATCTTTCACTTCTTGCACCTTTTTCTTCTTGATATGTCCTTCTATCTTGAGAGTTTGAGGAGTGGTAATTCTTACCAATGCTTTACAAGATATGGTCTGATTCATTTCTTCTTTATCTGGGGTGGGGTCCTGGCGTATATCTTCTTCTTTTGATGTTTCTTGATCCTTTTCTTCCAAAAATAGCTTGCTTGAGATGTAACAGTAAAAATACCCAATCACCTACATCAAATTTTTTTTCACTATGATGTTGATCTACCTGTTAGGCCCACTGAAGATTCCACATGGGAGGACAAGAATTTTATACAGAAGCATCAAGAACTACTCAAGCGTTAAGGACAACGCTTTTTGAAGGAGAGGGGCATGTTAGGCCCCTATACTACTAGTGTAACCCCTTATTGTTATTAGTACAACCCCCTTATTATATTGATGTACCCATGTAGTGCCCATATTGTCACTATTGTGCCCCACAGAAGCCCACTATTGTTATTATTGTGCCCCTACATTATTATTGTTATGTCGGCTCTGATTATATTATGATCCCTTAGACTCCTATATATAGAAAGGAGGTCTTTTCATTTATATCATCCAAGAATTGTTCATTTATGTAATGTAAGGGAGGTTTCCCCCTCGAAGAGGCTGAATTCTAAGACGTTGATCTATCTTTTCTATATTTTCTTGAGCTGGTTCCATAACAGTTCCCTTCTCATGAACTGTCCGGTCAATTGTGATGCTAGAGGACAATGCCTCTATCTGGACATCCTTATTACGGACTAGTGTGTTTTTTATTTGGGCTTCTGCATTTGTAACAACCACATGTTGTTCCTTGCGGTCTTGAATGATAATGGGTTCGGTTTGAGTTCTTTTGGTCTTATTTTTATGGGGTTTTGCCTGGGTGGCTGCATGCTTTGCTCCAGGGGTTCTTTTTGAGCTTTTCCCCAGTTTTAGAACCCTTATTTGTTGTCTAAGTTGTTTAATTATGTTTAACAATATCTGCTGTTCCTTTCGCAAATTTTTGATTTCATTTGTTTTCTTCAAAGGAACAACTATTCTTTTCTTGGGTATGGAATTTTTTCTTCAGGGATTGTACCCTCGCCTTGGACAATTTCCATGTTTTCTACCTGGAAAAATTCTTCAGTGTTCTCGTTCTCTTGATTAGGTTTTTTAGGGGAGGAAACCCTAGTTTGATCTATTGTTTCCTGGGCATCTTCTTCTTCTACTTCTTCTTCATACTGCATTTCTTCAGGTGTACTCTGGCTATGAGTAGAGTGTTCCTGTGATTGTCTTTCCTCTTCTTCCTTATCGTTTATTTCTTCAGATGCACTCTTAGTATGCGCAGAGTGTTCCTGCAGTCCTTCTTCGATATCGGGGTTGAGTGGGCTATGGGGCTGGACATATTTGCCCATATTGGCCAAAATTTGTGCCAATTCATCTTCTTGCAGAGGGTTTTGCAATGGGCTTTCACTGGGTTGCTGTACTTCCTCCCCTTCTTCTTCACCGGAGTGCTCAGTTTCCTCTTCTGGTTCCTCTTCTTCATTCTCTTCTAATTCTTCTTCTTCATTTTCCCCTCCTTCAAGTTGTGGGGATTGCGCGTCCTCTGAATCGTGTATTTATACAGGTTGGCTATTGTTTCCTTGGGAATTCCTCAACATTCCTCTACTTCTCCCAAATCTAACGGACTGTATTCGTTTCTATGGTCTAATTGATGTGCTAGCGATGTTTTTTCTTTTTGGGGATGACAAGGGAAATCCCCCATCTATTGAGAAAATCAATTCTTCCCAACTACTCTGTTGTTGGGCAAGACTATAACTGACTATTAGATTAGGTCGTGATGACTTACTACTGATTCTACATGACGATATTTTCTTATACTTCAGGCAACATCATGCAATAAAAAATTTAAGTATGTGGGCAAATTCACAACACATTTTTGTTTTAATACAGCTAACAGTTTGAGATGGCGTGGTCTTACCACGTCTTTTCTACCATCACAAGTGATGTAGCTTTGGACGATTCTGGCCAATTCTGCCCAAGGCTCTCCCAAGGTTGCCGGCAGGACTCCTTTTCCTTTGATAGTAAGGTTCTGTCCTTCATCCCGGAAGATGGTTATAACGTCTTGTAGTCTCATCTTTTTCAGGGTCCATACTGGTCCAACGGCTGGTAGTCTCGAAACTTCAGTAATTATCACATCTATTACTGCTATTTGTCTCCCCCTCACCATGGAATGATCTTCCTATAGATTTTGTAGAAATTCAATGGCCACCGTCTCATTAGACTATTGTAGATGGTTAAGGTAGGCAATCCATCCTGCCCTTACTAAGATTTAGTGTGCAGCGTCAGAGACCATTAACACTTGCGGTTCCCTTCGAATTGATTTGCCTCCCATTTTGTTTGAGCTTAGCACACTGTTAAAAAAACACATAGATGATGATGGAATAGCAAGTTATTCAAACTTTATCTCACTGTTAATTTTTACGGAGCCAAAACATAAAAATGGCGTTGGAACAGCAAGCCGTGCATATTGGGAAACACAACACCGTTAAACTTGCTATTCTCGAGTTTTGATGGATTCATAATATCTCCAAGTAATGAGTTGACACATATGCCAATGAATTATGGAGATCACCCGCGCCCCCCTGAAATGTGATAGGCCATCCTCGGCCATCAAATAAAGGAGCATCATGCAGAACTGCAGTCGTATAAGAAAATAAAGGAACGACATATAGATCCATGACATGTTTACAAAAATGAGCGGGTTACTAAAATCGAGGCCTATGATGCAAATCACAAATAAATCTGGAAATGCCGTGACATGATGTGAAAAATAGAGGATAGGATAGCTGACGTAAGTAAAAGTTCTTATGCAGTCATTATCCACTTTAACCATTATGATTGATTTATAAATGATTTTCATGTATAAAAGGTTTGAAAGGGTTATACAACATAATCTCATTTGAAATCAATATAAAGATATAAGAAGAAGGGTTTATAATGACTATTGGTGTATGAAAAATATGACTTCAATACCATCAACAGAGCTCTGTTGCCCACAGGTGTCCATAACCTTGACAGAGTTTCTTATTTCACCCTTGGAACCATAATTCTTTGTGTATGCCTAGGAAAGTGTTGTGCGATGTCAAAATGGAGGCCATTGTGTTGGCTTGGTAACCAGATGAATCACAATGCCATTCACCAGGAAGGAGTGAAAGGTGGGCAGGCCAGCTCGTGATGAGACCTCCTATTCCAAGGAATTTTTTATTTTTATTTTTTCTTATATGCCCCTTGGATCATCTCCGTAGTGTGGTGGCCATAGTGGGGATGCCACTTCACTTGCTTCCTTATGATCATGGTAGGTTGGCTCTTGATGAGACCCCCTATCCTTCATTTGAAAAATCATGTTAGTAATCATATAGATATATATTTTTCTTTTTTATTTTTCTTTTATATAGCACTTTCCTATTTATATACAGAGGGTGGCTCAACACTCCTTAAGAGTAGGGATGGTGGAAGAACTCTGAACATCTCAATAGTGGAAAATATGCCCTTATTCTTATTCAATAATAATGACCAAAAAGAATTATGAAGATTTAAGAAAGAACCAACATGATAAAAATAATCAATCAAATTGCCTTTAGTGAAAATAAAGACAACAAAGTGACATAAATAGTTGTGTCCTTTCCTCTTTTTTCTTATCGATTCAAAGCAATTTCTCTAAAGATAATGGTTTTTCTTTGGTTTGTTGATTTCAGTATCCTCTAGTTTTTGTATTCTTGGATAAATGTATAGCCGTGCCTTAAATGAACTATCATTCACAAAAATACTCTAAATGATGAAACACACACACACACACACACAAAAACAACAAAAAAATGCACTCAAAAAGTGTTGTTCCTTTAAGAGGAACAACAAGCAAAAGAAAGAAAAAAACATACTCGAAACTATTGTTCCTTAAGAGGAACAACAGTTGTTCCTTAATCGGAACAGTAAATAAAGCAAGCATAAAATAAAATACCGCTCTTTTAGCGGAACAACCTAAGATCATCTGAAATCGAAACTGTTGTTCCTTCGGAAGGAACAACAGAAAGGAAAAAAATGCAAAAGAGGGTTGTTCCTTTAAAAGGAACAACAAAACAATCTAGCAGAAGTGCTGTTCCTTCGGAAAGGAACAACAAAAATGCAGAAATGTTGTTCCTTTGGAAAGGAACAGCAAAAAGGCGGAACTGCTGTTCCTTCGGAAAGGAACAACAAAATGCAAAAGTGTTGTTCCTTTGAAAAGGAACAACAAAATGGCGGAAATTCTATTCCTTCGGAAAGGAACAAAAAAATGCAAAAGTGTTGTTCCTTCGAAGAGGAATAGCAAAACGGCAGAAATGTTGTTCCTTTGGAAAGGAACAACAAAATGCAAAAATGCAAAAAATCTGCACAGAATATAATTTATACAAGCAGAAAAGAAAAAGTTATGTACAAAGTTTAAAAACAATGAAGATATTAAGTGAACCAATGTCGAGGAATACTTATTTTCCTCAGCAAGAATCTGCATCTCATAATCTTCCCGGAGCTGCTGGTAGAAGGATTCCCAAGTAAGTAGTTTATGGTACAGTCACACTCGGTGGCCATTTGCTTTGAAGGTATGTCCAGATCCATCAATAGTAGTCAAAGTAATGGTGCCATTGTCATGCACTTTCTGGATTTCATACAATCCAAGCCATCGAGTTTGAAGTTTTCCCGGAAAATCTTGAAACCTGGAATCGTATAGGAGTGCCCAGTCTCCTTCGTGGAAGATTTTCTTTTTGATCAGGATGTCATGCCATTTTTCTCTTTACTGTTGGATTAATGCAGTGTGTTGAAGAGTCAAGAGCCTAATTTCATCTAGCTCGTTAATTTGCTATAATATATTAATCTAGGCCTCATTTAAATTCAGACCGACCTCCTGTGTTGTTCTTAATGTTTGTATTTCGAACTCTATTGGAAAGATGGGTTCCTTTCCAAATACCAGCTGATATGGTGAATAACTGGTGGTGTTTCTCCACATTGTTCGGTATGCCCACAAGGATTCCGAAAATCTTGAAGCCCAATCACGCCTGTGTGATGCAATGATTTTTGTCAATATTGCCTCTATGACTTTATTCATGCTCTCTACTTAGCCATTTGCCTGTGGGTGATACAGAGTGGTAATTTTGTGCTAAATGCGATAATTCTTTAATGTTGCAGCGATTTTATTACCTGCAAACTGTGGTCCTACGTCCGTGATTATGTCCCTTGAGAGGCCATATCACACAATATTTGGAATAGGAAATGAATCACAGAGTCCTCTGTAGCTCTTGGAAGTGCCTCTGCTTCAACGCATTTGGTAACATACTCTGTTGCTACTAGAATATATGTTTTCTGATTTAATGGTGGTTTGCTCGGACCAACAAAATCAAGTGCCCAACGATCAAATGGTTCGATTACTAGCTATGGGTTTAAAGGCATTTCATCGAATTGTCCAGGGCATCCTGCTCTTTGGCAACTGTCACAGGTTTGCATAAACTTTTTAGCGTCTTTAAAGATTGTGGGCCAGTAATAATCTGTTTGAAAAACCTTGTGACCAGTCCTTCGATCTGTGAAATTTCCGCCACACGGTCCGTCATGATAGGCTTTCAGAATGTCAAATTTTGTCTTCACAGATGCATCTTCTGATGTGCATATCTGCCCCTGTATGAAATAGGTAGCCCCCAATCCAAGAAAATCGGGTACTACGTTGCACAATCTGTTTTCGTTCATTGGGGGTCAGATGCTTTGGTAATTTTCTTACTGCTAAATAATTTGCAACATTAACATACCAGGGTGTCTTGAGAATAACAACAAATAAATGTTCATTTGGGAATTGATCTTCGACTGCTGCTGCGTCTTCTAGCTTCGGCATTAGTGAGAGGAAATCAGCTACATGATTCTCTTTCCCATGTCGATCCTTTATTGTGATATAACATTCTTGCAATAATATCAACCATCTTGTTACTCTACCATTTGTAAAGGTTTATTTGCTAAATATTTTATGGCAAAGTGATCTGTATACAAGACAACAGGATATCCAGTGATATAATGCCTAAATTTATTCACAGCATGTATTACAACTAAAAACTCTTTTTCACTAACAGTATAGTTTAGCTCAGTAGGGGACAAATTATTACTAATATAATAAATTACATATGGTTTTTTGTCTTCTTCCTGCCCAAGGACTGCTCCAATAGCTGTGTCTGAAGCATCTGATGAAATTTGAAATGGTAGGTCCCAATTTGGACCTCTGAGCATTGGGGCTATTGACATAAGCTTTTTCAGATCCTCGAAAGCACAATCGCATTTATCTATCCAAACAAAATCAACATTCCCTGTTAGTGCGTATAGAGGTGCAACTATTTGAGAAAAATGTTATATGAATCTTCTATAATAACCAAAAAATCCAAGAAAAATGTGTACCTCTGTTTGTGAGGTAGGAGTTGGAATTAACAAAATTATTTGAATTTTGGTCAGATCTACCTGTATTCCAGCCGCTAAGATATAATGACCTAGGATGAGCCCTTCTCTCATCATCATATAGCACTTTTCATGGCTTAAGCAGATCTTGGTGGCAATACATCGTTGCAGCAACTTTTCCAATGTATCTAGTGCTGGCTCAAAATCATGTCCGTATGGTGTGAAATCATCCATATATACTTCGAGCCCTTCATTTATTAAATCTGAAAAGATACTGAGGATGGCCCTTTAAATGTGGTAGGGGCATTGCATAGGCCAAAGGGTAGGACTCTGTAGGCAAATGTTCCCCAAGGACAGGTAAAATTTGTTTTGTCCTGGTCTTCAGGGGCAATCTGAATCTGATTGTATCCACTGAAGCCATCCAAGGAAGAAAAGAATTTCTTTCCTGCTAATGTGTCTAACACTTGGTCAATGAATGGAAGGGGAAAGTGGTCTTTTTGCGTCACTTTGTTTAATTCTCTGTAATCTACACAAATTATCCACTTTCCATTCTTCTTTTGAACCACTACTAATGGAGAGACCCACTTGCTATCGGAGATCGGATAAATAAAGTTTACATCCAAAAGTTTTTTAATTCAGCTTTCACCATATCTTTCAGGTAAGGGTTGAGTCTCCGTTGGGGTTGGCGAACATGTCTCACATCTTTTTCTGTATAAATGTGGTGCGTACATAGTTGGGGATCAATTCCCTTCATGTCCGGATAATTCCATGCAAAAGCTTCCTTATATTTTTTCAGTAGTTGGACCAGCTTTTCTTCTTGTTCAGGAGTCAGGTTATTGTTAATGTTCATGGTTTTACCTAGCTCAATCTCTATAGTTTTGCTGTTTGAAACAGAGGTAGTGGGTATTGTTTGATCATGAGTGTCTTTGAGAGGATCTTCTTCTAGGTCATTGTCAAATGCTGCCTCTATCATGTGACATTGTACATGGGATCTAGATTCTGATTGGTTAATGAGGTTGTTAATAACATCATCCTCTGTTTGATCTTTGAAATCGAGGGCATCTTCTATGGTTAATGGGGATCTAATGTTTTCTGTGAGGTATGATACATGATGTTTGTTAGTTTTTATTATTGTTACACTTGGCTGGGCTGGAGGGTAAAGAGCTAGATTCTTGATATTACTCCCTCTAGTTATGGTCATACTGCCTTGTCAGCAACCAATGTAAGCATCAGCAGTCACAAGCCAAGGTCTACCTAAAATTAACGGGTGTCCATTGAGTCGGTTTTTGGGGTTGATTATCAGAAAGTCGGCAGGATATTCCCAGGAATCAAAAAATACCATTACATCGTGTAGTGTTCCTTCTGACCTAACTATTGATCGGTCAGCCAGTTCTAATAATATAGAGGTTGGTTCCACTGATGTAATACCCAGTTTTTGACAAGTGGTGTTTGTTAAGATATTAATTGCAGCCCCTAAATCAACTAGGGCATTTGAAAAGGTTTGTCCATTAATTTTCACTGTCACTTTTGGATTTCCTGGGTCTTCATACTTGATAGGTGCTTCTCTTCCTGATAATAGATCAGATAGGGTGCCAACTACTTGGACTGTTGAGTTATTTGTTATTCTCCTCCTTGGTTTTTTTATACATAGCTCTTTGATGGTTTTTGCATATATTGGGATATCTTGGATAGCTTGGAGGAGTGGAATTTTTATACACAAATTTCTAAGTTCTCCCAGAATATCAAAGTCAGGATGTTCGATAGGGCATGGTATGATTAATCGTTCTAGGAATGGGGGAGAAGATGTGGTTGCTTGGTCATGAGTTTGTTGTCTGACCACATCTTCTTCTTGTAATGGTTGTTCTGAGGGTAACTGATTTTCAACTTGAACATTTTTATCTCCCTCGGTTTCTAAAATGCGCCTAGACCTTAATTGAAGGTCATTGCATTTCCTTAGATTGGTTTCTAGTTCTGGTGTTTCGATTATTTGAATGTATTGAATTGTTCTATTATTTGGGTTTGGGTTGGGTTGGGCTGGGAGTTGCGGTCTCAAGTTGGACTGGGGATTTTGTTGTAGTGCATATGGCGCTGGCAGTGTAGGTTGAGGGAGTGGAATGGTTCCTGTTGGCTGATTCATCAGTATTTGACAATTTGACTACCAGGCTTGACTCTGCAAAGTGGGAGGGGACCATTGTGTTGGATATGAATTGTTTTGCCAATATGGTGGAGCGTAGGGAAAATTTGGCCAATTAGATTGGGTTGTTTGATTCGGCCATGGTGATGATGAAGGAAATGGTTGTTGTGACCAGTTTGAAAAGGGAGGTTTGATTTTGCCACATTGTATTATATTGCTGAGCATGATATTGCAGAGGCTGGAAAGAAGAAGACGGAATGGAGGACATACCTGATTGTCGCGGATGCCATTAACGACGCTGATTGAGTAGGTACACTAGTTATGATTCTTCTTTCGCTTCTTTGTACATTGCCTTCAAACCTGGAAGTGAGGGGCAGTTCTCTGTGGAGTGTCTTTTGTACAGATAGTGCAGACTTGAACTGCATCTAGTGGGCACTCCTTGTGGTTGTGTTTCTTTTTGCATCTGAGGCAGAATATTGTCAGGTTTTTCTTTGCTTCTGCTTGTTTCTGTTTAGCTTGCATAATATCGAGCTGCGTTGTCAGAGTCCCCAATATATCAGTTTTTAAATTCTCCAGTAAATTCCCGATTTCTGCGTGGGTTACTCCTTCTCCGGCGATCTTGCTGTCCCTTGTGAACCTGTCATGTTCCATTGGTTTTAGCCTTGTGCTGCCTCGTGAACTCCTGATACATAAATCAATAATGTTAGCAAAATTTTCTTGATAAATGTCTCCTTTTCCCATAATATTTAGTGTTTCAACCCATTGTTCCTTCATGCCTTTAATTAATGTCATTTTTAATACATTGTCAGGTAAGGGTAATGATTCATAAGGAGATCTTTGAAGATTATACTAAAAACGTTCAACATATTCTTCTAGTGTCTCATTAGGTCTAGCTACCATCTGAAATATTTCATCTTTTAACTCTCTAGACCTACAATAATCTTAATATTTATTTAGGAAAGCCTCTTTCATCTGATCCCAGTTGTTTATGACACCTCCACCTAACCCCATAAACCATCGTAAAGCAACCCCTTTTAATGTAGAGGGAAACAATTTTAGCTTTTGGGGATCAGTGGTATAGTCATACCCCCTGCACAACACATCGAATTCAAACAAAAATGTGTTTGGATCTTCTGATGTTAGGCCATGGAATGTAGGGATATGTTGGAGAGGAATGGCCTTCATAGATGCATTAGCTGTAATATCTACAATGGGATATTGTAGTGTGGAGGTTTGGGGTGTCTGCTGGTTCTGGGCCATTTGGTCAAATATGTGCCAATAACCTTTTGGGATTTCTAGGAGGGTATTCCTAGGCTGGTTAGAAGGAACAAGAATGGCCTTAACAACAATTCCTTTGTTTGGGATGATGAGAGTTCCTTGCTGAACTAATGTCTAGGGGGATCTTAGCTCTTCAGCTTTATTCTGGATGATTTTGACTGCATTTCCCTTATCTGGGCTGCTTAATGGCTGAACTATTCCAAGAGGGGATCTTGGTTCTTCGGTTTCCCCTGTTTCTCCTCCTCCTTCACAGAGATTACTAAGGTTCTCTTCTTGTAACGATTTTGGGCTAGAATTCTCAATTTCTTGAAAATCTTGCTCCTTTGTTTGGATATGCACCTCAACAAAGGCTACAGATGGTGATTCTGTGGCCCGAAGGGAGCTAGTAGGTTGTCTAGAAGCAACTTTTCTAGGACCTACTGATGGCTGAGATTCTACTTTTTAAAGGATTTCTTCTATAAAGGTCGATCAGCCAAGGGTCACCAATCCTTAGCTTTATCAGGCTTGGGTAGTGGTTTAAGATTCTTTTCAGGATTTTTTTGCTTAGTCATGCACAAATCAAATACTTATTTCTGCCCAAAATAACCAACAAATCTGCAGGAAAGCGGGCGGGGGAGCAGGGCTGTTACATGCTCTGTATGTAGGTTCTTACCTTCCGTTTTTAAAACCCAACTCTCTCCTAGCAGTTTCTTACACTACTCTCTTTTCAAAAGAAACAAATGGCTGCACTCTCCCCGACAATGGTGCCAAAATGTTGAGCAGTAAAAAGGGTCTTTTTAACCTCTATTTACCCTACATTAATTATCAATCCAGGTACGATTTTTTATCTCAAGAGTATACTCAATTTGATGCGGTCACTTGTTCAAGAGTATTTCTTGCAGTATAGTGCTTCACAAAGGTAAATAAATGCTGGAAAAAAAATCTAATTGTAATGGCAAGAAACTTAAATGCTTTGTAACTAAATCAAGAAACCACAACAAACATTAGTTAAGGATGCAATAATGATAAAAATTTCCTTTGTAAACTGATGTAAATGAAAATCAATCAAAGACAAGATCTCTAATTTGAGAACTAGACAACAGTAGTCAATGTTCGTTATAGTTGTAGATCTTTCTATTCACACTAAAACAAATACTGGAAATAACAATTCAATAATCAGAAAAGGAACAACACTAATCTGTTGAAGAGATCGAATAGCAAGGCTTAATATATAGGAATGAGTTAAGCAGCAATATTTTTTTTTTCTGGGTAAAAGTAACTTCTATATTAAGCAAGAAAAATATTTACATAATTTACAGCAACCAAGGGGGACGAGGCCACCCTCTAACAGAGACAACTGGGACAGACTAGCAGACCTCTGAGACAACATTACAATGATTGTCCAAATGAGCCCCTTGGACAACATTACAGTTCTGGATGGCCAAAAAAACAGACTCTATTACCTTGCTGACTCGAACTTTTAACAAGCTGCCACTATAGGGCTGAGAACGGGAACTGAGCGAGATTGAGGATTTGACCAACAAAGACATGAGCAAAAATACAAAAATGCAAAAACCTGGAGAAACGCCTTCGAACATATTCAGGTAGGGTGACTTGGCGAAGTTGGCGGTTGCCTTTGCATCGGGCTGGGCGGATCAAGCCATATGACAGACTCCTCACCCACCTGAAGATGCCCCTCCGAACCCGGATGAGCTGAATCCTGTTCCGCATTCCTATTCTGGACACAGTTTATTAATGGCTGAATTTCTTGCACTGATTCATCACAAATTGAGTTCGCCTGGTTATGAGCCTGCTGAGGCTGGTCGACTTGTTCTATGGGTGCCCGCGGACAGGGCATCCTATGCACTCTTCCTTGCATATCCCCCAGAAGAATTTTGCTGCTCTGGAGACTGTCGGAAGTAGGGGAGGACCATGAGGGGTTAATTGGAGGCGCTTCTGAAAGATACACAGAGAAATTGACCATAACATCTGACTGAAGGATCCCTCTGGGAATGCGGAGGCGGAAAGACTGATAGGAATCCGGCAATAGCAAAAATTCCTCCTCAGAGCTGGATGATGAGGGGGAAATGGCTGCCATAGGTGCTATTGGGTGCGGTTCCTCCCCTTCAATCCCATAACGAACCCCTGAACGACCACCACGGCGAGGCACGCCCCTTCGACGCATAACTGTTTCCAACCTGAGCGCCTTGAGACTCTGCTCAGTTTCCTTGAGACAATATTGCAGAGCAATATTTTGCCCGCCTCCCACTTCAAACAACATTCCCTGATCATTGCAGGTCTGAGCGGTGTTGGTATATAACCAGGACTTCGCCCTCACCAAATGCCGCGTACCAGACTCCATTACACCAGATCTCCTCGAGACCGGAGCAGGCTTGCTCGACTTAAATGCAACCTCGACCATGCTCTGCCATTCCTTAATGTCGTTTGCTTGAAGCATTGAATAGTTTTTTATCGCCATTGCTGTCTCATACCTGCTCGCTGCCTCGGCCTTGAGACAGGTATAGAGGCGTGGGAAAGCCTTAATGGCCACCTGTTATTCATGCATGATGGACACCCGCATCCGGGGGAAGGATGTCTTTGTGCACCAAAGAGATGCAGTCCTGCTTGAGTTTATCATCTTCAACCATATCTAGAGAGCCTGAGAAGTAATGTGTCGACTGTGACACTCCTTGATTTGCTAGCCGATCTGCTACCTGGTTAGCTGTTCTTCTTACATGATGGAAGGATAAATTGTGGGGAGCGTGGAGCTTTTCTTCCAGGGATTCCAAACGGCTTAACAATCTCCAGCTCTTCACTATTTTGACTGCCTTAGCTCCAACCTGCATTCTTTTAGCTGCCTCTATAAGAATGAGAGAGTCGCCTTCTACCTCTAGAGGGGAGAGGTGATGCTGTTCAGCTAAACAGATTCCTTTCCAAAGACCCTCTAGCTCCGCTGCATTGTTAGTATCTATCCCTATTGAGCCATATAATACTAGCATTTCTTCGCCATTATGTCTACGAATAACTCCTCCGAAGCCTGCTGGGCCAGGATTGCCTTTGGCAGCACCATCGAAGTTCAGCTTGTATGAATTGAGTGCAGGCGGGGACCAAGAGGATGGTGAAGCGGATCTGGTGGAAGGTGTAGTGGTCGTTTTGACTAGGGATTTAAGTTCAAGATTCCATTCCTTCATGATGCGGCGTTCCTGATGATTTTCCGGCATATCATTATCATTCCAAACTCTGATGGCCAGAGTTTCCTGTATGTTCTTTTTGAGTGTGAGCCAAAGATCATCTATGGATCTAAATGTGCTATTGAAGGTTCTGTGGTTGCGTTCTTTCCACAGGGTCCAGTACAAAAATCCTGGTATAATGTGCCACAAGTAGTTGAGGATCTTGCACTTGTATGGGTATTTTTCCCAGGTCCTTATGGTTTCTGTTATGTCCTCCAGCCTGGGGTGAGCTCTCATATTGAATTTTTCGACTTTCTCCCAGATTTGTTTTGCTAATGGGCATTCTTCCATTAAATGATTAATGGTTTCACAATTTATGTTGCAATTTTGGCATCTGGATGGCCCTACAATTCCCCTTTTGATCAGATTGTCCCAGGTAAGAATGCGTTTTCTGCTAAGAAGCCATAAAAAGGTTGAGATTTTGGGCCAATGCCCAGCTTGCCATACTTGCTCCCATAGTTGATCTTTAACCGCCCTGAGGTTGGAATAGCGCAGGTGATGAGCTTCCTTGGTGGTGAAAGTACCTTTGGTTGTGTAGCCCCATCTGAGTTTGTCTTGCTGATTCGAGAGGCGAATCTTCCTATTGTTGAGTTCCTGATCAATGTCTGTATACACTTCTCCCTGCCAATCTATTTGCCAGAGACGCGCCGGTTTCCATGTTTGGAAGTCGTGATTTGGAGATGGCTGCCAGAACTGGTGTACCAAAGGGATGCTTTCTTGGTTCATTTGAGCCTGCCAGAGAGGTTTGTGGAACAGATTGGCTAATTTGGGAAGTTGTTGCCATGAATCTTCCCAGAATCTAGCTGCCTTGCCCGAGTTAATTTCCCAGAAGCTATGATCCTGGATGAAGCTACTTTGGGTTTTTGCGTTGTTCCAAATAAGTGATCCCTGCGCAGTTGGATTGATTATGATGAGGTCATTCCATTGACTGCCGCTGGCATATTTAGCTTGCCATAGTTGGGCCTAGGGGGTGTTTGGCTTGGAGACCCAATTCCACCAGATTTTAGCTCCCATAGTGTTGTTGCTTTGGAGCGGATCCCGAAGACCTAGCCCTCCTTCTGATTTGGTTTTGCATACCTCTGTCCATCTGACAAGAGCCCATTTCCTGTTCAAGCTTGTGGATCCCCAGAGAAAGTTCCTCTGAAGATTGCGAATTTCTTTTAGAATCCCTTTCGGAGCTGCTAAGATAGAAAATAAATAAAGCGGCATAGCTTGTAAAACTGATTTGATAAGAACGAGTCTGCCTGCCAGATTTAATGCCCTGAAAGTCCAGGATGAAAGCTTTGATTCTAATTTGTCCAATAACGATCTCCAAGATACCTGCTTGATTGCTGAGTCGGTAAGGGGGGCACCTAGGTATTTTGAAGGCAGGTGGGAAATTGTAAATCCCAGAATCCGGGCTATAATCCTTTGCAAGAAGGGGGGAGTGTTAAAGAAGAAAAGTTGTGATTTTGAGGCGTTAATGGATGTGCCTGAAGCTTCAGAGAAGAGGGATAGAAGGGATTTGTAAGCAGAGGCTTCTTTTGCAGAAGGATGCCCAAAGAGCATTGTATCATCAACAAATTGTTGATGCGTTTGAGGAGTGCGACCATGAAGGGAAATTCCTTTAAGGGCATTAGAGGATACAGCCGATTTGAGGAGCCTGCTTAGGCCTTCAGCCATTAATACAAAGAGAAAAGGTGATAGAGGGTCCCCCTGCCGGATGCCACGAGAGGGGAGAAAAGGAGGTGAGGGGGATCCGTTCAGAATGACAGAGAAACTGGGAGAAGTGATGAGGTTCATGATCCATCAGGTCCAGGTTGCACTAAAGCCAAAAGCTAAGAGCATTTTGTGTATGTATTTCCAGCTAAGCTTGTCGAAGGCTTTAGAAAGATCTAATTTGAGAAGCATACCTGGTTTCTTGAGAAGCTTTAAAGAGTGTATGACTTCGTTTGATAGAATAATTCCATCCATGATCTGCTGACCTTCAACGTACCCTGTCTGTTCTGGGGAGATAAGAAAGGGTAGGAGCGGTTTGAGTCGGTTTGCAATAACCTTTGAAATGAGTTTGTAAATTACATTACAGAGTGCTATTGGCCGATACTTCTCAGGTTTGTTTGAGGCTGCTTCTTTGGGTACCAAGGCAATGAAGGTTGAGTTGAGGGCCGGGAGTACCCAATGCATGCTGCGGGATTCTTCCACCAGATCCCAGACTTCAATTTTTATGAGATCCCAAAATTCATGGAAGAAGTTGGCCGTGAATCCGTCAGGCCCTGGCGCCTTTCCGTCTTTAAGCTGAGCTATGGCATCTTCTACTTCCTTTAGTGTGACTTGCTGGAGCAGTTGAGTATTGTGATCCTCATTGATGATTTTAGGAATGTGCTGTGTGATAGCTCGGATTGCCTTGTCTCTGTTACTGTTAGGCTCCTTTAGAATGTCCTTGAAATATCCAGTGAATTCTTTCTCCATGTCTTCATGAGCCTCCACTCTTTCACCCTGCTGATTGTTAACAAAGGTGATTTTGTTGTGCATGCGCCGTTGGATGGTAGTTTTGTGGAAAAATTTAGTATTTCGCTCACCCTCTTTGAGCCAGCTTATTCGCAACTTTTGCCGCCATAAAATTTCTTCTTGTTTTTGACGCTCCTCTATTTGACTCCAGAGGATTTTCTCCTGTTGAATTTGTTCTTCTGTGCATCCTTCCAGAATGAATCTTTGTTGTAATTCTTTCATCTGTTGTTCTAGTTTGTGTCTGCTCTTCTGTATGTTGCCAAAATGATCTCGGTTCCATATTTTAAGAATTTGCTTCAGATGTTTCAGCTTTTGTTGGAACTGATACATTTTAGCTCCTGCCGGCGGGATGAAGGATGTCCAGGCTTGATTGACCACTGCCTTAAAATTAATATCTGTGAGCCAGAAGGCTTCAAATCTAAATGGTCGATTGCTGCAATTGCCAGGTCTGGACCATTGGAGAAGAATGGGCCAATGATCTGAGCCTCCTTGTGGAATGATCTCGGCACTGAAATCTCCTCCTAGGTGGATTGCGTTGTCTGAAACTAAAAATCTGTCTAGTCGTGAGGCAATTTGGTGAACCCCTTTTCTCTTGTTCGACCAGGTGAAGATGCCATTTGAGGTGGAGATGTCCATGAGTCGATTGTCTTGAATGAATTGCTTGAAGCCGCTGCTATCGCTATCTAGCCTGGTTCTGCCCCCTTGTTTCTCTTCCATGGATTTTATGATGTTGAAATCGCCTCCTCCGATCCATAAAGGAAAGTGTCTATTTGCATTGAGGAGGGAAATCGTGTCCAAGAGATCTAATTTTTGCTGTATTGTTTGCGGGAAGTAAACATTGGTAAGATGCCCATGGATGTTGGTACCGATGAGGTGGAATGTAGCTTGAATGAGATGCAGAGTGGCATGAAAATTATCAAGTGACACAATCTGTGGATTCCATAGAATGGCTAGACCGCCGGAGGCCCCTGAGGCGTCTACTGCGATTGAACTGCTACCTGCCCAGACTTTGTTACTGAGACTGTCTATTGTTGAGCTGCTACATTTTGTTTCTTGAAGAAAGACTATTGCTGGTTTTTCTTGCATTATCAGGTTTTTAATCACTCTGTGTTTAGAGGGACTGTTGAGTCCTCTTACATTCCAAGAGATGAGCTTCATGTAGACGGAGATTTGGGCTTGTAGAACTTGGTCAACTTGGGGAATTGCCCCGAATCCATGAGTATTTCACCTACTGCTATTGTACGCTGTAGATCTGTTTTTCTGCCCCTTTTCTTTTGTTCTTTGAGGATTTTCCTTCCATCCCAATGACTGCCTCCTTGGATGCCCAAACTTTTATGGTGCTGTACCCTTGTGAGGACTCCTTCAATTTTGTCTAATTGCCAGGGAGGGATTGAGTTGTACTCTTTTTGCTTACATGCTGCCTCCAATTTGGATATGTCAAGCTTGGATATGTCGAATTCCTCTAGATCTACATCTTCTCGATCTTCCTCCATGTCATTTGAGGCAATGAGGGCTTCCTCCACGGATTGTTCATGAAGACTCAGGGCCAGGGCTGCATCTAGATCCATATCCGAAGCTTGTGGAGTCTCGTTCAGCATGGTTTTCCCCTTGGAAATGATTAGAGACCCGGGCTCTGAAACAGAGATGGGGTTTTCAGTATAGGGAGGATCTGCAGATTTAGATGAGGCCGGTTCAGAGCGATTGAGGGACGACTGGGTGGGGTGCAGCAGTTCTGGGATATCATCTTTGGGGCTGATTTGAATGTCTTGTGAAGCTAGAACGGAGAAGCGATTCTGGGGGGGCGCTTTGAAAGCTTGAGCTGGATTAGCTTGGTTTTTTTTTGCATGTCGGCGACGGATGGGGATTTTTGTGAAACCATCAGGGTCCAAGTTGATATCACTGGAGGGGATTTTGGGCTGCACATTTAAGGGACAATCACGGAAGAGGTAACCATGCTCATGGCATTTTCGACAACGAAAAGGGATGTGCTCATAATCTAGAGTCTGTTTCCATTCGTAATCATCGTGAAAAAGACTTACCGTGTCTGCTAAGGTCTTGGTGAGGTGCATCTTGACGCAGATCCTGGCGTAATAGGTGTATTTGCGCGTCTTGGTTTCGGTAGCCACTTTGATGAAGGTTCCCAACTTGTTGCCTATGTTTGCCAGCGTTTCTTCTCGCCAGTACTCCACAGGAAGGGAATACATTCTGATCCATACAGGGGCCCAACTAAAGTCTTCTTTGTCTGGATTGAATCGGGGCTTCCATTCCGTTAGATATAGACCTGAAGAGTTGAAGAAGTACAGGCCTCCTTCGAATATCCTTGTTTTGTCTTCTAAACAGTTAAAAATTGCTGTAAAGAAGCCATTTGGGCCAAGCTGTAACGTGACTTGTCCTTTGGGCTTCCATTTAGAGGCTATCCAACCTTGTAAGGCTTTTTCTGTGGGCCAAAATCCCAAGAACTTTCCAATGAGTGCGTAATCTTGCATAAATTGGATTTCCCCATTGATGCGGTGGCTTGGCAGTTCGACCTTGATCGGATCTGCTGCCTTTGGGATACAGGTTGCTGAGGTCACTTTAGTCTGAAAGGAGCCAGTCGTGTTGTGCCAACCATTGCTTGCTTCATCCTCCACATTTCGATCTGAGGACGTCTGTCCTTCTGGCTTCTTTTGCTTGTCTTGTTCCTTTTCTAGGTCTTCGATTGCAGAGTGCCGAATCTCTGCCTTTTGTTGCTTGTCAGTAGAGGGTGTCCCCATTGGAGGGGAGGCAGAGCTCTCCCCTCCTACAGCAGACGCCATAGGACTGTCAGTAGCAGAGCCTGCTGCAGCTAGCACAGGCTCGATCGGCGGCGGCGGCGGCTAGGTTTTTGTTTTTGCTCAATCGCTTCAGCATCAGAGCTCCGTGTTTCTCCTCAATATTTCAATAAAAGCCCTATTATTAGTTAAGCAGCAATATTAACTGAAAGGAATTTAACTTTAACTAATAAAGGAATTTGAAAAGCAATCTAAGAAAGGAACAACAAACCTAAGTAAGTTTACGAAATATTGAACAACAAACTTAATCAAATGTAAACACTCAACGACTGTAGAATCAATAATCTTATTCTAGCATAATGAGTATTAACCACAGTTATAAAGGAATGGAAATTGCAACGATAATGGAATAGTAATAAAAGGAATAACAATCATAATTGTAAGTAAACCATGGCTAAATGAAGAACAATATTAATCTGTAAATGAACAACAATGTCAACCTGTAAATGAACATCAATATCAATCTGCAAATGAACAACAATGTCAACTTGTGAATGAACAACAATATTAGACAATGCAATACTATTTCAGAATGAACAACATAACATTTCCAGTTGCAAATAATAGTCTTGCTATTCCAATTACGAATTCGATATAATAAAGCAAGTCAATAAAATGTTAAGGAACAGAAGATTACTGAATAAACCGAATTTAAAGGAATGCAAAGTAAATCAAACCACACATGACCGTAATCGGAAAATAATGATACAGAAAGCAAGTGATCCACTAGGGCCAAGCCCTTAGCCACCAGGGACACACTGTTGCGGTTACTCCAGGATCAGACGACGGAACAACAACAAAGTTATATATTAATAATAAAGGCAAAGTTACAACTATCGCTCTTTAAAGAGAGTCAATGATCAAAGTTTAGATTACAACAATAATTTATGCAAATCAACAACAATAATATTTTCCCCTTGGGCTAGCAGTGCTGTCCTTTTTTATAATGGCCAGACGGATATATAAAAAATACAGATTAGTCTTGAGGTAGCGATCCCTCAGGATCAAGGATCCTGAGGGATTTTCCATATCTTTAATCTTTAGTTATTGTTTCGTCCTCTTGCGCTTATACCGCGTTTCTTCTTCCTTTTCCTTCCATGTGCTCCGATCTTGATTTCCTCATTTGGATGCGGTTTCCTGTGAAAGGGATAACAACTGGTTTTGCTTTGTCTTTTCCTCCGGAATAGTGATTTTCCATTTTCTTCACTTTTTGCATAGAAAAAGACAATAATTAATCATTTTACATGAATCACGAATCCCATTAATTATATCATAATCCTTTAACATATGACCATCTTAGAATGTAAAGAAGTTATGAATTAAAGGAAAATATAAAGAAATAAGTGGTAATTACATACCTTTTCCAATGCTCAACACCAGAGAGTTTACTTTATTTTTGAAAAATTTGCAAGTGAGTATCTGTTTCAGCAAAGATTCCATAACCCGAGGAGAAGGCTCTTGGATCTGCTTGTTCTCTGCATCCCACAGGGGGAATAAGTCCCCAACTCGAGCCAATGTTGTAACATTATTTGGTTTTGATAAGTTAGCTTATTAGTCAAAAACAATTTTTAAATGTTAATCTAGGATATGGATGCAAAAGAAAGAAAATTTAAAATGTTAGGCCAATTTAATGTTTTATAAGCACCCATATCAATAAAATGTTAGGTGTTAGCTGCCCTAAACAAAGAAGGAAAAAGGAAAATAAAATTCTAGGGAAGCAAAAAGAAAAGAAATGCTTCATTTCATGTTTTTATAAATGCATTGGCTGCTGTTACAATAAAAAATGTCACCATGACTATTTACAGTTGGTATGGCTCTATCAACAGTCATGCTATCCTCTTGGGCAAGTCTTATGCCTCTGCTCTCCATGTCAAACTCCAAAAAGAGAGAAAGTCTTTATAAATGTATTTATCTCTGGGTACGCAGGTTCTCTCAACCTTACCTGCGGATACGCACCTAATGTTCACAAAAGCTGCGTACTTGTACGCTCTGTATGTAAAGGGGCAGGTGCGTACCCCTGTAAAGGTCAAAATGCGCAAGTTTCATCTTTAAAAAGTTACTTGTGGTCATTTCTAGAGCATTCTAGAAGGTTGTTCGACGTGTATTGAGCGCCTCCAGATGGTTCATGTACCCCTACCAAAGAGGAACTTATCCCATCAATAAGGGAGCTATCCCATCCAAAGAGGGGATTATCCCATTGATGGTGGACCTGAATAACTTCCTCTAGAGCACTATAAATACAGGCATGGGCCAAAGGGAGAGGAGGTTGAAAGCTAAACATTTCTAAGGGTAGATGCTGCTGGAATTAGGACTCCCATTTAGAAGCTTGTGAGGAGAGATTGCCATCTTTGCTTGTTCTATTTGGAAGTGGGTGAGCTTTGTCAAAGTAAAGGAGAACTCTTGATGGACCCTGGGAGGGACTTGCACAACACCAAGGCTCAGGTTGTAATTGTTCCTTTTGTTTCCTATTAATGCAAATGAGTCCATTCTTCTCAATAACTTGTTATTTATGAGTTGTTTCATGTACTCCTTGGTCTATGTGTTAAATATGTTTTATTTTATGAGATTATCAAGTGCTATTTAATCGTTTGATTGTTAGTGAATGCAGGTTTCGAAGTGAAGGAGGAGCTCATCCAGATCAGCGAGGCCGGACTGCTACAACAGCGTTGGACTACAGGTAGGATCTAAACACTTGATTTCTTATATAGTAAATGCATGTTTAGAGAAGGATTGCTCTTGTTTGTCTTGTTTGTCACTAGAGAGTCTTAGGCTCCTAGGGAGGTTGGTTGTGTCCGCACTATCGACTCTTTCCGCCTGACAAAATGGCGACTCCGCTGGGGACTCCATTGATGTGAAAGTTTTTTCCTTTGTATGCAACTTTGATCTGAGAAAAGTCATTTATTTTCTGGTTTTTGGCTCTGTGACTTTGTATTTGGGTGGGTTAGCTTAGGGTTAGATTGAATTTAGTTTTTCTTGGTTTTTCCAGTAGTACGCACCCTCTGAGTGTTGCACAGTGCGTACCTGTACGCACTGTTGCTGTGCGCACAGAGTGGGCCCGCACCTGTCTTAACAGGTTGCCTGCGTACCCTGCTAAAAATTAAGAAATTTCCATTTTTTACATTTTTCCTCTTAGATTTTGCTTTTTCTTAGTTTTTACTGCCCAGATCCATTAGTCTCTTGTCAAAGATCTTCACCTGAACTTGTTTCAATAGCATTGGGTGTTTTAGTGGATTTCATAGAAGTTTGATCCCTAGGGTTTGATTTTTGAGTAGGTCCTGTAGTGACTTTGACGGTAGAAGTTGTCAAGCCTTAGATCTCTCTGGTTTTGTCAGCCTTCTTAGGAGTCGGACCTGTCATAAAGTCTACCTGTGAGAGCAACTTACCTTTGAGTTGTCTCTTCGGCAAATTTCAAAGTGCTTGTTGATTGAGTATTGAATTCCATTTTACAAAAAGAACAAAAAGATTTGAGTTTTGTTTTGACTGGTCTTTTGATTCTGCATTAGCTGGTCCTTGGCTTGATTGTGGTCAAGTAAAACAACCTAGAATCATCTTTGTAGGCTTTTGCCTTGTTAGGTTTGCTTTAGAGTAAATTTATTTTTGATTTGCTTGTGAGTCAACTTTTCATAGATTTTATAAAATTTTGAGATTGATTTTCGTTAAAATAGATCTATATGCTTTATTAAATAAGAGAAAATACAAAAACATCTCCTTTGAAAAGTTTTGTTTCAAGTAGCTTTGAGGTATTTTGAAAGAAAAAGAATTTTTCGTGCACGTAAGGAGTGGTCATGTTTGTATGCTTGGAAAGATAAAGAGAATTGTTTCTTTGATTGTCTTTACTAAGAAAGTTGTTTTCTATAAAATTTGCATTTTCCAACTCTCTTAGTTAGGAGTTTCATTGAAAGAGAAAAGTAGCGTAAATCATCTTAGGTGCATCTTTGTAGTGGTTTGAGTCGAGTCTACACACCATTGGTTTCATTTCCGCTACCTTTTGTCTTTAAGAAAAACCATAAAATTAACGCTTAAAGTAAAATCAACGTAGTAACTTTTATTTACTAGGGCTCTGAAACACCAATTTAGATCAGGCTAGTGTCTTGGAGTAGGAGAGTAATTAACTCTCCAAGACAACAAAACCAAACAAGTAGCTTATCTTGTGATAGAATAAATCCAATTGTCTCATTTGTACTCTGGGAAAGCTCCTCTTAAAGGAGAAGCACGAGCTCGTGTCCGAACCAGACGCTAGACACGCACGTATTACAAACGGTAAAACTCGGATTAACCATTGTCGAGGAGCCAGGGGTCACTTGTCGGTAAACCTTGGATTATTGTCAAGGAACCGGCAAGGGGATTGAGCTTGATACTCTGCCCTTGCATGCTGTCGGAGTGTAGACTGTTCCCCCAGGTGCATTTGTTGCGGTTGGTAACCTTAGTGACCATTATCTTTAGGATTCTACCGAGGTGACGGTGGAGGGAAGATCCCACTGTACCTAGAGCAGACGTTGGCTAGACTCACTTGGATTTTCCGGGGGGTTCACTTCACTCGAGACGGTTAAAGTGGAGGAACTTGTGCCGGTCTATTCATTAAGCAAGTTGCCGGGGTAACTGTTCCACCCGCCACTTCTGTACTGAATCCGGCGATGTTGGGTTTCATCTCCAACTAGCGTTTTCGGTCTGGAAGGCTACTGTTTGTGCTTGGTTTGACGCCCTAGATTCTTTAGGCGTGTGATTTAAATTTGTTTGGTTCTTTAGCGACTTTAGGTGGTTTGATTTGAGATTTTACTTTGTTTGCGTGTGTAGTAGTTAAAAGTTTTTAGCTGTGGCGGAATTACCGAGACAGTCCCGTAGACTTCGGGGCCAGTCTCCTGAAGTTGTTTCTGTGGCCGAATTGTTGAGGAGATCCCGTAGACTTCGGGGTGAACCTCCTCGAGACGACCCGAGTAATCTAGAAGGTTTGAAGGTCCTTGTAACTCCTCCTAGTGGCAGTAGAGTAGGTTCACCTGAAGAAGGAGAATCTTCCTTGGTAGTCCATCCAGATTACCAAAGTCTAGAGACAGGTTATAATCCCGAAGCTGTTACAGTTTCTGAGCTTGCTGGTAGTTTTTCATCTACTAGTGATACAGGCGAAGAACCTGAAATATCTGAACCTGTTACTCTGACTTCTAGTGTTCCAGATTCACCAAGAGTAGAGCGAGTTATCACCGAAAATCTTCCTACTGGTCTGATTGCTATTGAAGAACTTGCTCCAGAGGAAGAAATAGGTGTCTCTAACCTTGAAGATCAACTTACTATTGAGCTCAGGGAGCGTGAATCTATCTTTTACAGTCCTCCTAGAAGTACTACTTGGTACCTTTCATTAACCAATTATTTAGACAACTCAGGAATAGGTTTTTCTACACCTCGTACTCCTTTTCCACCTGGAGGTATTTATACTCCTGTAAATATGTCTGGTCAGTCGTCCGTGTTTACTCAAACTCCTAAATCTTTCTTACACGACGGTCCTTCTGTTCCCACCGGGTATCAATCACTTTCTGGTACCTTTGCGGGGGCATCTCCTCAACCCATTGATCATGGGTTATTAGCTGGAAACAATGGTAATGTACCGTTGGGTGTAGGAGACATTTACATGATGTCAGGTTCAGTTCTCGTTTCTCAACCTCAAGGTGGCCAATTACCACCTGGGGGGCAGCCTTAGTTAACGCCTGGGGGGCAACCTCAAGGTACACAAATTGTGTCTGGGGGGCAGCCTCAAAGTCAGTATGTACCTATGGTGCAATACATGCCTCAAGGTCAACCCCAGCCTCAATATGTACCCTAGGGTCAACCTCAGTATCAATATTTACCTCAAGGGTATCAACCCTAAGGGTATCAACCTCAAGGGTATCTACCTCAAGGTCAAGGTCAACCCCAGTATCAGTATTTACCCCAAGGTTATCAACCTCAAGGTCAATACTCGAGTCAAGGTTATCAACCACCTCAAGGTCAGTCATATGTTCCGGGTATGGGAACTGTACCTTTCAGTTATCAATCCTATCCTCAATCCGGTTATGGATCTCAGTATTCTCAACCTGTTACGGGTCAATACCCCGGAATGATAGTGTGGGATCCATCACAGGGTCAACAGGTGTTGCAACCAAGTATACAGTTGGTACCTCAAGCTGGACAACCCGTAGTTTCTGGTCCACCCCAGCAACCGCAACCTGTCCAGTCAAATGTTCAAACCTCTGTAACTTCGGTAGTTACTCAGCCGCCAATTGCACCTAGTACTCCATCTCAAACGGCTGCTGCAACTACCGCAACATCTGCCGCACTTACTTCTGGAGTATCGACAGCTCCGGTTTCTACTGTCTCTGCAACCACTCCTCAGGCATCTTTACTGTTGTCTGGATCTACGATTCAAACCACGGTCCAGATGCCTACAGGTCAGCCTGGTATAAGTACGGTTGTCACTACTCAACCTCAATTTGTTCAACAACCATACCAGGGACAGTACCAACATGGGCAAGCTGTCCAACAGCCGGTTTACCAGTATCAACCATATCCTGGGTACACTTATCAACAACCTCAACAACCCCAGTACGGTCCGGTTAATCCTGGTTTTCCAGGAGGATATAATATCCCTAATGCGATTCCTGTTCCTAGTTATCCTGGATATCCTCCTCCTGGGACTGGTCTTGTGACCCAGAGTTTTAGAGATCCTAACCGGTAATTACCGTTTATCGCAACTTTGGATTTACCAGACTTGACGCGCCTAACAAACGATCCAATTCAATATCTTCCGTTCTGGCCGCCAATGCCAAATAAGTTGCCCAGTGATATACCCAAGTTCGAAGGTAAGTCTGGAGAGGATCCGTCCAATCATGTGATGACTTACCACCTCTGGTGTGCTTCAAATTCTATCTCGGATGATTCGATCCGCTTACGTCTTTTCCAGCGTACACTCATTGGTCTCGCGGCCAAGTGGTACATTGAGTTACCACGGGCCTCTTTTTACAATTTTAGCCAGTTAGCTACCTCGTTCTTAACTCACTTTCAGTTGCCGGTCAGATACGATAACGACACGGAGTTATTAACTTCACTAAAACAATCGACGTCCACGTATATTTCTGATCACATTCATGAGTGGAGACGTCGAAGACGGTTAGTGAAAGTTTTTATTCCGGACCAAATCTTAGCTGAATGGTTTGTTAAATCATTATTACCGAAGATTACTGAAGATGTAGCTAAGGCCGGAGTAGTTACTGAGGAGCAAGTCATTGCTCAGGTGCAGTACCTTGACTTAGTTTATACTCAGTCAGGTACGTTACACGAGAAGATCCCAGATCTTCCAAACTCGAATCAAATCGCTGCTGCTCCTTCGGGATCTCATGCCACTGATGGTATGATTGGCATCGTGAATACAAAGAGCAAGAAGAAATCTTCCAAGACTTCTACTACTCCTATAATCACTTTGCCTGATTCCCTGACAGGAGAGTATTCTCCTGAACTTTCCGCCGATATTCATGCTGTAGAGTCATCTACGGCCAAAACAAAAAACGGTGGAAAGAAGAAAGGAAAGAAGAAGGCTAAAGTAGACAAGGCTTCGAAGGAGAAAACGGAAAAGTCGGAAACCAATGACGAAAAGCGCAAACCTCGATATCCTTGTCTAATTTGTGAAGAGGATCATTTTACAAGAGATTGCCCTCATCGGGCCGAGGTTGTGAAAATAGTCAAAGGTTCTCCCACTCCTGCTGTGTTAAAAGATCCATTTCCAAAGCAGGAGAGTAAGATGATAGGTTCTTCCTCGACTGCCAGTGAAGAACCCATTTTGATGATGTCTCATGTGAGGATTGCGACTCGGTCGCAAGATTATGGTAGTAAGAATCTTGTTGATGGTAAGGAAGCAGAATCTTCTCATTCTAATCCATCAACCTCAGCTCCTGGTTCCGATCCACTACAAATCGAAAAACCTAACCCGGACTTAGTAATCAAACCGCCCGCCAAGGGTGTACTTCGAAGGTCTGCTTTCAATCCACATGCGAGAGCGGCTCAGAATTACAACATTGTTGAGGACTTAGCTGTTTCACCCTCAGCAATGTCGGCTTTAGAAGTGCTGCAATCATGCCCAGCACAACGAAAATTACTTTTGTCGGCTATCGGAGCTGTTGATGTTCAGGACCTGAATCTGATAATCTTCGATCTAGAAAATAGTACACCGCGTCTACCCCATCAAATGGCTTTCCAAATTCCAGTGATAGTAAAAAACAGGCCTATTCATCAGACTGTGATTGATGAGGGAGCTTCTACGTGTATTATGTCGATTCAGTGTTGGAGATCGCTTGGTTCTCCTTCGCTGAACCAATCCCCGACCATCCTTAAGGCCTTTGATGGCCGTGGGTTCCGTCCGTTTGGTATTCTACAGGAATTTCCTATAGGGGTAGAAGGGAAAACCGTTAGTCTGGATGTGGAGGTGGTTGATGCCCCTCTAGACTACAACCTTATTTTGGGTCGAAGTTGGTCATATGCTATTACAGCGATCGTTTCATCGGTCTTCAGAGTAATAAAGTTTCCACATAACGGTAAGATCGTGACAATTGATCAGCTGACATACTTTTCATCCGACCCAGCCTCTTCAGAGAGTATCCAGCATGTCGGTAAGACGACAATCCCTTATAGGGACGTTGGCGTAGGTTTAGTTAAAGATTCCGGTTTACTGGGAATTTTTCCTTTCCCTCCAATCAACGCAGACCCTTCATTTGCATCAATTCATATGATTACATCAGACACACTTATTTACGATGATCCTTGGATTGTCCCATCTGAATCTGAGATAGACTCATTCGGTGATGCTATGCCTTTGAGTCCATATGAAATTGCTTATGAAGCCGTCATGTCTTTTACCGACTCGCATTCAACCCAAATCGACCAAATGAATGTGGTCAGTGGAGAATCACTTTTCACATCAACCTCAGAACGGATAGCGTTTCCCGAAGTCGTGTCATCTAATGAGCAACTTCGCGAAATCCTAAGTGTAGACGATCTACCATGGGAAGATCTCCATCACAGATCTTCGTTTTTACCTAAGGATGATGCTTTTGAAAATGATTTTTCATCTATCTTTACCGCTGAATATGTCAAAGACGCTCAGAATCCAACGAAACATTCTGATTCAGAGTTGAATTTAGGGAATATTTCTCGCACTATTCCCATTGACATTTCAGTGAAGCCCGGAATTGAGGAAAACATTCATATAGGTGCCTCATGTACAGAAGATGAAATCCAAACTTACAAGGCCCTATTCCAAGAATTCCGCGATGTGTTTGCCTGGTCTTACGAGGAAATGCCGGGAATCGATCCTGCCATTGTTGTTCATGAAATAAAGACCTACCCGGACGCTAAACCCGTCCGGCAACGGTTGCGTCAGATTCACCCTCGGAAAGCGGCTGCGATTAAAGCAGAAGTCGAGAAGCTGTTGAAAGCAGGTTTCATTTATCCAATCCCGTTAACAGATTGGGTATCGAATATTGTTCCGGTTAACAAGAAACAAGGAACAATAAGAATCTGTATCGACTATAGGGATATAAATCGAGCTTGTCCAAAAGACAACTATCCTACGCCTTATATCGATCAAATTATTGATGATTGTGCCGGAAGTGAAATGTTTTCCTTTATGGATGGTTTTTCGGGCTATAATCAAATCAATATTCTACCTACCGATCAACCAAAAACGACATTCATTTGTCCATGGGGGACATTTGCTTATTGCAAATTACCTTTTGGGCTTAAGAATGCCAGAGCCACTTTTCAACGGGCGATGTCTTACGCATTTCATGACATCAAGCACATTGTGCAACCGTACCTCGATGATTTGCCTGCTCATTCTTTACATCGAGCTGATCACCTTGTCCACTTACGAGCAATCTTTATGAGGTGTAGGCATTATCGAATTCGGTTGAATCCCCACAAATGTGTATTCTGTATAGAGACGGGTCGATTGCTGGGATTTGTTGTTTCAAAAGCCGGCATTCGCGTCGATCCCTCGAAGGTCGAAGCTATCATCAAATTGCCTCCTCCTTCGAGTTTGCGCCAACTCCAAAGTTTGCAAGGGAAAGCGAACTTTTTACGCCGATTCATTCCAAACTACGCCGAGGTCACTAAAGGTTTTACACGGTTGTTGAAACAGAATGCTCAATTCTTTTGGGACGAGATTGCCCAACAATCTTTTGATGCACTTAAACACGCGTTGACCCATGCACCGTTGTTGCATCCTCCCAACTACAACCAGGACTACTTCTTATACCTCGCAGCTTCGCATTCCACTATTGGAATGGTGTTAGTTCAAGAAGATGAATTCGGAGCGGAACATGTGATATATTATCTTAGTAGGACATTAAACCCCACTGAGCTAAAATATTCGCATGTGGAGAAATTGGCCCTGGCAGCCGTTCAAGCTGTCCAGCGTTTTCGTCACTACATTCTTCTCCGTAAAACTACAGTTATTTCGGATTGCAACCCTATGATTTATATTTTGACAAAACAACTGCTAGGGGGCAAGTACTCTAAATGGATCGTTATCCTGCAAGAGTTCGACTTGGAGTTTGAGAAGTCCAAGTCTAAGAAATCCTTAGTTTTTGCGGAATTGATGTGTGATTTCCCGCGTGCTGACACAGAAACTGTGGCAGAGGAGTCCATTGCGGACGAATCTTTGTTTCTTATCAGTACTTTAGATCCGTGGTACGGAGATATAATCATCTATCTCCAAACCCAAACCTTTCGGCCTGAAGCTTCAAAGTCGGAACGTCGAAAAATTCGGTTTCAATCCCAGCAATATAAAATTATTGGAGATACACTTTATCGCCGGGGGGCAGACTTAGTTTTTCGACGTTGTTTAACTCACGAAGAGGCTGAGAGGGTTTTGAATGATTGTCACTCTGGAGCATGTGGCGGTCATATGTCTGGGTATGCCACAGCTCAGAAGGTGTTGCGCGCTGGCTATTTCTGGCCGTCCATGTTTAAAGATTGTATCATTGCGGTCCGGAAGTGCCACAACTGTCAAGTGTTTGATCGCAAGATGCATGCACCACCTGCTCCTCTCCATCCTATAATTGCCGTTGGTCCTTTCGCCAAATGGGGTATCGATTTTATTACTTGTAACCCTCACTCGGCCGGGGGGCATGCGTATATCATCCTCGCGGTTGATTATTTTACTAAATGGGCCGAGGCGATGCCTACATTCGACGCAAGCGGCAAAACAACTGCAGTTTTCGTATTCAATCATATTATAACTAGGTTTGGTGTCCCACAAGCAATCATCACTGACCATGGGAGCCATTTTCGAAACATCATGATGACTGAGCTTACAAGCCAGCTTGGTTTGCGCCACGATAGCTCTACTCCTTATTATCCGCAAGCCAACGGTTTGGTTGAGTCTATCAACAAAGTTCTGGTTATCATGATCCGACGAATCATTGGTATTCATCGGTCGAATTGGCACAACATGTTATTTTCAGCGCTATGGGCATACCGAACTTCAGTGAAAACTTCAACAGGGTTCACTCCTTTCCAGCTAGTTTATGGCTTGGAAGCTGTGTTACCCATTGAATGCGAAATCCCATCACTTCAAATGGCTGTCGAATTACTCCCAGCCACTTCCGAAGAGGAGAAACGTTTATTATACTTAGCTCAATTAGATGAGACTCGACGTGACGCTGCATTGGCAATCGAGACTCACGCGAAGCGAATGAAAGCTCAGTATGATAGAAATGTGACCCCTCGGAGTTTTTCGGAGGGAGACCTAGTGCTGTTATATGATCAAGCTAACGATAAGCTAGGTGCTGGAAAATTCGTTCCTATGTGGCATGGACCCTACATTGTAAAGCGAAAGCTAGCAAAAGGGGCTTATGAGCTGGTAGATTTTGATGGGGACTCTTTGGGTAAACCCAGAAATGGACTTTACCTAAAGAGGTATTATGCTTAAATGGTGGGGGTGGAGATTTTTAGTTAGGTTAGGTTTTCTTTCTAGCTAGTATGTTTGTTAGTTTAGATAGTGTGCTTAGCTTAGAAAGTGTGTTTTTCGTCGTTATTCTGGCTTATCTTGGTTTTACTCTTGATATTGCAGATGTCAACGCCTCTCCAAACGTACATTGGATTTGCCGATGGTGCTTGTCGTAGTACACGGAATATCTCTTCCGCAGCTTGGGTTATCTATTCACCCTCTGACGAGTTAGTTTCTATGCATGGGGTGAGCCTCGGTCAAACAACGAACAACATTGCAGAATACAGTGCAGTGGTTGAATTATTGTCTGAATCTATTTCATTTGGAATTCGACGTTTGATAGTGAGGTTAGATTCTGAACTCGTTGTATTACAGCTTAATAGAGTATATGCCATTAGAAATCCTGTGTTATTAAGGTTGTTTTTGAGAGTGCGTCTCTTGGAACGTGAATTTGATTACATTGAATATCAGCATATTCCAAGGTCTTTAAATACATTAGCAGATGCAATTGCTTCTCGAATGTTGGACATACATTTGCGATAATCATACAAGTAAATTTAAAAACATTTCATCACATATGTTAAACAAGATAAGCCGGTAATAATGATATATATAGATAGGAGTGTGTCAAAAATATACATCGTCTTCGATCATAGGTTGAAAAACACCTTATGATCAGCAAAAATGATAAGTACAAAAAACCAAAAATGTCATATGTGTCTACAAAAGTGACTAGCCAATCACTGGTGGTGCTCTCTATATGAGACCACTGCCCGCGCTACCCTACACAAGAACCTCCTAAAAGGTCCTGTGACTGCAACCACATAGTGCTGAAGTCGAATGGGAATATCATCTATGGTGGTCTCTGGTATATCCGCCGTCAGACGCTCTAGATCCTGTTCCAGCTCGGCTAAGGTCTCTGCGGTCGCATCCTGTGGGGCTGGTGCTGGTACAGCTGGTACTCTCCTCTCAAAAGCCCGGAGGTTGGCTGGATGCCGTGGACCTACATCTGCATTTTGAAAATTTGTGCTGTCAGTTTTGAGGCGATATATAAAAACAAAAAAAAATACATAATTTGAAAACTCGTGAGAAATGAAATACCTCTGTCGTCCCACTGTTCTCCCTGTGGAAGAACCATGTCCGGATCATTCCGAAAATCCATTTCGGCATAAGGAAAGTCCTGAATAGCAAAGACCTGGCTCTCTAGCCAGTGAAAGTAACCATCAGGAAATCGAACAACTGCTGCGCCCTCATTAGGATGCCGGGCCATTACCGCAACCCATCTCGTCAGCTTAGGCTCCCGAGGAGCCCCAACTGGAACTGTAAGATGCTGGGGGACCAGCATTGGAACTCTCTCTAGGGCAAAGCTCACAACTAAAGGCCCATATCCAAAGGTCTTCAGTTGTCCTCTCTTTGCCCTGGTTAGTTGGCCCTTCAAATTAGCCAACACAACATCGCACCAGTTGAAAATGGTGCCTCGGAAGCAGTCTATAGCCATCCGCATTTGGGACCCGGTGGCTTGGTGCAAAGCGGCCGCGCCGCAAAGTCTGGTAACAGTAAAGGCTATCACCATAAGTTCAAGTCGGGATATGTACTTGATTTCTATCCCCTTCTCATGGTTTTGGTTGTTGCACCACTCTAGTCGGAGACTAGCAAGGGATTGGCAACCCGGCCTAGTCCCGAATAGAGAAAGTTGCTCGCCCCTGTTAGGCAAGCCAGTGAGAAAATATATGTCAGAGGGCTCTATCTCGAGCTGGTGCTCTCCGATGTAGAAACATTGCTCCTGAATGTTCCACCTTTCAACCAGCCACTCAAGGAACGACACTTGGCCCCTCATGCCAGGTATGGCCCAGTATTTGTACAGTCCGCATGCTTTCAATGCATCAATGGAAGGTTGATGACCTATCGCGGCCAAATCAACGTTCTCGTGCTCTCTTTCATGCCAATCAAGCATGGTGTGCTCCCTGCACATCATAAAACATCAGTTAAGATCCATAAAATTTAAAAATTTTGGTCTATTTTGGAGGTATGAGGGTTTCAATTTGTGTTTTGCGGGGTACGCACCCCGGCCTTTAGGGACAGAGCGCCCGGACGCAGCTTCCCTTAAGGCCAGGTGCGTACACCCTGTAATTTTCCCATTGGGAAAATATCGGGGTACGCAGGTCAGCAGTGCATGACCTGCGTACCCCGAAGTGCGCATCTTGAAACCCCAAGACCCCCAAAAAATCAAATAAAAGCTTAAAAATGAATTCTAAGTGGATGGAAAACAAGAGAGGGGTGTTGTAGAATACCTGGTGAAACGGCATTCGATTCTGACGGTCGGATTCTCCGCAATCTCCACGGGAAGTTTCTTGTCAAAAGCCCTTTTCTCAACCTCAACAGTAAAATGGTAAAATGACATGGTAAAAAGTCTTTTTATAGGTTTTTTGGATGAATGAATGCTAAGTTTGTTTATTTTTCACCATGGAAGGACATTTTCGATGTATTTTTGCCCATCTTAAACAGGTATGAGTAATGTGTTGTTTCTGTGCAGGACAAAGGGACTTTAGGGTAAATTATCATTTTTCACGTCAGAGTCATCTTTTAAGCTCTTTTCTGACTCCTAAAACATGAAAAGATCACCGAGCGTTTCTTTTACACTCGTTAAAACGGAATTAAAAGACGGTCCCCTTATAGCTCTTTTCTGACCGTAAAAAACAGGAAAAGATTGCCGGGTTTTTGTCGTTTCAAACTCGATATGGAAATAAAACGACGTGTTCTTGATCGCTTTTTACTTTTCAGATCAGAGACACTAATCATGAAAGTACTCCTTGGTCGCAAGATCAAGCGGTTCTCCCAGGTATTATTTTATACTTTTTCGGGCTTGGGGGACACAAATTTACGAAAAAGTTCAACCTGGAGTCTTCTTAAGTTTTTCAGACTCTCTAAAAATGAAAAACGCCGAGTTTCTCCTATACTGGGCTCGTTAAAATTTCACAGTAAAGGACCTATTCAATTACAAACAGGAACAAACCACTCCTTCCTAGGGTTCGAATCAAAACTAGGTTAGACTCATCCGAAGGATGAGCTTATAATCAAGCATATGTTATCCTCCTCAAGCTTGTTAAAAATAAAGAGGTACTTGCCAGAAATGGTGGGGGAAAAGAGAGAAGAATGAGCCTATTTGTTATCCTTTGTCTCAGAAGAAACCTTATTACCACTCTTGAACACGACACTTTTCATTCACTTGGGTTGGGAAATCCTTTACCTCACAGTGGATCAAACCACTTTGAAAGTCTTCAGCCGGGTTCCGGGGATTAACTTTGAGTCATTCATCACCAAGCCATCTGTTGTGTAGTTATGTGTTCAAGAGGTCTGCAAGCAAAAATTTCATCTGCAAAATACTTGTCATCCATTTGACCATCCCTGAGTCAGTCCTTACAGCAACATTTCTTCAACTTGATCAATGATTTCGTGTTGTGGGCTTGCCTGCAACGGGTCGCTTTCTATTGACATCAGCACATTATCTAGAGAGATGACTTAGAAATCGTCAGTACCTTGAAGTCTGCATGCATCAATGGCAGGTTTCTCGCCTTTGACGTCAGTTTACATCATTGACTTTCGATCGAAGGATTCCGTGAAATGTTCGACATCAACTCATTCATTCACATCTCATGGATTGTACTGGGTACTTTGAGAACCATTGACATTACTGGTGGTCTCTCTCACACTTGTTAACAGTTTACATCATCGACTGGTAATCAAGTGGTTTCTACCATGTTCGACATCAACTCATTTATTCGCATGGCTAGAATCGTACCAATTCGGGAAGTAGAAATGAAGACCCTGGATCTAGTTTCCACCATCCAGGCTGCGAGGAGTTTTGTATTCATTATCTAGTAGACTAATCATAAACAGATGGCTGCGCCCATACTGTGTCTACAAAAGTCTATGATTATGATGTACTGCAAGATCATTCATGTATCAGAGTAGTTAGTCTGTTAGTTAAAGTTTTGATCTGAGTATGGGAATGCCTACCTCAGCGATGATATAATCTTATACATGTATTTTGTGTTGAAAATTGTAGGTTCTGACCAGGCTCTCCACGAGATAATCCTTGAAATGATAAAGCGCTTCACCCTTCCTAGATAATACAAAACCCTAATCTACTACAGGCTTCGCACTTTAGGGGGCAATCTGTTACACTAAAAAATGTCACCATGACTATTTACAGTTGGTATGGCTCCATCAACAGTCATGCTATCCTCCTGGGCAAGTCTTATGCCTCTGCTCTCCATGTCAAACTCCAAAAAGAGAGAAAGTCTTTATAAATGTATTTATCTCTGGGTACACATGTTCTCTCAACCTTACCTGCGGATACGCACCTAATGTTCAAAAAAGCTGCGTACTTGTACGCTCTGTATGTAAAGGGGCAGGTGCGTACCCCTGTAAAGGTCAAAATGTGCAAGTTTCATCTTTAAAAAGTTACTTGTGGTCATTTCTAGAGCATTCTAGAAGGTTGTTCGACGTGTATTGAGCGCCTCCAGATGGTTCATGTACCCATACCAAAGAGGAACTTATCCCATAAATAAGGGAGCTATCCCATCCAAAGAGGGGATTTCCCATTGATGGTGGACCTGAATAACTTCCTCTAGAGCACTATAAATACAGGCATGGGCCAAAGGGAGAGGAGGTTGAAAGCTAAACATTTCTAAGGGTAGATGTTGCTGGAATTAGGACTCCCATTTAGAAGCTTGTGAGGAGAGATTGCCATCTTTGCTTGTTCTATTTGGAAGTGGGTGAGCTTTGTCAAAGTAAAGGAGAACTCTTGATGGACCCTGGGAGGGACTTGCACAACACCAAGGCTCAGGTTGTAATTGTTCCTTTTGTTTCCTATTAATGCAAATGAGTCCATTCTTCTCAATAACTTGTTATTTATGAGTTGTTTCATGTACTCCTTGGTCTATGTGTTAAATATGTTTTATTTTATGAGATTATCAAGTGCTATTTAATCATTTGATTGTTAGTGAATGCAGGTTTCGAAGTGAAGGAGGAGCTCATCCGGATCAGCGAGGCCGGACTGCTACAACAACGTTGGACTACAGGTAGGATCTAAACACTTGATTTCTTATATAGTAAATGCATGTTTAGAGAAGGATTGCTCTTGTTTGTCTTGTTTGTCACTAGAGAGTCTTAGGCTCCTAGGGAGGTTGGTTGTGTCCGCACTATCGACTCTTTCTGCCTGACAGCTGCTAGTCAAAATGCACCACCAATCAATTATCAAATATTGTTTTCATGTGTAGAAGAAAAAGGCAAAGGATTAAAGGTTGCTCCAAGGTTTATATATAAATTATTTTGGTATTAATCCTATCCCTAAGTTTTCAAAAGCTCAACATCACCCCTCCACTGACATTACCCTCCACCCACTTATCCCTAAGTTTTAAACACCCCACATACCTTGTGCATATTCCATATTATTCATTAAATTAATTCCCGACCCCACCAAATAACTGTCATGTCATGATTTAACCCTCCGCCACATCACGCTCCATCTCCACCCATCTCCCAAGATCCAACGGCCCGCATATGATTTCGACCCACCCTCACCATCCGAACTTTACTGTCGGGGGGGGGGGGGGGGGTCTAAACTATGTGGTATACGAAACTACATTCTCCCCTATGTGTCAATGCCACAGTTTTTCGGACCCCCCTTGGTTGAAACCACTAACCACTCTTCCCCCCCTTCGAAAAGTTGTTTCCTTCACTCCAAATACTGCTCTTGTACCCATTTCACTCTTGCCACTTACCTTTCACCATGTCATTCTCCCATTAACTCCATCCAATTATAATCATTCCCTCAAGAATTAACCCGTTAAGAAATTAATTGTTTAGCCGTGAATTCAACAAACTTGCGCCACCTTCAACATAAAAGCCACATTGTTATATAAACCTCCTTTTCATAGGTTAACAAGTTACTTAATTCATGCATTATCATTGTTAATTGATTTGATTACAGGTTTGTTGGACTAAAATTTCGACTGTTTCTACCCGCCAGCAACACCCTTTGCTCACCTATTTTCATCCTATAGCTTTTGTGCTTGCCCTCAAAACCTGATTTTCCTCTGTATATTCAAGCCTCCAATCTAGTTTTCACTCCTATTCTTAGCCTTAGCCAAGATGCATCCAAAGGAAAAAGGACCAGAGGAACCTATCAATCCTCTAATCTATCCTCCCATAATCTTCATCACGTCTATTTTATTGATAGAGACTATAAAATCCTTGAGACTTTTTGTGAATTCGACCTTTTTGAGATGTATTTCTGGCTTGAGGACAAGTACATAGACAAATTAGATGATATCCAGCTATGGGAGTCTAATTTACCCCACTACATTTTTCCTCATACCCACAACACCCTAAAGTTTGTTAGGAAATGTCATACAACTTATTTGCCAAGCCAAAGGGCTATCATTACCCCCACTGGAGAAATTTTGTTTACCATTACTCCTCAGTCCATTTATTAGATGATGTAGGCCCCCATAGTAGAGAATTCTACCCCATTTTCCTATGAAGCACTAATTGAACTGTACCAGAAATTGGACTTTGCCAAGAGGGCCAAAACCCTGGAACTTTTCTTGACAGGAGATGCTTCATTGCAAAAGAAAAATCCTCCTTATCCCTCATCAATTTTCCCTAAAAGAGCCAAGAATATTATCACAGTTTTCTCCTACCTCCTTGGCTACTGCTCTGATCAGTGGGTAGATGAGGCCATCATAGGATTTCTGTCCATTTTCTTTATTGATTCTAAGCCCTCCATTGTTTTTGACTTTAGCCAATTTCTTGTAGAATCAATTCATCAACAACTTATCAAATTTCCAACTGAGTAGGTATTCAAATATGCCTTTGTGTTAGTTTACATGTTCTTATACTTTCAAGGGGACAACATCAACCTTTCCCTTGCAAAAGCTGGATGCAGAAGGGAACTAGCAATCAGTCATCTTTTGGACTACTCTAGTGATGAAGGAACAACATGAATACATATATAAATAGTTTACAAAAATGTTGGTTCATCTAGAAATCAGTGTTTTGAGCAGCAGAATAGAACCAAGAATCAATGAGGAGATTAGAAAGGTGTTGTAGCTAGAAAACCAAGTTCAAACAGGGGATTGGGACCCCAACCAAAATTATATAGGATAAAGGATTTTTGGATGTGAGCTTGCACCTTACAAGCTGGCAAAATTCCTCCCAATGAGGATTTTTGCATTGGAGTAAATAAGGTATATGCTAAATATGGATGAAATCCACTTTGCAACTTCCAAGAGGAAGTCCAAATTTAAAATCAAAACATAGATTGGGCCTTTCATTTGCAACAGCAGGGCAATAGGGGAAGAAGCAGATAAGCTCTTAAAGGAAATGAAGTTTAGCCTTAGCTTTACCTGGTCATATGATCCATTAGGGATCATTTCTAAATTAAGAGTAGAAACCAAGTCTAATCCTTAATTTCACACATCTATGCTAGATATAGAGAAATACAAAATCAGCTACAATGGGTTGAGAATACCCTACAAGAGACAGAATAATAGCAGGCATCATCATCTACAGTGCAGCCTCCTACCATGCAGGAGAAAACAACCAAGAGAAGCAGAGAGGAAGAGTCCCCTTTAGGGACTGACATTTTTAGTGAAGGATTTAAGATAATGTATAGAAAGAAGACCAAGCTTAGGTCCAAACTAAGCCTTAGCAAGGACTCATTGCAGGAGAACATTCTCACCACTAATGAGCCACTTGTTTCCTCATTAGTGGCTGATCAAACCACATTGTTTCCTACTACCTCCATAACTTCATAAGAGCAACAAAAACTTATATAGATGAACAAATCTACTACAAGCAAGGCAGAGAAGAGTAGAATGTGTTGGGTATACGACCAAAGTCCCACATTGACTAGAAGTGGGGAGGATCATGGGTATATAAGGATGGACAAATATCTCCATTGGTATGAGGCCTTTTGGGGTAAAGCCCAAAAACAAATCCATGAGGGCTTACGCCCAAAGTGGACAATATCATACCATTGTGGAGATATGTGGTGTCCAGAGTCCTAACAAGTGGTATCGGAGCCATGCCCCGAAGTTAGCCAAGTGGATGAATCCTCGGAATGCCGAACGAAGGTGGTGGGCCCCGGTAATATCACGATGGGATCCGTGGATGAGCTCGGTTAGACAGGCGGTGTGCTCCAGATTCTTCATGGACGTGTCCTGGTCCCAACACGGTGAAGAGGAGTTGACCTGGGAAGAGCAAGCTCTCAAGGCAGGTGGTGCTTCCATGTAAGGCGTGTGCTTCCAACGCATTGGAGCGGAGAATCCTGGTTGGTAGAGAGTGGACGGATGGATAATCGTTTGAGGGGAGGCTCGATGGTCCTTTGTTCGAGGGGAGGATTGTTGGGTATACGACCAAAGTCCCACATTGACTAGAAGTGGGGAGGATCATGGGTATATAAGGATGGACAAATATCTCCATTGGTATGAGGCCTTTTGGGGTAAAGCCCAAAAACAAATCCATGAGGGCTTAGGCCCAAAGTGGACACTATCATACCATTGTGGAGATATGTGGTGTCCAGAGTCCTAACAGAATGGACATATTCAAGGAGATAAAAGTAAGAAATGAAGCCTTGAAGATTAACACCTACAATCAGTTCTGGAAGCAGACTTCTGGTGCTCAAAGCAGGTTGCTATCAGCCTTTGATTCAGAAAAAGGAAAAATGCAAATGGAATTCCTCCAAGCACAAGTTCCCTAGCCCAAGGCAGCATCACACTACAAGAAGACAACTTTTGAGTTTGATGTAAAGGATATACATCCCATTGACCAAATGGAGATGCATAAGCAGACTGGGGAAATGATCTTTTCTATTGTCACTAACACTGCCATGAGTTTGTCTAAATTGCAGGTTACATTAGCAAATATCCAATCACAACTGAAGATGGAGAAAGTTTATGCAGTTGCCAAAGACACCAGAATTAAAACTCTGGAGGACTGTTGGCTTGTAGGGGCATGATCCAGGTTCAGAGGTGATTTAGCCAAACAAATCCTGGTACTACCGACCCTTTCGGTAACAGTCCGCATGGACTGAGGTCTCACCCACAGTAGTATGGTAGGGTGCTAGAACCAGGTTTCTGCATAGTGGAGATGTCTGATGATTTTCGGTGGTCCATGGTTTTGACCCTGTGTGCATGTCACTACGTGCACCTATCAATACCTTGCAACTGGTGATGCTGCCTTCGTGCAGCCTTACTCGGGACTCGATCCGCATTAGTACCCAATCCCTTATTATTTACCCAATATTAGTTGATTACTTAGCTTATCTGCATATGTTTAGTTATACTTAACAGTGTTCACCATTCATATCAGTGCGTGTGATAAATAAAACAATATAATTGCAAAAGATAACAACCATATACTAACTCAAAACAGATACACAAGATTTGGAATCAAACTTCTTTTATTATTCTTCTTCCTTGGTTACAAACTTGACTCCGCCTTGCACACTCAGCTACAAGGGTCCACGTACTCAGCTGCGGACTTTACTAGGCCTCTACGCACTCACAGAGCCTCTTTCTACTACTATGACCCAAAGAACTTAGACTCTTATTGTATTCTTGAACCATTTGTTTTCTCCATATATTTCTTGTCCTCTTTACAACTTAGAGCCTCGCTCTATTTATACACTCCCAAGGTCCGCAGACCATGTGTAGGCTGACACTACCTTACAAAACTTAGGGCGGACAACCCTATGACTCAACATACATTTCACGCTCTGCGCCCACAATTCACGGAGTCTTACAACATTATTTGACAAAAACTTGGGCTTTGAGCCCCAAAACATCTTGTTGGGGGATTTCATGCCCAACAGGCCCCCAACACAAACATCGTGACTCGCCCTCGAGTCACTCTGTGGGTGCGGTGATCTTGGTGCGGAGTCCTTCCAGCTGGTCCCGTGGTGCTCGGAGGTCCGCAACGCATTGTTCTGCGGTTTGCTGAGTCTACTTCATTCGCTCTTCTGAAGCCTCTATGTCAGGAGTGCATCCCTACCTTAATGCGTACATCCCCTGCATATGTGTGAGCTTTCCTTCGATTTCTACCATGATGGTGAAGGCCTCGTCAATCCACGGCTGGACATGCACCTTTAGAACTGCTTCTTTGTGGCGCGTCACATCCACCTATTATTTTAAAGCCTTGGCCTATTGCATCCTTGCAAGCCGCTGAGTAAGGACTACTGTCTACGCAATCCCTCTAATGTCGTCATATTTTTGCTGGAGTTCACATGCCTCAGTCTCTAGCCGCTGAATGTTGGTGTCCTCTTGCAACGTGGTGAGGACTTCCAACACCTCCTCTAACGTGTTGGTATAGTCACGGACTGCACCTTCAATCTCTTCCAGCCTTGTTTTAATAGCGCTAGAACACTGTTATCTGACTTCTGGGGGAGTGGAAGGCTAGGCCTTCAACCGCAGCTCAGCGATTTGAAGATTCAGCTCTAGCTAAACCTTTGTTGTTTCTGCTCTGGCTTCACGGACTCTAGTCGCCAACCTGTGAATCCACTCCTCTACTGGTATATCGGTTGGGATGGCCAGCTCTGAGACGCATTTGCAAGCATCATCTACCACCTACTCCAACCATTGATTCTGTGATATCAATTCATCACGCTACAAGTTGAGTTGTTCGATGTTTATCCTTTGTTTGCTGAGAAGCTGGATCGCGCAGCTCTCCTTGGTGTAGAGTTCTGCTGTGTTAGGTCCCTATACTACTAGTGTAACCCATTATTGTTATTAGTACAACCCCCTTATTGTATTGTTGTGCCCATGTAGTCCCCATATTGTTATTATTGTGCCCCATAGAAGCCCACTATTGTTATTATTATTCCCTTACATTATTATTGTTATGTTGGCTTTGATTATATTATGACCCCTTAGACTCCTATATATAGAAAGGATGTCTTTTCATTAGTATCATCTAAGAATAGTTCATTTGTGTAATGTGAAGGAGGTTTCTCCCTCGAAGAGGCGGAATTCTAAGGTGTTTATCTCTCTTTTCTATCTTTTTGTGACCTGGTTTCATAACATTTGGCATCAAAGCTTTGGATTCTAGGGGTTCACTGCTCCAAATAGGTCATTGTGGCATTTTCGATATAACTTTTCTGCTACGAAGTTTCAGAAGCTAAAAAAGAAAACCCATTTGAGAATAAATCGGTCTGAACTTCACATCCAAATTTGAGATCTTGTCTCTCTATATTTTCGGAGTTATGATCCGAGGAAGTTAGGGTTTTTGCAAGCTCCAAAATTTCATCTCAAACAGGTCATCATGGAAGTTTTGCTATAATATTTTTTCTACGAAGGTTCAGACTCAAAAATTAAAATCCATTTGAAAAGAAATCTTGGACAAGATCAGGCCAGAATTTTAGGTCTTGTCTCACTATATTTTTGGAGATATAATCTGAGACATTTAGGGTTTCTGCAAGCTCTCGAATTACATCCTAAACAGGTGACCTTGGGAAAATCGTCATACCTTTCTCTCTGAGAATCAAATTGAAATTTCGTAAGAATTTGAAGAAAGAGGACAGAGTGTAGTGTTCTGCATATCGGTTTTAGGTCCTAAGGTTGAAACAGTGACACGTGGAACTTCGTACAAGTTCACTCTATTAAACTAGTCTATAATCGGGTCATCGTGGGAGATTTGACATAACGCTTCCTTACAGAATCCAATCTTGATCAGACTTTTGAGGTTAGAAAGAGGACTCAGAGGGCTACTACAGGACGAAATTTCAGAACTTGGAGATATGAAATTACAGAGTTACAATCGTTTCAAGATCGAGCTCCTAAAATCAAGAAAAAGCGAGATGAGGAAGTTTGATGGCAAGGATCCGGTAAATTGGATACTACAGATGGAGAAATATTTTGATCTACATGGCGTACCACTGTTACAAAAGGTACGTATTGCATCTAATTATTTAGAACTAGATCAATTTTTATGGTATAAAGGGATTTTTTCTCGTAAACCACTTGTTACATGGTAAATTTTCATGGAGGAAATGATAGCACATTATGAGGATACAAAGAGAAACACCTTCTTTAGCCAATTGATAAATCTCAAACAAAAGTGTTCAATGCCAGAGCACATTAAGGACTTCCAAAAATTGAATAGAAGGGAAAATGATATTCTAGAGAAGCAGAGGATTGATGTCTCCATAGGGACTTTAAAAGATAACATTCAAAATGAGGTTCATCTTTCGGAACCTGATTCATTGGAGAAGGCATTTAGGTTGGAAAGAAAAGTGGAAAGCAAAATTATGGAAACAAAGAAGTCTACCTCTCACAACATATGGAAGTGTTTTTCCTCCTATCTTTCCACAACCTACAAGGTTGACACCACAACAATTGGAAGAAAAAGAGCAAAAGGGCTTTGTTACAATTGTGATAAAAAAATACATTAAAGGTCCTAAGTGTGCTGAGAAGAAATTATTTTACATAGCTTGTGAAAAGGAGGAAGAAAAGGATCAAGAAACATCAAAAGAAGAGGATATACACTAGGAACCAACCCCAGAGCAAGAAGAAATGAATCCGACCATATCTTATAAAGCATTGGAAATAATTACCACTCCTCAAACTCTCAAGATAGAAGGACATATCAAGAAGAAAAAGGTTCAAGAAGTGAAAGATCACATTGAGAAAGAAGAAATGAATCTGACCATATCTTGTAATGCATTGGCAAGAATTACCACTCCTCAAACTATAAGTATAGAAGGACATATCAAGAAGAAAAATGTTCAAGAAGTGAAACATCACATCGAGCATCAAGAAATGAATCTGACCATATCTTGTAATGAATTGGAAGAAATTACCACTCAAACTCTCAATATAGATGGACATATCAAGAAGAAAAAGTTTCAAGCAGTGAAAGATCACATCGAGAATCAACAACAAGTTCTCCAACTTTTAAAGGATAATGCCACTTTGGGGCAGAATCAAATGAAACAATAGGTAGATCAACATTGCAGTGAAAAAAGTTTTGATGTAGGTGATTGGGTATTTTTATGGATACTTATCAAGCAAGCTATTTATGATAAGGAAATGTTAGCAATACTACATGCACTGAAGAAATGGTGACCTTACATAATGGGAAGACACTTCAAGGTAAAAATGGATCATGATAGCCTTAAATACTTTTTAGAACAAAGATTATCTTTAGAAGAACAGAAAAAATGGGTCACAAATATGTTGGGTTATGACTTTGAAATCAACTACAAAAAAGGGAAGCAAAATGTTGTTGCAGATGCACTCTCAAGAAATGATGAGGACGTGGAAGCATTGTTTAATTCTATTTCTATTATCCAACCAGATTGGATAAATGAAGCAAGGGATGAATGGAAGAATGATGAAGAAGTGTGGCCACTCATTCAAAAGTGGCAGAAGATCCCAGTTCAAACAATATTGCCAGAACTTGACGAGGAAGGAAAAACCATATTAGAACCTGGAGTAGTCATAGAAACAAGAACTGGCCAAAAGCTATGAATTCGATCAATTTTAGAGTATCTCATCAAGTGGAAGAACTTATCCACTGAAGATTCCACATGGGAGGACAAGAATTTTATACCAAAGCATCAAGAACTACTCAAGCATTGAGGACAACACTTTTTGAAGGAGAGGGGCATGTTAGGTCCCTATACTACTAGTGTAACCCCTTATTGTTATTAGTACAACACCCTTATTATATTTTTGTGCCCATGTAGTCCCCATATTGCTAGTATTTTGCCACATAGAAGCCCACTATTGTTATTATTTTTCCCTTACATTATTATTGTTATGTCAGCTCTGATTATATTATGACCCCTTAGGCTCCTATATATAGAAAGGAGGTCTTGTCATTTGTATCATCCAAGAATAATTCATTTGTGTAATGAAAGGAGGTTGCCCCTTCGAAGAGGCTGAATTCTAAGGTGTTTATCTCTCTTTTCTATCATTTTATGAGCTGGTTTCATAACATGTTGGTATCCCATCCTGCAGTTGGTACAATGTTTCTTGCGAAAGGGCTGCCAAATTGAGGAGAATTCCTTTGATCATGTTAACCGTAGCTCGGTCGGTCTCATTTGCTGCTACTAGTGCTCCTTCCGGTAACACTATGGTATTGGCCATCCTCGTGCGTAGCATCTGTTCTGCTGCTGATGTGCCAGCTGCGATGTAGGTGGACAAGGCACCTTCTTGCAGGGGCTGTACCTGTAGTTCCTTTAGCTATGCCCTTAGGGCCCCAACACAATCATCTGCTCCATCATAAACCCTTGGAGCACTTCATTGGTGACATCTGTTGTGGGGAAAAATGCCTATGCAGGACGATCCTATCCACCTAAGGTGTGACAGTGCCTTAGCAACAAACAGAGACAGCTATTCTAGTATTCTTCCTTTATGAATTAAGAATGAAGAGAGATGGATGGACTAACCGATATCTTCCGTTTTTCCCTCGATCCAGTTTCCCTTCTCTTTGAGAGTTCCCAGCTACTTGCCTTCTCGCTCGCCCAGCTTCAAGAGGTTTCTGCAAGATCACAAGAAGAGAACACTACACAAGACATGGATTCATATTCATAACTAGTTCAGGATTAGAGATAAACTAAACATACTAATGCAATCCTACATCAAAAATACATCAGTATATAAGAGAAACCAAGATAGCTTTATTGATGAATAACAAGGTTCAGGAAGAGATACAACCCAGAGGGCTCCAATCCAGCATCTCCTTCCCAACAAATAGAATTCCTATCTTCACCCCCTTCAAAGCATTAAGCACCCAATGATTCCAGTCTCAAACCAACAGCAATTCTTTGCAATAACAAAATTCCAGCCTCTAGATCTCATGGAGGAGAGATCCATATATAGATGTTTGGAGAGAGGATGTGTCAGCTTGAGATCTGACTAGTGTCCTCTTCCTCTGTCAGTTCTTGATTCCACTTGGAGGTTCTTGCTTCCACTTGGAGATTAGGAACCTCTTACTCATCACCAGTCGAATTCACTGAGGTAAGTGTCATTGAGGAAGATTCTGGAAGCTTCCTGGGTCTTGACACCTCTTGGAATGATCTTGCCATTTGGCAATTTTCGCTCAACGCACCCTGGTAGTGCTTCTACCTGCGTTGCAGTGCAGGTAGCCAGTGTTGGCTTTGACATTCAGCGCAGACAGCTAGTGGAGCCATTGAATTGATCCTGAATTGACTTGTTTTTGAGCAGTTTCTGGTGGAGAACTTCTGTGAATTACTGTGGTTTGTTAGCCTTGTTCCTCTACGGGTAGGAACAACATGTTTAGGGACTTTGGATCCCTTGGGTTATGGACATTTCATGCTCAATGCTGTAAGGCACAAAAATGTCTATAACAACATCACGAACTACCTCACCGATGTCACAGAGATCACCTTCAGTTAAAGTGATCGGGTCAATGGCTAGCTTCGAGGCCTTTACCTTTTTTCTTGGACCCGACCTTTTGGCGATGCACGACCGTTTGAGTTGGGTCGAGGTGGTTCTTGGGTCCGCCCTCTCTTCTCCAAGGTCTGTGTCCTCTGCCTCTTGCCCTACAGACACTGTTGGGCCCTCCTTTGCCTGAACTATTGCAACCCCTATTGTCTGCGCTGATGTTGCTGCTTTGACGACCTTCTTCTGCTCCAGGGCTGCCAGTGTTGCTTCGCGGGCTACCCTGACCTCGGCTGTCGCTTTTTCATTGCGCCTTTTCTCAGCCAATTGGGTGATGCCCAACTTCGCATCATCCTTCCTTTGCTGTGCTGCCATCTTTTCCAACTCCGCTAAATCCGGGGTGCGCCACTCGGGAGGCCATGTTTCTAACATTGTGAAGATTGCGTCGTTAGTGGCTATGAATGGGGGCTTTGTACACTATTGCGCTAGATCCTTTCGCACCCTGATGTAGATATTGTGCATGCTCACCTTGAAGTCTGCAAAACTCTTCAGACTATTGTGCACTATGGGGGACATGCACGGCCTTCTATTTATCCACATTCGGATGCTCGCCTCCATGAGCACCCAAAAAATGTTGGTATCGCGAATCCGTTTTGCGTCCTTGGTGGCCCAGAGTGAAGCATACTTCACGGCCTCTGGTAGGTCTCTATCGATGCTCAAGAACTGGCTATCCTCTAGCAGTTCTCCTGCTACTAGCAAGATGGATAAGAGTAACCACGTGTAGTAGAAGGTCTTACCCTGTTCCCGGGCCTCCTAATAGTTGAGCAAAAATTCTTCACATAGGAACTCGGCCTAGTTGAACTAGACCCCCTCCGCACACTGTTCGGCCAATGTAACCACTGCCGCTAGTACTTCATCAACACAACATTTTCTCATTATTTTATTGGCCAGGAGTTGGGTGGCTACACGCACACCTTTATCCTTGATACTAGTGATAGCTTAACCCCTCTTTTTTGCTCAAGCTTATATTTTGTCTTCATGGCTTCTGTAAGAGCCAAATCACTGCTTTTTGCTACTATCATCGTGGGGTATTTTCCCTTACATGGAAGCCGAGAAATTCTATGGATGAGATCTGTTATGATGGGAACAGGCTTCTCCATCCATAAGTACCCATCATGCACCAGGCAAAGCAGTTGCTTAATGACGAAAATGGTGATGGGCGTGCGATGAAAATGTGGTGTCCATAGTAGATGAAGCAACTCGAGCTTTTCCACACTGCGTAGCAATTTTAGCGGCTCTAATGTTATCACTAGCCCCTCCTTATTTTGTTTCATTAGGCTCGCCGTCTCTAAGTACAGGAACTTCTCTCTATCCGCAAGGTCCTAGTCTTCAAATTTCAGAGTGGGCACATATCTTAGGAGTGAAGCCTCAAAGTTAATTCCATCCAGGAGGAGCGAGGTCTAGAGTGCATGCTTTGCTGCATCCAGATCCTTTGGTATCTTGGTTTTCCCTTTTCGCGGAGGGACATACTTGGGAAATTTTGCTGTAGAGCGCACTAGTTGGATGTCTTCCTCCATGTCTTCCTCTTCCTCTACTATGGCAATCAGAGCCTGCAAGTCCTCTTCCTCTTTCTTCCATTGATAACTTGTGTCACGGATTCCTTGAGGACATGCGTACTGGTCCCATTCCCTGTTTATCTTTCTTCAGTCACGGTGTCCGGGGGGATTTAGGGATTTTTGTTACAGTGTCAGTGCCTTCGGGAACATCGTGGACCATGGGGGTTTGCGTGACCTTGCTGATGGTTCCTTCTTCAATGACCAACCCATCCTTAGTGGCTGTCATAATTTCTGCACTGTAGGTAGCTTTTCACAAATTTAGGAGCTCTAATATTGCTTGGCGCTCAACACTCTCTGCTTTATTCAATTGCCCAAGTCTCAAACAAACAAGTGTTGTCTTGTGGCTAGCCCATGGAGTTTTATAGTGTCTTTTGAATTCAAATTCGATCGTTACCCCCAATTCTGGGCCATTAATGCTTTCTTGGCGGCAGATTTTCTGAAATATTGCCGATAACTGCTGTTTTAAATGCCCGCCACCCTCTCCATTTGGTCTCAACTTGGACATCCCATCATGAAAAGTGACACCAACAGTCACTTCCCAGCTTACCCGCGTGGCAGCGCATCCCCCCTGCGCGGGTGAAAACCTTGGGACAGGTTTTTCCTGCGCGCACCTGTCAGAGCGCGTAGCTCCTAGGCAGAGTAATTTATAGTCCCGCACTCCCTTTCAGCTGCCTGGAGTGCTAAGATTGTTCTTCATACGGCTAGTCAGGTGGTCGCACCACCTGTGTGAGGCTCCATCTTTCCCTCTAGTATAGTTCGTAGAAAATCCTCATCAGTCATCGTGGCAATTGGCATTGTGCGCTCTACTGTTTGTAGTGAGCTCCCCTAGTTACTGAGTTTGGTGACATATGGTCTTAGCCATGGCAGTAGAATAATTAATTCTCGACGATAGTCTTCTAATTCATTAGTATGATCACCTGCACCTTGCCTTGCCATCCTTGGCTTATCAACGAGATATGCTGCCTTGATCTCGTTTTCCAACCTCTTGACTTCTGCATCCATCAAAATCCTTTTCTTCCTTAGCCGTACTCGGTCCTTTTCAAGTTCACAAAGTATAAGGTTCCCTTGTCAAATGGCTTCCTGAAGCCTTATATGTTCCTCTCCGCCTAGCTGATTGAGTTCTTCATCCTGGGCTTCATGCACTGTCACACCTATAGGTGCTATTATGTGTGGATCCATCTTAGCATGCTCCTCAGAGATTACGGTCCCTACTTCATTTCGCCACCTTGGAATTGTTTTCACGGTGAGGGTTTTACACATGGTCCTATAGGCCCATCGAACCACTAGTACACGCAGGTCCCAGTTAGTGTGTTTCACTTGGTGAACCCTATTCAACACTTCACACACCCTACTGAATGCTTCTCCATGGATAGCCTTTGGTGCACTTTGGCTTTCCTGCCGCTACGTTTTTTTCTGATTTTCTAGCCTGGGGGTGGTGTGCGCTCAGGCGATCTGCATGTCATATGTTTGTACCCATCAAGAAAGATGGGTGTGTAAGTTGTTTGACCCCTCATAACTGGCTCTCATCCATAGTTGGGGTTTTCCAAATCGTAGGCACATCATCCTTCTACATTCACGCTAGTTCGTAATATTTCTTTGATGCATACCCCAACATCTTGTGGGTGTAGTGCACAATGCCGACTTCAGAGCGTCAAAATGTTGTTGCTCTGGTACATCGCTTTCAAAATTGTTCAGAAAGTCATCCATCATTGTCAACCCATCATACCTAGGCAAATCCATTATCTCCGTGGTTACACATCATAGTGATCTTATCATCATGTTGCAATTAAGCGTTGTTACTTCGTGCAACTGATTCTGCCATCGCTCTATTTCTTCATCTGAATCCGAAGTGCAGGAGCTTTCACGGTCCCATGAAATCCTACCATCTGTAGTTAGATTCACCCAATCCTATTCATGCGCGGTTATCTTGTAGATACAATCGAGATCGTCATCACTATCATCGTCGCACACTGGTTCAGTGTATCGTGCTCCCTCGGCCGAATTGAGCGGTACTACTATGCGTAGCAACTTTTTGTCAAAGATCATTTTGTGCTTCTTCAGATTTATCACCCCGTTCATATCAGTAACCCAGACTATGCCTAGTAGTGCGAGATAGGGATTTTTGTCATCGACAATCTCTATCACTTTGAAATCTGCCACCACGCTCGCTCCTTCAATATCCCCCGTTACCCCTTGCAATCTCCCCATGGAGAGGATCTTCTGTTGGTTTGCCATTCGTAATTGAATAGGATACCATTGTAGTGCAGGTTTGCCCATGCGTTCACATGTTTGTTTTGGTATCACATTCGCGTCCAATCTAAGATCCAGGATTACCTGATCCATTTCATACTCGCCGATTTGCGCAGTCAACCTCATTTCCCTTCTTGTACGCAATGCATTCTTTCCAAGTTTCCGGACCACGCGCGGTTCTCCTAACCCCACGCACCTAGTGATTAGTTCCTGTAGTCCTTTTATTGCCTTTCTGTCGTGCAAAAGTTTCATGCATGTCTCCAAAAAGGTAGTGAGCATTGAAGGATCCATCTCTGGTTCTAATTGATCCTTACTACCTAAAGTGGAGGCCTCGGTGAAGCTCTTCTTAGATTCCATGAATGTCTCCTTTGTGCGCTCCAAATCAAATTCAAGTTCCTTTGTAGGAGTCTTATGAACCCATGCACTTTACACTGGATGCTTACCTTTATTGTCCATGATTGTGATACCACTTTTGAGTACTATGTTTACATTCGGGTCTTCTTCGCGCGGCTCAGACCTCATCATTTTCAAATTCTAAGTTGGGGGAGGCTGGAGTACCCCATTTTCACGTAGCCTCACTATCAAGGTAGGGCAGCCTTCTGCCTCATGATCAAACTGAGTACAGTACAAACATGATGTTCTTATCATATTTTTACAATCGTGGGTATAGTGTCCTGGCCTGCAATTGTAACAAATTAGTTGTTTGGGACCCCTTCCTGGTCCCATTCATCCTCGACCTCATCCGCACCCCTGAAATCCAGCATGCGCCATTCCTGCATTTGGGTCGAGGGCTCGCATTTCATTCTGTACCCTGTAGGCAGGATTCTGGTCCATCATTAGTTCATAGCTTTTGCAGGTGCGTTCATCATGGCCTACCGATCTGCAGAAGTTACAAAAAAATTGCTGGGATGTCTGTGTATACTTCTGCAATAGATGACAATTATTCATAGTGTGTTTTCCTCCTATCTGACAAATCACGCACCATAGTATAGGCGCCGCACTTGGTCCTGCTTGTGCCTCAAGTCTTAATGGCATCGACCCTCCTCCCACCAAGTAATTCGCAAAAACTAGACAATGATCCTTGTCATGCCCCTGGCCTTTGAATTTTATGCACCATACCTCTTCTGCACCTTTGGTTGTGGTGTCCTATCCTGTTTCAAACTTTGCATTTTCAAAAATAGATTTTTCAATTGCATGTGGATTTGTTGGACTCCCAAACCAATATCTTGTATAGGGGTCTCATGCAATCTTATTTCCATTTCCAAGGCTTCGGCTTGGGTGGAAAGCTTTTGTTGTGACATCGCCATCCTTAAATGCGGTGTTAATGACGCTACAAACCATGCACAGTGTTGTCCATTTGTTAAAGTCATGTTGGCTTTGTGAATCATACTCTTCAGTCTCTGATCCAAATCCCAGGGAGTCTCACCCAGGAGCATTGCGATCTCCTTAAGCCCGATAATTGATTGTGTCTCCAACTTGGGCCTGCTAAATTCCCTGTATAGCGTGGCCTGGATTTCTGTGATTCCTGCGTTTGGATGGTCATTAGAATGCTTAATGTACCATGTTGATGCGTGATCTTGCAATGCGCTTACCAATGTAGCCTTTTTGATATTTTCATCCACGACTCCTTGCGCTTCCCATACTGCTCTTACCATGAACCAGAATTGGTTTGGATCTTCATTCCCTACTCTTCTGAATAACGACATTTTGATCGCACTCGCCATACTAAACTATGGTGGTGGCGGAGGTGGGGTGGGTGGAGATGGAGGTGAAGAGGATGAGACAGGTGATGGTGTAGGTGGAGGTGGTAAGCGCAGAATTCGTTGTCTTATCAAACTGACCGCGCTTCTTAGAGAAACTTTCGCGAGCTCTTCCTCGTTTTCCCATGAGGGTGAAATTAAGGGACTAGTTTCTAATTCCTCACTACCTCTATTTCTATAGATCTTCCCACTTCGTGTAGTCCCAAACATTAATTTATTTGCATAACCTGATTTTCACACAATAGCATCTTTATTCAAGTGTTCAAAGATTTAATATACTTACCTTGCGGTCCTTTGAGGAAGCGTCGTTCTGCCTCACTATAGCTGACGATTGTATCTACTGCGAACTCAGTGATAAATCCTCCTATAATTCGATCAAGCCAATGATCCACAACCCAAACGATATTATCCTCTGATGCCTCTAATTTGCGTACTAGTTCTAGAGTCCACACGATTGGTTTATCGAGCCTGCACCTTCCCTGACTGTCTGCCAGCTTCGTGATCCACTCATACAACTCAGAAGGAAAGAACGCAAAGAAAATTTCATGGATTTCCGTATATAGGTAGCGCTCCAACCTCTATTCCTTAGATACTCGCAGATTGTTGTTTTCCTACGTCGCGAACTCGTGAATCTTCTTGTCCAACCACTCTTCAATTTCTTTCTTTGTTGGATTCCAGTGACATGACATCATACATCCCTTATGTAGATCCCGACCCTGGAAATGAAACCCTTTGTTGGCTTGTAGGGGCCTGACCCAGGTTCAGAGGTGATTTAACCAAACAAATCCTGGTACTACTAGCCCTTTTGGCAACAGTCCATGGAGCGCGGACTGAGGTCTCACCCAAAGTAGTATGGGAGGGTGCTAGAACCAGGTTTCCACACCCTGGAAATGTCTGATGATTTTTGGTGGTCCACTGTATTGACCCTGTCCACACCTTGCTACGCGCACCTATCAATACCTTGCAGCCAGTGATGTTGCCTTCCTGCAGCCTTACTCGAGACTCGATCCACGTTAGTACCCAATCCCTTATTATTAACCTGATATTAGTTGATTACTTATCTTATCTGCATATGTTTAGTTATACTTAATGGTGTTCACCATTCATATCAGTGTGCGCGATAAATAAAATAGTATAATTGCAAAAGATAACAACCATATACTAACTCATAAAAGATACACAAGATTTGGAATCAAACTTCTTTTATTATTCTTCTTCCTTGGTTACAAACTCGACTCTGCCCTGCACACTCAGCTGCGGACTCTATTAGGCCTTTGCACACTCAATAGCAGAGCCTCTTTCTACTACTACAACCCAAAGCACTTAGACTCTTACTCTATGCTCAAACCATTTGTTTTCTCCATATATTTATTGTCCTCTTTACAACTTAGAGCCTCGCTCTATTTATACACTCCCATGGTCTGCGGACCATGGGTAGGCTGACACTACCTTACAAAACTTAGGGCAGAAAACCCTATGACTCAACATACATTTCACGCTCCGCGCCCACAATTCGTGGAGTCTTATAACATTATTTGACCAAAACTTGGGCTTTGAGCCCCAAAACATGCTGTGGGGGAATTCCATGCCCAACAAGGACTTGGTGATCAAAATTGGTTATGACCCTTCAAACATCAATGTTGTAGAGGAACTTGTAAAGAAGAAGAATTTAGACATAGAAACATTAAGGAAGTAGTTAAAAATACCATCTACAGAAGATCCTCTGGCTAAGGATATTGAAGAGACAGAGACACAAAAGGAAGATATGATGAAGCTCATCATGGAGCAGAGTGCACAACTCAAGAAAATAGAGACAGATATGGAGAAGTTGATTAAAGAAAAGGAGAAAGATATTAAAAAGACTGTTGTCCCTTTGGAAGCACTTCTTATCACAACCATTCCTACAACCATATCTGCTACAACAAGTACAGGAGATGCTACAGATCAATTGGCAAATGCAGTACAAAACATGTCCCTCAAGATTGAAGAGATCAAAAAGTTACAAGATCATGTGAAACTTCTAGAGGATCATCAAAAGAAAACTAAAATGTTTCATGCAGCAGAGCTTCAGAGAGTTCAAAATAAGATAGAGGCATGGAAAAAGTCAGCAGCTGAATCTTCTATTGGCCACACCCTGGGTCAAGTTAAAGAAATCATTTGGAACAATATCATTGAGAATATAGATGAATTTTTTGCATGTATCTGTTGGGTTGTGTCATATTCTTTCCACGATTAGCCCATGTAGTTAACCTGGGGGTTAGAAGGGGGGGGGGGAGCCCCCCCTTCGTTGCACCAATTGTGTAGCGGGGGGGTCACAGGGGGTTTGAGGGGTGCTGGTTACCACCTCTATGGTTTTGTCCATGTTTTTCGCACATGGTTTTGGACGCGATGGTTTTTGGTCCATGGTTTTAGGATGCAATGGTTTTCGATCCATGGTATTGGATGCTTCAGAATGTATAAATATGTATTATAACATTGAAAGGAACATAATGAAAAATCAAATTGGCAGTCCCGGTTTTGATATCCGGGCGAAAATATCTGTGTATATGTGTTTTATGTGTTATGCTCTTGCATTGTTTATTTTCTGTTTTTTAGAATTCGTATGTAGGTAATTTTTGTACAGGGTTAAAACCTACATTTGGTATCAGAGTTGTTTTGGCTTAAAGGGGACACCTTTATTGTTGAGGGGTTTCGATCAGGCCTGTGGTAGACCTTGTTGAGTGGGAGATCTGCGAGATCGATTCTGGTGGTGAAAGAAGATGGCGAGCAGTGGAAAGATAGAGATCGAGAAATTTAATGCTCAGAGTTTTGAGTTGTGAAACTCAAGATGGAGGATCTGTTGGTGGATAAAGATCAGTGGATCATGGTTGATCCAGGTACTAAACCAATGGGAGTGTTTGATGAAGAATGGAAGAAGTTGGATCGGAAGGCAAATGTAGGTTTTAACCCCGTACAAAAATTATCTGCATACGAATTCTAAAACACAGAAAATAAACAATGCGAGAGAATAACTCATAAAACACATACACACAGAGATTTTCCCCTGGATCGCAAAATCAGGACTACAAACTTGATTTTTCATTATGTTCCTTTCAATGTTACAATACATATTTATACATACCGAAGCATCTAATACCATGGAGTGAAAACCATCGCGTCAAAAACATGGACCGAAAACCATTGCATCCAAAACCATGTGCGAAAATCATGCACAAAACCATAGGTAGGTCCGCCCAACCTAATATAGGGACCAAAACAAAATTTCCCAGGGCACTGTCCCGGACCCTGTAGAGGGGGGCTACCCACCCCACTCAAACCCCCCGCTACACAATCGACACAATAAGGAGGGGCTTCGCCCCCCATCTAACCCCCTGGTTCACTATGTGGGCTAGTTGTGGAAAGAATAACACAACCCAACATTCTCCCGCTTGTTGTTTTCTTTCCACAAGGGGCCACAAGATAGTTTAGTCATTTATCCAACCCTGTAATGCCCAGTGTTTCTCTACACCAAGAGAATTTCTCATAGCTCATGGATTTTGTTAATGCATCTGCAAGTATTCTTAAAAGTGTCCACCTTTACCAACAACACCTTTTTGTCTTCTATCATATCCCTCAAAAAGTGATATTGAACATCACTGTGCTTTGTCTTTGAATGATTTGCAGGGTTCTTTGCCAAGAAAAGCGCACTTTGGCTGTCACAGTCTATCCTTATAACTCCTTGTAATAACGCCATACTTGAACACAAACTCTGCAACTAAACTACTTCCTTGCTTGCATGAGTGGCTACCATGTATTCTGCCTTTGTAGTTGATATTGCCACTACAGATTGTTTCTTACTCATCTAATTGACTGCACCTCCAAATAGGTTAAACACATACCCACTTCTAGATCTTCTCTGATCCAGATCTCCAGCCCAGTTTGCATCAACAAAGCCACGAATATCCAACACTCTGTCCAATCATGGTCTTCCTTGGTAGCACAAACCATAATCACTAGTGCCATGCAAATCTCTGAAAACTCACTTCATTGATGTCCAATGCTCCTTCTCTGGTTTTGACATAAACCTGCACAATAAACCCACTGCATGTGCAATGTCTGGTCTAGTACAGACCATCACAGACATCAGGCTACCGAATGCACTTGCATATGGAACATGAGACATATTCTCTTCCTCTTCTTGTGTCTTGGGACACTATTAAGCAAATAACTTTACACCTACAGGAATAGGAACCTTCATTGGTTTACTATCCTGCATATTAAACCTCTGCAATATTGTCTCGACATGATACCTCCTCTAGTTTAACCAGAGCTTCCTCTTTTCCCAATCTCTTTTAATTTCCATGCCCAAAATATAGTTTACAGCACCAGGATCTTTCATGTCGAATTTGGAGGAAAATTAGGTCTTCAAATCCTATATAATTTCTTTGTCATTTCCAACCAACAACATATCATCCACATACAAGACTAGATAAATAAAACTGTCACCAATTAATTTAAAATACACACAGTAATATTCTTTGCTTCTGGTGAAGCCAAGTCCCCATATAAATGTATCAAATTTCTGATACCACATCCTTGGTGACTGTTTTAACCCATACAGATACTTCTTTAACTTGCATACAAGTTCTTTCTTACCCTTCACCGCAAAGCCTTCAGGTTGCTTCATGTAGATCTCCTCTTCCAGATCCCTATGAAGAAATGTTGTCTACACATCCATCTATTCTACCTCAAAATCAAAAGAAACAACAACAAATAAAAGTAATCTAATAGAAGCTACCTTGGCAACAGGAGAAAAAATATCACCAAAACCAATTCCTAGTACCTGGGAATAACCTTTTGCTACCAACCAAGCTTTGTATTTCTCCACCTTTCCTTCTGCATTTGTCTTCTTCTTGAACACCCATTTTTTTCCAATGGGTTTCCTTCCAGCCAGCAACTCCACGAGATCCCAAGCCTCATTTTTGTGCAACGATGCCATTTCCTCAACCATGGCCTCTTTCCAGAGTTTTCCATCCTCTGAATCTACTGCTTCCTTCACAGTTTTGGGATCATCATCAATAATAGATAAAGAAAAATTTCACCAGAAAGCAGATGGAATATACCTTTTTGGCTGCCTTCTTTCTCGAGCTGATCTTCTCACACCCGGGGTTTGTGTCTCCTCATCTTCTGATTCCTCCTCTGCTATAGAGTCTGATTCTTCCTCCTTTAGCTCAAACTCTATCTTCTTAGGTTCCTTTGGTTGGACTTCATGTTTAATAACATCTTTCACCTCTCTGAACACCACATCTCGACTGTACGTAGCCTTCCTTGTTACTGGGTTCCAAGGCTTATAACCCTTTGAACCATCCTTATACCCAATAAAGACGCACTTTTCATATTTAATATCCAACTTGGTTCGTTTCTCCTATGGAACATGTACATATGCAACATCTAAATACCCTCAGATGTGAAAGAGAGGGTTTCTTACCAGTCCATACCTCTTATGGAGTCTTATCCTTCAACGCTGATGAAGGTGATCTATTGACCAGGTAACATGCTGTGTCCATCGCCTCTGCCCTAAATTCCTGTCCTAACCCAACACCATTGAGCATGCTTCTTTCCCTTTCCATCAAAATCTTGTTCATTCTTTCCACAACTCCATTTTGTTGAGGTGTATATGGAGTAGTATTATGCCATGCTATACCACACTTCTTATAGAATTATTCAAATTCCTTACTGCAAAACTCTCCACTGTTATTTGTCCTCAACACCTTTATCTTCTTCTCTGTCTGGTTTTCCACCAGAGCCTTAAATTCTTTAAACCTGTCAAAGACTTCAGATTTCTTCTTAAGGAAATATATCCATGTATTCCTTGAGAAGTCATCTATAAATGATAGATAGTACACAGACTTACCCAGTGATGGAACCTTCACAAGTCTAAACACATCATTGTGCACAAGCTCTAATATCTGTTTCGCCCTCTTACCACCAAATGGGAAACTCACTCGATTCTGCTTCCCATATACACAATTTTCACAGAAATCAAAATACAAAGAGCTATTACTCATGCCTTCTACCATACCTTTACCATGAAGTATTCGAAGGCCCTTCTCTCCAATATCTCCAAGCCTTTGATGCCACAACATGGCCTTCTCTCCAAAGACCACTAGATTTTTTGCTCCACTTTCAAGAACCACAAAACTATTGCAACCATCAACAACAGTGCCACCTTGCAGCTTGTACAGAGTTCCAATCCAAACTCCCCGCATCAATACCAGTGCTCCCCGAACCATCTTGCAGGTATCCTTCTCAAACGCTATTTTTACACCTACATCATCTAGCTTGCTTACCGAAATCAGATTTCTGGCCAACACAGGAATACATAGAACACCCGGAAGTGTTCTAACGCTTCCACCTTGCAACTTCAACTTTACTTTTCCATGACCAATGATTCTAGCCTTCCTATCATCCCCTAAAAAGACATCACCACCATCATATTTCTCATACTTTTAGAACCACTCTCTATGGGGAGTGAAGTGAAAGGATGCACCTGAGTGAATCAACCATGCCTCATGATCTACATGTGTACTTGAAGAAGCCAAGTACACATCCCCACCTTCATCTGAGGTGGTTTTCGCCTCTGTAGAAGGAGTATCATCAGATCCCTTTCCTTTGTCAGGTGCTTTAGATTTACAGTCCCTTTTGTAGTGCCCTTCCTTTCCACATTTCCAGCACACCACCTTTATAGGTTTTCTTGGAGATTTATATTTCCCTCTAGATTTAAATCTCCCACTCGATGACTTATTTTTGTTTCGGTTCTGGGACCGTCCTTGCACAAACACGGCATCACCATTCTAGCTCTCCATATTTTTCCATCTCATCTCCTCTGACAGCAAGGATGAGACTATTTCATCAACCTTCAAGGCAGTTGCATTGCTACCTATTGCAATAACTAGACTATCCCACGAATCTGGTAGAGAACACAACAAACTAATGCACTTATCTTCATTTGAAATTTTGATATCAACAGACGATACCTGACTTACCACAATATTAAACACATTCAGATGCTTTGTCACCGAGTCTCCATCTTTCATCCTCAGGTTATAAAACTTTTTCTGTAGGAACAATTTATTCACCAGAGACTTAGATTGGTAAAAAGTCCCTAACTTGTCCCACAAAGCCTTCATCATAGCTTCCCGTGATACATTTAGCAATACTAAATATGAGACACACAATCATATTGTGCTCTTTGCCTTCCGATCCAAATTCTTCCATTCTTCATCCGACACTCCCGTTGGTTTAGTACCTGGATCTACCGTGATCCACTGATCTTTATCCACCAACAGGTCCTCCATCTTGAGTTTCCACAACTCAAAAATCTGACCATTAAATTTCTCGATCTCTATCTTTCCACTGCTTTCCATCTTCTTTCACCACCAGAATCGATCCTGCAGATCTCCCACTGAACGGGGTCTACCACAGGCCCAAGTGAAACCCCTTAGCAACAAAGGCATCCCCTTGAAGCTCAAACATCTCTGATGCCAAATGTAGGTTTTAACCTCGTACGAAAATTACCTGCATATGAATTCTAAAACATAGAAAATAAACAATGCAGGAGCATAACACATAAAACATATACACACAGATATTTTCCCCTGGATCCCAAAACCGGGACTACCAGCTTCATTTTTCATTATGTTCCTTTCAATTCTACAATACATATTTTTACATGTTGAACCATCCAATACTATGGATTGAAAACCATCACGTCCAAAACCGTGGACCGAAAACCATCGCGTCCAAAACCATGTGCAAAAATCATGCACAAAACCATAGGTAGGTCAACCCAACCTAATGTAGGGTCCAATTTTTTTTTTCCCAAGGGAGGGGGGCTACCCGCCCCACTCAAAGCCCCTTGTGGCCCCCACATTATGCAATCAGCGCAACGAAGGGGGGCTCCCCCCCCCCCCCCCCCTTTAACCCCCTAGTTCACTACGTGGGCTAGTCGTGGAAAGAATAACACAACCCAACATGAAAGAGCGCAATACAATTGTGTGTCTCAGATTCAGTATTGCTAAATGTATCAGGGAAGCTACAGCGCAGGATTTGTGGGACAAATTAGGGACTTTGTACCAATATAAGTCTTTGGTGAATAAACTGTTCCTATGGAAAAAGCTATATAACCCGAGAATGAAAGATGGAGACTCAGTGACAGAGCATCTGAACGCATTTAATACTGTGGTAAGTCAGTTATTATCTATTTATATTAAAATTTTAGATGAAGATAAATGCATCAATTTATTATGTTCTCTACCAAATTCGTGGGATAGTCTGTTTATTGCAATAGGTAGCAATGCAACTACCTTGCAGTTTGATGAAATAGTCTCATCCTTGCTGACAGAGGAAATGAGACAGAAAAATATGGAGAGCCAGAATGGTGATGCCTTGTCTGTACGAGGACGGTCCCATAATAGAAAAAAAAATAAGTCATTGAGTGGGAGGCCTAAATCTAGAGGGATATCTAAATCTCTAGGAAAACCTATAAAGGTGGTGTGCTGGAAATGCAGAAAGGAAGGGCACTACAAAAGGGACTGTAAATCTAAAGCTCCTGATAAAGGAAAGGGATCCAATGGTGCTCCTTCTACAGATGCAAAAACCACCTCAGATGAAGGTGGTGATGTGTACTTGGCTTCTTCAAGTACACATGTAGATCATGAGGCATGGTTAATTGACTGAGGTGCATCCTTTCACTTCACTCCCCATAGAGAGTGGTTCTACGAGTATGAGATATATGATGGTGGTGATGTCTTCTTAGGGGATGATAGGAAGGCTAGAATCGTTGGTCATGGAAAAGTAAAGTTGAAGTTGTAAGGTGGAAGGGTTAGAACACTTCCAGGTGTTCTGCCTATTCTTGCAATAGCCAGAAATCTGATTTCTGTAAGCAAGTTGGATGATGCAGGTGTAAAAATAGTGTTCGAGAAGGATAACTGCAAGATGGTTTTGGGGCACTGGTATTGATGTGTTGAGTTCGAATTGGAACTCTGTACAAGCTGCAAGGTAGCACTGTTGTTGATGGGTGTAATAGTTCTGTGGTTCCTAAAAGTGGAGCAAAAAATCTAGTGGTCTCTGGAGAGAAGACCATGCTGTGGCATCAAAGGCTTGGACATATTGGAGAGAAGGGCCTTCGAATACTTCATGGTAAATGTATGGTATAAGGTATGAGTAATAGTCCTTTGGATTTTTATTTCTGTGAAAATTATGTATATGGGAAGCAGAATTAGGTGAGTTTCCCCTCTGGTGGTAAAAGGGCGAAACATATATTAGAACTTGTGCACAGTGATGTGTTTAGACCTGTGAAGGTTCCATCACTGGGTAAGTCTGCGTACTATGTATCATTTATAGATGACTTCTGAAGGAATACATGGATATATTTCCTTAAGAAGAAATCTGAAGTCTTTGACAGGTTTAAAGAATTTAAGGCTCTCATGGAAAACTAGATAGAGAAGAAGATAAAGGTGTTTAGGACAGATAACGATGGAGAGTTTTGTAGCAAGGAAGTTGAAGAATTCTGTAAGAAGTGTGGTATAGCACGGTAAAAGACTACTCCATACACAATTGAGCAAAATGGAGTTGCAGAAATAATGAATAAGACGTTGATGGAAAGGGAAAGAAGCATGCTCAGTGGTGCTAGGTTAGGACAAGAATTCTAGGTAGAGGCGGTGGAGATAACATGTTACTTGGTCAACATATCACCTTCATTAGTGTTGGAGGATAAGACTCCACAAGAGGTATGGACTGGTAAGAAACCCTCTCTTTCACATCTGAAGGTATTTGGATGTGATGCATATGTACATGTTCCAAAGGAGAAACAAACCAAGTTGGATAGTAAATCTGAAAAGTGCATCTTTATTGGGTATAAGGATGGTTTAAAGGGTTATAAGCTTCGGAACTTGATAATAAGGAAGGTTGTGTACAACCGAGATGTGGTGTTCATAGAAGTGAAAGATGTTATTAAACATGAAGTCCAACCAAAGGAACCTGAGAAGATAGAGTTTAAGCTTAAGGAGGAAGAATCAGACTCTACAACAGAGGAGGAATCAGAAGATGAAGAGCCACAAACTCCGGGTGTGAGAAGATCAGTTCGAGAAAGAAGGTAGCTAGAAAGGTATAGTCCATCTACTTTCTGTTCAAATTTTTCTTTATCTATTACTGACGATGATCCCAAAACTGTGAAGGGAGTAGTAGATTCAGAGGATGGAAAACTCTGGAAAGAGGCCATGGTTGATGAAATGGCATCTTTGCACAAAAATGAAGCTTGGGATCTGGTGGAGTTGCCGACTGGAAGGAAACCCATTGGCAGCAAATGGGTGTTCAAGAAGAAGAAAAATGCAGAAGGAAAGGTGGAGAAATACAAAGTTCGGTTGGTAGCAAAAAGTTATTCCCAAGTGTCAGGAATTGATTTTGGTGATATTTTTTCTCCTGTTGCCAGGGTAACTTCTATTATATTACTTTTATCTGTTGTTGCTGCTTTTGATTTTGAGGTAGAAGAGATGGATGTGAAGACAACATTTCTTCACAGGGATCTAGAAGAGGAAATATACATGAAACAACTTGAAGGCTTTGTGGTGAAGGGTAGGAAACAACTGGTATGCAAGTTAAAGAAGTCTCTGTATGGGTTAAAACAGTCACCAAGGATGTGGTATTAGAAATTTGATACATTTATATGGGGACTTGGCTTCACCAGAAGCAAAGCAAATCACTGTGTGTATTTTAAATTAATTGGTGACCGTGTTATTTATCTGGTCTTGTATGTGGATGATATGTTGTTGGTTGGAAATGACAAAGAAATTATCTAGGATTTGAAGACCCAATTGTCCTCCAAATTTGACATGAAAGATATTTGTACTGCAAACTATATTTTGGGCATGGAAATTGAAAGAGATCAGGCAAAGAGGAAGCTCTGGTTAAACCAGAGGAAGTATGTCGAGACAATACTGCATAGGTTTAATATGCAGGATAGTAAACCTGTGAAGGTTCCTATTCCTGTAGGTGTGAAGTTATCTGCTGAACAATGTCCCAAGACACAAGAAGAGGAAGAAGACATGTCCCGTGTTCCATATGCAAGTGCAATCAGTAGCCCAATGTATGCAATGGTCTGTAGTAGACTAGACATTGGACATGCAGTGGGAGTGTTGAGCAGGTTTATGTCAAAACCAGGGAAGGAGCACTCGACAGCAGTGAAGCGAGTTTTCAAGTACTTGCATGGCACTAGTGATTATGGTTTTTGCTACCAAGGAAGACCATGATTGGATAGAGTGTTGGATATTCGTGGCTTTGTTGATGCAGACTGGGCTGAAGATCTGGATCAGAGAAGAACTATATGTGGGTATATGTTTAACCTATTTGGAGGTGCAGTTTGTTGGATGAGTAAGAAACAATCTGTAGTGGCACTATCAACTACAGAGGCAGAATACATGGCAGCCAGTCATGCAAGCAAAGAAGCAGTTTTGTTGCAGAGTTTGCGTTCAAGTATGAGGTTAGTACAGGGAGTTATAAGGATGGACTGTGACAACCAAAGTACAATTTTCTTGGCATAGAACCCTGCATATCATTCAAGGAGAAAGCACATTGATGTTCAGTATCACTTTATGAGGGATATTATAGAAGAAGAAAAGATGTTGTTGGCAAAGGTGAAAACTTTGAAGAATACTGCAGATGCATTGACAAAATCTGTGAGCTCCGAGAAGTTGTCTTGGTGTAGAGAAACAATGGGCGTTGTAGGGTTGGATAAATGACTAATCTCTCTTGTGGCCCTCTATGGAAAGAAAAAAACAAGTGGGAGAATGTTGGGTTGTGTTATATTCTTTCCACGAATAGCCCACATAGTTAACCAGGGTGTTAGAGTCGTTGCGCCGATTGCATAGTAGGAGGGCCACAGGGGGTTTTAGGGGTGCAAGTAACCCCCCTCTATGGGGTTCAGGATAGCGCCTCAGAAAAGTTTGTTTTTTGGACCCTATATTAGGTTGGGCGGGCCTACCTTTGATTTTGTGCATGATTTTCACACATGGTTTTGGCTGCGATGGTTTTTGGTCCATGGTATTGGATGCTTCGTCATGTATAAATATGTATTGTAACATTGAAAGGAACATAATGAAAAATCAAGCTGGTAGTCCCGGTTTTGGGATCCAGGGGAAAATATGTGTGTATATGTGTTCTATGTGTTATGATCTCGCATTGTTTATTTTCCGTGTTTTAGAATTCGTATGCAGGTAATTTCTGTACATGGTTAAAACCTACAGTATCCAGATTATATTCGAGGAGAAGGAGTTGATGGAAAAGGCCAAGCAGACCATTGACACTATCAATGCTCAATTGGGAGAAATGCCTGCTATAGCCAACAACATCATAAAGTTCCTCAACACCAAAAGCAGATATGATTTGGATGATCTAGGAGTGGATGACAGGACTGAAACCATCCTGGAGGTGAAGAAAGTTATAACAAAGAAGAACTTGGTTGTGCAACTGACAGAGAAGTGTCACACTCTAGAAGTAGCCGGTAACAGGTTTTTCAATAGGATAGATGCATTAAACAATAAAGGTTTGCCTTCACCGTTTGTAATCAATGACAAGTTAATGACCAAAGAATATTACATGAAGAAGCTTCAGGACACTGCCAGGGATACAACTAAGTCTTCCAACATTAAAGGTTCTATGGCAGGCAGAGCTTTTATGAAGCTATCAACAACATAAGTTTTATCCAACATGAGATAAAACACATTTTTACAGTTAAACCCACTTTTCTTTGGTATACTAATGTATATGAAATCTACCACAACGTAACCAAGACGCTATTCCAGATGAAGAACAAAGGGATAAATTGTGTGAGTTTTGGGATTAAAACACAGGTCAACTTCACCAGCGCATCACCCGAATAGTGGCCACTTAGCAACTGTTCTCCTTCAAAGCAGGGCCAGATGTTCTGATTCATTCCTTTTGATCGTATTACTTATTTTCTGTTAGTTTTAATTTAATAATAGAATGTTGTGTCACTCAGGAATTAATTGTAATATTTTGTAATTTTGTTTAAATACTTCATTCTTTCGAAGTATTCAGGGTTGCACCCTTGAACTAGTTATCAAGAATATTTGTACTAAGGTGGAGCATTTTTTATAAATATAAGATTCCAGATTTACTTCATATGGTTTGTCTCTTAGTGAATTGTTTTCATCATGTTTATTCATTATGTATTCTTCATATAAATTAATTCTTTTACAGTCATCCGATTGAAAATTTAATTGGATATCAGTTTCATTTTGAATCCTCTGTGAAGTTGTAATTTAATTAAGAGATTAATTTACAGGACTATCTGTTATTGTAAATTCCTCTTTGAACCTAAATTACACTAGATTTTTGTAATAGTTTAATTATATTTTGTTGATTAAGAAAACACAATTTTCTTAATTCTGCTTATAAATGGTTAAATACTCAGTTTGAATATTAAATCACTTATACTTCTCCATATTCTACTTATCCATCCCACTTAAATCAAAATAACCATGTGCATTTAAAGAACAACCTTTTATTTTATTAAGAGTCTATTTAAGTTTAAAACACACGTTTAAAAATAGTTCACTGGTCATCCAACCATTTAAAACAAACAAAACATTATAGATGCTTTGGCATAGCCAATTGACCTTAGGTTATCTCAAAGGACAACACCTGTAACATTATTCATTCAAAAGGGAATTAATCAAGCTGTATAATATTAATCTTGCTCACATTTCATTGGAAAACATATGTAATAGAGTTAGGGTCTCGGCGCCTTTACTCCTATTCAACCCTTTTCATATAAATTATTACACATTGTTTTATAAAAATGACACCCATTTCACTTTACAAAGGCGTTAATGTTTAGGGATTCATTCTATGCCTTAGGTGGCACATAATTTTGATTAAGGGGATCATCAATTTCATGTGTAGCTGTAGATGATGGGGCCACGTATTCACCTCCCCACCTTCCTATACATGGTCATATCTAACATGCATACTGGATGAATCAACAATTTGGATTGGATCTAGAGATCTAATGATGGAAAATTAATAGGGTTAGACATAGGGTAAAGAAACCATATTATAAGTCTCATTTGGTCATTTTTAACTTGGTTCTTAGCAACTACAACATTGCTCAGATATTTACTGAAACAATGGTTATTCTTGCCACTAATTTACTTCAATTCTTACAATTGTGACTCACATTTATTCAATGTATTCTATGTAAAGTCTGAATGGTGACAAGTTTCAACCCTTCGTCTAAATTTTGTAAGAATACATTATAGGTCTATGTTCTTTCTATTTTCATATTTTGGTGTTTTGGTTTCTAAGGTCATCTTACATATTCTTAATGTATTTTATCTCTTATGGCACATGTGTTCTTGGAGAAACTCTCATGGTTATGTAGAGAATTTCCTTTTATATTATTGTACCTTATATTCCTCTTTGTTTGACTCATTCCAAGTGAATTTTATTTACCCTTTAGATCAAACTAATTCCATTAAATATTTAAATTGTTTAAGGGTTTTCCATTTGATACTTGTTTTCCTTTTCATGGCAAAGATAATTGGTGTGAAGATGGAGTTAGCCCCTGACTCTTTTTCTAGGGTCCTTGCCTTTTTATGGTATTGCACCTCTACATTTATTCAATTAATTTTTCATTTTCCCTTCGTGGTTCTAACAACTTTTAACCTACATTTTTAGGAATTAAACCCTAGAAATTATTATTGTTGTGCTCTCTCATACAAATTGGTCATGGGACTCCCTATTATGGCTCAAAAGGCTTTGTAATGAAATTCCTCTTTGGGGATTTTAATTTTCATTCCACAATAATACATTCACCCAAATTAGGGATTATACTGAAAATGAATTATTATTCCAACTTGCATATGTTTTGGCAATATGAGGTAATTTCCTTCCCCGGGTATACATTTTTAGTTTTTTCTTTCCTAACTAAGCATAGTGGAATTTTTTCCAATAATACCGACAACTTCCTCTTTGATTATTTCTTCTTTTATCTCTTCTACATGTATAAGGTTTAATGGAATTCATTTCACTTGTTTTGTTCCATCTCCAAAAGATGCCTTTCAATGAAAAAGGTTAAAATTGACTCTTTCTCCTCACAAGTCAGTTGGATTCACTTTTGTATACATCTACGTGTAATGTTACCGTGTATGGCTCCTCGATATAGAGGAAATGATGATGTTCTTTGGACCTAATAGCAAGAGCCTTGTTTTTTTGCTTTTGTTTTTTGTTTTTCTTTTTTCCAGACCCTACGAGGGTTATTATTTTTCAAAGAAAATGAGCCTTTAGCTACGGTAGATTTTTCTTTATGTGGCATTATATATATGTATATGTCTATATATATATAGATATAGATATATATGGTATAACTTATTTGACCAAAAGGTTATTTTCGACATTCTTATTGTATGAACATCTCATGAGAGCATATCCAAAAATACTATTATTTTATTATATTATAATAATTTAGAACTATGAATATTTGCTTTCTATCTCTCTCTGAATAGATACACTCTATTCTCATTGTATAGTTTCACTTATTATTAACCTCAGATGTGGTTCTTTTATAAACACTATAAAATAATCAAGTTAACTTCTAGCATAATTGATTTCATAGTTCAATGTTATATCGTTATACCTGATCTATAGTATTCTCTTCTCATTAGTCAATTTTATAAAACCTCATCTATCACCTAGAATTAATATAGGTTAATGGACTACCTTCTACTTATGTTCGTTAATCCTTAGTTTTATTTATTTTCTTTTTTTTTTATGTGGACCTCAGTTGTCCCTGAAATTTACTCTGCTTATAAGGGTCTTATCTATTTGTAGATAACTAGAGATTAGATTTCACTAACTCAGTTTTCTAGTAACTATTAAGGTTATTACATGACCATCTATAAGGTTTTCATATATATATATATATATATATATATATATATATATATATATATGTATATGTATATGTATATGTATATGTATATGTATATGTATATGTATATGTATATGTATATGTATATGTATATGTATATGTATATGTATATGTATATGTATATGTATATGTATATGTATATGTATATGTATATGTATATGTATATGTATATGTATATGTATATGTATATGTATATGTATATTTATATGTATATGTATATGTGTATATGTGTATATGTATATATATATATATATATATATATATATATATCTTTTTATTAGACACATACTACCTTCCTTGTACAAGTGTTTCATATAAGCTCCTTCTTTTAGGCATAGGATTATACTATATATATTAAATGAATGGATCCTTTAATTGTACCCATCCTTCACTCCTTTATTCCATCTTTGAATTTAATTTATGTTTTATAGCTATTTCCTTGTTTAGACAGAACTTTGTTTAATAAGTTTCATTCTTTAGAGATTCCTTAATGATATTTCTTGTAGTTCGATATTGATGTGGTTCTCGCATGTAACTCAATTGTTATAAAATTTTTTTTAGTTATAATCAAATAGATTTGGGCTAATACAATCTAGCATTTTGTAAATTGCTACCAGTAATAATTGACAACATATCTTACAGGACTTTCTTATGTATATTTATCCCACACATACCTGTATTATATTTACTTCAAATCATTGAATATCCTTTATCCTAAATTACTTATTAAAGTATCTCTCATATGTAGTGATTATAAGTAATATGCTATTAATATGAACATTGGAAATATTTATCCCAATTCTACCAATGGGTCTTAAACAAAAACACAAATATGTTTAAGTATTTAATGCTTTTTAGGAATAATTTATATATTCCATGTTTCCTTACCAATATTGTTACTTTTATCTACACTTAATCAGACAAAACTTAACTGAAATTCATATTATGTTATTTTCCCACTTGTTGACATCCAACTTACTCTCGTATGATGATGTTTATTAATTATGAGTAGTTTAGCTTCACACTTCCTACATGGTCCTTGTGTTTTAGCTTTACCCTTATTTCCTTGATCAAGCAATAAGTACTACACCTTAATTTAATTTAATTTTATACACAATAATTAGATTTAGACCCCCTGTTATCAAGGAAGAGACTTTTCTCTTTCAATATTCAAAATATAATCTACAGGTCAAATATACATATGATATGTGCATCTATCATATAAATTAAATAAATTAGATTGAAATTTAAACATTTAGAACATACTAGACACTAGTACAAAATGGATAATTAGTTAGTAAAAACAAGACTACAATTTGCATATAAACGACTATTTTTCGGTCAGTGATAGTATCTTATAACGCGGCCAACTTTTAGTTAGTTTTAGCTTAGTCATTAATTGGTTGTCCCAATTTTATTATCTAGTAGTATATTTAGTCATAAATTTTGTCATTGATTTAGTCATTAATTACCACCTATAATGACCAAATATACAACAAAATATATTACTAAATGATCATCCCAGAAAACCAATTAATGACTAACAAAATATGACCAAAATGTTGGACTTGTTATAATATACTGTAAATTAGCTACTAATAGCCATATATATGAAAATTTTAGTGATCATTTGGAACTAATTAATGGCCAAAGAAGTATGACTAATTTTTTTTTGTGTTATAAGATACTATAAATTAACTATAATAGTCGTATATATGTAAATTTCAGTCAGCGTTTGAAACCAATTAATGGCAAAAAAATATGACTAAATTTTGGTTGTGTTATAAGATACTATAAACTAGCTACTAATAGTCGTATATATGCAAATTTTAGTCATCGTTTGAAACCAATTAGTGGCCAAAAAAATATGACTAAATTTTGGTCGTGTTATAAGATACTGTAATTAGCTACTAATAGTCGTATATATGCAAAATTTAGTCATCATTTGTAATAAAAAAAAAATTCATTTGTAGTAGTCATTTATCTTTTTTTGGTAGTTTCATATTCATTATATAAATGATTACTTTAGTAGTTTATAGTCATTTCATTTACTTCCATTAACAACAATTATAAGAAACTAATTTAGTCATATATTCATTTTATTTGTGACCATCATTAATCAACATAAACTACTAACTTAGTAGTTTTAGACTTATTTTATGCGTTCATTATTAATCAAATAAATTAATTAGTATGATTTTGCAACTAAATTAAAAAAAATGTCATACAATGTACATGTTTATCTAATATGTAAACACAAAGTTATAAATGTTAATTATAATACTAAATAATATCAAGTGCAACTATAAATATTTTCAACCATGAAAATTATATTATATAAAATGTCAATTATTACAATATGAGTTTCCAACTTAATATTGGTTGGAGTAAAATTTACACATGAAATATTGTTTCAACACTTCAAACATTATCATTGTGTTGTCAAGGTATTGTAGGTGAATTCATCAACTATGAGGACTTGACCATCAGTCTTTGTGTGTGTCTTATGTGGGATACTGGCTCTACAAGTATCACTAGACTAGCTCTCTTCTCTCGCTTTAATTTTCATTTTGTCTCTCTAGTGTTATTATTTTCCTCTTTCTTCAATTCCTACTTTTTACCGTCAATACTGAGGTCCTTTTCAGAAAAATAAAGGAGATACAATGTAGAGTATAAGACATGAAAGATGATGAACACTGAAATATAAAATAAATCAGACTATAAATGATTTATATGATATATACCTTAACATCAACAATATTTTCAATGCCATTTTTTCCCATAAAAGCAAGAAACTCGAACAAGTTTTCTTTAGTTGGGAAATAATGGCCATTATGTGGCGGGATGACCTGTATAAACAAAGAAAATAAAACATCACCACAGAATAACACCTTAGTAAACTTAGTATTAAACCTTCAAGGAATGTTAGGCACAATCATGTAAACTAAGTTACATGCTAAAATCTTATGCTGTAGATTACTTATACAATGTGGGAGTGCAAACAAAACTCCTAGAAAAAGGAAAAGCTAAGTCTAGAATAAAATGAAATGAAGTAAAAAGGATACAATAATAGGATAGCCTTGTATACATTTATATAACTGGAAAATGTAGAAGGATAAGTGAATAAGTCCAAAGCTGAAGGTCGATGATGCCAAGAATTCCCAAGTCTGATGAGAATTTCTTCAGATAAGAACTACTATTTAGGTCTATTGTCACATATGAATAAGACAACTAGTCTATATCAAATTATTAATGTTTTTCTTATATTTATAGATCACTACAATATAAGTGGATAAATTTCAAAGACAATTCCCTTCCTATTGTGTTCTGACCTGTTGTATAATATATTAGCTGTGATTTGGAGCAAATTTCCAACATAAAAAATATGTAGCAATCACCACTAATAATCCCACAAATACAATTATTTTGGAATGTAACTTTCAAATTCTAGTTGCTATATGATTCTTGAATGGAAAATCCACACTAAATTCCAACACCAAAATTCCAATTTGAGGGAACTTCTGTGTCCATCCTCAATCACCTGAACTCAAAACATTAGTGATCATTTGATATGTTTTGAAGAATTACATGCAAAGCACCAATAGTTTTACCATGTTTACCATACTTGTAATTTCCAAGATATAACACATCGATTGATCTTTTACAACAAAAAATTGATTCAATACAAACAAGAATTTAACATATTACAACAATACCACCAATGTTTGATCCTCAATTAGTTCAAACTAGTTAGTAAAAAGACTTCAAGAAAGGGCAAGAAGTAGAAATAACAAATCCATCAATTAATAATCAATCAAAAAAGGATAAGATTTTTTCTGAAGTTTGATAAACAACTATAAATTATATTGAAAATCCACTGCAACTAATGGTCTTATTCAAAGATAAATACAACCTAGAGAACTCATCCTCCAAATTATTTTCTCTATCCATGAAGCTACCTGCTATCCTCAAAATAGAATTCGCATTCAATATTTTAGGTTTCAGAAGCTTCCCTAAGGCCTTGCCAAATGAAGTTGTGAATTTCATTGATTTTCATAAAATGCTTCTTGTATTGAAAAAATATAGTTTGACTAGGTGATAGATAATTCAAGCAAGTAAAACATTGTGAATAATATTTCTTAGAAGGCTTCATGTTAAAAGGAAAACTTGCATATTTCGGATAGAAAAAAATATTAATAGAGATGCTCAATATTAAAAAACAATATAGTGGATATAAAACTGCAAGTAGAACTAACAAAATCCTAATTGTAATACAATTGATTGATTATTCTAAGTGAAGCCAACGAGATACATACAAGTTTTCATTTTTAACTTTCTTTTCGATATCTTTATTGGACGTGGAAGCTTACTTTCATGCATCTCGCAAGGTTGTTTTAGCAAGGGTATATGTTGAATTCTCATATTCCACAGTTTCTTTTCCATGAACAATTGCAGCAGGTATTGGAGGAATTAGTTGCTACATCAGTTGAGTTGTTAACTTTATTTTTCTCGATTTCTTTTTTCTTGCATGTGCATTATTTGAGTTTTCCTTAGTGGGGTTTTAGATAAGAAAACAATATGTATGAAAAGAAAACATTCATCATGAAAAAAATGACTAATTATATGTTGTGAACCCATATTTTTTTATTTTTGGAAGAAAATTGGTCAACCATGCTCAACTGACATCATTAAAGTTATCCAGAACCAATCTAGTGTACATTTGAAGTTCTTCTACATGAACTTGTTCCTTTGTGTGGATAAATTTATCTTTGTGTGTGGAAAGGGCTATTAACTTTTCTGAGAGTGATTACTTATACTTACCATCAGATTTTACTGTTTCCAACTGATTTTTTAGCATCTTGATAGATAATCCTTTTTGTTGCATCTCAATTGTGTATGATCTCATTTCCCCTAACATATATGACCTACACATGAGGCTATTGGTACAAAGAATATAATACATACCCAACAATCTGAAGGGAATTAATGATTATAGATGTCTATGGATCAATGTTATAACTTATAGGAGTAGTTGGTTGTTGCCTAGAGATATTTGGGAAGGCCCTAAGAGAATGAAGCTAGGACTGGTCAATGGTCCAAAATTGGACCCACTAATTTAATTTTTTTTCTTTACAAGTAGCCATGATGAATGTTATTAACCCTTATTTTTATTATGTAGAAATGTGTGAATTTGGATTAGTAATTATTCTTAGTGGAGATACTTACTGGTGATATTTTTCAATGTTCAACACATTCCCGCTATTCATTACATTTCCATTTTTCTTCTTTTATTCCATTGTGTATGCTCCCATCCGCAACTATAATACATAACTAAAATATTTCCATGAATTCATTCTCTTGTAAATTTGTATGCTCTAAGCCCAAGGTGATTAATATATATTGTGTGAAAGAAATATGAACAATATATTGCAATAAAAAAGCACAAATGTGGTCTTAATCTAGCAAGCCAACCAAAACAGGAAATAAGAAAAATGGAAAACATGGTTGAGAGAGATGGGAATGAATATATCAAAAAGTGATATTTATTTGTATCATAATTAAAATCACCCTGCGTAGATCTATCTTAACCCTAGACTTGTCAAGCACCAAGACATACAAAATCCTATGAAGTGCGAACCTTTCCTTAAGTTTTTTCACATTAAAAAATGTTTTCACCTTGAATCTCAACACATGATAGATACACGGTTAATACAAATCTACACTTGTTTATATTTTATTGATAATACATCAACTTTATATATTTATGGTTTTTGGCATACTAGAGATGTAGATTATAGAATGCACCTCTTGATGCAATGTCAGATGTCAATATATTTAGTTTAAAAACTACAAAGAGAGGATATTCTCTAATGGCTTCATTACAAGGCTAATATCATAGAAACTAGAGAAATAAAGAGCAGAAAAGAAACTAAAGATAGACAAATCAATTAAGAAAGTTTTTAGTAGGAGAAGTTTTTTATATCTTAAGCCATGTTCACTCTAGCCCAACCATAAGACAAACAAGTGACTCAAAGGGATTTTAGAGACAATAGTCCTAAAATAGTTTAGGAAAGCTTCAATAAAACTAAAGGTGACAAAGAAAAAGAGTTAAATTTATGTCAAAACAAAAAAAAAAGAATATAAAGTGGCCTTAATCAACCAATCGCATGTGTGTCCCCTGTTCTTCATAGAATATAACCAATATAATATCCCATCCATGAATTCACATTACCAAAAACAGTAATGCATTTGAGCAGGCATCATCACACCTCTGGTCTGCAATGTCTTTCCTACCACTACATGCACCAAATTTCTATGATAGGGTCATTCATAAACCCTCTCTTCTTGGCCATGAAGTATTAGTTACTTGCTTAGGTAAACAGGAAATTAATTCTTACACCAGGATTCCATTTTGAATGTGCTTTGCCCCACCTAAATGGCACAAATTTGAAAGGGTTGGCACTAGGTAAAAGTCCTAGGTGCAAGTTCTTGGTGGAATTAGCTGAAATAACTTCTCATGGTTCCCCAATCAATCAGGTAAAATTCAGTCATTTTTTGTAAAATAGTACGTCATTGGCAACAAAATTCAGTCTTAGGGGGTATTTTTCCATGTTGATTAGTGGTAGACAATATTTTTTTGTATCCAAGTAAAAAATGCAATAACCAGTTGCAACACATAAACATCATAATTCAAATCTGACATATCTCCTACCATATACAAACTTTTACATGAAATAAGGCACTCACCTATTTTCTTGTAGACAATGAATATCCACCTAACACTGCAGCATTTAATGAGTGTACATGTAGGGATATACAACATGAGATGTTCAAAACCACCAAATCCAATTGTATTATCCCAATTTATACCCTCATAAATGATGTAATGTTGTGCTTATTAATTTCTATTATTTGTATCAATATATCTCTCGTGACTGTCCAATGTTAATCACTATTATGTTAAGCTAAATATCAGAATGCAACATTCACTAATATGCACTTTAACAAAGAAGTTTACAATGTATCATGCAATATACATTACAAGGAGATAATGTCATTAATACATATCAAAATCCTCGTGGAAATATATGTCACTTAAATTTTTATTTTAAGTTACCTCGCAATTGAAACGGTATCAGAGAGACAATAGGGAAACAAAAAACACACAAGTTCCTCTAAGCAATGTTAGCACCTAAATGAGGGATACTATATTACAATTATAGAAAAAATTAAAAGCTCTGCCTTAAGCTGATTAGAAGACCAATGCATATCTCTCATGTAGTTAATTATAGGGTAGAGAAGATATGTCACGAATGTCCTCCTATGCTAAATACTATTGTGCTACGCTATATATTATAACACCAGATTCACTAATGTGCATTTTTAACAGAGAAATTTGCAATGTATCATTCAATACACATTACAAGGATATAGTGGCACTCATGCTAAATAAAATCCTAAAAAAGGGATATGCCATATTAATTTTAATTTAAAAAAATTGTTGTGAAGAAGACATCACAAAGTCAACAAAACCCTCAAAATGGAATATATTACTTTACTTTTAATTAATTTTCTTACAGACACCACAAATACAAGAAGGAACCACAAAGTGGACAAGCACCCCTGAGCAATTTTAGTGCCTAAACAAAGAAATACACATTGCAATTTGAGTAGTAAAGATTAAAATAAATACCTGACAAAGCTAATGTGAACACCAAGACTACGATGAGATGAAAAACAATCTAGGAAAATGAAAATCCCATAAGTGACCAATGCCCATGTGGGATTCCTTGTATTACAGTCAAAGCACATCTGCCATGAATAAAAATCACATCAGATCAGATGATATCTACAGGAAATCATAAATACCTATATAGATTTGGTCTCAAATTACCCAAATCACATTAAATTTTGTTGTGAATGATAAAAAACAATGCACCCATAATGAAATGTTTTTTCTCTAGTGAAAATATTTTGTTCCCACTAAAGAAATAAATTAGCCATAAATAATTTGAAGAGAAAAAGCATCAGGAAATATGAATAGAACCTTGTTTTCGGGTTTGACCCAGAGCTTTCTGAATACAACATTCTTGTCCATAAAACCCTTGGTAGTCATTGGTGAATGATGAAGGTAATGATAAAGCAATTCCCAGAGTGCTCAAAGCGCAAATATTGGAGTACTATGTCTTCGAGCAAAGAAATGTCTTCTTCATGCGAGTCCTCCTCAAGTATATATTTTTAGTAGTTGAAAATGTAAAGTGGTTTTTCAAATTATTCACATTTTTACATATACCTTTATGAATAATATACGCTTCCTATGGTTCACATAGGGTTTTATAATTCCCTCTGTAAAAATATAATTCAAACAATTTTACTCGAAAAATGGTTCTTGCATAATACTTTGTAAATCTAGGTTGTAGTTATGGATTTTCAAGAATTTAGGTAATATAGGGTTTTATAATTCCCCCTATAAAAATATAATTCAAACAATTTTACTCGGAATTTTTTTTGCAAGATCCAAGCCAATTTTGGGATTTTCAAGAATTTAGGTAACATAGGGTTTTAGAATTTCCCTAGTAAAAATATAATTCAAACAATTTTACTAGGAATTTTTTTGCAAGATCCAGGCCAATTTTGGGCCATCCCCACAAGTTTTTGGCCATCCTAGCCATTTTTTATTGGAAAACTAATTTAAATTGTTATGTGGTTTATATTCAAATTTGATGGCTATGGTTGGATAGTCAATTCCCCCCGTTAAATTTTTTTGTTGGTTTTCCTTTGAAGTCATCATTCCAAAGAGGTTCCATTACATAATTTGGACTTGTCTATGGAGCTCCCATTAGAAAGTTGGGACTAATTACTAAAGAAGTTAGAGATTAAATTTGATGGTAATTGTTTAATGTATTATTTTTTTAATAATGGAAATGCCCAGTGTAGAGTACATGTGTAGGTGTAATGTAAGTATGTAAACAATTTTAAATATCAATTTAATTAAAAAAAAGAAAAAAAATAAAAGTGATATCAGGGATGACTATAAACATTTAAATGTTGGGTTAATTAATAATAAAAATTTACAATAATAAAATAATAAAAATCAATTTGTTATATTTTGATTTTGTTATTAACTTGTGAATAGGCTTTTTTACAATACCATGGGCCAATACCATGGCTTATCAATACCACATGCCGAAAAACCATAACTTATTTCACAACCAAAATATTTTATAATAATATCACAAGATTCTTAACCATGGATATTCACCCCCACATTACCATGGATATCATTAACCTGTAAAAACTAGGCTCTGTTTCAATACCATGGGCCAATACCATGGCTTATCAATACCACAAACCAAAAAAACATAACTTATTTCACAATAAAAATATTTTTAAAAACCATGTATATTCACCCCCACTTTACCATGGATATTATTAACTTGTAAATAGGCTTTGTTACAATACCATGAGCCAATGTCATCGCTTATCAATACCACATGCCCAAAAAACATAACTTATTTCACAATCAAAATATTTTATAACAATATGACAAGATTCTTAATCATGGACATTCACCCTCACTTTTCCATTGATATTATGAACTTGTGAATAGGCTTTGTTATAATAGCATGGGGCTAATACCAAGGCTTATCAATACCACATGCCAAAAAATCATAACTTATTTCACAATCAAAATATATTTTAACAATATGACAAGATTCTTAACCATGGATATTCACCCCCAGTTTACCATGGATATTATTAACTTGTAAATAGGCTTTGTTACAATACTGTGGGCCAATACCATGGCTTATCAATACCACATGCCCAAAAACCATAACATATTTCACAATAAAAATAATTTATTTTAATTTAATTTTATAACATTTTTTAAATTGAAGCTAAAAGGAAAAAGATTATAATTACTTTTGAGATATATCTAAACTCTTTATCCTCAACACTACTAAAAATATTCCCATAGAAATTAAATTAAGGTTTTAATAAGATTAAAAATGAGAATACTTTTATATTTAAATATTTGAAATTTATATAATATAAATAGTGTTATTGTGCACAAACATAGATCCATCTTAACTAAGCATCCAAGGGATGACAAAGAAGAAAATTTAAGGGGAGGGAGGACGGAGATAGTGACAAATATGGAGGGTAGAGAGAGAGAGAGAGGGGGAGAGAGAGAGAGAGAAGGGAGAGAGGAGAGGAGGAAGAGAGAGATAGGGAGAGCAGGGGAAGAGATAAAGAGGGGAGAGACATAGATGGAGGGGAGAGAGATAAGGGAAGAGAAAGGGATAGAGAGAGTTTTGGAAGGAAGAGATAGAGAGAGAGAGAGATGGGGGGCAGAGATAGAGGAAGGTGGGAGAGAAATGGGGAGAGAGGAATCATGAGAGAGAAGGAGAGATATGGAGTTGGAGGGAGGAGAGAGAGGGAAGGAAGAAGAAATACATAAGGGGAGAAAGGTGGAGACAGAGAGGAGAGTGGGGGAAGAGAGAGAGAGAGAGAGGTAGAAAGGAAGAGGGAGGGGGAGAGAGTGTGTGCATATTTAGGGGTGAAATAGAGAGAGTGAATAAGAAAGAGACGCATAAATACAAAAATAAAGAGTGTGTGCATATTTAGGGGTGAAATAGAGAGAGTGAATAAGAAAGAGACGCATAAATACAAAAATAGATATTATATAGTATTATATAACTTGCCTAGATCCATCATAACCCCGAATATATCAAGCACTGAGAGGGATCAAATGTCTCGAGGTGCACACCTTCCTCATTTTTTGCACCAAAAAGATAGGTTTTCACCTTAAGAGATTGGATCCCTCTCGGCACTTGATATATCTGGGTTTAAGATGGATCTAGGCTAATTATATGTCTTTGAAGTTTTTATGAGGAAAATCATACTTGGATATTTTGTATAATTTTAACATAATTGCATGTATTTGATGTATGGTTTTGTATAAATTATAAATATATATTTTTCATGAAATTTATTTTTGCACATCAATACCAAAGCATGAAGTGTTTAACATAGGGTTTAAGGGGTGGCCCACTATTTTTGTAGGATTCAAGGTAATGTCTTGCATACAACATATACAACATTGTGCCTACCAAGTTTCAAAACTCATATTCACATTCAAAAAGTTGTGTGCACACCTAGGGGTTCACATGCTTATTAAGAGGAACCTCAACCATCACAGAGCCATCATGGAAGCCCAATATTGAAATATGGTACCAAGAAGAGAAATAATGATCATCATTGTTATGAAATCAAACCATCTTTACAAACTAAGCAAATATTCTTGTAGTTGCATGCATTCCTATGTAAATTATGTCTAATAACTTAGGTGGTGGGAAATGCCATAAAAAGAAATTCAATAAGAAAAAGAGATCATTTTTGTATTAATATTAATGCAAAGATGTAATTTACATCATCTAACATATACTAAATTTTCTTTACTTGAAAGAAATGATGTTGTGATATGTTCAACATCTAATGTTCGAGCAATATCAAAATCCCGATAGGATTCAAAATAATTTTACAAGAGTCTAGTACTGCTATGTTCATAATGTACATTCAAACTAGATAAATAACATGGTATTCGAGTTAAAAACTAGTATCCTAATTGAAATAAATATGACCATAATAATAAAAAATGTAGATATGCATGAAAAGTTAAGTCTTCAATTAAAGGAAATGTATCCTCTACTAATTACTCAACACTTCTCCTTGTAGGTATTCTTCATAATGTATTTGACCTAGCTATAATCCCACTCCCATTTTGGATAATCTATCAATGTTTTAATGTAATTCCCTATGAATGTGATCAAAGGGTATAACCCTGAAGGTTCTAATCAACTACATAATTCTAATAATCCATTGATGCAGTAAATAAGTGTCTAAGGAAGTATAACCTCTTAGCCAATCTATAACAACTTTTGAATCCTACATTACTTGTAAGTTTAGATTGCTGAAGTGACATAATTAAAATGACTAACATAAACAAGTGATTTTCATTATTGTATTACTTGTTAAGTAGTCATATTTATGTTACTAGACTAAATTAGTCATTCACGTTAGTCATTTTTAGTTGTATTACTTATTAGCTAGTCATATATTTTAACTCGAGACTAAATTAGTCATTTATACAAGTCATTTTTAGTTAATCACTTAATATTACTCATTTTTGGTAGTAATTCACTTGGAAAAGCTATGGTGACTAACTTTTTTAGTCACCGAGTCACTAATTTCATCATTTTGTAATAGTGATAATTTTAGTACATGCACACATTTGTTCAAACTAACTTACCCAAACTAATCACCATATTTAACCATATTGTACAATTCAATAAATTATAATAGAACTTATCATTGCAGTAGTAAATACCATTAATAAATGCAATTCAACAATTCATAATAAAATCACATTCATTTGACCTTAATAAATCACTTGGGAAAAGTTAGGGAGAGAGTATGTTCCTCCCAACCAAAAATTCCCCTGGGGCTCATACTTCTTGCCTACAAGAATACAAACTTCTCCTATATTCCTTAGTGATGTTTTTATAACTCTTCCTGGTGTATTTTTCCTTAGAATCTTTGTGCTTTTAAGGTCTATATCCATTTAATTACCCAGGTTTTTTGTTTTGTTTTGTTTTGTTTTTTTGTTTGTGAAAAGTATATATTTTTCCCTTAAAGAATGTCTTTCTCTTTCATTGTACTTTATATTTTCTTTTCACCCCACTTAGAATTTCTCTCTAAATAAGTCTTTTTAGCGTAATCATTCTATCCCATTATGAGATTTTATAATTATTAATTTGGTACAATATTTTTCTCCAATTATAGTTTTTTTCTAATATTTGTTTCTCTTGGGATTTTTAGGAGAATATTTGGGAAGGTCCACTATCTGGACTTGACCATTAACAACTTTTTATAGAATGACAAGAAATATTTATTTACTCATTTGCTATTTCCCATATAATTCCCAAGTAAAACATTTATTAATAATATAAAGTTTAATTACATAATCCATCAACTCAAATCTTGGTCTAAAACCATTGAGCTCAAATAATAATTGTAGTAATATAAAAACTATCATGTATTTAAAAATAAAAACACAAGGGTATCACGTCTTCCCCTCTCAAAATAAACAACATCCTCTATGTTTTTTCCAGTTTCCTTTACTTCTATAACAAAGCAAGAAATACCTCATGCAATTTATCCTCCATCTCCTAATTAGCCTCTTCCTAGATTTAGTGTTTGCATTGCACTTTAAACTGGGTAATGACTCGATTATGATGAATGGTTCCCCTATGATCTGTCATTTGTAGAGGTTCAACATAGAATTATCCTTCCTATTTAGCGTGAAGAACATTCCAATTCATTACATGAGTAGGGTCATAAATATACTTTTTGAACAAGTAAACATGAAAAATATTATGCACTTTGATGTCTCAACAGTGCTAGTTAGTAGGTGACTGAACCAAATCTAGCTACTATCTGAACTGTTTCGTAGAACCTAGGTGTTAACTTAACATAAGTTTAGAATCTCAGAGTAATTTTATTTTTCTTGACGTTGATGTATACACGTCCCCCGATGTTGTACTCTTTATGTAACCTCTTCTGATCTACATAACTGTTTTGCCTATTCTGGATAGTTTTCAAATTTGGCCTTATCTTCTATAATAATAGTTCCATTTCTTACAAATATCAGGTCCTAGAATCAACCTATATTTTGGCTAGTTCCAACTCAATAGAATGTGGAACTTTCACCCATATTGACCTTCAAATGGGATAATTTTAATAAATGCCTTATAATTCCACTAAATGTAAATATCCCTTTGGCTTATTGGGTTGGTCCATAACATGCATCCGCAACATGTCCTCATGTATTTGAAATTTTCTTTCTGTTTGAAAATATGTTTGAGGATAGTAGGTTATACTGAAGTTTAGCTTCATACTGATTCCTCCAAACAATGTCCCATAGAAAGCAGAATTAAATTTAACATCTTTATATGATATAATTGTTTTTAGTATTCCATGTAATCGAAAAATGTCCTTAACAAAAATATCTAAAATATTTGTTGCTTTATATGTGGAGTGGATAGGTATAAAGTGAGTTGACTTGGTAAACTTGTGCATCACCACCACAGTTGAGTCATGTTGTCTCCTGGTTTTGGGAAAACTAGTGATGAACTCTAACGAAATGATTTACCTTTTCCATTATAGAATGGGTAAAGGATTTGATAGTAAAAATGGGTGTTGTTGTTCCACCTTAAAATGCTGACACTCCAAACACTTTTCCAAATACTCATCCACTCTCTTTTCATACCTGTATAGTAAAACTACTTTCATAAAGTTGTAATCATCTTTTGATAAACTTGATGGCCTAAAAACAATCATCCATCTTATCATACATCTTGAATATCTAGCATTCAAATATGTTTGACTTAAAAAATACCTTAAACTTATATGATCAGTAAAAATTGTAAACGTGTTTCCTAACAACTAATGCCTCCAGATTTTTAATGTGTGAATAACAGTAGCTACTTCAAGATAAAAGGAAAATATTTTTCTCATGGAGCTTTGAATTTTTTGATTCATAATCAACCACATGCTTTTCTTGCATCAACACAAAACCCATCCCCTTATCTCTACAAACAATAAATTATTTATTTGGATAAGAAATATTCAAATTTGGGACTATTGTTAGTAAATATTTTAATATGTCAAAGCTGTCATGACACTTTGGTGTCTAATTAAAATTCATTCCCTTTTCCTACAAAGAACTAATGGGATAGGCTATATATGAAAATACCTCAATAAATCTTCAATAATATGTAGCAATACCAATGAAGTACTTAATGTCCACCATGCCCTTAGGTATATTCTAGTTTAAAATGGCCTTCACCATTTTATGATCAACAATATTCCTTCAATAGAAATCACATGTCCTAAGTACTCAATTTTATCCTCATAAAACTTGAATTTGTTGAACATTATATATAGTTGGTGCTCCCTTCGTGTTTCTAGCACTATCCTTAAGTTCTCTTCATGTTCTTATTAATATTTTAAGTGTTTCAGAATATCATCAATAAAAGTTAATATAACCTTGTCCAAGTATCTATTGAACAGATTATTCATTAGACACATAAAGGTTACAGGAACATTGATAGGTCCAAGAGGTGGTACCTCAAATTCATAGTGTACATATTGTTTTTTCTAATGTACTTTTATGAATATTATCACTTTTAATTCTTAACTGATGGTATCTAGACTGGATATGTTGTTTCAAATAAATTTCCGAATCCATCACATTAATGATAGTTAGATTATCAACATTTCGAACTTGCAACTGTGGTTCATATTTAGGATGTAAAGAATGGGAAAATTGATCAAGCCAATGGAGGTAATAAATAGGTAAAATCTAGTTAAAATTTGTTGACAATAAAAACCATAATAGAAAAAATATTTTATTAATTTATTATATAATGTGTTTATTCATTAAAGATTTATGATGTGTATTTAATATTAATTAAATTAATTGATGGAATTATTAAGATTTATGTGAATGTGATATGAATTATGTGGTATGTATAATAATGTTATTTTAATGGTAGATAATTTTTTATGGAGATGGTTAAATTATTTGTTATATGTTATTAATATGTTAGTTATATAAAAATAATTAATGTGTTATGAATGATAATGAATTATATTAATTAATGACCTTAGGGGGATGTTATTAATTATTAGGAATTTTTAAGGGGAGGGGGTATGGGAGGATATTGTTTTATATGCTAAGGTAGGAATCCAATTTTTACTTATAATCCATATCTCATCCCTATTGAGGTTTTTTGGATGTTTATTGATTTCTATGGCATATCTAATTTTTTTTGTATACATAGTGGTCAATTTTAGCCAAGATGCGAGGATTATTGATGCAGATTTGATGTTTGGTTTTATTGGAATGTTTTTTAAGAGAAAAGATTTTCGAATGATTATTTTTAGTGTCAGAGGAATGTTCTTGGATTCTAGTTTTGATAGATTGACCAATCTCTCCAATATATGGAACCCTACACGAACATGGAATTAAATAAACACCTTTCTAGCATTTAGGGTCAATGGGATCTTTAACTGATTTGAGACAAATTCTGATGGTATTTAAAGGTTTGAAGGTGGTTAAAATATTATTTCTTTTTATTATGTGGCAAATATCTTCAGTGGTTCCAAGGTTTTACGAAATGTTCACCTTGCCAACAAAATCATTCATATTTACATTTTTATTTTACGACAAGTTTATTTGTTTGCATTTTAAGTGACCTTGATAGATTGATTTCTTTTATATCCATTTTTGAAAAATACAGCCATGAGATGTTATTTCTCAATTCCAAAGTGTTATTTACCAGAGATCTGAATATCTCTTGTTGCTAGAGTTCTTACAACCCCTAAATTTTGGGTGGGGTGATGGTGTGAGGTGGCATGAAGATATTTATTTGTATGGGTATTTTGATGGTATACTTGGTGTGAAATTGTACCATCTTGGTTTCTCGTAATTAGGATGTCCAAAAACAGAAGGCTATCATTGACTTCCACTTCCATGGTGAATTTTATAAATGAAGAAGGATTGTTCAAATGTTGTTTAAAAGTTTCTATTGTGTCACGCCCATGGGGCCAAATGATGAAAGTGTCATCTATAAACCTTTTCCACAATTTAGGTTTTAAGGTGGAAGATTGTAAGGCTTTGGTTTCAAAATCATCCATGAATAAATTAGTGATAATGGGAAATAGATGAGATCACATCACCACTATGCAATGTTTGTCCATATATGTCAACCATGAAAATAAATAAAGTAGATATAAGGCATAATTCAATAAGTTTAGATGTGTTAGGAATGCCATTCTTATCAAGTTTGATATCTTTAATATTATTAATGAATTGGGAGGAATATTTGACAAATGATTCAGTGTTTCCAACTAAGGGATTCAATTTTCTGGGTAGGTATTTGGCAATATTATAAGTAGGTCAACTAAAAGTATTAACTATAGGTCTAACTCGAATCACTTCTTTGTGAACCTTGGGAACACCATAGATTCTAGGGGTATAAGTACAACTATCTATCAACGTCTTATCCTCATGAATGTTAGAAGCTTTGACAAGGCTGCAAAATTTCTTAGTAATCTTTTTTAAATGATTTTTATATAACTTTTTATAGCAACCAGTGTTTTTGTATAATGAAAGAACATGAAATGTAGTTTACAAATGGAAACTTGATTTACTAAATTATATTGTTAACTTTTTATGGTCTAACAATGGTGGATGCATAATGGGGAAGAAAGTCACTGCGATAAAAAACCATGCCATGATGACATTGTGCTTTAAGAATTCTTAGGTAATGTGTTTGAGAAACATGAAAACATGTCTAATGTATGAATCTTTAGTTAATAATAATTTAATGAAATATTATGTTCCTTTTATAAAATTTCAAGAATGTACAAGGGATGTAATCCATTTTTTCCATTGAGTAAGGGGTGAACTCCGTCACAAAATGTTTAATAAAATAAAATTTTGCTTGTGTTTCCCTTCAAGATTTCCCGGGTAATATCACTGTTCAGTTCTGTGGTTTCATAATTGGTTATATTTATGATATTATCACTTTTCATATCATTGAGAATTATATCATTCATTGTTTTTTTTAATTATCCCTCATTAATTGAGAAAGGCTAATGATTTAAAGTTGCAATGAGATGCATTATGTTAACAAGTTGCACTAATGATATTTCCTTTACACAAATAGCTATTCCATTTCTACGGTTACTTTACTTAATGATTGTGATTATAATATTTGATTATCATATTAATAGTAGGTGATAAGTCATTGACGGAATGCTATATGATGGTAAAACTTGTAAGAAACAAATTTTAAACTTATCTATTTTGTACAAGGTATACCACCGATGTTACACACAAACATACAAATATAAAGAGAAAAAATTAACAATAATAATTAAATATTAGAATGTGGGGAATGTGAATCATAAATAAAATATTTCAATTTTTAACTATATATATATAACAACTAAAAGCAAAAAAATTCTTATAGTTAAAATATTTTGTAAGCGTGTTGCTAAAAAATAATATAGACCCATCTAGCTCTAGATCTACCAAGAGGTTAAAGAAATCAAGTCCCTCTAAGTTGAAACACTTCTTCAAGTTTTGTACTCGAAAACATATTTTCATTTTGAGAGATTTGATCTCTCTTGGAACTTGGTAGATCAAGACCTAGATAGATCTATAGTGGTTATATTTCAAATGCAACTATCATTTATATTTTTGTAAATTAATATATAACTCTTAGTTTATACTATAGTATAATATGTTAATATAAATCATATTCCAAAATAAATATCTATATATGTAATTAAACCTACTACCTACATAAATATAATTAAGTACAAGTATTTATTATATTCCCAATATAAATCTCTATTATATATATATATATATATATATATATATATCTATATCTATATATATATATATATATATATATATATATATATATATATATATATATATATATATATATATATATATAGATATATACACACCTATTTATGTAATTAGGAATATCACCCACCTAAATATTATAATTTGTTTTCTAATATAATTAGGATTTATAATTTCATAAATGGAAAAACAATTCTCATACTATATAATGTCATAATATTATAAACCATATTCCAAAACAAACACTTTTCTATATAATCAACCTAGATTCATCTTAACTCAACATAACCTAAATTACTTAACTCTGGATGATTTAAATTACTTTCTTATTCTTTATATAAACTTGATATAAAACTACCTTATTTAATATGGACACTGAAATATTCAATTTATTGGTAACAAAAAAAGAAAAATTATTAATATATTTTAATTTAAAGTATCACATGTCAACTAAAGAGTATAAGGAATTAGATATAGGGTAATATCAATTATTTTATTTTTACATGGCATTTGTTAATTCCATATTTAGTAGGGAAGGAATTACATCTCTTAAATATTAAAAAGTAAATGATTTTTATTATTATTTTCTTTGTATAAATTCAATGTAAAATTAAGGTGGAAATTGAGGTATTTTATTTATTACAGACATTTATGTTTTTTTGTTAGTGATATATTTTTAAATTTTTTTATTATCATTATCATTATTTTATTTTTAAATGTAGACAACATTTAGCTTACACTATGTTGTAGAGGGCCACTAGACACAACTAGAATTCAAGATTTAAAATTTCCTTGTGTTCCCTGATATTATATCACAAATATTATATTTAATTCCTACAACTCTATCCCTATCTCTATTTATACTTTGAACTCTACTTGTTCTCTTCACCATATCATTTCATTAGTGCTTCATTTATTTCTTTCCATAATTTATTTTTGGGTGAATATCAATGGCTTCCAAGCTTGTAATAGTGTTGGGAATTTGCATTTTTTCTCTATTACTGCTATCTTCTGTAACGACCATAGTTGAGAATCTGTTCACCTCTGGAAGAATGATGGATAACCCACAGGCAAGGGAAACACCATTTCCATTAGGTAAAACTCCACTTAATCATTGGTGGCTCTTTTTTTTTTCTTTGGCCACAACATCCCAAGTAGAGTGTTTTTGTTAAGAAAAGTTGAAAGATTGGAGTTGCTATCTTATGATAAAAGTGTTACATAATATTAATTTCCTCTTAAGCATTATGTAAGGTTTCACTATTTTATCTTATAGAATGTGTTGGGAATACTTATTGCTGGTAGATAACATCGAAGATGTTAGTTATGTGTGAGGTTGCAACAATGGTTTTAGATAAATTCAAACTCTATTACTATTTATGTTTGTTTGGGAACTAATATGACATGAAATAACGCAAGGCTTTAATTATGACATGCCTTGGCTACTTTGATAACTTATTTGTTAAATGTTTCAATGTTTATTTTGGTGTGTTTATAAGCCTTAGCTTTAATTATGACATTCCTTGGGTACGTTGATAACTTATTTCTTAAATGTTTCAATGTTTATTTTTTGTGTGTTTAGAATAGGCCATGCCCACTTTGATGCCTCGTCTATTAAATGTTACAATGTTTATTTGTGTTTTCTTCGAACACCTATGAATATTTCATTCTAGTTGTGGTCTACATTTAGGAGTCTTGGAAATGTCAAGTGATATTAAATAATGGCATATGTTCTCATTATAAGGAATAGGTATATAATTCATAACTTTTAATTGTTTTAAGAATTAGTATAGATTTATTTTAACTTTGGATTTAAAAAGGGAGAAGGGGATCAAATCTTTTGAGGTGCAAAATTCTTTTAGAATACAGAATTTGAGGAATATTTGATTCATTTTGATACTTGATAAATCCAAGTTAATATGGATTTATGATGGTTCTTTGCAGATTTGATCCATTTAAATATTTGATAAATCAAATGTTAAGATGGATATATATTGATTTTTCTTTATATATATTTAGTGTGAAATCTATGTTGAGTATAAAAAGAATTACACATCTTCTTCATTTTGAGCAATTTTGAATTGCTTTATATATTATACAAATATTGACATTAAAATATTTTATTCAGGATAGCTATTGAATTATTCTATTTATAGCCACATTATCGAGATTAAACTGTCTTCTTATTAACAAGACAAAAAAATGTTTTAGCTATAAAATATTCTTTTATATATTATACACATACATGACATTGAAATATTTTTCTTCAGATGGGAACTAAATTATTTTATTTCTACTCAATTGTCTATGTTATTTTTTTTTGGTTATTAATAATTTTTTAAATAAACATCTTCCTCTATTACAAAGTAGTACAAAACATCTCTCTCTCTCTCTCTCTCTCTCTCTCTCTATATATATATATATATATATATATATATTTGATTGAAATATTTTACTTAATGTGCATATCAAGCTGTGTTATTAATATTCTCTCTCTCTCTCTCTCTCTCGATATATATATATATATATATATATATATATATATATATATATATATATCTTACTTAATGTACATATAAATTTTTGTTATTAATAGTTTTTAAATGTCACATATGAACTCTATATTAATGACTTAATAAATTATGCATATGCAACATACTAAAAATTTAGAATTCAACTAATCTATTGTGCTCCGTAGATATATAATTGATATAAAATTATTTTTTTGAAGGTAGAAATTGAAATATTTTATTTATGGTCAACATTAAAATATTTTTCTTTTACTTTCTCTTTTTATTTATATAGATATATATGAATTTGATATTGAAAGATATTAAATAACATAAATATTGAAATATTTTATTTAGATGAGCATTGAATTATTTTTACATAGAAAAGAAGCAATAAGTTTCTCTTATAATGAAAATTCAAATAATAAGAATTTATTTTACTTTCAATTACTTTATCTCTCTCTATAAAGTTCATATAAAATTATGTTAGTAAATATAGACATTGAAATATTTATTCATGGTTAACACTTTTTTGTTATTAATATTCTTGTGAAATGTTACATGTCAATTCCATGTTTAGTGGAGGGATTACACATCTCCCTTGTACTAAAATGAAGGAGGAAATTATAGATGAAATTGGATATTTTTCACTATAAATTAATTTATATCTCTATATATAAATATGATGTAAAATTAAGGTGGACATTGAAGTTCCTTGGTTAGGCTGCTTGTCAGAGGATAGGCTATAATTCCAAAACCTTAACATGATTGAGCATGCATTAATGGACATGACATGACTTTAAGCCTTCACCCTTTAGCCTTCATGAGCACGCCTTGTGCCCTCCATCTCTCCCTCGAGTGCACAACACACTTGGGAAGCCTGAAGCCTTCCTGTTCATCCTTTGCACTTGTGTTATGGACCCTGCCTTGATTGTATCCCTCCCTTGAGCACATGAGTGCAATTCGAATACCTGAAACCTTTCCTCTTCAGCCCTTCAGCCTTTTGAAGTGTGCCCAAGTGCTTAGAAACTCCTTTTGTCCCTCTTGAGCACACTAAAAAGGAATGAATATAAAAATATACATAAAACATGGTAGAATAGGAGATTTTTAGGTTGTTAGTTGCTTGTCATGATTGATTATAGATACAGGTATTCCAGAGGCTCGCTTTGTTTCCTCCTCTATGGTAAGATAACCTCGATACATCTGCAATCACACATTTATAGGGCGCACTAGCTTGCTCATTCAAAAGGACATTTGCACTGCTCTCTCATGTTGATAGCTAAAGCCAAGGCATATCTTTAAGTAAACAACAGTTGGGTCATGTGCCAGATGACACTCCTACACCAAATGATGTGAGGTATAGTTGGGACCTATTATGTAACCAGCTCATTAAATAGAAGAAGCGATAGATCAACGACTTCAAAATCACCTCTTCGAGGGGGAACCCTCCTTTACATTACACAAATGAACAATTTTTGGATGATACAAGGGACAAGACCTCCCTTCTATATATAGGAGTCTAAGCGATCCCAATACAATAACAATAGTGGGCTTCTATGGGGTATAATAATAAAAACATGGGGACTATATGGGCACAATAATATAATAAGGGGGCAGCACTAATAACAATAAGGGTTTACACTAGTAGTATAGGGACCTAACATGCCCCTCTCCTTCAAAAAGTGTTGTCCTCAATGCTTGAGTAGTTCTCGATGCTTCTATATAAAATAATCATCCTCCCATATGGAATTTTCAGCGGGTAAGTTCTTCCACTTGATGAGATACTCTGAAATAGATCGATTTCATACCTATCAATTTCTTGTTTCTATGACTGCTTCAGTTTCTAATATGATATTTCCTTCTCCGTTAAGTTCTGGCAATATTGTTTGAACTAGTATCTTCTACAAATTTTGAATGAGTGCCCACACTTCTTCGTCATTGTTCCATTCACCCTTTGCTTCATTTATCCAATCTGGTTGGATAATAGAAATGGCACACAACAATGCTTACACATCCTCATCCTTTCTTGAGAGTGCATCTACAACAACATTTTGTTTCCATTTTTTGTAGATGATTTCAAAGTCATAACCCAAAATCTTTTTGACCCATTTTTACTATTCTTCTAAACATAATATTTTTTCTAAAAAGTATTTAAGACTATCATGATCCACTTTTACCTTGAAGTGTCTTCCCATTAGGTAAGGTCGGATGTTTGGAGGAACACTTCCTGGAATCAAATGAATAGCATGATCATGATAACAAATAGGTGGGAGGCATTTGGGAGTCTCAAATTCCTTGGCATGATTTTCCAAGCCTTTTTGGAGATCTGGAGAAATAAATGATTTCGATGTGGGAACCTCTAGCAAACATAATTGTGAAATTACACCTCGTTATTCTTTCTTTATAAGCTTTGTAATTCTGTTAGAGATGATTATCTTCCCCGGTTTCCATGTGATACCCATTAACTAAGCTTCCTTTCCTTCCACAAAAAATTTCATGAAAAGTTCTTGAAAATTAAAAACTATTGTACCCAAAGATTTTAGCCATTGGACTCCTAGTACAACATCAGCACCACCCATTGGAATGGAAAGAATTGGGCTATTCAATACATATTCTCCCATGGATAACTTGATATTATGGCACTTTCTAGAGCAACTTATGGTTCCTCCACTTGAAACCGTCACTTGACACTCTGGTGCTAGATATAGGAAGAAAATCAATTCCTTGGCTATCTTACAATGAATAAAATTATGGGTACTACCTGAATCAATCAATACTATTACCTTTTTCTTCTTGATATGTCCTTCTATCTTGATAGTTTAAGGAGTGGTAATTCTGGACAATGCATTACAAGATATGGTCAAATTCATTTCTTCTTTCTATAGGGTTTGTTCCTAGTGTATATCCTCTTCTTTTGACGTTTCTTGTTCCTTTTCTTCCTCCTCTTCACAATCTATGTAAAATAATTTATTCTTAGCACACTTATGACCTTTAGTGTATTTTCTATCACAATTGTAGCAAATCCCTTTTTCTCTTTTTCTTCCAATTTTTTTGGTGTCAACCTTGTAGTTTGTGGAAGGCTAGGGGAAACAACACTTCCATATTTATAGTTGTGAGTGGTAGGCTTCCTTGTTTCCATAATTTTTCTTTCCAATTTTCTTACCAACCTGAATGCCTTCTCCAATGAATCAGGTTCCCAAAGATGAAACTCATGTTGAATGTTATCCTTTAAAGTCCCTATGAAGGCATCAATCCTCTACTTCTCTGGAATATCATTTACCCTTATATTCAATTTTTGGAAGTCCTCAATGTGCTTTGCCATTGAAACCTTTTGTTTGAGATTTATCAATTGGATAAAGAAGGTGTTGTTCTTTTTATCCTCATAATGTGCTATCATTTCTTCCGTAAAAATTTCCCAAGTGACAATTTGTTTACGAGAGCAAAGCCATCGATACCATACAAACTGATTTGGTTCCAAATATAAAGTTGCAATGCATACCTTTTATGTGTTTTGCACATTATGGAGATTGAAATATTGTTCCATTTGTAGTATCCATGTTACAAGATCCTTGCCATCAAACTTCCTCATATCGATATTTGGAATGTGTTGGGTCTTTGTTCCAATGTTAAGTCTATGAAATCATGATTAACATTTCTTTTGTTTTCATCATGAGTTTCCTCTACTACCTTTTCGCCATTAGGAAGCCTTTCTTGTATTAACTTTGTTAAACCTTCCTTACAAACTTCCACGTCTTTCTTCAAATCTTTAATGTTGTCATTCCTCGAATCATGATTAACATTTCTTTTGTTCTTATTATGAGTTTCCTCTACTACCTTTTCTCCATTAGGAAGCCTTTCTTGTAGCAACTTTGTCAAACCTTCCTTCCAACCTTCAATGTCTTTCTTCCAATCTTCAATGTTTTCTTTCATACCATCTATCTTAGCTTTTGTTACTTTTTGTGAGAGTGAAATTTGTTGCACTTGGTCTCATAATTTTTATGTATCATGTTGCATTTCTTCTTCTTCTTCATGAGTCATGTTAGAGATTTCAAGTTGCTTACTAGGTGTTTCCATTTTATTTCTTCGAGGCATCAATTAATGATAATAATTCTTCACTATTCCATTTGAATTCTTTTAAACTAATTTTTCAAACCAAACTTATGCAAAATTTAATAAAAAACTACACACCTTTTTTCACTTTATAGGAGCTCGATATTGAATCTTTTTTATCTCTGCGATTTCGGATCTCCAAGGTCTGAAATTGAGTCCTGCGGTAGCCCTCTGAGTCCTCTTTCTAATGCCACCAGTCTGAGAAATATTGGATTCTTCCATAAAGAGTTATGCCAAATATTCGAAGATGACTTGATTATAGACTGGTTCAGGAGAGCAAACTTGTATGACCTTCCACGTGTCACTATTTTGACCTTCGAACCTGAAAAACACACAAAAAATTAACGCCCATCCACTTTCTGTAACATCTTACGAAATTTCAATTTGATGCTCAGAGATAAAGTTATGATGCTTTTCCCAAGGTCACATGTTTAGAAAGCAATTCGGTAGTCTGGAAAACCCTAAATGTATTGGACTGTATCGTTGAAAATATAGCAAAACAAGATCTGAAATTTGGGTATGATAATCACCAAGATATCGGTTCAAATAGGGTTTAATTTAAGAGTTTGAAATTTTGTAGAACAAAAATTATAGCGAGAAGTCCATGATGACCTGTTTGAGATGGAATTCTGGAGCTTGCAAAAACCCTAACTTCCTCAGATCATATATCTAAGCATATAGTGAGACAAGATCTGAAATTAGGACACAAGGTTTAGAAATATTTAAGCTCCAATGGGTTTATTTTTTAGATTCTGAAACATTGTAGAGAAAAGGTTATACCGAACATTCCATGATGTCTAGTTTTGGAGTAGCGAAACCCTAGAATCCAAAGCTCTAATACCAAATGTTATGTAACCAGCTCACAAAATAGAAGAAAATATATATCAACGACTTCAAAATCAGCCTCTTCGAGGGGGAAACCTCCTTTACATTACACAAATGAAAAATTCTTGGATGATACAAATGACAAGACCTCCCTTTTATATATAGGAATCTAAGCAGTCACAATACAATCAAAGCCTACATAACAATAATATTGTAGGGGCACAACAATAAAAATAGTGAGCTTCTATGGGGTACAATAACAACAACATGGGGACTATATCGGAACAATAATAAAATAAGGGGTTTTCACTAATAACAATAAGGGTTTACACTAGTAGTATAGGGACCTAACAGGACCTTATATTAGGGAGATCCCCTATATTTTGCTGGTATTGAGCACCTCCAACAGGAGGCCACACTTTGCTTTCCATTCAAGTTAAAAATTGAGGAATCTAAATAAAAAATAGCTAGTGAGTGTCTATTTTTTAAGATAAATTTCTAATGGATAAAGGAGAACAGGTACGTAATGTAGGCCATACTCATTACAAGTAAAGCTAGTATATATAAACATCAAATATCTATTGACATTGTAACATAGCTTTTTCATACACTATAAAAATTGTATTACTAGTATAATTATCAATTTAATCTCTATATTTGGATAATACATGTTACTATCATGTACACAGTATTAACCATAAGTATTGATCTATAGATGAAATATATATTTTCACCCACATTTTTACTTAAAATCGACACCTAATATCTCGTAAAACTCCCAAATCATGCATATACTATAATATTATGCTTGAGTTAGCTAGTAAGAGTCCCAATTCCTATTAGGAGATGAATTATATTGGTGACTTATATAACCATTTTCATTCCTCTAAGTTCCTGTAACATTACTCATTCAAAAGGTAATTAATCAAGTTGTGTAATATTAATCTTGCTCACATTTCAATGGCACACATATGTAATAGAGTTAGGGTCTCTGCCCCTTTACTCATATTCAACTGCTTTCATATAAATTTTTACACATTTGTTTATACACATAACACCCATTTCACTATACAAAGGTGTTAACATTTAGGGATTCATTCTATGCCTTAGGTGGCACACAATTTTGATTATGGGGATCATCAATTTCACGTGTAGTTGTAGATGATCGGGCCACGTACTCACCTCCCCACCTTCCTATACATTGTCGTATCTAACATGCATACTTGATGAATCAACAATTTGGATTGGATCGAGAGATTTAATGATAGAAAATTAACATGGTTAGACTTAGGGTAGAGAAACCATATTATAAGTCTCATTTGGTCATTTATAACTTGGTTCTTAGCAACTACATCATTGTGCGGATATTTACTAAAACCATGGTTATTCTTGCCACTAATTTTCTTCAATCCTTACAATTGTGACTTGCATTTATTCAATGTATTCTATGTAAAGAGTGAATGGTGACAATTTTCAACCCTTGGTCTGAATTTGGTAAGAATACATTACATGTCTATGTTCTTTCTATTTTCATTTTTTGGTGTTTTGAAGGTCCTCTTACAAATTGTTAATGCATTTTATCTCTTATGGAATAAGTGTTATTGGATAAACTCTCATGGTTATGTAGAGAATCTCCATTTATATTGCCATACCTTCTATTCCTCTTTGTTCGATTCATTCCAGGTGAAATTTATTTACCCTTTAGATTAAACTAATTCCATTCAATATTTACATTGTTTAAGGGTTTTCCATTTGATACCTATTTTCCTTTTCATGGCACAGATAACTGGTGTGAAGATGGAGTTAACCCTGACTCTTTTTCTAGGTTCCTAGTCTTTTTACAGTATTGCAGGTCTCTACAATTATTCAATTAATTTGTCATTTACCCTTTGGGGTTCTAATAAATTTTAACATATATTTTTAGGAATTAAACCCTAGAAATTCTTGTTGTTGTGCTATGTCATACAAATTGGCCATGACACTCCCTATTATGGCTCAAAAGGCTTTATAATGAAATTATTATGTGGGAATTTTAATTTTCATTCCATAATAATACATTCACCCAAATGAGGTATTATACTAATGATGAATTATTATTCCAACTTGCATATGTTTTGGTAATATGAGGTAATTTCCTTCCCTGGATATACATTTTAAGTCTCTTTCATTCCTAACTAAGCATAATGGTAACTTTTCCAATAATACTGACAACTTCCTCTTTGATTATTTCTTCTTTTACCTCTTCTACATGTATACTATTTAATGGAATCCATTTCACTTATTTTGTTCCATCTCTAAAAGATGGCTTTCAATGAAAAAGGCTAAAATTGACTATTTCTCCTAACAAGTCGACTACATTCACTTTTGTACATATCTGCGTGTAATTTTACTGTGTATGGCTCCTCGACATAGATCAAATGATGATGTTTTTTGGACCTAATAGAAAAAGCCTTACTCTTTTTTTTTTTTTTTCTTTTTTTTCGGACCCTAGAAGGGTTATTAATATTCAAAGGAAATGAGCCTTTAGCTACTGTAGATTTTCAATAGCCTTACTCTTTTTCTTTTTTCTTTTTTTAGACCCTAGAAGGGTTATTAATTTTCATACATTCTTATTGTATGAACATCTCTTGAGACCATATCGAAAAATACTATTGTTTTATTATATTATAATCATTTAGAATTATGAATATTTTCTTTCTCTCTCTCTCAATAGATACACTCTATTGTCATTGTATAGATTCACTTGCTATTATCCTCAAATTTGATTCTTGTATAAACACTATAAAATGATCAAGTTAAATTATAGCGTAATTTATCTCATAGTTCAGTGTTATATCGTTATACCCCATCTAGATTATTCTCTTCTCATTAATTATATAAAAACTCGTCTATTACCCAAAATTAATATAGTTTAATGGGCTAACTTCTACTTATGTTCGCCGATCCTTAGTTTTATTTAGTTATTTATTTATTTATGTACACCTAAGTTGTCCCTGAAATTTACTCTTCTTATAAGGGTCTTGTCTATTTGTCAATAACTTGAGATTAACTTTAACTAATTCAGTTTTCTAGTAACTCTTAATGTTATTACATGACCATATATAAGTTTTTCATAACTGATAAAGGATATATATATATATATACATTTATATATATATATATATATATATATATAGATATATATATATATATAGATATAGATATATCTTTTTCTTAGGCACATACTACCTTCCTTATACAAGTGTTTTATATAAGTTCCTTCTCTTAGGCATATGATTATACTATGTATATTCAACGAATGGATCCCTTACTTTTACCCATCCTTCACTCCTTTATTCCATCTCTGAATTTAATTTATGTTTTATGGCTATTTCCTTGTTTAGAAGGAACTTAGTTTAATAAGTTTCATTCTTTATATATTCCTTAATTATATTTCTTGCAATTCGATATTGATGTGGTTCTCCCATGTAACTCAATTGTTTAAAAAAAATAGTTATAACCCAGTAGGTCCGGGCTAATACAATATAGCTTTTTGTAAATTCCTACCAGTAATAATTGACAACATATCTTAAAGAATTTTCTTATGTATATTTATCCCACACATACTTGTATTATATTTACTTCAAATCATTGATTATCCTTTATCCTAAATTACTTATTAAAGTATATCTCAAATGCAGTGATTATAAGTGATATACTATTGAACATTGGAAATATTTGTCCCAACTTTAGAAATAGGTCTTAAACAAAAACAAAAAAATGTTTAAGTATGTAATGGTTTTTAGGAATACTTTATATATTCCATGTTTCCTTACCAATATTGTTTCTTTTATCAATACTTAATTAGACAAAATTTAACTGAAATTCATATTATGTTCTTTTCCCACTTGTTGACTTCCAACTTACTCTCGTATGATGATGTTAATTAATTATGTGTAGTTTAGATTCACACCTCCTACATGGGCCTTTTGTTTTAGCTTTACTTGTATTTCCTTGATCAAGAAATAAGTGCTACACCTTAATTTATTTTAGTTTTCTATACAATAATTAGATTTAGACCCCTTATTATCAAGGGAGATACTTTTCACTTTCGATATTCAAAATACAATCCGCAGGTCAAATATACATAGGATATGTGCATCTATCATATAAATTGAATAAATTAGAATGAATTTTAAACATTTAGAACATACTATAATTTCAGTACATTCACACACTTGTTCAAACTAGCATACTCAAACTAATCACCATATTTAACCATATTGTATAATTCAATAAATTATAACATAACTTATCATTGTAGGAGTAAATACCATTAATAAATGAAATTCAACAATTCATAATAAAACCACAATCATCTGACCTTAAAAAATCACTTGGTAAAAGTTAGGGAGAGAGCATGTTCCTCCCAACCAACAATTCTGCCTGAGCTCAGACTTCTTACCTATAACAATACAAACCTCTCTTGTATTCCTTAGTGATGTTTTTATAACTCTTCATGGTGTATTCTTCCTTAGAAGCTTTGTTCTTTTAAGGTCTACATTCATTTAATTACCTAGGTTTTTTTTTTTGTTTTTGTTTTTGTTTTTTTTTGTTTTTAATTAGGAAAAGTATATATATTTTCCCTTAAAGCATGACTTTCTCTCTCCTTGTACTTTATTTTTTCTTTTTACCCAACTTAGAATTTTTCTTTAACTAAATTTCTTTAGCTTAATCATTCTATCCAATTATGATCTTTTATAATTATTAATTTAGCAGAATATTTTTATCCAATTATAGTTTTTTTCCTAATATTTGTTTCTCCTGAGACTTTTAGGAGAATATTTAGGAAGGTCCACTATCTGGACTTGACCACTTAACATCTTTTTATAGAATGACAAGACGTATTTATTTACTCATGTTCTCTTTTCCATAGAATTGCCAAGTAAAACATTTATTAATAATATAAAATTTAATTACATAATCTATCAACTCCAATATTGGTCTCTAAAACCATTGAGCTCAAATAATAACCATAGTAATCTAAAAATTGCCATGTATTTAAAAATCAAATCATAGGGGTATCACGTCTTCCCCTCTCAAAATAAACATCATCCTCTATGTTTTTTGAGTTTCCATTACTTCTATAACAAAACAAGAAATACCTCATGCAATTTATCCACCATCTCCTATGTAGCCTCTTCCTAGATGTAGTGTTTCCATTGCAATTTAAACTGGGTAATGACTCGATTCTGGAGAATGGTTTCCCTATGATTTGTTATTTGTAAAGGTTCAACATAGAATTATCCTTCCTATTTGGCGTGAAGCACATTCCAATTCATTATGTGAGTAGTGTCATAAATATACTTTTTGAACAAGGAAACATGAAAAATATTATGCACTTTGATATGTCTCGATAGTGTTAGCTGGTAGGTGACTGAACCAACTCTAATTACTATCTGAACCAGTTCGTAGAAACTAGGTGCTATCTTAAAAAAAATTTCCAATCTTAGTGTAATTTTATTTTTCTTGACTTTGATGTATACACGCCCCCCGTGTTATACATTTTATGCAACCTCTTCTGATCTACGTAACTCTTTTGCTATTTTGGATAGTTTTCATTTTTTTTTTTTATCTTCTTTAATAAGTATTCCATTTCTTACAAATATCAAGTCCTAGAATCAACCTATTTTGGCTAACTCCAAGTCAATAGAGTGTGGGACTTTCACCCATATAGTTCTTCAAATGGGATAAATTTAATAAATGTCGTATAATTGTTATTGTAACAAAATTCCACTAAATGTAAATATCCCTTTGGCTTATTGGGTTGGTCCATAACATGCATCCGCAACACTTACTCAAGTATTTGACTTTTTCTTTTTGTTCGAAAATATGTTTGAGGATGGTAGGTTATACTGAAGTTTAGCTTCATACCCATTCCTCCAAACAATGTCCCATAGAAAGTGGAAGTAAATTTAACATCCTTATTTGATATAATTGTTTTTAGTATTCCATGTAATCGAAAAATGTCCTTCACAAAAATGTCTACAACCTTTTTTCCTTTATATGTGGGGTGGATAGGTATTAAGTGAGTTGAATTGGTAAAATTTTCCATTGCCACCACATTTGAGTCATGTTGTCTCCTAGTTTTGGGAAAACTAGTGATGAACTCTACCGAAATGATTTCCTACTTCCATTATAGAATGGGTAAAGGATTCGATAGTCAAAATGGGTGTTGTTGTTCCACCTTAAAATTTTGTCACTCCAAACACTTTTTCAAATACTCATCCACATCCCTTTTCATACTAGTACAGTAAAACTACTTTTATAAAGTTGTAATCATATTTTGATAACGTTGATGGCCTGAAAAAAATCATCCATATTTCCATCCATATTCTCATCCATCTTGAATATCTAGCATTCAAATATGGTTGACTTAAAACATAATTTAAACTTGTTTCCTAACATCTAATGCCTCCACGTTTTTAATGTGTGAATAACAGTAGCTAATTCAAGATAATAATAAAAATAGTTTTTCTCATGGAGCTTTGAATTTTTTTATTCATAAGCAACCACATAATTTTCATGCATCAACAAAACACCCATCGCCTTATCTCTACATACAATAAATTATTTATTTGGATAAGCAATATTCAAAATTGGGACTATTGTTAGTAGATATTTTTACATGTAAAATATCTCCTGACACTTTGGTTTCTAATTAATAATCACTCCCTCTTCCTACAAAGAAGTGATGGGATAGGCTAGATTTGAAAATCCCTCAATGAATCTTCGATAATATCCAACAATACCAACAAAGGACCTAATTTCTACCACATCCTTAGGTATTTTCCAATTTAAAATGGTCTTGACCATTCTATGATCAACAATATTCCTTCCATAGAAATCACATGTCATAAGTACTCAATTTTATTCTCATAAAAATTGAATTTGTTGAACATTGCATATAGTTGGTACTCTCTTAGTGTTTGTAGCATTATCGTTAAGTTCTCTTGATGTTCTTATTAATATTTTGAGTGTTTCAGAATATCATCAATAAAAATTAATAAAACCTTGTCCAAGTATCTATTGAACATACTATTCATTAGACACATAAAGGTTGTAGGAACATTGGTAGGTCCAAAAGGTGGTACCACAAATTCATAATGTACATATTGTTTTTTTAAATCGTTTTATGAATATAATCATTTTTAATTCTTAACTGATGGTATCTAGACTTGATATGTTGTTTCAGATGAATTTTTGAATCCATCACATTAATGATAGTTAGATTATCGACATTTCAAACTTGCAAATATGGTTCATCTTCAAGATGTAAAGAACGTGTAAAAATGATCAAACCAATGGAGGTAATAAATAGGTAAAATCTGGTTAAAATTGGGCGACTAAAAACCATAATAGAAAAAAGATTTTATTAATTTATTATAGAATGTGTGTTATATTGTGTTTATTGATTAAAAAATTATGATGTGTATTTAATTGTGCCTAGAGGCGCTCTACAACCCAGTATATGAGGGGGATGTTGTCACGTAACGTAATGTTACATAAAAAAATATTAAAAAAATATGAGGGAGATTTTGTCACGTAACGTAACATTAAATTAAAAAAATAAAAAAAATATATGTGTCGGCTAATATATATTGTATATGCGGAAGATATGTGTAACATTACTATATATGTGTCATCTAATATATACTGTATATGCTGAAGATATGTGTGGCGTTTATGTAATCAGGTAAATTTATATTTCGTTGTGTTCAGGTTTCAGTTTTAGGAAGGTAAACTCAATATAATGGAAGGTGCTCAATAAAATTAGTAGGAGTGAGGGGAAATATTGAGTAGAATGTAATATTTAGGGTGGGGTGTGACTTGAAATATTAGGTAATTTTTAATAATATTACATTTTAAGAGATTTGCACCTTGAGAGATTTGATCCCTCTTGGCGCTTGATAGATCTGGCGTTAAGATGGATGTAGGCTGGTTTCAGTCGGGTGCAGCCATACAAAATTTTCTGAACATCTAATTATTTTGATCATTTTAAATATGATAAATATGTCTAAGATTAATTTGGTAAATTTAATTTAAAATTTTCTTAGTTACCTTAGTGTGTTGAGATGAGAGAGACTGTTAGTAACTTGAATGATGAAAAACGATGAAATGAAATTTTGAGTGCAAAGTGTCAATGTAACAATTTTGATAGATAGAAAATGTGAATACTAAGAATATAGTCAATTACAAACAATCTTCATTGCAATCAATCTAAAACTATTTTCTTCTACTGTTCCTATTGTCACACCTATTAGTTTTTCCATTTTCTCATATCGATCATATGAAAAGAGTAGTTGGAATCATAGACCATTCAAATATTTAACTCGAGCTACTGTAGTAAACAACATACCTTGTCTCTGTTCCTCTCCAATATTAATAATAGTTTTCTCGAAATTCAATCATTGTGACTTATGGAGTGTTAAACCCCAAATAATTTTCAATGGTAGTTATTTTCTATTACTGCGTTTGAATGCAAAGTAATTAACAATGTTGAATGATGGAAAATGGGAATAATAAGAATGTACCCAATTATAAATAGTTTATAGTTTCAAGAAGAAAACATTTGGGGTAAGCAAACATTTTATTTAGGATGAAAATTCAAGTATTTTATTTATGGTTATATAATTTTTATTTGCTTACACTGAGAGAGAGTGTGTATGTTTTGGGGTGAGAAGGAGAGATAAGGGGAGATAGAGATATAGAATGGGGGGGGGAAGAACACGCGGGGAATAAGAGAGAGGCAAAGATAGGGAGGTAGGAAGAGATATAGATATGGAGAGAGAAATGTTAGAGAGAGAGAAGGGGAGAGAGAGAGAGGGAGGGTAACGAAAGGGAGGGAGAGAGAGATGGATAGATATGGAGAGAGCTTGTGTATGTTTAGGGGCTAAAATAGAGATATAAAGAAGGAGAGCGACTGGGAGATAGAGATGTAGATGTAGGAGGTAGATATGTCCTTACACTAAAATCAATGCACACTATTAATCTAATTACTTTGAAATTAATGTACATCATACATATTGTTGCATCAAATCAGAAATTAACATCTACAGTAAAATCAATGCATCTAGTGAAAACAATCAAATAGGATTAGAAATCAACATCTATACTAAAAGCAATGCATCTAGTGCAAGCAATCAAATAGGATTAGAAATAAATATCTACATTGAAACCAATGCATCTAATGCAAACAGTCAAATATGAATAGAAATCAACATCTATGCTGAAAATCTAGTGTAAGGTGTTAAATATGATTAGAAATCGACATCTAAACTGAAATCAATACATCTAGTGCAAGTGATAAAACAGGATTAGAAATCAATATCTACACTAAAACCAATGCATCTTGTGCAAGCAATCAAATAGGAGTAGAAATCAACATCGACACTGAAATCAATGCATCTAGCATAAGGTATTAAATAGAATTATAAATCAACATCTAGACTGAAATCAATGCATATAGTGCATGTGATCAAATAGGATTAGAAATCAACAACCACATTGAAAATCTTAAATATTCATGACCTTCCATTATGTGTCTACCTCCCTCCCCCTCTCCTTCTCTCTCTTCCCCTCCCTCTCCCCCGTCTCATTCTATCTGCCTCTCCCTAACTTTCTCTATCTTTCTCTTCTTTCCTCTCTCCCCTTGCTATCTATATTTATACCTTCCTCTATCTCTCCTTATTTGTCTCTCTATCTCAACCCCCTAAACATATGTCACGCTATCTGTCTCTCCCCCATATATATATATATATATATATATATATATATATATATATATATATATATATGTATGTATGTATGTATGTATGTATGTATGTATGTATGTATGTATGTACGTATGTATGTATGTATGTATGTATGTATGCATGTATGTATGTATGTATGTATCCCTCTTCATTTCCCTCTCTATCTCTTCCCCTTCTCTCTCTCCACCTCCCATCTATCCCTCTTCCTCCCTCCCTCTCTTTTCCTCTCTCTTCTACCCCCTCCCCTGCCCCATCTATATCTCTATCTCCCCTTGTCTCTCCTTCTCACCCACAAAACATACACACTCTCTCTCCATATCTATCTATCTCTCTCTCCCTCCCTCTTCCTCTCCCTCTCTCTCCACCTTATCTCTCTCTCTCTCTCTCTCTCTCTCTCCCCCCCTCACTAACTCTTCATCTCTCCTTTGTCACTCCCTCTCCACCATTCTCTCTCTATGTCTTTCTTCCCCTTCCAACTTCATCTCTATCTCCCCCTCTCTCTCTCCTCTCTCTCAAGTCCTCTCTATTTTTCCTTCCTCTCTCTCCCCTTCTCTCCCACCTCCCTCCATCTCTCCCCCATCATACACACTCTCTCTACACCCTCCAACTCTGTCACTATCTCCCTCCCTCTCTCCTTCTCTATCTCCTCCTCTTTCCCCCTCCATATCTACGTCTCTATCTCTCTCTTTTCCCTTCTCTCCCTATCTTTATCCTCTCCTCTTCTCTCTCTTCCCTTGTCACCTCTCTCCCTTTTTCCATCTTCATCTCTCCCTTGTCACTCCCTCTCTTTCCCCCTCCAAATCCATCTCTCTCCCTCCCTCTCTCCCACTCCTCTCTCTCTCTTCATTTCTCTCTCTCACTGTGTCTCTCACCTCTATGTCTCTCTCCCACACTCTATTCCCCCTTCCATCTCACTCTCTTTCTTAAATATGATCCCATTGTATTGTATTTAAGAAAGTATCTAAATTAATAAAAAACATAATTGGTTGTAAAATATTAAACCTATATTTTGGATCAATCATGTTAAAGAAAATACAATAATAAAAAAATTAAAAGAATCACACACTATCTTTCCTCTATCATTGTTAATCACTTTTCTTTCTGATTGCTTGGATCCTTGGTTAAGATGCATCTATCCTAGTTCTTTATAATATTATTTATATTATAAAACATTCACATATGTATATATTAAAGTATTCTCATTTTTTAATTTATTAAAACTTCCATTTAATCTCTATGGAAATATTGTTAGTAGTTGCGAGGATGGAGGGTTTATATATACCTCAAGAGTAATTATAACATTTTTTTCTCTTAGATTTAATTAAAAAATGTTATAAAATTAAATTAAAATAAAATACTTTTATTTTGAAATAAGTTATTGTTTTTTGGCATGCCGTATTGATAAGCCATGGTATTGGCCCATGGTATTGTAACAATGAAAAGCCTAGATCCATAACACAATCATCAAAAGTATAGATGGCCCATGGTATTGATAAACCATGGTAGTAGCCCATGGTATTATAATTTTATTCCCTCCTCTCCCTCTCTATCTTTCTCTTGTGGGTATTGGCCCATGGTGTTGTAAAAAAACCTACTTAGAAGTTAATAATATCCATGGTAAATATTCATGATTAAAAATCTTGTCATATTGTAAATATTAAGCTTTTACCCGCTTATGGATGATATTGTTTTAGATGCTAAGGTAGTAAACCAATTTTTACTTATAATACATCTCTCATCCCTCTTGAGGTTTTTTGTATGTTTATTGATTTCTATGGCCTATTGAATTTTTCTATGGAAATAGTGGTCAATTTTGGCTAGGATGCGAGAATTTTCAATGCATATTTGATGTTTGGTTTTATTGGAATGTTCTACAAGAGCAGAGATTTTTGAATGATTATTTCTATGTTAGAGGAATGCTCTTGGATTCTAGTTTTGATAGATAGACCAATCTCTCCAACATATGGAAGCCCACAAGAGCATGGAATTAAATAACTAGCTTTTTGGCATTTAGGGTCAACGATATCTTTCACTGATTTTAGACAACTCTGAATAGTATTTAAAGTTTTGAAGGTGGTTAAAATATTGTTTATTTTTAGTATGTGAGAAATCACTTCAGTGGTTCCAAGGATTCATGGAATGTTTACCTTGCCAACAAAATCATTTATATTTGTATTTTTATTTTTACGACAAGTTTCTTTGTTTGCATTTTTAATGGCCTTGATAGATTGATTTCTTTTGTATCGAATTTTCAAGAATACATCCATGGGATGTGATTTCTCCATTTCCAAGTGTTATTTATCAAAGATCTGAATATCTCTTGTTTCTAGAGTACTTATAACCCCTAATTTTTGGGTGAGGTGATGGTGTGAGGTGGCATGAAGATATTGCTATATATGGATCTTTTTATGGTATACCTGGTGGGAAATGGTACCATATTGGTTCCTAGTAATGAGGATATCCAAAAATTGAAGGCTATCATTGACTTCCACTTCCATGGTGAATTTTATAGATGAAGAAAGATTGTTCAAATGATGTTTAAAAGCTTTTAATGTGTCATGTCCATGGGACCAAATGATGAATGTGTCATCTACAAACCTTTTCCACAATTTAGGTTTTAAGGGGGGAGATTGTTAGACTTTGGTTTCAAAATATTCCATGAATAAATTAGTGATTATGGGAGACACAGGAGATCCTATCACCACTTTGAAATGTTTGTACATATATTTCACCCATGAAACTAAAGAAATTATATCTAAGGCTTAATTCAATAAGTTTAGATGTGTCAGGATCAGTTAATTTACTGACTACCTCCATGACTCCTTCAATAGGTATATTGGTGTATAGTGAAATGACATAAAAGCTAACAAGAATGTCATTCTTATCAAATTTGATATCTTTAATCTCATTAATGAATTGAGAGGAATCTTTGACAAATGATTAAGTGTTTCCAACTAAGGGTTTTAGTTTTCTGGCTAGGTATTTGCAAGATGATAAGTAGATCCACCAAAAAGATTCAATATAGATCTAATTGGAATCCCTTATTTGTGAACCTTAGGAGCACCGTAGATTCTAGGGATATAAGGACACTTATCTATCAACTTCTTATTCTCATGAATGTTACAAGCTTCGATAAGGCTACAAACTTCCTTAGCAATCTTTTTAAAGGATTTGTATACAACTTTTTATAGAAACCAATGTTTTTGTGAAGTTATAGAAAGTCAAATGTAGTTTACAAATAGAAACTTGGTTTACTAAATTATATTGTTAACTTGTTATGGTCTAACAATGGTGGATGCACAATGGGGAAGAAATTTACTGAGATAAAAAAACCATGTCATGATGACAATGTGCTTTAAGAACTCTTGAGTAGTGTGTTTGAGAAACATGACTACATGTCTAATGTATGGGTCTGTAGTTAATAATACTTGAATGAAATATTATGTTCATTTTATAAAATTTCAAAAATTTACAAGGGATGTAATCCATTTTTTCCACTGAGTGAGGGGTGAAATCCCTCATGAAATGTTTAATAGAATATTTTTTTTCTTGTGTTTCCCTTCGGGTTTTCCAAGGTAATATCAGTGTTCATTTGTGTGGTTTCATAATTGGTTATCTTTATGATATTATCACTTTTCATAACATTGGGAATTATATTATTCATTTTTTTTTAATTAGCCCTCATTAATTGAGCAAGGTTAAGGATGTAAAGTTGCAATGAGATGCATTATGTTAACAAGTTGCACTAATGATATTTCGTTTACACAATTAAGTATTCCATTTCTACGGTTAATTTACTTAATGAATGTGATTATAATATTTGATTATCATATTAATATTAGATGATAAGTCATTCACGAGATGCTATATGATGGGGAAACTTGTAAGAAACAAAATTTAAACTTATGTATTTTGTACAAGGTATACGACCGGATGTTACACACAAACATAGAAAAATAAAGAGAGAAAATTAATAATAAAAATTAAATATCAGAATGTGGAGAATATGAATCATAAATAATATATATATATATATATATATATATATATATATATATATATAACAACTAAAGATAAAAAAATTCTTATAGTTAAAATATTTTAGAAGAGTGTTTCTAAAAATTAATATAGATCCATCTAACTCTAGATCTATCAAGAGGTTAAAGAAATCAAGTCCTTCTAAGTTGAAACACTTCTTCAAGCTTTGCACTTAAAAACATATTTTCATTTTGAGAGATTTGATCTCTCTTGGCACTTGGTAGATCAAGACTTAGATAGATCTACAGTGGTTATATTTCAAATACAACTATCATTTATATTTTGGTAAATTAATATATAACCCTTAATTTATACTATAGTATAATATGTTAATATAAATCATATTCCAAAATAAATATCTATATATGTAATTAAACATACTACCTACATAAATATAATTAAGTACAATTAATTATTATAATCCCAATATAACTCTCTCATATATCTATATATATATATATATGGGAATATTACCCACCTAAATATAATTAATTGTTATAATATTTTATTTGTTTTTATTTTAATATTATAATTTGTTTTCTAATAGAGTTGGGATTTATCATTTCATAAATGGAAAAACAACTCTCATACTATATAATGTCATAATATTATATTATATTATAAACCATATTCCAAAACAAACACATTTCTATATAATCAACCTATATTCATCTTAACTCAAGATAACCTAAATTACTTAAGTCCGGATAATTTAAGTTACTTTATTATTCTTTATATAAACTTGATATAAAACTATCTTATTTAATATGGACACTGAAATATTTAATTTATTGGTAACAATATTTTTTTGTTATTAATATATTTTAATTTTAACTATCACATGTCAACTAAAGCGTAGAATGAATTAGATATAGGGTAATATCAATTATGTTATTTTTACATGGAATTTGTTAATTCCATATTTAGTAGGGAAGGGATTACATATCTCTTTAATATTAAAAAGTAAATTATTTTTTTGTTATTTTCTCTGTAAAACCAATGTAAAATTAAGGTATTTTATTTATTACAGACATTGATGTTAGGTCCCTATAATAATAGTGATTCTCCCATCACTATTATCATTTTATACCTTATTGTTATTGTTGTGCCCCCATTGTCCCCATATTGTTATTATTGTGTCCCATAGAAGCTCACTATTTTTATTTTTGTGCCCTTATATTATTATTGTTATGTCAGCTTTGATTATATTGTGACCCCTTAGACCCCTATATATAGAAAGGAGGTTTTGTTATTTTGTATCATCCAAGAATTGTTCATTTGTGTAATGTAAAAGATGTTCCCCCCTCAAAGAGGCTGATTTTGAAGGAGTTTATCTATATTTTCTTCTATTTTGTTGAGCTAGTTGCATAACATTTGGTATCACAGCTTTGGATTCTAGGGTTTTGCTGCTCCAAATAGGTCATCATGGAATTTTCACTATAACTTGTTTTGTGTGACATTCCAGAAGCCAAAACAAAAACCCATTTGTTTCGAAATCTCTTTGAACCTTAGGTCCGAATTTCAGATCTTGTCTCATTATATGTTCAGAGATATGATCCAAGGAAGTTAGGATTTTTGCAGGATCCCGAATTATATCTCAAACATGTGAGCTAGGGAAAATTGTCATAACTTTCTTTTTGAGAATCATATTGGAATTTAGTAAAAGTTTATAGAATGAGACACGTGGAACTTCATACAGGTTCACTCTATTGAATGAGTCTATAATTAGGTCATCGCAGGATATTTGACATAATTCTTCCTTGGAGAATCCGTTGTTGATCATACTTGCAAGGTTAGAAACAGGACTCATAAGGATACTATAGGATGCAATTTCAGACCTTGGAGATCCAAAATTACAGAGATACAATAGATTCAATATCAAGCTCCTACAAAGTGAAAAAAGGTGTGTAGTTTTTTTAAGATTTTGCATAAGTTTGGTTTGAAAAATTAGTTTGAAAGAATTAAAAGGGCATATTGAAGCATTATTATCATTAATTGATGCCCTGAAGAAACAAAATGGAAACACCTAGTAAGCAACCTAAAGTCTCTATCATGACTCATGAAGAAGAGGAATAAATGCAACATGATATATCAAAATTATGAGACCAAGTGCAACAAATTTCATTCTCACAAAAAGTAACAGAAGCTAAGATGGATGGTTTAAAGAAAGGTGTGGAAGCTAAGATAGATGGTATGAAAGAAAACATTGAATATTTGAAGAAAGACATGAAAGTTTGAAGGAAGGTTTGACAAAGTTGCTACAAGAAAGGCTTCTGGTGAAAAGGTAGTAGAGGAAACTCAATATGAAAACAAAAGAAATGTTAATCATGATTTCATAGACTCTAACATTGGAACAAATACCCACCATGTTCCAAATATCAATATGAGGAAGTTTGATGGTAAGGATCCCGTAACATGGATACTACATATGGAACAATATTTCGATATCCATAATGTGCAAAACACACAAAAGGTATGCATTGCAACTTTATATTTGGAACCAAATCAGTTTGTATGGTATCGATGGCTTTCCTCTTGTAAACAAATTGTCACTTGGGAAATTTTTATGGAAGAAATGATAGCACATTATGAGGATACGAAAAAGCAGCACCTTTTTTAGCCAATTGATAAATCTCAAACAAAAGGGTTCAATGATGGAGCACATTGAGGACTTCCAAAAAATGAATATAAGGGTGAAAGATATTCCAGAGGAGCATAGGATTGATGTGTTGATAGGTACTTTAAAGGATAACATCCAACATGAGGTTCGCCTTTGGGAACCTGATTCATTGGAGAAGGCATTCTGGTTGGCAAGAAAAATGGAAAGAAAAATTATGGCAACAACGAAACCTATTTCTCACAACTATAAAGATGAAAGTGTTGTTGCTCCTAGCCTTCCACAACCTACAAGGTTAACACCACAACAATTGGAAGAAAAAAGAGAAAAAGGGCTTTGTTATAGTTGTGATAACAAATACACTAAAGGTCATAAGTGTGCTAAGAAGAAATTATTTTACATAGATTGTGAATAGGAGGAAGAAAAGGAATAGGAAACGTTAAAAGAAGAGGATATACACCAGGAACAAACCCTAGAGAAAGAATAAATGAATCTGACCATATCTTGTAATGCATTGGCCAGAATTACCACTCCTCAAACTATCAAGATATAAGGAAATATCAAGAAGAAAAAGGTAATAGTGTTGATTGATTTGGGCAGTACCCACAATTTTATTCATTGTAAGATAGCCAAGGAATTGAATTGCTTCCTATATCCAGCACCAAAGTGTCAAGTGATGGTTGCAAGTGGAGGAACCATAAATGTCTCTAGAAAGTGCCATAATATCAAGCTATCCATGGGAGAATGTGTATTGAATAACCCAATGATATCCATTCCAATCGGTGGTGCTGATGTTGTACTAGGAGTCCAACGACTATGATCCTTGGGTACAATAGCTTTTAATTTTCAAGAACTTTTCATGAAACTTTCTTCGAAAGGAAAGGAAGGTTAATTAAGTGGTATCACAAGGAAACCTGGAAAGATAATCAGCTCTAACATAATGACAAAGCTTGTAAATAAAGAACAACGAGGTATAATTACACAATTATGTTCGCTAGAGGTTCCCACGTCGAAATCATCTATTTCTTCAGATCACCAAAAAGTCTTGGACAATCATTCTAAGGTATTTGAGACTCCCAAAGGCCTCCCACCTATTCGTGATCATGATCATGCTATTCATTTGATTCCAAGAATTGTTCTTCCAAACATTAGGCCTTACATATATCCTATGTCCAAAAGAGTAAAATTGAATGTATGGTTGCAGAAATGCTAAAGATTAGTATAATTCGACCTAGTCAAAGTTCTTTCTCTGCTCCAGTAGTATTGGTGCACAAGAAGGATGGGTCATGGCGCATGTGTCTAGATTATAGGGAAATAAACAAGCTCACTATTAAAGATGAATTTCCCATTCCTGTCATTGATGAATTATTGTATCAATTACATGGATCAATTTACTTCACCAATCTGGATCTTTGTTCAAGATATCATCAAATCAGAATGAAGACTAAAGACATTCTGAAAACAACATTTAGAACTCATGAGGGTCATTATGAATTTTTGGTCATGCCTTTTGGCCTTACCAATGCACCTTCTACATTTCAAGGTTTGATGAATTCAATTTTCAAACCCTTTCTTAGAAAGTTTGTGTTAGTATTTTTTGATGATATACTAATCTACAACAAGTCTTGGAAGGATCATGTTCAATATGTTGACAGGGTGCTCAAAATATTGGAGGAGAAACAATTATATGCAAAAAGCTCCAAGTGTTTCTTTGGAGTACAAGAGGTGGAATATCTGGGTCATATTGTATCTCATGAAGGTGTTAAGGTAGACCCTAGCAAAATTAATTCCATTAGGGAATGGAAAATCCCCACATCCATAAAGCATCTATGAGGATTTCTCGGCTTGAAAAGGTATTATCGCAAGTTTATTAAGAATTATGGGAGAATAACAACACCTATGACAACATTATTCAAGAAAGATGCATTTTCATGGACTCTAGAAGCAATGAAAGCCTTTGAACATCTTAAAGAGGCAATGTGCCAAGCACCGGTCTTAGCTATACCAGAGTTCACAAAAACCTTTATTATGTAATGTGATGCCTCAGAAAATGGAATTGGTGTTGTTTTAATGCAAGAAGAAAGACCCATTTATTTCGAAAGTCGTCCAATCAAAGGAAAGTATTTACACAAAGCTATTTATGAGAAGGAAATGTTGGCAATACTACATGCACTTAAGAAATAGCAACCCCACCTTATGGGAAGACACTTCAAGGTAAAAACGGATCATGATAGTCTTAAATACATTTTAGAACATAGATCATCTTCAGAAGAGAAACAAAAATGGGTCAGAAAGATGTTGGGTTATGACTTTGAAATCATCTACAAAAAAGGGAAGCAAAATGTTGTGACAGATTCACTATCAAGAAACGATGAGGATGTGGAAACATTGCTTTGCGCCATTTCTATTATCCAATCAGATTGGATAAACGAAGCAAGGGATGAAAGGAAGAATGACAAAGAATTGTGGGCACTTATTCAAAAGCTACAACAAGATCCAAGTACATATAAAACATTTAGTTGGAAAAATGATTTGTTATGGTACAAAGATCACTTATATCTATGTAAGAATTCCCAACTCAAACAAAATATTCTAATGGAATTGCACACCTCTCCCTTAGGAGGGCACTCAAGATTTTTAAAAACTTACCATAGAGTTAAGAAGGATTTTTTTTGGGATGGCCTTAAATCAGATATTCAAAAGTTTGTGGTGGAATGTTTGGTTTGCCAAAAAAATAAAGTTGAAACAATTAAGACCCTAGGTCTATTACAACCTTTATCCATTCCAAGCCAACACTAGGAGGAGTTTTGAATGGATTTTATCACAGGTTTACCCAAATCCAAAGGAAAGAGTGTCATCATGGTGGTAGTTGACAGACTTACCAAGTATGCACACTTTTGTGCATTAACGCATCCATTTAAAGATAGTACAATTTCTACTACATTTATGGAAACAACTGAAAAGCTACATGGAAACCCAAATATTATTGTAAGCAATAGAGATCCCATTTTCACTGGAAATTTTTGGACAAAATTATTTTCTTGTCTTGGTACTCATTTAGCTCATAGCTCATCTTATCATCCTCAATCTGATAAAAAAACTAAGATAGTAAACACATGTTTGGAAAGATATCTTCATTGCTTTGTATCTGATAAACAGACACAATGGGTCAAATGGTTGCCTTTGGCTAAATGGTGGTATAACACTTCCTTCCATACTACAAAAAAAATGACGCCATTTATGGCACTTTATGGATATCATTCACTGTTCATCACATCATATTTAATATAAAATTCTAAGGTTCAAGCAGTGGAATATCACATCGAGCATCAACAACAGGTTCTCCAACTCTTAAAGGATAACCTCACTTTGGTGCAAAATAGAATGAAACAATAGGCATATCAACATCCCAATGAAGGAAGTTTTTATGTAGGTGACTGGGTATTCCTACGGCTACAACCATATAAAAAAAATGTCCCTCAATCAAGCTGATGAGCCTCGGTATTGCAACAAGAATGTTGTAAATCCCAAGGCTACTGACTTTAATTATCAACCCGGGGTTCGTACAAACTTAAGAGGTTGTTGGGTCCCTATAATACTAGTGATTACCCCATTACTATTGTAGTTATACCCCTTATTTATATTGTTGTGCCCCTATTACCCCCATATTGTTATTTCTGTGCCCCTTAGAATCCCTCTATTGTTATTTTTGTGGCTTTATATTATTATTGTTAGGTCGGCCGAATTATATTGTGACTCCTTAGACTCCTATATATAGAAAGGAGGTTTTGTCATTTGTATCATCCAAGAATTGTTCATTTATGTAATGTAAAGGAGGTTGCCCCCTCGAAGAGGCTGAATTCTAAGGCGTGGATCTCTCTTTTCTATCTTTTTGTGAGCTGGTTTCATAACATTTGGTATCAGAGCTTTGGATTCTAGGGTTTTGCTGCTCCAAACAGGTCATCGTGGAATTTTCACTATAACCTTTTTTCTGTGACGTTTCAGAAGTCGCAAAAAAAACCCATTTGAGAAGAATTGGCGCTGAACCTTGGGTCCGACTTTCAGATATTTTCGCGTGATATTTTCAGAGATATGATCTGCGGAAGTTGGCCTTTTTGCAGACTCCTGAATTACATTCAAAACAGGTGACCTGGGGAAAATCGTCATAACTCTCTCTTTGATGATTGGATTGAAATTTCGTCAAAAGGAACAGAAAGAGGACAGACTGTAGTTTCTTTTATGTGTGTTTCAGATTCAAAGGTTGAAACAGTGACTCGTGGCACGTCGTACAAGTTCGCTCTACTGAACCAGTCTAAAAGCAAGTCACTGTGGGAGATTTCACATAACTCTTCCTTGGAGAATCCAATTTGGCTCAGACTTGTGGCATTGGAAAGAGGACGCAGAAGGCTACTGCAGGTAGCAATTTCAGAACTGGATGATTCGAAATTACAGAGATACATCAGATTCAATATCAAGCTTCTATAAAGTGAAAAAAGGTGTGTAGTTTTTTTTTTTAATTTTTGTGTAAGCTTGGTTTAACGGAATTCAAAGGGCATAGTAAAGCATTATTATCGGTAACTGATGCCCCGAGGAAAGAAAATGCAAACACCTAGTAAGGAACCTGAAAGCTCTAGCATGACTCATGAAGAAGAAGAAGAAATGCTACATGATATATCAAAATTACAAGACCAAGTGCAACAAATGTCACGCTCACAAAAGCTAACAAAAGCTAATATAAGTGGCATGGAATCTAAGATAAAGGGCATGGAAGCTGTAGTGGTTCCAGCTAGGGTACTAGACTAGACTCTATATTTAATATCGACCGAGGTATGTAAGCTTAGAGGCGTGGTCTAAAATATATAGACATAAAGAATCTCTGGCCAAGTGATTATGATGTAGGTTACAAGGCTTCTTTACGGAAGACCGGAATATTTAGCCTATCATTCACACACCTGGATTACCCTACTGATATGCTTGATTACAGTGCTTTTTATGAGATGAATCTATCAAATCAAACCATGAACCTAAGTACTGTGTATGACTGTAACAATGATCTTAACCTCCTTACAGAGATATCACCCAGAAAACCCTTGTTTGGTAAACACACACAACATGCAAAGATATTTACACTATCAAACTATATAAAGAGAGCATAAATGAACTGTGAAACAAAACAGAGTTTATGATAATGTCTCTATAAGTCACACAGGGATCGAATCCCTTACAAGACTCCCTTCCAGATCCTAGTGCTGACCATTCAACATAACCATAAACCATTCATAAGCGCACACCATATACATGCAATGAAAATCAAAGGCTATAGAAATCAAAAGCTATGTAACTGCTATGCAAACCATAAGCTGTGTAAATCGAAAGCTATGTAATCATAACTGTGATGCAAACCATATGATATATAAATCAAATCCAATATAAATACTGTGCGAACATGTGATAACCGAAATGTAACAAAACAAGTGAATAGTATACCAATCGAAGAAAGCAGGGCCCGTCCACGTCCTAAGGGTACACTGGCTATAACCGATCAGCTATCAAATCAATGCAAGAGGTATACACACGTCGTGACTGTGAATAAGTCTTTTGTATTGACTTAAAACTCTGTTCTGAGAAAACGATTCAACCACTAAACTCTCAAACATTAACCTGACTGTATTTACATATGCGTACGCACAGCCATGTCATCAATACAATGAATGTACATTCGGCTGTTGCCGCTTTTATCACATAAGCCTTTTCAAAATGTTTCCATGCTAAGTGTTTCAAAAAGAACAAAAAAACTAAAATGAAAATGGAACGATGTTGTTGCTGCTTTTGTCTGTCAGAGTGCCCTGCTTTGACTTGAGTTGACCGCATACATAGGAGGTTTGATTTGGCTGGGAGATAGGTTTTTGTCCATGCTTGGACATTCTGCTTTTCACCCATGCCTTTCATTCTAGCTCATCTGCTGCGCCACATGTCAAACGATAAGCTCATTACAGGATGTAGGTACTTCCTGTAACCATGTCATCAAAAACTTCCAATTCTTGAACATAAAACCCCTAAATTAATTTCTATGCAATTTAATAACTATAAAACGATTAATAATCAATATTCAAGGATTTTGAGGGATATATGATGAAAATGTATGGATAAATGATATGTTTTTGGGAAGGAAAAAGGGTCTTGGGATGATACCAACATCTCTCCCCGACTTAAGGACTTAGCATGTCCTCATGCTACCCCAGAAGTACTCCCCTTGAACTCTGTCCCTGCATGGATCTCTGCTGCCTTGAGCAAGGTATCTACATTCTTCTTCACCTGGTGATCTTTCTGTCCCTTGAGCTCCTGCTTTAACTTTTTATATTTTTCTTTAAGAGCCTTCTTCTGATTGTACCACTTAGTGGCCCAGTTGGAAATCTCAGTTTGCTCAGTCTCCAACTCACTGATTCTTTCCTTTAGCTTTTCATTTGTTTTCTGTGTTTCTTTGCTTTGCGCCCTGAGCATTTCATTTTCCCTTTTAATAACTTTTTCCAACATGTTAGCTTCCATGAGCTCTTCCTTCAATTCTTCAATTTGTTTTTCTAATTTCTTCTGTCTTTTGGTGGGAGGTGGTGAACATTTTTCCTGTTTGTTATGGCTCTCTACCTCCATGTCAACTTCTGGTGCTGGTAGTGAATGGTCACCACTCCCAACATCCATTTGTGCAGGTGCATGAGATTCAAACTGGTCTTCTTGCAGCTGAGTTTTTGGTGTCCTCCTTGTTCTTCGTGAGTAGGTGGTAAAAATTTTGTCTTTCTCAGCCCTCTTGGCATCCTCTTTTTGCATGTTCCTGGTCCTTATGCTGCCCACAGGTAGAGGTGCTCTGCTGGCTTTGGACACTGGAATTTCCTCATCAATGTCCTTCATAAACCCTGAATCTTCTTGCACTTCCTCTTTTTCCTCCTCATCTCTGATATGATTGACAGCTAAGAATTCTTTCCATGGCTTCCCTCGCTTCTACAACTCATGTTCAATGAGGATTTTAATTAGGCCAAAATGGTACAGGCTTTTGACTTCATTCCCCTTTTGCTTCTGGATAGTTTTGGCCATCTTTGTTAAACTTTGCAGCAGAAAATATGGCACACTGATTACACATTGTTTCTTTAAATGGAGGAGTAGCTTGATGTGGTATAGATAAACAATACTATACCTACCTTCACAGGTTATGAACTTTTGAAGAATGTAAACCATTTCATCCCAAGGATGAACTAACCAGCTTCTTGGAACACCCTTCTTCCAGTTTACTGAGGAAACTCTAGATCTGGACATGAACTGTGTCCATGATTTCTCCTTGAATTGTTTGGTTTTAAAGTACTTCTCTCCTTCAGGACTAATTCCAATTGCCTGAGCTATAGTATCCTCTGAGATTCTGAAGGAGAAGGTGCCTATTAGGGCCTTTTCTCCATTAAAGGTGAAGGCAAATTTCTTGGTGATTTCCTCATTACTCCCATGGAATTTTTCCAGAAAAGGTAACCACTGTGTTTCTCTAAGAATCTCAATGCAATCCTCATGGTATTGTGAGTTGTCGAATGTACTGGGTTCGACCCTATTAGTCATGGTGATGGCAGAGGGTTGTGCCTCTAACCCTTCTCTGTCTATACTCTTTAAAATTTAAACATAGAAATGTCAAGTTGGTTACCTGGTATATATCGCTTCCTTCAGTCTTCAATATGGTGCTTGGCCGGTCGATATGATTGTGATGGGAGTTAGAAGTAGAATGGTGATGCTTTCCCTTTTCGGCGTTCACTGGTTTCACTATGTAAACCGACCCCAAACAGTGATATTCTCCTCGGCGCTCCTTGCTTCAGATTTTCACTTTGTAACTCCACCCAAATGATAATAATCTCCTCGCGCTCCTTGCTTTTGATTCTCACCTTGGAAGTTATGGGAATCGAGGGTGGAAAGGATGGTGAAATAACCCTGTACTCACTTCACAATGTAATCATTCATTTAAAAACAGAGTGTTGTACGCTTGCATGCATGTTATCACAAGAACGCTGAGAGCGTACCCATAGTGTTGAGCTATAATGCTGGGTGGCAAAGTTATGATTCGGCTATGTGTGGAGTAGAATATATATAGGCCGCTTATTATGATTTGACTGTATGGAGTGAAATATATATATATATATATATATATATATATATATATATATATATAGGCCGCTTCCACATCTATCTCATCCTTTGTATTTAAAAATACACAGCTCACCACGTGCCCTTTTCAATGAGTATTCGGTCATATAGAGAATGTTGGTATGCCTGTAGGGTATATGACAAGGTGGATGTGTTGGTAATGGGTTTTTGGGGTATGGATAGGTTAATGTAGGGGAATGATGAGAATTGGTGGGATAAGGGTGATAGATTGATGCATATAGGTATCCTTGAAATCAATTACAACAGCTTATAGTCACCAAAGTTACATTAAAAACCAATCTAGGAAATTAAATGTTTAAGAACAGAAATACATTACTCCTTTGTTGATCATTTGACATGCTGAGTTGCTAATTCTTTTTTACTGTTCTTTTTGACAGGTCCTCTGAGGGAGGTTGAATGCACAGGTCTTTTGAGAAATTTTTTTGAAGATATAACAGGTCCCTTTGAAAGATTTGAATGTACAGGTCCCTTGAGAAAACTGAATGTAACAGGTCCTTTGAGAAAATTGAAGGTGTTCATGCAGCTCTTTGTATTGTTACAGGTTCACTGAGCTTGCCATTTGCTGAAGTGTTGGTGCCCAAATCCTTGTAAAAGCTTGGTGGAAGTCTGTTGAAGTAGCCTTTGGTGTCAAAAACTTTGTTTTAACAGGTCCCAACTGAATGTTTTAAACAGGTCCCATTACTGCTGGTTGGAATGTCTTAACAGGTGTCAATTGCTTTAACATGTCCCTTCTGAAAATCTTAAACAGGTCCCATGACTGCTGGTGTTGGACTACTGGTGTTGGTAGCATAGATGTCTGAACAGAACAGGTCCCCCTGCAAAATATTTATAACCAGGTCCCTCTGAAATAAAATCATGACAGAACAACTTATTTGTTAAAGTCTGGAATCACTGCTGGTAACAAGCTGCTGTTGGAAATTTACAGTGAAATATAGAATAAGAAATTTGAAGTATTTACAAGGGAGAGATAAAAGTAACAGAACAGATGCCTCTCTCCCCGACTTAAAGGTTGACTTGTCCTCAAGTCATGATTCAACTGAGAAATGAAACAATGAACAAAAGAAAGAGAATTCATACCCGCCAATAAATTGGTTTTCAGGTAGGAATTCGGGGTTAGATTGTGCCAGACACTGGTTTTCACATCTAACCCATTATTATTTTTTTTTAGTTTTTGTTTTATTTATTTTTTATATTTTTATTTTTTCTTTTTGATTTTGAAATTGAAAGGAAATGAAACTAAGGCAGTGATACTGCAGCTGAGGGCTGCAGTATCTCATCCTCTTCTTGCTGAGATAGTGTATGGAGAAAATCTTGCTTGCTGATGGGCTTGTTGTACAGCTTCAGGCAATGACCGTTGACTGTGAAGGAATGACCTTCGCCATCAATAGTTTGGAGCTTTACTGAACCATTGTCATAAGCCTGAACAATTTCATAGGGGCCCATCCAATGGGTGGTGAACTTAGCTTTATGATCCTTGAATTTTGAATCAAAAAGCAGAGCCCAGTCACCTTCCTTGAAGTGCTTCTTCTTAATGTGTGAATCATGCCATTTCTTCCTGTGCTGTTGCATGAGGATGGTGGTTTGTTCTGCTTGCTGCCTCATCTCATCCAGCTGGTTCAACTGCTGGATTCTCTCTTTTTGTGCTTGATCCAAATCAATTAGTAAATCTGCAGCTAATTTAAAAGTGTGAATTTGGAATTCAATAGGAAGCATGACATCCTTACCGTACACCAATTGGTATGGTGTAAATCCGGTGGTATCTTTCCAAGTAATCCGGTAAGCCCAGAGTGCCTCTTTGAGCTTTTCTTCCCAGTTTTTCCGGTTCATTGCAACAGTTTTGGTAATGATCCCCTCCAAGGTCTTATTGGTTGATTCCACCTGCCCATTAGCCTGTGGATGGTAGGGGGTACTTTTCCTATGCTTTATTTGGTACTTGTCTGTGATGTCCTTCATGAGCTTTGAGGTGAATTGAGTACCTTGATCAGTGAAAATTTCTCTTGGCACTCCATACCTCACAAAGATCTCCTCAAAAAGGAAATTGACTACTGTGTGTTCGTTTGCTCTTACCAGTGCTTTTGCTTCTGCCCACTTGGTGACGTAATCAGTACATACTAGGATGTACTTCTTACCATTAGAGGCTGGGTTGATAGGTCCTATGAAGTCCAGAGCCCACTTATCAAATGGTTCCAAGTGAACTTGGGGCTGAAGGGGCATCTGATCGGTAGCTGTTGGTCTGCCCATTCTTTGGCAGCTGTCACAACTCTTTACATACTTCTTGGCATCCTTGAAAATGGATGGCCAGTAGTATTCAAGAGTAAGAACTTTGAAGGCTGTCCGCTTCGCTGCAAAATGCCCACCACATGGTTCATCATGGCAAGATTTTAATATGTCAATTACCTCATCATTTCGTACACATCTCCTAATGATCATATCAAAACCAGTGTAAAAGAGATCGCCATTAAGCCATGAATATCTAGCACTTTGTTTGATCAGTCTTTTCCTTTCCTTTGCAGTGAAATGTGGAGGTGTTCTACCTGTAGACAAGTAATTAGCTAAATCAGCAAACCAAGGAGTTACGATGGAAATTGCAAATAAGTGCTCATCCGGAAAAGAATCCTCAACAGGAACAATCTCACCTGGATTTTGCAGTCTAGACAGAAAATCTGCCACCTGGTTTTCTTTGCCTGGTCTATCTAACACTGTGATGTTAAATTCCTGTAACAATAGTAACCATCTGGTAACTCTGCCACTAGTTATTGGTTTATTCATGAGATGTCGAATGGCGGAATGATCAGTATGTATAAAGACTTCATAACCAGTTATGTAATGACGGAATTTATTCACAGCATAAATGATGGCAAGTGTTTCCTTTTCTGTAACTGTATAGTTTAGCTCGGCAGGGGTGAGATTTTTACTAATGAAATAAATTGCATATGTACAAGATTCTTCTTTTTGGCCTAAGGATGCACCTATTGCAGTGTCAGATGCATCGGTAAAAATATGAAATGGTAAACTCCAATTAGGCCCCCTCAGGACTGGTGCGGTAGATAGTTTCTTTTTGAGTTGTTCAAATGCATGTTGGCAGTTCGCAGTCCAATTGAAAAGTACATCTTTGGCTAGAAGTTTAAACAAAGGTAAGGCTATCTTGCTAAAATGTTCAATGAATCTGCGATAATAACTAGCATACCCAAGAAAACTTCTTACCTCTCTCTGATTCTGTGGAATAGGCAAATCGGCAATAATCTGGATCTTGGCTGGGTCAACCTGGATGCCTTGAAAAGAGATATAATGGCCCAACACTATCCCTTCATTTAACATCATGAAGCACTTTTCGTTGCTGAGGGATAGGTTAGCTTCAATACACCTTTTCAAAACTCTCTCTAGATTTTCTAATGCATGTTCAAAAGAATTGCCATATACTGAAAAATCATCCATATACACTTCAACACAATCATGAATCAAATCAGCAAAAATAGCTAACACAGCTCGCTGAAATGTAGCTGGAGCGTTACAAAGTCCAAATGGCAAAACATTGTAGGCATAGGTGCCCCAAGGACAGATGAAGGTGGTTTTGTCTTGGTCTTCAGAGACAATCTGGATCTGGTTGTAGCCACTGAAACCGTCAAGAAAAGAAAATGATGATTTGCCGGCTAGGGTGTCTAACACTTGATCAATGAATGGCAGTGGGAAGTAGTCTTTGAGCGTTGCTTTGTTCAGCTGTCTGTAATCAACACAGATGCACCACTTGCCATTTTTCTTGGGCACAATAACCAATGGGGATACCCACTGACTGTCAGAAATAGGATATATAAAGTTGAATCTCAAAAGTTTTTGCAACTCCTCTCTGACAATGTCTTGGAGCATGGGGTTCATTCTTCTTTGCGGTTGCCTCACCGGTTTAATGGTGCTATCTGTGTAGATGTGGTGAGTGCATGTGTCGGGGTGAATCCCATGCATGTCAGTGTAATCCCAAGCAAAGGCTTTTTGGTACTTCGTCAAGAGTCTAATCAATTTCTCTTGTTGAGATGAGTCTAGGTGGTTGCCTATGTTCAAAGTTTTCCCTGGACTGATCTCTATGACTTGACTCTGTGTATTGGTGATGGATTGAACTGGAAAGATGTCATGAAATGTAGATTGCAAGGAGTGGATAGTGCATGTTTCTTGAAAGTTTTGATCCAGAAGTACATCTGCAGCATTATATTGTTCATTTCTCAAATTTTCAGATACATCAGGTTGAGAAAGAAATAGTTCTACCAAATCATTATTGTCTTCGTGGAAATCATAGATCTGGTCAATGCTAAAAACAGATTGTACTTCCTCTTTGTCATTAAATTTATCATCAAGCCACAAGTTATGTGTTACTGCAGGTGATTGTGTCGATGGATAGAGGGTGAGTTGTTTCCTTTCGGTCCCTCTAGAGATAATCATGTTACCTGATCGGCATCCAATAAATGCATCAGCAGTCGCTAACCATGGTCTACCTAGAATGATAGGATGTCCTCCTAGATTGGATTTGGGTTGAAGGACTAGGAAATCCACTGGATACTCCCAAGAGTCTAGTGAGACAATGATATCTTCCAAAATCCCCTCAGGAATGACTTTGGACCTATCAGCTAGTTCAAGAATAATCGTGGTATGTTGCAAATTCACAAGCTGGAGTGTTCTCATGGTTTCAAGGGTCATGACATTGATTGCGGCTCCTAAATCTATCAAAGTGTTTGGAATCTGTATGTTGTTAATGATGGTGGTCACTTTTGGAATGCCCGGATCAACATACTTCTCCATGGAGATGGTATTGGTCATAAGGCCTGCTAAATTTCCTAAAACATGAATGGTCTGAGGATCAATCCTCTTTCTAGCAGGTTTCTTGAGACACATGTCTTTGATGGCTTTGGTGTAGATAGGAATGTCCTTTATAGCTTGCAGCAAAGGGATTTTTATGTAGACATTTTTAAGTTCATCCAAGACCTCAAATTGTGGTGGAGGCAGTGGTGGTTTTACTTGGACCAAACGGTCTGGAAAAGGTGGGTGCAATGATTGCATCTGTTTGTCCTTGGTTTCACTACTTGGTTTTGTTTGAGTTGTCATTTCATTTTCTTTTTCTAAATTTTCTTCTTGCTGATCTGTTATTGGAGAATCCTTTTGAAGCACCCTACCAGACCTCAGATTAATGTTTTGCAAAGGTAGTGTGGAGTAGGAGGTTCCTTCCTCTACATTATAGGCTGGCCTCTCTGCTCTATTGTTCGGATTTGGGACAGTTTGAGCAGGTATTTGTGTGGGTCTGGGAGGTTGTGGGTTAGTTGGAAATTGAAGTTGTGGTACATTTATTTGTGGAGGAGCAGGAAGGGTCTGTTGAGAGGGTTGGGGCTGATAAACAACTTGCTGAGGGTGCTGATGATATGTTGGAGACTGTGATGGATATGGCTGTTGGTACTGCTGATATGGCTGTGAATAAGGTGGGTATGATTGTGGATATGGATGGTAGGATTGGGAATACTGTTGAGACGGTCTCCATTGATTTTGTTGTTGGTTTCCATGCTGCCATGGCATAGGTATATTCCATGAGTTTTGTGCATACATCTGATCATTCATAGGAAATTGCATATTTTGATTAGGAAACATACCTTGGGGTGCTTGCCTTGGCTGCCATGGTCGCTTTGCACCCATGTAGTACACGTTCTCCATCTCTGTGTTGGCTACCATGTTACAGTTCTGAAAAATTTTAACTTTAAGACAGTTAAACATATCATGATGCTCAGTTTAGAAAGCACAAACTTGGATATTCTCTAGAGGGCAGTCTTTTAATGCATGTTTCTTGCGACACTTGGGGCAGAAAATAGCCATGATATTGTCTTCTTCCTCCTGTTTCTTTTTGGCTTTTAAGGTATCAATTTGGTTTCCTAGAGTGCTCAACAAATATGTTTTGAACTCTTCTAAAAGATTACCAATTTCAGCCCGGGTGACACTAGCAGAGGCAGTTTTTGTGACCCTATATGACAAGGTTCTCTTTCCCATTTTGGCTTTACTTCTTGAATATGTTTCACACAGTTCAGCTATTTCTTCAAAGGGTAAGGCAGAGATGTCACTTTTGCCCATTAAGTTGAGATCATCCATGTATTCTTCCCAGATACCTTTCAAGAATATTGTGCGGACTAGATTAGGAGGCATTGTTCAGTGTTTAGATATTTGCAAGTTATAGACAAACCGTTCTAGATATTCTTCTAAGGTTTCATCCTCATGCTGACTCATTCTAAAGATGTCATCTTTAGAGTCTTTGGATCTGCAATAAGGCTGATATTTCCTCAGAAATATTCTCCTCATGCCATCCCAATCTACTATGGCATGCTCACCTAGCCCCATAAACCATTTCAAGGCTGCTGCCTTTAATGTGGCTGGAAACAATCTGAGTCTATGAGCATCATCCGTATAGCCATAAGTTCGACATACAATGTCAAACTCGAATAAGAACGAGTCCGGATCCTCTGAAGCCATACCATAGAAATTGGGTAGCACGGATGGGGGTATATTTTTCATTTTGATCTCCTCATCCTCCTGTGGTTCTTGTATAGGGAATTTAAAAGTTGATTCCTCCTCCTCTTGATGGGGAACTGATCTAGATCCCTCCTCAGCCATTCTAATTGGTCTCTTGGTGTCTCTTGGTGGAAAAGAGAGAAAGGAAGATTGCTTGGTAATGGTACTACTTTTCCCTTGTGTAGAAGATTTAGGAAAGGGTTGCTGCTGTGATTTATATGCAAATAGAGTTTCCCTCTCAGCAAGAGTAATGTGCTGTCCTGAATAAAATCTTTCTGCCAATGTTTGAATATCCTCCTCAGATGGTGTTGTATTCCCTGGAGAGTCTGCTCCTGATGATGATGGGTTAGTTTTGAGATGGTGGGGGGTTCTTACAAATCTCCCTTGATTGTCCCTAAGTCTAGGCATAAATGAACATGATTTCTAACTGTGTTTTTGTTTGTTTTTGTGTATTGAATTTTTTTTTCTTTTTGTTTGAATCCTTTACGTACGCCTCCCCGGCAACGGCGCCAAAATGTAGTGGTTCCAGCTAGGGTACTAGACTAGACTCTATATTTAATATCGACCGAGGTGCGTAAGCTTAGAGGCGTGGTCTAAAATATATAGACATAAAGAATCTCTGGCCAAGTGATTATGATGTAGGTTACAAGGCTTCTTTACGGAAGACCGGAATATGTAGCCTATCATTCACACACTTGGATTACCCTACTGATATGCTTGATTACAGTGCTTGTTATGAGATGCATCTATCAAATCAAACCATGAACCTAAGTACTGTGTATGACTGTAACAATGATTTTAACCTCCTTACAGAGATATCACCCAGAAAACCCTTGTTTGGTAAACACACACAGCATGCAAAGATATTTACACTATCAAACTATATAAAGAGAGCATAAATGAACTGTGAAACAAAACAGAGTTTATGATAATGTCTCTATAAGTCACACAGGGATCGAATCCCTTACAAGACTCCCTTCCAGATCCTAGTGCTGACCATTCAACATAACCATAAACCATTCATAAGCGCACACCATATACATGCAATGAAAATCAAAGGCTATAGAAATCAAAAGCTATGTAACTGCTATGCAAACCATAAGCTGTGTAAATCGAAAGCTATGTAATCGTAACTGTGATGCAAACCATATGCTATATAAATCAAATCCAATATAAATACTGTGCGAACATGTGATAACCGAAATGTAACAAAACAAGTGAACAGTATACCAATCGAAGAACGTAGGGCCCGTCTGCGTCCTAAGGGTACACTGGCTATAACCGATCAGTTATCAAATCAATGCAAGAGGTATACACACGTCGTGACTGTGAATAAGTCTTTTGTATTAACTTAAAACTCTGTTCTAAGAAAACGATTCAACCACTAAACTCTCAAACATTAACCTGACTGTATTTACATATGCGTACGCACAGCCATGTCATCGATACAATGAATGTACATTCGGCTGTTGCCGCTTTTATCACATAAGCCTTTTCAAAATGTTTCCATGCTAAGTGTTTCAAAAATAACAAAAAAACTAAAATGAAAATGGAACGATGCTGTTGCTGCTTTTGTCTGTCAGAGTGCCTTGCTTTGACTTGAGTTGACCGCATACATAGGAGGTTCGATTTGGCTGGGAGATAGGTGTTTGTCCATGCTTGGACATTCTGCTTTTTGCCCATGCCTTTCGTTCTAGCTCATCTGCTGCGCCACATGTCAAACGATAATCTCATTGCAGGATGTAGGTACTTCCTGTAACCATGTCATCAAAAACTTCCAATTCTTGAACATAAAACCCCTAAATTAATTTCTATGCAATTTAATAACTATAAAACGATTAATAATCAATATTCAAGGATTTTGAGGGATATATGATGAAAATGTATGGATAAATGATATGTTTTTGGGAAGGAAAAAGGGTCTTGGGATGATACCAACAGAAGCTAAGATGGATGATTTGAAGACAGATTTGAAGAGAGACATGGCAGATTTGAAGATAGATTTGAAGACAGATATGGAAGAATTGAAGAAGTTGCTACAAGAAAGTGTCACTAATGGTGAAAAGGTAGTAAAGGAAACTCATGATGAGAACAAAAGAAATGTTAATCATGATTCCATAGACGCTAATGTTGGATCGAAGACTCACCATGTTCCAAAAATCGATATGAGGAAGTTTGATGGCAAGGATCCCGCCACATGGATATTACAGATGGAGCAATTCTTCGATCTCAATAATGTGCAAAACACACAAAAGGTACGTATGGCAACTTTATATTTGGAACCAAATCAGTTTGTATGGTATCAATGGCTTTGTTCTCGTAAACAATTTATCACTTGGGCAATTTTTACGGAAGAATTGATAGCACATTATGAGGATACAAAAAGCAACACTTTTTTTAGCCAATTGATAAGTCTCAAACAAAAGGGTTCAATAATGGAGCACATTGAGGAGTTCCAAAAATTGAACATAAGGGTAAAAGATATTCCAGAGGAGCATAGGATTGATGTGTTCATAGGGTCTTTAAAGGATAATATCCAACATGATGTGCGCCTTTGGGAACCTGATTCATTAGAGAAGGCATTCAGGTTAGCAAGAAAAATGGAAAGCAAAATTATGGCAACTAGGAAGCATACCATTCACAACTATAAAGACGGAAGTGTTGTTGCCCATAGTCTTCCACAACCTACAAGGTTGACACCACAACAATTGGAAGAAAAAAGAGCAAAAGGGCTTTGTTACAATTGTGATAGCAAATACACAAAAGGTCATAAGTGTGCTGAGAAGAAATTATTCTACATAGATTGTGAAGAGGAAGAAGAAAAGGAGCAAGAAAGGTCAAAAGAAGAGGATATATTCCAGGAACAAAGCCTAGATGAAGAACAAATAAATCCGACCATATCTTGTAATGCATTGGCGGGAATTACCACTCCTCAAACCATCAAGATAGAAGGACAAATCAAGAAGAAAAAGGTAATAGTGTTGATTGATTCAGGAAGCACCCACAATTTTATTCATTGTAGGGTAGCAAAAGAATTGAATTGCTTCCTATATCCAGCACCAGAGTGTCAAGTGATGATTGCAAATGGAGGAACAATAAATTGTTCTGGAAAGTGCCATAATATCAAGCTATCCATGGGAGAATATGTATTGACTAGCCCAATGCTTTCCATTCCAATGGGAGGTGTTGATGTTGTACTAGGAGTCCAATGGCTACAATCCTTGGGTACAATAGCTTTTAATTTTCAAGAACTTTTCATGAAATTTTCTGTGGAAGGAAAGGAAGTTGAATTAAGGGGTATTGCAGGGAAACCAGGAAAGATAATCAGCTCTAATGGCATGACAAAGCTTCTAAAAAAGGAGCAAAGAGGTGTAATTGCACAATTATGTTCGCTAGATGTTTCCACATTGGAATCATCTATTTCTCCAGATCTCCAAAAAGTCCTGGACAATCATTCCAAGGTATTTGAGACTCCCAAAGGTCTCCCACCTATGCGTGATCATGATCATGCTATTCATCTGATTCCAGGAAGTGTTCCTCCAAACATCAGGCCGTACAGATATCCATATGTCCAAAAAAGTGAAATTGAACGTATGGTTGCAGAAATGCTAGAGGCTGGTATAATTCAACCGAGTCAAAGTTCTTTCTCAGCTCCAGTAGTATTGGTGCACAAGAAGGATGGATCATGGCGCATGTGTCCAGATTATAGGGAGCTCAACAAGCTCACTATTAAAGATAAGTTCCCCATTCCTGTCATTGATGAATTACTGGATGAATTGCATGGATCAATTTACTTCACCAAGTTGGATCTTCGTTCGGGATATCATCAAATCAGAATGAAGATTGAAGACATTCCGAAAACGGCATTTAGAACTCATGAGGGTCATTATGAATTTTTGGTCATGCCTTTTGGCCTTACCAATGCACCTTCAACATTTCAAGGTTTGATGAATTCAATTTTCAAACCATTCCTTAGAAAATTTGTGTTAGTATTTTTTGATGATATACTAATCTACAGCAAGTCTTGGAAGGATCATGTTGAACATGTTGACAAGGTGCTACAACTATTGGAGGAGAAACAATTATATGCAAAAAGATCCAAATGTTTCTTTGGAGTCCAGGAGGTGGAATATTTGGGTCATATTGTATCTCATGAAGGAGTTAAGGTAGACCCTAGCAAAATTAAAGCCATTAAGGAATGGAAAATCCCCACATCCATAAAGCATCTGCGAGGATTTCTTGGGTTGACAGGGTATTATCGCAAGTTTGTTAAGAATTATGGGAGAATAGCAGCACCTCTAACAACATTATTGAAGAAAGATTCATTTTCATGGACTCCGGAAGCAACAAAGGCCTTTAAACATCTTAAAGAGGCAATGTGCCAAGCACCGGTCTTAGCTACACCGGACTTCACAAAAACCTTTATTGTGGAATGTGATGCTTCAGGAAATGGAATTGGTGCTGTTCTAATGCAAGATGAAAGACCCATTGCTTTTGAAAGTCGTCCAATCAAGGGAAAGTTTTTAAGCAAAGCTATTTATGAGAAGGAAATGTTGGCAATACTCCATGCACTTAAGAAATGGCGACCCTACCTAATGGGAAGACACTTCAAGGTAAAAACGGATCATGATAGCCTTAAATACTTTTTAGAACAAAGATTATCCTCTGAAGAGCAACAAAAGTGGGTCACAAAGATGTTGGGTTATGACTTTGAAATCATCTACAAAAAAGGGAAGCAAAATGTGGTGGCAGATGCACTCTCAAGAAAGGATGAGGATGTGGAAGCATTGTTGTGTGCCATTTCTATTATCCAACCAGATTGGATAAACGAAGCAAGGGAGGAATGGAAGAATGACGAAGAAGTGTGGGCACTTATTCGAAAGCTACAACAAGATTCCAGTACTTCTGATACATTTAGCTGGAAAAATGATTCGTTATGGTACAAAGATCGCTTATACCTCTGTAAGAATTCCCAGCTAAAACAAAAGATTCTTATGGAATTGCACACTTCTCCCTTAGGAGGGCACTCAGGATTTTTAAAAACTTACCACAGGGTTAAGAAGGAATTTTTTTGGGATGGCCTTAAATCAGATATTCAAAAGTTTGTGGCGGAATGTTTGGTTTGCCAACAAAATAAAGTTGAAACAATTAAGACACCGGGTCTATTACAACCTTTATCCATTCCAAGCCAACGTTGGGAGGAGGTTTCAATGGATTTTATCACAGGTTTACCCAAGTCTGAGGGAAAGAGTGTCATCATGGTGGTAGTTGACAGACTTACCAAGTATGCACACTTTTGTGCATTATCACATCCATTTAAAGCCAGTACAGTTTCTACTGCATTTATGGAAACAGTTCAAAAGCTACATGGAAACCCAAAGATTATTGTAAGTGACAGAGATCCCATTTTCACTGGAAATTTTTGGACATAATTATTTTCTTGTCTTGGTACTCAGTTAGCTCATAGCTCATCTTATCATCCTCAATCTGATGGGCAAACTGAGATAGTAAACAAATGTTTGGAAGGATATCTTCGTTGCTTTGTATCTGATAAACAGACACAATGGGTCAAATGGTTGCCTCTGGCTGAATGGTGGTATAACACTTCCTTCCATACAGCAACAAAAATGACCCCATTTATGGCACTTTATGGGTATCAACCACCATCAATCACATCATATTTAAGAGAAAATTCTAAGGTTCAGGCAGTGGAACATCACATCAAACATCAACAACAAGTCCTCCAACTCTTAAAGGATAACCTCGTGTTGGCACAAAATAGAATGAAACAACAGGCAGATCAACATCGCAGTGAAAGAAGTTTTGATGTAGGTGATTGGGTATTCCTACGGCTACAACCATATAAGCAAAATGTCCCTAAAGCAAGCTAAGAAGGATAATAAATTATCACCAAAGTATTATGGTCCGTACAAGGTGTTGGAAAAGATTGGTACTATGGCATACAAATTGGAGCTTCCTGCAGCTTCTCGATTGCACCCAGTTTTCCATGTTTCATGTTTAAAGAAGGTTATAGGCGACAAGCTCCCAGTTCAAACAATATTGCCAGAACTTGACGAGGAAGGAAAAATTATATTGGAACCAGAAGCAGTTACAGAAACAAGAACTCGATAGCTACGAAATCGATCAATTTCAGAGTATCTTATCAAGTGGAAAAACTTATCCGCTGAAGATTCCACATGGGAGGATGAGAATTTTATGCAGAAGTATCCAGAACTGCTCAAGCGTTGAGGATAACACTTTTTTGAAGGAGAGGGGCATGTTTGGTCCCTATAATACTAGTGATTACCCCATTACTATTGTAGTTATACCCCTTATTTATATTGGTGTGCCCCTATTACCCCCATATTGTTATTTCTGTGCCCCTTAGAATCCCTCTATTGTTATTTTTGTGGCTTTATATTATTATTGTTAGGTCAGCTGGATTATATTGTGACTCCTTAGACTCCTATATATAGAAAGGAGGTTTTGTCATTTGTATCATCCAAGAATTGTTCATTTATGTAATGTAAAGGAGGTTGCCCCCTCGAAGAGGCTGAATTCTAAGGCGTGGATCTCTCTTTTCTATCTTTTTGTGAGCTGGTTTCATAACAGAGGTATACACACTATATGTGCAGGATAAAATGTATCCTTCCTTTGTTGTCACGAGAGAAAAGAAATGATGCCTATTTGCAGGAATAAAACACTAAATTTAAAAATGCTTGTAAAGTAACATGAAATCCTCTATCTACTTATTAACACACTTTGCTTACAAAATAACCTTATTTTAGCCCTATTTGTCACATGTGATGTTTTAACTAATATAAGCATGAAATATGATCTGGAGAGTACTAACTGTTGTGTGCATGTGTAAATAAAAAGAACTCATTTTTTAATCTTTTTGCTTTATAAATGAAAATGCTAATCTTTCCTTGATCATTGGCAGGGGAGACTGGTGTAGAGGAAGAGGGGTACAATGATTTTGATGGCTTGGAGGCCAAATAGAGGCCTAATACCAGCTCCAATAATGATTTTTCTCAATTCAAGCTCAAAAAAGGCTGCTACATGATTTCCTATAGGATGTACTAGTTCTCATACAAGACGTACTAGTTCTCCTACAGGATCCCCTGTTTTACTACATGATGTTACATATTTAATATACGAAATTATAATTCATCGAATGACCAAGAAAATCAAATCCAAATTGGATGGCACTAATTATTTTATTGACTAGCATTTCTTAGGTCCCCATTCCAAGTGGAATCACTCAAAAATACCTCTTTTAACTGACGCTAAAAAATAGTAGAAAATTACTAGTCGAAAATCTAGAAATTCGAGAATTAGTGAGCTAGTAAATCTATAAAATTCCTAACATAATCAATTGAAAATGCAATGGGGTAATTTTTGTTATGAACTAGAATGTGTTTTTGATCTAATGCAAGTGGAAGCAACTTTATTGAATCTCTTTAGCATGCTCTAAAAAATAACATAAATTTATTGTTCTTTGCCACAAAGGAGTTCCTGAAATCTATATTTGGGAATAAGAATGCTAATACAAGTAGATCAATGATTACTATGACCTTCGAAAGCTTTTCCAAGGATGAAATGATGCTTGCGATCTTGAAAAAGAACTTACATAAACCATTTAACTCAATCCTACAACAAGAAATCATTAATACTAAATGCAAAAATAGAAAGAAATAAAAAAAAGAGATGCATGTGAATAAGAAGTGAAAAGAAGAAAAGAAAATGATACAAAAGGGCTCTGAGGCTCCTGGGATGGCCAAGCCCAAGGAAAATCAGAGACCTATGGAGAAGATCAAGATTTAGACGCTGAACATGACACCAATCGTCATTATTTTCATCACTACAATTACATCCCTGCAAGAAAATACAATGGAGCTACAGAAATACAAGTTCTCTCCACAAGAACACTAATAGAAATCTATCTTTAGAGGAAAATTCAATTTGGTACTTATAAAAAATGATTAGGAATCATTCCCCATGAATGGAGCAAGATTTACCCACCAAAATCCCTTGATTAGTGGATTTGGTTCCCAATACTAGGAATCTGTATTAAATGGCAGGGAACACATTCCTAGATTTTCTCAATCATTGGAGTTCCAAAATCTGTGCTTGGAGTTCCAAAATTTGTGCCATAATTCCATAATATGTTGTTGATTTATTATTTAATAGTGATCCTCCTGTAGTAGGGAGCAAGTACCTAAATTATCTCGTCTTCCAAATCTTGATAATCTGCCCAATATTCTCATAATATTCCACAAAAATAAATAATATTATGCACAAATATGCAATTATTCATAAACCTTCCTAATGAATATATTAAAGTTAAAAATATATTATCTAATAAAAGAATAGAGGTTTAATGTGCTGAAGGGTGGTCATAGGCCTTAATTTATGTCTAATTTAGAGGCCCATCATACCCCTCGCTTAAAGTGTTGCTCATCCTCCGAGAAAATTAGTGACCTCATTGTACCTCATTCATGGCCCTGGTGGACTCTCTCATGCATTCCTCAGTCCTTTCTCTTAAGAATATTGGTTGTAAGTTCTGCAAGGATAAGCCCAAAAATCTATGTGTGCATAGAAAAATCATTGTTTCTTGACACCATTAGCTTGCCTTCTTCCCCTTATTCAAGATGGGTTCTTGAATATTTTTTCAGTTTAGTAAGGTCTTCCACATCTTTATCAACCTTCTGCTACCTTGTTCCACCATTTGGACACCTCTTAAAACCTTCAAAATGCCTTTGGATGAGAACTAGGACATCCTGTAGTAATTCCTATCAAAACTATAAGAAACCCTGTTAAAACTACAGGAAACCCTTTTTGAGCATAAATGATAGTTTGAGCCTAGGACAGACCCTCAACTTGACTCCCATGACTTTCTCCCATTTTTAGGCCTTGGACAAAAGCTAGAAAGAGATTTGGAGACGTCTTGGAAAACCTCTTTTCATCATTACAGTTTGAGTTCTATTTTGATGGTGAGTGACTTATTTATTTTTGTTTCCTTCTTCTTCTCTTTTGTGGCCTAGGTGATTGTCTAATGGCCTTGGAGTTCTCTATTTTGATTAGGTCTCTCTTAAGCGTTTTCATTTTGGGTTTTAGCACAATTTGTTCATTTCTTCCTTCTTGTAGCAACATTTTTCCTTCTTGTAGTAGTCATTCCTTCTTCCTTCAAAGTCTTTTAACTATATGAGAGTGATGAGAAATGATGTAGGTTTGTGAAAATGGAGAGGATGCTCTGTTTGTTTTTTTCAAGAAATTTTCAGGGTGAGACAGAGTGTAGGGTTTGTTCTTGAAATTATGAAATGGGATGGATGAATGATGGATATATAGTGAATATGAAGTGGATGGAGGGCTTGAAGTGATGTGGTGACTTGGCCTTTGCACCAATTTCTTCTTTCAACTGTTGTCCTCCTTCCTTGAAATCATCACCCTTCACAATTTTACTTTTCATCATTGCATGAGTGAATGAGTGAGCTGAAATTAACTAGTTGAAGGTGGCTAAGATTGCTGACCCATCCTTAGCTTATAGAACCTCATCTCTCATGCATTGACAACAAAGTTCTGACTATAATATGCTAAAGAGAACAGTTAAAGAATATTGCATACCTGTACCTACCTAATGGTTGTTGGAGAGACATGCATGCTGATGCTAAGTTGATGTTGTTTTGCTTCTCATGACTCTTGTACATATTCTTGACTACCTTTTTCTTTTTTGTTGATCTTATTTTGTTGATGGATTGTATTCTTGTTGATGTGCAAGTGATGGCTTCCTCTATTACTGCTGAGCTCTGGAGGAGTTTCATTGTACCTTTAGTTATGCTTCTCCTCTTCAATCATGGCGTTGAAGGTTAGGCCTAGACCTTGCTATTACTTCCAAATAGGCTATTGTATCTTCGCTCTTTTTTTTGAATGTTTGTGTCCTTTCTTTGTTGGAGGGTAAATAGGTATTGGAATGAGTGGAAGGTCTGGCCATAGAGTGACATGGTCATGATGGGTGTTGGCTGAGATGTGGTGAATTCAATGTCCTATTTTCCTATCCCAAAATAGGCCTACATCATAATTTTTCCATCAGAGTTCCTTTCCTGTAGATTTTCAAAACTTCCTATAGTATTATAGGAAACTCCGGTAGTAATTCAGGACCTCTTCTGGCAAACTTGTTTTGTCCATATCTCCCAAACGGTAGAATGGATTCACCTTAAAATTTATGAGCATGTTTCCATAATCATTATGCACCTCCCCATAAATAATTTTTTGTCAATATATGCATGGATATCGAGAAAACCTAAAAATGGTTGAAGGTGATGAAGGTCGATTTCTTGGAAACTGCGCACTAGAATTTGCTGCAATTTCTTGGGAATGTTACCATCATCCATATGAATCTCCCCATGAATTTTTTTTTTTAAATGGATGCATGGTTTTCAAGTTATGGCAAAAATAATTTTTTGCTCTATGTATTTTTGCTTCCTGTAGTAAAACAGAGCCTTCTTATAGTTTTTTAGGACAACAAGAAAACTCAATGCAAAAATCTTGAGAATGATGGGTGGATGGTGGAAATATATGAGGGTGATGGATTGGCATAGCCTTGGCCTTGTTGTAGCATTTGAGAAAAGGAGGAGAAAGTCAAAATTTGACTTCTTTTGACTAGGTTTGACCTATTTTCTCTTTCTTTGGTGGCAACTTGTTTTTGTTCCGTGTAGATGTTGGAGAGCACCTACATTCATCAAATAGATACATGGAGCAAGGATTTTTTATTTTTTATTTTCTTTTCTTTTTCTAGGCCTACTAACCACCCCAAGGAGGTTTTCAACTAGTAGATCTACCTAGGCGCCTCAAAGAAGGTTTTCATCTAGGATCTTTTCTCTTTATTTGTTTTTCTCTTTTTTTCCAACCCATTGACCTCCTCATTGAGGTTTTCAATCAATGAGCCAATCTCAGGCACCTCAAAGGAGGTTTTCACCTGAGATTTTACTTTTCGTTCTCTTATTTTTCATTTTTTTCTACCCTACTCTACTTGAAAAAAAATCTTTCAAGTATAAGAATACTTCCAATGGAGCCATGTGCACATCAAGATGACAAACAAATTGATGTGTAGGCTTGAAATATGTGATTTGAAATGCACCTGGATTTCAAAGACCAAATGATTTTACTTTGATGATAACAAGCACAATTGAAGAAGAGAGTGATGCTCCATCTTGTTGATTTTCTGGAACCAAACCTCATTATAACTTTGATGTCCTTGGTTTTCTTACTTATTTGAATTATTCTTCATGTCTTCTTCTATGATGACCTTAAAATATTCCTCTTTTTGCTAATTGTTCTCTTGAATACATGGAGGATTTGATGGTAACCATGAGGGATCTTTCTCAATCTCTGATTTTGATGTCTTCTCTTCATCAAGTGTAGCCCATGATTCTTTGATCTTCTCTTTTGAATCTTCTTTTTCTACATGTTGTCCTTCAATGGCATCAAGAGAATCACTTTTTTGTAATGTTTTTCTTGAGCTGAGATGAATACCATTGAGATTAAGAGGAGATATTTGGAAGTGTTGTACCTCAACATTGTAAGTGGGTTGAGCTACTTCATTGTGTGGGTTTGGAAATGGTGTTATATGTAGTTGAGTGGGAGTGTGTATTTGAGATGGATGTGGTTGGGGTTGTGTTTGTGGTGGAGGTGAATGGTAGGGATAACATGGAGTTGGGTATGGAGGATATCATGGAAAATTTTAGGGGCTAATGTTCGCCCAGTGGGCTAATTTTCCCTGATTTTTCCACAAAAAAGATTCGCCAATTTCCAATTTTATAAAAGACGATTCGCCCAAATTTTAGAATATAAAATTATTTTACCTTAAAAATCGCCAACATTATATAGAGACTATATATAAAATAATTATAAATTTGAATAATTTTACAAATATATCAATAAACATTTATAATTTGCATATTAGGGATTAGTGAGATTCGCCAATGTTTTAAACTTCAAGAAAATTTTCCATCCTTAAAATTTTCCTTGGAGGATATTGAGGAAAATACTAAGGATATTGTGGATGGCTCCCATAAGTTCCTTGCCAACCTTGTTGCCAAGATTGGTTTTGGGGTTGAGATGGAAAGTGTTGCCAAGGAAAGGGTGTGTTCCAATTACTTTGAGGTGGATATGCATAACCTTGAAATTGTGCATTAGGCTCTTGCATCATACTAGGTTTACTAGGCTGCTTGGTCCTCTTGGAGCTACATAACATAGCTGCATTGGAAATTGACTTGCTCCATTGTCCTCTTGGTAAAGTTCCTTCAACCATGGTAATGATGGACAATGTTTAACATCATGTGATTCTGCATGGAAAACACAAATATCGACATCTTCGTTTTCTTCATCTTACATTCTTAACATTTCTACTTGTTTGGTTAGATTGCTAACAATTTCTATTTTAAAATCATCAAACAAATTTCCAAGTTTAGCTTGACTTACCGATCTTGATGTTGATTTACCTACTCTTTCCCTTCCTCTTGATATGTGTTTTCATGTTTCACAAATATTTTCAAATGATAATAGGTATACATCACCTCTACTCAGGAGATCAATCCACTCATCCCTAATTGTTCTAAGTAAGAGGGTTTTTAGTGTGTCAGATCCTAAATGATGTAGTTTTTCCCTCTTAACATTATACATGCACATCTCTATTAGATCCTCAGGGCTCTCATCTTCTCTTTGATTCATTCTAAATATTTCTTCCTTAAGATCATGATATTTATATTTTTCTAGAAATATATTTTGCATCTCACTCCATGATCTTATTGAATTAGTCCCTAAAATCATGAACCATTTAAGAGATCTATCCTTCAATGTTGCTAGAAATAATCTCAGCTTTTGAGTTTTTAATAAGTAACCATAAGATCTACAAACAATTTCAAATTTGAAGAGAAAGGTTTCTGGATCCTCTGACCTTAGACCATGAAATTTTGGAAGAAAATATGGAGGGATGTTCTTCATGTTAACATTGATATCAGTATCTTGAATGGGGTATATGAGAGGATATTCCTCATTGTTATCTTCTTCATCCATTTCTTCTACATTCTTGCCATATCTTCTTCTACCTGCAAAATTGGGTGGTGATATGGCTCTTACTGCACCATATGATCAAATTGGGAAGGGTGGGGGGAGGGAGTGGAGGGTAGATTGGTGTTGGAATTTTTTTGTTTTTGTTTTTATGATTGAATGGAAACACTAATAGAATGCACTTCTCTATTTTTGAAATGAAATATGACTAATGAATATATTTTTTTGTTTTTTTCAAAAATTAAAAATAAATGAATCAACTAGGGAAGAAAACAATGCATACTTTGACACCTCCCCAACAACGACGCCAAAAAGTGATGAGCCTCGGTATTGCAACTAGAATGTTGCAACTCCCAAGGCTACCAAATTTAATTATCAACTTGAGGTTCGTACAAACTTAAGAGGTATCAGAACTATATGTGCAGCATACAATGTGGCCTTCTTTTGTTGTCATGAGAAAAAAGAAATGCTTCCTATTTGCAGGAATGAAAGACTGAATTTAAAAATACTTGTAAAGTAACATGAAATCCTTTATCTACTTATTAACACACTTTTCTTGCAAAAGAACCCTATTTTAACCCTATTTGTCACATATGATGTTTCAACTAATCTAAGCATGAAATCTAATCTAGAGAGTATTGACTACTGTGTGCATGTGTAAATATAAAAGAGCTAATTTTTTAATATTTCTTCTTTATAAATGCAAATGCTAATCTTTCCTTGATCTTTGGCAAAGGAGACAGGTGTGGAGGAAGAGGGGTACAATGATTTGATGGCTTGGAGGCCAAGTAGGGGCCTAATCCTAGCTTCAATGATGATTCTTCTCAATTCTGGCTCAAAATAGGCCATTACAGGATTTCATTTAGAATGTACTAATTATCCTACAAGATGTACTAGTTTTCCTATAGGATCCCTTGTTTTACTACAGGATGTTACATATTTACTATACGAAATTATAATTCATTGAATGACAAAGAAAATCAAATCAAAATTGGATGGGACAAAAAATTTTATTGACTAGGATGTCTTAGGTCCCCATTCTAAGTGGAATCACTCAAAAAGACCTCTATTAACCCACGCTAAAAAATAACACAACATTACTAGTCGAAAATCTAGAAGCTTGAGAACTAGTGAGCTAGTAAATCTATAAAATGCCTAACCTAATCAAGTGAAAATGAAATGGGGTAATTTTTTTATGAAATATAAGGTTTTTGTGATCTAATTCAAGTGGAACCAACTCGATTGAAGCTCATTAACATGCTCTAAAAAATAGCAGAAATTTATTGTTCTTTGCCACAAAGGAGTTCGAGAAATCTAGATTTGGGAATAAGAAAGCTAATCCAAGTAGTTCAATGATTAATATGACCTTCCAAATATTTTACAAGGATTAAATGATGCTTTTTATCCTGCAAAATAAATTACATTAACCATTTAACCCAATCCTACAACAAGAAATCATTAATATTAAATGAAAAAATAGAAAGAAATAAAAAAAAGAGATGCATGTGAATAAGAAGTGAAAAGAAGAAAAGAAAATGATAGAAAAGGGCTCTGAGGCTCATGGGATGGCCAAGCTCAAGGAAACTCAGAGACCTATGGAGGAGAAAAAGATTTAGAAGTTGAACATGACACCAATATTCATTATTTTCATCGATACAATTACATCCCTATACGAAAATACAATGGAGTTGCAGAAATACGAGTTCTCTCCACGAGAACACTAATAGAAATATATCTCTAGAGGAAAATTTGACTTGGTACTTATAAAAAATGATTAGGAATCATTCCCCATGAATGGAGGAAGGTTTCCCCACCAAAATCCCTTGATTAGTGGATCCGCTTCCCAATACGCATTCCTAGATTTTCTCAATCATTGGAGTTCCCCAATATGTGCCATAATTCCATAATATCTTGTTGATTGATTATTTAATAGTGATCCTCCTGTAGGAGGGAGCAAGTCCTTAAATTATCTCCTCCTCCAACTCTTCATAATCTACCCAATATTCTAATAATATTCCACAAAAATAAATAATATCAGGCACAAATATGAAATTATTCATAAACCTTCATAATGAATATATTAATGTTAAAAATACATTATCTAATGCAAAAAGAGAGGTTTAATGTGCTGAAGGATGGTTATAGGCCTTAATTATGTTTAATTTAGAGGCATGGGCCTTAATTTATGTCTAATTTAGAGGCCCATCACAAGATAAGAAGGATAATAAATTATCACCAAAGTATTATGGTCCGTACAAGATGTTGCAAAAGATTGGTACTATGGCATAGAAACTGGAGCTTCCTACAGCTTCCTAAGTGCACTCAGGTTTCCATGTTTCATGCTTAAACAAGGTTATAGGTGACAAACTCCCAGTTCAAACAATATTGCCAAAACTTGACGAGGAAGGAAAAATCATATTGGAACCTGAAGTAGTCACAGAAACAAGAACTCGACAGCTACAAAATCAATCAATTTCAGAGTATCTTGTCAAGTGGAAGAACTTAACGGCTAAAGATTCCCCATGGGAGGATGAGAATTTTATACAGAAGCGTCGAGAACTACTCAAGCATTGAGGACAACACTTTTTTGAAGGAGAGGGGCATGTTAGGTACCTATAATACTAGTGATTCCCCCATTACTATTGTCATTGTAGCCCTTATTGTTATTGTTGGGCCCCTATTGTCCCCATATTGTTATTATTGTGCCCCATAGAATCCCACTACTATTATTTTTGTGCCCTTATATTATTATTGTTATGTCGGCGTTGATTATATTGTGACCCCTTAGACTCCTATATATATAAATGAGGTTTTGTCATTTGTATCATCGAAGAATTGTTCATTTGTGTAATGTAAAGGAGTTTTCCCCCTCGAAGAGGCTGATTTTGAAGGCATTTATCTATTTTTTCTTCTATTTTGTGAGTTGGTTGCATAACAATTGATGCTTTTTTTGTTATTGATATTTTATTTAAATTGTTATTATCATTATTATTATTTTATTTTTAAATGTAGACAACATTTAACTTATACAATGTTGTAGAGGGCCACTAGACACAATAAGAATTCAATATTTAAAATTTCCTCATGTTTCATGATATTATATCACAAATATTATTTTTAATTCCTGCAACTCTATCCCTATCTCTATTTATACTTTCAACTCTACTTGTTCTCTTCACCATATTATTTCATTAGTGCTTCATTTCTTTCTTTTTGGAATTTATTTTTGGGTGAATACCAATGGCTCCCAAGCTCGTAATAGTGTTGGGAATTTTCATTTTTTCTCTAATACTGCTATCTTCTGTAACAACCATAGGCAAGAATCCCTCTGCCTCTGGAATCATGGTGGATAACCCGCAAGCAAGGGAAACACCATCGCCATTAGGTAAAATACCACTTAATCGTTGGTGGCTCTTCTGTTTTTCTTTGGCCACAACAACCCAAGTAGATTGTTTTGGTTAAGCAAATTTAAGAGGATTTGAATTTCTAGCTTATGATAAAAGTGCTACATATTATTAATTTTCCCTTAAGCATTCTCTAAGGTTTCACTATTTTATCTTATAGAATGTACTATGAATACTTTTTTTTCAATTATGGTTATTTTATTCTTCTTAAAATAGTGTTTTGCAAAATTTTTATAAACACCTGGATTGTGGAGTTTATAGTTTAGACTTATGATTTAAGAAATTCATTCCTAAAATAAAAAATAAGGTTAATCAAAATTAATTTTATAGTGTGATATTAATTGTTAACTTGTGTTATGTGTGTGGGTTTATGGCCGATAGAGCTACACAACGACTTCCTTAAGTACTATGTCCCCTTCACATGTGTGTGTTATTTCTGGTAGATAACATCGAAGATGTTAGTTATGTGTGAGGTTGCAGCAATGGTTTTAGATAAATTCAGACTCTATTACTATTTATGTTTGTTTGGGAACTAATATGACGTGCAATAATGCAAGGTTTTAATTATGACATGCCTTGGCTACTTTGATAACTTATTTCTTAAATGTTTCAATGTTTATTTTGGTGTGTTTATAATAGGCCTTGGCTTTAATTATGACATTCCTTGGCTACTTTGATAACCTATTTCTTAAATGTTTCAATTTTTATTTTGGTGTGTTTAGAATAGGCCATGGCCATTTTGATGCCTCATCTATTAAATGTTACAATGTTTATTTGTGTGTTCTTCGAACACCTATGAATATTTTATTCTAGTTGTGGTTTACATTAAGGAGTCTGGGAAATGTCAAGTGATATTAAATAATGGCATACATTCTCATTATAAGGAAGAGGTATATAATTCATTACATTTAATTTTTTTAAGAATTAGTATCGATTTATTTCAACTTTTGATTTAAAAAGGGAGAAGGGGATTAAATCTTTTGAAGTGAAAAATTATTTTAGAATATAGAATTTGGAGAATATTTGATTCATTTTGATACTTGATAAATCATGTTAATATGGATTTATGATGGGCCTTTCCAGATCTGATCCATTTAAATATTTGATAAATCAAATGTTAAGATGGTGTTTATGGTGTTGGACCTGTCAACATGTCAGGGGATCTCCCTGGTAAGGAGTCCCAATTAGACCTTAGATTGTTTGTTGTAGGATTCCCAGCAGTGGGTCATACGGTAATGCCTTGATCGTGGTTTCACACGGAGGCAAGTAAGATGTCTCTGTTGGTAGCAAGGGTGTGACATATACAGCAAGCCAAGGAAGCTGCATGAGAGGTTCTAACGCACGGGGTTTGAGATGAGTGGGCCCCTTGGAAACCTATGATAGCACGAAGTTAAGAAGGGAACACACAAGAAAAGATGCATCACAACATGAAAGTCAAGTTAGCTAGCAATCCGAAGTGATGGATAAACCAATAGCATGTTTCAAAAAGATTTATACATACATACATACATAGAAATATCTATACATGCATGCATAAGAAAACATATACATATATCATTTAGAGTAAATAGATAGTTGAAATACAATACAACATATGCATGAAACATGTTAGCTCTTGTTATATTAAGAAGTGTAAGTTCCAGTCATACAATACATCCATGTCCAACCACTAGTTCCAACAGCGGCACGTTACAGCCACAATCGCCTGCTCCTCCAAAGAGATGTACTAGATCTGCGTAGTGGAGAAGCCAAGGTTCATTATAATACTATCCAAGATTTCTCTAAGATAGTCCTATCAGAAGCTTGGCTGACCAAAAGCGTTTACAATGAGTTATGAGGTTCTATTTATAGAGAAGGGTGGGGTGACCCTTGACATTCCCCTGTGTGATAGTTCATCTACCCTCATGGCTCTTCATCTACTCTATTAATATTACATCCAACAATCAACACTTGAACTTACACTTGACAAGACATTACATTACAATGCACATGTACCCAAGTGAGACAAAATGGCTTGAGCAAGCCATGTAAGACATCACTATGACTCAGACAACTATTGGAAGACCAACTCTTCGACATATTTATGGTGGTCGGTAGTAGCGAAATGATGCCAAGATCAGTAGTCTGTGACAGTGTTCATGTGCTCCAAGGTGAAACCTTTTTGGAACCTAACTCTTGCCTCCATAGAATTTAGGTACACTGAACAGGCTCCTTTTTCCAACTTGTCTGAAAGCGTGCGCATCATTGTCTTGAGTGCTGTCGGACCAACAACATACTTGTGCATGGTGTCTGAACTAATTGACAGGTCTGGGCTGGTGGCTATGTGCATCAAATCATCAAAGTTCGAGTCAAGCTCTAGTTAGACCTGTGCCTTTGTCTTCACATGGGTGAGAGTCCCAATAGATGGGATCACATGTGCGCGCACCACAACATCCATACTCTTGAATACACATGCATGGGAAGCATGTAGACTAGTGATGAGTTGCAGGAGACCTTCATAGTTCCGGATCTGACTCCAAATGCGTGCCTTCAGCTCGATTGCTCTAGGTTTCATCATCTTAGGCAAGTGAAGTGGGGCTCCCTTGTATCTCATCGTCCATATTTGAATGTAATAAAAAACAACATGCACATTCGATAATATATGTTCTCTTTTAGGACATCGTTGCTACCATCTGTTGAGATGGTCAACTGCCTTATGCATGGTACCAAACTTGGAATAAAACATCCACATAACTGTGTCGAGGGACAAGACTTCATCCTGTATTTCCTTCTTCAATTTTGCTAGGGCGGATGCTGTAACCAATTATCATCCTTGCTTGGTCGTCTGAAGCTCCTTATCCATTTGCTCATTCTTAGTTATTAGAAAGCGAACACTTGAGCTAGTGGCTTCGGCATATGCTCTGGTAGCATCAGCTAGGGCTGTTGGATGTTTGCGCATGTCAGAAACGATCATTCGTTCCTCAACTTGCACAAGAGATGTATGATCATCCATAGTTGACACTTTGCGAGACTGCACAAATCTATGTTGAGACTCATTAAATGAGATGTTGTGCATCTCTCCTTCCGGGTGACCTCCAAGGATCTCAATGCTTCCTTGGTCGCTTGGGACTTGCTCCTCTTCTGGATGCGGTCAAGCTGGTAGGTTGACCTCTTGGTGATGAGGCATGAGGTCGATGTATTGCTCTAACTCCTGTTTCTCCATATCTGTATCCATATGTTCAAGTGTTTGCTCTATCTCCTAAGCAAAATCTTGATCCTGCGATGGTTCACCCTATCTGCCTGATGCCAACTATTCTGATGAGTCCACTACCTATACGGGAATTATTTCATTTTTTTGTACATGTTGCACCCCCTGTTATACATGTTGTTTTTGCACTTCCCTCTTCTGTTTGCGCAACTCTTGTTCCTTCTAGAGTTTCTCCTTCAACTCATGAAACTCCATCTTTGTTTCTTCCATTCTCCGATTCTCCCTCTACCTTTGTGCGATTCGCTTGTTGCGTTGTTGCCTCTTTGCCTCTATAGCCATAGATGCTCTATCCACAAGTGGGTCTTCTCGGAACTTGCAGCTTTGTTCTTTCTCCATGCGGTTGACAATCTTCCTCTTTCCCTTGTCGCGCACTGGTATGTTCACCTCTGCTACTTTTGCTACTTCTGGTGCTCTCCGAGATGTTGCTTCATGTTTCTTCGCTAACCATTCCAAAGCGAAGCCAATATACTCATTGAGTCTGGAGGATTTGTAACAATATCTCCATGGGTCCTCCTCCAGCCAATGACATGCCCATGGAACAATTTGAACTGCACTCCATACAGTGATCTTTCACAAGACAATGTGGTTCATATGGATTGTAACTCCAGAGGTTGAATGGATACTTATTCATCTTCTCTGCTTCGACATATGCATGCTTGAAAATCTGTGTATCGTATAACTGAATGCGCAGTGGAAGAGTGACCCAAGGTGACTTCTTCTTTCGGTGCATCCTAGTTGTCAATCCTACTGAGATGTGATATGTTACTTCTTGCATGATGAGTACGTCCAAGGAAAAATTTGGTAGAACATGCATAGGCTTCTTCGCGTTGTACATCCGTATGAAGGTGCAGGATGGTGAGGCATACCAATCAACTATGTCTATCAGTGCCTCCATTGCTACCTTCGACATGCAAGGTGGATCATGTAAGAATATCATCTTGTAGACCGGGGTGATAAAATGATTAGACAGTCATGTAATAACTCCTCCGAAGCTGCATTCAGACAACATCTTACAATAAGTGTTCACAACAGTTTCCATCGGTGTCCATGCCCACTTCAAGCTTGGGAACTCCTGTCGGGGACAGATTGCATCCAAGATGTAGGTGGACATGTAGATATCTGCTTGCATACCTTTGGGTGACTGTCAAGCCCTTGCTACCTGTTCCTTTAGCTGATGAGCCAATATGCCAGACTAGTTGCATGCTTTGCCTTCTCTAGCCATTTGGTCCAACATGATCACCCAGCTCTGTGGGAAGGTTTCCATGTTTTCTTGGCCATACAGTCGACATGAAAATATGAACAAGTATTCATACGCCTTCCGTAGTATCTTCATCTTGTAGACTTGGTTGGGTATCATTATGAATTTAACCGGATCCGTCACCCAGTTATTCAAAATGTCTCTGGAGTTGGCATTGATGTTGAGTACGCTAAAGGGATGATCACAGGCTCTGACATCTGATACATCTCATCATAATCTTGTGCCTTGAAGGTTGCAATCCTCGTCACGCTAACAATGCTCAAAGTCACAGTCTCAAGATCAGTGTGCGAGATGATCCATGTATCATGTCCACGCATGGGAACGCAGGGTATCTGCATGCAATCTAGTACAAGCTAGACTTGTGAATGTTCACATATACCTGGTGGTATTCAAGGTCTTCCCCAAATGTGCCTGCAAATGCATCATTGACCTCTTTCCATTTCAGCTTGATGTCCTTATCTATAATCCACTTGGTATCTTCATAGATCAGTAGACTCGTGGACACTCAATTGCTGCTCCAGTTGCACTTCCATCAGTATCCTTTGATCCTACTCTCTTGTAGGCCATTGATCCTTAACTTCTAAGAGGTGGATGAACACGTGAAATATCTGGAGATAAAGTGACATGTATGGCAAGAAATCTATCAATGAAAACCAAAGAAAACTTGAGGAATGACATAACACATACTTGGGGATTGACTGGAAAGGATTGCGCAATATTTTCTAGGAGGCTGGCTTCCAGAACTATGCAAAAGGTAGTCTAGGTTGTCTGGGAGGCATGACTGGATGCTGGATTTGCGCAATGTACAATCCAGGCTGACTGCTGGAATTGCACAATGCGCAATTTGAGCTGGAAATGGTTGCAGGCTCAGTGACTACATTGCACAATTTTTTGGGCCAGCAGTCACTATCCCTTAGAATTGTGCAATTCAATACTAGAGAAAAGTCACTGGGAAGAAATGTGCATTTCATAAGGGTAAGACAAAGCCTTCCTTCTTAGGATTGCACAATGTTGTCTTGGCGAGGCAAAGTCTAGGCCAAGGCTGCCCAAACCCGTCGATGGGGAACTGAAAGCAAATGTGAAAATGAATGCATGGAAACACTGAGTGTAAGCAGAAGTGATTTATCATTCATGCAAACAATGAATGAAAGATTCAAAAAACAAAAAAAAATGCATGCGAGTGAAGCAAGTCGCCGAATCAGTGATTGTTTGTGTGAAACATTTTCATGCATGCGACAGCAATGAGATGCTAGCAAGAACTAAAACAGTGCTAGTACAAGCTAGTATGCATGTAAACGAAAGCAAGCGTTCAAAAAAATCAAGCAAACAACACTCACACAAGGAAAAACACAAAAAGTGACACAAATGGTGAAAAAGACACGCTAAGCCAACTTACTCGTGAACAACTGAGCTGAATGTGTCGAGGAGTCCTGGATGTGATGTGGGATGTCAGAGATCCAAGATCGATGTGAATGAGTGAGCTATGAAGCATTGAATAAATAATTTTGAGCTCATGACACACATGCCACAAGTCTAGGAAAAAGTGACACTTGGAGGAAAGAATCTAACAAAAACTGAGATGGTGCTAGTACAAGCTAGTATGCAGGTAAACGACATCAAGCATTCATAGAAATCAATAAAACAACACTCACACAAGTGAAAACACAAAAGCGACATAAATGGTGAAAAAGACAAGTTAAGCTAATTTACCCATGAATAGCTGAGTCGGATGTGTTGAAGAGTCCTAGATGTGTCATGGGATGTCAAAGCTCCAAGATCGATGTGAATGAGTGAGCTCTGAAGCATCAAATAAATAAGTTTGAAGTTCATGATGCGCATGCCACAAGTTTAGGAAAAAGTGGCACTTGGAGGAAAGACTCTAAAATGATATTTCATGTAACTTCCAGCTGCTAAAAATAGCTCCCTAAAATCTAGCGATTCTTTTTGCATGTAGCTTTTTCTATTCCAAGAAAAAGCAGCCCATGCATGCAAGTCAAGTTTCCTTGGTCCTGGGTGGAACTAGTCAACCCAACTACACATGCAAGAGCCTGCTCAACTGCTTGGAAAAAAATGCGCATTTCTAGGAAGGATCTGGGCTGGATGCCCAGGAGATTTGCACAATTTTTGGGCAGAGCAGCTGACTGTTGCCCTGGATTGCATAATTCCTGGGCTGAGCAGCCTTGCTGGGAATAATTGCACAATTTTCTCAATGAATCTTGGCTGGAAAATTTGTGCAATTCTGGAGCCCAACAGGCTGTCAAACAGAATTGCGCAATTTCTGGTGGGTAGGCTAGTTTTGCTCTAGAATTGCACAATTTCTTGAGGGAGTTACTCAGCCTGCAGCTAGACCAAGTCTGGAAGAACAACTTGTGAGGGGAATGCAATAAGCTCTGATGGATAGGCTATAATTCTGTAAGAAAATCACTAAAGCTTGTGTACTTGACGAAGCAAGACATGTTGCGGTGAAAGGTTGGTAGGGAGGCTCCAAAACTAAGCTAAGGAAAAAATTTGGAGGGTGATTGTTGCCACTATAACACTTGGCGATACACTAGTAGAACTCCAACTCTTTGAATGGACCTTGTTCGTGCAGATCAAGTCTAACACCTCCGGAAGTATTGTGTAGCTCGTAGTTCATCTCAATTTCTACACCAACTTGATTGTAAGATATAACATCTTCCAAACTCTTGGTTGATTGACACATATTACAAGCCAAGGAAACACAGTTTTTTTGATTGGGGTTGAGGGATATATTTCTGCACAAGAAGTATAGTCATCAGAGTCTTAGTTTCATCTCTAGTGTTGCTCCGCTGCCAGCAGACCTCGACACTACCTCCGCGGAGTCACATAGAAAAGCAAGCATGGATCCACTGCCAGCAAGCCCGGTCAGTACCCTGGCGGAGTTACTTGCATCACCTCTCTGTGTAGGAAGCCTTTCTCTTCTTCCGCCTTATTCATTTTCATTGTTGAAAATTTTCACTTTTCATTTTTTCATTTTTCATTTTTATAACTATGCATAACACTTATTCATTTTAGAGGCAGAAGAGGGATCTCGACCTATTGAGAGCAGAAGAGGTTGTTCGTGTAGAGAAGTAGCTTATTATACCACTAACATGCTTGTTAAGGTTTCCCCCCTCACCTTACTCTACTTAACTAAGTTGACAAGGGTTAACCCAAAAACAACTGGCTAGAGTAGGTGACACTAGTTAGAGCACAAGCATTGTGTTTTCACCAAGGTTCACTTCGAACAATACGTATTTTCCATCGACGTATAATGGACTAAAAGTAACAATTTCTTCATACAGAGGCAGGATGACATATAACCAAGTAGTGATAGCTGCACAAGTCCTCTTGTACATTACCCAACTTGTTTCGAGAGTCATACATGGTTTCATGCGAAACTAACCTACGAACAAAACAAGCAAACAAACAAAAAAGAAAATCAGAAGTAGAAACAAATGTGAAAGCAAAGTGAGTAAGCAAACAAGCAAGAGGACAAACAAATGAACAAAGAAAGTAAGAAAACAAGCATGCAAGAAAATGGACTGAAAGCAAACACTACTCCTACTCCTAAGCTGACGGTGCATGGCCCTCATCACGTGAAGTGATATTTCCAATGTAACCACTAGCGCATTGGTTGACCCATGTTGGTGAAGGCTTGGTCTGCGAGAAACCTAGTCGTGTGAACCAACAAACAAGAAAGATACAGTCCATGGGCATATCACGATGTTGTGTGACACCGCGTGTAGCTGTGAAGCATACACACACTCTTGATTGTGACATGCAAGAAAATGAAAGAAACAAAGACAAATTGCATCGTTTATGTGTGCTTGCAATGTAATATTCCTCCAATGTATGAGCGATGGGATCGTGCAGTTCCAGTGGAGGAATCATGATTTGTGTGTGAGATTGATCTTCAATGCATATATATGAGTGATGAGGAGCCTCAGGTGATTGAACAATTTCCTGACCAGAAGTGAAACTGACCTTAGGACAGCGAGGGCCAAACATAACCATTAGCTTAGGCTAAAGTGCCTCAACAGTCTGGGGTGTTTCAACTTCATCGTCAGTTAGATCATCATAAATTGGTGGCTTCAAAAAATCATTTGCGATAGAATCATGATCGTGATTGAATATGGGAGTAAATGGATCACGACAACCACGATCAGAAAAATCCATGATTTCATTGGCATCCTCATGACCTGATGAATCAAACAAAGGGGTATATGAGAAGTAGACAAATCCATCCTTTGTGTTTCTGGAAAAGGCATATGAAAGATCAAATGGATTTTCAATGAATAACCTGTCCTCTCCGTTGTTAGATGATGGGCTGACATCCGGTGTGTTCTGTGAGTGATCAACAATGGATGCATCCATAGATGAATATACACATGCGAAATCATGGATGGCAGGTTTACCAAGGATGTTAGGAAAGAACGGAGGAGGCTTGGACGAAAGGGATTCATCCTTCGCCGAGTGTTGATGCTCAAGCTCCCAGTCATACTCTTCATGAATGACATCACATGTTGTTTTTGAAACACCAACTCCATCAGTGGCTTGATCCTCGTTCACAACAAGTGTAGAGTCTGAAATGGAAGAACACAATACAGTATCATCTGGAGGATTAGACAAGTACGAAGATGGAGGTTGTGATACAAAATGCATATGACAACTTGATAGATTCACAATCAAAACTTCCTGAAAATTAAGCGAAGTGATGTTGGGAGAATGTGATAGTTGAACTGATGTGTGAGCATGATCTCTTGCATCACTTTGCAGTGGCAGAGTTTTTTGATGAGGGGACGGAGGACAGACACTTGTGACAGTGACTGTCTTTTTCAGATATTACGTAGCTCCATCACTAAAGAATGTTGAGTGAGGCTTGAGTTTAAACTTCTATTTGGGATGAGTAGATTTCTTAAGATAATACTCGAATTGGTCCCAAAGATAGAAAAATTTCATCTAGCTCTTCGGAGATTGAACCTACAAATCATGGAAGCATTGCCAAAAATCCATATGTGATTCATGCAAAGCCTTTCATTTTTGTAACATTTTTTGGTCAAGATGTTTTGGATCAAAATGATAGAAAGTGTCTTCAATGAGATCACAGAAGTGCTCAAGTGAGTGCATGCTATCAGTCGGTAGGATGCACAACCACTAATGTGGAGATTCGCGAAGTGTGTATGCAAGAAAAAAACTGGCATGTTTGTCAGAACATCCATCTTCCTCATGAAGCATGGAAAGAAAGTCATGTAAGAACTCAGGCTAGGCCACTTCACCTTCACAATCATACGTGTATGTGAAAAAGAGATCAAGAAATCCCTCATGATGGTAAGAGATTCGACATGAGAAAAACATGTTGGAGGGAGGAGAGTGCAAGACTCCATGACAAATATGAAAAAGGTTCAAAATAGGATGAGAGGACACAGCTTATCATTTGGCCCTCCTTCTAGCACCAGAAATGTTGATGGTGTTGGACTCGCTAACATGTCAGGGGATCTCCCCAGTAAGAAGTCCCAATTAGACCTCAGACCATATGGTGTAGGAGTCCTAGCAGTGGGTTGTATGGTAATTCCTTGACCGCGATTTCACACAGAGGTAAGTAAGATGTATCTATTGGTAGCAAGGGTGTGACATATGAAGCAATCCAAGGAAGGTGCATGAGAGGTTCTAACACACAGGGGTTGAGATGAGTGCACCCCTTGGAAACCTGTGATAGCACAGAGTTAAGAAGGGAACACAAGAGAAAAGATGCATCACAACATGGAAGGCAAGCTAGCTAGCAATCCAAAGTGATGGTTAAATCAACAGCACGTTTCAGAAAGATTCATACATACATACATAGAACTAACTATACATGCATGCATAAGCAAACAGACACATATATCATTTAGAGTAAACAAATAGCTGATATACAATACAACATATGCATGAATTGTGTTGGCTCTTGTTATATTAAGTGTAAGTTTCATTCATACATTACATCCATGACCAACCACTAGTTTTGACAGCAAAATGTTACAGCCACAACCTCTTGCCCATCCAAAGAGATGTACTAGCTCTGCATAGTGGAGAAGCTAAGGCTTGTTACAATATTGTCCAAGCTCTCTCTAAGATAGTCCTATCGAAATCTTGGTGGACCAAATGCCTTTACAATGATTTATGAGGTTCTATTTATAGCAAAGGGTGGGGTGACCCTTGACATTCCTCTTTGTGACAGTTCATCTACCCTATGACTTTTACATCCAACTATTGACACTTGAACTTACACTTGGCAAGACGCTACATTACAATGCACATGTATCCATGTGAGGCAAAATGGCTTGAGAAAGCCATGCAAGACCTCAATATGACTCAAACAACTGTTGGAAGACCAAATCTTCGACATCTTCACGGTGGTCGACAGTAGCGAACTGATGCCAAGATTGGTAGTTTGCGATGGTGTCAGTGTGCTCCAAGGTGACATATTTCTAGAACCTAACTCTTGCCTCCATAGCATCCCGGTACACTACTCGAGCTCCTCTGTCCAAATCCTCTGAAATCATGTGCATCATTGAATTGAGTGTTGCTGGACTTGCAACATACTTTTGCATGGTGTCTTCACTAATTAACAAGTCTGGGCTAGTGGCTATGCACACCAACTTGTCAAAGTACGAGTCAAGCTCTAGTCGGACTTGTGCCTTTATATTCACCTGGGTGAGAGTCCCAATAGATGGGATTGCATGTGCGTGCACCACAACATCCATACTCTTGAATACACATGCATGGGAAGCCTGTACACTAGTGATGAGCTGCGGGAGATCTTCATAGTTCTGGATCTGACTTCGGATGCGTGCCTTCAGCTCGACCACTCTGGGCTTCATCATCTTAGGCAAGTGAAGCAGATCTCCCTTGTATCTCATCATCCACATTTTCATGTAATCAACAACAAAATGCATGTTCGACAAGATATGTGCTCTTCAAGAACATCATTGCTTCCATCCGTTGAGATGGACGACTACCTTATGTATGGTACCAAACTTGGAATACAATGCTCGCATAACTATGTCAAGGGACAATACTTCATCCAATATTGCCTTCTTCAATTCTTCTTGAGTGGATGTTGTAACCAATTCTCCTCCTTTCTTGGCCATCTGAAGCTCCTTAGCCATTTGCTCATTCTCAGCTATTAGAAAGTGAATACTTGAGTTAGTGGCTTCGGCATATTCTTTGGTAGCATCAGCCAATGATGTCAGATGTTTGTGCACATCAGACATGATCATTCATTCCTCAACTTGAACAGGAGATGTATTATCATCCAAAGTCGACACTCTGTGAGACTGCACAAATCTATGTTGAGACTCGTCAAATGAGATGTTGTGCATCTCTCCTTCCAGGTGACCTCCAAGGATCTTAGTGTCTCCTTGGTCACTTGGGACTTTCTCCTCTTATGGATGTGGTGAAACTAGTAGGTTGATCTCTTGGTGATGAGGCATGAGGTCAATGTCTTACTCTAACTCCTATTTCTCCTTATCTGTATCCATCTATTTAAGTGGTTGCTCTATCTCCCGAGAAAAGTCCAGCTCCTGCGATGGTTCACGCTCACTGCCTGATGCCAGCTGTTCTGATGAGTCCACTACCTATACGGGCGATGTTTCATATGTCAGTACATGTTGCGCCACCTGCTCTACCTATTGTTGTTGTGCTTCCCTCTCCTATTTGTACAGCTCTTGTTCCTTCCGGAGTTGCTCCTTTAACTCATGCAACTCCTTCTCTGTTTCTCCCTCTGCCTTTGCATGATTTTCTTGTCATGTTGTTGCCTCTTTGCTTCTATAGCCATATTTGCTTTCTCCACAAGTGGATCTACTCAGAACTTGCAGCTTTTCTCTTCCTCCATGCAGACGACAATCTTCCTCTAGCCCTTGTCATGCACTAGTATGTTCACCTTTGCTACTGCTACTACTTCTGGTGCTCTCCAGGATTCTGCTTCACGTTGCTTCACTAACCATTCAACAACGAAGCCAACCTGTTCATTGAGTCTGGCAGATTTGTAACAATATCTCCATGGGTCCTCCTCCACCCAATGACATGCCCCATGGATCTAATTGAACTGTACTCCGCGGAGTGATCTTTCACAAGACAATGTGGTTCATTTATGGAATTGAGGCTTCTGTGATCCATAACATTTATAAGAAGAGTTTCGGCGAAAATCACATGAAGAAAACCTTTGTTGACATGTTTCGAACCAACTAGTGTGGTTCATCATCAGGACAAGTTGAGGAGTAAGATCATGGCTGCAAAATAAATAGGGAGAGTAGATCTTCCAAATGGCCAAGTTGACCATCAACGGCTATATAACGGCTAGATTATATAATGTTAATAAGTCAAAGGTAATAACTTCTAATAATAGAATAATATCCTAATTGTAGTGAATAATAACTAATTATAATATATTATAAATTAGAATGTTATATTTATTTAATTAAAATATTTTCCTTAGGCTATTAAATTAAATTATTTAATTCCTTTTTTTTTTTTATCATATAGATTTTTCGCTGAAACTCCTCTTATAAATGTGGTTCATATAGATTGTAACTCCAGAGGTGGAATGGATACTTACTCATCTACTCTGCTTCAACATCCACATGCTTGAAACTGTGTATATCGTATAACCAAATGCGCAGCGAAAGAGCGAGCCAAGGTTACTTCTTATTCTGGTGCATCCTAGTTGTCAATCTTATTGAGATGTGATATGCTACTTCCTGCATGATGAGTACGTCCAAGGAAAACTTTGGTAAAACACGCAGAGGCTTCTTCACACTGTACCTCCATATGAAGGTGCCAAATGGTGAGGCATTCCAATCATATATGTCTATCAGTGCCTCCATGGCAGGGTGGATCCTGTTCAAATATCATATTGTAGATTGGGGTGACAAAATGATCATTAAGGGATTTTTGAGGTATAAAATGTGCCTCCAAAGGAAATTATAAAATAATTGTGGAAACAAAAAAATAAGATTAGATTACATCATCAAATTTTAGAGGGAAAAAAGACAAAACTATTTTTTCAACTCGTATTTTCAACTTATCTCTGTATGGGTTTACTCAAATTTCAAGAGGAAACACTCGTTGGATGAAAAAATTGATTCTTCATCCATGGAGTACCCATGTTGCATACTTTCTATGGACCCTATTACACGAAAAATGATAAATACATGAAAAGCATGATTGCAATCACGTTTTTTCATGTACTTCTCATTTTTCGTGAAGTAGGGTCCATCGAAATTATGCAACATGGGCACTCCTTGGATGAGGAATTAAATTTTACATCCAACGAGTACTCCTGCTCAAAATTTGAGTAAAAACTTAGGGAAATAAGTTGCAAATACGAATTGAAAAAGTAGTTTTATTATTTTATTATTTTTTAATCTTTGTACTTTTTACTCCAAAAATGGTGAATTATCCCCCATGGTTACATCATCATCTTGAATCATATTGGTTATAAATTTTATTTTGGTTGTACATTTCTCTTAGGAGGCCCATTTTAGACCTTAAAAATCCCCTAATGGGATAGTCGTGTGATAACTCCTCTGAAGCTGCATTCGGACAACATCTTACAATAAGTGTTCACAGCAATCTCCATCGTTATCCATACCCACTTCAAGCTCGCGAACTCTTGTCGGGCACAGATTGCATCCAAGATGTAGGTAGACATGTAGATCTATGATTGCATGCCTTTGGGTCACTATCAAGCCCTTGTAACATGTTCCTTTAGCTGATGAGGCAATATGCCAGAATAGTCACATGCTTTGCCTTCTTTGGCTAGTTGGTCCAATGCGATCACCCAACTCTGTGAGAAGGTTTAAGTGCTTCCTTAGCCATAAAGTCGACATGAAAAGAGGACCAAGTATTGATACGCCATCCGTAGTATCTTCGTCTTGTAGACCTGGTTGGGTGTCATCCTGAATTTAGTCAACTCCTTTACCCAATTCTTCAAAATGTCTTTGGAGTTGGCATTGTTGCTGGGTACTGTTCAGTCAATTTAGTTTCCTAAATTGCTACATAAATTATCAATCCGGGTATCGTAAACTGATGAAGTGTAGTGCACTATATGTGCTAGATAACCCTTCTTACCTCACTATTTTTGAGTTTATGTTTGTTTTGGGGTTTTGCTCTTTTGATTCCTAATGTTCTGCAATGTAATCTACAAAATCTTAATCTACTGCTGCTAAGAATCTAGAGAAATGAAATGAGAGCCAAAAGTGCTTTAAGCCAGATTTGGAAGTAAAGTTTTAAACAAGAAAATGAAAACAGAGCTTCTCTTCTTGCTATTATGATAGTTTCCAAAACATAAACTGAAAGGACTTAAGACTACTATCTACTTAATTACAAAACCAAAGCTTAAATGAGAAAATGAGATTGCAACTATCTATGATAAACCAAAAATGAAATACTAGAAATAAGATTACCATTATTGTCTAATCCGTTTGTAGAATCAAAACTTTAATGAACAACTAAAGATGGAATTGCAGCTAAATTAAGTGAAAACTATAATTGAAAATGAAGTTGCAACTATTCTATTATGAAAGCAAGGCTAAATGAAGTATTTTTGTCACTTTCCTACACAATTTAGGGAGAACTACCTCCTTGTGATAGCGTTTTGAGAGATTTCATTCTTCATTATTCTAAGAGAAGTAAACATAAAAATGTAGAGAAAGACTCATTCATAAATGAAACATTTCACCACTTAGTTTGAAGATTAACCACCAACTAAAAGGGCTTTTGGAAATATTCATTTATAACATGAGCTACTAAACTAATAAGAAAATGGCATTGAAAAACTTAATTCAAAATCTAAAAACTAATGAACAGCAAATGAAATGAATCAATTTATGCTACTAACATCAACCTAAAGCTACTGGTAAGAAACTAGAAAGCAGTGAAAACCAAAGAACTATTCTATGCTGAAATGAAACTACTCTGAGCTAGTGAAAAGATGACACAAGCTCCATTATAAACAGAGTTAGAAAACGATTATAAACATTATGGAAAAACACAGTGAATTTACAATTGAACTATGAAAGACAAAACAAAAATAAAATGTACCCTTGACCACACAAGGGCCCTCTACAAAGGTCTCGGATTATGAGCACTCAATCAACAATGCTTCAGGTATCCATTGAAAACAGAGTCTTTATATTAAAACATAGAACTGAGTTCTTCAAATTACAAAGCAGAAATCTGAACTATTACATAAGAAAAAACTTTAACTTCTTCTGTGTTCTACACGCTGGTATTTATAGAAAAATATACAACTTTTTCGAAGAGAGAAATCAGCTACATCAAAACACGTAGACAGGCCAGTATGCGGAATTCTTGTCCTTGGTTGCGTGGAAACATAAATCTATGGTAGTGGCTTGCTAGATTCCATTTGTGCAGGTCGCATATGAAGTCCGTGGCTTTAGGAGACTACTTCGGATCCCATCTCTGAGAAACGTGTGCAAAACAGAGTCCTGTTTGCCATAGGTTTCCATAGTTGACTTCCCTTTGACTAGAGTCCTCCTCATCGATCTAGGCCATATGGATAGGATACGATCCATGCTCTGATGTTTTCTAAGCTACCCATGTGGTCCTTTTCCTCTCTTGACACCTGTAACCTACAAAAGTGTGAAGATGGTTGCGGAACAGTCGATTAGCTGTGGAATGTGGCTGCATTCTGTAGCTGAAAGACAAAAACCTATTCAAATAGAAAACATAACAATATAACTTGTAAATCACTGAAATATACTCCTTGAGGCAATGTGTAATGGTTTTTGATGATTAAGGATGCATTTTTCATGGAAAAGCAAAGAAAGAAGGATGAGAAAGTTTCTTAAGGGAAAGACAGTTTTGGAACTCAACATACCCCCACTTCGATGCTATTTCATGTCCCCATGCAATCAAAATTGTGAACTCCCTCCTCCTACTACATTTGCTCTGAGACTTCAGCCAAAACATCCAACCTCTTCTTGCTTTTCTTTGCTGCAACTGCCATCCTAGGCTTCCTCATGAGAAATCTATACTTGAGGTTAATGAGAGCCCTTTTTAGCTTCTTGTTTTTCCTTTTTAGTTTTCTGTTCTTCTTGTGCCAAAGACCCAAATGAAGCATAGTGTTATCATGGATAATCTTATCCAACTTGTTTTGTTCTTTTAAGGCTTCATTTTCCCTCTGGATGTGCCTATTTAGAACCTCTAGCTCATAGATTTCTTGCTTAAGTGAGCTAGTCAAAGTCTCTTGTGATGTGGCTGGCTGCTCAGGGTTGGATGAAGTTCCTTGATCCACTAATGTATTCCTTTTCTCTAGTGACTCAATGTAATCATAAATCTACTGTTGGATTGGATCAATTCCTGGAGAGGTTCTCTTTGGGTTGCTTTCAAAGTTTTGTTGAGGAGAGTGTTGTGGGCTCTACTCATATGAGATATTGTTTTGTACCCAAGTTGGAGTTTCTTCCCCCAAATCTATGAACTGAGTCTCTTTTGATTTTTCTTTCTTCACTTTTCCCTTGAGTCTAGAACTTCTCCTCAAACTTTGGGAGCCTATGGTTTCTTCCTCTATAACCTGTCTTCTTTTCCCCTTCTCTTTCTCTTTCTTGAACTGATCCCTGATGTTGACTAAGCTCTCAGAAAGTAATTGTTCATCCTCTGATGAAGGTTCAGGAGTATTTTTATGGATTTCCTCAACTTTTTATTTCATCTTTCTCCTCCATTTTTTCTGCTTTCTGATCTCTGTTAATGTTTTAGAGATGGGCTCTTCTTCACTGTTTTTCTGAGCTGAAGTTTCAGGAGTATTTTGAATGGTGAGACTGGTTTTCCTTCTCCTACTTCTTTTCACAGAACTTCCCTCAGGAAATTCTGGTGCATCTTGGAAAAAGTTTCTGATTAAAAAGTTCTCCCATGTGTCTCCTACACTCTTTAAGTGATATTCAACTAAAATTTTTACTAGACCATGGTGATAAAGATTGGTTTCTATGGCTTCCATTTTCTTCTGAACAGTAGTGGCCATTCTCCTCAAACTATTCAATAGGAAAAATGGGAGATTGATGGTTCCATTTTCAAGAAAATTCATCAACAGTCTTATGTGATATACGTACATGGAACCAAATCTTCCCTCACATGTAATAAATTTTTGTAAAATTAATAACATGCTACTCCATTTACCCTTAAGTGCAGAGATGGGAATTCCTCTCCTAAAAATTGAAGTGTCCATACCTGGATTTTGGAGAATGACTTTCCAAGTTTCATCATGGAATTCTTTATTCTTGAACCACCTTTCTCCTACTCTTGGTAGCTCAGTTGTTTCAGCTATAAAAGACTCAGTCACTATAAACTTTATGTCACCAATCTCCACGTCCATCCCATCAAACAATCTAGCAAATGATTTGGTGACTTCTTTATGGTGACCATCGAATTTCTCAATGAAACTCAACCAGCCAGCTTTCTTCAACATTCCTTTTAACTGAGGATAACCTTCCAGGTACTTCACTCCCATAGGCTCTGTTTTGGTGATGAGACCCATCACTTATGTTCTCTGCTATTCTTCAAAATTTCCTTATTGTTTGAAAATGAAGTGATTGTGTGAAGAAGACTGTGTATACGGCAGTGGAACAACTGGTATATGGAAGCAAAGATAGCTATGGATATGGGGATGAAATGACAAAGACTATGAGCATGAAATAACATGGCTGTACATACAGGGTATACGAAAATAGAGAAGTTGTATGCATGGAATACCTGAAAACAGAGTGTGTAGAGGATATATGAAATGGAGTGGCTGCACACATAAACTATGTGAAAAACAGAGTGACTGCTATACACAGAGAATACGAAAACAGAATGACTGTGTGCTCAATGTAACAGCGTGTTTGTATGCACAAGAAGGCTGCGGAGGTATAAGAGAGAACTCAGTGTAATAAATGAACAGTAGGGTTTTGAAGAGTCATATTCAAATGGGTTATGTCATGAATCTAACTATTTAATAGGTGTGCTAGAGAAGTACAGTTAAGTATGAGTTAAAAATGGAGATTGCATCATTAGACCGTTAGGCATTAAAGTCAGAAGGTGTGGTGGAATCATCACGGCAATCAAATCTCATAATGATAAATCAAGGAGTAGTGTGATTATACGAGTTATACAACTTATGTTTTGTATTGCTATTTGAAATAAGTTTTTGTTCTTACCTCTAGAACCATACCTTCCGCTTGCTAATCTTTTGTTGTTTGCTTCTGCAGGTGCTTAGATGTTGATATGTCTTCAAAAGTTCTTTTCTCCTCCATTACCTGCATATGACATTTATTATGAACTGTCCTCTTTATTCTTGAAATAATGATCAAACTGTTACTACAGAGTCAGATTGGCCGTAGAATAGGATTAGCTACGAAACTGGAACAGCTGTGGAACGTGAGAACAACTGCGGAATGTAAAACAAAGAATAAAATGTGACTTTATGAATGAATGAAATGGAGATGATTGTGTGGATGAACATATGGCAAAATGGAAAATGAAAAATGGAGATGGAAAAAATGCTGGAGAAGAAAAATTTATTGGTGGAATATGGTAGTGGAGAGAAGTGAAACTTGCAAAAGTAAAATGAAATGAAATGAAATAAAACAATGAATTTTTCAGAATGCATAATCAGTCACCATTTTTTGGGAAAATATAGGGTGTCAGAGTCTTCTAATTTTCACCCTGTATTTTCTATATAAGCATGCCAATCAGTGATTGGCTTTCAATCTTATACAATTTTTTTTTTATTTTTTTTTAGATATGATGAAAAAAAACAAAGACTAAGTTGGTGGAGAAGAAGGATTCTTCTTCACCAACTTCATTTCAAAATTATTTTGAAAGATCTTGATGAACTCCTCCTTTGAGATTGGTTTTTGATAAATTTTCAACCTATGACCATTCATAAGGAGAGGAGTTTGATTCTCATCTATTGTTCTGATTCTTACTACTCCATTACTGAAAACTTTTTCAATCTCATATGGCCCAAGCCAATGAGTTTGAAACTTTCCTTGAAAATCCTTAAACTTTGAATCAAATAACAGTGCCCAATCTCCCTCTTGAAACCTTTTGTCCTTGATGTATTTGTCATGCCACTTAGCCCTCTATTGCTGAACTAGACCAGTTCTTTGAACAACCTCTTGTCTGATTTCATCAAGTTCATTTAACTGCTCCAGTCTATGCTTTTGAGCTTCTGATAAATCCATCCCCAACTGGACTGCCATCTTGAAAGTTTTGACTTGGAACTCTATGGGGAACAAGACTTGCTTTCCAAAAACAAGTTCATAAGGCGTATGTCCTATTGTGTTCCTCCATGTAGTTCTATAGGCCCACAAGGATTCAGAAATCCTTTCTGCCCAATCTCTTCTATGTAGATGCATAGTCTTGGTGAGGATTCCTTCAATCACATTATTTGTAGACTCCACTTGACCATTTTCTTTTGGATGATAGGGAGTGGATTTCCTATGCTTGATATTGTACTCTTCCATAAGCCTCTTCATCATGTTGGATGTGAATTGAGTTCCCTGATTTGTCACAATTTCTCTTGGAACACCAAAGTGAGTAAAAATATCCTCAAAAAGAAAAATAACAACAGATTTTTCGTTAGCAAAAAGTAATGCTTTGGCTTCTACCCATTTGGTGACATAATCAGTGCATACCAATATATACTTTTTTTGCTTGGATGGAGGATTAATAGGTCCAATAAAGTCTAAAGCCCATTTTTCGAAGGGTTCGATAAGTACCTGAGATTGTAATGGAATTTCATTTGAGGGATTAGGTTTTCCTACCCTTTTATAATTGTCGCACATTCTGACATATTCTTTAGCATCTATGAAGATGGATGGCCAATAATATCCTAAAGAAAGGACTTTATAGGCTTTCCTCTTGTTAGCAAAGTGTCCACCACACGTTTCATCATGACATGCTTTGAGAACATCAGGGATTTCATCTTCCCTGACACACCTTCTGATCATAAGATCTGGCCCTGTTTTATACAATTCATTAGTGATCCATGAATATTTCTCACTATATTGAATAATTTTTCTTTCTCTCTAGGAAATAAATGTGAAGGTAACTTCCCTGTAACCAAGTAGTTAGCAACATCTGCAAACCAAGGAGTTTGAGTAGTTACTGCAAATAGATATTCATCAGGAAACTTATCCTCAATTGGAGAGTCCTCTTTGATATTCTGAATCCTGGACAAGAAATCAACAACTGTGTTTTGTTTTCCAGGTCTATCTAGCATAGTAATGTTGAATTCTTGCAAAAGTAAAACCCATCTTGTAACTCTGCCATTAGTAACAGGTTTATTCATCAAATATCTAATTGTAGAGTGATCTGTATGAACAAAAGTTTCATAGCCTGTTATATAGTGTTTGAACTTGTTAATTGCATGAACAACAACTAAGAATTCTTTTTCAGTCACAGTATAATTCAACTCAGCGGGAGTCAAATTTTTATTTGTGTAGTAAATGGAATAAGGAATCAAATATTTTTGTCCCAATACAACTCCTAGAGATGTATCTGAAGCATTTGTAGAAATATGGAAAGGAAGTTTCCAATTTGGTCCTCTTAAGATAGGTTCTTTAGATTTTTTGTTTCCAAGGTTTCAAATGCTAGTTGGAAATCAGGATTCCACTTGAATTCACAATCTTTTGTAAGCAATTTGAAGAGTGGAGATGCTACTTTGGTAAAGTTTTCTTTAAACCTTCTATAATATCCTGTAAATCCTAGAAAACTTCTAACATCTTTTTGGCAATTTGGAATTGGTAACTTAGAGATGACTTCAAATTTTGATTTGTCCACTTTAATCCCATCTCCTGAAATGTGATGTCCTAAAAAAAAACCTTCTGTAAACATCATAAAGCATTTTTCATGGCTTAGTGAAAGGTTTGTTTCTTTGCATCTTTTAAGGAATTTTTCCAAATTTTCAAAAGCTTCTTCAAATGTGTTACCATAGACTGTAAAATCATCCATATATACCTCTACACAATCATGTATTAGATCAGAAAAAATTCCTAGTACTGCTCTTTTGAATGTTGCTGGTGCATTACATAACCCAAAAGGAAGCACTCGGTAGGAAAAAGTTCCCCATGGACAAGTAAATGTGGTTTTATCCTGATCCTCGGGTGCTACCTAAATTTGATTATAACCACTAAAACCACCCAAGAATGAGAAATTTTTTTTACCTGCTAATGTATCTAATACCTAATCTATAAAGGGAAAAGGAAAGTGATATTTCAAGATTGCTTTATTCAGTTCTCAGTAATCAATGCACACCCTCCATTTACCATTTGTTTTTGGCACAATTACCAAAGGAGAAACCCATTGGCTATCTGAGATTGGGTAAATGAAGTTTACATTAAGTAATTTTTGGAGCTCTTCTTTCACAATCTCCCTAAGATTTGGATTCATTCTTATTTGAGGTTGTCTGATTGGTCTACTGTTTTCCTCAATATAGATATGATGGATACAAGTCTTAGGATCAATACCTTTCATGTCAGTATACTCCCATGCAAATGTAGAAGAATGCTTTTGTAATATTTTGGTTAGCTCTTCTTGTTATAGTTTCTCCAAATTTTTGTTTATGTTCAATGTCCTACCTAGAAAAATTTCAATTGGAGAGCTATCAAACACTTCCATAGAATAGAGAGACATCTGCCTAGATAACAAGTATTCAACATTAGATTTTTCCTGGAATTGTACATGATCATATTCTGAAGATGTTTCAAAATTTTCCAATGTGTTCAAAATTTGATTATCTTCACTAATTTCTGATATAGTAAAGATAGGCTGAATAACATCTTCATCATCGATCCATTCCTTGTCATCTATTTCTGTGATTTCTTTTGCTGGAGGATACAAAGTAAATTTCTTTGTTGAATTACCATCAGAAATGTACATGTCACCAGATCTACAACTAATAAAAGCATCAGTTGTGGCCAACCAAGGTCTTCCTAATATGAGTGGGTGTCCTCCTAAATTATTCTTGGGAGTTAAAATCATGAAATCAACAGGATATTCCCAAGAATCTAAGGAGACTGAAATGTATTCTAGCACACCATCTGGTTTGATTACTGATCTATCTGCAAGTTGCAGTAAAGTAGGTGTGTAAAGAAGGTTAGGAAGTTTAAGCTGCTCCATAGTTTGTCTACTCATAATGTTTATTGTTGCTCCTAAGTCAATCAACGTGTTTGGAATTTCAATCCCATTTATATGTGTCTTGACAATTGGACTTCCTGGATCCACACATTTCTACATGGTAATCTTTCCCATCATGATATCTGCTATATTTCCTATCAGGTGAATTCTTTTTGTTTCTCTTGGTTTTCTTCCTGGTCTTTTGATGCTCAACTCCTTTATTGTCTTAGCTAAAATTGGAATTTCTCTAATGGCTTGTAACAAAGGAATTTTGATACAAACATTCTTCAATTCATCTAAGAAGTCATAATTGGGCAACAAGATCTGTTTTTCTACTCCTCTATCAATTTGTAATCTCTCAGGAAAAGGAGGTGTAGAAATAGATGTTGGTTTCTCAATGATAGGAGTTGTGTTTATTGACTCTTTTTGTTTTCCTTTTTCACTGGTTTGGTTTTGGAGGGATGTTCCCTCAAAACTTTTATTGAATTTTAGAGAATCATCCTCAGAAGCATCTTGTTCTTGAATGACTATAGAAGGTTTTTCCTTTTCTAATATCCTACCAGATCTAAGTTGAACATCATTAAGATCTAGAGGAGAAATCATGTAAGTAGGAAATTGTTGTCCTTCTACCATGTAAGCATTATGAGGGTTTTTATTATTGGGGTTTGGAAATGGTTGGGCTGGTAGTTGATTTGGTTTTTGTTGAAATGGAAGTAAGATTTAAGGATTTTGACTTTGTTGTGGAGGTTGTTGTTTAAATGGAAATGAAAGGTAAGGGCTTTGATTTGGAAGTTGTGGTTGCTGATTTTGCTGCTGATTTTGTGGGGGAGGATAGCTTTGATAAGATGGAGGATATTGATAATATTGAGAAAATATCCCATAAGGATTTTGTACCCCTTGTGCCCATGGTTGAGATTGATATTGAGTTTGAGGTTGAGGCCAAGGTTGCTGCCAAGAATTCCAGTTTGGTGGGGGCTGAAAATATGTTGGATTGTTAAATCCTTGATTTTGTTGCCCTTGCCAAGGTCTTCTTGCAACAAAACAAAGAGGTTCTACAGAATTTGGGACTATTTCCTCTTGAAAGACAGCCTTAAGACCTACGATTGAAGGAAAACCCTTGGTCTCATGACTTTCTGAATAGATCATACAAGTTTCTACAATTTTTGCATCTAAATGGCATTCCCTCAGAGCATGTTTCTTTCTGCATTTTGGACAAAATATTGCTAAAGCATCAGCCTCTATTTTCTGCTTGTTTTGGATTTTGAGGGTATCTAGCTGCTCACTAAGGCTCCCTAAAATAACAGTTTTAAACTCGTCAAGCATATTGCCAATTTTTTCCCTACTTACAGATCCAGTTGTAGATTTGTTTGCTCTAACAAGAGAAGGATCTCTCGTCCTTTCCCGGTTTTAGATTTCCCTCTTGAGAGATGAACACATAGTTCTGCTATGTCATTCAATGGAAGTTGAGAGATGTCTCCCTTCCCCATCATGTTAAGGATATCTATCCATTCATCTCTAATGGCCTTTAACAAAAGAGCTTTCAAAGTTTCTTCATCTAGATTGTTCATCTTAGCTCTTTTCAAATTATAGTTGAATCTCTCAAGCAAATCCTCTAAGTTTTCATCTTCCTTTTGCATCATTTTGAACACTTCATCCTTATGATTGGTAGGCATACAATAATCCAAATATCTATCCAAAAATGCTTGTTTCATGTCATTCCAAGTTCTAATGGATTGAGTGACTAACCCCATAAACCACTTCAAGGCAGCCCCTTTTAGTGTTGAAGGGAACAATTTGAGTTTTTGAGAGTCTTCTAGATAGTCATAGGTTTTGCACAAGACTTCAAACTCAAACAAAAATGTTTCAGGATCCTCACTTCTCAACCCATAAAAGTTTGGGAGGACAAATGGCGAAATGTCTTTCATTGTGGTATGTGTTTCCTCATCCAGTATAGGGAATCCAAATGAGTTATCTACTTCCCTATTTCCTCTACCTCCTCCATTATTACCTCTACCTTCTCCATTGTTACCTCTACCTCCTCCATTGTTTCCTCTACCTCTCCCTCTACCCCCTCCTCCAAATAGTGAGAATTCTCCATCTTGTTCTTCTTCTGCCATTATAGTTTCTTCAGAGTCCTCTGGTTCTTCTATTAATGGATTATGGGAGAGAGTTTCTACTTCTTCTTCTTCACTAGGTATTCCTACTTCCTCAACTACAATAGGCTCCCCTGTAGAGGTGAAAAAGGTCTTCTCTCCTAAGTCTGTTTTAGTAGATGAAGTGGGAGAATCTTCTAACTGAGTTGCTACCCCTTGAATTCCAGGAATCCTATGGCTAGGAGTATGAGTCTGGGATGGAGGTGTGTCTTTTCTAACTCTTGGTGGAGTAGGTGGAGTTATGGAAATCGAACTTCTGCCCCTAGCTATAAATCTACCCCTAGAGTCTCGTTCTCTATGCATGTCATTGTTTTGTTTTGTTGTTTTTGTTTTTTTGTTTTTTTTTTATGAATGTAAGAGATAAGGCTACCTAGTTACACTTCCCCAGCAATGGCGCCAAAATGTTCAGTCAATTTAGTTTCCTAAATTGCTACATAAATTATCAATTCGGGTATCGTAAACTGATGAAGTGTAGTGCACTATATGTGCTAGATAACCCTTCTTACCTCACTATTTTTCAAGTTTATGTTTGTTTTGGGGTTTTTTTGTTATGCTCTTAACCTGAAAAATGATACCCAAATACAGAATATGTGAAGAAAAGATACCCAGAACACAGAATAGCAATGATTTTATTATTCGGAAAGTAATGTTGACTTGCCTCTTCAAGGGGGCAACCTCCAATAGAGTAGAGCTCGACTACAAAATAAGACATGATGCTCCTCGTAGGGAGTCTCTATCCTTTATATAGGACTCATACATGCAATACCACGGGCCAATACCGTGGGTTTTATTAATACCATCTATCTAATACTACGGCCCATTTGCAACTAACTGTGGTTCCGTCATTAATTGCGGATTAACCACTTACAATTATTAATATGGGCTTTATTGACTCTTGACTATGACGTGATCCCGTTACATAAATAAGGGGGTTAGGGTGGGACCCTAACATGCCCTCCCCCTTAAGACGAGCCTTGTCCTCAAGGCTGAAGCTGCGGAAACTGCTGAAGAATAGTGGCTGGTTCCCAAGTTGCATCTTTCGGAGAGCTGTCTTTCCATTTGACGAGGACTTCCTTAATCATGCGGCCGCGCAGTTGCTTGTCTCGTGTGTCTAAGACCTGTTCGGGTTGAAGCTAGATGGACCCTTCTTCGTCCAATTCAGGTAGACTGGTCTGAATTATACAATTGTTCCCAATCACTTTCTTGAGGAATGAGACATGGAAAAGTGGATGGATTTTTGCAGTAGGTGGCAAGGCCAACTTGTAGGCCACTTCTCCAATGCGCTGAAGTACTTGATATGGTCCGTAGAATTTGGGAGAGAGTTTCTGACACCCCTTGTCCTTGAGTGATGTTTGCTTATATGGTTGTAGCCGTAAAAATACCTAATCCCCTTCTTGAAATTGGCGCTCTGAGCGATGTTGGTCTACCTATTGCTTCATGTGGTTTTGAGCTTGATGAAGATTCTCTCGAAGATGGGCGAGCATGGTTGCGCGATGTTGTAGGAGTTGATCCACTGCTTGTACTTTTGAGCATCCCTTGAGATACAAAGTAGGGGAAGGTGGAATTTGACCATATACTGCTTCATAGGGAGTCATTTTGGTAGTGGCATGATAGTTGGTGTTATACCACCATTCAGCCAAAGGTAACCACTATACCCAAAGGTGTTGATTTTCTGAAGTGAAACACCTAAGGTAGGTTTCTAGACATTTGTTGACGGCTTCGGTTTGACCATCTGTTTGCGGATGATAGGAAGTACTGAGTCTGAGTTGATTGCCTTGTATTCTGAAGAGTTCTTGCCAAAAATTACTGGTGAAGATCGGGTCACGGTCAGACACAATAGAAATGGGCATACCATGTAATTTGAAGATCTGATCCATGAAAGATTGAGCAACCAAAGTTGGTGTAAACGGGTGGGGTAGGGCGCCGAAATGAGCATACTTCGACAGTCGGTCCACAACCACCATGATGACTGACTTGTTCCCTGACTTTGGAAGACCTGTAATGAAATCCATAGAAACCTCCGTCCAAATTGATGCCGGAATGGGCAATGGTTGTAATGTGCCTGGTGTGTTGACGGTTTCCCCTTTGTGGCGTTGACAGACATCACATTCTGCTACGAAAGTAAGGATGTCCTTTTTCATGCCTGTCCAAAAAAATGATCTTCTGGTGCGAGCATACGTCTTCTGAAAGCCCGAATGTCTTGCAATGGGAGATGAGTGCAATTCTGCCAAAATGCGACTTTTGAGGGTGGATGTTGGTGATATTACGACTCTGTCCTTGTAGCGAAGAATATCATCCTGCCACGAGTAGCCCTTGGTGGAATTTGGATCTACGTGCAATTGAGAAATGAGTTGGGAGAGCCTGGGGTGTGAAAACCATTCCCTGCGAGCCTCTTCAATCCATTCTGGAATGGGGAGGGAAATTGCTAGCAGAGTACTTTCCTCCTCAAATTGGCGAGATAATGCATCTGCTACACTATTGTCTTTCCCTTTCTTCTAAATGATCTCATAATCATACCCCAGCATTTTGGCTAGCCATTTATTTTGTTGTGGGGAGGATAGGCGTTACTTCAAAAAATATTTAAGACTGTGATGATCTGTGCGGATTTGGAAATGTCACCCCAATAAGTAAGGTCGCCAGGTCTCGACTGCATGTAAGATGGCCATCATTTCCTTCTCGTAGGTAGATTGGCCCAGATTCCTCCCACTGATTTGTTGGCTTGTGAAGGCCAACGGTCACCCTTCCTGCATTAAGACCGCCCCAATACCTGTACCCAAAGCATCACATTCAATGACAAAATATTTGGTGAAGTCAGGGAGTGCTAAGATTGGAGTGGAACACATGGCATTTTTTAGAGCTATAAAGGCCTGTTGTGCTTCCTCATTCCAGAAGAATGAATTTTTCTTTAGGAGTTGGGTGAGGGGCTTCGCTATGTGACCATAGTTGTGGAAAAATTTACGATAATAGCCTGTGAGACCCAAAAATCCTCTCAAGCTCTTCAAGGTCTTAGGTTGAGGCCATTCCTGCATTGCCTGGATATTTTTGGGGTCCACCTTGACACCTTCACGCCCCACAATGTGGCCCAAATACTCTACTTCTGCCATGCCAAACGAACACTTGGACATCTTGACAAATAATTTATGCTTGCGGAGCAGTTGCAAGAGTAGATCTACATGCTGAAGATGTGCGGCCCAAGTGCAACTATAGATGAGGATGTCATCGAAGAAGACAAGGACAAATTTCCTGAGATATGGTTTGAGAATGTGGTTCATAAGGCTCTGAAAAGTAGAGGGGGCATTACAAAGACCAAATGGCATGACCAGGAATTCATAATGGCCTTCATGAGTTCTGAAAGCAGTCTTGGGGATGTCGACTTCCTTCATGCGAATTTGGTGGTAGCCTGAGCGAAGATCCAGCTTAGTGAAGAATTGAGCCCATTGAGTTCATCCAGCAAATAATCAACCACCGGGATGGGAAATTTATCTTTGACTGTCAACTTATTGAGGGCCCTGAAGTTGGGACACATCCGCCACTCCCAATCTTTCTTGAGCACCATGACCGCTGGGGATGAATAAGGACTAATGCTGGGACGAATGGCACCTGCTTCCAAAAGTTCCTTGATGATTTTTTCTATTTCATTCTTTTGGGTGAACGGATATCTGTGTGGGCGCACATTTGGGGGTTGGGCCCCTGGAACCAAGGTGATGCTATGATCATGTTCCCCTCGCGAGGGTGGAAGCTCATGAGGCGTGTCAAAAACCGGCAGATGGTTATTTAAAATCTGTTGCATCTCAGGATGAATTGGCAGAGGCTTTGTTTCGACTACCTGGATGGCATTAAATTGAGCTACAACTCCATGATTGCCATTTTTTAACAATTTTTCCATCCTATGCGAGCTGATGATAGAGGGGGCTCCCGCCTGGAGTCCACGAAGGGCATGTGTGTAGTTGTTCTGCTTAAAACTCATATATAATTCCTGGAAATCCATTGTGATTGGCCCAAGAGTGCAGAGCCATTCAGCGCCGAGGACAATGTCACAACCCCCCATGTGTATGGCAAACATGTGGGCTTTCAACTGATAATCCCCCATTTGAAGTTTGACATTTTCACAGTGGCCTTCACATTTCATTGTGCCTCCATCCGCAATTTGAACTTGGAAGTTAGAAACTGCACGTACAAAACAATGCACTGCTTCTGCAACTTTTTTATGGATGAAATTATGTGTACTTCCACTATCAATCAAAATGACTACTGGGCGATGTTTAATAAAACCTCTGATTTTGAGAGTTTGAGGGGAAGAAATCCCTGCCAACGTGTGCAGTGAGATAATTGGTTCGTGAGGGACATTGTCCTGTTGGTTGTCTTCTTCTAGCGCCTCATGGTCCTTGAGTGGTGGATCTTCCTCTGTTGAGCTGTAGTCAGTGGCATCTATTTGAAAAAAATTGGGCTCCTTGCATTTATGACCTGGGGAGTATTTTTCATCACAGTAGTAACATAGTCCTTGCTTTCTTCTTTCGGCCATTTCCGTAGGTGACACTTTTTGGACCTTAAGTGTTTGAGTCGTGTTGTGAGCCTGTGTGGGGCGACCTTTAGCAGAGAAATTTGGGCGACTGTATTGGGCTGCTAATGCATGTTCCACGTTACGAGCTACCTTGCAAGCCTCCATCCATGTGGGAGGGTGGTGCAGTAGGACTTGAGCTTTGATGGCTTCTTTAAGACCGCTGATAAAACATTCCGTGTAGAACGCATCTGAGACCCCAAGTCTAAGGCTAAGGCTTCAAAAGCTGTAATATATTCATCCACTCTACCAGTCTGTCGGAGCTTAGTAAGACGACCCAAAAAAGAGTCCTCCTATTCAAGGCGGCCTTGAAGAGATTTTGTAAATTGGGTCCAAGTCCTAAAAGGTCCATTGCAACGTTGATGCCATTCCCACCATTGCCACCTTTCATTGTCCAAGTACATGCTCCCCAACATAAGCTGAGTCGCATCATCTAAGATACGATTCAGTTTGAAATACTGGTCCATTTGTGCTATCCATGCCGATGGGTGAGAACCATCAAATTTATGCATATCCAACTTGGGAGGTCGCTGACTGGGTGGTTGTTGGGTGTGCCAGACGTGAGGAGAGTGGCTAGACTCACCCTCATTGTATCCATTGCCATTATACGCCTCCTCGTGGGCTTGCTCCTTGTCCTTCGGGATGAGTTGTGTGACCTGGATACTTAGTCCGTTAAGCTGAAGGCTGAGGGTGTGCATGGATTCTTCAAGTTTTTCCATCCTTTCATTGGCCATCGCTTGAGCTCTAGTTTCTACCATACACCAACTTGATGAAAATTTGGGACCACCTAAAAATTTTCACTAATAATTGAATGGTACCACCGTGCTCAGCTTGTCGTCCTGATTCTGATGGGCTAGATCACCAACTCCGATCTGGTGGATCTGAGAGATCTAAATGGCAGATCTGATGGCGGAACAGACTGCTTCTGCAGATCTGATGGATCTAATAGATCGGAATGGCTGATCTGCGAACTCGAGACTGCGGGAATGATGTCTGCTACTGCTGCACCCTTTTGCACAAGTGGGTCTGGAAGAGATGCTGTGTGATCCCCTGATAGAAAAAGGGAACTAAGGTCTTGAGGAGTGTCAGGTGCTACAGATCGCAATATACATAAGGGTCTGGCAGTAGTACTCGGCCCAATGTTTCAGGGCTCTAACTAAGGAGGATCGACTGTACCCTTAGCCGTACAACCCGACTACCCTATCGTACGGGCGAGTAATCTCCCTGAGTGCTGTTCTCGGTGTACTGTAGCCGCAAGATGGCCGATGGTTTATCTATGGTGAGGTTTCAAGGGAGCCTAGGGGGCTTCCAATATACCCAGAGGGTACGTGGAAGACAATCCGTGCGCGGTTCTGTCTAATGCGCTACTACTCGAAGGGGTACCCACAGGGGTTACAAGGGAGTCCAACAGACGTGACCACCTCTTGTATTTCCTGCATGCATGCCTCCCCAAATCCGCAGGTTTATGCGCTCAACGACAGATCCTGTGATTTAAAGACGTTGGAACACGTCTCTAGCCAAAAAAAAAAATTGCTACGAAATGGAGATCCCACCAGCCCTGGAAAGTGCTATGATACCACTTGTTATTCTCTTAACCTGCAAAATGATACCCAAATACAGAATATGTGAAGAAAATATACCCAGAACACAGAATAGCAATGATTTTATTATTCGGAAAGTAATGTTCACTTACCTCTTTGAGGGGGCAACCTCCAATAGAGCAAAGCTCGACTACAAAATAAGACATGATGCTCCTCGCAGGGAGTCTCTATCCTTTATATATGACTCATACATGCAATACCACGGGCCAATACCGTGGGTTTTATTAATACCATTTATCTAATACTACGGCCCATTTGCAACTAACTGTGGTTCCGTCATTAATTTCAGATTAACCACTTACAATTATTAATATGGGCTTTATTGACTCTTGACTATGACATGATCCCATTACATAAATAAGGGGGTTAGGGTGGGACCCTAACACTTTTTCTTTTGATTCCTAATGTTCTGCAATGTAATCTACAAAATCTTAATCTACTGCTGCTAAGAATCTAGAGAAATAAAATGAGAGTCAAAAGTGCTTTAAGCCAGATTTGGAAGTAAAGTTTTAAACAAGAAAATGAAAATAGAGTTTCTCTTCTTTCTATTATGATAGTTTCCAAAACATAAATTGAAAGGACTTAAGACTACTATCTACTTAACCAAAGCTTAAATGAGAAAATGAGATTGTAGCTATCTATGATAAACAAAAAATGAAATAATGGAAATAAGATTACCACTATTGTCTAATCTATTTGCAGAATCAAAACTTTAATGAACAATTGAAGATGGAATTGCAGCTAAAACAGGTGAAAAACTATAATTGAAAATGAAGTTGCAACTATTCTATTATGAAAGCAAGGCTAAATGAAGTATTTTTGTCACTCTGCTACACAATTTAGGGAGAACTACCTCCTTGTGATAGCATTTTGAGAGATTTCATTCTTCATTATTCTAAGAGAAGTAAACATAAAAATGTAGAGAAAGACTCATTCATAAATAAAACATTTCACCACTTAGTTTGAAGATTAACCACCAACTAAAAGGGCTTTTGGAAATATTCATTTATAACATGAGCTACTAAACTAATAAGAAAATGGCATTGGACAACTTAATTCAAAATCTAAAAACTAATGAACAACAAATGAAATGAATCAATTTATGCTACTGACATCAACCTAAAGCTACTAGTAAGAAACTAGAAAGCAGTGAAAACCAAAGAACTATTCTGCGTTGAAATGAAACTACTATGAGTTAGTGAAAAGATGACACAAGCTGCATTATAAACAGAGTTGGAAAACAATTATAAACATTATGGAAAAAACACAGTGAATTTACAATTTAACTATGAAAGAAAAACAGAAATAAAATGTACCCTTGACCACGCAGGGGCCCTCTGCAAAGGTCTCGGATTATGATCACTCTATCAACAATGCTTCAGGTATCCATTGAAAATAGAGTCTTTATATTAAAACAGAGAACCAAGTTCTTCAAATTACAAAGTGGAAATCTGAACTATTACATAAGAAAAAACTTGAACTTATTCTGTGTTCTACACGCTAGTATTTATAGAAAAATATACAATTGTTTTGAAGAGAGAAATCAGCTACAATAAAACATGTAGACAGGTCAGTATGTGGAATTCTTGTCCCTGGTTGCTTGGAAACATAAATCTATGGTAGTGGGTGTTAGATTCCGTTTTCACAGGTGGCATATGAAGTCCGTGGCTTCAGGAGACTGCTTCGGATCCCATCTCTGAGAAACGTGTGCAAAACAGAGTCCTGTTTGCCATAGGTTTCCATAGTTGACTTCCCTTTGACCGGAGTCCTCCTCATTGATCTAGGCCAGATGGATAGGATATGATCCATGCTCTGATGTTTTCCAAGCTACCCATGTGGTCCTTTTCCTCTCTTGACACCTGTAACCTACAAAAGCATCAAGATGGCTGCGGAATAGTCGATTAGCTGTGGAATGTGGTTGTGTTATATAGGTGAAAGACAAAAACCTATTCAAATAGCAAACATAACAGTATAACTTGTAAATCACTAAAATATACTCCTTGAGGCAATGTGTAATGGTTTTTTATGATTAAGGATGCATTTTTCATGGAAAAGCAAAGAAAGAAGGATGAGAAAGCTTCTTAAGGGAAAGGCAGTTTTGGAACTCAACAGGTACGCTGAAGGGAGTCTCCATGATGATCACAGGCTCTGGCATCTGATACATCTCATCATAATCCTATGCCCTGAAAGTTGTAATCTTTGTCCCGCTGACACTGCTCAAAGTCATTGTCTCAGGATCAGTGTACGAGACGATCTAGTGTATCATGTCCACGTATGGGAATGCAGGGTATTTGCATGCAATCCAGTACAAGTCAGACTTGTGAATGGTGAAATATACCTGGTGGTATTTGAGGTATTCCCCAAATGTGCCTGGAAATGGATCATTGACCTCTTGCCATTTTAGCTTGATGTCCTTGTCTAGAATCAACTTGGTATCTTCATAGATCGGTAGACTCATGGACACTCGCTCAACCTGCATGGAAAGAAATCTGTCAGTGAAAACCAAAGCAAGCTTGAGGAATGACATAACACATACTTGGGGATTGACTGGAAAGGATTTCAAAATATTTGCTAGGAGGTTGGCTGCCAAAAGTGCACCAAAGGCAATCTAGGTTGTCTGGGAGGCATGACTGGTTAATGGATCTGCGCAATGCACAATCTAGGCTAACTGTTGACTGCTGGAATTGTGCAATGCACAATTTTAGTTAGCAATGGTTACAGGCTCATTGATTACATTGCGTAATTTTCTGGGCCAGCAGTCACTGTCCCTCATAATTGCGCAATGCAAGACTGTATGAAAGTCACTAGGAATAAATGTGAATTTCCTGAGGATAAGACAGAGCCTTCCTTCTCAGGTTTGCGCAATGCTGTCTTGGTGAGGCAGAGTTTGGGCCAAGGCTGCCCAGACCTATCGATGGGCAACTAAAAGCAAATGTGAAAGTGAATGCATGGACACACTGTGTTGTTAGGACTCCATATTGTCAAATTTTGACCTTGTATTTTGTCATTATGTTACCCTCTTTAGCCCATAAGTTGAAAGCCTTGATAACATTTTGACCTAATTATTCCAAAGGTATGAAGTAACTCTCCTCATTGCTATATGTTTAATTATTCAACACATATTCATGTTATCTTTATAATTAATCTTTGGAAGTTGACTAAGTCGCTGACAATTGTTGAAACTGTTCAAATTCTGCAGAATTATAATTCACAGTTGCTGAAACACCAGAAATAGCAACTGTGCAGTCGCTGCAATGCCAGAAACAGCAACTGACTAAAGTGGGTAAAACCTCATTTTGCAATGGCTGAAACACCAGAAACAACAATTGCCTAGCAGGAGCAATAACTGTCTAAAGCTGGCAGAACTATACGTTGTAGATGCTGACATAGCATGATCAGCCACTGTCCAAAATTGGCAAAACACAGTCGCAGATGTTGGAACACCAGGAACAACACGAGAACTTCAAGGGAACAGTTGAGATTTACCAAATTGGCAACAATGGTGAAATAGCCAAGGAAAGTACTAGGATCTCAAAGAGGCGGTTGAGGTTTACCAGCTTTGCAACAGCAAAAGGATCCGATTAACGAAGGATGACAAAGTTACACACTGTTGTAACAACATGCTGTAACAGGAATTGATTTCCTATTTTTGTACAAAAGGGTCAACTAAATGAGTAATGACAATCTATTGTGATAGATGTCTCCTCTATAAAGAGGAGACATCTACATTAGAGGGGAGAACAAGTTGTAACAAGGGTATTGTAGTGCAGAGCAAGTCTAAATCCTTATTGTAATTTGACATTTTGGTAGATTAATAAAGCACTGTTCTGAGCATTTTAACTTAGCATCTGTGTCCTGGGGAATCTTGTGAGAGGGACAGGGCCCACCTTCTTCACAAGATTCACCCATTTCTTTTCTGTTGAGTGTGTGTGTGATTTCTGTGTATCTCTAGCATTGCTTCTGATATTTTTCCTTTGCTGATACTCTGTTTTCTTAATCAATTGGCGTTGTAAAAGAGTGTGTCACCGGTGATTAGGATTTGCAGTGTGCATTGGAAATTTGGTCACAGGGGCAGGTGCTGAACATCCTTACCCTGAGGATAGGGTCCTGATCCTCTGTTACAAGACAACCATCATTTCTTTTTGCAGATTTGTTACCTTTAGTTAACTGTTTTCATTTCATTTCTGCAATAGATCATAACTGCTGTAACACAAAGTAAGGGTTTGATAGAAAGTAGATTTGTTTATACTACAGCCTTTAATGCTTTTAGAATTAAGTGCATACAGTACGAGGTCACCTTTGAAACAAAAGGACTTTCCCAGGTTGACAATTTAATGTGGTACTCGACTGTTTAATTAATAAAAAATTCGAACAGCCAACATTTTGGCGCCGTTGCCGGGGAAGGCGACTGAAGATTTTAAAGGTATTAACATTTTTTTTTCTTTCTTTAGAAACGCAGGATGCATGAGAGGACGCAAGAAGGTTAACCATTCAGACGGCAAAGGCAAAGGAGGAGGAAGAAAAAAATTTATTGACGATATTATTTCAAAAGCTGAGACATCCCAGAGGTTAAGCTCTCGGAGGCCACAGACCCAACACTCTTCCCGGACAGATTTTCAGACAGAGGAAGTAGTGGGGCCAGAGAGGGTTATAGAACCATCAGAATATACTGAGGAACCGGTGGAAGAAGATGAACGACCAGTAGAAAAACCAATAGAGGAAGTTAAGGTGGAGGAACCAATGTAGGACATCGAAATCCCAACAGAAAATTCTGAAGACCAGGCAAGCGCATCAAGAAAACAACCAATGGAGAATAACAATGAAGGACTTTTCGGTGGAGGACACAGAATATAGGGAAGGGGAGAAAATTCTCTCTCCACCCTGGAATTCCCCATTGGAGATCTCCCTAGAGGAGCAACTCCTATGAAGAATATCCCACTTTCAGCATTACCCAATTTCCATGGGTTATCCACAGAAGATCCTGATGAATTTCTTTTTGAATTTGATATACTGTGTAGAAGCTATGACTATGTTAGTTCTACTCAGAAATTAAAGTTGTTTCAGCTACATTAAAAGGGAATGCATTAAGATGGCTCATGAGCCTGGGAGCTCATGTGATTACAACATGGGACCAGATGAAGGAGAAATTTTTGGCTAAATACGAAGATTATTGTCGAACAAGAGAAAGAAAGGAGGAATTATTCAAGATGACTCAGAAAGAGGACGAAAGTCTAGAAGACTTCGTGGAAAGGCTACAATATAACTTACAGCGATCTGATCATCCTGATATGAGTAAGGATATTCTCAAGTCAATACTGCTAAGAGGGGTACGAGATGATTGTTTAGATATGTTAAACATGCTTGGAAAAGGAGACATATCTAAGGAATCCTATGATGAGATTATCAATCTCTGTAAAAGATGTTCAAGAGGAGCAGCAAGTAGACCAAAGAGCAAAGACAGTACATACTCAAGAGTCCAGAAATCAGCAAGTGGAGGAGCAACACGGGCCGAAATAGGTAACTTACTTGAAGAATTTAAAACTGAAATGTTAAGCTCTTTTGCTTCACAAATTGATACCTTGCAGGTTAAAAAGAAGCAGGCAGAAGCAGAAGCCACCCTGGCTATTTTCTGCTCTAGATGCAGGGAGAAACACCCACTAAGGGAATGTCCCCTGGACAAGGTACCAATTTGCACTATCTGTGAAAAGGACCATGAGACCCAACAATGCCCTTCTCTACCAGGAATAAAAGCAGCACTGTAGCCAACTGAAGAAGAAGCTGAAGCAGTGTACCTCCTCACACAGAGAAGGCAATGGCAACCACGAGGACAAGGTATGAATTCTAACATGCCATTTAATCGTTGGAATAATCATCCTCCTTTTCAAGAAAATTACCCAACCTTCAATCAAATGTAGTACCCACCCTTTAATCAAATGAATTTCCCACCCATGCAGCAACCAAATCCTCCTTTTGTTGACCCTACAATGTGGAATCCCTGGGCTTTACAGCAACCCTATCAATGGAACCCGAATTGGACAACTCCACAAATCCCATTTCCAAACCAATTACCTCAGTATCAACAATCTCTCTCCTTACCATCAAATGCCCCACCTAATAATCAGACAATAAGACCTCAGCTGCCTGTACAACCTAACCCCAACCCGAATAATAATAAAGCTCTGCAAGTAATTGATGTTTAAAACCAACTAGTTTCCCCTCTGCAATGTAATGACATTCATTTACTCTATGGAAGAATAGTTGAACCCATTATTGATGACATTACTTCTTCCGATTCTGATAAAGAAGAAACTGGAAAAGAAAAGTCATCTAATAATAAGGCTAAAACAGTTGGATCATCCTCTAATAACAATGCTGAAATAGTTGAAACATCCTCTAAAAAGACTGCTGAAGCAGTAGAGCCACCATTCCTTGAACGTTTGGCTCTTACCAAAACACTTGAGCCACCTGCTTTTAATTTGTTAGGAGAACTACAGAATTTATATGTTTAAATTCCACTTTTACAAGCACTGAGAGATGTACCGATTTATGCTAGAATTGTTAGAGATATTTGTATTAAGAAACCTGGAAGAAAAGCTAAGGACCCCCTCACAGTTCATGTGATGGGTGATCTAGCTGCTCTAATGTCAGAAAAAAAACCCCCTGTGAAATATGGTGACCCTGGTCACCCTACAGTCACAGTTCAGGTTGGTAAAACCTTTGTTTCTAGAGTTCTGGTAGATCTCGGTGCTGCAATAAACATCATGACACTTGAAACAACACAATTATTGCAGTTAAAAAATTTTATTAGGGAAACCCCAACCATTCTAGAGCTGGCTGACCGCTCCACAATCAAACCTGAAGGAGTCATTGAAGACCTGATAATTTCAGTCGAATCTTGGAACTACCTAGCTGATTTCATGGTGTTAAAGACCAAAAATAAGTTGGGGGGTCATCCATTGATTTTAGGGAGACCTTGGCTGGCTACAACAGATGCCTTTATTAGTTGTAGGTTAGGATCAATGACAATTTCCAATGGATCTGAAACCAAGCAGCTTACTCTGTATCCTCATGCCACACCTATGATTAACAATGATAATTCAGTATGGTTAGACTATGAGGATGATGAGACTCAACCCATTTTGACTGTCGGACAAGCCCTAACTTTTAAAGATTCAACCGAAGATGAATTAATTAGTAGTTTTATTTCTGAACCTTCTTCGGTTAACTCCGAAATACATGATCACTTGACTTCAATCTTGGAATCTGAATCACAGCAGAATCTTAAAAATGAAGACTTATCGGAGACACCAGCTAACACCCCCTCCAAAAGTATAGCAGTCGAAATTGAGCCTGGCAAAACATTAAATATAAGCCCTAACTTAACAGATGCTGAAACACAACAGTTAATAAAGTTGCTCCACGAAAATAAACAAGCATTTGCATGGGATTACACAGATATGAAGGAAATTTCTTCTGAATTATGTACTCACCGAATTTATATTAAAGAAGGATCCCGCCCAGTCTGCCAACCCCAACGACGAATGAATCCCAATTTAAGGGAAATTGTGAAAGAAGAACTTCAAAAACTATTGAATGCGGGATTCATATATCCTATATCTGATAGTGAATGGGTTTCACCATTAGTGATAGTACCTAAGAAAAAAGGAAAATGGAGAGTGTGTGTGGACTATAGAGCTCTGAATAAGGCTACTCAGAAAGATCATTTTCCCTTACCATTTATTGATTAGGTGCTAGATAATTTGGCAAGTAAGAGATTCTTTTCCTTTTTGGACGGGTTTAGTGGTTATAATTAGATCAAGATTGCACCCCAAGATCAAGACAAGACCACTTTTACTAGTCCATGGGGAACTTTTGCCTATAAAGTTCTTCCATTTGGACTATGTAATGCCCCAACAACATTTCAAAGGGTGGTGATAGGAATTTTTTATGATATGCTTAATGATTCCTTAGAAATATTTATGGATGACTTTACTCCTTATGGTGTGACTTTTGAAGATGCCTTACAAAATCTTGAAAAAGTACTTAAACGGTGTATAGAAGCACATCTTGCCTTAAGTACTGAAAAATGTCATATGATGATGAATCAAGGTATTGTTTTGGGACACTTCATTTCATTCCTAGGAATTCAAGTTGATCCAGCTAAGGTACAAGTAATTCAGACTCTGCCTATCCCAAAAACACAAACTGATGTAAGAATTTTTTTAGGACATGCTGGATATTATAGAAGATTTATCAAGGATTTTTCTAAAATAGCTTCTCCTTTGTTTGTGTTACTTATGAAAAATGTTGAATTTAAGTGGACTGATGGTTGTCAAAAAGCATTTAATGAACTTAAACATCAATTGTCTACAGCTCCTATTTTAAGAGGACCTGATTGGGCACTTCCCTTTCATATATCCTCTGATGCTTCAGACACTGCACTAGGAGCTGTCTTGGGTCAAGAAGAAAACAATCTTCCCTATGCTATCTATTTTATTAGTAAAAATATGACCCCTGTTGAACTTAATTATACAGTCATCGAGAAAGAATTCTTAGCAGTCATTTATGATATTAACAAGTTTCGACATTATATTACTGGTTACACTACTTTTTTCCATACTGATCACTCAGCCATTAAATATTTAATGAACAAATCAGTTACAAATGCTCGAGTTACCAGATGGTTATTACTATTACAAGAATTTGATATCACAATTGTAGATCGGCCAGGTAAAGAAAATGTAGTTGTTGATTTTCTTTCTCGGTTAAAGACTGATGAAAATATTCCAGTAGATGATTCTTTTCCTGATGAATATTTATTTGCAGTATCTGCTCACTCACCTTGGTATGCAGACATTGCCAACTACTTAGTTGCAGGAAAACTACCATCACACCTATCGCACAGAGAGTAAAGAAAGATCGTTCAGCAAAGTGCTAGGTACAGCTGGATAAGTGGGTGTCTCTTTCACACAGGACTCGATCAGGAAATTCGAAGATGCATCAGAGAAGATGAAGCTTATGATATATTGAAGGCTTGCCACGATGGCCCTTGTGGAGGGAATTTTGCAGATAAAAGAACAGCACACAAAGTTCTCAGAATGGGTTACTATTGGCCCTCACTTTTTAAAGATGCAAAGAAATATATTAGGGCCTATGATAGCTGTCAGAGAATAGGTCAGCCTAATCACAAGGATGAAATGCCACTTAACCCCCAGGTAATACTTGAACCTTTTGAAAGATGGGCACTAGATTTTATAGGTCCCATCAACCCTCCATCCAATCAAAGAGTTTATATACTGGTTTGCACAAATTATATGACTAAGTGGGTAGAAGCTAAGGCACTTATCAAAGCTAATGAAGAATCAGTGTTAACTTTTCTATTTGAAGAAATCTTTGTTAGGTTTGGTTTGCCTATAGAACTAGTCATAGATGGAGGACCTCATTTTAATTCTCATGGCTTCAAGGATATGCTCCAGAAATATCACATTAAGCATAATATGACCACATCTTATCACCCCCAAGCAAATGGGCAAGTGGAAAGTACAAATAAAGTCATAGAAGCCATTTTAACAAAGACAGTTAAGGAGAATAGAAGGGACTGGTTTCAAAGGTTGCCTGAAGCATTATGGGCTTACAGAACTACTTGGAGGAACACTACGGGTTTTTCACCTTATGAATTAGTCTATGGTAAAAATGTTGTTTTTCCCGTGGAATTTGAAATCAAAACCTTAAGGACTGCTTTAGCTGTTAACCTTGATTTGACTGATGCACAGACAGCTAGGTTGCAGCAGCTTTAGGAATTGGATGAAAAAAGGTTGGATGCCATCCATCAAACAACCATGATATAACAGCAAAGAACTATGTGGCATGACAAAACTATTAAGCACAAGCAGTTCCAAAAAGGTAATTGGGCCTTATTGTATGACTCCCGTTTTGAAAATTTTCAGGGGAAAATAAGAACAAGGTGGCTAGGACCTTATGAAGTAGATGTTGTTTTTCCAAATGGAACAGTCAGACTCCTAACGATTGATGATAGTAGGACACCATTATTAGTGAATGGGTATCGACTCCATTTGTATCAACAGCCTATTTCTAAAGAGGATTTCAAAGCTACTTGCATGACAGACATACACTATACCTTTTTGGGGGAATCTGTTGTCCCTCAATGCATTTAAATTTCTGTTTGTTTATTTATTTCTAGAGTAAGATTTCTTAACTAATAATCCCTGTCAAGGGTTGCCATGTTACAATTAATTATTTTGCAGATCTTAGTTTCGGAGGATGGCTGAGAACAAAAATTCCAAAAGAATCACTTTGCAGCTTGGGAACATCTTTCAGACCATAAATCATTCCTTTCACCATTTCCCGTTGCTGCAACACCATTTCCCGTTGCTGCAACACCATTTCCTGTTGCTGCAACACCATTTCCCGTTGCTGCAACACCATTTCCCGTTGCTGCAACACCATTTCCCATTGCTGAAACACCACATTCCAGCCCTTAAACACCAATATTTTTCATTTTTTACTAAAGAGTACCAATTTCCTCATTTTTGTTCCCGAAAAATGAACCATTATTCTGATGGAACATATCATTCTTCATTAAAGGAACCAGCCATGCACCCTGATAATTACATTTCTCCACTACTACTTCCTGCCAATAATAAAAACCGCCCGTATTTTCATATTTTTAGACCCTTTTAATCATTATTGATCCAGCAAAAGACAAGATAAGACTTTTTGGCGCAACAACTAAAGGTAAATATAAAGGTATGCATGTTTAAGTGTGGATATTAAATTATAGTTAATGTGGAGACGTTGATACGACTGCCGAAATCATTGTACTACCAATCAGATCATTCAGCCGTAGCTTTGGGGGGATTACCAAAACATCATAATTATGACATAACACGTCAATCACCGCCGTCCCTAGTTCTCGCGGTAGTATCTAAGTCACCTCGACTGTACCTTACCATGTCATAACCTCATTTGTAACGGTTTACTCTGTCTCGACCTCGGCTACTCGGCTCTGCACTGTGTATTTTGTCTGAACCAGCAACTATGGGGGGAAATCTGATTACACATGAACCTGGCTCAATAGCATTGCTGGAACTCTACCCGGAGGCCTACCAAATCTTTCTTCAAGAAGGATGGGTAGAGTATTTCAGAAGACTGCCAGATTTTAATTCACAGCAAGTTTTGGAGTTCGCATGCAACTTAAGAGAAGGATTTTCCATTGTCCAGGGAGTGCAAATTCCAGTGACAGAAGAAGCCATAGCCCAAGTTTCCGGGTTACCAACCAATGGTACGCGTTGGTTTAGTAGAAAACATCTTATTCTGAATGCGCAGCAAGACTTTCTCCTACCAGGCGAGCATGTCGAAGCCAAAGGCAGAGGGGTCGCACTTCAGTCACTGCCCCCACCATGGCCAAAGGTTGCGGAGTTCGTTAAGCAATATTTGACATGTGAAGGTCATTATCAGGTAATTTACCAACACGACTTCGTTTTGTTAAATCATTTGAGGCATGGTCAGTTAATAAACATGCCTTATTATCTATTGGGTTGTCTAAAAAATATGTCACGTTATACTGTAAATGCAAAGCATCAGCTCCTTTCCCTGAAACACCATCGCTTAGCCCAACTTCTGATAAATAGAGGCTTTGCTCTAAACCACCCACCCCCCTCATTAATCCTCTTCAGCAAATAGAAGAAATTCCTCAGCAAGCAGAGGAAATTCCCCAACAATCAGAGCAAGTATCCCAAGAAATTTCCCAACAAGCGGCTGAAAATCAACAATCAGCAGCAGAAACACCCCTGCAGAGGACCCCATCCCCTAATGAAGCTCAACCATCCACCCCTGTACTTCATATTTCCACTGATGACTCCGATGATAATACCCCCATCATCTTTCGCAAAAGGAAAAAGCAACAGAAAATTGTAACCCCACCAAAAAGAAGAAGAACCAGGGCTTCAGTTAAAGAAGCTGCTATTGCCGATAGTTCCCCCATTCTAAAGGAAAGTGGCGGTAAGAGAAAAATCACTGGTTTTCCTGTTTTCCTACCAAGGCGACGAACAGGGTCGTCTGTAGCAACCGAACCCATTATCCCCATTTCCCCACCCATCATCCTAAAATCCCGCATTCTAACCAGCTCTGAGTATTCACCTTCCTCACCCTCTGGTGCTGAAATGCAGAGCGTTGACAATTTTGTGACATTATTTTCTTTAAAGGAGGCAGATGTTACACAAGAACCAGCTGCCGAAAAATCTAAAGTAGACACCCAAGATGATATTGGGCAAGTGGCTGTTACACAAGAACCAGCCACTGACCCAATAGGTGTTACACAAGAACCACCTGTTGGGAAACAAGAAGATAATGACCTACATGTGGCTGATACACAAGAACCGGCCACTGATCCAACAGGTGATACACAAGAACCACCTGTTGGGGATGCCAATGATCAAATTGATGATGAACAACAATCCCTTCCTCCACTGGAATCTGCAGCTACACAAGCCCCGGCCACCTTAGCCTCCCTACAGGAAGAAATTGAGTTTTTTAAGTCTCAAATTAAGGATTATCAGCGGGAGATAATAATGGTTAAAGAATCCTATCAAAATGAATTCAATATGCATACCTTAGCATGGGTAGCATCTGCAACCGAAAAGAGTCAATACAATGAATATATGTGCAGTGAGTGTGGTGAGCTTTACACTCAAGCGGGATACAAGATAGTCAAAGTTCCAATGACTGGAGCCAGCTCACAGACCTCCCCTGTTGTAATTAAAACAGAACAACCTATTGTTACACAAGAACCAACAGGCTCTCCAAGAATGGCAAAAGAAGAAACATAACAACCTACTGCTACACAAGAACCAGCAAGTTCTTCAAGAATTGTAGAGGAGGACATCAAACCACCCCAGCCTAGCCAAACTATTACAGAACAGAAATCCTTTACTGATGCCTATACACAGACTGAACCTCCCTGTGTCAGCAATGCTCACACTGAGACCTCTAGTTTTCAAGAACTAAAGGACACATGGAGAACATAATATGAGCTTTCACAGGGGAAGGCATTCCAACAGCAAAAGTCAATCTGGTTCAGCTATGCATACAAAAATTGGGATGCACTTGAACAGTTTCGAGCTCAACGCAAAGAAAATAAGAAATTAAAAGCTAGGCTATCCAATATCTTTGATTTGGTCCAGAGGGTACTGGCTACAAGAAAACCCTCTTTTAACTATGCAACATTTTTGAGAGAACGCTTAGCGTTCTTACAAATAAAGGCAATCAGAGATGGAAGACCTTATCAAGTTGCTAGACCTGATCAATTTATTGAAACATTCACAGAAGCACCAAATAATGATCAAAACTTGCTCTGTGAACTCTATCTTCACAATGAGGCCATGCCTGAAGATAGAGTGATGAATATACTCCCTATCGTTGGTGATATCCAAATAAGAGCCTTCATCTCTTTCCTAGCCAACCAACTTACTTGGAAAAATGCTTTTATGTCAGCAACACACAATGAGCAGAACTACCTTCTCTAGATTCGAAGTGAACCACAGAATGCAGCCATCTTCATTGCACAACATCAACAAAATCTGAGTAAACTAGGGATGGTTGATCACGAGGCAACTACAAGCAGCAGTCTTGCAGGACTGCCAACATTATGTGAAAACAAAGGGAGCTCTGGAATCAAAGCAAACAATTTATTTTGGGAACATTGTCCGAAAGAGAGACAGGAATATCATCCTTACAATCCCCTCAATCTTCCAGTAGCAATTTCACGCATACCTTATTATGTCAGTGTATGGAACAGTGTGCTGAAAAGTGGATTGGTTACTGTTTTCATTTCCCGCTCTTGTGGCTACCTAGTCAGCAATATAAGGCTCATTATAAACTGACCAAAAAGGAGGAGGTGGCAGTATGGCAGCAATTACAGAGTGTCTATGGGTTCAGATATAGGTTGGACAACACCTTCTTTAGCTACTGTATCAGCAACTTACACTCTTCATCCCAGTATTCCGACTCCGATTCAGAGTAAACGTTGCATGGGGACATGCAAGCCTTTCAGTTGGGGGGGATGTTAGGACTCCATATTGTCTACTTTTGACCTTGTATTTTGTCATTATGTTACCCTCTTTAGCCCATAAGTTGAAAGCCTTGATAACATTTTGACCTAATTATTCCAAAGGTATGAAGTAACTCTCCTCATTGCTATATGTTTAATTATTCAACACATATTCATGTTATCTTTATAATTAATCTTTGGAAGTTGACTAAGTCGCTGACAATTGTTGAAACTGTTCAAAGTCTGCAGAATTATAATTCACAGTTGCTGAAACACCAGAAACAGCAACTGTGCAGTTGCTGCAATACCAGAAATAGCAACTGACTAAAGCGGGTAAAACCTCATTTTGCAATGGCTAAAACACCAGAAACAACAATTGCCTAGCAGGAGCAGTAACTGTCTGAAGCTGGCAGAACTATACGTTGCAGATGCTGACATAGCACGATCAGCCACTGTCCAAAATTGGCAAAACACAGTCGCAGATGTTGGAACACCAGGAACAGCACGAGAACTTCAAGGGAACAGTTGAGATTTACCAAATCGGCAACAATGGTGAAACAGCCAAGGACAGTACGAGGATCTCAAAGAGACAGTTGAGGTTTACCAGCTTTGCAACAGCAAAAGGATCCGATTAACGAAGGATGACAAAGTTACACACTGTTGTAACAACATGCTGTAACAGGAATTGATTTCCTATTTTTGTACAAAAGGGTCAACTAAATGAGTAATGACAATCTATTTTGATAGACGTCTCCTCTATAAAGAGGAGACATCTACATTAGAGGGGAGAACAAGTTGTAACAGGGGTATTGTAGTGCAGAGCAAGTCTAAATCCTTATTGTAATTTGACATTTTGGCAGATGAATAAAGCACTGTTCTGAGCATTTTAACTTAGCATCTGTGTCCTGGGGAATCTTGTGAGAGGGACAGGGCCCACCTTCTTCACAAGATTCACCCATTTCTTTTCTGTTGAGTGTGTGTGTGATTTCTGTGTATCTCTAGCATTGCTTCTGATATTTTTCCTTTGCTGATACTCTGTTTTCTTAATCAATTGGCGCTGTAAAAGAGTGTGTCACCGGTGATTAGGATTTGCAGTGTGCATTGGCAATTTGGTCACAGGGGCAGGTGCTAAACATCCTTACCCTGAGGATAGGGTCCTGATCCTCTGTTACAAGACAACCATCATTTCTTTTTGCAGATTTGTTACCTTTAGTTAATTTTTTTCATTTCATTTCTGTAATAGATCATAACTACTGTAACACAGAGTAAGGGTTTGATAGAAAGTAGATTTGTTTATACTACAGCCTTTAATGCTTTTAGAATTAAGTGCATACAATACGAGGTCACCTTTGAAACAAAAGGACTTTCCCGGGTTGACAATTTAATGTGGTACTCGACTGTTTAATTAATAAACAATTCGAGCAGCCAACATGTGTGTAAGCATAAGTGATTGAACGTGCATGCAAATAGTGAATGAAAGATTCAAAAAACAGAGCAACATGCATGCAAGTGAAGCGAGTCGCCGAATCAGCGATTGTTCGTGCGAAACAATTTCATGGATGTGGCAACAATGAGATGCTAGAAAAAAATGAAACAGTGCTAGTACAAGCTAGTATGCATGTAAACGACAACAAGCGTTCATAGAAATCAAGAAAACAACACTCACACAACGAAAAACTCAAAAAGCGACAAAAATGTTGAAAAAGACAAGTAAGGCCAACTTCCCTATGAATAGCTGAGCCAGATGTGTCGAAGAGTCTTGGATGTGCTGTGGGATGTTAGAGCTCCAAGATTGATGTGAATGAGTGAACTATGAAGCGTCTAATAAATAAGTTTGAGCTCATGAAACGCGTGCCACAAGTCTAGGAAAAAGTGACACTTAGTGGAAAGACTCTAAAATGATCTTTGCATGTAAATTCCAACTACTAAAAATAGCTCCCTAAGATCTAGGGATTCTTTTTGCATGTAGCTTTTTCTATTCCAGGAAAAAGCAACCCATGCATGCAAGTCAAGTTTCCTTGGTCCCGGGTGGAACTGGTCAACCTAACTGCACATGCAGGAGCCTGCTCAACTATTGGGGGAAAATGCGCATTTTTGGGAGGGAGTTGGGCTGGTCACCCAGGAGATTTGCGCAATTTTTGGGCAGAGTAATTGACTGCTAGCTAGGGTTACGTAATTCCTGGGTTGAGTAGCCCTGCTGGGAAGAATTGGGAAATTTTCTCAGTGAAGCTTGATTGGCATATTTGCGTAATTTTGGAGCCTAGCAGGTTGCCAAACAAAATTGCTCAATTTATGGAGGGAAGGCTAGTTGCCCTCTAGAATTGTGCAATTTCTTGAGGGAGCTTCTCAGCCTACAGCTGGAACAAATCCGAAAGAAAAACTTGTGAGGGGAATGCAATAAGATGTGGTGGACAGGCTATCATTCTGAAAGAAAATCACTGAAGCTTGTGTACTTGATGAAGCAAGATATGTTGTTGTGAAAGGTTGGTAGGGAGGCTCCAAAACGAAGCTAAGGCAATCTTTTGGAGGGTGGTTGTAGCTGCTACAATGGATGGATATATACTAGTGGTTCTTTGTATATATTTAGTGCGAAATCTATGTTGAGTATAAAATTAATTACACATCTTCTTCATTTTGAGCAACTTTGAATTACTTTATATATTATATAATATTGACATTGAAATATTTTAGTCACGATAGTTACTGAATTATTCTATTTATAGCCACATTAGCTAGATTAAAATGTTTTCTTAGTAACAAACAAACAAAAATGTTTTAACCATAAAATATTCTTTTATATCTTATAATGAAAATTGAAATAATAAGAATTTTTTTACTTTCAATTACTCTATCTCTCTATATAAAGTTCATATAAAATTATGTTTCCAAATATAGAAATTGAAATATTTATTCATGGTTAGCACTTTTTTGTTATTGATATTTTTTTTGAAACGTTACATGTCAACTCCATGTTTAGTGGAGGGATTACACATCTCCCTAACACTAAAATGAAGGAGGAAATTATAGACGAAATTGGATATTTTAACTACAAATTAATTTATATCTCTATATATAAATATGATGTAAAATTAAGGTGGACATTGAATTTCCTTGGCTAGGGTGCTTGTCATAGGATATACTATAATGCCACAACCCTAACATGCATCAACATTCATTAATGGACATGACATGGCATTAAGCCTGCACCCTTTAGCTTTCATGAGTGCGTCCTACACCCTCCATCTCTCCCTCGAGTGCACAACACACTTGGAAAGGCTAAAGCCTGCCCCTTCCTCCTTCACACTTGTGTTATTCACCCTGCCTTTACTGTATCCCTCCCTTCACCACATGAGTGCACGTCAAAGACCTAAAACCTTTCCTCTTCAGCCCTTTAGCCTTTTGAAGTGTGCCCATGTGCCCAGGAAATCCTTTTGTCCCTCTTGAGCGCACTGAAAAGGCATGAATATAAAAATATACATAAAACATGGTAGAATAGGAGATTTTCAGGTTGTTTGTTTCTTTTCATGAGTGATTAAAGATATAGGTATTCCAGAAACATGATTATGATCACACATGAGGAGGATTTGGCAAAGAGAAAAAACAAAGGAAGCATGGAAAGCACGAACAACACACTTGAATCTTGATGATCAAAGCACCCAAAGACTCAACTTGATCAAATACCCTTTGGAGGGTAGACATATCACCAATCAAAGCTACTTGAAGAGGGAATATACAAGTGGTATCTATGTCACCACTAGAGAAATTCCATCTCATCAGCCACTATTAGTCCTAGTCATCGAAGATAGTGACATGTCACATTCTCATCACATGATGATGTGGAAGTCATGATGTATTTTTCTAATCGTTGTAAAAAAAATTTAAGTGGAAGACCAAGAGTCATGTATGAAATAAAGAGTCATGGGAGTCCAAAGGAGATGTAATACCGAAATTCGTATTTAATTTCAAAAGTCGTTTCGAATCCCAAGGTTATAAAAATCCAAAAGCCACTAGAAGTTGGAAAGTCAAGAGTCATGAGGATGTAAAAGGTCATGTCTCAAGTTAAAAATACATCCTCATTTCTCATATAAAGTAAGTTTAATCTTGGCTTCTCCCACAAGGAATTAGAGAGACAACGTTAGTACTTTTGGGGCACAAGTAGTGGCTCTAATGCTCCACCATTGGAGCTAGTGGTGTTCATTATATTTATGTATCTTGGGGATTTTTATTATTATAGAAACCTTCTAGGCTAACACATTTTACTCATGGATTATGTATGTTTCTAATACTATCACTTGAATTCTTATTGTTCATGTTTTCTTTCATTTGTACTGGATTAATTGAAATATTTCAGTGACTTCAGTGCTTCTTGTTGAAACTACGTTGTAATGTTATAATGATCGTCGCATCCTTGTGAACTATTTCATTTGATGTTAGACGATTCTTTCTCATTTACATGTCTCTCCATTAGGATATTACTATTACTTCTCTATTAAAGGATCAATTTATTTCCCCCTTTTTGGTAAGATAACCTTTATACATATGCAATCGAACATTTATATGGCGCACTAGCTTACTCATTCAAAATGAGATTTTCACTTCTCTCTCGTGCTGATAGCTAAAGCCAAGGAATATATTTAAGTAAACAACAATTGACACTCCTACACCAAATGATGTAAGGTCTAGTTTGGACCTTATGTTGGGGAGATCCACTATATGTTGGTGGTATCTAGCACCTCCAATAGGAGGCCACACTTTCCTTTCCATTCATGTCAAAAATTAACGAAGCTAAATAAGAAATGGCTAGAGAGTGTCAGTTTTTTTTTTAAACTGAAGCTCTAATAGATAAAGGAGAACGTGTACCTAATGTGAGCCATACTCATTGCAGGTAAAGCTAGTATATGTGGACATCAAATATCTATTAACATTGTTACATACCTTTTTCACACACTATAAAATTTTTACTACTAGTATAACTAGCAATTTCATCTCTATATTTTGATAATACACGTTACTGTCATGTACACAGTATTAGCCATAAGTATTGATATATAGATGAAACATATATTGTCACCCACATTTTTACTTATAATTGACACATAATATCTCATAAAACTATCAAATCACACATATAATATAATATTATCCTTGAGTTAGCTTGTAAGAGTCCCAGTTCTTATTAGGAAATGAATTAGATTCATGACTTATATAGCCATTTTCTTTCCTCTAATTTCCTGTAACATTACTCATTCAAAAGGGATTTAATCAAGTTGTGTAATATTAATCTTGCTTATATTTCATTGGCACACATATGTAATAGAGTTAGGGTCTCTACCCCTTTACTCCTATTCAACCTTTTTCATATAAATTTTTACACATTTTTTTATAAACATAACACCCATTTCACTATACAAAGGCATTAATGTTTAGGGATTCATTCTATGCCTTAGGTGGCACACAATTTTGATTATGGGGATCATCAATTTCACGTGTAGTTGTAGATGATGGGGCCATGTACTCACCTCCCCACCTTCATATACATGGTCTTATCTAACATGAATACTTAATGAATCAACAATTTGGATTGGATCTAGAGATTTAATGATGGAAAATTAACAGGGTTAGACTTAGGGTAGAGAAACCATATTATAAGTCTCATTTGGTCATTTTTAACTTGGTTCTTCACGGCTACAACATTGCTCAGATCTTTACTGAAACCATGGTTATTCTTGCCACCAATTTTTTTCAATTCTTACAATTGCGACTTGTATTTATTCAATGTATTCTATGTAAAGAGGGAATTGTGACAAGTTTCAACCCTTGGTCTGAACCTGGTATAAATAATACATTACAGGCCTATGTTCTTTATATTTTAATTTTTTGGTGTTTTGCTTACTAAGGTCCTCTTACAAATTGTTAATGCATTTTATCTCTTATGGCACTAGTGCTCTTCGAGAAACTTTTATGGTTATGTAGAGAATCTCCTTTTATATTGTCGTACCTTCTATTCCTCTTTGTTCGACTCATTCCAGGTGAAATTTATTTACCCTTTAGATTAAACTAATTCCATTAAATATTTACATTGTTTAAGGGTTTTCCATTTGATACCTATTTTCCTTTTCATGGCACATTTAACTTGTGTGAAGATGGAGTGAGCCCTTGACTCTAGGGTCCTTGTCTTTTTATGGTATTGCACCTCTACATTTCTTCAATTAATTTTTCATTTACCCTTCAGGGTTTTAACAACTTTTAAACTATATTTCTAGGAATTAAACCCTAGAAATTCTTATTGTTGTGCTATGTCATACAAATTGGCCATGGCACTCCCTATTATGGCTCAAAAGGATTTTTAATGAAATTCTTATTTGGGGATTTTGATTTTCATTCCATAATAATACATTCACCCAAATTAGGTATTATATTGATAATTAATTGTTATTCCAACTTGCATATGTTTTGGCAATATGAGGTAATTTCCTTCCCCGTATATACATTTTTAGTCTCTTTCTTTCTGAACTAAGCATAGTGGTAATTTTTCTAATAAACAACTTCCTCTTTGATTATTTCTTATTTTATCTCTGCTACATGTATAATGTTTAATGGAGTTAATTTCACTTGTTTTGTTCCATCTCTAAAAGATGGCATTCAATGAAAAAGGCTAAAATTGACACTTTCTCCTAACAAGTCGACTGCATTCACTTTTGTACGTATATACATGTAATTTTATTGTGTATGGCTCCTTGACATAGATGAAATCATGATGCTCTTTGGACCTAATAACAAGAGCCTTGATTTTTTCTTCAAACCCTACGAGGGTTATTAATTTTCAAAGGAAATGAGCCTTTAGTTACTATCGATTTTTCTTTACATTGCATTATATATATATAATTTATTTGACCAAAGGATTCTTTTTGACATTCTTAATGTATGAACATCTCATGAGACCATATCCAAAAATACTATTTTTTCATTATATTATAATAATTTAGAACTATGAATTTTTTCTTTCTCTCTCTCTGAATAGATACACTCTATTGTCGTTATATAGTCTCACTTGTTATTATCCTACGATGTGATTTTTTTATAAACACTATAAAATGATCAAGTTAACTTCTAGCATAACTTATTTCATAGTTCAATGTTATATCGTTATACCTCATCTACATTATTATCTTCTCATTAATTAATTTTATAAAAACTCGTCTATCACCCAGAATTAATACAGGTTAATGGACTACCTTCTACTTATGTTCGTCAATTCTTAGTTTTCTTTAGTTTCTTTTTTGTTTATGTGGACCTAAGTTGTCCCTGAACTTTACGCTGCTTATAAGGGTCTTGTCTATTTCTCAATAAATAGAGATTAGCTTTCACTAACACAAATTTATAGTAACTCTTAAGGTTATTAAATGACCATTATAAGGTTTTCATATCCGATATATATATATATATATATATCTTTATATGTATGTATGTATATATGTATGTATCTTTTTCTTAGACACATACTACATTCTTTGTTCAAGTGTTTTGTATAAGTTCCTTATCTTAGGCATATGATTATACTATGTGTATTCATCGATAGGATAATTTACTTGTACCCATCATTCACTCCTTTATTCCATCTCTAAATTTAATTTATGTTTTATGACTATTTCCTTATTTAGACAGAACTTAGTATAATAAGTTTCATTCTTTAGAGATTCCTTAATGATATTTCTTGCAATTATATATTGATGTGGTTCTCCCATGTAACTCAATTTTTCTCAAAACAAATTTAGTTATAACCTAGTAGATCTGCGCTAATACAACCTAGCTTTTTGTAAATTCCTACCACAAATAATTCACAACATATCTTAAAGGATTTTATTATGTATATTTATCCCACACATACGTGAATTGTATTTACTTCAAATCATTGAATATCCTTTATCCTAAATTACTTATTAAAGTATTTCTCATATGCAGTGATTATAAGTAATATTCTATTAATATGAACATTGGCAATATTTATCCCAACTTTAACAATGGGTCTTAAACAAAAACGAAAAAATGTTTAAGTATTTATTGGTTTTCAGGAATACTTTATATATTCCATTTTTCCTTACCAATATTGTTACTTTTATCCATACATAATTATTCAAAATTTAACGAAATCATATTATGTTCTTTTCCCACTTCTTGACTTCCAACTAACTCTTCTATGATGATGTCAATTAATTATGTGTAGTTTAGCTTCATGCTTCCTACATGGGCCTTGTGTTTTAGCTTTATCCCTATTTCCTTGATCAAGTAATAAGTAGTACACCTTAATTTATTTTAATTTTCTATACAATAATTAGATTTAGACCCCTTATTATCAAGGGAGATACTTTTCTCTTTCGATATTCAAAATATAATTTGCAGGTCAAATATACATATGATATGTGTATCTATCATCTAAATTGAATAAATTAGCATGAAATTTAAACATTTAGAACATACTATAATTTTAGTACATGCACACACTTGTTCAAACTAACATAATTAAACTAATCACCATATTTAACCATATTGTATAATTCAATAAATTATAACAGAACTTATCATTTCAGTAGCAAATACCATTAATAAATGCAATTCAACAATTCATAATAAAATCACAATCATTTGACTTTAACAAATCACTTGGGAAAAGTTAGGGAGGGAGCATGTTCCTCCCAACCAACAATTCCCCCTAAGCTTAGAATTCTTGCCTACAAGAATACAAACCTCCCATGTATCCCTTAGTGATGTTTTTAAAACTCTTCCTGGTGTATTTTTCCTTAGAAGCTTTGTGCTTTTAAGGTCTACATCGTTTTAATTACCTAGGTTTTATTTTATTTTTAATTAGGAAAAGTATATATTTTTCCCTTAAAGCATGCCTTTCTCTGTCATTGTACTTTCTTTTTGCTTTTCACCCAACTTATAATTTCTATGTAACTAAGCTATTTTAGCATAATCATTCTATCCCATTATGATCTTTTATAATTATTGTTTTAGCAAAATATTTTTCTACGCTTATAGCTTTTTCCTAATATTTGTTTCTCCTCGTATTTTTAGGAGAATATTTGGGAAGGTCCACTATATGGGCTTGACCACTTAACAACTTTTTATAGAATAAAAAGAAGTATTTATTTACTCATGTGCTCTCTCCCATACAATTCCCAAGTAAAACATTTATTAATAATATAAAATTTAATTACATAATCTACCAAATCCAAAACCATTGAGCTCAAATAATAATCATAGTAATCTAAAAATTGTCATGTATTTAAAAATCAAAACACAGGGGTATCATGTCTTCCCCTCTCAAAATAAAAATCATACTCTATGCTTTTCCAGTTTCCTTTACTTCTATAACAAAGAAATAAATACCTCATGCAATTTATCCTCCATCTGCTAAGTAGCCTCTTCCTAGATGTAGTGTTTCCATTGCACTTTAAACTCGGTAAAGACTCAATTATCGAGAATGGTTCCCCTATGATTTGTTATTTGTGGAGGTTTAACATAGAATTCTCATTCCTATTTGGCATGAAGCACATTCAAATTCATTACATGAGTAGGGTCATAAATATATATTTTGAACAAGGAAACATGAAAAACATTATGCAATTTTATATTCCTTGGCAGAGCTAGCTGGTAGGCGGCTGAACCAACTCTAGCTATTATCTTAACCAGTTCATAGAACCTAGGTATTATATTAATAAAAGTTCTTACTTTTATTTTGCTTGACTTTGATGTATCCACCTCCGCTAATGTTGTACTCTTTATGTTACCTCTTCTGATCTACATAACTCTTTTGCCTATTCTGGATAGTTTTTAAATTTCACCTTATCTTATTTAATAATTGTTCCATTTCTTACAAATATCAGGTCCTAGAATCAAAATATATTTTGGCTAACTCCTACTCAATTGAGTGTGGAACTTTCACCCATATACACCTTCAAATGGGATAATTTTAATAAATGCCTTATAACTGTTATTGTAACAAAATTCCACTAAATGTAAATACCCCTTTGGCTTATTGGGTTAGTCCAAAACATGCATCTGCAACATGTCCTCAAGTATTTGAATTTTTCTTTCTGTTTGGAAATATGTTTGAGGATGGTAGGTTATACTAAAGTTTATCTTCATTCCCATTCCTCCAAACAATGTCCCATATAAAGTAGAAGTAAATTTAACATCCTTATATGATATAATTGCTTTTAGTATTCCATGTAATTGAAAAATGTCCTTCAATGAAAAAAATCTACAACCTTTCTTACTTTATATGTGGAGTGGATAGGTATAAAGTCAACGAACTTGCTATATTTTTCCATTGCCACCACAATTAAGTAATGTTGTCTCCTGGTTTTGGGAAAACTAGTGATGAACTCTAATGAAGTGGTTTCCCACCTCCATTATAGAATGGGGAAAGGATTCAATAGTCAAACTAGGTGTTGTTGTTCCACCTTAAATGTTGCCACACCAAACACTTTTCCAAATACTCATCCACTTCTCTTTTCATACCTGTATATGTAAAACTAATTTCATAAAGTTGTAGTCATCTTTTGATAGTGTGGATGGCCGGAAAAAAATCATCGATCTTTCCATCCATATTACCATCCACCTTGAATATCTAGCATTCAAGTATGATTGACTTAAAAAATAATTTAAACTTATATGATCATTAAAAATTGTAAACTTGTTTCCCAACAGCTAATGCCTCCACATTTTTAATGTGTGAATAACAGTAGCTAATTCAATATTAAAAAAAAAAATTGTTTCTCTCATGGAATTTTGAATTTTTCGATTCATAAGAAACCACATAATTTTCCTGCATCAACACAAAACCCATCCCCTTATCTCTATAGATAATAAATTATTTATTTGGATAAGAAATATTAAAAAATGGGACTATTCTTAGTAAATATTTTAAATGTTCAAAACTCTCCTCACACTTTGGTGTCTAATTAAAATTTGATCCCTTTTCCTACAAAGAAGTGATAGGGTAGGCTAGATTTGAAAATCCCTCAATGAATTTTTGATAATATCCAACAATACCAATGAAGGACCTAATGTTTATCGTGTCCTTAGGTATTTTCTAGTTTAAAGTGGCCTTGACCATTTTATGATCAACAATATTCCTTCCATAGAAAATGTCATAAGTACTCAATTTTATCCTCATAAAACTTGAACTTGTTGAACATTGCATATAGTTGGTGCTCCCTTAGTGTTTGTAGCGCTATCGTTAAGTTCTCTTCATGTTCTTATTAATATTTTGAGTGTTTCAGAATATCATCAATAGAAACTAATAAAACCTTGTCCAAGTATCTATTGAACAAACTATTCATTAGACACATAAAGGTTGTAGAAACATTGGTAGGTCCAAAAGGTGGTACCGCAAATTCATATTGTTTTTTTAATGTATTTTTATGAATATGATCATTTTTATTCTTAATTGATGGTATCTAGACCCAATATGTTGTTTCAAATGAATTACCGAATCCATCACATTAATGATAGTTAGATTATAGATGTTTCAAACTTGCAACTGTGGTTCATCTTTAGGATGTAAACAATGTGGAAAACATATCAAACCAATGGAGGTAATAAATAGGTAAATTTTGGTTAAAATTGGCTGACAATAAAAACCATAATAGAAAAAATAGTTTATTAACTTATTATATAATGTGGGTTATATTGTGTTTATTCATTAAAGATTTATGATGTTTATTTAATTTTAATTAAATTTATTGATGGAATTATTAAGATATATATGAATGTGATATGAATTATGTGGTATGTATAATAATGTTATTTTAATGGTAGATAATTTTTTTTGGAGATGATTAAAATATTTGTTATATGTTATTAATATGTTAGTTATAGAAAGATAATGAATAATATTAAAATGAACTTAGCAGGACGTTATTAATTATTAGGAATTTTTAAGGGGAGGGGGTATGGGAGGATATTGTTTTAGATGCTAAGGTAGAAATACAATTTTTACTTATAATCCATCTCTCATCCCTATTGAGGTTTTTTGGATGCTTATTGATTTCTATGGCCTATCTAAATTTTATGTGGAAATAATGGTCAGTCTTCACTGGGATGCGAGTATTTTTTATGCATATTTCATGTTTGATTTTATTGGAATGTTCTGCATGAGCAGAGCTTTTTGAACGATTATTTTTAATAGATCGACCAATATCTCCAACATATGGAACCCCACAAGAGCATGGAATTAAATAAACGCCTTTCTAGAATTTAGGGTCAATGTGATCTTTAACTGATTTGACACAACTCTGGATCGTATCTAAAGGTTTGAAGGTGATTAAAATATTATTTCTTTTTAGTATGTGGGAAATCTCTTCAATGGTTCCAAAGATTTAGGAAATGTTTACCTTGGCAACAAAATCATTTATATTTATATTTTTATTTTTATGACAAGTTTCTTTGTGTGAATTTTTAATGGCCTTGATATATTGATTTATTTTGTATGATTTTTTCGCGAATACATCCATAAGATGTGATTTCTCCATTTCCCAATGTTATTTATCAAAGATCCAAATATCTCTTGTCGATATAGTGCTTATAACCCCTAATTTTTGGGTGGGGTGATCGTGTGAGGTGGCATGAAGATATTCCTCTGTATGGGTCTTTTAATGGTATACTTGTTGGGAAATGGTACAATCTTGATTTCTCGTAATGAGGATGTCCAAAAAAGGAAGGTTATCATTGACTTCCACTTCCACGGTGAATTTTATAGATGAAGAAAGATTGTTCAAAGGTTGTTTAAAAAGTTTCTAATGTGTCGCATCCATGGGGCCAAATGATCAAGGTGTCATCTAAAAAGCTTTTCCACAATTTAGGTTTTAAGGGGGAAGATTGTAAGGATTTGGTTTCAAAATCTTCCATGAATAAATTAGTGATAATGAGGGATAGAGGAGATCCCATCGCAACTATGTAATATTTGTTCATATATGTCACCCATGAAACTAAATAAAGTAGATCTAAGGCATAATTCAATAAGTTTAGATGTGTCAGGATCAATTAATTCCCTGACTACCTCCATGGCTCCTTCAATAGGTAATATTGGTGTATAGTGAAATGACATAAAATCAAACAATAATTTCATTATTATCAAGTTTGATATTGTTAACCTCATTAATAAATTGAGAGGAATATTTGACAAATGATTCAGTGTTTCCAACTATGGGTTTCAATTTTCTGGCTAGGTATTTGGCAAGATGATAAGTTGGTCCACAAAAAGTATTCACTATAGGTCTAAATGGAATCCCTTCTTTGTGAACTTTAGGATCACCATAGATTCTAGGGGTATAAGGACAACTATCTATCAGGTCCTTATTCTTATGAATGTTACAAGCTTTGATAAGGCTGCAAACTTCCTTAGTAATCCTTTCTAAAGGAATTTTATATAACTTTTTATAGAAACTAGTGTTTTTGTGGAGTGAAAGAACGTCAAATGTATTTTACAAATGGAAAATTGGTTTACCAAATTATATTGTTAACTTGTTATGATCTAACAATGGTGGATGCAGAATGGGGAATAAAGTTACTGCAATAAAAAAACCATGCCATGATAACATTGTTCTTTAAGAACTCTTGGGTAATGTGTTTAAGAAACATGACAACATGTCTAATGTATGGGTCTATAGTTAATAATACTTGAGTGAAATACTATGTTCCTTTTATAAAATTTCAAGAATGGACAAGGGATGTAATCCATTTTTTCCATTGAGTGAGGGGTGAACTCTCTGACGAAATGTTTAATAAAATAAATGTTTGCTTTTTTTTGCCTTCGGGGTTTCTAGGGTAATATCGGTGTTCAATTGTGTGGTTTCATAATTGGTTATATTTATGATATTATCACTTTTCATAACATTGGGAATTATACCATTCATCATTTTTTTAATTAGCCCTCATTAATTGAGCAAGGTTAATGATGTAAAGTTGCAATGAGATGCATTATTTTAACAAGTTACACTAATTCTCTTTCCTTTACACAAATATCTATTCCATTTCTATGGTTACTTTACTTAATGATTGCGATTATAATATTTGATTATCATATTAATAGTAGGTGATAATTCATTCACGGGATGCTATATGATGGTAAAACCTATAAGAAACAAAATTTAAACTTATGTATTTTTTACAAGGTAAACCATTGAATGTTACACACAAACATAGAAATATAAAGAGAGAAAATTAACAATAAAAAATAAATATCAGAATGTGGAGAATATGAATCATAAATAAAATATTTCAATATATATATATATATATATATATATCTATATATATATATATATATATATATATATATATATATATATATATATATATATATATCTATATATATATATATATATATATATATTCCATGTTTCCTTACCCATATTGTTACTTTGATCCATACTTAATTAGACAAAATTTTGTCAGGCCAGGGTAACTCCAGCAATTGAACGAGAGAAAACAAGAAGGATTGATTGATTTATTCATTAGCCAACACTTTATTTATACACATATAAAACGGATCAGTTCATCTTCTAGATGACTGTCCGACTTCACCTCATCCGTTTCGGATTAGGTGTCAACATTCCCCCCCTTAATCTGAAGGGATGTTGGTGAGTCCAAGCATCATTCTGAATTTTTCAAGCTTTTCTCTTCCAAGCGCTTTGGTGAAGATGTCTGCAATTTGCTCGTTTGTGGAACAATGACGAAGATGGATTGTTTTGGCCTCAACATGATGTCGGATCAAATGATATTTAGTATTGATGTGCTTAGTACGATCATGGAACTTTGGGTTCTTGGCCAACTTTATTGCAGATGTGTTATCAATCATGAGTGGAGTTGATTGTATTTGTTTTACCTGCAAATCTTCAAGAATTTTCCTGAGCCACACAATTTCTTTCGTTGCTTCAGCTGCTGCCACGTATTCTGCTTCTGTTGTGGAATCTGCTGGTACTGATTGTTTGCGTGATCTCCAGGAGACAGCTCCTGATCCAAGACTCATAGCATATCTTGAAGTAGATACCCCAGTTTCTTTGTCTCCATCGAAGTCTGAATCAGAGTATCCAATCAAGTTGAAGTCGTCCACCTATGTATACTTGATTCCAAGGTCTTGAGTTCCCTTCAAGTACCTTAGAACTCTTTTTGCAGCAGACCAATGTCCCTCACAAGGCTTTTGCATAAACCTGGAGAGGATTCCAACAGCAAATGAAATGTCTGGTCTGGTAGTAGTGAGGTAGATGAGACTTCCTACAAGCTGTCTATACCTTGTTGCATCCTCAAATTCCTTTCCTTCAGTAGATGTGAGCTTCAAGTTTTGTTCCATTGGAGTAGAAAGTGGATTGCACTCTGTCATGCCAAATCTGTATAACAAATCTCCAATGTATTTCCTTTGAGAAAGAAATATGGACTTTGGATGTTGGGTTACTTCAATGCCAAGATAGTAATGAACATAGCCCAAATCAGTCATTTCAAAAAAATTTCCTAATTCTTTCTTTATGGATGCAATATAGCTTTCATTGTTCCCTGTCATTAAAAGATCATCTACATATACCACAAGATATACAACTGTTTTGCCAACTTTCTTGACAAATAAAGTTGCATCATCAAGATCAAAATGTTTGAAGTTGAGTTTCAGAAGATGCTCAGTTAGTTTTTCATACCAGGTTCGTGGTGCTTGTTTGAGGCCATACAAGGACTTCACAAGTTTGCATACTTTGTGTTCATGTCCTTTCACAGCAAATCCTTCAGGCTGGGACATAAAAACATTCTCTTTTAGATCTCCATTCAAGAATGCAGTTTTTACATCCATTTGATGGACTTTCCAACCGTTCTGAGCAGCTAGTGCAAAGAGTGTCCGTATGGTGGCCCATTTTGCTGTGGGAGCAAAAGTTTCCTCGTAATCGACCCCTTCTTTCTGTGCAAAACCTTTTGCCACAAGCCTAGCTTTGTGCTTGTCAAGTGAGCCATCAGCTTTGTACTTGTTCTTGTAGACCCACTTGCAGCCAATTGGTTTGGTTCCAAATGGAGGATCAACCAGCTTCCAAGTGCCATTCTTTATGAGGGCATCATACTCCTTCTGCATCGCTTCTTTCCATTCATCATAAGAAGCAGCTTCTTTGAAGGAAGTTGGTTCAAAATCTGTAGACAAGTTCAATTCACAATCATAAGTAACATCCATATCAACAGGTGAATTAGAGTTATCTACATCACCTCCATCTTGTCGATTTGAATTTCGGGTTCCTGTTTTTCCAATTTCATCAGGATGAACACTTTCAAGTGTCTTTGTCAGCCACTTTGGAGGACCTTTCTGAGATGGTCCAGGCTGTTCTGTTGATTGAGTTGGGTCTGAATCAAGATTGAGTCTCCCAATTCTATCAATTACATCACTTAAAGCATCATCCGTTGTTGGAGTGTCATGCAGGGGAGATTGTTCTTCAGAAGAAGATTCCACATGTTGATCTAGTATAGGAATCCCCCCTTCAAGATGTGGAATCTGATTATCAAACTCTTGAAATGATTTCGGTTTTGTGAATCTATCCAAGCGATCAAGTTGCCGCTCAACAACATTGTCAGATTTGGATGATTCAAGAAAAATGACATCTCTAGATAAAACAAACTTTTTATTTACTTCATCATAAAGGCGGTATGCTTTAGATGTGTTTGAATACCCCAGGAAGATACACTTACGACTTCTTGCACCAAGTTTGTTTCTATGTACCTTTGGTATTAAAGCATAACAGGTGGAACCAAATATCCTGAGATGTTTGACCGAAGGAACATGTCCATACCACAATTCATAAGGAGTCTTGTTTCTTATAGCACTAGATGGACATCTATTCTTTATATATGCAGCACATAGAACAGCATCAGCCCAAAACATTGTCTTTACATTTTGAAGAAAAGCATAGATCGTACCATATTCAAAAATGTTCTGTTCATTCTTTCAGCTACACCATTCTGTTGAGGATTATAAGGCACAGTTGTTTGATGTTTAATCCCATGTTGGCGAAGATAGTGTTCAAATTCATTTGATGTATATTCTTTTCCATTATCAGTGCGAATAGACCCAATATGAGATTGTGCATCATTTTCAATCCACTTATGAAAATTCTTAAATGTTTGAAAAGCATCAGATTTGTTCTTCAATAAGTAAACCCAACACATTCTGGTGTAATCATCAATAAATGTCATGATATATTTATTTCCATTTGCAGAAGGAACAGGCATTGGACCACATAAATCTGAATGAATAAGTTCAAGCTTCCTATGTGCTCTTGAATGTGAATCATGAAAAGACTGTTTGCTATGCTTTCCTAGAATGCAAGCATCACATTGTTTATGTTTTCTAGGAATTGTAGGCAAACCAGCAACACCATTTTTCTTCAACAAGCGGAGACTATCATAGTTTAAATGCCCAAATCTAGCATGCCATAATAAACTTGATGGAAGTGTACATTCTTCATGATGAGAAATATATGAGAAATGCTGTGCATGAGCAGAGGTTCCTTGCAGTTTAAGGAGTCTTTCTTCTTCCATACCCCTCATGACAAGTGAGTGGTCAGATGCCTTTCTTACCTCAAGCTTGCCATCAAACATGTGAATGGAGTGACCTTGCTGGCGGATGTGGACCAGGGACAGCAAGTTTCTCTTCAGCTGTGGGAGATATAGAACATGATCCAGAAGAAAGTCTGGAAGACCAGGCAGTTTAAGCCTGATTGTGCCAAGCCCTGATGGCTTGATTTTTGACTGATCTGCAAAGTATACTGCTCCATCAACATTGTTAGTGAAATCTTCAAAGAAATCTCTCCTATGAGTCATATGACAGGTTGCTCCTGAATCAAGCAACCAGTCATTTTTCGAAGAGGCAAGTGAAGCATTAAACAAATCTTCATTTACTCCAATATTACATTGTGCCTCAATATAGTGTGCAGATTCGGGTGCTTTACCTTTGTCCGAGTCATCAGTTTTACCTTTCTGCTGATTTCTTCTCTGCTCAACTTTGTCCCATGGTAGCTTGCATGTAGAAGCATCATGTGATCCATTTCGTTTGCAGCGAATGCAATGCAGATCTGCCTTTTCTGCTTGAGAATGTCTGCCCCCCCTGCCTCTGAAGTATCTTCCTCTTCCTCTTCGTCCACCTCTTCCTCTTGCAGAATCTTGAGCAGGATGCTTTTCTTTGTGAGCAAGGCAAACAGTCTCTTCAGAAGATTCAGGGATTGTTTTCTTTCCAAAGGCTTTCTTTCTTTCAGCAAACTTTTTCACAAGAGAGTCAAAGGTTATATCTTTAAGGTTTCCATTTGCTTGTAAAGACTCAAGATAATTGGAGTAGGTAGGATAGAGTGCTTTGAGAAAGGCAATAAGAGAGATATCCAGCTCAACCTTGGTGGATTTTATATCATGCATTATAGACTTTATTTCAGATGCAAGAGCAAGAGGATCATTATTTTTCAGTTCAAGAGTGAAGAGTTTAATCATGAGCTGAACAACTTCAAGTGCAGAATGTGTATCATAGAGTTCTTTCAGCTTTTGTATAGCTTCAAAGGCATTGGAATAGCAGGAAATATGACGACTTACTTCCTCATTGACAGATGCTGCGATCAATGCAAAGGCTTTGCTGTTCTTGTTTTCCCAAATGGCGAGTTCTTTGTCTGATGTGGGCTGCACAGGGTCTCTGTCTTCTTCTCCGACACACACACCTTTCCACAGCTCATTGTAGATGAGGGTGTGTTTCACCATCCGAGACCATTCAGAATAGTTCTCCTTGCCAGTGAGAACTATTCCGACCATTGAAATGATTGAATGCATTCTGTAAAAAAAAATATATAACTCTGCCAAAAACTTCTGTTGGAAAAAAAAATTTCTACTGAGAGAAAAAAATCCTTATGTGATAGCCTTATGCATTTTCTTCTATCATTCCATCGGCATATATATATCACTGCTCACATATATATCATTGTTTAATGATGGCGCCCACCGCTTTCATATATTACTGTTCATATATCACTGTAATAAAAAATTGGGGCTCATATACATATCACTTCTCACATAATGTATATCACTGTTTAAGAAAAAAGAGCGCTATATATATCACTGTTTTGAAAGGGGGCACATATATATCACTGCTTTGAAAGAGCGCTGTTATGAAAGACCAATACCATTGTTATGAAAACACAGTCATCATACATCAACTCAGTTTTAGCTTGCATTAATACACCATTAAAATAGGCATCCAGCATTTAAAAACGCAGTGTTAGCTTGCCATTAAAATGCGCATCCAGCAAAGAAAGGCGCAGTCACCACAGCGTAAAGGCGCAGTCACAGTTTTATACCATAAACTCAGGCTTCAATAACATAACAGGTTTCAATATACGCAGCAATACGTTCAAATGCACAGGTTTCAATATACGCAGCAATCAGCTATAAGGACGCAGCAATACCATTAACCCAGTCTTCGATGACCATTACAAAAGGCAGTGACCATTACTATAAGCAATCTTTAATTAATACAACGCAGTCTTATCAACATGACCATTACAAAACGCAGTCACTGATCCACCCATGACTCATTCTTGGCATTCAACTTTGGCACTTTGAACGCAGGTCTCAATAGCACACGTCTTCAGGCTTGTTAAACCATACCATTACAAAACGCAGGTCTCAATAGCACACGTCTTCAGGCTTATCAATACGTTAAACCACAATATATCACTGCGCAGGTCTCAAGTCATACGTTAAAGGCATAAAACGCAGGCTTGCAAAAAAAAAACGCAGTCTCAATATAACATAGCCAGGTCTTCCATACGTTAAACGCAGGTCTTTGAAAACACACTCAACCATAAACACTAAAGGCAGCGAATGCAGTGTTTCAGAGCAGGTCAGAGCATGTCAGAGCAGGTCTTCCATACGCAGGTTTCATTAACAATGGCAGTCATCAATTCATAATACATGAAACGCAGGTCTAAATACCTTTAAAAAAAACGCAGGTCACAGCATCATCACCTTCTCTTCCTTGAACGGTCCTCAACGCAGCGTATGCAGCGATGTCAGAAGGGATGTCAGGCTGGTGCGCCAGGGAGCAGAGGAGTTACACTATTTCTGGAACCTGGGGACCTGGGCTCTGATACCATGTCAGGCCAGGGTAACTCCAGCAATTGAACGAGAGAAAACAAGAAGGATTGATTGATTTATTCATTAGCCAACACTTTATTTATACACATATAAAACGGATCAGTTCATCTTCTAGATGACTGTCCGACTTCACCTCATCCGTTTCGGATTAGGTGTCAACAAATTTAACTGAAATTCATATTATGTTCTTTTACCACTTGTTGACTTCTAACTTACTCTCGTATGATGATGTTAACTAATGATGTGTGCTTTAGCTTGACGCTTCCTACATGGGCCTTGTGTTTTAGTTTTACCCTTATTTCCTTGATCAAGCAATAAGTACTACACCTTAATTTATTTTAATTTTCTATACAATAATTCGATTTAGATCCCTTATTATCAAGCATAAGACTTTTCTCTTCAATATTCAAAATAAAATTTGCAGGTCAAATATATATATGATATGTGCCTCTATCATCTGAATTGAATAAATTAGCATGAAATTTGAACATTTAGAACACATTATATTTCAGTACATGCACACACTTGTTCAAACTAACATACCCATACTAATCACCATAGTTAACCATATTGTATAATTCAATAAATTATAACAACACTTTTCATTGCAGTAGTAAATACATTTAATAAATGCAATTCAACCATTCATAATAAAATCATAATCATTTAACTCGAACGAATCATTTGGGAAAAGTTATGGAGAGAGCATGCTCCTCCCAACCAACAGTTCCCCCTGAGCTCATAATTCTCGCCTACAAGAATACAAACCACTCTTGTATTCCTTAGTCATGCTTTTATAATTTGTCCTGGTGTATTTGTCCTTAGAATCTTTTTTCTTTTAAGGTCTACATCCACTTAATTACCTAAGTTTTTTTTTTTTAATTAGGAAAAGTGTATATTTTTCCCTTAAAGCATTTCTTTCTCTCTCGTTGTACTTTCTTTTTGCTTTTCACCCAAGTTAGAATTTCTCTCTAACTAAATTTTTTAGCATAATCATTCCATCCCATTATGATCTTCTATTATTATTAATTTAGCAGAATATTTGTCTACAATTATAGTATTTTCCTAATGTCTATTTCTCCTCGGATTTTTAGGAGAATATTTGGGAAGGTCCAATATTTGGACTTGACCACATAACAACTTTTTATAAAATGAAAATAAGTATTTATTTACTCATGTGATCTTTCCCATAAAATTCCCAAGTAAAACATTTATTAATAATATAAAATTTAAGTAAATAATCTATCAACTCCAATCTTGGTCTCTGAAACCATTGAGCTCAAATAATAATCATAGTAATCTAAAAATTGTCATGTATTTAAAAATCAAAACACAGGGGTATCATGTCTTCCCCTCTCAAAATAAACATCATACTCTATGTTTTTCCAGTTTCCTTTACTTCTATAACAAAGCAAGAAATACCTCATGCAATTTATCTTACATCTCCTAAGCAACCTCTTCCTAGATGTAGTGTTTCCATTGCACTTTAAATTAGGTAATGACTCGATTCTAGAGAATGTTTCCCCTATGATCTGTTATTTGTAGAGGTTCAACATAGAATTCTCATTCTTATTTAGCATGAAGCACATTGCAATTCATTACATGAGTAGGGTCATAAATATACTTTTTGAACAAGGAAAAATGAAAAATATTATGTGCTTTGATATGTCTCGGTAGTGCTAGCTGGTATGCGACTGGCTGAACTCTAGCTATTATCTGAATCGGTTCATAGAACCTAGCTATTATCTTAACAAAATTTCCCCATATCAGAGTAATTTTATTTTCCTTGGCTTTGATGTATACACATCCCGCCATGTTGTACTCTTTATGCAGCCTCTTCTGACCTACATTTCTCTTTTTCTTATTCTGGATAGTTTTCAAATTTCTCCTTAACTTCTATAATAATTGTTCCATTTCGTACAAATATTAGTTCCTAGAATCAACCTATCTTTTGTCTAACTCCAACTCAAAAGAGTGTGGAACTTTCATCCATATAGACCTTCAAATGGGATAATTTTAGTAGATGATTTTTAACTGTTATTGTAACAAAAATCCACTAAATGCAAATAACCCTTTGGCTTATTTAGTTGGTCCATAACATGCATCTGCAACATGTCCTCAAGTATTTGAATCTTCTTTCTGTTTGAAAATATGTTTGAGGATGGTAGGTTATACTAAAGTTTAGCTTCATATGCATTCCTCCATACAATGTCCCATAGAAAGTAGAATTAAATTTAACATCCTTATCAAATATAATTGTTTTTAGTATTCCATGTAATCGAAAAAAGTCCTTCACAAAAATATCAACAACTTTTCTTGCTTTATATCTAGATCGGATAGGTATAAAGCGAGACGACTTGCTAAACTTGTCCACCACCACCACAGTTGAGTCATGGTGTCTCCTAGTTCTGGGAAAACTAGTGATGAACTCTAATGAAATTATTTCCCACTTCCATTATAGAATGGGTAAAGGGTTTGATATTCAAACTGGGTGTTGTCGTTCCACCTTAACATGTTGGCACTCCAAACACTTTTCGAAATACTCATGCACTTCTCTTTTCATACCTGTACAATAAAACTACTTTCATAAAGTTGTAATCATCCATCTTTCCATCCATCTTACCATACATCTTGAATATCTAGCATTCAATTATGATTGACTTAAAAAATACTTTAAACTTATATGATCAGTAGAAATTGTAACCATTTTTCCTAATAGCCAATGCCTCCATGTTTTTAATGTGTGAATAACAATAGCTAATTCAAGATAATATATATATATATATATATATATATATATATATATATATATGTATGTATGTATGTATGTATGTATGTATGTATGTATGTATGTATGTATGTATGTATGTATGTATGTATGTATGTATGTATGTATGTATGTATGTATGTATGTATATATTTTTTTGATTCATAAGTAACCACATAACTTTTTTGCATCAACACAACACCCGTCCCCTTATCTCTACAGAAAATAATTTATTTATTTGGATAAGAAATATTCAAAAATGGGACTATTGTTAGTAAAACAATTAATATGTCAAAACTTCCTGACACTTTGGTGTCTAATTAAAATTGACTCCCTTTTCCTACAAAGAAGTGATGGGATAGGTTAGATTTGAAAATCCCTCAATGAATCTTCAATAATATTCAACAATACCAATGAAGGACCTAATGTCTACCACGTCCTTAGGTATTTTCTTGTTTAAAATGGCCTTGACCATTTTATGACCAACAATATCCCTTCCATAGAAATCACATGTCTGAATTACTCAATTTATCCTCATAAAAATTAATTTTGTTGAACATTACATATAGCTGGTGCTCCCCTAGTGTTTGTAGCACTTTCATTAAGTTCTCGTCATGTTCTTATTAATATTTTGATTGTTTAAGAATATCATCAATACAAATTAATAAAAAGTTCTCCAAGTATCTATTAAACAGACTATTCATTAGACACATAAAGGTTGCAGGAACATTGGTAGGTCCAAAAGGTGGTACCACGAATTCATAATGTACATATTATTTTTTTAATGTAGTTTTATGAATATAATCATTTTTAATTCTTAATTGATGGTATCTAGACCTGATGTGTTGTTTCAAATGAATTTTTGAGTCCATCACATTAATGATAGTTAGATTATCGATGTTTCAAAATTGCAACTGTGGTTCATCTTCAAGATGTAAAGAATGTGGAAAACTAATCAAACCAATAGAGGCAATAAATAGATAAAATTTGGTTAAAATTGGCAGATAATAAAAACCCTAATATAAAAAATATATATTAATTTATTGTGTGTTATATTGTGTTTATTAATCAAAGATTTATGATTTGTATTTAATATTAATTAAATTTATGGTTGGAATTACTAAGATTTATATGAATGTGATATGAATTATGTGGTATGTATAATAATTTTATTTTAATGGTAGATAATGTTTTATGGAGATGTTTAAATTATTTGTTAAAAATAATTAATGTGTTATGAATGATAATGAATAATATTAACTAATGAACTTAGGGGGATGTTATTAATTATTGGGAATTTTTAAGGGGAGGGGGTATGGGAGGATATTGTTTTAGATGCTAAGGTAGGAATCTAATTTTTACTTGTAATCCATCTCTCATCCCTATTGAGGTTTTTTGGATGTTTATTGATTTCTATGGCCTATCTAAATTTTCTATGGAAATAGTGGTCAATTTTGGCGAGGATACAAGAATTTTCGATGCAGATTTCATGTTTGGTTTTATTGGAATGTTTTGTAAGAGCAGAGATTTTTGAACGATTATTTTTAATGATGGGGGAATGTTCTTGGATTCTAGTTTTAATTGATCGACTAGTCTCTCCAACATATGGAACCCCACAAGAGCATGGAATTAAATAAACACATTTCTAGAATTTAGGATTAATGGGATCTTTAACTGATTTGACACAACTTCAGATGATATTTAAAGGTTTGAAGGTGGTTCAAATATTATTTATTTTTAGTATGTGGGAAATCTCTTCAATGGTTCCAAGGATTTACAAAATGTTTACCTTCCCAACAAAATCATTTATATTTTTATGACAAGTTTCTTTGTTTGCATTTATAATGGCCTTGATAGATTGATTTCTTTTGTATCCATTTTCCAAGAATACATCCATGAGATGTGATTTCCCCATTTCCAAGTGTTATTTATTAGAGATCTTAATATCTCTTGTTGCTAGAGTGCTTAGAACCACTAATTTTTGGGAGGGGTGGTGGTGTGAGGTGGCATGAAGATATTGTTCTATATGGGGGTCTTTTTATGGTATACTTGGTGGGAAATGGTACCATCATGGTTTCTCGTAATGAGAATGTCCAAAAAATGAAGGGTATCATTGACTTCCACTTCCATGGTGAATTTTATAGATGAAGAAATATTATTCAAATGTTTTTTAAAATTTTCTAATGTGTCGCGTCCATGGGGCCAAATGATGAAGGTGACATCTACAAACCTTTTCCACAATTTAGTTTTAAGGGGGAAGATTGTAAGGCTTTCATTTCAAAATCTTCCATGAATAAATTAGCGATTATGGGGGATAGAGGAGATCCCATCACCACTTCGCAATGTTTGTTCATATATGTCACCCATGAAACTAAAGAAAGTAGATCTAAGGCGTAATTCAATAAGTTTAGATGTCTCGGGATTAGTTAGTTTCGTGACTACCTCCACGGCTCCTTCAATAGATATATTGGTCCATAGTGAAATGACATAAAAGCTAAAAATAATGTCATTCTTATCAAGTTTGATATCTTTAATCTCATTAATGAATTGGGAGGAACATTTGACAAATGATTCATTGTTGCCAACTAAGGGTTTCAATTTTCTAGCTAGGTATTTGGCAAGATGATAAGTAGGCCCAATTTTCTGGGTAGGTCTGATTGGAATCCCTTCTTTGTGAACCTTAGGATCACCATAGATTTTAAGGGTATAAGGACAACTATCTATCAAATTCTTATTCTCATGAATGTTACAAGCTTCAACAAGGCTACGAACTTCCTTAGTAATCTTTTTTAAAGGATTTTTATATAACTTTTTATAGCAACCAGTATTGTTATGGAGTGAAAGAACGCCAAATGTAGTTTAAAAATGGAAACTTGTTTTACTAAATTATATTGTTAACTTGTTATGGTCTAATAATGGTGGATGCACAATGGGGAAGAAAGTTACTGCGATAAAAAACCATGTCATGTTAACATTGTGCTTTAAGAACTCTTAGGTAATGTGGTTGAGAAACATGACAACATGTCTAAGGTATGAGTGTGTAGTTAATAATACTTGAATGAAATATTATATTCCTTTTATTGAATATTATATTCCTTTTATGAAATAGAGGTAATAAATAGGTAAAATCCGGTTAAAATTGGTTGATAATAAAAACCCTAATAGATTGTTTGTGTTAACTTATTATATAATGTGTGTTATATTGTGTTTATTCATTAAATATTTATGATGTGTATTTAATATTAATTAAATTTATTGATGGAATTATTAAGATTTATATGAATCTGATATGAATTATGTGGTATGTATAATAATGTTATTTTAATGGTAGACAAGATTTTATGGAGATGATTAAATTATTTGTTGTTATTAATATGTTAGTTATATAAAAGTAATTAATGTGTTATGAATGATAATGAATAATATTAATTAATGAACTTAGGGGGATGTTATTAATTATTAGGAATTTTTAAGGGGAGGGGGTATGGGAGGATATTGTTTTAGATACTAAAGTAGGAATCCAATTTTTACTTATAATACATCTCTCATCCCTATTGAGGTTTTTTGTATGTTTATTGATTTCTATGGCCTATCTAAATTTTCTATAGAAATAGTGGTCAATTTTGGCGAGGATACGAGAATTTTTTATGCAGATTTGATGTTTGCTTTTATTGGAATGTTCTGTAAGAGCAGAGCTTTTTGAACGATTATTTTTAATGTCAGGGGAATGTTCTTGGATTCTAGTTTTGATAGATCAACTAGTCTCTCCAACATATGGAACCCCACAAGAGCATGGAATTAAATAAACGCATTTCTGGAATTTAGGATCAATGGGATCTTTAACTGATTTTAGACAACTTCGGATGGTATTGAAGGGTTTGAAGGTAGTTAAAATATTATCTATTTTTAGTATGTGGGAAATCTCTTCAGTGGTTGCAAGGATTTAGAATGTTTACCTTGCCAACAAAATAATTTATATTTTTATTTATATTTTTATGACAAGTTTCTTTGTTTACATTTATAATGGTCTTGATAGATTGATTTCTTTTGTATCCATTTTCTAAGAGTACATCCATGAGATGTGATTTCTCCATTTCAAAGTGTTATTTATCATAGATCTGAATATCCCTTGTTTTTAGAGTGCTTAGAACCCCTAATTTTTGGGTGGGGTGATGGTGTAGGTGGCATGAAGATATTGCTCTATCTAGGTCTTTTTATGGTATATTTGGTGGGAAATGATACCATGTTGGTTTCTCGAAATGAGGATTTCCAAAAACTGAAGGCTATCATTGACTTCCACTTCCATGGTGAATTTTATAGATGAAGAAAGATTATTCAAATGTTGTTTAAATTTTTTTAATGTGTCACGTCCATGGCGCCAAATGATGAAGGTGACATCTACAAACCTTTTCCACAATTTAGGTTTTAAGGGGGAAGATTGTAAGGCTTTGGTTTCAAAATATTTCATTAATAAATTAGAGATTAGGGGGGATAGAGGAGACCCCATCAACACTTCACTATGTTTGTTCATATATGTCACCCATGAAACTAAAGAAAGTAGATATAAGGCATAATTCAATAAGTTTAGATGTGAGAGGATCAGTTAATTTCTTGACTACCTCCATGGCTCCTTCAATAATTATATTGGTCTATAGTGAAATGACATAAAAGCTGAAAAGAATGTAATTCTTATCATGTTCGATATCTTTAATCTGATTAATGAATTGAGAGGAATATTTGACAAATGATTTAGTGTTGCCAACTAAAGGTTTCAATTTTATGGCTAGGTATTTGGCAAGATGATAAGTAGGTCCACCAAAAGTATTCACTATAGGTCTAGTTAGAATCCCTTCTTTGTGAACCTTAGGAGCACCATAGATTATAGGGGTATAAGGACAACTATCTATCAACTTCTTATTCTCTTGAATGTTACAAGCTTTGTCAAGGCTGCAAACTTCCTTATTAATATTTTTTAAAGGATTTTCTTTCACTCCACAACAATAGCGACCGGTATTGTTGTGGAGTGAAAGAACATCAAATGTAGTTTAAAAATGGAAACCTGTTTTACTCAATTATATTGTTAACTTGTTATGGTCTAACAATGGTGGATGCACAATGGGGAAGAAAGTTACAACGATAAAAAAACATGCGATGATGAAATTGTGCTTTAAGAATTCTTGGGTAATGTGTCTGAGAAACATGACAACATGTCTAATGTATGAGTGTGTAGTTAATAATACTTGAATGAAATATTATGTTCCTTTTATGAAATTTCAAGAATGCACAAGGGATGTAATCCATTTTTTCTATTGAGTGAGGGGTGAACTCCCTCACGAAATGTTTAATAAAATAATTTTTTTCTTGTGTTTCCCTTTGAGGTTTCCAGGGTAATATCAGTGCTCAGGTGTGTGGCTTCATAATTGGTTATCTTTACGATATTATCACTTTTCATAACATTGTGAATTATATCATTCTTTGTTTTTTTTAATTAGTCCTCATTAATTGAGCAAGGTTAATGACTTAAAGTTGCAATGAGATGCATTATGTTAACAAGTTGCACTAATGATATTTCCTTTACACAAATAGCTATTCCATTTCTACAATTAGTTTACTTAATGATTGTTATTATAATGTTTTATTATCATATTAATAGTAGGTGATAAGTCTTTCACGAGATGATATATGATGGTAAAAATTGTAAGAAACAAAATTTAAACTTATTTATTTTGTATAAGGTATACCACTGGATGTTACACACAATCATTGAAATATAAAGAGAGGAAATTAATAATAAAAATTAAATGTCAGAATGTGGAGAATGTGAATCATAAATAAAATATTTCAATATATATATAGATATATATATATATATATATATATATATATATATATATATATATATATATATATATATATATATATATATATATATATATATATATATATATATATATATATATATATAACAACTAAAAATAATATTGCTCAAAAATAATATAGATCCATCTAGCTCTAGATCTACCAAGAGCTTAAAGAAATCAAGTCCCTCCAAGTTGAAACACTTCTTCAAGTTTTGAACTTTAAAACATATTTTTATTTTGAGCGATTTGATCCTTCTTGGCACTTGGTATATCAAGACTTAGATAGATCTATAGTGGTTATATTTCAAATACAACTATCATTTATATTTTGCTAAATTAATATATAACTTTTAGTTTATAATATAGTATAATAATTTAATATAAATCATATTCCAAAATAAATATCTATATATGTATTTAAACATACTACCTACATAAATATAATTAAGTACAATTAGTTGTTATATTCACAATATAACTCTTATATGTGTGTGTGTGATTAGGAATATCACCTAGCTAAATATAATTAATTATTATAATATTTTATTTGTTTTTATTTTAATATTATAATTTATTATTTCATAAATGGAAAAACAACTCTCATACTATATAATATCATAATATTATATTACATTATAAACCATATTCCAAAACAAACACTTTTCTATATAATCAACCTAGATTCATCTTAACTCTAGATAATTTAAATTACTATGTTCTTCTTTATACAAAAACTTGATATAAAACTATATTATTTAATATGGACACCGAAAAAAATAGTGTTTGTTATTAATATATTTTAATTTTAACTATCACATGTCAACTAAAGCATAGAATGAATTAGATATGGGTTAATATCAATTATTTTATTTTTACATGGAATTTGTTAATTCAGTATTTAGTAGGGAAGGAATTACATTCTTTAATATTAAAAAATAATATATATTTTTTATTATTTTATCTGTATAAAGTCAATGTAAAATTGAGATGGAAATTGGGGTATTTTATTTATTACAGACATTGATGCTTTTTTGTTATTGTTTTTTTTTTAATTTGTTATTATCATTATCATTATTTTATTTTTAAATGTAGACTAAATTTAACTTGTACAATGTTGTAGAGGGCCACTAGACATAATAAGAATTCAATATTTAAAATTTCCTCGTGTTTCATGATATTTTATCAGAAATATTATTTTTAATTTCTTTCTTTCTGGATTTTCTTTTTGGGTGAATATCAAGGGCTTCCAAGCTCATAATAGTGTTGGGAATTTGCATTTTTTCTCTATTACTAATGCCCTTTGTAACAGCCATAGTTGACAATCTTTCCGCCTCTAGAAGCATGTGTTATAGCTCCAAATCTCACTCTTGATGTTTGTGATGTTGTACTCATGGCCTAGGGCAACCCCTCCTTCCAGACCTGGTCCAAATACTTAAAAAATAGTGTTTTACTCCCTATACGCGACATTGCCCTGAGCTAAATGCGTGTGTACGCGGGGTATGCGTATACACAACCCACATATATGTCTTAAAACACTTGAAAAAATTAAATCTCCTTAATTTCGAGCGGAGATCATGGGTTTTACCTATTGATTACCTATTAGTGCCCGTGGCCCAACTGTGCCCAACGAATTCCCAACTAAAAAACTACTTTGGGAGAAGTATAAAAAGGCTTCAATGGGAAGGCCTAAAGGAGGAGAGAAGGGAGAGAAGAGAGAGAAAGATCACTCTGCTAAGATTATCCCTAACTAGGTCTAAAGATCCTTGTGCTTCCAACACTTCCCCCATTTATAGGAAACCCTTGTTTCCTTGTGATATGATGTCTTTTTACTACTTGAGATATCATGGAGTAAGTCCTGGAAGGAGTTTGTTGAAGGCTTGAGACTGGATGAATCCAGAGGATGGTTCTTCTTGGAACCTGCGAAAGGACGACTCAAGTGAAATTATTCCTTTCTGTACTTTAGTTATCTATAATAAAAGAAACACTTGTCTTGTTCCTGATATAAATCTTCTTCATGTTTATGATATCAATGTTATGATTCACATATGAATGGTTGTTTTAATTGTATAACTAACTACCTTTCAATATGTCATGAAGATGATTTCTTTATGATGCTTGGTCCATATATTGTTGTGCTTTCTTGAATTGATTGTTTTGCAGGTTGAAGGAGCAAAAGGAACTCCAAGAGGGTTTGGACCCTGGCTAGATCTTCCCAAACGAAGGACCCCTAGGTGCACCTCTCTTCGTTTAGTTTGTTTATATTAGCATCATGGCTATGTGGAATGTGTGTTTCTCTATGTAGATAACCTCTGATCTGCTAGGGTATCAACCCAAGACCCTAGGGGAATTTATCCCTTAACAGAATTGGCAACTCCACTGGGGACAACAGTATTGTTGTTCCTAGTTTGGGTTTATTCAAGCCAATCAGGGCTCAACTATCTATTTGCTTGATATTACTGTGCAGTTTGTTCCTGGAGGAACTTGAATTGTAAGTTTGATCAGTTTCTTCAGGCTGTTTTTTGATTTTTCTTGTAATCTTTTATATACGTTGTTTTTCCAGTTTACAGAAGTGTATATACGCATGTTTCCTTAGGCTAAATTGTGTATACATGTAGCTGTGCATTAACATAGTCGCGTATACCCTAAAATTTTCAAGATTTTTCAAATATTTTTATTTCTAAAAATCTTCCTACTGGTCTGAATCAGTCCTGAACAGTTACTTTTTGTGTCAGTCTCTATTTCTACAGAAAGTTTGTGATTTCGAACTCTCTCCGGTTGTGGAAAGTGTTGGTCTTGTTTTGTTTTGTTGCAAGTGTCATCTTTTTTGTTTAAGCACACAAGGTTTCTTGTTGGGAATCTTGGCTGCTCTAGTATTCCAGGGCAGAAAGATTGATCTCAATCTTTGTGTCAAATCTTGTTTTGGTGACTTTTTTGTTTGTATGTCAAAACTACACCTTTATGACCATCTCCTTTTCTTACTTTTTGAAAGTTGTTGATTCGCACTTTCTTGAAAGTTGTCTTTTCAATCTTTGGTCTTTATTGCCAAGCTCTTGTTGCTACGTTTTGATTGTTAAGAGAATCTGGAAACACATTTTTGTTGAGTTTTCACCTGCTTTGTGTTGTCAACTTGCAAAGTTTTTTGTTGCCTATTCTTCGATCATAAAGTTTCAGTCTTGTTTAGAGCACTTTTGAAAAGTCATTTTTGTTTTGCTTTTGAAGAAAACTTCTTGAAAACTTGGTTTTTCTTTCTTGAACTTTGTTTTGATTTAGTTTCTTTTTGCGAGTGAAAGTGCATTTTTGTTTGCCTTGAAACTTGCTTTTAGTGTTTAGACGAAAATGAGCATTAGCAACTTGTATTCTATCTAAACATCTTAAGTGGCAAATTAGAATTGATAAACAAGTTACTTTCATTTCTTGATTTAGAGTAGTCTTAAGTTTTGCATCAGCATGTACTCATTGCATTAGGATAAATTTGTGCATCCTTTAGGGCATCCATAGTTTTGTTAATTTTTTTGAGTGTGAAGCTTGAATAAAAGAAAAATTTGTTACTTTCTTTGAAGTTCCTCTGAACCTAGTAGAAATTTCTTTCATCGAAGAACAAAACGAGTGCATTTGCATATAGTTTGGCTTTTATTAATTTCTTTTGCATCAAAACACCACAAGTTTCATTTCTGCTTATCCCTTAACTTAAGAACAGCCCATTTAAAAACAAACGCTAATTAAAATATACTAGAACTTCTTATGATTGTCAAGTTAGACACACCAACAAGTTTTAGGATATTTTAGGGCCTTGGATTAGGCAAGTGGAGAGAAAACTCTCCAAGGCCATTTAAACTGTCAAACATAGGAGTCTGAATAGTGAGTGCAAATCCAATAGCGTTAGGGAGACCAGGAAAGCTTTGGATTTGGGAGTTAAGCACGAGAGTTTTTGAAGATAAGGAAGAGAGATACCCCCTCTCCTACTTGTCGGATCTTACCTCAAGACTGTTCCTCCTAGCTTATGACACGAGTTGGTAACCTTAGTTGATACTCCTAGGGATCTACATAGGTGGCTGCGGAGGGGAATCCCGTGGCACTTGAGGTCGACGTTGTATCACTCTCAATGGTACTACTGGAGGGCACCCTTGCAAAGCTTGGGGGCTTGCATCGGTGCAGGCTGTTGTTAGGAGGTCAGTGTAACTTCCTCTGTTACCTTCGCTGGTAGGACTGGGCCGTAATTATCCCAGACTATCTTTGGAAGGCCCCTTACTTCACTTTCTTGTATTTTGGTGTCTGGTCTTCATCACCTGGTGTGGAAATACTTGAAATTTGTTTGAATGGTTGATATCTTTTAGGGACTTTTTAGTGTGTGTGCTTTGTGCTCTTAGTTGGCCCAGCTTTCATTTTTTCTTGAGTCTTTAACTAGATCTTAATAAAAAATTCAAAGTGGCTGACCGATCACCTAGACGGTCTCGAAGACTTCGTGGTCTTTCACCACCAAGTTTAGAGCCTTCTCCTAGAAGGCACAGAGGTAATACTGCCGGTGGGTTTCATCCCGTGGTAGCTGATGCATCGGGGATTGATCCTCCTCTCGGGGGCATTAGTGTTCAGCATAGGCCTGGTACTTCTGCAGAACTAGAGAGGAACACTCCAGTTCTTTCTCGAGTTCTCTTTCAATCAGAAGATAACATTGAGGTAGAAGAATTCTCAGAGTCATTAGTGGCTCCAAATTCTCCACTACCATCTAGCTATCCAGAAGTATTACAATACGTTGGGACTCCGATGCATAGACCGTCAAGTCCAGGTCATATTACGCACTTACCATCGATGACCACTACTGGAAGCATGGCTTCTACTACAAGTGCTACAACTATGCAGACTCCAACATCAGTACAAGGGGGAGGAACCATTTCCATCCCCTCTGCATCTTTATTCGGGTCTTTTGCTAGCACATCCTTAGTTGGGTCTACCTCCATTCCTTCTACGAGTGGAAATTCCCAAGCCAATGCTTTTAGTTCTGGATTCTTCCCATTTGGCACCCATTCACAGGGTATTTCGTCAGTTCCATTTAGTGCCTCCACATCCATGATGGGTGGATTGACTTCATTTCAGGGTTTTCCTTTTGGAAGTGGTCATATACCACATTCCAACCCAACAATAGGATCTATGCCTTTTTCTTCTATAGGACAAAGCAACAATCCTTTTCAAGGTTGGACTAACCCTGTGGTTAGTGGCATGGGAACTGGGAATCCGTTTTTCGACCAACAAGGGAATAGGTTGTACTCCACAGTTAGTTCGCTTTGAAGTATTCCTCCCTTAGGTTCTGCTTGAATCCTTATCAAGGGTTATCTACTCCTTATAATCCTTTAGGAGGGAGCTTCGCCAGTTATGGAGGTTTTTCGGCTGGAGTTCGTCAAACTCCGAGTTTTGTTGGATCACAAGGTTCGCCTTTTGGTTCAGTTGGTTCTGCTAGTTACTTCAGGCAGCCTGGTGCCTTCCAAAATCCAGCCAGTCTTTTCAGAACTTTTGGAGCCCCGCCCAGTCTGGGTGGAATCCCCAAGGTCCTCCTAGGCTTCCTTTTCTGGCAACTTTGAACTTGCCAAATCTCACAAAATTAACAAATGATCCAATCAAATACAATCCGGCCTAGCCTCCGGTCCCAACCAAACTCCCTTCGAACATTCCAAAATTCGAAGGAAAGTGTGGTGAAGACCCGGGCGACCATGTAACCACATTCCATTTGTGGTGCTCATCAAACTCCTTTATTGATGACTTGATTAGGTTGAGACTTTTTCAATGCACCTTGACTGGTAATGCGGCCAAGTGGTATATAGAGTTTCCAAGGGGCAGCTTTACATCTTTCGCCGACTTAGATAATATTTTCTTAAATCATTTCCAATTTCCTATCCGTTATGATGCCAGAACTGAACTTCTAGCCACTTTTCGTCAGGACATGGCAACTCACATTTCTAATCATATTCAGGAATGGAGACGGAGAAAGAGGCTCATTAAAGCCGAAATTCCTCCGGAATACCATCTCGAATGGTTTTTGAAATCTTTACAACCTAAAATCTCTAAGGATGTCTCCCTGTCTGGAGTCTATTCTGAGGAGCAAGCTATTTTTAGGGCCCAGAAATTAGAATCGATTTATTCTTAGTCTGGGATTCTATAAAAAATCTTGCCTGATGCTCTCAGGACTAAGGTTGATACAGCCAAGTCAAAGCCAGGTCCCCATGTAGATGGTATCATTGGATCGGTAGACACAAATGCGGTGAACCTATTGAGCCAATTACAGCAGTTGTCTTTGCAAACTACTCCTAACAACCAGGTCACATCGTCTAACCCTTTGTCTTCCCAACCCTCTTCGGTTAATGTCGTCCAATTTGACAACCCCAAAGGAAATCAAAATTCCAATGGGAAAAAGAAAGGACTAGGTAAGAAAAAGAGTCAAGATGGGAAGGTTGACGCAAATAAATCCGCAATAATGCTAGTGGTGGTAGAAATGAGTCTAGAAATAAAGTCAAGTTTCCGTGCAAGTTATGCAGTGAAGACCATTTAACTCATTTATGCCTAAATATTCAGGACGCTCAGTGCTTGTTAGGGCAACAAGGGACTTCTAGCTCTCAAGCTGTGTTAACCAACCCTTTTCCCCAAGGGCAGCAAATGCTTGCTGGCACGAGTTCAAATCCTGGTACCTCCGCAGGGGGCAACCAGGAAGGGGAGAAATCATCAAATGTTTTCATGATGGGTTCTAATGTCCATGTGGCCACTCGGTCGCATGATTATGGTGAAGCTGAAACTTCCAAGGACAAAACTGCTCCTGAAAATACCGACCTTCATATTGAGCGACCCCCTGTCAAGACTATACCATGGATACTGAAAGGTTCCGCTAAACACGTGACTATTAATCCTAATGCTAGGGCCGCCCAGAATTACTCCATTGTTAAGGATATGGCTCAGAGTCCATGCGCCATGTCCACTTTAGAGGTTCTCCAGTCGTTTCCAGCTCAACGAAGTGCCTTACTTTCGGCGATTAGAGCAGTTGATCCAACTAACTCTTTAGTGCTCACTTTCGACATGTTAAATGTCAAAAAATGACTCCCTCATCATATGGCTTTTAAAATAAATTCTACATACCGGAAAATTAACATTTTTCGTACCGTTATTGATGAAGGAGCCTCCACGTGCATCATGTCGATGTCATGTTGGAAGGCCATTGGATCGCCTTCGACCGTTCCTTCACCTACCCTCCTAACTGCATTTGATGGGCATTCTTATAAGCCACACAGGATTATCCCAGCCTTTCCCATATGTGTTGGGGGGAAGGTCTTCAATATCGAAGTAGAATTCATTGATGCTAACCTAGACTACAATCTCCTCTTAGGAAGGAACTGGGTATACGAAATGGGCTTCGTTGTTTCGGCTTTGTTTCGTGTCATTTGCTTTCCTCATGAAGGGAAAATCATTAAGGTTGATCAATTGGATTATTGTCCAGTCAATCCTCAAGCAACTTCCGACTCTACTGTTCCTTTAGTAGATAAACCTCATCTGCCTACTGAGAATCTAGGAGTTGGGATGTATTCTTCATTGATGGGTACCTTTGATTTTCCCTCTCCTATCGCTAGAATCAATGTTGTTTCATCAACCAAGGAATCTTCACGAGAAGGGTTCTTTCGAACTCATTATTTTTCAGATCCTTGGACCTTGCCTTCACCTACGACCACATTAGTTGAAGGACAAGTTGGTGGAATGGCATTCCCTATGTCTGCAGTAGAGCTTAGATATCAGTCTATCATCAACTCTGCAGACAACCACTCTACTCCTTTCTCTGAAGAGGAGCTAGATGGTGATGTGGCCCCGACCTGGACCCTTGATTCTACCTCCGCCATGGACTACTTAGATATGATTTTACCTTTTGAAGAAGTAATCCTAGAAGTAATGATGGGTGTAGATCGACCTTGGGAAGACTCACACCATCGTTCATATTTTCTTCCTCCATCGCAAGAAGTAGAATCTAGGTTCTCCGAGCTCTTTACTAGTGATGTTTGTACGGTATCAAATCCTTTGACTCCAGCACACTTTCATGCCGAAGGTAATATGTCGGTGATTTCAAAAACGATATCTATAAACATCTCTAGGAACCCTAATGTGATCGAGAATCTATTCATCAGAGTCAAATGTTCCCTTGAAGAAATTCAAATTTACACTAACCTTTTCAAGGAATTTCAAGATGTATTCACTTGGTCTTATGAAGAAATGCCTGGCATTGATCCTTCTATAGTTCAACATGAGATCAAGACATATGAAAATACCAAACCAGTTCGTCAAAGGCTTCGATCAGTTAACCCTAGGAAAGCAGCAGCCATTAAAGCTGAAGTAGAGAAGTTGCTCAAGGCCGGGTTTCATATACCCTATTCTTCTTACCGATTAGGTTTCTAATCTAGTCCCTATGGATAAAAAGCAAGGAAAAATTCGAGTATGCATTGACTTTAGAGACCTAAACAAGGTTTGTCCTAAAGATAATTACCCCATGCCATTCATTGAACAAATTATTGATGAGTGTGTGGGTAATGAGATTTTCTCCTTCATGGACGGCTTTTCCGGTTATAATCAGATCTCTATCTATCCTGAAGATCAGCATAAGACAACTTTTATATGTCCCTGGGGTACCTTTGCATACAAAAAGATGCCTTTTGGTCTTAAAAATGTTGGAGCTACTTTCCAGTGGGCCATGTCATATGCTTTCCACGACATTAAACATATCATCGAAGCATACTTGGATGATCTAGTTGCTCGTTCTCAAAAGAGAACTGATCATCCTAGTCACCTTCGATTGGTTTTTGAGCGATGTCGTTTTTACAAGATCCGGTTGAATCCCAATAAGTGTGTTTTCGCGGTTACATCTGGTCAGTTATTAGGGTTCATTGTGTCAAATGAAGGGATTAGGGTTGATCCCTTCAAGGTAGAGGCAATAATTCAGTTGCCTCCCCCGTCCTCAATTCAACAACTTCAAAGTCTTCAAGGGAAGGCTAATTTCTTAAGATGGTTCATAGCAAATTATGTCAAGATCACTAAAGGGTTCATGTGTTTGCTACGGAAAGGAGTTCCATTTGTATGGGACGAATTTGCGCAGCGGTCGTTCGATGCCTTGAAAAAGGCATTAGTCTCTGCCCCGCTTTTGAGTCCACTGGATTATGGTAGGGACTTCCTTTTATATCTCACTACAGCAGAATCAACCATAGGTATGGTTCTCGTTCAGGAAGATGATGCTCTCACAGAGCATGTGATTTATTATTTGAGCCGAGGCTTGATAGGTCCTGAACTTTGCTATTCTCCTGTTGAGAAGTTGGCCTTGGCAGCTGTCCATGCTGTCCAGCAGCTCCGCCATTATATCTTGCTACGCAAAACTTTTGTCTTAGCAACGGTCAATCCATTTCAATTTTTCCTCAGTAGGCAAGTGATTGGGGGCAAATATAATCAATGGATAGTCATTTTACAAGAATTTGATCTCGAGTTCTTGTCTTCCAAGTGTAAGAAATCTATGGTTTTTGCCGAGCTAATTTCAGAGCTGCCTTGTGGAGAGGATACTATTTATGAGGAAAGTTTTCCCAACGAACATTTATTCCTCATCTCTTCACTCGACCCTTGGTATGGAGATATCATTGTCTATCTCCAGACTTCGAAGTTTCCCTCTACTTTCTCTAAGGATGAACGCCGAAAATTACGTCACCTGGCTAAAAATTATGTTATCATTGGTGATACATTATATCTTCGAGGGGTTGATTCAATTCTTCGACGCTATTTAACCCTAGAAGAAGCAGAGTCAGTGTTCAATGACTACCACAGTGGAGCTTGTGGTGGTCATCTTTCACGGCTTGTTACAACTCAGCATATCTTGCGTGCCAGCTATTTTTGGCCTTCTCTCTTCAAAGATTGTGTTGAAGCAGTCAAACACTGTCACCCCTGTCAAATATATACTTGAAAGATGTGCACACACCCAACTCCTCTTTTTCTCGTTGTCACTGTCAGTCCTTTTACTAAGTGGGGTATTGATTTTACAACTTCTAATCCGCCTTTGGCAGGGAATCACAAGTACATTATCATGGTTGTAGACTACCTCACCAAGTGGGCTGAGGCCATGCCCACTTATAAAAACGATAGTGAAATAGAGGCATTGTTCCTTTTTAATTAGATTATCTCAATGTTCGGTGTCCCGAGAGAGATTGTCACTGACCATGGTAGTCATTTCCAGAATCAACTAATGTCTGAATTGGCTCTCAAATTGGGTTTCCGGCAGGAACATTCGTCTCCTTATTATCCTCAGGCCAATGGACAGGTTGAGGTAGTGAACAAAACCCTTAAGACGATCTTGCAAAGGACGATCGACAAAAATCGGTCCAATTGGCATCTTATGTTGTATCCGGCTCTTTGGGCATACCAAACCTTCGTAAAGACTGCTACAGGTTTTACACCTTTTCAGTTAGTTTATGGGATGGAATCTATCTTTCTTATCGAATGTGAAATTCCATCTCTTAAGTTAGCTGTTGAGCTCCTTCCAGAGACTTCTAGTCTCGAAGAGTGCCTCCTTCATTTGGAACATCTCGATGAGCAGCGTCGAGATGCCACCACAATCAATGAGGCTCATAAGAAAAGGGTTAAAACTCAGTATGATAAAGCTATCCGTCCTCGAGTCTTTTCTGAAGGTGACCTTGTCTTGGTCTATGACCAAGATAAGGATGCCTTGGGGGTAGGAAAGTTCAAGCCTATGTGGTACGGTCCCTTCATAATTAAATGAGTTTTAGAAAAAGGGTCATATGAGTTAATCGATTTTGAAGGAAACAAGTTGGCAGAGCCCCAAAACAGGCTCTACCTCAAGAAGTACTTTGCTTAAGTAGCAGCTAGGCAATGGCTTCTTTGTACATTTTGTATATTTGTACATATCTCATCGAGAGTTTTTTGATATCAACACTTTTTGGTCTGCTGTGGCAGGTGTTGATGGATGACTTGGTCTATTTTGGATTTGCTGATGGTGCTAGTCGACACACTTGGAACCTCGCTTCCACAGCTTGGGTACTCTACTATCCAACTGGTCAGTTGATGGTATCAAGGGGAGTATGCATTGATCCTGCTTCAAATAATATGGCTGAGTATGTTGTCGTCATTAATTTACTATCTGAAGCAATTTCTTATGAAATCGATTCGTTGGTAGTTTATCTTTATTCACAATTGATAGTGTCACAATTGAATAACATTTATCGGGTAAGGGATCCATGTTTACATCACCAGTATTTAAGGGTGAGGTTGTTGCAAAGATCATTTACTTATATTAATTATTTGCACATTCCAAGATCCCATAATTGGTTAGCCGATTCTATCGTTAATCAAGCATTAGACTGGCACATCAATCATTCATCACGATAAAATCAAGCATCAAAAAGTCAAACTATATATATATATATATATATATATATATATCATAAAACATCCCGAGTGTACATAAGTGTGTCCAAAATAATATACAAAATTAGGACTCAAATGCCCATAATCATGTCCAGTACATCTAATGCCCCGGCTCAGGATGAGCGGCTAAGTAGGCAACTACAGCATTGGCCACACGCCTAAGACGTCTGTGCCATCGGAACCCATCTGGTCATACCAGCCCAATATCTGGAACATGATCATCATATTAGTCATTTGAATCCTATCAAAAATATTTTTCAAAATTCATTATTATATTTGAAAAATCACAAAAAAATCATAAAATAAAAAACACTTACCTATGTCTCCCCATGCTGCGGTCAATGGTAATACTAGATCAAGATCTCCTCGAAAGTCCAACCCAGCATAAGGGTAGTCATCTACGGCAATGATCTGCTACTCCCACCAGGAGAAGAAGTCATCATCGAATGCAGTCCATGGGATGTCCCCACCTCCTAGATGTTTCATCAAGTCAGCCCACCTACCCATGCATGGATCTCGTGGGGTGCTGATTGAAACCGGTACTCTGGGACGAAGTGTAGGGACCCTCTCCAAGAAGAAAGAGCACAAAATGGTTCCATATCTGAAGTTTTTGTTCTGCCCTTTCTTGATAGAGGTAAGCTGGCTTTTCAGGTTGGTCAGAAGAGGAGTACACCAGTCAAATACAGTGGTCAAATAGTCTACCGCCAAGCTCATGGCTAGCCCTGATGCCTGGTGCAAAGAAGCTGATCCGTTCACTCTAGCTATGGTGAACAGGATTATCCTCAGCGATAAACTCTCCACATGTTTGATTGGAATTTGACTTCCAATCTTCTCTAGATGTCTCGGGCAGTATATATGTACGTAGTCCTCGATCGAGAGACTGCCTCGTGATCTGCCCGTCGAATGTACCACCTCTCCCCTCCGGGAAAGGCCTGTGATGAAATAAATGTCTTCAACCTCTATCTTGAGCAGCATCTTGTCAATCATAAACGCGTCATCCTCGATGCTCCAATAGTGAATGAGCATTTCCAGCAGGCGAGTGTTTGCTTTCATATTTGGCATTTTAAAGAACTTTAGCAAACCACATCCCCGTAAGGCATCCAAAGCATTAGGATCATTCATAACCTCATCATCCACTGCGGCATGCTCTCTTTCTCTCCAAGTGACTGGCATCCTAAAGAAAAAATGAATTTAGACCGTTAGTTTTTTTGTTTGAAGATTTCGTGGTGTATACGTAGGTTTGTTTTACACACAGTCGCATGTAGGGCCTGCGTATACGTGGGTTTCATATATCCAACCCACGTATATGCCACAAGGAAATTTTTTACAAAAATTCAATAGTAAAACTTAAATTAAAAATTCTAAAACTAGTCACAATTGGATACAAGATAAGTATAAGGGTTACCTGGTGAATTTGGAAGAATCTGAACGGTTGAATTCGGCGTATGGAAAAGTTTGCTCCTTTCGCTCCACTCCTTTTCTCTCAAACTCAAATGGTGAAAATGGTGAGTCCAAAAACTATTTTATAGGCTTTGAAAATGCAAATTTTTTTCAAAACTTGATTTTGTTTGGTCTCATGTAACTTTTAACTTGGGAGCTTGGAATGTCGAGAATGGTTTGATTTTCAGGACATTTTGGACGTTTTTTCGACAGTTTCAAGACGGTTCCATGACTGCTGACTCGTCATGGTAGGTATCGTTTTCTCACTGGCATATAGGTTAGGGAAGCCATTTTTTCGTTGCATTATGCATACTAGCCTCCATTTGTCGATACACTTGCCATAGGGTCGATCCCATCGTATTATGGTTCGTAAACCACCTTCACTCACCAATTACTTAATCATGACACAATGGTAGAGCCATTCTTTTGATGGGCATCGTAGTTAGCACCTCATTGACATTTGTTGCCCATGCTGCTTCGATCTGAGTAGGCTCAGGAGTCCTCTGTAGTCCCGCCATGACTTATGCGATGAAGACTCATTCCTCTTTGCTTCTTCACTTCGTTCTAGCCTTATACCCTAGAGGCTCCTTTGTGTTGAGTTGTACTACTGCATTGCATTTTGACCACTTGCACCTTTTGGCCTTGAGCCGACTTCACTTGGACTTGTGTTTAAGCCAACTTTTGACCATGACGACTGCAAAATTAAACTTGCATGCCCTTGACTTCTGCAACTTGACACACCTTGACCCGTGGAAGGAACACACCTTTGAGTGTCTTTGACCAGTTTTCACCTCCCTGCATTGAGTATAGGATTGTTCCAGTCCCAAGAACTCGATCATCTGCTTCACCGACACTCATTATTTCCACTGTACTATAGCATTATTTTATTCTTTTTCCAGCTTAAAGAAAAAGACAAAAAAAACTATATATTCCAAAAAGAGCGGGAACGGGACAATATTTCCACTTATTGTTGGCATCTAGAGTCAGTCGTGTTGCCCTTGAACAAACCACTCAAAACAAAGTCTCCTCCATTTGGGCGGGATTTAGTTTGACTTAGGTACGCCTTAACCTTGTTATTGAGTCAGTTCTCCCTCAATTGGTTATCTCTTCCAATTATATGAAGGGTTCGTTCGTGCCTCCTGCACAACGAGCTTATATAGAGTCATCATATGCTGCCACATAGTCACAATGATTCGTTCTTTTTGTTCAAGGGAAGTTAACCTGAGTCGGCCTCTATGCGCTGTCTCTTGACTCATTTTTCAGTCGGCCATCCCTGGTTGTCAGTGACTTGTCTATCATCACGTCAACTATATTGGTCCTTTACTCGTGCCAGTTTGAGAAGGTCCCCATTTACTTCTTGCTAGCAGGCCTTGTCCTTATCGATGATGACATCTTACTCTGAGGATAGACATAGAGCTGCACCCTGGACCTATTTTCATTATTGATAGGTCACCTTGTGCTCAGCATCGATCAGTATCAGGGGTCTTTGACTGAGTGGTTTCCCTTGTGTTCAACATCAGCTTACATTATCACACATTGGGATTCATGCAGTACCTTGCTTTCCATTTGACCCTATTGGTGGATACCTCGCCTCTGTGTCAGCTTTCATTATTGGTTGGTTCAGAGGGTTTCTGTCATGTGCTAGCCACATCTTATGTATGCCAGAAATGTGCTTTAGTTGGGTTACTACATCTTTTTCATCCGATTCCTTCCACATTATTGGCCTACGGGTTACACTCACGCTAGATTGATGAAGGATGCCTTAATGCCTTCCTTCTAGCGGATCTTTCCCTATCGACTATGACTCATTGCTCTGGGGCAAAGATCTAGAGTCCATTTGGCAGTACCTTGGGGTTTGCAGTCATTAGTGGCAGATCCTTCACTATCAATAGTGGGAAACCATCATTGTCTCCTGATCGATAGATTCTTACAGGTGTTCAACTTCAGCTCATCTATTCACACTTGTTAGATTGTACTGGGTACCTTGACGCTCATTATCATTATCGGTGAGTAGTCTTGCGTTTGTTAACGGTATACATCAATGACCAGTAATCAAACGATTTCTCATATGATCGACTTCAGATCATTTATTCCCATGGTGTAGAAATGTACCACGGTGGTCGGTGAAGACCTCAGGTTGTATTAGCATTCATTGGTTCACTTGACAGTTGCTCCAGTTGCTGCTAGTTGATACCATTCCACCTTATATGTTGCAGTCATTCATGGCGACATTCTATATGCTGGCACCTGAGTTTGCAGTGTAGTACCATTTTACTCCATCATGTTCATTTGGTACTTTTTGGGATCAGTCTTTGATATCAATGATCTGCTTCATCCTTCAGCATCATTGACATCCTTATATGTGATATTCAGACATGTACTTGTTCGATCATGATCAGATGATCCATTATGTATTTTCCAGTCTTTTATACTTGTGTACTTAGTGGATCCGCTTGTACTTGATATGCGAACATGCTTTACTTTCTCTGAGCATGGGTATGCCCGCCTTAGACAGTGTTTCTTTATGACCTCCTTTTGTGGCCTGGCAGGCTGAACTCTGGTGAAGTCCTTCTCATTTTTTGACAGATTTCCTTTCCATGTACTTACACAATATATTTCAGCCATCATGTACCCCTTCTGACCTCATATATTAGGGGGCATCTGTTATAGCTCCAAATCTCACTCTTGATGTTTGTGATGCTGCACTCATGGCCTAGGGCAACCCCTCCTTCCAGACCTGGTCCAAATACTTAAAAAACAGTGTTTTACTCCTTATACGCGACCCAACGTATATGTCTTAAAACACTTTAAAAAATTAAATCTCCTTAATTTTGGGCAGAGATCATGGGTTTTACCTATTGATTACCTATTAGTGCCTATGGCCCAACTATTCCCAACGAATTCCCAACTAAAAAACTACTTTGGGAGAAGTATAAAAAGGCTTTAATGGGAAGGCCTAAAGGAGGAGAGAAGGGAGAGAAGAGAGAGAAAGATAACTCTATTGAGATTATCCCTAACCAAGTCTGAAGGTCCTTGTGCTTCCAGCACTTCCCCCATTTACAAGAAACCCTTATTTCCTTGTGTTATGATGTCTTTCTACTACTTGAGATATCATGGAGTAAGTCATGGAAGGAGTTTGTTGAAGGCTTGAGACTGGACGAATCCGGAGGACGGTTCTGCTTGAGAGCCTGTGAAAGGACGACCCAGGTGAAATAATTCCTTTCTGTACTTTAGTTATCTATAATAAAAGAAACACTTTTCTTGTTCCTGATATAAATCTTCTTCATTTTTATGATATCAATGTTATGATTCACATATGAATGGTTTTTTTAACTATATAACTAACTAACTACCTTTCAATATGTCATGGAGATGATTTCTTTATGATGCTTGGTCCATATAATACTATGATTTCTTGAATTGATTGTTTTGCAGGTTGAAGGAGCAAAAGGAACTCCAAGAGGGTTTGGACCCTGGCTGGATCTTCCCAAACGAAGGACCCCCAGGTGCACCTCTCTTCATTTAGTTTGTTTATATTAGCATCATGGCTGTGTGGAATGTGTGTTTCTCTGTGTAGATAACCTCCGATCTGCTAGGGTATAAACCCAAGACCCTAGGGGAATTTATCCCTTAACAGCATGGTGGATAACCCACAAGCAAGGGAAACACCATTTCCATTAGGTAAAATACCACTTAATCATTTGTGGCTCTTTTGTTTTTTGTTGGCCACATCACCCCAAGTAGAGTGTTTTGGTTAAGCAAAGTTAAAAATATTTGAATTGCTAGCTTATGGTAAAAGTGTTACATAATATTAATTTCCTCTTAAGCGTTGTCTAAGGTTTCACTATTTTATCTTATAGAATGTATTGGGAATACTTTTTTTTATTATGGTTATTTTATTCTTCTTAAAATTGTGTTTTGAAAATTTTTTAAACACTTCGATTGTGTTGAGTTTATAGTTTAGACTTATGATTTAAGAAATTCATTCTTAAAATAAATAAATAAATGGGTTAAACAACATTAATTTTATAGTGTGATATTAATTGTAAACTTGTGTTATGTGTGTGTGTTTATCGCTGACAAAGCTACATAGAAATTGCCTTAATATTGTGTCCCCTTCATAGGTGTGTGTTATTACCGGTAGATAACATCGAAGATCCAACGTTTCGGACTACAAAGTGAGTCCATCATCAGGGGAAGCGACAAAAGATGATCTTTTAAAATTAATGATGTATCCCAGAGCTATGAACATTAATATATATAAAAGGGTTATTAAGGAATGATGAGAGAAATTAGGTCGGCTTATTTTATTTAAAATTTATTTATTTATTATTCATTTTTATTATTATTTTATATATATATATATATATATATATATATATATATATATATATATATATATATATATATATATATTTTTATTATTATTATTATTATTTATTATTTATGTTTATTTATTTAATTGTTATTAATATCATAATAATTATTAATTTAATTTTTTCTTTGTTATTATTATTAATATTATTATTTAATTATTTCATTATTATTTATTAACTTTATTTATTTATTTATTTTTATAATAATATCATTTATTATTATTATTATAATTATTATTATTAGAATATTATTTATTTATTTTATTAATATTATTAGTTTATTATTTTTGATAAATATATATATATATATATATATATATATATATATATATATATATATATATATATATATATATATATATATATATATTTTAACTATTTTATTAATTTGTTTAAATTAATTATTGAATTATTAGTTTATTTACTTGTTTAATTTGTTATTATGTATTTATTTGTTATTACCATCAAATTATTATTTATTTATTTAATATTGTTATTATTCTTAATATTATTATTATTATTTTTCTTTTAATAATTATATATTTATTGGAAGAGTTTTGTATATATAATTTCTTTGATTAATATGATAAATAATAATAATATTTGGTTATTATTATTTTATTTTTATTTATTTATTTATATAATTTAATTATTAGTTTATATATTATTATTATTATTATTATTATTATTAATATTTAATTTGAGTTTTCAAATTATTGCTTTCAATTAATTAATTAGACTTATAGGAGAGAGGTCTTATTACTGTGTTATCTATAGTTCTGGAGGTGATTTTTATTGATTTAATGTTAACATTATTAAATAATTAAGAAGAGATTTTGATGATATCAAGGTATATGTTAAAGATCTAGAACATAATTTTAAGAACGATTAGGTCAATGATTTAAGGATTAAGGAGGAAGGTTTAGATTTATACCGATTTTGAGAGAGGAAGGTTAATAAAGGGTAAGAGCAGATCAATGATTTTTTAATGTTTCTAATAAAGGTTTCCAAGTGTTACTCAGTTTTAATCCATCATCACGATTAAGGTTATTTTTCCTTTTTTCTATTTCAATGGCTTCTTTAATTTTTCTTTTGAGACAATGTTCTTCTTTTTTAACAAGTTTGGCCTCTTCCATGCAGATGTAATGAGAGGAAGAATGCACATGCTCTGCTAAGGCTGATTTAGAAATTCTTTCTCTTCTTAAGTCAGCAGTGTGTTCCTTGATTCTAACCTTAAGCGATCTTCCTGTTTCACCTATGTATTCTTTGCCGCATGAGCAAGGAATCACATAAACACCTTTCTGAAGGTTAGGGTTTATAGGATCTTTAACAGAGTTGAATAATTGTCTGATAGTGTTAGCAGGGGTGAATGCTACACTAATGTTATGTTTATTAAGAACTTTAGAAATTTTATCTGTGGTACCTTTTATGTAAGGAATGGAGATCTTAGGATTTGATAAGTTTTGATCCTTAATATTATTGTTATTTTTGTTTAGGGATAGGTGCATGGCTTTCTTGATGGTATTTCTATTATAGCCATTTAGTTCAAACACTTTGTGAAGATGGTTGAGCTCATCGTTCAAATGGTCAGGGTCTGATATTCTAACGGCCCTAGTGGTTAAGGTTCTAATGATGCCTATCTTTTGTTTAGGGTGATGGTGAGAGTTTGCATGAAGATATCTTTCAGTATGGGTTTTCTTTCTATAGACTTGGAAACTAAGAGGGCCTTCTTTTTTAGTTAAAAGGACATCAAGAAAAGGAAGCTGGTTGTTGTTTTCAATTTCAATGGTAAATTTTATATGGTTAGAGAGGCTATTTAAGTGATTGAGGAATAAATCAAGCTTTTCTTTTCCATGACTCCACTTAGCAAATATGTCATCTACAAACCTTTTCCATTCTTCAGGGGTGTATGGAAATGACATGAGAGCCTTCTTCTCAAAGTGCTCCATGAAGATGTTGGCAATTATGGGGGATAGAGGAGAACCCATAGCCACACCATGGGTTTGTTCATAAATTCTTCCTTTGAAACTGAAGTACGAAGATTTCAAGCATAGTTCCACAAGATCCACAGTATCTTTATCAGTGAGGTTTCTCATGATTTCAATGGCGTCATCAATAGGAATCATGGTATAGAGGGATACAATGTCAAAGCTGACCATAAGATCTTCGTCTTTCATTTCTATGCCATTAATCCATTGAACAAAAGAATAAGAGTCTTTAATATAAGAAGGGGTATTACCAGATAGGGGTCTGAGTTTTTTGGCAAGGTATTTAGCCAACAGGTAAGTAGGGGAGCCTATGGTGTTAACTATCGGTCTCAGAGGAATGTTAGGTTTATGGACTTTAGGGGCCCCATAAATTCTAGGAATAATGGTACTATTAGGGATTAATTTCTTTTTAGTGGCATCATCTAAGGATGATTCTTTGATTTTATGAATAACCTCACGCATGATTTTCTCACTGGGATCTTTGTTAATTATTTTATAACAACCACTATTGTTTAGATGATCTTCCATTTTCTTGTCATAATCACTTCTGTTCATGATCACTGTGGCATTGCCCTTATCTGCTTTAAGGATGACTATGCTTTTATTATTTCTTAGGGTGTTTAAGGCTCTTTTTTCTTCTTTATAAATGTTAGATGAAGGAGGTTTAGCAGTCCTCAGGATTTTAGCAATATCTTGTCTGATTTCTTCACTTTTTGCTACATCTAAGTTTTTTATGGCTATTTCAATGTTACTGATAATCTCTTCTATGGGAATTTTACTTGGTGTTATGGCAAAATTCAGCCCTTTTTTCAAGATAGATTCAGCTGCATGATCAAGGGAGAAGTCAGATAAATTAATGACCTGGGCTTTGTCAGATGACATTATTAAATTGTTTTGAGGGTTTTGGGTTTCTAAACTTGTAGCTGGGTTATTAGCTAAGATTTTTGATTTATTCATATTAATGGTTATATCAGCACTCTTTTCATTTGGTGAACTGATGGGAGTGTTGCCACGCCTGCTAAGTATGCCTCTGCTGATATCCTGGGTCACAGCCCCATCATTTTCCATCTTACTTATATGCGGATTTCCAACTTGACCATTATAATCTTCACAAGTAACCAAACTTATTGTCACCGAACCAGACTGCCCCTCCTGCGCCAATGGATTGTTCACACTGATGAAATTGTTCCCAGCGTTCAACGATTGATGTAATTCTGAATGCCGTGAATCTAGGACCGAGCTGCCATGATTAGTTTCAAAAGACTGCGTTCTGGAGGACGAGCTGTTCTGAGTGCATTGAACAGATCGAGGGTTATCTAATGGCCGCATTTCCAATCCATTGTTTATCGAATTTTGTAAATCTGCATGCTGCGTTCTGGAGGACGTGCTGTTCTGAGCGCCGGTTTGAGAAGATTTATGGTTATCTAATGGCCGTAATTCCCATCTGTTATTTATCGAATTTGATGCGGAGTTTATCGAATTTAATACGGAGTTTGATTCTGATCCAGTTTGAGAAGGGACGCAGTCAAGAGGCTTAACAACAGATGGGAGTTTATTCTGATTTATTTGCATTCTGGACGAAGCATTCCCGTGAGCGCACACAATGTGATCTTCTCCAATGTTGCATAAATTATTGAACTTTTTTAGTTTTTTGCTGATGTCTTTTGTTAACCAATTTTCCGCCCTTATGAATGTGATGGCATCCAAAGATTGCCAGAAATCTTTTCTAAGATGCGCAGAGAGGTCTAGATGAGCAGAAAGAAGTTTCTGTGAAGTTTTTATTAATCTAGACCTGACCCATTTGATTTCATTTCTGACCAACGAATCACTTAATTTTTTGAAACTTGATAGATTTCTGAACCGAAGAGGATGCTTGCAGATGGCAAATTTAGGAATGACATTATTATCCCTGCAATTTTTAAGAAAATTTAAATTGGAAATGAGTTTAGCTCTGGACAATCTTAATTTTTCAAAATCTGAAGCGCTGTCCATCATATCCCTTCCATGGTAGGACTTGATGTTGTTAAATAGAGAATCCATACAGGTGAGAGTGGTTTTAGATGGAGGAGGAATGACCTGTTGAAGAGTTTTGTGAACCCAACGTTTCGGACTACAAAGTGAGTCCATCATCAGGGGAAGCGACAAAAGATGATCTTTTAAAATTAATGATGTATCCCAGAGCTATGAACATTAATATATATAAAAGGGTTATTAAGGAATGATGAGAGAAATTAGGTCGGCTTATTTTATTTAAAATTTATTTATTTATTATTCATTTTTATTATTATTTTATATATATATATATATATATATATATATATATATATATATATATATATATATATTTATTATTTATTATTTATGTTTATTTATTTAATTGTTATTAATATCATAATAATTATTAATTTAATTTTTTCTTTGTTATTATTATTAATATTATTATTTAATTATTTCATTATTATTTATTAACTTTATTTATTTATTTATTTTTATAATAATATCATTTATTATTATTATTATTAGAATATTATTTATTTATTTTATTAATATTATTAGTTTATTATTTTTGATAAATATATATATATATATATATGTATATATAGATATATATATACATATATATCTATTGGCGCAGGATGGGCAGTCTGGCTCGGTGACAATAAGCTTGGTTACTTGTGAGGATTATAACGGTCGAGTTGGAAATCCGCATATAAGTAAGATGGAAAATGATGGGGCTGTGACCCAGGATATCAACAGAGGCATACTTAGCAGGCATGGCAACACTCCCATCAGTTCACCAAATGAAAAGAGTGCTGATATAACCATTAATATGAATAAATCAAAAATCTTAGCTAATAACCCAGCTACAAGTTTAGAAACCCAAAACCCTCAAAACAAATTAATAATGACATCTGACAAAGCCCAGGTTATTAATTTATCTGTCTTCTCCCTTGATCATGCGGCTGAATCTATCTTGAAAAAAGGGCTGAATTTTGCCATAACACCAAATAAAATTCCCATAGAAGAGATTATCAGTAATATTGAAGTAGCCATAAAAAACTTAGATGTAGCAAAAAGTGAAGAAATCAGACAAGATATTGCTAAAATCCTGAGAACTGCTAAACCTCCTACATCTAACATTCTAAAGAAGAAAAAAGAGCCTTAAACACCCTAAGAAATAATAAAAGCATAGTCATCCTTAAAGCAGATAAGGGCAATGCAACCGTGATCATGAACAGAAGTGATTATGACAAGAAAATGGAAGATCATCTAAACAATAGTGGTTGTTATAAAATAATTAACAAAGATCCCAGTGAGAAAATCATGCGTGAGGTTATTCATAAAATCAAAGAATCATCCTTAGATGATGCCACTAAAAAGAAATTAATCCCTAATAGTACCATTATTCCCAGAATTTATGGGGCCCCTAAAGTCCATAAACCTAACATTCCTCTGAGACCGATAGTTAACACCATAGGCTCCCCTACTTACCTGTTGGCTAAATACCTTGCCAAAAAACTCAGACCCCTATCTGGTAATACCCCTTCTTATATTAAAGACTCTTATTCTTTTGTTCAATGGATTAATGGCATAGAAATGAAAGATGAAGATCTTATGGTCAGCTTTGACATTGTATCCCTCTATACCATGATTCCTATTGATGAAGCCATTGAAATCATGAGAAACCTCACTGATAAAGATACTGTGGATCTTGTGGAACTATGCTTGAAATCTTCGTACTTCAGTTTCAAAGGCAGAATTTATGAACAAACCCATGGTGTGGCTATGGGTTCTCCTCTATCCCCCATAATTGCCAACATCTTCATGGAGCACTTTGAGAAGAAGGCTCTCATGTCATTTCCATACACCCCTGAAGAATGGAAAAGGTTTGTAGATGACATATTTGCTAAGTGGAGTCATGGAAAAGAAAAGCTTGATTTATTCCTCAATCACTTAAATAGCCTCTCTAACCATATAAAATTTACCATTGAAATTGAAAACAACAACCAGCTTCCTTTTCTTGATGTCCTTTTAACTAAAAAAGAAGGGCCTCTTAGTTTCCAAGTCTATAGAAAGAAAACCCATACTGAAAGATATCTTCATGCAAACTCTCACCATCACCCTAAACAAAAGATAGGCATCATTAGAACCTTAACCACTAGGGCCGTTAGAATATCAGACCCTGACCATTTGAACGATGAGCTCAACCATCTTCACAAAGTGTTTGAACTAAATGGCTATAATAGAAATACCATCAAGAAAGCCATGCACCTATCCCTAAATAAAAATAACAATAATATTAAGGATCAAAACTTATCAAATCCTAAGATCTCCATTCCTTACATAAAAGGTACCACAGATAAAATTTCTAAAGTTCTTAATAAACATAACATTAGTGTAGCATTCACCCCTGCTAACACTATCAGACAATTATTCAACTCTGTTAAAGATCCTATAAACCCTAACCTTCAGAAAGGTGTTTATGTGATTCCTTGCTCATGCGGCAAAGAATACATAGGTGAAACAGGAAGATCGCTTAAGGTTAGAATCAAGGAACACACTGCTGACTTAAGAAGAGAAAGAATTTCTAAATCAGCCTTAGCAGAGCATGTGCATTCTTCCTCTCATTACATCTGCATGGAAGAGGCCAAACTTGTTAAAAAAGAAGAACATTGTCTCAAAAGAAAAATTAAAGAAGCCATTGAAATAGAAAAAAGGAAAAATAACCTTAATCGTGATGATGGATTAAAACTGAGTAACACTTGGAAACCTTTATTAGAAACATTAAAAAATCATTGATCTGCTCTTACCCTTTATTAACCTTCCTCTCTCAAAATCAGTATAAATCTAAACCTTCCTCCTTAATCCTTAAATCATTGACCTAATCGTTCTTAAAATTCTGTTCTAGATCTTTAACATATACCTTGATATCATCAAAATCTCTTCTTAATTATTTAATAATGTTAATATTAAATCAATAAAAATCACCTCCAGAACTATAGATAACACAGTAATAAGACCTCTCTCCTATAAGTCTAATTAATTAATTGAAAGCAATAATTTGAAAACTCAAATTAAATAATAATAATATATAAACTAATAATTAAATTATATAAATAAATAAATAAAAATAAAATAATAATAACCAAATATTATTATTATTTATCATATTAATCAAAGAAATTATATATACAAAACTCTTCCAATAAATATATAATTATTAAAAGAAAAATAATAATAATAATATTAAGAATAATAACAATATTAAATAAATAAATAATAATTTGATGGTAATAACAAATAAATACATAATAACAAATTAAACAAGTAAATAAACTAATAATTCAATAATTAATTTAAACAAATTAATAAAATAGTTAATATATATATATATATATACATATATATATATATATATATTTATCAAAAATAATAAACTAATAATATTAATAAAATAAATAAATAATATTCTAATAATAATAATTATAATAATAATAATAAATGATATTATTATAAAAATAAATAAATAAATAAAGTTAATAAATAATAATGAAATAATTAAATAATAATATTAATAATAATAACAAAGAAAAAATTAAATTAATAATTATTATGATCAATCGTTTGTCAAACGATTGATTATGTGATTGACAAACGATTGATTATGTGATTTTGCCGAAGATTATTTAAACAAGTTATGGATCACAGAAGTCTAAATTCCTTAATTATTATGATATTAATAACAATTAAATAAATAAACATAAATAATAAAAAATAATAATAATAATAAATATATATATATATATATATATATATATATATATATAATATATATATATATATATATATAAAAAATAATAATAAAAATGAATAATAAATAAATAAATTTTAAATAAAATAAGCCGACCTAATTTCTCTCATCATTCCTTAATAACCCTTTTATATATATTAATGTTCATAGCTCTGGGATACATCATTAATTTTAAAAGATCATCTTTTGTCGCTTCCCCTGATGATGGACTCACTTTGTAGTCCGAAACGTTGGGTTCACAAAACTCTTCAACATGTCATTCCTCCTCCATCTAAAACCACTCTCACCTGTATTGATTCTCTATTTAACAACATCGAAGATGTTAGTTATGTGTGAGGTTGCAGCAATGGTTTTAGATAAATTCAAACTCTATTATTATTTATGTTTGTTTGGGAACTAATGTGACATGGAATAATGCAAGGCTTTAATTGTGACATGCCTTGGATACTTTGATAACTTATTTCTTAAATGTTTCAATGTTTATTTTTGGTGTGTTTATAATAGACCTTGGCTTTAATTATGACATTCCTTGGCTACTTTGGTAACCTATTTCTTAAATGTTTCAATGTTTATTTTGGTGTGTTTAGAATATGCCATGGCCACTTTGATGCCTCATCTGCTAAATGTTACAATGTTTATTTGTCTATTCTTCGAAAACCTTGTTGGCATTATGATACAGGTGTTGTCCTTGATGGAAACTCACTCAGGACAATTCAAATCTAATAAAGGAAAACTCACATTGTAACGGGTCAATTAAGAGGTAACAGGGCAATGGTACAGAAGAACAGGAAGTTGGAACAAAGGACTACAGATCAGAATCAAGAAGTTGAAGAGAAAGGATGTTTTAAGTCAGTTTAAGATGTATATGTAGGTTCACCTTATCCAAGCAGTGTATACACGCTAGTTCACAGAAAAAAAGGAGCGTATACATATGCACACACTCTCATAGGAGGAAAAGCGTGTATGGGTTGTAAAATCAAGGAAATTTAGGATTAAAGAATACCAAGGGTCAATACCATGGTATTAGCCCATAATATTGATTGAAGTAATGGTTATTTGATCTCGTCCAAGAATACCATAAGCTCTAAGTGTTGTTTTGGTCTGAGGTATTAAGGAAGGCCAAAAACTATATAAGGAGGAGAAGATCAAAGGACCAAGTGTGTAAGTGAAAGGGTTTCTCAAGAATACTTTGTTATGAAACCAGCTCACAAAAAGATAGAAAAGAGAGATAAACGCCTTACAATTCAACCTATTCAAGGGGGCAACCTCCTTTACATTACACAAATGAAAAATTCTTGGATGATACAAATGACAAGACCTCCTTTCCATATATAGGACTCTAAGAGGTCATAATATAATCAAAGCCGACATAACAATAATAATGTAAGGGCACAATAATAACAATAGTTGGCTTCTATGGGGCACAATAATAACAATAGTTGGCTTCTATGGGGCACAATAATAACAATATGGGGACTACATGGGTACAACAATATAATAAGGGGGTTGTACTAATAAAAATACGGGGTTACACTAGTAGTATAGGGGCCTAACATGCCCCTCTCCTCCAAAAAGTGTTGTCGTCAACACTTGAGTAGTTCTTGATGCTTCTGTATAAAATTCTTTCCTCCCATGTGGAATCTTTAGCAGGTAAGTTTTTCCACTTGATGAGATACTCTAAAATTTATCGATTTCGTAGCTGTCGGGTTCTTGTTTCTGTGACTACTCCAGGTTCCAATGTGATTTTTCCTTCCTCTTAAAGTTCTGGCAATATTGTTTGAATTGGGATATTCTGCAACTTTTGAATGAGTGGCCACACTTCTTCGTCCTTCTTCCATTCATCCCTTGCTTCATTTATCCAATATGGTTGGATAATAGAAATATCGCAAAACAATGCTTCCACATCCTCATCCTTTCTTGAGAGTGCATCTGCAACAAAATTTTGCTTCCCTTTTCTGTAGATGATGTCAAAGTCATAACCCAACATATTTGTGACCCATTTTTTCTGTTCTTCTAAAGATAATATTTGTTCTAAAAAGTATTGAAGACTATCATGATCCATTTTTACCTTGAAGTGTCTTCCCATTGGGTAAGGTCACCATTTCTTAAGTGCATGTAGTATTGCCAACATTTCCTTCTCATAAATAGCTTGCTTGAGATGTAGTCGTAAAAATACCCAATCACTCACATCAAAAAAAAAATCACTACGATGTTTATTTACCTGTTGTTTCATTCAATTCTTCACCAAAGTGGCATTATCCTTTGAAAGTTGGAGAACTTGTTGTTGATGCTTGATGTGATCTTTCACAGCTTGAACCTTTTTCTTCTTGATATGTCCTTCTATCTTGAGAGTTTGAGGAGTGGTAATTTCTTCCAATGCTTTACAAGATATGGTCAAATTCATTTCTTGATGCTCGATGTGATCTTTCACTTCTTGAACATTTTTCTTCTTGATATGTCCTTCTATCTTGATAGTTTGAGGAGTGGTAATTCTGGCCAATGCAGTACAAGATATGGTTGAATTCATTTCTTATTTCTTGATGTGATCTTTCACTTCTTGAACCTTTTTCTTCTTGATATGTCCTTCTATCTTGAGAGTTTGAGGAGTGGTAATTCTTGCCAATGCTTTACAAGATATGGTCAGATTCATTTCTTCTTTCTTTGGGGTTGGTTCTTGGTGTATATCCTCTTCTTTTGATGTTTCTTGATCCTTTTCTTCCTCCTCTTCATAATCTATGTAAAATAATTTCTTCTCAACACACTTATGACCTTTAGTGCATTTGATATCACAATTGTAACAAAGCCCTTTTTCTCTTTTTTCTTCCAATTGTTGTGGTGTAAACCTTATAGGTTATGGAAGGCTAGGAGAAAAAACACTTCCATAATTATAGTCGTGAGTGGTGGGATTCCTTGTTTCCATAATTTTGCTTTCAATTTTTCTTGCCCACCTGAATGCCTTCTCCAATGAATCAGGTTCCCAAAGACGAACCTCATGTTGAATGTTATCCTTTAAAGTACCTATGAAGACATCAATCATTTGCTTCTATGGAATATCATTTACCCTTATATTCAATTTTTGAAAGTCCTCAATGTGCTCTGCCATTGAACACTTTTATTTGAGATTTATCAATTGGCTAAAGAAGGTGTTTCTCTTTGTATCCTCATAATGTGCTATCATTTCCTCTGTGAAAATTGACAACGTAACAAGTGGTTTACAAGAACAAAGCCTTTTATACCATAAGAATTGATCCGGTTCTAAATATGAAGATGCAATATGTACCTTTTTTGATAGTTACACCTCATGTAGATCAAAATATTGCTCCATCCATAGTATCTAATTTACCAGATCCTTGCCATCAAACTTCCTCATATCACCTTTTCTTGATTTTAGGAGCTCGATATTGAAACAACTGTAACTCTGTAATTTCGGATCTTCTAGCTCTAAAATTGCAACCCGTGGTAGCCCTCTGCGTCCTCTTTCCAATTCCACTATTCTGATCAAAATTGGATTCTCCAAGTAAGAGTTATGCACAATCTCCCAAGATGACCTGATTATATACCATTTCAGAAGAGCAAACTTGTATGAAGAGCCACGTGTCACTATTTTGACCTTCGGATCTGAAAAATTAATACAGGAAACTAAAATTCGTCATCTTTCTGTAAATTCTTACAAAATTTCAATCTGATGCTCAGAGAGATAGTTACGACGATTTTCCCCAGGTCACCTGTTTGGGATGTAATTCGGGAGCCTGCAAAAACCCTAAATTCCTCAGATAATATCTCCACCAATATAGTGAGATAAGATCTTAAATTTGGACCCGAGATTCAGCACAATTTCATCTCAAATGGGTTTTTTTTCTCTTTTGAAACATTGCATAAAAAATGTTATAGCGAAAATTCCACGATGACCTGTTTGGAGCAACGAAACCCTAGAATCTAAAGCTTTGATACCAAATGTTATGAAACCAACTCAGTAAAAGATAGAAAAGACAGATAAATGCCTTAGAATTCAGCCTCCTCGAGGGGGAAACCTCCTTTGAATTACACAAATTAACAATTCTTGGATGATACAAATGGCAAGACGTCCTTTCTATATATAGGAGTCTAAGGGGTCATAATATAATCAGAGCCGACATAACAATAATAATGTAAGGGAACAATAATAACAATAGTGGGCTTCTATGGGGCACAATAATAACAATATGGGGACTACATGGGTACAACAATATAATAAGGGGGTTGTACTAATAACAATAAGGGGTTACACTAGTAGTATAGGGGCCTAACATACTTCTATCTAAATTATAGTTTATGTTGCAGGGGCTATGATTATGATATGATCTGAAATATTTTGTGCACCTTGGATACAATGTTGGATCAGGATCATGAGACCTAAAATGACTTATCATTGTATGATCTGATATTGGTTGGGCTAGATCTGATTGCTTACGCATGTTTTAATCTTTAAATTTCATGATATGGGTATGTCAGAAGTCTGGAATAGCAATGAAGTTGTAAGTTAATATTTGCAAATCTATATGCTGGTTCGCCTTGGCAAAGGTGTGTATACACATAGGTTCGACTCTTCCAAGTAGCATATGCAAAAGAAAAGACTGTTGTTTCATAAATGACTAATCTATCTAATCAATGTTGTTGTTTTACTACTATTTATCAATGAAGTCTTCTTAGATTTGAAAGTAAAAATGAATGCATAAGGAGTTTGTGTCTGATTGATTGATTGATTAAGTGAGAAGGGTTATCTTTGCTATTGACTATCTAGATCTTTACAAATTGACAGTTGATGTTCAAAACTTTATTGGCTTATACAGATTTGATTCAGAAGTTTTTTTTTTATTCAGTAATTTTGGAGGTGTACACAGGTTTTGTTAGAAGAAGTAGCGTATACACGCAGGTTGGGTTCATTAAAGTAGCATATACATTTTGACGTATGGTTTTTGAGGTTGCAGATGGTTTTGAATGATGATGCAGGTTTTAGGTTCAGCACAGTGATCTGACTATTCAGATTATTTGGTTGTTAGTTGATGCAATTATTATTATAGAGTTTGAGATTCGAAGTTTCTGATGGGTCCAGTGTGAAAAATTGATAAAACGAGGCCTTCATATTGTGTTGTTGTGTACCAAGAGCATATAGTCTGAAAATTAATGAAATGTGGTCCCTAGAGGAAGAGATAACGTCGTAGCCTTCTGCAGGTTGGTGCCTACGTACTAGTAAACATATCGGCTAGTACAAGAGCTAGGGGGTTGTAGCTCCCTTCCAGTAGAAGCTGGAGAACAAGAGAAGGTTGTAGCCTTCTTCAGGTGGGTGCCTACATACTGGTATGAGTCTACACCAGTACAAGATTGTAAACAGATTTTCTTTATATTAAAAGAAGACAGAGACAATAATAGCAGGTGGTTTTTCTCTCGCATTGGGTTTCCACCTTAAATCTTGGTGTTCATGTGTGTTGCTTATGTTTGATGGTTTATTATGTTATTGTTGCACATAGTTACTATATAATAAGATACTGATGCACTAATTAATGATCAACACATGATAAATTGACTAAATCATAAGTTCTCTTGGTATACGTTGGTTTCCTTAATCACAATACTTAACGTGCACACGCAAGTTCACTTCACTAAAGTAGCATATATAAATCTGATTGGGAAATGAATATTATTTATTTGTAAATGATGATTCACCCCCCCCCCCCCCCCCCCACATCTTAGTATTATTTCCAACAATTGGTATCACAACAGGTCCTTCAAAAGAAGCTTGATCGCTTGAAGGGAGATCTTTCAAGATGAACAATCATGAAGGCATGTGATCTATCAGACCACCAATCTTCAATGGAAACAACTTGGTATATTGGAAAATAAGAACCAGATTCTATCTTCAATCGCTTGTATCCGATGTTTGGGAAATTGTGGAAGGAGGATATCAATTTCCAACAACAATACCTACAGATATAGTAGGTAAGAAGTTATATGAAACCAATACCAAAGTAGTCAATACTTTATTGGGAAGTCTGTCAGAATTAGAATTCATCAAAGTCATGCAGCTCAAGAAAGCCAAAGAGATATGGGAAAAAATCATTCAGAGCTACGAAGGAGTCTCCCAAGTAAAATGTGTTAAGCTTCAAACTCTCAGAATTCAGTATGAAACTCTTACGATGCATAGTGATGAAAGTATTGCTAGTTACTTTTTACATGTAGATAAGATTGTTAATTGTATGAAGAATCTGGGAGAAGAGATAAAGGAGGTTACTTTAGTAGAGAAATTCTTTATATCTTTATCTTGTAAATTCGAGTCAAAAGTATATTCCATAGAAGAAAAGCAAGATCTTCAATCTATTACTATTGTTCAACTTCATGGAATTCTAATTGCCTTTGAAATGAGGAAACGAGGTCCAGAAGATATGAGAGAAGCCGCTTTCATAGTTTCAACAAAGGGAAAAGAAAAGGAAGAGAAAAATGAATCAGGATATATTTCGGAAGAAGAAGATGAGGTAAACTTTATCAAGAAGCTTCAATGGGGTTCTGAAAGATTCAGAGGTAAGCTACCATTCAAATGCTTTTCTTGTTGTAGAGTTGGCCATTATGCTGCAAGATGTCCTCATAAAGATAATCATGAAAAAGGAAAGGAATCTGCAAAAGGAAATAGAAAATAGGTTGTTAATAGAAAAAGTTACTATACTCATGAACATAGTGATGGATAATCTAATAGTGATGAAGATGAAACTGAACAAGATTATAAACTACTCATGGCTTATGATAATGATGATTTTTTGGATTCCCTAGAAGAGGAAGACTTTCTTGAAGAAATCACTAAACTCAAAATATGTTTGGAAGAAAATACTATGATCATAGCAACGTTGACACATCAGCTCACTGAAAGAGAAAAGCACAATGAAAAACTAGAATGGGAAGTTGTGGGTCTAATAAAAGAACTTGAGAAGACAAAACCTCTTAATCTTAGATTTGATAAAGGACCAGAAACTTTAAATGAAATCATCAAGGTTCAGTTCTCTCCTCTTATAAAGATGGTTCTCAGATACACTGAAGAATCATCCCAATCTCAAAATCCATCAACCTCCAAGAGAAGCTATCTTGATGCAGCAAAGACTAGTGAACAGTATGTCAATCGTCAAAAAAAATCTAAAGGTATTCATCAGGTAAATCATGCTCAATTTACTCCAAGAATGAACATCAATAGAAGCATCAACCGAAAGGTAAACAATGCCAAAAGATTCTATGATCACAGAAACTTCTTTAATGGACATTGCTTTTCATGCCATAACTTTGGGCATAAGGCTTGTCAATGTGTTTCTTACAAAACTATCATGACTAGAGAAGCACGAAATCAAAGGAGCATAACAGGAATCAAGAAAATTTCTTATAATAACTTTTCTCCTCTTGAAGATGAAATTTAATGTTCGTTTTGTAATAACTTTGGTCATGAAGAATCTGAATGCGGGAGAAAATTTCAGCCAACACTTCAAAAGGAGAAAACATCATCAAATTAAAAAGTATGGAGAAAGAAGTAATTTCAATCAGAAAGATGTGGCATAGCTCTGTTTGCAGAAGGACAAGAAAATTAGTGGTACATTGACAGTGGATGCTCTAAACACATGACAGGTGATAAATAGAAACTTCATTCATATAATGCTTTAGAAAAAGAAAAGAATGTCTCCTTTGGAAATGACACGCCAGTTGTCATTAAAGGTAAAGATTATGTTTATTTGAAATAAAAGGTTAAAGCTAGAAATGCCATGTATGTTGGTGGTTTAAAACATAACTTGTTGAATGTCAGTCAAATGTGTGGTCAAGGAAATGAAGTTGTGTTTTGATCAAACGGACGTGTGGTTCATGAGATTGATACAGGAAAGACTGTAATCAAAGGTACAATAACTCCAAGAAATCTTTACATATTAAAAGGAGGACAAAAACAATGCTATCTAAGAAAAACAGATGAAAACTGGTTATGGCACAAAAGATTGGGGCATCTAAGCTTTTCTCAATTAAGAAAAGCATGCAGGATCAAGGCGGTTCATGATCTTCCAGATATTAGCATCCCAGAAAATACCATTTACAAACCATGTCAAGTCGATAAGCAAACAAAAGTTCATTTTTATGAAAAATAAGGATTTGCAAGTAAGCCTCTTGAACTCATCCATACTTATTTGTGTGGACCAACAAGGAAAAGGTCACCTTGTGGAGAAGAACACTTTATTTTATTCATTTCTGATTTTTCTAGAATGTGTTGGATAGGTCTACTAGAGCATAAAGATGAAGCATTTGAAAAGTTTAAAGCCTTCAAAGCTCTAGTTGAAAATGAATCAGATCAAAAAATCAAATGTTTCAGATCTAATCGAGGGGGAGAATTCATATCAGATGAATTATTTGACTTTTTTGAACAACATGGAATAAAAAGGAAGTTCTATGTTGCCAAATCTCCTCAACAAAATGGTGTAGTGGAAAGAATGAATAGAACAATTCAACAAATGGCTCAAGCTATGCTTGGTGAATCTGGAACTCCTGCCACCTTATGGGGTTAAGCTGCATTTACTGTCATGACTATTCCCAACAAAGCTAATGTTTAGGTAAATAGTGATCAAACTCCATATGAACTTTGGTATGGTAAGCCTCCTACTATAAAACACTTTAGAGTTTTTGGAAGAAAATGTTTCATTAAAAAGACTGATGACAAACTTGGTAAGTTTGAACCAAGAGCAGACGAAGGAATTATCCTTTGTTATTCATCCTGAAGTAAAGAATACAAATGTTATAATAAGAGACTTCAAAAAATTGTTGAATGCATTGATGTAGTAATTGATGAAGCATGCAAAAATCCGGAACAGATAAAATCAACAAAGGAATATGACAATGCGGAAGACAGTGAATGCTTTCTCGTATCAAATCAAAATTATACAGAGGAAGAAACCAATGAAGCATTAGAAGAAGATACAACAGATAGGGAAAAGACTCCATCCAAGTATGTTCAAAATAATCATCCAGAATCTCAAATTCTAGGAGAAAAAGGGTCTGGGGTAAAAACAAGAAGAACTCTTACAGGATATTCTAGTTATCTAGCATTATTATCCTCCATAGAACCACAGAATGTTAATGAAGCTAGAAAAGAATGATACTTGGGAATTAGTTCCTAGACCTCATGATAAAAATGTTATAGGAACAAAATGGATATTTAAGAATAAGTTGAATGAAAATGGAGAGGTTGTTAGAAACAAAGCAAGACTTGTGTTTAAAGGGTATGCTCAACAAGAAGGTATAGACTTTGAAGAAACTTTTGCACCTGTTGCCAGACTTGAAGCCATAAGAATTTTTCTTTCTCTTTCCAGTTTTTGGAAATTCAAAGTGTATCGAGTGGATGTAAAATCTGCGATTCTTAATGGAGAGTTAGAAGAAGAAGTTTATATTGAACAAAAAAAATGATTCATTATAGGAAATGATGCAAAGCTTGTATGCAAACTCAAAAAGGCTCTTTATGGACTAAAACAAGCTCCAAGGGCCTTGAAAAATTTCTACAACAACAAGGGTTCACAAAAGGATATGCTGACAACAACTTATACACCAAGATTGAGAATGATAAACTATTACTTATTGTTGTTTATGTTGACAATATCATCTTTGGCTGCAATGAAGAATCTATGAGTCAGAACGTTTCTTTGGTTATGCAACAAGAATTCGAAATGTCCTTACTTGGTGAACTTACCTATTTTATTGGTGTACAAGTGCAACAAACAGAAGAAGGTATTTTTCTTTCACAAACCAAATATCTTAAGCAGATTCTGAAGAAATACGAAATGGAAGATTCTAAATCAGTATATACTCCAATGATAACAGCATGTAGTCTTAGTTCTAATGATGAATCACCTAAAATGAGTCAACCATCATACATATCTATGATTGTAAGTCTACTTTATCTAACAGGTACCATAACTAATATAATGCATGCAATAGGAATTGTTGGGAGGTTCCAAGCAAATGAAAAGGAATCACATCTTCAGGCTGTAAAAAGAATATACAAATATCTTCAAGGAACTCAAGGCTTTGGTCTATCGTATCCTAAAGACACAGATCTCACTCTTCATGCATATATAGATGTGGATTGGGCGGGGAATGTTGATGATCGAAAAAGCACTAGTGGAGGTGCATTCTACATGGGATCACAATTAGTGTCTTAGTTCAGCAAGAAACAAAGTTTGATTTCCTTATCTATAGCCAAATTGGAATATGTGGCTATTCCATCTTGCTGCACACAAATACTATGGCTGATGCAAACATTACAAGACATTCAAATCACATGTTCTCCACCCATCTCCATTCTATGCGACAATACAAGTGCCATCAGTATTTCGAAAAATCCAGTCATGCACTCCAAGACCAAGCACATACCCATTAAGTACCATTTTTTACGAGAAAAAGTGCTTTAACAAAAGGTTAAATTGGAGTATGTTTCCTCCAAAGATCAGGTTGCTAATATATTCACCAAACCACTTCCCAGAGAAACATTTAAATATCTCAAACAAAAGCTGGGAGTAGTTTTTGCATCATCCTACTGTTAAATTCAATTTTTCAGAGGAAGGTTCCTATACAAGGGTTTCAAGAAGGATAGTCGCGTATATACGCAAGTTTCTATGGATACAAAAGCGTATATGTTCTTCTGATAGAAAAACAGTGGTTTTGTCTCTGATATGGGTGCTTAGTCTAATATTGATGATTATCGTCTGCTGATATACTTTGTTCATTGATTTTTATTTGACTGATGAAGATGCCTTGATAAATGATTTGTTGAAAATGCACAGGTAGCACAGGTTCAGGGGAAGCATTAACCTTATCAAACATTTTGCATTGTTGGCATTATAAAAGCTGATTTCAGCTATAGTTTCAGATATTCATATCATTTGTTTCTTAGGTCATGTAGAGATCTAGGGTATAATATGTCTACTTCTTTCATAGTCTATTTTTGAATGAGTCCTCTTGAACATATAATGTAATTTGTATCCCCACTATGCATGGGAAGGATGATGTAATAATTTCTATTTCAGTCATGTATAAACAATTGGTATATCCCCACTTGTTTGGGTGGATGAGTCAAATGTGGCCTATCCCCACTTGCTTGGGTGATTCGTGTATGTATGATTCATTAGTATTATGGAGGTCATACTCACTTTGTTGAGTTATAGAGTCAAGTTATTTTTTTTGAAACACATCTCTCCAGAATCTGCATGTACTCAGGGGGAGCATGGACAACATAGTGTATCTAGAAGGGGGGGAATATCTTGGTCCACCCTTTGCCCTTGATGTCAAAGGGAGAGAGTATTTCGATGTTTCTTGATATCTCTAACAGTTTCTACAGCTTGCAGTAATTAACATCAATATGGGTACCATCAATTCCAATGGGGGAGATTGTTGGCATTATGATACAAGTGTTGTCCTTAATGGTAACTCACTCAGGATAGTTCAAATTTGGTCAAGGGAAACTCACATTGCAACAAGTCAATTCAGAGGTAACAGGGCAATAGTACAAAAGAACAAGAAGTTGGAACAAAGGACTACATATCAAAATCAAGAAGTTGAAGAAAAAGGATGTTTTAAGTCAGTTTAAGATGTATACAAAGGTTCACCTTATCTAAGCAGTGTATACATGCTAGTTCACAGAACAAAAGGAGCGTATACATTTTCACACACTTTCACAAGAGGAAAAATGCATATGGGTTGGAAAATCAAGGAAATTTAGGATTAAAGAATACCAAGGGTCAATACCATGGTATTAGCCCACAATATTGATCGAAGTAATGGTTAATTAATGTCGTCCAAGAATACCATAGGATCCAAGTGTTGTTTTGGTCTGAGGTATTGAGGAAGGCCAAAAGCTATATAAGGAGGAGAAGATCAAAGGACCAAGTGTGCAAGTGAAAGGTTTTCTCAAGAATAATTCTATCTGAAGTATATTTTATGTTACAAGGGCTATGATTATGATATGATCTAAAATATTTTGTGCACCTTGGATACAAGGATGGATCAGGATCATGAGACTTGAAATGACTTATCATTGTATAATCTGATATTGGTTGGGCTAGATCTAATTGCTTACACATGTTTAATCTTTAAATTTCATGTTTTGGGTATGTCTGAAGTCTGGAATAGCGGCAAAAGTGTAAGTTAATATTTGCATATCTATATGAAGGTTCGCCTTGGCAAATGCACGTATACACGTAGGTTCAACTCCTCCAAGTAGCGTATGTAAAAGAAAAGACTGTTGTTTCAGAAATGACTGATCTATCTAATCACTGTTGCTATTTTACTGTTGTCTATCAATGAAGTATTCTTATATCTAAAATTAAAACTAAATTCATAAGGAGTTTGTGTCTGATTGATTGATTCATTAAGTGACAATGCTTAGATTTGCTGCTAACTGTATAGATATCTGAAAATTGACAGTTGATGTTCAAAACATTACTGGCTGATACAGATTTGATTCTGAAGTTTTTTTTTTAATTTAGTAGTTTTGGAGGTATATACAGGTTTTGTTACAAGAAGTAGCGTATACACGCAAGTTGGGTTCATTAAAGTAGTGTATACATTCTGAGGTATGATTTTTGAGGTTGCAACTGGTTCTGAATGAGGATGCAGGTTTCTAGGTTCAGCACAGTGTTCTGGTCACATTGATCTGACTGTTTAAATTGATTGGTTGTTAGTTGATGCAGTTATTATTATAGAGTTTGAGCTTCAAAGTTTCTGATGGGTCCAGTGTGAAAATTTAATGAAACAAGGTCTTCATATTGTGTTATTGTGTACCAAGACCATCCAGTTTGAAAATTAATGAAACGTGGTCCCTAGAGGAGGAGAGAAGGTTGCAATCTTCTGTAGGCTGACGCCTACGTACTAGTAAACATATCGACTAGTACAAGAGCTAGGGGGTTGTAGCTCCCTTTCAATCGAAGCTAGAGAATGAGAGAAGGTTGTAGCCTTTTACAGGTGGGTGCCTGCGTACTGGTATGAGTCTACACCACTACAATATTGTAAACATATTTTCTTTATATTAAAAGAAGACAGAGACAACATCAACAGGTGGTTTTTCTCCCGCATTGGGTTTCCACCTTAAATATTGGTGTTCATGAGTGTTGCTTATGTCTCATGGTTTATTATGTTATTGCTGCACATAGTTACTATATAATAAGATATTGATGCACTGATTAATGATCAACACGTGATAACTTGACTAAATCATAAGTTCTCTAGGTATACGTTTATTTCCTTAATCACATTATCATGCACATGCATGTTCAATTCACTTAAGTAGCGTATATAAATATGATTTGGAAATGAATATTATTTAATTGTAAATATTGATTCACCCCCCATCCCCCTCTCAGTATTATATCCAACACACCTATGAATATTTTATTCTAGTTGTGGTTTACATTTAGGAGTGTGTTTAGGCCTTAGATTTCTGTCGCTCCAACATGGGGGATAACCACCCGGTCCGGACCTTAAGACAATTCCTTTTCTGTTTAAAGTGGTGGCTCTGACTAGGGATGATGGGACCAGTTTCCCAAAATGGATTTTAAAATGAGAATGGGTGGTTTTTCGAGTAATTTAAATAGAATAATGATAACTAAATTCCCTATTCTATCATGCAAATATCTAGCTAGCTTAATCTAATATAAACTCGAGTATTTTTGTATAATATGTGATCTAGAAATATATCTGCTTGACATGTGATAATAAATTTCAATCATGTATAAAACAGAGATGATAATGTGTAAATATAATTTCTTTGACTAAATAGTTAGTGAAATAAATGTATAAACTATATCGCATATGTGATGATTTATATATGAAAATAAACAATCTCAGCTAGGCATCATACAATAGTGCAATTAATGCTTAACAAAAAGAACATATCTCATATACAATTTATGAAAATAAAGTGTTGTCACTAATTAAACAGAAATATGACTAATCATACAAGATAAAAGTCCCATATATGTGAAGTTCTGCTCATTTGACTAATGACATAGATCAACTCCTTTCTTCAGACCAAATTATCTTCCAAGTATACAAAAGTGCATCAACAAAGGAAAGTAGTATGATATTTAAAAGAAACTATCATGTTCCATAATTTCACTAAAGCATTCACAAACTTACAAAAGTTCATTCTTTGCAAATGTTTTTGATAAAATTTTGGACCCTTCTCTAAATGCATTGGAAGGGTATACATACTATTCTAACTAATGTTCAAAACTAGATTATACAAAAATTTAAGGAGGTTTCAAACAACCTTCCTCCTAACTAGTTAACTAACCCTAAAAATAAAAAGTGACTTGATGAGAATAGGCTATGATAATGATTTGTTGTACGCTAGCTTGTCCTTAAAATCACATATATCAGCCATCGATTTGACTTGAGGAGGTGCCCAAAACTCTGTTTTGACCTGTGTTGCGAAAATTTCATTTGTGAGAGGTGGCAGAAACCACTAAGTTGAATGGAGTGAGAAGGTAAGGGTCATGATTTGACTGTGTGTCTTGATGAGATATTTCCAATACCACTCCCAATCAGTCTTTGCTAACTTTGTGATTGCTTCCCTTTGAGTTTCCGCTCTTTCCTCCTATCTGTTATGCAAGTCATTTAGATCGGGTAGTTCTTTCCAGTTTCCTTCCTTCACCAGGTTGGTGGCAAACAAAGTGTGTTTTACCGCCTTTAATATGTTCTTTGACACCCCGGTCACTCTTGCCACTGCTAGTTTGGCTTATTTGATCCTTGCATCCTAATCCGTGAAAAGAATGTCCTTATGTGTCTCCTCAATCTCATGCATATTAGCTTTCCTTCACTCTTCTGTTTCTTTCCATTCAATGAACTCTGAGATTCTTATGTTTAGATTAGTAAACTCAGTTCTCTGGTGAACCGTTTTATCCATTAGCTGGTCACCAGTTATCAGATAAGGAGCGATATGTGACATATTTTGGCAAAATTGTTCTTTCTATTTTAATAAGAGAGAATTTAGCTCTAGTGCCTCTTTGATGAATTCCTCAACAGTAGGAACATCCTTATATCTTTCCATGGCTTGCTGCAATTCTTGGAGTTGTATGTTTTTGGCTGATATGTCTACTTCATGGCTTATCTTCAACACCTCCATGCTCTGTTGTAATTAGGCCAGCTGCTCAGCGGTCTGCCTGTTCACACTTGCCTTCTCTATTTTGAGTTGTTGCTCAAGCTGTGCAATCTTCTCTTCCTTTTCCTTCAACAAAAAAAATATCTCGGTAGCTTTGTCCATGGTGGAAGTTGCATACGCTCCTATAAACTGTGGCAGTCTAGTCAAGTCTTCAGCTGAGTTGGAAGGGATGTCCTTCCAAACTATGTCCATTAGCTCATTCCCAGGTGGGAGTTCGGGTGTTTCTATCCTTCTTCTTTTCCTCTGTCTCCTTACTACATCCTTGTGCAGCGGGCTGTAGAACACATCAAGAGGAGGGATTTCAATCACCTTTAAGACAATTTCTGATGTCGGTAGAGTGGGAATGATTTCAGTCTGTGATCTGAAAATGAGATCTTAGATTACTTTTAAGGTATTACATACTCATGTGCATGGATTTTCCTATATCACTTAGTGCAATAGATCGAAAAGATTGCGAATAATATAGACAATGAGCAGTTAAAGAAGCATAATAGACATACACACATAACACAACCAAATAATCAAGGAGTTCACCAAAAACTCATGGGCTACGTCTCTTGGTCTAGACTTCAGTGGTGATCTCTCTATTATGTATTCAAGAGTAGAGTTTTACAAAATGTGAGCTCAAATTGAGTCTCAACACAACAGATACAAAACAGCAAGAGTTTACTTGAATCCCTCAAGTCTCTCTGAGTACACAGGCTCTCCGTCTCGCTCTCTGTCTTTGTGTTCACTCTATCTAAGCACTTCTTGCTCTTATTTCTTTCATTCAGTGGCTTTTAGGCCAATCGGTGCTGGTCTGTTCGTTTTCCCTTTCGGGCTCTCTGGCTTCCAACCTCTATCTGCTCAAATCCCCTCTGAATGTTAAATAATCATTGTTAAACGTCTTCAAGGATGGTGGCCACTTGTTTTGCAACGGAAGGGACCATCAGTGCCTTTGAAATCCCCAAAATAGTCGTTCTCTATTTATACAGAGAAATACACAAAAACACAGGAAAATCCGCCAAACTGCCATTTATTGGACCTGAAATATTATCAATTCCACCCTAGATTCCATTAGGTCCGCCTTTAAATCACTATCTCAAGTCGTTGGGTCATGGTTTCCTTTGTATTTGGGTTTATTATGAAATATCCCAAATACACAGAAAACCTGCAAAAATGCTCCATATTGGACTTGAAATAATATAATATCGCATTCATAACTTTATCGGGTCTAGCTATTATATTGTTATCGCATAATTCCTTTGGCTTCTGATCACCGATTACGCCGATCAGCCTTATCGGCTATCGGCGCATCGCATGGTCGCTGGCCTTGGCATCATCCCTTACATAACTGCAATGCGATATATCACGTATCGCCAATCCTTTGGGTCGTGGTTTGAGTCCCTTTGTATATGTATCTAAGCGATGCGATATAATGTGGATGGATATGGAATGTCAGATTGCGCGCTTGATCGACGGTCCTCGTTTAATCGCGCTAGATCGTTATTGTGATTTCCATAAGGCCACGCCCGATTAACTCCACCTTCCATTGCCGATTGTGATATGCCGATGAGATCTGGACCGTTGATCGGCCAAATCCGATGGCTCCTTTGCATCGTTCTTTGACCTCTAATATGCTTTGTTTTTCACTGTTTCTTCATGTTTTTCTCTCCCAATAGTGTTTTCCGCCATTTTTAAAGGTTCATCTTGTGTGATAGTTTTTATTTTTTTTAAGACTTAGAGGCTTTTTAGGATCCATTTTGGATCACGCCTTCCCACTGAAAAGCTTTTGGACCACCAAAAGTTGGTTTTTAAGCATCGATCAAGTGAGGATACAGCTTCCTCATTGTCCAATTTCTATCCATCGTGCACTACTTAGTTTTGAACCTTTGAGTCTGATTCTCAGGTACTCAACATCCCCTCTGCGTATTTCTCAACTTCCTATCCAAAACTATATCTTCCTACAACTCATTGAGATATTCAGGAAACAGATCATTAATAGAAGGCAACTGACTTTGCTCTTCGGGATCTTCAATCAATGAAGGTTCAAACAGTCTCAATTTTTTTGCATTAACGACTGAATAGATATGCCTATAGGCTGGCAAATCAAGGTGAAAAGAGTTTTCACCAATTTTCTCAAGTATCTTGAAAGGCCCATACCTTATTGGCTTCAGCTTCTTACTTTCACCTTGCATTCTGTCTTTGCTAATGTACAGCCAGACTTGATCACCAACTTGGAATCTATGCTCAATTCGATGCTTGTCATGCCTTGCCTTGTACTTGGCCTAGCTTCTTTCCAGTTGTTTTTGCACTTCCTGGTGAATTTCTTGGATTTGTTCAATGAACTTGGTTGCTTTGTCCACATCACTGTGTCCATCAACTGTTATGTCTTTACCAAAGACAAAATCCAAGGGAGGCTTTGGTGTAAAACCAAAACAAGTCTCAAAAGGAGATCTCTAAGTAGAAGAGTGCTTGACATAGTTGTAAGCATGTTGCACATAACACAAATGTTCATCCCAAAGTTTGGGATGCTTGCTGCAATAGCCCCTAAGCAACTGGATCACTGTCCTATTGACCACCTCTATTTGGTCATCTGTTTGTGGATGAAATGATGTGCTCTTTTCCAATCTGGTGTCCATCAATTCCCACAGACTTGACCAAAACTTCCCAACAAATTGGGAATCTTGATCAGATACAATGGAAATGGGTAACCCAAAATGAACTCATACATGCTGAAAGAAGAACTTCATTATTTGTTCAGCTGTAATCTGCTTGTTACAAAGTATTAAAATACACATTTTGCTGAACCTACCCACAATAACATATTTTTGCAATCCCCCAACAAAAGTCCATGGAAACACTTTCCCAAGGACGAGAAGGAACTGGAAGTGGAGAGTGCTAGTAATAGAAAAGAAAAAAATAGTACAACACTAGTACTAGCACTTTCCTATACCTGCTTCTTGATTTCTGCATTCTCTAAAGCAGATAACCTGTACATTCTGATGTTAGGTAATGGAGCATCTTGCTGCAAATGAATATCATGTACTATTTCCCTTTTGGGTGGTAGGCCTTTAGGTTCTTGAAATATGATATCATATTCTGCAACAACTTTAACTAAATCAGCTTTCTATTTAGCATCACAGCCTTCAAATATATTGTTTTATCAGGGTTCTTTTCCTTTACAACCATTAGAAAAATTGCTTTCATGAATTTACAATTCTTTTCATCTGCCCTTAGTTTATGAGAGAATAGTTATTTTTGAGTTGATGAGCTCTTACATTATATTCTACTCCATCTTTAGTGAGTTGATACTTATTTTTAGTTCTATAGAAAATGGCTTTTCTATCATACAAGTAAGGACTTCCTAAAACAATACCACATATATCCAAGGGAACTATATCTAACTCAACCTCATCTACAAAAGTTGACCCAATAGCAAACCTAAGTTTACATTGTCTAGTCACTTGTAGCTTTGCTTTATCACATACCCAACCTAATGGATATGGCTTCTTGTGAGGTGTTGTTAGTAAGCCCAACTTCTTTACAATTGTTTCAGAAATCAAGTTTAGTTGTGATCCATTATCAAATAAAGTATCAATATTTTGGTGCTTGGAAATAACTCTAATATGAAAAAGCTCATGTCTTTTCCTCTCATTATCTTCATTATCAATAGATTGTGTAGAATTACTTATAGATGCTTCAGAATTTTTACCTTTTATACCTGTGGCTGTGACTATTGTTTCATCACCTGAGTCTGACCCCAAGTCTTTCTGAATAGCAGCAGCAGTCTTCTTCTTCTTACCACTGAACTTCTTAGGTTTTAGCTTTGAATGCAAAGACCAGAAGTGTTCATCATCGTGTCCATCCTTCTTGTAGTGAGTGCATGAAGGTTTGTCTTTTTGTACAGTGTTTTCCTTCCTCTCCTTCCATCTCAGCTTCTTCTTTTCCTTGTTCTTGCTTGCAGAGGGCTTTGATGATCCCCCAATCTTTGGGTTCACATTCTTGCCTCTAGCCTCTAGATGTGTAGCCTGAACTGATACATCATCTAGGCTAGTGGGGTCAAACATGAGAATGGTGTGCTTCAAATAGGTATGCAGACCACCTATATACTTTAGCCAAAGTTTCAGGTGAGTCTAGAGATATGCCTACAGTTAAAGCTCTTTTTCTAAATTCCTGGGTATAGCTTTGTACACTTTGGCCCTTTAATTGGCGAAGGTTTTGCCAACTCACCATTGCTTACTACATATAAGCTAGAGGATAGAACTGTTTTTTAATGGCAAAAACAAATTCATTCCAGGTAAAAATAATTTTACCATGTCTCTTCAGATCAGCTTGTGTTTTGTGTTCCCACCACACTAAGTTAGTTCCTCCAAGGCGAAGGCTAGCCAACTGAATCTTTCTCCTTTCTGAATCAATGTTCTGCACCTTGCAATATACATCAATCTGTCTAATCCAGTTATCTAGCTTTTCTGCATTTAATTCTCCATCATAAATTGGCAAATCAAATTTCACATCTAATTTAATCACAGAATTTTTCTTCTTTTTCTTTTCAGGGCTAGTTTTATGTGAAGAAGATGATGAGGATGGTGATGATGGAGTAGATGGTGGTGTTGGCATTTTGGCACAGGTGTGGCCCTATGGTACAGGTGTTGTCCTTGATGGCAACTCACTTTGGTGTCAGACCTCAGTTCAGGCGCTCAGAATGAAGGAAATGTTGTATACGCAGGTTCACCTTGCCGAAGACGTGTATACACGCGGGTTATACGTTCAGAAGTCGTGTATGCGTATACACGCACTTTTATGCACAGAAAAGCGCGTACATGGTGGGAAACTTATTTTTGGTCCATGGTTGTTAGTCCTTGGAATTTGAACCTATGGTTTTGGACCAAGGTATCTCATCAGAAGTGTTGACCCCAGGTTTTGGGCCCTTGGTATTGGTTTATTATGGTTTTGGACCATGGTATTGTGGAAGGCCTAAAACTATAAAAGAGGAAGGAGATCATGTGACAAGGAATCATCTGAATTATTATTGAATATCTGATAATGTACGAGATCTGAAATATTGGTGATTAGCATTGTGGAGTAGATCTGGATCTGAATGAAGGAGGAACCTTAGCGAAAAGAAGGATAAGTTCTATTGATGGGTCATAATCTCTTGGCTTGAATGATAATATCTTTGCATGATTTTGATCTGTTATATCTGGCACATGCGTGATCTATAAATCTGATAATCTGGGTTAATCAGTGCCTGAATACTTGAAAGAGTGAATTATGTTTGTAGATCTGTACGCAGGTTCAGTTCAGCTAAGGCGCGTATATACACAGGTTCAGTGAAGGAAAACAGCGTATACGCAGGTTGTTCCATACGCAGAAGCGTATGCACGCAGGTTTCAGGCCATTAAAGTAGCGTATACATTTTGAGTTGTGTTTTTGCTGCTTTTGTTTATTGCTGCAGTGTTCTGGGTTCAGTTTTGGTGTGTGGTACTGTTACTGTGATCTGGGTACAGTCGTCAGAGAGGTGTTTATGTTGATTTAGTTTTGGTGAAAATGTGATTGGTTGATGCAGAAATTTTTGATGGTTGATTAATGTTATTTGTGGATCCAGTCTGAAAATTTATGAAACGTGGTCCTTGAAAGAAAGAGAAGGTTGTAGCCTTCTGTAGGCCAGCACCTACGTACTAGTATCTTGGCTAGTGCAAGAGCTAAGGGGGTTGTAGCTCCCTTCCAGGAGAAGCTAGAAAACGAGAGAGAGTTGTAGCTCTCTGTAGGTTGCAGCCTGCGTACTGGTAAAAGGACTGCACCAGTACATTTGTAAAAAGAAGTTTCTAATTAAAGAAAAGATAGAGACGAATTGCAGCAGGTGGTTTTCACCCACATTGGGTTTCCACCTTATATCTTGTGTTCTTGTGTGCGATTGTCTTTCTGCTCTGCTTTATTGTTTTTGGTTACTGGTTATTTGCTTCTGAATCATAGATTAATAATTGACATCTGAAAGATAAATCAAATTATGAGTTTGCTTTGTATACGCGGGTTTCTTTATCTATAGTTGCGTATATGCGCGGTTTTTATTAAGAGAAGTGGCGTATATCATCTGGAATTTGAAAAGGAAATATTTGACTTGATAATACTGATTCACCCCCCCCTCTCAGTATTATTTCCAACAGGTGGAGAACACCTCTCTTCTTTTCCTTTTCCTTCTGGATGGGCATCTAGAAGAGGTTACTCTTCTCCTTTATCTGGTTGAGATGCTAAAGTGCTTTTACCTCGGCCTTTCTTAAATTCTCGATACTTCTCTTTGACCATGGCCTGAAGTGCCTTAAAAACTTCCATAAATTGAGATTCTGCTCCCAAGGGAGTTTATGCCATTTTCCTCCGAGGATAGACTCTTCCAATTTCTGGATTGGCCTCAATAAGTTCTCCTTTTCCCAGTTTGAGCTTTGACCTAATTAGCATTCAAGCATCCAGCACAAGCTTGTCTAACCTTAGCAAAATTGTAGCTCTGATACCACTTGATCTGAAAATGAGATCTTAGATTACTTTTAAGGTATTACAGACTCATGTGCATGGATTTGCCTATATCACTTAGTGCAACAGATCTAAAAGATTGTGAATAATATAGACAATGAGTAGTTAAAGAAACATAATAGACATACACACATAACATAGCCAAATAATCAAGGAGTTCACCCAAAACTCCTGGGCTACGTCTCCTAGTCCAGCCTTCAACGGAGACCTCTCTATTATGTCTTCAAGAGTAGAGTTTTACAAAATGTGAGCTCAAATTGAGTCTCAACATAACAGATACAAAACAACAGGAGTTTACTTGAATCCCTCAAGTCTCTCTGAGTATGCAGACTCTCCCTCTTGCTCTCTGTCTCTGTCTTCACTTTGTCTCAGCACTGCTTTCTCCTGTCTCTGTCATTTAGTGGCTTTTAAGCCAATCAGCGTTGGTCTGTTCGTTTTCCCTTTCAGGCTCTCTGATTCCAGCCTTTGTTTGCTCAAATACCCTCTAAACGTTAAACAATCATTTTTAAATGTCTTCAAGGATGGTGGCCACCTATTTTGCAATGGATGGGACCATCGGTGCCTTTGGAATCACCAAAATAGTCATTCTTTGTTTATACAGAGAAATGCACAAAAACACAAGAAAATCTGCCAAACTGCCATTTATCAGACCTGAAATATTATCAATTCTGCCCTAGATTCCATTGGGTCCACCTTTAAATCTCTATCGCAAGTCGCTTGGTCATGGTTTCCTTTGTATTTGGGTTTATTATGAAAAATCCCAAATACACAGAAAACCCACAAAAATTCTCCATATCGGACTTGAAATAATATAATATCACATTCATAACTTTATCGGGTATGGCTATTATATCATTATCGCATAATTCCTTTGGCTTCTGATCACCGATTGCGTTGATCAGCCTTATCAGTTATCAGCGCATCACATGGTTACTGGCCTTGACATCATCCCTTACATATCTGCGATGCGATATATCACATATCGTCGATCCTTCGGGTCACGGGTTAATTCCCTCTGTATATGTATCTAAGCGATGCGATATAGTGCATATGGATCTGCACCATCAGATTTTCACGCTTGATCGACGGTCCTCGTCTAATCGTGCTAGATTGCTATCAGGATTTCCATAAGCCGCACTCGATTAACTCCACCTGCCACCGCCGATTGCGATATGCCGATCAGATCTAGACCATTGATCGGCTAGATCCGATGGCTCCTGTGCATCGTTCTTTGACCTCTGATAGGATTTTTTTTTCACTGTTTCTTCATGTTTTTATCTCCCGATAGTGTTTTCCGCCATTTTTAAAGGTTCAACGTGTGTGATAGTTTTTGTTTTTTTTTAGGATCCATTTTGGATCAGTCTGCTGAGACGTCGTCACTTGCTCATCCATCAGTTTAGACTCTGTGTTTTTCTAAACATGCAAAGGAGTTTGATACTCCATAGTTTCCTGAGCATTTGTTATCTTGGGAGTGTCCTGTAGTTTCTTATTGAATTGATCCCACTCTTGCTACAAACTGACGCTTTTGATCTCAGAACTGATATCTTTAAGTGGGGTACTCATACCCTTCTTTTTAGCTGACTTTCTGCTGGATTATGTTGTATTCTCGGTGTCTTGGGCCTTCCCTGTATCCAGTGCTTTCCCTGTATCTACTTGAGACTCTATGCGAGAATCAGGTCCCTCATTGTTGACAGTCACACTAGGCATAGGTTTGTCCTCGATTTTTAACAAATGCAGTGGAATTATTTCGAGCCTTTTGTTTTTGAACTCCTAAAAGCTTTCAAAATCTTCAGGACTCAGATTTGTCCTTGCCCATTTGAACGATTGTTCGAAGGATTGAGCCGACTGTAAAAGGTATTCAAAATAATTAGCCTCATGGTTATAAGGCTTGATATTTATTGTAGTAGTGATGTTATATGCTATCTTGTCTGGATCAAATTGCCTTTTGGAAAAGTATGGAGCCTGAGGCTTTCCAAGCTTACTGACTCCTTTATTGCATGGTTAAAATTTTCTAATGAAAAGGAACCACACCTAATAGGAAAAGATGGCCATAATAACTTCTTTCTTTCTTTTAGGACTTTGGTCAAGCCTTTTCCCATGGTCTGGTGGGTTATTTCTCTTGCTAATAATTTATCAGAGACATAAAAAGGGAGGACATGTGGGTCTATTGTACTACCAAAAACCCTGATGTATGTGAACCATTCTTCAACAAAATATTTGTCAACTGCAAGGTCTGTAGCGGCTTCTTTGGAAAACCTGGGGGCTTTCTTATTGAAAATTAACTAATGCAATGGAAAAATAATAGCATGGCATATTTTGTAAAAATGGGGTATATAATGAGATTCCCAAATTTTTTTATGGCTAAGATGGATAGGGTAGGGGTCCTACAAGGTCCATTTCCAACCCATGATTGGAAATTTACCACAGAAATAGATGGCATCCATGATGTAGGCATTGAAATAGAATCGAGGAAGGTTCTCTGGAGAGGAGGATCTCTTCTATTGATATTCGGTGATGGCAGTGGCTAGTTTATCATATAGGATTGTGGCCCAATTCATAATGTGGGAATTGACACAGGAATCAATCAAAGGAATCCATTATATGGAAAACTTAGCATTATTAGGTAACTCGTATAGTCTACATAACATAGTAGCTGCATAGTTGTAGGGGTTTGCCAAAGAGGCTACAGGATACATACCCGTTTTATCAAATTTGAACTTGTTCTCCAGTACCCTCCAGCCCTGGATCATCTTGAAAGGTTCTTCGTTCTTCTTTGTGAAGTTGGCCACGTATGATTTATCATATATATCCTGAGGGTCAGGTATATGGTACATTTGCTTCAGGTCTTCCACTTTGAATGACCCCATGAGTTCCATTCTCGATTTCCTAAATTTTGTATCTTCAATAGTGAGGTTTTCGACCACCCACCTAATCATCTCAGTATATGGGACAAATTTTTCTCTAACTCCTATTCTGTGAAGGAAAGAATAGGCAACATCCTTGAATTGGAGTCCCGAAGGTTTTATTGAGTCAGTCGTCGCTTTTGTGACAGTAATCTTGGGATGTTAATCCTTAAGCCTATTGTATATGACCTCCCAAGCTATTGCTCCCCCATCGGCATTGCAGACCATATCAGAGAATATAGGAGACATTTCTGATAGCTCGGACTCTGTAATGCTCTATTTTTCTTGTTTCTGCATCACTTTCCGCAATGACATGTCTTTTGTAGCTTTCCTAAAATGGAAGAGATATATTCAACGTAGTCGATATAGGGCAATTAAGGCTGAAAAATCTCTAAAATAAATTTGAATCATGGGAGGATTTAGAATGAGATATTCAGCGTTAACTAGCCATAACTTGAAACATCATTACCTCTCTTCGGGCCGCTAAACATTAATTACCCTATCAACTATTATATTAAAACAAAGTTACTTCCCATGCTTGGTGCTTTATTCATGCATCACATCTTTTTAAACAATGTCATATAGCATTGCATGTTTGTAATGCGAAATGCGATTGCGAATATTGTAATATCACATTTCGCAAATCGTTATCGAATGACACAATGGCATGGCTTATTTATTTGTGACTCCTGTGAAATGCGATTGCAAATTTTTAAGGTGTTTTGATCATGATGTCGCAGCTGGGGGTTGACCATATATTGCAATTTCTTTAATTTGTTTATGATTATCACATGGAAAAATGTGATTTGCGATTTTCAATGAGGATCCAAAACTTGGGTCATTTTCAAGGAAATTTCTTAGAGTTAGGATTTATTTTTCAAAGAATAAAAAATAAAAAGGGTCCCCATTTATATGTCTAATATTAGCTATTACTATATATAAATGGGGGGGTTGTTACATAGTACAAAAATTAGCGATTCACTTGGGAGAACTAGTTATCTCTGATTGGTTTTGTAAAATTCTAAAAACTTTCAAAATAAGAAGAGTTAAAGGAATAACAATTACATGAGTTATAAATTAAACAACATTTCTCTAGAACCATAATCACTTACTCAATCTATTTATTCAACTACTTTACTCTTGTAGTGATAAAAAATACAAATGCCTACATCAGTCAATATTAAGATTTAAAGAGATATAGCAGGTGTCTTCTACAGATTAGTTTTTTGGTGTTTACTCATTTATCACAGATAGAGCCTCTGCTGCCAGCAGGCGTTCATAGCCTCGACAGGGTTATCTTTTAACCAACAACGATTCATTGTCCCATTTGAAAAAAAATTCAAAATTCAAAATGATATTCACTTGGTTTCAATCTCATTTGGATCTTATCCCTTTTCTTTTATATAATCTTTCCTTTTAAGTTTCTTAAAAGACATTGTCTAGGCTTGGTAACCTAATAATGACAATTCCACTCACGAGTTGTAATTACACTGAACAAGTTGGCTCTTGATGAGACCCCTTGTCCTTTGATTGATTAGATCATTGGCTATTACCCTGTTTTGGTATGTAGTTTTGGTAATATCAGTTTAATTATTTCTCTATGATCATGGTAAACAAGCTTGGAATGAGACTTATTATCTTCAAAGTTATGCATATTTTAGAATTACACTCTGAAAAAGGAAAATTTTATCAGATGGGGTGAATCATTGGCTCTCTTAGGAGTTTTGGATGATAATGATAGAGTTTTAAGATACTTATCTGCAGAAAGTCCTTACTAGGTTAAAGATTCTTTTCGTGAATGATAACAAAACATCTATACTTTGTAAAGGTAAGAGTTTGTTCATAGAATAAATGTTTTAGCAAGATCTAGTTTTTCCAAAGAAATTAGGTTTACTTTGATACTCAAATGTTCTAATTATTTATTTAACTTTTCCTACTTATAGAAGCGAAAAATCAAAAATATTATCAAAGATTTTATTTTGAAAAAACCAAAAGTAACTACTACATAAAATTTATTTTCCTAAGAATTTTAAAGGGGATATGATACAAAATTAGACAAGGTTATCTTCTAGGAAAAAAATTTCTTCAAAATTTTCCCATTAACGGGCAAGGAATCTGTCGTTCCTGATAAGTCTTGTAAAAGAAATGTTAATTGACCAATTTTCTCAATGATTTGGAAAGGGCCAAGCCATAGTATTTGGAATCTGGTATGTTTACCTTTTTCCTCGTGTGCTTTGTCCCATTTCAAAACCAGATCACCCACTTGAAATTTTTTATGCCTGGCAGACGTTGTATCAAAAGAGGCTTTGACTAATTGCTGATGATGGAAGTGGGTTTCTTTAGCCTTTTCTCGTTCTTCTTCGAGCTTAAGAATCTGGAATTGTCTTGCTTGGAAAGAAGAGGAAGGGTTTTCTTCGATGAATTGCACTAGGGTGAGAGATGGAATTGCTATGTTTGTGGGGAGAACAACTTCTTTTCCATAAACTAAAGCAAAAGGAGAAGAACCGATGGAGGACTTTTGTGTAATTATGTCTGCCCAAAGAGCAAATGTCAATTCTTTGTGCCAATTCCTATGACTTTGGTCAATATTCCTTTTGATGATTCTAATGAGGTTTTTGTTTGTCAATTATACTAATCCATTACCTTGCGGATAATAGTTGGCTGAATACTTTAATTTAAAATATCGCTTTAAAGAAAATTCCACCATTGTATTTCCAAAAAAATAAGATGCATTGTCAAACATTAAAGTTGTAGGTAAGCCAAACCTGGTAATTATGTACTGATCAATGAAGTTTGTGACATTTTCTGTATTAGCTATCTTTAGTGGGATAGCTTCTACCCATTTTGTAAAATAATCAGTAGTTGTAAGGATGTATTTGTGCTTCTTGGAAGAGTTAGGAACAATCTCACCAATTATATCTAATCCCCATTGTTCGAATGGTTGTTGGATGTTTACTGGTTGCAGAGGGAATGCTGGCTTCTTTTCTCTTCCGGCTGCAGTTTGACAAGTTTTACACTTTCTTGCATATTCATGTGCATCCTTGAATAGTGTTGGCCAATAATAACCTGCATGCAGGATTTTGTGAGTTGTGGTGTTTCCTCCGAAATGTCCTCCAGCTGGTCCATCATGTAATTCCTGCATGACCTTTTTAGCTTCAAGTTTTTCTAGGCATCTTAACAATACTGAATCATAATTTTTCCTAAACAATACATCATTGATTAATTCATACTGATTTGATTTCAACCTTAAAGCACGCTTTGTTTTATAATTGAGATGCATAGGAGCATATCCATTCTTCAAATCAACATATTGCGATTGTGCATCATTGAGGCTTACCTATGATATTTGCACTTCATTACCTTGGTCTTCTTCTGCTGATAAGTGGGAAGCTCCAGTTAGCATCCTGCAAAAACCTTGGCCCCTAACAATTTTAGCTGGCCAGATTTCTACATCGTATTCTTGAAGCGCAGTAACCCAATTGGCTCTTTTCTCCCCTACTTCTCTTTGAATCAATAATTGCCTTACTGCAGGGTAAGCTACTACTATATTTGTATGGGTTTTTAGAAGAAAAGGTCTGAAATGTTTCAAGGTTTAAAAAAAGCAAAATCTTTTTTCTCAACAGCTGAATAATTTAACTCGGCACCTTGTAAGTTAGAACTGAAAAAAGAGATGGGTGCCTCGATATTTTGATCATTCAGTTGTGTTAAAACCATTACATATGATGTATCGGATGAAAAAGTGTATAACACAAAAGGTTTGAGAAAGTCGAGAGTTGTCAAAAAATGAGCATTGATAATGGCTCTTTTAATCAACTCAAATGACTATCTTTCATCTTTAACCCACTTGAAGACTGCATTTTTTCTTATCATTGCTTGAAGGGGTAGGACAATCTGTGAAAAATCTGGAACAAATATTTTTACAAAATTAATTTGGCCTAGGAACGATTGCATGGTCCTTTTGTTATGTGGAAGAGGAATTTTCTTAATCTCTTGGACTCTATCAGAATCAATGTAAATCCCTTTGTTGGACACTATAAATCCAAAGAGTTTGCCTTCTAGTAAAGCAAAATAAGATTTTTTGGGATTTAAAGAAATGTCATATTTCTTGCATCTTTTAAAAATGTGCTTTAGGACATTTAAATTATTGTTTCTATACTTAGAATAGACTGTGATTTGATCTAGGTAAATAACAATTGATTTATTAATCATACCTATGAAAGAAATATCCATAGCACATTGAAATGTAGCACCTGCATTTATGAGTCCGAAAGGCATCTTCTAATAAGCGTATGTCCCCCACTTTGTCTTGAATGTTGTCTTCAATCTGTCATCTCGATGTACAAGAATTTAATTGTATCTTTAAAATCCATCTAGAAAATACATTAATTTAGAACCTGCAACTGATTGCAATATCTTCTCCATAGTAGGCAGAGGAAATTTATCCTTTTGACAAGCTCTATTTAGGTTTCTAAAATCAATACAAATCCTAATATCACTATTATTTTTCCTCACAAGGACCATATTTGATACCCACTTTGAGTGTGTAACAGGAAAGATTATTTTGGATTTGACAAGCTTGTTCAATTCATATTTGATTTGACTTTCAAGGTTTGGGTGAATTTTCCTAAGCTTCTGTTGTACTAGTTTTTTATTCAAAGTCATTGGTATGGTATGTTGAATTATAGAGGTATTGTAGGTCTTGAGATCTACATAATCCCACGCAAAGACACCTTTATATTCTTTTAACAACTTAATGAATGATATCCTTCCTTAAGATGATAAACCAAGACCTAAGTTGACATTTTGAGGTTTTTTAGTTGAACCTAGGTTTACCACTTCAAATCTTAGAGTGGAACTCTGAGTTTTAGAGTTGTTAGTCTTCTTAAATCTATCATTTAAATAATAGAGATATTCCATCTTAGCTACAAAATTTGAAATTGGGTTTTGATCTTGTTTATGGATGATTTGCAGATCATGCTCATGTTCATCTATGATATGTTCCTCATAACGCCCTTCTGATGTAAGGAAATTGATTATATCAGCATCATTATTAAACAGTCTCCAATTTCTCACATTATCGGGAATGGATGGCCTAAAAACTAACTCTATTGAAAATCTTTCTGGACTAAGTTATTCAAAAGGTATAAGCTTGGATGCCACATTAGCAAGTAAATTAGCACTTGTGTTTTGCAATATGGGAATTGAAGAAATGTTAAAATCAGTGAAATGATAAGTAAGATTCTGGGCAAGAGATTGATAATGTTTAAGGTACCCAGATGCACAATGAATTGTGTTTCTTACCTATTTAACAATTACTTCAAAATCTCAATATACTTACAAATATTTGACATTAAGGCCAATGGCCTTATATATCCCTTGAATCAATGCTTCATATTTTGTGCTATTGTTAGTGCATTGAAATTCAAGTCTCCAGGCTAACATGGTTTTCTCTCCTTGCGGGTTGATTAAAATACATCTTGCACCTGCACCATCTTTAGATTTGGAGCCACCAAAATAAAGAGTCCAAAATAATGAATTATCTAAAATCTTATCTACTGTATTTACACATTTGGAAGCATATGTTTGTGAAAAATTCTCTATTTGAGACACTACAACATCATTCGGAAAGGGAGACCTCTGAGCATTAAAGGATCCCAGGAATGACTCAGCTAAATAATTTCCAATGATATTATTGGTGAAAGCAACAGGTTCATTGCTTCCCTCGAGATCAGTGGTTGTGTATTTCATGAATTTTTCTCGTTCTACTCTGATTTGGTTTGGTTTACCATTGTGTGGAAACCACATGTGAGACCAATTAGTTGTGAAGTATCCGTGCAACTTTTCAGACCAATCCCTACTTAAAATTAAACCATAAAATTCAGGGATATCAGCCACTAGAATATCGATTATCTGCGAAACTTTTGGATTAGAGGAAAGCCTAATTGAAACTAATGTTATTTCTCCAAGTACTTCTACTTTTGTCCTGTCCAATTGAACTATGTGTACTGCAGATTTTTGAGGTGTAATATTCAATTTGGTGCACACGGTCCTTGGCATAATATTTGAAGAGGCTCCTAAATCAACAAGGCAATTATGGACATTTATGTTGAAAATATCGTAAGTAAGAAGAAATGGAGGTGTATGAGAGATAGACCTATCACCTATCAGGACTAAATTTGTCGAATTTACTTTATTTGAAGAGGAGGGAGGTATTCCCATATCATAGGTAGCTTGAGTAACTATAGCAAATGGTAGAGGGGATACAGGAACTTCTTTTAACTCTCTTAATAGAATTTTTTGTTGTTTCTTGAGTTTAGTGAGTTCATGTAATGAAATGTTTTCTCTCGTATTTTTCATATCTTCGACTATGTTATATTCCACTGTATCCGAGATTACCAATGTTTTGGAAGCATTTGGAGGATCTAGTGGAATAGGATCAGTTTGACTAGTCTTAGACTTCTTACTTATTATTTTCTCCTTTACAGGAGTAGCAGTTTTCTGTTTCTGATTTGTTATAGACATATCAGGAGAGTTTTTACTTCTTGTAGTTACTGGCATAGCTTGTGCTTCTTCTTCAGTTGGAAGAATGAAATCCCACATTCCATTTAATTCAACTTCTTCTTCCATTTCGGCTTCCTCTTCAGCTGGTGAGTCTTCTTCTATTTCTTGATCAGATTCGGCATTTGAAATAATATTCAGTGGTTGCGATGCAGAAGAAGGGTTTCATTTAAATGAGCAAAAAGGTTTCTTGGGAGCAGAGGATTCTGTGACCTGCTTCTTGATTTTGACCATTTCATTGGACATGGTTTTTAACACTTTTTGAAGGCCTTCAAGATTGAAAGGGTCCTTTGAAGTTTTATTTTTTGAATCATCCTTAAATGTTACTTTCTTTGACTTCCTTTCATCTGTCTGTGATCTTTTTTCTAAAGCTATAATTCTTCTTTCTATAGATAGGGCTTCTTTCATGTTTTCAACAAGGGTAGCCTTATTGGCTCTATCTACAAAAATTGCAATATTAGAAGGAAGGGAGGATATGTACCATTCTATTTGTACATCTACTGCAGGTTTTGAGGTAGCTGGGATTTTGTTTAGTAACTTGTTAAATCTGGAGTTGAAGTCTTTGATCCTTTCATCTGAATTTGCTTTTAAGTTAGAAAGATCATTGATTAAGGATGCTATGGTCCTGTCATCACCAAATTTTGCAAGAAATACTTCTTGAAAAGTATCCCAATCTCTTATTGAACCTGCTGGAAGGGAAAAATACCAAGACCCAGCAGATCCTTGGAAGGTATAAGGAAACAGTCTGATTACAACATCTTCATGTGCAACTCCATTAAGATTCATGACTAACATAAAGTTATTTAGATGTTTTTCCACTGGAAGACCATCATCAGGATTGTACTTAAGTAACCATTTTCTGGATTTTCTGGGAGAGCATTTGGATTAGCAACCAAAATAGCACTAGGATTTGTCTAAGGTCGAGTGGGTTGATCGGCATTCGCTTGATTCGAAGACTGGGAAGATGGGAAGGCCGGTCCAGAAGTAGGTATAGATGGTGAAGAAATTACTACTGGGTTAGTACTACTAGTAGCAGTACTAATTGGAGAAGTGGATAGTTGAGAAGAAGTGGATTGAGTAGAAATGAATGGAGAAGTGAATGGATGGAAGGGTGATGTGATCTCACTGGTATCTGATTCAGATCTTGATGTGATAACTTTCCTATGTCGTGGAGGGATGGGAAACTCAAAAGGAGTTACTCCAAGCCTTTCACTTTGCAATCTAGTTAATACACCAGTTTCTCGTAATAAGGAAGTAACACTTTCTTCTGAAGTTGGGGCCTCTCTGGTTTCTCGAAGGAAATGGATATATGTTCCAATTTCTATATCAAAGAATGGAATTCGGGAGAATCAGGAGTGTAATCTGGAGAATTCGGTTGTCTTACTACTTTAGGAGACGAGGGATATGTTTCTACAACTTCATATTTCTAATCTAGAGATTTTGAACAAGATCTAGAAAGTGTAGAAGTGGTGGAGGGGTTTTGACTGTTATGAATGTTTTCTAATTGATCTTTAGGTTTATATGTCATTCATAGTTGGATGGCCCTCCTTCTAGTGCCAAAATGTTGAGGCCTCAAATTTCTGCTGCTCCAACATGGGGGATAACCACCTGGTTCGGACCTTAAGACAACTCCTTTTCCATTTAAAGTGGTGGCTCTGACTGGGGATGATGGGACCATTTCCCAGAATGGGTTTTAAAATGAGAGTGGGTGGTTTTTCGAGTGATGGAAATAGAATAATTATAACTAAATTCCCTATTTTATCATGCAAATCTCTAGCTAACTTAATCTAATATAAACCCAAGTATTTCTGTATAATATTCGATCTAAAAAGGTATATGCTTGACATGTGATAATAAAGATGAATCACGTATAAAACAGAGATGATAACGTGTAAAGATAATTTTTTTGACTAAATATTTAGTCAAAAAAATGATTAAACTATATCACATATGTGATGATTTCTAACTAAAAATAAACAATCTCAGCTAGGCATCATACAATAGTGCAATTAATGCTTAACAGAAAGAACATATCTCATATACAATTCATGAAAATAAAGTGTTGTCACTAATTAAATAGAAACAGGACTAATCATACAAGATAGAAGTACCATATATGTGAAGTTCTGCTCATTTGACTAATGACATAGATCAACTCCTTTCTTCAGATCAAATTATCTTCCAAGTATACAAAAGTGCATCAACAAAGGAAAGTAGTTTGATATTTAAAAGAAATGATCATGTTCCATAATTTCACCAAAGCATTCACAAACTTACAAAAGTGCATTCTTTGCAAATGTTTTTGATAAAATTCTGGACCCTTCTCTAAATGCATGAGAAGGGTATAAATACTATTCTAACTAATGTTCAAAAATAGATTATACAAAAATTTGAGGAGGTTTCAAACAACCTTCCTCCTAACTAGTTAACTAACTCTAAAAATAAAAGTGACTTGATGAGCAGAGGCTATGATAATGATTTGTTGTCTGCCAACTTGTCCTTCAAATCACATATATCGGCCATCGGTTTGACTTGAGGAGGTGCCCCAAAATGTGTTCTGACCTGTCCTGCGAAAATTGCATCTGTGAGAGGTGGCAGCATCTGCTGAGTTGAATGGAGTGAGCAGTTAAGGGTCATGATTTGACTGTGTGGCTTGATGAGGTATTGCCAATATGACTCCCAATCAATCTTTGCTAACTTTTTGATTGCTTCACTTTGAGTTTCTGCTCTTTCCTTCCATCTGTTATGCAAGTCATTTAGATCGGGTAGTTCTTTCGAGTTGCCTTCCTTCACCAAGTTGGTGGCAAACAAAGTGTGGTTTACTACCTTTACTATGTTCTTTGACACCACGACTGCTCTTGCCATTTCTAGCTCATCTTGTTTGATCCTTGCATCCCAATCCGTGAAAAGAATGTCCTTGTGTGTCTCCTCGATCTCAGGAAGATTAACTTTCCTTCCCTCTTCTTTCTTGCCATTCGATGAACTCTGAGATTCTTGTGTTTAGATCAGTAAATTCAATTCTTTGGTCAATCGCTTTATTTGTTAGCTGGTCACTAGTTATCAGATAAGGAGCGATATGTGACATCTTTTGGAAAAATTATTCTCGTTGTTTTAATAAGAGAGAATTTAGCTCTAGCACCTCTTTGATGAATTCCTCGATAGTAGGAACATCCTTATATATTTCCATGGCTTGCTACAAGTCTTGGAGTTGCATGTTTTTGGCTGATATGTCTGCTTCATGGCTTATCTTCAGCACCTCCATGCTCTATTGGAATTGGGCCAGCTGCTCAATGGCCTTCCTGTTAACACTTGCCTTCTTTGTTTCTCATTTTTGCTCGAGCTGTGCAATCTCTTCCTTTTCCTTGAAAAAAACAGATATCTCAGTAGCTTTTTCCATGGTGCCAGTTGCATAAGCTCCTGTAAATTATGACAATCTAGTCAATTTTTCAGCTAGGTTGGAAGGGATGTCCTTCCAAATGAGGTCCATTGGCTCATTCCCAGGTGGTAGTTTGGGTGTTTCTATCCTTCTCCTTTTCCTCTATCTCCTTACTACAACCTTGTGCAGCGGGAATGATTTCAGTCTACTGAGACATCGTCACTTGCTCATCCATCAGTTCAGACTCTATTTTTTTTTAACATGCAGAGGAGTTTGATACTCCATAGTTTCCTGGGCATCTGTTGTCTTGGGAGTGTCTTGTAGTTTCTTATTGAATTGATCCCACTCCTACTCCAAACTGTTGCTTTTGATCTCAGAACTGATATCTTTAGGTGGGGTACTCATACCCTGCTTTTCGGCTAAATTTTTGCTGGATTCTGTTGTATTCTCGATGTCTTGGGCCTTCCCTGTATCCAGTGCTTTCTTTGTATCTATTTGAGACTCTATATGAGAATCAGGTCCCTCATTGTTGACAGTCACACTGGGCATAGGTTTTTCCTCAATTTTTAAGAAATGCAGTGGAATCATTTCGAGCCTTTTATTTCTTTAAACCTGAAATCTTTCAAAATCTTCAGGACACAGATTTGTACTTACCCATTCGAACGATTGTTCGAAGGATTGAACCAACTGTAAAAGGTCTTCAAAATCATTAGCCTCATCATTATAAGGCTTGATCTTTGTTGTAGTAGTGATGTTATATGTTATCTTGTTTGCATCAAATTGCCTTTTGGGCAAAGTATGGAGCCTGAGGCTTTCCGGGCTTACTGACTCCTTTATTTCATGGTTAAAATTTGCTAATGAAAAGGAACCGCACCTAATATGAAAAGATGGCCATAGTAACTTCTTGCTTTCTTTCAGGACTTTGGTCAAGCCTTTTCCCATGGTCTACATGGCTATTTCTCTTGCTAATAATTTATCAGATACATGCAAAGGGAGGACCTGTGGGTTTGTTGTACTACCAAAAACCCTGATGTATGTGAACCATTCTTCAACAAAATATTTTCCGACTGCAAGAAGGTCTGTAGCAGCTTCTTTGGAAAACCTAGGGGCTTTCTTATTGAAAATTAATTGATGCAATGGAAAAATAACAACATGGCATATTTTATAAAAATGGGGTATATAATGAGATTCCCAAATTTGTTTATGGCTGAGATGGATAGGGTAGGGGTCTTGCAAGGTCCATTTCCAACCCATGATTGGAAATTTAGTGCAGAAACAGATGGCATCCATGATGTAGGCACTGAAATAGAATGGAGGAAGGTTCTCTGGAGAGGAGGATCTCTTTTGTCGATATTTGGTGATGACAATGGCTAGGTTATCAGATAGGATGGTGGCCCAATTCATAATGTGGGAATTGACACAGACATCAATCAAAGGAATCCATTCTATGGAAAACTTAGCATTATTAGGTAACATGTATAGTCTACATAACAAAGCAGCTACATAGTTGTAGGGGTTTGCTAAAAAGGCTACAAGATACATACTTGTTTTATCAAATTCGAAATTATTCTCCAGTACCCTCCAGCCCTAGATCATCTTGAAAGGTTCTTCGTTAATCTTGGGACACTCATCCTCAAGCCTATTGTATATGACCTCCTAATATGTTGCTCCCCCATCAGCGCTGCAGACCGTATCAGAGAATATAGGAGAGATTTCTGATAGCTTAGACTTTATAATGTTCTGCTTTTTCTATTTTTGCATCACTTTCCACAATGACATTTCTTTTGTAGCTTGCCTTAAATGGAAGAGATATATTCAGCACAATCAATATAGGGAAATTAAGGCTAAAAACTCTCTGAAATGACTTTGAATCATGGGAGGATTTCGAATGAGATATTCAGCGTTAACTAGCCATAACTTGAAACATCATTACCTCTCCTTGGGCCGCTAAACATTAATTACCCTGTCAAATTGTTCATTATTATATTAAAACATAGTTACTTCCCACGCTTGGTGCTTTATTCGCGCATCGCAACTTTTTAAACGATGTCATATAGCGTTGCCTGTTTATAATGCGAAATGCGATTGTGAATATCGCAATATCACATTTCACAAATTGTTAACGGATGACACAATGGCATGGCTTATTTATTTGCGACTCATGCGAAATGCGATTGTGAATTGTTAAGGCGTTTTGATTGGGATGTCGCAGTGGGGGGTTGACCGCATATCGCAATTTCTTTAAGGTGTTTATGATTATCACATGGAAAAATGTGATTTGCGATTTGCGATGAGGATCCTAAACTTGGGTTGTTTTCTAAGAGTTTTCAAGGCAATTTCTTAGAGTTAGGATTTATTTTTCAAAGACTAAAAAATTAAAAAGGGTCCCCATTTATATGTCTAATATTAGCTATTACTATATATAAATGGGGGGTTGTTACATATTATAACAGAGTCTTGGAAATGTCAAGTGATATTAAATAATTGCATACATTCTCATTATAAGGAAGAGGTATATAATTCATAAATTTTAATTGTTTTAAGAATTAGTATAGATTTATTTTAACTTTAGATTTAACAAGGGAGAAGGGGATCAAATCTTTTGAATTGAAAACTTCTTTTAGAATATAGAATTTGAAGAATATTTGATTCATTTTGATACTTGATAAATCCAAGTTAAAATGTATTTATGATGGTTCTTTGCAGATTTGATCCATTTAAATATTTGATAAATCAAATGTTATTATGGATATATACTGGTGGTGATTTATATATATTTAGTGCGGAATCTATGTTGAGTATAAAAAATCACTTGGGAAAAGTTAGGGAGAGAGTATGTTCCTCCCAACCAACAATTCCCCCTGAGCTCAGACTTCTTGCCTATAAGAATAAAAACATCTCATGTATTCCTTAGTGATGTTTTAATAACTCTTCCTCGTGTATTTTTCCTTAGAAGCTTTGTGCTTTTAAGGTCTACATTCATTTAATTACCAAGTTTTTTTTTTATTTTTTATTAGGAAAAGTATATATTTTTTCCTTAAAGAAAACCTTTCTCTCTCATTGTACATTCTTTTTTCTTTTCACCCAACTTAGAATTTCTCTCTAACTAAGTTTTTCTAGCGTAAACACTCTATCCAATTATGATCTTTTATAATTATTAATTTAGCACAATATTTTTCTCCAATTATAGTTTTTCCTAATATCTATTTCTCGAGGGATTTTTAGGAGAATATTTGGGAAGGTCCACTATCTGGACTTGACCACTTAAACAACTTTTTATATAATGAAAAGAAGTATTTATTTATGCATGTGCTCTTCCCCATATAATTCCCAAGTAAAACATTTATTAATAATATAAAATTTAATTACATAATCTATCAACTTAGATCTTGCTCTCTAAAACCATTGAGCTCAAATATTAATCATAGTAATCTAAAAATTGTCATGCATTTAAAAATCAAAACACAGGGGTATCACATCTTCCCCTCTCAAAATGAACATCATCCTCTATGTTTTTCGAGTTTCCTTTACTTCTATAACGAAGCAAGAAATACCTCATGCATTTCATCCACCATCTCCTAAGTAGCCTCTTACTAGATGTATTGTTTCCATTACACTTTAAACTGAGTAATGACTCGATTATTGAGAATGGTTCCCATATGATTTGGTATTTGTAGAGGTTCAACATAGAATTCTCCTTCCTATTTTGCGTGAAGCACATTCCAATTCATTATATGACTAAGGTCATAAATATACTTTTTGAACAAGGAAAGATGAAAAATATTATGCACTTTGATATGTCTTGGCAGTGCTAGCTGGTAGGTGACTGACCCAACTCTAACTACTGTCTGAATCAATTCGTAGAACCTAGGTGCTATCTTAAAAAAAATTCCCAATCTCAAAGTAATTTTATTTTTTTGGACTTTGATGTATACACGCCCCCCATGTTGTACTCTTTATGTAGCCTCTTCTGATCTACGTAACTCTTTTTCCTATTCTAGATAGTTTTCAAATTTTGCCTTATTTTCTCTAATAATTATTCCATTTCTTAGAAATATCAGGTCCTAGAATCAACCTATGTTTTGGCTAACTCCAACTCAATAGAGTTTGGAACTTTCACCCAGATAGTTCTTCGAATGGGATAATTTTAATAAATGCCTTATAACTGTTATTGTAACAAAATTCCACTAAATGTAAATATCCCTTTGGCTTATTGGGTTGGTCCATAACATGCATCCACAACATGTACTCAAGTATTTGAATTTTTCTTTCTATTTGAAAATATGTTTGAGGATAGAATGTTATACTAAATTTAAGCTTCATACCCATTCCTACAAATAATGTCCCATAGAAAGTGGAAGTAAATTTAACATCCTTATTTGATATAATTGGTTTTAGTATTCCATGTAATCGAAAAATGTCCTTCACAAAAATATCTACAACCTTTTTTTCTTTATATGTGGAGTGGATAGATATAAAGTGAGCTGACTTGGTAAACTTTTCCACTTTCACCACATTTGAGTCATGTTGTCTCCTGGTTTTGGGAAAACTAGTGATGAACTCTACCGAAATGATTTCCCACTTCCATTATAGAATAAGTAAAGGATTCAATAGTCAAACTGGGTGTTGTTGTTCCACCTTAAAATTTTGTCACTCCAAACACTTTTTCAAATACTCAGCCACTTCCCTTTTCATACATGTACAGTAAAACTACTTTCATAAAGTTGTAATCATCTTTTCATAACTTGGATGGCCTGAAAAAAATCATCCATCTTGGATATCTAGCATTCAAATATGATTGACTTAAAACATACTTTAAACTTATATAACTATTAAAAATTATAAACGTCTTTCCTAACATCTAATGCCTCCATGTTTTTAATGTGTGAATAACAGTAGTTAATTCAAGATAATATATATATATATATATATATATATATATATATATATATATAGATATATATATAGATATATATATATATAGATATATATATATATATATATATATATATATATATATATATATATATATATATATATATATATATATATATATATATATATATATATATATATATATATATATATATATATATATTTCTCATGGAGCTTTGAATTTTTTTATTCATAAGCAACCACATAATTTTGCTACATCAACACAACACCCATCCCCTTATCTCTACAGGCAATAAATTATTTATTTGGATAAGAAATATTCAAAATTGGGACTATTGTTAGTAAATATTTTAATATGTCAAATCTCTCCTGACACTTTGGTGTCTAATTAATATTCACTCCCTTTTCCTACAAAGAAGTGATGGGATAGGCTAGATTTGAAAATCCCTCAATCAGTCTTCGATAATATCCAACAATACCAACGAAGGACCTAATTTCTACCATGTCCTTAGGCATTTTCCATTTTAAAATGGCCTTGACCATTTTATGATCAACAATATTCCTTCCATAGAAATCACATGTCCTAAGTACTCAATTTTATTCTCATAAAAATTGCATTTGTTGAACATTGCATATAGTTGGTGCTCCCTTAGTGTTTGTAGCATTATCGTTAAGTTCTCTTGATGTTCTTATTAATAGTTTTAGTGTTTCAGAATATCATCAATAAAAATTGATAAAACCTTGTACAAGTATCTATTGAACTAACTATTCATTAGACACATAAAGGTTGCAGGAACATTGGTAATTCCAAAAGGTGGCACCGCTAATTCATAGTGTACATATTTTTTTTTAAAGTCGTTTTATGAATATAATCATTTTTAATTCTTAACTGATGGTATCTAGACCTGATATGTTGTTTCAAAAGAATTTTTGAATCCATCACATTAATGATAGTTAGATTATCGACGTTTCGAACTTGTAATTGTGGTTCATCTTTAAGATGTAAATAATGTGGAAAAATGATCAAACCAATGGAGGTAAGAAATAGGTAAAATCTGGTTAAAATTGACGAACAATAAAAACCATAATAGAAAAAAGATTTTATTGATTTATTATATAATGTGTTATATTGTGCTTATTCATTAAAGATTTATGATGTGTATTTAATATTAATTAAATTTATTGATGGAATTATTAAGATTTATATGAATGTGATATGAATTATGTGGTATGTATAATAATGTTATTTTAATGGTAGATAACGTTTTATGGAGATGATTAAATTATTTGTTATATGTTATTAATATGTTAGTTATATAAAAAAATAATTAATGTACTATGAATGATAATGAATAATATTAATTAATGAACTTAAGGGGATGTTATTAATTATTAGGAATTTTTAACGGGAGGAGGTATGGGAGGATATTGTTTTAGATGCTAGGGTAAGAATCCAACTTTTACTTATAATCCATCTCTCATCCCTATTGAGGTTTTTTGATGCTTATTGATTTCTATGGCCTATCTAAATTTTCTATGGAAATAGTCGTCAATTTTGGCTAAGATGCGAGAATTTTCGATGAAAATTTGATGTTTGGTTTTATTGGAATGTTCTGCAAGAGCAGAGATTTTTGAGTGATTATTTTTAATGTGAGAGGAATGTTCTTGAATTCTATTTTTGATATATCGACCAGTCTCTCCAACATATGGAACCCCACAAGAGCATGGAGTTAAATAAATGTTTTTTCTGGAATTTAGGGTCAATGGGATCTTTAACTAATTTGAGACTACTCTGGATGGTATTTAAAGGTTTGAAGGTGGTTAAAATATTGTTTGTTTTTAGTGTGTGGGAAATCCCTTCAGTGGTTCCAAGGATTTACGGAACGTTTACCTAGCCAACAAAATCATTTATACTTACATTTTTTTATGACAAGTTTCTTTGTTTGCATTTTTAATGGCCTTGATAGATTGATTTCTTTTGTATCCATTTTTCAAGGATACATCCATGAGATGTGATTTCTCCATTTCCAAGTGTTATTTGTCAAGGATCTGAATATCTCTTGTTCCTAGAGTGCTTAGAACCCCTAATTTTTGGGTGGGGTGATGGTGTGAGGTGGCATGAATATATTGCTATGTATGGGTCTTTTTATGGTATACTTGGTGGGAAATGGTACCATCTTGGTTTCTCGTAATGAGGATGTCCAAAAAAGGGAGGCTATCATTGACTTCCACTTCCATGGTGAATTTTATAGATGAATAAAGATTTTTCAAATGATGTTTAAAATTTTCTAATGTGTCGCGTCCATGGGGCCAAATGATGAAGGTTTCATCTACAAACCTTTTCCACAATTTAGGTTTTAAGGGGGAAGATTGTTAGGCTTTGGTTTCAAAATATTCCATGAATTAGCGATTATGGGAGACAGAGAAGATCCTATCACCACTTCCCAATGTTTGTTCATATATGTCACCCATGAAATTAAAGAAAGTAGATCTAAGGCTTACTTCAGTAAGTTTGGATGTGTTGGGATCAGTTAATTTCCTGACTACCTTCATGGCTCCTTCAACAGGTATATTGGCGTATAGTGAAATGAAATAAAAGCTAACAAGAATTTCATTTTATCAGTTTTGATATCTTTAATCTCATTAATGAATTGAGAGGAATCTTTGAAAAATGATTCAGTGTCAAGCCAACTAAGGGTTTCAATTTTCTTGCTAGGCATTTGGCAAGATGATAAGTAGGTCCAATTTTTTGGCTAGGTCTAATTAGAATCCCTTCTTCGTGAACCTTAGGAGCACCATAGATTATAGGGGTATAAGGCCAACTATCTATCAGCTTCTTATTCTCATGAATGTTACAAGATTCAACAAGTCTGCAAACTTCCTTAGTAATCTTTTTTAAAGGATTTTTATATAACTTTTTATATCAACCGGTGTTATTATGGAGTGAAAGAAATTCAACTGTAGTTTACAAATGGAAACTTGGTTTACTAAATTATATTGCTAACTTTTTATTGTCTAACAATGGTGGATGCACAATGGGGAAGAAATTTATTGCGATAAAAAACCATGGCATGATGACATTGTGCTTTAAGAACTCTTGAGTAGTGTGTTTAAGAAACATGACAACATGACTAATGTATGGTTTCATAAATGGTTATGTTTATGATATTATCAATTTTCATAACATTGGGAATTATATCGTTTATTGTTTTTTTAATTAGCCCTCATTAATTAAGAAAGGTTAAGGATGTAAGTTTGAAATGAGATGCATTATGTTAACAAGTTAAACTAATGATATTTCCTCTACACAATTAGCTATTCCATTTCTACGGTTAATTTACTTAATGAAAGTCATTATAATATTTGATTATCATATTAATTGTAGGTGATAAGTCATTAACAGGATGCTATATAATGGTAAAAATTGTAAGAAACAAAATTTAAACTTATGTATTTTGTACAAGGTAATGTCATTATATTATATTATAAAGCATATTCCAAAACAAACACATTTCTATATAATCAACTTAGATTCATCTTAACTCAAGATAACCTAAATTACTTAACTCTAGATAATTTAAATTACTTTGTTATTATTTATATAAACTTGATATAAAAGTATCTTATTTAATATGGACACTCAAATATTTAATTTATTGGTAACAAAAAGATATTTTTTGTTATTAATATATTTTAATTTTAACTATCACATGTCAACTAAAGCGTAGAATGAATTAGATATAGGGTAATATCAATTATGTTATTTTTACATGGAATTTGTTAATTCCATATTTAATAGGGAAGGAATTACATCTCTCTTTAATATTAAAAAGTAAATTAATTTTTTATTATTTTCTTTGTATAAAGCTAATGTAAAATTAAAGTGGAAATTAAGATATTTTATTTATTACAAACATTAATGCTTTTTTGTTATTTTTTTTAAATTTTTATTATCATTATTATTATTTTATTTTTAAATGTAGACAATATTTAACTTATACAATGTTGTAGAAGACCACTAGACACAACAAGAATTCAATATTTAAAATTTCCTCTTGTTTCATGATATCATATTACAAATATTATTTTTAATTGCTGCAACTCTATCCCTATCTCTATTTATACATTCAACTCTACTTGTTCTTTTCACCATATCGTTTCATTAGTGTTTCATTTCTTTCTTTCTGGAATTTCTTTTTGGGTGAATATCAATGGCTTCCAAGCTTGTAATAGTGATGGGAATTTGCATTTTTTTCTATTACTGCTATCTTCTATAACAGCCATAGTCGAGAATCCATCTACCTCTGGAAGCATAGTGGATAACCCACAGGCAAGGGCAACACCATTGCCATTAGGTAAAATACCACTTAATCGTTGGTGGCTCTTTTGTTTTACTTTGGCCACAACATCCCAAGTAGAGTGTTTTAGTTAAGCAAAGTTAAAAAAAAAAAATGAATTGCTACCTATGATAAAAGTGTTACATAATATTAATTTCCCCTTAAGCGTTGTCTAAGGTTTCACTATTTTATCTTATAGAATGTATTGGGAATAATTTTTTTTTATTATTATGGCTATTTTATTGTTCTTAAAATCGTGTTTTGAAATTTTTTTATAAACACTTGGATTGTGTGGAGTTTATAGCTTAGATTTATGATTTAAGAAATTCATTTAAAAAAAAGTTAAACAAAAAAAATCGTGTTTTGAATTTCTTTTATAAACACTTGGATTGTGTGGAGTTTATAGCTTAGATTTATGATTTAAGAAATTCATTTAAAAAAAAAGTTAAACAAAATTAATTTTATAGTGTGATATTAATTGTAAATTTGTGTTATGTGTGTGTGTTTATTGCTAGCAGAGCTACACAACGACTGCTTTAAGTATTGTGTCCCTTTTACGGGTGTGCGTTATTGCTGGTAGATAACATCGAAGATGTTAGTTATGTGTGAGGTTGCAGCAATGGTTTTAGATAAATTCATACTCTATTACTATTTATGTTTGTTTGGGAACTAATATGACATGCAATAATGCAAGGCTTTAATTATGACATGCCTTGGCTACTTTGATAACTTATTTATTAAATGTTTCAATGTCTATTTTGGTGTGTTTATGATAGGCCTTGGCTTTAATTATGACATTCCTTGGCTACTTTGATAACCTATTTATTAAATGTTTCAATGTTTATTTTGGTGTGTTTAGAATAGGTCGTGGCCACTTTGATGCCTCATCTATTAAATGTTACAATGTTTATTTGTGTGTTCTTCCAACACCTATGAATATTTCATTCTAGTTGTGGCTTACATTGAGCCTTGGAAATGTCAAGCGATACTAAATAATGGCATACGTTCTCATTAAGAATTAGTATCAAATCTTTTGAGGTGAAAACTTGTTTTAGAATATAGAATTTGAAGAATATTTTATTCATTTTGATACTTGATAAAGCCAGGTTAATATGGATTTATGATGGTTCTTTGTAGATTTGATCCATTTAAATATTTGATAAATCAAATATTAATATGGATATATACTAGTGGTTCTTTATATATATTTAGTGTGAAATATATGTTGAGTATAAAAAGAATTACACATCTTCTTCATTTTGAGCAACTTTGAATTGCTTTATATATTATATCTATATTGACATTGAAATATTTTATTCAGGATAGCTATTGAATTATTCTATTTATAGCCACATTAGCGAGATTAAAATGTTTCTTAGTAACAAACAAACAAAAATGTTTTAACCATAAAATATTATTTTATATCTTATACACATACATGACATTTAAATATTTTGCTTCAGATGGGAACAAAATTATTTTATTTCTACTCAATTGTCTATGTTAAACTTTTTAGATAAATATGCATCTCCCTCTATTACAAAGTAGTACAAAGAATCTCTCTCTCTCTCTCTCTCTCTCTCTCTCTATATATATATATATATATATATATATATAAATGATTGAAATATTTTACTTAATGTGCATATCAATTTGTGTTATTAATATTCTCTCTCTCTCTCTCTCTCTCTCTCTCTCTCTATATATATATATATATGATTGAAATATTTTACTTAATGTGCATATCAAGTTTTGTTATTAATATTTTGTAAATTTCACATTTGAAATCTACATTAAAAACTTAATAAATTATGCATATGCAACATACTAAAAATTTGGAATTCATCTAATCTATTGTGCTCCCTAGATATATAATTGATATAAAAGTATTTTATTGAAAGTAGAAATCGAAATATTTTATTTATGGTCAACATTAAAATATTTTTCTTTTAGTTTCTTTTTTTATTTATATAGGTATATATGAAGTTGATATTGAAATACATTAAATAGAATAAATATTGAATTTTTTTCTTTAGATGAGCATTGAAATATTTTTACATAAAAAAGAAGCAATAAGTTTCTCTTATAATGAAAATTGAAATAATAAGATTTTTTTCTTTAGTTTTTAATTACTCTATCTCTCTATATAAAGTTCATATAAAATTATGTTACTAAATATAGACATTGAAATATTTACTCATGGTTAGCACTTTTTTGTTATTAATATTTTTTTTTGAAATGTTACATGTTAACTCCATATTTAGTGGAGGGATTACACATCTCCCTTATACTAAAATGAAGGAGGAAATTATAAATGAAATTTGATTTTTTTCACTATAAATTAATTTATATCTCTATATATAAATATGATGTAAAATTAAGACGGACATTGAAGTTCCTTAGTTAGGGTGCTTGTCTGAGGATATGATATAATGCCACAACTCTAACATGCATCAACATTCATTGATGGACATGACATGACATTAAGCCTTCACCCTTTAGCCTTCATGAGTGTGCCCTGCACCCTCCATCTCTCCATCGAGTGCGCAACACACTTGGGAAGCCTGAAGCCTTCCCCTTCCTCCTTCGCACTTGTGTTATGCACCCTGCCTTGACTCTATCCCTCCCTTCACCACATGAGTGCATGTCGAAGACCTGAAACCTTTCCTCTTCAACCCTTCAGCATTTTGAAGTGTGCTCATGTGCCCAGGTACTCATTTTGTCCCTCTTGAGCACACTGAAAAGGCATGAATATAAAAATATACATAAAACATGGTAGAATAGGAGATTTACAAGTTGGTTGTTTTTCATGAGTGATGGCAGATACAAGTATTCCATAAACATCATGACAATCACACATGAGGAAGATTTGGCAAAAGAGAAAAAACAAAGGAAGCATGGAAAGCATGAACAACACACTTGAATCTTGATGATCAAAGCACCTAAAGACTCAATTTGATCAAATGCCCTTTGGAGGGTAGACATATCAACAATCAAAGCTACTTGAAAAAAGGAATATAAAAGTGGTATCTATGTCACCACTAGATAAATTCCATCCCATCAGTCACTATTAATCCTAGTCATCAAAGATAGTGACATGTCATGTTCTCATCACACAATGATGTGGAAGTCATGATGTATTTTTGTAGTCGTCGTAAAAAAAGAATTAGTGGAAGACCAAGAGTAATGTATGAAATAAAGAGTCATGGAAGTCCAAAGGACATGTAATACCAAAATTCATATTTTATTTCAAAAGTCGTTTGGAATCCCAAAATTTATATAAGTCCAAAAGCCACTAGAAGTTGCAAAGTCAAGAGTCGTGAGGATGTAAAAGGTCATGCATCAAGTAAAAAATACATCCTCATTTCTCATCTAAAGTAATCTTAAGCTTGGCTTCTCCCACAAGGAATTAGAGAGACAGAGTTAGTAATTTTGGGGTACAAGTAGTGGCTCTAACACTCCACTATTGGAGCTAGTGGTGTTCATTGTATTTATGTATCTTGGGGATTTTTCTTATTATAGAAACCTTCCAAGCTAGCACATTTTCACTCATGGATTGTGTATGTTTTGTAAGACTATTACTTTAATTATTATGGTTCATGTTTTATTTCATTTGTAATGGATAAACTAAAATATTTCAGTGACTTCAGTGCTTCCTATTGAAAATGTGTTGTAATGTTATAATGAAGCATCCTTGTCAGCTATTTCGCTTGATGTTAGACGATTCTTTCTCATTTACATGTCTCTCCATTAGGATATTATTATTACTTCTCTATTAAAGGCTTGCTTTATTTCCCCCTTTGTGGTAAGATAACCTTTATACATCTGCAATCAAACATTATAAGGCACACTAGCTTGCTCATTCAAAAGGACATTTTCACTTCTCTCTCATGCTGATAGCTAACGCCAAGGCATATCTTTAAGTAAAAAACAGTTGACACTTTGTCATAGCCACTGCAACAAACCCTCCAAAAGTATCCAACTCTTCTAAATTTTGGAGCCCCTTCACCTTTTTTGTGGCTACCGCCCATCCTTAGAGTCTACTCGGAGGATGGGAAACCCCAAAAAAGTCTAGAAAAGCCTCATGTCTCTTTCATAAGCCAAAACAAGGCCATTTAAGTCGTACAGGTCACAAAGGTCACAAAGGTCGCATAGGTTGTAGGTCGCACAGGTCTCAAAGGTCACAAAGATCGAACATGTCGCATAGGTCGCAAAGGTCGCACAGGTAGCACATGTCACAAAGGTTGCAAAGGTTGCAAAGGTCACACAAGTCGCACAGGTCGCATAGGTCGCACAGGTTGCACAGGTCACAAAGGTCACATAGGTCACAAAGGTTGCACAAGTCTCACAGGTCGCAAAGGTCGCAAAGGTCGCATGGTCGCAAAGGTCGCACAAGTTGCAAAGTCACATAGGTCGTATAGGTTGCATAGGTCGCACAAGTTGCAAAGGTCGCATAGGTCACACAGGTAGCAAAGGTTGCATAGGTCACACAGGTCACACAAGTCACAAAGGTCGTAAAGGTCACACAAGTCGCACAGGTTGCATAGATCACACAGGTCGCATAGGTCGCAAAGGTCACATAGGTCACACAGGTAGCAAAGGTTGCATAGGTTGCACAGGTCGCACAGGTTGCATAGGTCGCATAGGTTGCAAGGTCACAAATGTCGCAAAGGTCGCAAAGGTCACACAAGTCGCATAGGTCACACAGGTCACAAAGGTTGCAAAGGTAGCATAGGTCACACAGATAGCAAAGGTCATATAGGTCGCACAAGTCGCATAGGTCGCAAGGTCACGAATGTCACACAAGTCGCAAAGTCGCACAGGTCACATAAGTCGCATAGGTCACACAGGTCGCAAAGGTTTCATAGGTTTCATAGGTAGCAAAGGTGGCATAGGTCACACAGGTCGCATAGGTCGCACAGGTTGTGTTATCACCCTAAATTTTTTTTCAAAACTTTGGAAATTCTGCCTTATTTCTAGTCATGGTCTTATAATAAGTTTTGAGCCATCGCATGCTTAAAGGGATAAGTGATAGGATTAGAGTCTCAGTAGTGTCATTCTCATTGCCAAACCCCTCTTCTAGTCATGGTGTTAAACGGTCTCTAGGTCATTTCATGCTTAAACGGTTAGGTCATAGGGTTAGAATTCTTTAAGGTCATATTTCATTTCCAACCAAAGTTTGACAACCTTATTCCATGTCTTAGAAGTCTCACATTGTGTTTAGAATTCATATCTCAATTCATTTTGAAGAAATTTTGAAATTAGCTACGAATCCATGTTTTCGTAGCGTAGACAGTGTAAAAATCCTGTTTTGCGCTATGAAATCACTGAAGCAACCTTTTTTGGCAGAAAAAATTGTTTTATGTAATCAACTTCCAAGAGGATTTTTTAGCAACTGAAAGCATATTTTGGAAAACTGAAAGAGGTTTTTATTCCTAACATACTAAACTACAAAAACCTCTTTCAGTTTCTTCAAATTAATTATGAGCTGGGATAAGTTGATGACTCAACTTGCGCTACGAAACTGTTGTAGGAGCAGTTTTTCACAAATCAAAATTTTCCAGTTTACACCTGATATTCAAAGACATTTTCTGGGCAGTAGGAAAGGTATTGCAAAAAACCAAGAGATTTTTTTGTTTAGAACCGAGTGGTCTACAAAAGCCTCCTTCATTTTTTCAAAATACATTTTTGATGAGGAGATAAGAGCTCTGTCCCAACACCTATTTTTCAGCCAGAACATAGCAGGGGACAGTCTCCTAGTTTTTAGGACAGATGAAGGAGAAGTTATTAAAGGCCAGCTAGAGGGTTATGGGCATCACCAAGGTTGAAGTTAAGGAGGAGCAGCTGTCAAGCATTGAATTTAATTCCTAGATTAGGTTTTTGTTATCATAATAAGGAGTTGTACTCCTAATTGTATTAGGACTCTAAGACAGTCAGTTAGTTGTCACTTGTATTTAATAGTCTATTTTATGGTTAGAATAGGTGTCAATCATAGAAATTCGAATTCTCTTGATGAAGGATCATGGAATCCTTATTGTAAAAGCTATATATGAAGCAAGAGATGAAATTAGAGGGGGTTGGAAAATGTTATAGAAAAAGACTACTTTTGTAAATGTTGTGCAGGGACTGATATATACAAAAGAAGTTGGACTTTTCTGAAGCTGAGATTCTTAGTGTACTTTAGTGAGCTTTATCTTTTATCTTTGATATGTTTTACTTCCATATTCTTAATGCTTATTACTTAGAATTCATGGAGGAACATGCTCTGACTTCCTTTAAGTGTTAAACTATGGTGAATTGAGTTCTTGGGTCCTATCTTTGGATGTTTTTCTTCAATGTTTTAATACTTATTACTCAAAATTCATGGTTACTCATGCTATGACTTCCTTGAGGTATTAAACTCCGATCAATCACTTTAAATTCTTTCCTTTTGAATACCTAGATGCATCATTACTCAGAATTCATGCCCACATGCTCTGACTCCTATGAACTTCAAGTTATTGAGACTTTCCTGAATGTGTCACTTTTTCATTGACGTATATACAAGCCTTAGATTATAAGAAGAGCTATTTGTTATCCTTATCTCTGTCACTGACTCCATAGCCCAATGGTAGCAAGTCTCTATCTTTCAACCTATAAACATATAAAATCACAAACCATAGAGTTAGTCATCTATCCATATCTTTAATCAATATCATTAACCCTTTGAGAAAGCCCTCTCCAGTTGAGGAGGCTAAGCCTTAGCTAAAAGATTGGTTTGAAATAGTTACACTGAGATAGTCTGATCAGCAGCCTATCAGGGTCCTATTTTGGTGATAACAGGTTGCACAGGTCTCAAAGGTCACAAAGTTCGCACAGGTCACACAGGTTGAAAAGGTCGCATAGGTTGCATAGATAGCACAGGTCATAAAGGTCGCATAGGTCGCACAGATAGCATAGGTCGCAAAGGTTTCACAGGTTGCATAGGTCGCATGGGTCACAAAGGTCGCACACTAACCTATATCAGGCCCTGCAACCCATGCGACCCCACATGCATGACCTAAGACTATAAATATAGGCCTCAACTGGTCATTTACTTAGCACCTTTGCAAATGTTTAAAAACAACACAATGCAACAATGCCCAACATGTACGACAAGGATGAAAAGGAGCGTGAAAGGTGATATAACAATGATAATATAACCACTCAAGGAAAGAAACAATTGATGCCAAGACATGGAACGTATCAACACACAAATTTGTGACCATGAAATTACAAGAGATGTCAAGGCTAAGAATTTTGGCTCGTTATTAATTGTGATATTTATATCTTATATTTCATCAAAGTACATTTTTTTTTGATGATTAATTTATGATTTTGTACATGTGTAGGATTTAAGTGGCGAAGGCAAGTCCCTGTCATTTATGCAGACACTTGAGCCCAATTTGTTGCTAAAATGACCCAAGGGATCAATGTTGCGGAAATGCATGATCTTGGTCAACAACAGATATTGAAGTCAAGCTAGCTCCAAGGCAAAAGGAAGGTAGAAAGATATTTCCATTTTTTGCAGTAGCATAGAACATTTTTCTGAATATGAAAGGTCATGTGGAATACCAAAAGTCACTAGGTAGATGAAAAGTCATGAGGAAGTTCAAGAGTCAAGGGTAGGCCAAGAGTCACTCTCACCCTATAAATATACCCTCATGCCTCATTTGTAAGGACTCTTTTGGAGATATATACATTTCTTAAGAGAATTTATGTCCTTCTAATTGATACAAGGAGTGATTGTATGTTTCCACTATTGGATTCTTCATATATTTTATGTTCTAATGCCATGAGTATTTTCTTCACTTGATGGATCGAATGTTCTTGAAAGCTCTTTGATGTGCGGTTTCCTCATATTCTGTCTCATACTCCAAACTTTGTGTTGCTTCGTATGAATGGTATTTGATTCACTAACTCTATGCTCATGCTGGTGAACTATTTCTTTAGTATTGGTATAATTTGTTTGGCTGCACCTTTTTTTATGCTCACAAATGTTTGATCATTGTGAACCGATTTAAAATTACTAAGCATTTTATCTTGGCAAACATGAGCCTTATTTGAAGCATGCTAACAGTAACTTTACATAATATTCATGTTGTTTATAGTTTGGCTATTCATGGTTTATGTGGAATAAAATATTTGTCAATTATTTCCGTATATTTATTGAGGTACATGCTTTCAATTGAGTTCATATTTTGCCTCCTTCCGAAGCAAGCTCAACAAAACTGAATGGAAGTCGGGCCTACATATTGGAAGGGATCCCTATCACAAACGGTGTAGGTTCTAGTTGGGAACCTACACCGAGGAGGTCCCCCTTGCTGCCAGCGGAGAATTCCAGCCCATCAACACACTCCTACACCAAATGATGTGAGGTCTAGTTTCGAACTTATATCGGGGAGATCCCCTATATGTTGGTGGTATCTAGAAACTCCAACAGGAGGCCACACTTTGCTTTCCATTCATGTCAAAAATTGAGGAAGCCAAATTAGAAATGGCTAGAGAGTGTCAGTTTTTTTTTAAACTAAAGCTCTAGTAGATAAAGGAGAATGGGTACCTAATGCGGGCCATACTCATTGCAGGTAAAGCTAGTATATATAGACATCAAACATCTATTGGAATTGTAACATACCTTTTTCACACACTATAAAAATTTTAATACTAGTATAATTAGCAATTTCATCTCTATATTTTGATAATACACATTACTATCATGTACACAGTATTAACCATAATTATTGATATATATATATATATATATATATATATGAAACATATATTTTCACCCACATTTTTACTTATAATTGACACCTAATATCTCGTAAAACTACCAACTCACGCATATACTATAATATTATGCTTGAGTTATCTTGTAAGAGTCCCAATTCCTATTAGGAGATGAATTAGATTCATGAATTATATAGTCATTTTCTTTCCTCTAACTTTCTATAACATTACTCATTCAAAAGGGAATTAATCAATTTGTGTAATATTAATCTTGCTTATATTTCATTAGCATACATATGTAATAGAATTAGGGTATCTGCCCCTTTACTCCTATTCAACCCTTTTCATATAAATTTTTACACATTTTTTTATAAACATAACACCCATTTCACTATACAAAGGCGTTAATGTTTAGGGATTCAACCTATGCCTTAGGTGGCACACAATTCTGATTAAAAGGGTGACACAAGTCCACAGTGCCTCTGCAGGTTCACACAATGTTGTGATGAACTTGGTCAAGTTGGTGCTATTATAGCATAGGATTATCTGGTAATCCTAGCACTTCTAGGCATTCCCAAGAGCTAGCAAAGCTACTAGGATTCTATAAATGGGAGGGAGAAACTACCAAATTGAGAACGCCTTTAGTCTGATTTGGTAAAGTAGGAGATAAGGTAGAACACCAAAGACAAAACCTCATCCAGGGGTGGCGATGAGGAGAATTGTGCCTTGGAAAGAAAGGCAAAGAAAGGGAAAGGGAAGAAATCCCAATCCAAAAAAAAATGGGTCAAGGGTGCAAGAAGAAATACTTGTCCAAAATCAAGTGCTTTCACTGTTATGAACTGGGACACTATGCCACGAAATGTCCACGCAAGAAAGAAGGCAATAAGAGCATAGGAGGAGCATTGGGTGAAGCCTTGGCTTCATAGTTTGAACTTGATTTTACCCTCATTGCATGCATAGAAATCACAGTGATGGGTAGTGTGGTATCTCAATAGAAATGCCTCATTCCACATCACGGGAAACAAAGAATTTTTCAGTGACCCGGAGAATAAGGATCTCTAGATGCACATCGATATGGGAGATGATAGAAGGTATAGCACGAATGACATTGGTATAATTATTTTTCAGAGGGATTTTGGCTCCCCTCTTAGGCTCAAGGATGTGATATATCTATCGGACCTAAATAAGAATCTAGTTTTTATCGCGGTGTTGGAAGATCATGGCTATGATGTGATATTCAACAAAAGAAGGGTTTTCTTGAGACATATCGCCATGGAACAAGTGAAGAAGATCAGGGTTCGAGTGAAGAACCTCTACAAATTAGATGTAGAAGATTGAGAAACATTGAGCACAAAAGCAAAGAAGCTGTAGAGTTGAGATATTGGGGAATTATGGCATAGAAGACTTGGCTATTTGCATCATGGAATTTTGAAGATCATGTAGTATATTCTACAGGCCTTCCCAATGGAGCACTTGAGCAACAGGATACATGGAAAGGGTGTACATTGGATAACTATACAAAAACCACCTTCACTGATCGGGACAGCAGGGCACATGCAATCCTTGAAAGGATCCACTTTGATGTATGTGGACCTTTATCGACAACTTCCACTGCTAAGCACATGCATTATGATATATTTTTGAATGATTTCTCACAAAAGTCTTGGATCTACTTCATTCAGAAGAAATACCAAACATTCTCCAATTTTTTTGAATTTAAAGCACTTGTTGAGAAAGAGAATGATACGAAAGTGAAGGCTCTGAGTGATAACAATGGTGAGTACATGTTGAATGAGTTCAAAAATTTTTGTGCAAAGGAATGCATTTGAAGGGAGTTGACGACTCCTCATAACCCACAACATAATGGGGTGGCTAAGATAAAGAACATAAGTATTGTGGGAGCAACACGGGTGATGTTGTATGACCAAATCCTACCTCTACACTTGTGGGATGAAGCATGAAACACAATGGTTTATTTGCAGAACAGGAGTCCTCACATGACTCCTGGCATGAGTACACAAAAGGACGTTATTTCAGGGAAGAAACTATATGTGTCACACTTCAGGATCTTTGGATCATCAGTTTACTATCATGCTTCCAAGGAGGCAAGAAAAAATTTAGAGCTCATAAGAACATTGGGCATATTTGTGGGGTACACTGATACACCTCACAACTATCAAGTGTACTTGCCATCGTTTAGGATTACAGTGGTCAAGCATGATGTGAAGATTGATGAGCAGAAGTCAATGGGGTGTTCTTGAGAGAGGGAGATTTAGTTTCATCCTGATCAGGAGCTTTTAGCACCAAAGGAAGAACCTCATTAAGTTGTGGAGTAGCCACAAGCAGAGGAGGAGAGAGTGGAGACATCCACTCAATCAAAGGCATCTAAATAAGGAAGGAAGGAGACCAGGGAAGTTGACAAATTATTACAGGATGCTAGAGAGAATGTGGGAGCACCCACATCACAGCGCAAGTAGAGGATGTCACCAAATCAGTACACTAGGTACATGGCTTGTTGAAAATGCAACAAGATGATGGAGCTTAGTGGAAAGGAGTCACCTTCACTAAGTGGGCCCGTAGGCTATTTTTGGTGCAAAGTCTATTTTTAGACTATGTCTATTTTTAGAAATATGAATCATGGTCTATGAGTTGCAGGATGCTATTTGTGGATGATTGGTCATGTTGGTAAAAATAGATGGACTTCTATTTTTAGACATATGGGCGGAGTCTATTTTTAGACTTCCGGGCTAAAAATAGAACAGTCGAATATTATTAGCTCTTAATAATATTTGGACTATAAACATTATCTTATCCTCTTGGAGCACTTCAGTTCGAGCTACGGATGTGGCACATGCAACTGCCAGAAGGAAATGCACTTTTCTTATGGGTCAGTTGAGCTATTTCATGATGGACTTCAGTTAGAACTCAAGTGATTGAGTTTGGTGGAGTTGATTGAGGAGTTGATGGAGTTGTGTTCAGTTTGACTTGGTTGAACTAGTTGTATTTAGTCTAACTGCAAAATACACTAGTGATGAGTGATGTGAATTAATTATTAATTAATTCACTAATTATTAACTCATAAATCAACTAAAGAATACATCAGTTAACTCAGTGCATGGACAGTTCAGTGGAGACAAGTGTTAGAGGTGAGTGAAAGGGCAAGACAACTGTCAGTTGTGACTATAGTTGTGCATGAGATTTTCACAATCAATGGATTGAGTATTGCCAATGAGGATTGCGTGGTTCAGCCAAGGGAAATATGAGTTTGGATCAGCCATTCTCATCTATTCTCATGCAGGATTGCGCAGTGGAGGCAGGCAAGCAGCGGAGGAGATTTGAACCTGTGATTGATTCATATCTGAGCTAGTTTGTGTGTAATAGGTGGAGATAGTACTGAGTACTTGCGAGGAGTATTGTACTATGTATTGTTACATGTTCTCAATCAATATAATATATAGATAGTTGGGGGTTTTCAGTTGTATGCTTTCCCCGTGATATATTGTGTTGATATGTGTGATTGATGCTTCAATGTGCGCATGTGATTGTTTCTGAATACTGCAAATTGATGATCAATAGTAGAGGAGGTTATGTATTATGCATGCATTCCGCAAATAGTGTATAATCAGGATAATCTCTGTGAATAAGTGTCATATTATTCAAAATTTCTACATGGTATCAGAGCAGAGTTGATCATCAGATCTATTATTTAGAAAGTGATTACATCTTATTTCTTCAGGCAGAGTCCGTAATCGAGCCAGGTAGCCTATGGATTCATCCTTCTTTTGGAAGGTGAGATATCCGGTAAAAGCCCATACAGTCAATCTCTGTATGAGAAATAATTTGTTCTCATGAATTTTAGATCAGAAGCGGTTGAGTTTTGAGCTGGTGGAATTCGAATTTGCAACAGTGTTTTCTTAGTTTCAAAGTTGAAATGTCTTTCAACGGATTGCGATTGGAGTATCCTCTTGAAGGCAGCTCGAACTATATTGCATGGAAAGACAGGATGGAGGCGGTGTTAGATGACAATGGGCTGAAGGGTTTCATAGAGGCTGAGGTCCCAAAGCCTACTGATGCTGCTCACATTGAGGCTTGGCAAAAGAAGACAGCAAAGTGTCGAAGGATTCTGTTGGAGGGCGTGAAGGATCACATTGTATCTAGCCTGCATGGAAAGGCTTCTCCATACTTGATGTGGAAAGCGTTGACAGATTTATTCCAAAGCAAGAGCGACCAGAGGAAGTTGGCACTCAAGGATAAACTCAAAAACATTAAGTGTGAGAATGGAGACAGTATGCCCAAGTATCTCACGAAGTTCACCCAATGTCGGGATGAGCTGGGAAGTGTGGGGGTGATTGTCAATGATGAGGACTTGGTGAGCTTGGCTCTACTTGGTCTTCCTTAGAGTTGGCATTCCTATCAGGACTCTGTCAATGGTCGAGAGAAATTGCCAGGATGGGAGAGACTTTGGTCAGATCTTGTGCGGGAGGAGATCAGGTGAAATACCAGGGATGGATCTTCATCAAAGGCATCTGATGAAGAAAATTGTGCTTTGGTTGCCAAAGAAAAGAAAGGGAAGGAGAAGGTTTCTCTTTCTGAATCCAGTTCTTCCAATGATGGGAAGAAGGTTGACAAATCAAAAGTGATATGCTTTCGTTGTCATGAGGTGGGCCATTATGCTGCAAATTGTCCATGGAGGAAATCCAAGAAGCGATCCGGGGAAGGATCTGAAGGTGAGGCACTTGCTTCACAGTTTGAGTTGGATTTCACACTCTTCGCATGCATGGTTTCATCCATGGTGGGAAGTGGTTGGTTTCTTGACAGTGGAGCTTCTTTCCACATGGCCGGTGGCAAGATTTTGTTCAGTACTTTGGAGGAGAAAGATCTCCAGATACTCATAGCGATGGGTAATGATGAGAAGTATAGTGTCTCAGGTGTAGGCACAATTATTTTTCAGAGGGAGCATGAAGCTCGCCTTACCTTGACCGATGTCAATTATGTACCAGGACTGAAGAGAAACTTGTTGTCGATCGCGATGCTGGAAGACAAAGGCTATGATGTAGTCTTCAGTAAGGGAAAGGTTTTCCTTAGACACATCATCACTATACAGGTGAAACAGATTGGTTCACGAGTCAAGAACCTGTATGCTCTTGAGGTTCAAGATGCATGCAAAGCCTTGAGCAGCGAGGCAACTGATGGAGACTTGGTGGTTGAGAGGGAGCGTATATTACCTCTCAACATGCAGAGCCAGAAGAAGTCTCAGACGATTGTGGAGGAGCCACGATTGGTGCAGCAGCTTCAGGAGGTCGTGGAGTAGCCACAACAAGGGAAGCTGAGAGGATATCGAGTAGAGACATCTACTCATGCAGAGACCTCCAGTAGGGGGAAACTTCGAGCCACGTGGGCTGAGGGATCACATGCAGCCATACCTCCAGGTAGGAGGTGGGGTGATGTGGATTGATCATCCCAAGGAGGAGGGGCAGGATCCTTGAGGTACCTAACCTCTTGGATGAGACCTTGCTACGAGAGCCCCGATGTGGAGTAGCAGGAACTGACTGATTGGGTAGAGACAAATGTGGATGGAGCAGCAGAGAGAGCGACAGTGTAGGGAATCCCAGGACAGCGCATAGCTAGCAAGCTGCAGCAATGTGAGAGGCACAAGTGTTTTTCATAGTTCTAGGTGGCACAGAGAGGTGTGCAATGGTGCGAGATGCATGGAGATGTTGCAGTAGCGCAGATGTCAGAAAGGGAGCACTTGTCAGTAGCAGGTAGAGCTTCAGCATCAAAGTATGTTCCTAGCCAAACAGAGTGGTCAGTTGGGAGTGTTTTTGTTCCAAGTGTTGTTGGAGCAAGTGGACCAGGCAAATGTGTTGCATGCAGAACATTCCAGAGTTGTAGGATAGGGGTTGCAGATAATCCATATCTTGTTGAGAGGGAGTGTTGAAAATGAAACAAGATGATGGAGCTTAGTGGAAAGGAGCCGCCTTCACTAAGTGGGCCCGCAGGCTATTTTTGGTGCAAAGTCTATTTTTAGACTATGTCTATTTTTAGACATATGGATCATGGTCTATGAGTTGCAGGATGCTATTTGTGGATGATTGGTCATGTTGGTAAAAATAGATGGACTTCTATTTTTAGACATATAGGCGGAGTCTATTTTTAGACTGTCAGGCTAAAAATAGAATAGTCGAATATTATTAGCTCTTAATAATATTTGGACTATAAACATCATCTTATCCTCTTGGAGCACTTCAGTTCGAGCTACGGATGTGGCACATGCAACTGCTAGAAGGAAATATGGCTCTAATGAGTGAGCTAGTTGACACAAAACCATGCTTATTCGAGGAAGCAGTGAAACAACTAGTATGGGTTGATGCAATGGTAGAGGAATATGATTCTATTATCAGAAACAATGTTTGGGAAGTGATCCCAAGACCAAAAAACAAATCGTCGGTTGGTTTGAGATGGATTTACATGGTAAAGCATGCAACAGATGGGAGCATTAAGAAACACAAGTCCATATTTGTGGCCAAGGGGTTCTCTCAGGTGGAGTGAATTGACTATGAGGAGACCTTTGCTCAAGTAGCAAGGTACTCATCCATCAAGTCAATTCTAGCACGTTAGCGCAGATGGGGTGGAAGATCCACCAAATGGATGTGAATAGAACATTCCTCGATGGAGTTATTGACGAGGAGGTGTATATTGAGTAGCTGGAGGGGTTTGTGACCTTTGACAGAGAGTCGCATGTGTGTAGACTCAAGCGAACATTGTATGGACTCAAGCAAGCACCCTGTTCTTGGTATACTAGTATCAATATCTATGTCAACGGTTTTGGCCTCACCAAAAGTGAAGCAGATGCAAACCTTTATCACATTGTGGTAGAAAGTAAATTATTGATCATTGTTTTATATGTCAATGACTTGATCCATACTAGTGATGAGAAATTGATCATATATTGCAAGGATGACCTTGCAAAAGAGTTCGAGATGAAGGACATGGGACTCATGCATTATTTCCTCCATTTGGAAGTATGTAAAGGAGATGGGGAATTGTTTGTCTCTCAGGTCAAGTATGCCAATGCGATACTAAAGAAATTTTGCATGGAGAGTAGAAAATCCATGGACACTCCTCTAAAAGGTAACTGGAGGAAAGAGTATGCCACTTCAGATGAGGAAGTGGAGGCTACCATCTACAAGCAACTTGTGAGTTCACTCATGTAATTGGTGAACACACGACTGAACATATGTTATGCAGTTAACCAGCTTAGTGAAGCCATGGTTAAGGTAACCAAACTATATTGGAATGCGGTAAAGCATGTGTTGAGATACCTAAGAGGGACTACTCAGTTTGGTCTTTGGTATAGACTGACAAAAGGAGTGAAGTTGCAAGGCTTCATAGATGTAGATTGGGTAGGGAGTCCATCAAACAGGAGGAGCACTTAAGGAGGAATTTTCAGTGTTAGGTCAACAACAATTTCTTGGTATAGTAGGAAGCAGAGATCTGTGGCACTCAGCTCAACAAAAGAAGAATACATGGATGTAAGTCAAGAAACATGTGAGGTTGTCTGGATGAGAAAGATTTTTGTTGGGTTGTTTCTTTAGCAGATAGATCCTATTGTGATTTACTGTGACTATCATAGTTGTATCAAACTCTCTAAAAATCCAGTATTTCATGATCGATCCAAGCATATCAAAATCTGGCATCACCATCTATGAGATTTTGTGAAGAGGCAGATTATATTGTTGCAATACATTTTGACAGAGGAATAGGATGCAGATATTTTGGCAAGGGAATTTTCAAGAGGAAAATTCAAGTTCCATAGAAGCGGGATTGGGGTGTCTGATAATCCCTTTCATGCTAAGAGGGAGTGTTGAAAATACAACAATAAAATCCTAATTTAATTTTTCCTTGATTAAATTAGGAGAAATTTGAATTTTCACTTCAGTAAAATACTCAGAGGTAGTTAACTGAGGTCACATGGGTTTTTTTCACTCAGTTAACTCAGTAAATTCGAGTTGGAGACTCTTTAGTTCAATTCTACATGATTGATTGCTAATTTGTAGCAATCTATTTTAGTTAATTTCAATTAATGTCATTGTAACTAGTTCTCATTGTTAGTAGAACTAGTGGAGGTTCAATCAAGGGTGTGTAACTTTTTTCACACTGAGTGATTTTCCAGTTAAACTAATCAATCAACCTAAATTAACTCTTGCATGCAAAGAATTTGATTTATCCAGTTGAGATTGGAGTTCAAGGGAAGTGTACTATCAATTGTAAACTATTCCAAGTTGTATAGTTGGTGCATGCAGTGAAATAAGGGCCTAAAGGAATCTCACAATCCAAATTGGTGAATTTCCTAATTAATAGTCTAATTCCCAAGGGAACAATGCAAGGAAATATGAGCTTGACAAGCTGAGAAATTGCCTAAGTATTGGCTTGAGTCAGTCTGTGAGGCAATGAGATAGATTATACTAGTGTAGAGGTTGCTTAGGCTTGAGAAAGCACTGCATTTCTTCTCTATTCTTTGATTAATGTAATAAAAATAATAAGAGGTTTTGAGAATTTGTTTTCCCCTAGATAAATCTTTGTGTACGTGTGTTGAATCTTGATGCATGTTAATGATTTGTGTTCTCAATCGTGATTTTATTTCCGCAGATGAGTAGAGCAACTTCAAGTCTTCTGATCTAGTAAATTTCGTGAGTAGCTATGAATCTACACATTAAATTTCTATCAAAATCAATAGTTATGTATATTTATACTAACTAAAAATAGAAAGTGACATGTAAACTGAAAGCCATGTATTAGAAAACAAAATAGAAATAGAAATTGACATGTACAATAAAATCAATACAATGATTTATATACACATCTATTGATTTCAATGTAAATTTTTCATCATTCAACATTGTTTATTTATTTTCATTCAACTTATTTCCCATATAATTCTTGAAATATAGTTCTGAATAATACTTTCTAAGTTTTTAGAGGAAGTTATGTAAATCAAAATGATGATATTAATCTCTCTCTCTCTCTCTCTCTCACACACACACACATTTTTATCCTAAAATTCACTATACTAAGAATTGAAGAAGATAGAATGTGATCCTTATTGAGTAGATTGAGAAGGACTCAATATGTAAATCATTCATTTTGGTAGTATTGATTGTCTTCGTCACTACTTTGTTATTAATCTAATTCATGATGATGTAAAATTCTTAGGATCATGTTAATCTCAAACATATACATATACAGATGATGATTATTCAAAATTTTCACAATGTTGCTTACAAGTAAACTTGAATAGAGGAATAAAATCCCTTGAGGTGCAAACATTTCCTTAAGTTTTGCATCTTAAAATGAGATTTTCACTTGAAAAGATTTAGCTTCTCTCAATAAATAGTAAGTATGTAGTTAAAATAAATCTACACTAGTTTTAATACATTAGTATATATAATTACACTAAATAATTAGGAACTTGTAAAATAATGTTTTCTTAAAAAAAATTGCTTATTTATGATACTTTTATGCTTTAGTTAATTGATATAACATTTAAATAATACATTAGTGATCATTATATGGAAACACTTAAATTGTTTTTAATTTGTTCAAACATATGATGGTATTTTAATAATAATTAAGAGTAATATTGTTATATAGTGGTAGATGTAAATAATTTTTTATTTTTTATTTTTTATTTTACCTTAAATGGAATAGATGGTGACATGACATTTTCTTAGGATACTCTATATTGAAAAGGTCATTGCTTCGAAACTCTTCTAGATGAGTGCGATTCTGGATGATTTTGATGGCTCAGATGAGATTAGATCATAGTTACTGAAGCCATAAGTTAAACATACTAGTTATCTCAAATTACTACATATCACTAATTTAGTTTCACGACACCAATCTTCAGTTTCAGATGCGACAGATAACAACGAACGGGTTCCAGCTCGCTCACTGCTGTAAACAGTGCAGCCCAAAAGGCGTGAATCATGGATACGTTGCAGCAACCGCCTTCGAACTTTATTGGAAGTTGGTGAAGTTTTAATTGCAGAGGTCGTGGTGAAGGTATATATGAATTAATTGCACACCTCATGTATATGAGACTGATTTTTTCATTGACGGGGAACCAAAAGTAGTTAAAAAAGGAATTTTTAAATAACAAATTTGGTAAAAGTTTGTTTTGTTTTAATGAGGAATTACTGGTTCGAAACTTTGTCGGTCTTAAATTTATTATGTGATTCATATAAATCATGAATCACAGAATTTTGCATTCTGAAAAAAATTTAAGTTTTATTATACTTTAGAATGCTATAATTTTATAATATGATATGATTTTTTTAAGAGAAAAAAATAATAATAAATAATTAATTTATATTCTAAAATTATATATTAAAATAATAAATAAAAAGTTATTTGAACATTTTAAAATATCATTATTAAACTATTTTAGCATCCAAATAAATATTTTAATCAATAATAATAAAAATATATAAAATAAATAGGAATTTTTTTAAATATCACTTTTAAATTATTTTTATAATCAAAATAACTTATTTTAATCAATTTGATAATAAAAATATATAAAGTCAATAGGTTGAAAGTTTTAGATGAAAGTAATTAAAATTTTATAGAGTAGTTTGAATTAAAAAGGGTTCCCAATGATTTTGATTAGAATTACTTGATATAGTTTGTAGCCTATTAAGGTTTATTTTTTTTATTTCATTTTTTAATATAATGATATTTTTGATGGCATTAATCTCTTTCACAAAAAAAAATATTAGGGAAAGTTTTAAAAACATTTTTATGTTTTCATATATGATAAATAATAGGAAAAAGCATAAAAAAAAAATTATGTTTTTCCTATTTGGAAAAGAATGGAAGATATCAAAAATGTTTTTACGCTTTTATTATTATCTAGTCACTCTCACCATGGTTTTTTAAATTTTCTTTATTATTTCCCCTAATCTCACTAGTGTAAAACATTTTTCTTTAGAGTGGAAATAATAGGGAAAACATAAAAATGTTGGTGGGGTAAGCCTAAATAATAGGAAAAACATAAATACCAACTCAAACTAGACCTAGGAAATAATAGAGAACAAAAAAACAATTTTTTTTTCTAAGGGTGGGGAGAAATAATAGGGAAAACATAAAAACATATTTTAATATATTCCTTATTATTTCCCGTCACCCACATCCCTCACCCTATGAGGGTTTTTATGTTTTCCTCATTATTTCCAGCCACCCTCATCCCCCACCGTACGAGGACTTTTATGTTTTCCCTACTATTTCCACCAACACAGTGTAATAGGCTGGGGGCATTTTTATATTTTCCCCATTATTTCCTGTACCTCCACCTTCATCCCTCACCCTTTGAGGATTAAGATTGCCAAAAATAATAGGGAAAACATAATAAAGGGTACCCTCACCTAGGGAAAATAATAAAGAAAATATAAAAAATATTCCCTCCGCCTGATCCCCATGGGTTGGGTTAAATAATTGAGAAAACATTTAAAAAAATAAAATACATCTATCCTCACCCTATGACCAAAAACATAAAAAGAACAAAAACAAAAAAAAGCCCTATAGGTTGAAAGTGGGGACATAATAATAATAATATAAAAAAAAATGGGTTCCCCACATGAGGAAAATATAAAATAGTGAAAAAATTATTAAAAATATGACAAACATTAATATAAAAAGAGATTTTTTAAAATAATAAAATAGAATAAGTTTAAATAAATAGTGGAAGATATGGATTTGTAGTAGCTTCTTTTATTTGGTTAAGGGTTTTTTTCCATCAGATTTATGCAAGCAAGTTGGTTTCTGACGAGATGAAAGCCTACTTACTTAAGGACCATCACCATTTAGTTATATTAATTTTTTCTCACTTTAAATTAAAATGAAAAATAAAACTTAATAAGCAAATTAAGAAAGTAAAAATCTATATTTAACACCAGAAACCCAAAAGTAAACCCTTAAATTTCAATTAATTTCATAATAAACAAATATAAAATCAATTAAAAATCAGGAGCCATTTATGCTCTTTTGCCCACAAAGGAGTCTAACCAAGCTCCACGAGAGGTTGGTTGGAAGAAATCAATCAACAAATTCCGTGGACTCGTTTTGATAGGGCATGTGACCATGGGGCATGTTGAGGAGGTTTGATTTTGTTTTTAAATGAATAACATTTTTTGAATTATCGGTTTGGACAGAGGATCAAATAATTTTGCAGAATTTAATTAAAACTTACTTTATGTTGGGCATTTTTTTGGGAGTTGCTTAATGTTATAAATTAGTTCAATGTTATGCAGAGGTGTCATAATCAGCAAAACTTTATTTTGGCTTTGTTTCCTATTGCGAAACACAGATGCAAACCTTTTGCCTAAAAAGGATGCTCAACTGGTTTTGGGCACATGGCAAACTAATGAACACATAAATAGAGCAGTACAGTCATATCAACATCAGCCTTTTGTGGAAATTTAATTTAATGCATCAATTTATATATTGTATGGGAATGCCGTGGACAGTGATATATACACTTACATGATATATGTCTATTTTTGTTTTGTATTTGAGTAGTATGTTAAAACTACTCTCACCATCTAAATACTCCGTACATATTTTCTTTTGATTATGCAGATAACTTTTTTTATTATGGATTGGCTTTATGTTTATGTTTTGTATTAAGTCAGATTTTTTTTGCTCAATGGATAGAAAATTGCTTATCTATGTATTTATGTAACTTTATATATTTTATGAGAAATTTTTCGGCGAATTTTTTTTTAATTTATTTTAATTCTTAATTATAGATTTTAAAAATATCTATAATTAAATAATTTATTTTAATTCTTAATTATAGATTTTAAAAATATTTATAATTAAATAAAATGTTGAGTGAGATCAAACACTTAACTTCACTTCTGTCTGGAGTTCCAAAATATTTTTGAATGTTTATTTCCACTTTCAAATTTCATAAATATTTATGACGATCCAATTTTTTTTTCCCTCATATTGATACTATTTTGAGCCTTGTGTCCAACCAGTGTGGAAACATTCGACGATGTGTGGAATTCACTGGCAGGTTGCGTTGAAAAGTTTTTGACATTGAAGACAACCACACAATTGGACGTATTACAAATAATTTTGGTTGTCATAATTGTTGTTCATCTTCACAAGAAGCTACCTGTGGAGCATGGACTCCATTTCGTGCTATTGCAGAAATATGCGATTTTAGTTTCTTATTATTTTTTGGAGCTCCTTTTTGAAGTATTTTTTTTTTCAGAGGGAAAATCAATATATGGCCGAAGCCAGCAGATTTTTACAACATATGGCCGAAGCCAGCGGATTTTTACAGCAGATGACCGAAACCAGCAGGTTTTTACAGCATATGACCGAAGCCAGCAAAATTTCAGAATATTTACGACATAACCCTAACAAATTGTCCATAAGACCAAAACCAGCAAATAACCAAAGCGCAATCGACACAAACATTGCCGCAGGATTCGATCCCGGCTGGGGGGAGCGAAAGCCATCCGCCCCAGCCGTCTAATCTTCATTTTTCTAGAATGGTTTGTATACAGCCCTGATATGGTTATAGAGATAGAGGAAGCCGAATCTAAGCGTAATTCCTCCAATGTTATAAGCCTGAAATTGCAACATCGGATAAACAGGGCGAGATGGTCGTTATGGAGAAATTGCTTAGGGTTTCTTCACAACACTTTGGCAGGAAAAAATATGCAAGGCTACGCTGATATCTTGAATTTTAATAAAAAGTTAAGAATTTTTTGCGAGAAAAAATAAATAAATTAAATTAAAATTAAAAATTATTATTTTAATCAAATTAATAATATAAAATATAAAATCTTTTAAACTAATAATTAAAAATATTAAATTAATGATTAAAAATATTAATTAACAATAAAATTATAAAATATTCATTAAAATTAAAAATATTAATTAATAATAAAAATATTAAATATTAATTAAAACTTTGTTATGTTGTCTACAATGACTTTTTGGAAGTTTTTCTGGTGGGTTTTTCCGGTCAAAATCCGGCAGCAATTTATTGGAATCGCAAGTTTGATAGCTAGTTTCTGCACAATCAAAGCGTCCCAGGGGTTTTTCAAGGGGCTGAATCCAAATATGCAGTTAAAAAACCATTTTAAATAATATAAATCAAGATTTAACCTCAATGCAAATTTGACAATAAATTAATAAACTATAATCTATTCATTTTAAATATATAAATTAAATTAAATTAAAATTTATTATTTTAATCAAATTAATAATATAAAATATAAATGTCGGCAACTTGACAACTGCATATTCCTGTCACACATTTCACAGATTATTGCGACTCATCTTTCATTTTCATGTTTGTTAAGCATTGAATATTTAATTGGTTATTTCGAATAATAAATTGTATAAAAAATAAAAATAATAAATTGTATAAAAAATAATATCAAAATTTAATAGTTAAAGTGAATATTGTTTTAAATCTTTCAAAATAGCGTGCAAACAAATAATGAATACATATTGAAATAGAAACATCAAAATGATTTTTTTAACTAATAATTAAACAACTAAATTAATAATTAAAAGATATCAATTAATAATAAAAATATAAAATATCAATTAAAATTTGTTATGAATTAGGTAAAAATATAAAATATCAATTTGAATTTGAAAATGAATTAATAAATTGTTATAGATTTATTTTAAGTCAAAACTATCAAACATGAAAAAATCAAATGGCTCAGTATGCAAAAAAAACTTCTGAGTACAAAACTTGAAGCAAAATTTACATCTCTAAAATTAAATTTTTATTAATCTTGACTCTTAATAAATAGAAAATAAAATAAAACTACAAAAATACATGGTTGGTCAGTTTACAGGACTTTGGCTTTCCCCGAAATCAACTGAGAACTAGGTCGCCAGGAACTGGGCACCTTTGATAAAAAACAAGGTAACCTCTTACTTCCTCGAGAGAGGATACTTTCTGTTCGAATTCTCTGCAAAAGAGGAAAAATATCTCATTTTCAGGGATGGCCCCTACTTCATGGGCCCTCAAGGTCTGTATTTAAATAAATGGACGCCCGACTTCAATCCGGCGGTGGATGTGCCTACAGTGGTCCCGGTGTGGGTGAGACTCCCCAATCTTCCAGTTCACTACTGGAACTGGGAATCTTTGAAGCACATAGGAAATACCCTTGGAAAATTTATAGACAAGGCCAACAACAAAGATCAGTATGACTGTGCCAGAATTTGTGTGGAGGTAGATTTGGAAGTCAGACTACCGGAGGCCATCAAAATAGTTGTAGGTCCCCAGACTCATGTACAGAAACTGGATTATGAGCAGCTGCCGCTCAAATGCCGAAAGTGCCACGTCTACGGACACTTTGCTAGAGATTGTCTGTCCAAAGGGGTGGAAGAAAAAGGGAAGGAAGATGGATGGAACCAGGAAAAGCGCTCCAAAACTTCTCACAAAAAGAATGTAAATGTAAATGCTAAAGCTCCTCAAGCGAGTCCTGCTCAAAAACCATCCATGGAAAGCCAAGGGAATAAATTCGAGATCCTTGGATCTGAAATCATGACCACCCAGGAGACAGAAATCCCAAAGGAGGCCTCTCCATCTAAAGCCTCCCCCTCCACCAAAAGTGTACCAGAGAGATCCAAAGGGAGGATCTCAGAAGAGGAGGAGGAAACCCAAGAGTCCGAGGAATCGGAGGAAGAAGGGGAAATAGGTGAATCCCAGTCTTCTCTTAAAAGATCTACAAGAGGACGAAAGTCTGCAAAGGAAAAAAGAGAACAAGAAACTTATAAGGACAAGCTTCAGGGTAGCCAACGAACGTTAGAGAAACTCCTAGCAAAAACCCCGAAGATGACGAGGATTCAATCCCAAGGCTCCAAGGGAGCTCATCAAGGCAAAAATAAATGATGAAGATAGTCTCCTGGAATTGTAGGGGAATGGGCACCACAACTAAGGAAGAAGCAATGAAAAGTTTAATAAGATTGGAAGCCCCGGATATCCTTCTCATCCAGGAGACTAAATTGGAGGACACAACTTTCCTCCAAGCAAGCAAAAAATTTTGGAATAAAAGTGGAGCGCATGCAATTTCTGCCCATGGAGCATTGGGAGGGCTTGGGTCGCTCTGGAACACAAATAAGTTTTCATTAATCTCTGAGTCCCTGAATACCCATTGGATTTTTTAAAAAATGCAGCACTTAGAATCCAAAGAGATTATTTGTCTATTCAATGTGTATGCTCCTAACAATGCAGGTGAGAAAAAAAATTGTTGGGACTCCATCAAAAGTCTGGCAGATCTAGAGAATCTGGAAAACATAATCATAGCCGGAGATCTAAACCTCACCCTCCTCTCAACAGAAAAAAGAGGAGGTAGCATAGTCAGAGATCCGGCAAGAGAATGGGTGGAAGACCTCATGCAAGACTGGGACCTGCTAGATATAAAGCCGGTTACTGGCACGTTCACATGGTCAAATAAGAGAGTTGGACCGAGTCACATAGCAGCAAGACTTGATAGATTTTTTGTTCAAAGTTCCTTCCTGCTTCTTGGGTTAGAGACTAGAATGCGTATTCTCCATAGCAGTGTATCAGATCACAAACCCATTAGCCTAAAGCTGTTGACTTCTAAGGATTTGGGGCCTATCCCTTTCAGATTCAGCTCTCTATGGACTAAAGAGAAAGACTTCATGCAAAAGGTCAGAAATTGTTGGAAAGATCGAGTCAAGGGTTCCCCTTTTTTTGTTTGGGAGGAAAAACTTCGAAGAGTAAAAGCTATGCTGAAAGGTTGGGTTAAGACCTTTCCCAATCCCGTTGTTGACAGAAAAAAAAATCCAAAGCGACCTAGAAAGCAGCACCTCCACCTAGAAGTTGCCAAAATCACCAAGAAGAGCTGGACAAGGAATCTCAGTTACAGCAAAAATTCCATAAGACTTGTCTGGCAAAATAAGAATTTTGGAGGCTCAAGTCAAGGAGTCTATGGCTCAAAGCTGGCGATCGAAACTCTTCATTTTTCCACAAGCAGGCTCAAGCCAGGAAATGCCGTAATTCTATCTCTGAAATCAAAAAAGAAAACTACACCTTAAAGGACTTTGCCAGCATTAAGAAGGCAGCTTCAGATCACTTTGAGAATATGTATAGTGAAGACATGGAGACTAGCCAAAACGATAATCTACTAGACTCTGTTACCTACCTCATCACATCTAAAATGAACCAGGCCCTTGAAGGAAAAATCACCAAAAATGAAGTTAGGGAAGCCCTCTTTGCAATGGAACCCGACAAAGCCCCGGGACCGGATGGTTTCACGCCCAGATTTCTTCAGACCTGTTGGCAGATAGTTGAGAAGGAGCTCTTTAAAATGATCCAGAAGTCCCAAGAGTGTCAGAAAATTGGAGGCTGCACAAACTCAACTTTTCTCGCCCTCATCCCTAAAGAAAAAGGTGCAAACTCATTTAATAGATTCTGCCCTATATCCTTATGTAACATTGGATATAAAGTGATTACCAAGGTAATAGCAAACAGGTTGAAGAAAATTCTCCCCAAAATCATCCCGGAGAATCAAGGTGGATTTATACATGGCAGACAGCTAGTAGATAATTTCATCCTGGTCCAAGAGGCGATTCATTCCAGCCTTCGTCGAAAAGAAAAAGGTATGGTCATTAAACTAGATCTAGCTAATGCATTTGATCGTGTAAGACATAGATTTTTGTTTGTTGTTTTGCACAAGCTTGGATTTGGTCAAAATTTTATCAAGTGGATCAGAGCTTGTATTTCGGAACCCTGGATTGCGCCTTTAGTGAATGGCAGGGCTGCTGACTTCTTCAAAGCTTCTAGAGGGCTGAGGCAGGGGTGCCCCCTCTCACCCCTCCTCTTTGTGCTGCAGGCCTCTGTCCTCAGCTTCTATTTAAACAAGAAGCAACAAGACCAAGATATAGCTGGCCTGTGCATAGCAAGAGGGGTTAAGAGCATCAACCACGCCCTCTTCGCAGATGATACCTTGTTGCTGGGGGCTGCAACTCAACACTCTGCAATCAAATTTAAAGAAGTGCTGGAAGACTACTGTAAAGTATCAGGTAGTGAACTAAACAAGGGTAAATGTCATATATACTGCTGGAATATCTCAGCTGCTTCTACAAGTTCCATAGCCAGATGTCTAGGCTTTGCAGCTTCAGCATCTTGGACCTCCTTTAAATACCTTGGGCTGCCCATCTTTCATAAGAGGGCTTTGAGCAAGGATTGGCATCCCCAGATAGAAAAATTCAAAGCAAAAATGCAGGCCTCGGGATCCTCCTGGCTCAACATTGCCGAAAAATCAGTGCTCATCAAATTCGTGCTTAGCAGCCTGCCACTATTTCAATTCTCTATCCTTTTGGCACCTGTGGGAATCATTAAGAAGATGGAGGGGCTAATCAGGAAATTTCTCTGGAAAGGAGGCAAACATAATGAGAAGATAATTTCTCTAGTTAATTGGGAATTAGTCTCCAGATCGATGCAGGAGGGAGGATTAAACTTCAAAAATCTAAGTATACAAAATTTAGCAATAGGAGCCAAACTGATTTGGAAAATCATAGCTCCAAATCCAGGATGGGTTCAACTAGCGTTGTGGAGGAAATATTTCAGAGGACAGAACTTCGGTGCCTGGAGCAACCCAAAAACCAAAACAGAAACCCCTTCAGTGCTCTAATTATTAAAATTGGCCCGCTAATAAGAAACAACGCCTACTGGATACCAGGAAATGGGAAAAACATCAAGTTATGGGAGGATAGCATCATTAACAGGCCTCCGCTGGTGGAATCGAATCTCAAGATTGAGCTTAAGGCATGGATGGATGAAATAAATATAAAAACGCTCTGGGACATATCGAAATGGTGTGGTGACAACTGGTCTAGCTAGAAACAGATCACAGTCCCACCTGCGTTGCAATCAGATTATGCTACGTTGTTAAAGATGCTGCATGGGTTGGCTCCGTTGCACGCAAGAAGAAAAGACACGAGAGGCTGGGGACCGAAGCAGATCGGCTATATGGTGGCTCAGGGCTATGCCAAATACATGGAGAGACCCCACGTACCTCCTAATCCGGCACCCTGGGTTGGTATTTGGAACTTCCCTGCCATTCCAAAAATTGATCACTTCTGCTGGCTATTATGCCATCAAAAAATTCTAACAGATGATAGGCTACAGAAAAGGGGCATTCTAGGGCCATCAAGATGCACACTATGTAAGGGAAGTTCGGAATCTACTCTTCATCTCTCACTGGAGTGCAAATACACAGGTCTAATCTAGCACAAGCTCCTTGGACCATCGAATTTTATGCCCACCTTTCCCCACTCTGTCCCGGACCTGTTTGCTGGGTGGATGGCTAGGTATCTAGGCCCAAGTCCAAAAAACAAGATAGTTAAAGCAGCATGGAATGCTCTGCCCAAATTCATCAGCTGGCAAATCTAGTTGGAGAGGAACAAAAGGATTTTCAGAAATAAGGAACAGAACTTCAGACTAGTAGAAAATACAGTGAAAGGTCAGTTAAATGAGTGGCTAAGAGACAAAAGCGATGGCACAAATCTAAGCCAGTAGGATATTGAGTTTGGAGCAGCGCTCAACCTCAATTTCCAAAAATCGAAAACCTCACCTATATGTCTCAAAGATTGGCAAATCAGGAAAAACAAAGAAGAATTTCAATCTTGGCTATCCAAACAAACACTCCCCTCTCTTTTCTTTGACGGGGCAGCCAAGGGAAATCCAGGAATGGCTGGAGTAGGAGGGCTCATTATAAATCTAGAAGAAGCATCTATACACAGTTTTGCATGGGGACTGGGCCACTCCTCAAGCATACAAGCTGAAGCCATGGCCCTGTTTCAAGGGATCAAACTGCTTAAAGAACTAGGACACATGGAAGCAATTGTTTTCGGCGATTCCCAGGTCATCATCAAAGCAATGGCGACCAACACAAATCCAGCAGATCTTCAACTTGCAAGGACAATTACAAGAATTAAAGGCATGACAAAGCTCCTAGACTTGAAATTCTTTCATATCCTGAGAAACAACAACAAAGAAGCAGACATAGAGGCAAATAAGGCAGTCCAGCTAGATGCCGGAACTATTCTCAGAGATGATGAAATCTCTTGGGACCCAATTCCCTAAACTTTCTATGTTCTTCTGCCTTTTATTGAATCAGTTTGTATGCATTCATAAGCTCGGGAAATCAGTAGCAAGAGTTCATTTGATAAATTGTAAAAAGAGGCGATTCATAAACATATGCACTATGTCCCGCTTGTTGGAGAGATGCCAAGAAACCAGCTTCACTTTTTGTAACCGGAATTATGGATTTTTGCCAAATATTTAATGAAATCCCATAACCGTTTCTGTAAAAAAATAAAAAATAAATAAATAAAATAAAATTATTTATATATAAATTTCACATCTATATATATGAATATTTTTTTGTGTTTAAATTAAAACTTTCATAATATATACATTTCTTTTAATTATATATATATAATTTTAGATTTAAGACATCTTTGGTTTATATCTTCTAATTTAGTAACCGGAGAACCCACAGTAAAAACCATTTGTAACATCCTTATCATAAATACTCATTTAAAAACTTAAGTAAAATAAAATATTCATAAATAATGAAGTTTACCTTTAACCGTTTTAGTTAGGGTTCACTTATTGATAACTGCCCTTAACATTCTTGATTCACTAGAGATCTCTCATGAAAGAGGGAGGAAAAATATATTAGAGGTGGAGGCAAAACGCATAGGGAAAATTTGAATTGAGTAAGTGAAAATGGCAGCAGAAGAGTTGAATGAGGTTGCGTGAACGACAGATTCCAAATATATGACACAACAGAACAAAGCTATGGATTATCTCACTGATCATGTCGAGGATAGACAGCTTAACTCCAGGAGAGTTCACGATGGTTCGAACACTGCTGTACGAGATCTCTTACGAAGAGGGGAACACAATCTGTGGGCATGATGGGGCCGGGGGTTTCATGCTAGCCTGGCACACGAGTATAAATTCATGAGAGAATTCACTGTGCCTACTGACTGCAATGTAGAGCCCATTTCTACTACCTATCAAGATGGGGTGCTGACTGTTATAGTTCCCAAGCTTCTTCCACCAGAACCGAAGAAACCTAAGACTATTGCAAGGCACGGTGTTTTTACACCATCAGATAAGTAACTGCATTCCTTGTAGAGAAGAATAAGTTGTTATTTGGATTGTTGGAAATATTATGTTAATGCATGCAGTAAAAGATTGATTAATTTATATGTTTTCTTGGTAAAGAAAAACATGTTAATGCATGCAATGAAAGATTGATTAATTTATATGTTTTCTTGGTAAAGAAAACATGTTAATGCATGCAGTAAAAGATTGAATATTTTATATGTTTTCTTGGTAAAGAAAACATGTTAATGCATGCAGCTAAAGAATGAATATTTTATATGTATTTTATATGTATTTTCGAGCAGTTACAGGCATTTATCAGTTATGGAGCTTCTTTCAGTCAACACTCCACATGCTCAAGAGGGACAACAGAGTATCTCAAAAGGCCAATTTTTTTCATTAAATCCAATAGATCGTAGCAGAGACTCCATGAGAGAGTTAAGGTGGTTGGTGGTCCATTATGACCCCTCCACGCATAGAAAAATAGAATATCTTTGTAAACAAACTCTATAAATACCAAGAACACAGATGTAATCAGGGTTGATGGTTGTTGTTTTGATGTAAGGTTCAACTTTTGGACATTGTAACTACTGTGATACCTGCAGCGTCTGGTCTTAATTTTCAGCTAATACAAGCTTCTTTTGCTGTTAATTGCTCACTTTCCATCTCTACTCTGCTCTAGGCTGTGCCTGTTATACATTTGTTCATGTGCTCTTGATTTTTAGCATTAGAGGGGCTATCATCCCACCTCTGTGTTAGAATCTAGTATGTATCATTGAATGTGCTATGCAGGTTCTGTTTACTTAGTGCCAGAGAGCTGTCATCCTGTCTGTGCATTAAGAAATAGATTTTCAAACCTCTTTACTGGTTGCAGTCGGTCATCACATGGTCTTGTGCATCTGCTGGTGTGGTCAGTATTCTTCATGTTCACTTAATCCTCAAACTGTGAGCAATTGGTGGTCTAAAGCCTTGTAGTCTGGGGGTGTTCACCCATGTCTGGGGTTAAGCATAGTAGAAGTGGTTATCTAGCTTGAATATGCATCATTCCTTCCATTCATCCATTTCCAACATTTTGTTGAGTTTGTAATGTTCCCGAGCATCTCTGAGATACAAACTAGGAGAGTTTCTCGGGGTGATAACATTAATTGGCGCTGTTGCCAAGGAGAGGAGATTGAAGCTCAACTTCCCCGGGAAAACGACACAGTTCCAGATTTTGATGATAGACAAGGTCTGGGCACATTTCTGGTTGTAATCATCTATCTAGCGACTCTACTGGAGGAAGACCAACCTTTGGCGACTCCACATTGAAGTTCTAGCTCAGTTTGTGAGGCATACTCGAAGAAATCCTCAGAAGTCACCAGCTGAACCAGTGCCTGACCCTGAGAAGATCGTTAAGCAGAAGAAAATATTGCAAAAAGGAGCATCAGGATCAGGTAAGCGCTAAAAGTCCCATGTATCTTTGCTAGTGAAGAATTCACCTTCAGAGATTCATAAAGCTCCTTAGTCATTCATTTCCCTTTTGGATCTCAGTCTAAAGGAAGCATTTCATGTTGTCCATCATATTCCTCTGTCTCTGTCATCCTTTTCATTGATCCATACCACTCAATCTACCAGTATCCTTTCATATACCCCAGTCATGGCAGGTCAGCAAGCTCTTACAAATATAGAAGGAATCGTTGCTGCTAGGTATGGACCCTTGGTCTTGCCTATCCCTTTGAATGCCATGCCTACAGGAGATTATCAAGAATATATGCCTAAGTTTACTGGTACAGAGGGAGTAACAGCTGAAGAGCACCTTGAGGCCTTTTATAGCTATGCTGATAACCTGGATATCTATGAAGAGGATGTGTGGATGAGGGTTTTTGTCCAAAGCCTAGAGGGAGAAGCTAGAAAATGGTTCAGCGAATTAGCCCCTAGGTCCATAGCAGACATTGAGGCCTTAGATGACATGTTCCTAAAACACTGGGGGGATAAGGAAGATCTGCTCTATGATCATACTGAGTTTGGGAACTTACAAAGGGATGGGCTCTCATCATCCTCAGATCATAAGATCGACGAAATGGCTAGAATGATTGAGTCATTGGCCTTTGAAGTTTCCAAGTTAAGAGTTGAGCAGCATTCAGGAGAGGAGCAGTTGCAGATTCTGCAAAGAAGCAGAGATACAAACGAAGACAAAAGGGTGAAAACCCTTTTTCAGAGTATAGTCATGGAAGAAGAGTTGTCTGAAGAGGAGGAGGAGGTCCATGGTTTGGAAGATAAGGGCAGTGCCCCTTTCCTAACCAGAGCTGCCTATGAGAGGTCATTATCTATAGGCACTGCTCACCAGTTTGTTGTAGCTGCAGAACAACAAGCTGATCAGCAGAAGCAGTCAGCAGCAGGTCCTACCATCCTCCAAGAATCTGAGCCCGAAGCCAGCCCATCTTCTAATGGCTATGTAGATCTGCAACTTGACCAGCCTGCTTTTGTCCCCAGCCCAGTGATCAGTAAGGGAGAAGAAAGCTCCCCATCATCTTATGTTTCTTTGTCTGCTCAAAAGGGAATCCCTCACAGTTGCCCACTAGGCACTGAGGCAGGTAATAGCTCCATTCTCAAGGCTGATACTGATCACCTCAGTCTTGATATTCTGAAACTTGCTCAGGTAGCCTCCACACAGATTAAAAGGGCAGCTTGTCAGATGACAAAGGAAGAGGGTGCACAGTTTTGGGACTCCTCCTTGGATGAAGACTATTCTAAGAAAGATGCAGGAGCAGATGATGTCTTTGTGTCCTCCACACATGAACACATTGGTATACCTTTTATACTAATTGTGCAGGCCACAAATGACACAGAGAAGTACACAACAACCATTGTTATTCAGTAGGTGTACTAAGGCTCCCATAAAGAACATCTGAGGATGAGAGTATACAGAAATGGGATGAAATTTGATCCATATCTACCTATTAAGTTTAAATGTCCTAAAATTTTTGAGGTAGATGATCAAATAAACCCAGTTTTGCAACTCTATGATGAACCGGCCAAGAGGAGGAGAAACAGTTTTGATGGCCTAGCAGATGGCCAATTTTTGAAGATTTATGTTGTTTAAAGTTCTCAGGCCTTAATGATTGTAAGCATTTTCTTTACAGATTTTAGTGTAGACTTAACTTGACTCCATGCCCAATGGATACTAGGTAATGTTTTTAAGCTTGTTTTGCATGAAGGCATTGGTCTGCAGTTCTTGAGACCTCACAGGGAGGATCTCATCCCCAGAAGGAGTCAGTGTTAGCTCTGCTACATACTTCAGCGTTTGGAGGACCAAATACAGCTCGGCCATGTGTTTATTGCAAAAAAGGGAGCTCGTAGCAGTCATTTACCTTCCTCTCCTTCATCTTCTTCATACTCTCTTAGCCCCCCCGCTGCATGTCTTTTCCTCCATTTCAGCTCTATAACTCTGTGAAAATCCAAGATATTTCAGCCCCTAGGCGCTAAGCTTCAAACCTATGTAACCGCATGCCTTCGCCTAATCCTCAAATTCACCGTTTCCCTATCATAACAGCCGGAAACCCGTGCGATTAAACCCACACCGTTCGATCATTTCATCATGATCCGACAGTCTTCGCTGCTTTCCTCGCTTGTTAAATCCAGTTTATTTCCCCGCCGTCTGATTGTTTGTCACCGCAATCCAACGGCAGTCGATCCTCCTTACCCCGCGAACTGCCTGTGCATTAACCCGTGGGGAAAGCGGTTTCCCACCTGTCGCATCCGCCACGTGTCACAGTTCTATTGCATCGCTCCCACGTGTACGAATACCGTCGCAGCTCCAAAGGCGGTGCGATAATTACCGCCCATCGCCCAAAACCGCCGTCCCCACCGATTAAACCCCATGCAGCTTCTGCCCCCGATCACCATTGGATCTGCCCGCCCGCGATCCAATGACCCTCATTTGTTCGCTCCCGCTTCTTCCCGATAGCCCCTGCAAATCGATCTCCATCGTTCATCCATGTGATCCAACGGCTAATGTTTTTTCTCTGTCCCTCCGCCATTCTGTCCACGCCCACAGCCTGTCCCGTGCATCCAAAGGACGAAGGTGGTCAGCTACCTGTACTCGACACAGTCACTCTTCAACCACCGCATTCAAGGGACAGTATGGCTGAAGAAGGAAAGGACAGCCTCGAGCAGTTACATGCATTTATCAGTTATGGAGCTTCTTTCAGTCAACACTCCACCTGCTCGAGAAGGACAGCAGAGTATCTCAAAAGGCCAATTTTGTTCATTAAAGCCAGCAAATCGTAGCAGAGACTCCATCAGAGAGTTAAGGTGGTTGGTGGTCCATTATGACCCCTCCACGCATAGAACAACAGAATATCTTTGTAAACAAACTCTATATATACCCAAAACACAGATGTAATCAGGGTTGATGGTTGTTGTTTTGATGTAAGGTTCAACTTCTAGAGACTGTAACTATTGTGATACCTGCAGCGTCTGGTCTTCATTTTCAGCTAATACAAGCTTCTTTTGCTGTTAATTTCTCACTTTCCATCTCTACTATGTTCTAGGTTGTGCCTGTTATACATTTGTTCATGTGCTCTTGATTTTTAGCATTAGAGGGGCTATCATCCCACCTCTGTGTTAGAATCTAGTATGTATCATTGAATGTGCTATGCAGTTTTTGTTTACTTAGTGCCAGAGAGTTGTCATCCTGTCTGTGCATTAAGAAATAGATTTGCAAACCTCTTTACTGGTTGCAGCCGGCCATCACATGGTCTTGTGCATCTGCTAGTGTGGTCAATATTCTTCATGTTCACTTAATCCTCAAACTATGAGAAATTGGTGGTCTAAAGCCTTGTAGTCTGGGGGTGTTCACCCATGTCTAGGGTTAAGCATAGTAGAAGTGGTTATCTGGCTTGAATATGCATCATTCCTTCCATTCATCAATTTCCAACATTTTGTTGAGTTTTTAATGTTCCCGAGCATCTCTGAGATACAACCTAGGAGAGTTTCTCGAGGTGATAACAGTGTCTATCAAAGAAACTGTCTAGATGTGAAAATGACTTGATCTAGTTGTGGAAACTAGTTCCTATGGGTTGGGAATTATTTAGCCTATTATGGTTCTCATAGCTAAATAAATTAACTAATCAGCTATATGATATGATAAAAATGAATTTTACATATAGTTGTGTAAAATATGTTATGCACATTTAACAGGAAATGAGCTTAGTGCTCAATAAGGAGTTATTGGAAATTTTAATTCCTTTATTGTATTATTAATTTTGTGAATGTCTTAGTAGGGGCTAAGGCAATTTTCACTTGATGCAGTGATTGATTGTTTGATGATTAGAGAGCTAGGCGCTCTTTTGGTACTTTTAGAAGTACTCTGTGGATGTCTTTAGTGAGAATTAATTCAGTGTGCTTATGGAGCAGTGATGAGCTCTTTAATGTACTTGTAAAAGTACTGTGATTTAAAAATCATCTAACATTGCACAATTGATTGATAGTTAAAAGTATTTCATTTGACTCAGAATATTGTGACTAATGCGATTGAATTTGTTTGTCAAACATTATAGGATTACTTACCATGGAGGGTTGATGGGTTGTCCAACCACTATTAAAATGCTTACATGAAGGTGCTCATGATTTTCAAGAGTAGATGGTAAGTAATGGTAAGTTGATATAGAGTTTGGTTTTTGAATTTGAATAAGGGCCAAGTGGTGGCAATTAGAACTTGCATATTTTGCAGTTATGAATGCTTATGACTATTGATCTTTCTTATGATTATATCATTACTATTTTGTTTGTTGTCATTTCTTGGAATGAAATCTTTGATTTTAAAAGAGGAAGGATCACATTTTGTGTGGTTTAGATGGTTATATCATGAGTAAAATCTAAAGTTCCAACGAGAGATGAACACCGAGGACGGTGTTCTTGTTAAGGGGGGGAGTATGTAACATCCCTATCGTAAATACTCATGTAAAAACTTAAGTAAAATAAAATATTCATAAATAATGAAGTTTATCTTTAACCATTTTAGTTAGGGTTCATTTATTGATAACCGCCCTTAACGTTCTTGATTCACTGGAGATCTCTCACGAAGGAGGGAGGAAAAATATATTAGAGGTGGAGGCAAAACGCACAAGGAAAAGTTGAATTGAGTAAGTGAAAATGGCAACAGAAGAGCTGAATGAGGTTGCGCAAACAACAGATTCCAAATATATGACGCAGCAGAGCAAAGCTTTGGATTCTCTCACTGATCATGTTGAGGATAGACAGCTTAACTCCATGAGAATTCACGATGGTTCGAACACTATTGTATGAGATCTCTTACGAAGAGGGGAACGCAATCTGTGGGCACGCTGGGGGCCGGGGTTTTCATGCTGGCCTGGCGCACGAGTATAAATTCATGAGAGAATTCACTATGCCTGTTGACTGCAACGTAGATCCCATTTATACTGCTCATCAGGATGGGGTGTTGACTGTTATAGTTCCCAAGCTTCCTCCGCCGGAACCGAAGAAACCTAAGACTATTGCAAGGCACGATGTTTTTACACCATCAGATAAGTAACTGCATTCCTTGTAGCGAAGAATAAGTTGTTATTTGGATTGTTGAAAAATATTATGTTAATGCATGCAGTAAAATATTAATTAATTTATATGTTTTCTTGGTAAAGAAAAACATGTTAATGCATGCAGTAAAAGATTGATTAATTTATATGTTTTCTTGGTAAAGAAAACATGTTAACGCATGCAGTAAAAGATTGAATATTTTATATGTTTTCTTGGTAAAGAAAACATGTTAATGCATGCAGTTAAAGATTGAATATTTTATATGTTTTCTTGGTAAAGAAAGTACTTTAATGCATGCAGTAAAAGATTGATTATTTTATATGTTTTCTTGGTAAAGGAAACATGTTAATGCATGCAGTAAAAGATTGAATATTTTATATGTTTTCTTGGTAAAGAAAAGTATTTTAATGCATGCAGTAAAAGATGATTATTTTATATGTTTTCTTGGTAAAGAAAATATGTTAATGCATGCAGTTAAAGATTGAATATTTTATATACTTTCTTGGTAAAGAAAGTATTTAATGAATGCATATAAAAGAAATAGAAGTTAAGTTGGATTTTATTGAGAAGGGATACATGCTTTATTGCATTGGGATGCTAGCTGATTTCGAAGTTTTTGTGAAATAGTTATGCATTGCATGCATGATAGAAATTGTTAATGATGTGCTTCTAGGCACATAGGTAATCATACTAACTTTCTTGAAGAAAGAGTATGTTCTATATACACATAAATATAGTTTCTTTTTAGGAAAAGAGTGCATTCTTCATGCATGAAAATAAAGACTTTATGGGAGATCTCTTGAAAACAAAAATGAAGATTATTTCCTTAGAAGACACATATGAATAGTGTTCATAAAAGAACCAGAATCCATACTTGCTTCTTGAAAAGATTATGTGCATTGAAGTAAGAGTAATTGTTTTAGGAATAACAAAAGTTGCATGCACATAAGGGTAGCTATTGTGACTTTGGAAATATGATTTCGTGTGTATATAGAGAAAGTGATTATGTTAACTTTCTTGAAAATAATAATCTCTTGAAAAGATTGTCTTGTTAGATGAGTTGTTTCAGTTTCTTGATTTTAGTGCATAAAAGGTTAAGTTAACCATGCTATTGTTTCCTGAATTTTTATGCATAAAGATGAAATCTCTAATAATTTCTTGAAAGGGAAGTATGAGGAACCTACCTATGGGAAGATAGAGAATTGAGGGTATAATGACTTCCTTTAAGAAAGAAGTAAGTAATTTGTTACATGAAATGATGGTAGTACTCTAAAGAAAAGAATATGAGTTGCATAAATTTAAGAAGGGCTATCATGATAAGCTATTGTATGCACAAAGAATAGTCAATGTGATATAGAGATAAGTTCTTTGTATGATAGAGAAACTATGTTGAGTTCTCGAAAAATAACTATGTGAAAAGAACACATGTGCATAAGCATAGGAACAACAGTTTATTACACGTATGAAGATATCACGATTGTGTTATACATTTTAGTAGAACTAATGGGTTAGATCTCTTAAAGAGAATTATGCATTAGTGTGAATAAACATTGTGGAAGTAAAACAAGTAATCACTTGAACATATGTACTAATTAATTAGTATGTTATGCTTGCTCATGCACATGAGTAGATGTTAAAAGATCACTTTTAGAGGTTGCTTATTGATTGATTAATATTGTATCTAATCTTGTTGCCAAAGCTTGTTGACGACAACATTGACAGGAAACGATGGCGGTTGGTGCCAAAGAAAAGTGATGTTTAACATTGTGGCAAGAAAAGGATTAATGGTCCATGCAGATGAGTACGAGTTGCGAAATCATACATTGCTAGAACAATCATGCCACAAGGATTGTTGCATGTGGCGGTATGTAAGTAAAGGGTTTTTATGGAAAATGTATTAGCTTTTAGCTAGTTATGTGACAACGTAAAGATAATTCATTATAATAATTTTATAACAATGGTTAAGGGATGGAATCCCTTATAAGCCATTGAGTGAGGGGTGAAAACCCTCACGAGCGTTTAATAATAAGATTAAATGTTTGCTGGTTTTCACCCTACGGGTTTCTAGGGTATATCGGTGTTCAATGGTGTGAATGCCTTTTATGTCAGTTGGATGATGTTGAATCCTTGATGATGATGTTTCTTTATTTGATGTGATAGTCATAATGTCCTAGTACTTGATTATTTAATATGGTTAAGGAAAATCATAAAATGGACGAAAGGTTCATGAGACAGTTTATGTTATTACACTACCACAGTGGTGGTTAATGGTTATGCAAATGGTTATGCAACTTACTTTCTTTTATTGCAATTTACGTGATGTATTAATGAACATTACTCCTAATGGTTAATGAGGAATTGTGGAGTTGTGAATTGGATAATTACTTGTGGGTAATTTGTATAAAAATTCTAACTCCCGGCTTTTACATGTGAGGTTACCGGGGTACGTTACACCATTCTTCGTCAACGTTTCAAATCCCAACAAGGATCCATCATCAGGACATTCTTGAATAATGATAGTAGAAGAGCTTGAATGAGGGTATTAAATAGATTTTAATAGTTTAAACTGAGAAGATTTAAATGGATGTCGGTTGTTTTAATTATTTTTATTTATTATAATCCTTATTTTTTAAATAATTTTAAGAATTTTAAAATATTTTCAAAAAATTATTTATTAACGTAATAATCAATAAATACATTGATTATTTAATCTTTAATTATTTAAACTTTGCTAGTAAATATTTAAATTTATTATTAAGATTCAATAGTAGATCCAAATAATAATTAATCAAAACTATTGTAATAAATATTTATTATTTTTTTACATTAAATATTAGTATTAATATTTAATATATATTAATAATAATATGTGAATATATAAATATTTCAATTATTATTACTAAAAAATAATATTATATTAGTGTATTGATATTAAATATTAAATATATTAATAATAATATTAAACTAAATAATAAAATTAATGTTAATTTATTAATAATAATTAATAAATAATAACTAATCATTAATAATATTAATGTTAATGTGGTAATAATAATTAATATTTAATAACTAATAAATAATAATATTAATGTATTAATAATAATTAATAATTAATAATAATATTAATGTATTAATAATAACTAATAATTAATAATAATATTAATGTTAATGAATTAATAATAATTAATAATGAATAATGAATAACTAATAATTAATAATAATGTTAATGTTAATGTATTAATAATGATTAATAGTTAATAACTAATAATTAATGTATTAATGATAATTAATAAATAATAACTAATAATTAATAATAATGTTAATGTATTAATAATAATTAATAACTAATAATTAATAATAATATTAATGTAAATGTTATAATTCATACCTAATAGTATTGAAAATTAATATTATGGAGAGTAACAGTGAAACTACTAACTACTAATTGCTAGAATAGGAGAGAGAAATCTATCCACTGAGCTCTATACCTGGGATGTACTGGCAATTTTAATTTCTCTGATTAAGGGAAGCCAGCTTCCACTAATCTCAATACCATTGTCCCTGTTGAGATTATGTGGATGTTTGATAATCTCAAGAGCTTCTCTGATCTTTCACCTATGATGTTTTTCTTCACGTGCGATAATTGAAGTGTTTTCCAAGCAAACATGGTGCTTGGTTTTTGAGGAATGCTCTGCAAGGGCCGAAGTTTGAGACCTTTCATTCCTAATATCAACTCCATGTTCCTTGAGTCTTGTCTGCAGGGATTGACCTATTTCACCGATGTAACTTTTTCCACATGAGCAATCTATTTTATAGACTCCCTTAAGCTGATTTCTATTAATATTATCCTTGACAGACCTCATACCTTGCATAATAGTTTTAGGGGCTGAGAATTACCTCATATCACGGAATTCTCAGCCCCTGGAACTATTAGGCAAGGTATGAGGTCTGTCAAGGATAATATTAATAGACATCAGCTTAAGGGAGTCTATAAAATAGATTGCTCATGTGGAAAAAGTTACATTGGTGAAACAAGTCGATCCTTGCAGACAAGACTCAAGGAACATGGAGCTGATATTAGGAATGAAAGGTCTCGAACTTCGGCCCTTGCAGAGCATTCCTCAAAAACCAAGCACCATGTCTGCTTGGAAAATGCTTCAATTATCGCACGTGAAGAAAAACATCATAGGCGAAAGATCAAAGAAGCTCTTGAGATTATCAAACATCCACATAATCTCAACAGGGACAATGGTATTGAGATTAGTGGAAGCTAGCTTCCCTTAATCAGAGAAATTAAGATCGCCAGTACATCCCAAGTATAGAGCTCAGTGGGTAGATTTCTCTCTCCTATTCTAGCAATTAGTAGTTAGTAGTTTCACTGTTACTCTCCATAATATTAATTTTCAATACTATTAGGTATGAATTATAACATTTACATTATTATTATTATTAATACATTAACATTAATATTATTATTAATTATTAGTAATCAAATATTGATTATTAGTTATGATTTATTAATTATCATTAATACATTAATCATTAGTTATTAATTATTAATCAATATTAATACATTAAACATTAATAATTAATTATTATTAATTCATCAACATTAACATTATTATTAATTATGAATTATTATTAATACATTAACATTAATATTATTACTACTTATTAATTATTATTAACACATTAACATTAATATTATTATTAATTCTTAGTTATTATTTATTAATTATTATTAATACATTAATATTATTATTAATACATTAATATTATTATTAATATATTTTTAGTATTTAATATTAATACACTAATATTATTTTTTTAGTAATAATAATTGAAATATTTATATATTCACACATTATTATTAATATATATTGAATATTAATACTAATATTTAATGCAAAAAATAATAAATATTTATTACAATAATTTTGATTAATTATTATTTGGATCTACTATTGAATCTATTAACTGTATTAAACTCTTAATAATAAATTTAAACATTTAGTAGCAAAGATTAAATAATCCATGTATTTATTTATTATTACATTAATAAATAATCTTTTGAAAATACTTTAAAATTATTAAAAAAAAATAAGGATTATAATAAATAAAAATGATTAAAACAACCATCATCCATTTAAATCTTCTCACTTCAAACTATTAAAATCTATTTAATATCCTCATTCAACCTCTTTTACTATCATCATTCAAGAATGTCATGATGATGGATCCATGTTGGGATTTGAAACGTTGACAAAGAATGGTTTTTACTGTGGGTTCTCCGATTACTAAATTAAAATATATAATTTTAATTTTATTAATAAAAATAAAATTATAATATATAAAATTAAATAATTAATCCATTTATTAATTTTACTATTTTACTATTTTTAATATTTTTAATTAAATTCATTGTTATTATTTTTTATTTAATACTTAATTTTATAGATACTACAACTTTCACATCTCTAAAATGTCCCTCTACACAATAAGCAAACATGTCAAACAAATTAACAAATAATCCTGAAAATTTCTTTTAGCATACCTTCTACAATCTTTAAAAAAAAACCTTGGACACAGTGATGGCGGAGGTGGCAGAGGTGCCTCCTCTACTGATTTCGAGCGACACTAAATATCCTTGCACCTTCATTGTCCATGTTGAGACAAAACCAATAACTTTAGAGAATATTTTCGTTTATCGGTCTCATTAACCAACAAGACCACCTGCTGTTCATCGACACTTGCAGACCAATTCCTTCTTACAATGTGGTAGTGGCAGTGGCAGTGGCAGTGACAACAATTGACACCTGACCTTTTTCCTGTCTTTTATTAATATAATCTCTACTACTTGTTCAGTTTTATATATATATATATGTATGTTCAATATTAAATAAATTATATATATATATATATATATATATATATATATATATATATAATTATTCAATATTAAATAAAATATATATATATATATATATATATATATATATATATATAATTGTTCAATATTAAATAAATATTAGAATTTAGATCTATTTTAATTTCAATTTTATCAAGTGTAGAGAGGGATTAAATATTTCGAGCTGTAAATTTTTTTTTTGAGTTTAAGACTTGAGGAAAGATTTACACTTAGAAATATTTGATCCCTTTAGGTGTTTGATAGATATGGAATTAAGATGGATCTAAACTGGTTCGAGTTGCATGGGATTTGTTGAATATCTAAATAATATGATAGTTTTATTTTAAATCTGCACAATTACCTTTGTTTGTTAAGAATACATCCATTTTAACTCTAAATCCTCATGAGCTTCAAGATTTATGATGAATTTATACTAGATCTCATGTCTCTTTACAATAAATCCATCTTATATAATAATGCAGTCCATTAATATATATTAAAATCAATGTTATCCAATAGTATTCACTAACCATCAAAGTCATGAAATCCAAACTAAATTTCCAACTCTTAGCAATATTTCCACCTAAGATTGATCTCTTCATACATGGTTTCCATCTCACTAAAACTTGACTAATCTTTAAAATCAAATAATGTAGGAATTTACAGGGTAAGTTCCTCAGAAAGAACACCAAAAGGACACCGCTCACAACCAGATCACAGATCAATACACCAGTATTTTTGACGTGGTTAAAACCCTCAAAGAGGGAAACAGTCCACGGTCTGAGCCAATGCGGCCACTTCAGGCAATTTATTAATCAAAGAATGAAAATTTACATAAGCTTCTCTCATACACGGATTACCCTACAAATGACCCTCCATGCGCTTTAAATAGAATTCATGGACCAATTGGGTGTCAAGCCACGGATCAAGTGTCGGTAATACCGAGGAGAGAATGAACCGTCGGATCACTACATATCGTGACCGTCGGATTGTAAGTTACAAAATGTACAACGGTAAAGAAACACACTTTACCTAACTCTATACCTAACTCTACACTAGACCAAGTTGAACTTAACTATATCCTATGTGTCGGAATATCCTAACATCCCCCCTTAAGAACAACTTGGGATAGGATTGAAGGATTTACAAATATGACAAAATAGGAGAAGGAAGGAGGCACTAGAGCCTATCCCCCCTTAGTGACAACTTCCTGAACTCCAACCATAAATCGAAGTTTAGTGAACTTCGCCTCTGTGAGAGCCTTTGTGAAGATGTCTGCAATTTGATCATCTGTTGAACAATATTGCACTTCAAGAACATGGTCGTGAATGAGCTTTCTGATGAAGTGCATGTGCAGTTCAATGTGTTTGCTGCGCTGATGTTGGACTGGATCTTTGCATAGCTGAATGGCACTTTGATTATCACACCAAAGTGTAGTCGGATGTTGATGCTTAAAGCCAAACTCTGACAGGATCTGACGAAGCCACAAGGCTTCCTTACTAGCTTCTATGGCACCACGATACTCTGCTTCTGCTGATGAAAGAGAAATGGCACCCTGTTTCTTGCAAGCCCATGTAATAGGTCCTGAACCAAGAGTGAACACATAACCGGAAGTAGACTTCCGATCATCAGGGTCACCAGCCCAATCGGAATCAGTGAAACCAACCAATAGAGGAGATGCTTTGGCACTGTAATGAATCCCAAACTGAACTGTACCTCGAACATAACGAAGTATTCTTTTAGCTGCTTTTCAATGACTTTCACGGGGGTTTTGCATGAACCGAGCAACAAGGCCAATAGCAAAGGAAAGGTCAGGACGAGTATGGGTTAGATACAAAAGTTTTCCTACAAGTTGACGGTATAAGGTAGCATCAACTTCAGGAGAAGTACAAGTGACTGAGAGTTTGACTCCAGACTAAAAGGGAGAAGGGGCTGGCTTACAATCTTCCATGTGAAAATAACGTAGAATATCACAAGCATACTTGGACTGGGAAAGGGAAATACCCTCCTTGGATTGCAAGACTTGAAGACCGAGAAAATAGTGTAAGTTTCCTAAGTCTGTCATTTCAAATTTCCTTTTGAGGCTAGACTTCACATGGTTTATAAGGTTGGGATCACTACCAGTAAGGATAAGATCATCAACATAAAGAACAAGGATGATAAGAGAGTTGCCCACTTTCTTGGTGTAGACAGTATTGTCAGAATGACACCTAGAAAAGCCAGATTCTAAAAGAAAGCTATCCATTTTGGCATACCAAGCCCGAGGAGCTTGCTTGAGACCATAAAGGGATTTCTTAAGTCGACAAACAAGGCTGGAGTCTGTTTGTATGAAGCCAATGGGTTGTTCCATATAGATTTCTTCATGCAAGTCCCCATGCAAGAAGGCAGATTTAACATCCATCTGATGGACTTCCCATTTGAAAGAGGCAGCAAGGGAAAGAACAAGGCGGATAGAGTTCATTTTGGCAACAGGGGAGAAGGTTTCAGTGTAGTCAATGCCTTCAACCTGTGAAAAGCCCTTAGCAACAAGACGAGCTTTATGTTTATCAACTTTCCCATCTGGTCCATACTTGGTTCTGTAAACCCATTTGCATCTAACAAGTTTTCGTCCCTTTGGTAAAGGAACAAGATCCCATGTATCATTTGCCAATAATGAATGATATTCTTCATTCATAGCTGCTTCCCAATCTGGATGGCCTGAAGCTTCTGCAAAGGTGTCAGGATCATAATTTACTGGAGCTTGAGCCAGTAAAGAAGAGGCTCTCTCGAACTGAGAACGTGTGCGTCGCTGATCTGTAGGATCACCGGCAAGATCACCTGCTGCATCTCGAGTAGCACGAACCCATTTTGGAAGCTCAGGAGCTGAAGGAGGATCCTGAGATGGTGGGGGAGGATTGTCATCCTCACTTTCATCATCTGAAGAAGAAATGTTTTCAAAGGTAGAAGAGATAGGGAGAGGTGGCACATCCGCCGGACTAGGCTCGCAGGCCGATATATTTTCATCAAATTTTACATCTCTTCTAATGATAACATTTTTGGACTTAAATGGAATAAGTCTATAGCCTTTGACATCTTCAGAATATCCAACAAAAGTACATTTTTCACTCTTAGGTTCTAAAGCTTTATGCTTTTCATCTGGAATATGGGCCCACGCTTCACTTCCAAAAACACGAAAGTGACTTACATCTAGTTTGATTGAGCTACATGCTTCTTCTGGAGTGATATTCTTTAAAGCCTTAGTAGGAGTGCGATTTATTATGTAATTTGCACAGTTAATTGCTTCTACCCAAAAACTAAGACCAAGTCCTTTAGATTGTAGCATACAATTAGCCATTTCCTTTAAGGTGCGATTCTTCCTTTCAGCTACACCATTTTGTTGTGGAGTATATGGAACAGTATGTTGCATTTGAATTCCATTCTCAGTGCAATAGTTGATGAATGTGTTTTTAACATATTCTCCACCATTATCAGATCTTAACTTGAGAATTTGATGTCCAGATTGTTTTTCAACAAAGGCCTTGAAGGCCAAAAAAGTGTTAAATACTTCACTCTTGAGTTTTAAGAAGTATACCCAAGTGCGTCTGGAGAGATCATCAATGAAAGTTAAGAAGTACTTGCAACCAGAGAATGACACAACTGGAAGTGGACCACATAAATCACTATGCACAAGCTGTAAAGGGGCTGAGGCGTGCCAAGAGGCACGTTTTTCAAAACTGTCCCGATGATGTTTTCCGAGTACACATCCAGAACAAACACCATCTCTGCAAGATACCATAGAAAGACCTGTCACCATATTTTCTTTACATAGATGCTGAAGGGAGCGATAGTTTAAGTGACCAAATCGCTCATGCCAAAGTTTGCTCACTTCATCGTTATGAGCAACAAATACTGAGGGAAGATTTGATGACCCAAATTTGTGAAACTTATACAACCTTGTAGAATCATCAGCAATGCCAGTAGCCAAAATCTGTTTAGGATCTTTTAAGTCCTTGATTACAACATCATGAGGTGAAAATTCAACGATTTTACCTTCACCTGAATGAGTTATCTGATATACAGATAGAAGGTTGCAGGATAAGGTTGGAACACATAATACATCATTAAACTGACCATTGTCTAGATGAACAGTTCCAGTCCCTACAACATTAAGAGATCTATCATCACCAACATATATATTTTTGGTGTTACAATCATTTAAAGAAGAAAACATGGCTTTGTTTTTGGCCATGTGATAAGAAGCTCCAGAATCAATGAGCCACTCATGAGAATGAGAAGAAGAAGATACATTTAAGCATATCCAGACCGAGATGCTTGACAACCACATGCAGAAAGTGCCATTCCTGAAGATGAAGTTGAAGTTGAAGATTGCCCCAAATGGATGTTATGATTCTTCATTGCTGCTTCCAAGGCTTCCATCTTTTTAAAGCATTTTGATTCTAAGTGGCCATCTCGATTACAAAAATTGCAATGTCTATCAGTCTTCTTCCCTTTGTTTTTATATGTCTTATCATTTTGTTGAAATGATTTTTCATTTTGGGGCTGAAATTGCTTAGGACCCTTGTTTGGTTTAGGACCATTCTTTTTAGGATATGACTTTTTAGGATTCTTTGAATTTGGTTGCTGCTGGGCGGCTAACGCTTTCTTGGAAGAGTTTCCAAGATTAAGAAGACCAAGGTGTAAGAGTTTTTCTTGTTCTCTTATTAAAGAATCACAAAAAGAGTCAAAGGAAGGGGGCTTGTAGTCTTTTCCTTGAGAAATGAAGGCTTCTCTTGTAGAATGGAAGGTGGAAACAAATACAGAGTAGGCTGGTCCCAACTTAGTAAGGATGGAATAAATAAGGTTACTATCTTCTTTCTTAACCTTAACACCTTCCAAAAGATATCTAAGGGTCTTGAACTTAGACAAGAAATCTTCAATGCAAGAAAAATTATTAGGGTCCAATGTAAGCAACTCATTTTCAAGTTGATGGGCTCTAATTTCATTTTTAATCCCAAAAACTTTATTGATTTGTTCCATTGCTTCATGAGGAGTTTCAAGTTCTGCAATATGGAATCTAAGATCTAGAGAAATAGACATCCCTATCAAACCACGTGCTTGATCTTGTCTATTTTCCCATTTAGCAGCCTTGTCTTCATCTTTCGGTTTCTTTTCTTGGCCTATGGCTATTCGGTAGAGACCTTTACTTCTAAGTAAATCCTCCATGTAGGACAACCATTGGAAGTAGTTGGTGCTGTCAAGGGTAACTTGGTATTGACTTTCCATTTCAATAGAAACTGAAGCTGAAGATGCTGAAAGTAAGTGTTCCAATGGATAGATCTCGAAAAATTAGGCTGGTTCAAAAAAAACGGCTCTGAAAAAGGCTTCCGGATGAAGAAGTTATGGCTTTTTAAAAAAAGTTGTTGAAGTTGCCAACGAAGTGCGGGAATGTGCGGAAATGAAAAAGTCCGCCCCCACAAAATGGAGACTTGAACCCAAGACCTCTACTCTCTTAAAATAGCTTTGAACCAATTGATCTATACAAAAAATTTGAGAGAGAGCGGGGGGGGCTTTGGGTTGCATGCTTGCTTTGAGAAAGCTCTTTTTCCCTACAAAACAAAAAACACAAAACCCAACACGGACATGCAAAGAAAACGAACCTTACGGCTCGAAGTTAGCTTTACCCAAAAAACTAAATATTTTCAAAAATTGAACCTTGCGGCTCAAAGTTAGCTTTAGCCGAAAAACTAAATATTTTTCTCAATGTTTCTGATTTTCCGAGATCACACTAAGGTGCAGGGAAAAGAGCATACGCATGAGAAAAATCCTTCCTTTCTGTTTCTGATTTGCCCAGATCGCACAGAGTCGCAGGGCAAAGAGCATACGCAGAAATGAAAGGTATAGATCCGGTTAAAAAAAAGGTAAATAAACCGAAACCGAAATAAGTAGAGAGAAAATAACAGTAAACTGCAAATAAAGACTGTATACCTCCAGATCTTAAAAATGACGCAGCTAGGGCTACCGGAAACCTTTTCGCGTGAAACGAAAGGGGTTCCTCACTGGAACAAATGCTCCGAACACAACAGAGCAGTCCTCTCAGCCCGAAAGCAGTCAGAAACAGCAGATCTAGGAAACGGCAGTCGGATGCAGTTCTAACGGCTTCAGATTTGGATCACCAACGGACGCAACCCTCAAATAGCTCTGATACCATGTAGGAATTTACAGGGTAAGTTCCTCAGAAAGAACACCAAAAAGACACCGCTCACAACCAGATCACAGATCAATACACCAGTGTTTTTGACGTGGTTAAAACCCTCAAAGAGGGAAATAGTCCACGGCCTGAGCCAACGCGGCCACTTCAGGCAATTTATTAATCAAAGAATGAAAATTTACATAAGCTTCTCTCATACACGGATTACCCTACAAATGACCCTCCATGCGCTTTAAATAGAATTCATGGACCAATCGGGTGTCAAGCCACGGATCACGTGTCGGTAATACCGAGGAGAGAATGAACCGTCGGATCACTACATATCGTGACCGTCGGATTGTAAGTTACAAAATGTACAACGGTAAAGAAACACACTTTACCTAACTCTATACCTAACTCTACACTAGACCAAGTTGAACTTAACTATATCCTATGTGTCGGAATATCCTAACAAATAATACATTCTTTTAATGAAATATATATATATATATATATATATATATATATATATATATATATACATACTCACATCACTTCTATCCTTGATATACCTAAATATTTTAAAATCCTCAATATATTTGAGTCTATTGTTGATGTGCTTTTTACAAGGAAGCATAAATACTAAGTAGCATCATTGTGAGCATCATTAACAAAGATGGATGTGATATGTATAGACCTTGTGAAACATGTGATTAACCAAATGCATGTAATCATTTTTGAAAGAAAAAGATCACCTGAATGGTGCTAAATAATTGTGTATCAAAAACTATGCAATTGACTCATGTGCCTAACCCAATCAAACCAAACATTAGGCCAACAAACAAACTCTATTTGACAGTGACTATGCAAATTTACATTCCATCAATAAATGCATTTTATATAATAGTGCAATCCATTAATATATACTGAAATAAATGCATTCCAACAGTGTTTTGTGAAATCAATGCAATCAATTAATTCAATCACATTTAAGCTAATGCAAATCAATAATATTCAATGAAATTAATGCCATCAATTAATTCAATCACACTTAAAGTAATACAATCCAATAATATTCATTAAAATGAATGCAATCAATTAATTCAATCACACTTAACATGCAATAATATTCATTAAAATCAATGTAATTAATTAATTTAATCATACTTAAACTAATACAATCCAATAATATTCACTCAAACCAATGCAATAAATTAATTCAATCACACTTAAAAGAACGCATCCATTAATATTCACTAAAAACAATACAATCAATAATTTATTTATTAAGTATAAATTAATAAATCTTATTTATTTATTAAGTATAAATTAATAAATTTAAATAAGATTTAGTTTTATTAAATTATAACCATATTCTTAGTTGGATTCAAAAGTCTTCAAACCTAGTGTTTACATCCCTGTCAGTGTTGTTGAAGAATTCAATTTAAACATTAAAGAAAGGTTCAACATGTTCTCCATATAATATTGTATCCTAAATTTTGTGAAAATTTGAAATCCATAATTACATGCATTCATCTTTTTCTACAGCTAATTCATCTTTTTCTACAACTAATTCAAAATGTGGATTTCTTTATTTATGGTAAAGAATACATGAAATTTTCACTGCCTCTAGAATTGGATTTAGTTTTTGAACTGTCATAGTAATATAAGAATTCTATGTTCACAAATGCATTGAACATCGTGTTTATTGAGATCTTTTCTTAATAATTAAGATACACTGCTCGCAGTATAAAATAGAATCCACAACGGTTATTTTACATTTAAGATTGAGTTGATAAGGTGATTTAATGTGTTTATTGATTACTTTTTTAATAATTAAGATAAATTTCTCTGTGTAAAATAGAATCTATAACACTCATTTTACATTTAAGATTGATTTAATATGGTGGAATAAGGATTTATGTTATTAACTTTATGCAAACCTATTTGTATTTTGCAGATAAATATTCTTTGTAAAAGTTTTTGTCACGAATTAGAATTCAAACGATTCCATACTATCCAATCTATCTACCGCAAACTTAAAACTATGTCATACAATCTAATCTATCTATTGCAGATTTATTTTTTTGGGTTAACTAAGATGCTGAGCCATGAATATGGGTTTCATTAAAATTTTAATGGAAAGTTTATCATATAGTGAAATGGAATTGTTGGAATTGCACAGAAATGAGCTAGAATGAAACAAACCATACTACCTATTAATTTTGTAGATGGATATAGCCTTACATTCCATAGATATGTAAGATACAGATCTATAGATATATAGAATACGGATAGATCCATATCTAAAATGTAGGATACAAATCTATAGATATGTAGAATATGGATCTATAAATTTTGTAGATAAATCAAGATCTAAATCTAGTTAAGGATATGGAAACCTTTGCTCACACAATCATTCTAATCAATTTAGTTTGATTACACTGTGTAGATCCATTTAGTCCAATTATCATGTAGAGTAGTGAAGTCTGATTTAGATTTTTTTATGGGTAAGAGATAAATTAATATATAAATTGAGATAAATCGATATATTGGCTATAATTCAACAAATATATTATTTATCTCAACCAATAATATAATGAAATCGTGGATTCAACAGATATATACTGAGTTTGTGGGCCTAATTAAAAAGTAAACAAAAACCTAAACAACCTTAAATCACGATGAACAATTCATGACCTAAAACTTTGGGAAAATGTAAACGTAAATATAAATGTGGCTTACCTAGGTATTACAAAATCTGTGTAGCTGAATCAAGATACACTTTGTTATCTATGCCTACCCTTTGATAACCAAATAGAATAACCAATACTCTTTGTTTATAGATCAATATTTTTTTATTAAACCTAATTGATTGTATATATGTGTTTTTATTGAACTCACATATTCAATATTAGTCGACATATCTTTATTAAAAACTTTTAATATAGCATTACACACAACATCTCCCTCATATGCAAATTCTCAATATTATCTGACATATATTTTTTAAATTTTCTTAATGTAATGTTAGGTGACAACATCTCCCTCAAATACTAGGTTGTAGAGTGCCTCTAGAGGGAAAAAAAATAAAAAAAGAAAGAAAACAAGTACTAATTGTTCAATATTGAAAGAACATTACAACAATTTGTAAATTTAATGTATAGTAGTCTCGATTCTATTCTACCAAAATAAAATCTCTAGAGGTTTGTACATTAAAACGACATAAAAAAAGATAAAGAATAATACAAAAAAAGTAATAAATAATAAATTGTATAAGGATTCCCCGATGGGGGTTCATATCGAGGTGATCGATGGAATTGGGGGTTATGTCAACCTCCTTGAAAAAGCATGCAATTATATTACATTACATTAACCATGTTAACTGATAGTTGGAGGAAAAGGGGGTAGCAGGTTCATTTGAAGCAATTAGAAATGATGTCTAGCCTTCCTTTTGGGCAAACTCTGAGTTAGTTGGAGGTGATTGTTTAAAAATAATATGTGAATATAATCATGTGGCATCCCTAAGCGCTGATTTGGAGGGAAAGGTTATTAGAGTGAACATGTCTGGAAGCTATATAAAGGAAAATTGGTGCTAGTTCTATGTGTTTAGGGCTAAGGAAGTATGTCAGGTGTTCATACCATCTTCTCGCTACAAACCACCTTGTTTCGATTTATTTCAATGTAATTGGTACATAGGGGCCTTTACCATTCATCTTCCCTTGATGCATAAAGGCCATGACATCTTAGAAAATTTTCTGAAGCCTTCATGCGTTTATAATTTAGTTGCTCGTATTATACTTGGCTACGGGTGTTTTCTTCTAGTGTCAACTATTGATGTCAACTTATTGTGTTGGTTTCCTGAATGGGCTTGATTGATTTCTCGTTGGCATAGCTATGGTAGTGGGACCATCTCCCTACATTGTAGGTGTTATCCTTTCACTATTTCTAGGCCTTTCATGCATTAATATTGTTTTATTTTATGTTATTGGATTTTCCCTATTTGGATTTGGCTTTGACTCCTTTTGGGTTTCATCAACTTGGTTCGTTCGACAACTACAACTTTTCCTTACCTTTACTTTCAATTTCCTATTTCTAGCTTGTTTTATGTTGATATTATAAGGACATGCTTGGTTAACTATATCTAACATCAATATATGAGAAGTAGGCATGGGGGGGAATGATATGGCCCACGAGGCTTAAACCAAGCCCAACAGTAGGCCCAAGAGGATTTTGAGACCTTCCATTCCATCGTCCCCTAAAAGCCCATAATGAGAGTTGATAATTGGAAACCTTAACAGCAAAGATAGGTAGGAATTCTCAGATTCAAAGATAATGGACAAGATTTGGCAGTGGTTTCATGACCCTAGTCATACCAGGAAAAGGAAAAAAATAGTATTTTAATGCATTGTCACTATACTGGAAAATGAAAACCTTCTTGGGAAGGATCCTTACTAAGAAATAGGAAAACAAATATAATGTATTTGCAAGTCGTAAGGATGCCAAACATGTCCAAAGAAATCAATAGGAATGTCTTGAGAGAATGGACACTTGTCTAGCTCATATTGAGTGCCACATTCCATGCATTACTGCTATGCCAGCTCCTCTAGGATCCAGTGCCATGGATTCAAAACTTTTCAACTCTTCTGATTCTTAGCTTTTGAAACGTTTGCAGACATTTTTTTTTTTTTCATTATGCATTAGATAATTTAATCATGCTTCAGTTGTTAATACATTTGAAGCTTTGGACAAATTATTCTAAAGGAATGTGGTCAAAAATATATTGTTTCCTGTTGGGCAAGTTGAGACCAACTACTAACAAACATGCTTAATATGGTTGAATAACTGATGTACTAGGCAACATGAATTTATGAGGCAATATAATATTAGCTTACAAAAAAAAGGTATAAGGATGAAATTAAAAATAGTAAATGAGTTACCCCGTTGGGGGTAATGGATAGTTGGGCATCGAGGAAAGCGACGTGGGGTCACCACCCTATGCTTCATTCTTGACATAGCGAGAGAGATCAATTGGTAGGTGGGACACATGTAGACGCATATGAGGATACATGCCACTTAATGGCATTTACAGTAGGCTTATCGAGCTTGTACCAAACGTGAGGTTGGTGGTCTAAGCAATGATGGTTGAGTTCCAAGGGGAATTTAGTGAAAGAATGGTTGTTTTGATTGCTTATGTAATGTGTAATGTGCAGCACTTCAAGATGCAGGGTCACTATCTTAGCTCGAGAACATTAAGGTGAATCTAGGGTAGACATAGCTTTAAAAGCTAGATCAAGCAAGAGGCTCTGAGCTTTAGAAAAGAGAAATGTGGCATTGAGTTGAGAGGTGGGAGACATATTGAGGAAAAACCAGGCTAAATCACTACTATATGTGTATAAGGTTCATTCTCAAAGCTACTTTGGGTGATTCATATCAACTATAAACTATATCATCTAGTGCCTCTCTTTGCATTGGTTATTTTCATGTCAATAAGATCTAGGTATGATGGGTGTGTTGGGATAGTGGACTAGTATGATGAATGGTGTTACAGTTTTCCCTTTATGTTTGCATTGGGGGAGTGTAATTGTCTAAAGATATTATGGTGGTTGTTTAGTCATTACCTTGGATGTTTAGCCAGTAATAATGATTGGAATTTTGTTCTCATTTGGGAAAATAATTTCTAGAGTAGTAAGGAGCCTATTCAATCTTATAGCTGTGTGTTTTCATTAGTTGTGGCATCCTACATTCTCTAATCTAAATTTTCTTCATCTTGTTTGGAGTGGTGGGTGGGGGATCTCTTCTCTGGGGTTAAACTGGGGAGCTATGAACTGGAAGTTATTTTGTTGCCTACCTTGACTATACATGTGGTGGTCAATGAGAGTCTTTTTGTTTCATGCCTTGACTACACATGGGGTGGTAAGTAAGAGTATTCATGGTAAGCATAGTGTCTATTGGGGGTTGTGGGTGTCTGTGGTATCTTGTGGATAGGCATACCCTTGTCTGCTTTGCAAGGTTAGTGAGTGCATTAGCATGGTGGTCTTTTTGTGACACAAAGGTCCAGGGAAGGTGGTGAGTATGAATCCTTAGCGTGGTTGGGCATAACATGGATTAGAGATTAGGGATGTTCAGAGACGTCAACAACAACAAGAGTAGGGACAAGGTGAATCTATGGACCCCCTGTTTTACCAATCCCTTCCCTTGGTGGGAAGCACTCCCCTAATGAATGACATTGTGAGAAATATTTTGTAGTTGTGTAGCTCACTGGACTAGATCAACTAGGCCGAGGAATATGCTCATAACGACATTATTAATTTCATGAACCACCTCCAACGAAATATGCAAGAGATGCATGATATAATGGCCAGTCTAAGTAGAGGACAGTTACGCATCCAAGAGCAGTTGAACCATCTAGAAACTAGGATGGCACACATGGAAGGGAATATTCATGGTGAATTCAAACCCCCGCATCCCCTGACTTGGATCCAAATCATCCTGTCCCGGTAAATTTTGATGATACCTTATGATTGTTGGTTGTCTTTTAGTTTTCTTAGTATTTTGGCATTGGTTGTCGATCAGTCTATGAAAAATCGTTGTTGCTTAGGAAATTTACTATGTCTCTAGGTATGCACCTATTGGCCAATAAATCTAGTAAGACTGAGGCGAATAGGATTTTGAGATATGACTTGAAATGATGTAATCTTTTGCAGTAATAGAAAACATCAATTCACAAAAAAAAATAGTAAATGAGTTTAAGATTAAAAAAAAAAATATATATATATATATATTAAAGGTAAAACAAATAAAAATATAGAATGAGTTAAAAAAATAGGGAGAAAGAATAGGAAAATATGTAAAGAAAAAAAAAGTGGAAACCTAGAAGAGTAGTGTTTAGGGAAATAAAATATTAGGATATAGAAAAAGGGCATAGTAAATATAGATTCTAGTATAAGAAGGTGAAATTAGAAAGGAGAAAAAATAAAATAAATAAAAAATTAGACTTTCAGTTTTTAGTCTCATTGAAGAATGGATTACATAGGAAGTAGGAGAATAAATTATTTGCAGAAAACAAGACTTACATGTTGTTGTTGAATATAGAACATTGTCTCTCTATGTCACTGAAGATATTGAGATATTGAAGTAATTATTGAAGTAAGTGAGAATGGTATCTAAATATGAAAATCAATAACTTGAGGCAACATCATAGTAATAGGGTAGGCATGTCACTATAGAAATAGAAATATGGATAAAAATTGAGAAATTTTTGAAATACAAATTGAGATTGACATGTACATTAAAATCAATGTAATCAATGCATTGATTTTAGTGTAGATGTAATGATTTTGTACTCTCAAGAAGAATAAGAGACATATGTATATGCAAACCATCCGATGGAGATTGCATCTAAACAAAAGAAATTGGAATAAGAAAATTTCCATTATGTTCTAAACATATTTTGCTAACAAGATTCACTTGGCTACATATGTTAACAACACTATTATTGACACATTGAGAGCAGAAAAATTGGAGGAATCAACTTGTAGGGTCATTTTTACTAATAGTTCCAGGTTGGAAAATTCTAGGAAAAAACTTAAGGATCCATGTTGAAGCTTTAAATGACTAATTTTTTGGTCTTGGCCTTACTATGGACATATATTCCATAATATACAGGTTGATGTCTTTCCAACAACGCGAGAATCACCTCAACTGAACCTTGTATGAGAAATTATGCCTCATGGAAGTTGACCTATCATGATTGACTACCATAATTTGAAAGGATGCTACGTAAACCTCCATTACTTGTGAAAAAAGGGGCTAGCCTTATGGGGACTATGAATAAGACTTTAGAAGAGTCAACTTATAACTCATGTTTAGGGTTGAATGGGTCAAATATAACTCTTATTTCACTATCAAGTTGTTCTATAACTGGATCACTCGGAGGAAAATGAGTTCCATATTATTAAATTTCATTTTATTCCATAGTAGAGCAGATTAGGTGGGAGTGGAGAACGAGAGAGAAAAACATAGTGGGTTTGTGTTCTATATTAGCTCACAAGACATAGGTCTCAAGTAATTCCATAGAGAGAGTGCCTACCCTTATGTATTTGCATTATTTATGCTCAAACAAAGAAGAATAGAGTAGCCTCACCTTGCACTTAGGTTTTCTCGTAAAAGGGTTTCCTGTATATTATATTGGTGTTCATAGTGTTTGGTGTGCATTTGTATTCCACTGTTCTCTATTTTTCACATTTAATATATTGCATACATAAGCAGCAAAATAGTAATCAATAAATCCATAAAAAGAAAATTATAACCCTCATAACTTTAAATTCCATATTTCAGTCTATTTTTACCACATTTATTGTGACAAACTATCTAATGGAATGTATGTTAACTTTTGAAATATCATTTATGTCTCCTTAACAATAAAAAAAAACTAAATATAGACATGAAAATCAATGAATCTTTCTAATTATAAGAAAAGCTGATTTTAGTATACATGCATTGATTTTAGTGCACATTTGCATTAATTATATATCAACAAACCTAAAATTTATGTGTACATTGAAATGGTTGCATTGGGACTTGGGATTTAAACATAAACATAAATAGAAATAGAAATTGACATTGAAACTGAAATTAACATGTATATTAAAATCAAGGCATTCATTTTAGTGTACATTTTTCATCATTTTTATATCAACACATTCTACACTGAAAAGAATACTTTTGAAATTGAAATTGAAATTAACATGTACACTGAAATTGTTGAAAATGCAACGATAAAATTCTAATTTAATTTTTCCTTTATTAAATTAGGATAAATTTGAATTTCAACTTCAGTAAAATACTTGGAGGTAGTTAACTGAGGTGACATGGGTCTTGTCACTCAGTTAGCTCAGTAAATTCAAGTTGGAGACACTTGAGTTCAGTTCTACATAATTGTTGGAGACACTTGAGTTCAGTTCTACATGATTGATTGCTAATTTGTAGCAATCTATTTTAGTTAATTTGAGTTATTGTCAGTGTAACTAGTTCTGAATGTTAAGTAGAACTAGTGGAGGTTCAGTCAATGGTGTGTAACTTTTTTCACACTGAGCGATCATACAGTCAAATTGAATAATCAACCTAAATTAACTCTTGCATGGAGAGAATTCGAGTTACCTAGTTGAGGTTGGAGTTAAAGGGAAATGTAACATCAGTTGTAAATTCTTCCAAGTTGTACATGTGGTGCATGCAACCAAAGAAGGGCCTAAAGGAATTGCACAATCGAAATCGATGACTGAATGCTAAGTAGAACTAGTGGAGGTTCAGTCAATGGTGTGTAACATTTTTCATATTGAGCGATCATACAGTCAAATTGAATAATCAGCCTAAATTAACTCTTGCATGGAGAGAATTTGAGTTACCCAGTTGAGATTGGAATTAAAGGGAAATGTAATATTAGTTGTAAATTTTTCCAAGTTGTACATGTGGTGCATGAAACCAAAAAAGGGCCCAAAGGAATTGTGATGAGCCCCAAAAATGGGTAATTATATGGGATCATTTTGCCTCTTAATTCGACTTAATCCACCATACTCATTAGTTTATTGCACGATTTTTATTATATTTATGCTAATAGAGTGAATTGGGTTAGTCATTATGCCAAAAAGTCTAATGTGTGCTTTATGCAGATTTTTGGTCAATTTTGAGACAAAATCAAAGGTTTAATGAGCATTTGGCAGCCAAATTCGAGGAAGAACAAGGGAGAGGATTTGTAGGAGGGTGTACCCTTCATTTATGAACTCTTACCTTAAATTATCCATCAGAAACTCGGAGCACAAAGGTCCACTTTCCAAGGGGCAGTCGAGCAAGTAAAGAAGGACTGTTGTTTATCTCCAGTTCTGGGAAGCCGAGCTCCTTGATTTTAGGAGGGATGTTGGGGGACTCCATTTGTATAAATAGGGGGGCTTAGGGCCTCAGTTTTTTTAGTTGGATGTTAGCCAGTTCTTAGTAGATTTTCGCACTTTTGTGCAGCACATTGTTCAACTTATTTTCGAGTTCTTTTTTAGAACAGTTTATGTGATGTAATTGCTATTTTTGGATAAATGAAGATGAAACAGTTTTTGAGCCAGCACTGATCTCTTTCAGAGGGCTGAAGCTCTTGGGTTAGGGCCCAACCCAAGCTTCCCAACACCTCCTTTGTATACTTCTATGTTTTTTTGCTTCCATTCATGAGTTAATTTCTGTTGCATAAATTCATTTTACTTTGTTAAATTAGGTTGCTTTTGATGGTTAATATAGTTGTTTTTGTTTCAATTGATCAAGTAGGTTACTGCAGTGATAGAATAAGATTCAAAAAGGCCAACAGCAGACCCTAATCTCCTTTCTCCCTTCCTAGGACTATGATTTGAGGTCAAGGCACTACTGCTGCCACCAAAAACACAGTTTTTGCTCTTCCATGCAACTGCTAGTGTGATACTTTGATTTGGAAAGATAGATATTGGTTCAGATTCAGTTGCTTAGATCATTTTCTGTTCTTTTACCATATTTCTCTCCACATGCTTTTCTGTTCATAGGTTAATGTGCAGCATTTTCTGTTTGTAGGTCAGAAATTAGGTCAAGCTAGAAAAAAATTTGTTTTCATGATATAGTTAGCTCTTTCTTTGCTCGGTTTTGATAAGTAAATGTGTAGATCTCTCGCAGGTCATTCCAGCTCACCATCCATCCATGCATACAACACCGTCGCTTCCAAGTTTGTTACGAACTACCGGGTTGATAAAAGTAAAGTAGGGAGCCCCAAGAGTTGCAGCATTATTGCTGCAATACTGGAGCTCACCATATTTTTGGCGTCGTTGTCGGGGAAGCATCAGAGTACTTTGTGATTACTGCTTTCTTCTATTTTTTACTGCAACATTCTGCTAAGTAGTTTATTTCATTTCAAATTCTGCAATTTTCATTTCAGCAAGCATAGATTAGACATTTCCTGCTTTCATTTCAATTCTGCAATTTCCATTTCAGCAAACGTAGATTAGTCATTTCCTGCTTTCATTTCAATTCTGCAATTTCCATTTCAACAAACGTAGATTAGTCATTTCCTTGCTTTCATTTCAATTCTACAATTTCATTTCAGCAAGTTCATTTCAGTTAGTTGCAATTTGTTGTTCAATCAATTTCAGTTTTGCAGGTACAAGCAGAAAAAACAAAAATCAACCAAAAATATTTCCTTTCATGCCTCATAGGAATAGAGATAATTCAGGAAAAAATTTGCCCAACACCCCCACTGCTTCACACAGCCAACCTTCTCTCTTCTTCGATGGTTGTGATTAAGAAGAACCCTTAGGTGGACAACAAGACATATTTGAAGAACCTATAGGGGAGAAGAAGAAGAAAACATTCCTCTGGAGCCAATGGCTGAAAACAGAAATGTTGGGAGCAGTACCTTTTCTTCCAACTCATCCATTGAAGGTGAAATTGGAGACATGTGGGAAGACTTCAAGAGTGAGATGCAGCAAATGCTTGCCATGCATATCAAAAGAAAACAAGAGGAAGCAGAGAGGGCTTTGGCCATTTTTTGCCCTAGATGCACTAGAAGGCATCCTAGGAATGAATGCCCATTGAACTCGATAGAGGTTTGTTCAATCTGTGAAGAAAATAATTCTACAGACAATTGTCTGTCCTTGCCCAGGCTTAAAGCTATGTAGTCACTGAACAGACATATTACATAGACCAAAGGAGACCGCATAGACCTAGACCATATCAGCAGGGGATGCAAGGGACGTCTCAGCATACTACAACCCCAACCAAGTCACTTCTATACCTTCTTAGGGCCCCCCTATTCATCCTTCCTAGTCCATGCCTCCTCCTTGGTCCTTCACATCTCCATATAATGCCCAACCAACTGCTCATCCATTTCACCCCTATGCTCAGCCACAGCCTCAGTGGAATGCACCTCATTAGGGGTGGAGGCCCCTGTACAACTCTCCTCCTGCTCTTTTGCCTCCACCACCTACTCAACCGCAACCATTACCTCCTGCTCCACCAAGGCAACCTCAAATACCTGCTCAACCGAACTCGAATAACAAACAGGCCCAGCAAGTATATAGTGGGTGATCCAGGTGGATGTTGGTGGCCACCCACCAACCCATTTGGACCCCCACAACTGTCTCTTTCAGTCTTTTCAGTTTCCTAAATTACAGCACAGTTTACTATTTTTAGCAATTTTTCGGGTCCTGAACTTCCCGAGCCGTTTTGAGGCCCTAAACGACGTTTTTTTGGGATTCTGGGGCAACATGAGTCCATGGACCGACTCGGATAGATATTTCTAACGAGCTATCATACGCGTCAAACGGAGATCGTATGCCAAAGTTACGACCCCGGGAAATTGATGTACCAATTTACCCAAACGGGGCCCACAATTTGGCGTTTCATCTTCTAGGGTTAGGTTTCGGGATGTGAAGGGTTTTTCATTGTTTCTCAACAATAAATAGGCCTTCGAGCCTCATTGTAAGACAGTTCGAAACAGTTCAGAGGCATGTAGCCGCACATCTCTTCTCAGAGATAAGCTACCATCGCCCTAGCTGGTTTATTTCCATTTCTGGTTGTAATCATATTTCGGTATTTTCCATTAATGAAATGAAGTATTATTTCTGCTGCATCTCTGTATTTATGGTTATCGCATCTCTGTGTTTATGGTTATCTCTGTAATCTATTGCGTTCCTGTTTAAATCCGGATCAGTGGTATCAGAGCGGTCTGCTTTTTCTCTGTTTTTCTTTGCATGTCCCCAACAAGGTCGGGATATAAGGAGTTAGGGCTTGAACTGGTTGAACCTTTGCAAGACCAGCCTCGCAAATCCCGACGGCCTCCCATGGCGGACGAGAAGAAAGACGAGGGGGCAGGAGATCTCATCAAAATCTTGCTCGAAGAAGCGCTCGAGCGGCAAAGGAACGCGATGATGGATAGCTTTGCGCAGATCCTTCAGCGGCTACCCAGAGGCGACGCATCGGCTTCCAACAGCGACTCTGGAAATGCCACACCCTTCAAGGTACAAGTTAATTTTGAAATCCCCATCTTCGAGGGTCAAATAGATGCAGATGTCGTAGATAAATGGTTAAATCTGCTAGATGGGTATTTTTCTGTTCATAAATTTTCAAGTCGGGAAAAGATCGTTTTCGCTCTTCTCAAAGCAGCCCCCCACGTCAAGGACTGGTGGGAAACCTACTGCGAGCAGAAGGATGAAAGTACAGGCTCACTATTTTCAGCCGCACCCACTTGGAATGACTTTCGGGATGCCATCAAGGAGCAATACTACCCTGTCGGAAGCTATGAGGACAAATACATCAAATGGACCACACTGCGCCAAGGACGAGACCAAGATGTGCCGGAGTTCACAAACATTTTTCATACCCTTCGCACACAGTTGGGTATCAAAGATTCGGAGCTGCATCTGGTACTCAAATATCGTGGCTGCCTGCACAAATACATCCAGGAAGAGATGGTGTTCTTGAACATCTCCTCACTCGGCACAGCATACCGATACGCTGTCAAAATCGAGCAAAAGTTCAAACAGAAGAAGCGAGACTTTGGATCTGCAAATCCGAAGCCCAAAGGACAAAGCCAAGGCGGGGTGATCCAAGACAACCCGTCGAAGCCGCAAGAAAAGAACAACACCACGAAGCCGAAGAAGGACACAGGAAAGTGGTGTGAGTTCCACAAGAGTCCCACTCATAACACAAGTGAGTGTCGGACCAAGCAGTCGTTGGTGGCCGAGTTGAAGGCTTCTGAATCAGATGCATGTTCTGACCCTGAGCCAGAACCCGACAAGGGGAATGGAAAAGGGAAGCAGATCATCGATGCGGATCCCAGCGCCACTGTTGCCACCGCCAAGATCCAGAAAGATGAGCCCGAAAATCCAGAGGAAGGGGAGCGTCTTTTCCACTCACAGATGTGGGTGAAGGGTTCGCCGCTACAATTCATTGTCGACAGTGGCAGCCAAAAGAACCTCGTTTCAGCAGAGGTCGTGAAGCGGTTGGGCCTACCGACTACACCACACCCACAGCCGTACAGTATCGGGTGGCTTCATGAAGGACGAGATCTCAAAGTTCGACAGCAGTGCCACCTTCCCTACAGTATCAAACCCTTCACAGACGAGGTATTGTGTGATGTTACACCTCTGGATGTTTGTGATGTATTATTAGGCCAGCCATACTTGTGGAGGCGACATGCTGTGTATGAGTCAAGGCCTCGTGCTGTCATTATTTCTTTGAATGATTCATTATACAGGATACCAGAGGTAGCCCCACCTACCGCCACATCTTTGATCACTACCAAAAAAGGCGGCAAGCTCATATCACAGACCAGGAAATTCATCTGTCTGGTTCACTCCCAAAGTAAGGGGAAGATCGTTACTACCTCCATGACCCCTGCAAAGGGTTCCTCCATGCAACAACAACAGCAAAGGGATACGGTCATGACAGAACACAGGAACAACTTCTCCTCACCCACAGAGATACCACACAAGTTTCAGGTGGGCAACAAAGTCTGGTTGCATCTGCAGAGAGAACGCCTTACCAGAACCCATCAGAAGCTCAGACCACTCCGACATGGTCCTTACAGCAGTACCAAGGCTGTGGGGAACAATGCTTTGAAGCACAACATTCCTCCATTCCTTCGCTTGCACCGAGTATTCAATGTGGACCATCATCGACCATGCTTCCCACCATCACTGGACACATCAGAGATTGCAGGACAAGTTCAGCAGATGGAGGAACTCAACGCAATGGGGACCATTGCTTCCTAAGGGGGGAGGAATGATCCAGGTGGATGTTGGTGGCCACCCACCAACCCATTTGGACCCCCACAACTGTCTCTTTCAGTCTTTTCAGTTTCCTAAATTACAGCACAGTTTACTATTTTTAGCAGTTTTTCGGGTCCTGAACTTCCCGAGCCGTTTTGAGGCCCTAAACGACGTTTTTTTGGGATTCTGGGGCAACATGGGTCCATGGACCGATGTTGCCTCCCAAAGTGGTAGTACTCGGATAGATCTTTCTAACGAGCTATCATACGCGTCAAACGGAGATCGTATGCCAAAGTTACGACCCCGGGAAATTGATGTACCAATTTACCCAAACGGGGCCCACAATTTGGCGTTTCATCTTCTAGGGTTAGGTTTCGGGATGTGAAGGGTTTTTCATTGTTTCTCAACAATAAATAGGCCTTCGAGCCTCATTGTAAGACAGTTCGAAACAGTTCAGAGGCATGTAGCCGCACATCTCTTCTCAGAGATAAGCTACCATCGCCCTAGCTGGTTTATTTCCATTTCTGGTTGTAATCATATTTCGGTATTTTCCATTAATGAAATGAAGTATTATTTCTGCTGCATCTCTGTATTTATGGTTATCGCATCTCTGTGTTTATGGTTATCTCTGTAATCTATTGCGTTCCTGTTTAAATCCGGATCAGTGGTATCAGAGCGGTCTGCTTTTTCTCTGTTTTTCTTTGCATGTGCCCAACAAGGTCGGGATATAAGGAGTTAGGGCTTGAACTGGTTGAACCTTTGCAAGACCAGCCTCGCAAATCCCGACGGCCTCCCATGGCGGACGAGAAGAAAGACGAGGGGGCAGGAGATCTCATCAAAATCTTGCTCGAAGAAGCGCTCGAGCGGCAAAGGAACGCGATGATGGATAGCTTTGCGCAGATCCTTCAGCGGCTACCCAGAGGCGACGCATCGGCTTCCAACAGCGACTCTGGAAATGCCACACCCTTCAAGGTACAAGTTAATTTTGAAATCCCCATCTTCGAGGGTCAAATAGATGCAGATGTCGTAGATAAATGGTTAAATCTGCTAGATGGGTATTTTTCTGTTCATAAATTTTCAAGTCGGGAAAAGATCGTTTTCGCTCTTCTCAAAGCAGCCCCCCACGTCAAGGACTGGTGGGAAACCTACTGCGAGCAGAAGGATGAAAGTACAGGCTCACTATTTTCAGCCGCACCCACTTGGAATGACTTTCGGGATGCCATCAAGGAGCAATACTACCCTGTCGGAAGCTATGAGGACAAATACATCAAATGGACCACACTGCGCCAAGGACGAGACCAAGATGTGCCGGAGTTCACAAACATTTTTCATACCCTTCGCACACAGTTGGGTATCAAAGATTCGGAGCTGCATCTGGTACTCAAATATCGTGGCTGCCTGCACAAATACATCCAGGAAGAGATGGTGTTCTTGAACATCTCCTCACTCGGCACAACATACCGATACGCTGTCAAAATCGAGCAAAAGTTCAAACAGAAGAAGCGAGACTTTGGATCTGCAAATCCGAAGCCCAAAGGACAAAGCCAAGGCGGGGTGATCCAAGACAACCCGTCGAAGCCGCAAGAAAAGAACAACACCACGAAGCCGAAGAAGGACACAGGAAAGTGGTGTGAGTTCCACAAGAGTCCCACTCATAACACAAGTGAGTGTCGGACCAAGCAGTCGTTGGTGGCCGAGTTGAAGGCTTCTGAATCAGATGCATGTTCTGACCCTGAGCCAGAACCCGACAAGGGGAATGGAAAAGGGAAGCAGATCATCGATGCGGATCCCAGCGCCACTGTTGCCACCGCCAAGATCCAGAAAGATGAGCCCGAAAATCCAGAGGAAGGGGAGCGTCTTTTCCACTCACAGATGTGGGTGAAGGGTTCGCCGCTACAATTCATTGTCGACAGTGGCAGCCAAAAGAACCTCGTTTCAGCAGAGGTCGTGAAGCGGTTGGGCCTACCGACTACACCACACCCACAGCCGTACAGTATCGGGTGGCTTCATGAAGGACGAGATCTCAAAGTTCGACAGCAGTGCCACCTTCCCTACAGTATCAAACCCTTCACAGACGAGGTATTGTGTGATGTTACACCTCTGGATGTTTGTGATGTATTATTAGGCCAGCCATACTTGTGGAGGCGACATGCTGTGTATGAGTCAAGGCCTCGTGCTGTCATTATTTCTTTGAATGATTCATTATACAGGATACCGGAGGTAGCCCCACCTACCGCCACATCTTTGATCACTACCAAAAAAGGCAGCAAGCTCATATCACAGACCAGGAAATTCATCTGTCTGGTTCACTCCCAAAGTAAGGGGAAGATCGTTACTACCTCCATGACCCCTGCAAAGGGTTCCTCCATGCAACAACAACAGCAAAGGGATACGGTCATGACAGAACACAGGAACAACTTCTCCTCACCCACAGAGATACCACACAAGTTTCAGGTGGGCAACAAAGTCTGGTTGCATCTGCAGAGAGAACGCCTTACCAGAACCCATCAGAAGCTCAGACCACTCCGACATGGTCCTTACAGCAGTACCAAGGCTGTGGGGAACAATGCTTTGAAGCACAACATTCCTCCATTCCTTCGCTTGCACCGAGTATTCAATGTGGACCATCATCGACCATGCTTCCCACCATCACTGGACACATCAGAGATTGCAGGACAAGTTCAGCAGATGGAGGAACTCAACGCAATGGGGACCATTGCTTCCTAAGGGGGGAGGAATGATCCAGGTGGATGTTGGTGGCCACCCACCAACCCATTTGGACCCCCACAACTGTCTCTTTCAGTCTTTTCAGTTTCCTAAATTACAGCACAGTTTACTATTTTTAGCAGTTTTTCGGGTCCTGAACTTCCGGAGCCGTTTTGAGGCCCTAAACGACGTTTTTTTGGGATTCTGGGGCAACATGGGTCCATGGACCGATGTTGCCTCCCAAAGTGGTAGTACTCGGATAGATCTTTCTAACGAGCTATCATACGCGTCAAACGGAGATCGTATGCCAAAGTTACGACCCCGGGAAATTGATGTACCAATTTACCCAAACGGGGCCCACAATTTGGCGTTTCATCTTCTAGGGTTAGGTTTCGGGATGTGAAGGGTTTTTCATTGTTTCTCAACAATAAATAGGCCTTCGAGCCTCATTGTAAGACAGTTCGAAACAGTTCAGAGGCATGTAGCCGCACATCTCTTCTCAGAGATAAGCTACCATCGCCCTAGCTGGTTTATTTCCATTTCTGGTTGTAATCATATTTCGGTATTTTCCATTAATGAAATGAAGTATTATTTCTGCTGCATCTCTGTATTTATGGTTATCGCATCTCTGTGTTTATGGTTATCTCTGTAATCTATTGCGTTCCTGTTTAAATCCGGATCAGTGGTATCAGAGCGGTCTGCTTTTTCTCTGTTTTTCTTTGCATGTCCCCAACAAGGTCGGGATATAAGGAGTTAGGGCTTGAACTGGTTGAACCTTTGCAAGACCAGCCTCGCAAATCCCGACGGCCTCCCATGGCGGACGAGAAGAAAGACGAGGGGGCAGGAGATCTCATCAAAATCTTGCTCGAAGAAGCGCTCGAGCGGCAAAGGAACGCGATGATGGATAGCTTTGCGCAGATCCTTCAGCGGCTACCCAGAGGCGACGCATCGGCTTCCAACAGCGACTCTGGAAATGCCACACCCTTCAAGGTACAAGTTAATTTTGAAATCCCCATCTTCGAGGGTCAAATAGATGCAGATGTCGTAGATAAATGGTTAAATCTGCTAGATGGGTATTTTTCTGTTCATAAATTTTCAAGTCGGGAAAAGATCGTTTTCGCTCTTCTCAAAGCAGCCCCCCACGTCAAGGACTGGTGGGAAACCTACTGCGAGCAGAAGGATGAAAGTACAGGCTCACTATTTTCAGCCGCACCCACTTGGAATGACTTTCGGGATGCCATCAAGGAGCAATACTACCCTGTCGGAAGCTATGAGGACAAATACATCAAATGGACCACACTGCGCCAAGGACGAGACCAAGATGTGCCGGAGTTCACAAACATTTTTCATACCCTTCGCACACAGTTGGGTATCAAAGATTCGGAGCTGCATCTGGTACTCAAATATCGTGGCTGCCTGCACAAATACATCCAGGAAGAGATGGTGTTCTTGAACATCTCCTCACTCGGCACAGCATACCGATATGCTGTCAAAATCGAGCAAAAGTTCAAACAGAAGAAGCGAGACTTTGGATCTGCAAATCCGAAGCCCAAAGGACAAAGCCAAGGCGGGGTGATCCAAGACAACCCGTCGAAGCCGCAAGAAAAGAACAACACCACGAAGCCGAAGAAGGACACAGGAAAGTGGTGTGAGTTCCACAAGAGTCCCACTCATAACACAAGTGAGTGTCGGACCAAGCAGTCGTTGGTGGCCGAGTTGAAGGCTTCTGAATCAGATGCATGTTCTGACCCTGAGCCAGAACCCGACAAGGGGAATGGAAAAGGGAAGCAGATCATCGATGCGGATCCCAGCGCCACTGTTGCCACCGCCAAGATCCAGAAAGATGAGCCCGAAAATCCAGAGGAAGGGGAGCGTCTTTTCCACTCACAGATGTGGGTGAAGGGTTCGCCGCTACAATTCATTGTCGACAGTGGCAGCCAAAAGAACCTCGTTTCAGCAGAGGTCGTGAAGCGGTTGGGCCTACCAACTACACCACACCCACAGCCGTACAGTATCGGGTGGCTTCATGAAGGACGAGATCTCAAAGTTCGACAGCAGTGCCACCTTCCCTACAGTATCAAACCCTTCACAGACGAGGTATTGTGTGATGTTACACCTCTGGATGTTTGTGATGTATTATTAGGCCAGCCATACTTGTGGAGGCGACATGCTGTGTATGAGTCAAGGCCTCGTGCTGTCATTATTTCTTTGAATGATTCATTATACAGGATACCGGAGGTAGCCCCACCTACCGCCACATCTTTGATCACTACCAAAAAAGGCAGCAAGCTCATATCACAGACCAGGAAATTCATCTGTCTGGTTCACTCCCAAAGTAAGGGGAAGATCGTTACTACCTCCATGACCCCTGCAAAGGGTTCCTCCATGCAACAACAACAGCAAAGGGATACGGTCATGACAGAACACAGGAACAACTTCTCCTCACCCACAGAGATACCACACAAGTTTCAGGTGGGCAACAAAGTCTGGTTGCATCTGCAGAGAGAACGCCTTACCAGAACCCATCAGAAGCTCAGACCACTCCGACATGGTCCTTACAGCAGTACCAAGGCTGTGGGGAACAATGCTTTGAAGCAAAACATTCCTCCATTCCTTCGCTTGCACCGAGTATTCAATGTGGACCATCATCGACCATGCTTCCCACCATCACTGGACACATCAGAGATTGCAGGACAAGTTCAGCAGATGGAGGAACTCAACGCAATGGGGACCATTGCTTCCTAAGGGGGGAGGAATGATCCAGGTGGATGTTGGTGGCCACCCACCAACCCATTTGGACCCCCACAACTGTCTCTTTCAGTCTTTTCAGTTTCCTAAATTACAGCACAGTTTACTATTTTTAGCAGTTTTTCGGGTCCTGAACTTCCGGAGCCGTTTTGAGGCCCTAAACGACGTTTTTTTGGGATTCTGGGGCAACATGAGTCCATGGACCGACTCGGATAGATATTTCTAACGAGCTATCATACGCGTCAAACGGAGATCGTATGCCAAAGTTACGACCCCGGGAAATTGATGTACCAATTTACCCAAACGGGGCCCACAATTTGGCGTTTCATCTTCTAGGGTTAGGTTTCGGGATGTGAAGGGTTTTTCATTGTTTCTCAACAATAAATAGGCCTTCGAGCCTCATTGTAAGACAGTTCGAAACAGTTCAGAGGCATGTAGCCGCACATCTCTTCTCAGAGATAAGCTACCATCGCCCTAGCTGGTTTATTTCCATTTCTGGTTGTAATCATATTTCGGTATTTTCCATTAATGAAATGAAGTATTATTTCTGCTGCATCTCTGTATTTATGGTTATCGCATCTCTGTGTTTATGGTTATCTCTGTAATCTATTGCGTTCCTGTTTAAATCCGGATCAGTGGTATCAGAGCGGTCTGCTTTTTCTCTGTTTTTCTTTGCATGTCCCCAACAAGGTCGGGATATAAGGAGTTAGGGCTTGAACTGGTTGAACCTTTGCAAGACCAGCCTCGCAAATCCCGACGGCCTCCCATGGCGGACGAGAAGAAAGACGAGGGGGCAGGAGATCTCATCAAAATCTTGCTCGAAGAAGCGCTCGAGCGGCAAAGGAACGCGATGATGGATAGCTTTGCGCAGATCCTTCAGCGGCTACCCAGAGGCGACGCATCGGCTTCCAACAGCGACTCTGGAAATGCCACACCCTTCAAGGTACAAGTTAATTTTGAAATCCCCATCTTCGAGGGTCAAATAGATGCAGATGTCGTAGATAAATGGTTAAATCTGCTAGATGGGTATTTTTCTGTTCATAAATTTTCAAGTCGGGAAAAGATCGTTTTCGCTCTTCTCAAAGCAGCCCCCCACGTCAAGGACTGGTGGGAAACCTACTGCGAGCAGAAGGATGAAAGTACAGGCTCACTATTTTCAGCCGCACCCACTTGGAATGACTTTCGGGATGCCATCAAGGAGCAATACTACCCTGTCGGAAGCTATGAGGACAAATACATCAAATGGACCACACTGCGCCAAGGACGAGACCAAGATGTGCCGGAGTTCACAAACATTTTTCATACCCTTCGCACACAGTTGGGTATCAAAGATTCGGAGCTGCATCTGGTACTCAAATATCGTGGCTGCCTGCACAAATACATCCAGGAAGAGATGGTGTTCTTGAACATCTCCTCACTCGGCACAGCATACCGATACGCTGTCAAAATCGAGCAAAAGTTCAAACAGAAGAAGCGAGACTTTGGATCTGCAAATCCGAAGCCCAAAGGACAAAGCCAAGGCGGGGTGATCCAAGACAACCCGTCGAAGCCGCAAGAAAAGAACAACACCACGAAGCCGAAGAAGGACACAGGAAAGTGGTGTGAGTTCCACAAGAGTCCCACTCATAACACAAGTGAGTGTCGGACCAAGCAGTCGTTGGTGGCCGAGTTGAAGGCTTCTGAATCAGATGCATGTTCTGACCCTGAGCCAGAACCCGACAAGGGGAATGGAAAAGGGAAGCAGATCATCGATGCGGATCCCAGCGCCACTGTTGCCACCGCCAAGATCCAGAAAGATGAGCCCGAAAATCCAGAGGAAGGGGAGCGTCTTTTCCACTCACAGATGTGGGTGAAGGGTTCGCCGCTACAATTCATTGTCGACAGTGGCAGCCAAAAGAACCTCGTTTCAGCAGAGGTCGTGAAGCGGTTGGGCCTACCGACTACACCACACCCACAGCCGTACAGTATCGGGTGGCTTCATGAAGGACGAGATCTCAAAGTTCGACAGCAGTGCCACCTTCCCTACAGTATCAAACCCTTCACAAACGAGGTATTGTGTGATGTTACACCTCTGGATGTTTGTGATGTATTATTAGGCCAGCCATACTTGTGGAGGCGACATGCTGTGTATGAGTCAAGGCCTCGTGCTGTCATTATTTCTTTGAATGATTCATTATACAGGATACCGGAGGTAGCCCCACCTACCGCCACATCTTTGATCACTACCAAAAAAGGCAGCAAGCTCATATCACAAACCAGGAAATTCATCTGTCTGGTTCACTCCCAAAGTAAGGGGAAGATCGTTACTACCTCCATGACCCCTGCAAAGGGTTCCTCCATGCAACAACAACAGCAAAGGGATACGGTCATGACAGAACACAGGAACAACTTCTCCTCACCCACAGAGATACCACACAAGTTTCAGGTGGGCAACAAAGTCTGGTTGCATCTGCAGAGAGAACGCCTTACCAGAACCCATCAGAAGCTCAGACCACTCCGACATGGTCCTTACAGCAGTACCAAGGCTGTGGGGAACAATGCTTTGAAGCACAACATTCCTCCATTCCTTCGCTTGCACCGAGTATTCAATGTGGACCATCATCGACCATGCTTCCCACCATCACTGGACACATCAGAGATTGCAGGACAAGTTCAGCAGATGGAGGAACTCAACGCAATGGGGACCATTGCTTCCTAAGGGGGGAGGAATGATCCAGGTGGATGTTGGTGGCCACCCACCAACCCATTTGGACCCCCACAACTGTCTCTTTCAGTCTTTTCAGTTTCCTAAATTACAGCACAGTTTACTATTTTTAGCAGTTTTTCGGGTCCTGAACTTCCAGAGCCGTTTTGAGGCCCTAAACGACGTTTTTTTTGGGATTCTGGGGCAACATGGGTCCATGGACCGATGTTGCCTCCCAAAGTGGTAGTACTCGGATAGATCTTTCTAACGAGCTATCATACGCGTCAAACGGAGATCGTATGCCAAAGTTACGACCCCGGGAAATTGATGTACCAATTTACCCAAACGGGGCCCACAATTTGGCGTTTCATCTTCTAGGGTTAGGTTTCGGGATGTGAAGGGTTTTTCATTGTTTCTCAACAATAAATAGGCCTTCGAGCCTCATTGTAAGACAGTTCGAAACAGTTCAGAGGCATGTAGCCGCACATCTCTTCTCAGAGATAAGCTACCATCGCCCTAGCTGGTTTATTTCCATTTCTGGTTGTAATCATATTTCGGTATTTTCCATTAATGAAATGAAGTATTATTTCTGCTGCATCTCTGTATTTATGGTTATCGCATCTCTGTGTTTATGGTTATCTCTGTAATCTATTGCGTTCCTGTTTAAATCCGGATCAGTGGTATCAGAGCGGTCTGCTTTTTCTCTGTTTTTCTTTGCATGTCCCCAACAAGGTCGGGATATAAGGAGTTAGGGCTTGAACTGGTTGAACCTTTGCAAGACCAGCCTCGCAAATCCCGACGGCCTCCCATGGCGGACGAGAAGAAAGACGAGGGGGCAGGAGATCTCATCAAAATCTTGCTCGAAGAAGCGCTCGAGCGGCAAAGGAACGCGATGATGGATAGCTTTGCGCAGATCCTTCAGCGGCTACCCAGAGGCGACGCATCGGCTTCCAACAGCGACTCTGGAAATGCCACACCCTTCAAGGTACAAGTTAATTTTGAAATCCCCATCTTCGAGGGTCAAATAGATGCAGATGTCGTAGATAAATGGTTAAATCTGCTAGATGGGTATTTTTCTGTTCATAAATTTTCAAGTCGGGAAAAGATCGTTTTCGCTCTTCTCAAAGCAGCCCCCCACGTCAAGGACTGGTGGGAAACCTACTGCGAGCAGAAGGATGAAAGTACAGGCTCACTATTTTCAGCCGCACCCACTTGGAATGACTTTCGGGATGCCATCAAGGAGCAATACTACCCTGTCGGAAGCTATGAGGACAAATACATCAAATGGACCACACTGCGCCAAGGACGAGACCAAGATGTGCCGGAGTTCACAAACATTTTTCATACCCTTCGCACACAGTTGGGTATCAAAGATTCGGAGCTGCATCTGGTACTCAAATATCGTGGCTGCCTGCACAAATACATCCAGGAAGAGATGGTGTTCTTGAACATCTCCTCACTCGGCACAGCATACCGATATGCTGTCAAAATCGAGCAAAAGTTCAAACAGAAGAAGCGAGACTTTGGATCTGCAAATCCGAAGCCCAAAGGACAAAGCCAAGGCGGGGTGATCCAAGACAACCCGTCGAAGCCGCAAGAAAAGAACAACACCACGAAGCCGAAGAAGGACACAGGAAAGTGGTGTGAGTTCCACAAGAGTCCCACTCATAACACAAGTGAGTGTCGGACCAAGCAGTCGTTGGTGGCCGAGTTGAAGGCTTCTGAATCAGATGCATGTTCTGACCCTGAGCCAGAACCCGACAAGGGGAATGGAAAAGGGAAGCAGATCATCGATGCGGATCCCAGCGCCACTGTTGCCACCGCCAAGATCCAGAAAGATGAGCCCGAAAATCCAGAGGAAGGGGAGCGTCTTTTCCACTCACAGATGTGGGTGAAGGGTTCGCCGCTACAATTCATTGTCGACAGTGGCAGCCAAAAGAACCTCGTTTCAGCAGAGGTCGTGAAGCGGTTGGGCCTACCAACTACACCACACCCACAGCCGTACAGTATCGGGTGGCTTCGTGAAGGACGAGATCTCAAAGTTCGACAGCAGTGCCACCTTCCCTACAGTATCAAACCCTTCACAGACGAGGTATTGTGTGATGTTACACCTCTGGATGTTTGTGATGTATTATTAGGCCAGCCATACTTGTGGAGGCGACATGCTGTGTATGAGTCAAGGCCTCGTGCTGTCATTATTTCTTTGAATGATTCATTATACAGGATACCGGAGGTAGCCCCACCTACCGCCACATCTTTGATCACTACCAAAAAAGGCAGCAAGCTCATATCACAGACCAGGAAATTCATCTGTCTGGTTCACTCCCAAAGTAAGGGGAAGATCGTTACTACCTCCATGACCCCTGCAAAGGGTTCCTCCATGCAACAACAACAGCAAAGGGATACGGTCATGACAGAACACAGGAACAACTTCTCCTCACCCACAGAGATACCACACAAGTTTCAGGTGGGCAACAAAGTCTGGTTGCATCTGCAGAGAGAACGCCTTACCAGAACCCATCAGAAGCTCAGACCACTCCGACATGGTCCTTACAGCAGTACCAAGGCTGTGGGGAACAATGCTTTGAAGCAAAACATTCCTCCATTCCTTCGCTTGCACCGAGTATTCAATGTGGACCATCATCGACCATGCTTCCCACCATCACTGGACACATCAGAGATTGCAGGACAAGTTCAGCAGATGGAGGAACTCAACGCAATGGGGACCATTGCTTCCTAAGGGGGGAGGAATGATCCAGGTGGATGTTGGTGGCCACCCACCAACCCATTTGGACCCCCACAACTGTCTCTTTCAGTCTTTTCAGTTTCCTAAATTACAGCACAGTTTACTATTTTTAGCAGTTTTTCGGGTCCTGAACTTCCGGAGCCGTTTTGAGGCCCTAAACGACGTTTTTTTGGGATTCTGGGGCAACATGAGTCCATGGACCGACTCGGATAGATATTTCTAACGAGCTATCATACGCGTCAAACGGAGATCGTATGCCAAAGTTACGACCCCGGGAAATTGATGTACCAATTTACCCAAACGGGGCCCACAATTTGGCGTTTCATCTTCTAGGGTTAGGTTTCGGGATGTGAAGGGTTTTTCATTGTTTCTCAACAATAAATAGGCCTTCGAGCCTCATTGTAAGACAGTTCGAAACAGTTCAGAGGCATGTAGCCGCACATCTCTTCTCAGAGATAAGCTACCATCGCCCTAGCTGGTTTATTTCCATTTCTGGTTGTAATCATATTTCGGTATTTTCCATTAATGAAATGAAGTATTATTTCTGCTGCATCTCTGTATTTATGGTTATCGCATCTCTGTGTTTATGGTTATCTCTGTAATCTATTGCGTTCCTGTTTAAATCCGGATCAGTGGTATCAGAGCGGTCTGCTTTTTCTCTGTTTTTCTTTGCATGTCCCCAACAAGGTCGGGATATAAGGAGTTAGGGCTTGAACTGGTTGAACCTTTGCAAGACCAGCCTCGCAAATCCCGACGGCCTCCCATGGCGGACGAGAAGAAAGACGAGGGGGCAGGAGATCTCATCAAAATCTTGCTCGAAGAAGCGCTCGAGCGGCAAAGGAACGCGATGATGGATAGCTTTGCGCAGATCCTTCAGCGGCTACCCAGAGGCGACGCATCGGCTTCCAACAGCGACTCTGGAAATGCCACACCCTTCAAGGTACAAGTTAATTTTGAAATCCCCATCTTCGAGGGTCAAATAGATGCAGATGTCGTAGATAAATGGTTAAATCTGCTAGATGGGTATTTTTCTGTTCATAAATTTTCAAGTCGGGAAAAGATCGTTTTCGCTCTTCTCAAAGCAGCCCCCCACGTCAAGGACTGGTGGGAAACCTACTGCGAGCAGAAGGATGAAAGTACAGGCTCACTATTTTCAGCCGCACCCACTTGGAATGACTTTCGGGATGCCATCAAGGAGCAATACTACCCTGTCGGAAGCTATGAGGACAAATACATCAAATGGACCACACTGCGCCAAGGACGAGACCAAGATGTGCCGGAGTTCACAAACATTTTTCATACCCTTCGCACACAGTTGGGTATCAAAGATTCGGAGCTGCATCTGGTACTCAAATATCGTGGCTGCCTGCACAAATACATCCAGGAAGAGATGGTGTTCTTGAACATCTCCTCACTCGGCACAGCATACCGATACGCTGTCAAAATCGAGCAAAAGTTCAAACAGAAGAAGCGAGACTTTGGATCTGCAAATCCGAAGCCCAAAGGACAAAGCCAAGGCGGGGTGATCCAAGACAACCCGTCGAAGCCGCAAGAAAAGAACAACACCACGAAGCCGAAGAAGGACACAGGAAAGTGGTGTGAGTTCCACAAGAGTCCCACTCATAACACAAGTGAGTGTCGGACCAAGCAGTCGTTGGTGGCCGAGTTGAAGGCTTCTGAATCAGATGCATGTTCTGACCCTGAGCCAGAACCCGACAAGGGGAATGGAAAAGGGAAGCAGATCATCGATGCGGATCCCAGCGCCACTGTTGCCACCGCCAAGATCCAGAAAGATGAGCCCGAAAATCCAGAGGAAGGGGAGCGTCTTTTCCACTCACAGATGTGGGTGAAGGGTTCGCCGCTACAATTCATTGTCGACAGTGGCAGCCAAAAGAACCTCGTTTCAGCAGAGGTCGTGAAGCGGTTGGGCCTACCGACTACACCACACCCACAGCCGTACAGTATCGGGTGGCTTCATGAAGGACGAGATCTCAAAGTTCGACAGCAGTGCCACCTTCCCTACAGTATCAAACCCTTCACAGACGAGGTATTGTGTGATGTTACACCTCTGGATGTTTGTGATGTATTATTAGGCCAGCCATACTTGTGGAGGCGACATGCTGTGTATGAGTCAAGGCCTCGTGCTGTCATTATTTCTTTGAATGATTCATTATACAGGATACCGGAGGTAGCCCCACCTACCGCCACATCTTTGATCACTACCAAAAAAGGCAGCAAGCTCATATCACAGACCAGGAAATTCATCTGTCTGGTTCACTCCCAAAGTAAGGGGAAGATCGTTACTACCTCCATGACCCCTGCAAAGGGTTCCTCCATGCAACAACAACAGCAAAGGGATACGGTCATGACAGAACACAGGAACAACTTCTCCTCACCCACAGAGATACCACACAAGTTTCAGGTGGGCAACAAAGTCTGGTTGCATCTGCAGAGAGAACGCCTTACCAGAACCCATCAGAAGCTCAGACCACTCCGACATGGTCCTTACAGCAGTACCAAGGCTGTGGGGAACAATGCTTTGAAGCACAACATTCCTCCATTCCTTCGCTTGCACCGAGTATTCAATGTGGACCATCATCGACCATGCTTCCCACCATCACTGGACACATCAGAGATTGCAGGACAAGTTCAGCAGATGGAGGAACTCAACGCAATGGGGACCATTGCTTCCTAAGGGGGGAGGAATGATCCAGGTGGATGTTGGTGGCCACCCCCCAACCCATTTGGACCCCCACAACTGTCTCTTTCAGTCTTTTCAGTTTCCTAAATTACAGCACAGTTTACTATTTTTAGCAGTTTTTCGGGTCCTGAACTTCCGGAGCCGTTTTGAGGCCCTAAACGACGTTTTTTTGGGATTCTGGGGCAACATGGGTCCAATACTCGGATAGATCTTTCTAACGAGCTATCATACGCGTCAAACGGAGATCGTATGCCAAAGTTACGACCCCGGGAAATTGATGTACCAATTTACCCAAACGGGGCCCACAATTTGGCGTTTCATCTTCTAGGGTTAGGTTTCGGGATGTGAAGGGTTTTTCATTGTTTCTCAACAATAAATAGGCCTTCGAGCCTCATTGTAAGACAGTTCGAAACAGTTCAGAGGCATGTAGCCGCACATCTCTTCTCAGAGATAAGCTACCATCGCCCTAGCTGGTTTATTTCCATTTCTGGTTGTAATCATATTTCGGTATTTTCCATTAATGAAATGAAGTATTATTTCTGCTGCATCTCTGTATTTATGGTTATCGCATCTCTGTGTTTATGGTTATCTCTGTAATCTATTGCGTTCCTGTTTAAATCCGGATCAGTGGTATCAGAGCGGTCTGCTTTTTCTCTGTTTTTCTTTGCATGTCCCCAACAAGGTCGGGATATAAGGAGTTAGGGCTTGAACTGGTTGAACCTTTGCAAGACCAGCCTCGCAAATCCCGACGGCCTCCCATGGCGGACGAGAAGAAAGACGAGGGGGCAGGAGATCTCATCAAAATCTTGCTCGAAGAAGCGCTCGAGCGGCAAAGGAACGCGATGATGGATAGCTTTGCGCAGATCCTTCAGCGGCTACCCAGAGGCGACGCATCGGCTTCCAACAGCGACTCTGGAAATGCCACACCCTTCAAGGTACAAGTTAATTTTGAAATCCCCATCTTCGAGGGTCAAATAGATGCAGATGTCGTAGATAAATGGTTAAATCTGCTAGATGGGTATTTTTCTGTTCATAAATTTTCAAGTCGGGAAAAGATCGTTTTCGCTCTTCTCAAAGCAGCCCCCCACGTCAAGGACTGGTGGGAAACCTACTGCGAGCAGAAGGATGAAAGTACAGGCTCACTATTTTCAGCCGCACCCACTTGGAATGACTTTCGGGATGCCATCAAGGAGCAATACTACCCTGTCGGAAGCTATGAGGACAAATACATCAAATGGACCACACTGCGCCAAGGACGAGACCAAGATGTGCCGGAGTTCACAAACATTTTTCATACCCTTCGCACACAGTTGGGTATCAAAGATTCGGAGCTGCATCTGGTACTCAAATATCGTGGCTGCCTGCACAAATACATCCAGGAAGAGATGGTGTTCTTGAACATCTCCTCACTCGGCACAGCATACCGATACGCTGTCAAAATCGAGCAAAAGTTCAAACAGAAGAAGCGAGACTTTGGATCTGCAAATCCGAAGCCCAAAGGACAAAGCCAAGGCGGGGTGATCCAAGACAACCCGTCGAAGCCGCAAGAAAAGAACAACACCACGAAGCCGAAGAAGGACACAGGAAAGTGGTGTGAGTTCCACAAGAGTCCCACTCATAACACAAGTGAGTGTCGGACCAAGCAGTCGTTGGTGGCCGAGTTGAAGGCTTCTGAATCAGATGCATGTTCTGACCCTGAGCCAGAACCCGACAAGGGGAATGGAAAAGGGAAGCAGATCATCGATGCGGATCCCAGCGCCACTGTTGCCACCGCCAAGATCCAGAAAGATGAGCCCGAAAATCCAGAGGAAGGGGAGCGTCTTTTCCACTCACAGATGTGGGTGAAGGGTTCGCCGCTACAATTCATTGTCGACAGTGGCAGCCAAAAGAACCTCGTTTCAGCAGAGGTCGTGAAGCGGTTGGGCCTACCGACTACACCACACCCACAGCCGTACAGTATCGGGTGGCTTCATGAAGGACGAGATCTCAAAGTTCGACAGCAGTGCCACCTTCCCTACAGTATCAAACCCTTCACAGACGAGGTATTGTGTGATGTTACACCTCTGGATGTTTGTGATGTATTATTAGGCCAGCCATACTTGTGGAGGCGACATGCTGTGTATGAGTCAAGGCCTCGTGCTGTCATTATTTCTTTGAATGATTCATTATACAGGATACCGGAGGTAGCCCCACCTACCGCCACATCTTTGATCACTACCAAAAAAGGCAGCAAGCTCATATCACAGACCAGGAAATTCATCTGTCTGGTTCACTCCCAAAGTAAGGGGAAGATCGTTACTACCTCCATGACCCCTGCAAAGGGTTCCTCCATGCAACAACAACAGCAAAGGGATACGGTCATGACAGAACACAGGAACAACTTCTCCTCACCCACAGAGATACCACACAAGTTTCAGGTGGGCAACAAAGTCTGGTTGCATCTGCAGAGAGAACGCCTTACCAGAACCCATCAGAAGCTCAGACCACTCCGACATGGTCCTTACAGCAGTACCAAGGCTGTGGGGAACAATGCTTTGAAGCACAACATTCCTCCATTCCTTCGCTTGCACCGAGTATTCAATGTGGACCATCATCGACCATGCTTCCCACCATCACTGGACACATCAGAGATTGCAGGACAAGTTCAGCAGATGGAGGAACTCAACGCAATGGGGACCATTGCTTCCTAAGGGGGGAGGAATAGTCCAGGTGGATGTTGGTGGCCACCCACCAACCCATTTGGACCCCCACAACTGTCTCTTTCAGTCTTTTCAGTTTCCTAAATTACAGCACAGTTTACTATTTTTAGCAGTTTTTCGGGTCCTGAACTTCCGGAGCCGTTTTGATGCCCTAAACGACGTTTTTTTGGGATTCTGGGGCAACATGGGTGCATGGACCGATGTTGCCTCCCAGAGTGGTAGTACTCGGATAGATCTTTCTAACGAGCTATCATACGCGTCAAACGGAGATCGTATGCCAAAGTTACGACCCCGGGAAATTGATGTACCAATTTACCCAAACGGGGCCCACAATTTGGCGTTTCATCTTCTAGGGTTAGGTTTCGGGATGTGAAGGGTTTTTCATTGTTTCTCAACAATAAATAGGCCTTCGAGCCTCATTGTAAGACAGTTCGAAACAGTTCAGAGGCATGTAGCAGCACATCTCTTCTCAGAGATAAGCTACCATCGCCCTAGCTGGTTTATTTCCATTTCTGGTTGTAATCATATTTCGGTATTTTCCATTAATGAAATGAAGTATTATTTCTGCTGCATCTCTGTATTTATGGTTATCGCATCTCTGTGTTTATGGTTATCTCTGTAATCTATTGCGTTCCTGTTTAAATCCGGATCAGTGGTATCAGAGCGGTCTGCTTTTTCTCTGTTTTTCTTTGCATGTGCCCAACAAGGTCGGGATATAAGGAGTTAGGGCTTGAACTGGTTGAACCTTTGCAAGACCAGCCTCGCAAATCCCGACGGCCTCCCATGGCGGACGAGAAGAAAGACGAGGGGGCAGGAGATCTCATCAAAATCTTGCTCGAAGAAGCGCTCGAGCGGCAAAGGAACGCGATGATGGATAGCTTTGCGCAGATCCTTCAGCGGCTACCCAGAGGCGACGCATCGGCTTCCAACAGCGACTCTGGAAATGCCACACCCTTCAAGGTACAAGTTAATTTTGAAATCCCCATCTTCGAGGGTCAAATAGATGCAGATGTCGTAGATAAATGGTTAAATCTGCTAGATGGGTATTTTTCTGTTCATAAATTTTCAAGTCGGGAAAAGATCGTTTTCGCTCTTCTCAAAGCAGCCCCCCACGTCAAGGACTGGTGGGAAACCTACTGCGAGCAGAAGGATGAAAGTACAGGCTCACTATTTTCAGCCGCACCCACTTGGAATGACTTTCGGGATGCCATCAAGGAGCAATACTACCCTGTCGGAAGCTATGAGGACAAATACATCAAATGGACCACACTGCGCCAAGGACGAGACCAAGATGTGCCGGAGTTCACAAACATTTTTCATACCCTTCGCACACAGTTGGGTATCAAAGATTCGGAGCTGCATCTGGTACTCAAATATCGTGGCTGCCTGCACAAATACATCCAGGAAGAGATGGTGTTCTTGAACATCTCCTCACTCGGCACAGCATACCGATATGCTGTCAAAATCGAGCAAAAGTTCAAACAGAAGAAGCGAGACTTTGGATCTGCAAATCCGAAGCCCAAAGGACAAAGCCAAGGCGGGGTGATCCAAGACAACCCGTCGAAGCCGCAAGAAAAGAACAACACCACGAAGCCGAAGAAGGACACAGGAAAGTGGTGTGAGTTCCACAAGAGTCCCACTCATAACACAAGTGAGTGTCGGACCAAGCAGTCGTTGGTGGCCGAGTTGAAGGCTTCTGAATCAGATGCATGTTCTGACCCTGAGCCAGAACCCGACAAGGGGAATGGAAAAGGGAAGCAGATCATTGATGCGGATCCCAGCGCCACTATTGCCACCGCCAAGATCCAGAAAGATGAGCCCGAAAATCCAGAGGAAGGGGAGCGTCTTTTCCACTCACAGATGTGGGTGAAGGGTTCGCCGCTACAATTCATTGTCGACAGTGGCAGCCAAAAGAACCTCGTTTCAGCAGAGGTCATGAAGCGGTTGGGCCTACCGACTACACCACACCCACAGCCGTACAGTATCGGGTGGCTTCATGAAGGACGAGATCTCAAAGTTCGACAGCAGTGCCACCTTCCCTACAGTATCAAACCCTTCACAGACGAGGTATTGTGTGATGTTACACCTCTGGATGTTTGTGATGTATTATTAGGCCAGCCATACTTGTGGAGGCGACATGCTGTGTATGAGTCAAGGCCTCGTGCTGTCATTATTTCTTTGAATGATTCATTATACAGGATACCGGAGGTAGCCCCACCTACCGCCACATCTTTGATCACTACCAAAAAAGGCAGCAAGCTCATATCACAGACCAGGAAATTCATCTGTCTGGTTCACTCCCAAAGTAAGGGGAAGATCTTTACTACCTCCATGACCCCTGCAAAGGGTTCCTCCATGCAACAACAACAGCAAAGGGATACGGTCATGACAGAACACAGGAACAACTTCTCCTCACCCACAGAGATACCACACAAGTTTCAGGTGGGCAACAAAGTCTGGTTGCATCTGCAGAGAGACCGCCTTACCAGAACCCATCAGAAGCTCAGACCACTCCGACATGGTCCTTACAGCAGTACCAAGGCTGTGGGGAACAATGCTTTGAAGCACAACATTCCTCCATTCCTTCGCTTGCACCGAGTATTCAATGTGGACCATCATCGACCATGCTTCCCACCATCACTGGACACATCAGAGATTGCAGGACAAGTTCAGCAGATGGAGGAACTCAACGCAATGGGGACCATTGCTTCCTAAGGGGGGAGGAATGATCCAGGTGGATGTTGGTGGCCACCCACCAACCCATTTGGACCCCCACAACTGTCTCTTTCAGTCTTTTCAGTTTCCTAAATTACAGCACAGTTTACTATTTTTAGCAGTTTTTCGGGTCCTGAACTTCCGGAGCCGTTTTGAGGCCCTAAACGACGTTTTTTTGGGATTCTGGGGCAACATGGGTCCATGGACCGACTCGGATAGATATTTCTAACGAGCTATCATACGCGTCAAACGGAGATCGTATGCCAAAGTTACGACCCCGGGAAATTGATGTACCAATTTACCCAAACGGGGCCCACAATTTGGCGTTTCATCTTCTAGGGTTAGGTTTCGGGATGTGAAGGGTTTTTCATTGTTTCTCAACAATAAATAGGCCTTCGAGCCTCATTGTAAGACAGTTCGAAACAGTTCAGAGGCATGTAGCCGCACATCTCTTCTCAGAGATAAGCTACCATCGCCCTAGCTGGTTTATTTCCATTTCTGGTTGTAATCATATTTCGGTATTTTCCATTAATGAAATGAAGTATTATTTCTGCTGCATCTCTGTATTTATGGTTATCGCATCTCTGTGTTTATGGTTATCTCTGTAATCTATTGCGTTCCTGTTTAAATCCGGATCAGTGGTATCAGAGCGGTCTACTTTTTCTCTGTTTTTCTTTGCATGTCCCCAACAAGGTCGGGATATAAGGAGTTAGGGCTTGAACTGGTTGAACCTTTGCAAGACCAGCCTCGCAAATCCCGACGGCCTCCCATGGCGGACGAGAAGAAAGACGAGGGGGCAGGAGATCTCATCAAAATCTTGCTCGAAGAAGCGCTCGAGCGGCAAAGGAACGCGATGATGGATAGCTTTGCGCAGATCCTTCAGCGGCTACCCAGAGGCGACGCATCGGCTTCCAACAGCGACTCTGGAAATGCCACACCCTTCAAGGTACAAGTTAATTTTGAAATCCCCATCTTCGAGGGTCAAATAGATGCAGATGTCGTAGATAAATGGTTAAATCTGCTAGATGGGTATTTTTCTGTTCATAAATTTTCAAGTCGGGAAAAGATCGTTTTCGCTCTTCTCAAAGCAGCCCCCCACGTCAAGGACTGGTGGGAAACCTACTGCGAGCAGAAGGATGAAAGTACAGGCTCACTATTTTCAGCCGCACCCACTTGGAATGACTTTCGGGATGCCATCAAGGAGCAATACTACCCTGTCGGAAGCTATGAGGACAAATACATCAAATGGACCACACTGCACCAAGGACGAGACCAAGATGTGCCGGAGTTCACAAACATTTTTCATACCCTTCGCACACAGTTGGTTATCAAAGATTCGGAGCTGCATCTGGTACTCAAATATCGTGGCTGCCTGCACAAATACATCCAGGAAGAGATGGTGTTCTTGAACATCTCCTCACTCGGCACAGCATACCGATACGCTGTCAAAATCGAGCAAAAGTTCAAACAGAAGAAGCGAGACTTTGGATCTGCAAATCCGAAGCCCAAAGGACAAAGCCAAGGCGGGGTGATCCAAGACAACCCGTCGAAGCCGCAAGAAAAGAACAACACCACGAAGCCGAAGAAGGACACAGGAAAGTGGTGTGAGTTCCACAAGAGTCCCACTCATAACACAAGTGAGTGTCGGACCAAGCAGTCGTTGGTGGCCGAGTTGAAGGCTTCTGAATCAGATGCATCTGCATTTAATTCTCCATCATATATTGGCAAATCAAATTTTACATCTAATTTAATCAAAGGGCTAGAAGGAGGTGTTGATAGAGGAGGCTCTTTCCCTTTCCATTTGCCTTCTGAATGGCCATCTATAAGAGGTTCCTTTGTTCCTTTGTCTTGTTTAGAGGTTGAAGTATCTTCAACTCGACCTTTCTTAAATTCTCTATACATCTCTTCTACCATGGCTCTCATGGTCATGAAACTGTCCATGGACTGAGAGTCAATTTCCTCTGCCACTTTCCTCCTAGGACAGACTCTTCCTATTTCTGGGTTAGTCTCAACTAGTTCTCCTTCTCCTAATTTGAGCTTTGACCTAGTTAGCATTCAACAATCCAGCACAAGCTTGTCTAACCTTAGCAAACCTAAAGCTCTGATACCACTTGATCTGATATATGATCTTAGACAATTATTAAGGTATTACAGACTCATGTGCTTGGATATGCCTATGTTATTTTGTGCAATGGATCGATAAGATTGCGAAATACATAGACAATGAAGCAGTAAAAGAAACATAATAAACAACACACATAAACACAACAAGTTTAATAAGGAGTTCACCCAACACTCCTGGGCTACGTCTCCTGGTCCAACCTTCAGTGGTGACCTCTCTATTATGTCTTCAAAAACAAAGTTTTACAACAGTGAGCTCAAATTGAGCCTCACACAACAGATACAAAACAATAAGGCTTTACTTGGATCCCCTAAGTATCTTCTGAGTACACATACTCTCCTCACTAACTCTCTATCTCTGTTACTTTGTCTCAGCATTGCTTGCCTCTATTTGCTCTCTGTCTGTGGCTTTAAAGCTAATCTGCATTGTCTGTTCATTTCACCTTCTCAGGCTCTCTGGCTTCCCGACATCTATCTGCTCAGATCCCTTTCTGAGCGTTAGAAATCATTACTAAATGCTTCCAAGGTTGGCGGCCACCTGTTCTGTAACGGAATGGGTCATCGGGCCTTTGAAATCCCAAAATTGGTCGTTTTCTGTTTACACAGAGAAACACTGCAAAACATGGAAAAAGTCCGCCAAACACTGTTCATCGAACTTTAGATATTATGAATCCGCCTTATAACTCCTATCGGGTCTGCTTGTACACCAACATTGCATCTCCACCATTGATCTAGGAGATCCAGATCCAACGGCTGTGGTTCATTTCAGATGGCCCTTTCGTACGGGGGTTAGCCGCCCAATGAGGGTGGTTTTTTCTCTCCTTAGCCTGGACACGTGGCAGCCATTGTATGGGATCAGGCGGAGCCCGACCCAAACCATTTACCGCCCACGACCTACCCAAAATCCTGCCTGTTTCCTTTGTATTAAAAAATACATTAAAAACATTGAAAAACCCAAAAAATGGCTTTATCGGACTTGAAATCATATATAAAAGTGTTAATAAACCCTTTCGGGTTTGTAATATCGCATTGGTGCCTTTTCCTTTGTATTTCGTTTATTCAACGAAAATGAAAAATACAAAGGAAAACCTTGTTTTCCAGATCTCAAAATATATATAATATCATTTATAATATTATCGGGTCTGGCTATCACAATTATAATTATTATCGGCCCCGATCCTTTGCATAGTTCAAATGTGATATTGCGATCGCAATCGCATATCGCACATGCCCTGGGTTGATTGTAATTGGTGCACTGTGGTTTGCCGATGCGATATTGCGATGCAACGTGGGCCGTCGATCTACGCGCTTGATCGACGGTCCTCATTGACCCCGCTGATTGCTGTCGCGTATTCCTTGCGGTCTCCTCCGATAGCCTCCCTTTGCCACTACCGATTGCGATTCGTTGATCAAATCTGGACCGTTGATTGGCCAGATCCGATGGCTTTGATTCAAAGTTGCTCTAAACCACCGATAAGCCTGTTTTCACTGATTTCTTCATGTTTTTGCCTCCCGATAGTGTAATCCAACTTTTTGACAAGTTCTTCTTATGCGATAATTTCGAGTTTTTTGAAGATTTTGAAGACTTAGAGGGTTTTTGGATCCCTTTTGGATCAAATTTTTTTCCACAAGAACCAACAATAGAAAAGGATGTTGACATGGATAATCCAAAAGAACTACTAGAAAAGAGGAATATGCTGCCCCACAAGAACTTATAGAAGAATAAGCTGTTGTAGAACCCAATATTACAAAGAATATGCTCATACAAGGAAGAAAAACACATTCATAGGCACTAAGTTCCTTGATTCATTTACCTAGTTCATTTATGCATTTATTGGTTCAAATCTTCAAAGTTGTTGTTAGTTATAAAGCATGATGATATATGATTTAGTTTTTGTTGATATAAAGTTGTGTTTTTATTTACATGCCTTTGGATGGATCTTATGGTATTTTGTTGGTGACCCTTGTTTTAATCATGTAAGGGGGATAATGATAATCATCACTTGTTTTATATATCATCTCATGCATAAGAAGAAATTTGAAATGCATTGAGAGGAGGAATATCCTTGTTGAGCAAGGCTATAATGATTATTGGCAACCACCAATACATATTTATTTTAGCTTTGAAGTTGTATGAAAAATATGAGAAACCAATGTTTTAAGAAGCTCCTTGTGTTGATTTGTATGATGTTTCAAGTGTTATCTTGAAGAGATATAACTAGTAGACTTTTTGAATTAGAATTTAAGACAACTACAACAAAATTTTGGCATGGATTTGAGGAGGGTATAATAACTTGGAGGAGTGAATGTGAACATATTTGAACAATGATACTATTTGTGATACCTTTTTCCAATGATGTAAAGAGGAATATGGAAAGTGTAGTTGCATGAATTTTTAATATTATAATAATATGAGTGATGGATTATTGTCTTCTCTTGAAAAGTGGAATAAAACTATGCTTGTATCGGAAAAGTGCAATGCGAGTGCTATCTACATTAGTGTTTAATTTGGGTGTCCTTTGTGTAAGGTCAATGGTAAATAGTTTCTACCTGTTTATATTTTATTCATGTACTCCCTAGGTATATAAAAAAATGGACAATTTATTAGGATAGAGGGAAGGTTGGAAAGGAAAAACTATAGTAAAATGTCTTAAAATGTGGCTTGGGATTCTTTCTTTAAAAAGGATAAGGATCTACCTATTACTACTATTGGGGAATATGGATATTTAGAAATGATAACCTTTTTAGGATAAATATAGTATTCCCTTACAGTGGGCCATGCATAATTTAAATATTCTCAATTGTTTCCCATATCTAAAAGCCATAAAACCTCGAAGGGATATTGAAGAAGAGATGTCTAGTTTTTGGAGATGCTGGAACTAGTGGGATTGTGTCTTCAAAATTTATTGAAAAGTATTTCTACTACTTATGGAAATGCTTAAGGAATATCATTTCTTTAGGACAAAATTTAATCACAAGCACGCACTTAGTATAAATATTATTTTCCTTCTTCATTGCAAATCTTGGTTTGGTATTATTTGCACATCTAATTTGGTATTGTTTTCAAAATTGCATATTATGGCCCTACTAATGATTTAATAATTTCTTGATATTTGTGAAATAAGTATGTATGATTTTTGAGTGGGTAGAAGCATCTAATTAATATAGACACATGTACCAAAAATCTCCAATACTCAAATTGACATTTAAAAGAAATTGACAGTTTATTAGGACTATAGTAGCTTGCTATAGAATTAGGCTTGTAGTAGATTGCTGTAGATTGTTGATTGCAATAGAAATATTTAAATATGAGGGTTTTTGAAGGTATATTTTCCACAAATCACTCTTGAAACGACACACAACCTCTAGAATGCTATAGGTGATTATAGGTTGATTAATTATTAAATGGATCAATCATTTTTGTTCATGCTTAGCTAGCTTAATGATGATATGCATCTCAAGGATGATTCACCAATATGAAATACATAATTTGAGTAATGGATCAACTATCATTTGAAGTGATGTCAAGATATTCTTGCGCATTCAAGGCAATGGAAAAGTTTTGATAGAAAAATTGGCTAGTATGCATTGGAAGAAGAGAATCTTCATTTAGTATGTGTACTTACAAGTTGGTTGATATAGAGGTATAAAGTTGCATGAGGACATGCAACATATTTAGTTTGGAGGAGATTATGAGTTGTAAAATTATCATTTTAACATTCTATTTTCCGTAATTTTAATATATTTTCTTTTACATTTAACCTTACATTATCCCATTTCTATGGTCATATGCAGGGTCTAGGCTCAAAGAGTTTTCTATTACATTTTTTAGTATTTCATTGAATTACGATTAAGAATAGGGAGAATTAGTGTGTTATATATTTACTTTTGAAGTAATGGTGTTAGGATATTTATATGGTTTAAATCCCATTACAATAAATTATTGACCATGGATGTATTCTTATGAAGTGCATATACTGTATGTGTAGGATTTAGTTTGTTAGCAGTTTTTTAACTTAATAAAATGAATACTACTTGTGGAAAGACCATGACTAAAAAATTAACTTAAAGAAAAATCACTCACATCCTATAGGAATATCTCTAACCACTTAAAATTTTCATTTACTGAATCACAATTCTACAATCTCATATCACAAACTTGCATCCATCAATGAGTTGTTATGTAATTAATGATTAAGCGATATGTTCAATGGAATTTTTGGTATCAATGCACCTATAATTCCGTGAAAAAATTACATTCATCAATCATATTCATTACAAATAATTCATGGAAACTCAATAACAAGGATTGAATAAAAGTAAAATAAATTACTATATAAACAAAACTACTTTAATAATAATAATGCAATGCATACCAATACACAAGGGTTCCTTCCTAGCTTAGGCTACATTACAAAAAATTTCCAAGCTAAATAGAAATCAACAATCTTATATTAATACTTGGAGTCTAGTTACAACATCATTATTCAATAAATATCGAGATAAATATATATACATATCCATAGCTCTTCTAAACCATTGTTTTTATAAGAGTTACAATAATATTCTAGAACAAACATTGACTACAATGACATCCCATAACCTGCAGTATCCTTAATCACTTGCAACTGAAAATAAAAACAACGGACCCAATTTGCCTCAATTCTTGCTGAATGAAATCATTAACCACTTTAATAATTTAGTGACAGGATGCTTGGATTTATTCATGCAATCCATTGAATCATCTCAAGTTGATTTGGTGTTGATGTGGTTCAAAATTCCTTGTTATGGTGCCAACATTGACTTTCAGTTTGACCATGCTCTATCACTTTCCTTGTTCGATTTGGGATTCATTTGAGGAACACAACCATCTCTAGGGGATCATGAACCATATCTAAGTGGCTATTATCCATTTAAAGTTTCATAACCATATAGGACATCAAAACCACTATAGGAATTGAGTAGCTACCATAGGTATTCAGATTCCTGTAGCAATGGATTAGTAAAATGATATTCAAGTTTTTCTGCATGCCAAAAGGTGAAAACAGTATGCAATAGACAACTTATATGTTTGAATCGTTCTTGATATGCATATCATGTAGAAAATGAGAATAATATGGAAAAAAGGATAGTAATGAGGTATAGAGTAAAGGATTAAGGATTGAAAGGTGTAACTAGAAGTGATGAAAAATATCAAAAAAAGAGCCCAACATTCTCCCCCACAAAAAGGTGTTGTAGGTCTCCCTGCAACAAAATTGTATTATTCTCCCAAAAAAACACTCCACCTTTCCAAAATTTTGTGAAAATTCATCAAAATTGTGTTTTATTCTAAGCTTCAAGTGTGTTCAACATTATTTTAAATGTCTAGGCCAAATATAGAGGCTATAGTTTTCTTTTTCCTTTCCATGTCAAGATTTTAATCTTCAAAATTTTTGTTTTCTTAGAAAAAGAGATGGATCATTGGGTCACAAAATATACAAAAACAAGACTCACACATATAGCTACCTCCACATCGATTCTCATCACCATCCGTCCCAGAAATGGGGGTTCTCAACAATGTCTTCACCAGAGCATTGAGGATATCATGTAAAGAACATGTGGATGAGGAGATAAAATATATGAAAAATGTTTTCTTAAACATAGGCTACAAGATCATAGGCATCAACAAGGCCATCATAAAATCTAAGTCTAGAGCTTCCAACTCTCATACCCTTATTGGAAAAAAATATCTCCCTTATATCCATGGTGTCACTAATAAAATTTCCAGGGTACTAGGAAAAAAGGGAATAGCTTCATTCAAGCCCTTACATACGATCCAACATAAGATGAAATCGGTAAAAAATGACCTAGATCACTTCCAACGAAAAGGCGTTTACAAAGTCAAGTGCTCTTGTAGTAAATGTTACAACGGAGAGACAAGAAGATCCTTCAAAATCCGACTTAAAGAGCATGGAGCAGATATCAAGAAAGGGAAAATTAGATCCTCAACACTTGCCGAACATTCTTTCAGGACCAACCATCATGTTTACCTAGAAGACGTGCAAATAATCTCCAAGGAAAACCATTATTACAAAAGAAAGATGCGTGAAGCTCTGGAAATCATGAAGCATCCCAACAATCTCAATAGAGACGGTGGGATGGAAGTCCACAGAAATAGGATCCTCCTACTCACACAAAGCTGCAATCTCCAACCAATAACCAATCCTCCCTCATTAACCACCTCTACCCCTTCGATTCCATAATTAATATCAACATCCATTAATATTGTTAATTAAAAAATAAATATACAATAAAATTTTCTTATTTAAATATATTTAATGTAGTTTATATTAATATATTTAAATTTATTAATATATTTAAGATAATTTTTGAATTAAAATTTAAATATATTAATTAGTATTTTCATTATTAATTAACTTAACATAATTAACTTATATATATCAACTATTAGTTTAACACATTACTTTTACATGTAACATAGATGTTTTTATTAGTTTAACACATTACTTTTACATGTAACATAGATGTTTTTACATTTAAATATATAAAGTAAAAATATTCCATCATTATTTAAATATATTAAATATATTTAAATGGATTTAAATATATTAATAGATTTAAATATATTAATGTATTTAAATTAATATTTATGTATATTTAAATTATATATTGAAGATTTTTTTTTAATATATGAATCAATTTAAAATAAGTTAGTAATTCTCACACTTATTTAAAAATTAATATATAATTTTGATTGCTCTCTATTTATTACACTATGTTTTTCTGTTTTTCCTCGATCTTTGTCTTGACGATGGTTCTTGGTGTAGACGCAAAATGTTCACAATCTAAAATGTCTATTGTGAATCTATTTATGACATCCCAACTCCCTGTATGGAAGGGAAATCTGGCTTGAGATTCGTGCACTCGAGAAAATAAAGATAAAAATAGAGAGAAGAGTAGCTGATATTCTATTTATTACACTATGTTTTTCTGATTTTCCTCGATCTTAGTCTTGACGATGGTTCTTGGTGTAGACTCAAATGTTCACAAGTTTAAATGTCTATTGTGAATCTATTTATGACATCCCAACTCCCTGTATGGAAGGGAAATCTGGCTTGAGATTCATGCACTCAAAAAAATAAGGATAAAAATAGAGAGAAGAGTAGCTGATCTTCAATTTCCAAAACCTTGATCTCAATCCTTCCTTTGCCATTATTAATCATAGACTTTATAACCGACACAACTACAAAACATTCAATCGCTTAAGAAAAAATCTAATTCACAACGAAATTAGAAAAATCAGAGTCTCCCTAGACAAGCTATCGAACTTATTGGCATATAAAGCTCACCTTAAATTAACCCAGCTAATCCATTTCGACTTATGGTATTCAATTGATGCCATGGCTGCGTTAAAAGCAGATAAAGAGGGTCACATTGCCAGGGATGGACAAGACAATAAATTAAATAATCTGGAGACTCATATGAAAAATTGGCATACTGGAGATTGTGCTAGCATCTCGGAAAACCATTAAGCTATAAATAAAGATAGATGAGTGGCAAGCAACTTGAACGACGCAAATCCCTTGTCCAATGAAGCTTTATGCAAAGAAGACACATACATGAATTATATTAATTACCTTAAAGCTACGATGGCTTGTAAAACCAATCCATTGATTTCTTTGAATTAATGCGGTCAATTAGTAATAGGGCCAACATGAGTATTGAACAATTGGAAAACAACACTCACAACGAGGAGAGCTTAGAATCGATGATACACTTGGAACACAACTTGACGAATACGGTAAACAATACAAAGAACCGGACGTTGAATTATGTTTCAACCACATGTTTGAAAAAGAATAAGGAAAAATCAGTATACGACAACTCAGGCTCGTACGGTGAGAATGAAGACAGGCTTATTAAATACAATCTCAACATTGTAGACACCTCTCGAATGATTGACACAAACAATGGCTTGCACAACGCTTTACATAAACCTTGCAGCAAGAAGGTTGCCAACATATCCTCCTATGAATTAAGCAATGATGAATTAGAGGTATTGAATAAGGGATTGAACTTCACAATAGCCCCTAAATGAATACCAACTAAAGAGATTATATGTAACTTAGAATAAGGTTCCCAACATATCCTCCTATGAATTAAGCAATGATGAATTAGAGGCCTTGAATAAGGGATTGAATTTCACAATAGCCCCTAAATGAATACCAACTAAAGAGATTATATGTAACTTAGAAGATGATATTCAAAAGTCAATGAATGAGGAAAAGGAACAAATTCAGAAAGATTGTGCAGTCATCTTAAGGAAAGAAAAACCCCCCAATAATAACTTAAGCATAAGGGCCAATTGCGTGCTCTCAAAAACCTCAGGAACAATGAAGACATTGTCATTCTAAAAGCTGAAAAAGGAGGAGCCACAATTCTGATGAACAAGGTGGATTATATCGCAAAAGTGAAGGAAAAACTGTACAACAATGGTAGTTACAAGAAGCTCAAGGAAAACCCCATCTCTAGGATTATCAAAGAAGTTAAAAAATCCATCATCAATTCCAATCTTGACGAAGGACTAAAAAAGTGCCTTTTACCCATCAATGAAATTACCCCCCCAATTTATGCTACTCCCAAAATTCACAAAAATGATGTTACCCTTAGGCCCATAGTAAATGCTATAGGTTCCCCCACATATGGATTAGCAAAGTTTGCGACCAACTCCCTTGCCCCTCTTATGGGCAAAACTGGATCCTATATAAAATATTCGAATCATTTTGTGGAGATCATCAAGGGAAGCAAACTGGATCCCGAAGACAAGATTATGAGATTTGATGTAACACAACTATTCATAAAGATTCGATTAGAAGAAGCCATCCAAGATGTTAGGGAGGTCACGGACCCAAGGACTGCCAAACTTGTTGAAGTTTTTCTTCGTTCCACATTCTTTACCTTCCAAGGTGAATATTCAAACAAACCACAAGGGTGGCTATGGGGTCTTCATTGTCCCCCATAGTAGCCAACATTTTCATGGAGAAATTTGAAAAGAGAGCTCGGATACCTACCCTCTTAAGCCCAAATATTGGACAAGGTTCATTGATGATACTAGTGTGAATTGGGCTCATGGGTATTCCGAGCTAAACAAATTCCTTAACCACTTTAATAACATCTCCAATGACATTAAATTCATAATGGAGACGAAGGAAAAAATATGAATTCCGTTCCTTGACATTCTTCTTCTTAGAAAAAGAGATGGATCATTAAGTCACAAAGTATACAAGAAAAAGGCTCACACAAATAGCTACCTCGATGCCGATTCTCATCACCATCCGTCCCATAATATGGGGGTTCTCAACACTCTCTTCACCAGAGAATTGAGGATATCAGATAGAGAACATGCAGACGAGGAGATAAAATATATGAAAAATGTATTCTTAAACACAGGCTACAAGCTCATAGACATCAACAAGGGCATCATAATATCTAAGTCTAGAGCCACTTTTAAGCCCCCCTCTTCCAACTCTCATACCCTTATTGGAAAAACATATCTCCCTTACATCCACGGTGTCACTGGTAAGCTTGCCAGGGTACTAAGAAAGAAGGGAATACTTGCCTCATTCAAGCTGTCAAATATGATCCAACATAAGATGAATTCAGTAAAAGATGACCTAGATCACGTCCAGCAAAAAGGCGTTTACAAAGTCAAGTGATCTTGTGGTAAATGTTACATTGGAGAGACAGGAAAATCCTTTAAAATATGACTTAAAGAGCATGTAGTAGATATCAAGCAAGGGAGAATTAGATCCTCAACACTTGCAAATTATTCTTCTAGGACCAACCACCATGTTTTCCTATAAGACATGGAAATAATCTCCGAGGAAAACCATTATTACAAAAAAAAGATGCGTGAAGCTCTAGAAATCACGAAGCATCCCAACAATCTCAAAAAAGACGATGGGATAGAAGTCAATACAAGTTGGATCCCCTACTCACACAAAACTGCAATCTCCAACTAATGACTAATCCTCCCTCATTAGCCATCTCTCCCCTTCAATTTCGTAATTAATATCAACATCCATTAATAATATTAATTAAAAAATAAACATAAAATGAAATTTTCTTATTTAAATATATTAATATATTTAAATAAAAAATTTAAATAAATATATTTAAACATATTAATATATTTAAATTAAAAATTTTAATAAATATATTTAAGATACATTTTTGAATTAAAATTTAAATATATTAATTAATAATTAACTTAACATAATTAAGCTATATATCAATTATTAGTTTAACACATTACTTTTACATGTAAAATATATGTTTTTACATTTAAATATATAAATTAAAATATCTAATATCATGTTAATATATTTTAATATATTATATATTTAAATATATAAATGTATTTAAATTAATATTTACGTATATTTAAATTATATATTGAAGATTTTTTTTTTAATATATGAATCAATTTAAAATAAGTTAGAGTAATTCCCACACTTATTTAAAATTTAAAGTTTAATATATAATTTAATTAATATATATTTTTTTCAATCTTAAATTAATATTACATCATCTTCAATATTGTTTGTTTATTTTATTAATCGTTCTCTCTATTTATTACATCATGTTCTTCTATTTTTCCTCGACCTTTGTTTTATATGATGGGTCTTGGTGTATACTCAAAACGTCGACATTATAAAATGTCTAATGTGGAGCTATTTCCGACATCTCAAATGAAATGTTGGCTCTTCTTATACCATTTGTTAGCTTGTTTTATCGACAACCTTTTTTTTAGACTTGAGTTGCTCATTTTCTCTTTGAATCCTAGCAACTTGATTTTCAATACTTTGTTTTCATTCTTGATATATTGATCTAATAGCTCTTCTTGAAGTTCTGCCTTTAATTTCTTAATATTTTAGTTTACTTTTCATAGCTTTGAAAAAGTAGGTATAAGGTTAGGAATGACCTCCTTTTAATGCACTCTTTAGATACATAATAATCAAATTCACTTTCAACTTTAGGACATAAGGAAGGACTCAGAGTGAATCTATTCCTTGGATATTTTGGTATGTTTTCAAAGACTTCATTCACCTGATCATCATGGCTCAATTTCTTATACAATTCTTCAATCTCACTAACTTCTTTATGTTGGATATTATGAATGATACCTTTCTCTGCGCTGACTCGATGTGTGCCTATGCTTTGGAGGAGGACTTACATCAATAGTAACCTTTCTGTTATTTGCTTTTGATGCTTTTCCCTTTGTCATGATACGTTGGAGTTGTTGATATTTTATAGAGCATCATACAATATTCTTTTCTTGACAACAATGTATAATATATATTATTATATTATGTACAACTATATATATATATATATATATACATATATATATATATATATATATATATATATATATATATATATATATATATATATATATATATACATACATATATATATATATATATATATATACATATATATATATATACATATATATATATATACATATATATATATATATATAGTTGTACATAATATAATATAATATATATTATGTATATATATATATATATATATATATATATATATATATATATATATATATATATATATATATATATATATATATATATAACGGCAAAGCAGATCTCCTAGACCAAACTTCTTCTCCGACTATCTTCAAAAGGACGAACACAATAGATCGTGAAGCTAAGACACCAATGTCCCAAGAATCAAAAGAGATGAAGGAGATGCAAGATAAAGAAAGTTGGAAGACCGTAGAGAAAAAAAAGAAAGCTACAGCACCAATCTTGCCAAGAAAGACGAGGAGCCAGACAAAATTATAGGTCCAATAGGCCAATTTGGTCTCAGTGGACGGTAACCATCATCATCATCATCATCATCATAAAAGAAAAGAAAAAACATGTCTTATATATAGATATATATATATATAATTAATTAAAAAAGAAAAGAAAAACATGTCTTATTGAAAGACATCGTGACTATGTATATATGTTGGGGCCTTCAATTGTAATGAGGCATCAATAAATATCTAATATATCTTATACCAATCTAATAATGTTTACTCAATTGTAAAAAAGAAATTAAGATTTCACTTTCAAGTTTGTAATTATTGATCATAAGGCAATAATTACCAAGATTTGAAAATAAGAAAGAATTCAACATGGTATTTACCAAAACAACTTCGTAAAAGAATTTGCTACCAATTTGTAGAGTTTATTTTACTAAATAAAAAATAATTCAACATGGCATCAGAGCCCATGGTATTTACCAAAACAACTTCGTAAAATAATTTGTTACCAATTTGTCAAGTTTATTTTACTAAATCAAAAAAAATATTTATGTATCATTTCGTAATTTTGTTTTACGGTTGATGGTTTATAGGTCCATGGTTTTGGTAAACCATTGGCCCATGGTATTTCCTACCATATAAAATAAAACAAAAAGATTTCTTAAAATGAAGTGCATGTTAAGAGAAATGCTACTTCACAGTTGAAAATATTAATTTAATTTTCCATTTAAAAGATGGTGTCTAATCTTAGAGTAGAAGATAGGCTAGATGGAGCAGACAATTTCAGATCATAGAAGCATAGAATACTTCTCATCCTAGAAGAGAATGAGCTCTTGGATTATGTCAAGAAATACCTCCCATAAACAAAATAGGAAGAGGCCAAGGCAACGCATAAGAAGAATGTGATTAAGGCCAAGAGGATCTTGTTAGATACAATCAAAGACCACTTAATTCCTCATGCATCAAAATTGAAGACACCAAAAGAAATGCTTGATGCCTTATCAAGATTATATGAAATAAAAAGTACAAGCATGGATCTAACTCTAAGGCATCAACTCATAAATGTAATGATGAATAAATCAGATTCAGTTTCTACCTACTTCATGAGGATTTCTCAGGTCAAGGACCAACTAGTAGTTGTTGGAGACTTAGTGGATGATGCAAATCTTGTGACTACAACTCTAAATGATTGTACTCAAGAAGAATCAAGATTGATATCCAAGGCACAAAAGAACAATGCTAAAGAAAATCAAGCTCTTACTTCTCATGTGAAGAAAGGAAAATAAATAAGAAACAACAATCCAAAGAAATTAGAAGATCAATTCCAAATCACAAAAAGGGTATATCTAAGATTAGGTGTTACAACTATCAGAAGTTGGGACACTTTTCTTACCAATGTGCTTAAGGGAAAGGAAAAATAAAACATCCTGCATATGCAACATATATAGAAGAGTCTACATCTCAAAAAAAGACAAGGGAAACAAAATATGAAGAGTATGTCTTTGTCTCAGCTCTCATTGGCACCATCAATTAAGTAAGTGATATTTGGCTAGTAGGAAATGGTGCTTCTAAGCACATGATTCGGTTTTGAAATTCTCTTACAAATTTGACAAAAATAAGTTCATCCCTTCAGGTGGAACTTGGAGATGATTCAAAGCATGCAGTAAAAGGAGTAGGAGAAACATCCTACCAACTTGATTTAGGTAACTCCATTCAATGAAAGATGTATTTCTTGTACAGTATTTAAAGAAGAATCTTCTCTCTATCTCCGCTTTAGAATATTTAAGCTCTAGAGTAGCTTTTGTTGATGGAAAAGTCCTTCTATGGCCTAAGGGTTCAAGTATAGATTTGGCCAATGTGATTGGTGTTTGAGAGGGAGGATTGTATAAATTAAAGGGACACCCAACAGAAGCTATTGTACACAATAGTATTCACTCTAGTGAGAAATGACACTGAAGACTTTCTCACCTCAACTGTAGATCCTTGCTAGTTTTGAGCAAAATGGTCACAGGTCTACCAGATATGCAGGTGGAGATGGAGTATGTAAAGGTTGTGCACTTGTCAAGAATGACAAGGGAATTTTTCCAAGAAGTGACGATACATCCAAGGAGATATTGGACATTATACATTCAGATGTATGTGGACAGATAACGATACCATATCTAATTAACTTTTTATATTATGTCACTTTTATTGATGGCTTTTCAAGAAAAACATGGATCTATTTATTGAAAGAAAAAGATAAAGTTTTCAATAAGGTTAAAAAATTCAAGGCTTTAGTAGAAAATATCTCTAGAATAAATATTAACGTTTTGAGGTCAAATAATGGAGGTGAATACACTTCAAATGAGTTCAAATAATTTTGTATAGAAGCAAGGATTAAGAGGGATGTGACAACTCATTGCAACCCAGGCAACAAAATGGAGTTGTAGAGAGAAAGAACAGATCAATTGTAGAAGAAACTAAGTCAATGATCCATGACCAGAAATTACCTATGTATCAATGGGTAGAGGCATCCATAACAACTATATATGTTCATAACAAAAGTACTCATAAGAGATTTGGGAACAAGACATCAAAATAAGTATTCACTAGGAAGAAACTAGAAGTCAACTAGTTGAGGATATTTAGTTGTCCAGTGAACATATATGTTCCCAAGGAAAAGAGAATGAAGCTAGAGCCTTCAAGAGAAGGGAACCTTCATTGGATATTTTGGGACTTCAAAGTTTTATAGAATATACATCTCCAGATAGAGAAAGATTGAGATTAGAAGAGATGTCACCTTTGATGAAGAAGAAATGTTCAAGAAATCTAGAGTCTCACATGGACAAGGACAAAGAGGAGAAAGAGAATCCCTAGGATTCAATGATGATTAACTCTACTCCAAAAGAACATATCCTAGAAGATCAAGATGAGACAATAGAGTGAGAGATACTAGTATATCCACCCGAAGAGGTTACAATCATCAAGAAGATACCAATATGGCTCCGAAACACATTGCAAGAAGATGAAAAACATGTAGTTCCTAGAGGCTTCTTTAGAGAGAGCAAGATAACACACAAGTTTTCCAGCTATGTGGTGCTAATGAGTAAGATCATTTATTCAGAACCTTTCACTTATGTGGAAGCTACAAAACAATAAATGTGGAAGGATGCTATGATGGAAGAGTACCAATCCATCATGAAAAATGATGTGTGGGATGTGGTTATGTGACTAGAAGGGAAGTCAATGGTGACTTAAAAATGGATCTACAAGATCAAGCATGCTACAAATGGTAGCATAAAAAAGTACAACACTATATTTGTGGCTAGAGGATTCTCCCAGAAAGAGGGAAAATATTATAATGAAACATTCACCTCAGTATCCAAGTACACTTCTATTAAATCTATCATTTCTATTTCTTTTGTTATGGGTTGGAAATTACATCAGATGGATTTAAAGACTACCTTCTTGAATGGTGTAATTGAAGAAGAAGTATACATAGAGCAGCCACAAGGTTTTGTGATCCATGGGAAGGAGTCCCATGTTTGTAAATTGAAGAAAGCTTTGTACAAGATTAAATAAGCACCTAGGGCATGGTATTCCATAATTGACAACTATTTGATGAGCTTGGGGTTTACCAAGAATAATGCAGATCCCAACCTTTACTACAAGGTTGAATATGGCTTCCCCTTGATATTTGTACTATATGTAGATAACCTGTTTCTTATAGGGGATGAGAAACTCATAAATGGGTACAAGAGATAGCTCAATTTAGAGTTTGAAATGGAGGATTTGGGTTGAGTCCACTATTTATTGGGATTATAAGTGTGGAAGAGACCAAATGAGATCTTCCTTAGCTAAGGGAAGTATTCAGTTGAGATTATGTAGAGATTTAGGATGATGGATTGCAAATCCATGGCACACCTATGATTATGAATATGAAATTATTAAGTGATTCTTTTGCAGATTTGGTTGATCCCATGATGTACAGACAGTTGATTGGATCCTTGATGTACCTAGTTAATACCAGGTTGGATATATGATTTGTAGTGAACACATTGAGTCACTACATGGTTGAGCCTAGACATGCACATTTGTTGCAACAAATCATGTATTGAGGTACCTGCATAGTACAGTTGGATATGGACTCAGATATGTCTCGAATGATGAAGTAAAGCTGCAAGGTTATATAGACTTTGACAATGAAAGGAGTGAGGTTGATAGGAAAAACACATCAATATGTTGCTTCAATTTGGGGTCAGGTATGATCTCATGGTTTAGTAGAAAATAGTTTTCAGTGGCACTTAGTACAACAAAGGCATAATATATAACTAGTGATGAAATTCATGAAGTAGTGTGGCTCCGAAAATTGCTTGCATGGTTATTTGATCTAGAGTTAGATCCAACTTTGATATACTGTGATAATCAGATCCGTGTGAAGCTTTCAAAGAATCTAGTCTTTCATGACAAATCAAAGCATATAGAGATTAAATACCATTTCATCTGAGACATGGTACAAAGAGTAGTGGAACTCTGGTACATATCCACAGATGAGCAGACAACATACATTCTCACTAAGCATCTATCTAAATTTATAAGTTTGAATACTTCAAATACAAGCTTGGTGTGATGTAGAATGTCCACCCTTGTTGAGAGGGAGTTGTGAATTTCTCTTACAACAAGCATATACTCTTCCTCTAGCCAAGGGTTTCCTAAATCAATCACGTGAAGTGACTGATGGAGTAATGAGCATCCTAGTACAAGTTTTGCCTACGCCATGTCAAGAGGCTAGGCGTGATTAGGACTACTAGGAGAAGAGAAACATCATAGATACTTGTAGAATAGCCTTGAGACTATAATGGTAGTCCAACCCATACCATGGGAAATGGTAGGGTGTGATTGGGACTACTAGAGGAGAACATCATGGAAGAATACCTTCCTCGCTAAGAGGGAGCGTTGATGTTTTATGTAGAAGTGAAAAGTATTCCCTTTCGAGCAACAACATATACTATATATTATATTCAATAATTAATTAATAATAATAAAAAAAGAAAAAACGTGTTATTGAAAAGACATGTCTATTAATGAAAAGACACCCCAACTATGTATATATCGGGGCCCTCAATTGTAATAAGACTTTAATAAATATCTCATATATCTTATATCAATCTAATAATGTTTACTCAATTGTAAAAACGAAATTAAGTTTGAATTTTCAAGTGTGTAACTATTGATCGTAAGGCAATAATTACCAAGATCTAAAAATAAGAAAGAATTCAATAGGAGTTTTGAACTTCTGATTTCTACCCTTAGTGTGTAAGGTCCACTTTCAAGCCCCCATCTTTCCAGACCCTTGATATGATAGGTTCAGGTTTTGAACCCTTGATATACTAGGTTTAAATTTTGAACCCCTGTGATTCTTAAGGTGACATTCTAAAAACTTATTTTGAGCCAAGAATTGTGCCCAAGTATCATGTGTTTTATTTATTTTCTTCTCGATAAGTATGTTAATTAAGTCATGATGATATATATTACGCTCTACATTCTTTGGGTTTCTTTGGATACAATTTGCCATTCTTTTCGAAATGTTCCATAAATAAAAAGGTAAATTACTTTTCTTGCTAGCTTGAAAATGCAACAGGAATGTGATATGATAAATAAAGACAATCCCATAACTTCCTTCACATGTGATGTATCTTTGGATGATAAAAGAACATCCCTCCATTTCATCTTCAATGCTATATGAGACACCCCATTTTCCCAAATAACTTCTTTCTTCTTTTATTATTATTATTATTTATTTATTTATTTTTTAATTAATTAATTATTTTTATTAATTTATTTATATTTATATTTATTTATTTATTTATATTTATATTTATTTATTTATTTATATTTATATTTATTTATTTATATTTATATTTATATTATTATTATTATTTTTTAATTATTATTATTAATATTTTTAATTAATTAATATTTTTTTTCCCAAAGGAAAAAACAGTAACTTTTATTAAAAAGATAATGAAAAGTTACAACTAGCATATGCACTAAAAACCGCCACAAAGGCTCGGGTGCTTTCGCACCCCCCGCATCGTTAGAAGACTAACGTGCACAGAGAAAAAGAAAAAGAGAAGAGAGAAGAGAAAAGAAAAGAGGCAGAAAAACTGAAAGACTCACGCTTCAAGTCTTTCTCCCCTTTTTCTTTTCGACCTTACGCCACTCTCCTTGAGTGGGCTCGGTCGGCACTATGACTATCTGAGTTTCTGTATTCGGTGGTCCAGCTTCTTTGTCTGAGTCTGAAGAATCAGAGTGATGTTGTCGTTTGATGCCTCCCATGCTTGGATCCACTCTTGTCATCTCTGTCTGGTTGTTCAGTGTGGTTCCCTTCTGAAACTCCATTTCTTGAGATACCTCAGTCTTCTCTGCAGGGATCTCTTCCACCTCTGCTTCTGATTCTTCTTCCTCTGAATCTGGGGATGAAAATTTCCATCCTTTCTTCTGCTTCCCTTTCTGTTTCTTTTTACTGTTTAACTTCTTGGCGTCTGGACATGTGCTTTGTAGGTGTCCTGTCTGTCTACAAAGCCTGCATCTGAAAGCAGTGTTTTCATAATCCAGTACTTGCAACCAGTTTTGTTGTTTGTAGATCAGCCTTATATTGTCCGGCAACCCTTTACTTAAATCTACTTCCACACAAATACGTGCGAAGGTATAGATCCTTTCATCAATCCTATCCATGTCTGTTTTGATATATTTCCCTATGCTGTTCCCAATGCTTTCCAGGACTTGATCATTCCAAAAGTGCAGAGGAAGATTGAATAGTCTAACCCATACCGGCATTTTGGTTACAGTCATTTTGTTTGGATCAAAATCTGGAAACCATGGGGTCATAAACAGCCCCGATGTGCCCCAGAACCATGGCCCAGAACTGATGACTGTATCTCTGACTTCCTTGGATGTAAATCTTACTATAAAAAACCCCTTTGAACATAGATGAATATCGCATTCCATGGTCTAGCTAGTGAATATCCAATGGAAAAGGTCCAATGGTTTGGGCCAAAAGCTGTTGAAACGGCATATTAGGGCTTGCGTTTCATAGGACTTAACGAAATCGTCAAGCCCTGAAGAATCTAAATTTAAAGCTGGGGTTGTCTCTGACTGATCTACAATGTATGGCCTGGGTATATTCCCGCCTTGGTCTGAAGAGGACCCTGTGTCTCTGCTGCCCTGAAGAATGTTTTTGTAGGATAGCCCTCCCTTGGGTTGGTGCTGGGGTGCAGGTTTTTTTCCCCTGTCTCCCCCTAAGGAGCTTGGCTGTCCCTGAGACGGAGCCCCTCCTCTCAATCTAAAATTTAGAGAAATGATTGATCCTGGCCCGATCTCATAGCTATCCATCGACCTAAGATCCTGGAGAGACCGCCTGCCACTGACCAGGTGTTGGATCTGAACTGGGTATCCCATTTCTGCCCAGATCTGTTGTTTCAGCTCCAAGGAGGTGCTTCCTGCATGGATCCATACTAAACGAGTTTTTCCCTGAGGGGGTTTAATCAGAATCTGAAACCAAGAAGTTGTTACCTGCTCTGGCTGTAAGCAAACCTCCAGATCTGACGCTGTTTTTGTTTGTTTTTCCTTGAACTTGTCTGGATCTGGTAATACTCTGCTCGATCTATGATTGGTGCCCTCGATCTGTTGCCTGGAAGCACGCTGTGCTCGGATATAGGCTAGATCGTGTAGATCTGAGCCGAGACTACGATGTTTGAGCCCCTGCGTTGTGGGAGGGTTCGGAACTGCACCATACGTCCCTCCCCTGTCGGTTCTCCGCGCGTTCTGGATTTGGCGATGACTGGTTTCTAAGATCCATACGGCACGGCATTTCCTTTGTAGAAGAGCGCCGTTAAGGGCCTCGTTCTCCCGCAAGAGCCAGGCCTCCTCGCATATCCAGTTAAGAAGATGAGACCCCGTTGATACCCTCGCCTCCCAGTCTCGCTGAAGGCTTAAGTTTTCTTCCCGATCCAGGAGTGTATGATTCCTATCGGCAGCGAAAACCACCGATGTATGGCCGCACTGGTCTGGTGGTATATAAGGCGTTTTCCTGCGAAGAGCATGCCTTTTCTCTGAGAGCACTTGCAGTAATGGCAATCTACCCGCATTGTTCACCGTCGTCCCAGAACCTGGCTCGAAATCGACCCCTAAGGCATGCTTGGGATTCGATGCGGCGGCACTGGAGAACCTGCTTGCGCAAACCCTTACCATCGCCATTCCCAGCTCCAATTGCACCGTAGTTTTTCATCCTTTTTAATTAATTAATTATTATTATTATTATTATTATTTTTAATTTTTTTAATTTAATTTTAATTTAATTTTTAATTTTTAATTTTTATTTTCTATTTTTATTTTTTTAATTTTTAATTATATTTTTATTTTAATTTCTATTATTATTATTATTTTTTAATTTTTAATTTTTTTATATTTTTTTTAATTTTTATATTTTATTTTATATTTTATTTATTTTTAATTATTATTATTATTATTTTTAATTTTTATTTATTTATTTTTTTGCTCTGGCTTATAGAAATTATATCCAAATTCCATCCTCTACTCTCTTGTTTTTTGAATCACTTCTTACCAATCTACAACAATTTGGTAGCATGGGCGATTGATCCCTGTGATACCTATAGTGACAAATATCTTATTTGGGCTCTATTTTCATTTAAGCTTTCAAAAAATTCCCATATGACTTGGTAATTATGCCCATCAAATATATCCAAGAACAAGAACTAGCATGCACTTATGAACATACGACTACAATTCATATATACTTCTAAGAACTGAATGCCTATAGGTTCATGACAATTTATTGGTCGACCCACAATCAAATCTTGTAGTGTAGAGGAGGTGTTCGACCTTGAATTCCAACTCTTAATCATGACTAATCAGAGGGTATGATATAATGGTGATATCAATCTAGTTAAACTCAACTAAGGGTAAAAGGTTCAGGAACTTCCACTTATTAATGATACCTCATGGGTTCAACATAAGTCCTAATAATAATTTGAATGTTCATTTCAGAAGGAATGATGATTTTCGAGGTATAATGAAATATAATTATCCATGAAGTGAATAAATCACTGCTTGAGGTGACAACAATCCCTTATGGAAAAATGATATAAGGCGATGAAACAAGTGTAGGATATGGCAACTCAATATGGTAAATATCGTAACTAGATATGGATATGATAATATTATCACAATGTGTGGAAATATGACATATGGTATGGTGACAATATGGAGATACAAGTATAGGGTATATGCCATATATTTTGAAGAAATTTTATTTAAGTTGTCTTATACATTTCACACTTTTGATAACAAAATAAGTTGAAAAATCTGTTACATTAGAATTCCTGTATTGAGTTTGATTCTACCTTGAGATTTGATGAAGATTTGGATAGCTATAGGCTTAAAAGAATGCTAGTATGAGTATTGATTCTGAGACTTTGAATATTTTGAACAAGAAATTCATTGTTGATGATGTTGATCTTGAAATTTGCACAAATAGTTGTTAGTGGCAAATATGAAGTATATAATTGCTGATGATAAATTAAGAAATTTGAAATAATTGATAACAAATTTTGACTACTGGATATTTAAATTGTCTTGGATATTGAAATTGAAAACATGTTAGCTTGAAGAAAAAACTTATATAGGAATTCTAGTAGCCACTAGAAATATTGTTATGAAACCAGCTCAAGAAAAGATAGAAAATATAGATCAATGCCTTAGAATTCAGCCTCTTCGAGGGGGCAACCTCCTTTACATTACATAAATGAACAATTCTCGGATGATTCAAATGACAAAACCTCCTTTCTATATATAGGAGTCTAAGGAGTCACAATATAACCCAGCCGACCTAACAATAATAATATAAAGCCACAAAAATAACAATAGAGGGATTCTATGGGGCACAGTAATAACAATATGGGGGCAATAGGGGCACAACAATATTAATAAGGGGTATAACTACAATAGTAATGGGGTAATCACTAGTATTATAGGGACCCAACATGCCCCTCTCCTTCAAAAAAGTGTTGTCCTCAACGCTTGAGTAGTTTTGGATACTTCTGCATAAAATTCTCATCCTCCCATGTGGAATCTTCAGCGGATAAGTTCTTCCACTTGATAAGATACTCTGAAATTGATCGATTTCGTAGCTGTCGAGTTCTTGTTTCTGTGACTGCTTCCGGTTCCAATATAATTTTTCCTTCCTCGTCAAGTTCTGGCAATATTGTTTGAACTGGGAGCTTGTCGCCTATAACCTTCTTTAAACATGAAACATGGAAAACTGGGTGCAATCGAGAAGCTGCAGGAAGCTCCAATTTGTATGCCATAGTACCAATCTTTTGCAACACCTTGTACGGACCATAATACTTTGGTGATAATTTATTATCCTTCTTAGCTTGCTTGAGGGACATTTGCTTATATGGTTGTAGCCGTAGGAATACCCAATCACCTACATCAAAACTTCTTTCACTGCGATGTTGATCTGCCTGTTGTTTCATTCTATTTTGTGCCAACACGAGGTTATCCTTTAAGAGTTGGAGGACTTTTTGTTGATGTTCGATGTGATGTTCCACTGCCTGAACCTTAGAATTTTCTCTTAAATATGATGTGATGGATGGTGGTTGATACCCATAAAGTGCCATAAATGGGGTCATTTTTGTTGCTGTATGGAAGGAAGTGTTATACCACCATTCAGCCAGAGGCAACCATTTGACCCATTGTGTCTGTTTATCAGATACAAAGCAACGAAGATATCCTTCCAAACATTTGTTTACTATCTCAGTTTGCCCATCAGATTGAGGATGATAAGATGAGCTATGAGCTAACTGAGTACCAAGACAAGAAAATAATTCTGTCCAAAAATTTCCAGTGAAAATGGGATCTCTGTCACTTACAATAATCTTTGGGTTTCCATGTAGCTTTTGAATTGTTTCCATAAATGCAGTAGAAACTGTACTGGCTTTAAATGGATGTGATAATGCACAAAAGTGTGCATACTTGGTAAGTCTGTCAACTACCACCATGATGACACTCTTTCCCTCAGACTTGGGTAAACCTGTGATAAAATCCATTGAAACCTCCTCCCAACGTTGGCTTGGAATGGATAAAGGTTGTAATAGACCCGGTGTCTTAATTGTTTCAACTTTATTTTGTTGGCAAACCAAACATTCCGCCACAAACTTTTGAATATCTGATTTAAGGCCATCCCAAAAAAATTCCTTCTTAACCCTGTGGTAAGTTTTTAAAAATCCTGAGTGCCCTCCTAAGGGAGAAGTGTGCAATTCCATAAGAATCTTTTGTTTTAGCTGGGAATTCTTACAGAGGTATAAGCGATCTTTGTACCATAACGAATCATTTTGCCAGCTAAATGTATCAAATGTACTGGAATCTTGTTGTAACTTTCGAATAAGTGCCCACACTTCTTCGTCATTCTTCCATTCCTCCCTTGCTTCGTTTATCCAATCTGGTTGGATAATAGAAATGGCGCACAACAATGCTTCCACATCCTCATCCTTTCTTGAGAGTGCATCTGCCACCACATTTTGCTTCCCTTTTTTGTAGATGATTTCAAAGTCATAACCCAACATCTTTGTGACCCACTTTTGTTGCTCTTCAGAGGATAATCTTTTTTCTAAAAAGTATTTAAGGCTATCATGATCCGTTTTTACCTTGAAGTGTCTTCCCATTAGGTAGGGTCGCCATTTCTTAAGTGCATGGAGTATTGCCAACATTTCCTTCTCATAAATAGCTTTGCTTAAAAACTTTCCCTTGATTGGACGACTTTCAAAAGCAATGGGTCTTTCATCTTGCATTAGAACAGCACCAATTCCATTTCCTGAAGCATCACATTCCACAATAAAGGTTTTTGTGAAGTCCGGTGTAGCTAAGACCGGTGCTTGGCACATTGCCTCTTTAAGATGTTCAAAGGCCTTTGTTGCTTCCGGAGTCCATGAAAATGCATCTTTCTTCAATAATGTTGTTAGAGGTGCTGCTATTCTCCCATAATTCTTAACAAACTTGCGATAATACCCTGTCAACCCGAGAAATCCTCGCAGATGCTTTATGGATGTGGGGATTTTCCATTCCTTAATGGCTTTAATTTTGCTAGGGTCTACCTTAACTCCTTCATGAGATACAATATGACCCAGATATTCCACCTCCTGGACTCCAAAGAAACATTTGGATCTTTTTGCATATAATTGTTTCTCCTCCAATAGTTGTAGCACCCTGTCAACATGTTCAACATGATCCTTCCAAGACTTGCTGTAGATTAGTATATCATCAAAAAATACTAACACAAATTTTCTAAGGAATGGTTTGAAAATTGAATTCATCAAACCTTGAAATGTTGAAGGTGCATTGGTAAGGCCAAAAGGCATGACCAAAAATTCATAATGACCCTCATGAGTTCTAAATGCTGTTTTCGGAATGTCTTCAGTCTTCATTATGATTTGATGATATCCTGAACGAAGATCCAACTTGGTGAAGTAAATTGATCCATGCAATTCATCCAGTAATTCATCAATGACAGGAATGGGGAACTTATCTTTAATAGTGAGCTTGTTGAGCTCCCTATAATCCGGACACATGCGCCATGATCCATCCTTCTTGTGCACCGATACTACTGGAGCAGAGAAAGAACTTTGACTCGGTTGAATTATACCAGCCTCTAGCAATTCTGCAACCATACGTTCAATTTCACTCTTTTGGACATAGGGATATCTGTACGGCTTGATGTTTGCACTTCCTGGAATCAGATGAATAGCATGATCATGATCACGCATAGGTGGGAGACCTTTGGGAGTCTCAAATAACTTGGAATGATTGTCCAGGACTTTTTGGAGATCTGGAGAAATAGATGATTCCGATGTGGAAACATCTAGCGAACATAATTGTGCAATTACACCTCTTTGCTCCTTTTTTAGAAGCTTTGTCATACCATTAGAGCTGATTATCTTTCCTGGTTTCCCTGCAATACCCCTTAATTCAACTTCCTTTCCTTCCGTAGAAAATTTGATGAAAAGTTCTTGAAAATTAAAAGCTATTGTACCCAAGGATTGTAGCCATTGGACTCCTAGTACAACATCAACACCTCCCATTGGAATGGAAAGCATTGGGCTAGTCAATACATATTCTCCCATGGATAGCTTGATATTATGGCACTTTCCAGAGCAATTTATTGTTCCTCCATTTGCAATCATCACTTGACACTCTGGTGCTGGATATAGGAAGCAATTCAATTCTTTTGCTACCTTACAATGAATAAAATTGTGGGTGCTTCCTGAATCAATCAACACTATTACCTTTTTCTTCTTGATTTGTCCTTCTATCTTGATGGTTTGAGGAGTGGTAATTCCCGCCAATGCATTACAAGATATGGTCGGATTTATTTGTTCTTCATCTAGGCTTTGTTCCTGGAGTATATCCTCTTCTTTTGACCTTTCTTGCTCCTTTTCTTCTTCCTCTTCACAATCTATGTAGAATAATTTCTTCTCAGCACACTTATGACCTTTAGTGTATTTGCTATCACAACTGTAACAAAGCCCTTTTGCTCTTTTTTCTTCCAATTGTTGTGGTGTCAACCTTATAGGTTGTGGAAGACTAGGGGCAACAACACTTCCGTCTTTATAGTTGTGAGTGGTATGCTTCCTGGTTGCCATAATTTTGCTTTCCATTTTTCTTGCTAACCTGAATGCCTTCTCTAATGAATCAGGTTCCCAAAGGCGAACATCATGTTGGATATTATCCTTTAAAGACCCTATGAACACATCAATCCTATGCTCCTCTGGAATATCTTTTACCCTTATGTTCAATTTTTGGAACTCCTCAATGTGCTCCATTATTGAACCCTTTTGTTTGAGACTTATCAATTGGCTAAAAAAAGTGTTGCTTTTTGTATCCTCATAATGTGCTATCAATTCTTCCGTAAAAATTGCCCAAGTGATAAATTGTTTACGAGAGCAAAGCCATTGATACCATACAAACTGATTTGGTTCCAAATATAAAGTTGCCATACGTACCTTTTGTGTGTTTTGCACATTATTGAGATCGAAGAATTGCTCCATCTGTAATATCCATGTGGCGGGATCCTTGCCATCAAACTTCCTCATATCGATTTTTGGAACATGGTGAGTCTTCGATCCAACATTAGAGTCTATGGAATCATGATTAACATTTCTTTTGTTCTCATCATGAGTTTCCTTTAGTACCCTTTCACCATTAGTGACCATTTCTTGTAGCAACTTATTCATATTTATCTTCAATTCTTCCATCTTATCATCCATGCCATCAATTTTAGCGTCCATGCCATTCACCTTAGCTTCCATGCCATCCATCTTAGCTTCTACGCCTTTCTTTAAACAATCCATCTTAGCTTCTACACCTTTCTTTAAACCATCCATCTTAGCTTCTACATCTTTCCTTAAACCATCCATCTTAGATTCTGTTTCTTTTTGTGCAAGTGACACTTGTTGCACTTGTTCTTGTAATTTTGATATATCATATAACATTTCTTCTTCTTCTTCATGAGTCATGCTAGAGCTTTCAGGTTCCTTACTAGGTGTTTGCATTTTCTTTCCTCGAGGCATCAGTTACCGATAATAATGCTCTACTAGCCCTTTGAATTCCTTCAAAATAAATTTTCAAACCAATCTTAAGCAAAAATTTAACAGAATCTACACACCTTTTTTCACTTTGTAGGAGCTCGATATTGCCTCTGATGTATCTCTATATTTTCCAATCATCCAGTTCTGAAATTGCAACCTGTGGTATCCCTCTGTGTCCTCTTTCCAATGCCACCAGTCTGATCCAATTTGGATTCTCCAAGGAAGAGTTATGCGAAATCTCCCACAGTGACCTGATTATAGACTAGTTCAGTAGAGCGAACTTGTATGACGTGCCACGAGTCACTGTTTCGTCCTTTGGCTCTGAAAAATATATATAAGAAACTACAGTCCATCCTCTTTCTGCTCCTTCTTACGAAATTTCAATCCAATGCTCAGGGAAAAAGTTATGATTATTTTCCCCAGGTCACCTGTTTGGAATGTAATTCAGGAGTTTGCAAAAAGACCAACTTCCTCAGATCATATCTCCGCAAATATAGCGCAAAATCTCTGAAATTTGGACCTGAGATTCAGCACGATGTCTTCTCAAATGGGTTTTTTTTTTAGCTTCTGAAATGTCGCAGAAACAAATTTATAGCGAAAATGCCATGATGACCTGTTTGGAGCAGCGAAACCCTAGAATCCAAAGCTCTGATACCAAATGTTATGAAACCAGCTCAAGAAAAGATAGAAAAGATAGATCAACGCCTTAGAATTCAGCCTCTTCGAGGGGGTAACCTACTTTATATTATATAAATGAACAATTCTTGGATGATTCAAATGATAAAACCTCCTTTCAATATATAGGAGTCTAAGGAGTCACAATATAACCCAGCCGACCTAACAATAATAATATAAAGCCACAAAAATAACAATAGAGGGATTCTGTGGGGCACAATAATAACAATATGGGGGCAATAGGGGCACAACAATATTAATAAGGGGTATAACTACAATAGTAATGGGGTAATCACTAGTATTATAGGGACCCAACAAAGATCTTATAACTGCTAGAAATTTTGACAATTTGAAGACTGCAAGAACAACATGATTTGAATTTAACTTGGAAACACTTGAAGTCTTCATATTGCAATTTTTTTTTTTTTTTTTTTGAACTAGAATGATAATTTTGTATTTATATACAAATATGTGATTTAGTTACAATAAATACTTTAGGCAATACATAGCTATATCTTCAAAATTCTTTCCTAAGCCCCCTTATCCAACAAAACTTCAAAATTTTCTAGAGGTACTCCAAACTGGACAACAAAAAAGGAGGTTTTGTAGGTATATAAATTATAAAACTAACACACCAAAAAACAAAATTTACATGTCATACTATAACTGATTGATAATTTAGACCCTCATAATTGTGTAATTCCAATCCATTAATTTCTAAGGAATAAGAGCGAGCTTGATTCAACTGTTGATTTTTAAATCTCCCAATCTTAGTTTACACCCTTCATTAGCACATAAGTCTGCATCTTTATTGAGATCACATAGAACATGGAAATATTCTATTGAAGAGAACCCTTCCACTAATTTCCTAATTCTTTTCATAAGACTTTCTAATGTTTTTTCCCTCGGAGAGGAGCCCTTCATCAAATGTTGAATAAGAAGGAGGGAGTCTCCCAAAACAATGAGAGAAGTTACTTCTTTTTCTTTCACTAACTAAATCCCTTGGTAGAGGGCATAAGATTTAGGTTGGTTGTTTGTCATGCATCCTAAGCCTTGCAAATACTCTGTAAATATAACTTCATCATGGCCATAGAGCACCCCTCCCTTTACTGCCACCACTCTTCATACTGCAATTTTGAATGTTAAAAATGGAAACATTTCTTTTTTCATTTGGAACAAAGAAAAGGTGAATATGAGTGTTGGTGCTATAGGAACAATGATCCTTTTGATTTGCAAGGTGAATTTTTTAACATATTATTTGAAAATAAGCCTTGAATGCTTAAGTAAAAATAAAATTCAGGAACACTCGTATTCTAAACAAATTACAAGAATTGAAAGATCATGTAGTTATTGAAAAATATTTAAAAAAAATGTTTGTTTTCAATTGTGCTAGAAATTTGGTTTTCACAACTGACCTTCTATATATATATATATATATATATATTGAAAGAAAGAAAGATCAAGTTGAGATGGAAGTAGGAGGAAGGTTACCCTTACTTACAATTATTATTATTATTTTTGTGACAAATTGTGAACAAACTCTTCAAATAATAGTGGATAACCAAAAAAATAAATTCCTTCTTCGTTAATATCTTTTATCTTTATCGTTCCATTGTTAAAAACTATCTCAACTCATAGGGTTATAGCTAATGAGTAGTGAGTTTCCCTTTAAAATTATTAAACTGAGAGTCAAAGAGAAGACTCCAATTAACTGATTTAAATTTCTTTTTTCTTATAAACTTGTCATTTCCATTTGAGTCTCTGATGTTGGATTAATGTGGTATGTTGAATAACATCTTTTCACAGCTCATCCAACACATTTAGCTTTTATATCCTCTATTGTTGTGCATCTAAAAGATTAAACCATATATTTGTTGCATTTTTATAAGTCTTCACTTAGAATTCAAAAGGGAGATTGACTTGTTTACCATATACTAATTCGTAAGATGTGAAACTAGTTGTTTTCTAAATGTCATCCTATATGCTCAAAGTCCCCATGGGTGTTGATCTAACCAATCTCGACGACGAAGTTGGACTATCTTGGTTAGGATAGTTTCTAGAAATTTATTAGTGGATTCCTTCTACCTATTGGCTTATGGATGGTATGGAGAGGATTTCTGGTGTTTGATCCGATACTATTGTATGATAGTTTGGACAAGTTATGATGTAAATTTTGCACCTTGATCTCTAACAGTTTCCATTGGAACACAAAAACAAGTGAATATATCTTCAAATAAGAAATCTACAATTTCCTGTTCAATAGTTCAGATGACATTTTTAGCTTCTACCCATTTAGTGATGAAATCTGTACATACCATAATATACCTTTTTTTCTCTGACATTGGAGCGATGGGTCACATGAAGTCTACAACCCATTTTTCAAAAGGCTATATAAGTACCCAAGGTTGTAAAGGAATTTCATTAGCTTGCACTAGTCGACCCATGTACTGAAAACTATTTCATTAGCTTGCAATAGTCAACCCATGCACTGAAAACTATCTCAACTCCTAACATACTTCTTGGAATCTCTAAAATGAGTAGGTCAATAATATCTTAGGTGGAGGACTTTGTAAGCAATTCTTTTATCAACAAAATGGCCTCCACATGACTCATTATGACATGATTTTAATATGTCAAACACTTCATCTTCTCGTACATATAATTGGATAATCAAATATGGCATTGTACAAGAAATATCACCTCCAATCAATGAATATGTGGCACTTACTCTCACAATGTTCTAATTTTCTCCTAGTGAAATGTGTTTTGGTAAATTTCATGTAGCTAAAAGGTTATTAATATTTGCAAACTAAGGAGATTTAGTAGACATTGCAAATAAGTGTTCATTTGGAAAATCATCATCTATAGGAAATTTTCACCTTCATTATTAATTCTAGATAGAAAATTTGCAGTTGTATTTTTTCTTCTAGATTTTTCTAAAATGTTGATATTAAATTCACATAGCAATTACATCCACCTAGTTTTTCTACCATTTGCAATTGGCTTATCACTAAATATCAAATTATATGACAGTTAGTGTGAATAAAAGTCTCATGTCTAAACTTATTTATGACATGTACAACTACAATAATTTATTTTTCTGTTACCTTGTAGTTTAATTCAACAAGTGTTCAATTTTTGCTTAAAAAATACATGGCATAAGAAACCAGATTGTCATTTTGTTCTAACACCGCTGCCACAATGTATTTGAAGTAATAGTGGATATGTGAAAAGGGACAGATCAATTTGGTCCTCTTAAAATAGGTGCTTCATAAAGATTTTTCCTTTAATGTTTCAAAAGCAATTCCACAAGGAATATTTAAAAAATATCACTATCTTTAGCGAGCAATTTAAACTATAGTGATGCTATTTTTGTGAAAAATTCTATAAACCACCTATAATAGCTTGCATGTCCTAAGAAACTCCTTATGTCCTTTTATGTTTTTGGCTTTAGAAGTTTAGAAATGATTTGAATCTTTATCGGATCAACTCCTATTCTTGCAAATGATATGCAATGACCCAAAACAATTCCTTCAATAAGTAACACATGGAATTTTTCATGACTTACTGAAAGATTAGTTTCTTGACATCTAATATATTTTTTTCTAGCATTTTCTAATGCTTCAAAAGAATTACCATAAACAATAAAATCATCCATGTAAATATCTACAAAATCATGAATCAAATGAGAGAAAATACCTAAAACAACATGTTGAAATGCAACAAGAACATTGCATAACCCAAAGGGTAATACTCATGTATATGTTTTCCATCGACATGTAAATGTGGCTTTTTTTCTTGCTAAGGTGTCTAAAACTTGATCCATAAATGGAAGAGGAAAATGATATTTTAAGGTAGCTTTGTTTAATTCATGATAATCCATGGAAACTTGCCAATTACCATTCTTTTTAGGAACAATTACTAGAGAGAAACTCACTAACTATCAGAAATAGGATGAATGAAATTCACATATAGTTTTTTTGCATTTCTTTCTTTCCAATATATTTTAGGTCTGGATTCATACATCTTTGGGGTCGTTTGATTTGTCTATATTTTTTTTGAATATAAATGTGATGTATATATGTGTTAGGATGAATTCTATGCATATTAATATATTCCCATGCAAATGCACTATAATGTTTTTGCAGTTTTTGAATTAATTATTTTTCCTAAGATGATTTAAGATTAGAATTTATGCCTAATTTTTCCTTGTTTAATCTCAATAGAGGTACTATAAGATTATGATATTGAATTAATAAAATAAATAGAAGCTGATAAAGTGTCTTTAGTAATTTTTTCGTGAATTTTTTCTCCAAGACATGATAAAAGAAGATTGGCCTCGGGGAAATTAAATCATATTAAATTAGTAATAAAATCAATGATTTGATTATCTTAAATATATATTTTAAATTTATAGCTTGGTCAATTGTAAAAAATGGTTGTACTATTTCTTCATCACTATTTGTGCCACCAAGCCATTGTTATTTTCCTAATTTAGTTAAATATTTGTAGGTGAAAACAAAGTAAACTTCTTAACTGAATCAACATGTGAAATTGTCATGTATCTAAATATACAACTATTAAATGCATCAAATATAGCTACCATGGTCTTCCTAAGATTAATGGATGACCACCCAAGTTAGATTTAGGCTATGAAACCATAAAATCCATGAGATATTTCCAAGAATCTAAATATATTATAACATCTTTTGTCACTCCTTTAGGTTTTATTGTACATCTATCTGCTCATTGTAAAATTGTATGTGTGATGAATATTATACAATTGTAATTCATCCATAGTTCCTTTTGTCATGACATTAATTACAACTCCTGAACTGATCAAAATGTTTGGAAATGGGATTTTATTGAAATGGATCTTAATAATAGGACTACTAGGACTAACATATGTTTTTGGAAACATTTAACCTGACATTAAATTTTCTAATTTACCAATGACTTAAACTATTTGTGCATCTTTTTTTATTTCTTCTTGGTTTTGTTAAACATTATTCCCTAACTATTTTAGCATAAATTGAAATATCTATTATTGTTTGTAGTGTAAGAATTTTAATACAAATATTATTTAGTTCACCCAATAAATTATATTCAAATTGTTTGACTTGCGTATCCAAATTCAACTTCTCTAGAAAATGAGGAGATTTGGATGACTATGGTTGATCTATTATAGAAGAATATGTTTGCTTTATTGCAATAAAACTATTATTATCATTTAATTAATAATTGCAATTTCTACGCTTTTCAATGGTGGTCGTATTATCTTTTGGTACTGTGTGACTTATAAAATATTGTAGATGGTTCTGCACACATGCTGGTTAGTTTATAAATGGTTATGGATGGTTTTGGGTGCCTTATGGTTATTTATGGATGTTTTGTGGATAGTCCAGTACACCTTATGGATATTTTTTGGTGGTTTCTGTATGCCCATTGTTTGTTTTACTTGGTCATATGTTTTGTGGTTATTGATTATGTCATCGATGAATTGTATTTCCCTTCAGCTCCGAGCTTTATAGATCAACTGAGTAAATGTTGGTCCTAATATCTATGGACATGGGAAATTATTCTCTATTATTGGCCAATTAGGTTAGTTGGTATCCCTGTGGGTTCTGGAAAATGTTGGCAATGTAATCTTCTCTTCGAATACGAATATAAAATGCAATAATTTGCAAAAGAATAATTAGGAGTTTCTTTCTCAATGTTTTCTTCAATAACAATAGGAAAATCTTTATGATTTAATTTTCTTAATCTAAGATGGATATCATGTAAATTAAGAGGGGTAATTATATAGGTTGGAAAATTTTGTAACTCAACATTGTACGTGTTAAAATTACCAAGAGAAATTAATTAAGAAAGGTAAATTTACCAACAACAAAAAACACATATAAACACAATGTTTATCTTGGAAGACCTGAATTCAAGAAAAAATAGGCTATTAAAATATTATATTAATGTCCCTTTCCACACCTGACCAAGTCAGCTAAGTAAGCCTTCACTTGTCACCCCCCTGGCCCATTACAATGAAGTATTCCATAGCCTTTTAAAGGCTTCATTACATGTAACCCATAGACGCAAAACCATGGGCAACCAAAACCATGTTCCTAAAACCACCACTATTACTCAAGTAAATTTAACTCTTTCATTGAGCCAAGTTTACCTAACAACCCCACTTTAAAATTTGACTTGGGATTCTATTGAAGAAATACAACTGAACTAGCCAAGTGAATCAACATTGTTCACCTCCAGGCGCTATCCACATCAAAGTTCATATCCAAGGTATTAAGTAATTTATCATGCATCCCTATCACATACTCCAAAATTTATCGATAATTTCCCAGGGGTACACATGCTTTACTCGGTCTTTCATCAGTGTGCCCATTTACATGTAAAAATGTCAAATGCCTCTTGTTGAGAGTATATTTATCTCAAGGATGCACAGAAAGTGTTTGATGGAATGCTTAAATGAGATGATTTATCATGGTTTATCTATATATATATGTGTGTGTGTGTGTGTACACAACCAACATCTCTCTCTTCCATTTGTCGTCCATCCATTTCCTACAATTTGAAGAAAAAAAACCATGGTAAATCATCTCACTGAAGCATTCGATCAAACACTTTGTGTGCATCCTTGAGATAAATATACTCTCAACAAGAGGCATGGCATGGGACTTGTTGTACGCATCCTTACACATATTCATAGCTCTTTTCATTCACACACTTGATGTTCAAAACCCATCAAGATTCTCTTTCAACTTTGAACTCACCCCATGGCTATGATACTAGGTAAAAGAATGTTGTGTAGGGTCTTATGACATACCTAATGTTCAAGGCTGACACGGTATTTTTTGTGCAACAAAAAAGATTTGTTTTGTTGTTTCTTTATCTCTTTCATAGTCTGCTTTAATTTATGGTATTGGAGGGAAATTTTCTATTGCATGCTTCCTTGCACAAATACCACAAAGTTCAATATTATTCAAAGGACATTTTCTCAAAGGATGTTTTTTTCTACATTTTTTACAAAAAAAAAGCAAAACCACATTCTCTTCCTCTTTCTTTTGCTTACTTTTCAGCACACCTAATTGTGAGCTAAGAGTACTAAGAATATAAGTTTTGAAAATTTCCAAAAAATTGCCAATTTCAGCTATACTTATCCCTCGGTTGTTGATCCGTTGATCTAAAAATGGTATCTCTGGGTTCCTTACCATATTTAGGTTTTCCTCAAGAAATGTGCGTGCATAGATTATAGAGATATGGATAACTCAATTGTGACACATTTCTTTTTACCATGATATTAAGTATATCTATCCGTTCATCTTTGATACCATGAAGCAAAAGGATTTTAAGAGTATATAAATCTCATTTATGTTGATATCATTTTTTATGTTATAATGAAATATTTTTATATAATATTCAAGGCTTTCATCCTATTTTTGTGCCATTTTGAAGACTTCTTCTTGCAAATCTTGATTTGTACAGTAATCTTGATATTTTTCAAGAAAACATTGACACTTTTCATCCCAATTTTTGATATTATTAGTTCCGAATCCCATAAACCAATGCAAAACTAAATCATTAATAGTAGCTAGAAACATCTTGATTTTATGAGCATCAATATAGTAACCATAATTGTGACATAATACATCAAATTCAAAAAGGAAATTTTAGGATCTTTAGTTCTCATACCATGGAAATTAGGTAATTCCAATGGTGGAATATTTTCCATTTGGACATTTTCTTATGGATCCAAAAATAAAAATCAAAACTTATCTTCAACACTTGATGTTCGTATGCCTTTTGTTCGTTCTGTTCATCCTTGTTCTTCAAATTTCAATCATATTACCTTGTACAAATTCCTAACACGAAATGGAATATTTTGGTTCTTTTATAGGATTATCTACAAATGGTATTTAAAGTGGTTGGCCATTGATTAATTCTTCATTCATTTGATAAGATGAAAGTATGAATTCTTGTGGACTGGATACTTCTGGAACCCTTTCTTCTTCTTTGGCTTTGCCTCTTTTGTGAGAGGCCACAATTCTTCTTTCTTTTTCCCCTCTTGTAATTCTAATTGCAAATGGATTAGTGAATGGCATGGCTCTTTCTGCACCATGATTTGGAAAACATAGAATGGAGGGTGGAGTAGTTTTACCTATAAAAAATATACCTCTAAGATCTCTACGTCTATTCGTGCATCCTATTTAACACTTCCCCACATTCAAACAAATTATTGATGACTTCCACGCAACCTCTCGAATGGAAAATAATCTTGTAATATCCCATGTATTCCTTTTAAACAATCCTCAACACACTCATATTAACATTACTCAAATTCTATGATTCCATTGGAGTTCCCTTTTTTCCAAATATTTAGGTGCCCACTTTATTGAGAATATCCTTCACCACTCTATATGGGAGAATTTGATCCTAAAATTTGAGAAAAATATTGAAAGTTGGACTTTTAGATCCCTCAATATTTTTGGGCACTTAAACCTTTTAAAATGTGTTCTACAAGCTATGCCCCTTTATTTTTTCTCAAATTTCCTAGCACCCAAGGCCATAATCAAGAAGATAAGAGCTCTGGAAAGAACTTTGCTGGAAATATTGTCATTGATATCAACTAGGAGAAGTAATAGAGGGCTTGACAACAATGAAGCACATCATTGAGGAGACAAATGAAATTAATGTAGCTAAGGTGAAGGATAGTTGCAAATATGTGCTATTACAAAGGTGAATATGAAGGAGCTATACATCAGGGTATATCTCATTACAAGAAGACATTTTTTTATAATCAACGCTATGCATATTCTATGTACAATCTTGATGTTGCTTATGGTGAACTACTAAAATTTGACATGGAAATTGTGATCTAGTAGAATTCCATACACTTACATCCACATTGTGTGGAAGGATGCAACAATTTAGGAGTCATTTACAAATACAAGGATAATCTTGACAAATTTATGGAGAGCTATGAGATGGCTTTGTCGATAAAACCTATTTTTTCATAATCTCTCAATAATTTTGGTGTAGTCTACACTATCTCAGGTAAAATTGACACTACTGCAAGCATGATTGAAAAGGGTATAATGGTAAATAATGCATATGCAAAAAATTGTATTAATCCAGGGTTTTTTCATAAGGATGCAAGTAATACCATGGTTGTGATAGAGGCATATGAGTGGTGCTTGATTCTCAAATGGCGGGTCGTGGAAAATCTGCGGAGGGAAAGAAGTCTGTCTCGCGAAGCTCGAAGGCCGGACTTCAGTTCCCAGTGGGACGTATTGCCAGGTTTTTAAAGGTCGGAAAGTATGCTGAGAGAGTAGGAGGGGATGCTCCAGTTTATCCAGCGGCCGCACTTGAACATCTTGCTGCCGAGGTTTTAGAATTGGCAGGTAATGCGGCCAGAGATAACAAGAAGACAAGAATTGTGCCTCGTCACATTCAGTTGGCTGTTAGAAACGATGAGGAACTCAACAAGCTTTTGGGGACTGTAACCATAGCTAGCGGTGGAGTTTTGCCAAATATTCACAATATTCTCCTGCCTAAGAAGGGTGGAGCCGCTACTACAGGCTTGATCATACGAAACTATTCAGTTTCGAATGATGGCGTCCCTATTGCTACGGCCAGCAGTGTCCAAAGGGAGAGGAGTTGGAGAGTGGGGGATTTAAGGAGCTTGGATATCAAGTACCAGCTCCGGCTACCTCTTCTTTTCGGAACCAAGAAGGATGCGGGGCAAATGTTTGACAAAATGCCCCTTCGAGATTTACTCCCAAACAGGGGCCTGATCTCTATCTCAGCTCAAAAGGAACGTGCTGATAAGGTTTTAGGTCTCCGGCATAACTCTCAAGACTCAGTGGAGGAATGGCCTAAGCATGACCTTGCAGATCTAACAACCGTGAGTCTCAGGAATGCTTCTCGCCCCGATAGATGCGCGTTCACCAGTCTTCTCTGCCATCAGGGTTACAGCGGCAAGCAGAGAACAGCAATCTCAGAACCATTTCAGATTCTGATTGTACTCATCTCCGGTAAATCAATGCTGCAATGGGTGAGATCCTCAGATCTAGTGCAGAACCTCAAGCTACTCCTGGAAGATAAGGCGGGGATTCCAACAATCTATCAGCGTCTCCTTTATGAAGGTAAACAATTGGAGGATTCCTGTACCCTGTCCTGTTATAATATTCAAAGAAATGCTTCCATTACCTTATCCCTGCGTCTGAGAGGGGGAGCTGTTGGACAGTCCTCTTCAGCTGCAGCTTCTTCTTACAAAGATGTTGTCCATGCTCAGATGCCCAAGAAAATAGCACCACCAGCCCAGGCTCCAAAACCTTTTTTGGTGGACAAACTGGAGGAAATCCCTTCCATTGAAATAAAGCATCCTACGTTGGATACGCAATACCAACTGTTCGCAGAGAATGGAATTATTTGCAGGTTCAATGGACTTTGGCCACGCACAGCAGATCTTTACCAATGGATTCACACTAACTGGACCAAAAAATGCAGGGTCCTTCTTTGCTCAAAAGGTTTTTTCATGGTGTTGTTTGCTTGCAGTGAGGACTACCAAAAAGCATTATCTGAAGGCCCATGGTTTTGGGACTCAGCGGGTCTATTCCTAACCCCTTGGTTCCCAGATTTTGATCCTTCTACAGCAATTATCACCAAACTCCCCATCTGGGTCAGACTTCCTAACCTCCCGGCGCATTTATGGCACCCTGCTGTGTTTCAAGGAATAGGCAATTCTCTAGGACGTTATCTCAATATAGATACCTCCAGAGGGGAAAAGAGTATATTCACATTCGCCAGAATCTGTGCAGAAATAGATATTAGCAAAGGTCTACCTGAGCAGATTATTCTCAAAATTGGAGATTTCCATTGGACTCAGACTCTGGATTTCGAGAACACAGCCTTTCGTTGCCGAAACTGCCATCTCACAGGGCACCTTCAGAATTCGTGTCCTTCGATACCTGCCAAGAATAAGAAAGTCAATTCTAAGCCAAAATCCAAAAGCTGGAAACCTCAGGCACCTCCCCCAATGGATGTTTTTGTTTCCAGCTCAGATGAAGAGGCTGAGGAGGAGGATGAGGAAGATATGGACGCAACGCTGGTACAAGATCCGCCATCGACTGGTCCTGAGGTTTCCAAGGACCCTCCTAATTCACAGAAAAGAACTCATGAGTCATCTCCGTCGGATTCAGACAAGGAGATCTCTCCTTCAGCCCAGATCAGTTTACAAATCATGCCAGCCCAGCAGAGTAATCTTGGTTGGGTAAAAGTGGGTAAAAATAAAGGAAAAAAAGGCCGAACCATTGCTTCTACCCTCGGTGTGTAAAATCCGTGGTTCTGCTCTCTCTTTTCTGCTAGTCTGGTTTCTTCTTGCTCAGTTCTGCTCTCTTCTGAACCTCTCTTCGGGGCCGAGGTGGATGTTCTATCCTTTCCGGCTGCCCGTGTTCTTCTTAGAGGTTCTGAAGTTGTTCCTTTTAGTTTGTAGGGTCTCCTGTCAGGGATCATTATGATTATGTCCTTCTGACAGTTCTGGTTTTCTACTGCCCTGCGCGGTGTGCTGTTCTTAGTTTTCAGGTGCTCTGTTTTCTCTTTTCAGTCTCCTGAAGTTAGGCCTGCTGTTTAGCGGCCCGTTTTCTGCAAATGCAGAAGTTTGTACTATATTTTCTTTTGTTAATATCAAAAGCTGACTTACACAAAATAAAATAAAATATGAGTGGCGCTTGAAATTTGATCTAGACTCTCGTAATGCTAGTCAAAATTGCATGTTAGCGATGATCTACATCTATGAGGGAAAATATGATAAGATTTATATTGCACACAGGAAATGGGGTAGATGGTTTATGAATATCTATTCTCAGTACACTAATCCTGAGCACCCTAAATGGCCGCTAGTTATTGGTTATATATCACAAGATTAATTCACACATTTAGTCTCATATTTTACAGAAGCACCTCTTGCATGCCATGATTAACAATCACAATGTGGTCATTTATTCTCCAGTTTTTAAGGTAGATGGAAAGACACATAGGTTTGTACAAAGAGTTTTGAAGAAATGTGGGATTTCGTGAGATATATATGGAATTGATGAGAAGAAGGCTTGCTCCAATACATGCTATATGGATTGGTTATCCAAATACAATTGGTTTTCCGACCATTGATTATTGATTTATAGGTTCATTAGGAAATCCTTCAGACACAAGGTAGAAGAAAGTGGAAGAGCTTGTATGATTTCCTAAATGTTTCCTCTACTATACACCATCTCAAGAAGCAGGGCCTGTTGCAGAAACACCAACTCTTTCTAATGGATTCATCACCTTTGGAAGCTTCAATAATCTTGCCAAGATAACGCCGTAAGTTTTAAGTGTATGGGAGAATATTTTTTCTGTGATTACTGCATCATGAATTGTTGTTAAGTGTAAGCCTTTTTGTTGTGATAGTGTGAGGCGAATATTTCTTTCAACCTTGAAGAATCTTGTTTTAGAGTCTTTTCATGTTGATATTTTACCTCTGATTTTTCTTAACCATCAATTGATCTACAATAACGGGGATACATTTTTTTGATTTTAGGTGTTGTCATGGTCAATATATAATACCATACGTGTCAACCACAGTATTAGATTGATGAGAGGTGTCAAAACCATTGTAAATTTGAGTGGGAGAAAAGTATAAATATTTTTGGTCAAGTAAATTGTGTAGTGTGTCTCAAGTGATTATGACAACAATAAAAGTTTCAGATGGGTAGAAAATGTGTGGAGACTATGTGAAACAAGAGTGTGAAGCATGATTAATAGTGTGATAGCAGAGTATGAGGATGATTGATAGTGTGACAACAAAGACTAAAGGAATATTTTTGAAGAGTTAAGGATAAATATCAAAATGAATAAATAAGTGTACATAACAAGATTGTTGAGGACTAAATGCACAAATAAGGTTGTTGAGATAAAGTGTCTAGAGAGTTGAGGTAAAACTGCATCATGTTGAAGTGTTGAAACCAAAGAACTGAGTGTATATATCAGATTGTTGAGTACCAAATGTCGATAACATATTGCTAAGATAAAGTGTCCAGGGAGTTGTAAAAATTGCAAAATAAACAATTGAATTAGAGAAAGAGAAGAAGATTTGAGAGACCTGAAGAAGCTAGTAAAGAAGAGTATACAAATCAAGATTATAGGGGATTGATTTCATCGGTGCCTAAAAATTCAATGGGGATTAGTGTCTCCAGCAACTTGGTGCCTGCAAAGAAAGGGGGATTGGTGTCTCCTAAAGGTTGGTGCTTGCAAAGAAAGGGATATTGGTGTCTCCTATAGGTTGGTTCCTGCAAATAAAGGGGGGTTGGTGTCTCCTATAGGTTGGTACCTACAAAAATAATTTTAACTAGAGTTGGTACTCACAAATGTGATTAGCCAAAAAGAAGTTTTGTGTTTTTCTACTAGATGGGTTTCCACATACATCCTAGTTCAATATTTGTTTATATTGATTAATGAATTGTTATGTTTGATTATTTTTTAAATTGTTAAATTTTATTATACTCACTGACCCCCTCTCAGTGTAATATTGATTCCAACAATTGATATGAGAGCAGGTTCCTTCAGTAGTAGTCTAACCACTTGAAGGGAGATCCAACAAAAACATGGCTAGTTACAATGGTGGTTTGAAAAATAGAGATCCTATATTTAATGGAAGAAACTATGCCTTCTAGAAAGTGATAATGAGGGAATATCTAATGTCTCTTGGTGTTGATGTTTGGTGTGCAGTGGTGGATGGATATAAAGAGCCACAAATGTTGATTTTTGTAACTATGATAGATCTTCATAATGTATATTTGAGGCATTGATGTATTTGTAAGCATGTTTTTCATGCTAGAAAAAAAAGAAAAATATTGGAAGACATCTTCTTCATGTCGATTGAAAAAGGGAGAAATTGAAATTTTTAAAAATTGAATTTTTACGCTCCAAATAGATGATGTCGGCCTCCTGCTAGTCAAGTCAGCCCCTCAAATGTTGTTAGGTCCCTATAATACTAGTGTATTCCCCCATTATTATTGTCATTGTAGACCTTATTGTTATTGTTGTGCCCATGTTGTCCCCATATTGTTATTATTGTGCCCCATAGAAGCCCACTATTGTTATTGTTGTGCCCTTACATTATTATTGTTATGTCGACTCTGATTATATTGTGACCCCTTAGACTCCTATATAGAAAGCAGGTTTTTTCATTTGAATCATCCAAGAATTATTCATTTGTGTAATGTAAAGGAGGTTTCCCCCTCGAAGAGGCTGATTTTTAAGTCATTGATCTATCTTTTCTATCTTTCTGTGAGCTGGTTGCATAAAATTTGGTATTAGAGCTTTGGATTCTAGGGTTTCGTTGCTTCAAACAGGTCCTCGTGGAATGTTTCCTATAACTTTTTTTATGTGAAGATTTAGAAGCATAAAAAACAACCCATATGAGACTAAATAGTGATGAACGTCGTGTTGAAATTTAAGATATTTTATCACTATATTTTCAGAGATATGATCCAAGGACGTTAGGGTTTTTGCAGGCCCTTGAATTCCATCTCAAATAGGTGACCGTGGGAAAATCATCATAAATTTCTCTCTGAGCATCAGATTCGAATTTCGTAAAAGGTGACAGAAAGAGGACAGACTATGGTTTGTTGGGTATCGATTTCAAGTCCGAAGGTTTAAACAGTGACACGTGGAACTTCGTACAAGTTCGCTCTACTGAACCAGTCTATAATCAGGTCATTGTGGGATATTGGACATAACTCTTTCTTGGAGAATCCAATCTTGATCAGACTTGTGGGTTTGGAAATGGACTCAGCGGGCTACCACAGGACGAAATTTAAGACCTTGGAGATCCTCCATTACAGAGATACAATAGATTCAATATCGAGCTCCTACAAAGAAAAAAATGTGTGTATTGTTTTAAAATTTGCATAAATTTTGTTTGAAAAAATATTTGGAAGTGATTCAAAGGGTATAGTGAAGCATAATACTCATTAATGGATGCCCTGAAGAAAGAAAATGGAAACACCTAGTAAGAAACCCAAAAGCTCTACTATGACACATGAAGAAGAAGAAGAAATGAAACATGATATATCAAAATTACGAGACCAAGCGCAACAATTTTCGCTCTCACAAAGAGTAACAAAAAATGAAATGGAAGATAAGATGGATGGTTTTAAGAATAGCTTAAAATCAGAAATGGAAGAATTGAAGAATGGCATGAAATCTAATATGGATGACATGAAATATAATATGGAAGATTTTAAGAATGGTTTAAAAGCAGACATGGAAGGTTTCAAGGAAGGTTTGACAAAGTTGCTACAAGAAATTCTCCCTAATGGAAAAAAGGTATTAGATGAAACTCATGATGAGAACAAAAGAAATGCTAATCATGATTTCATAGAATCTAACATTGGATCTAAGACCCACCATGTTCAAAAGATCAATATGAGGAAGTTTGATGGCACGAATCCTGTAACATGGATACTACAGATGGAGCAATATTTCAATCTCCATAATGTGAAAAAAACACAAAAGGTACACATTGAAACTTTGTATTTGTAACCCAATCAGTTTAAATGGTATCGATGGCTTTGCTCTCGTAAAAAAAATGTCACTTGGTCAATTTTTACAGAGGAAATGATGGCACATTATGAGGATACAAAGAACAACACCTTCTTTAGTCAATTGATAAATCTCAAACAAAAGGGTTCAATGGTGGAGCACATTGAGGACTTCCAAAAATTGAATATAAGGGAAAATGATATTCCAGTGGAGCATATGATTGATGTGTTCATAGGGACCTTAAAGGATAACATACAACATGAGGTTTGCCTTTGGGAACCTAATTCATTGGAAATAATTCAGGTTGGCAAGAAAAATTGAAAGCAAAATTATGGCAACAAGGAAGCCTAGCACTCACAACTATAAAGATGGAAGTGTTGTTGCCCCTATCCTTCCACAACCTACAAGGTTGACACCACAACAATTGGAAGAAAAAATATAAAAAGGGTTTTGTTATAGTTGTGATAGAAAATACACTAAAGGTCATAAGTGTGCTAAGAAGAAATTATTTTACATAGATTGTGAAGAGGAGGAAGAAAAGGAACAAGAAACGTCAAACGAAGAAGTTATACACTAGGAACCTGTTAGGTTCCTATACCAATATGAGTCATAATTTTGAATGACTAAGGTTAAGCCTTGTAATATTGTACATACCTTTGCTTTCTGCAAATGTTTTCCATATTAAAAAATTAAAAAAATGTAAAGAGGGTATGTCCTAAAAGAAAAATCAAAGGACAAAAAGAATAAGAGAAGGTCAAAAAATGAAAATATATGAACCCCAAAAAACAAAAAGAGAGCATGAAAGTGTGCAAGTTTAAATGCCACTACTATTTACTTTTATGCATAATAATGATTGTGTGCAGCTTGTTATTCATGCCATAATCCATGATAATCAAACTGTTTAATTTTGGTTATTTCATGCTTTGAATTTTATGTTTATAGTTAGAGAATAAAATCCGACAAAACAGTTTAATCTTGGCAGATCAATAGATAGGTAGAGAAAATAAAAGGAGCTCATCAGTTTAATCTGAGCCCTTGGATGATATAAAGTTAGAAATAGATAGTTTGTTTTATAAAAGAAAAGATAAGATAAGGGTTTGCTAGCCTAAATGCACCCAAATAAATGAAGAAAAAATGTTAGGGTAAGAAATGGGTAAGCAGAAGTAAGGTTGCTGAAGTTCAAAGTTGGTTGGATCAAAACACATTCATCATGCTTAGACATATGTGCTAATATGTATAATCAATTATGGAAGCAAAAACAAAGGTTTACAAGTTAATTTAATTAACTCCCCCTTAGTCATTTTTCCCCCATACTTACTAAATTCCTATCCACAAACATGTTCTAGTACTTTTAATCCTTCAAGTCAAAGAGGCTCAGAGCATTTCTCTGACTTTTGATGGGATCAGACCCTCGGCTCAATGACTTATGAACGTTAAGTGCTATAATTCCCTTCATAAAAGTCATTTCCCTTCATTACCCTAATAAAACCTCTTTTCCTAAGGTTAAACTCCATTTGCCTAGGGAAAGTGAAAACCCCCATGTAAATCCTATTTCACTCAAAAACTCACAAAAAGGCTTTATCCTAAGTAGAAGTGTTAAATGATTATGTGGGGCATCACAATGAACAAATCGCGCCTAAAAATAATATTTTACACTATGCCTAGTGTACTTTACATTCCCGCACATTCATTTTATATTAACATGCTAACCTAATGTATTACCTCCCCGATATACTTTTTTCCCGTATTAAATAAATCCTCCATATATAATATCCCAACCCATAGTTTAATTATAAACTATAGTTTTACCCTCTATTTCATACTCCCTCAACGAACCCCTCTTAACTCACCAACCCTCAGTAAAGTTAAGAAAATCCCTTCATTTAAACCCATGGTACCACTTCATTAAAACCCTTCCGATCAATTTAATCCCGTATTTAACCTATAATTAATCACAAACCACTTGTGATTAAAGCCTCGGTCCCCATAAAATTTTTCCCCATCCCGTCCGTGCTATTTCACCACTCGACTATCATTCGATTATCAGCACCCCAATTCGACGATTCAAAGTCATATCGGGCTCACCCGACGCTCGACCTTTACTCGAAGTTAAACCTCGTCATTAAAACTCATTCGATCAATTAAACCCGTGATTAAATCTTAATTAATCACAAACCGCCGAAGATTAAAGTCCCGGGCCACCTCGAAACCCATGCTTTTATCACTCGCGCGCTTCCCTTGCCCGACTGCCGTTCGATCACCATCCCCCTCATCTGACGGTCTACAGCCATATCGGCCGCGCTCGATGGCCGATCGTTACCCGCTTGATAAAGCGATTTTCCCCAGAACCCCGAAGGCTACGTGTCAGGCGCGGAGGTAGATCGGGTGACCCCTCCTCAATACCACCTTCACCAAAAAAGCAGTGCGATGGCTTGGAAAACCGCCTCCCCACATAAGACAAGACCATCACTATTCACTTAACTAATCCTGTGCCAAATTTAAAAAGTTGCCTGTTAAAATCCTGAAAACCCTCGTTTTTCATTCCTTAAAACCTATCAAACCCTTTCGATGCCACCCTAAACCTCTGCAACACAATTCGACCTCCGATTACTTTCAAAACATTGCCACGACTCCTTCCCCAGACATCCCTGTGAAATAAAGCCATCAATTGCCTTTCCTGCCAACCTATGTTTTCTTAATGATTGTTGTATTTTGCAGGTATTTATCAGAAGACCAAAGCTTGGATAAACAATTTTGATACTAGTCACAAAACTTGTTTACTCCAAGACTCTAAAGGAAATTTATTCAAAAGCCTATATTAAGAAGAAGAAGACAGTTATACACAGAACATAGAAGAAATCATTCACACAGAGACATTGACCGTCAAAACAGAGGAAGCAAAAAGAGTATACAGTCAAAAGACAAACAAATCAAACATATAGAAAGTTGATCAATATCGATTACCATATGCTGATACATATAAAAAACTAAATAATTTACTGTTGAAATACACAACAAAAAGTTAAAATGCACAGTAAAAGTAAAAACACAGTAAAGGATATTGACAAGTCATCAAAGTAAAAGAGTATCAGTGTCAAAGAGTATCAGATGAAAGCCTAAAGTGACTAAAGCCTCCAGCGTGAAAGTTCAAACAAAAAAGAGCATAAAGGGCTAGAAATCAAACCATAAAAGCCAACAGTACCAAAATACAAGGGACAACAGCAAACAGTTCAATAGCTGTCTCTATCTTTTTGCAAGAAGATAATTTTATTTCCTAGATTAAATCTCAAGTTAGTTTGATATATTTTATAATAAAACTTTTGTATAAATACTTCACAATTCGAAGTATGTAGTGTGGATTCTTAGACATTTCTATAGACTTCTTGATCAAAAGACTGTTAAGCTATTTTATCATTGACTGAGCCAGCAAGCTGGATTGATGAATAAAGACAAGATATTTCACAGGATTCATGTGTTTAGTGAAGTGCAGGCAAGTATTTTCTCATGTTGTTGTTATCTTTCTTAAATTTTTTCCACAATCTTTAATGTATTTCTGAATCTAAATGCTATAACTGGAACAATATCTCAGAATTTGTTTAATTACACTTTGTTTTAACAATTAGGCATATAAATGTTTTCTACTAATATCTAAGTTAAGGAATTCTTTATTGCTCCTTAGTTTAGGTTGTTCCTGATAATCTAGGTCAAAGGATTCTTAATTGCCTTTTTCTCTTGATTACCCTCTGTTCCTCATTTAAATCCCGGTCTGAGAATTCTAACTGCTCTCTCACCCTGATTAAAACCATTTCACCCTCCTGTTCCAAAGACCTACACTTTACTCTACTAGCTTGCCCTTTGAACATTCCCTTTAGTGAGTTGATCTAGTTCTGCTACCCTTTTGTTGACTCCATAGCCCAATGGTCTGAAATCATCATTCTATCCATCTGTTTTAATGATCCCACCAACCATTCTTCAATACAAATAAAAAGACCCCCCAAAAATTAATAACTAGCCTGAAATCCCAATAAACAAAGCTAAATCATATAGAGAGAGCCCTCTCTAAGCCTAGGTTGGCTAGAGCCTATGCCCAAAAGTTGGCTTGTGGTTACCTCCATCATTTTCTTTCTTCTAATAACTTCTAGAGAAAATTCTGAGTGATAACATAGTGGCGACCATACTGGGGAACAACAACTCCTCAGTCCTAATAAAGCTTTAGGAAAATTATAATTCTATATTTTGAGCCTCTTAAAGTCGTTTGTTCGAAGTTATTTTGAAAAAAATCTCACAAAAAAAAAAAAAAATTGAAATTCTGGCTTCTAGGAAGACTCATTTTACTAGGGCTAATCCAGACCCAAACCCTGCCCCAATAGTTGATAATCCCAACCTAATTTAAAGAAAATCTAAAAAAGAAGAAAGTTCAGTTAGCCAAATACCATTAGTTAAAGCTAATTCAGGCCCTGTTGAGTGGTTATTTTTAGAAGAACTTCCCTTTGATGTGCCATTTGATCTTTCATTGTTTAGAACAAAATCTGAAAGTGCAATCGATGAAACTATTCTAGATCCTGATTTCATTGTAGACCTTGACGTCCAAAAGGCCAACAAATCAATTGATGAATACATTCTGAAATCTCCACAATCATCCATTAATACTACCACTACCCCTGATCTTTCTGAACAATTGTCCACTACTTTGAGTTCACCATTGTTCCCTTCAACTTCAACAATAATACCTTCTGAAGTCCATTCTTCACCACCATTTATACCTTCACTCCCTCACCAACCTATCATTACTCATTCATCACCTACTAGTCCTGGTTCTTCATCCACTGCTGCATCATCTCCAAGTACCTCAACCCCACATCTCAGCCCCTCCCAACTTACAACAATGGCAAATAGATATGCTCCTCTTGTTTTACCTGCCCAACTTCATGCTATGCCTGCAGATTATCAGAGTAAGATTTTCCTGTTTGATGCTACTGGTCATTACACTGCCCAGCAACATGTAAACAAGATGTCTGACTTTTTTGAACTACATGAAATAGATGAAGCTGATGTCCAGATGAGACTCTTTTCCCAAACTTTGACTGGTGATGTCAAGAAGTGGTTTAAAGCCTTTCCTGCCAACCACATTGCAGACCTAGCAAATTTCCAAAGGTTGTTTATTGATAGGTGGGAAAAGAAAAATAATCCCTTACAAATCCTTTCAGAATATGAGAATATTAGAAGAGGACCTAATGAAACTATTCAAGATTACTCCACATAGATATGGCATACCAACTTAGGGAAAGAAACCCCCCAACCTTAGAAGAAATGCAAAGTGTAGCTGTTAGTGTAGAAGCTAATTTGTTAGCTAAAAGGGCTAGAGTTAGAAATGAAAGGAGAGGAACTACAAAGGATGAAGCTTCACCATATGATATTAAAATAGATAGTTTAACCAAAAGTATGGAAAGACTAATGGATAGAACAGGGAACATGGAAAGGAAACCCCAATGGGATAACCAACAAGCACCTCCAGTTAGAAACCCAAATTTCAGAAACAATCAAAACATTGGGAAAAACGGGCCGGATCAGAACATTAGGCCTCCTTTTCAAGAAAATTTTGCAAAGACATCCCATCCAGAAGATCCAGAGCAAGATACACAAATTAACCTAATGGGAATAAATGATGAGGAGACTGTTTTTCTAACCCAAGATGAGCAGGAATTGTATATGCTGCAACAATTATAGGTACAGTCTGGGGAATCATTTGATTACAAACAGGGATATGATTCTGCCATCTTTGAAGTTCATAAACAGTGTAATCTAAGAAGAAAAAAGAATGTTGATTTCCTTGACCAAACTAAGAGAACATCTCAAAGTCAACCCAAGAAAATAAAAGAAGTTCGTGTTTTAAAGATCCTCCAAATTCTCCCTAGGGAAAACCCAAATCCTTCTAGCCCCACAATTGTAGACATAACCCCTGATCAACCTTCTGTTGATCAACCATCCACTTCAATTCCACCTAAGGAACCAGTGGACAAAGCTCAGAACATCAGATTTGAAAACCCACATAAGGAGGTTCCCAATAAAGGAAAAGAAGAGAAGCATACTCAAATCCCCGCTGCAAAAGTTCAAAACCTTCAAACAGAAAAAGTCTCTTTGCCATTCAATTTGGGAATAGAGATAGCAAAGCTAAATATTTCAGTTCCTTTAACAGAACTAATCAAGAATGAAACTTATAAATCACAGATAAACCAGACCTTAAACATTGTTGAAAATGAGGATTCAGTTAACTTGTTTGATGACCAACCAGAACTAATATTTGGTCCAGATGTTAATGGAAAACCATTAGAATGAGGAGTTCCACCTTTTTACATTAGCCTTAGTATCCATGACAAAATTATACACAATGAAATGTTGGATTCTGGGGCCTCCCGCAACTTAATGCCCAAATCAGTAATGGAGAAATTAAACCTAGACATTACAAGACTATACAAAGACTTATTCTCATTTGACTCTAGTCAGGTAAAGTGTCTAGGATTGATTAAAGACCTGTGTGTCACTTTAGTCCAATATCCTTCCAAAAACATCCTTATGGATATTGTAGTTGCTAAAATCCCACCAAAGTATGGCATGCTATTATCCAGATCATGGGGAGCCAAACTTCAGGGATCCTTACAACTGGATATGTCATATACAACAATCTCTATTTTTGGACAACCTAAGAAACTATACCGAGAAACCTCAATGAAATATATGGTAAGTAGCCAGGATCGGCCTCAAAACTTTCCCATCTACTCCATACACTCAGATATCGATTATTTTATCCTGTATAATGCTGATCAAACACAAGAAAAAATTTCAAACAGTACTAATACAAAACCAAAAGAAATTGCAGTTTCTACACAAAATGAAACTAACTAGACTACAGAGCTGTTCAATGAACAAGATGGTCAAATTGCTGTAAATGATGAAAAGTTTGTTGTACCAGATAGTGCAAATATTGATCATGAGATATTATGGCATTTAGAATTTGATGGATTAGTCAATAGGCTAGGAGAAGGAGCAGGAGTGTGGATATATAATTTGGAAAATAATTACTCAGACGACCATAAATATAGATTGAATTTTAAATGTACCAATAATATGGCTGTGTATGAAGCATTAATTTTAGGTCTTAAGTTAGTTAGGAATCTAGGAGCTAAAAGAGTTTATGTCATGGGAGACTCTGAACTAATTATAAAACAGATTGATGCTGTATAAATGGAAAAGGACCCTAGATTAAGTTGTTATAGGGGAACTATCATAGAAATACTTAACACTTTCCTAGAAACAAAGCTTGCAGTAATTCCTAGAAAACACAACATGCAAGCCCATAGTTTAGCAATGTTTTCCAGCGCCTGCAAATTACCCTTCCAGCCCAATCATCAGTACACTGCTGAAGTTAGGCATAGACTTACAATTCCAAATAATTTTAAGAATTGGAAAATATTTTCTAATGATAAACAGATAAATGACTTTTTAATTTCAGAAGGAGAGTTTACCAATAACAATATAGATACTGATACATCAATAGATCCTGACACTAAGGATAAGATAGAAATAAATGAGATAAAAGGTGATGAAATAGATAGACTCAACCCAACTAAACTTACCAAACTAGATGTAGATAACTTAGAGCAAATGGAGATTGATGAAATAATCAGTGAAGAAACCAAAGTAATTAATCTCAAGGATAACTTCTTACCAAAGGGATTAACCCCTCTGGAAGATTTATTTGATTCAAATGATGTTCCTAGGAAACCTAAAATGGAACCATTAAGGTTTGATATAGAGGAATGTAATATAGGCACCGATGAAAATCCTAAATTGATCAAACTTTCGAAATCATTACCTCTAACTGAAAAAGTGAAATACATTGAGTTGTTGAAATAATTTCAAGATGTCTTTGCTTGGAGTTATGAGGACCTTAAATCCTATGACACCAACATCATCCAGCACACAATTCCTATTAAAGAAAATCAAAAGCCTTTCAAACAAAAACTTAGAAGGATTAATCCTGTCTTATTTTTTTTCTTCTAAGTAATACTATTCTATTAAAAGGAAGCGAAGTAAAAATACATCGAGGGTCCAGCCTCTATGGTGCAGAACAGAGTTATATCAAAATTCTAAAAAAAAACCGACCTCATTTGCCCAATGAGGGGAAACTAGCCCGAGTAAGTCTCAAAACTTAACTTAAAATACCCACACAGCGGTCCTGATCAGAATAACTAGAAAACATGCTAGACAATTTGACAATGAACAGAAGAAAAACCTTAGACAACATGGTCATGAAACCATCAACGAACGGCAAGGCGACAACTGGAAATTGGATCAAAGGTTTGGCCGGACCCCCTGGAAGTCCTCAGGGGTGGGCTCTTCAACAATGCGACATGCGTATTCATACCAGTCGTCATCTTCTGCAGACGTGCCACGCGGTATGCCACTGGTTTCTTGTATGCCTGCTGAGCTGCCCGCGGCTGCATGTTTGCCTGACGTGTCGTCTTGAATTCTTTCAACTGCCTTCATGCCACCTTCTCAACCTACAGTATCATGCTTTCTTCCAGCTGTCTTCGCTTCCTGCCGAACACCTATTTTCCCTGCCATCTGCTGCTTTCCTGGTTCATGCTCATCCCTGTTGCTCTTAAGAGCCTTCTGTTGATCGCCACTAGTCCTTTTCTCTGGTTCACTGAAATGGGTCTGAGCTCCCTGCTCAGTTTGAGGACTTATTTCCTCAGTGAAGGTAACAAAGACCGTGGCTATGATAATTGAACGAGTCAGAGTACTCTGGAAGTGAAATTGAGTTGAATAGTAAGAGGGGTGAGGGGGAATGGGGAGATTTTCAGTTTGGGTAGCAACGTTCGCTCTCCAGACTCCATGAGCCAGTGACCTGCATCTACCACTGCAGGTATTAGGGTATCTGCCCAAGAGAGGAATATGGGAATGAATGGTGGAGGGGGAAGAAGAATCAGGGTTGGGCGCTGCGGGGGGGGGCGAATGCTGCTGCCTCGACTACCTCCTCTTCGACTGCGCATGCGATGTTGAGTGCGCGCCATGATGGAATGGATTTCTGAGTTTTCAGTTGGGGAGAGAGAGATATCTCAAGGATTGAATTGGCTGTTCAGAAGAAGAGAGGAGGAATCCTGAGCTTGATTTGGCACACAATGGGGAATTTGGGAGAAGTGGAAGCCATTGCCCAGATCGATACAGCTTAGGATCCAACAACGCCTTCCAGTGAAGGTGAGTGAGCTCGGCTTCGCAGCTTGGGGGGAGCAAGAGAAATTTAGCAGGGGGGATGAATGAATTGTGATTAACTAGGTCCATGGCCTTATTCTTGCTGCAATTTTCTCGACTAGAGCACCAGAGTAATTGTGCTTGCAGGTTGACAGGAACATGCCACAAATTGGCATGGAAGGGGATGTGGGTGGCAATGTGGCCAAGCTGCCTACCGTCCTTCTGTCTAATCATCCTTGACTGTGTCATTAACACCCGCATCCGGGTGCGCCTCTTCACTCCGTATCAAATAATTATATTCCTGTATCTAAGAAGCTGTGGTGATTGTGTTGATCGAACCTGTATGTAGTATCCAATCACAATCCACTCCTATATTAGCCAATAGATCAGTGACTTTGTTAAATTCTCTTTTGATATGCTTGAAGGTGACTGCTCTATTGGTGTTGAGCCACTGTTCAATGAGTTCTAATCTTTTTGCCAGTCTCCAACTGCTGACCACTTTGTATGCCAGGGTCCCCTGCAAAAGTTGATTAACCATATTAATGAGAATATGAGAGTCACCTTCAATTACTAGGGGGAAGAAGCTATGTTGTTGTGCTAAAATTAGCCCTTGCCATAGCCATTCTAGCTCTGTAGAATTGTTCGTGTCCCAACCTAAAGATCCCAAGAAGATTAGAAGAGGTTTGCCATTGTGATCCTTGAATGCTCCTCCAAATCCTTCTTTTCTTGGGTTACCTTTGGAGGCACCATCGAAGTTCAATTGAATCATATTATGGGGTTGAGGGCTCCATTTATTTGGTATGCGATGGTGTAAAGAGGATTTATTATGCTTTGCCTGGACTTGGTTTATCCGAAGATTCCAATTTGTCCATATATTTTGCTCCTAAGGAAGGGAAGGAAGATCCTCTTCAATCCAAGTTTGGAGCATTAATGTTTCCTGAAGGTTTTTGCAAAGGTTGTTCCATATGACTTCTAGAAGTGTAGACTGATCTTTGAAGATTCAACGGTTTCTTTCTTTCCAGATAGTCCACATAAGAAGACTTGGGATGGTTTTCCATAAGGAGTTTAACAATGTGCTCTTGTAAGGCTTGTTTGCCCAATTGCGAATGGTGTTGGTAATATCCTCTTTAACTCTCCCATCTTTTTGGCATCTGAAATTTACTTTTTCCCAAAGTTTGTTCACCAACTGACATGAGTTCATGAGATGCAGAATGGTTTCTTCTTGTTGCATGCAGTTGGGACATATGGAGGGCCCATGGAAATTTCTTTTTCTAAGATTTTCCTAAGTAAGTATTTTGTTTTGACATAACAACCAGAGGAAAGTAGAAACTTTTGGCCATATGTTAGGTGACCATACTTTGTACCATAGCAGGTCTTTGACTATGTGGTCGCCAATCATAAGTTGGTAAGCCTCTTGAGTGGTGAAAGTTCCACGTGCCTTGTATCCCCAACGTATTATATCCTTCTTGTCAGAAGAACGAATTTTCCTATTGGTGAGCTATGTCTCCAACTTATTTTTAATAGACTATGTTCCTTGCCTGATGATGTGGGCCGCGCTTATCCATTGTCGGTATCCCTGCGTGAGATTAGGTATCTAGTGTTGGCTAACTTTTTCTATCTGATGCTCCTCCCAATCCTGTGTTTGGTAAGGGCTGTTCTGTTCACTCAACTTGGGTCTTTGCTGCCATGAGTCCTCCCAAAAATGAGCATTGTTGCCATCCCTTATTTCCCAGAAGCTGTGCTGTTGAATTATATCGTTGTGCTGACTAGCCGCATTCCAAATTAAGGAGCCTTTTCCAACATCTGTGAGTTGAATTAACTCGTTTGTCGGTCGGTTGTTTGCATATTTGGCTATCCATAGAATGGCCCATGGTGCATTCGGAGCCGAAATCCATTTCCACCATAAAGGAGCTCCCATGACTGCATTGCTATGATGTGGATCATGCAATCCAGTGCCTCCTGAAGGTTTTGGACGACAAACCTTAGCCCACTTGATCAGTGCCCATTTTCTGTTTTGTCCCGAGGATCCCCATAAAAAATCCCTCTGGAGATTTTTTTTTTTTGAGCACCCATTTTGGTGCTGCCAAGACTGAGAAAAGATAAAGAGGCATGGATTGTAGGACAACTTTGACTAGAACTAGACGACTTGCCATGTTGAGGGCTCTATAAGTCCAAGAGGAAAGGCGATCTAGCAATTTCTCTAGGAGAAATTACTAGGTAGAATGCTTTAAAGCCGAGTCAGTCATGGGTGCACCTAGATATTTAGAGGGGAGATAGGCAACCGAAAACCCAAATATGCGAGCTATGGAAGATTGAGTGATGGAAGGGGTGTGAAAGAAAAAGATTTGGGATTTGGCATTATTAGAGCTGCTTGCAACAGAGGCTTCAGAGACATCATTCAGGAGTGATTTTAACTTATGAGCTTCTTGAACCAAGGGATGACCAAAAAGCATGTTATCATCCACAAATTGTTGATAGGTAAAAGCAGGGGTGTTGGGGAAGGAGAGACCTCTAAGCTGATGGGATTGAAGAGCACTTTTGATGCTGTGTCCAAGCCCTTCCGCCATTAAAACAAACAAAAAGGGGGAGAGAGGGTCTTCTTGGTGAATGCCTCTAGAGGGATGAAAGGGGGTGGAAGGTATGCCATTGACCAGAAGGGAAAAAGTGGAGGTAATAAGGCTCATAACCCATCTAACCCAAGGAGGGGAGAATCCAAAGGCTATCAACATCTTTTGAATGTAAGTCCAACTTAATTTATTGAATGCTTTTGAAAGGTTGATTTTTAGTAGCATACCTACTTTTTTGAGTTGCTTTAGAGAGTGTATGATCTCATGGGTGAGAATGATACCATCTGTGATTTGACGTCCTTCCACATATCCTGATTGCTCTGGGGAGATGAGTAGAGGTAGCATTGGCTTCAGGTGAGAAGCAATAACTTTAGATATGATTTTGTAGATGGCATTACAAAGCGCGATGGGCCTGAATTTGTCCGGAGTAAGTGCTTTCTCTTCTTTGGGGATGAGGGTGATAAAAGTTGCATTTAGAGAGGTAAGCATCCATCTTGAAGTCCGAGATTCTTCAACAACTTGCCATACTTCCTCTTTAATGAGATCCCAAAAATTGTGAAAGAAATTTGAGGTAAATCCATCTGGACCGGGTGCTTTTCCTTGCTTGAGTTGTTGTGTAGCAAACTCAACTTCCTGTAGAGATACCAGACGAAGGAGGAGCTGATTGTGTTCTTCTGTTATGATTTGGAGAATGTTTTGTATAATTTTCTCTATCGCTGGCTATCAGTCGACTGGTGGTTCTTGATGCACTTGTTTGAAATAAGTGAGGAGCTCTTGTTCTATATCTTCATGGCTTTTTAAACGTGTGCCTTGCTAATTTTGAATATGGGTGATAGTGTTGTGCATTCTTCTCTAAACAGTAGTGTGATGAAATTTTTTTGTGTTTCTCTCTCCCTCCTTAAGCTATCTGACTCTAGATTTTTGTTTCCATAGTATCTCCTCTTGCTTTTCTCGTTCTACTATTTGTATTTGTAGGAGATTTTCCTGCTCTGAGAGGGCTTCAGTTCTTCCTTCCTGAATGATTATCTGTTGTATTCGTTCCATTTCCTAAGCTAGATCATTATGAGCTTGGAATATATTGCCAAAGGTTAGTTGATTCCAACGCTTGATGATCGTTTTGAGATGTTCGAGTTTTTGTTGGAATTGGTACATTTTTGAGCCCTCCAGGGGATTGTAATTTTTCCAAGTTGTATGTATCAAGTTGTTGAAGTCTGGATGCATCAACCAAAAAGCTTCAAAGCGAAAAGGTCTTCTAGTGTTGTTCCTTGGTTTGTGCCATTGGAGTGAAATAGGCCAATGATCTGAGCCCGTGAGAGGTAAAATCGTGGCTGAAAGATCCCCTCCAAGATGGATGGAATTATCTAATTGCAAAAATCTATCTAGTAGGGATGCGATTTGCTGGGTGCCAGTTCTTCTATTATTCCAGGTGTAGATGCCATTATTGAATGGCATATCTATAAGCAAGTTGTTTTGGATGAAATTCTTTAAATGGATACTTTCATTGTCCAATTTATTCCTGCCTCCTCTTTTTTCTTCCATTTTAGTAATCATGTTGAAGTCTCCTCCTGTAATCCAGAGTGGATGTATTCTGGTGGAGTTGATCAGAGTTAGTGTATTCAGAATGTCTATCTTATGCACTACCTCCTGGGGGAAGTAAACATCGGTGATATGACCATGCACATTTTTCCCTATTATATGAAACATGGATTGAATGAAATGATGGTTTGCATGGATGTTAGTAAGCTTTATAGCTCGTTCATCCCATGCTATTGCTAGTCCTCCTGCAGCTCCTAGGGAGTCCACTGCTGCTTGACTGCCTAGCCATGCTTTGGTTAGAGTTTGTTCAAGTGTGGTAGAACTACATTTTGTCTCTTGCATGAAGAAGATTTGGGGTTTCTCCTGCTGAATCATGTTTTTTATCATTATGTATTTCCCAGGGCTGTTTAACCCTCTTATATTCCAAGAAGTGAGCTTCATGTTTCATTATTGGGTAGGGGACTGTAATACTTTGTCAGCTTGGAATATCTTCCAGATTCCACCAGCATTTCCCCAATACGGATGGTTCGTTGGAGGTCTGTCTTTCTTCCTCATTTTTTATTATCCTTAGGAATGTTTTTTCCATCCCATTGACTTCCAGGTTGAATACCTAGAGATCTTTGATGATGTGCTCTAGAAAGGATGACTTCTAGGCTTTCCAGCTGTCTTTCAGGGATCTTGTCAAATTCTTTTTTCCTGCAAGCTTGTTCCAATCCCAATGTATCCAGATCTTCGATGTCTATACTTTCAGGTTCTTCCTCCATATGCTTGGCCTCACTGCTTTCCACCACGAGATTTGACGCTTCTGTGTTCTCTTGCTACAAAATGTCTATATCCATTCCATGGGGTTTCCAGATCGGTATCCTACTGGGCATGGAGGTGGTTATATCAGTGGTTTGCGAGGTCTTTAGAGTTGGCTATGAGTCTATGGGGTTGAGCTTAAAGGAAGCCTTAAGAGGCTCCTCGGAGGGAACGAGAGATTCAGAAGCTCGTTGATCAGTCTGGGCGAATATGTCAAAGCTCTTATTGGTGGCTGGCATTGAAGAGCTGGCTGAAGGCTTTTTAGGGTTTGGTGTAGGATTCTTGTGGTTTGGTGTAGGTACCTTGGTGAAACCTTTCAAATCAGGCTTTTCTGAGGAGGTATGAGATGGGGGTTTCATATTTAAAGGGAAATCACGAAAAAAAATGGCCAAGGGCATGACATCTTCTGCATCTAAATGGCACATGTTCATAATCTATTGATTGAATCCATTCAAAATCATCATGATATAAACTTACTGCATTCGGAAGAGCTTTGCTTAAATGCATATAGACACAAATGCGAGCGTAGGAAGTATCTTTTCTGAGTTTTGTCTCCTCCACATATTTGATAAACTCTCCCAACCCATTTCCGATATTTCTCAATGAATCTTCATCCTAATACTCCAGGGGGAGGGAGTAGAGTCGGATCCAGACTGGTGCCCAGCTTAGATCTTCTTTGTCTGGGTTAAATCTCTTAATCTAGTCTCGCAGATAAAGACCAGCTGCATTGAAGAAGTAGGGTCCTCCATTGATGAATCTATTTCGGTCCTCTATACAGTTGAAGACTGCCGTGAAAAATCCCTTTGGTCCCAGCTGCAATGTAATGTGCCTGTCCAACCATGCAGGGCTTTCTCTGTAAGCCAAAAGCCAATAAATTTCCCTATTAAAGCATGATCCTTCATGTACTGGATTTGGGTGTTGATTCTTTGACTTGGTAGTTCAATATTTGGTCTTTCTGCTGCAACAGGCTTACAGGTTGCCGAGATTGCTTTGGGAGCTTCATCCCTTCCTATCTCATCTGTCTGTGCATTATAAGTCGTTTCCGCTTCCACCTGTGGCTTCTTCCTATTCTTTATCGTATGTATCTGAGGTTGTCTTTGATCATTGGGGGGAGGCATTGTGTCCTCCCCCTGGAGGTTATCCATGACAGGTACGCTATTCATTGTCATATATTGTTGCTAGAGTAGCTGAAGGATTGTTGCAGAGGCGTTGTGGTCTGAGCAGGTCTGCCGTTGCAGAGTCTAACGAAAACCCTAAACCATGGTTCTTCCTCTCCGCTCCCAACATAACACTACCGAAACCCGAATATTTGTTGCTTCTCATTTAAAATGATTAATCCTGTCTTATTACCTGCAATTGAGAAAGAAATTCAGAGGATGTATGCTGCCAAAATAATTGCACTAATTAGATTTTTTGATTGGGTCTCAAACTTAGTGCCAATGATCAGACTCTGTGTGGATCTCATAAACCTCAACAAAGTGTTACTAAAAGACAATTACCCTCTCCCAAAAATGGATCACATTTTACAGAGAATAGTTGGATCAACCAGAATCTCATTGTTGGATGGGTTTTCTGGTTACAATCAAATCTTGGTTCATCTAGATGACCAACCCAAAACTGCCTTTACTACTCCTTGGGGCCTGTTTATGTATGTGAAAAAGCCTTTTGGGCTAATGAATGCAGGAGCCACTTTCCAGAGGGCTACGGATATAGCCTTTGCAAAAGAAATTCATGTTTTCCTTGTGATATATTTGGATGATATTACTGTATTTTCAAAATACGACAATCAACATTTGGATCATCTAAGGCAAGTTTTTATTAAATGCAGGAAGTTTGGAATCTCCTTAAACCCCAAAAAGTCCTTGTTTGGGATAGAAGAAGGAAAGTTGTTAGGTCACATAATTTCAAAAGATGGTATAAGAATAGACCCTGCTAGAATAGAAGCCATCTTGCAAATAAGACACCGTAGGAACATTAGAGAGTTACAAGCTTTCTTAGGAAAAATTAATTTTCTTAGAAGATTTATATCTAATATGGCAGAGTTAATTAGATCACTAAACAACATGCTAAAAAAGGACTCCACCATAAAATGGACCGTTGAGGCTAAAAAATCCTTTGAAGACATCAAACTAGCCTTAACTAAAACACCTGTATTAATCAGTCCTAAATTTGACAGAGATTTCATCTTGTTTTCCTTTGCTTATGAGCACACAATTGTTAGAGTTCTATTGCAGAAAAATGACCAGGGCTATGAACAACCCATTTATTTTTTCAAAAAATCCTTGAGAGATGCCCCCTTGAAATATAACATAATGGAAAAAATGCCTTGGCTTTAGTCAAATCCATTAAGGATTTTAGGGTATACATCTTATATTCTCATATAGTAGCCTACGTTCCCAATTCAGTAGTTAAAGACATCCTAACTCAGGATGGTCCTGATGGAAAGAGGGGAAAGTGGATTGATACTATTTTAGAGTATGATATAGAAATCAAACCTACTAAGTTAATCAAGGGCCAAGGTTTAGCCAAACTCATGTATGAATCAAACTGTCAGGCCTTGGATATAAACTTTATTGCAACAGTAGATAATGAAGAGGAGATGGTGACTCCACTAATCATCCATGCCTTTCTTGAATCACCTTAGTATGCTGATATTATTTATGTTTGACTGAATTTACAAGCTCCTCCTGAATTATCTAAGACTAAAAGTAGGATTTTGAAGATGAAATCCTTAAAATTTTGTATATTAGACAATGTTTTTGTTTTGGAGAGATCATGAAGTTATTCTTCTCAATTTCTTATTAAAAGGAGAATCTGACAAAGTTTTGGAAGAATTTCATGTAGGTGACTGTGGAGGACACCTTTACTGGAAGACCACTGTAGATAAAATACTTAGAGCTGGTTTCTAATGGCCTACCTTGTTTTCCGATGTCAAAAAATATGTGACCTCCTATCACAAATGCTAAATTTTTGAGGGGAAGAAAAAGCTCTTACCTTTAGCCCTCAATCCAATCTCTGCAGAAATACCTTTTCAACAATGAGGTTTAGACTTCATTGGTGAAATTCACCCACCCTCCTCTGCCTAGCAAAAATGGATCCTCATAGCCACATACTACATCACAAAATGGATAGAGGCCATACCTTCAAGGCAAGCCACATATATTGTTATCATAACCTTCCTTGAAACCAATATTTTTTCAATATTTGGATGTCCAACTAAGTTCATTACTGATAATGCAATAGCCTTTAAATCCAAAATAATGATAGTTTTCTGCAATAAATACCATATCACCCTTGGCCATTCCACAACATATTACCCTCAAGGTAATGGACTGGCAGAATCCTCAAACAAAATCCCAGTAAACATCATCAAGAAGTTACTAGAGGATAATAAGAAAACTTGGATTAAAAAGATAGTCAATGTCTTATGGGCAGACAAATTGACTACTAAGAAATCAATTGGTACTTCTCCCTATTAACTAGTTTATGGGATGGAAGCTGTCTTTCCATCCTCTTTTGGACTACCAATAATGAATATATTTCAAGAATTGCAGGTTGAACCAAATAGTATCCAAAGAAGAATCAACCAAACTAGTCATCTACAAGAAACCAGAAAAGAGGTCTATGTCAGGTCTCAAGTTGTGCAGGAAAAGTTTAAAAAGATTTTTGATAAGAGAACCAAGGCTGAAGATTTCTACATTGGTGACAAAGTGCTCAAGTGGGATTCAAAGAGGGAAGACAAAGGAAAACATGGGAAATTTGATTTCCTATGGAAAGGCCCCTATGTCATTTATGCTTATAGAGGAAATAATGCTTTCTTCTTGAGAGAAATTAATGGTATAGATGTAGAAGGTGGGCCAGTGAATGGTCGAATGCTAAAACATTACTTTGAACCAAGTTACTAATTTTCATTTCCCATTTGTACATATTTTATTTTCAAAAAGTCTAGTTTGGATTGGATGGTGATCTTTGAAGTTGAAGTCCGAAGCGAAGGCCCTAAGCTTTAAAAGATTCAATGTCATAAGTATCAATAATGCAGGTTCACATAAGGACACTTTGCAAGGTAACATCAACAAAAATTCAAAGGCTACTGATCTTTAGAGTTCTTGACATTTCACTAGGAAATGCCATCCCCAAGTGGAGCCACTGTTAGGTTCCTATACCAATAGGAGTCATAATTTTGAATGACTAAGGTTAAGCCTTGTAATATTGTACATACCTTTGCTTTCTGCAAATGTTTTCCATATTAAAAAATTAAAAAAATGTAAAGAGGGTATGTCCTAAAAGAAAAATCAAATGACAAAAATAATAAGAGAAGGTCAAAAAATGAAAATATATGAACCCCAAAAAACAAAAAGAGAGCATGAAAGTGTGCAAGTCTAAATGTCACTACTATTTACTTTTATGCATAATAATGATAGTGTGCAACTTGTTATTCATGCCACAATCCATGGTAGTCAGACTATTTAATCTTGGTTATTTCAAGCTTTGAATTTTATGTTTATAGTTAGAGAATAAAATCTGACCAAACGGTTTAATCTTGGTAGATCAGTAGATAGGTAGAGAAAATAAAAGGAGCTCATCAGTTTAATCTGAGCCCTTGGATGATATAAGGTTAGAAATAGATAGTTTGTTTTATAAAAGAAAATAAAAGATAAGGGTTTGCTAGCCTAAATGAACCCAAATAAATGAAGAAAAAATGTTAGGATAAGAAATGAGTAAGTAGAAGAAATATTGCTGAAGTTCAAAGTTGGTTGGATCAAAACACATTCATCATGCTTAGACATATGTGCTAATATGTATGATCAATTATGGAAGCAAAAACAAAGGTTTACAAGTTAATTAATTAACTCCCCATCAATGATTTTTCCACTATACTTACTAGGTTCCTATCCACAAGCATGTTCTAGTACTTTTAATCCTTCAAGTCAAAGAGGTTCAGAGCATTTCTCTGACTTTTGGTGGGACTGGACCTTGGCTCAATGACTTATGGACATTAAGTGCTAGAATTCCCTTCATAAAAGTCATTTCCTTTCATTACCCTAATAAAACCCCTTTTCCTAAGGTTAAACTCCATTTGCCTAGGGAAAGTGAAAACCCCCATTTAAATCCTATTTAACTCAAAAACCCACAAAAGGCTTTATCCTAAGTAGAAGTGTGAAATGATTATGTGGGGCATCACAATGAACAAATTGCACATAAGAATCATATTTTACACTATGCCTAGTGTATTTTACATTCTCGCACATTCATTTCATATTAACATGCTAACCTAATGTATTACCTCCCAGATATACTTTTTTCTCGTATTAAATAAATCCTCCATATATAATTTCACAACCCATAGTTTAATTATAAACTATAGTTTTACCCTCTATTTCATATTCCCTTGACGAACCCCTCTTAACTCACCAACCCTCGGTAAAGTTAAGAAAATCCCTCCATTTAAACCCATGGTCCCACTTCATTAAAACCCTTCCGATCAATTTAATTCCGTATTTAACCTATAATTAATCACAAACCACTTGTGATTAAAGCCTCGCCCCCCAAACCTTTTCCCCATCCCGTCCGATTGTCAGCACCCAAATCTGACAATTCACAGTCATATCGAGCTCACACGACGCCCGACCTTTACCTGAAGTTAAACCCCGTCAATAAAACCCGTCCGATCAATTAAACCCGTGACTAAATCTTAATTAATCACAAACCGCCGAAGATTAAAGTCTTGGGCCCCCCCGAAACCCATGCTTTTGTCACCCGCGTGCTTCCCTCGCCCGACTGCCGTCCGATCACCATCCCCCTCATCTGACGGTCCATAGCCATATCAGCCGCACCCGATGGCTGATCGTTACCTGCCCGATAAAGTGGTTTTCCCCCTAACCCCAAAGGCTACATGTCAGGCGCGGAGGTAGATCAGGTGACCCCTCCTCAATACCACCTTCGCCACAAAAGCGGTGTGATGGCTTGGAAAACTGCCTCCCCACATAAGACAAGACCATCACTGTTCACTTAACTAATCCCACACCAAATTTAAAAAGTTGCCCATTAAAACCTTAAAAACCCTCATTTTTCATTCCTTTTGCCCCGTTTCACAGTAAAACCTATGAAACACTTCTGGCGCCACCCTGAACCTCTATAACACAATTCGACCTCCAATTAATTTCAAAACATTTCCATGACTCCTTCCCCAGACATCCCTGTGCAATAAAGCGACCAATTGCATTTCCTGCCAACCTATGTTTTCTTAATGATTGTTGTATTTTGCAGGTATTTAGCAGAAGACCAGAGCTTGGATAAACAATTTTGATACTAGTCACAATTTTTTTTTACTCCAAGACTTGGAAGGAAATTTATTCAAAAGCCTATATTAAGAATAAGAAGACAATTATACACAGAACATAGAAGAAATCATTCACACAGAGACATTGACTGTCAAAACAGAGGAACCAAAAGAAGTATGCATTAAAAAGACAAACAAATCAAACATATAGAAAGTTGATCAATATCCATTACCATATGTTGATACATATAAAAAAACTAAATAATTTAATATTTAAATACACAGTAAAAAGTTAAAATGTACAGTAAAAGTAAAAACACAATAAAGGATATTGACAGGTCATCAAAGTAAAAGAGTATCAGTGTCAAGGAGTATCAGATGAAAGCCTAAAGTGACTAAAGCCTCTAGCATGAAAGTTCAAATAGCAAAGAGCATAAAAGCCAGCAGTACCAAAACACAAGGGACATCAGCAAACAGTTCAATAGTTGTCTCTATCTTCTTGCAAGAAGATATTTTCATTTCCTAGATTAAATCTCAAGTTAGTTTGAGATATTTTGTAATAAAACTTTTGTATAAATACTTCACAATTTGAAGTATGTAGTGTGGATTCTTAGACATTTCTATAGACTTCTTGATCAAAAGACCATTAAGCTATTGTATCATTGACTGAGCCAACAAGCTGGATTGATGAATAAAGACAAGATATTTCACAGGGTTCATGTGTTTAGTGAAGTGCAGACAAGTATTTTCTCATGTTGTTATCTTTCTTAAAGTTTTTCCACAATCTTTAATGTATTTCTGAATCTGAATGCTATAACTGGAATAATATCTCAGAATTTATTTAATTACACTCTGTTTTAATAGTTAGGAATATAAATGTTTTCTACTGATATCTAGGTTAAGGAATTCTTAGTTGCTCCTTAGTCTAGGTTGTTCCTGATAATCCAGGTCAAAGGATTATTAATTGCCCTTTGCTCTTGATTACCCTTTGTTCCTCGTTTAAATCTCGGTATGAGAATTATTAACTGCTCTCTCACCCTGATTAAAACCATTTCACCCTCCTGTTCCAAAGACATGCACTTTACTTTGCTAGCTTGCCATTTGAACATTCCCTTTAGTGAGTTGATCTAGTTCTGCTGTCCTTCTGTTGACTCCATAGCCCAATGGTCTAAAGACATCATTCTATCCATCTGTTTTAATGATCCCACCACCCAATCTTCAATACAAATAAAAAAACCCCCTGAACATTCATAATTAACCTAAAATCCCAGCAAAAAAAGCTAAATAATATAGAGAGAACCCTCTTTGAGCCGAGGTTGGCTAGAGCCTATGACCAAAAGTTGGTTTGTGGTTACCTCGGTAATTTTATTTCTTCTAATAACTTCTAGAGAAAATTCTAAGTGATTACAGAACCAACCCTAAAGAAAGAAGAAATGAATCCAACCATCTATTATAATGCATTGGCATGAATTACCACTCCTCAAACTCTTAAGATAGAAGGACATATCAAGAATAAAAAGGTAATAGTGTTGATTGATTCGGGTAGTACCCATAATTTTATTCATTGTATGATAGCCAAGGAATTGAATTGCTTCCTATATCCAGCACCAGAGTTTCAAGTGATGGTTGTAGATGGAGGAACCATAAATTATTGTGGAAAGTTCCATAATATCAAGTTATCCATGAGAGAATATGTATTGAATAGTCTAATGCTTTCCATTCCAATGGGTGGTGTTGATGTTGTACTAGGAGTCCAATGGCTACAATCCTTGGGTACAACAGCTTTTAATTTTCAAGGACTTTTCTTGAAACTTTTTTGGGAAGGAAAGGAAGTTAAATTAAGGGGTATCACAAGGAAACTGAGAAAGATAATCAGCTCTAATGACATGAAAAAGCTTCTAAATAAAGAACAATGGGGCATAATTGCACAATTATGTTCACTAGAGGTTCCCACAACGAAATCATCTATTTCTCCAGATCTCCAAAAAGTCTTGGACAATAATTCCAAGGTATTTGAGACTCCCAAAGGCCTCCCACCTATTCGTGATGATTACCATGCTATTCATTTGATTCCAGGAAGTGTTCCTCCAAACACTAGGCCTTACAGATATCCCTATGCCCAAAAGAGTGAAATTGAATGTATGGTTGCAGAAATGCTAGAGGTTGGTATAATTCAACCTAGTAAAAGTTCTTTCTCTACTCCAATAGTATTGATGCACAAGAAGGATGGATAATGGTGCATGCGTCCGTATTATAGGGAGATCAACAAGCTCACTATTAAAGATAAATTTCCCATTCCAGTGATTGATGAATTATTGGATGAATTACATGGAGCAATTTACTTCGCCAAGTTGGATCTTCATTCAGGATATCATCAAATTAGAATGAACACTGAAGACATTCTGAAAACAACATTTAGAACTCATGAGGGTCATTATGAAGTCTTGGTCATGCCTTTTAGCCTTACCAATGCACCTTCTACATTTCAAGGTTTGATGAACTCCATTTTCAAACCCTTCCTTAGAAAATTTGTGTTAGTATTTTTTGATGATATACTAATCTACAACAAGTCTTGGATGGATCATGTTCAACATGTTGACAGGGTGCTCAAACTATTGGAGAATAAACAATTATATGCAAAATACTTCAAACTATTGTATCTCATGAAGGTGTTTAAGGTAGACCCTAGCAAAATTAAAGCCATTAAGGAATGGAAAATTCCCACATCCATAAATCATATGCGAGGATTTCTTAGGTTAACAGGGCATTATCGCAAGTTTGTTAATAATTATGGGAGAATAACAACACCTCTAAAAACATTGCTGAAGAAAGATGCATTTTCTTGGACTCCAAAAGCAAAGAGGGCCTTTGAACATCTTAAAGAGGCAATGTGCGAAGCCCCGATATTAGCTACGCCAGACTTCACAATAACCTTTATTGTGAAATATGATGCCTTAAGAAATGGAATTGGTGTTTTTTTAATGCAAGAAGGAAGACCCATTGCTTTTGAAAGTTGTCCAATCAAAGGAAATTATTTACACAAAGCTATTTATGAGAAGGGAATGTTGGCAATAGTACATGCACTTAAGAAATGGCAACCTTACCTAATGGCAATACACTTCGAGGAAAAAACGGATCATGATAGTATTAAATACTTTTTAGAACAAAGATTATCTTCAGAAGAACAACAAAAATGGGTCACAGGAAGCAAAATGTTGTTGCAGATGCACTCTTAAGAAAGGATGAGGATGTGTAAGCATTGTTTTTCTCCATTTCTATTATCCAACCAGATTGGTTAAACGAAGAAAGGGATGAATGGAAGAATGACGAAGAAGTGTGGGCACTCATTCAAAAGTTGTAGCAAGATCCCAGTACATTTGACACATTTAACTGTAAAAATGATTAGTTATGGTACAAAGATCGCTGATACCTCTGTAAGAATTCGTGACTCAAACAAAAGGTTCTTCTCGAATTACACACCTGTTCGTTAGTAGGGCACTCAGGATTTTTAAAAACTTACCACAGTGTTAAGAAGGATTTTTTTTGGGATGGCCTTAAATATAATATTCAAAAGTTGTGGCGGAATGTTTGGTTTGCTAACAAAATAAAGTTGAAATAGTTAAGACCCCGAGTCTGTTACAACCTTTATCCATTCCAAGTCAACTTTGGGAGGAGGTTTCAATGGATTTTATCACGGGTCTACCCAAGTCTGAAGGAAAGAGTGTCATCATGGTGGTAGTTGATAGAATTACCAAGTATGCACACTTTTGTGCATTATCTCATCCATATAAAGCCAGTACAGTTGCTACTGCATTTATGGAAACAATACAAAAGCTACATGTAAACCCAAAGATTATTGTAAGTGATAGAGATCCCATTTTCGCTGAAAATTTTTGGACAAAATTATTTTCTTGTTTGGGTACTCAGTTAGCTCATAACTCATCTGATCATCCTCAATCTGATGGGGAAACTGAGATAGTGAAAACATGTTTGGAATGATACCTTCATTGCTTTGTAATAGATCAACAGACAAAATGGGTCAAGTGGTTGCCTCTAACTGAATGGTGGTATAACAATTCCTTCCATACTGCAGCAAAAATGACTCCATTTATGGTACTTTATGGATATCATCCATTGTCCATCACATCATCTTTAAGAGAAAATTCTAAGGTTCAAGTAGTGGAGGATCACATCGAGCATCAACAACAAGTTATTCAACTCTTAAAGGATAACCTCACTTTGGCGCAGAATAGAATGAAACAACTGGCATATCAACATCATAGTGAAAGAATTTTTGATGTAGGTGATTGGGTATTTCTACGACTACAACCATATAAACAAATGTCCCTCAAGCAAGCTAAGAAGGATAGTAAATTATCACCAAAGTATTATGGTCCGTACAAGGTGTTGCAAAATATTGGTACTATGGCATACAAATTGGAGCTTCCTGCATCTTCCCGAGTGCATCCAGTTTTCCATGTTTCATGCTTAAAGAAGGTTATAGGTGACAAGATCCCAATTCAAACAATATTGTCAGAACTTGACAAGGAAGGAAAAATCATATTAGAACTTGAAGCAGTCACAGAAACAAGAACTTGACAGCTACAAAATTGATCAATGATAGAGTATCTCATCAAGTGGAAGAACTTACCCGCTGAAGATTCCACATGGGAATATGATAATTTTATATAGAAAAATCTAGAACTACTCAAGTGTTGAAGACACAACTTTTTTTAATGAGAGGAAATGTTAGGTCCCTATAATATTAGTGTATTACCCCATTATTATTTTCGTTGTGCCCATGTTGTCCCCATATTGTTATTATTATGCCCCATAAAAGGCCACTATTGTTATTGTTGTGCCCTTACATTATTATTGTTATCTTGGCTCTGATTATATTGTGACCCCTTAGACTTCTATATATAGAAAGGAGGTTTTTTCATTTGAATCATCCAAGAATTGTTCATTTGTGTAATTTAAAGGAGGTTGCCCCCTCGAAGAGGCTGATTTTGAAGTCATTGATCTACATTTTCTATATTTTTGTGAGCTGGTTGTATAACAAATGTTCAAGTCTTCTTAGTTGAAGGATGCACCCATTCGGACAAGCAAAGCCTATAAATAAGAGGCAATTTATTCTCCCTCAAGGTCAATAATGAAGCTCACATCTGTCTGAGGGAAGATCGAAGTCTAAGGTTTAGGTATGAGGCACACAAATTGAATATGAGGCGAACGAGAATATATCTAAGGTACATAAAGTCAATTTGAGGCTAGAGAAGGGTTATGAATGAGGCAGGTCAATGAATCTAAGGCTAGAATAGAAATATGTCTAGATGATCATCTCTATGGGAAGTTTATGAGATTACTAGGATGGAGGAGATAGGTTTGACCTAGTTATTAACTAAGATGAATCTATATTGAATTAAAGATTTCTCTATTTAAAAGGTTGTTGGATTTTTCCTAGGGTAAAATAATGTGTTCTTGTGTGGTTTCCTTTTTATGATTTCCTGACATATTGTTGAAGTTATTTGTGTATTTATTTTATGATGCATAATGAATGTAAGATAATATTTGAATAAGAAATAATCAGATGAAATAATTATCAATATATAGAACTCCTCAAAAATCAACATGTAATCAGAACATGGTGTAAGAGAAACCCTAAAAGTCATGTGTCTACTAGCCCCAGAAGCAATGAAACCAAATTAGCTTTAGCAATCTTTCTCTCCGTTTTAGCTGAGTTTAGGAAGAAATACCTCTGTGAAATACGTTCCTTATCTATTGTTTGTCTTGGTAATAAAAGGAAGGAGAAACTTTTTGTCAAAAAATTTAAATCTTCAGAACTTAATTCAAGGGAAAGGAAGATGAAAAGACATCAAGAGATGATAGGTCGAATTACCTCAAAACTCACTACAGTAGGATGAAAATCTAGGAAGTTCCCTAGCTTAATTTTCATTGTTGAGAATGCAAGTGACCTCAAATCCGAAATATGCTGGTGTAAATATAACTTTGAGAAAAGGCCAAAGTTTCAAATTGATGTAAAAGTTTTTCTCATCTCAGACCAAACCTCTGAGCTTGTTACAAGGGTTGAACAGCTTCAGGAGAAGCCTAAATAGGCCAAAAAATATCAGATATGTAATTCAAGAAATCGAGGCTCCGTTGTCTATGTTACGAATGTAGCTTGATAAAGTTATTGATATAGGGCCAACTTGAAAATTATTTTGGTTTATGATATATAGGCCATGAATCCACAAGAAGACAAGTTATAACTTTAATACATTAAAGAAGAAGCAATGGACCGAATTTATCAAACTCTACGGCAGTAAGGATACCCTAAATTTGAAGATATAATACCTCAAGGTGGAATATTTGAAGAAGTCTCATAATTGATCTCAGAAAAATCCGAACTACTTCAAATAAGGGATAAGTCTATCTACTCTTTTAATTTGATTCAAAATTTGTCCTTATAATACTTACAGGTCTTGTCAACAAGAAGGCATAATTATTTATAAGGATTTTTTAAAAAATAATTTTCTCTAACATACTAAGGAAACTATGCCTTATACATGAGATATAACCTCTTTGAAGTATGGAAGGCACTATACCTAGAAATATAAAATAAAAGTGACAATGTTGATGCATTGTAGATATAATCAAGTGTACATTGCAATGATAAGCTAAATGAAGTCCGAAGTTTAACATTGATGTGTTATGTAATTTCATGCCATTTTTTTTCCTTCTAGAAGTTCCGTCAAGACCAATTATGGGTCTAGCACGACTTATATGAATAGTTGGAGTAAAATATTCATCAATACAATACTAGAATCCTTTGAAGGACAATTAGGATCATTGATGAATAGTTTATAATCACGTTGAAGGAAATATTGGTAATATGCTATTCTGATGTGTCAAGAAGCAATTACAACTCATCTTAAAGTTGTGGCTCAAAATAAGACTGTATCATAAGAAAAATGTAGGACCTTTAGGTTAAAGTGTTTCTCTTTGGAGATGTTGCATTACGTGTTCCGTGAAACTCAAGTATGACAGAATAAATCCATGTAGATGTGAAAGTAACTCTTAAGAATCATGATTATGTTTTGGATTTTAAGAAGGTCATTAAAACGGTCAAAAGAATATCTTAGTTTCTAAGCTTAAATGTCAAATTTCTGAATTGAAGAAACCTATAAATTAGCTTCTAGAATCTAAATATGATCCTTTTTTTTAAGATATATTGAGTTCGTTTGTCAGAAATAAAGGCTGGGTCCCTCTTAAAATTTAGAAGTTCAATATCCTTCTTAATGAATCCATTTGTCGATCCTATACTATGACAGGAATGTCTAAAGATACATTAAATTTTTGACTGAATTTATTGTTGCATGGAAATATATCTTGCATCTACTATTATGTTTAGGTACTGAATAATGATGAAGTCATTGCTTGCATATTGAAATTGTTTCTACCAAAATGATTATGAAAAATAAAAGTTATTTGGACCAAGGATATTGGGTGGACCAAACATCCTTGATCAATTAATGAGGAGTTTCATCATTCTAAGGTTTTGGTATTTAAGATATGAAATTGAAAATTTAGGGTTTGTAAACCATAGTATGCAAAAGGGTTCATCAAGAAAGCCATAGGGTTTATGGACAAAACCCTAGTATTGTATGTTTATTCTAAAAATATAAATTGTAGCTCTTGTAAGGAAGAAATGGAATCAGGTTGACATTATTGGAGATGGATGAAAGAAGACGAAAGATTAAGAGGAAGATGGAATTCTTATCAAGAGATATGTATTTTTACCTCTCTTATTTATCACTATTATTGTTACTATTAATTAATCTCTTGTATTTGAATTCTTTTCTTAGTTGTAACTATTCTTCCATGGCCTCCTAATGAGGATTGCATGTACATAAGGAAGGATACCAAGACTTTGGCAGCAGATGGAAGAACAAAGAAAAGTTGCGACATGAGGACTTTCCTAAAAATATGGATTTATGATGAGAGATATTAGATGAGATCTAGACTTAGAGGGGGCAGATAGATCAACAAGATTGGAGTATACCTTGATCTATGATTGGATAGCATGAAGTGAAAAGTGAAATATTACCTCAATAAGGGACTATGAAGGGACATCTGGTTAGAAAAAGGTCATATGTCAAAGGGAGAAACATTGACCGAAAAATATATATTTTAGAAGGAGAAGTCAAGACTTCCCCAAGAACCCTTGGTTTAACTTCAGAGGGACATAATCTCTCGATACAAAGTGAAGATATCTGATATACTTTAATATAATCAAAGGCAAAGAGAGCAACCATGGTTTCTATGACAATATCTATTCCAGAAAGATCGCCTAGTTAGGGTAACATGAAAATAGCCAAGATGACAGATCAAGAGAAGGAAGAAAATCAGTCTATGGTTAAGCCAAGACATGTGGTTCAACATATGTTGAAGTAGAAGTGTGGTACAATTGATCATGGAATAGTCTATTATGGTTTGAGATATGTCTCAAACAATGATGTACAATTGCAGGGATATACAAATTTTGACTGAGAAAGGAGTGTTGATGATAGGTAGAGTACTTCAGGAAGATGCTTTAGTTTGGGATTCGATCTTGTGGATAAGTAGAAATCATACATCTTTTGCACTCAGAGGTCAAGTATGTTGTAGCGTGAATGGTTAGTTTTGAAGCAATATAGCTCCAACTTGCATGATTGGTTGATCAAGTACATGTGACATCATGATGATAGGTCAAATAACCTTGAGATCTAGTTCCAAGATGTGATATAGGAAGAGAGTAGTATGAATCCAATATTATCAAGTAGATTGTACCAAGTCGAGCTTTGAGTATGTCTCTCTCAAGAGGGAGTCATGAGACAAGAACATCAGAGGATATTCATGGTCCTATACCTCTTAGTGAAAGAGAGTATTAATATGATAACATCATGGACAATCATTCTCCCCCTGTCAAAAATGTGGACCAGATTAGTGAAAAGGTCTAGTAGAGGAAACTCATTCTTCTCGTGTCAAGTATATTGACCAGATTAGAAAAAATGGTCTTAGAGGCCCATATTACTCAAGACCTAGATTACTCCCTAAATAAGTTTAAGTGAGGTCTAGACCTAGATTACTCCCAAGGTAGTGTTGAGTTAGATATTTCAGCATTAGCCTCAGTATCTCCAATTTGGATGAGTATCTCATTTAGTATCAAGCCCAATTGCTCAGATAGAGTGTGGCCTTTGTACTTGGGACCATATTACTCAAATGGATTGAGTGTGTCACTAGGGTTTCACCACGAGTCAAAGAGATTAACCATGATGATGGTGAACCAAAACTAGTTAGTATACCATGGGTTAGAGGTTCCAACCATCATCATGGTGACTTGTTGATGCTAAATGTTGTGTCACATTTTAGGAGTATGTTGATGGTGCTGGACTCACCAACATGTCAGGGGATCTCCTTGGTAAGAAGTCCCAACTAGACCTCAGACCGTTTAGAGTAGGAGTCCCAACAGTGGGTACTATGATATCGCCTTGACTACGGTTACATGCAGAGGTAAGTAATATGCCCTTGTTGTTAGCAAGGGTGTGACCTTGCAACAAGTCAAGGAAGGTGCATGAAAGGCAATAACACACGGAAGGGAGAGTGAGTGCACCCTTAGAAACCTGTGATAGCACGCAGCTTGTAAAGGAACACACGAGCATAAAGACATCACGAGATGGAAAGCATGATAACCGACGATCCAAAGTGATGGATTATACCAACAACATGATTCGATAAGATTCATACAAACACATATGAAATAGTCCATACATACATGCGTAAATAACAACTACATACATCATTAAAGTAACCAGGATAGCTGAACTACAATAACAAAATATGCATGAAATGTGTTGGCTCCGTTATATTAAAAGAGTGAAAGATCCAATCATACATACAACCATGACTTCCACTAGCCCCATAGCGAAACATTACAGTCATTGCTGCCTGCTCCTCCAAAGAGATGTACCAGCTCTGCACTGTGGAGAAGCCAAGGCTCGTTACAATACACTCCAAGCTTTCTCCAAGTTACACCTATAGGAAGCTTGGCTCCCAAAAGCCTCTACAATGAGTTATGAGGTTTTATAAATAGAAAAGGGTGGGGTGACCCTTGACATTCCCCTTTGTTACTCTTCACCTATCCTCATGACTCTTCAACTACAACTACTACATGACTATTACATTCTACTATTGAATCTTGGTCTTTCACTTTTACAACATGTTTACATTAAAATATACACATGTAACCATGTGAGACAAAAATAGGCTTGAGTAAGCCATGCAAGACATCCAAAAAAATAAGATAGCTGTGGGAAGACTAACTCTTTGACATCCTCTTGATGATTGACGGTGGCGAACTGATGCCAAGCTTGGTAGTCTGTTATAATGTCTGCATGCTCTGTGGTGGCATCCTTCTGAAAGCGAACTCTTACCTCTGTTGCATCTGGGTACATTAATTTTTCACCTCTGTCCAACTCATCTGATAGCATGCACATCATAGTCTTGAGTGAAACGGGACTAGCAACATATTGGTGCATAGTGTTTGCGCTCATCTGCAAGTCTGCACTGGTGGCTATGTGCATCAACTGATCAATGTACATGTCTAGCTCCAGTCGGACTTGGTTCTTTTTCTTCGCCTTGGTGAGTGTGCCAATGGATGGGATCGCATGCGTGCGCACAATGAAATCCATGATCCTGAATCCCCATGCATGTAAAGCCTGTAAGCTGGTGATGAGCTGCAGGAGTTCCTCATAATTCCAGATTTGACTTCAGATGCGTTCCTTCAAATCTACCGCCTTTGGCTTCATCATCTTTGGCAAGTGAAATGGGGCTCCTTTGTACCTCATTGTCCATATTTTCATGTGGTCGATAGCAGTGTGAAAATATGATAGGATGCCTTCTCTCCTAGCACAACGCTGCTACCAACCATTGTGATAGACAACTGACTTATGCATGATGATGAATCTGAAGTACAACTTCCACATGAATTTCTCAAGAGATGATACTTCATCTAGTATCACTGTCCTCAACTATGATTTGGTGGATTCTGTGACTTTCTCTCCTCCCTTCTTGGCCGCTTATAACTCCCTAGCCATGCGCTCATTCTCAGCTATCAAGAATCTAACACTCGAGCTGGTGGCTTTGGCATATGCTCTAGTCGCATCGGCTAATGCAGTTGGATGTCTGTGCACATTTGACATGGTCACTCGCTCTTCAAACTGTGCAGGAGATACATGGACATCCAAAGTAGGCACTCTGTGCGACTGCACAACTCTGTGTTGTGACTAGTTGAAATACATGTTGTGCATCTCCGCTTCCGGATTGTCTTAAAGGATTTCAGTGTCTCCTTGATCGCTCAGTACTTGCTCTACTTCCGTATCTGGTGAAGCCGATGGAGTGACATATTGGTTATGAGGCGTGAGGTCAATGTCCTGATCTAACTCGGGATTAACCATATCCGTGTCCATCTGTTCTAGCATCTGTTCAATCTCTTGAGAAAAGTACTACTCCTACGATTGCTCATCCTATCTGCTATGTGCCAGCTGTTCAATGAATCAATAACCTGTATAGGCGCAGTTTCCTTAATATGTGCATGTTGCAACTCTTGCTGTTCCTATTCCTGCTGCGCTTCCTTCTCTCTTATGCACAACTCTTGTTCTTCCCTGAGTTGCTGCTTCAACTCCTGCAACTCCTTTTCTGCTTCCTCCAACTTCTATTTCTCTCTTTTACTTTGCACGATCCTTCTGTTGCGCTGTCACCTCTTCGCCTAAATCTACAAAGCTACTCTTAACACAAGTGGATCTGCTTTGAACTTGTAGCTTTGCTCCGCCTCTTCGCTATCTGCAACCTTCCTCTTGCCTTTTTTAAGCACAGGTCTTCCCTCTGCTGCTGCTGTTTGAGATGTTGCTGCCTTCTGCTTTGCTAACCACTCTAAAATTATGCTGACTGCTTCATTGGGCCTTGATAAGTGATAATAGTATCTCCATAGGTCTCCCTTAGGCCAATGACACACCCTGTGGATCCAAGGATGATGCACTCTCACATAATGGTCCTTCCCTAATCAATGTGGGTCATATGGATTGAAAATTTTGATGACGAAGGTGAACCTCTTGAATTCCTCCGTCTCGGCCTCAGAATGCTTGAGATTCTGTATCTCATACAACTTGATCCAAAAAGGAAGAGATGGCCAAGGTGCCTTATTTTTCCTATGCAGTATCGTTGACAACCCTATCTAGATGTGATATGACACTTCTTGCATGACCAGATTATCCATAGAAAACTTCGGTAAAACATGCAGAGCCTTCTCCACACTGTACATCTAGATGAAGGTGCTAAAGGGTGAGGCATACCAATCCGTTATGTCGATCAATGCCTCCATCGCTGCTTGCGGCATTCAAGGTGGATCCTGCTCAAAGATCATCCTATACACCGGGGTGACGAAGTGGTTTGATAAATGTATGATAACTCTAGGGAAGCTCCATTTAGAGAAAAACTTGCAATAATTGTGCACAAATGTTTCTGAAGGTGTTCATGCCCAACCTAGGCCTGGGAACTGCTGACGGGCATAGACTGCATCAAATATGTAAGCAGACATGAATAACTTCGCTTGCTGACCCTTGGGCGGATGCCGAACTTCTGTTACCTGTTCCTTTAACATGAGAGCCAACATGTCATACCAATTTAAAGGTCTTCCTTCGCTCGCCAATTGATCCAAAACAATCACCCAACTTTGCAGGAAGGTTTCTATGCTCTCTTGGCCGTATAAGTGGAATGCAAAGATGACCAAGTGCTGATATGCCTTCCGTAGTATCCTTTTCTTGTACACTTGGCTGGGTGTCATCCTAAACTTGGATGTCTCTTTCACCCAACTCTTCAAGATGTTTCTTGAGTTCGCACTGTTGATGGGTCTGGTGAAGGGTGTATCCATTATGATCACCGGTTGCGACAAGTGATACATCTCCTGGAAGTCCTTCAACCTAAAGGTATAAAATTGTGTTCCACTAATACTGCTCAACACCATTGTCTCTGGATCAGTATGTGAGACAATCCAATGGATCATGTTTGCGCATGGAAATGCGAGATATCTGCATGCAATTTGGTACAAGCCAGTCTGATGTATGTTGACATAGACCTTGCGGTCTTCCAGATTCTCCTCAAATGTGCACGAAAAGGTGTCAATGATGTCCTACCATTTCATCTTGATATCCTTGTCTATGAACAACTTAATGTCTTCATAGATAGGCAAGCTCATAGACAATTGCTCAACTGCATCTCCAGTTGTGCTCTCAACGGTGTCCTTTGACCCTGCTCTCTTGGAAGCCATTGTACATGTACTGTTGAGAGACGAATGAACACCTATGATACCTAGTGATAGAGAAACACTCATGGCAAGCACAATGTCAGTTTAAAACCAAAACAACTTGAGGACCGTCATGCAAAACACCTGGGTGACTGACTGGAAAGATTGTGCAATTTTCACTGGGAGGCTGGGAGACTGATTGCCAAAACTACCCAAAGCACAGTCCAGACTGTCGGCGGGCTGAATGACTACTGAAAATGCACAATGCACAGTCCAGCTTGGCCTCACAGACGTTGACAGGCTGATGTTGCTGATCTACCCTATGTGAGAGATGGTGACAAGGTTGATGAATATTTTTTATGACCTTTTCATATAGGAATTATGTCAACATGAGAACTTCTAGATAGTCATTATGAATACCTCCCTAGTCAAGAGGGAGTGTTGATTTTTGTAAATATGGTTGGTATTCAAAATGTATATTTGAGCCATTGATGTATTTGTAAGCAAGGTCTTCATGCTAGAAACAAAAGAAAAACATTGGAAGACATGTTCTTTATGTCGATTGAAAAAGGGAGAAATTGAAATTTGTAAAAATTGAATTTTTAGGCTCCAAATAGATGATGTCAACCTCCTCCTAGTGAAGCCAGTCCCTCAAATGTTCAAGTCGGCCCAGTTGTAGGACACACCCATTTTGACTAATAAAGCCTATAAATAAGAGGCAATTCATCCTCCCTCAAGGCCAATAATGAAACTCACATCTATTTGAGGCAAGATCAAAGTCAGATGTCTGCTACGAAGGTCTAAGGTACATATATTATATCTAAGTCTAATGAGAATATATTTGAGGTAAATAATGTTAATCTGAGGCTAGAGAAGGAGTATGATTGAGGTAGGCCATCGAATCTGAGGCCAGAAAAGAAGTATGTCTAGATGATCATCTCTATGGGAAGTTTCATTAGAGAAATTTTGAGGTCTAAAATGGGCCTCAAAATAAAAATGTACAACCAAAATAAAATTTGTAAGAACCAATAGGATTCAAGATGATGATGCGAACCGTGGGGGATGATTCACCATTTTTGGAGTTAAAAAAAAGAAGAAGAAAACGCTACTTTTTCAACTTTTATTTTCAACTTATCTCCCTATGGTTTTACTCAAACTTCGAGCGAGAGCACTCATTGGATGCAGAATTTAGTTCCTCATCCAAGGAGTACCCATGTTGCAATCATGTTTTTCATGTTTTTCTCATTTTTCGTGTAGCAGGGTCCATCTAAAGTATGCAACGTGGGTACTCAGATGAGGAAAAAAATTCAATATCTAATGGGTGCTCTCACTTGAAATTTGAGTAAAACCCTAGGGAGATAAGTTGGAAATACAAGTTGAAAAAGTATTTTCTTATTTTTTCCCTCTAAAATTTGATGATGTAATATAATCTTATTTTATCATTTCCACTATTATTTTACAATATTCCTTAGGATGCCCATTTTAGACCTCAAAATTTCTTTAATGATGACTTACTAGGATGGAAGAGACAATTGACCCAGTTTGACCTAGTTTCGGACTAAGATGTATCTATATTGAATTGAAGATTTCTCTATTGGAAAGGTTGTTGGGATTTTACCCATGTGGGTTTTCCTAGGATAAAATAATGTGTTCTTGTGTGACTCTCTCTTTATGATTTCCTAGCATATTGTTGAAGTTCTATGCGTAATTATTTTATGATGCATAATGAATTTATGATATGATCTGAATAAGAAAGAATCATAAGAAATAATTATCACTATACAAAACTCGTTAAAAATAAACAACAAACTCCTTTGATTAATAAAGATGAAAAAATGGATTTCACTTACAATGTAAAAGCAATGAATACTATCCTTTGCGGCCTATCGAAATAAGAATTTGTCAAAGTTATGTATTGCAAATTAGCAAAGGAGAAGTGGGAAAAGTTAATTAGCAATATGAAGTAGATGACCAAGTAAAGAGAGATAAATTTCAATTTCATCGAGTGTAGTTTGAAAGGTAAGGATGAATGAAGATGAAAACATAACAACATTTTCCTTCATGTGGATGAGATAGTTAATAATATTAAAGGCCTTGATGAAGCAATTAATGAAGTTGTAGTGGTTCAAAAGGCTTTGAGATCTCTCCCCTCTAGATACAACACAAAAGTTTTATTCTTGAAAGAACTAAAATATATTGAAAAAATATCCATGGATCAACTTCATAGAATCTTGATAGCTTATGAGATGAGGACCATTAAGGAGAAGTCAGGATCAAGGGAAGTAAATTTCAAAGTAGCAAAGAAGACACATGATGACCATGACTATTCAAGCCATGAATCAAATGAGGAAGACACACAATTTGTAAGGAGCTAAAGATAGGATCTAAAAAGTATAAATGTATGCTACCTTTTAAGTGTTTTAATTGTGGCAAAATTGGTCATTATGCTTATAAGTTCCCTTAAGATCAGGCATACAATGAATGTTATGAAAAATAAAATAATAAATCTAGAAAATTCAAGAAGGAAAAGACTCTTATGAAGAAAAGATTTTATTCTAAAGAGGAAAGATGCTCATCAACATAAGAGTATGAACAATCATGTGATGAATAAGGATAAGGATTTACTTCTCATGACCATAGATATCCATAGTGAAGGACAAGAGGAAATGATTTAGATGAAGAAGAAGGTGAAGTAAATATTGAAGGTGAACTGATCATGCTTTGAAAGAAATAGACAACCTTAGGAGAAAAAATGTGAAGCAAAGAGATATATTAATGAATTATGAAAGGAAAGAGCATGAGTTTGATAAGTCATCAATCATTCTTCTAAAAAATAAATTAGAAGAATCTAAGAGGATTGAATATATACTTCTAGGATAGTTGAAAGATAATTCAAAGGAATGTGAAAGACTAGAAGAGGAAATTGTTTCTACAAAGAAGAAATTAGAGAAAGATAATCATATATATATATTTTTAAAGGGAATGAAACCTTAGACATAATTCTCAGTAGACATATATCTCCTTTCATTAATATAGGTTTGGGTTATGAAGGAGAAAAAAGTATAAATAAATTTGAAAGTAAAGAACCAAAAAGCTATGTTGATATTCGCGAATCCAACAACGATGTAAGGAGAGTTGAAAATGTAACTAGGTTCGGTCTTCGTAATGACCTTTGTACTTGTATCAATCTATATTTCTTGAAATAACAAAAAGAAGAAAAATAAAACTATTATTATTATTACTTTTATAGACAGAGCATGTTCTTCATGCTTCTAGGGTTTATTTGAGTCAAGAAGAAAATGTTTCATGTGTCAAAGTCCCACTCGGGAAATTGATAATTAAAGAAAAATATTAATTTTGAGTCTATAAAAGTCATTGTGATCCCCAAGACCAAGTTGGACTTGACAAGAAGAAGTTTGCCTAGAAGAGGCCTAATTTGACCTCCTCGAATGGCTATATAAGGAAGAGACTTCGACCTCATTTGGACACCAACTCAGAAGCTCGATTTATATGAATGAGCAAGAAGTAGAAGTGCAAAGGCCAAGGAAGAGAGAGAAGAAAGAAAGAGAAGAAGAATTTCAATTTTTTTCTTGTCTTTCTCCACATGTGAAAAGTTGCTTGAGCTATTCTACAAAATTACAAGATGAATTTCTATTTCTGCAAAGTTGTTGGGGGAACTTTGTTTTGAGAAATTGTTGGGGGAACTTTGTTTTGAGAAATTGTTGGGGAAAATTTGCAAAGGTGCTCGGGCAACTCTGCGAAGATGCAGGTCCTAAATTTTATGTCTTAAAGAGGTTAGAACAAATATGATTCATTGGCTTGGCTTGATTGGAGGAGATCTAAAGGAGGGATGGCTTGGTGCTGAGGAGGTCTTGGTATTAGCCTTGGGTATTGGATGTCTCACTTCTATAAGAAGAGAAGAGTTTACTGGGTTTTCCCCTTGGCAGGGTTTTTCTTTGGCTTGGAGACTATATCTTGTGTTCTTTGTGTTTAGGTGATATTCATGTCTTTTTAATTGCTTGATGAAGAAGACATAATAAATTAATAAAAGGCTAACATAATCTCACATGTAATTATAAAGTAAGAGGAATCAACCCTAATCTATATTTGCATTGATTTCTCAAGACGGTTTCAGAGCTAAGGTGAAAGAAGGAAGTTAGAAGATCACATTATTGTTGGCACTTTTATTGGAATATATTCTTGAAGCAATTATCTCTCTACAATGGAAAGATTTGTGAAGGAAGGTATCAAGACTCTTATGAGTATTTGTGTAACCATTAAGGGTTGCATCACAAAGTTGATCTCCAAGCTAGCAAAAGAAGTTATGAATGGAAGTTTCTTTTCCGATCTTACAAGGAATTTTTGAAGATGATAGTATATGGGTAATTGATAGTGGAGCCTCAATACATATGATAGGGGAATGTGGAAAAATCCAAACTATATCAAAAGGAACCTCTTCTCATGCAATTGAATTTGGAGACAAGAAGAGATAGTTAAAGGAATTGGATCAACTACTTTAGAGCCGGAAACAAGTGAAAACATTCATCTCAACAATATACTTTATGTTCTAGGTTTGAAAAAAAACTTTCTCTCTATTTCTTGCTTAGAAGATAAGGGTGTTAGAATTACTTTTGTTGATGGAAAATTTATGGTATGGGCTAAGGGGTCTAGTATTCAAAATGATAATATCATTGAGATTTGTCAGGGGAGGTTGTATAGGCTTCTAATGCTTCTTCCCCAGGCTTTAGTACACTTATACATTAGCCCTTGTGAATTATGGCATAGAAGGTATGATCACTTGAATTATAAGTTATTGCCATCTTTGAATCACATGATTACTGGTGTCGCTGAATTGAAAGAAGAGCATGAAGGAATCTATAAGGGATGTTCTCTAGAAAAGAATGGTAAGAAACCCTTCACTTTGGAGCAGTATCATTCGGATTATCCACAGTACTATGTTCATTATGTTGATGTTTCGAACCCACTCGAACCCCTCTCTTTGTATGAGGGTATTGTATTTGAGGCTGTGAGATAGATGTGTATTCTGTGAGCGAGAAACAGAGAGGTGAGACTGTGAGAGAAAACAGAGGATATTACAGCGGATTTGCTGTAGGTTGTGTCTCTTCATTTTGCTGGATAATAGAAAGGAAGGACTGGCTGTTCGGGGTGGACGTAGCCCAAACTGGGTGAACCATGTATATCTGTGTCTCTCTTGTTTTGTGTGTTTTCTGTGTTTATATTTCTGCAATATTTTATGTGTTCCATTGCTCCGTAATATATAATTTTCTAACAACTGGTATCAGAGCCGAAGGTCTATTTAGCTGATAAACTCGCAGGAAAGAAGGGTTCCTGGTTCGAGTGGGAGCAATGGCGGAAGATGGTAAGTTTAGGGTCGAGAAATTTAACGGCCAAAACTTCTTGCTGTGGAAGATGCAGATGGAAGATTATCTGTATCAGAAAGATCTATACCTACCATTGGGCGGAAAAACAAAGATGCCGACGGATATGAAAGACGAAGAATGGAACCTTCTCGATAGAAAGGCACTCGGAACAATACGGTTGTGCCTTGCTGTGTCAGTCGCCTTCAACATTTCGAAGGAAACCACGACAGAGGGTTTGATGCAGACGTTGTCGAAACTATATGAAAAACCCTCGGCCTCAAACAAGGTATTTCTTATGAAACGGTTATTTAATATGAATATTTCGGAAGGTGGATCTATTGCAAACCATTTAAATGATTTTAATACAGTTACAAGTCAGTTAAGTTCTGTAGGGGTAAACTTTGAAGATGAAGTTAGAGCTCTGTTATTCTTGTGCTCATTACCAGAAAGTTGGAATGGTTTGGTAATGGCCATTAGTAACTCCGTTTCTGGATCTAGTACTTTAAAGTTTGATGATGTTGTCGGTGCTATCCTTAGCGAGGAAATGCGACGGAAAAGCTCCGGTGAGACATCGGGAAATGCTTTGAGTGCAGAGTCTAGAGGAAGAAAAATGGAAAGAGGAAAGAGCTCAGGATATCGCAGTAAATCAAGGAAAGGCAGATCCAAGTCCAGATCAGGGATAGTGTGCTGGAAATGTGGAAAGAAAGGACACCTAAAGAAAGACTGTAGATCTCGGAAGGGAAAAGAAGGAGATGCACAGCAAGAAAACAATCATGAAGCAAATGTGACAGGTGAGGTGTTACAAGATGCTCTGATTCTTTCTTTCGAAAATATTACTGATTCTTGGGTGGTAGATTCAAGGGCTTCATTCCATGCCACACCTGATAAGAAATACTTTCATGACTATGTTCAAGGAGATTTTGGACAATTTCGTTTGGGTGATGATAAACCCTGTAAAATCGTTGGAATGGGTAAGGTTCTTGTAAAACAGTAGAATGGAAACCAATGGCTATTAAAGGAGGTAAGGCATGTTCCAGATCTAAAGAAAAATCTGATTTCAACAGGGCAGTTAGGCGGTGAAGGATGTGTGACAACTTTCACAGATAAAGCTTGGAAGGTCACCAAAGGAGCCCTGGTAATAGCAAAAGGCGAAAAGGTTGGTACATTGTATTTATGCAATGGTATTTCTAACTCTGTTAATGCTTTAACTTCCAAAGGAGCAGATGCGGCATTATGGCATCATAGGCTCGGACACATGAGTGAAAAGGGGATGAAGATTCTTCACTCAAGGAATTTGTTGCCAGGTTTGAAGAATGTTGATTTGGACTTCTGTGAGAATTGCATTTATGGAAAAAAGAAGAGAGTCAGATTTCTCAGAGTTGGGAAAGAAAAGAAGAATGAAAAATTAGAGCTTGTGCATACAGATGTATGGGGACCTGCTCAGGTATCATCTCTCGGTGGCTCTCGTTATTATGTTACTTTTATTGATGATGCAACTAGAAAAACTTGGATTTATTGTATTAAGAATAAATCTGATGTATTTGATACTTTCAAGAAATGGAAAGCTTTGGTTGAGATTGAGACAGGAATGAAATTGAAGTGTCTTAGATCAGACAATGGAGGTGAATATTGCAGCAAAGAGTTTGATAGGTACTGTTCAGAACATGGAATTCGCAGAGAGAAGACAGTTCCAAGAACACCACAAGAAAATGGTGTGTCAGAAAGGATGAACAGAACAATCATGGAGCGTGCAAGGTGCATGAGATTGCATGCATGATTGCCTTTACAATTTTGGGCAGATGCTGTAGATACTGCTGTTTATCTAATAAACAGAGGGCCTTCAAGTTCCTTGGATGGTGGTGTTCCAGAGGAAGCATGGACAGGTAAAAAGGTAAACTACTATATTTTAAAGCCTTTTGGTTGTGAGGCCTTTGTCCATATTGATAAAGAAAATAGAACAAAGCTTGAGGCAAAGTCAAAGAAATGTACCTTTATTGGATATGGTGTTAATGATTTTGGTTATCGCTTATATGATTACGAAAATCACAAAATCATTAGGAGCAGAGATGTAATATTCAATGAAAAGGTCTTGTATAAGAATCAGTTACAGGAAAATAAATAGGAAAAGGAAAACAAGGAATACGCAGTTCTTGATGAAATCACTGAAAAAGTAAAGGTGCCTGAAAATAATAATAATCAACAACCACAACAACAACAACCACCACAACAACAACAGGCACCCCAAACACCTGAAAGTGGTGTTAGAAGATCTACCAGGATAAGTAGACCCCCTGAACGATACTCTCCTTCATTATATTATTTATTGTTGACTGATTCCGGTGAACCTGAATGTTATGAAGAAGCAATGTAGGTTGAAAGCAGGAAGAAGTGGGAGGTAGCCATGGAAGAAGAGATGGACTCCTTAATGCATAACCAGACTTGGGATTTAGTCAGGTTGCCTATAGGAAAAACTACATTGAAGAATAAATGGGTTTACAGGCTGAAGGAAGAAGATGGAGGAAAACAGAGGTATAAAGCTAGACTTGTGGTGAAGGGGTTTGCACAGAAGAAAGGTATTGATTTTGATGAAATATTTTCTCCTGTTGTTAAAATGACTTCAATCAGAACTATTTTAAGTCTTGTAGCAGCTGAAGATTTGCATCTTGAGCAGTTAGATGTAAAGACAGCCTTTCTCCATGGGGATTTGGAGGAAGAGATATATATGCAGCAGCCACAAGGATATGAGGTGAAAGGGAAGGAGAAACTAGTGTGCAGGTTGAAGAAGAGCTTGTATGGCTTAAAACAGGCTCCATGGCAGTGGTATCTAAAATTTGACAAGTTTATGTCTGAACAAGGTTATACTAGATGTCACTCTGATCATTGTGTTTATTTGAAAAAGCAAAATGATGGCAGCTATATTATATTGTTATTGTATGTAGATGACATGCTTGTTGCAGGATATAACATGCAGGAAATAAATGTGCTCAAAAGAAAATTGGCAAATTCATTTGCAATGAAGGATTTGGGAGCTGCAAAACAAATCCTTGGTATGAGAATAACTAGAGACAAGAAAAATCGTAAATTAACATTGTCTCAGAATGAGTACATACAAAAGGTGTTGAAAAGATTTAACATGCACAATGCAAAACCAGTTAGTACACCTTTTGCTAGCCATTTCAAACTTAGCAAGGAAATGTGCCCAAAGACCCAAGAAGACATGGATTATATGTCTAAAGTTCCATATGCATCAGCAGTTGGAAGCTTAATGTATGCAATGGTCTTCACAAGGCCTGATATTGCACATGCAGTGGGAGTTGTAAGAAGGTACATGAACAATCCAGGAAAGGAACATTGGATGGCAGTGAAATGGATTCTCAGATATTTGAAAGGTACCACAAATCAAGCATTATGCTTTGGTGGTTCAAACATCTCCCTACAAGGATATGTTGATGCAGATATGGCAGGTGACAAAGATAACAGGAGGAGCACTACAGGATATGTATTTACTGTTGGAGGAACAACTGTCAGTTGGGTTTCAAAAATCCAAAGTGTTGTTGCACTTTCAACAACAGAAGCAGAGTATGTTGCTGCTACAGAGGCTAGTAAAGAAATTATTTGGTTACAAAGGTTTATGGGTGAATTGGGTAAGGAGCATGATATGGGCACGTTATACAGTGATAGCCTAAGTGCCATTCATCTTGCAAAGAACTCAGCATTTCATTCCAGGACTAAACACATACAGCTCAAGTACCATTTCATACGATCAGTGTTGGAAGATGGAGAGTTGAAGCTGGAAAAGATACACACTAGCCAGAATCCTGCAGATATGCTAACAAAGGTTGTAACCAGGGAGAAACTGAGAATATGCTCAGTTTCAGTTGGTCTTCAAGGATGACGATGAAGATGAGAAACAACCAGGTCCAAAGAGGAGTCATTGTCCAGCAAATGGAGCAGCGGTGGAGTTGCTACAATCAGTCTCCAAGTGGGATATTGTTGGGTGTGGAGCCTGATTATCTTCTATATTCAAAGGTATCGCCACATAGGACCCCAGTTCGAAATGGGGGCAGCAACGCCGCCCGTAAAATATTCGCTGCAGGGGGGGTCCAGCGGGGGGCGGCTGCGACCTTTGGGAGCCCCCCTCTGGCGGGGGGTTTCGGGGGCAGCGCCCTCGAAGCTAAAAACAACTGTAAAATTGCCTTGTAAAAGTATAGTAATTTCTAGTCAATCTGGGCCGTTCATTAGGCGGATGATCTGACGGTAGAACTTATGTTTAGTTTAGGGTTTTTTGCCCTAGAAGGCAACCCCTCTCTTTGTATGAGGGTATTGTATTTGAGGCTGTGAGATAGATGTGTATTCTGTGAGCGAGAAATAGAGAGGTGAGACTGTGAGAGAAAACAGAGGATATTACAGCGGATTTGCTGTAGGTTGTGTCTCTTCATTTTGCTGGATAATAGAAAGGAAGGACTGGCTGTTCGGGGTGGATGTAGCCCAAACTGGGTGAACCACGTATATCTGTGTCTCTCTTGTTTTGTGTGTTTTCTGTGTTTATATTTCTGCAATATTTTATGTGTTCCATTGCTCCGTAATATATAATTTCTTAACACCATCATCTAGACCAAAAATGAATGATATATTATGAATGATAGATTGAGAGAAGAATCTTCCGACCAGAATATATAAATAAAACCTAAAGTATGATAAATTCAAGTAGAAGCCGACTAGTTAATTCTTCTATAACTACCGCAATTTAAATGCTCATTCATTTTATGAATGTAATCCTCCTGATCTAAAACAACAGTTTCTCCTCCTTTATCAGCCTTAAGCACAACTATTTTATCATTATTACGAAGTGATCTAAGAGCATCCTGCCCTTATTTATTTAAATTACTCTTTGGCCACTTAGATTTCATCATAACAAGGGAACACTCCTGTCTTAATACTTCTTTGTCATCCAATGAAAGGCCTTGACTCCCATTCTCAATGTTGCAGATGATGCTTTCAAATGGAATGTTCTTGGGGGAAACTGCAAACCCCAAGCCTTTGCTAAGCGTATTAATTTCTTCAGGAGTGAGCAGTAAGGATGAGAGATTAACAACTCTCTTATTAGGTAATAGTTTTGAACCACTTATATTAGGAACATTGGGATTTTTGAAAACATACCTATCAATACCGCAATTTTCACTGTAATTTTTACTGCCCCCATATTCCTTGGAGTTTGCCCTAAATTGAGTATCTATGCAGGTCATATCGGCACTGCTCATATCAATCTTATTGGGATTGCTGTTTTTATTATTAATGGTAGAACCTCTGTGCTCACCTATCAAATTAATTCGACATCCTATATTAATTTGAGGAACGCATTTCTCACCCTCTACGTCATTGTTGTCCTTATCCATTTTTGCTATCAGATTTTTAGTTCTCTTATTGTCAAAGTGTGTTATAATCTCCACCCCTTCAATTTTTTCTCTAGCAACAACGATGTCCTCTACAGTTTCTGTTAGAGCCTAGATTTGCCTCAGCCTAAAAAGGCAAGGTTCTAGGTCCACATCAAACCACGCTCAGCCTCGTAGCTAGCCCTACGAGGACAGGAGAGCGCTCTCTCCGGGTCAATCTCAGCGAAAGATAATCGATGGGGCTTGAGATGACTGGAATACAAACTAATTTTAAGCTAGGTATGAAGTACAAAGATTTGATTTAAGTTTTTGAGGGTTTTGTTGGAGAAAAGGGAAAGGCAAATTTGGGTCCGAGGATGAGACCAAATTTTTGCAGAGTTCTGGTTGGGGCGAGGTAGGAAGAAGTTTTGATGCTTCAGATCAAATGAATGGATGGAAAAGACCGCTGAGGAGCTGAAGAGGGCGTGAGGGTATCAAGAATCCTCCTCAAACTGAAGAAAAGATTGAGAATTAAACAAAACTACAGGCAGAGCACAACAAACTCATGGATTCTACCTTTGTCACTTAATTTGTTTAATTCAGAAGCAAAGAGAAGGGAAATGGCATACATAAAATATCAATGAACTTACAATTACATGAAGAAACACACCATCAAAACATAGAGCCACAAGGATTCCGACAAGTGCTGTAAAAACCTGGTCTTTCCTTAGCCAAAAATGCAGAAATGAAATGTACAATGGAGTGCCAAGCAATCCCAAGTATCCAACCCTAAAAATGACTGAGAAATTACATGATATAGATAAGCCTAACTCCATCCCATGCCTCTAGGGGTCTAGCTCATCATTCTAGGAGTTTTTTGAACCAATTCTAAACAAGGAACTGAAATCTAGGTAATCGAACAACTTACCCCTATATGCTAGGAAACTGATTCATTCATTTAATTTTCACTTTTTAGTGAATGAATCCTCTAGAACAAGTAAAAATGTGCCAATGTTACATCATGGTTATCAAATTACATCATGAAAGATCAAGAGTAACATCAAAAAGCAAAACTGGTCAAAACTGGGCGAATTTATGAGCTGTACAGTGAAAAATAGGCAAAAATCCTCTATGTGCCGCGCCTGATTCTCTATGCGTCGCGACACTTTTGAGCTGAATTTGAGGCCCTTCCCGAAGTCAAAATTGATCCCAAAATAGCTTGTTGGAAATCCTTGCCTATCTACTTTCCAACCCAAGTGGAATTTATGAATTTGGATGTCATTTGCCCCTCCAAAACGTCAATATTCCAAGACTGCTTCCTGTGTGTCAAAATAGGGGCAATGAGGTCGTTTTTTGAGTGTTTTTGGCCTCATGAGGACTCAAAACCTGCCCAAATTTCTTGGCCATGCACAAGAAACCACAATTTATCATGAAAAATCGAAAAATGCAAAGTTTTTTGGATTTAGAGCCCTCTAGCAAAAGCGAGCGCCACGTGGTGCAGCGCATAGGGAGACAAAACCTGTTTTTTAGTGCAAAAAATTTCAAAATGGCAAAAATTGCTCCAAATTTCTTGAAATTTGGGCTGGACCTTCTCTATCATGTGTCATGCTGGGCTAAAGAGGCTTCGTCCAATATCTGAAGATGATCATGCTCCTTTTGCCTCTTTTGCTTCCTTATTACCTTCTTTAATTTTGCCTTTAGATTCCTTATTCGTGCCTTGCAAACCTTGTTCCGTGCCATGTAGTGGAAAGCCATGTGTCTCAGCAATGCTTTGTCCCTATCGGCCTTGTCCAACAGTCTTTCTAAGTGGATGTTGACTCTTTCTATCCAAGACTCCCGATCATCATTAATCTCTTGCTCCAATGAAGTGAATTCAATCCTCCTCCTTTGGGCAGCTTGACGATTGTCCCTGATGTTTTTTAATTCCATAATCACCTGCTGATCTTCAAGCTGCTTATTCCTTTGCTCCAAGTATTTTATATTCCACTTATCCCTCTCCAAGTCAAGGGACAAGGCTTTGATCTCTGTTTGCTGCTCCTGGATGATATCTCTAAGGTTGGCACTTTGCGGGCCCATATTTGTATCGTCATCCTGAATGAGAATGAAGTCGGTCTCTCGTTCACCTGAAGGCCGCTCATCCTGCATTGGCCTCTTGCTTTTGTCCTGTACCTGTGGTGCTGATGTCGCAAGTGAGGCCCCTTCCACATCGGGTGGAGATAACACTCACTTAGCTGCCGCAAACAACTGCCTGGTACCCTTCTGATAAGTAATGAAAACTGGTATAGTAGCAGTGTGTGGATCATGGCCTTCATGCTGATGAGAAGGTCCACCTGTCTCATGCCCAGCCTCTGAAGGCCCCTGTGAAGCTCTGAAGAAATCACGGGAGATGAAATCATCCCAAGTGATGCCCTGTAATCCAAGCTGATGAACCACCACAATCTTGATGAGAGCAAAATGATAAACACTGTTAAGTTGTTACTGCGGGGTTTTGTGCTGCACACGGGTGGTCATCCTCTCTATGTTCCGGCATATGAAATAAGGAATGTTCATCATCTGTACCCGGGTGAAATGCATGAGCAACCTGATGTGATAAGCATATAAACGAGAGAACCGTCCCTCACAGCTGAAATACTTCATGATTAATTTCATTAGTGGAGCATATTCATCTTTAAGATATCGGAATGGAAACACTCTTTTGAGCTGCCTCAAGAAACCGGGTTTAATATATGGCTCATAATGCTGCCGGTCAATCTTCTACCTCTTGTTCCATGGTTCTCCAATGTTTGGTATGCCGGTTGCTAGTGAGATAGATTCTGGTGTAAGTGTGAAGGTGACACCAGCCAAAGTAACCTGATCTCCATGTAAATGCAGTACAAACAGATGAGCCAACTCATGATGAAATTGAACATTAGCAACCTTCTCACAAAACTCATAACATGACTGATGCTGAAAATAGGAGATGGCCAGAGGGCAGGCCTGTAATTCAGTAAGGGTGGTTGGTTCTTCTCTGATATGTCTGCCACCCTTATGAGGTCTCCAAGGTGCATGTTCCTCCATGGGTGAGTCACTTTGGGTCTCCACTTCATAATCAGATGAATGCTCGGATGCCATAACTGCTGATAGACAAATTGGTTTGAAGGAACAGGTGCTGATGTATGAAACTACTTTGGACTGCCTTTTGGTGATGTACTTGAGCTCTGGCACCAAGGGAAAAACAGTGAAACAAGGGACTGCAAAGGGAGGGGAAAACAGTGAGGGATTAGGGACTGTTGGGATAAAATCAGTTAGGGAAATATGGGAGAGTTTGGGAATTTATGTATAGGGTTAGGGTTTGAAGTTTTGGGTTTGGGAATTTGGGAAAGGGAATTTGGGAGAAGTAATTAATGAGCTTAGGGGGATAGGGAAACTTAGGAAATGATGAAAACAAGGGACCAATGGGATGAGGGAGTGAATTTGGTGACAAAACAATGATTTTGAAACCCTAACAACAAGTTTCCTTGAGGAAATTTAAGAGGTAGGGTTTGATATTTTTGTTTTAACCATTATCATCCATAAACCACCATAGCCTATCACAAAATTGGATAAAACACCAAGATGGAGGCTCTACTTGGCAAATCCGTGTGAGTTCTTGGCGATTTGGAGGAATTATGAGCAGTTTCGGGCCTTTAAGTGTATGTGACGCGCAAAATGCCCAATGCGCCGCGCCTTCCCAGTGTGCCGTGCTCGTGTAAAAATGCACTGTGCGTTTGCTCCCAGTGCGCTGCGCCTCACCAGTGCGCTGCGCGCACTCTAAACACAATCTTGGCTTTCAAAATTACAGTTTCGCCCTCTCACCACTAAACTTGGACTTTCATTGATCTCTTGGATGCAAATGACATTGATACACATAGAAATATCTTTATAAAGTCATTTGATTTGTAAAGACCCATTTTTGTAATGTTTTAGCTTTTGGCACTTTTTCACTCTAATACAAACCCTGTTCTTTTGTTTCCTCTTTGATTATCTGACTTAAATGATGAATCTTTTATCTATTTTTATAGGGATAGTGGCATGTCTTGACAAAGGAAGACCAGGGCTGCACATGGAGAATTCAACAACTGAAAAACTTTTGAAAATTACATGGCAATTTATTACAAAACGAAATGACGAATTTTCTTCAAAACAGAGTTTTGAAGAAAAGTCATAGTCCAACAATATGACGATGAAAATATTTGAAATGAAAACTTATTAAGAACCTCCCTCATGGGTCTGCTGGTATTGTTGGACATTGTTGAAGACCAAATCAACTAACCCTAGACCTAGTGACTGAAATGACTCTTGCTGATCAGGAGACTAAAACAGGACTGTAAGTGACTTTAAAACTTGATTTTGATGAACAGACCTGAGCCAACAGGGCAAGGCATGAGGGGTAATGAATGACAAGACCCTTCTGTCATATTATGGCATGCCCCTAGCGGAATGCAACTGAGTGAATCAAGTTAGACACCTAAAAATGAAATGCAATAAGAGAAATGATCTCTAACGGAGGGTTGAACAGACTGACTCTAACAATTTTGACACTAATCTTACCTCGTTCATTGTTTATGCTATTAACACCTCCCTTACCACCGTAATTTCCAGCATCGAGAGTGCTGGAATCAACGTAGAAGACTAATGCGTTTCTTCTTCCTTTAGCTTCCATTGTGCTCAAAACATCCACCACGCTCTCGATATTAAATGGAATTGCTACTGCATCACCTATCCTTGATTCTGGAAGTACTTCGTTCCCCATAGCTGAATTATTTATCACTACATTATCAACCTTAGCTCTCGTTTGACCACCTGCGCCTTCATCCTTCACTACAGGCTGAACAGCGTTTTCATCTACAATTTTGTCACTGATATTACCTAGTTCACCATCCATGCTGTCATCACCTCCCTTAGCACCGTAATTTCCAACATCGAGAGTGCTGGAATCAACGCAGGAGACATCAATTAATGGGTTTCTTCATTATGCATAAATTATGCTCATAATGTCCACCATGCTCTCGACATTAGATGGAACTGCTACTGCGTCACCTATCCTTGATACTGGAAGTAATCCGTTCCCCACAGCTAAATTGATTATCACTACGTTGTCAACCTTAGCTCTCACTTGTAGTGACAGTAGATCCAAAGAGATTTTGGATCTCATACACTCTAATGTATGTGGACATATGGAAAAGAGGCCTCTTGGAGGTCATCACTATTATGTAACATTCATTGATGATCATTCTATAAAAACTTGGATATATCTTCTCAAGTCTAAGGATGAAGTATTTGAGAAGTTTCAAGAGTTTAAGGCTGAGGTGGAAAATTTGACAAAAAGGAAGATAAAGATTCTAAGATTCGATAACGGTGGAGAATACACCTCAAAGGAACTTGTAGCTTTTGTAAGGAAGTAGGGATTAAGAGGGCGCTGGTAGTTCCTTACAATAATCAACAAAATGGCATGGCTGAAAAGGAAGAAATGATTGATTCAAGAATGTGTTAGAGCCATGCTACATGACCAACACTTACCCAAGTTCTTGTGGGGATAAAAAAATGTAAATGATGTATACATACAAAATTGAAAGCCTCATAAAATTATTAATGATATGAATCCGGAGGAAGCATTCGTAGGAAAGAAGCCAAGCATTGATCATATTTGAATAATTGGATGTCTTGTTTAAATACACATTCCCAAGGACAAAAAGAATAAATTGGACCCTTAAGGTACAAGAGGCATCTTTGTTGGATATATTTCTTCATCAAAATATTATAGAGTTGACATTAAGGAATATTGACGAATTGAAGTAAGCAGAGATGTTATTTTTGATGAAAGTATTGTATATAATAAATCCAAGGACATTCCTATTGAGTCTGATGAGGAAGAAGTTCCCATATTTGAAGAAATATTGGGACATGACATCAATCAAAAACCTACAACTGTTTGGCATGGCCCAACTTGGTCCAAGTTTTGGGTAAAAGACCCCGTAAAAGAAGGAGCGGACCACATAGAGATGGCGAAAAATATATTCATCGCGCGACCTTTTAGGGCTTGGGGGATGGGACAAAGCCCCTATTTTGTAACAGGTATTGGGTATTAGTCCTTGTTTGTGGATCCATGTTATGTGGACTATGGTTTTTGTAGTGATGTCAAGTATACAAGGAGATGTAATACTTTTTAATCAGTGATCATATCATATCATCATAAGTGAATTAAATCTCTGTATTCGCATTTGTAGTTTGTAGTTTTGGGGAAGGCTTCATAGCTGAGTGCGCAGAGGCCTGAAAGAGTTTGCAGCTGAGTGCACAAACCACCCGTAGTTGGGTGCGTAGGTTAAAGAAGTATATGTACTAAAGTTTTATATTAATAAAGAAGAAGTTTTGGTGAAGTACTGAATCTCTTATGTGTGTATTGTCTATTTTTATGTATCTGGTTATGCATGCTTTTCACTAAATTATGCGAAGAACTATAAAATATACTGTTATTTGTTAGAGTTTATGGGTTTAAAGTGAATATGTTAATTTAATCATTTGCGCGAAGTTATTATGCATGCAAAGTTATAAGATCAATATAAAGTAGAAGTAAATACACAACACCATTACATGGATATCCCTTCGGTTGCAAAAACCTGGTTCTGCAACCTCCCATAACTGCTTTGGTGAGACTGTGATATGCTTACAAATCATTGTCGAAAGGGCTAGTAGTTGAGGGCATTGTTGGTGCGCAACACACTTTGAACCTGGGTCAAGCCCCCTCAAACCAAAAAATGGTTTTGTTTCCGGGATCGAGATCTGCTTAAAGGGATATGTTTTGGTGTCTGTCGAAGAAAGAAATCCATGAGTGGTTCGAATAGAAAGAAAAGGAATTTGCAGAAAAAGAAAATAGAAACCCAAGATTATCGAGTGAAGACTAGTTATAGAAATGCATTTACGAAGAGCAGTATGAAATATTATTTGGTTTGTTCCACATTAAATTTTATGAGTGGGTATCTAAGTTGACTGAGCATAAGATTTGTTTCAAAGGGCGACGAACCTAAGGAGTGGAATCGTGATTTCATACTACTGATCAAGAGAATCGATAACAATATCTCAAGGGAAGTTGAGTTTTGGATCGATAGCATTTTAGGAGGATTTATCACTGAGTTCACGATCGACGTCATCATTTCCTATAATGAAGCTGAACAAATATTCTTCAAAGTCCCACGAGGTAATTTCTTAAATTCGCTGAAGCTCTAGATTAAGATGTTATTGTGTGAAAAAGGGATTCTGCGAATGCAGTCAAATTAATGTTTGGGTAAAGAAGAAATAAGCTGGAACCAGGAGCTACACAAAGTGGAAAGAGATATAGAATAGAGCCAAAGAAGTATATTGAGACTGAACATAGCCCTCTATTAGGATATGAGAGCGAAGAAGAAAGAAGTAATCCTACAGCCCCGCGACATCCCCCTCCCCATCCTAAAGGCGTGTCGAACTAAGGAGCTGAGAAGAATAAGGGCATATTTGGGATTTCCCATACATCTACCCCCCTCACACCCCATACCCCTCTCCATACTTCCCATACACCTCCACCTCCACCTAGCCCACCGAGAAGAATAAGAATGGCTGATGACATTAAGTTGTCTGTCTTTAAAGGACTAGGATTAGAGGATCTTGACTAGTTTCGGTTCGTAGCTAATGTAGTCTGGACAGTGAGACAGATTAATAATGATGATGTAAAGAAGGCGTAGCTTGGTACGTCATTGCGAGAGAGAGTGATGAGATGGTATATGAATACTCCACAAGTAAGCCAGATTCTACATTTAATGAAATTAAGCAAGAATTGGTGTCAGAATTTAAGAAGCCAAAATTAGAATCGTAGTGTATCAAGGAGCTAAAAGAGCAAGCACCGACTGAATTTGTGTGGGAGTTGGATCAACGATTCAAGGTGTTGATGGGTCAAGTGAGCTTTGAAATACCCCCACAACAACACAAATAATGATTCATAGGCGCGTTGCTAATAGATATTAGATTACCTTTGAGACAATAGAAGATCACAATGCAAGTTGAAGCATTGGAGATTGTGATGAAGCTGGAAGCTTTGCTGGTTAGATATACTCATGCAAGAGTGTAGCAGATATAGAGTCAGCTAGCTAATCTGACCTTGGAATTATAGAATCTGAAGAAAGGTAAGTCATACCATAAAGATTAGAAGTATGGTGTACAAAATGCAAAGTAGAGGGTCATTATAAGGATCAATGCCTCATGTTTAGAGATTATATTGCAAACGGAGTGTCTAATCCAGTAAATCCAAATCAGTGTTGCGAGATCTATAGAACGTGAGGTCAGCATCACTTTGAAGACTCCTACCTATTACAGAAATATATACATTCCCCGAAGAAGTTGTTTTGTAGCTTCTGTAGATAAGTAGGCCATGCAGAGAAAACTTGCTGAAGTTATGAATTAATGATGGAGCGCACTGTTCATAGTTATAGATTACAAGCTAAAGGAAATACACATGAAGAGTAAGGCCAACACACTGGTCGAGGATGATTTCAAGGACAAGGAGGAGGAGCTGGTCGAGGATGTGGCCAAATTATCTGTTATAATTGTGGACAGGAAGGACACTTCGTAAGAGATTGTTAGAACCCCACAACAACCTGCAATTACTGCAAGTATTTTGATCATGTGATAGAAGAATGTCCCGTCCTTATTCCTGAGAAAAGAAACTAGCAGCCTGCAGAAAATTTCCAAATGATGACCACTGAGCCAGGAGAAGATCAACTGCGCATCGACATTGTAACAAGAAGCGGAACCGAAACTTGTAATGATAAGGTCGATGGGAAAAAGGAAGCTGAAGCTACATGGGTAAGGAAAACTACTGAAAAATATCTTTTATTTTATATCCTTAAGGAAAAAAAGAATTCATGGAGGTGAGGCAAAGTTTTATGGATGATTGGGCCTTGACCTCTACTGCGCAGTTGTCTCAGAAGGATAACTGTGAGATAGTACCGGTTGCGACATAAGAGGTGGATCGAATATCTTTAAATATTTTCTACAGACTTGCATGAAGTTGTTGAGGAATCAGAAGGCTATGGATGGATTACAGGAACATATAGACTCTTGTGCTTCTAAGAATGTCCCGCAGAGCGAGATGTGTGCAGTGAATAATCTGCATATACACAAAAAGAAAATTGGGAAGGAAATGAGGCTTACAACGTAGATTGGAGAGTATGACATGGACCAGGTAATCTTGGATCTGGGATATGATGCTAATGTCTTGCCAAGGCAGACTTGGGAATCGATGGGTAAGTTGAAGCTGCAGTGCTCTACTATTCAGTTGAAGATGAAAAATCAATAGAAGATCTTACCTTTAGGAAGATTGTCTTATGTCACATTGGACATCGATGGAGTGCCCACTACCACTGAATTTGAAGTATTGAGATAGTGGGTGATAGTAATCCTTACCTCGCGTTGCTTGGATTGGATTGGGTGTTTTCTAACGTGGACATAATTAATATAAAGAAAAGGAAAATGATATTCGAAAGCAATAATATGAGGGTTATTGTTCCATTGGATCCATCAGAAGGGGTGAGGTATACAAAGCCTGCCAAGGAGGAATATAGCGCGGATGACGTTGATAATATCTATTAGATCACAACGAAGGAAGAAGAGTAGATCAATCCCACTACAGATGGAAAGATGACTTGGGAGGAAGATAGTTCCTGCACTTCAGATTCATAAGAGGAATTGGAAAACTGGCAAAACAGATTGCACGAAGTGTCGACAAGGAGATGTGCAAGGATCACTAAAGTAGTGCGATGTATGACAACTGGGGTATGTGAATTACCTTTATATGATGGTTTGGGTGATGTAAATACTTTCTTTAAATATTATGAAAGACAGGTACTAGAAGGTCAGAGACAGTTAGCTCTGGATCAAGCACTAAAGGCTAATCATGCTAGATGAAGGGGTACTCATAAGAAGAATATAGGAGATTGGAAAAAATGTAGAAGATTGATGTGGGTAAGATTTGGATAAGTAGAAACAAAGCTTACGGACAAGTATGATGGCCAAAATGATCCTAGAGACCATATACAACTCTGTATGGTAGCTTGGAGAGAAATTCCACGAGAAGAATGGGTGCATGGCTTCATCCATACCCTGGAGACAATTCCTCAGAATTGGTATTTGGAAACTAAGCTTTGACATGGCATTGCTAGTTGGGTGGAGATGGTGGATGAATTTGTGATGAAATTAAGATTTAAGGATGACTATCCACATATAGATGCAACCCTGAATATAGTTAAGAAGAAATTTTTTGAAAATGAAGTTCGAGCTATTTGGCAACCTGATTGGGATCCACAGAGCCGAAATGTGATAGAATGCTATAATCTCACTGTAGAAGAGGATGAAGGTCCCTGCAACATCAATATCAAAGATTCAGAGGGCCATCATGAAGTGAATGGACTTGAGATAGAGATGCTAGATATAATTCAACCACTAAGGATGAAGAAGGTAAATATAGGGACAAAAGCTGAACCGAAGTATGCAACCGTAGGAGATTATTGGGACAAAGACACTGTCAACAAGATAAAAAATTTGTTGCATGAATACCAAGAGTTGTTTCCCACTAAGTTTTCAGACATGAAAGGCATCATAGGGGATTTGGGAGTTACAAGGATTCCTCTGAAGCTTGATGTGAATCCTGTTAAGCGGAGGCCTTATAGGCTAAATCCAAAGTATAAGGAGAAGGTAGAAGAAGAATTAGACAAGATGTTAGCAGCGGGGATAATTGAACCTATTGAAGAGTCTGAATGGGTAAGTCCCATGGTAGTTCAGGAGAATAAGGTGAAAGGGGAAATCATAATATGTCGGAATTAAGGAAATTGAATGATGCATGCCTACATGACCCTTTCCCTACATCATTTATAGATGAAGTGTTGGATAATGTAGGAGGACAAGAGGCTTACTCTTTTATAGATTGCTTCTCAGGGTATCATCAGATCAGAATTCCGCTAGAAGAAAGACATAAGAAAATGCCATAGAATGGGGTTCTTATCATTATACAGTAATGCCTTTTGGGTTGAAAAATGCGTCTATTATATTTTCTAGAGTTGTAATTGCAGCTTTCAAGGAGTACATACACAAATTTATGGAAGTTTACTTCGACGATTGGAAAATATTTGGGCTATTAAAGAAGCATGTGGCGAGCTTAAGATTGATGCTGGATACATGTAGGCAGTATCAAATATAGTTGAACCTAAAGAAATGCATATTTTGTGTGCCATTTGGAATATTATTGGGACATGTGGTTTTTAAATAGGGATTGATGGTGGATCCGACAAAGATCACAATCATTTTGGACCCGCCAACACTGAAATCAGTAAGACAACTATGTACTATGTTAGGACACACTGGTTACTACAAGAAGTTTATAAAAGGATATGCGCAGATAACTGCACTGATGGAGAAGTTTCTAAATAAGGATGTGACCTTCCAATGGGATGAAGAATGCCAAAAGAGCTTGGACGTGCTGAAAGAAAAAATGGTAACTGCACCAATTCTAGTTTTCCTGGATTGGAAGAAAGAGTTTCATGTGCATGTTGATGCATCTTGTATAGATTCAGGAGTAGTACTAGTGTAGCTGGGAGCAAGGGATATTAATCATCCCATAATATTTGCAAGAAGGAAGCTATCTAAGGCAAAAAGTAATTACAACACGACAGAAAGGGAGGGGTTAGCTATGGTGTATGCACTATAGAAGTTCATACATTACTTGTTGGGAGCACATTTTAAGATGTTCACAGACCATTTTGCATTGAAGTACTTGGTGAATAACCCTGTTTTAGGAGGGAATATCTATTGATGGTTGCTAATATTCCAAGAATATGACTTGAAAGTTATAGTGAAGCCAGGAAGATTGAATGCTGGGACTGATCATCTATCCAAAATAGAGACAGGAGAAGAACATACAAATATCGAAGATAACCTACCCGATGCACAACTATTTGCAATTAAAGTCACAGATATTATTAAGTTTTTTTCCATAGGAATGGCGCCCCTGGAGTACACTACAAAGCAAAGGAAGGAATTGGTGGTTCGAGCAGTTGATTTCTCGCTGATTGTGAGACACTTGTATAAAATGGGATCAGATGAAGTACTGTGTAGATACATACCTGAACATGAAAGACAGAGTATTCTAACAGAAACTCATGGAGGAGTCACAGGTGGGCATTGTGTAGGAAAATCCACTGTGCAAAATATTTTGAGAGCCGGGTTATGGTGGCCTACAGTGCATAAGGATGAAAAAGATTATTTTCAAGCATGTGATGTATGTCAAAGGGCAGGAAAGCCATCCAAAAGAGACAAAATTCCACTAGTAACACAAGTGACTTTGCAGGATTTTGATAAATGGGAAATTGACTTTGTTGGACCTATCAGCCTGCCGGGGAAAAGGATTGGAACAAGATATATCATTATTGCAACTGATTATTTGACAAGGTGGGCTGAGGCAAAATTGGTGAAGGATTGTAGCGCAAAAACCATTGCAAAGTTAATTTTTGAATATATCTTGTCCAGGTTTGGATGTCCGAAGATCTTAATGAGTGACCAAGGCACACATTTTTTGAATAAGATGATTGAAACACTAACCGAGGAATTTAAAGTTTACCATCAGAAGAGCACTCCCTATCATCCTCAAGCAAATGGGACAGTCGAAGCTTTCAATAAGATTATGGAGAATGCATTGAACAAGGTATGAAATGTGAACATAGATGACTGGGACACGAGGATTCCAATGGTGTTGTGGGAATATAGGACTAAATGTAAGAAATTGACTAGGCAGACACCTTTTAGGTTGGTATATGGATAGGAGGCAATTATGCACATGGAATACATAGTGCCAAGTTTGAGAATTGAAGGTATCACAGACATGGCAAATCCTGATGTTATGAACAAACGAATGTCACAAATAATAGCTTTAGAAGAAGACAAATTCATAGCAAGATTCCATCAGTAGGTGCAGAAATCAAGGGAGAAATCCTGGCATGACAGGCATATCAAGAAGAAGATATTTCGGTAAGGGGATCTTGTATTATTATATGAAAGAAATTTTGTGAAGTTCCAAGGAAAATTCAAAACACATTGGTTGGGGCCATATATCGTCAAGAACATTTTAGATGGTGGTTTTTTTCAGCTTGCGAAGTTGAATTGTCAAATGCTTCCAGGACGAGTGAATGGTAGTAGATTGAATATATACAGGGATGACTAAGTCCCTAGAGCTTCTCACTGAAAAATGAAGGGAGGAAGTCTTAGTTCCACCTGCAGTTGAAAGTGGGCACGAGACTATAAAATACTTTGCAGGAAAATACTTTGTCGTAGGAAGATTATTGCACGATAGTTAGGGGTATGACGAAGTCCAAAGGAGTTGCGATGAAGAAAAGGTGACTGCACCGAAGGGAAAATATGACGAAGTTAGCCGGAAATATGACCGTTGAAAGGAAAAAAGGGCACCATTAAAAGGAAATTACCGTTGAAGGGTGTGGGAGAAAATCATTTATGAAGCCCAACTAGCTGTATCTATCCCATGCCTCATAGGGCACAGGTACAAGTAGAAAAGATGTCGATGAAGAAACAAAGGAAATAGGGAGAGGATAGGAACATAGAGAACACCTTAGTGATGCGGGGGTATCAGAAGATTTTCCCTTTGTGGTGAAAATCCAACCAAAAAATAAGCAGAAAGTGGATAAGGGTAAGGGAGCAGTGCCGCTCGTCCTCACTGATGGGGACATCGACGAGATATCAAAGAAGATCCAGGAGATTAACATGAAAACCTAGGACAAGATTGATAATTGCTACAAAGTGATCTTGGCTGATGTGCAGTAGGGCATCATGGAGATGAAGGCATTTCCGTACGCAGTGAGGCAACTAGAGCAGGTAACCAAACCGTTGCAACTAGAGCAAAGACTGGAAATAACTTTTAATGTTAGGATGTTACATGTGCTAGTTGGGGCACTGAAGTTTGAAGCAATAACAGACAAAGAGTGAGCCAAATAATGGTACAATTTCCATATGAATGTCACTACACTACCCCTCCATATGCTACATGAATTTCACCAAGGTATCACTGCAAAATTATAGGAATGAGAGCAGTGTATGTCACTGTTAAAATAAAAGGTGGAGTCAGAAAAAACATCAATGAAGAAGGAACTTAAGCAATTGGCCAATGACAGAGAGGAAGCAAAGAAACAACAAGAAAAATTGGAGAAGGCCATTGCTGAACTTGCAGCACAATTCTGGACGTGTAGGTCCTTGAGGATTAAGCACCAATAGAAAAGGTCACAAAGCTTTCCTTCACAATCAAGGAATAAAATGATACTATAGTTAAGTTAAGATTTGAATATGAAGTGTGGATATCAGAGTTGCGAATAAGGTTTCAGCCAGTAACTCCACCAGAGGTTCAAGAGAAGAGACAAAGGGACCTCATCTCAACATTGAAAGGGCATATCTAATGCGATGGCAGATTGTGGAAAACTGCTCGACGATACGATGGAGATTTGGACCTCACTATAGGAGGATCAAAATGTCTTGAAGATAGAGGAGGAACTATAGGCCAAGCAAAAGTGGCATGATGAGATCCTGGCAGCTGTGAATACCTTACCAGTCTTGTAGAAGCTTTCCAGCATTACTAAAGGGAAGAACCTCCAGGTTCGAATAAATGATCTGCGGAGGAAAGCACAAATCTTGCAGGAAAGGACTTAGCCATGGTAGGAGGAATCCCTGCAACTTTCGCAGGCAGTGGAGGAGGGGCTGAAGGAATTGAAGAGAAGGGAAGAAAAAGTACTACAAAAGACTGTTGGCCCTAATACAGAAGCTTTGCTGAAGGAGGCATGCTAGGAAGAAAAATTGATGGCAAAAATGGTCTAGCTGTACAACAAAGTGTATAACAGGATCTCAACAAAGATCAAGGGTGCCAAAGCTGAGTGACTCAGGACGAGTCACGGGTGAGTGTTGGGGGCGTATTGGGCATGGCCCAACTTGGTCCAAGTTTTGGGTAAAAGACCTTGCAGAAGGAGCGAACCGTGCAGAGCTGGCGAAGATATATTCATCGCGTGGTCTTTTAGGGCTTGGGGCATGGGATGAAGCCCTTATTTTGTAATGATTATCATGTATTAATCCTTGTTTTGTGGATCCATGGTATGTGGATCATGATTTTTGTAATGATGTAAACTATATAAGGAGATGTAATACTTTGTAATTGAATATCATATCTTATCATATCATCAAAAGTGAATTAAATATCTATATTCGCATCTGTAGTCTATAGTTTTGGGGAAGGCTCCACAGTTGAGTGTGCGGAGGCCTGGAAGAGTCTGCAACTGAGTGCGCAGACCACCTGCAGCTAGGTGTGCAGATCGAAGAAGTATATGTACTGAAGATTTATATTAATAAAGAATAATCTTTGATGAAGTATTGTATCTCTTATGTGTGTATTGTCTATTGTTATGTATTTGGTTATGTATGCTTTTCATTGAATTATCTGAAGAACTGTAAGATATATTGTTATTTGTTAGAGTTTATGGCTTTAAAGTGAATCTATTAAATTAATCATCTGCATGAAGTTCTTATGCATGCAAAGTTATAAGATCAATATAATGTATAAGTATATACATGGTGCCACTGCATGGATATCCCTTCGGTTGCATAAACCTGGTTTTGCATCCTTCCATAATTGCTTTGGGTGAGACTGTGATATGCTTGCAGATTGTTTCTTAAAGGCCAGTAGTTGAGGGATTTGTTGGTGCACATCACACTCTGAACTTGGGTCAAGCCCCCTCAAACCAACAACAACCAATCCAGAAGATGTTGAAGGACTAAGTGAGCCCATGCAACAAGTCATTATTCCAGAGGCTTGTAAGAGGCCAACTTGGTTAAGAACAAATCTATAGGAAGCCGAAGGACATACAACAACAAGAGGAATTTTCAAAGAGAGCAATAAGCCTAAACGATATTCATGATATGTGGCTTATATGACTAAGATTATTGACGTTGAACCCTCCACTTATGAGAAAGAAATTGAACATCAAGAATGGAGAAAAGCTATGCAGGAAGAATACCATTCGATAATGAAGAACGATGTTTGAAAAATAATTCCTAGACCTAGTGACAAATCAATTGTCACATCCAAATGGATATTCAAGTTAAAACATGGAGTTGATGGGAGAGTTGACAAGTATAAGGCTAGGTTTGTGGAAAGAGGCTTCTCTAAAAAATGGAATTGATTATGAAGAAGCCTTTGCTCCTACAACTATATATACAACTATTAGATAATTTATCTCTCTAGATGCTACTATGGGATGGAACATCCATCAAATGGATGTTAAGACAACCTTTCTAAATGGAATGGTAGATGAAGAAGTTTACATTGAGCAACCCTAGGGATTTTAAGTCCACAATAACGAAACACATGTCTACAGGTTGAAGAAGGCTCTGTATGTTAGAAAATCAGAAAGACAGTAAATATTTTCTTGATCTTGATAATTACTTGTGATGTTTCTTATTATTACAATTCTTTATATCACATTTCTTCAGTTCATCAAGAAATTACCAAAAGTAGCAGCACATGAAACAATAAACACAATATGTAGGCATATGCCAAGGAAAAACACCCCTCAAGGGGAAATCCCAGTCAAGATAATTCTTCCTTTCAATAGTATTATTTGAGACTTTTCACCCTAGACCAAGACAAGAGCTTCCCTCCACACCAAGTCAACCTCCCAGATTTTCGACCTCTTTCCAACAACTTCAACTAGGGAAACAACTTACGACAACTGGAAAATTTCGACAACAACGAAACGTAGGAGATTTTATTCTCCCAATCCATAACATGAAACACAAAGAGAGAGGCACCAAAATTTCAATTTTTCCTTTCTCCTTAGACTTCCCCAAACTTGTATTCACTTCGGCTCCCCAGCAACAAACTTCACACCTTTTCCCTGCTACAAGACAACTCCACACTTTTGCCCATCAAAAAGAGATTTTCACACTTCTTCCATCTACAAGAGAATTCGAACTTGTGAGAGAATGATTGCCCCAACTGAATTCGATGAGCTTCATTTTATAGGCTTCTTGTGGGGTCGAATAGGGTACTTAGGCCAAATTGATATTCTCTTAGGCCGACATGGTGTGGAGGTTACATAATTCTTATTTGACTGAATGCTTAACCTTTTTACATGATTCAAAAGCCCAAGAAGGGTCTATTTAAATGTAAAATAACTCCATAGACTCAGAATAAATCCTAGAAGTCCTCAGTGGGGACTTTGACCTAAAACATGGTGACCCTAGCATGAAACCCATGCTTTAATAAGTCACAATAATAATAATAAAAATTCTTTTCTTTATTCTTTTGACAAGTACATCACATAATGACTCAAGTACATTATTGAAGACCGAACATAGTTACATTTTCCAACACTCCCTCTTAACTAGGGAGGTATTCATAATGTACAAATATAATGGAAGATCTTAAAATATATGAACCATGAAGAATTTTAGGCACCACAATGCCATGGACTAGTTTCCTGACCAGGGAAATCTATCTAAGTAGTCACTCAATAGTTTAGGCACCACAATGCCATGGACTAGATTCCTGACCAAGGAAATCTATCCAGGTGGGACTAAGATGGAATCAAGCTTTCAGACCCTTTATGTACCCTCAAGCTTACTTGCTGACCATCAACCCAAAAATACAGGCGTGTATCCAAAACATATCTCTTTTATCAACACCATCTTTCCAACTTCAGGATTCAAATAGCAATACAAAGTGTCAACCAGATGTCTTCCCAGAAAATTGTTCACTCACAAAGCCTCAATACCCCTTGATCTGGAAAATCAAGAATGACCAGTATCTCCCAATCAAACTTTATTGGTAACCAGAATGTTATCAAAACCTTTAAGAGATTCACCTGTACAAACACAACCCCAATCAATAATATACTTTCATATGCACATAATCAAATACAAACCTCTGGGGTCTTTCAAACAACTCGATGTTGCTTCTCAACTTTTCATAGTAGGACTGTTAACCAAAACTTTGACATAAGATTCTGTTAGGCCCCTATACTACTAGTGTAACCCCTTATTGTTATTAGTAAAACCCACTTATTATATTGATGTACCCATGTAGTGCCCATATTGTTACTATTGTGCCACATAGAAGCCCACTATTGTTATTATTGTGCCCTTACATTATTATTGTTATGTCGGCTCTGATTATGTTATGACCCCTTAGAATCCTATATATAGAAAGGAGGTCTTTTCATTTGTATCATCCAAGAATTGTTCATTTATGTAATGTAAAGGAGGTTTCCCCCTCGAAGAGGCTGAATTCTAAGGCTTTGATCTATCTTTTCTATCTTTTCTTGAGCTGGTTTCATAACATTTGGTATCAGAGCTTTGGATTCTAGGGTTTCGCTGCTCCAAATAGGTCATCGTGGAATTTTTGCTATAACTTTTTGTCTGCGACGTTTCAGAAGCTAAAAAAAAAACCCATTTGAGAAGACATCGCACTAAAGCTTTGGTCCAAATTTCAGAGTTTTTCGTGCTATATTTGCGGAGATATGATCTGAGGAAGTTGGTCTTTTTGAAGACTCCTGAATTACATTCCAAACAGGTGACCTGGGGAAAATCATCATAAATTTCTCTCTGAGCATCGGATTGAAATTTTATAAGAAGTTACAGAAAGAGGACGGACTGTAGTTTCCTGTATATATTTTTTAGAGCCAAAGGTCAAAACAAGGACACGTGGCACGTCGTACAATTTCGCTCTACTGAATTAGTCTATAATCAGGTCACTGCGGGAGATTTGGCATAACTATTCACTGGAGAATCCAATTGGGGTCAGACTGGTGGCATTGGAAAGAAGACATAGAGGGCTACTACAGATTGCAATTTCAGAACTTAAAGATCCGAAAGTACAGATTTACAATCATTTCAATATTGAGCTCCTAAAATCAAGAAAAAGCAAGATGAGGAAGTTTGATGGCAAGGATCCGGTAAATTGGATACTTCAGATGGAGCAATATTTTGATCTACATGGTGTACCCCTGTTACAAAAGGTATGTATTTCATCTTCATATTTAGAACCGGATCAATTTTTATGGTATGAAGGGCTTTGTTCTTGTAAACAACTTGTTATGTGGTCAATTTTCATGGAGGAAATGATAGCACATTATGAGGATACAAAGAGCAACACCTTCTTTAGAGCAACACCACAACAATTGGAAAGAGTAAAAAGGCTTTGTGACATAGTGGAAGGCAAAATTATGGAAACCAGGAAGCATACCCCTCACAACTATAAATATGGAAGTGTTGTTTCTCCCAGCCTTCCACAACCTACAAGGGTTACACCACAACAATTGGAAGAAAAAAGAGAAAAAGGGCTTTGTTACAATTGTGATAGCAAATGCACTAAAGGTCATAAGTGTGCTGAGAAGAAATTATTTACATAGAATATGAAGAGGAGGAAGAAAAGGATCAAGAAACATCAAAAGAAGAGGATATACGCCAGGACCCCACCCCAGAGAAAGAAGAAATGAAGCAAACCATATCTTGTAAAGCATTGGCAAGAATTACCACTCCTCAAACTATCAAGATAGAAGGACATATCAAGAAGAAAAATGTTCAAGAAGTGAAAGATCACATCGAGCATCAAGAAATGAATCCGACCATATCTTGTAAAGGATTGGAAGAAATTACCACTCCTCAAACTCTAGAGATAGGACATATCAAGAAGAAAAAGGTTCAAGCAAAGAAAGATCACATCGAGCATCAACAACAAGTTCTCCAACGTATAAAGGATAATGCCACTTCGGTGCAAAATCAAACGAAACAACAGGTAGATCAACATCGTAGTGAAAAATGTTTTGATGTAGGTGATTGGGTATTTTTACTGCTACATCTCAAGCAAGCTATTTATGAGAGGGAAATGTTGGCAATGCTACATGCACTTAAAAAATGGCGACCTTACCAAATGGGAAGACTCTTCAAGGATGAGGATGTGGAAGCATTGTTTTGTGCTATTTCTATTATCCAACCAGATTGGATAAACGAAGCAAGGGATGAATGGAAGAAGGACAAAGAAGTATGGCCACTTATTCAAAAGTTGCAAAAGATCCCAATTCAAACAATATTGCCAAAAATTGAAGAGGAAGGAAAAATCATATTGGAACCTGGAGCAATCATAGAAACAAGAACCCGACAGCTACAAAATCGATCAATTTCAAACTATCTCATCAAGTGGAAGAACTTACTTGTTGAAGATTCCACATGGGAGGACAAGAATTTTATACAAAAGCATCAAGAACTACTCAAGCATTGAGGACAACGCTTTTTGAAGGAGAGGGGCATGTTAGGCCCCTATACTACTAGTGTAACCCCTTATTGTTATTAGTACAACCCAATTATTATATTGATGTACCCATGTAGTGCCCATATTGTTACTATTGTGCCACATAGAAGCCTACTATTGTTATTATTGTGCCCTTACATTATTATTGTTATGTTGGCTCTGATTATGTTATGACCCCTTAGACTCCTATATATAGAAAGGAGGTCTTTTCATTTGTATCATCCAAGAATTGTTCATTTATGTAATGTAAAGGAGGTTGCCCCCTCGAAGAGGCTGAATTCTAAGGCGTTGATCTATCTTTTCTATCTTTTATTGAGCTAGTTTCATAACAGATTCCTGAATCATTTCCTTCCTACTTCTAATGCAACAACTTATCCTCTGAAATTCATTCTTCAATTAACACCAGACTAATCCCTCCCTCTCAACCAGGAAGCACCTTTTTATCCAGACTCCCTCTTAAATCTTGGGGAGATATTTTTATATTCATGCTTCTTCCGAGAGATCAAATTCTTCTTTTTTGACATCGGAGAATATTTCATGGCTTCCAACAATTTCATCAGAGTTATCATCAACCTCATCATGCTTATCACATCAATGAGTATCTTCACCAAGTTGAAGATTATGTACCTGCACAACTTAAATAGAAGGTACAACCAAATCTATAGAAACATGATGTTAGCCATATTAGAATCACGGAAGAATTTCATATTTATACATATCAGATACCCAAACTCAATTACAAACAAGAGAAATATACTCTTCAACATCTTTCTAGGGACTTAGTTATACACCCTAGACTACTTCATAACCACATTCATTCTATCTAAGGTTTCAATGTGTCTTCCAAAGCTATGACATACCTTACTACAACATATGGTAACCCTAGAAACAATTCACAAAAGTTTAGATCTACAAAGTATCTAACAACCTTTCAAAATACATATGTTAGACTTCACACTAGGGATTCAAACAAATCCTAGATTTCATACAACATAATCAATCAAAGTTAATCACAACTTAGTCATTATCCTGACTAGACTCCACTAGGGTTAGTTTCAACCCCTAGATTTCTAATCAACCATTAATTAGTTACTAACATGACTGTTGAAAATGCAACAAGATGATGGAGCTTAGTGAAAAGAAGTCGCCTTCACTAAGTGGGCCCGCAGGCTATTTTTGGCGCAAAGTCTATTTTTAGACATATGGATCATAGTCTATGAGTTGCAGGATGCTATTTATGGATGATTTCTCATGTTGGTAAAAATAGATGGACCTCTATTTTTAGACTGCCAGTCAAAAAATAGAACAACCGAATATTATTAGCTCTTAATAATATTTGGACTATAAACATTATCTTATCCTCTTGCAACACTTCAGTTCGAGCTACGGATGTGGCACATGCAACTGCCAGAAGGAAATACACTTTTCCTATGGGTTAGTTGAGCTATTGCATGATGGACTTCAGTTAGAACTCAAGTGATTGAGTTTGGTGGAGTTGATTGAGGAGTTGATTGAGGAGTTGATGGAGTTGTGTTCAGTTTGACTTAGTTGAACTAGTTGTATTTAGTCTAGCTGCCAAATACACTAGTGATGAGTGATGTGAATTAATTATTAATTAATTTACTAACTATTAAATCATAAATCAACTAAAGAATACATCAGTTAACTCAGTGCATGGACAGTTCAGTGGAGACAAGTGTTAGAGGTGGGTGAAAGGGTGAGACTACTATCAGTTGTGACTATAGCTGTGGATGAGATTTGCACAATCATTGATTGAGATTTCCAATGAGGATTTCGTAGTACAAGCCAAGGGAATTCGAACTTGGATTTGATCTATTCTCAACTTGGATTGCGCAGTAGAGGCAGGCAAACAGTGGAGGAGATTTGAACCCGTGACTTGTTCAGATCTGAGCTAGTTTTGTGTGTAGCATGTGGAGATAGTACTGAGTACTTGTGAGGAGTATTATAATATGTATTGTTACATGTTCTCTATCATTATAATATACAGATAGTTGGGGGTTTTCAGCTGTATGCTTTCCCCATTACATATTGTGCTGATATGTGTGATTGATGTTTCAATGTGGGCATGCGATTGTTTTTTTTATTCCGCAAATTGATGATCAATGGTAGAGGAGGTTATGTATTATGCATGCATTCCAAAAATAGTGTATAATCAGGATAATATCTGTGAATACGAGTTATATTATTCAAATTTCAACATGGTATCAGAGCGAAGTTGATCATCAGATCTATTATTCAGAAAGTGATTACATTTTATTTCTTCAGGCAGAGTCTGTAATCGGGCTAGGTAGCCTCTGGATTCATCCTTCTTTTGGAAGGTGATATATCCGGTAAATGCCCATACAGTCAATCTCTGTACGAGAAATAGTTTGTTCTCACGAATTTTAGATCAGAAGTGGTTGAGTTTTGAGCTGGTGGAATTTGAATTTGCAGCAGTGTTTTCTTGGTGTCGAAGTTGAAATGTCTTTCAACGAATTGCGATTGGAGTATGCCCTTGAAGGCAGCTCGAATTATATTGCATGGAAAGACAGGATGTAGGCAGTGTTAGATGAAAATGGGTTGAAGGAGTTCATAGATGCTGAGGTCCCAAAGCCTACTGATGCTGCTCAAGTTGAGGCTTGGCAAAAGAAGACAACAAAGTGTTGAAGGATTCTGTTGGAGGGCGTGAAGGATCACATTGTATCCAGCCTGCATGGAAAGGCTTCTCCATACTTGATGTGGAAAGCGTTGACAGATTTATTCCAAAGCAAGAGCGACCAGAGGAAGTTGGTGCTCAAGGATAAACTCAGAAACATTAAGTGTGACAAAGGAGACAGTATGCCCAAGTATCTCATGAAGTTCACCCAATGCCGGGATGAGCTGGGAAGTGTGGGGGTGACTGTCGATGATGGGAACTTGGTGAGCTTGGCTCTCCTTGGTCTTCCGAAGAGTTAGAATTCCTATCAGGTCTCTGTCAATGGTCGAGAGAAATTTCCAGGATGGGAGAGACTTTGGTCTGATCTTGTGCAAGAGGAGATCAGGCGGAATACCAGGGACGGATCTTCGTCAAAGGCATCTGATGAAGAAAATTGTGCTTTGGCTGCCAAAGAAAAGAAGGGGAAGAATAAGAAAGCTTCTCATTCCGGTGCAAAAGGCAAGAAGCAGGACATGTCTAAGGTGAAGTGCTTTCACTGTCACCAGCACGGACATTATACCACAAATTGTCCGCAGAAGAAGGAAAATAAGCAAGCTGCTGGATCTGCAGCGGGAGAGGCCTTAGCCTCGCAGTTTGAGCTGGATTTTTCGCTGATCGCATGCTTGGTATCAAGTGTGATGGGATTGGTATGGTTCTTGGATAGTGGTGCATCTTTTCACATGACAGGAGATCGAGATTTGTTTTCTGATCTGGATGAGAAAGATCTTGGAGTGCACATCGAGATGGGCGATGATGGTAGATATAGTGCGACCTGTATCGGTACCATTTCCTTTGAGAGGGAGTCTGGTAAACCCTTTGTATTGAAGGAAGTGATGCATGTTCCAGGATTGAAGAAGAATCTTATCTCTGTGGCGATGTTAGAAGACAAGGGATATGATGTTGTCTTCAGCGAGGGAAAGGCTTTCCTGTGTAGTAAGACAACTGGAGAAACCCGGAAGATAGGGGTTCGAGTCAAGAACCTTTATCAATTGCATGTAGATGGCTGCGCAGCAATGGCATGCAAGGTAGAAGGATTGGTGAGCCGGGACGATGGCGAGCTGTGGCACCGGAGATTGGGCCACCTTCACCATGGAGCCTTGAAGATACTGCAGTAGATTTCTACTGGGCTTCCTAAAGGTACTCTTGCGCAGTCAGATCAGTGCAAGGGGTGTACTTTGGGAAAATTTGTGAAAGCCACCTTTCACGAGAAGGATAGTCGCGCCACGACGATCCTTGAGAGAATTCACACAAACGTGTGTGGACCTTTCTCAGTAGCTTCGACAGCGAAGCACAAGTACTATGTGATCTTTGTTGATGATTTCTCTCGAAAGTGCTGGATCTTCTTCATGCAGAGGAAGAGTGAGACATACTTAAAGTTCTGTGAGTTCAAAGCACTGGTCGAGAAGGAATTGGGGAAGAAGGTGAAGGCTCTTAGGAGTGACAACGGTGGTGAATTCATCTCTGGCGAGTTCAAGGACTTCTACAGCGCAGAAGGGATTCAAAGAGAGCTCATAGCTCCCCATAACCCACATCAGAACGGGGTTGCTGAGCGGAAGAACAGAACGATCATGGGTGTTGCACGAGTGATGTTGCATGATCAGGGCCTACCCCTTCACTTGTGGGTGGAGGCATGCAATACTGCAGTATATGTGCAGAACCGTTGTCCTTACAAGATACTTGGCATGAGTACACCCGAGGAGGCTTATTCTGGTAAGAGGCCTGATATTTCCCATTTGAGGATTTTTGGTTCTCCTGTTTACATGCATGTGACGAAGGATGCCAGGAAGAAGGTGGAGCTGACCGCAGAGGTTGGGATATTTGTGGGGTACACTGATATGCCCCACAACTATTGTGTGTATTTGCCAGACAGTCGCAAGATTGTTGTGCGACGGGATATCAAATTTTAGGAGAAAGCCATGAAGTGTTCGCTTGAGAGGGAGCCACACTTGCATGCAGATGAGGAGCTATTAGTTCCTAAGGATGAGCTTCAGGATGTGGATTAGCCACAAGATGAAGTTCATGGAGTGGAAGAGACCATTCATGCAACGCCAACCATCAGAGGGCGAAAGCACACTACAGAAGCTGAGCGACTGGCTCAAGATGCAGAGAAGGTTGTAGGACCACCTACAACACAATGCAGACAGAGACAGTCACCTGATCGGTACACTGGATACATGGCTCTTGTGAGCAAATGTGTCATGACTGAGCCATCCCCTTTCGAGGAAGCTATGGAGGATCCTGCATGGGTAGATGCCATGGTGGAAGAGTATGATTTGATTGTCAGAAACAGTGCATGGGAGATTGTCCCAAGACCGGAGGGGAAATTAATGGTGGGTTCGAGATGGATCTACAAAGTGAAGCAGGTAGATCCTAACCTATACCAGATTGTGGTGGAGGGTAAGTTGCTGATCATTGTACTTTATGTAGATGATTTTATTTTGACGGGAGATGAGCTGTTGATACTTTCATGCAAGGAGGATATTGCTAGAGAGTTTGAGATGAAGGACTTGGGCCTCCTTCATTATTTCCTGGGATTGGAAATTTTGCAGCGCAGTGATGGACTATTTGTTTCTCAGGGTAAGTATGCCCGGGAGATACTGGAGAAGTTCAACAAGCATGTATTGTGTTATCTCAGAGGCACATCAGGATATGGATTGTGGTACAAACAGGAGGATGAGGTGAAGCTATGTGGCTTCACGGATGCAGATTGGGCAGGGAGCCCAACGGACAGAAAAAGCACATGTGGAGGGATCTTCAGTATCGGGTCGACAACAGTTTCTTGGTACAGCAGGAAGCAGAGATCCGTGGCACTCATTTCAGTAGAGGCGGAGTATATGGCAGCAAGTTTGGCTGCATGCGAGGCTATATGGATGAGGAAGATCCTCGTCGGGTTGTTCGGGTCACACTTGGAGCCTACTGTGATTTATTGTGATAACCAGAGTTGCATTAAACTCTCACCTAATCCAGTATTTCATGATAGATCCAAGCACATTGACATCAGGTACCATCATATCAAAGATTGTGTGCAGCGGAGAATCATGTTACTTTCATACATTCCCACGGAGGATCAGGATGCTGATATCTTGACGAAGGCGCTCACCAGGAGAAAATTCGAATACCACAGAGGCAGGATAGGGGTTGCAGATAATCCATATCTTATTGAGAGGGAGTGTTGAAATTGCAACAAGATTATGGAGCTTAGTGAAAAGAAGTCGCCTTCACTAAGTGGGCCCGCAGGCTATTTTTGGCACAAAGACTATTTTTAGACTATGTCTATTTTTAGACATATGGATCGTGGTCTATGAGTTGTAGGATGCTATTTATGGATGATTGGTCATGTTGGTAAAAATAGATGGACCTATATCTTTAGACATATGGGCGGAGTCTATTTTTAGACTGCCAGTAAAAAAATAGAACAGTCGAATATTATTAGCTCTTAATAATATTTGGACTATAAACATTATCTTATCCTCTTGCAACACTTCAGTTCGAGCTACGGATGTGGCACATGCAACTGCTAGAAGGAAATACGCTTTTCCTATGGGTTAGTTGAGCTATTGCATGATGGACTTCAGTTAGAACTCAAGTGATTGAGTTTGGTGGAGTTGATTGAGGAGTTGATGGAGTTGTGTTCAGTTTGACTTAGTTGAACTAGTTGTATTTAGTCTAACTGCCAAATACATTAGTGATGAGTGATGTGAATTAATCATTAATTAATTCACTAATTATTAACTCGTAAATAAACTAAAGAATACATCAGTTAACTCAATGCATGGACAATTCAGTGGAGACAAGTGTTAGAGGTGGGTGAAAGGGTGAGACTACTATTAGTTGTGACTATAGCTGTGCATGAGATTTGCACAATCATTGATTGAGATTGCCAATGAGGATTGCGCAGTACAAGCCAAGGGAATTCGAACTTGGATCCGATCTATTCTCAACTTGGATTGCACAGTAGAGGCAGGCAAACAGTGGAGGAGATTTGAACCCATGAGTTGTTCAGATCTGAGCTAGTTTTGTGTGTAGCATGTGGAGATAGTACTGAGTACTTGTGAGGAGTATTGTACTATGTATTGTTACATGTTCTCTATCATTATAATATACATATAGTTGGGGGTTTTCAGCTATATGCTTTCCCCATTACATACTGTGTTGATATGTGTGACTGATGTTTCAATGTGCACATGCGATTGTTTTTTTTATTCCTCAAATTGATGATCAATGGTAGAGGAGGTTATGTATTATGCATGCATTACGCAAATAGTGTATAATCAGGATAATCTCTGTGAATAAGTGTTATATTATTCAAATTTCTACAATGACCATCTACCACTATTAGTTTTCAAATCCTATATTTCCAATCAATTATTAGATTCAAACAAAAATTCAAATTTCAACAATCTATCTCTTCACAAATCTCAAGTTATCATATAGTCAACATTCATCTCAGATTTCTACTTTAACTAAGGTTCAATTGCAAAACCCTATAATTCCATTTTAACAATCTTACAAAGATCTCAAATCATCATATTTAAGAGATTTTACTTTGACTAAGGTTTAACTCCCGAACCCTAGAATTCCACAATCTCAGTAATCATTAAATACATAGATATCAGATTATTACATTTCACACTAGACAACATTACTACTAGGATTTCATTGCAAAAACCTTAGATTTTTCATTTTCAACAATCACTTAATAGATTTCAAATTGTTATATCACACATACTAGACAATTTAAATTTAGTAAGGTTTAACTACAACACCCTTAGATTTCCAAATATCATCATCCTAGAATCTTAGACAAGGACTTCCATTAAGTCCTAAGACTTATTACCATCAATAACTAGGTCAACACATATATAATCATTCATAAGCATATCATATGTCCAACAATATTAATACACTTGACCTAGACCAAGGTAAACCAAAAAGGACATATCTATACAAGCCTACATTTCATCATCATGCAAATATATTTCATATCAAGTGTTAGTCAAACCCAGACTTCACAATGATCCATAAGAGTTAGACACACAATCATCAAGATTACGCTAGGGTTTGATCAGACATACACACACATACCAAGTAAATCAATTCTAAGAGAATATAAGGGTCTTGCTCACACATTCCACCAAACCCTAGTGATATAGGGTTCTAATGTAGAAACATAGCAAACCCTATATTACAAAAACTTCAAAGGTTTCGAGATTCCATACCTTATCACTCAACCCTAACAAGTTAGGATTTTTTGATCATACCAAATCCCAAACATGACATCATCAATAAAAATTCAAATAACATTTCACAATATCCATAAGAAATTTATGGTTTTAGACATTCATAATATCATACCCTTTGGTTAGGGTTTTCCAGAACTTGTCTAGGGTTCTACACAGTCAATCAAGAATAAGAGTGGTGTGGGTAAATTTATCAAGAGATGAATCACCCAAAAAAGAATCACTAAGATTCAATACATCTAGTCACAATAAAGTTAGTAGTAGATTATCAAATGAATAATCCTTTCAATCACTGTATTTAAAAGAATACCTTTGATTCTTGTCTAACCCTATCTTGAGAGATCCTCCTTCTTGCAGATGTTTTCCCTAGTCAAGACAACCGAGGAAGAAAGGTGATTAGTATTTAATATAATCACAAATAAATGAGTACATGAACCCAAAATTGAAAATACATGAACTACTTATCTTTGAGAGTTGTTGGGGGCTACCTCCAAAACTTGAGGGAAACCTACAAACTTAAAACAATACAAAAATGTCTTTTCCAAAATATGTTAAAAGCCTATAAATTATAAAACATATAAAACAAGATATGTAAAGCTACAAGCAAAAGACTTAATAGTGTAAGTCCCTAATGTCAGGTTCTTCGGGCTTGAATTTCTTTGAGTCTCCTTCTATAGCAAGGTTGACTTGATCCCTTCCTCTCTTCTTATTCTTTGGATTCTCAGGACAATCACTTTTGTAGTGACCCTTCTTATGACATTGATAGCACTCTATCTTGGACATGTCAACTTTCTTCCTCAGCCCCTTCGATCTCTTTCCTTTATGATGAGAAACATAAGCATTTGATACTCCTTTAGGATTGACAACCATTTAGATCCTTAATTGTTCTTGACTACAGGTGGTCCATAATTATTCAAAGGTGGGAGATACCTTCCAACTATTGAGACCTGCAAAAAATGCACCCCAATAGGGTGGTATTCCTATTAGAGCAATGATCACAAGTTCTTTTTTAGGAACAATCTCATCGATGGCTAGGAGATCATCCCTGAGTCTAGATATCTTCACAAAGAAGGTTGCCATAGTATCTTCTTTAGTCATGTTCGTAGTCCTTAGATCATTCTTCAAACTTGCTACTTGACCAATATTCTTAATAGTAAACAACTTCGATAAGGATTCATACATATCTTGAGCATGATCGACGCTAGCTATGAATGGGACAAGATTGTATTTTATCCCTTCTACCATCAGAGTCATAGCCACCAACTCTAAATCCCTGAACTTCACTTTTTTGGCATCACTGGCTTCTTCTGTAGGCTTCTTTACATTTCCCTTTACCAAATCCAACACCTTGTTCTTCTCGAGGATTAGGTCAATCCTTCTTCCAGGATATGAATTTAGATGCTCCTTCAAGTTTGTTCTCACCCTTGATAGAGTTAGACATCTTCCTTGAAAATTATAGATTCCTTCCCTGAAATAGTACCTATGAATGGATCAAGTGCTTGAGACTGTATTTTTCTTCCTTCATTAAAGCTATGATACCATGTTAGAAAATAAGTAAATATTTTCTTGATCTTGATAATTACTTGTGATGTTTCTTATTATTACAATTCTTTATATCTTCTTTCTTTAGTTCATGAAGCAGTTACCAAAATCAGCAACACATAAAGCAATAGACACAAGATGTAGACACATGCCAAGGAAAAACCCCACTCGAGGCGAAAACCCAATCAAGGTAATTCTTCCTTTTAATAGTATTCTTTGAGACTCTCACCCTAGACCAAGACAAGACATTCCCTCCACACCAAGTCAGGCTCCCATATTTTTGACCTCTTTCCGGCAACTTTGACTAGGGCAACAACTTAAGACAACTGGTAGCTTCTAGCAACAATGAAACTTCAGAGACTTCATTCTCCTAATCCAGAACACGAAACACAGAGATAGAGGCACCAAAATTTCGATTTTTCCTTTCTCCTTAGAATTCTCCAAAGTCATATTCACTTCAGCTCCCCGGCAACAGACTTCACACATTTTCATAGCTACAAGACAACTTCACACTTCTGCCCAGCAACAAGAGATTTTCGCACTTCTTCCATCTACAAGAGAATTTGAACTTGTGAGAGAATGATTTCCCCAAATGAATTCAATGAGATTCCTTTTATAGGCTTCTTGTGAGGTCGAATAAGGTCCTTATGCCGACTTGATCTTCTCTTAGGCCGACATGGTGTGGAGGTTACATAATTCATATTTGACTCAATACTTAACCTTTTTACATGATTGGAAAGTCCAAGAAGGGTCTCTTTAAATGTACAATAACTCTATAGGCTCAGAATAAATCCTAGAAGTCCTCAATGGGGGTTTTGACCTAAAAAATGATGACCCAAGCATGAAAACCATGCTTTAATAAGTCATAATAATAATTATAAAAATTCTTTTCTTTATTATTTTGACAAGTACATTACATAATGAATCAAGTAAATTATTGAAGACTAAACATAGTCACATTTTCCAACACTATATGGCTTGAAGCAAGCACCTAGATCAATGTATGTAAGGATGGATGCATATCTTTTAAGACTTGGTTTCGTAAAGAGTTATGCATACCCTAATATCTACATCAAAGTGGCTAAGAATGAACTTGTGATCATACTCTTGCATGTGGATGAATTAATTATTACAATTGCAGAGCATTGTATTCAAGAATGCAAGAAGCAATTGGGGACACAATTTGATATGAAGGATCTTGGGCTTACACATTATTATTTGGGGCTAGAGGTTTGGAAGAAACCTGATGAGATATATCTCGCTCAAGGGAAATATGTGATCAGAATTTTGTATAAGTTTGGCATGATGGAAAGTAAGTTGATGAAAACTCCTATGATAAGTAACTTGAAGATGTTGAAGAGTTCAGAATCAAGCCCTTTGGATCCTACATGCTATCAATAATTTATTTTATCCTTGATGTATCTTGTGAATACTCAACTTGATATATGTTTTGCAGTAAATGTCCTTAGTCAATTCTAGATGGAACCACAACATAATCATTGGATAACAACTAAAAATATCTTGAGATATCTTTGTGGGACAATACATCACTACCTCAGATATTCTGGTAATGAGATACAACTATTGGGCTATACAAACTCTGAATGGGGTGGTAGTGAGATATATGGAAGAAGAAATATTGGTGGATATTTTAGCATGGGATCTTCTATGATATCATGGATGAGCATAAAGCAACTTTGTTGCATTAAGTAAGGTTGAAGCTAAATATATTGTAGCATGTGAAATTGGTAAAGAAGCTGTTTGGCTTAGAAAGTTGCTATCATATTTGTTTGAATGATTGTGGGACCCTACCATTATAAGTTGTGACAATCAGAGTACCATAAGATTGGCTGAGGACCCATTGTTTCATGATAGGACAAAGCATATCAATAAGAAGTGCCACTATATTCAAAGTGATTGGAAAATGTAACTAGTTTTGGTCTTCATAATTGTCATTGTACTTATATCTTTAAGTAGATATTATGTTACAAGAAAAAGAAGAAAATAAAATTATTATTTTCAAGCATGGATTTCATGTTTCATTTTGTTGGTCAACTAGGTCAAGCATTCATATCATGCCCTTAGGGTTTGTCAAATCAAAAGAATATTTTTCTTGATTCAAGATAGTCCTTATCATTTGTATAAGATCCTATTGGGCAAGTTGTAACATGTAAAAGATATTATTTTGAGTCTAGAAAGTTAAAATAAGCCTCTAAGAACAAGTCTGCCTTACCAGTGAGAAGTTGGCATAGAGAGGGCTATTCAACCTCATGAAAAACATATATATAGAAGGAGATTCAACTCATTTTTATACACACTTTTTCAATTCAATATAAACCAAGAAAAGCATGGCAAGAAGAGAAAAAGGCTAGAAGACAAGAAGAAAGACCAAACAAAAGAGGGAGATTTGATTTCTACCATATTTATGCCCACATGTGTGAAGGAATTAGGGTTCCGACAACTATTTCATGGTCGAGAGTTGTAGATCGAGGTTGCAGATCCGAGCTAGGGGCCAAAATTGAGATTTGAAGTAGATTGAAGGAAGATTGACCCTCACTGACTTGGTTGATATTTGATCTATTTGGAAGAGATTCTTGGAGGAATGACCTGGTGCTTGGAGGAGGACTTGGTCTAGAATTTTGGGTCTTGGATTTCTCATTTGAATTGATTCTATAAGAAGAGAATAATTTCTTTTCTGGTTTTCCCCTTTGGATGGGTTTTACCTTGCTGTGGAGCCTAATTCTTGTGTCTATTGTCTTTTTTATTTATTCTCTCGATAACTGTTTGATGAAAATAACTTGACCAAGAATATAAAGAAAGAAATATAAGATAAAAAAATTGTATCAAGGATAAGGAGAATTGTTAAATAAATACCCTATTAGATTCTCCAACATGGTATCAAAGCTAAGGTGAAGATAAGGCATCTTGGAAATCATCTCGTTGACATAAGAGGAGGTTAGTTTTCAAAAGGAATCATTTTCTAAGGACAAAGGAAGGGAATAAGGAAGAATACCTGAACATCTTTAGAAATATCAAGATCTCATTAAAGGAAGAAAGGTTAGTACATCAAGCTCTCATTGAAAGAAGAACATCCATCTCTCTTGAAGGCTCTTTTCTCTCAAGGAACATTGCTTTATATTGAAAGGGGATATTAGTCTCTCTCTCTTAGAAGGCTATCAATTTTAAGACTCGTTGGAAGAGATTTGAAGGAAGCAACTCGAAGACACTATTGTTGAAGGCATCCTTAAAGTTATCACTTGAATGACATATTTAAAGATACTTGAAGGCATCAAAATAGTTGAAGATATCATATAGAAGGATACTTGTTTGAAAAGTAAGTACCACATTTTTCTTCATGTCTCAACCTTCAAATCAAATGAATTCATTTTGCAAGGGAGGAAACAAGCTCATTGGATCAACAAACTTCATAGGATAGAAAAAAAGAATTGACTTGGTGCTAACAGAAAATGAAGTCATGGAATATGTTCTTGGAGAAGTTACTCAACTAGATAAGGAAAATACTCAAGAATTGGCGAGATATAATAAGGGATATGTGAGGGAACAAAGCATTCTTATTGAATCCATAAACGATCATCTCATACCCTTTTTTGCTGATTTAAGTTCAGCTAAAGCTATCTATGATAAGTTATAAAATTGTACTCTATAAGTACATCAGGCCAAAAGATATCCTCAATAAATCAACTATATAGAACAAGGATGTCAAAATATGAAGATATGTGCTCATATATTATGAGGATATCAAAATTAAGGGACTAGTTGCAAGGGATTAGGGAATTCATTTCCGATTCAGAGATGACTACTTGTGTACTAGATGTTTTGCCACTTGAATTGAGCAGTTTTGCAACTAATATCTACTCAATAAAAGACACTACTCCATTTTATGAACTATGGATTCAACGTATCTTGGAAGAAACAAGGATAAAGGAAAATGATGACACTAAATCACATGATAAGTCTCAAGTCTTTTTGGAAAATTTTAAGAAGAAAAATAAGGGCATTTTGTAATTTCCAAGGAAAACCATACATGTCTAAGATATAATACTATGGATGCAATGCATATGGACATTTTAAGAGGGATTTTCCAAACAAGAAAAACAACAAAAAGGAGAGAAGTGAAGCTCACACAACTAAAGAAAAGGAATAACTTGAGAAGAAGAAGATGAAAGGAGAGGATCCCAACGATCTATACTATCGAAGGGAGCTCCATTTCTATTAGGTCTATGTACAATTTTCCTTACTTTTATTAGAAACTAATAGTTAGAGTAGCATTCATTGTTGCATTCCCTAGAAGAGTTTTGATTTTTGTAGCATCATGAAAGGAAGTATGGAATTATGGAAGGAAGAATATGATAATAAATGATTTAGAGTCTACATGATCAATTTGCATTGGTAGAAATAATTTAGCTGACAAGAGTGAGAATATTGGGATCATCTTATACATCATAGTTCATCCAAGTATTTTCTAACATAATGCTAGAGGTATTTATCTTGCAAGAAGGATCATCAAGATCCTACTACAAGAAACATCAATTAGGAAAGGTTCTTTAACTTAGAAGCATCATGACATGAATGGTATATATATTCCACCTAGTATGGAAACAATAGTATTAAAGGATGAAGAGATGATGATGGTTAAGTTGCAGTTCAAGAGGAAAAATTAAAGTCTTTCTACTCTTAAAGTAAACTTATCTTTGATAAGGAAATAAGAAAGATCATTCAAAGAAAGGATGGCTAAATGATTAAAGGTATGCATGTTTTCAGTTACTCTTTTCAAAAAAGGTAGAATTCATGTCTACAAGAATCTTGCAAAAATAATTGGTCATAAGGATGTGCTCAATAACATGAGCATGAGAAGGCTTCCATACTCGACACTTGGAAGAAGGAGTTTGGCATGGTTTGTAATGATTAAAGATCAATACTCTTCCACAAGATAACATAACTTAGACATGATGATATTGATCAACACCAAAAAATGGTTTCCTGATGAAAGAAAAAGAGTTGATAATGGCAACTCCAAGGAAGAAGAAATTGCAGCTTGCTGGTCAATTTTTTCCATGGGCTCTTTGATTACAAGAGATAAGCATGGAAACGTATATTTGGTAAAGCATGAAGATAGACCATGCGAAATGATGTTGATCTCAGGAGTAAGAAAAATTCGAAGATACCATCATATTAAAGTAATTTTAATATTGATGTCTTGGTTTTGTTTATTTGGTCGATATATGTTTTTGCTACATGGAAAGATATTATAGAAATGCATAATGGCAGTTGTGGCAAGTGTATCTACGATTGTTGGTTTTGAACTCAATTCAATGAATACATGAATTGAGAGGATGGTTTTGCTAATCCTTGTAGGATTGTGTGGACAAGATGTTTACATCATCTTGAGATTAAGAGGTAGAAAGTACAAAGAGATAACTCGATGTTCATGCTTTGATGACAATAAAGATCACTCTCATGTTTAAATGGATCCATGAATAAGCTTTATTTTACTTGACTAAATATTATGCCTTTGTTGATGATGACTAAAGGAAAGTAATATGAAAGGTTGATGGCTCGAATCCTGTTATAATTTGGGTCCATTACATTCAGTAAGATGAAAGCTCAATTTGATGAAGATACAAAGGAGAAGAGAAGTCATGTAGCTACTTGAAATTTTCCATGAAGAACTGGTAGCTGATGTATTGATGAAGACACACTAAAGAGATAACTTCCAAAATTGAAAGTGATTTAGAAATTGCCTTTATATTTAAGAGGGAGTAAGAAGTATTCTTAATTAATAATGAAGGAGAAAGGATATATTCCCCAATCAAGCAGGAATAAGGATTTCCTCTCTGGTTGAGAGGGAATGATGTTAAGACATCATATTCTCCATATGCCATGCACTAAACTAGGACTAATAGCCATAAGTTTTAGTGAAGGCACTAGGAAGGAGAATGGAGAATTGGATAAGCATATGAGATTGATACTTCTTAAGGATAGAGAATCCAAGATAGGAAGTTGGCTGCCACTCTTTGAGGATTAGACAATTATCCAAGACAAGAGTGGTTGAAGAGGACCAATTTTCTTTGAGAATAGGTAATCCAAGATAAGAATAAGTCCTAAAAGGACATACCTCATGAATGTCTGGATATCGTATGTGCCTTAGATGTAGTGTGGTGTCTCACATAAAGCCTCCCAGCATAATGCTCTGAAATAAGATGAGATTGTCAGTTAAAGGACTTTCTATGATGTTAATGTTGGTTATGATGTTGATGCTTAAAAGATGGCTTATCAATCTGACTCTTCTTATGAGAACTCTTCAGTTTGAGAATATACTTGTACCACTTGTACAATTATGAATACTTCCCTAGTTAAGAGGGAGTGTTGGAAAATGTAACTAGTTTTGGTCTTAATAATTATCATTGTACTTATATCTTTATCTATATCTTATGTTACAAGAAAAAGAAGAAAAGAAAATTATTTTTTTAAAGCATGGGTTTCATGCTTCATTTTATTGGTCAACTAGGTCAAGCATGCGTTTCATGCTCCTAGGGATTCTCAAGTCAAAAGAATATTTTTCTTGAGTCAAGGGAGTCCTTATTATTTGTATAAGACCCTATTGGGCAAGTTGTAAAATGTAAAATATATTATTTTGAGTCTAGAAAGTCAAAATAAGCCTCCAAGAACAAGTCAGCCCTATCGGTGAGAAGTTGGACTAGAGAGGGCTATTGGACCTCATGAAAAGCATATATAGAGAAGGATATTTGACTCAATTACAAACACACTTCTGCAATTCGATCTCAAGCAAGAAAAAAGGCAAGAGCAAAAGGCTAGAAGACAAGAAGAAAGAACAAGCGAAAGAGGGAGATTTGATTTCTACCATATTTTTTCCCACATGTGCAAATGAATTAGGGTTTTTGAAACTATTTTAGGTCTGAAATTCATGAGTTTCATGAGTTTCGATTGCTAGTGCAACGTCACGTCAATTCTCATCTAGCTGAGCTAAGTACAATAAACGTTTCTCCTCTTCGGAAGTGGCTGGAAGTAATTATGTGGCTATTTGCAATGACAGTATTTAACATTCAATGGGTAACACAGCTTCCAAACCGTAAACCAGTTGGAAAGGAGTGAAACGAGTTGATGTTTTTACTGAGGTTTGATACGCCCAAAGCGCTGAAAATAACATGTTATGCCAATTTGACCTATGAATACCAATGATTCGTCGGATCATAATGACTAGAACTTTGTTGATGGCTTCAACCAAACCATTAGCCTGTGGGTAATATGGAGTAGAACTATCGTGACGCAGGCCAAGTTGATCTGTTAGTTTAGTCATCATGATGTTTCGAGAATGATGCCCATGATCAATGATAATCGCTTGTGGAACACCGAATCTAGTAATTATATGATTGAAAATGAAAATTGCAGTAGTTTTGCCGTCTGCCGAAAATGTAGGCATCGCATCAGCCCACTTGGTAAAATAATCTATCGCAAGGATGATATACACATGCCCCTCGGCCGAGTGAGGGTTACATGTAATAAAGTCGATACCCCATTTTGTAAAAGGACCGACGACAATTATAGGGTGGAGAGGAGCAGGTGGAGCACGCATCTTTCGATCAAAAATTTGACAATTCTGGCTTTTTTGGATCGTGTAAATACAATCTTTAAACAAAGACGGCTAGAAATAGCCAGCACGCAATATCTTTTGGGCTGTGGCATACCCAGACATATGACTGCCACACGCCCCAGAGTGACAATCATTTAAAACCTTTTCAGCTTCTTCATGAGTTAAACAACGTCGAAAAACAGAATCCGCCCCACGACGATAGAGTGTATCTCCAATATTCTTATATTGTTGGGATTGGAAACGTATTTTCCGTCGCTAAGATCATGAAATTTCAGGCTGAAAAGATTGGGTTTGGAGATAAACAATGATATCTCCATACCATGGATCAAGAGTGCTGATAAGAAACAAGGATTCGTCCGCAATGGGTTCTTTCGCCACAGTTTTAGTATCAGCACGCGGCAAGTCACACATCAGTTCCACAAAAACTAAAGATTTATTTGACTTGGATTTGTCAAATTCCAAGTCAAATTCCTGTAGGATAACAATCCATTGGAATACTTGCCCCCTAGCAATTGTTTGGTCAAAATATAGGTCATAGGGTTACAGTAAGAAATTACGGTAGTTTTGCATAGTAAGATGTAATGACGAAATCTTTGGACAACTTGAACAGCTGGCAAGGCCAATTTCTCCACATGCGAATATTTTAGCTCAGTCGGATTCAAAGTTTGACTAAGATAGTAAATCACATGTTCACTATTGAATTCATCTTCCTGAACTAACACCATCCCGATGGTGGAATGAGAAGCGACGAGATACAAGAAGTAATCCTGGTTGTAGTTGGGAGGATGCAATAACGGTGCATGCGTCAACGTGTGTTTAAGTGCATCAAAAGTTTTGTCAGCTATCTCATCCCAAAAGAATGGAGTATTCTGTTTCAACAACCTGGTAAAACCCTTTGTTATCTTGGCGTAGTTAGGAATGAATTGACGTAAAAAGTTTGCTTTCCCTTGCAAAATTTGGAGTTGGTGAAGAGTCAAAGGAGGAGGCAATTTGACAATAGCTTCAACCTTCGAGGGATCGACACGGATGCCAGCTTTCGAAACAACAAATCCTAGTAAACGAACCGTTTCTATACAGAAAACACATTTGTGTGGATTCAGCCTAATTCGATAATGCCTACATCTCATAAAGATTGCTCGTAAATGAGTGAGATGATCGGCTCTATGTAATGAATGGGTAGGTAAATCATCGAGATATGGCTGCATAATGTGCTTGATTTCATGAAACGCGTAAGACATAGCTCTTTGAAAAGTTGCTCCGGCTTTTTTCAACTCAAAAGGTAATTTGCAATAAGCAAATGGGACAAATAAAAGCCATTTTTGGTTGATCAGCAGCTAGAATGTTGATTTGATTGTAACTAGAAAAACCATCCATAAAGGAGAACATTTCACTGCCGGCACAATCATCAATGATTTGAACGATATAGGGGGTTGGGTAATTGTCTTTGGGACAAGCTCGATTAATATCCCTATAATCGATACATATTCTTATCGTTCCTTGCTTTTTGTTAACAGGAACAATATTCGATACCCAATCCGTTAAGGGAATTGGATAAATGAAACCTGCTTTAAGTAATTTCTCAACTTCTGCTTTAATAGCAGCAGCTTTTTGCAGGTGGATCTGACACAAACGTTGCTGGATGGGTTTAGCATCCGGGTAAGTTTTTATTTCATGAACAACAATTGCTGGATCAATTCCTGGCATTTCTTCATATGACCAGGCAAACACGTTGCGAAATTCTTGAAGTAGGGCCTTATAAGTTTGGAGTTCATTTTCGGTACAAGAGGCACCTATATGAATGTTCTCAACAATTCCAGGTTTAACTGAAATGTCAATAGGAACCGTTCGAGAAATATTTCCCAAATTTAACTCAGAATCAGGATTTTGCAATGGATTCTGTGGTTCTTTGACATAATCAGTAGTAAAAATAGATGAAAAATCATTCTCAAAGTGACCAAGCTCAGGTAAGAATGAAGATCGATGATGAAGATCTTCCCATGGTAAGTTATCAACAGAAAAAATTTCACGAATCTGCTCATCAGTATGAACAAGCTCGGAAAAAGTTGTTGAATTTGAGTTTGATGTTGAAAGTGATTCTCCATGGACCACATTCATTAGATCAATTTCAGTTGAACAAGGGTTGGAAAACGACTGTACAACATGATACGCAATTTCATAGGGACTCAAAGGCATCGCATCACCAAATGAATCCACCTCAGATTTGGAAGGTGCAATCCAAGGATCATCATAAACAATAGTGTTTGATGAAATCATATGAATGGTTGCAGTAGAAGGCGATACGTTAGGAGGAGGAAAGGAAAAAGTTCCTAGTAAACCAGAATCTTTAACTAATCCTACTCCAACATCCTTGTAGGGGATAGTTGTTTTACCAACATGTTGTATACTTTCAGAAGAGGCTGGGTCGGATGAAAAATATGTCAGCTGATCTATAGTTACGATCTTTCCATTATGAGGAAACTTTATAAGCTGAAAGACCGATGAAACAATAGCAGTCATAGCATAAGACCAACTGCGACCCAAGAGAAGGTTGTAATCTAGAGGGGCATCAACCACTTCCACATCTAGATTAACAGTTTTGCCTTCAACCCCTATAAGTAAATCCTGTAGAATGCCAAAAAGATGGAACTCACGGCCATCAAAAGCCTTTAGAATCATCGGGGATTGACTGAGTGTAGGAGAACCAAGCGATCTCCAACACTGAATCGAGATAATACACGTAGAAGCTCCCTCATCAATCGCAGTCCTAAAGCAAGGTCTATTTTTGACTAACACTGGAATCTGGAAAGCCATTTGATGAGGAAGGCGAGGTGTACTATTTTCTAAATCAAAGATTATAAGGTTCGAGTCCTGAATATCAACAGCTCCTATAGCTAACAATAGCAATTTACGTTGTGCTGGGCATGATTGCAGCACCTCCAAAGCCGACATTGTTGAAGGGGAAATAGCTAAGTCTTCAACAATGGTATAATTCTGAGCAGCTCTTGCATGTGGATTGAAAGTTGAATTTCCAAGTATACCTTTATCAGGTGGTTTGATTACTAAGTCTGGGTTAGGTTTCTTGATCTGTAGTGGATCAGAACCAGGAGTTGAAGTTGATGGGTTTGAATTAGAAGATTCTGCTTCCTTACCACCAATAGGACTTTTATTGCCATAATCTTGCGATCGCGTCGCAATCCTAACATGAGACATCATCATTATGGGTTCTTTTGAGGCATTTGAGGAAGAACCAATCATCTTACTATCTTGACTAGGAAAAGGATCCTTCAAGACAGCATGCGTTTGAGAATCTTTGACAATTTTCGCAACCTCAGCGCGATGTGGGCAATCTCTTGTAAAATGCTCTTCGTCACAAATGAGACAAGGATAGCGAGGTTTACATTTCTCGTCAGTAGATTCAGTTTTATCTGATTTCTCTTTCGAATTTTTCTTATTTTTCTTCTTCCCCTTCTTTTTACCGCCGGATTTTGATTTAGCCGTAGATGATTCTACGACATGAATATTGGCAGGAATTTCAGCGGAAGAGTCTCCTGTTGGGGAATATGGTAAAGTTATAATAGGAGAAGAATTCTTTGAAGATTTCTTCTTACTTTTGGTATTAACTGAACCAATCATACCATCAGTGGCATGAGACCCTGAAGGAGCTGCAGTTATTTGATTTTGTTTCGAAAGGTCGGGGATTTTTTCGTGTAAAGTACCCGATTACGTATAAATGAGGTCAAGGTACTGAGCTTGAGCAATTGCTTGCTCTTCAGTAACAACTCCTGCCTTAGCTACATCCTCAGTGATTTTACGTAATAATGATTTAACAAACCATTTAGCTAAAATTTGGTCTGGAAACAAAACTTTCACTAAACGTCGTCGAAGTCACCATTCATGAATGTGATCTGAAATATAAGTGGACGTTGACTGTTTTAATGAAGTTAATAATTCCGTGCCATTGTCATATCTGATAGGCAACTGAAAATGAGTTAAGAATGAAGTAGCTAGCTGACTAAAGTTATAAAAAGAGGCTTGCGGTAACTCAATGTACCACTTGGCCACAAGACCAATCAGAGTGTGTTGAAAAAGACGTAAACAAATTGAATCATCTATAATGGAGTTAGATGCACACTAGAGGTGATAAGTCATCACATGGTTTGACAGATCCTCTCCTGATTTAACTTCAAACTTTGGGATATCACTGGGCAAATTATTCGGCATTGGTGGCGAAAACAGAAGATAATTAATTGGATCGTTCGTAAGGTGTGACAAATCAGGCAAGTCCAAAGTTTCAATGAATGGTAACTGACGGTTAGGGTCTCGAAAACCCTGGGTCATAAGACCAGCCCTAGGAGGAGGATATCTTGGATAAATTGGAATTGGAATTGCATTTGGAATATTATATCCTCCCGGAAAACCAGGATTAACTGGACCATACTGGGGTTGTTGAGGTTGCTGATAAGTATATCCAGGGTACGGTTGATACTGGTAGACTGGGCTTTGAACAGCAGGACTGAAATGGTATTGTCCCTGGTACGGTTGATAAGTAAATTGTGGTTGACTTGTGACAACCGTACTTGGACCAGGTTGTCCTGCAGACATCTGAACCGAAGTCTGAATTGTGGGTCCGGACTGAGGTAAAGATGCTTGAGGAGTTGATACAGGAACAATAGAAACCAGAGTTGTTGATACTCCAAAAGTAGGTGGGGTAGATTGAACATAAGCTGCAGTAGTTGCAACAGTCATTTGAGGCGGAGTTCGAGGCGAACTAGGCCCAGACTGATGAGCTACACCAGGTGCAGAAGTTTGAATAGTAGTCTGGACGGGTTGCTGGGTTAAACCAGAAACTAAAGGTTGTCCAGATTGAGATGACAACTGCACATTAGGTTGCATGATCTGTTGAGATTGAGATGGATCCCACACCATGTTCATTCCGGGGTATTGACCCATAGTAGGTTGAACATATTGAGGACCGTAACTGGGTTGAGCGTAGGGTTGATAATTCAAAGGTACATTTCCAGCTCCTTGTGCAAATGATTGACCAGAAGGTCGTTGGAAACCTTGGGTTGGGTACTGACCTTGAGGTTGATAACCTTGAGGCACGTACTGAAATTGGAGTTGACCTTGAGGTATATATTGATACTGGGGTTCACCTTGAGGTATATATTGAGTCTAGGGTTGACCTTGAGGAATGTATTGTCCCGAAGGAACGTACTGTCCTTGAGGTTGCCCCCCAAGCGATAACTGACTACCTTGAGGTTGCCCCCCAGGCGATAATTAAGTACCTTGAGGTTGCCCCCAGGCGGTAACTGACTACCTTGAGGTTGCGAAGTTGGAATAGTACCAGACATCATAAGAATTTCTTCTACACTCAACGGTTTAGTTCCATTATTACCAGGTGATAACCCATGTTCAATGGGTTGAGGAGATGCTCCTGAAAAGGTACCAGTGAGTGACTGATACCCAGAAGGAACAGAAGGACCGCCATATAAAAATGTTTCCAGTGATTGGGAAGACATGGATGACTGTCTCGACATATTCAAAGGAGGATAATAACCTCTAGGTGTTGGATGAAAAGGAATTCGAGGTGGTGAAAAACTTAGACCCGGATTTTCTAAAAAGTTGGTCAATGAGACATACCAAGCGTCCCTCCTAGGTGGACTGTAAAAGATTGATTCATGCTCCCTAAGTTCTAAAGTTGGTTGATTTTCAGGGATAGATATACCTTCTTTCGGACTAACAAGTTCTTCAATAGAAATAAGTCCAGAGGGAAGATTTTGGGTAATGATCCTTCCTACCCTGGGTGAACCAGGACCACTAGAAGTTGGAGAAGCAAATCCTGAGGATGGAGTAGCAGCAGGTTCAGTTTCAGGCTCAGAAATTTCAGGTTCTTCAGCTAATTCACTAGTAGAAGAAACACTACCAGTAACTTCGGAAAATGAAATTGGTTCAGAAATATACTCTGTTGCTTGAACTTGATAATCAGGATGAAAAACTAAAGAAGATTCTCTTTCTTTCGGTGACCCAACTCTACTGTCACTAGGAGTTACAAGAGCTTGTAGCCCTTCAAGCTGGCTTGGTGAATACTCGGGAGGTTGCCCCCGAAGTCTGCGAGATTTTCTCATTAATTCAGCCGCGATTAAATATTTTAATTACTTCACACGCAAACAAAGAAAAATCTCAATAAAACCACCTAAAGTCTCTAGAGAACCAAACAATTTGAATCACACGCCTAAAAATCTAGGAGTTCAAACCACACACAAACAATAACTTTCCATACTGAAAACACTAGTTGGTGATGAAATCCAACGTCGCAGAATTCAATACAGAAAGGGCGGTTGGAACAGTTACCCCGACAACCTGCTTAATGAAATAGACTGGCACAAGTTTCTTCACTAAACCGTCTCGAGTGAAGAGAAGCCCCCAGAGAGTCCAAGTGAGTCTAATCGACGTCTGCTCCAGGTACAGTGGGACTTCCCTCCACCATCACCTTAGGAAAGAATCCTATAGATTATGGTCACTATGGTTACCAACAGAAACATATATACCTGGGGGAACAGTCTGTGATACGACACACACGCAAGGGCAGAGTAACAAAGCTCAATCCCCTTGAAGGCTCCTTGACATAATCCAAGGTTTACCAACAAGTGACCCCAGGCTCCTCAACAATGGTCAATCTGAGGTTTACCATTTTTAATACGTGTATATCTGCTATCGTTCCCAATGAGGAAGGATTGATTACCTCACTGGTTCGGATATGATCTCGTGCTTGATTCCTTTAAGAGGAGCCTCCCAGAGCATAGATGTAACAATTGGAATTTATTTCCTATCGCAAGATATAGCTACTTGTTTGTTTAACTATCTTGGAGAGTTAATTACTCCCTACTCCAAGATACTAGCCTAAGCTATGTTGGTGATAAAGAGCCCTAGAAATAAAAAGATTGCTAGATAAATTTTACTTTGTGTTATTTCTATTGGTTGTTACTTAAGTCAATAGGAATGGAGATGAAACTTTATGGTGTGAAGACTCGACTCCAAAACACTAAAAATGCACCTAAGATGATAAACAATTCTTTTTCTTCAATGAATTTCTAGCTAAAGAAAGAGTTGAGAATGCACTTCTTTGAAAAACAAATCTTTCTTCAATATATAAATGAAAAGAAAATCTTTTTTGTCTTTTCCAACAAACTCAAAACGAGACTTCTAATTATGCTCACGAAAAATATCCCTTTCTTTTCAACACTCAAAAACTACAAAAAACAATTTCTTTCAAAAGAGATTTTAAAATTTCTAGAAAACACTCAAAACTATGAAAGATCTAATCTTGAGATTTACAACTTCTAAAAACCTAATTGAAGTAAAAGCTTTAAAAATTTCTTTTTGAGGACGTTTTACTTAGTTATTCATCAAACTAAGGACTAATTCGTTCAGAATAACAAATTAATCAAAAACACTCAACTATGTTTTCTTTTTAAAAATGAAATTCAAAACTTTCAAACAAGTTCTTTCAAAGCTTTGCAAAGAGAAAACGAGATCTATTCCTCACCGAAGGCAGATTTCACAAATCAGTCAGACTCATTAAGAAGACCAAAAAAAAAACAGGGTAATCTGAGGTTTCTTAGGCTTCTAATCTCTGAGTTACTACAAAGACCAAACGAAAATCAAACCAGGCACACAAAACTTCTAGAAAATCACCTAAAACCAAAATGCCAATGGAATTCACTCATAAGAATTTTCTGACAAGACACATGTAGATCTAGGCAGAGGCTAAAAAACGTAAACAAATCCTAAGCTTAACTGGATGAAAAGATTTTAGGTTTTTTCAAAAATTTGAAAGGGTCCGCAGGCTTCTGGTATAACCAGATGCGGTACCGCTCTGTGTAGTAAAGCAACAATGTGGGGATGTTCGCACTCTGTTACAAACAGAACATGCGGTCCTCTTTCAAAAACGTGAAAAAACAAAAAACAATTCATAACCTAAAAACTACCCAATCCCACACACATCAGGCAAAAATCATAAACAAAGAAAAAAATTTCTCAAGTCAAAGTAAAAGTAAAGGCAAAAAACCAAAATTTCGTTCCCCAGTGGAGTCGCCAATTTGTTGGCTAGATAAATCGTTCTTGCGGACAAGACTGATCTCCCTAGTATCTATAGATATCTAGCGACAAGCAGAGCAAGCAAATCCACCTTTCTCTAAATATTGTGATTTATAAATAAAAACCAAGAAGTGTTTTAGACCCTACCTTAAGTCCAACGCTAGTTTGTGGCAGCCATGCTTCGACTGTCCAAATGAGTTTCCTTTTGAGAACCTGCAAACACAAACAAGCACACATCAAATAACACCTACATAGCTATTATAATAAATCATATTCATCATGGTGATCAAGGAATCCATGAAATAAACCATACAAGATAGCTTATTGAGAAAAATAAACATGATTGTATTAACTTTGGAAATAAGAAGAAACTTTACAACCTTTGGTGCCTTGATGTTGTACAAGCTCCTCCCAGTGTCCAAGCAAGAATCTCCTCTACTTTGACAAGCCTCACACTCTTCCCAATAAGATCAAAAGGTATGTAATCTCTCCTCTCAAGCTCAATTAGGAAGTCTAAATTCCAACAACATTTACCCTAAAAAATATTTAGCTTTCAACCTCCTTAGTAACCAGCCCAATGCCTCATTTTATAGTGTAGAGGAAGGAAGTTACAGGTCCACCTATGAAGGTATAGAGTCCTCCTTAAAAGGGATAAACTCCTCACATCAAGGGGTTAGCTCCTTTAGGTATGGGATGCATGAATCTCAAAGGGGCGAACTTGCCACCTCAAGATTCCCTCTAGAAGCTTCCATAAATAACCCAAAGTGAGTTTTTAAGAATGTACTTGCGCCTTTTTGACTTTTACAGGGGTCCGCATCCATTACACAGAAACAAAGAGGTCAGGTGTGCAGGGGACATGACCAGTGGGTGCGGGACCACAAGTAATGCTAAGATAAAGTGTAGAACCAAAGTTTTAGAGATTTTTAAGGGATTTCTTTTATTTTTCAAGGCTTGACATGAAGAGTTGAGGTTTAAGACTTGCAAAGGAGGAAAGTATGAGTGGTGATAGACTCACACTGATTGTAGAATGCCATGGTGACAATATTTTGTGCAACACTTGACTCAAGGGAGTCCTTATTATTTGTATAAGACCCTATTGGGCAAGTTGTAACATGTAAAATATAATATTTTGAGTCTAGAAAGTCAAAATAAGCCTCCAAGAACAAGTCAGCCCTATCGGTGAGAAGTCGGAATAGAGAGGGCTATTGGACCTCATGAAAAGCATATATAGAGAACGATATTTGACTCAATTACAAACACACTTCTGCAATTCGATCTCAAGCAAGAAAAAAAAGGCAAGAGCAAAAGGATAGAAGACAAGAAGAAAGAACAAGCGAAAGAGGGAGATTTGATTTCTACCATATTTTTGCCCACACGTGCAAATGAATAGGGTTTTTGAAACTATTGTAGGTCTGAAAGTTGCAGGTTGAGGTTGCAGATCTAAGCTACGGGTTTAAACTAAGATTTGAAGCAGATTGAAGGGAGATTGACCATTATTGACTTGGTTGATCTTTGACCTATTTGGAAGAGGTTCTTGGAGGGTTGAGTTGGTGATTGGAGGAGGACTTGGTCTAGGAGTTTGGGTCTTGGAATTATCATTTTAATTGATTCTATAAAAAGAGAAGAATTTATTTTGGGTTTTCCCCTTTGGAGGGGTTTTCCCCTGGCGTGGAGCCTAATTCTTGTGTCTATTGTCTTTTCTATTTATGCTATTGATAATTGTTTGATGAAAATAACTTAAACAATAATATAAAGAAACTCCTATAATATCACAAAATCTATCAAGGATAAGAAGAATTGTTTAATAACTGCCCTAGTATTTCTCCAACAGAATTCTGGTATATGATGAAGTCGTGAAGCTACAATATATCTCCATAGACGAGTAGGTAGATGATATTTTGACGAAGTATCTTCTGAATAAGAAGCATGTCTACTTGAGAAACAAGCTTGGACTTATTGATATTTCCTCCATGATTGAGAGGGAGTGTTTTGGGACACTAGGTTTCTCATGTGTCATGCATTAGGCTAGGACTAACCATTGTACATCTATTGCGGGTTGGAACACCCTAGGGCCTTGGGTTGAAAACCCCAATAGAGCGGAGGGAATACAACATCAAGAAATGTGTCGACAAACAATATAAATGCTTAAACTACTGAACTGGGAAGCAATGGTATTACACGGAGGTCCTACGTTCGGTGTTGATCCTGTAGGGTCCAAACCCTCTGCTTCTTCCAATGCCTTTAAAACCTGTAAATTATTTAGGCAAAGCATATACAACAGTAGTAATAGAAATCATGTTCATGGAATATGTGTTAGATCATATAATAAAATGAGCAATTACACATTAATATAAGATTTATAACAAAATCACAACATGGACCAATTCATAAACACGATAAATATCAGGAACATAATAGTATTTCTTTATTGATGTAAGCTAAATGAAATGTGGAAAACTACAACCTCGGCCTTCCTCCAACTCCAAGTGGATCCGTCCTGTCCCAGCCTCAACAGTCTTCTTCCATCAATACACACAAGGATGTCAGAAGAGGGATGAAGGACATCTCAAAAGAGGAAACAAAGGTTTCCTATAGCTTGGGGAGTGTAGGAGGCACAAGGATTTCTTCAGACTCGATCATGGATCAATTAACTATAATAGCAATATCTCCTTTCTTCTCCCCTTAGGCCTTCCATGGAGGTTTATTTATACTTCTCCACATTAGTTTTTTCAGTTGGGAAACAGTTGGGCCACGGGCTATAGTAGGTGAGTAACAGGTAAAACCAGTAAACTCCACCTGAATTTAAGGAGATTTATCATTTTTTAGTGTTTTAACACATATATGCAGGTTGGGTATATACTGATCTGCATGTAAATGCTTTTAACACAACAAAAAGTAGTGTATGGGAAATAAAACACTGTTTTTTAGGACCAATTTTGGGAAGGAAGGGTTGCCCTAGGCCATAACCAGAGCATCAGATCTACCAAGAGTGGTAAATGGTGCTATAACAAATGCCCCATAATATATGAGGTCAGAAGGGGTACATGATGGCCGAAATGTATTAAGTGTATAGATGGAATCATGCCGAGACCGGAGAGAAGTTCACCAGAATTTATCTTGCCAAGCAAATGAAAGAGATCAAAAAGAAACTATTTTATGAGGCGGGCATACCCATGTTCAGAGATAATAAAGCATGTCTGCATGTCAAGTACAAAAGTGGATCCAATATGCATACAAGTATAAAGGAACTAAAAATACATAGTGGATCATTCGATCATATCCAAATAAGTACATGTCTCAATATCACATATAAAGAACTGATCAATGGTGCTAAAATCAGAAGTTGATCACTGAAATCATAGAGCTAATCCAAAAAAGTACCAAGTCAAATGGTGGAAAAAATGGTACTACACTGCAACTTGGGTGCCAACATATAGGATGTCGCTGTAAAGAATTGCAACATATAAAGTGGATGGTGTAAACTAGCAGAAACAGGAGCAACTAACAAGTGAACCAAGAAATGCTGATGCAAACCTGAGTTCTTCACCGACCGCTGTGGTACATTTCTACACAATGGGAATAAATGATCTGAAGTCAACCATGTGAGAAATCGTTTGATTACTGGTCATTGATGTATACTGTTAACAAACGCGAGACTACTCACCGATAATGATGATGAGAGTCAAGGTACCTAGTACAATCTAACATGTGTGAATAAATGAGCTATAGTCGAACACTTGGAAGAATCTATCAATCAGGAGACAATGATGATTTCTCACTATTGATAGCGAAGGAGTCTGCCACTAATGACTCCAAACCCTAAGGTACTACCAAATGGACTCTAGATCTTGTTCCCAGAGAAATGAGTTGAATTCGATGGGAAAAGATCTACTAGAAGGAAGGCATCAAGGCATCCTTCATCAATCTAGTGCGAGTGTAACCCGTAGGCCAATAATGTGGAAGGAATAAGAAAATTAAAGATGTAGCAACTGAATCGAAGCATGTTTCTGACATACACAAGATGTAGCTAGTGCACAATAGAAACATTTTGAACCAACCAATAATGAAAGATGACACAAAGGCGAGGAATCCACCAATAGGGTCAAATGGAAACCAAAGTACTTCACGAATCCCAATGTGTGATAATGAGAGCTGACGTCAAACACAAGGGAAACCAATCAGTCAAAGACCCATGATATTGATGCTGAACATAGGGTTACCTGTCAATAATGAAAATAGGGCCAGGGTGCGGCTCTAGATTTGCTCTCAGAGAATTTTTTCATAGTCGATAAGAGCAAGATCCGCTAGCAAGAAGTCAATGGAAACTCTATCAAACCAGCTTGAGCAAAGGACCAAATAACTGATGTGATAATGAACATGACTATGACAACTAGGGATGACCAACTGCAAAATAGGTCAAAAGACACCACAGAAAGGCCAAGTTAGGTTTACTTCCCTTGAACAAAAGCACGTCTCAAATGTGACTGCATGGAAGCATATGATAACTTTGTATAAGTTTTTCTTGTAGGAGGCATAAGAAAAATCTCCATAAGATTGGAAGAGATAACCAATCGGAGGAGCACTGACTCAATAACAAGGTTAAGGATCTCCTAAGTCAAACTAAATCTCACCCTAATGGAGGAAAGACTTATTTATTGAGTGCTTTGTTCAAGGGCGACAAAACTGACTCTAGCTGCCATCCATTATGGAAATAATGTCTCGTTCCTGCTCTTTTTTGGGATATATAATTTTTTTGTCTTTTTCATATTCATGAAGCTTGAAAAATAATAAAAGAATGTTATAGTACAGTGGAAAGAACGAGTGTCCAAATACATATGCGCTAGTTCTTGGGAGGGGAACATTCCTATGCTAAAAGCAAGGTGACGAAACTGGACAAAATGTAAAAAGGTGTGACAAGTTGCAGAGGCTAAGTGATTGCAAGGTTGATTTTGCAGAAGACATGGTCAAAATATGGCTTAAACACGAGTCCAAGTGAAGCCGGCTCAAGGCCAAAAGGTACAAATGTCCAACATGCAGTGCAATAGTACAACTCAACACAAAGGAACCTCTGGGGTATAAATCCAGAAAATAGCGAAGAAGAAAGAGAATGAGTCTCCAATGCATATGTCATGGCGGGACTAAAGAGGACTCCCGAGCCTACTCAATATAGCAGCATGGGCAACATATGCTAGTGAGGATCTAACTAATATGCCCATGTAAAGGTTGGATCTACCATCATATCATGATTTTATAAGTCGGTGAGTGAAAATGGTTTGTGAATTAAGACATGATGGGGTCGACCCTATGGCAAAAACATCGCAATATGGAGGCTAGTATGAAAAATGTAGCGGAAAGTGATATTCCCTAACCAATATGCCAGTAAGAAAATGATACCTGCCATGACGGATTTGCAGTCATGGAATCGAAGCAATTTCTTAAAAAATCTACAAAATGTCCTATAAAAACAACCCATCCCAACACTCCAAGCCAAAAGGTCAGAAAGTCCAAAAAAGAAAAATCAACTTTAGAGAACATAATTTTCATTTGTCAACCTATATAAGGAATTTTGAACTCACAATTTCTCATTTATGTTTTGAGCAAGTAGGTGAAGGAGCTGTGGAGAAAAAACCAAGCGAGCTTCCTCCATCAAATTCAACTGTTCAAACATCTTTAGATCTTCTAGGTAAATTTCTAATTGAACTTTTCATGCTTTTTAGATATTTTATCATAAATTTGACCGTAAGGATTCATTTTAATTTTTTTTGCTCTATGTACATGCGGGTTGGATACATGTGACCCATGTATAGGAAGGCCCTATATGCGACTGTGTTAATAACGAACTCGTGCATGCATAGATTTAAAATTAAAAACATGGTTTTAATGATTCAAAACATTATTTTTGGCAGGATGTCGATTACTTGGTGTGAAATAGAGAATAGTGCAATTGATAATTAGGTAATGGAGGATCAAAATGCATTGGATGCCTTACGTGGATGTGGATTGTTAAAATTCTTCAAAATGTCGAATATGAAGGCAAATACCAGATTTCTTGAGTTATTAATCCACTACTGGAGTGCAGGAGAAGATGCTTTTGTGATTGACTAGATGCCCCCGAGGATTGAAATAAAGGATATCTATTTCATTACAGGTCTTTCCCAGAGGGGAGAGAGGATCCACATGACCGAAAGGACAAGAGGTAGTCTTAGTGTGGAAGACTATGTTCGCATATACTGTCCTGGAAACACTAAAAATATTGGAAGTCGGATTCCAATCAAGTAGGTAGAGAGTTTATCACTGAGAATCTTGCTTTTTACCATAGCCAAGGTAAATGGTTCTGCTGCTCTACATCAGGCTTCGCGTGTTTCCATGAGTCTTGCAGTGGACTGTCTCACTAGAGTCTTCGATTGGTGCACACCTTTCCTAGCCAATATGAAGAAATAACTTACTTCTATCCAGAAGGGTCAGACGAAGAATTTTGGATACAGAACCATCTTGTGTTCCTTATTTTTTGAGAGAGTACCTGGGCTTTGTCCCAAGGTATTATCCACCATCAACAACCCAAGAGATCCAGAGATATGTAGGTGGGATGACTTGATGAAACGACTAGGGGGTGGTGAGGTCCCTAGGACTACATTTGATGACGGGTTTTTCCTTTGGTGGGAACAACAAGTCATTGTAGTCGAAGACTACCCTTATGCCGACATGGATTTCCGAGGAGATCCGAATCTAGTGTTGCCACCAGACGCAGCCTAGGGTGCCATAGGTACAAATTATTTTTAATTTTTGAATTTTAAGATTTTTTTTGGATTTTTCAGTATAGATGAACTTAAAAAATCTTTTTGATGAAACAAAATAATTACAAAATTATTGATCATGACACAAATGTTGGACCAGTGAGACCTAATGGTCTTCCTCGATACAGGCATCATGGAAGAGATGCTGAAGGGGATGCAACAAAGACTGAGAGGACCCTCCATGCAGTCCAGAGAAACTTGGTGAGGTTAACTCACCAAGTACCTATGGTGGCCATATAGGACCTACCAGAGGAGATGCAACAATGCATGGTGGGAGTACCATGGGATTGGGTGCGACTATTTCTGCGAGTGGCCAATGCCATCATTTTCTTTCTTGTTTCTCATCTTGAGCAGGATTGCTAGATAGATGATCAGATCTTTTTGATTAGACATGATGATGGGCATAAGCCCTAATTTTGTAGGACATTTTATCCCAATTTTGTATATTATTCTTGGACACAAAAAACTCTATCTATATACAAATTCTTTTATCATGATGATCATATATATATAGATGATAATTTGATCATTTTTTATGTTTTAATGTGATGAATGATTTATATGCCAATCCAATGCTTGATTAGTGATAGAATATGCTAAGGAATTTTTTGATCGTGGAATATGAAAAAATGTGATATAAACGAATGATATTTGCAATAAACACACTCTCAGAAATTGGCGATATAAATAAGGATCTCTCACGCGATAGATGTTATTCAGTTGAGATACCACTAGTTGTGAATCTAAATAAACTACTAATGAATCAATATCAAGAGATATTGCCTCAGATAGTAAATTAATAATAGTAGTATATTCAATGATATTATTTGAAGTGGGACCAATACATAGTCCTCTTGAAACGAACAAATGGCAAGATGGATAATAAATCACCCAAGCTACAGAAGCAAGGTTCCAGGTGTGTCTACTGGCACCATCGGCAAACCCTAGATATATGAAATCATCCATCAATACCTGCCAAAGCAGATAAAAAATATCAACATCACATAAAACGATATCTATATATATATATGTGTGTGTGTGTGTGTGTGTGTGTGTGTGTACAATAATACAATATATATAATCAAGTAAATTCTAGGTTGAAGCCTAAACAAAGTACTTCTTAAGGTAGAGCCCATTTATGGGCTCTGCCAACATGTTTCCTTCGAAATCAAACAATTCATAAGCTCCCTTTTTCAAAAAAAATTTGACAATAAAGGGACCGTACCACAAAGATTTAAACTTGCCTACCCCCAAGGCATCTTTGTTTTGATCGTAGACCAGGACAAGGTCGCCTTCCGAAAAATTTCTAGGACAAACAACTTTATCGTATTGAGTTTTCACTCTCCTCTTATGATCTTCATTGATTATGGCGACATCTCGACGCTGCTCATCAATATGTTCCAAATGAACGAGGCATTCTTCGAGACTATAAGTGTCGGGAAGAAGTTCAACAACTAGTTTAAGGGAAGGCATTTCACATTCTACAGGAAAAATAGATTCCAACCCGTAAACTAGTTGAAAAGGAGTAAAACTAGTGGCTGTCTTAACTGACATTCAGTATGCCCAAAGTGCTGGATATAACATGATGTGCCAATTGGTTCTAGCTTTGTTAATCATCCTTTGCAGGATAATTTTAAGAGATTTGTTCACGGCCTTAACCTGCCCATTGGCTTGAGAATAATACAGAGATGAATGCTCCTACCGAAAACCCAACTTGAGAGCCAATTCAGACATCATTTGATTTTGGAAATGACTGCCATGGTTAATGAAAATCTCTTTAGGAATCCCAAATCGGGAAATAACTTGATTGAAGAGAAACAAGGCTATTGTTTCACCATCATTCTTGAAAGTAGGCATAGCCTCAACCCACTTAGTAAAGTAGTTTATGGCTACAATGATATACTTGTGATTTCCTACCAAAGGTAGATTACAAGTAGTAAAATCAATAACCCACTTCATGGAAGGGTCGACGATGATCACAGGGAAAAGTGGAGCTAGATGTTCGCACATTTTCTGAGTATAAACCTGACAGGGATGGCATCTCTTGACCGCTTCAATACAGTCTTTAAATATCGAAGGCCAAAAGTAGCTTGCTCACAAATTTTGCTGGGCTGTAGCAAGGCCAGATAGATGACCACCACAAGCTCCACTGTGGCAATCATTAAGCACAGACTCAGCTTCTTCCAATGTTAAACAACATCTAAGGATTGAATCAACCCCACGACGATATAAAGTGTCACTTATAATAATATATCTTTTAGTGAGGTGACACAATTTTCTACATTCGTCCTTGGAAAAAGAGAGCGGAAACTTCGAAGTTTAGAGATATATAATGATAACCCCATACCAAGGATCTTGCGAGGAAATAAGAAACAAATGTTCATCAGGAAAAATTTCCTCATAAACGATTTCTTCCTCACAAGGCAACACTGAGATCAATTATGCAAATACTAAAGATTTCTTAGACATAGCCGACATGAATTCGAGGTAAAATTCTTGTAAAATGAAAATATATCTGTTATATTTCCCCCCAATCACTCACCTACTAAGAACAAACTGAAATGGATTGACGACTGCTAAGGCAAAAGTTTTTCGAAGCAAAATGTAATGTCTAAGCCATTGAACAACATGGAATGCTTCCAAATCTAATTTCTCGATGGGAGAATAGCACAGTTCATGACCTACAAAGCCTCGGTTCAGATAGAAGATTACGTGCTCACACAAGGCATCATCTTCCTAGACTAGAACCATACCAATAGTTAATTCTGCCGTAGCGAGATACAAGAGGAAATCTCTGCTATAATCAGGTGGACTCAACAAAGGAGTAGAGGTTAATGTTTTTTTTCAAAGAATTGAAAGAGCGTTGTGCGAAATCATCCCATAGAAATGCGGCCCCTTTCTTAAGCAATCTCATAAATCCTTTTGTGATCTTGGCATAATTGGCTATAAATCTCCTCAAGAAATTTGCTTTTCCTTGGAGACTTTGAAGTTGACGTATAGAGGAAGGGGGAGGCAACTGAAGCATTGCCTCAACCTTGAAGGGATCTACACGAATCCCTTCAGTCGACACGATGAATCCAAACAACTGGCCGAATGTGATGATGAAAACACACTTATTCGGATTCAACTGGATTTTATAAAAATGAAATTGTTCAAAAATCAATCGAAGATGTTAGGATGATCAATTCTCTTTCAAGAATGAGCAGCTAAATCATCCAAGTAATCTTCAATAATGTGCTTGATATCGTGAAAATCATATGACAAGGACCGTTGAAAAGTAGCTCCAGCATTTTTGAGGCCAAAAGGCATCTTTTTATATGCAGATGTACCCTAGGGACAGATAAAAGTTGTCTTATGTTGATCCTTTGGATGGATAGTAATTTGATTATAACTAGAGAATCCATCCATAAATGAGAGATTTTCATTACCCATACATTCATCAATAATGTGATCAATAAAGGGCGTGGGGTAATTATCCTCAGGACAAGCCTTATTTAGGTCCCTAAAGTTAATGCATACATGGATCTTTCCTTGCTTCTTGTCTACGGGGACTGGATTAGAGACCCACTCAGTTAAAGGAATTGGGTATATGAAACCCGCCTTAAGCAACTTCTCAACATCAACTTTGATAGCTGCTGCTTTTCTAGGGTTTACTGGTCAAAGTTTCTTACGAATAGATTTTGCATTTTTGTACGTCTTGATCTCATGTTGGACTATAGATGGATCTATTCCAGGCATTTCATCATAATACCAAACGAAAACATCAAGAAACTATTTTAAGAGACCGGTATAAGTTTGAACTTCTTAAGGGGAACAGTCAGCTCTAATGAAGACATTTTCAATAATGTTGGGATTCCTAGAGATGTTCACTGGAACAATTTGTGAGATAAAATACATATTACCTTCGGCAGAAAAATGTGCTAGAGCCAAAGGGTTTAAAACTACATGAACATAACTAGTAGAAGTACTGGAAAAAATTGATTTTACTTCCTGCAAATGAGGGAATAAATACGAACGATGATGCAAATCATTCCATGGTCTTTCAACACTCATCATTGCTTCTAGAATTGCTTCTTCAAATGGCAAGACAATATCTAAGCAATCTTGAGCAGAAGTTGAATCTAGAGTCCAGGCCGGAGCCACATCCCCATCTAGCTCCTCTAGTGAAAAAGGAGTAGGATCGGAGTCTGCAGTGTTAGCAATAAACTGATAAGCCATTTCTAATGCAGAAATAGGACATGCCATTCCACCTACCTGTCCTTCATCTAATGTGGTGGTAAATGAGGGTAAGGGCCGAGGATCCAAAAAATAATGAGTTTTAAAAAAATCTCTTCAAGAAGGTGCCTTGGAGGATGAAATAACATTAATTCTACCTGTAGGAGTAGGAAGATCAAAGGTAACCATTAAGAAAGAGTACATTTGAACTCCTAAATTCTCTATAGGCTACTTGGGATTATCTACTAGCAGAACAGTAGATTCAGAAGATGCGTGGGAGTCACCCAAAGAATAATCCATCTAATCAACCTTTACAATTCTCCCTTAATGAGGACAACAAAGGATATGAAATAACGGCAATACAATATCATCCATCTCATAAATCCAATTCCTACCCAAAAGAAGATTGTAATCTAGATTTGCATCAACTATTTCTACTTCAATATTTAACACCTTACCCCCAACACAGATGGGAAAGGCTAGAATAATCCCATGTGGTCTCTGATAATGACCATCAAATGCCTTCAATAGAGTAGGTGAAGGAACAACCTGAGGTGATCCAATAGCCTTCCAACATGATATGGACATTACACATGTGGAAGCTCCCTCATCGATGATAGTTTGAAAGATATTGGTCTTTCGATACATAGACTTAATCTGAAAAGCCATATGATGTGGGAGTCTCTTCTTGATGTTTGACATATCGAATGTAAGCACAAGAGAATTTTTTGGATCAACTGCTCTGATCACAGTGAGTAATGCACTCCTTTGTGCAAGGCATGACTGGAGTACCTCTAACGCTAACATAGTACAAGGACTTTGAGCCAGATCTTCTACAATCGAGTAGTTCTAGTTGCCTTAGCATTAGGGTTAATGGTCAAGCGTTTTGCGGAGCCTTTCGACATTTGAGATATAGACTCAACTATGGGCCTCTCAATATGGAGTGGATTTGAAGCATCAGGAGCAGAATTAGCCTTGGATGTTTCTGATTCACCATAATCACATGATCATGTAGCAACGTCAATATGTGAACTCATCATGTAAACATTTGATGTATTTTCACCTTCCCAATTGCCCTCAGTGGTACGGTATTAGAGTTTGTGTCAGCAAGTAACTGCTGCCCTTGGGGAAAAGGGTTAGTTAGAACAACCTGGGAGCTAGAAGACCCCTGTTGAACTAATAAGCGTTGAGCATATTCAATTTTAGGGAAAAGATCATTCAAATGATCTCCATTGCACAACTTGCATGGAAATTTTACTTTTTTCTTAGACTCTTTTTTACCCCCTCCAGCATCATTGCCGAGTTTGTTTGCATTTCCCTTGCCATCTTGGTTCTTTTTCCTACCTCGTACTTTCTTCTTCCCATCAGATTGTTGGTTTCCTTTGGGGTTAAAAGTTTGGATGACATTTATAGATGTAGGTTGAGAAGGCATAGGCATTGATGGCAATGCCTGCATAGAAGAAGTAGTTTGTAAAGACAATTGCTGCAATTGATTTAGCAAGTTGGCCGTGTTAGCATCAATCAATCCGAATAGCCCGTCGACATGGGGACCTATCTTCGGCTTGGCTAAATCAACCTTGGACCTACGAGAATTAGGATTTTTTTTGAAGAACCCCATATTGATAATATATAAGTTCTAACTGCTGGGGTCTAAAAATAGCCTTCTCTTCAGTGAACACACCAGAGAGTGATATATCCTTATAGATCTCAAGTTGTAAATATTTAAGAAAGCATTAAAGAAGGAATTCTTGTGGAATATTGGCTTTAATGGGATTCTTCATTCTCCTCCATTCCTAGCTATGATTTGAAATGTGGGTTGCCCAATCCTAGTGAAAATTAGCTAATAGCTCAGTTCCAACATCATAATGGACAAGCAACTGAAAATGGTTCAAAAATATTGTAGCCAAATCATCGAAAGAAGCGAAGGTTCCCCCTGGAAGTTCAATGTACCACTTAGTTGTGTTTCTAGTTAGGGTATGTTGGAATAACCTCAACCTAATTGAATCATCTATCAGGGAGTTTGACGAACACCATAAGTGGAAAGTGGTTACATGGTCACCCAGATCTTCACTAGTCTTCCCCTCGAACTTGGGTATATCAGATGGAAGCTTGGTTGGAACCAGAGGCCAGGACAGGTTATATTTGATCGAATCATTAGTCAATTTAGAAAGATTCGACAAGTTTAACGTTGCCAGAAAAGGTAATTGCGGAGGACCCTGAGGATTCCACCTAGTCTGGGCGAAATTCCCAACGTTTTGAAAATAATACCCTGGATTTGTGAAGGCACCAGGTTGCTTGAAGTAATTTATAGAGCCACCTAAACATAAGGAGTTCCTTATGGTCCAGAAAAAACCAAAGTTTGACCAACTCCTACTAAAAAATTTCCATATCCAGTGAAGTTTCCCCTTAGAGAGGTAATGAAAGGAGCAGAGAGCCCTGGGTAAGGGTTCCATGCATGAGCATAGGGAGGAAAGCTATGGAATGAACTGATAGAAGAATATGACATGTTCCCTTGGTTGATGAAAGAGAATTGATTCCCAGCTCCAATTCCACTAACTATAGGGTTTGTCCATCCTTGGAAAGGATTATAACTTTGACCTGTGGAGGGAAAAGGTATTGATCCTAAAGATGGGTTAGAATGTGGTATATGACCACTCCAAAAAGGGAAACCCTAAAAAGAAGCTGACCCACTTTCCATGGAAGTCATAAATGTGGAGGTAGCTGACGGAAAACTTAACGGAACTGAAGGAATCACACTGGTCGACATTCCAAAGGGGATAGAACCAGTGCCAAAGGCGAAATAATGGGAGCCCCCACTCGAAGATGGAATGGAGGCAAAGACAAATATCACAGTTCTAGGAGTAACGGAAGGTGTAGAAATCGTTCCTCCTCCTTGTACGAATACATGAGTTTGCATACTAGTAGTAGTTATGGTGGAAGACATGCTCCCAACAGTGGTCATCGAAGGAAAATATTGAAAAAAACCTGGGCTCAAAGGCCTGTTGGTCAAAGTTTCGACGTATAACAAAACGTTCAGATTATCAGGAGGAAGAGGAGAATTAGGAGTCAAAAGTGACCCAGGAATTTCCTCAACCTCAATAACGTCTTCCGACTGAAAGGGAACTCGAGAAAGAACAGGAATGTTCCTCTCCAACTCTTTACTTATACCAGGTCTATTTTGTGAATCAATAACTCCAACTGGCGGATCAATCTCCATTGCGTCTACTGCCACTAATTGGAGATCACTGGTAGAATTGCTCCTATTCCTTCGAGGAGAAGGCTCAACACTCATAGGTGAAAGCCCACAAAGCCTCCTAGACTGACCAATTGGTCAATTAGCCACTTTTAATTATTTTTAAAAGATCTAATTAAAGACTCAAAATTTTTGTAAAGCTAGGTCTACTAGGAGAAAAGAGAATTCTCTAAAAGGTCCCTGAAGATATAGTCAATCAAACTACTTGCAAGTATTTCCACTCTGGGTGATGAGGACCGGACACCAAAATACAAGAAAGCAAAAACGAAGGACCTTCTGAAAATAGTCTAGGGTAATGATGGCCCAAGCCTACTAGCGAAGGTAACAAAAACAATTACGTTGACCTCCAGACAATAGCCTTTGCCGGTGCAAGAACCAAAGCTTTGCAAGGGTACCCTTCAAAAGTACTAATAAACATGTTGCAACGTCTGCCTCAGGTGCCACGGGATTCCCCTCTGCAACCACCTATGTGATCCCTAGGAATGGAAACTATGGGCACCAGTTCATATCAAAATCCGAGCAGAACAATCGTGAGGCGAGAACTAACAAGTAGGAGAGGGGGTATCTCTCTTCCTTGTCTTCACTCTCCCTCGTGCTTGACTCCCAGTCACGGAGCTTTCCCGGTATTTCTAACGACACTAGATTTCACTCATTATTCAACTTCTATGTTTGATGGTTTGAGTGGCCTTGGAGAGTTAACTCTCCACTCACCTATTCCAAGGCCCTAAAGAACTCAAACTTTTTGGTGAAGTTAATGACAAAATTAAAAAGTTCTAGTTCTTTTTATTAAATCACTTGCTTTTAGAGGGTTGTTCTTTAAGTCAAAGGTATAACGAGAGTGAAACTTATGATGTTTTCGGCGCAAAAGAAACCAATAGAAACTTAACTATATGCATGAAGTTATTTTATTTCGATGAAAAGGGATTTTTACTTGGTTCTACGAAAAACCTATATAAGAAAAATACTTTTTTTTTTCTTTTCTTTTCAGGAACACTCCATACACACTCAAAAGCTAAAAATACTAAGAATGCTTATGATGAAAACTAACCTAATGCGAATTTAAATGATGATGCAAGATCCTAAGAATACTCATACGATAAGCAAAAGTGCTTCTTTATAAGGTCAATAAGCCAACTTGACAATAAAGAGGGCAAAAAATTAACAAACAAATTTCCCTCAAAACCAAGCAAAACAAATTGAAAAAGATCACAATTTATCAAAAACAATACAAAAGAAACCAAAAAATGAAAAGTTTGGAAATAAAACGAAAGGCTAAAACTATGTTTTTGTATTTTTCTTTAAAAAACTAAAGAAATTTTCGAGGTCATAAAAAGAATACTAAATTTCAAAGATCAAGAAACAAGCACAAAGAGTCCTTAAACTTTGCAAGTTATAAAACTCATTAATAAATGAAACTTGAGACGAGAAGGACTACGAACTTGTACAAACTAATCTGAATAGTAGTACTAGACTTCAGCAAACCGACAAAATGTCAAGAAAGACTCTCAAAGTTTCCAAAGAGACACTCAGAAATCAAGAAAAACAACAAGGTTAACCAAAAGGGAAAGAAAAGCAAAGAAATTCGAAATCTAGGTTATAAACGAAACTAAAACCAATTTTTTGTTCTGGAAATACAGAACATCCAAGAACTTCTGAGAGAAGCCTTGAACCCAAGACACAAACCGAAACATTACTCAAAAATATATCCTAGGCCAACTAGGCTTTTCACTGAGAAAGAGATTGAAAATGGAAAACCTTCGAGAGAACAAAGTTCTACAGACAGTGGATGACCAGAAAATAACAGAATTCACTAAGTAACAGACCTAACTAAGCAAAAGATTTTGAGAAAAACCAATTCAAAATTATGTATATGTGACTGTGTATAGACACATAGGCATGCACATATGTTTCAAACACATTACACTCCCGTATACGTTAGTTTATTTGAGGAAACTTGCGTGTATACGTGATTGTATTCCAAGAAAAACACGTATAAAATACTCAATGAAGAAAAACAAAAAATCAAGGCCTGATCCAGAAGATCAGACTTGATGCCTGAGAAGTTAATAAGTTAATGACACTGTAAACACAAGAAATGAAGAAAAATAACCTTGATCAAGAACAAACAACCCAAACTAGGAAAAACAAGAATGTTTTCCCTAGTGGAGTCGCCAATTCTGCTATGTGTGGGAACACCCTAGGGCCTTGGGTTGAAAACCCCAACAGAGCGAAGGGCATACAACAACAAGAAATGTGCAAACAAACAATATAAATGCTTAAACTACTGAACTGGGAAGCAATGGTATTACCTGGAGGTCCTACATTCGGTGTCGATCCCACAGGGTCCAAACCCTCTGCTTCTTCTGATGCCTTTAAAAACTGTAAGTTATTTAGGAAAACCATATACAACAACAGTAATAGAAAACATTTTCATGATATATGTGTTAGAACATATAAGAAAATGAGTAATTAACCATTAATATAAGATTTATAAGAAAATCACAACATGGATCAATGCATAAACACGATAAATATCAAGAACAAAGCAACATTTCTTTATTGATGTAAGCTAAATGAAAGGTGGAAAACTACAACCTGAGTCTTCCTCCAACTCCAAGTGGAACCGTCCTCCGGATTTGTCCTGTCCCAGCCTCAAAAATATTACTCCATAAATACACACAAGGATGTCATAAGAGGGATGAAGGACATCTCAAAAGAGGAAACAAAGGTTTCCTATAGCTTGGGGAGTGCAGAAGGCACAAGATTTATTCAGACTCGATTGGGGATCAATCAACTATAATATCAATATCTCGTCTCTTCTACCCTTAGACCTTCCCATGGAGGTTTATTTATACTTCTCCAAATTAGTTTTTTCAGTTGGGAAACAATTGGGCCATGGGCTATAGTAGGTGAGTAATAGGTAAAACCGTAAACTCCACCTAAATTTAAGGATATTTATTATTTTTTAGTGTTTTAACACATTTACGCTAGTTGGGTATATACTAACCCGCATGTACATGCTTTTAACATAGGGAAAAGTAGCGTATGGGAAATAAAACATTGCTTTTTAGAATTTGGACCAAGTCTAGAAATGAAGGGTTTGCCCTAGGCCATAACCAGAGCATTAGATCTACCAAGAGTGGTAAATGGTGCTATAACGATGTCTAGTGAAGGCACAGGGAGGAAAAATAGAGGATTGGATAAGCATCTGAGACTAATACTTCTTTAGGATTGGGAATCCAAGATAGAAGTAGTCTCATGGATAAATACTCTTTGAGAATGAGGATTGGATAAGCATTTGAGACTAATACTTCTTTAGGATTGGGAATCCAAGATAGAAGTAGTCAAAGAGGAAGAATATTCTTTGAGGATTGGGAATTTAAGATAAGAATAGTCTTGGAAGACATACCCAGTGAACATTTGGATGGGGTGTTGGCTTGAGGGGGCCTGACCCAAGTTCAACATTAGTTAGCCAAACAAATCCCTACACTATTGGCCCTTTCGGCATCAACCCACGAAGAGCGGGCTGAAGTCTCACCCGAAGTAGTATGGGGGGATGCTGGAACCAAGTTTCCGCACCCTTGAGATGGATGTAATGTCGGTTTATTTCATCTAGACCCGCCTTTGCGCAGGTCGCTTAACCCTTTGTTCCACCCTTCAGTACCTTCGCGAAAGGGTGCGATAGGCTTCCACACAGCCCTAACCAAGGGCTGAAGTCCTTTCACACTACTAGGGTAGCAAACTATGATATTTCCCAAACTAGGCTAAGTGTCTTACTTATCTTATTAATAGATCTTAGTTAGCTTTGTGTAAACATATGGTTTTACTTGCGTTTTCTTAACCAACACATTGACATACATTCGGGCATCATATAATAATTATAAGAGAAATTCATATAATAGATGCATAAACAGGAAACAAAGACGTAGAAATTATAGAATCCTTCTCTTTATTGATAATTCTGGACAATGATAGACTCGACCCACCCTGTGCACTCAGCTTCAGGGGTTCGTGCACTCAGCTGCGGACTTCTAGGCCTATGTGCACTCAACTACAGAGCCTCTACCTATGCCACGACCCAAGACTTAGACTTATACTTCAGAGCTATCTACATGTTCCATCTTTCCTTGATTCCTTCTATTGATTCTTCTAACTACTTAGAGCTTAGCTTTATTTCTACAATCCCATGGTCCATGGACCATGGGTAGATCTTTTACAGCCTACAATACATTTCCAAAATAAGGGCGAACAACCCTATGACTCTTTAACACCTATGCGCTCCGAGACCACAAAATGTGGAGTCTTTACATTTGCATTACAAAATTGGGCCAAAGTATGGGCTTTTAGCCCCAAAACTGCCTATGGGGGATCCCGCGCCCAATAGGTCCCCAACACAAACATCATGACTCACCCTCAAGTCACTCTGTAGGTGCGGAGATCTTAGTGCGAAGACCTCCCAGCTTCGTTTCAATCACCACAACTTCGGCAACACACTGAGCGGCTGCCTGCCAGACTTTTTCCACTCGCTACCCAGTGATTTCCACTGAACTGCTACCCTAAATATTCTACTAAGCTACCTGCAGTTGTGCTATCTTTCCTTTAATGGATGCTATGATTATATATGCCTCATCTACCCATGGCTGTAGGCGCACTTTTAAGACCACTTCTTTGTGCCGAGCGACATCCACCTGTTCCTTGAGCGCCTTTGCCTCCTGCATCCATGCGAACCTCTCTATAAGGGCGACCGTCTGTGCGGTCCCTTTGACCTCATCATACTTTTGTTGTAACTCGTGCGCCTTTGTCTCTAGGCACTCTACATTCAGGTCCTCCTGCAGGGTGGTTAGGACCTCAAATGACTGTTCAAATAGCTGAATGCAGTCTGCTACTACATTGTCGACCGCCACTATTGTTGTTGTAACAACAGTTGTATGCTGTTCCATGACTTCCGGCGGAGTTGAAGGTTGGGCCCTCAACTGTAATTCAACGATCTGCAGGTTTCTTCTCTAGTTGAATCCTAGCCATCTCTACTCAAGCATTGCGTACCCCTGTGGCTAACTTGCGGCCGTGCACCTCTACCAGTTCTTCTACCTGAATGTCCAACTCTGGGACCATTCGGCATGTTTCCTCCACTACTTGCATTGTTTTCTTATTCTGCTCCATTGCCTCATTGCGCTGAAGGCCCAACTGTTCGATGTTGATGCACTGCTCGCTCATCACTTGCAGAGCATGACTCTCTCGGGCCCGAAGTTCCACGATGACTCCATCCTACAAGAGGTAGAGTGTCTCTCGAGGGAGCACAACCATATTCACTCCTACCCTTTTCAGGCTACTGAGCGTGGTCCTATTGGCCTCATTCTCTATAGTAAGCGCTCCATCTGGTAGCACTATCATGTTGGTTACCCTTGTGTGCAACATCCCTTAGGTAGCTGAAGTGTCGATCGTGAGGCTGGTGGACACTATGCCAGCCTATGGAGTGCGAACCTGCAACTCTTGCAGCTATGTCCGGAGAGCCCCCATTACCAACTGCTTCTGCTCTCCGAACTGTTGGAGGGCCTCCGCGGTGACATCCCTCATCGTTTCTCCGATATCATGTAAATCCCCCTCAGTGAGGGTGATTGGGTCAAAGGATGTCATTGATGTCTTGGTTTTCTTTCGTGGTACTGCATGTTCTCGCGGTCACGGATGCTTGAGTTGGGTGGACGTCGTCTGCGGGTCCGTGCCACCTTTTTATGTCTCTGTTTCTGGCTCAGTCTTGGGCGAAGGTGACTTCTGTCCTTCGCGCTCTTCTCCTACAGTTTTATGCTATTCCACCAATTTCATGGCATTGAGCGCTACTTGGGCCTTAGCCTCTGCTTCCTCCTTTCTGTGATTCTCAACTAGCTACGCTATTCAGAGCTTTGTTTCTTCCTTCTTACGCTACGCGTCAGACTTGTCCGTTTCTACTGTGGAGCTTGATGGAGTGTGCCACTTTGACGACCAAGACTCGAGGACTGTGAAAATAACATCATCAGTCACCAGATATGGTAAGTTATGCCATGTCTTCCTAGGGTCCTTCCACGCCCTGATAAAGACATGGTGGAAATCTGCTTTGAACTTTGCAAAGCTTTGCAAACTAGCATATACTGTGGGCGACAACCATGACTTGCGATTGATCCCCATCTGGATATTAATCTCCATTAAGACCTAAAATATCTTGCTTCTTTTATGTGCTACATGTCCTTGGTCATCCACAATGAAGCATACTTCACTGCCTCTGGAAGGTCCGGCGCGACCGACGAGAATTGCCTGTCTTCGGGCAGCTCCCATGCCACCAGTACGATTGAGAGAAAAAGCCACGCATAGTGGAATGTCTTGCCCTACTCCCATGCCTCGCGATAGTTCACAAGGAGCTCGCCACATAGATAATTCACCCAGTTGAACTGGACTCCTTCAGTGCATTGGGTTGCCAATGCAATCATAGGTGTGGACACCTCATCTGCGTGTCACTTCCGCATCACTTTCCCTGCTAATATTTGCATTGCTACCTTGACTGCAGGGTTGTTAACATTGGAGATGGCATATCCTCGCTTCTTCTTCTCCAACTTGAATTTCTTCTTCATAGCTTCTGTGAGGGCCAACTCGCCACCTTTTCCTTTTGAAATATTGGCTGGATCCTCCCCTGAGTAAGGCAACTGTGCAATCCGATGGGTCAAGTGGTCTATGATGGGAATGGGCTCCTCCAACCATAAACACCCATCATGCACCAAGCAGAGCAGCTACCTAATGACGAAGACAGTCACTGGGGCACAGTGGTAATGCAACACCTAGAGCAGGTTAAGCAACCCGACTTTCTCTACACCCTTGAGCCAGGTCCACGACTCCAATTCAATTGTTCCAACAGTCACGTCCATCCATTGGCGCATTAGCTGCTCAGTCGCTAAATGCGGGAATTTCTCGTGATCTGCAAGGTCCCAATCTTAGAATTTCAGTACAGGAACCTGCCCTAAGTGCGGTCCCTCCAAAACAAGGTCATCTAGGAGCAACGAAGTTTGCAGGGAGCTCTTTCTCATGTCTATGTCCTTCGGCACCTTGGCTTTACCCTTGTGCGGAGGAACATATTTTGGTAGCCTGGTAACAGGGTCTGCACCCTGGGTTTCAAGTTCCATTTCTATGTCTTCTTAATCCACCAGGATTTCTTTAGATTCTTCCTCGTCGACCTCTAGATTAATGGTCTTCCCCTTTTCCTGCAGGGTGAGCTTGGTCTTCTATGGGTTTCTTGGTGAGACAGGCACTAGAATCATAGCCTACTTATCCTTCTTAGGTCTTGGTGTTCTGGGGGATTTAGGGACTTCAACTATTACTCTGAAAATCTCTAGGGCTTCTTCTACCGCAATTTCCTGCTCGACTTCCTCGGGTGTCGACATCATTCTGGTCAGGAGGTCCTGCATCTCCTTTGGCAATCTTTCAAACACTAAACTTGCTCTCAAAGCCTCAAAGTTCGAAAGGTCCATACACAACCGATAGCGCAACAACTGAATTTTTAAAATGCCAAGTGTTTTTCGCTGGACAATCGCTTGTAATTTATAGGGATTTTTGAATACAAATTCGACCATTCCCCCCACATTTGACCCATTAATGCTAGATTGGTGGCAAATTTTAAAGAATTTAACCCATAAATGTTTCCTTAAATGCATGCCGCCTACTCCATTTGGCCTCAAACCAACCATCAAATCATGAATAGTGACTTTCACAGTCACTTTCTGGTGGATCTGGCACTAGCACAACTATCTTCGTGTTGTCGTGGACCTTGTGACACTTCGTTGCTTCGCGCAGCTCCCTAACCTAGGCAGTGTAGTTTATAGTCTCGCACCTCCTTTCAGCTGCCTGGAGTGCTAAGACTATGCTACTTTCATATGGTCACATGGCCGGATCGCCAGTGTATGGCTTCAAGTGACTGCCATTCACCTTTCCTGGGAAGGGTTCTCCATTTAACTTAACCAACTGGACTGCGCCACCATCGGTAATATCCTTAATAATATAGGGCCCCAGCCAATGCATTTTGAATTTCCCTGGAAATTTATAAAACTTACTATCATAAAATAGCACCAAGTCATTCACCATAACGGTGCACAATTTAATATGTTGGTCATGCCATGCTTTTTAGTGTTGCTTTTGGACCTGTTAATGAAATCCAGCCAAAAATCTCTCTTCTTCGATTTCGTCCAACTACGGGAGCCTGTCTTCCAGGGCTCCGTGATCTTTCATACCTGTGAGCACTGCTATGCGCAGACTAGGCACGATGTATTCCATAGGAATTATAGCTTCAACCCCGTATACCAGCCTAAAGGGTGGCTGTCCCGTTAACTTCTTGCACGTCATCTGATAAGCCCATAATATTGAAGGTATGCGTAGGTCCCAATCACTTCGCTGAGAATTGCATACCTTGGTCAACGCATTTTCAAAAACTTTGTTGAACACCTCCACTGCCCATTAGCATGTGGGTGATAAGGTGTGTTATTTTGGTGATACACCTGAAATTCCTCTGTTAGTGTGCTGATCGTCTCATTCAAGAAGTGCATACCCCGATCGCTCATAAAGATCCTTGGACATCCAAATTGTGTCATTACATGCTCAAATAGGAACTTCATGGCATTCGCGCCCATGCAATCCTTCACCAGCTACGCTTCTGCCCAATGATTCAAATACTCAGTCATAGTGATAATGTACCTTGTGCCTTTCTTCCCTTAAGGCTGAATGGGTCCTACAAAATTTATTTCCCACTTTTTAAAAGGTTGCAATGTCATTTGTGGATTCAAAGGCATTTCATCCCTCCATAATGGCCTGCCTGTTCTTTGGCATACATCACATGCCTTGCAATATGCTTTTGAATCCTGATGAAGTATTGGCCACCATAACCTTGTGCATAGAATCTTTTGCGCGGTTTCTCTCCCTGCATAATGTCCTCCCACGGCGCCCCCATGAGCATCCGCGAGGATGCTGCTTCGTTCAAACTCAGGTACATACCTTCGTAGTATTTCATCATTCCCCATCTTGTATAGATGCCCAACAATGACAGAGAAGTCTATGGTGCACACCACTAATTCCTTGTTTTTTTGGACAGAGTATCCTTCCGGCGTAGTTCCAGTTGTTAGAAAGTGTATTATATCCTCGAAATTTCCATCTGCGACACTCATAGCAAAGAGTTGCACGTTAGGTAATCCTTCCTCCAAATTTGTAGGTTCCTCCCCTGTTTCGATGAGCGAAAGAGGGTATGGTCCCGCATTCAATTGTCCAAGCTTCACAACAACTTAAAAATCATACTCTTGGAACAATAAGACCCATCTGCAATTCTCCCCCCCAACATAGGCTTATTGACCAGGTACTTCAGCGTGGAGTGGTCCATATACGTCTTAAAGTGGCCTCCTAGCAAGTAGTGTGGGTACTTCTGGAGCATGTACACCATAGCTAGCCCCTTGTGTTTAGTGGTAGAATATTTCTTCTCTGCTTTGGATAATTTGTGGCTTGCGAATGGGATAGGGTGGTCCAAGCCTTCTCCACCATCCTGTGTTAGTACTTTCCCCAACGCTATACAAGACGCATCGACATGTACATGAAACTCTTTCTTCCAGTTCGGGAAGACTAGAATCGATGCGGTAACCATCTTTTCTTTCAATATATCCAAGATTTTCTTACAGTCATCATTCTAGCAAAACATGACATCCTTCTTCAACAATTTTTCCATTGGCATGGTGATCTAGGCATGGCCCTTGATAAACTTTCTGTAATATCCCATATGTCCTAGAGTAGCACGCAGTTGTTTCACACTGCTTGGCACTTCCAAGTTCAGAATCACTGTGATCCATCAACCCTTGTCTGTAAACCACATGCCCCAATAGGTTCCCAAAAGGAATGCAAAATAGATACTTCTTGAGGTTGAGCGTGATCTGGTATCTTCGACAGGTATCCAGCATCAAGCGCAAGCTCGCTACATGGCGCTTAACCAGCCCAAATACAGTCCAGTCATCAAAATAGACCTCCAAGAACTTATGGATAAATTCCTTGAATGCCGTAACAACCACGCATGAAAAGATAGCAGGCGCATTCTTCAATCCAAATGACATTACATTATATTGAAAAAAACCCCACTTAGTCGTGAAGGTTGTCTTGCTCCTATCCTCCGGTGCGATTTTGATTTGTTGGCACCCAGAGAACCCATCAGTGAAAGAATATGCTTTCTGATCACCTACAGTGTCCAACACTTCATCCGTGAACGGAGTTGGGAAAGGATCATGCACACAAGTGTCATTCAGTTTTCTGAGATCCACGCATATCCTTATCTCATCCTTCTGCTTCTTCTCTTGCACCACCATTGGGCTTACCCAATCGGATTCCTCCATAGGCTCAATGATGCCTGTTGCTAGAATTTTATCTAGCTCTAAGCAGACCTTCTCCTTGTATTTCAGGTTTAGGCGGTAAGGCCTCTACTTGACTGGCTTCGTGTCGGGCTTTAATGTGATCTTCATCACTCCTAGATCTCCGATTATTCCTTTCAAATCCGTAAACTTGGTCGGGAATAAGTCCTGATATTCATGGAGTAATTCAGTGAAATTATCCACCGTTGCGTTGTCCCAATAGTCTCCAATCTTTGCGAATTTGGGTTCTGCCTCCGTACCAATGTTCACTTGTTTAGTTTTCACCGGCGCAGTTATATCAGGGTTCTCAATCTGTGGCCCTTGAACCTCATTGTGGCCTTTTGTTTTGGGAATGTTAATCTTTTTTGGGTCTTTGTCCTCTTCTTCAACAGTTACATTATAACATTCTAGCACGCAAGTCAGCTGAGTAGCCCATTCAGGCTGAATCAGGTCTAAAGTATCTTGTGGTATCCTAAATATGACTGCTTTCACCTCTTGTAGCACTTCATCAATACTGTTAAATCCATCCTCAAAACTAAATGTCATCATGAATCCTCCGCACAGGATATCCCATTCACCTTTCCCATGGCGAATCTCTGTTTCTATATACCAATTCATTGGGATAACATCTAGGGTATGACAAAATAGGTGCACCCACTCAGGTTGAGGCTTTTCTCCATAAACCTGTGTCCATTTGGCTAGATGCACGCGTGGATCATTCTACCCATTGTACTTGTTTTTCAGTCACATCTTAGGCTTCCCAAACCATGCTCGCATCATCCTCCTACATTCACGCCAATCATCTAAACTTCCCTTGTGCGTACCCACCATCTTGCGGGCGTAGTGTGTAGTGCCTAGTCCAATGCCTAGAAGCATTACTTTTCTGGCACTTCCCTTTCAAATGCATCCAAAAAGATATCTACCTCATATAGACCATCATAGGTAGGCAGATTTCTTTCCTCTAACGACACATAGTGTAGCGACCGGGTCACCATGTTGCAATTCAGCGTAGTTACTTCGTGTAAGTGTTTCTGCCAGCATTCTATTTCTTTGTCAGAGTCCAAAGTGCAAGAACTCTCGTGCTCCCATGTAATCTGTCCATCCGCAGTGGGATTCACCAAGTCTTGTTCTCGTGCTATTAACTTATAGATGTAGTCCAAATCATCATCACTCTCATAGTCGCGGATTGGTTCCGTATAGCGCGATCCTTCAACACGGTCTAGGGGTATTATTATGCGCAGTGATTTCTTCTCAAAGATCATCTTTCGCTTCTTTAGATTGATTACCCCATTCATATTAGTAGCCTAGTTAATTCCCAGGAGTGCAGGGCAGGGATTGTTGTTATCAAAAATCTCTATTACTTCAAAGTCTGCCAGTGTGTTCGATCCCTCAATATCCACGGTCACTCCCTACAGCCACCCCATGGGTATGATTTTTTGTTGATTCACCATCCTCAGCTGAATTGGAGACCATTGTAGCATAGGTCTCCCCATTTGCTTCCATGTCTATTTCAGTAGAACACTCGCATCTGATCCCAAATCCAGAATGACTTGACCCATTTCGTATTCTCCAATATGCGCAGTGAGTCTCATTTCACGCCCCGTCCTTGTCCTATGCTTACCGATCTTTCGGACTACGTGTGGTTCACCTGGTGCAGTCCTAGCACATCTATTGATGAGTTCTTGTAACCCTTTCACAGCCTTACTGTCGCGCAGTAACTTCATACAGGTTTCCAGGAAATTTGTGAGCATAGAGGGGTCCATCTCGAGCTTCGGTTTATCCTTGCTTCCTGAGTTGGAGGCCTCAGCGAGGCTCTTCTTAGCTTTAATGAAATCTTCACGAGCGCGCTCCAAATCAAACTCAGCCTCTTTTGTTGGGGCTTTACGAACACATGTACTATCTCCCGACTATTTCCCCTTGTCATCTCCTGTCACGATTCCACTTCGAAGCACTATATTTACATTCAGATCTTTCTCGCGTGACTCAGACCTCATCATCTATAGGTTCTGAGTTGGGGGAGGTGGTAGCGCCCCTTTGTCACATATCCTAGCTATCAGCGTAGGAAAATCTTCTGTTTCATGATCAAACAGTGTGCAATACTTGCACGACGGGTGCCTTGGATTAGTGAAATCATGAGCATAGTGTCCTGGCCCTCCGCAATTGTAGGACATCAATTGTCCTCGACCTTTATCAGGTCCTCCGCCTCGGCCTCGTCCGTGCCCCTAAAATCCTGTCCGCGCTATCCTTACATTCTGGTAAAGGGGTTGCATTTCTGAAGATTTTAACCCCGTACAGAAATTATCTGCATACGAATTCTAAAACACAAAAAATAAACAATGCAAAAGTATAACACTTAAAACACATATACACAAAGATTTTCCCCTGGATCCCAAAACCGAGACTACCAGCTTGATTTTTCATTATGTTCCTTTCAATGTTATAATACATATTTATACATGCCGAAGCATCTAATACCATGGACCGAAAACCATCGCGTCCAAAACCATGTGTGAAAATCATGCACAAAACCATAGGTAGGTTTGCCCAACCTAATATAGGGTCAAATAACACAACCCAACAGTTTCGGCCTAAACCTTGTAGGTAGGATTTCTATCCATCATCAATTCATAGCTCCTGAAAGTACGCTCATCATGTCCTACCAACCTACAAAAGTTGCAGAACAAGTGTTGTGGTGTTTGCACATACTTCTGTAGCAAGTGACAATTATCCATAACATGTTTTCTGCCTACCTGATAGATAACGCACCATAAAGCAGGCACCGCACTAGGTCCGACTTGAGCTTCCAAACTTAAAGGCATCATTCCTCCTCCCGCAAGGTAATTTGTGATGATTGAGTAGTGGTTTTTGTCATGACCCTGACTCTTGCATTTCAAGCACCATACCTCTTCATGTACCTCTGGTCGAACCGTTTTGTCCTGCTTCAGACTTTGCATCTCAAGGCACAAAATTTTCAGCTGGGCATGGATTTGTTGGACACCTAGATTAGGATCCTACATCAGAGTCTCATGTAATCTCATTGAAATCTCCAAGGCCTTTGCCTGAGTTGTTATCTTTTGTTGCGACAGTGCACTCCTTAAGTGTGGTAGTAGCGAAGCCACAAACCACTCGCGATGCTGTCCATCTGTCAAGTTCATGCTGGTTTCGCGAATTGTACATTTCAGCCTCTGATCCAGTTCCTAAGGCGTCTCCCTTGGTTGCATCGTGATATCCTTGAATCCCACAATTGACTATGCTTCATAATTAGGCCTGCTAAAGTCCCTATTTAGTGCTGCTTGGATGTCTGCTACTCTAGCATTCGGCTTATCGTTGGAGTACTTAATATACCAGGTCAGTGCGCGATCCTACAGAAGGCTAACCAGTGTCGCTTTCTTTATATGGTCATCTGTAACACCTTGAGCTTCCCTTACAGCCCTCACAACGAACCAGAATTAGTCCGGGTGCTCATTTCCCAAGCCTTTGAACAAAGGAAACTTCACTGTGTTTGCCATAATGAATTGCGGTGGAGGTGGAGGGGGTACAGGTGAAGTTGGAGGATCCTTGTTTTATCAATTGAATAGCACTTTGCGGAGAGACCTTCGCCATCCCTTCTTCATCCCCTCACAGAGGTGAAATCAAGGGGCTATGCTCTGGACTCTTATTTACTTCGTTTTTGTAAAATCTTCCGCTTCACATAGTCCTAAACATCAAGGTAGTTGCATAACCCATTTTTCGTACAACATAATCTTAATCCAAGTATTCAAAGATTTTACGTACTTACCTTGCAGTACTTTGAAAAAGTGTCACTCTGCCTTGCTATAGCTGATTGAGGTGTCGACCACGAATTCAATCACAAGTCCTCCTATGGTGCGATCAAGAAAATGATCGACAGTGCGGGCGATCTTATCTTTTGACGCTTCCAACCTTCGCACTAGCTCCGGGGTCCACACAATAGGATTGTCAAGTTTCCACCTTCCTTGGCTATCTGCTAGCTTCGTGATCCACTCGTATAGCTCAGTAGGAAAGGAGGCGAAAAATATTTCATGGATCTCCATATATAGGTATCGGTCCAACCACTGTTCTTTTGATAGTCGCGAGTTTCTGTTTTCTTATGCTGCTAACTTGTGAATCCTTCTGTCCAACCGACCTTCGATTTATTTCTTAGTTGGATTCCAGTGATACAACATCACACATCTCTTATGCAGATTCTGATCCCGGCAACAAAACCATTTATTGGCTTGAGGGGGTCTAACCGAGGTTCAATGTTAGTTAGCCAAACAAATCCCTACACTACTGTCCCTTTTAGCATCAGCCCGCGGAGAGCGAACCGAAGTCTCATCCGAAGCAGTATGGGGGGATGCTGGAACCAAGTTTCCGAACCCTTGAGATGGACGTGATGTCGGTTTATTTTAGCTAGAACTGCCTTTGCGCAAGTCGCTTAACCCTTTGTTCCACCCTTCAGTAGCTTCACGAAAGGTTGAAATCGGCTTCTGTGCATCCCTAACCAGGGGCTGAAGTCCTTTCGTGCTACTAGGGTAGCGAACTGTGATATTCCCCAAACCAGGCTAAGTGTCTTACTTATCTTATTAACATATCTTAGTTATCTTCACGTAAACAGATGGTTTTACTTGTGTTTTCTTAACCAACACATTTACATACATTCGCGCATCATAAAATCATTGTAAGATAAATTCATATAACAGATGCATAAACAAGAAATAAAGACGTAGAAATTATAGAATCCTTCTCTTTATTGATAACAGACTTGACCCACCCTGCGCACTCAGCTGCAAGGGTCCGTGCACTCAACCATGGACTTCTAGGCCTCTGTGCACTCAGCTGCAGAGCCTCTACCAATGCTACAACCCAAGACTTAGACTTCTACTTCAGAGCTATCTCTCATACATGTTCGATCTTTCCCATTGTCCACGGACCATGGGTAGATCTTTTAAACCCAGCATTAAATTTCCAAAATAAGGGCGGACAACCCTATGACTCTTTAACACCTACGTGCTCCGTGACCACAAAATGCGGAGTCTTTACATTTGGATTACAAAATTGGACCAAAATATGGGCTTTTAGCCCCAAAACTGCCCTTGGGGGATCCCGCGCCCAACATGGGGTATGTGCCTTGAGAGGCTATGGTGATGGTGTCCATATGTATGACTCCTAACATTTTGCTCTAATCTTATGGAGAGTTACAGTCTCGTTAGTCACGACCTTTCTATGTTTCTATTTGACAATGCTGGTTATGATGTTGATGCTTAAAGATGGATTATCAATCCGTCTCTTCTTATGAGAATATTTAAATTTAAGAAGAATCCTTGCATCGATTGTATAATTATGAATACCTCCCTAGTTAATAGGGAGTGTTGAAAATGTAACTAGGTTTTGTCTTCATAATGACCTTTATACTTGTATCAATGTATATTTCTTGAAAAAACAAAAAATAAGAAAATAAATCATTTTTATTATTACTAATTAGACAAGATCAAGCACGTGGTTTGATAGGGATGTTTATTTCTCCTGATCTTAGATTCCACATTGTAGAACTTGAGACTCCTCATGAAGCATTAGAAAAACTCGCTAAAGTTTTTGGGATTAAAAATGAAATTAGAGCCCATCAACTTGAAAATGAGTTGCTTACTTTGGATCCTAATAATTTTTCTTGCATTGAAGATTTCTTGTCCAAATTCAAGACCCTTAGATATCTCTTGGAAGGTGTTAAAGTTAAGAAAGAAGATGGTAACCTTATTTATTCCATCCTTACTAAGTTAGGACCAGCCTACTCTGTATTTGTTTCCACTTTCCATTCTACAAGGGAAGCTTTCATTTGTCAAGGAAAAGACTACAAGGCCCCTTCCTTTGACTCCTTTTGTGATTCCTTAATAAGAGAACAAGAAAAACTCTTACACCTTGGTCTTCTTAATCTTGGAAACTCTTCCACGAAAGCGTTAGCCGCCCAACAGCAACCAAATTCAAAGAATCCTAAGAAGTCATATCCTCAAAAGAATGGTCCTAAATCAACTCAGCCTCAAAATGAAAGATCATTTCAGCAAAATGATAAGACCAATAAAAACAAATGGAAGAAGACTGATAGACATTGTCACTTTTGTAATCGAGATGGCCACTTAGAATCTAAATGCTTTAAGAAGATGGAAGCCTTGGAAGCCGCAATGAAGAAACATAACATCCATGTGGAGCCTACTTCAACTTCAACTTCCGGAATGGCACTTTCTGCATGTCGTTGTCAATCATCTCAGTCTGGTTATGCATTAAATGTATCTTCTTCTTCTTCTCATTCTCATGAGTGGCTCATTGATTCTGGAGCCTCTTATCACATGGCCAAAAACCAAGCCATGTTTTCTTCTTTAAATGATTGCAACACCAAAAATATATATGTTGGTGATGATAGATCTCTTAATGTAGTAGGGACTGGAACTGTTCATCTAGACAATGGTCAGTTTAATGATGTATTATGTGTTCCAACCTTATCCTGCAACCTTCTATCTGTCTATTAGATAACTCATTCAGGTGAAGGTAAAATTGTTGAATTTTCACCTCATGATGTTGTAATCAAGGATCTAAAAGATCCTAAACAGATTCTAGCTACTGTTCTTTCTGATGATTCCACAAGGTTGTATAAGTTTCACAACTTTGGGTCATCAAATCTTCCCTCAGTATTTGTTGCTCATAATGATGAAGTGAGCAAACTTTGGCATGAGCGATTTGGTCACTTAAACTATCGCTCCCTTCAGCATCTATGTAAAGAAAATATGGTGACAGGTCTTCCTATGGTATCTTGTAGAGATGGTGTTTGTTCCGGATGTGTACTCGGAAAACATCATCGGGACAGTTTTGACAAACGTGCCTCTTGGCACGCCTCAGCCCCTTTACAGCTTGTGCCCAGTGATTTATGTGGTCCTCTTCCTGTTGCTTCATTCTCTGGCTGCAAGTACTTCTTAACTTTCATTGATGATTTCTCCAGACGCACTTGGGTATACTTCTTAAAACTCAAGAGCGAAGTATTTAACACATTTTTGGCCTTCAAAGCCTTTGTTGAAAAACAATCTGGACATCAAATTCTTAAGCTAAGAACTGATAATGGTGGAGAATATGTTAAAAACACATTCATCAACTTTTGCATAGAAAATGGAATTCAAATGCAACATACTGTTCCATACACTCCACAACAAAATGGTGTAGCTGAAAGGAAAAATCGCACCTTAAAGGAAATGGCTAATTGTATGCTGCAATCTAAAGGACTCAGTCTTAGTTTTTGGGCCGAAGCAATTAATTGTGCAAATTATATAATTAAAAAGAAATTTGAAATGACAGACTTAGGACACTTACACTATTTTCTCGGTCTTCAAGTCTTGCAATCCAAGGAGGGTTTTTTCCTTTCCCAGTCCAAGTATGCTTGTGATATTCTTAGTCATTTTCACATGGAAGACTGTAAGCCAGCCCCTTCTCCCTTTCAGTCTGGAGTCAAACTTTCAGTCTCTTGTACTTCTCCTGAAGTTGATGCTACCTTATATCGTCAACTTGTAGGAAAACTCTTGTATTTAACCCATACTCGTCCTGACCTTTCCTTTGCTGTTGGCCTTGTTGCTCATTTTATGCAAAACCCCCGTGAAAGTCATTGGAAAGCAGCTAAAAGAATACTTCGTTATGTTCGAGGTACAGTACAGTTTGGGATTCATTACAGTGCCAAAGCAGCTCCTCTATTAGTTGGTTTCACTGATTCTGATTGGGCTGGTGACCCTGATGATCGGAAGTCTACTGCCGGTTATGTCTTCACTCTTGGTTCAGGACCTATTACATGGGCTTGTAAGAAACAGGCTGCCATTTCTCTTTCGTCAGCAGAAGCAGAGTATCGTGGTGCCGTGGAAGCTAGTAAGGAAGCCTTGTGGCTTCGTCAGATCCTATCAGAGTTTGGCTTTGAGCAGCAGCATCCAACCACACTTTGGTGTGATAATCAAAGTGCCATTCAGCTATGCAAAGATCCAGTCCACCATCAGCACAGCAAACACATTGAACTACACATGCACTTCATCCGAAAGCTCATTCATGACCATGTTCTTGAAGTGCAATATTGTTCAACAGATGATCAGGTTGCAGACATCTTCACAAAGGCTCTCACAGAGGCGAAGTTCACTAAACTTCGATATATGCTTGGAGTTCAGGAAGTTGTCACTAAGGGGGGATAGGCTCTAGTGCCTCCTTCCTTCTCCTATTGTGTCATATTTGTAAATCCTTCAATCCTATCCCAAGTTGTTCTTAAGGGGGGATGTTAGGCTATTCCGACACATAGGAAATAGTTAAGTTCAACTTGGTCTAGTATAGAGTTAGGTATAGAGTTAGGTAAAGTGTGTTTCTTTACCGTTGTACATTTTGTAACTTACAATCCGACGGTCACGATATGTAGTGATCCGACGGTTCATTCTCTCCTCGGTATTACCGACACTTGATCCGTGGCTTGACACCCGATTGGTCCATGAGTTCTATTTAAAGCGCATGGAGGGTCATTGTTCGGGAAATCCGTGCATGAGAGAATCTTATGTAAATTTTCATTCTTTGATTAATAAATTGCCTGTAGTAGCCACGTTGGCGCAGGCCGTGGACTGTTTCCCTCTTTGAGGGTTTTAACCACGTCAAAAATACTGGTGTATTGATCTGTGATCTGGTTGTGAGCGGTGTCCTTTTGGTGTTCTTTCTGAGGAACTTACCCTGTAAATTCCTACAAAGAGGATACCTGGGTACGTAAGGCTCCTGCAAAGGAACCTGAGTTTGACTTGAACCGCGCAAAAGAAACATTTATGGAAGCTAAGAAGAGCTTCACAGAGGTCTCTACTTCAGGAAGTAAGGATCAACCAGAACCAGGAATGGATCCGTCTATGCTCACTACCATTTTAGAGACATGCATGAAGCTTCTACAAGACAATAAGGTAGTTAAAGGACTCCAAGAGCTGATCACTAGGTGTGCAGGGTCAGGGGAGCCACACGTAGTTCGAAAAATGGGGAAGCATGCTCTGCACACTGGAAGGGAAATGTGGTTGACAGTGAAAATTGGTGAATATGAGATGGATCAAGTAATCTTAGACCTGGGTTTGGACACGAACGTATTACCAAAGCAAACTTGGGAACGCATGGGCAGGCCCGCACTACAGTGGTCTCCCATTCAATTGCGGATGGTGAAGCAACAAAATATCTTGCCCATGGGAAGATTGATAGGAGTAACAGTGGATATCAATGGTGCAAGCACACAAACATATTTCGAGGTAATAGAGATTGTAGATGACAGTAACCCTTACCTCGCATTACTCGGAATAGACTGGGCAATAGATATGAATGGAGTCATCAACCTAAAGAAGCGGAAAATGATTTTCGAGAAAAAGTCCCTACGTGTGATAGTTCCACTGGATCCTGCCGAAGGAAAGCATTACACAGAACCCGTGCATGATGATGGAAGTGACGAGGAGTTAGATTGTATCTATAAAATAACCGCACGAAACCAGGATTGGCTAAATCTGACTACAGATGAAAGGACCCTGTGGGAGCACGCAGAATCCTGCCTGTCAGAGTCTGACGAAGAAGATGAGTGATGGCACAATCGGTTGAGTGAAGTGATGACGCTAAATTGTAATATGATGACCAAATCACTGCGTTGCGTAACCGCCCAGGCTCAAGATATACCAACCTATGATGGACTAACAACAGTGGATGAATTCTTGAGCAAGTTTGAGAGTGCAATACCAGAACACTAGAGGTTCGATGCATTAAAGTGGGTGTTGCATGCAACACCTGCACGTTGGTGGGGAACACATGAAGGAAATTTTGAAAACTGGCATGATTGCAAAAGGATGATGTAGCTAAGGTTTGGGAAGCCGAAGCTACGAATAACCGAGAAATATGATGGATGCGATAACCCATGCATACACCTCACAAAATGGACCAAAGCCTATGGCGAAGAGCCCCAACCTGAATGGGTAACTTATTCTATCATACCCTGGATGTCATCCAACAATGTAAACTTTGAAACGGGAACTATAAACTCAAAACGAGAACTCTGGCCCAAAAACCCCAAAAAAACCACAAAAACAGTGCTCAAAACGAAAAGTGTGTATACTGGAACGATGTTTTTTTTTTTTAGGTGTCAATTTTGCGGTTGTTTTAAAAATGGCAGCGACTACGAAATTTTCTACGAAATTTTCCTGCAAAATATAGCTTCAGAAAAAAAGTGTTGATACTGGAATAATGATTTTTTTTTTAGGGGTCAATTTTCATACTTTTTAAACAATGCTAATAAAACCAATTTTTTATGTCTCAAACAAAGTTAACTTTTAAGGAAAAACACATTAATGTTTCTGGTAGAATATCATTTTTCTTTCTTAAGTATAAATTTAACATGTTTTCAACCACAAAACTAAAAAAACATGACATTATGAACAAATTATTTCACTGAATGAATTCAAAAGTCTTTATTTGTACACTGAATAAAAGAGACATTATATCTCTAATTTGATATTGCATTGTAGATATTTAAACAATAAGATTTATCATACTTAAGACATAATCCAACAACATAAAAATGCTTCATAACTTCTCATTTAACAAAATATGGAAAACATCCATTTTATTTGAAGATACGATGCATACATCAGTTATATAAACTGTCTTAAACAATTATTCAAAATCACTCATATTTTCTTGCACACCATCAGAATTCACATCTTCAGATGAGTGACTGGATGCTGACGAAGATGTTCCATATTCTTCTCTGTCATCAACTAGTGCCCCATCTGAGTCCACATGCATGCCCAAGATTCCAGGTTTCAAAAGTCTTCTAGATCTACGACTGGTTTCAGCAGAGTCCCATGTCAACACTGTTCCTTCTGGTAACAACCTTTTCAGAATCTCTGTCGTCTTGAAGCGAAGAGTTCCTCTCTTTGTTAAATTGAAGTCATAAACAAGTATGTCAACATCCTTCAATTGTAATATGTCTGTGCGGCGGCGATTTATATTTGTACCCTTTCTTTTTCTTTTTCCACCATTTTTTTTGTCAACTACCATCTCTGGCTTATACACACCATTGAATGGGTGTGTATTTGTGGCATACCAATGTACTTCAACACCTGTAACATCCTCATTTTCTGTAAAGACCTTTAAAACTTTAGCAACCCAAAATGGATAGCCATTAGGATCTCCATCTGCTAGCACTGCAATCATGCAACCCTCCTTAATATCCTGTACTGAACCCCTATAAAGGTCTTCCATGGCTTCACGTTGTGCACGAGATCTTCTGGAACCTATATACATCTCTCTTTCCTCTGCCTGTGAAGAATTAATAATACCCTGAGATTGTTGTTGTTCAACAATGTTTACTTCCTCATGTTCATTCGACACATTTTGTGGCCAAATAAATGGATTTTTCAAAGGTATATCTTCATTTATTGTTGTCGAAATGAGATAACTTTGATTATTGAAAAACGACTCCCACCAAACTGAATCAGCAATGTCAAAGTACTCATATGTATATCTAATACATTTTTTAATTTCTTCCAGGCAATCAGAATAATTTATAGCCCTGTTCTGTCTACGTGCATTCTGAACTTCACCAACTGATTGTAATGACAATATTTTTGATGCAAATATTGGATGATCTGGAATGAACTTCAAAAATTGCAATCCTGATGACGGTGCCCACTCTGTAGTAGTTGAATACTTCTTGCCCCATATTAGTGTTTTCCCATCAATTTTTTTGATACGAAATTGATGTTGGAAGCTAATGTCATTAAGTTGTTCAATGCATTTCCCCTCACCATATGATCCCAGAATAAACCTTCGCATGTCAACAGTTTCTTCCAACACTTTAAAAGCAGGCTCTGGCATGTATGATTTCTTAATACATTCAATTAGTGATGGCAAGCTCCCAACTTCCTTCCTCCTCAATGTGACTGAAAAACGACTGAACATCTGATCAATATGGTCATGAGTGTGCCCAACAAGAAGGAAACCAACCTTTACCTTTTGAAAAATTCTCAATTCAACAAGCATGTTCAGATACCCAAAAACAATCTGATTTTTGTTTTCACGGCAAGTGTTGTCCAATTGTAGATACAAAACTTCAGGAAGATTACCAGACCAATGAGAAATGACATCATGAATTATGGTTATGGTCAGATTTGCATCATTATGAATATTTGGAGCTGTGAAGTACACCCTTGGCAACATTTTCCCATTGAAGACCATACAACCGACCAAGTGAAACTGAATAAAATTTTCCTCTTGTAGATTTTTGGGTGTGCGAACAAAATGTGGTAAAAGTGTTTTCTTCTGGTCCATACCATCAATTATCAAACCCAAATATTTATTTGGATTATCATAACACTTCTTTCGATGCTTGTACAACTTCTTCCTTTCATTTGTTTGTTGTTCGCGATGCTCCTGAAGTTCTTTGACAATTAAATCTACACAACATAAAAGAAATTCATTAAGAAATATGTTTTCATAGTTGATGACTATACAATTTTAAAAGTAAAAGTTATGAACACTTACCTCTTTCTGAGCCTTCACATTTGTCCCTTTTTGATTTAAGAGAAGCACATGTACTGCAAATCCCCATCCTTGTCTTCTTAGGAATACGAACATTATTGAATTCTTTCTTCCATAGCTTCACAAAATATTGATATGTAATAAAGTGGCCCTGTCCCTCAGCACTTTCTGCATATTCTTTGTATAAGTTGTAGATTTCTCGTCTTGAAAAATTATCTGGAATATGTATTGTCTCTCTATTTGGCATACACTCTCCATGCTTTGAAAAGAAATCTTTCATCCATGACATTGCAGTATTTGATAATGGCCCAAACTGTCTTTTATAACGTACTTCTGAATAAAATGTGGGATCCTTTTCCAAATTTTCTTGAATTCTCGAGAGACGAAAATTCCCAAGTGAATGAAACATTTTGAAAGCTTTTCTACACAATAAAAAATTCCTAATATGATAATCATAACCTGACAATGTAGATTGCATGCAGCCAACTAAATATGAGTTTTGCATGCTTTTATTCATTGACAAATATCTCTTCCTGCTTTCTAATGCAAATGTGAAATCCATACGTTTCAAGCAATTTTTTTGGCAACATTCACTTGAAATGAGAGCGCTGATAGAACTTCTTCTCGTCAGATATTCTGCTCTACCCCTTGTATAACTAGAATAGCTTGCATTGATACGAAAAGGTCTACTCCTACTCCTTGATACAATATTTCTTGGCAACATCTCCATCATTGGATCTTCATTTTTATAAGGACTTTCATCATTAAGAGGAACGTTATCCACACTATGATCTGCTCTGATTTTCAAATTTTGACTGAGAGGATACCCTTCATCTTCCCCTTCTTCAGTGCTACTATCATAGTCCTTAGAATTCAGACTAAATGGAAAATCTGACTCGATGTTTAATGGATATTCTTCCTCATGTACATTGTCAGTGCTTCTCTCATAGTCCATAGAATTAGGACTATGTTGAAAATGTGGCTGTTTACTTATTGAAGATGCTACATCCTGTCCTTTGTCACTGCTACCTTTATACTGATTAGAATTAGGACAAACTGCATCATCCTGTTCTTCATCATTGTTGCTCTCATAGTCCTTAGAATCAGGACTAAGAGGACATTGTGATACTCCAATGTTTTGAGAATCATCATCCTGCGCTTCATCACCGCTGCTCTCATAGTCCTTAGAATCAGGACTAAGAGGACATTGTGATACTCCAATCTTTTGAAAATCATCATCCCGTGCTTCATCACCGCTGCTCTCATAGTCCTTAGAATTAGGACTAAGAGGACATTGTGATAATCCAATCTTTTGAAAATCATCATCCCGTGCTTCATCACCGCTGCTCTCATAGTCCTTAGAATTAGGACTAAGAGGACATTGTGATACTCCAATCTTTTGAAAATCATCATCTCGCGCTTCATCACCGCTGCTCTCATAGTCCTTAGAATTAGGAGTAAGAGGACATTGTGATACTCCAATCTTTTGAAAATCATCATCCCGCGCTTCATCACCGCTGCTCTCATAGTCCATAGAATTAGGACTAAGAGGACATTGTGATACTCCAATCTTTTGAAAATTATCATCCCGCGCTTCATCACCGCTGCTCTCATAGTCCTTAGAATTAGGAGTAAGAGGACATTGTGATACTCCAATCTTTTGAAAATCATCATCCCGCGCTTCATCACCGCTGCTCTCATAGTCCATAGAATTAGGACTAAGAGGACATTGTGATACTCCAATCTTTTGAAAATTATCATCCCGCGCTTCATCACCGCTGCTCTCATAGTCCTTAGAATCAGGACTAACTGGACACTGTGACAATCCATACTTTAGAAATTCATCATCATGCTCATCATCACTGCTGCTCTCATAGTCCTTAGAATTAGGACTAAGTGGACACTTTGACACTCCATTATTTTGAAATTTTCCATCATGCACCTCAAAACTGCTGCTCTCATAGTCTTCAGAATTAGGACTAAGTGGACATCGTGACCCTCCATTCTTTTGAACTTCACCATCACATTCTTCAAAACTGCTACTCTCATAGTCCTCAGAATTAGGACTAAGTGGACATTGTGACACCCCATTCTTTTGAACTTCACCATCATGCTCCTCATCACCGCTGCTTTCATAGTCCTTAGAATTTGGACTAAGTGGAATCTGTGACTCTTTAAATTCTCCATCCCCTCTTTCATCAGTGTTGCTCTCGTAGTCCTTAGAATCGGGACTAAGTGGAAGAATTGACTTTCTATTCATAGTGGAAGGATTCCCACTATATTCATCAATATGAATAGAGTTGTTACGCGATGAAGATGTTGATGGTGTATAAACCGAAACTTCACCATCAGAGCAATCCATCACTTTCAAATAGAAAATGTTGAATGACACAAATGGAGTCTCCTGAGAGTATTATATAGCTTAAAGAATGAAATATTCCCTCCAAAGTTATTCCCTCCAAAAATTTTCGCGAAAATATTTCAAAATATTTCCCTCCAAAAATTTTCGCGAAAATATTTCCCTCCAAAAGTTTGTTAGATTTATTTACCTTTATTATTTTATTCTACAATTGATTGAAAAACATAAACTAATTTATTTTTATGAAATAAATCACTAAAATTCAAATTGTAAATCACAACTTGTACATTAATTATTCTAATAGTTAAAGTATATCATATTTACTTAACAATTTCTTTTTTTCTAATTTTTATAATATATTCTCAAACATATTAATCCCACATTCAATCCGTTGTAAAACAACTCTACAATATTCTCTCTATAATAATGTAAAACAAATTATCCCACATTAATCGTATGGAAAAACATCTTCGTAATTTCACTTATATAATAAATTTCGCTATCACTATTACTCGCCTCACATCTAGGTTTTCTGAAATTCCTTGAAAGACTCGTGAATTTGTGGAGCAGTGATATTGCTATCAACAATATATACAACGAAGAATTGTCGCAATTGAAAGGCAAGTACAATTATTTTTTCGAAATTTTCATATTAAATTACGTTAATGAAAAATATATATTTTTTTAAATTAAAAAATTTTCCAAGCCAATCTTTTTTTTTTATACCACATGGTGAATCGGTAACTGTGAATCGGGCTGGGCGGGGCGGGCGGGCCGGGTGGGCTGGGCGGGCCGGGCAGGCGGCGGGCCGGGTGGGCTGGGCGGGCCGGGCGGGCGGGCCGGGTGGGCGGGGGGCGGGGGGGGGCGGGGCGGGCGGGTGGGATGGGCGGGGTGGGCGGGTGGGCTAGGCGGGGCGGGCGGGTGGGATGGGCGGGGCGGGCGGGGTGGTCTGGGGTGGGCGGGGCGGGGCGGGCGGGCAGGTGGGATGGGCGGGGCGGGCGGGCGGGCGGGTGGGATGGGCGGGGTGGTCTGGGCGGGTGGGCGGGGCGGGGCGGGCGGGTGGGATGGGCGGGGCGGGGCGGGCGGGCGGGTGGGATGGGCGGGGTGGGTGGGGGGCTGGGCGGGGCGGGCGGGTGGGCTGGGCGGGGCGGGCGGGTGGGATGGGCGGGGCGGGCGGGGTGGTCTGGGGTGGGACCACCCTGCCCGCCCCGCCCATCCCACCCGCCCGCCCCGCCCTGCCCACCCGCCCACCCCGCCCATCCCACCCGCCCGCCCCGCCCCGCCCATCCCACCCGCCCACCCCACCCGCCCCGCCCACCCGGCCCGCCCACCCCGCCCATCCCACCCGCCCGCCCACCCGCCCATCCTGCCCGCCCGCCCACCCGGCCCGCCCACCCCGCCCACCCCCCACCCGCCCACCCCGCCCACCCGGCCCGCCCACCCCGCCCACCCGCCCGCCCCGCCCACCCCGCCCATCCCACCCGCCCGCCCACCCAGCCCATCCCCCCGCCCGCCCACCCCCCCATCCCACCCGCCCGCCCACCCGGCCCGCCCACCCCGCCCACCCCGCCCGCCCACCCGCCCCACCCGCCCCCCGCCCGCCCCGCCCCGCCCATCCCCCGGCCCACCCGCCCGCCCCGCCCACCCGGCCCACCCCGCCCCGCCCCGCCCACCCCCCCCGCCCACCCGGCCCGCCCCACCCCGCCCGCCCAGCCCACCCCGCCCGCCCGCCCCGCCCAGCCCACCCGCCCGCCCGCCCCGCCCCCCACCCGCCCGCCCCCACCCCCGGCTGCCCCGCCCCGCCCGGGGCGGGGCGGGGATTCCGGGAATCGCGGCGCCGCCGGCGCAGCGCCACCCCTGGGCGGCCCCGCCCCGCCCCGCCCGAGGGCGGAGCGTCGATTCGCGCCGCCCGCGTAGCGCCACCCCCGGGCCGCCCCGCTCCGCCCTCGGGCGGGGCGGGGCGGCCCGGGGGTGGCCCTGTGCGGGCGGGGTGGGCTGGGCGGGTGGGCGGGCGGGCTGGGCGGGCGGGGTGGGGCGGGCGGGCGGGTGGGCTGGGCGGGGCGGGCGGGTGGGGTGGGCGGGTGGGCGGGTGGGATGGGCGGGCCGGGCGGGCGGGCCGGGTGGGGGTGGGATGGGCGGGGCGGGCGGGCGGGTGGGGTGGGATGGGCGGGGCGGGCGGGCCGGGTGGGATGGGCGGGGCGGGCGGGTGGGATGGGCGGGGCGGGCGGGCCGGGTGGGATGGGCGGGTGGGATGGGCGGGGCGGGCGGGGCGGGCGGGTGGGATGGGCGGGGCGGGCGGGCGGGTGGGCTGGGCGGGGTGGGCGGGTGGGATGGGCGGGGCGGGCGGGGTGGTGGTGGGATGGGCGGGGCGGGCGGACCACCCTGCCCGCCCCGCCCATCCCACCCGCCCACCCCGCCCAGCCCACCCGCCCGCGCCCGCCCCGCCCATCCCACCCGCCCCGCCCATCCCACCCGCCCACCCCGCCCAGCCCACCCGCCCGCCCCGCCCACCCCACCCGCCCGCCCCCCGCCCATCCCACCCGCCCAGCCCACCCCCGCCCGCCCCCCCCGCCCATCCCACCCGCCCGCCCCCCACCCCGCCCCGCCCATCCCACCCGCCCGCCCGCCCATCCCACCCGCCCCCGCCCCGCCCATCCCACCGCGCCCCACCCCCCGCCCCGCCCATCCCACCCGCCCCCGCCCGCCCCGCCCATCCCGCCCGCCCGCCCCGCCCACCCCACCCGCCCCCCGCCCCGCCCGCCCCGCCCATCCCACCCGCCCGGCCCACCCGGCCCGCCCACCCCGCCCGGCCCGCCCACCCACCCCCCGCCCCCCCACCCGGCCCGCCCCGCCCGCCCCGCCCAGCCCACCCACCCCCCCCGCCCGCCCCTCCCAGCCCACCCCGCCCAGCCAACCCGCCCACCCGCCCAGCCACCTCGCCCGCCCGGCCCGCCCCCGCCCAGCCACGCCCGCCCCGCCCAGCCCACCCGGCCCGCCCGCCCACCCCCCCGCCCCGCCCACCCGCCCGCCCCGCCCAGCCCCGCCCAACAATTTTTTTATTTACTAATTTATGTGTTTTTTTTTTAGGAAAATGGCATCAAGAAAAATTTCTGTGAATCTTTCTGGAGCAAGGAGTCTTAAAGGTGTATCTTCAAAAAGCGTTGGTGAACGAACTCCACCTGAGCTCATACCTACAAAAAACGTTGGTGAACGAACTCCACCTGAGCTCATACCTACAAATATGTCAACTGTTTTAAGTGATAAGAAGCTAATCTCAGATTGGAAAAGTTCAAAAGAGGTGAAATTTCCATCAAGAGCCTGGTATGTGAAAGAAAGAGAGAGCACAACTGTGAATATATATCTATACATTGATACACGCAATAATACTGAAAATTTGGAGGTGATGGGAAAAGTCATAGATATGTGTTCGGTACCAAACACTGAAGTTGTTTACGTACTTACAAAAACTGCCAAGTCACATGAAAGGATTAAATACCGACTATCATATTCATTATATGATAGGAGAGAGGTATCTACAAAGTTGTGTAAACAAATCGTAAATGATATGACACAAAACACGGTAAGTATTGTTATTTGTATTTTTATTTTGCGTTTTGAAAATGTCTCGCTATATTTTTTAACTTTGATTATATTAACATATGATATTTTGTTTGGCAGAATTTTGTTGAAAGCTGTTCAATTATGGTGGGAGGCATTCATTACATAGAGAAGTATATCATGAACGTTGTCAGCCATTTTTACTCAGTGTCAGAGGAAGATATGCAAAACATGGAAAATGTAGTAATTGATGATGCTACAAAACTACATCCAAAGAATCAGAAAAAAAAGGCCTCTGGTGGATAAATCTAGCAAGGGTAAACAAGTTACTTTTGAGGACGATGAAGTTGACAATGAAGCATATGTTGCCATTACTGAAGATGACATTGAAATTGTGGAAGGTCGTAAAAGACCAAAAGTAACAATGGCCAAGAATAGATCTCTTCAGAATGTTAAGACGAAAAAAAGTAGAGTTGAAGATCTTGAAGTAGTCATTACCAGCAGTCAAGAACCTAGTGAAACTTCAAAAGAAAGCAGAGAAATCATTACACCAGGAGCTGATTTAGGTGATGGCATTATCAAAACAAAACAAAATGCCATTCGACAGAATTTGACAAAGAGAAACCTAGTTGATGGTGGTCGTACATTTCAGTTAAATGTGACACAAACCTATAAGGCAAGTGAAGGACAATGCCAATATCAAGTCAGAAAGCCGCACCATCTGCATGTTCACAACTTGAAGACATTGATGAGGTACAATCCATATGCTCATGTGGTTAGTTATGTGCTTCTTGTTGATCCACTTCAAGTTCCCAACAAAGAAGCATTTGATAAGTCAAAATGTTTTGAATACAATTATTATGTGCTTGGGGGGAACCATTCTGTTGAAGCTCAAAGACAATTGATGGAGGAATATCCTAATAACCCACGTTTTGAAACGATGAAATGTATCATTTATGCTGGTTTAAATGAAACAGAAGCAAAGCTAGTGGCATGGGATCATAATTCAGATAATGAATATAGGATGTCTATGACTTTGGTCCAAAAGGTTAGATTTATTCATAGTGAATTCCTAGAAAAATGTGGTGGGGATAAGATCAATATTACTACAGATTTCCGAAAGGAATGTTGTATGGAAATAGGCTATCAAATTGAAGATAAAGGCAATTCAAAAAATGGAAAAGACAACAGATCTAGCGATTTATTCAGAGGTGTTGATAACATTTTCCAATTGGCATTTAGAACTGGAGATATTTGGAATTTGATTGATGACATTTTTAGCATGTGGGAAGACATTGGCATTAAAAACCAGAAGGTCAGAAAGTCTAAGCCATTGATATGTAGCAACAATAAATCAGCGCCTGAACTGAAGCAACTTCCAGACGATATGACCATCACGCCTTGGAGGGCGATGCAAGGAGTGAAAGATGAAAAAATTGTCAAAACAATATTATCTCGTGTGAAGTCGGGGGAATTATCATTGGAAGAAATGTCTGAAGAATTTCAAAAGTAAGTTTGCTGAATTATTTTTACTTATTTCCAGGATTATAGTTATCTTTTAACTAAAACATGTTGTTATTGGTAGTATTTGTTATACATATCAGTATATTAACTTTTTCTTACTTTATCTATGCAGTCACAAAGTTTACATGAAAATTCAGGAACAAATGGTTAAATTGTTGAATGAAGATAGTTGGGATGATGTTGTACGCAACTATCCAGATTCAAGTTCTACATCAACATTGAAAGCTTTTTATCTTGCATTTAAAAAGGTAACTTGATTTATACATTCAGTTTTAATCATCTGTGTACTATTTTTAATTTAAATTAAAACTTACACATACATTTGTTTGTTTGGTAAAAGATGAAGAAAGAAGATAATGGAGCACCAGACAGTTTCAAGACTTTTATTGAAAAAATAAAGATTGAAAGACTGAGAAAGCAACGTATTAAGAATGTTGAACTTGATCCAACTCTTAATCATTTCATTTGGAATGGGCTAGACACTATTCAATATCAAGTAATACAAGGCGACTGTGAAGACATTGCGAAACTCATACCAAAAAGGGATTATGCCCTCGTTATTGCAGATATTCCCCATGGTTTCAATATTCCAAACATTTGCTATGATAATGACCCTTATACTTATCAAGCTTTTAATAAAGTGGTGGCGGGATTTAAGGAAGTGACGTCATCACCATTATGGAGATTTGTGACATTTCATTCAGACACACAGTTGGCAATGTTATTGTCAAGCTTCAAGGGGAAAACAAATTCAAGGATGCAGCTTACATGGTAAGATGTTTAAAGGTATATTTGATTAATGTTGAAAAATTAATTTATGTACAAGTTAATTGAAATTTTACTATTTTATGTTACAGGCAAAAGTCAAATCTTCTTGACAATGAAGATCAACAATTTATAAATGACTGTGAGTTCATTCATATTGATAGTTGGGCAAAAGATGATAGCCATATGTCTATGATTTTTAATCGGGTGGACAAAAAGAGTCATAGCCAAATACTGACTTATGATGCTGTTGTGAGAAAACTAACATATGAAGACAAAGAAATGAAAGGAGAGATAGTTAACATTTATCAGAAACCACAATTATTGATTAACTATCTTATAGACATATGTTCAAATGAAGGAGATTGGGTTCTGGATTTATTTTCTGGCTCAGGTACGTTTTGCCACATGGAATTGAATTTCAATATGTTCTTTTTTTTAATTAATATGTCATTGTACTAATTTACTTCATTATTTTTTTGTGCTTGATAATTAGGTACAACACTAGCATGCTGCCTTCAAAAAGGAAGAAATTGCATTGCAATTGAGAAAGATCCATTACAATGCAATTTCATTCAGCAAAGAATTAATGCTCTTCAATTTCTTCCAGATGCAATGCAAGAAATTGGGTTGAAGAAAGGGGACTTTAGTGAATCACGTATGGCAAAAAAGGCAAAGGAACCCCAACCACCATTACATGGAATGTATGGAAAGACACATATTGGGGGATTTGCAGACATGAAAGACCCATTAGAAGAGGAAAATGAGCAAAATGAGCAAAATGAAACAGAAAATATTGTGGAAGAGGACAATGATGAAACTCTAGAGGACGAAGAGTTTGGATTACGTGACATTCTTGATTAAATTTAAGTTATGCTTGTAACTCAAGCTTTGCAATGTTTTGACTTTGACATTTTATGAGAAGAATAAACACTCAATTAGGGTTGTTATACGTTCAATATTGGTAATATGTGATTTTTGCATTGATTTTTAAGTTAATCATTTTTTTTTTTTAAAAGTAGTTATTATTATCCTTTTGACATGAAATTCATAAAAAAAACTATTATTTGACCATTTTTAGTTAATATTTTTGTATAAAAATTGTGATTTTGACATGTTAATTCTAGCAAAAAATTATCAAAACGTTTAGTTTTTTTGTTATATTTATGTTAAAAATGGTTATTTTTTTATGTCCATTGTTAAAAAATGTTGTTTTTTAGAAACAATTATTTCATGTCGATTGAAAAATTAATTAAGGGGGTTGAAAAGATGTCTAAATATGTAGATTATCTAAAATTCAAACTATCGACTTTATAATTTAAAAACGCAAAACAATAAAAAGCCCACTAAAAAAAAAAAAAATTAAGATAGAGAACAAGAAAATATGAATACAATGACGACTTCAAAAACTATCAAATTTAGAAAATAATTTTTTACATTTCACACACTAGAAAATTTAAAGTCAAAAAATAGGTCTTTTAAAAAAAGGGTGTGATGCAGAATACACACTTTTTAAAATCAGGATGAAAATCACTACCATTCACCGAGCCTCACCCACTTAATGCACATGAAAAAAATTAAAGTTCCAAAAAGCATGTTCTTAAAAAAACATGTGTATTCTGCATCAACACTTTTGAAAATCGGGTCATTTTTTTGCCACCTCTACAAAACGGGTAACAGTATCAGTTCCCGTTTCAAAGTTTACATTGTTATCCCTAGAAACTGGTATATTGAGATAGAACTCCGACATGGTACTGGCGAATGGGATATCTTATGCGAAGGGTTTTTATTAACATTCTTATTTGAAGACCAATGGATGGATACTATTGACGATGCGCTACAAATTGTGAAAGTCGCTATCTTCAAAATACCACAGGAACCAGAAGAAATATTTCAACCAGAATGGTCACATCAGTTAAGCCATGCCCTAGAATGTTACAACATGCAAGTGGAGGATGATGATGATGACCCCCGAAACATTAACATTCCGGAAATAGAAGGGAGTTGTAAAATTCGAGGATCGTCGATTGAGGACCCTGACATCACAGCGCCACTAAAAACGAAACAGGTGAACATTGGTACAAATGAGGAGCCGAAGTACGCGACCCTGGGGAAGTATTGGGATGATGCCACGGTGGATAAGGTCGTCAATTTATTGTGCGAATATCAAGACTTATTCTCGACCAAAATAACAGAGTTAAATGGGACTCTCGGTGACCTGGGGATGATGAAGATAACTCTGAAACTGGAAGTGAAGCCAGTTAAGTAGCGTCCTTACCATTTGAATCTGAAGTATAAGGAAAAAGTCTGCGAAGAATTAGACAAAATTCTTGCAGTAGGAATTATTGAACCTGTGGAAGAGTCTGATTGGGTGAGTCCTATGATAGTGCAGGAGAAAAAATAGAAGGGCGAAATTTGAATCTACGTGGACCTCTTAAAATTGAATGATGCTTGTGTTCATGACCCATTCTTGACCCCGTTTATAGATGAATTCCTGGAGAATGTTGGTGGACAGGAAGCATACTCATTCACAGATGGGTTCTCGGGGTACCATCGGATCAAGATTGAGCAGGAAGATAGGAGCAAAACCGCCTTTGCGACTGAATGGGGATGTTTCCAGTACACTATTATGCCCTTCGGTTTGAAGAATGCGCTAGCGATATTTTCGCGCGTAGTAGTGGTCGCGTTCAAAGAATTCATTCATAAGTTTTTGGAGGTTTATTTTGACGATTGGACTGTATTTGGGCTAGTCAAGAAACATGTAGCGAGCTTACGATTGATGTTGGATACGTGTTGACGACACCAGATTGAACTAAATCTTAAAAAGTGTACATTCCTCATCCCTTTTGGAAACTAGCTTAGCCATGTAGTCTGCAGACAAGGCTTGATGGTGGACCCTACGAAGATTGTTGTCATACTCAATTTGCAAGCGCTGCGCAGTGTCAAAAAACTTCGTACCACGTTGGGACACACTGGCTACTATAGAAAGTTTATTAAGGGCTACGCACAAATCACGGCACCAATGGAACAATTATTGAAAAAGGATGCTACGTATTTTTGGAATGATGACTGTAAGAAGAGTCTGGAGATTCTAAAGGAAAAGATGGCATCTGCCCCAATTTTGGTTTTCCCAAAATGGGACATTGAATTTTATGTACATGTTGATGCGTAGTGTATCGCGCTGGGCACTGTACTCACGCAGGAAGGAGCGGAAGGCATTGATCACCCGATCGCTTTCGCAAGTTGACGATTGTCTAAAGCAAAAAAGAACTACTCCACTACTGAGTGTGAGGAGTTGGCGATGGTATATGTGCTCCAGAAATACCACCACTATCTACTCGGTAGGCACTTTAAAATGTATACCGATCACTCTGCATTGAAATACCTGGTGAAAAAGCCTGTGTTGGGGGGGCGCATTTGTAGATGGTTGTTACTATTTCAGGAATATGATTTCGAGGTCATTGTAAAGACGGGATGCCTAAACGCAGGCCTAAATCACCTGTCCCGAATTGAGAACAGCGAGAAGCCAACAAATTTGGAGGAAGGACTACCTGATGCACAACTCTATGCAGTGCGTGTCACGGATGGACACTTCGAGGATATAATCCACTTCTTAACCACAGGGACTGCGTCACAGGGGTATTCAGTTCAGCAAAAGAAAGAATTGGTGGTACGCGCGGCGGATTTTACTATTATCGCGAGGCACCTCTACAAAATGGGAAATGACGAAATATTACAAAGATATGTACTTGAATTTGGACGAGACAGATCCTCGCAGAAGCGCATGGGGGGGGGGGGGTTGCAGGAGGACAGTTTGTGGGATGGGCGACAACACAGAAGATTCTTCACACCAGACTATGGTGGCCAACCCTACATCAAGACTCAAAAGCGTACTGTCGGGCCTGTGACGTATGTTAGTGGACTGGGAAACCATTGCGAAGGGATGAGATGCCACTCAATCCATAGATGATGCTACAACCATTTGAAAAATGGGCCATAGACTTTGTGGGGCCTATCACCACTCAAGGGAAGATAGGTGCGCACTATATCATCACTGCGATAGAATATTTAACCAGATGGGTGGAAGCACAGTCGGTTAAGGACTGCACATCTGCAAAATTTTTATTTGACAACATCTTGACGTGGTTTGGATGCCCAAAAATTATAATGAGTTACCACAGAACACACTTCCTAAATGAAACTATCAACACACTCACTGAAGAATTTTATGTGTATCATCAGCGAAGCACGCCGTACCATCCACAAGCAAACGGGACCGTAGAAGCATTCAACAAGATTCTGGAGACTGTGTTGACCAAAGTATGTAACATGCAACGAACTAATTGGGATTTACTCATACCTGCCATGTTATGGGCATACAGAACAACATCCAAAAAATTGACAGGGCAGACACTGTTCAAGTTAGTCTACGGCACAAAAGCAGTCATGCCAATGGAATATATTGTACCCAATTTGTGGATAATAGTGATGATAGGCATGGCCAACCACGAAGCCTTGGAAGAGAGGCTCGCGCAACTAGAAGAACTAGAGGAAGAACGATTTCTAGTAGGCATCCATCAACAAGTACAAAAACAGTGCGAGAAAGCTTGGCAGGATCGCCACATCACATTGTGCATGTTCAAAGTCAACGATTTGGTATTACTGTATGAAAGCAAGTTCGAGAAATTCCCTAGAAAACTCTGAATGCATTGGTTGGGACCATATGTAGTCAAAGAGGTCACCGATGGGGGCGCGGTCCAGCTCGGCAAGCTTAATGGAGAGCCCTTCCCAGGAAAGGTAAATGGCAGTCACCTGAAGCTCTACACGAGTGGGTCGGCTGCCTGACTAACCAACCAAAGTATAGTCTCAGCACTTCAAGCAGTTGAAAGAAGGCGCGGGACTATAAACGAGTCTGCAGGAAAGCTGCGTGGAAACAGGGTTCCGCGTAAGAAGCGTTTATTAAAAGAAGTGCAGTCGCACATAGAGGGTTGCGTTGCTGCATAGAAAGGCAGGAAAGTGACCATTGAGGTCACTGTTCATGACAAGATGGTCAATCTGAGGCAACAAGGAGCAGACGTGAAGTCAGTATTGGATTTGAAACGATCTCCAGTATGTATCGCATTAATTAACCAAAAAAGGAGGGAACGGTCGAATTTGAATATTGGCTGGCTTATAAATCACAGCTGGTCATCTACCAGACAAACCATGGCACTATGAGACTTAAGTTATTGAGTTACCTGATAGATATGGACCCGTCCAACTTCGATGATTTGCAGGACCTTTGGGACAGCGTAATGCCGACGGCCGAAGTCACCATGCCGAGCTCAACACCAATGGTAAGAGACATACCACAAATTCCCAGACAAATAGCAGGACTGGTCCGGATATCACTGCGAAACTTGTGGTCGGGTAAGCGATTTATAAAAGATAAGGGCGAGATGGTGAATCTTGGGATATCGTGGACAAGTGCAACCTTGGGCTATGTGCCTACGATAAACCTTGAAGATTGGGACCTCGCGGACAACAACATCTCTCTTGCAAAAATGCAACACAAGCTGCAGCAGATATTGAGTATACGGGACCAGAGATTGCAAACTTACTGCACTTGCACAAAGAGTTCATGGCTTTGGCATCTCAACTAGAGTTAAAATCCTATGAGGAGCCGCTTTTTGTTAACCGAGCAAAGCAGAATGAGCATCATCGGTTAGGCGAACTAGTAAGGGAAATGGAGCAGGAGCATGACGAAGTGTTGCAAGAAGTAAGGAGGGAACAACGAAGTGTAGTACATCACTCACAGGGATGGTGAACTGCAAAGCCTTGGCAACGCGTCTTGCTGCACAAACGAGTGACTTGGGACGAGTCATGATGATTGTGTTGGGGGCCTGTTGGGCAGCGGATCCCCCGCGTAACGGTTTTGGGGCTTGAAGCCCACATTTTTGGGTATTGTATTGTAAAAGCTCTGCGAAGTGCGCAGAGCGCGAATTGTAATGGGTCAAGTCTAAGGGTAGTCCACCCTAAAATATTATAAATTAATCTAGAATGTGTCGGCCTACCCATGGTCTGCGGACCATGGGAATGTATAAATAAGAGCAAGGCTCTAAGTGTAAAAGGCAGCTTTTTGGTAATAGAAGTAATATGGGTGTCTAAAAGTGATAGTAGATCTGAGTCTGTAAGTGCAAGTTTGGGTTGTAATAGGAGATAGAGGCTCTGCAGCTGTGTGCGCGAAGGCCTGGTTAGAGTCCGCAGTTGTGTGCACGGACCCCTACAGCTGTGTGCGCAGGGCAGGAAGTGGATAGTAACTGGACAAAGGCCTTAATAAAGATAAGTTGATTTTGAAATATCGTGTATCTGTTCTAGATTTTGGGTTATGCACCTGTTCCTAATTTATGATTATGTGTATGTCTGTTTATGTTAAATAATAACTGAAATATCTATACCTTCGTAAGTAACAAAAGATCTATAATAATATTAAGTAAAGAAAAGGTAAATTGCATTCGCGCTTGACTAAGGTAGTTGCTCCGAGAAGACAGCTGCGCGGAAGCAACACAACGCGTAGGATCACTCCGTGCAAACCCAGACCACATCAAGACATCCCTAGGGTGTGGAAACCTGGTTCCAGCATCCTCCCATACTACCTCAAGTGAGACTTCAGTCCGCGCTCCGCGGACTATTTCCGAAAGGGTCGTTAGTGTCGGGATTTGTTTGGCTAAACATTTCTGAACTTAGGTCAGGCCCCATTAAGCCAACACGAATCATTAAGAAGGTTTGATTCCCTCTCACAACAGTGGCATTATCATCTATTAGGTCATACATTCATAAACTGTTCATTTACCAATTAAAACATGATGAGATTCATAACTAAATTATGTCATAAAACCATGCTTATAACCAACATATAACTAGAATAATAACAATGATAAAACAAACATCAAAGGAACATAATAACAAGTATGAATACTCATGAAATACAAGAGGAAAAGAGCTCTTATTAACATATTCAAAACCAACCAAGTCAGGGACTTCCATGTACCACTCGACCTAGATTGGGCTGAACCAAATCTTTCTTTCAACAAATCATCCCCATTCCATATTCCAAGAATGGTGTGGGATCCCATGGAATAAACCAACCAAAACCAAACCAAGTATTATAGAGGCCAAACCACCTCAACCCTTTACCAATGATTCAACCTCACGGCTAGACATGACTAACCATCACCAGATTGGTATCTACCAAAGTTATCCAGGGCTCCAGAAATTTTTTTCCAACCCAGCTCTAGGAATATTAACTAAACAAATAGATGTCGCAGGGCTCCAAAGTGTTTGTCCAACCAATGCTCCAGAACTAGTGACTCAACCCACCAAGGGCTCTAGAGCGTTTGTCCAAGGCTTCCACGACTAGTAATTCAACCCAAGTTGTTCAAGGGATTCCAAAGCATTTGTCCAACCAAGGCTCCGGGAACTAATAACCCAACCGACAACCATAAGGAACATAAGCACCAATCAAAAACAATCAAGTGGGAAACCCACAACACTATGGCTATCCAGGAATGACAAGGCTAGGAAAACCACTTTCAATCTAGGCAATCCTCCATGCCAATTACAGATCATAACCAAACAACTATATGCATATGTCGTGCATGCCAAAACTAGCGAGGAAATCATATCTGCAACTCGATACTTGCAAAGCAAACCCACTATATTTGTCGATACCAGTGTCCCCTTACACTTTCCAGCTCTTCCTTTTCCTTCTTTCTCCATATCCAGGTATGCCAAAAATCCTCCAAGAGTGCTCCAAGAAAACTCTAAGCGTGGAAGAGTATGAGAGAGAGAAAATAGAATAGAGCTCAACGCTAAAAAAAAAAATAAATAAATAAATAAATAAATAATAATAAATAAATAAATGAAAAATTGTACTAAAAAAAGCTTACACTGAAAAAAGCTAGGAACTAGTCCTCAAAAACCTTTTTATCATTGAAGCCTCTATTTTCTTCATTTCCCTCTATTTTCATTCAATTTTCCTCGCGCATTATGTGACCTTTCACCGTCCTTTTCTTTTAATTTCCATTATTTTCATAAATAAAATCCCAATTAATGCCACTTTTCCTTTGCCAATTTCCATAGCCATTAATTAATCACAAGTGATCCCCATCGCTATGTTTTTGCCAAACATTCAACTTTGAATACATGTCCAATGAACTTGGTTATTATTTTTCCTTTATTAACTTTATTACATGGATTTTTAACTGGGGTTGTTACAAAACCCTCCCCCTTGTGCGAACACCATCCTCGGTGTTCAATGACACTTATAAACCAACAAACACATATTTCCTATGGAGATTTATAACACAACTCGATGCAACATTTACATCATATCCATCTACTGAAAACATAAGCAACATATCATGAACACCATATCTCTTATTGGAGCTTTATAAAACAACTCGATGTGGTTTTTACATACATATGCATATATAGACATAACCAAAACACAACATCAAAACATATACCAAAATACATCTGCTCATCTAGAAAATAGAGAAGGATACATATCCTGCATCTAATCATCCATCTCCCATGTAGCTTCATCAGGAGCAAATTGATTCCATTGCACTTTAACTTGCTCGATTGCTCGATTCTGGATTCTAGATGGAATTATCCTTCTAGTTCCACTTGCAATACAAACCATGAAATCACATGATCAACATGTTTCACATACTGCTTAAGAAATGACACATGGAAAATATCATGGACTTTCAATGTTAGAGGCAGTGCAAGTCGGTAGGCTACTAGTCCAATCCTCTCAAGAATATTGAAAGCCCTGCAATACTGAGGTGCTATCTTAGCACATGATCCAATCCTCAAGGAGCTCTTCTTGGTCTTGATGTACAAGTACACTTTTTCCCTAACCTAAAACTCCTTAAACACCTTATGTTGATTTGCATAGCTCTTCTGGATGTCATGTGGTACCTTTATATTCTTCTTGTTTCCCTACATTTCCTATACCATCTCTTTCAACATGTCCATTCCAATCAATACGATGTTCATTGGATCACTCTAACTGATAGGAATATTACAACTTTGCCCGTAAACTGCCTCAAATAGACTTATCTTCAAAGTCTCCTACTACCCATTGTTATACGCAAACTCCACCAGTGGAAGATACTCTTCCCACTTTCGTTGTTGATGCATAACATACATTCTCAACATGTCCTCCGAAATCTTGTTGACCCTCTCTGTCTGTCCATCTGTCTACATATGATAAGTTGTACCGAAGGCTAATTTTGTACCCAACCCTACAAATAACTCCTTCAAAAACCCATAAGTGAACTTGGCATCTCTGTCTGACACAATATTCTTTAGAACACTATGCAACCTCGCTATATCTCTAATGAATACTTGTGCTACTTCACTAGTTGAATTCATAGTATTTATTAGAATGAAGTCAGCTACCTTTGTCAATTTGTCAACCATGACCATAATAGAATCATGTTGTCAAGATGTCCTTAGCAAATCTGTAATGAATTCCATGGAAATGACTAGCCATTTCCACTCTAGAATCCAAATCGGTTATAATAACCCACCTCAATGCTTACACTTTGCTTTTACCTTTTGAGAATCCAAACATCTCGCAACAAACTCTGTCACATGTTTCTTCACATTCGGCCAATGGTAGAACTTCTTAACCGTTGTCAATGTCTTATGATACCTTAGGTGACCTGAATATGACTTAGCATGAAATTCCCTCAAGACAAGTGTAGTGATATTTTAATAAATCCTAATTGACCGAGACTGCAACATTTAATTGTCAACCTAGGGTAGGTCTTGTTGTTTCAATGGAGTTCGCACTGTCTGTGCCAATACAATACAACTAAGGATGAAAAAAATGGAAAGAGCAATAAAATATGTCATTGAATCAATTGCAAAAATCAAATCATTCATGCAGAAATTAAAACACTCCACATAATTGAAATCACACTTCCCAATTACCAGAGTAAGGGCGTGCCACACAGTAAACTAATGATTACACCAGCTGGTCACTATCATTATGTTTAATCAAACCAGTGTAACAACATAATACAATCTGGAACATAAGAAAATGTATTTCACAATTTGTACAACAACATCAGAAAACCATATGACAATAAAAGAAACAATAATGTACACTACTTCTACCGCTGCAGTCCCTGCTAAAGAGGAGGGCCTTTCCTCCCTAGCAGGGGCACAAGAATAACACAAGATTAGTTAACAAATCAGATGAAGAGTAGTAACAACATCACCGTAGTGATTTTAATATTAAAAATAATTCAGAGTTACAAGAGCAGAGTAACAATGCTTTTCTATATGTTGTCCTTGTACATAGGAAATCGAGTTTCTTTTCTAATTATTACATGCCCGAAATTAGGAATAGAACAGTCATGAGAATCTCACAATTCTCATGCTAATCATAAAATAAAAGTAGTTACAACCTATTTCTATATACAAATTCTTCTCAGATACATTGGTTAAGATTGCAACCATTTGGGTTTGTTGCTTCGAAAATAAACAATTCCTAACACCCGACAACTGCTATGTGGAATAGTGCCCACAACTTGCCAGCTCCGGTGCAACAACATCCTGCGAATGAATAACGATTCAGGGTGTAATGAAAATCATTGGAGACAACAACCTTGGTGTAACAACGGTCCTCTGTATCATCACGTGGTGTAACAGCAACCTATAACAGCATTTAATGTGTAACAACAACCTGTAACAACATACATGGTGTAATAGTGAACGACTCTACTCTACTCTAAAATCGATCAACGTTTCCTATTTAATCCATAACCTTGTTCCCGCGAGAAACACCTGAAAAAGAGAAGAGCTTCCAAAATACTCCTCCAATGCTCACCCCAGTTAGCCACAAAAAGGAATATAGTATCATATTATTCAGAAAAACATGGAAAAATAACATGATAGTGGAACAGGCTGTATAAGTGAGAAAAAGGGTGATTAATCATGTAAAGATTCATGGGCCTGGACGATAACAGGATCAAAACTGGGGAAAGAAGGTGCATAAAATAGGTAAAAATTCACACCCGACATCTCCACCCAACTGAAGCAACTACATCTCCCCATGCAGAACCTTAGCTTCTCTTTTTATACCCCCGATGCAAGTCTGTAAAAATGTAAGCACTAGCAATGTCTTCACGTGGAGCTCTATACCCCTGAGTGGCCTTCATCTGTCATGGCAAAGATTCTTCCTCATAATCACATAGGTGGTAGTCTGACTGATACTCTTCTACTAGTAACCAAATCAAAGGAAATTTAAATCTAAGCCCGACCCAAAATTCCCCCAATGTCTTCACGATCCGAGCATATTCAGGCACCCATGTAACAACAGCCACGAAATTTCTATATTCAAAAGGATCCCCTTCTTGCAACTCAACGCTACAGGCTTTGGTGCATCTAACGCATCATGCTAGTGCTCGAATTTTCATCTATGCATGCAAATTGAGGCAAATCCTCACAATCCTCTTCCTATAGATGGCTGATTGTTCCCTGATCTCTGGGGTGCTCAGGAACAACTTAAACTCATGCTTGAGTTCATAAACCATCCCTGGTTTTGCTCTGACCCATAACGTTGTCCTTGCTTCATTGCTTTTGACTGATTTCATGGCCATATGCCATTCGATTTGGTTTCTCATAAATGAAAGAAAGACCCGCAACTAAAAATCTCCCATATAGGAGAAAACACTTGCTACCATTTTTGTGTTGACATACTCACACATGATTTTATGCAAAAATAGCTTGCAAAGCAAGCTCTGTTCATCAAAATCGCAAGTGTGAAAAATATCAAGAAAAGTTCAAGTAAAGGAACCTAAATAATACCTATTCTCAAAAACTGCTTTTAATTGAAATAAATAATATCATTCCGAGAGGAACATTGGATACGATGGGGACGACTGCCTGCATGCTAGCAGGTTCAAGGCAAGATCACGAAGCTTTTTCTTGTCATTCATCACATCCAGGACCTACCGTTGTAACAGATGCATTTGTTCATCCTTTTTCTTCATGGCTTCCTTATGTGTCTGTGCTTCCCATTCTCTCTCCCATTCTTCCTTTAACCACTTTTCCCTGAGGGAATCCATCATCCTTTTGTGTTCCTTGAGCGAGATCACCTCCTCTTGTAGAGAGATAACCTGCTACTTCCATTTTTGTAGCAGATAACCTGCTACTTCCATTTTTGTAGCTTTGGTAACAACAACATCTTTTCATAACACCATCCTTTGTCAAGACCCAGTGTTCTCCCACATTCATTAACAATCGAGGGTGTAATAGCCTCCTGAGGGTGAAACTGCTCCATTTCAACTATTGGTTCTTATGTAACAGCAGCGCCATCAATGGATTTATGTGTAGCAGTTTCTTTCTCTCCTTGGTCAGCTTCCATTTCCACTACTGGTTCTTGTGTAGCGGCAGTGTCATCCACTAGTTTTTGTATGTCATTTTTCCCTTGGTAGGCTTTCATCCCCATTGTTGGTTCTTGTGTAACAACATTGTCAACCAAGGGCTCCTTTGTATCCCCTACCAAATTACTTTCTGTGGATTGTGCCATCTTAGTTGTTGGTTCTTGTGTAACAACAACGTCTTCAACGTGTTTTTGTGTGTCAAGCTCCCAGTATTCGATTTGTGTTTCCCTCGAGATGGTGTCCATTGCACAAACTCTAAAACCCGTTGCCACTAGCTTCTCAGCATAGGTCCTACACACAGCACCTCGGACATCTCCCTTCCTGGCCCTGTCTACGACCTGGGCCAAAGTGTCTAACCCTGGGGCTCTTGTCGCTACCTTCCCCTATGCTAGTTGTTCCCTTAGCTCTCTATTCTCTTTTTCTAAATTTTTCAATTTTTAACAGCAAGGATTGAGTTTCACTCTTACCAGGTGAGGAAGGTTCCTCCTACTGAGCTTGCTCCTCGTCCTTCTACTTCACTGCCTCCTCGTTCTTCTTGGACATGGATGGGGACTTTGGGTGCCCACTAACCCTTATTCTCTACTTTGGCCACCTATCACCAATTGGTTTGTTAACTGGCCTTTTACCAACCCTTACTTTCGAAGGCTAGGGCTACTACTTTGTTGCCACTAGAGCTTCCTCAAATGTCCAAGTTTGTTTCCTGCGGGTAGTTCAAGCCTTCTTCCTTATGAATTCCTCCCAAATCCTGCCCTGGAAGCTTAAGGTGTCTAACACAATGAGTTTGATGAGGCCATGGTTGGTGATGCATGTTTTTGGATGCGCAGTAGTTTTGATGGCTGCAACCATATGCTTGAAGTTTCCCATCAAGCAGTAGGGAAGATTTATCAGTTGTCGAAGTCAAAGATGGTTTAGCAACAAAAAGTGGTAATTGAACATGATTATTTCCCTTTCCTCACAGGTGATGTACTTGATGAGGTAAAGGGAAACATCAGCCCATGGCTGGGGAAGTGATAAACTGTTAATCCCCCTCCCTTTCTTCACCAGTTGTTCCTCCTCTTGGAGGAAATCCTCCTTTAAGGAGGGGTCATTAATTTTCCTGTAAAACGACCTTTTTTCCTTCCAGGTAATGTTGTTACTTGGGCAATCACCTCTTTTGTGACCTCCAGATTCAAACCCCTAACCTCTGTCTGATTTCTCTCTAAATTCTTCACGAATTCCATGACAACTCCCCCATCTCATCTCTCCAGCCTCTGAAAGAACTCAAACCAACTTGCATCCTAAAAAATTTGACATGCTTTGGGCAAATTCTCAAAGCCTCTGTTGACCCCAGTTCATGCTGAATTGCTGCTCCACCCATTGCTACACAAATTCAACGTTGTTCTCCTTCCTTTTCCCTCCTTTAGAAGTTCCAGAGTATTTGGCACACTACTTATCTGTTTCAGCTTACAACTGTTCTTTTCCACTTCTCTGAGCACTCTAAATGGGGATGAAATGCTCCAGCAAGGGTAAATGGTAGGGTGGCGTAGGTGAGAATTTCAAATTAATATTTTCAATCATGGTTCGTACTGCACAGTAATGTTACCTTATTAATGCTAGGTTATGGGAGATCTAGTGAGAGGTACAATTCCCTTTTTTGGTAAGATCGGTCATTAAGTGACAATGAGTACCAAATCACCATGCTTTAATTGCGGTTTTTTAAATATTCACAGGTCATGCAAAGGTCATGTCGCAATATAGTTCACCCCCCCTCCCCAACCTAAATGTGGCAGCCAACCTCGGCCATCAAAAGCGATATCGTGTTAAATTGCCAAAATTACTTAATAAAAGTGTATAATGATATTACCTTTGTATGACATACTTGGGTGATGTGGGGAGAAGACGTTGGTGGTGAGGCGTGCGGAATTAACTCCGGCGGTCACGACAACTGTTTTCCAAACCACGATGATGCCCGTTGTCTATTGCAATAAATAATTACTTGAATTATCTCTAAAAGTCATCGGCTGTTACAGATGTAACAACCAAGACGACTATTATGTATTATTAATTTTCACAAAAGATAAAAAAAAAGAAAAAGATCGTGTAACAACATTATTGTAGAGTATGCTTGAAATAACAAATGTTGTTACAAAGTGTGTAACAACCGCCACAAAGTGGTTTTCAACTGCTACAGAAATTGTCTATCTGCGCTCGAAAAAGGTTTTCATAGCCAGATTGTTTTATTATTATTATTATTATTATTATTACTACTACTACTATTTGAAGTTTGAAGGTGTAACAGCTGCCAACAGCGGTTGGTTTTCAACTGTTACACTTATTGAAAAATTAGAATTTTGGCAGCACAAGGGGACTTTCCCTTGTTCTTGTAATCTGAAGATCTGAATTTGTGACAATGTTGACAAATGAATCCCTTGAAGCAGGTTTGTGATATAACCAAAGACGGTTCCCATTTTCAAGCAATGGTGTCCTCGCACTGTCAATGGTAACAAAATTTACAATCCCATTGTCAAAGACTACATCTACTTCATAGGGACCTAGCCATCTGGTGCAGAGCTTACCCTTGAAGTCTTTGAATCTCGAGTCATATAAGAGAGCCTAATCTCCTTTCTGGGACTTCTTCTTCTTGATGAATATGTCATGCCACTTAACTCTCTGTTGTTGGATAATCTTTGTTTGCTGGATAGCAGTGAGCCGTTTCTCCTCTAATTCATTGAGCTGGTTCAATCTCTGCTTTTGTGCTGTAGCCATATCCAAATTTACCTGCAATTTTGTTCTCAATGTCTTGATTTCGAACTCAATAGGGAAAAAGGGATTTTTACCATACACAAGTTCATATGGGGAGAACCCTGTGGTATTCCTCCATGTATTCCTATATGCCCACATCACTTCTGGAATTTTTTTGGCCCAATTCCTTTGGTGACTGGCTACGGTCTTGGTAAGGATCCCCTCAATGACTTGGTTAGTGCTTTCCACTTGGCCATTTGCTTGTGGATGATAAGGTGTTATGATTTTATGATGGATTTTATATTTTTCAACCAAATTCTGGATCATATGGGATGTAAACTGGGGCCCTCCATATGTGACTATCTCCCTGGATATACCAAATTGGATAAAGATGCCTTCAAATAGAAAGTTTGAAACAACCTGCTCTGTGGCTCTCGTTAGTGCCTTTGCCTCAGCCCATTTTGTGACATAGTAAGTGCAAACCAAGATGTAAGATTTCTGTCTAGATGAAGGATTAATTGGTACCACAAAATCTGGGGTCCACTTCTCAAAAGGTTCTAAGACGATTTGGGGTTGTAACGACATCTAATCTGATTGTAGTGGTTGGGCCATCCTTTGGAAACTATCACATCCTTTCACAAACTTCTTGGTAGCCTGAAAGATTGTTGGCCAATAATACCATGTCGAAAGGACTTTCTACCCTATCTGCTTGTCTGCGAAGTGCCCTCCACAAGGTTCCTCATGACAGGCCTTAAGGATGTCAAAGATCTCATCTTCTCTAACACAATGTATGATCTGGAAATCTGGTCCAATGTGATAAATATTCCCATCTATCCAGGTATAGGTAGCACTTTGCTGTATGATCTTTCTCTTCTCGTTGGAGGACAAATACTGTGGAAACTTCCCTACAGCAAGATAATTGGTTATATCTGCATACCAAGGTGAGTAGGTAGAAATAACAAAGAGATATTCATTAGGGAAAGAATCCTCGGTAGGAATGAAATTGTCATCAATAGTTAACCTAGAAAGGAAATTAGCTACTACATTATACTTTCCAGGTTTATCGACAATTGTGATACCAAATTCTTGTAACAACAATAACAACGTGTAATTATACCATTGGTAATTGGATTATTCATTAAGAAACGAATGGCAGAGTGGTCAGTGTGTACAAATATTTGATACCCGGTGATATGATGTCAGAATTTATTGATGGCATGCACGACTGCTAAGAATTCCTTCTCAGTCACTGTATAATTGAGCTCAACGGAGTTAAATTTTTGCTTTTGTTGTAAATAACATAAGGTTTCTTGTCCTCCAATTGGCCCAAAAAACACCTACATCAATATTAGATGCATCTGTAGCTATGTGAAACGACAGTTCCAAATTAGGTCATCGTAAAACCAGAGTTGCTGATACACAACATTTCAGCTTCAAAAAGGCTTGCTCACACTTTCGTGTCCACAAAAATTCAACATGCTTCATGAGCAAGGAAAATAATGATGATGCAATTTTTGAATTTTTTTCTATAAATCTCATGTAATACCCTGCATGCCCCAAGAAACTACGTACCTCTTTTTGCATCTTGGGAGTTGGAATTTTCAGAATTACCTATATTTTTGTAGGGTCTACCTTGATCCCGTCAGCATAAATGTAGTGTCCTAGCACAATCCCTTCAGTCATCATCATGTGACATTTTTCAGTGCTCAAAGCAACATTAGTTTGTACACAACGTTCCAACAATTTTTCTAGATTAGCTAATGCTGTTTCAAAAGCATCTCCATAAGGTGTAAAATCGTCCATGAAGATTTCAAGGCATTCATTCAACAAATCAGAAAAAAATTCCCAGTATTTCCCTTTGAAAGGTTGCTAGCGCATTGTAGAGTTCAAAAGGGAGTACTTTGTATGCGAAAGTTCCCTAAGGGAAAGTAAAGATTTTTTTCTCTTGATCCTTTGGGGCAATCTGTATTTGGTTGTAGCCACTAAACCCGTCTAGAAATGAAAATAATTTTTTTCCAGAAAGGGTGTCAAGGACCTAATCTATAAATGGTAAAGGAAAATGGTCCTTTTGAGTGGCCTTATTGAGTTCTCTGTAATCCACACAGACCCTCCACTTTTCATTCTTCTTAGGAACGATGACAAGCGGAGACACCCACTGATTGTAAGATATCGGATAAATAAAATTAGCACTAAGGAGTTTTTGTAATTCTTCCTTCACCACCTCCTTCAGTGCAGGGTTCATGCGGTGGCGCGGTTGTCTGACTGGTTTGCAACCATCCTTAAAATAAATACGGTGAGTGCACAAGTTAGGGTGGATCCCTCTCATATCGATATAGTCCCATGCAAATACCTTTTTGTATTTTTGTAACAGTTGTAACATCAGTTGGTTTTGCTCAGCAGTCAGGTTGGAGTTAATATTCAAAAACTTTCCTAGTTCTATCTTAATTGGACTGTTGTCAGTATTCAGAGTGGTTCTCATTTGTTCAAAATATATGTATTCTACCTCGTCTTCCTCATTCAAATTTTTAATGGAAGCGACAGAAAATGAGTTACTAATGAAACCATTAATGATGTCATCTTTTGTCTCATCCTTGAAATATTGGGCTTTCCCCAGAGTGAGGAGCGGTAGGGAAAGTTCCGATTTAGGCTCAAACTCATCCCACCAATAGTTATATAAATCCACATTTGGTTTTGGGGGGTAAAGATTAAGATTCTTTGTAGCTTGGACATCTGAGATCACCATAGATCTAGATCTACAACCTATAAATGCATCTGCAGTAGCCAGCCAACGTCTCCCTAAGATCAAAGGATATCCACCCAAGTTGGATTTGGGTTGTAAGATAAGAAAGTTAGCCAAATACCTCGAGGAGGCTATTGTAATTACTATGTCCTCTAACACCCCTCGGGTTTAACATGGGATCTGTCTACTAATTCAAGTATAGTAGGAGTGTGTCTAAGCCCATGTAGCCCTAGGGTGGTAAAGAGGTCCTTTGTCATCACATTAATGGCAACCCCAATATTAATCAATGTGTTAGTTATGGGATGATCATTAATGTATACAGTAACGGTAGGGTTTCCTGGATCATTACACTTAGTTAGAAGAGGTTGACCATACATTAATTCGGATAATTTCCCCATCACATGTATGGTAACAGGGTCTTCCAGCTTCCTCCCAGGTTTCTTAATGCACAAGTCGAGTACTTTTTTAGCATAAATAGGTACTTCTTTAAGAGATTGCAGTAGAGGAATTCATACATGCAAATTTTACAACTCCCTACGAAAATCAGATTCGAGCTATGAGGTCATTCCAAGCTCAGTCAATATCCGAGGATACGGAGGATTCTGAGTTATAGCAGTCGAGTCAGTTGTTATAGGTGTATCAGCCTTTCTCGAGTTGGTTGTTACAGGAGTAACAATCCTTCACGAGTTGGCTATTAAAGATGTAATAGTCTACTCTGTGTCAGTTTTTATAGGTGCAACAACCGCCTCAGAGCCTACAGTATCTCCTCTGGAAGGTTCACATTCCTCCTCAGTAATGATAGGGGAGTGATTTGGTTTAATTACCTTACCCGATCACAATTGAATTTCATTAAGTCCCACGAGGTAATAACATAGGTCTGGAAGGTAGGCAGAGCCTCTATGCTCTGAGCTGCCTTATTGTTTGGGTTTGGGTCAGGTTGCACAGGTAGTTGGGGTCGCACAGGCAGTGTAGGAGCAATAGTTTGGAAAGGAGGTAATTGTAGTTGTTGTTGTATTGGTAATCCAGGTAAATCTGTATTATGGGCATTTCCTCTCCAGTTTTGGTTCCAAGGGTATGGTTGAGATGGAGGATATTGGATAGAGGGAGATGGAGACCACTGGTTCTAAGATGAAGGAAATTGTGCCAAAGAAGGAGCAGGGTATTACCATGGATATTGTTGAGTATTATATGCATTGTTCCATGAATTGAAAAAGGAAAAATCTTGAAACATACCTGGAGGTCATGGCTACCATGGTCTCCTTGGTGCAATGAAATAAGAGGATTCCACCTCTTCGCTTGACTCTCTAAGTACTGCCTTCAATCTAGGAAGCTACAGACATTGACTTGTTGAATGTTCCCGCTCACAAATATTGCACAAGCTGATGTTGTTCAATTCACATTCCCTCAAGGGATGTTTCTTCCAGCAATTCGAACAGAACACAACCAGAGGTGTATCTACTTCTGCTTATGTTTTCTTGATCTGCGTTGTTGTTATCTGGGCAGATAGAGTATTAAGGATATCGGTCTTGAAATTTTTGAACAAACTACAGATCTCTACTCTGGTTACTCCCCCACCTGTAGATTTTTGTATTCGGGTAGAGGCATCTCGAATTGTGCTTCTCCCCTTAGACGATCCTCTAGAGAATCTTAGATAGATATTTACAATTTCAACGAATTTTTCCTAAAATATATCCCCTTTTCCTAGTAGGTTCAATGTGTCAAGGTAGTCGTCCCTCATTCCTCTAATAAATATGGTCTTCAAGATCTCATGGTCTAAATCGCTGTGTTTAGACCTCTACAGATTATAGTGGAACCGCTCTACATAGTCTTCCAGGCTCTCATCCTCCTTCTGTGTCATTCTGAATACTTCCTCCCTTAAGTCCCTAGTTCTGCAATAGTCTTGGTACTTTGATAAGAATGTCTCCTTCATATCGCTCCATGTTCAAATAGAAGCGGAGCCCAATCCCATGAACCATCTCAAGGCTGCCCCTTTCAAAGTAGCAAGAAATAATTTAAGTTTCTGAGCATTTGAGATATAGTCATAACTCTTGCATAAGACATCAAATTCAAATAAGAAGGTGTCCAGGTCTTCTATAGTCATCCCTCGGAAGGATGGTAAGGATGATAGAGGAATATTTTTTATAGGAGCTTCGCCTTTGATATCCCCAATTGGGAACTCAAAGGTGGTGACAACAGCATCTATTTTAGTGTTGTTGTCATTGTTGTCCCCCATGGTTAATCCTTCTAACCCTTTTTGTAACAGACATTCTTCAAATTGCTTTTGTGATGGTCTTACAAGTGTATTTGGTGGCTTGGGTAACTCCAGGGTTGGTTGTTTCACCACACTACCTGAATATGGATATTGATAAACCAATAGGTGCTCTCTCATCTCAGGTGTTTGATATCCCCGTCAGTTTTCCCCTGTCCCTTGGTCCTAAAGTTCTGGCTACTAGCTTCCCCCTGCTAATCCTGAATTGGATTCTTAATCTTGGGAGTGTCGGTGCTAGCTTTAGAATGATATGGCCCCGAGATAGAGGAATTAGAGGTTTCTATCCTTGTTATTGGAGTAACAGCTTTTTGTGGCCCTGTTTTCCTTGTGTCCCTTTGAGATCTTGATTGTTCTTTTTCTTCCAAGTTAGAGATTAGTTCTTGGATAAATGTTTTCCTTCCCAAATCTACACTCTTTCTTTCCTTTTTACGACCCGTTTTTCCCGTGACTAATTAGAGTGGGGGTAGTTTTGGTATTTATACAGTTCCTATAGTTGCATACATGGACCCTATGTGTATTGATTCACACTCTAAGTGTCTCAGTCTTCGACAATGGTGAGCCCGCCCAGGTATGTTAGAGCGATGCGTAGGTTCTTACCTCTCGTCTTGTTGCCCAACAACTAAAGTGTTGAAGACATGTTAAACAAAACACCAAAATTCCACACCCTAATTGCCCTAGTGATCACAATGATGAGCCCACCCAGGTATGTTAGAGTGATGTGCAGGTTCTTACCTCTCATCTTACCGCCCAACGATTATGGACTAGGAACACTCTATCATTAAAAAAACAACTTAGCTGACTGTATCGTCAACTTCCATCCCCGGTAACGACACCAAAATGTAGATTTGTTTTAATCAATCCTAATTGACCAAGCCTGCAACATTTAATTGTCAACCCAGGGTAAGTGTTACTGTTTCAATGGAGTTCGCACTGTCTGTGCTGATACACTACAACCAAGGATGAAAAATGGAAAGAAGAGTAAAATATGTCGCTGAATCAATTGCAAAAATCAAATCATTCATGTAGAAATTAAAACACTCCACAGAATTGAAATCACACTTCGCAATTACCAGAGTAAGGGTGCGCCACACAGTAAACTAATGACTACACCAGCTGGTCACTATCATTATGTTTAATCAAACCAATGTAACAACATAATATAATCTGGAACAGAAGCGAATGTATTTCACAATTTGTACAACAACAACAGAAAACCATATGACAATAAAAGAAACAATAATGTACACTACTTCTACCGCTGCAGTCCCTGCTAAAGAGGAGGGCCCTTCCTCCCTAGCAAGGGCGCAAGAATAACACAAGATTAGTTAACAAATCATATGAAGAGCAGTAACATCATCACCATAGTGATTTTAATATTAAAAATAATTCAGAGTTACAAGAGCAGAGTAACAATGATTTTCTATATGTCGTCCTTGTACATAGGAAATCGAGTTTCTTTTATAATTATTACATTCCCGAAATTAGGAATAGATCAGTCATGAGAATCTCATGATTCTCATGCTGATCATAAAATAAAAGTAGTTACAACCTATTTCTAAATACAAATTGTTCTCAGATATATTGGTTAATATTGCAACCACTTGGGTCTATTGCTTCTAAAATAAACAATTCCTAACACCTGACAACTGTTATGTGGAATAATACCCACAACTTGCCAGCTCCAGTGCAACAGCATCCTGTGAGTGAATAGGTTCGGGATGTAACGACAATCATTGGCGACAGAACCCTTGGTGTAATAGTGATCCTTTGTATCAGCATGTGGTGCAACAGCAGCCTGTAACAACATTCAATGTATAACAACAAACTGTAACAACATACAGGGTGTAACAACGAACTGCTCTACCTTGCTCTAAAACTGATCAGCACTACCTATTTACTCCATAACTTTGTTTCCGTGAGAAACACCTGAAAAAGAGAATAGCTTCTTAAATACTCCTCCAATACTCACCCCAGTTAGCCACAGAAAGGAAAAAAGTATCGTATTATTTAGCAAAACATGGCAAAATAACATGATAGTGGAACATGTTGTATAAGTGATAACAAGGGTGGTTAATCATGTAAATTTTCATGGGCCTAGAGGATAAGAGGGTCAAAATTGAGGAAAGAAGGTGCAGAAAACAGGTAAAAAGTCACACCCAACAATAAGCTTCTTGAGCTCACTGTTGTTCAACACATAGATCTTGTCCCTAAATCTAACCAAACCATATGTCATGAGATGATAGTCCACATCATGTTCACCTATACCCTATTGTTGTAACTTGAGATTAAGATGTTGGTACTTTTCATCTTGTTGTCTTTCCTGCAAGATATGATCCTATAAATTTTTAGCATATGAATTCATAGTTGCTATGTGATTTACCTGTGCGCTTTTGTTAAGAGCATCTGCAACCATGTTCTCTTTTCCTTTAATGTACCCGATTATCAAAGTCAAACTCAATAATCATAGCCAACCATCTAGTTTTCCTGGCATTCAGATTCGGTTGGTCAAATAAATATCTCAATCCATTGTGATCACTCATCAACACAAATCTCCTACCAAGAAGATAGTGCCTCCACATCTTCAATGCATGAATGATCGTTGCCAACTCAAGATCATGTGTCACATAGTTCTACTCATGCTCATTCAGTTTCCTTGATTCATAACATACCACCTATCCCTCCTGCATTAGGACTCCACCAAGTCCTCTTTTACAAGCATCTGTACACACCAAAAACTCTTTATCCGGATCTGTAATCTTTAGAACTGGAGCATTCGTAAGTAACTTTTTCAACAACTCAAAACTCATTGCACATTCCTCTATCCATTCAAATTTATTTCCTTTTCTCTGCAATGATGTAATATGATAGGAAATATATGAGAAGCTCTTGATAAACCTCCTATAGTAACTTGCTAACCCCATGAATGATTTGAACTCATCCACATTCCCGGGAATTTCCCATTCCATGATAGTTATGATCTTTTATGGATCCACTGCTATAACTTCCTTGGAAATGACATGTCCCAAGTAAAGTACCTCTATTTGAAAGAAGCTGCATTTACTAAGCTTGGCATACAATTGATTCTCTCTTAGAAACCTCAATATTGTTGCCTGACTATTTCTAAGTGATTGTAATGCTCTTACTCATTCTTAGAATATATCAATATATTATCAATGAATACAAACAAAAAATTGTCTAGATAGGATGCAACACACTATTCATCACACACATAAAAGTAACTGGAGCATTAGTCAAACCAAATGAAACCGCAACAAACTCATAGTACCCATACTTGGTCTAGAAGGAAATCTTGTAGATGTCCTCTTCTTTGATGCGTACATGATGATATCCTAATCTCAAATCAATCTTCAAGAACATTTTCGCTCCCTTCAACTGTTCAAACAAGTCATCAAGCCTCGGCAAAGGGTACATGTTATTAATCTTCATCTTGTTCAACTGCATGTAATCAATGCATAACCTGAGAGTACTATCATTTTTCTTTACAAACAACACTAGTGCACCCCAAGGAGACACACTTGGCCTAATGTATCCCTTTTCCAACATTTCCTTCAACTACAAATTCAGTTCTACTAACTCTTGAGTGCTCATCTTGTAAGGTGCCTTTAATGTTGGTGCTACCCTTGGTACAATCTCAATAGAAAATTCCACTTCCCTATGAGGCGGTAACACTGAAATCTCTACAGGGAATACATCTTGAAACTGCTGCAAAATAGGATCCCTCTTCAAGACCTCAATTTCATCAACATCCTTACATTTATCACTAGAAATATGCACTGTAAACAATATACACCATTTCCTATGACTACGCATTTCCTGCATAGTTGTAACCATCCTAACTGATGTCACCTTATTCTTACCCTGTAAGATTCTATGTTCTCCATTGTCATCCAAGCACTCAGTATCCTTTTCATAACAATCCACCTTAGTCCTGTGAAGATACAACTAATCCATACCCAAAATCATAATGTATGATCTCAATGGAAGTACATCCAGATGCGTTGATGTAGACACACCATTCAACTCAATTGCACAAGCTCTTACCCAATGATGAACTCTTTTCTTAGTACATGAGGCATACTTCACTAACAAAGATTCTGCATGCACTTGTTTAATCAAACCACACTTATCCACTAGGTTAGGATTAACATAACTATAATACAAGGTCAATAAAAATAGAAATAATTTTATCAAAAAGCTTACTATCCATCTCAATAATATATGACTGGTGATTCACCTACCTATTATCCAACGCCGCATAAATCTAAGGAATACTATGTCCAACATCCCCCACAGTATGTGCCTTCTAAGCACTATAAATCTGCAGTCTACCACCCTGATACTGTGGAAAAGCTCTCCTGCAGTGATCCTTCCCATAAGTCCAACACTGTAAAGGCTTCCTATTGTCACCCTTGTTCTATTCCTTAGACTAAAATCCCTCTCCTCTGTCATATGCATTGAACTTCTTGTGGAGCGCTGCAATTTATTTATTACCCGTGTCTTGTAGTCTTCGTCGCTTCTTATCCCATTTTCCCTTAGTGCAATCATTATCTTTCCAATCATGTTTAGATTTAGACATGCTCTTTGATTTCTCATAACAATGCTTCAACTTTCTGATGGCTTCTTCCAATGATGTAGGCTCAACAAACTCAATCATGTCTTTGAACGCTACCAGAAACCCACTGATGAATCTTTGAATAATTTCTTTCTCCCCCTTAAGATAAGATACATATCTCAACAACTCCAAGAATATTCTAGTATATTCATCATCGGTCATAGATATCGTCTTCAACTCATAGAATTCCTTTGTATTGTCATCATAATATCTCTTAGATAGATAATTCTTCCTAAAAATTCTTTCAAACTCACTCCAAGCCAACTCCTCTTCCCGAATTCCTCTGACATTCTTCACATCTTCCCACCAAATGTCTACTTTATCTTTCAGACTGAAGGTAGTTATCCTGGTTTTCATGTCCTCTAAGTAATCATGCAACTGGAAGAACTTATTCAACCCAAGAAACCACGCTTATGCATCATGTGAATTCTTCATTTCTCCATCAAAAATGTAGGTGGATTTGATTTCTTGAAGTCATCCAAAAAATATCCCTTGTCACTCCTCTTGTACGGGTTATAGTGATGATGACCATGATGTCTAAACTAGAACTAGAGTAAATCCCATGTCCACTGCCTCCCCTATCAAGTGTATCCAAGAATCTTCCATCTCTGACCATGTCATCTCTATCCAAATTGTTCCCACCATGAGACCTTCTACCATATGCTCCATTAGTCCTATCCTCTTGTCCATGACTAATCCTAAGCGGTCATTTTCCCTACAAGTCTGACAAACTCTGAAGGATAACTACATACCTCGCGTAGAAGTACTTTGGGCGTCGTTTGAACTAACCAAGGCACTTTACTTTTCCCGCGGCGGTTTAGGACTTTCTCCCTACGAGATTGGCCCTTTTACCGTGGGCGGAGGTTTTGATGCATAATGACATATATAATTCAATGTAGACCGATTCACTTACTCGATCTATCTCTCTTTTCTTTCTTTGGGGGGTTTATATATTGCTCAAGGCTGCCTAGCTAGGAAATCACTCTCATTATATACGTAATTACGTCATTCGAGATATGTCATTCTGCCTTCGCAGAGCAGCAATATCTGTTTGGGGTCATTGGGGTCTTACCTTATAGTCAAGGAGACACGAAACTGACTGAACCTAAACTACCACATGCTCATATATAACTACCACCATAACAAGGAGCCGTAAGGCCGCTCGACCATAAGGTCCGGCAGGGTGAGGACCGACAGGGTGCGTAAGCACACTCGCCCCTAAATAATATAGGGCAAGGCCGCCATCGGCTCGACTGCTAAGGCCGCCATCGTGAGCCTGTCGAACTCTCGACCAACGCCATCGATTGATCAAAGCGCGTCGGGCCTTACTGATAAGAAAAAGGATGGGATGCTGGGCCGCCATACAACCTGAGCTTTCTCCCCCTTGCCCGGTGCGGACAAGCGACTACGTCCCTTCAAATTTGGTCGGCCTTCGCTTGCTCCCCCTTGAAGGCCACCCTACAAGGCAAGACCTGAGCAAGGTGCGAAGCCGCTTGTCCCTCCGGGGGGCAAGGAAATCTCTCATGAATGACTGGAATCACTGGTCGAAATGACATGAGTAGGTGTTTCGAGCAAGAGCCAATGGAACAATTGATCATACCAGGTCGGTCGAGATCTCAGGCCTGGCATCTATTGCTCCCCTTTACTTGTTTCTCCTATGCCCAAGCAAGTCTTTCCTGTGATTGAATGATCATATCATTATCTACCTTACAACTACTAACCTTTGTTTTCAAACTCCTCAACGTGTCTGCTATGTGAGGGGAGTACTCATCACCATGCTTCTCATCTAATCTATATGAAGAATCATGTGAACTATAGTCCACCATTTTTCTTGTAATCTTTAATCCTCTACTTCCTGAAACCATACTGTGTCAAATAAACCAAATACAACATAATTGACATACCTCAGTTAAGTTCAGGGAGGCTATCTAGTATGCAAGATCAATCTAGATTAGTATGATACATATGTATATACATAATCATATCAATATAACAATGTAAACTTTGAAATGGGAACTGATACGATTACCCATTTCATAGAGGTAGAAAAAAAAGTGACCCGATTTTGAAAACTAGCAATGCAGAATACACCCTTTTTTTTCGAAGCATATTTTTGAAACTTTAAATTTTCTTATGTATCAAATATATATATATATATATATATATATATATATTATATTATATATTTTATTTATTTATTTTAAATGTTAGTGATTTTCATGCTGATTTTGAAATGTGTTGATGCAACATCAACCTTTTTTTTTAGAGAGCTTATTTTTGACACTTTAAATTTTTTAATGTATTAGCTGTGGATATTTTTTTAAATGTTACATTTTTTACACATTAAAAATTTTTATGTCAAAAAAATTTTGACAAAAAAAAAAAAAAAAATATATATATATATATATAGACAAAAATAAACATGAAAATGTAAAAAAATAAATTATCTCGTAAACCATAAAAAAATTTGGAAAAAAATAATAATAATAACAAGAAAACTATAAAATTAAGTAACTTAAAATAGAAAAATTTTAAAAAGCATTAAAAAACTAAAAATAAAAACAAACTAGATTAAAATAAAATAAAATATAAAACCAAAAAACAATTAAAATTATATATATATATATATATATATATATATATATATACAAAAAACATTTTAAATTTTAAATAATATAGACTCAGACAAAGAAACAGGCCCACAGAATGCAGAAACACAGTTAGTCATTGCTTCGATCGAGCCCACTCAAGGAGAGTGGCGCAAGGTTGAAAAGAAGAAGTGGAGAAAAACTTGAAGCGTGAGTTTTACTTACAGCCGGAATTCAGTTTTTTTTTGCCCTTTCTTTCTCTCTCCTCTCTTTCTCTTTTCTTATTCTTTGTGCACGTTAGTCCTCTAACGTTACGAGGGGTGCGAAAGCACTCGAGCCCTTGTGGCAGCTTATGGAAATGCTTAATGCATCTGCAATTGTAACTTTTAATTTTTTAATAAAAGGTTACAGATTTTTCCACTGGAAAAAAAAAAATAAAAAACATTTAAATTTAAAAAGAAACATATATTTAGGATTTAAAAAAAAAAAACATATATATATATATATTATCGAAAAATAAAAATAAAAATTAAAATTAAAACTTACCTTTTTAATAAATAAAAAATATTAAAAAAAAACACATATCTTTTCCATACATATATATATATATATATAAAAAACATTTAATTTTTTTTAAATACATTAAATTCTTTTTTTTTAATATTTTTATTTAAAAAAAAGAAACAAAGGAATCAATTTGCCCCGCTTGGTCGCTCATGGGGGCGCAGCCCTGGGTGGTGGAGCTACTGGAATTGGCTAGCCGTCGCCCGACCTCCTGTGGGGGCGCGCCCTGGGGGGCAGAGCTGCATTCAGCTTCACCGCCCAGGGCCGTGACCCCATAGGCGGTCGGGCGGCGGCAACCAATTACTTTGTTTCTTTTTTAAAATAAAAATATATATTTTTAAATATTTTTTATATATTTAAAAAAAATTATTTTTAAATATTTTTAAATATATATAGCTTTTTTAAATTTTAAAAATATATATATATATATATATATATACTCGAAATATATAGTTACAAAAAAATTTTAAATGTTTTTTTTTTTTTTAAGAAAAATATATATATTTTTTTATTTGTTTTTATTTTTCTTTTAATTTGAAATTTGAAATTATGTATATTTTTTTAAATTTTAATTGTTTTTTGTTTTTGTTTTTTTTCTTTTTATTTTAGTATATTTTTGTTTTTGTTGGGTTTTTTTTTAAATGTAAATCTTAATTTTAGTAGTTTTTTTTGTTGTTGTTAATTTTTTATTTATTTTTAATCTAGTTTTTTTTATTTTTTTTTAATGTTTTTTAAAAATATATATTTTTACTTATCTCATATATATATATTTTCCAAATTTTTATTGTTTAGGAAATTAAAAAACAATAACATTTTTTTGAAAATATGTTTTTCTTATTATTTATTTCTTTATATATATATATATATATATATATATATATATATTAGTTTTTTAATTTATTTTTTTTATGTTTAATTTTTTTTTGTCTTTTTTGTATATTTGATTTTTTTAATAGATATTTTTATTAAAGTTTTGTTATTTTTTGTTTTGTTTTTTGAGGGTGTTCACTGCCATTTTTAAAACATGTTGAAAATTTACCCTAAAAAAAAAAAGAGTGTTATTCCAGAATCAACACTTTGTAGAAATTTCACCTGTAGATCAAATTGGTAATGCAATGTACTAAAGCAAAACACATGATCTACTTCTACAAAACATTCAGCAGAAGCAAAATCGATTTCATGAGTAACATCAACCATAAACACATATAACTGATCAAGAGAAATAATCACACATAACACAAATATATCACTAGGGAAAGCAGTAGCATAAAACCCCCAACACTGTATTATCAATCAAGTGGAAATCCTCTTCTGGTTACAAAAAATATCAGCTCAATAGCTATCCTGTACTCTCTGCAATCAAAAGATGAAGATCATAGACTCACTATGCCTTAATATGTAGGCCTCAAGTCTTCCAATCCCCTATTTCCTTGCGCAATTTTGATTGGGGTCCAATTCATAACATGTGAGCATTGACCCCAAATCATACCTGCTATCAACCATAGGTCCAACTACGCAATCCTTGAGGACAGTAGTTCCTCCTGCATGCAAGGAATATTCCATGGGAAGATCCAAGCATCTGATAGTACATTGTCCCTCATCTAATCTCAACTAGGTCTCTGACAGAACTGACATGCAACAGTTGTCCATGAGTGAATCCTCAGTTATCTAAAATAATAGTTGTCACATGCATGCAAGCATTAACAAACTATATTTTATTATTTTAACAACTTGTTAAAATAATCTAACTGGACTTGACTAGTTAAAACTAAGTCAACTGATTCTCTCATTATAGAACTCATACTTAATTCCTCAATCAATGGAGAGAATAAAGGATAAATTCCTCAATCAGTGGGACAACCAATGTGCATTTTCTCACAAAGACTTCAAATTTAATTTTTCCAACTAATTAGCTCATGGAGATTAATCAATTAATATTTTAAACTGTTGTTAAGACCAAATTCGATTTTACTTCCTATAGATAGACCAGGGACTGCTATAAATAGGAAGGGACCCAGAAATGCTATTTTTAGAACTTTCTATTTTTAGCAGTTTCACCTCTCACCCAAGGTGGTCAATGACCTCACTGGCCAAACTGCTATTTTTAGACATGCTATTTTTTGACATTATATTTTTAGCACATTCTAAATTTAGCATTTCTTATTGCCCACTTTTCAACACTCCCTCTCAACAAGAAAGGGATTATCAGCAACCCCGATCCTGTCTCTGTGGAACTCAAACTTGCCTTTTGAAAATGCCTTTGTCAAAATATCTGGATCCTGTTCCTCGGTCGAAATGTAGTGCAACATCATGATCCTCTTGAGCACACAATCCTGTAGATGATGATAGCGGATATCTATATGCTTGGACCTGTCATGAAACACTGGATTCTCAGAGAGTTTAATGTAACTCTGATTATCACAATATATCACTGTAGGATCCATCATCTGACCAAACAATCCCACTAGAATCTTCCACATCCAGATGGCCTCACATGCAGCCTGACTAGCTGCCATGTACTCTGCCTCCACTGTGCTAAGTGCAAATGATCTTTATTTCCTGCTATACCAAGAAACTGCAGCTAACCCAAGGTTGAAGATTCCTCCAGAAGTGCTCTTCCTGTCTGATGGACTACCTGCCCAATTTGCATTCATGAAGCCTTGGAGCTTCACTCCCTCTATCCGCCTGTACCATAATCCATACTGTGTGGTGCCTCTGAGATATCTCAGCACATGCTTTGCCGCCTTCCAAAATAAATTTGTTGGCTGAACCATAGCTTGACTCAATTGGTTCACTGCAAAGCACAAATTTGGTCGTGTGTTCACCAAATACATGAGTGAACCCACAAGTTGCCTATAAACAGTAGCAGCTACTACCTCACTTGAAGTAGCACCCTCCTTCCTCCAGTTACCTGCTAGAGGAGTCTCCATGGGCTTGCACATCTCCATGTGGAAGCGCCTCAGTATCTCATTGGCATACTTGCCCTGAGACACAAATACTTCCCCATCTCTCTGCCACACCTCCATGCCTAGAAAGTAGTGCATGAGGCCCATGTCATTCATCTCAAACTCTCTTGCAAGATCCTCCTTGCAAGACTTGATCAACTGATCATCACCTGTCAAAATCAGATCATCAACATAAAGTACAATAATCAATAGCTTACCTTCTACCATGATGTGGTAGAGGTTCGCATCCGCTTCACTCTTGGTGAAGCCCAACCTGGTGAAATAGATGTTGATCCTAGTATACCAAGCACGAGGTACTTGCTTTAGCCCATACAGTGCTCACTTGAGCCAACACACATGTGACCCGCGATCGAAGGTCTCGAATCCCTCTGGCTGCTCTATGTATACCTCTTCCTCAATCTCCCCATTGAGGAATGTTGTCTTCACATCCATCTAATGGATCTGCCAACCCATCTATGCTGATAGTGCTAGAATCGATCTAATCGATGAGTACCTTGCAACAGGAGCAAAGGTCTCATCATAGTCAATCCCCTCAACCTATGAGAAACCACAGGCAACAAACCTTGCCTTGTGTTTCTCAATACTACCATCAATTGTTTGCTTTACCTTGTAAAGCCATCGAGAAGTAACCACTGACATGCCCCCCGGTCTAGGAACAACATCCCATACACTGTTCCGCATGATAGTATCATACTCCTCTACCATCACATCCACCCAAACTGGCTGTTGCACTGCCTCCTCCTCAGAAGAAGGTTCGGTCGCTACACATTCCCCAACCAGGGCCATGTAGCCAGTGTATCTATCAAGAGATATCCTATGTCTGTGCTAAGAGGATGGCTGCCCCACATTCTCTCTCGCATCCTGCATCAATTTGTCAGCTTCCCAAGAGTGTTTCTGCCCCTCTCTGGAAGACTCTCCAGTAGTGGTGATCTCCATAACTGGAATCTCTGCATGCGGCTGCTCCGCATCATTAGGAGGCTCCTCCTCCTTAGGAACTAATAGTTCCTCATCACCACCATGTAACTTGAGCTCCCTCTCAAGTGATACTCGCATGACTCACTACTCATCGAACTTCAAATCCCTGCGCACTACAGTCCTCTGACTGGCAGGCAGAAACACACAATAGTTGTGAGGTGTATCCATGTACCCCACAAGTATTCCCAACTCAGCTGTTGGGTCTAGCTTCTTCCGAGCATCTTTGGTCACATGACAGAAGACTGGTGATCCAAAGATGCGGAAGTGACTCACATTTGGTCTCTTCCCCAAAAAATCCTCCATAGGTGTCTTCATCCCCAAAATATGATGAGGACTTTTGTTTTGAAGATATAATGTTGTATTGCATGCCTCAGCCCACAGATGAAGTGGTAGGCCTTGGTCATGCAACATCGATTGAGCCGCGCCCACAATAGATCTGTTCCTCCTTTTAGCCACCCCATTTTGTTGTGGGTTATGAAGTGTCGTGAGTTCCCTTTTAATTCCTTCTAAAGCATAGAAGTCCTTAAACTACTGGGAAATATACTCTCCACCGTTATCACTTCGCAAGGCCTTTACTTTCATCCCTGATTCTTTCTCTGCCAAAGCTTTGAACTCACAAAACTTCAAGAAGGTTTGATCCTTCTTTTGCATGAAGTAGATCCAACATCTACGAGAAAAATCATCAACAAAAATAACATAATACCTTTGCTTTTCGATGGAGGCTGTAGAGAAGGGCCCGCATACATCTGAATGAACTCGCTCCAGAACTGCTCCTACTCTACCATCCTGATCATGAAAAGAAGATTTTGCATACTTACCCAAAGTGCAACCTTTGCATGTGCTCACTTTCTCCAGCTTGCACTTGGGTAATCTGGTAGAAATTTGCTGCATGATCTTCAAGGCCCCATGATGCAAGTGGCCTAGTCTCCTATGCCATAACTCACCAATATCTTGGCCATGCATCACCTCTACTTTGGAACTCAAAGTAGCACAGTCTTCTACCTGTAACTTATAGAGATTCTTCACTCGAATCCCTATCTATTTGGTCTGTCCAGTGCCTATATGCCTTAGGAAAACCTTTCCCAAACTAAAGACTACATCATAGCCTTTATCCTTAAGCAAAGCAATGGACACAAGATTATTTTTCAACCTTGGTACATACATAACATTAGAAAGAGAGAGGGGAGAACCATGCTCCCTCTAAAACAAAACCGTACCTTCACCTGAGACACAGTACTTTCCGTCATCGCCCATCTCGATCCGTATCTAGAGATCCTTCTCCTCCAAAGTGCTGAAAATAGTCTTGGCACTTGACATGTGGAAAGAAGCTCCACTGTCCAAGTACTAAACACATCCCATGTTGGATGAAACCATGCATGCAATAAGTGAGAAATCCATCTCAAATTGTGAAGCTAGAGCATCCCCATCAGATTCCTTGGAGGAACCTTTCTTGGACTTCTTCCTCTTTGGGCAACTAGTAGCATAGTGACCCAACTCATGATAATGAAAGCATCTCACCTTCGAATTGTCAAAATTCTTCCCTCCTTGAGAAGACTTGGATTGGGATGCCTTCTCTTTCCCTTTCTTAGCTTTAGATGCTAAAGCCAAGTTCTCTTCATCATCATTCTTTGATGAAGAAGCTCCATCTCTGGTGTTCCATCTAATCTTCTCCTGCATCAAATCCGACCACAGTCGTTGCCAATCTGGCAGTTTGTCCCTTCCATTCACTGAGTCCTGGTAGCTATGCCAGCTCTTAGGAAGGCCAAGGAGTGTTAGACTCACCATATCATCATCAACGGTAGTGACGCCTATGCTTGCAAGCTCATCTCTGCAGTTGGTGAGCTTGTTCAGGAATGTAGTGATCATATCGCCCTTCTCACACTTAATCTTTCGAAGCTTGTCCCTCAATGCCAACTTCCTCTGATCACTGCTATTTTGATATAAATCTTTCAATGTTTTCCACATTGCAAACAAAGTCTCCTTCCCATGGAGGCTCGAGACTATGTGATCTCGAACTCCCTCTAGGATGCTTCTCCTAGCTCTAGCCACATTCTTCTTCTAGTCTGCACCCTGAGTAGCATCAGTAGGCTTGGGGACATCTTAATCAATGAAGTCCTTAATGCCATTATCATCCAATACTACCTCCATGCGATCCTTCCAAGCTATGTAGTTTGAGCTGCCATCAAGGGCATACTCAAGCCTCAACCCAGTGAAGGCCATCTGGATGAAATCTGAACTGTGATGAGAACTAGATATCTATATCCCGAATAATAAAATTCAACTTTCTTTCTCTTGCTTGATTAATTGTGCTCTGATACCATGTAGAAATTTCACCTATAGATCAAACTGGTAATGCAATGTACTAAAGCAAAACACGTGATCTACTTCTACAAAACATTAAGCAGAAGAAAAATCGATTTCATGAGAAAAAACAACCATAAACACATATAACTGATCGAGAAATAATCACACATAACACATATATATCACTGGGGAAAGCACTAGCATAAAACCCCCAACACTGTATTATCAATCAAGTGGAAATCCTCTTCTGGTTACCAAAAATATCAGCTCAAGAGCTATCATGTACTCTTTGCAATCAAAAGATGAAGATCATAGACTCACTATGCCTCAATATGTAGGCCTCAAGTCGTCCAATCCCCTGTTTCCTTGCGCAATTTTGATTGGGGTCCAATTCATAACATGTGAGCATTGGCACCAAATCATACCTGCTATCAACCATAGGTCCAACTACGCAATCCTTGAGGACAGTAGTTCCTCCTACATGTAAGGAATATTCCATGGGAAGATCCAAGAATCTAATAGTACATTGTCCCTCATCTGATCTCAACTGCGTCTCTGACAGAATTGACATACAACAGTTATCCATGAGTGAATCCTCAGTGATATAAAATAATAGTTGTCACATGCATGCAAGCATTAACAAACTATATTTTATTATTTTAACAACTTGTTAAAATAATCTAACTAGACTTGACTAGTTAGAACTAGGTCAACTAATTCTCTAATTATAGAAGTCTTACTTAATTCCTCAATCAGTGGAGAGAATAAAGGATAAATTCCTCAATCAGTGGGACAACTAATTTGCATGTTCTCACAAAGACTTCAAGTTTAATTTTTCCAACTAATTAACTCATGGATATTAATCAGTTAATATTTTAAATTGTTGTTAAGACCAAATTGGATTTTACTTCCTATAGATAGACTAGGGACTACTATAAATAGGAAGGGACCCAAAAATGTTATTTTTAGAACTTTCTATTTTTAGCAGTTTCATCTCTCACCCAAGGTGGCCAATGACCTCACTGGCCAAACTGCTATTTGTAGACATGCTATTTTTAGACATTCTATTTTTAGCACATTCTAAATTTAGCATTTCTTGTTGCCCACTTTTCAACACACTTTTCGTTTTGAGGGTGTTTTTTGCACAAATGTCTGGTGTTCACTATTATTTTCAAAACATGTTAAAAAAAAATGTTATTCCAACATCAACACTTTTGGTTTTGAGGGTGTTTTTGCACAATTTTTGAACAAAAAATTGGTTTTCACTGCCATTTTTAAAACATGTTGAAAATTTACCCTAGAAAAAAAAAATGCGTTATTCCAGCATCAACACTTTTCGTTTTTAGCACTGTTTTTCATGTTTTTTTGGGTTTTTTGGCTAGAGTTCTCGTTTTGAGTTTATAGTTCCATTTCAAAGTTTACATTGTTATATGCCGACATCATGCATAAGAATGTCAACTACATACCATGACCTCATGCACAACAACCATAACCATAACAATGCATGCATAACAAACATATAGACACTAAAATGGATAAAAAAATACATATACAACTGACATGCATGCATGAAAAACACATTTCGCCCATCCAATCCAAGTGTTGAACCTAAGAGCTTTGATACCACTCTGTAACACCCTCCTCCCATACTTACCCAAGTTCATCGGTCCACCAAGGTAAATATGTGACAGAGAGTTACTATGGGGTGACTCAACTAGCTAGGTACACCTAAGGAAGTGAAATCGATAAGCTAAAATCTTTTTGACCTTCTTGAGGAGCTGCAGGACCCCTGGGAGCCAAGCAACCACTCCAGGTGCCCAAACCCTGAGCTAAATTGATTTTTTACTGGCCCAGACTTCGAGTCGCTTGCATAACAAGGCAAGCCAATCACTGTAAGCCTCCAATCACATGGGTAACCCTACCTCCCAACAACTGCAATCTAAATTACCCAGTTATATGCAGGCAACCCCCAGATCTGAGCCACTTTTTCAGGGCTAGGATCCAAACCTCTGCCCAGAACTTGATATAACTTTCTAGAATGATGAATGACACAAGGAAAAATCCATTAATGCAAAAATTAGACAAGAAATTGACCTAACAAGGTCTAACCATGACAAGCATTTTGTCAAACACATAGTGAACATGTAGTCTACATGTCATAATTACATATATGAACATAGGGGTCTCATACTTATCTAAAAATCATCAAGAAGGTATGATGCCCTCTCACAATAGCTGCATTATCATCTATTAGGTCATACATTCATTAACCATTCATTTACTAATCAAAAAATGATGAGATCCATAGCTACAGTCTGTCATAAAACCATGCTTATAACCAAAATAATAACCATAATAGAACAACCATTACAAAAACATAATAAGCAGTATAAATACTCATCCAATACAAGAGGAAAAGAGATATTATTAACATATGCAAAACCAACCAAGTCAGGGACTTCCCCGTACCACCTGACCATAGATTGGGCTGAGCCAAATATCTCTTTCAGCCAATCACCTCTGTGCCATGTTCCAAGCATGAATGTGGGATCTCATGGAATAAACCAACCAAAACCAAACTAGAGCTTCCAGAGGCCAAACCACCTCAACCCTCAACCAGTGATTCCACTTCACAGTCGGACATCACTAATCATCACTAGATCAATCTCTACCCAAGTTGTCTAGGGCTCTAAAGCATTTGTTTCAACCCAGATCCAGGACTAGTAACTCAAACCAAAGTTGTCGCAGGGCTCCAAAGTGTTTTTCCAACCAAGGCTTCAGGACTAGTAACTCAACCCACCAAGGGCTCTAGAGCGTTTGTCCAACCAAGGCTTTTAGGAATAGTAACTCAACCCAAGTTTTTCCAAGGATTCCAGAGCGTTTGTCGAATCAAGGCTCCAAGAACTAATAACTCAACCCACAACCATAAGGAACTTGAGCACCAATTAGAAACATTCAAGTGGGAAATCCACAACACCATGGTTATCCAAGAAATCGCAAGGCTAGGCAAACAAATGTCAATCCAAGCAATCCTCCATGCTAATGACATAATATAACCAAACAACCACATGCATATGCCATGCTTGCCAAAGCTAGCAAGGAAATCATACATGCAACTTAATACCTACAAAGAAAACCTATTGTAGTTGTTGATCCCATTGCCCCCTTGCAATTTCTGCTCTTTCTATATCTTCTTCCTCCAAATCCAAGTATGCCAAAGATACTCCAAGAGTGCTCCAAGAAAATCCTAAGTGTGAAAGAGTATGAGAGAGAGAGAATAGAATAGAGCTCTAAGCTTAAAAAAAAATGTACTAACTAAAGATTAAACTGGAAAAGGCTGGGAACTGATCCTCATAAGCCTTTTTATCATTGAGTCCTCTATTCTCTTCATTTTCCTCTATTTTCCTTCAGTTCTCCTCCTCATGCAATTTTGAGAACTTTTACCTTCCTTTTCTCCTAATTTCCATTATTTTCATAAATAAAATGTCAATTAATGCCACTTTGCCTTTGTCATTTTCCATGGCCATTAATTAATCACAAATGATCCCCATCACTATGTTTTTTACCAGCATTCAACTTGGAAGATGTGTTCCATTACCTTGGTTATTATTTTTCCTTTATTAACTTTATTACATGGATTTTTAATTGGGGTTGTTACAACAGAGCTACATGTGCTTTCAGTCTTGTGACACCAAACTTCACTTTCTTTGCCCCATCTACTTCTTCATAATCAAATTACTTGGCCATGGAATTTAACTAAATTGATTAATTCATCAACGTTCAAATTACCTTCATATGCAGGTACTTCCATCCCCAGTCGATCATCCATTTTGACTATCATTCGATAGTCAAATTTGTTGAATTTAAGGCACTTGTTGAGAAAGATACTAGCATGAAAGTGAAAGCTCTAAGGAGCGATAACGGTGGTGAGTATGTGTCGAATGAGTTTAAAAATTTATGTGCACAGGAAGGCATTTGAGGGAGTTGACAACACCTCATAACCCACAATATAATGGGGTGGCTGAGAAGAAGAACATAAGTATCATAGAAGAAACACGGGTGATGTTCCATGACCAAAACCTACATCTACACTTTTGGGTTGAGGTATGAAACACAACGATTTATTTGTATAATATCTGTCCCCACAATATTCTTGGCATGAGTACACCAGAAGAAGCTATTTTAGGGAAGAAACAAGATATGTCACACTTCAAGATCTTTGGATCATCAGTTTACTATCACGCTTCCAAGGAAGCAAGGAAAAAGCTAGAGCTGATAGCAAAGTTGGGCATATTTTTGGGGTATCCTTATACACCTCACAACTATCGGGTGTTCTTCTCATCCCTCAATATGACAGTGGTCAGATGGGATGTGAGGTTTGATGAGGAGAAGGCAATGTCATGTTCTCTTGAGAGGGATCTTCAGTTGAAGCCTAATCATGATCTTTTAGCTCCAAAGGAAGAACCTGAATAAGTTGTGGAGCGGCCACAAATAGAGGATGAGAGTGGATACATCCACCCAAGCAAAGACATCCAGAGAAGGAATGAAGTGAACTAGGGAAGTTGAAAAATTATTGCAGTATGCCAGAGAGAATGTGAGACCACCCACATCACTATGCGGGAAGAGGAGGTCACTAGATCAGTACATTGGGTACATGGCTCTGATGAGTGAGCTAGTTTACACAAAACCATCCTCATTCGAGGAAGTAGTGCAACAACTAGTATTGGTTGATGTTATGGTAGAGGAATATGATTCCATTATCGGGAAAAGTGTTTAGGAAGTGGTCTTAAGACCAACAGACAAAACAGTGGTTGGTTTGAGATGGCTTTACAAGGTAAAACATGAAACAAATGGGAGCATAGAGAAATACAAGGCCATATTTTGTGGCCAAGGGGTTCTCTCAAATGGAGGGAACTATCTATGAGGAGACCTTTGCTCCAGTAGCAAGGTACTCATCCATTAAGTCAATTCTAGCACTTTTAGCATAGATGAGGTGGAAGATCCACCAGATGGATGTGAATACATCATTCCTAAATGGATTTATTGAGTAGGAGGTGTATATTGAGCATCCAGAGGGGTTTGAGACCTTTGACACAGAATCACATGTGTGCAAACTCAAGCGAGCATTGTATGGATTCAAGTAAGCACCTCATGCTTGGTATACCAGGATCGATATCTATCTCACCGGTTTGGGATTCACCAAAATTGAAGCAGATGCAAAACTTTATCACATTGTAGTAGAAGGTAAATTAATGATTATTGTTTTATATGTCGATGACTTGATCCTTACTGGTGATGAGAAATTTATCAGATCTTGCAAAGAGGACCTTGCAAGAGAGTTTGAGATGAAGGACATGGGACACGTGCATTATTTCTTGTTTTTGAAGTATGGAAAGGAGATGGGGAACTTTTTGTCTCTCAAGGAAAGTATGCCAACGAGATATTAAAGAAGTTCTGCATGGAGAGTAGAAAACCCATGGACATTCCTCTAGCAAGTAACTAGAGGAAAGCGGATGCCACTTCAGGTGAGGAAGTGGAGGCTACCATCTACAAGCAGATTGTGGGTTCGCTCATGTATTTGGTAAACACACGACCGGACATGTGTTATGCAGTTAACCAACTTAGTCAAGCCATGGTTAAGCCAACCAAACTGTATTGGAAAGAAGCAAAGCATGTGTTGAGATACCTCAAAGGCACTACTCAGTTTGGTCTTTGGTACAAATAGATAGAGGGGGTGAAGCTACAAGACTTCATAGATGCAGATTGGGTCGGGAGTCTATTAAACAGGAGGAGCACTTCAGGAGGGATTTTCAGTTTTGGGTCAGCAACAGTTTCTTGGTACAACATGAAGCAGAGATGTGTGGCACTCAACTCAGTGGAAGCATAATACATGGCTGCAAGTCAAGCAACATGTGAGGTTATCTGGATGAGAAATATTTTTGTTGGGTTATTTGGTAAGAAGATGGATCCTATAGTGATTTACTGTAACAATTAGAGTTGTATCAAACTCTCTGAAAATCTAGTATTTCATGATCGATCCAAGCATATCAACATCCAATATCACCATCTACGAGATTATGTGCAGAGGTAAATTATGTTGTTGCAGTACATTTCGACAGAGGAACATGAGGTAGATATTTTGATAAAGGCTTTTTCAAGAGGAAAATTCGAGTTCCATAGAAGCAGGATTGGGGTATCTGATAATCCCTTTCTTGCTGAGAGGGAGTGTTGAAAATGCATCAATAAAATCATAATTTATTTTTTCCTTGATTAAATCAGGAGAAATTCAAATTTTAACTTCAGTAAAATACTTGGAGGTATTTAACTAAGGTGACCTGGGTCTTGTCACTTAGTTAACTTAGTAAATTCGAGTTGGAGACACTTGAGTTTAGTTCTATATGATTGATTGCTAATTTGTAGCAATTTATTCCATTTAACTTGAGTTATTATCAGTGTAACTAGTTCTCACTATTAGTAGAACTAGTGGAGGTTCAATCAAGGGTGTGTAACTTTTTTCACACTGGATAATATTCCAATTAAAATGATTAATCATCCTAAATTAACTCCTGCATGTAGAGAATTCAATTTACCTAGTTGAGATTGGAGTTCAAGGGCAATGTACTATGAGTTGTAAACTATTCCAAGTTGTACAGGTGGTGCATGCAGTAAAAAATGGGCCTAAAGGATTTGCGCAATAGAAATTGATGAATTTCCTAATTAATAGGGGCCTAATTCCCAAGGGAACAACGCAAGAAAATAGGAGCTTGACGGGCTGAGAAATTGGCTAAGTATTAGCTTGAGTCAGTCTGTGAGGTAGTGAGATAGATTTTACTAATGCAAAGGTTGCTCAGGCTTGAGAAAGCATTATATTTCTTCTCTATTCTTGTTTAATGTAATACAAATAGTAAGGGGTTTTGAGCAGTTGCTTTCCCCTAGATAAATCTTTGTGTATGTGTGTTGAATCTTAATGCATGTTAATGATTTGTGATTTTTATTGTGATTTTCTTTCAGTAAATGAGTAGAATAGCTTCAAGTCTTGTGATCTAGTGCAATTTTGAATCTACACATTAAATTTCTACATAAATCAATAGTTATGTATATTTATACTAACTAAAAAATAGAAAGTGACATGTAAACTGAAATCCATGTATTAGAAAACAAAATAGAAATAGAAATTGACGTGTACAGTAAAATCAATGCATTGATTTATATACACATGTATTGATTTCAATATAAATTTTTCATCATTCAACATTGTTTATTTATTTTCATTCAACTCATTTCTCGTATAATTCTTGAAATATAGTTCTAAATAATACTTTCTATGTTTTTAGAGGAAATTATGTAAATTTAAAATGATGATATTAATCTCTCTCTCTCTCTGACACACAAGCATAGTTTTTATCCTAAAATTTTGCAATATACTAAGAATTGAAGAAAATAGAATGCCATTAATCCTTATTGAGTAGATTGAGAAGGATTCAATATCCAAATCATTCATTTTTGCTTGTATTCATTGTCTTCTTCCCTGAAAAATCTCACTTTGTTATTAATCTAGTTCATAATCATGTAAAATTCTTAGGATCATGTTAATCTCAAACATGATGATGATTATCTAAAAAAATCATAATGCTACTTACAACTAAACTTGAATAGATCGAACCTCGGATCTGTGCATCAAGAGGAATCAAATCCCTTGAAGTGCAAACATTTCCTTAAGTTTTGCATCCTAAAATGAAATTTTCACCTAAAAGGATTTGGTTTCTCTTGACAAATAACAAATGTGTAGTCAAAATAAATCTACACTAGGTTTAATACATTAATATACGTAGTTACACTAAATAATTAGGAACTTGTAAAATATTGTTACACTAAATAATTAGGAACTTGTAAAATATTGTTACACTAAATAATTAGGAACTTGTACAATATTGTTTTTTTTTACCTAACAAAAAAGTAGGTTTTTTTTTGCAGGCACTTGTTATCCATATTATGAATGTTAGGAAATATTTCGGTAATAATCACATCAAGAACTTTCATTTTGATGTGATTATTACCTAAAGATTTCCAAAAAAAAAAATAGTTTTTTTATTTTATTTTTATAGACTTGTTCATAGGGGCAGCTCAGTTGGCAATCACCTTGTTATGAAGTACTATGTAAACCATGAGAGTCAATGTTTTAATCCATGCAGTCAAACCAACAAAATAAAAGTAAAAAAGTATAGACTTATGTCACATTTTATTAATTTTTTTATGATAATCAATTACATTTTATTTAATTATTTTGATGTATGTTATTTTATTATTATAAAAAAACTTTAAATGCTCATGTAATTGTAATTATGTCGATAGATTTTTGTATTTTGGAATAGGGATTTTAGAATTTTAATTTAATTATCATTTATTTTAAAGTGGCTGATATAAATTTAACTTTCATGAAATATTATAGAATATTTTAATAGTAGTCTTTCATAATATTTTAATTAAATTGATTAATTAAAAAAAATGTCATATCAACAAGTTATGGTTTTTGAACATATAGTATTAGTAATCCATGGTATTGTAATAAAGTCTATTTACATTATACATAGGAAAAATAGTCTATTTACATGTGGGGGTGAAATTCCATAATTAAAGGTAATATGGGCCTCCATATTAGAATCTTTGAAGGGCCGAGGGACTGGAGGAGGGAGGGGAATTTCATTATCAGAGGTAGGTTCCAGGGGAGGCATTGATGGAGAAACTATATCCAAAGGATTTGGATTTTTAAATGAAGGTGGAGTTTGATGAGGAAATACTTCAAGATTAATAACCTTTTGTTGATCACCAGATTCTGATGGAGACAAGATTTTAGATGGTGTTAGCTTCACCACTCCCGGGGATGGAGACTTCGTCCTGTATATGTTTGCTGCAAATTGTGAAAATCCATGATGCTTTCTATTCTTTAGGATAGGTTGTCGAGGGAAATTTTTGATTAGGTGTCCCATCTTATGGCATGCTGAGCCTCTGAAGGGTACTCCCCAAAAATCCAACCTCTAATTTATTTTTAAATCCCTCCAAAATATCTCAATATGGTCAGGGAACCCTCCTCTGTAGGCTTTTTCTATGAGTATCCAGGCTACATGTTTGTCTTTTTCCCCCAGGCATCTAGGATCAACATATACACATCTTCCTATGGAATTTCTTATTTCTGCTAAGGTTTCCTTTGACCACAACTCCAGGGAAAGTCCGGGAAGCTTAACCCATATCAAGTTATTGGTAGGAGTATTCTTCAACGGGTTATAACCAATATACCACTTATATAGCACAAGAAAACTCCTTCCATAAACCCATGGGCGATTTTGAATGGCTTCCAAGTCGTTAGCACTCAGAAAATGAAAGCAATACCATTCTTTTAACAGTCTAGACACAATGGGCATATAGCCAATCAGAGGTTTCCTTTGCAGTTCGAGCCAATTTCTCATCTTGGTGTCATCCATCTCTAGAAAGTGCCATCTGCCAACTAGAGCATATTCATGGAGGTTTGCAATGTGGTTCGTCAGGTAAGTACTTTCTAGCTTGATGGCCGCAGGTGGGGGGATAGTTTTGACAGGCTTCAGGGTCTTCTTAGAATAGAACATAGGCTCGCAATGAGCATTTCCCTTTTGAAGAAGAAAGGGACTCCATTTGGAAAAGGAAAGGAACCTATGGTTACAGCTACTCCTTTAAACTCCCCAGTCTCTTCTCCCACAAATTCAATTGGCAGCGACTTGGACTATCTTCTAAACAAGAAATCACTTGAACTTAGACCCCTCACTATTCATAAATCGAGGAAACAATCCTCTCCTCAAATAAGCCCAAATTCTGCAAAAAACATTACGCTGAGAAGGAAAAATAACAGGGGTAGTAGACATTTCAGGGGAAGGGTCGATGGTGCAGGTAGAGGAGTACGTAATCTTTCTCTTATAGATGTCCCTATCATTGATATGTCAGAAGAAAGGCCCCTTAGAGCAAGCATGGCCAAAAAGACTACTCAATGACATTCATCATATCCATGAATGTAAGAGGTCTAGGGGTAGACCAAAATTTTTTGGCATTAAAGAATCTTTTCTATTCAGTACAGCCTAAAATCATTTTAATCCAAGAAACCATGCATAACACTACTGTATCTATTTCCTACTTCAGGAAAATGTTTCCCACTTGGCATATAACCGCTTCGGAAGCAAATGGCCTTTCTGGGGGCCTGGCGGTTTTATGGGATCTTGATTGGATCAGAGCAAAGGCATATAGGTGCTTGGCGGGTATTCTCATCTCGACACAAATCAGGGGGAAAGACTGTCCGATCAACATACTGAATATTTACGCTCCTTACAAAAACAAATTGCCATTCTAGGAGAAATTATTTGCTTCAGAAATTTTTGACATCGAATCTTTGATGATTGCAGGAGATTTAAATGTCACTTTAAACTCAGATGAAACATGGGGCAACAGAAGGAAAAAGGATCCCCTTGCAGACCGCATCAGATATGAGCTTCTAAACAGGAACCTGGTTGATATAATCCCTCCCAAAATGCTTTCGACTTGGGACAATGGAAGGATCGAAGAGGCCTATATAGCCAAAAGACTTGATAGATTTATCCTTCATGTTAGTATAATCGATAGCCTGGGCATGCCTTTCTCAACAATTGGGAATGTATTCATATTTTAGATCATAGACTGATACTTCTAAGTTGGAGAGAAAAGGGTTTTAGAAAAGGTTATTCATTCAAATTTAACAGATCATGTTTGGAAGAACCAGAGTTTAATGATGTTATAATAAGATCATGGAAAGAGCTGTCATCAACAGAGAATATGCCCCCGTTTTTGACCTTTAGGGACAAACTTGCTTTCATTAAAAAGGTTGTTAAGGATTGGCAATTTAAGAAAAGGCAAATGAATAGAACAACCCTCCGAGAAATACAAATGGAACTGGACAGCATCTTTGGAGTCCTGGCTACTCATCTACTCACTTTCAATATGAGATGTCGTATAAAGGAACTTCAAAAGAAAAAACTAAAAATTTTGGAGCAAGAGGAAGCTTTTTGGAGTTTAAAGAGTATGGCTATCTGGCTTAAGGAGGGGGACAAGAACAAAAATTTCTTCCACAAGTTTGCGAACTCCAGGCGTGAAAAGAACTCTATATGCAAAATAAGTGATGGAAAAGGGGGTTTCCTATACTCTCAACAAGACATCTCAAACAAAGCTATGAGATATTTTTAAAAACAGTACAAGAGAGCTGAGGATTGCAGGATTCAGGACATTTTATGGGGCATCAATTTATTCCCTCAAATGTTTGATGAGGAGCTGAATGAGCGCCTTTTCCAGCCAGTAATTGAGGAAGAGCTGTTAGAAACAATGAAACCTTTCAAGAGGGATAAATGTCTAGGCCCAGATGGCTAGACGATCGAATTTTTCATCCACTTTTTTTATCTTATCAAATTTGATTTGCTAAGGATGGTAGAAGGATCCAGAATATTAGGTAGCATACATCAGAGAACTTCCTCCACTCATATAGCTCTCATTCCAAAAGAATGGGAGGCAGAATCCTTCCAAGACTTTAGGCCGATATCCCTATGTAACATTTCCTTCAAAATCATTTCGAAAATTATTGCGGAAAGAATTAAAGAAACTCTATCAAGATTCATAACAAAGGATCAGCACGGTTTTTTAAAGGGAAGAAACATATTGGATGCAATTGCAAACACACAAGAAAGTCTGTTTGCCATGCATAATAAAAAAAGTGAAGTTGTTATTCTCAAAATCGACCTCCACAAGGCATACGATTGCTTGGATTGGGATTTCATTAGATGCTTGCTCGCAAAGACTAGATTGAGAGCCAATATGATAAACTGAATCATGGCATGTGTTGAGAAGGTGAACTATGCTATCATTATAAATGGGATTCCATCTTCTTACTTTCTTGCTTCCAGAGGTCTTCGCCAAGGCTGCCCCCTGTCTCCTCTTTTGTTTATCTTGGCAATGAATTCTCTTAGCCTCCACATCAATAAGGCAGTCAGTGAAAACAAGTGTCGCCCATTGAAATTATGCAGAAATAACTACATCTCACATAACTTATTTGTAGATGATATTCTCATTTTTGGAATGCTGTGCAGACTCACCTGGTTATGTTTATATGACATCCTAAAAAACTTTCAAAAGGCCACAGGACTGCAAATAAACAAATCAAAGTCAGCGATCTACCATAATGATGTCAATTTGGAAACAATAGAATGGTTATCCTCTCTGTTTGGGATAGAAGCGCAGCCCATCATGCATGGGATAAAATATTTAGGTTTTCAGTTAAAAGCGAAGGGATATTCCAAAATGGACTGGCAGTGGTTACTTGATAGGTACTATAAAAAGATATCAGATTGGGAATACAAATGCCTATCATTGGTAGGAAGAGTGATCTTGGCTCAATCAGTTCTAACACAACTTGCAGTATACTAGGCTCATTTGTTTTTTCTTCCTGCAAGTATCATTCAAAAAATGAATAAGTTAACTGCAAATTTTATATGGGGCGGTCAATCAAAAAAATGGAAATTTCATCTATCCAAATTATCTGATATCTCTTTGCCGAAGAACCTTGGCGGATGGGGTCTGCTAGACTTGAGGACTTTCGGAAGTGCACTTTTATGTAAGTCATTGTGGAGAGGAATTTATGGAGAAGGTCCATGGAGCATCACAATTCAAAAGAAATATATGGGCAGTAAGGATATATCACACTGGTACAGGATGGGAAGGATTGGTTCCATATATGGGTCAGCAATATGGTTGAGCTTCCGCAAGATAGAAGGTTATTTCTTGAAGAATTTCCAATCTGGTAACAAGATCCTTATCGGAATAGATCATTTTTTGAGCGGTCAGGAGGAAATCTTTGTGCCTGAAGCACTGCTAAATTTTTTCCATAGGAAAGGTTTTTTCTATTGGGACAAACTGATTTCAGATTGGCAGGGCCCATTCCCTCTATGGAAAGAGGCAGACAACATGGAGATGCCAGATGCTCTAGCTCGGAAGTGGAGAAACATAAGAGACTGCCTGAGGAATTGTGGCATATACCGCTCTTCGGAAACTGATTTTCTTATCTGGAAGGATTCAAAAGGGATTAACCTGGTTCATGTAAAGGACATTTATCTAAATATGATTGGTTTAAAGTATGCTCTTCCCAGTCCTATATTCCCAACAGTTCTTTGGAAATCTGGATGTCCTTCCAAAATGATTTACTTTTCATGGTTGGCCTTTCACAACAAAAATTTATCATGGGAAAATTTGAAAAAGAGGAGATGGCATGGTCCAAGTATTTGTTTAATATGCAAATCTGCTGAGGAAAGTAACTGTCACATGTTTTTAAACTGCCAGAGAACTCAGCAATTATGGCAAACTCTGGAAAATCTTTATGGAATCCCACATATTTCTCATGCTTCCACAAAAGAAGCGATTCTTTGGTGGAGCGAGCAGAAGGAGTCCTGGAGGCCGATAGTTATTATCACTCTCTGGAGCATATGGAGATGGAGAAACAATGTTATATTCAATGATAGAAAAGAGCCTTTCATGGAAATTTTACCTAATATCATTTCCCTCTATGACTTTTTACCGGAAAAGACTCACAAGCAAAAAAAGGATGGCCTTAAAGAGCATACACAAGCTCAATCAAGGCTTCCAAGAGCGTACTTCGATGGAGCTGCGCAAAATGGTTCCTGTGGTTGTGGAGTACAGATCATAGTGAATTATAATGTACAATATCTCATCTATTGGAATGGGGGAATGGGCTCTAATAGCAAAGCTGAGGCGATGGCTCTTGCAGGCCTTCTAAATTTTTGTTTTTTCCTTAACATTCAGGCAGTCTCAATCTTCGGAGATTCCAAAGTCATGGTGGATTATGTTTTAGGAAAAAATAATATCTACAAACCTCACCTTGTAGGCTGGATGGACAAAATCAAGTTTTTTTGGAAAAGGATGGAAGGATGCTCCATTCACCATATCAACAGATCACATAATCAGCAAGCAGACTCTCTATCAAAGGAGGGTCTTCTATCAGATCCAAGTTTTTGGTATATGAAGGTAATGTCTGAAGGGGAACTTTTCTCTATCAAGGAATTTTCCCTCCCAGGTTTTTAACTTCAAATTTTTGCTGAAACCCAGGTATGCACTATCTTTTTTCTCCCTTCTTTTGTATCTTTCTTGCTTATGAATGGTCGAAGTATGAATTGAATCTTCTATATAGTGTTTCTTCCCCTCTAAAAATCTAAATTCTCCTATTGTCCTCTCTATGAGCAATGTAAAAATTTTCTATGTTGCATTTTGTTGGCAATTTTAGGGACTGTCATTTAGTTTTTCCTGGAAAATCTTATCTTTTTGTTGGGATTATGCTTCCCATCACATCTAGATATTTTTGTTACAGACCTATAATTGGCCATATGCAGAAATACATGTCAATGTAATGATCTGTTTCATTATATATCTTATATAATACAATGATGCTCTTTTCGCCCTAAAATTCCATAATTAAGAATAATAATATTTACTTGTCATATATATATATATGATATGTAAATATTCCTAATCTTAATTAGGGAGTTTTACCTCATTTTGCCATTGACATTTTAATATGTATATAAGTCTCTAGGGTTAATTCAATTCTTTTAAAGCTTCTAGCTATTGAGAGAGCTTGGGATCAATTCTTTAGGATGCTATCAAAGTTAAGCTTAGTTAATGAAATTTAGTAGTTAATGAAATTGTACGAAGCGATCCTTTCTAGTGAGAATCATTGACCTATAAAATCTTTGAACCATGTTAAAAAAAAATCATATATTAATTATTTTATAATTAATAATAATAAATAAGAATTAATAATAAATTTTAATTAAATTAGGTATTATGATTTTTTTTAATGTTACCAATGTATCATGACTGTTTTAATATATATATTTTTAATTTAAAATAAAATCACATGAAACTAAAATACTTTGGTAAACCTGAGAGTACTGCTCCACATTTCGTGGACCTGAATGCCAAAATTATAACACGTAGACGGTAAGAGATGAGGCTCTGTCCACCTGTAAGGCCTGAAAGTAGGTTGATAAGATCGTTCTCTCATTAGGATGGAGTGAAGGTGGTTGGTAATAGGAATGCAGTTGCAGTAAGGGCTCTAGCCAGTCGCATGGAAGCCATGAAATTGTTCACACTCACAATAACTATTTGGGACGCTAGCACTTCATTCATGGCTCGTGTTGACGCAGAACATGGAGAAGAACGGTCGCTACAGATCTTCAATAAATTCTACACCAATCTCCCAGCGCCGCAGTGTTAAACGGTTTCAGATCTGACAGACAGCCGTAACAACGAATCATGGATACGTTGCAGCAACTGTAGTTGAACTTTATTTGGAGTTGGTGAAGTTATAATTGCAGAGGTCGTGGTGAAGTTATAAATGCACACCTCGTGTGTGAGACTGATTTATTCATTGACGGCAACCAAAAGGAGTTAAAAAAGGAATTTTTAAATAACAAATTTGGTATTTAGAGAAAAATCTTCAGCAAAATTACGTAGAGATAATTTTTGTCGACGCGTTTCAAATCAACCAGTGTGGTCATTGTCAAGACAAGTTGAATAAGCAGATCTTGCTATGCATTATAAATAGATCGGGCAGAATATCCAGGTAACGGCTAGATTTGACCAGGGAACGGCTAGTTAGACCCAAATATTTAATTATTTATTTATTTTTATTTAAATTAGTTAATTCGGTTAATAATTTTCTTATTAAAGTAAATAGACAATTTTATAAATATATATTAAAATCAGTGAGTTAATATACTATAAAATAATCGAGTAATTAAAAATAGATAGTAGAAGTTGGTAATTTCGTAAAAGTTTGTTTTGTTTTAATGATGAATTATAATAAGTGGTTCTAAATCGTGTCAATTTTAAATTTATTATATGATTTATTTTGAAAAAAATTGTATAAATTATGAATCACAAAAGCTTGTATTCTGAAAAATCCCAAACTTTATCATGATTAAAAATGTTAAAATATGATATAAACATTGATAATAAATTGATTTTTTTTTATAGATAAAGATAATAATAAAAATATTAAAATCGTGAATATATTTTCTAAAATTATATATCAAATTTATAAATAAAATGTTAGGATTTTTTTTAATGTCACTTTTCAATTACTTTTATAATCAAAATAAATTATTTTAATCAATTTAATAGTAAAAATATAGAAAGTTTATAGGTGAAAGTTTTAGATCAAAATAATTAAAATTGTATATGGTAGTTGAATTAAGTAGTGTTCACAATGATAATGTCACTTGCTTTATTTGAATTTTGATTAGCCTTATCTGATATAGTTTGTGGTTCACTAATTTTATTTTTATTTTTACAGTATTAATGATATTTTTGATTTGATTGTATTAATCTCTAAAAAAAAATGGAAAGCTTAAAAAATATTTTCATGTTTTCATATATGGTAAATAATAAAAAAACATAAAAAACTTTTATGTTTTTCTTACTTGGAAAAAGAAGGGATAACATTAAAAATAATATTTTTATGATTTTATTATTATGTTTCTGCACTCTCACTATGGTTTTTTAAGTTTTCCCTATTAATTCCCCTTAATTTCACTTGTGTAAAGCATTTTTCTTTATGGTGGAAATAATAGGGAAAACATAAAAGTGTGGATTGGGTAGGCCTAAATAATAGGAAAAAACATAAATACCAACTCAATCTTGGTCTAAGAAATAATAGAGAAAACATAAAATCATTTATTTTATATTTTCTAAGGATGGGGAGAAATAATAGGGAAAACATAAAAACATGTTTGTACGTTTTCCATATTATGTAAGGGTGTTTTTAAGTTTTCCTTATTATTTCCTATCACCCTCATCCCTCACTTTATGAGGGCTTTTACGTTTTCCCTACTATTTTCCCCTAACCCCACTCTCATAGGGTGTGGGTGTTTTTATGTTTTCCATGTTATTTCCCTTACTTTTACCCTCATCCCTCACCCTTTGAGGGTCCAAATGGGCAGAAGTAATAGGTAAAACATAATAAATGGTACGCCAACTAGGGAAAATAATAACGAAAATATAAAAATTGGTCTCTCCACCCCATCCCCATGGGTGGGGAGAAATAATTGGGAAAACATTTTTAAAAAATCAGCCTATCCCCACTCTATGAAAGGTGGGGTGAAAGGACCAAAAACATAATAAAATAAAAATAAAAAAAATGAGCCCCATAAGTTGAGGGTCAAGGGAAATAATAATAATAAAATAAAAGGAAAAAATAAAAAAGGGTCTTCCATGGGAGGAAAATATAAAATAGTGAAAAAAATATGAAAAATATTAATGTAAAAAGCTATTTTTAAAAATAATAAAATGGAATAAGTTTAAATAAATAGTAGAAGATATGGATTTGGAAGATATAGATAGAGCTTGAGTGGGCCTAATGGTTAAGAACATGTGTTTCCTCATAAAAGGTCACATGTTCAAAACTAGAGTTGATAGAGTATGTATGCATTTGTAGACTTAGGAGTCAAATTGCTGTTTGGCAAAGCCTATCCTCGATCATCACCACTTAGTTATATTAAGTTTTTCTCACTTAAAAAAAATAAATAAATAAAAATAAAAAATAAAAATTAGTTATGTTAAGTTTTTCTCACTTTAAAAAAAATAAAAAATAAGAATAAAAATAAGAAAATTAATCCAAATTAAGAAACTATATTTAACACATGAAACCCAAAAATAACTAGTTACCTTTAGTGAGATTTTTTCAAAAAGCCTAAAAAGTCACACTAAAGACAACTTCCAAGGAGTTGTTTTTGTTTGGAAGTTGTCTTTGGTGCAACTTTTAAGACTTTTTCAAAAAATCTCACTAAAGATAACTCATTATTTTTGGGTTTCTTGTGTTAAAAATAATTTTTCAATTTTTCAATTTTGTTAAGTGAGAAAAACCTAACAACAAGATAGTCACTCTTACCAAACAGAAAACATCTAAGACCGGCTTTCTCATAATCCTCCAATGAACACAGCCTAGGAAATCATGATTCTATATATGCACACCAACCACATTTATGTCATTGCCATTGTTTTTAATGTTGCTGATGCAAGATAAAGTTATCTTTAGTGAGATTTTTTTGAAAAAGCTTAAAAAGTCACACCAAAGACAACTCCTTTTTTAGGCTTTTTCAAAAAAATCTCAATAAAGATAACTTGCTATTTTTGGGTTTCCTATGTTAAATATAATTTCTTAATTTAGTTTAATTTTCTTATAATTATTTTTTTATTTTTTTTAAGAGAAAAACTTAACAACAAGATAGCCACTCTTACCAAACAGAAAACATCTCAAATGGGCTTTCTCATAATCGTCCAATGAACAGAGCCCACGAAAATCATGATTCTAAATATGCACACCAACCACATTTATGTCATTGTCATTGTTTTTCTAAAAAGTCGCGCTTAAGACAACTCCATAGTAAAACATAGAGTTGTCTTTAGTGCGACTTTTTAAGCTTTTTCAAAAAATCTCACTAAAAATAACTAATTATTTTTGGGTTTTCTGTGTTAAATATAATTTCTTAATTTCTTAATTCGGTTTAATTTTTTTTGGAGTAGTCTACCTAGGCGGTAGAATGGCCCGGTTTCCAGTGCCGCCCGAAAAAATCTCCGACTCCGACCACCGGTAATTTCTCCGCTCCGCCTTACCTTAGCATTTCCCTATGAAGGTTTGTTTCTGAAGCTTGAGTCATGGTAGTGCACATCAACAGGGGAGGTGGCGCAGTTGGTTAGCGCGTAGGTCTCATAGCTTAGCTGAGGAATCCTGAGGTCGAGAGTTCGAGTCTCTCTCACCCCACATAATATTTTGCCTGGACCGAGTATTCAACTCCATTAAAATTTCTTTATTGTCACTCGTAAAATTTCTGGACGCAGTGATCCATGCACCCCAAACAGTTTTCGTAAAATTTCTGGACGCAGTGATCCATGCACCCCAAACAGTTTGTGTGGTGCATTCTCTGAAAATTGTTAATGACATTGAACTCCATTAAATTTGTTTGTTTACTGTCACCATGTAGTGCATTCTCTGAATTGAAAATTGTTACTGAACGGGCAGTGTTTACTCCAAGCTTCATAGCTGTGATCTCCCTATGAAGCTTGGAGTAAACACTGCCCGTTCAGTAACAATTTTCAATTCAGAGAATGCACTACATGGTGACAGTAAACAAACAAATTTAATGGAGTTCAATGTCATTAACAATTTTCAGAGAATGCACCACACAAACTGTTTGGGGTGCATGGATCACTGCGTCCAGAAATTTTACGAAAACTGTTTGGGGTGCATGGATCACTGCGTCCAGAAATTTTACGAGTGACAATAAAGAAATTTTAATGGAGTTGAATACTCGGTCCAGGCAAAATATTATGTGGGGTGAGAGAGGCTCGAACTCTCAACCTCAGGATTCCTCAGCTAAGCTATGAGACCTACGCGCTAACCAACTGCGCCACCACCCCTGTTGATGTGCACTACCATGACTCAAGCTTCAGAAACAAACCTTCATAGAGAGATGCTAAGGTAGGGCGGAGCGGAGAAATTACCGGTGGCCGGAGTCGGAGATTTTTCCGGGCGGCACCGGAAACCGGGCCATTCTACCGCCTAGGTAGACTACTCCATTTTTTTTTTCTTTTTTAAGTGAGAAAAACTTAACAACAAGATAGCCACTCTTACCAAAGAGAAAACATCTAATACCTGCTGTCTCATAATCCTCCAATGAACAGATCCCAGGAAATCATGATTCTATATATGCACACCAACCACATTTATGTCATTATCATTGTCATTGTTTTTAATGTTGCTGGGACAAGATAAAGTTATCTTTAGTGAGATTTTTTGAAAAAACCTAAGACAATTCCCTAAAACAAGATAGCCACTCTTACCAAACAAAAGACATCTAAGACAGGCTTTCTCATAATTCTCCAATGAACAGATCCCAGGAAATCATGATTCTATATATGCACATCAACCACATTTATGTCATTGCCATTGTTTTTAATGTTGCTGGTACAAGATAAAATTATCTTTAGTGAGATTTTTTGAAAAAAAATTTGAAAAAACCTAAAAAATCGCACTAAATGCAACTCCATAGTAAAACTCCATAGTAAAACAAGATAGTCACTCTCACCAAACAAAAACGAAAACATCTCACACCAGCTTTCTCATAATCCTCCCATAAACAGATCCCAGGAAATCATGATTCTATATATGCGCACCAACCACATTTATATCATTGCCATTGTTTTTAATGTTGCTTGCGCAAGATATCCATTTTATGTCTGCGTGCATGCCTATGAAGCTAATAGGGATAAAAGGGCGAAAAGAACTCTGAAAGCCCTGGATTTTGTTTTATTTACGATACCATAACCATTACACAAGATCCCCCTGTTACGCTCTGCGTGCGTTTAATGGCGATCAAAAATAAAATAAAAATGAAAGCCTTAGCTTCTGTTTTAATAACAATACCGTGACCTATATTATAAACTAGCATTACGAGGTGACAGATATTTTTAAGAGAAGGTGCAGAGCTTCAAATTTATTATGAAAGATTTACGCTCTGTGGTTTAACTTTTCATCCATACAGCATATGTTCCAGGAAAGTCATGTATACAACAACTCCGTTTCGATATTTCCACAGCTGAGAGCAGCTAACACAACAGTTAGAAGTATTTCAATAAATGAATGATTGATGTTTTAAAGTCCAGAAACTAAAATTAAAATTAAAATTAGTCTGTGGACCACCAGTCTCTTTGTTTTTTCACTTTTGCAATTCAATAAAACATATGTTTTAATAACTCTTCTTTTGCAATTCAATAAAACATATGTTTTAATAACTCTTTGCAATTCAATAAAATACATGTGGCAAGAAAGTTATGTACAACAACTCAGTTTTCGATATTTCCACAACTGAGAGCAGTCAACACAACCATTGAAATATTTCAATAAATGAATGATTGATATTTTAAACTAAAAATAATTTATGAGACCACTAGTCTTACTGCTTTTCACTTTTGAAATAAAATACCTACTACAACTCAAATGGAACCCAGTATAGCCATGTCTACATTTTAAATGGAGCCCAATAAAGAGAAATACCTTGAGACCTTGAAACTGTGTATCTTCGGACATGGAAAAAGTTCTATCAATCTAAAAAATAGCCAAAATAGGTCGGTCAGAGTAACAGAATTCATCTTCGAAATGGAAAAAGTTCTATTGATCTAAAAAATAGCCAAAATAGGTCGGTCAGAGTAACAGGATTCAGTATGACCAGAACAGAGAGCCACTGATACCAGCATAAAATTATTAAGACGGGTTGTGTAGTACTTCTCCAATAAAACGCGGAAAACAAATGCCTCACTTCAAATGAAACCTAACAGGTAGATCTGTCCTGATCTTCAAGCCGTGCTTCTTACAACATGGAAGAAGTTTTATTAATCTCACAAATAAGTATAACCAGAACCAGAGAGGCACTGTTACAACCAGAAAATTAATGAGACAAATGCTTCACACAGTTCAAATGGAACTCAGTATAACATGTGTCTACTTGAAATGAAACCTAACATGTATAAATGCCCTGACCTTAAATTGTACTTCCTAGAACATGGAAAAAGTTTTATTAATCTCACAAATAATGGAACTCAGTATAACATGTGTCTAATTCAAATGAAACCTAACATGTCTAAATGCCCTGACCTTAAACTGGGATTCCTAGAACATGGAAAAAGTTTTATTAATCTCACAAATAGCCAAAGTTTTGTTAGTATAGCCAGAACCAGAGAGGCATTGTTGCAAACAGAAAGTTATTAAGCCATGTTGTCTACTAGTTCTCCATTAAAACGCTGAAAAGAAATGTCTAACACAGTTCAAATGGAACTCAGTATAACATGTGATGAAGCCTAACATTTAGAAATGCCCCGACCTTACAGCTGTGATTCTTAAAAGATGGAAAATGTTACATTCATCTCACAAATAATCAAAATTTTATTAATCCCACAAACGACCAAAATAGGTACATGACACTGTTACAAGCATAAAATAACTATGATGGGCAGTACTAATTCTTTAACAAAACGCTGAAGATAAATACCTAGTACAATTCAAATGGAACCCAGTATAACTATCTGGACAAATTAAATGAAACCCAATATGTAGAAATGCTGAAAACATGGAAGAAGTTTTATTAATCTTGCAAATAACCAAAATAGGTCAATGACACTTTAACCGTGTAACCATAACCAAAGAAGCATTGTTACAGAGCATTGTGTCTGATTACATGACAATCTGTTCGAAACTCCATGTGAGAAGCACACAAATAGATAAACTTCTAAATCTGTTGGAGATCTCCATGACAGGCATAGATTGACAGAGGGAGAAGTCCCCCAAGAAAAAGCATGGTCTTATTGGAATGGCCCATGAGACACATAATTTGGGTCAAGGAAAGGGAATAACCTAAATGAATTGGCCTATGAAATGCATCATTTGGGTTTCACCATCAATATAGGAAATCGAATATGGTATAGTGAATGATCTATGTTAGGTAGTTCTCCCAACAATAGGTTTATTATTCATGCCTCGCCTTATAAGTAGCCAAGCTAGCTAACTTTATGGATCAGGCAGCTGAGCATTTAGCTCAACACGTTACCATGAAGAATCTATAAACTTTTTATAGGCTTTTTCATATGCAATAGCTCTAATATCATGGGCTGCCAAAACCATTTGTCCAAAACTATCATTGTGAATCTCTTAATTTTGACTCTTTCGGTGAAAGTTACAAGTTTATCAGAGGAAAAGAAAGGATGAAAAGGGAAAGAGGAATAGAGAAGACAGTAAGAAAGAGGAGATTATACGGTGGGAAAAGCAATTCTAAGGTTTGTTTATTTGGCTGTTGTTTTCTTGTTTTACACAGTAATTTAGTTTTCTAAAGAAAAGGAAAGGAGAAGGTTGAGTAAATAAGCATAAGCATACTCAACCTACAAGGACTCAAACAATATAATCAGGTGGGTAAACATAGGCATACTCACTTTACAATTAATCAACTACTCTATTAAACAGGTATTCTCACTTCATAACCATTCAAGCAATACCTGACAAACACTCTCAACCCCCTGTGAACACTATTTTGGTTTAGAGACTATCTGAAACCGCTGCTTATACTCCTGCTCAAACGGATTCCTTGTATTGCAGGGATAATCATTGATGCAATCACTCCACACGTTGTAATCGGAGGGTTTCGGCTCCCTTAGGACTTCCCATACAGCAGTATTGCACTTGAAGCCTGAGCCCAGAGCAATCTGCCACAGGCGGTCACCTTTCTTCATCCGCCCCTTGGCCTCCATGTAGGCCACCTGATACCAGAGCCCACTGGAGGAAGTATTCCCAAACCTGTGAAGCGTCATGTGGGCAGGCTCTGTGTCGTAATCCGTCAGTCTCAGGCTCTTTCCGATGCCGTTGATGACCGCCCGCCCCCCCGGGTGAATGCAGAAATGCTCGAAAGCGAGCTTGAAATTGGGCACATAGGGCTTCAGGTCCTTGATTTTGAGGAACTTGATGCAGAGCATGTTGTAGACGAAGTAGAGCTGTTCTGAAAAGGGGAGAACCTTGGGCGCCAGGATTGTGATATTGTTTTTCAGGGCGATTCCCGCAGCTTCGATCAGGTATGTGCTGAGAGAAACCCCAATGATGTTTTCATCGTCCTCTCTCTGTACTATGCTGTTGTAAGCCTCGTCGTTTTGGCCGAGATGGGTTCGGACAGAATACAGAAGCTTCATCTTGGCTCTGCCCGCATCACTGGGCATGTTCGACATCAGCAATGCCGAACCCCCAACACGGAACAGGCAATTGGACATCATCATCGGCTTGTCGTTGCCCACATACCGATTCATCGTCAGATTCTCGCTGCTAACCAGAAGGACATAAGAATTTTTATGAACTTTCAGCAGATCCTTCGCCATGTCCACTCCTATGATCCCGGCGCTGCAACCCATGCCGGAAATATTGAAAGACTTGATGTCTTCCCTCATGCCATAATGGTTCACAATCCAGGCCGACAGAGATGGGGCCGGAGCAAAGCAGCAGACATTTATTATCAGTATGTCAACGTCGTAGGGTCGAATCCCGCTGTCGGTGAACAATCTGTCGATTGTAGAAACAAACGCCTCCTGCATCTCCAGCCACCCTTCGGCCATGGACGACACAATGTCGCCCTGGAAGAAGGAATTGGGCGCGTAGGTCTCCTGCCCGAGGCCCGATTTTATGTGAACGTTTACCACGAATTTCAGCGACTCTGGCATCGGATCACTTTTGCAAATGACGTATTCGGAAAGCTCTGTGTTCATTTTTCGGTCCTCCGGAGGCTTGTAGCAGCTGAAGGCCACCAGGTAAGCGCAGGAGCTCCTCTGGCTGTGAATGTGCCAAACTATTCCCACTGCCAGCACAGACATCATGGCCGCCCCAAGTTCCAGAGCCGAAGTAGGGATCGAAGACAAGAGCGAGCTCGCCCCTCCCATGATTCGGCCGAGAGATATGAACGATTCATACAAATCCATCTCTGCTCGATGAATTTTTCAATTAGCATACACTGATATATCGAAATTAGCATACCACCGATATATCGAATATGCCAATAAGGCAAAATATATATGATTCAAATTTCAGCTAACGCAAAAGAACTTCAATGCGTCGGGTGTTGTCTTGAATGCCTGATACTGACAAAATTATGCAAGCCAAGTGTCGGTTGCTGTATTGAATGCCTAATACTGACTCAATTAATCAAGCCAAGTCCGCCATGAATGAACCAGATGAATTGGTGAGAGGTGATTAGATGAATGAATAAATAGGGAGTGGGATCACGTCATAAACCATACACCCTCCCAAGTTATAATTGAAAGTGGTGCTACCTTTCCAGCGCCTCTCGATTCCGTCTCAGCTTCAGACTCTCTTTCTCAATTTCAAATTTCATAAAAGAGGTTGAGGGGCAAGTTAATTATGAAATAAAAACGGTTTTAAAAATATTTAAATTTGAAAAAGGTTTGAATAATATGAATGAAAAAATAGAATAATTTCACAACTTATATATATTTTTAAAATAATTTTAATGAATAATTTTGCCAACCATATATATTTTTCCAAATAATTTGAATGAATAAATTAAATAAATTGTAAAAAAATTTAACGAATAATTATGCAAACCACATATATTTTTCTAAAAAATTTAAATGAATAAACTAAATAAGTTGTAAGCTTTTATAAGAGGGGCAGTTCATTTTGAATGAATAAATTAAATAAGTTAAAAGTATTTGAATGCATAAATTAAATAAGTCGCAAGTTTTCATAAGGGGGTGAATTCTTTTTGAATAAATAAATTAAATAAGTTGGAAGTTTTCCTTAAAAGGTAAATTCGTTTTTCAAATCTAAATTGTGAAATAAAAGCTAATTATATTGATAGACGTGTTTTTGAAATAAAAGCTAATTATATTGATAGACGTGTTTTTGGAATAGAGGTTTGATAATTATGTTTATAAAGGTTCCAAATTTAGTTCTCATGAGAGGGTCAATTCATTTTGAATGAATAAAATAAATAAGTTTGAAAGTTTTCATGAGAGGGTAAATTTGTTTTCAAATCTAAATTGTGAGATAAAGATTGATTATATGGATAGATGTGTTTTTGGAATAGAGGTTTGATAATTATGTCTATAAAGGTTCCAATTCTTTTTAGGATGGTTCAGTAGGTCTCTAAAGGGATCTACCGGTCGGTCAAACTAGAAAGGCTTAACATCCAAGTAGATCAACTTGAAGGAATCTACCCCTCGGTCAAATTAGCTCCCGATATTTAGCAGTAGGAACTCGACCAATTGAGGTATTCCTTGGAGCTTTTTTTAGGGTGGTTCACGAACACTACCCATTACCTCCCGATAGGTGAGGTACTTAGCAATAGGACCTCCCAATACTTAGCAGCAAGAACTCAGGTAGATCAACCTGAAGGGATCTACCCCTCGGTCAAATTAGCGAAGTCAACGAATTGAGGTATCCCTTGGAGCTTTTTTTAAGGTGGTTCACGGACACTAGCCATTACCTCCCAATAGGTGAGGTAGTTAGCAACAGGACCTCTTGATGCTTAGCAGCAGGAACTCAACCAATTGAGGGTGGTTCATGGACACTATCCGCAGGAAGTCAACCAATTGAGGTATCCCTTGGAGATTTTTTTAGGGTGGTTCACGGACACTACCCATTACCTTCCGACAACCAATTGAGGTATCCCTTGGGGATTTTTTTAGGGTGGTTCACGGACACTACCTGCAGGAACTCAACCAATTGAGGTATCCCTTGGAGATTTTTTAGGGTGGTTCACGGACACTACCCATTACCTCCCGAAACCAATTGAGGTATCCCTTGGGGATTTTTTTTAGGGTGGTTCACGGACACTACCCAATACCTCCTAATACGTGAGGTACTTAAGCAACAAGAACTTGACCAATTGAGGTATCCCTTGGGGCTTTTGGCTTTTTTTAGGGTGGTTCACAGACACTGATTGGCCACTACATCAAGGCCTAACCCCAAGGGCGTTGAGGAGATTTGACCTCATGACCTCTCAATAGATAAGGTACTGCACCAAGTGAGCTATCCCTTGGAGCTTAAAGGTTCCAAATTTTTAATTTAATCATCACTAATAATTATTAGGTGTATAGTAAAGATTTAAACTCAACTGAGTTTTCTAAAACATTCATGATAATATACACAAATCAAAAATTTGTAAAATAGTTATGGTGTTTTTCTCTCTTTAATTAAATTGATTAATTAAAAAAATATTATATAAATAAGTGTTATATAAAGTGAATTGTGATATTTTGGACATGTGATATTGATCAACAGATGGTATTGGTCAATGATATTGTAATAAATTCTATTTATAGACTAAGAATCTCCAAATTTAATTGAGGGTAAAATATTCGTTCCATATTTTTTAAATATGTATATATATATTTAATTTATATATTAATTAATTAATAATAATAATAATAATAATAGTAGTTAAAAATAAAATTATAATTTAGTTAATAAGTATTTTGATATTTATTAGGAGTAAATGCTAATTAAATTTTTTAAACTACTAAATTTATATGATTAAACTAGTTTAACAACTTAAATTAATATAATCTTAATGAAAATATCCCATAATTACACTAACTAAACAAATCTTTTTTCCATTACATCTTACTTAGCAAAAAATGAAAATTGTCAATTATATAAACTTTAATGGCCACCAATAAAATCACTCCCGTCTATGGGAGGCAAAAATGATATAAAATTTTATATTTCAATTCTACTGTTCTGTCTTAGTTTAATAAAATTCATATTAAATTCTCAGGTTTTGTTTGATAAAAGTTCATTATGAAATCCAATAAAATCCTGTTATCAAATCGCATTGTTTTCTCATATAATAAAATTAAATCGCTGTAAAGCTTTGTCGTCTCTATAATTTTCAACCAAAATGCTTATAAACTCTTTACTACACAATTAATTTACAACGCTCATAAATAAGTTTTCCTATCCATGAAAACTTGTAGTCTAACGTCACCAACTCCCGAGAAAGTTCAGTGGCGGCCGCTGTAACACCTCGACGACTTTGGGCTTCACACTCGACAGCAGTGAGTGAGCTGTAAGCCTTTCCTGATGGCAGATGTAGGAAATTGAAGTGGAATTTATTACAGAAATTTTATACTCTTAATTTTTTTTGAAAAAATTAAAATAAAATCTTGATTTGTATTATCTAATTAACTTATACAATATAAAACTTTGATCGTCTCTGTAATTTTCTATGAAATTCTTATAATCTTATCACTGCACAATTAATTTACAACGCTCATAAATAAGTTCTCTCAAAAATGAAAACGTGAATTCTAATTAGGTCACCAACTCAGAAGAAAGTTCAGCGGCGGTTGTTGTAACACAGCGACGGCTTTGAACATCACTGTTGACAGCAGTGAGTGAGGTGTCAGCCCTAAGTCCTCATCTGCAAACCATTTCACACTAGAACGCGGGTCACTGTAATTTCCACCGAACACTGTAATGATGGTAGGAATGAAATTCAAAAATATATGTTTAACTAAAATTTATAATATTTTTATTTATTTCTTCATGGTGTTTTAAGATGAACCAAACTAGTTGGTTTTAAAAGTGTCGACCAAAATTTTTAATATGATTTTTTTTGAAAAAATTTTATACATTATAAAAATATGATACTATTGAATTATTTTTTCATTTATTTTAACATAAATCTACAATGTTACCCAATTAGAAATATATAGATTTCAATTATTTATAAACATTGAAAAATAATACATAATATAATGATAAATCAAATTGATTTAATAATAAATACAGATTAAAAATATATTTTAAAATAAAGATGAACTATATTTTCAAATATATAAAATAATTTTTTATTAAGAATATCTAATATAATTTATTTTTTTGAATTCATTTTTATATATTATATTTTAATTATTCAATAAAATAATAGGATAATAATGTTTATAATTTCATTTTTTCATTTTTCTATCACAGATAATGTTTTGGGTATATGTACTAGCACAATCATATTAATAAATGCGTTTAATATATAGTTATATGCACACATCAAGCACATGCACAACAACATTAGTAAATGTGATTAATATATGTCAATAAGTTTATATCAACCACATTAATAATTATTAGAAACATTAGTAAATATGATTGATATATGTCAATACTGTTATATCAACCACATTAATAAGTATTAGATGTATAATATACATTTAATATTAATATTAATATTAATTATATAAGTAATAATTAAATTGTCTAATATTACATTTAGAATATTAAAAATTTAATAATAAGTATTAATATTAAAATTTAAATATAAATATACATTAAATATTCAATTAAATAAATAAACTTCAATTAACATTAAAATTTTAACTTTAATCTTTTGTTTTTATAATTTTTTTTATTTTAATCTTTTGTTTTTATAATTTTTTTTTTTATAACCTTAATTATTTTTTTAATAAATAATGATCCATGGCCAGATGATATGCCATAGCTCATTATTGGTAGAGAGAAGACATTAAAAACGCTATGTCCATAAGTGTATCTCACTCTTAATATCACCCTAATATTAATATTAATAGAAAAGGACAATCTCAAGTTGATGAAGTGACAGGATTTTAAGAGGATTTGTGTTCAATACCTAATTATGCCTAATATTGACCAAGGCAATTGTTGGGTGCTGTATTGAATGCCTAATATTGACCAAGTTAAGCAAGCCAAGGGCGCCATTAATGAACCTGATGAATTCGTGAGTGGTGATTAGATGAATGAATAAATAGGGAATGGGATAACGTCATAAACCACGCACTACCTTTCGAGTGCCTCTCGACTCCCTCTCAGCTTCACTTCAGACTCTCCTTTCTTTATCAATTTCAAATTTCATAAAAGAGGTTGAGGGGGAAGTTCAGACTCTCCTTTCTTTATCAATTTCAAATTTCATAAAAGAGGTTGAGGGGGAAGTTAATTATGAAATAAAAATGGTTTTAAAAATATTTAAATCTTAAAAAAAAAAAATATTTAAATTTTAAATAAGTTTTTATAATATGAATGAAAATAATAAAATAATTTCATAATTCGTATATTTTTTAAAAATAATTTTATTGGATATATGATGATTTTTGATAATTTTGGATGTGATTTACTAAGGTATTGTAGGTAAATAATTTGGTTGGGAAGTTATTAGTTGTAAAAAAAAATATGTGTTGATTTTATTTATAATATAACATGTTTATTTCTTTGGTTAAATATGGTTGAAAAGCAATGCTAGAGTAAGCATACCCCAAGTAGTTGGACAGTTATGAATAGTTATCTACTCAGATTTTTTCGGGAAACAAAATCTCCGAAGAAAGGGGCAAGAGGGTATGATGAACTTGAGGCGAGGACGAGGAAAGAAAGTACAGAAGTAGAGAAGACTCAAAAAGTTGGTGGGCTAGTAGAGTTGGTTCTGGAGTTGTGGCTCAAACTATGAATCTATTGCGAAGTCTAGTAATGACCAGATAGCTTAAAAGAAACTGTAAAAGACTGATTCTGAAACTGCCTAGGGATAGCTAGCTCGGGGGAGAGATGCAGTGAGACCACTGACCTCGCGGTTGACATATCCTCTGTATAAATTAAGTAATGAATCAAATAAGTTAAGAGAATATCATCAACTGCGCCTATGGTGTGAAGTCCAACACAGGGAATTATCAGGTGCGAACGCTAGCTACATCAAAGGGGAAAAACCATGGACGAGAAAGTCTAATAGTTGAAAGAAAAATGCCATATTCAGACAGTCAAAAGCACAAATGTCAAGTCTATTCTTGGACCCATTTTTAATTACATTATGAGTGGCAACTGAATATAAACCCTAATCCTTCCCCTATATGCTCAAATGTGACTATCATCACTGATGGAAAACCCCACTATAAGAGAACCAATGTACCTAGAATCATTCTAAGCAAATCGGGCGTTGAAGCCATCATCACATTGTTCACAGAACATGGCTTGAACAACAACTGTAATCCCTGCACCGACCCACACTAAAACCCTCCCGTGAACAATGCAAATGAACTCAGACTGAAGCCAACAGACTGGGTGGTTACCAAAAACCTCCTTGGATGGATCTCCTCCGTCGATAGCGCGGGATCAATCCAAGGCCATTGATGTAGTCCACATCTCAAGGCAAGGACCGTCACGTGTAGGGTTAACACGCGCACTCTCGAAGTTTCCCAAAATCATACCACAACAACTTGGGTGGGGTAGTTTATAGTTAGGTGAAATTAATTGTTCAGCTGAATGAGTGTGCAAACAGTAAAAGCAGGTGAACCATAGTCATTGTAGTAAAATGAAACCCCATAGTCGAACCATATGCTAAATATTAAAATAGTGTGTAATTTCATTAAATTACCTTTTCGGGACAGATAATTTTTTGTTTTGTTTTGCGTAGTAGGTATGTTACAGGTGGTATCAAAGCAAAGGTTCCACACTGAGGACCTGATTGGATGTTACAAAAATATGCCTTGTGTGTGTTCACGGAGAGGGAGAAGAAGGTAAATTATCATGAGGAGGAAAAGTGGACTCACCTCTACACCCTCAGTGAAGCTCAGAGCAGAGCGTGATTCGATATCGACATAAGGAACTAACCCTGAGTTATGGGTTCAAATGGAAAGTGAATCACGTAACGGAGTTGTTGCAATGATAGAGAAAATCCAACAGTTTCAAGCAGAAATGACGACTCTTCAAGCAGAAAATGAACGACTTGTACTTGAACAGGAACGTACCATCAAAATCTTGACAGATAAGAAAAATAATCAAAATTCAAAACCAAGTTCTGCTAATGGAAATCGAGTTGAATCTCATCGAAGAAGAGAGGACTCTATGCCAGAAGGAAGCCAAACCCAGGGATGTAGAGGTAATTAGAAAACACAGGATAAAGAGTCTAAGGAGACCTCTAACATTGATGAACGTAAAATGGTAAAGAGACGGAAGGTTGAGTTACAGGGAGAATTTTAAAAAATTCAACCCCCAAGTTATGATGGTGAAATCGAGGAAGCTGTTGAATCTGGTTAATAAACATAACAAAATACTTCTATATCTATGATTATGATGAAAATTTGAAGGCGCAATTAGTTGTTTATTACTTATGAGGAAAGGTGACATTGTGATGGGAGGAAGTGAAGGCAGTACATGTTGTTAATGAATAATCAATTACCTGGGATGCACTTCAAAAACATTTCCGACATAAATATTTGACAGAATGATTTTATGACGATAAAGATAAAGAGTTTCACGAGTTACGACTGGGACAATTGACAATGGATGAGTATGTGTCCAAATTTACTACCTTATTACGGTATGTATCATATTTAAGAGAAGAAAAAGCTAAAGTGCAGTGGTTTATCAGTAGTTTGCCAACACACATAAAAGAGCAACTTGAGTTCAAATACCCTAAAACTATGGATGATGATGTGTGGAAGGCACGAATATGTTATCAACAAATGTAGAAAAAGGACAATAATAAGAGTTGGACAACGAAAAAAGGGCCAAGGACTGCACAAAATAATAGAAATAATCGAACTGATAATCCCAAAAATACTTTTAAAGGACAACAAGAGAAACATATGGAAAGAGAACAATAGAAAACTCAATTCACGAATGAAACCAAACCAGGGAATCCTTCCAGCAAAGCTGAAGGTGAAGAGGAAAAAGTCCACCCTTACGATGTTAGGTCTGTGGAGAACCACATTACATAAAAATTGGTCCACATCGTGGGAGATTGGAACCAATGGAAAATTTGTAGGAGTCATCAATGGTGGGTGATATAGCAAGGAGAATACCAAAGATCAATGTAGCTTTGGGGGACCGAAAAGCAGAGTATCAACCTAGCATGATTGAAATAGAAGGTAAAATGTTTAAACATAATGTCTCGATTTTGATAGATCCTGGCACTAGTCTAAGTTACATAATTCCTAGAGTAGTAGAACTATGTCAGTTACAAACCAAGAAATTTAAAAGCCCCTAGCTAGTTCAACTCGCCACAGGTGCCAAACGGTGGGTGGGAGCTAAGGTGGAAGATTGTTCCATTGAAATAGTGAATCAAATCATTAAGGTGAATTTAAATATTTTGCCTTTAGGCTCTTATGATATTCTAATAGGAATGGACTGGCTGGAAGCTCACTGGTCTTTAGTAAATTGTAAGGAGAATATTGTCAGTTATTTGGATGAAGGAGGTGCTAGAAGAGAATTATAGGGCATTAAGAGGTCGATGCAATTGAGACCCATTACTGCCTCCCAGTTGGGGAAGTGTTTGCGAAAAGGTTGTCGTATCTATGTAGTACAAGTTGGCTACGCTAAAACTGATAAAGTGACTACTGAATTGAAGAATTTGCCAATAATCCAAGAATTTGTAGATGTATTTCCTGAGGAAATACCGGGGTTGACACCTAAAAGAAACATTGACTTCACCATAGAGTTAGTACCCGTAGCAGCCCTAGTTTCAAAGGCTCCCTATAGGATGAGTGTACCTGAGCATATAGGATTAAAAACACAGCTCCAAGAGCTGTTGTATAAAAATTACATACGCCCTACTGTGTCACCATGGGGAGCCCCAGTGATGTTTGTTAGAAAAAAAGATGGCACCCTAAGACTGTGCATCGATTACCAACAGTTAAATAAGCTAACTATTAAAAATAAGTATCCATTGCCTAGAATTGATGATCTGTTCGATCAAGTCAAGGGCACTAAGATATTTTCGAAGATTGATCTCATATTGGGGTATCATCAAATCTGAATAAAAGAAGATATAGGCAAGAATGCATTCAGTACCTGTTATGGGCACTATGAATTTGTAGTTATGCCCTTTGGGATGACCAATGCCCCAATGACCTTCATGAGTTTGATGAATGGAATATTTCATCCATATCTCGATAAATTTGTGTTAATTTTTATTGACGATATACTAATTTACTCTAAAAGTTTAGAGGAACATCACCAACATTTGCGGATCATGTCACAGATCCTAAGGGAACACCAATTGTACGCAAAATACAGTAAATGTGATTTGTACAAAGAAGAGATACAATATTTAGGGCATATTATCACACAAGATGGCATAGTAGTGGACCCAAAAAAAAAAAATCCATCATGGAATGGCTCATTCCCTAAAATGTGGCTGACATGCGGTCCTTTCTAGGATTGGTTGTATATTATCGTTGTTTTATAAGAGGAATTTTGCAGGTAGCCTACCCTCTGACCTCATTACAGAGAAAGGGGAAGGTTTTTAATTGGATTGAGGAGTGCCAACAAAGTTTTGATTAGTTGAGACATATGTTAACTACCACACCAGTTTTAAGAATAACGGATCCTTGCAAGGAATTTTTAGTGTGTACTGATGCATGTCAAATGAGAATTGGAGGTGTGCTCATGCAAGAAGGTCGAGCGGTGGCATATGAGTCATGAAAATTGAAAGACCATGAACAACGCTATTCAACTTATCATTTAGAGCTTACTGCAATAATTCACGTGCTAAAAATTTGGTGACATTATTTATTGGGAAAGAATTTTATTCTTATGATAGATCATAACAGCGTTACACACTTTTTCCATCAACCAAACTTAAATGATTAGCAAGCACGGTGGAACGCATTCCTAAGCAAATTTGTTTTCGAAATTAAACATTTGAAAGGTAAGGAGAACCGAGTTGCTAATGCCTTGGGTTGAATATTAAATTGCATTTATGAGATTTCTCTTAGAAAAAATAGATTTGATTTTTCAAATCATATCAAAGAGGTTGCCTTGAAAGACCCATAATACCAATTTTTATGGCAGCAAGAAAAACAGAAAAACAATTCTGAAAAAGATCTAGGGTGTGATGTCAATAGTGAAGACATGTTGTTGTATAGAAATCACATTTATATACCAAATCAACAAACTGTAAAAATATTTATTCTAGATGAATATCATAGAAAACCATACATTGCACACCCCAGTTATCAAAAATTAATTACAACATTAAGAAAAGATTATTTTTGGTCGGGTATGAAATCAGAAACAACCCAATATCTAGCACACTGCTTAGAGTGTTAGTGGGTGAAATCTGAACATTAGCATCCAGTAGGTTTGCTTCACCCTTTACCCATTCTTGAGTGGAAATGGGAAATTGTGAGTTTGGATTTTATTACTGGACTGCCAAAATCAAAGAGACAGAATGACTCCATAATGGTAGTAGTGGATAAATTAAGCAACATTGCTCACTTTATTCCAGTCTAGTCAACTTATAAAGCTGTCAAAATATCTGACATTTCCATGAGGGATATTTTCAGGTTACATGGAATTCCTAAAATGGTCATCTAAGACCGAGATGTAAAGTTCACGTCTACTTTTTGGAAGGCATTTTTCACTGGCTTAGGCACTTAGGTACAATTCAGTACTGCTTACCATCCGTAAACAAATGGACAGACTGAGTGCATGAATCAAGTGTTGCAGAATATGCTTAAGATGTATGTAATGTAGCAACCCACAAAATGGGAAGAATACATACATCTAGTAGAATTTGCATACAATAATGCTTACCGTGCATCATTGAAAATGAGTCCATTTGAAGTACTGTAGGAAGAAAGTGTCGGATACCAGCTAACTGGAATAGCCCAATGGATACATTTATTTTGGGACCCGATATGCTTAAAGATATGGAAACTACTATGAAAAGAGTACGATCTAACTTGAAGGTCGCTCAAGATCGACAAAAGAATTACGCTAACCGAAAAGATCATATCGAGAGTTTCAGGTGGGAGACTATGTATAGTTAAGAGTGAAACCCAAAAGAAGCACTTCACGGTGGAGTGGTTGTTCTAAATTGGCTCCACGGTTTTGTGGTCCTTTTTAGATAGTTGCACAAGTTGGCCCAGTGGCTTATCAACTGGCTTTACCTGGGCACATTCGTGTTCATAACATATTTCATGTCTCCTTACTTAAAAACTATATAAATGATCCTGGCCACATAATTCAATGGCAAGATGTTCAGGTAGAAGCAATAAATATTGAAAATATTGTTATTTTGACTTTTGATAGTCATATAAATCGTAGATCTAATTCTAAATGTGTTGGATACAGGTCAAACCGAATGGAGAATTCATGGTAGAACCCATACGTATTCTCGATTGGAGAGAAACAGTATTGCGGAGACGAGTTATCCCCCAAGTTAAGGTGCAATGGCAGCACTTTAGGCCAAAAGAGGCTAATTGGGAGAATGACCAAGTCATGCAAGAATCTTACACAGACCTGCTCCAAGGAGAGTTAACACCAAGGATAGTGTTCTAATCGAGGGGGAGAAGATGTGATGACCCCTGGTAATTTTGGATGTGACCTACTAAGGTACTATAGTTAAATAATTTGGTTCGGAAGTTATCAGCTAGTATGGGTAAAGACAAGGATAATATTCGTAAAAAGAAACATGTGTTGCTTTTATTTATAATATAACATTGTTATTTCTTTTGTTAACTATGGTTGAAAAGAAATGCTAGAGTAATCATAGCCCAAGCAGTTGGACAATTATGAATAGTTATCTACTCAGATTCCTTCGGGAAACAAAACCCTCCAAAGAAAGGGCCAAGAGGGTATGATGAACCTGAGGCGAGGAGGAGGAAATAAAGTACAGAGGTAGAGATGACTCAAAAAGTTGGTTGGCCAATAGAGTTTGTTTTGGAGCTGTGGCTCAGACTGTGAATCTATTGTTAAGTCTAGTAGTGACCAGATAACTTAAAAGAAACTATAAAATACCGATTCTGAAACTGCTCAGGAATAGCTGGCTTAAGGGAGAGGTGCATTGAGACGACTGACCTCACGGTTGGGAGGCACATTGCTCATCCTGGTAACTCGTAGGCTCACAGAAAGGACATACAAGTAATTGTGAAACTCTGGACGAATCTGTTTGTGTAAATATAAATAAAGTAATTTAGCCATTTTGTTTTCTTGCATAACATTTTATGTACTATATTTGGCTGCTTGTTGTGAGTTAATGAACTATAGGATTATACATATAATGCCTTAAATTATATGTAACTAATAAAAAAGATAATAAAACTGGACCCTAGGGGGTGTTGTGTGGAATAAAAAAAATCATATGTGAAGTCAGCTAATATAGCATGTTGAAAATGGCAACAAGAAATGCTAAAAATAGAAGTGCTAAAAATAACACTGCTAAAAATAGCAGTTTGAGTACCGGTGTTGGATTGGGAAATAGGGAATGAAAAATGGAAGTGCTAAAAATAACATTCTATTTTTAGTAGTTCGGGATGGATTCCTATTTTTAGTCAGTCCTTGGACTGAAATAGGAAGTAAAATTCGAATTTGAACTTAACAGCGATTTGAAAATAAATTAATTAATTCACCATGAGTTAATTAGTTGTGAAAAATAAAACATGAAGTCTATGTGAGGACATGCAACAATTTCTCTATTAATTGAGGAATTTATTCATCAGTTAAAGAGATAAGAATGAGTTCTAATTTGAGTAGTAATTAGTTGGCTCAGTTAACTGAGTCAAGTCCAGTTATATTTGATTTAAACAATTTGTTTAAATTAAGTAAGTTCAGTTAGTTAATGCATGCTTGCATATAACTACTGCACTTCAAATAACTGAAGATTCTCTCATGAATAACTCATGCATGTCAGTTCAGACAGAGACCCAGTTGAGATCAGAGAAGGGATAGTGTACTATCAATTGGATGAATATTTTTCCTATAAAGGAAGCTCATCCATGATGAGGATTTATCTCCTTCAGGACTGTGTAGTTGGATCAGAGGTTAGTGAGTGTGTGAAGAGGCCAATTCACACAAGTGGCTGCACTGGACTCCAATCAGAATTGCGCAAAGATATAGGAGGCTTGGAGGGCAAACCAGAGGTTAGATAGAGGCCTTTGACTGTCTATGAGCAGCAAAGGTATTGCAGAGAGAGAAGGATAGCTTTTGAGCTGATTCTTTTTGTAATAGTGGCTATATTTCCACTTGTATGATAATACGGAGATGGGGTTTTAGGCTGGTGCTTTCCCCTGGTTATATCTTCTGTGTTATGTGTGTTTGATTTCTCCATATCAGTTATATATGTTCTTATTGATGTTGCTCATGTTCAATTAAGCTTCCGCTAAATTGGTTATAGAAGTAGATCAAGTATTTTGCTTTAGTTTATTGCATTATTAGGTGATCTACAGGTGGAATTTCTACATGGTATCAGAGCACAGGTGATCAAGGAAGAACAATATTCAAGAAGAGAGAAGTTGAAGTTTGTGATTCCTGAATATAGAAATCGAATTCTTATCACATCTCTATTTCACCTATGGCATTCTATGGTTTGAGACTCGAATATGCCCTTGATGGTAGCTTGAATTATACAGCCTGGAAGGATCGCATGGAAGCAGTACTAGAGGATAACGGTCTAAAGGACTTTATTTATCAAGAAGTCCTCAAGCCAACTGGTGCTGTTGAATTGGCTGAATGGAAGAAATGTGTGGCTAGAGCAAGGAGAATCTTTCTGGAGGGAGCTCGAGATCACATAGTCTCGAGTCTCCATGGGAAGGAGACACCATTTTCAATGTGGAAAACATTGAAAGATCTATATCAGAATAGCAGTGATCAAAGGAATCTGGCACTGAAAGACAAGCTTCGAAAGATCAAGTGTGAAAAGGGCGACATGATCTCTACGTATCTGAAAAAGCTCACCACATGCAGGGATGAGCTTGGAAGTGTAGGGATCACGACAACTGATGATGACATGGTGAGTCTTGCACTCCTTGGTCTTCCTAAGAGCTGGCATAGCTACCAGGACTCGGTTAATGGAAGAGAGAAACTGCTAGATTGGGAACGACTTTGGTCGGATTTGATGCAAGAGGAGATAAGAAGAAGCACTAGAGATGGTTCTTCATCCATGGAGGATGAAGAAAATTGTGCCTTAGTGAGTAAGGCGAAGAAGGGGAAGGAGAAGGTTTCTCATTCCAAATCCAGTTCTTCCCATGGTGGGAAGAAGTTTGACAAATCGAAAGTGTGATGCTTTCGTTGTCATGAGGTGGGCCATTTTGCTACAAATTTTCCACAAAGGAAATCCAAGAAGGGATCCGGGGAAGGATCAGAAGGTGAGGCACTTGATTCACAGTTCGAGTTGGATTTCACACTCTTCGCATGCATGGTTTCATCCATGGTGGGAAGTGGTTGGTTTCTTGACAATGGAGCTTCTTTCCACATGGCCAGCGACAAGAGTTTGTTCAGTGCTTTGGAGAAGAAAGATCTCCAGATACTCATAGCGACGGGTAATGATGGAAAGTACTGTGTCTCAGGTGTAGGCATGGTTATTTTTCAAAGGGAGCATGGAGCTCGCCTTACCTTGACCGATGTCAAGTATGTACCAGGACTGAAGAGAAACTTGGTGTCAATTGCGATGCTGGAAGACAGAGGCTATGATGTAGTCTTCAGTAAAGGAAAGGTTTTCCTTAGACACATCATCACTAGATAGGTGAAGTAGATCGGTTCACGGGTCAAGAACCTGTATGCTTTTGAGGTTCAAGATGCATGCAAAGCCTTAAGGAGCAAGGCAACTGATGGAGACTTGGTGGTTGAGAGGGAGAGTATATTACCTCTCAACATGCAGCGCCAGAAGAAGTCTCAGACGATTGTGGAGGAGCCACGATTAGTGAAGCAGCTTCAGGAGGTTGTGGAGCAGCCACAACTAGAGAAGCTGAGAGGAGATTGAATAGAGGCATCCACTCATGTAGAGACCTCCAGTAGGGGGAAACTTTGAGCCAGGTGGGTAGAGGGATCACATGCAGCCATACCTCCAGGTAGGTAGAGGGATCACATGCAGCCATACCTCCAGGTAGGAGGTGGGGCGATGTGAAGTGATCGTCCCAAGGAGTGGGAAGATATGAATGATTCATACAAATCCATCTATGCTCGATGAATTTTTCAATTAGCATACACTGATATATCGAAATTAGCATACCACCGATATATCGAATATGCCCAATAAGGCAAAATATATATGATTCAAAATTCAGCTAATACAAAAGGAGGACTTCAAAGCGTCAGGTGTTGTCTTGAATGTCTGATACTGACAAAATTATGCAAGACAAGTGTTGGTTGTTGTATTGAATGCCTAATACTGACTCAATTAATCAACGCCAAGTCCACCATTGATGAACTAGATGAATTGGTGAGAGGCGATTAGATGAATGAATAAATAGGGAGTGGGATAACGTCATAAACCATACACCCTCCTAGGTTATAAGTTATAATTGAAAGTGGTGCTACCTTTCCAGCGCCTCTCGATTTCGTCTCAGCTTTAGACTCTCTTTCTCAATTTCAAGTTTCATAAAAGAGGTTGAGGGGCAAGTTAATTATGAAATAAAAACGATTTTAAAAATATTTAAATTTGAAAAAGGTTTGAATAATATGAATGAAAAAAACAGAATAATTTCATAACTTATATATCTTTTTAAAATAATTTTAATGAATAATTCTGCAAACCATATATATTTTTCCAAATAATTTGAATGAATAAATTAAATAAGATGTAAAAAAATTTAATGAATAATTACACAACCCATATATATTTTTCTAAAAAAATTGAATGAATAAATTAAATAAGTTGTAAGTTTTCATAAGAAGGTCAGTTTGTAGGAAGACACTACCACAGAGAAAGCCGAGGCTCACTAGGAAACGGGGAACCAGAAGGAAACCACAACAGATACCAAGGTCGTACAGCATCACCCAAATCAGGCAGAGAAGACAAATGATGAACAGAACATGGGAGGGATAAAGCGGCACCACCAATCAGACACATCAGACTCAGACAAGGAATTAGGCACGCAGGAAGCAGAAACACAGTTAGTTATTGCCTCGATCGAGCCCACTCAAGGAGTATGGCGCAAGGTCGAAAAGAAAAAAGGAAGAAAAACCTGAAGCGTGAGTCTTACTCACAAATGTAATTCAGTTTTTTCTTGCTCTCACTTCTTTTCCTCTCTCTCTCCCTCTTTTCTCTCTTTCTCGCTCTCTCTTTTTCTCATCATTTTTGCACGTTAGTCCTGTAACGTTGCGGAGGGTGCCAAGGCACCCGAGCCCACCTGGGCAGCTATGGAAATGCATCAACATCTGCAATTGTAACTTTTCATTTTTTAAATAAAAGGTTACAGATTTTTTCTTCGGAAAAAAAAAGAAGGTCAGTTTGTTTTGAATGAATAAATTAAACAAGTTAAAAGTATTTGAATGAATAAATTAAATAAGTCACAAGTTTTCATAAGAGGGTAAATTCGTTTTGAATGAATAAATTAAATAAGTTGGAAGTTTCCCTCAGAGGATAAATTAGTTTTTCAAATCTAAATTGTGAAATAAAAACTAATTATATTTATATTTGATAATTATGTTCATAAAGGTTCCAAATTTAGTTCTCATGAGAGGGTCAATTCATTTTGAATGAATAAATTAAATAAGTATGAAGTTTTCATGAGAGGGTAAATTTGTTTTCAAATCTAAATTGTGAGATAAAAACTAATTATATGGATAGATGTGTTTTTGGAATAGAGGTTTGAGAATTATGTCTATAAAGGTTCCAATTTTTTTTTAGGATGGTTCACGAACACTGAGTGATCTCTGAAGGGATCTACTGGTGGGTCAAATTAGCAAGGCTTAACATCCAGGTAGATCAACCTGAAGGGATCTACCCCTTGGTTAAATTAGCTCCCGATACTTAGCAGTAGGAACTCGACCAATTGAGGTATCCCTTGGAGCTTTTTTTAGGGTGGTTCACGGACCTACCCATTACCTCTCGATAGGTGAGGTACTTAGCAACAGGACCTCCCGATACTTAGCAGCAGGAACTCAACCAATTGAGGTATCCCTTGAAGATTTTTTTAAGGTGGTTCACAGACACTACCCATTACCTCCCGACAACCAATTGAGGTATCCATTGGGGTTTTTTTAGGGTGGTTCACGGACACTACCCATTACCTCCTAATAGGTGAGGTACTTAGCAACAGGAACTCAACCAATTGAGGTATCCTTTGGGGCCTTTTTTAGGGTGGTTCAGACACTGAGTGGCCATTACATCCTAGCAACAAGAACTCAATCAATTGAGGTATCCCTTGGGGCTTTTGGCTTTTTTAAGGGTGGTTCACAAACACTGAGGGGCTATTACATCCTAACAACACGAACTCGACCAATTGAGGTATCCCTTGGGGCTTTTGGCTTTTTTAGGGTGGTTCATGGACACTGACTGACCAAAGGTACTTAGCAACATGAACTCGACCAATTGAGGTATCCCTTGGGGATTTTGGCTTTTTTAGGGTGGTTCACGGACACTGATTGGCCACTACATCAAGGCCTAACCCCAAGGGCATTGAGGAGATTTGACCCCATGACCTCTCAATAGATAAGGTACTACTCCACCAAGTGAGCTATCCCTTGGAGCTTAAAGGTTCCAAAATTTTAATTTAATCATCACTAATAATTATTAAGTGTATAGTAAAGATTTAAACTCAACTGAGTTTTCTAAAACATTCATGATAATATTCACAAATCAAAAATTTGTAAAATAGTTATGATGTTTTTCTCTTTTAAATTTAATTGATTAATTAAAAAAATATTATATAAATAAGTGTTATATAAAGTGAATTATGATATTTTGGACATGTGATATTGATCAACGAATGGTATTGGTCAGTGATATTGTAATAAAGTCTATTATAAATTAAGAATCTCCCTATTAAATTGAGGCTAAAAAATTCGTTCCATATTTTTTAAATGTATATATGTTTAATTTATATATTAATTAATAATAATAATAATAATTGAAAATAAAATTATACTTTAATTAATAAGTATCTTGATATTTATTAAGTTAAGATTAAATTAATTTAACAACTTAAATTAATATAATTTTAATGAAAATATCCCATAAGTACATTAATTAAACAAATCTTGTACGGCCTGGAGTATGCCGTAAAACTGCTTCTGCTTGGCTAAGAGCTCGTCTTCCTCGGACGTAAGGAAACAGGTTAACGGCCCAAGACCCAGAGGCATCTGGCAGGAGTGAGAGCCTGCTCCCGATTACGGACCACCAGCAGGGTTATGTCAGGTGGCGTGGTTTTCCTATTTAACAGTGATGAGTCATCCCAGCATTCGCGGATAGCAGCCAGAGATGGCTGTCCTCACTGTTGGTTTGACACCTGAGTTGATAGGTTTTACCACCTTCGGAAAAAAAAATTAAACAAATCTTGTTTTCATTACATCTTTGGTAGAAAAAATTGAAAATGGTCAATTATATAAACTTTAATGGCCACCAATAAAATCACTCCAGTTTCTGGGAGGCAAAAATGATATAAAATTTTATATTTCAATTCTACTGTTCTGTTTTAGTTTAATAAAATTCATAGTAAATTCTCAGGTTTTGTTTGTTAAAAGTTCATTACGAAATCCAATAAAATCCTGTTATCAAATCCCATTGTTTTCTCATATAATAAAATTAAATCGTATAAAGCTTTGGTCGTCCCTGTAATTTTCTACCAAAATGCTTATAAACTCTTTACTGCACAATTAATTTACAACGATCATAAATTTTTCCTATCCATGAAAACTTGTAGTCTAACGTCACCAACTCCCAAGAACGTTCAGTGGCGGCTGCTGTAACACATCGACGACTTTGGGCTTCACACTCGACAGCAGTAAGTGAGCTATAAGCCCTTCCTGACGGCAGGTGTGCCACATTTATTGCATTATGGAGATTTCCTGACGGCAGGTGTGCCAGATTTATTGCATTATGGAGAGTTCCTGACGGCAGGTGTGCCAGATTTATTGCATTATGGAGATTTTATGGTATCGAGATTGAGATAAAATCTTGATTTATATTATTTAAATTAATTTTTTCAGCATTATTTTTTCATATAATAAAATTAAATCCATATAAAACTTTGATCGTCTCTGTAATTTTCTATGAAATTCTTTTATAATCTTATCACTGCACAATTAATTTACAACGTTCATAAGTAAGTTTTCTCATCAATGAAAACGTGAATTCTAATTACGTCACCAACTCACAAGAAAGTTCAGCGGCGGTTGTTGTAACACAGCGACGGCTTTGAACATCACTGTCGACAGCAGTGAGTGAGGTGTAAGCCCTGAGTCCTCATCCCAAACCATTTCACACTAGAACGCGGGTCGCTGTAATTTCCACCGAACACTGTAATGATGGCATGAAATTCAAAAATATATGTTTAACTAAAATTTATAATATTTTTATTATTTTTTCATTTATTTTTTGATCTTGTTTTGAAGATGATCTACATTCGTTGGTGAACTAAAATCTTGTGATTTTTTCTGAAATTTTTTTATACATTATAAAAATATGATATTATCCATTTATGAGAGATTTTTCGGCATAAATCACAAGATCTATCATTTGTCAAAAGATGGGGGTTCTCAATACCCTTGCTACCAGAGCCCTAAGGATCTCGGATAAAAAGAGCTTTGAGAAAGAAAAATCCCATCTCCTTGACGTCTTTGTTGAGAATGGTTATAGTAGATACATGGGACAAAAGGCTTTCATAAAAGCCGCCAGGAATTCTCTTACTAAAAGGGAACCGAAGGAGCGTATTCCTGGTGTCCATATTCCGTTTGTTCAGGGGACCACTGATAAGATTGCAAGGATTCTCAAAATGCATAGTATCCCTGTAACCTTTAGGCCCCTTAACATCATTCGTATGTCCCTCAGATCAGCAAAGGATCCTATCGACCCCAAAGATATGAAAGGGGTATATATTATCCCTTGTTCATGTGGGACCCCCTATATTGGTGAGACGGGCAGCTCCATCAATCAAAGGATTAGTGAACACGCAGCTGACTTGAAGCATAGGAGATCAAAGTCTTCAGCTTTAGCTTAGCATGCAGAAAAAACCAATCATCATGTTTGTATTGAAGATGCTAGTGTCATCGCTAGGGTTTCTCAATTCCATCATCGGAAAATTAGGGAAGCTCTGGAAATTGAAAAGAGGCCGAGCAATCTCAATAGAGAGGATGGTTGGAAAATCAGTAGATGTTGGGTCCCTGCCCTCTCTTCCTAGTGGCTTCCTTCTTTTCCACCCCTCCTCCTTCCCTCCCATCGTTTCTGGTCTCCTTTTTTATTTTTATTATTATTATTATTATTAGTATTATTTTTAACCTAATATTTAATTATTTACTATTAAATTATTATTATTATTATTATTATTTTTAACCTAATATTTAATCTCCTTTTTCTTTTTATTATTATTGTTATTATTTTTAACCTAATATTTAATTATTTATTATTGAATTATTATTATTATTATTATTTTTAACTTAATATTTAATTATTTACTATTAAATTATTATTATTATTATTATTATTTAACCTAATATTTAGTTATTTACTATTAAATAAATAAATATTATTTACTATTAAATAAATTATAATAGTAATATTATTAATAATAATTCATTTAAATTATTATTATTATTTATTTATTTATTTATTTATTATTATTATTATTTATTTATTTATTTATTTTTCCATATATATTTTTATTTTATTTCTACGATTTTATTATATTTATTTGTTTTATTTTATTTTATTTATTTATTTATATTTATATTTTTGATTTTTATTTATTTATTATTATTATTATTATTATTATTTTAATTAATTTATTTATTTTTAGTTTCTATGTATTTATTTAATTGTTAACACCCTTTTAACAACTAATTAAATTATATTACTTGTTTATTTATTTGGTCCTATATTTCAACTAACTTCATCTTTTTCGAGGTTAGGACCCTATTCCTTTCTAGCCTTTCTAGCCGTTGGCCTAGCTAGCCGTTGGAGACTCTGCTCATGCTATTTAACATGCAAAGCTGGATCTGGTTCTTCAACTTGTCCTGACGATGAACCATATTGGCTGGTTCGAAACGCGTCGACAAATGATAGATCTTGTGATTTATGCCGAAAAATCTCTCATAAACCGATATGGATCAAAGAAGCCTCAATTCAACAAATGATATTATCCAATTATTTTTTCATTTATTTTAACATAAATATAAACATACAATGTTATCTAAATAGAAATATATAGATTTCAATTATTTATAAATATTGAAAAATAATACATAATGTAATGATAAATAAAGTTGATTTAATAATAAATACAAATTAAAAATATATTTTAAAATAAAGATTAATTATATTTTTAAATATATAAAATAATTTTTGATTAAAAATATCCCATCTAATTTATTTTTTAAAATTCATTTTTATATATTATATTTTAATTATTCAATAAAATAATAAGATAATAATGTTTATAACTTCATTTTTTCATTTTTCTATCATATATAATGTCTTGGTTATATGTATACTAACGCAATCATATTAATAAATGTGGTTAATATATAATTATATGTATACATCAAGCACATGCACAACAACATTAGTAAATATGATTAATATATGTCAATAAGTTTATATCAATCACATTAATAATTATTAGAAACATTAGTAAATATGATTGATATATGTCAATACCTTTCTATCAACCACATTAATAATTATTAAATGTATGATATACATTTAATATTAATATTAATTATAATTATATAAGTAATAATTAAATTTTTCTAATATTAGATTTAAAATATTAGGAGTTTAGTAATAAGTATTAATATTGAACTTTTAATATAAGTATACATTAAGTATTCAATTAAGTGAATAAGTTTCAATTAACATCAAAATTTTAATTTTTAACTTTAATCTTTTGTTTTTATAACCTTAATTTTTTATTTTTTTTGTAACTTTAATTATTTTTTAATAAATAATGATCCACAACAAGATGATATGCTATATGCTATAGCTCATTATTAGTACAGAGAAGACATTAAAAATACTATGTCTAGATAAGTGTATGTTAATCTTAATATCACCTTAATATTTATATTAATATAAAAGGACAATCTCAAGTTGATGAAGTGACACGATTTTAAGAGGATTTGTGTTCACTACCTAATTAGGGGAGAGATGTCTAATGTTGTGCAGGGAAAAGTAATTGATATAGTACTAGTCCCACCAAACCACCAGAAATTGAGACTTTTGCAACCAATATTTAAACAAAGATAAATAACATTAAATATAAATAAGTATTAATTTATATCCAAAATTTCCCAATACATTGACTGGGCCCATAAATAGTATCTTAATACTTAAGAGTGCAAACCATATGGACCCAACTAGAAAATAGATAAAACCATAAATACTTCCAAAATGGTCTATTCCAGAAGTACAAAGTAGCAGTCACTTCAACCCCCACTCATTAGAACTGAAGCTTTGTGTCCCAAATAAATATCCATACCTGCACATAATAAAAGGGAATGTATGTCAGCCATAACTATTGTGTTGTTCAACAATTAAACCCCCTATGTTCAATAAATGACGCTCAACCCAATAACATTTAAACCCACTTTGTTCAATAAATGACACCTAACCCAATAACTGCAATAAATGACACCCAACTCATTCTATTTCTCATTAAAACAAATCAAAGCACATGGATCAACAAATAACAAATTCCCAACCATTAGATCACATCAAATTAAATCCAGACCACACATTCAAAATGAAGCCATTGCAATCCATGTCCACCAATTAAATTCAAGTGCCAAAAACTATAAAAGAAGTTCAACCACTGTTGAAGTTGCATGTTATGCTTTCAAACTATTCAGCAACCTTGAAGACAAAACATCACAAAACAGTTGCCAGTATATCTAGGTTAGTTATATCAATTACAACACATTTTTCTTACAGTTCTGTTTTCATTTATCAGAGTTCTTACAGTTTCAGTTCTTACAAATTTAGTTTCACTTTCATGAAAATCAACACACAGCCTACAGTTCTATTTCAGAATTCACCTTCTTACAGATTCAGTTTCACTTTCATGAAAATAAACACACAGCCTACAGTTCGATTTCACAATTCACCTATTTCTATTCTATTTCACAATTCACCTATTTCTATTTCTATGTTCAGACTTATAGACGTATTGATGTGCCCAGCAAGATTTTATTTGCTTGGTGTGCTCGGCAAGAAAATATAGACATCATGCAAAAATATGTAGGAACATGATGATCAACTTAATTTTAAATTTGATGGACTAATTCTGTGAGCTACTATCCAAAGATAGATAGGTTAGAAGACTTGCGAATAACGAATTCCTGCCACAATTTAATGCAGTGCTTCAGTAACATCGACTCTGTTCAAACGACCTGTTGTTATATCCTATGTTACTATAACCTACAGTTACATTCTTTATTCCTAAAACCTAGAGTTACCAGGGTTTATGTTAGTGAGTGAAATTCATTAACAGGTAGGTAAACACTGAAATCTACTTTAACATGACCTGTGAACAGGAACCAGAAATGCATCCCATGGACCATCACTTTACAAAAGACTACAGTCAACACCATCATCTCAGCTCGCAATTCCACTTAAAAGTCTACCATATGCCAACCCCTAATTAATGGGTCAAAATGTAAGTCTAAAATTTCGTTATCGCTGCCATGAGAACTAATGCCTAAGAGAGATTACTTGAAAAGCATAATCAAATTACTACTACTTAGCGAGATCCCATAAATATGTCGATTAGGAAAATAAAATTGAAGTTACTAGGCAAATCCCAGGGCTCGTTTCTGTAACCGAAAACCTTGTATGAGGCCAGCAATAAACATCATCAAGACTAATGACCTAGCATAAACAAGATCTGCAAAATAAATTGAAAAAAAAGTTGAAAGGAGAAAAGGAAAACGGGGTTTAGATCATTCTTGAAATATGATCAGAAAGTAAACAAAACAATGTAAAAGGAAGAAAATAACATAAACAAATGAACAAGAAGCAGTGGAAGGGCCCTATTGGAAGGTTGTTGTACACAAGGGGAAACCTATCAGAATGAAGGACCACAAAGAAGGCACAACCAGCCTCAAACTATTGCAAATATGGAAAACTGCACCCTCATTCTGATTTGATATATGAGGTCAATAATTACTCAAAACTTTACAAATTGATAATATGATTTCCTGATTTAAGAAAAAGGCATGGCCTCTCTTATATATGTAGACAAGATGCAAATAAGAGTTGTAGTTGAAATGAATGTTTACATGACTAGAAACTTCAACTGTAAGTGACATGAGGAAAAAATTTGTTATGGTGGCAAAGTTGTGATTAAGAGTGCTTTAGGGGGTCTCAAGTTGGAGCCTTGGTCAAATTAAATACCATGCTTGGTTTGGCCAATGATAACTCCTTGATAGCCATAGATCCATTTCTGGAGAAGTGCATCCTTACAGAAAACAACAAAACAACAAAGCAATATTTTAAGTAGTCAAACTGAACAAGAGCTCTATTGGGAAATGCATAACAAAACCATTCAATACAGTCATGGTATTTTAAGTGTAAAGACAAGCTATCAAAACAACAACCACTAATAATTTTGAAGACATACAACAAAATGATTCTGTATATTTGATTTTTCAAGGATACTAACATACATGTTGATAATTTCCTGTAATAAAGCACAAGTATTTTTGCCTTGTATGAAAGCATAATTTACAAATATTCTAATGTCTAAATGCATGCAATAATTTTACAGGTTGTTGCATCTATGGCAAAAGGGAGTTATGTTGCTCGCACAAGGAGAAGTGGCAGGAGAGTGACAAGGGGTGCGCAGCTGTGATGCACATCATCTGATGAGGACAGGACAACTGATGTCAATGTCAGCAATGCCCCAAGGAACATTGTTGAGGATGACCATGTGACAGAAGCTGATGTTAACACACCATCAGCCATAGAACCACGTCAACAACAGTCCAAGGGGCAAGTTCAACTAAAAAGATTAGTGCTATAAGAGGATGGACAAAAGAAAAAATGCTAGTTGCAATTGATGACATAGAGTTTAATGGATACTTAGTTCGGGCATCTGCAAAAAAACATGGTATTCCTCCCTCATCAATACATTATTAGATAAATGGAATGACTCATACAAAATGTAGAGGGCCTCTTACAGTTATGATTGACGAGGAGGAGGCTGAGGTGGTTGAGTGGTGTAAAGAGATGGCCCAATTGGGACATGGGCTAGAGTTGATACAACTCAAATCCACAGTTGCTCAAATCTGTCAAGGGAGGCCAAACCCATTCAAAGATGGGTTTCCTGGTAAATCATGGTGGTTTGGGTTTAAAAAAATGCATCCAGAACTTGCATTGCGTACTGCCGAGGGCCTTGATAGAGACAGAGCATGAAATTTGTGCCCTGCAGTTGTGCAAAATTTCTATGACACACTTTCTAGTGCTTACGATAAACATTCTTATGGAGCAGACCATATATGGAAGTGTGATGAAACAGGTTTACAGGCAGGGAGGAATTGTGGCATGCGGGTAATTTCCAAGAGAAGGAGCCGAAATGTGCCAAAGATTTTGCCTAAGAGTAGGGAGTGGATAACTATTTTATGTTATGTCAATGCAATTGGTACTTCAATCCCATGATTTTATCTATTCAAAGGTAAATATCAACTGAAAAACTATATACAGAACTATGAACCAGGTGCATGCATGGCTGCACATCCCCATGCATGGATACTAAATAACTATTTTTAAGTTGGCTTTTTCACTTTGTTGCATCGGTACTAGGTGGCGTCATGGTTGTACAAACAATTGAGGAAGCAAACAATTTAGGCATCGACCTGTTGACATTGCCTGCTCATACCACTCATAGATTGCAACCCCTTGATGTTAGTGTGTTTGGCCCTTTCAAGAACTATTTCAGGTCGGAGCGCGTTGCATGGATGGCAAAGAATCCAGGGGTTGAGGTGAAAAGGTTCGAGCTAGCAGAGCTTGCAAGTAAAGCTTTTAAAAGGGCTTTGACACCATCAAATATCAAGGCTGGCTTTAGGAGGATAGGAATATGACCACTAAACTATGATGCTCTTATGCATGATATTGGTTGTAGCCAAGCGTTTCAAGTGGATGGTCAGGAAGAAGGGAATGCCCAAACAGGTGCTGAAGTGCAAGAAGTAGATGACCAAGATGATGTTATTGCAGTTGGTAATATGATTTCCCTCTCTTAAGGAAACTTATATGATGAAGATGATGAAACTGTATGTGAAACACAATATAACCATGAACAAATTCGCAGTAACATGGAGATCGTTCCACCAACTCAACAACATGAAACTCTTATTGATGATATTGTTAATGACATTGTTGAACATGCAGTTGACAATGACCAATTGACATTACCAAGCCAAGTAACCCCACCTTCATGGCTAGCAGAAGCAATGATTAATATGAATGCACATAGTGTCTCAACAACCAATGACCAAAGCATGAACATGCCCTCACAACCAACAGAATTGAACAGTGAAATTGTTCATTTTTTTTTGTGGACAATAGATCAATGGAAGAAGATGAAGCACATAATGAGGCATCAAATGAAGATAATGATATAGTTCAATCAGTTCCATCAGATACTGAAAGGGAAGTACCAAGCAATGACATGCAGGTGGGAGGGGTGGAGAAGACACTTGGCTGATTCCTAAACTACCAGTAGAGAGAGTATCAATGAAAAAAAGCAAGGTGCACCGAGTAGTATTCATCTGGGCCGAATCTCACAGTTACTCACCTCAGAGGACTATATAAACCTATTAGTTGAGTTTGAAAAAAATAAATTTGAAATGCAAGAATTAAAATAGAAAAAGAAGGATCTAGTCAAGGAGAAGAAGGCAGCAAGGATTGTTGCAGCGTAACGTCGAGTAGATGAAAGGATTGAAAGAGATAAAGCAAGGCAAGTTAAGGATCAACAAAAACAAATGGCAAGATCAGAAAAGGAAAAAATAAAGGCACAACAAATGCGTGAAAAGGAGCAAGGGATGATCAATATGGTTGACAATGATACAAGAATAGCTGATGAAACCAGGATTATTCAAACTCATTGGACTCCATTGCAGATAATACACCATTATTCCAAGATCTCATAAACATTCAAGTGCCTCACTATCAAACTAAGGGTTTACCCACTTGCCTTATTCCTACCAGAGTTGGTGTCAATTCTATGTATGCTCATTACACACCTCCACTTAATGCAGGGGTCAGTAGTGCAAATGTGAGGTATGTGTACTCAATATCTCCATGGTTGGAAGCTACAAATTGGACTCAATCATATGGCAGCAATCAACCATTTCCTAATCAACCCTTGACAGGTAGGCCAACCTACTTGGCTCAAGAAGGTAACTCGGGGAGTTTTGGCACTCAAGATTCTCAGGGCCATAAAGAATAGGGGTGTCATATGTTTTTGGTTGTAACCACATTATGATGTGGATTTTGGATGGATTGTATCTTTTTCTTGTCACAGAAACATTTTGGCTTACAACCTAGGTTGTTTTATTTCATAATGTGTGCAACATTGTAGCCAAAATCCATTTTAGAAGGAACATCTATAGTCTATTATAATGTAGAAATATTACAAGATTCTCAGGGTCATAAAGAATAGGGGTGTCATATGTTTTTGGTTGTAACCACATTATGATGTGGATTTTGGATGGATTGTGTCTTTTTCTTGTCATAGAAACATTTTGGCTTACAACCTAGGTTGTTTTATTGCTTTGAAACGCTAACAACATTATGGTTCTATGCATTCACTACATTTAAAAGCCAACAACAGATTGGTTGGTTGTAAACCAGTTTTGTTTGCGAGCTAAGCACACATGTTTATAAAAAATTGATTAATAACATTGAAAGACTATTTATTACAGTGGAAGAAATGCTTTAACCTAGGTTGTTTTATTGCTTTGAAACACTAACAACATTATGGTTCTATGCATTCACTACATTGAAAAGCCAACAACAACTTGGTTGGTTGTAAAGCAGTTTTGTTTGCGAGCTAAGCACAAATGTTTATAAAAAATTGATTAATAACATTGAAAGACTATTTATTACAGTGGAAGAAATATAGTTTGTCCTGGTTAAAAATCTAAACAAGGATCAAGTCCTGACCTGCCTATCTATTGCAGTGGTGAGAGAAAAAGGGAAAATAGTAGGGACCGAATGAGAGGAAAGTTTTGCAGATAAGGAAGAGGAGGTTTCTTTGCATAATACATCAAAAGCCATAGGATAACTAATAGAGCTATGACTAAAATAAATGCAAGCATCGATTGAAAATGAATTTGAAAAGGAAGAGGAAGGACATGGCATAATAAATTCACCATCTAGAGCTAAGAGAATGAGAGGGAGGATATATGGATGTGATCCTTCATACACCTGGATAGTGCCATGGTCCATTGCAACAACATCAAGGGAAACTGAAAAGGAAGCTAGGGGTGACGATGCCTGAAATGCTTCGGATCTAGCAGTTCTTTTAGATGATGAGGAAGTAATCATCAACAAGAAGAAACCATCCAGTTAGGTTCCATGTCTCATATCCTGCTAGGTCCCTTACTATAATTTGACCTCTGCCCCGACAAAAGATAGATTAAAGAGGATAAATACCTACTGAACTGCTTGGGATCTATCAATTTTTTCAAATGATGAGGAAAGCTGAAGAAATCATCCACATCCACACAATCTCAAAATCACTAATCGACATGCTTACTAAGTTCATTCACATCCACAAGCCTCTCTTCAAGACGATGGTGTGGAAGGAAAAGTAAATGTTAGCAACCCTCAACTGAAAGTAGCTAATTTAGAAACTAAAATCCATGCACAAAAATCACCTTTATGTTAATTTTAGATCTAACTTCTATAAGATTCCTTCTCTACATTAATAATGCAACAATTTTGTAAGGAACGATGATAAGTATAGGAAGGATATATTATGCAAGAGTTAATATTCCCAAAGAGTAGCTAGAACATGTTGTGTTATATGAAAAATACAAATCATAATGTTAATGTAATGTTTTGCAATGAGATGAGATGCAAACATGCAATGCTCAAATAAGAAAGACAAAAGGAGAAACCAATGCAGTCTGCGACCCAATGGATGCAAACATAATAGTTAGACCTGAAACCAATGGCTCAAAAAATACACCAACCTCTGAAATATTTAAGAGAGATGATATCAGTCCATAAAAGATGCTACAATGATAACTTAGATACTTATTCCCCTTTCTAAATTGTTATGTAAATTCATATTATGTCTTGGGGCTTCTTTTTCCACTGCAAAGATGAACAATATTTCACAAAATAAATCACTTAATACTTCACCATTAGCTTCAAAATGATGCTCCCAAGACTGATAAGTGATTTCTTATGGATATTAAACCTTAGTAATTTGATTTCTTCCTACTGAAACAAGTACACCAGATCTCAAAAAGCATATTTCAGATATCCGAAAACATATACCAGACCTTAGAAAAACACTTGGAAAGTCACCAACAGAAAAAAATATGACTTTATTAGCCTCTTATGGTCAATGTGCAATGGTCTTAGGCTTATTATTATTGTCTTATGGTATTTATTAGGTCACAGTAGCAATATGCTTCAGATCTAATTATTCGTTGCAATCAAGAAGGATGATAGAAAGCAAAACTCAAAGGTTTAACAACCCTTCTTAAATAACTGATATGACAGCTTTCGTACTGAAATTACAATAATGAGGCTTAAGGGACAGCGACAAGGGAAAGAGGATGCTACAAGCAGCTTTAAGGCGAGAAGGAGGTAGCGTGGAGGGAATGAAGGTTGTTGCAAGGCTAAGGCAAGGCTATGACAGGGTTGAAGGCAGCAACAGGCAGAAGGAGGAAGGGACAACGGCAAGGAGATGGAGGAAGAAGAAAGGTAGGGGCTGAAGCAGAGGGAAGGGAAGCTGCTACAGGCAATGGAGAAGAGGAGGTAAGCCGCTGAAAAGAGGAGTAGTAGAAGGCTTGAGTGGATGAGGTGTCGAGGAGCTTTTAGGGGTTGTTTCAAGGCTTAAAAAATTTAGAATTTTGCCCAAAAAAATTTGAATTTCGAACTGAGATATTTTTGCCTTCAATCGTTCTCCAACAATTATTATCAAAACCCCAGATATGAATGCTTCAAGGAAAGATCTAACCGGTTTTAACCCTGCAAACAAAACCCTAAAACCCTAACCTGCAAAACCATAAACCCTCAAAACAAAACCCCTAACCTACAAAACCCAAAACCTACCTAAAACTCCAAGTGAAAATTTAACAAAAATTCCAATAAACAAGGTGAGGTGTTGAAAAACACAAGGTGAGGTGTTGAAAAACACATCAGCAATGGCTGGTAGGATTAAAATCCTACCGGATAGAAGCCATGTCCAAGTCCAGAGCTCGCCACACCTTCGCCAGACCTTCTCCAAAGCTCGCCACACCTGCAACAAGTTGGAAATTAGCAAATGGAGAAACAAAAAAACCAAACAAAAACCAAAAAAACCTGCAATTACCTGTAAATGCAACCTTCGACCTCGAACTAGATAAAATTGGTACTGGATCCTCCCCAAACAATAGGTCGCGTGAATTAAACAACCACCAAGGAAACCCTAAACCACTGGTGGTCCAAAATGAACATTGCAGGCAAAAAACCACAAGAACAACAGAAACCATGTTCCAACCATGGATGCGTGAAAGCAAACAATGGAGGACATCAGCTCAACCATGGCAGACGAAGCGCGCAGGTAATGGAGTCATCCCACACCATCGTCAGCGGAGGGCTTCGCCCAAACACTGGACCCGAACAAAAAAGCAAGAGGCAAACCACACATCGCAACAAACAGGCAGAAACAACTGGGCGGAAGGTCGACAAATGAGTTTTGAAGGGGTGACACGCTGCACAACACGTGGCAGTCCACGTCGGACATGTGTCATACACGGTCATGTGTTTTTCACGTGGGTTTAGGCAAGGTGGAGGGGAGGGCGCACAGATAATGGCGTCCCTCCCCTATGCAAAGCCAAATGATGTGTTGTATTGAATGCCTAATACTGACGAAGTTAAGTAAGCCAAGCGCCCCATTAATGAACCAGATGAATTCATGAGTGGTGATTAGATGAATGAACAAATATGGAGTGGGATAACGTCATAAACCACACACTACCTTTCGAGTGCCTCTCGATTCTGTCTCAGACTCTCCTTTCTTTCTCAATTTCAAATTTCATAAAAGAGGTTGAGGGGAAGTTAAATATGAAACAAAAATGGTTATATATATATATATATATATATATATATATATAAATTTTAAAAAAGTTTTATAATATGAATGAAAATAATAGAATAATTTCATGACTCATATTTTTTTAAAATAATTTTATTGAATATGTGATGATTTTTGATAATTTTGGATGTGATTTATTAAAGTATTGTAGGTAAATAATTTGGTTCAGAAGTTACCAGTCAGTATAATATTCATAAAAAGAAATATGTGTTGATTTTATTTATAATATAAGATGGTTATTTCTTCTGTTAAATATGGTTGAAGAGCAATGTTAGAGTAAGCATACCCCAAGTAGTTGGACAGTTATGAGTAGTTATCTACTCAGATTCTTTCGGGAAACAAAATCTCCAAAGAAAGGGCTAAGAGGGTATGATGAACCCGAGGCGAGGAGGAGGAAAGAAAGTACAGAGGTAAAGATGACTCAAAAATTTGGTGGGCTAGTAGAGTTTGTTCTGGAGTTGTGGCTCAAACTGTGAATCTATTGCTAATTCTGGTAGTGTGTTAGGTCTCTATACTACTAGTGTAACCCCTTATTGTTATTAGTACAACCCCCTTATTATATTTTTGTGCCCATTTAGTCCCCATATTGTTATTGTTGTTCTCCATAGAAGCCCACTACTGTTATTATTGTGCCCTTACATTACTATCATTATGTCATCTCTGATTATATTATGACCCCTTAGACTCCTATATATAGAAAGGAAGTCTTTTCATTTGTATCATCCAAGAATTGTTCATTTGTGTAATGTAAAGGAGGTTGCCCCCTCGAAGAGGCTTATTTCTAAGGCATTCATCTATCTTTTCTATCTTTTTGTGAGCTGGTTTCATAACATTTGGTATCAGAGATGTGGATTCTAGGGTTTCGCTACTCCAAATAGGTCATTGTGGCATTTTCGCTATAACTTTTTCGCTATGAAGTTTCAGAAGCTAAAAAAAACCCATTTGAGAAGAAATTGGTCTGAACCGTGCATCTGAATTTGAGATCTTGTCTCGCTATATTTTCGGAGATATGATCTGAGGAAGTTAGGGTTTTTGCAAGCTCCATAATTTCATCTCAAATAAGTCATCGTGAACTTTTCTCTATAATATTTGTTTTATGAAGGTTCAAACTCTGAAATTAAAACCCATTTGAACCAAAATCTTGGTGAAGCTCTGGCCCGAATTATAGATATTGTCTTTCTATATTTTCAGAGATATAATCTGAGACATTTAGGGTTTCGGTAGGCTCCTGAATTACATCCTAAATAGGTGACCTTGGAAAAATCGTCATAAATTTCTCTCTGAGCATCAAATTGAAATTTCGTAAGAAGTTGCAGAAAGAGGATGGACTATAGTTTTTTGTATATTGGTTTCAGGTCCTAAGGTTGAAACAATGACACGAGGCACTTCGTACAAGTTCGATCTACTAAACCAGTTTATAATCGGGTCATCGTGGGAGATTTTACATAACGCTTCCTTACATAATCCAATCTTGATCAGACTTTCGGGGTTAGAAAGAGGACTCAGAGGGCTACTTTAAGACAAAATTCCAGAACTTGGAGATCCGAAATTACAGAGTTACAACCGTTTTAAGATCAAGCTCCTAAAATCAAGAAAAGGAAATATTAGGAAGTTTGATGGCGAGGATCCGATAAATTGGATACTACAGATGGAGCAATATTTTGATCTACATGATGTGCAACTGTTACAAAAGGTATGTATTGCATATTCATATTTAGAACCAGATCAATTTTTATGGTATAAAGGGTTGTGTTCTTGTAGAGCACTTGTCACTTGGTCAATTTTCATGGAAGAAATGATAGAACATTATGAGGATACAAAGAGTAACACCTTCTTTAGCCAATTGATAAATCTCAAACAAAAGGGTTCAATGGCAGAGCACATTGAGGATTTCAAAAAATTGAATATAAGGGTAAATGATATTCTAGAGAAGAAAAGGATTGATGTCTTCATAGGGACTTTAGAAGATAACATTCAACATGAGGTTCGTCTTTGGGAACCTAATTCATTGGAGAAGGCATTTAGGTTGGCAAGAAAAATTGAAATCGAAATTATGGAAACAAGGAATCCCACCACTCATGACTATAATTATGCAAGTGTTTTTTCTCCTAGCCTTCCACAACCTACAAGGTTTACATCGCAAAAATTGGAAGAAAAAAGAGAAAAAGGGCTTTGTTACAATTGTGATAGAAAATACACTAAAGGTCATAAGTGTGCTGAGAAGAAATTATTTTACATAGATTATGAAGAGGAGGAAGAAAAGGATCAAGAAACATCAAAAGAAGAGGATATACACCAGGAACCAACCCTAGAGAAAGAAGAAATGAATCCGACCATATCTTGTAAAGAATTGGAAATAATTACCACTCCTCAAACTCTCAAGATAGAAGGACATATCAGGAAGAAAAAGGTTCAAGAAGTGAAATATCACATCGAGAAAGAAGAAATGAATCCTAGCATATCTTGTAATGCATTGGTTGGAATTACCACTCCTCAAACTATCAAGATAGAAGGACATATCAAGAAGAAAAATGTTCAAGAAGTGAAAGATCACATCGAGCATCAAGAAATGAATCCGACCATATCTTGTAATGCATTGGAAGAAATTACCACTCAAACTCTCAAGATAGAAGGACATATCAAGAAGAAAAAGGTTCAAGCAGTGAAAGATCAAATCAAGCATCAACAACAAGTTCTCCAACTTTTAAAGGATAACGCCACTTTGGTGCAGAATCGAATGAAACAAGAGGCAGATCAACATCGCAGTGAAAGAAGTTTTGATGTAGGTGATTGGGTATTTTTACGGCTACATCTCAAGCAAGATATTGATGAGAAGGAAACGTTGGCAATACTACATGCACTTAAGAAATGGCGACCTTACCTAATGGGAAGACACTTCAAGGTAAAACTGGATCATGATAGTCTGAAATACTTTTTAGAACAAAGATTATCTTTAGAAGAAAAGAAAAAATGGGTCACAAATATGTTGGGTTATGATTTTGAAATCATCTACAAAAACGAGAAGCCAAATTTTGTTGCAGATGCACTCTCAAGAAGGGATGAGGATGTGGAAGCATTGTTTTGTGTTATTTCTATTATCCAACTAGATTGGATAAACGAAGCAAGGGATGAATGGAAGAAGGATGAAGAAGTGTCGCCACTCATTCAAAAGTTGCAGAAGATCCCAGTTCAAACAATATTTCCAGAACTTGACGAGGAAGGAAAAATCATATTGGAACCTAGAGAAATCACAGAAACAAGAACTCAACAGCTACAAAATTGATCAATTTTAGAGTATTTCATCAAGTGGAAGAACTTACCCACTGAAGATTCCACATGGGAGGACAAGAATTTTATACAGAAGCATCAAGAACTACTCAAGCGTTGAGGACAACACTTTTTGAAGGAGACGGGCATGTTAGGTTCCTATACTACTAGTGTAACCCCTTATTTTTATTAGTACAACCCCCTTATTATATTGTTGTGCCCATGTAGTCCCCATATTGTTATTATTGTGCCCCATAGAAACCCACTATTGTTATTAGTGTGCCCTTAGATTATTATTATTATGTCGGCTTTGATTATATTATGACCCCTTAGACTCCTATATATAGAAATGAGGTCTTGTCATTTGTATCATCCAAGAATTGTTCATTTGTGTGATTTAAAGGAGGTTTCCCCCTCGAAGAGGCTTATTTCTAAAGCGTTCATCTATCTTTTCTATATTTTTGTGAGTTGGTTTCATAACATTTGGTATCAGAGCTTTGGATTCTAGGGTTTCGCTGCTCCAAACAGGTCATCATGGAACTTTCGCTATAACATTTTTTCTTCAATGTTTCAGAAGAAAAAAAAAAACCCATTTGAGACTAAATTGTGTTAAACCTCGTGACTGAATTTCATATCTTGTATCGCTATATTTTTGGAGATATGATCTGAGGAAGTTAGGGTTTTTGCAAGATTCAAAATTTCATCTAAAACAGGTCATTGTGGAATGTTCTCTATAACGTTTTCTTTACAAAGTTTTAGAAGCTAACAAAAAAACCCATTTGAGAAGAAATTGCTCTAAATCTTGGCTCCAAATTTTAGATCATGTATCATTATAGTTTCGGAGATATAATCTGAGGAAGTTAGGGTTTTTGTAGACCCCTGAATTACATTCCAAATAGGTGACCTTGGGAAAATCATAATAACTTTCTCTCTGAGCATCAGATTGAATTTTCGTAAGAAGTGGAAAAAATAGGACTTCCTGTAGTTTTCTGTATATCAATTTCAGGTACTAAGGTCGAAACAGTGAGACGTAGCACTTCATACAATTTCGCTTTACTGAACTAGTCTATAATCAGGTCACCGTGGGATATTTGACATAACTCTTTCTTGGATAATCAAATTCTGATCAGACTTGTAGGGTTAGAAAGAGAACTCAGAGAGCTACTGTAGGAAGAAATTTCAAAACTTTGAGATCTGAAATTACAGAGTTACAGCTGTTTCAAGATCGAGCTCCTAAAATCAAGAAAAATCAAGATGAGGAAGTTTGATGGCAAGGATCCGGTAAATTGGATACTACAGATGGAGAAATATTTTGATCTACATTGTCTACCACCATTACAATAGGTATGTATTGCATCTTCATATTTAGAACAAGATCAATTTTTATGGTATAAAGGGCTTTGTTCTCGTAAACCACTTGTTACGTGGTCAATTTTCACGGAGGAAATTATAGCACATTATGAGGATACAAAGAGCAACACCTTCTTTAGAGAAACACCACAACAATTGGAAGAAAAAAGAGAAAAAGGGCTTTGTTACAATTGTGATAAAAAATACATTAAAGGTCATAAGTGTGCTGAGAAGAAATTATTTTACATTGATTGTGGAGAGGAGGAAGAAAATGATCAAGAAACGTCAAAAGAAGAGTATATACACCAGGAACCAACCCTAGAGAAAGAAGAAATGAATCCGACCACATCTTGTAAAGCATTGGAAATAATTACTACTCCTCAAACTCTTAAGATAGAAGGACATATCAAGAAGAAAAAGGTTCAAGAAGTGAAAGACCACATCAAGAAAGAAGAAATGACTCTGACCATATCTTGTAATGCAATGGCCGGAATTACTACTCCTCAAACTATCAAGATAGAAGGACATATCAAGAAGAAAAATGTTCAAGAAGTGAAAGATCACATAGATCATCAAGAAATGAATTCGACCATATCTTGTAATGCACTGGAATAAATTACCATTCCTCAAACTCTCAATATAGAAGGACATATCAAGAAGAAAAGGATTCAAGCAATGAAAGATCACATCGAGCATCAACAACAAGTTCTCCAACTTTTAAAGGATAATGCCACTTTGGTGCAGAATCAAATGAAACAACAGGTAGATCAACATCGCAATGAAAGAAGTTTTGATGTAGGCGATTGGGTATTTTTATGGTTACATACATACAAACAAATGTCCCTCAAGAAATCTATTTATGAGAAGGAAATGTTGGCAATACTACATGCACTTAAGAAATGGCGACCTTACCTAATGGGAAGACACTTCAAGGTAAAAATGGATCATGATAGTATTAAATACTTTTTAGAACAAAGATTATCCTCTGAAGAGCAACAAAAATGGGTCACAAAGATGTTGGGTTATGACTTTGAAATCATCTACAAAAAAGGGAAGCAAAATGTTGTGGCAGATGCACTCTCAAGAAAGGATGAGGATGTGGAAGCATTGTTGTGCGCCATTTATATTATCCAACTAGATTGGATAAATGAAACAAGGTATGAATGGAAAAAGGACAAAGAAGTGTGGCCACTCATTCAAAAGTTGCAGAAGATCCCAGTTCAAACAATATTGCCAGAACTTGACGAGGAAGGGAAAATCATATTGGAACCTGGAGTAGTCACAGAAACAAGAACCTGACAGCTACGAAATCGATCAATTTCAGAGTATCTCATCAAGTGGAAGAACTTACCTGCTGAATATTCCACATGGGAGGACAAGAATTTTATACAGAAGCATCAAGAACTACTCAAGCGTTGAGGACAACACTTTTTGAAGGAGAGGGGCATGTTAGGTCGCTATACTACTAGTGTAACCCCTTATTGTTATCAGTACAACCCCCTTATTATATTGTTGTGCCCATGTAGTCCCCATATTGTTATTATTGTGCCCCATAGAAGCCCACTATTGTTATTATTGTGCCCTTACATTACTATTGTTATGTCAGCTCTGATTATATTATGACCCCTTAGACTCCTATATATAGAAAGGAAGTCTTTTCATTTGTATCATCCAAGAATTTTTCAGTTGTGTAATGTAAAGGAGGTTGCCCCCTTGAAGAGGTTTATTTCTAAGGCGTTCATCTATCTTTTCTATCTTTTTGTGAGCTGGTTTCATAACATAGTGACCAGATAGCTTAAAAGAAACTATAAAGCACTGATTCTAAAACTGCCTAGGGATAGCTGGCTCGGGGGAGAGATGTAGTGAGACGACTGACCTCGCGATTGGCATAGCCTCTGTATAAATTAAGCAATGAATCAAATAAGTTAAGAGAATATCATCAACTGCACCTGTAGTGTAAAGTCCAACACAGTAAATTATGAGGTGAGAACGCCAACTGCATCAAAGGGGAAAAACCATGGATGAGAAAGTCTAATAGTTGAAAGCAAAATGCCATATTCAGATAGTCAAAAGCACAAATGTCAAGTCCATTCTTTGACCCATTTTTAATTAATTACGAGTAGCAACTGAATATAAACCCTAATCCTTCCCCTATATGCTCAAATGCAACTATCATCACTGATGGAAACCCCCCACTACAAGAGAACCAATGTACCTAGAATCATTCTCAACAAATCGGGCATTGAAGCCATCATCACATTGTTCACAGAAAATGGCGTGAACAACAACTATAGTCCCTGCGCCGGCCCACACCAAAACCCTCCAGTGAACAATGCAAATGAACTGAGACTGAAGTCGATAGACTGGGTGGTTACCAAAAACCTCCTTGGATGGATCTCCTCCATCAGTAGCGCGGGATCAATCCAGGGCCATTGATGTAGCCCACATCTCAAGGCAAGGACTGCCAGGTGTAGGGTTAACATGCACTCTCGAAGTTTCCCAAAATCCTACCACAATAACTTGGGTGGGGTAGATTATAGTTAGGTGAAAATTAAATTTTCAGCTAAATGAGTGTGTAGACAGTAAAAGCAGGTGAACCATAGTCATTGTAGTAAAATGAAACCCCATAGTCGAACCATATGCTAAATATTAAAATAGTGTGTAATTTCATTAAATTACCTTTTCGGGACAGATACATTTTTTTTTGTTTTGCATAGTAGGTATGTTATAGGTGGTATCAGAGCAAAGGTTCCACACCGAGGGCTTGATTGGATGTTACAAAAATCTGCCTCTTGTGTGTTCATGGAGAGGGAGAAGAAGATAAATTATCATGAGGAGGAGAAATGGACTCACCTCTATACCCTCAATGAGGTCCAGTGCAGAGCGTGAATCAATACTGACATAAGGAACTAACCCTGAGTTATGGGTTCAACTGGAAAGTGAATCACATAACGGAGTTGCTGCAATGATGGAGAAAATCCAACAGTTTCAAGTAGAAATGACGACTCTTCAAGAAGAAAATGAACGACTTGTACCTGAACATGAACGTATCATCAAAAGATTGACAGCTAAGCAAAATAATAAAAATTCAAAACCAAGTTCTGCTAATGGAAATCGAGTTGAATCTCGTCGAAGAAGAGAGGGCTCTATGCCAGAAGGAAGCCAAACCCAGGAATCTAGAGGTAATAAGAAAATACATGATAACGAGTATGAGGAGACCTCTGACATTGATGAACGTAAAAAGGTAAAGAGACAGAAGGTTGAGTTACAGGGAGAATTTTAAAAAATTCAACCCCCAAGTTACGATGGTGAAATCGAGGAAGCTGCTGAATTTGGTGAATAAACATCACAAAATACTTCTAGATCTATGATTATGATGAAAACTTGAAGGCCCGGTTAGTTGTTTATTACTTATGAGGAAAGGTGACATTGTGATGGGAGGAAGTGAAGGCAGTACATGTTGTTGATGAACAATCAATTACCTGGGATGCATTTCAAAAACATTTCCGGCATAAATATTTGACAGAATGATTTTATGATGATAAAGATAAAGAGTTTCACGAGTTATGACTGGTACAATTGACAATGGATGAGTATGTGTCCAAATTTACACCTTATTACGGTATGTACCATATTTAAGAGAAGAAAAAGCTAAAGTGCAGTGGTTTATCGGTTGTTTGCCAACACACATAAAGGAGCGACTTGAGTTCAAATACCCTAAAACTATGGATGATGATGTGTTGAAGGCATGAATCCGTTATCGACAAATGCGGAAAAAGGACAATAAGAGTTGGACAACGAAAAAAGGGCCAAGGACTGCACAAAATAATAGAAATAATCGAACTGGTAATCCCATAAATACTTTTAAAGGACAACAAGTGAAACATATGGAAAGAGAACAACAGAAAACTTGATTCACAAATGAAACCAAACCAGGGAATCCATCCAGCAAAGATGAAGGTGAAGAGGAAAAAGTCCACGCTTACGATGTTGGGTCTATGGAGAACCACATTACATAAAAAAATGTCCACCTTGTGGGAGATTGGAACCAATGGAAAATTTGCAGGAGTTATCAATGGTGGGTGATATAGCAAGGACAATACCAAAGATCAATGCAGCTTTGGAGGACCAAAAAGCAGAGTATCAACCCAGCATGATTGAAATAGAAGGTAAAATGTTTAAACATAATGTCTCGATTTTGATAGATCCTGGCGCCAGTCTAAGTTACATAATTCCTAGAGTAGTAAAACTATGTCAGTTACAAACCAAGAAATTTAAAAGCCCTTAGCTAGTTCAACTCGCCACAGGTGCCAAACGGCGGGTGGGAGCTAAGGTGGAAGATTGTTCCATTGAAATAGTGAATCAAATCATTAAGTTGAATTTGAATATTTTTCCTTTAGGCCCTTATGATATTCTAATAGGAATGGACTGGCTAGAAGCTCACTAGTCTATAGTAAATTGTAAGGAGAATATTGTCAGTTATTTGGATGAAGGAGGTGCTAGAAGAGAATTATAGGGCATTAAGAGGTCGATGTAATTGAGACCTATTACTGCCTCCCAGTTGGGGAAGTGTTTGCGAAAAGTTTGTCGTATCTATGCAGTGAAAGTTTGCGACTACTGAATTGAAGAATCTGCTGATAATCCAAAAATTTATAGATGTATTTCCCGAGGAAATACTGGGGCTGACACCTAAAAGAAACATTGACTTCACCATAGAGTTAGTACCCGGAGCAGCCCCAGTTTCAAAGGTTCCCTATAGGATGAGTGTACCTGAGCTTATAGAATTAAAAATACAGCTCCAAGAGTTGTTGTATAAAAATTACATACGCCCTATTGTGTCACCATGGGGAGCCCCAGTGTTGTTTGCTAGAAAAAAAGATGGCACCCTAAGACTATGCATCGATTACCGATAGTTAAATAAGCTAACTATTAAAAATAAGTATCCATTGCCTAGAATTGATGATCTGTTTGATCAAGTCAAGGGCACTAAGATATTTTCGAAGATTGATCTCAGATCGAGGTATCATCAAATCCGAATAAAAGAAGATATAGGCAAGAATTCATTCAGTACCCGTTATGGGCACTATGAATTTGTAGTTCTTCTCTTTGGGCTGACTAATGCCCTAGTGAACTTGTTGAGTTTGATGAATGGAATATTTCATCCATATCTCGATAAATTTGTGTTAATTTTTATTGATGATATACTAATTTACTCTAAAAGTTTAGAGGAACATCACCAGCATTTGTGGATCATGTTATAGATCCTAAGGGAACACCATTTGTATGCAAAATACAGTAAATGTGATTTATACAAAGAAGAGATACACTATTTAGGGCATATTATCACACAAGATGGCATAGCAATGGACACGGAAAAAATAAATGCATCATGGAATGGCTCATTCCTTAATATGTGGCTGACATACGGTCCTTTCTAGGATTGGATGTATATTATCATTGTTTTATAAGAAGATTTTCCTAGATAGCCTACCCTTTGACCTCACTACAGAGAAAGGGGAAGGTTTTTAATTGGATTGAGGAGTGCCGACAAAGTTCCGATCAGTTGAGACATATGTTAACTACCACACCATTTTTAAGAATAACTAATCCTAGCAAGGAATTTTTAGTGTGTACTGATGCATGCCAAACGGGAATTGGGGATGTGCTCATGCAAGAAGGTCAAGTGGTGGCATATGAGTCATGAAAATTGAAAGACTGTGAACAATGCTATTCAACTTACCATTTAGATCTTACCGCAATAATTCATGTGCTGAAAATTTGGCGACATTATTTATTGGGGAAGAATTTTATTCTTATGAAAGATCATAGCAGTGTTACACACTTTTTCCATCAACCAAACTTAAATGATTAGCAAGCACAGTGGATTGCATTCCTAAGCAAATTTGATTTCGAAAGTAAACATTTGAAAGGTAAGGAGAACTGAGTTTCTAATGCCTTGGGTCGAAGATTAAATTTCATTTATGAGATTTCTCTCAGAAAAAATAAATTTGATTTTTCAAATCATATCAAAGAGGCTGCCTTGAAAGACCCATAATACCAATTTTTATGGCAGCAAGAAAAACAGAACAACAATTCTGAAAAAGATCTAGGGTGTGATGTCAACAGTGAAGACACGTCGTTGTATAGAAATCACATTTATATACCAAATCGACAAACTGTAAAAAGATTTATTCTAGATGAATATCATAGAAAACGATACGCTGCACACCCCGTTATCAAAATTTAATTACAACATTAATAAAAGACTATTTTTGATCAGGTATGAACTCAGAAACAACCCAATATCTAGCACACTGCTTAGAGTGTCAACGAGTGAAAGATGAACATCAACATCCAGCTGGTTTGCTTCACCCTTTACCCATTCTTGAGTGGAAATGGGAAATTGTGAGTTTGGACTTTATTACTGGATTGCCAAAATCAAAGATATAGAATGACTCCATAATGGTAGTAGTGGATAAATTGAGCAACACTACTCACTTTATTCCAGTCTAGTCAACTTATAAAGTTGTCAAAATATCTGACATTTACATGAGGGAGATTTTCAGGTTACATGGAATTCCTAAAATGGTCATCTCAGACCGGGATGTAAAGTTCACCTCTACTTTTTGGAAGGCATTTTTCACTGGCCTAGGCACTCAGGTACAATTCAGTATTGCTTACCATCTGCAAACAGATGGGAAGACTGAGCGTGTGAATCAAGTGTTGCAGAATATGCTTAGGATGTATGTAATGTAGCAACCCACAAAATGGGAAGAATACATACATCTAGTAGAATTTGCATACAATAATGCTTACCATGCATCATTGAAAATGAGTCCATTTGAAGTACTGTAGGAAAAAAGTGTCAGATACCAGCTAACTGGAATAGCCTAGAGGATAAATTTATTTTGGGACCCGATATGCTTAAAGATATGGAAACTACTGTGAAAAGAGTACGATCTAACTTGAAGGTCCCTCAAGATTGACAAAAGAATTATGCTGTCTAGAAAAGATCATATCGAGAGTTTCAGGTGGGATGTATAGTTAAGAGTGAAACCCAAAAGAAGCACTTCACGGTGGAGCGGCTATTTTAAATTGGCTCCATGGTTTTGTGGTCCTTTTTGGATAGTTGCACGACTTTTCCCAATAGCTTATCAGCTAGCTTTACCTGGGCACATTCGTGTTCATAACGTATTTCATGTCTCCTTATTTAAAAACTATATAAATGATCCTGGCCACATAATTCAATGGCAAGATGTTCAGGTAGAAGCAATAAAGATTGAAAATATATTTAGTTTGACTTTTGATAGTCATGTAAATCATAGATCTAATTCTAAATGTGTTGGATACAGGTCGAACCAGATGGGGAGTTCATGGTCGAACCCCTATGTATTCTCGATCGAAGAGAAACATTATTGCGGAGACGAGTTATCCCCCAAGTTAAGGTGCAATGGCAGCACTTTAGGCCAGAAGAGACTACTTGGGAGAATGAGAAAGTCATGCAAGAAGCTTACACAAACCTGTTCCAAGGAGAATTAACACCGAGGACAATGTTCCAATCAAGGGGGAGAAGATGTGATGACCCCTGGTAATTTTGGATGTGACCTACTAAGGTACTATAGTTAAATAATTTGGTTCGAAGTTATCAGCCAGTATGGCTAAAGACAAGGATAATATTCGTAAAAAGAAACATGTGTTGATTTTATTTATAATATAACATTGTTATTTCTTTTGTTAACTATGGTTGAAGAGAAATGCTAGAGTAAGCATACTCCAAGCAGTTGGACAGTTATGAGTAGTTATCTAATTAGATTCCTCCGGGAAACAAAACCCTCCAAAGAAAGACCCAAGAGGGTATGATGAACCTGGGGCGAGGAGGAGGAAAGAAATTATAGAGGTAGAGATGACTCAAAAGGTTGGTTCACCAATAGAGTTTGTTTTGGAGTTGTGGCTCAGAGTGTGAATCTATTGTTAAGTCTGGTAGTGACCAGATAACTTAAAAGAAACTATAAAAGACTGATTCTGAAACTGCTCAGGGATAGCTTGCTTAAGGTAGAGGTGCATTGATATGACTGACCTCGCGGTTGGGAGGCACATTGCTCATCCTGGTAACTCGTAGGCTCACAGAAAGGACATATAAGTAATTGTGAAACTCTGGACGAATCTCTTTGTGTAAATATAAATAAAGTAATTTAGCCATTCTATTTTCTTGCATAACATTTTATGTACTGTATTTTGTTGCTTGTTGTGAGTTAATGAACTATAGGAGTACACATATAATGCCTTAAATTATATGTAACTAATAAAAAAGATAGTAAAACTGGACCCTAGGGGGTGTTGTGTGGAATAAAAAAAATCATATGTGAAGTCAGCTAATATAGAAGTAGGCTAGTTCTGAGTCCTTATAATTTAATGTAACTAGTATATAAAATTTGGGTAGAGTAAATGCTGTACTAAATAATTAAAAAATCTATTGTAGTATCAATTTTGAAATATATATCTTTCTGAGTATTGAAACAAAATAACTACCTTCAATCAAATAGAAGTATTGTTTAACTCCTAATATTTCTGAGTTATAAATTAATTTGAAGATCATTTGTTGCTACTATGAAGCCGAAAGTAGAACCAGGGTCTAATATTGTGTCAAATGTAAATATTCAAACTAAAACTACAGGGGCCACACATTCTTTGTTGAACAAGCAAGGAAAGTAATTAATCACAAAAAGGAGATTCTTCGGCCCAGAACATTATTTCCAATTCCAAATCCTAATACCCTGAAATTTGATTATGGAAATTCCTAAAGCCATACACGGAACTGAATATAATAAACAAAGAAATTCATATAAAACCCAAAACTGGCATATAGACTGTATATATTAAAAAATGAATCAAATAACTTAAGAGAATATCATCAACTGCGCCTAAGACGTAAAATCCAACACTGTAAATTATCAGGCCTGAACGTCAACTGCATCAAAGGGGAAAAACCATAGACGAGAAAGTCTAATAGTTGAAAGAAAAATTCCATATTCAGATAGTCAAAAGCACAACTGTCAAGTCCATTGTTGGCCCCATTTCTAATTACATTATGAGTGGCAATTGAATATAAACTCTAATCCTTCCCCTATATGCTCAAATGCGACTATCATCACCGATGGAAACCCCCTCGTAAGAGAACCAGTGCACCTAGAATCGTTATCAGCAAATGGGGCGTTGAAGCCATCATCACATTATTCATAGAACATGGTTGTGGACCGATTACTTGTAGACAAGCAAACAAAATTCTATGAGATGCAACAATGAGGGTTTATCCAGTAAACATTGCGCAAATACACTAAGTTAAAGCATAGCAAAGAATACCTACCTCTGTGATGAAGGGCTTTGCCTGAGCAGAGTAAGCCAGTGTTGACAGAATTTTTCTGAGAAAAAGGAAAATATCGACTGGTAGAAGACCCCATTTACTCGCCAACCCTTTCTATAGCAAACCCTTGTCTATCATATCATTGTCAAGGCATGTCATAGTGGTGTGGCAAGAACTGTGAGGTATGGCATGAAATTCAAAAAAATTATGGTTCAAATAGAAAATCTCGAATAGAACCATCATACTATCGACTAAAGGAAAGGAAGAACACATGTGAATTAGAAGATTTTACCTAAACAACAACTGTTACCCCTGTGTTGGCCCGAACCCTTCAATCAACAATGCAAATGAATTGAGACTGAAGCGAACAGACTGGGTGGTTACCAAAAACATCCTTGAATGGATCTCCTCCGTTGGTAGCGCGGGATCAATCCAGGGCCATTGATGCAGCCTGCATCTCAAGGCAAGGACTTCCAGGGATAGGGTTAACACACACGCTCTCTAAGTTTCCCAAAATCATACCACAACAAATTTGGTGGGGTAGATTATAGTTAGGTGAAAAATAATTGTTCAGTTGAATGAGTGTGGGGACAATAAAAGTAGGTGAACCATAGTCATTGTAGTAAATTTAAACCCCATAGTTGAACCATATGCTAAATATTAAAATGAAATCTTTTGATTAGAAGTTAAGTGCGTAATTTCATTAAATTACCTTTTTGGGACAGATAAAGAAAAAAAATGTTTTTCTTAGTAGGTATGTTAAAGGTGGTATTAGAGCAAAGGTTCCACACTGACGGCTTGATTGGATGTTACAAAAAACTGCCTTGTGTATGTTCAGAGAGAGGGAGGAGAAGATAAATTATCATGAGGAGGAGAAGTGGACTCACCTCTACAACCTTAGGGAGGCCCAGTGCAAAGCATGAATCAATACCGGTAGAAGGAACTAACCTTGAGATATGGGTTCAACTCGAAAGTGAATCATGTAGCAGAGGTGCTGCAATGATGGAAATAATCCAACGAATTCAAGCAGAAATGGTGACTATTCGAGTAGAAAATGAATGACTTGTACGTGAACAGGAACGTATCATCAAAAGCTTGGCAGATAAGCAAAATCATCGAAATTCAAAACCAAGTTCCGATAATGGGAATCGAGCTGAATCTCACCAAAGAAGAGAGGACTCTATGTGAGAAGGAATCTAGACCCAGGAATCTCGAGGTAATCAGAAAACACAAGATAAAGAGTCTGAGGAGACCTTTGACAGTGATGAACATAAAAAGGTAAAGAGACAGAAGGTTGAGTTACAAGGAGAATTTAAAAAAGTTCAACCCCCAAGTTACGATGGTGAAACTGAGGAATCTGTTGAATCTTGGTTAATAAACATAACAAAATACTTCCAAATCTATGATTATGATGAAAACTTGAAGTCCCAGTTAGCTGTTTATCAGTTACGAGGAAAGGTGACATTGTGGTGGGAGGAAGTGAAGGCATCACATGCTATTGATCAACAATCAATCACTTGGGACGCATTTCAAAAACATTTTCGGAATAAATATTTTATAGAATGATTTTATGACAATAAAGCTAAAGAGTTTCATGCATTACGACTGGGACAATTGACCATGGATGAGTATATGTCCAAATTTACTGCCTTATTATGGTATGTACCATATTTAAGAGAAGAAAAAGCTAAAGTGCAACAGTTTATTAGCAGTTTTCCAACACAGATAAAGGAGCGACTTGAGTTTGAATACCCTAAAACTATGGATGATGTTGTGCGGAAGGCACGAATCTATTATTAAAAAATGCAGAAAAAGGACAATAATAAGAGGTGGACAATGAAAAAAGGGCCAAGGACTGCACAAAATAACAGAAATAATCAAACAAGTAATCCCAGAAATACTTTTAAAGGACGACAAGGGAAACATATGGAAAGAGAACAATAGAAAACTCAATTCTCGAATGAGACCAGACCAGGGAATCCCTCTAGCAAAGCTGAAGTTGAACAAGGAGAAAGGCCACCCTTACGATGTTGGGGTTGTGGAGAACCAGATTACATAAAAAATTGTCCACATCGTGGGAGACTGGATGATTTGAAAATGGGGCTCTCAGGATTCTTGTCTAACTTACAAGAACCTCTCCCACTTCCAAAGCTTTAAATTTTCCCAAGTATTAATGATTAACCAATGCGGAATTTAGAAATGCTTGAAAATAAGGTGTATGCTTGTATTTGTTTTTAGTTGATTATTTACTTTAAAATCTGTTGTTTGTCCTGATATGGGAATGTGCTTAAACTGATATATAAATGCATATAACAATAGTTAAAGTAGCAGTAAAAACAAAGACATAAGACAACAATATAATATGGAGTTCACCCTGATATCTTGGGCTAAGTCTCGTTGAGCTCTAATCAACTCGATTAGACTCTCTAGGATTATGGCAACAGTTCTTTTACAAGTTCCACACTCAACTCCAATGTTTTAGACAAGAACATTGGGCTCAGAACACCATCTTATCAATTGGCTCTTGGAGCTCTTCGGCTTTCTAGCTTTGGTTGTTGGCTCTAGCTCTGGCTCTTGGCTCTGATTCTAGCTTTGGCTCTTTGGCACGGGCTCTGGTTCTGGCTCTTAGCTCTCACTTCTGGCACTCGCTCTGGCTCTTGGCTCTGGCTGTGGCTCACAGCTCTCTGCTCTAGCTTCTCTTGGCCTTTGCATGCCTCTGTGAGTCGCTCGATCTCCAAGCAACTTCAACAACAATATGCTGCTGTCAATTGAGCTCTCCGGCTTTTCACTTGACCTCCGAGTGACTCCAAAGACTCTCTGAGCATTCAGCTTTTTCTCGTTGTTTGCTCTCCTCTCTTCTTCTTTCCCCGTTTTTCTCTATCTCTGTCAGTCTATGGCTTTAAGCCATCTGCTTCTTGACTGTTCGTTTATGCTTTCAGCTCTCTCGTTCCCTACCTCTGTCCATTTTAATCCCTTCTTTTAGCTGTTTCAGTCACTGCATCACACCTCATAGGGAAGCGACCACCTATTCCGTAACGAATAAGTGTCAGGTCCACCGGAAGCACTCGATCATTTGAAACAGTCGTTATTTCTATTTACTCCAAGAATGCCCGCGAAAACGAATCTCTGCCAACTCGTCGTCCCCATCAGAATTCAAATCTTTATGCATCATAGCTTATTTCTCCCTCCAAATCCAGTCTCCCATCGAGTGTAGTCTTCGTCGTTAGATCTGGGGCCTCCAGATCCTACGGTCATTGCTCTTATCGCACGATTGACTTGCTCGATCGTTAGCCTACGACGAGAGTGGTTTTCTCTCTCATCCACCGGACACGTGTCATTCAACGTATGGCATCGCTTGGATGGGTTGGTCGTCTTGGGAAGAACTGTTTTCCTCCTTGACTTCATGCAGAACTTATGCTGTGAAGTTTACAGAAGGTAGTTTGAACTTCTTTGCCTTGATCCATGATCCAAGGTGGCTCAAACGAATGTGAAGTACATCTGCTCCACAAAACATTCATTTGTACCTGTTTGAAAAGCTGCCAACAACAACTGTTAACAATAGTAGGTATACAGACAACAACTGGATGGACTAAATCCTACTTCAACAAAGAAACATATTTCACATCTTGTGAACCCTTCCTTGTCTTATATCTACATACAAATGATCGACTAGATAAAAAGCCAATAAAACATGCCTTTACAACAAATGACCCTTCAGGTCAAGCATGTAGAAAAAGACCTTTAGGACTCTTTTCCAAAAGATGAAAACACTTCATCATTATCTCCATTTTGGAGACCAAGTTAACTTCTTCCAAGCCAACATTACATGCATCTCATGCTCATGCATGCATTCCATTTATCAACTTTCGCTTAAGTACACTGTACTTTTGAAGCTGAAATGAACATACTGTTGCAGCAATAAAGTGAGTTTCCTACTCAACTTATTTCTATTTACCATTTTGGTAAGATCCCGCAACTTGCATTTATTCCACAAAGAAATGCAAACAGATGCATCACTAGACATGCAACCTTAATTGGATAAGAATTCTAACCATTTCTTACCAATCCATTTCAAAGGTCCCTCCTTGGTTGGAACATCAGTGTCAATATGTGAATCATCCTGAAACACATCAATCATGGAATCTTTATTTCCATCCCTGCCATTTTCTTTTTCCACCTCCTTCAGCTTTGGTGGAAGCAGTGCTCGATTCAAAGTCCAACACCTTTTAGTAAGATGCCCTTGCTTATGGCAGTAAGTGCAACACATGTGTATCCTTTTGACAACATGATTTGCCTTGTCCTGTGGACCTTTGGCTGCTTGCTTCTTTTCCTTCAAAAGTTTCCTATATGTGGCCATCCTCTTCCAACATCTAGAAACATAATGGTTATCCAAACCACAAAAGGAACATGCAATTCTTTTTCCATGTTTTACAAAATCAAAAGGAATGTGTTTAGAACCAGATTTATGCCTGCCTCTTTCACCTTTATTGTCTTCATGAGGAGGTGAAGCAAACGAAGAAGTAGCTCCCTTTGGAACACCATCACTTTCTTCAAAGCTATCAGAGTTTCCACAACCCTTTGGTTCAAGTATGTGCTTCTGAACACCTGTATCATGCAAATGATGTTTCGAGCTATTGCATTCCTCCTGAATAAAATCCTCACACTTCTGAGGTAGAGGACCTGCAATGAAACTCCTTTTGCGAACAATGGGCTTCATGGCAGCTTTGGAACTCTCTCCATAAGACTATCCATAGCCAAGACCCAAATACTTAGGCCTTTCCTCAACCATTTTTGGCTCAACAATACCTTGTGCATGTTTTCCCAATCCTTTTCCTTCATAGCCCATCTTGGACATTAGCTTGGAACCTATGCCTTTGGTATGTCTTTCAAAAGAACCAATATAAGAATTTTTAGAAGAATTTGAAGACAAACAGGAATGGTTTACCTCTTCTTCAAGCTGATACTTGGCCAAGGCTTCTTTTGCAATAATGAGTTGTGATTCCAACTCATGCATCCTTTTCAGGTTCATATTTTCAATATGAAGTCACCTCTCCATTTCCTGCAATTTGTCAGAAATAAACCGCTTCTCTTCCTCCATAGAATTCAACTGCTCTCTAAGTAGGTTGCTCTTCTTACCATCCTCATACATTTCTCTCACCATATCCATCATGGTGGACAATTCTTGCTTCATATCTTCATCAAAGACTCTTGTGAAGAAAGAATAATTTGAGGATTCACTTGTAGAATTTGTCATTATGCCAATGAACAAAAGAACTTCAAACAAGATCAATAAAGAGCTTACTCAAGCAACCTTTTGTAACAAACCTCTTGTGCTTCAAGGATTGCCCTAAGGTCCTTTGGGATAGAAGAATGCCTTCAGCCCTTCTTCCTTCTTGTCCTTCCTGGATTGAGCTATCAATAGCTTTCCCTTCACCTCTGCAAACTCAAACAATAGTCAGTTTGCAACCAAACATACAATTGATGAGGCAATCAATCCTTGACTGTCCAAACACCTTTTAGACAAGCAATCTTTGCCCTGTCAATCAAGCATTCTGATACAACCTTCTTTGAAGGTGGGGTTAATCAATCTTAAGCTCTGATACCACCTGATCTGAAAATGGGGCTCTCAGGATTCTTGTCTAACTTACAAGAACCTCTCCCACTTCCAAAGCTTTAAATTTTCCCAAGTCTTAATGATTAACCAATGCGGAATTAAGAAATGCTTGAAAATAAGGTGTATGCTTGTATTTGTTTTCAGCTGATTATTTACTTTAAAATCTGTTGTTTGTGCTGATATGGGAATGTGCTTAAATTGATATATAATGTTGGCATTATGGCTCAGGTTTGGCACTATGGCATAGGTGTTGTCCTTGATGGCAACTCACTCAAAGGGCAGATCACAGTTCAGGCTCTCAGAATGAAAGAAAATGAGGTATACGCAGGTTCATCTTAACAAAATAGCGTATATACGTGGGTGTACCAATCAAAAGGCACGTATACATATGCACGCACTTTCATGCATAGAAAAGCGCGTACATGTGGGAAAACTTATGGTTGATCCATGGTATTTAGTACGTCATAGTTGAACCTATGGTTTTGGTCCTTGGTATTGCATCCAAAGTGTTGAACCCAGGTATTGAGTCCCTAGTATTTTATCTCTATGGTTTTGGACCATGGTGTGAGGAAGGCCTAAGTCTATAAAAAGGGAAGGAGATCATTTGGAAAGAAATCAACTGAAGTGTTGAATATATTATGAAGAGCAAGATCGAGAATACTGTCATTGGGTTATGGTGCATAACTAGATCTGAATCAAGGAGGAACCTGAGCACAAGGAGAAGGATAAGTTCTATTGATGGGTCAAGATCTTAAGGCGGTTTGAAGAGAAGTATCTTTGTGAAATCTTTGATCTGTTATATTTGACGCATGACGTGATCTATAAATATGATAATCTGGGTATAACTAATGTCTGAATAAGTAAAAAGATAAATTATCTTTTATAGATCTGTACGCAGGTTCAGCGCAGCAGAGGCGCGTATACATGCCGGTTTGCTAACGTAAAATAGCGTATACGCTGGATGGCCTTGATACAGAAGTGTATGCATGCAGGTTTCGTATATTGAAGTAGCGTATATTTCATGAAAAATGTTTTAGCTGCTTCTGTTTATTGCTGCAGTATTCTAGGTTCATGATTGGTGTTTGGTTATTGGTACTGTTTTCTGGTTACAACATTCTGAGAAGTTATTGGTTGATTCAGTATTTGTTTGTACAAAGGAGGTTGGTTAATGCAGATATACTTAATGTTTGTTTGATATTCATGGATCTAGTCTGAAAATTTATGAAACGAGGTCCTTGGAAGAAAAGAGAAGGTTGTATCCTTCTATAGGTCAGCACCTACATACTTGTACCTCAGCTAGTACAAGAGCTAAGGGGGTTGTAGCTCCCTTCCAAGAGAAGCTAGAGAATGAGAGAAGGTTGTAGCCTTCTGCAGGTAGCAACCTGCGTATTGGTATAAGACTGCACTAGTACAAAAACATTGTAAAAAGACGTTTCTAATTGAAAGAAGATAGAGACAAATTGCAGCAGGTGGTTTTCACCCACATTGGGTTTCCACCTTATACCTTGTGTTCTTATGTGTGATTGCCTATTCTGTTTTATTGTTCCTGGTTATTGTTCATATGGTTTGATGCACAGATTAATGATCAACATCTGAAGAATAATTTAAATTACAAGTCTGCTCATATACGCTTGTTTCCTTAACTGAAGTTGCGTACATACGCGGTATTTACTAACTGAAGTAGCGTATACAAATCTGATTGTGAAATGAAAAATAATTGACCTGATAATACTGATTCACCCCCCCTCTCAGTATTATTTCCAACAATTGGAATCAGAGCTGGTCCTTCAGAAGAAGCTTGATCGCTTGAAGGAAGATCTATCATCATGAGCAACTACGAAAAAGAAGCATCAATTAGGCCACCAATTTTTGATGGAAGCAACTTTGTCTATTGGAAGGTAAGAATCACTGCCTATCTTCAATCTCTTGGTACAGAAGTTTGGGATATTGTGGAAACAGGATACACTTTTCCATCAGCAACTCCTACAGATACGGCTGGTAAGAAGCAGTATGAAACAAATGCAAAGGCTGTCAATACTCTATTAGGGAGCCTATCTCAATCAAAATTCGTCAAGGTTATGTAGCTCAAAACCGCAAAAGAAATATGGGACAAGATCGTTCTGAGCTATGAAGGAGATGAATAGGTAAAACGAGCAAAACTACAAACTCTTAGAATTCAATATGAAAATCTCAGAATGTAAAATGATGAAAGTGTGGCTAACTATTTCCTATGTATAGATGAGATTGTTAATTGTATGAAAAATTTGGGTGAAGAAATAAAAGAAGTTGTTTTGGTTGAAAAGGTTCTAAGATCTTTGTCTTCTAAGTTTGAATCAAAAGTTTCCGCCATAGAAGAAAAACAGAATCTACAGAGCCTTACCATGTCACAGCTACACGGAATCCTAACTGCTTACGAAATGAGAAAAGGGGGACCATCAGACAAGAGAGAAGCCGCATTCAAAGCCTCAGGAAAAGGAGATTACAATGACTCAGGACATATGTCGGAAGAAGAGGAAGAGTCAAATTTTTTCAAGAACCTTCAACGGTTCTGGAAGATTCAGAGGTAAGCTACCTTTCAAATGTTTTTCTTGTGGAAGAGTCGGTCACTATGCTGCCAAGTGTCCTCATAAAGATAAGCTTGACAAAGGTAAGGAACTAGTTAGATGGAACAGAAAACAGAATGTAAGTAAGAAGAGCTATTACACACATGAAGACAGTGATGGACTTTCAAATAGCGATGAAGATGAACAAGGTAATGATTATAGACTTTTGATGGCTTTTGAAGATGATGATTTCTTGGATGCTATAGATGAAGAAAGTATTTATGAAGAAATTTCTAAACTCAAAATTTGGTTAGAAGAGAAAAATATGATTATAGATACTCTGACATTCCAACTTGCTAAAATGGAGAAACACAATGAAAAGTTAGAATGTGAAATTGTGGGACTTAGAAAGGACATTGAGAAAAAGAAAGCTCTTAATCTTAGATTTGCTAAAGGATCTGAAAATTTAGATGAAATTATCAAAGTATAGTGTTCTCCTCTAATCAAGACAAGTCTTGGGTATACTAAAGAAACATTTCAAGCACAGAAGCCATCTACCTCCAAAAGTTATCTTGACGCTGCAAGGAGAAGTGAAAAGGTTGACAATCAACAGAAAAGGCCCAATGGAGATCACCAGGTAAATCAGGGGCAATTTGCTTCAAGAATGAACAGAAATCACCAAGTAAATCGAGGGCAATCTACTTCAAGGATGAACAAAAGCTACAACCAACCACAGGTAAATCATTCTCAATTTACCTCAAGAATGAATGGCTATTACAATGGAAGTTTTGATGATCGCAGGAATTTCTTCAATGGCCAATGTTTCTCTTGTCATAACTTTGGACATAAAGCAGCTCAATGCATTTCCTACAAGACCATCATGAACAGAGAAGCACGAAATCAAAGGAATGTGACTGGAATCATGAAAAGAACCTACAATAACTTTTCTACTCTTGAAAATGAAATAGAATGTTCTTTCTGTAACAACTTTGGTCATGAAGATTCTGAATGCAAGAGTAGGTTTCGGCAAACAACTCAGAAGGAGCAAGCTTCATTAAGCCCCAAAACATGGAGGAAGAAAGAACCGCAACCAGAAATATGTGGTATAGCCTTATATGCGGAAGGACAGGAAAATCAGTGGTACATCAACAATGGATGCTTGAAACATATGACAGGTGATAAAGAAAAACTTCAATCATATAGCGCCTTAGAAAAGGAAAAGAAGGTCTCATTTGGAAATGACACCCCTGCGTTCATAAAAGGTAAAGGTTTAGTTCTTTTGAAAGAAAAGGTCAAAGTTGGGAATGTTATGTATGTTGATGGCTTAAAGCATAGTCTATTAAGTGTCAGTCAAATGTGTGATCAAGGAAATGAGGTAATATTTCGATCAAATGGATGTATTGTTCGTGAGCTTGATATAGGAGAAACAGTGATCAAAGGCATAAGAACTTCAAATAATTTATACATACTGAAAGGAGGACAACAAAAATGCTGTCTTAGAAAGAATGATGAACACTGGCTATGGCATGGAAGATTGGGGCATCTAATCTTCTCTCAGATAAGGAAAGCATGTAAATATCAGGCGGTTCATGATCTCCCTGACATCAGAATTCTAGACAATACAATATGCAAATCATGTCAGTTTGGTAAGCAAACCAAAACTAATTTCCCAGAGAAGGAAGGATCAGCTAGCAGGCCACTTGAACTTGTCCATACTGATGTATGTGGACCATCTAGGAAAAGGTCACCTCGAGGAGAAGAATACTTTATATTGTTTATTGACGACTTTTCTAGGATGTGTTGCCTAGGACTTATGAAGCATAAAGACGAAGCTTTCGAAAAGTTCAAAGCATTCAAAGCCTTAGTTGAAAATGAATCAGATCGCAGAATCAAATGCCTCAGGTCTGATAGAGGTGGGGAATTTACCTCGAATGAGTTTTTCGATTTTTGTGAAGAACATGGAATAAGAAGGGAATTCTCTACTGCAAGGACTCCTTAGCAAAATGGGGTAGTGGAAAGGATGAACAGAATGGTTCAACAAATGGCCCGTGCTATTCTTGATGAGTCTGGAACTCCCGCAAGCTTCTGGGGTGAAGCCGCATTTGCTGCAGTTACTATTCTCAACAAGACAAACATCTGAGTAAACAACACTCAAACTCCTCACAAACTTTGGTATGGTAAGACTCCCACGGTAAAATACTTCAAAATTTTGGGAGCAAATGCTACATCAAAAGGACTGATGAAAACCTTAGAAAATTTGAATCTAGAATAGATGAAGGCATTCTCCTTGGTTACTCTCCCCACAACAAAGCATATGAGTGTTACAATAAAAGACTTGGAAAAATTGTTGAAAGTATTGATGTAGTGGTTGATGAAGAAGGAAACATTCCAAGACAAGTAAATCTGAAGAGTTCGAAGATGATGAGGACTATCCTTCTACAAATCAGACTCATGATGAAGAAGAAACCCATGAGGCACCAGAAGAACAGATAAGGATAGAAGAAAAGGCTCCATCCAGGTACGTTCAGAAGAACCATCCAGAAACTCAAATTTTGGGGCAAAAGGAGGCAAGTGTACAAACAAGAACAATTTTAGAAGCTTCAAGTTATCTAGCATTACTCTCCTCCATTGAACCACAAAATGTGAGAGAGGCATGCAAAGATGAATGCTGGATAAAGGCCACGGAGGAAGAACTTGAGCAGATTGAAAAGAATAACACTTGGGAGTTGGTTCCTAGACTAAAAGATAAGAATGTCATAGGAACAAAATGGATATTCAAAAATAAGCTAAATGAAAATGGAGATGTGATTAGGAACAAGGCCGGACTTGTTTATAAAGGGTATGCTCAATAGGAAGGCATAGACTTTGAAGAAACTTTTGCACCAGTTTCCAAACTTGAGGCCATAAGGATGTTCCTTGCTCTTTCTAGCTTTTAGAAGTTCAAAGTATTTCAAATGAACGTGAAGTCTGCTTTTCTAAATGGAGACTTGGATGAAGAAGTGTATATTGAGCAACCAAATGGGTTTATCCTTGGAAATGATCCAAAGCTTGTACACAGACTCAAAAAGGCTCTCTATGGCCTTAAATAGGCTCCAAGGGCTTGGTATTATCAGTTGGATAAGTACCTCCATCAACAAGGTTTTACAAAAGGTTCCACAGATAGCAATCTATATATAAAAGTTGACAATGATAAGTTGCTAATACTTGTTGTGTATGTTGATGATATCATCTTTGGTAGCAATAAAGAAGACATGAGTCAAAATTTTGGCTTGGTAATGCAAAAAGAGTTTGAAATGTCCATGCTTGGTGAGCTCACATGTTTTCTTGGTTTACAAGTCCAACAATACAAAGACAACATTTTTTTATCACAAACCAAGTATCTCAAGAAGATCTTGAAGAAATATGGGATGGAGGATTCGAAACCAGTATGTACCCCTATGGTAACAGGATGCAGCCTCAGTGAAAATGATGAATCAACAGCAGTGCATCAACCAACCTATAGATCCATGATTGGTAGTCTGCTCTATCTGACAGGTACCCGACCAGATATTATGCATGTAGTGGGAATAGTTGGAAGGTTTCAGACAAATCCAAAGGAAACTCATCTTCAGGTAGTTAAGAGAATTTTTAAGTATCTTCAAGGAACTCAAAACTGTGGCTTATGGTATCCTAGAAGTACAGATCTCACACTTCATGCATATACAGATGAAAATTGGGCAGGAAGTGTGGATGACAGAAAAATCACTAGTGGTGGTGCATTCTTCATGGGTTCTAGGTTAGTATTTTGGTTCAGCAAGAAACAAAGTTCAATTGCATTATCTACAGCTGAAGCAGATTATGTCGCTGTTGCATCTTGCTACACACAACTCCTCTGGATGATGCAAACATTACAAGACATGCAAATCACTTGTACTCCACCTATCCCCATTCTATGTGATAATACAAGTGCAATCAACATTTCAAAAAATCCAGTCATGCATTCAAAGACCAAGCACATACCTATCAAATATCATTTTCTCCGAGAACAAGTGCTTGAACAAAAGGTCAAGTTGGAGTATGTTCCCTCTAAGGAACAGGTTGCTGATATACTCACCAAACCACTGCCCAGGGAGACATTTGAATACCTTAGACAAAAGCTGGGAGTAGTTGATGCATCATCTTGCTGTTGAAACTTGTCTGTTCCAGAGAAAAGTGGTTGTACACGAGTTTAATGAGGAGGATCCGCGTACATACGCCGGTTTATGTGAATACAGTCGCGTATATGATTGTTTGAAGGAAAGTAGTGTGGTTAGACTCAGGTTGGAAAAAGTTTGATATAGGTCTGGCAGAGACTATCTGGCACAGGTTCAGGGGGAGCATATATTCTTCTAATAATGCATTGTTGGCATTATCTTAGAAGATCTTGGTTTACATTCACAGCTGTTTTGGTTTCAGGTGGAGAGGGAGATTATGGTTGCTGATTTGAATGATGATTGACAGATGTTGTTGATGAATTTCATAGAATTGTTATAGATATTTCATCTCTATGTCATGTATATCTTTTCTTATCAAGGTCATGTAACGGCCTATTTTGGTTTCCCCACTATGCCTGGGATGAATGATGTAATGTACTTATTTGTCATGTGTAAACTTCTGGTGTATCCCCACTTGGTTGGGTGGATGAGTCAATTCTAGTATATCCCCACTTGGTTGGGAGATGGATGTATGTATGAGTCTTTGGTGATAGGAAGGTCTTTTATAATGTATAAAGTCATGTTTCTTGTGTAGATCATCTTCTTGCAGACCTTGCCTACAGTCAGGGGGAGCTTGGATAGCACAACAGAGCAGAGGATTCAGCATGTATTCAGGGGGAGCATAACCCTTTGCCCTTGATGTCAAAGGGGGAGAATGTTTTTGAGTGACTTGGGGTTGCCATCAAGTCCAAAGGGGGAGATTGTTGGCATTATGGCACAGGTTTGGCACTATGGCACAGGTGTTGTCCTTGATGGCAACTCACTCAAAGGGCAGATCACAGTTCAGGCTCTCAGAATGAAAGAAAATGAGGTATACGTAGGTTCATCTTAAGAAAATAGCATATATATGTGGGTGTACTGATCAAAAGGCGCGTATACGTATGCACGCACTTTCATGCAAAGAAAAGCGCGTACATGTGGGAAAACTTATGGTTGATCCATGGTATTTAGTCCGTCATATTTGAACCTATGGTTTTGGTCCTTGGTATTGCATCCAAAGTGTTGAACCCAGGTATTGAGTCCCTAGTATTGGATCTTTATGGTTTTGGACCATGGTGTGAGTAAGGCCTAAGTCTCTAAAAAGGGAAGGAGATCATTTGGCAAGAGATCAACTGAAGTATTGAATATCTTATGAAGAGCAAGATCGAGAATACTGTCATTAGGTTATGGTGCATAACTAGATCTGAATCAAGGAGGAACCTGAGCGCAAGGAGAAGGATACGTTCTATTGATGGGTTGAGATCTTAAGGCGGTTTAAAGAGAAGTATCTTTGTGAAATCTTTGATCTGTTATATTTGACGCATGACGTGATCTATAAATATGATAATATGGGTATAACTAATGTCTGAATAAGTAAAAATATAAATTATCTTTTATAGATCTGTACGCAGGTTCAGTGCAGCAGAGGCACGTATACATGCCGGTTCGCTAACGTAAAACAACGTATACGCTGGATGGCCTTGATACAGAAGCGTATGCATGCAGGTTCCATATATTGAAGTAGCGTATATCTCATGAAATATGTTTTAGCTGCTTCTGTTTATTGCTGTAGTATTCTAGGTTCAGGATTGGTGTTTGGTTACTGGTACTGTTTTCTGGTTACAACATTCTGAGAAGTTATTGGTTGATTCAATATTTGTTTGTACAAAGGAGGTTGGTTAATGCAGATATACTTGATGTTTGATTGATATTCATGGATCCAGTCTGAAAATTTATGAAACGAGGTCCTTGGAAGAAAAGAGAAGGTTGTAGCCTTCTGTAGGTCAGCACCTACGTACTAGTACCTCAACTAGTACAAGAGCTAAGGGGGTTGTAGCTCCCTTCCAGGAGAAGCTAGAGAACGAGAGAAGGTTGTAGCCTTCTACAGGTAGCAGCTTGCGTACTGGTATAAGACTGCACCAGTACAAAAACATTGTAAAAAGAAGTTTCTAATTGAAAGAAGATAGAGACGAATTGCAGCAGGTGGTTTTCACCCACATTGGGTTTCCACCTTATATCTTGTGTTCTTATGTGTGATTGCCTGTTCTGTTTTACTGTTCCTGGTTACTGTTCATATGGTTTGATGCACAGATTAATGATCAACATCTGAAGAATAATTTAAATTACAAGTCTGCTCATATACGCTTGTTTCCTTAACTGAAGTTGCATACATATGCGGTATTTACTAACTGAAGTAGCGTATACAAATCTAATTGTGAAATGAAAAATAATTGACCTGATAATACTGATTCACCCCCCCTCTCAGTATTATTTCCAACATATAAATGCATATAACAATAGTTAAAGCAGCAGTAAAAACAAACACATAAGACAACAATATAATATGGAGTTCATCTTGATATCTTGGGCTACATCTCCTTGAGCTCTAATCAACTCGATTAGGCTCTCTGGGATTATGGAAATAGTTCTTTTACAAGTTCCACACTCAACTCCAATGTTTTACACAGGAACATTGGGCTCAGAACACCATCTTATCCCTTGGCTCTTGGAGCTCTTCGGCTTTCTAGCTTTAGCTCTTGGCTCTGGCTCTTGGCTCTGACTCTAGCTCTGGCTCTTTGGCGCGGGCTCTAGTTTTGGCTCTTAGATCTCGCTTCTAGCGCTCGCTCTAGCTCTTGGCTTTGGCTGCGGCTCGTGGCTCTCTGCTCTGGCTTCTCTAAGCTCTTTCTTTCGGCCTTTGCATGCCTCTGTGAGTCACTCGACCTCTAAGCAACTTCAACAACAATATGCTACTGTCAATTGAGCTCTCTGGCTTTTCACTCGACCTTCGAGTGACTCCAAAGACTCTCTGCGCATTTAGCTTTTTCTCGCTGTTCGCTCTCCTCTTTTCTTTTGTCCCCCCTTTTTCTCTATCTCTATCAGTTTGTGGCTTTAAGCCATCTGCTTCCTGATCATTCCTTTCCGCTTTCAGCTCTCTTGTTCCCTGCCTCTGTCCGTTTGAATCCCTTCTTTCAGCTGTTATAGTCACTGCATCACACCTCACAGGGAAGCGACCACCTATTCCATAACAGATAAGTGTCAGGTCCACCAGAAACACTCGATCGTTTGAAACGACCGTTATTTCTGTTTACTCCAAGAATGCCCACGAAACACGAATCTTTGCCAACTCATCATCGTCGGATTTCAAATATTTATGCACCATAGCTTATTTCTCCCTCCAAATCTGGTGTCCCATCGAGTGCAATCTCTACCATTAGATCTGGGAACTCCAGATCCTACGGTCATGGCTCTTATCGCGCAGTTGACTTGCTCGATCGTTAGCCCGCGATGAGAGCGGTTTTCCCTCTCATCCGCCGAACATGCATCATTCAACGTATGGCATCAATTGGTCCTCTGAAAAACCTGCTTACCGCCCAAAACGCCTCCGATATTCCGCTGGTTTTGGAGCGCGGGACCTGCCTGTTAGTTTCAACACTTTTCCCACGGTTTTCCGGTTCCCCTTGTGACCGAGCGCTCAGGGCTTTTCCTTCTCGAGGGGTTTTTCCCAGCGATGCACGATGCATAGTCTCCATGGGCCAACGGTCAAGTGCTTTGACCGAAGGTCCTCGTTGCTCCGTGTTGGCTGCAAATTACCATTATTTAGAGGTTATTTCTGATAGCTCGATATCTACAAGACATTGAACTTTGGCATGAGTTTCTTTATAGAGTTTGGGTAACTTTAAGAGAGTTTAAGGATCCAATTTGGATCACTGGAACCAGTGGAAAATCTGTAGGAGGTGTCAACAGTGGGTGATATAGCAAGGACAATACCAAAGATCAATGCAGCTTTGGAGGACCGGCAAGAAAAGTATCAACCCAACATGATTGAAATAGAAGGAAACCTTTTAAACATAATGTCTTGATTTTGATAGATCTTGGTGCCAGTCCAAGTTACATAAGTCCTAGAGTAGTAGAACTATGTTAGTTACAAACCAAGAAATTTAAAATCCCCTAGCTAGTTCAATTCACCACAGGTGCCAAACGGCGGGTGGGAGCTAAGGTGTAAGATTGTTCCATTGAAATAACGAATCAAATCATTAAGTTGAATTTAAACGTTTTCCCTTTAGGCTCTTATGATATTCTAATAAGAATGGACTAGATGGAAGCTCACTAGTCTTTAGTAAATTGTAAGGAGAATATTGTCATTTATTTGGATGAATGAGGTGCTAGAAGAGAATTACAGAGCATTAAGAGGATCGTGCAATTGAGACCCATTACTACCTCCTAGCTAGGAATGTTTTTGTGAAAAGGCCTCTGTATCTATGCAGTACATGTTGGATATGTTAAAACGAATAAAGTGACTACTGAATTAAATAATTTGTGATAATCCAAGGATTTGTAGATGTATTTCCTGAGAAAATACCAGGGTTGCCACCTAAAAGAGACATTGACTTCACCATAGGGTTAGTACCCGGAGCAACCAAAGTTTCAAAGGCTCCCTATAGGATGAGTGTACCTGAGTTTACAGAATTTAAAATACAGCTCCAAGAGTTGTTGGATAAAAATTACATATGCCCCGATGTGTCACCATGGGGAGCCCCAGTGTTGTTTGTTAGAAAAAAAGATGGCACCCTAAAATTGTACATCGATTACCAACAGTTAAATAAGCTAACTATTAAAAATAAGTATGCATTGCCTAGAATTGACGATCTGTTTGATCAAGTCAAGCGAGCTAAGGTATTTTTGAAGATTGATCTTAGATCAAGGTATCATCAAATACGAATAAAAGAAGAAGATATAGGCAAGACTGCATTTAGTACCCTTTATGGGCACTATGAATTTGTAGTTCTTCCCTTTGGGCTCACCAATGCCCCAACGACATTCATGAGTTTGATGAATGGAATATTTCATCCATATATCAATAAATTTGTGTTAATTTTTATTGACGATATACTGATTTACTCTAAAATTTTAAAGGAACATCACCAACATTTGCAGATCGTGTTACAGATCCTAAGGGAACACCAATTGTATGCAAAATATAGTAAATGTGATTTTTACAAAGAAGAGATATAATATTTAGGGCATATTATCACACAAGATGGCATAGCAGTGGACCCAAAAAAAATTAAATCCATCATGGAATGGCCCATTCCCAAAAATGTGGTTGACATACAATCCTTTCTAGGATTGGCTAGATATTATCGTCGTTTTATAAGAGGATTTTCGAAGGTAGCCTACCCTTTGACCTCATTACAGAGAAAGGGGAATGTTTTTAATTGGACTGAGGAATGCCAACAAAGTTTCAATCAGTTCAGACATTTGTTAACTACCGCACCAGTTTTAAGAATAACTGATCCTAGCAAGGAATTTTTAGTGTGTACCGATGCATGCCAAACGGAATTGGGGGTGTGATCATGTAAGAAGGTCGATTGGTGGCATATGTGTCACGAAAATTGAAAGACCATCAACAACGATATTCAACTTATGATTTAGAGCTTATCGCAATAATTCAGATGCTGTAAATGTGGCAACATTATTTATTGGGGAAGAAGTTTATTCTTATGACCGATCATAACAGTCTTACAAAAATTTTCCATCTACCAAACTTAAATGCTCGAGAAGCATGGTCTACCGCATTCTAAGAGAATTTGATTTCGAAATTAAACATTTGAAAGGTAAGGAGAACCGAGTTGTTCCTTGAGTCAAAGATTAAATTGCATTTATGAGATTTCTCTTAGCAAAATTAAATTTGATTTTTCAAATCAAAACAAAGAGGTTGCCTTGAAAGACCCATAATACCAATTTTTATGGAAGCAAGCAAAACATAACAACAATTTTGAAAAATATCTAAGGTATGATGCCAATAGAGAAGACATGTTGCTGTATAGAGATCACATTTATATACCAAATCAACAAACTGTAAAAATGTTTATTCTAGATTAATATCATAGAAAACCATATGTTGTGCACCGCAGTTATCAAAAATTAATTACAACATTAAGAAAAGATTATTTTTTGGCCGGGTATGAAATAAAATAAAAAACTCAATATCTAGCACAATTCTTAGAGTGTCAACAGGTGAAAGCTGAACATCAACATCCAGTTGGTTTTCTTCACCCTTTACCCATTCCTGAGTGGAAATGAGAAATTGTGAGTTTGGACTTTATTACTGGACTGCCAAAATCAAAGAGACATAATGAATCGATAATGGTAGTAGTGGATAAATTGAGCAAGGTTTCTCATTTTATTCCAATCCCGTCAACTCATAAAGCTGTGAAAATGTCTGACATTTACATGAGGGAGATTTTCAGGTTACATGGAATTCCTAAAATGGTCATCTCAAACTGGGATGTAAAGTTCACCTCTGCTTCATGGAAGGCATTTTTCACTGGCATAGGCACTCAGGTACAATTCTGTACTGCTTACCATCCACAAATATATGGACATAATAAGTGTGTGAATCAAGTGTTGGATGATATACTGAGGATGTATGTAATGTAACAACCCACAAAATGGGAAGAATACATACACCTGGTAGAATTTGCATACAATCATGCTTACCATGCATCATTAAAAATCAGTCCATTTCAAGTACTGTATGGAAGAAATTGTTGGATACCAGTTAACTGGAACAACCCAAAGGATAAATTTATGTTGGGATCTGATATGCTTAAAGATATGGAAACTACTATGAAAAGAGTATGATTTAACCTGAAGGCCGCTCAAGATCGATAGAAGAATTACGCTAACCAGAAAATATCATATCAAGAGTTTTAGGTGGGAGACCATGAATACTTAAGAGTGAAACCCAAAAGAAGCACTTTAAGGTGGAGTGGTTGTTCTAAATTGGCTCCATGGTTTTGTGGTCCTTTTGAGATAATTTCACGAGTCGGTCCAGTAGCTTATCAACTAGCTTTACCTGGGCACATTTGTGTTCATAACATATTTCATGTCTCCTTACTGAAAAAATATATACATGATCCTGGCCACATAATTCAATGGCAAGATGTTAAGGTAGAAGCAATAAAGATTGAAAATATTATTATTTTGACTTTTGATAGTCATATAAATCATAGATCTAATTCTAAATGTGTTGGATGCAGGTCGAACCAGATACAGAGTTCATGGTCGAACCCCTGCGTATTCTCGATCGGAGAGAAATAGTATTGCAGAGATGATTTATCCCCCAGGTTAAGGTGCAACGACAACACTTTAGCCCGAAAGAGGCTACCTGGGAGGATTAATAAGACATGTAATAAGCTTACCTAGACCTGTTCTGAGGCGAATGAACACTGAGGACAATGTTCCAATCAAGGGGGAGAAGATGTGATGATCCATGGTAATTTTGGATGTGACCTTCTAAGGTACTGTAGTTAAATAATTTGGTTCATAATTTATCACTTAATATGGCTAAGGAAAAGGGTAATATTTGTAAACATGTGTTGATTTGATTTATAATATAACATGGTTATTTCTTTTGTTAACCATGGTTGAAGAGAAATGCTAGAGTAAGCATACCCCAGGCAGTTGGACGATTATGAGTAGTTATCCACTCAGATTCCTTTGGGAAACAAAAACCTCCAAAGAAAGGGCCAAGAGGGTATGATGAACTTGAGGCGAGGAGGAGGAAAGAAAGTATAGAGGTAGAGATGACTCAAAATGCTGGTTGGCTAGTAGAGTTTGTTCTAGAGTTGTGGCTCAGACTGTGAATCTATTGCTAAATCTGGTAGTGACTAGATAGCTTAAAAGAAACTGTAAAAGGCTCATTCTGAAACTACCTAGGGATAGTTAGCTTCGGGGAGAGGTGTAGTGAGATGACTTACCTCACGTTTGGGAGGAGCATTGCTCATCCTGCTAACTTGTAGGCTCACAGAAAGGACAAATAAGTAATTGTGAAACTTTGGAAGAATATGTTTATGTAAATATAAATAAAGTAATTTAGCCATTTTGTTTTCATGCATAACATTGTATGTACTGTATTTTGTTGTTTGTTGTGAGTTAATGAACTACGGAAGTATACATATAATGCCTTAAATTCTGTGTAACTAATTAAAAAGACAGTAAAATTAGTCCGTAGGGGTGTTGTGTGGAATAAACAAAATTAGATGTGAAGTCAGCTAATCTAGCAATAGGCTAGTTCTGAGTCCTTATAATTTAATGTAACCAATATATAAAACCACGGTAGAGAAAACAATGTACAAAAAAAAAACTATTGCAGTATCATTTTTGAAATATAGATATTTCCGAGTATTGAAACCAAATAACTACCTTTAGTTAAATAGAAGTATTGTTTAACTCCCAGTATTTTTGAGTTATAAATTAATTTAAAGATTAGTTGTTCCTAATATGAAGTTGAAAGTATAACCAGGGTCTAATATTGTGTCATGTAAATATTTAAACTGAAACTACAGGCGCCACACATTTTTTGTTGAACAAGCAAGGAAAGAAATTCATCACAAGAAGGAGAGTCTTTGGCCCAGAACATTATTTCCAATTCCAAATCCTAATACCCTGAAAGCTGATTATGGAAATTCCCTAAAGCCATACAGGGAACTAAATGTAATAAACAGATGAAATTCATATAAAACCCAAAATTGACATAGCCACTGTATAAATTAAATAGTGAGTCAAATAAGTTAAGAGAATATCATTAACTGCGCCTACGACGTAAAATCCAACATTGTAAATTATCAGACGTAAATGCCAACCACATCAAAGGGGAAAAAATATGGACAAGAAAGTCTAACAGTTGAAAGAAAAATGCCATATTCAGACCGTCAAAAGCATAACCGTCAAGTATATTCTTCGACCCAGTTTTAATTACATTATGAGTGGCGATTGAATATAAACCCTAATCCTTCCCCCGTATGCCCAAATGCAACTATTATCACCGATGGAACCCCCCTGTAAGAGAACTAGTGTACTTGGAATCGTTCTAAGCAAATGGGGCATTGAAGGCATCATCACATTGTTCACAAAACATGGTCATGGACCAATTACCTACAGACAAGCAACTAGAATGCCATTAGATGCAGAAATGAGGGTTTATCCAGTAAACATTGCACAAATACCCTGAGTTGAAGCACAGCAAAGAATACCTACCTTTGCAATGAAGGGCTTTGTCTGAGCAGAGTAAGCCAGTGCTGGTATAATTCCTCTACGAAAAAGGAAAATATCGACCGGTAGAAGATCCCATTTACTCTCCAACCCTTTCTGGTGCAAACCCTTGTCGGTCATATCATTGTCAAGGCAGGGCGTAGCGGCGTGACAAGAACTATGAGGTATGGCATGAATTTCATAAAAATTATGGTTCAGTCAGAAAATCCCTAACATACCCATCATACTATCGACTGAAGGAAAGGGAGTAGACATGTGAATTAGAATATTTTACCTGAACAACAACTGTAATCCCTGCGTCAACCCGCACCAAAACCCTCGAGTGAACAACGCAAATGAATCGAGACTGAAGTCGACAGACTGGGTGGGTACGAAAAACCTCCTTGGATGGATCTCCTTCGTTAGTAGCATGGGATCAATCGAAGGCCATTAATGTAGCCCACATCTTAAGGCAAGGAACACTAGGTGTACGGTTAACACACACACTCTCGAAGTTTCCCAAAATCCTACCACAACAACTTGGGTGGGGTAGATTATAGTTAGGTGAAAATTAATTGTTCAACTGAATGAGTGTGTGGAGAGTAAAAATAGGTGAACCATAGTCATTGTAGTAAAATGAAATCCCATAGTCGAACCATATTCTCAATATTAAAATGAAATCTTTTGGTTAGAAGCTTGGTTAGGAGTTAAGTGTGTAATTTCATTAAATTACCTTTTCGGGACCGATAAAAAAAAAAAAAATGAAATCTTTTGGTTAGAAGTTAAGTGCGTAATTTCATTAAATTACCTTTTAGGGACATAAAAAAAATAAATTGTTTTTCTTAGTAGGTATGTTAGAATAATTGTGCAAATCATATATTTTTCATAAAAGAGATTGAGAGGGAAGTTAATTATGAAATAAAAAAGGTTTTAAAAATATTTAAATTTAAAAAAAAATTACAATATGAGTGAAAAAAAAGTTCATAATTGGTATATTTTTTTAAACTAATTTTAATGAATAATTATGCCAATTATATATTTTTTAAAATAATTTGAATGAACAAATTAAATAAGTTGTAAGTTTTCATGAGAGGTGAATTTGTTTTGAATGAATAAGTTAAATAAGTTGTAAGTTTTCATGAAAGAGTCCATTCTTTTTGAATGAATAAATTAAATAAGTTGTAAGTTTTCATGAGAGGAATTGACTCGTTTTCAAATTTAAATTGTGAAATAAAAAACTAATTATATTGATAGGAGTATTTTTGGAATAGAGGGTTGATAATTATTTCCATAAATGTGTCTAGTTTTAAATAAGATTTCAAATTTTTAATTTAATTATCAATAAATGTGTTTATTTTTAAATAGATTTCAAATTTTTAATTTAATTATCAATAATAATTATTAAATAGATAATAAATATTTAAATTCAATTCAATTTTCTAAAGTATTTATAGTAAAATATTCATAGTAATACACATAAATCAAAAGTTTGTAAAATAGTTATGGTGTTTACCCCCGGGAACTGCACCCTCCCCTCTCTACAAGGTCGGGCTAGTTTGGAGGATTTGAACTTGTGACCTTCAGTACGGAGCCCACTTTTCTAAGGAACTTCACCGCATTGTGATTACCAACTCGCCTACCCCCGTGGGGCTGTGTTTTTTCCTTTTTAATTAAATTGATTAATCAAAAAATTTAATTGGATATGTGATATTGATAAGCTGATGGTATTGATCAATGATATTGTAACAAAGTCTATTTATAAATTAAAATTCTTTATACTAAATTGCGGTTAAAAAATTTATTCATGTTCTTTTTAAATATACATATGCTTAATTTATATATTAATTATTCAATAATAATAATAATAATTAAAAATAAAATTATAGTAAACATTTCTATATTTATTATGAATAGATGCAGAGTAAAATATATAACTCACTAAATTTATATAGTTGAACTAGTTTAAGAACTTGAACTAATAAACATTTTAAACTAATATAATATTAGTAACAATATCTCACAATATCTCATAGTTACACTAGTTAAACAAATCTTTCTTTCATTGAATCTTTCTTAACTCCATTGAAATTTAAGGGAAATTTTGAAAATTATCAATTATATGAACTTTAAAGGCCACCAATAAAATTAGTCCGGTTTATGAGAGTAAAAAATGATATAAAATTTTATATTTCAATTCTACTGTTCTGGTTTCGTTTAATAAAATTCATAGTAAAATCCAGTAAATTCCCAGGTTTTGTTTGATAAAGTTCATTATGAAATCCAGTAAAATCCCATTATCAAATCGCATTGTTTTCTCATATAATAAATTAAATCGCTGGAAAGCTTTGGTGGTCTCTGTAATTTTCTACCAAATGCTTATAAATTCATTACTGCACAATTAGTTTACAATGCTCATAAATAAGTTTTCCCATCAATGAAAACTTGTAGTCTAACGTCACCAACTCCCAAGAAAGTTCAGTGGCGACTGCTGTAACACATCGACGACTTTGGTCTTCACATTCAACAGCAGTGAGTGAGCTGTAAGCCCTTCCTGACTGCAGGCGTGGGAAATTTATTGTGCGACTGATCTGCAAACCGTTTCACACGATAATGCTGGGAAATTGAGGTGGAATTTATTAAGGATTTGATGACGGGTTATCATAATTTGTATAATTTGAGTGGGATTAATGGTTAAGAGTATTCATTCTTTTTTAGTAAGTCACAAGTTCAAAACTAAAGAATAAAATATATATGCTTTTTTAGATTTAGCAGTCTCAACTACCTAGTATTTGATTTAATTATAATTTTAAAATTAAATAATAATAATATCCATTTGAACTCGTTCTCACACCTATAGATTTCATTTTATGAATAAGTTAAAGTTGAATATGAGTATTCATTAGCTTCTTTTCAGAAGGAAAAGCTGTATGTATTATATTAAGAAGATATAATGATCGTGTATACATAGGGCGAGATGCCACAGGCAAAGATGAAGTATTGATCCAGATATACAATGGAGGCAATGCCTCAGCCAGGAACCAAAACATTTTGAACATAGCCAAAATATGACAATCGTGAGAAATAGAAGCATATATAGAAACGAAAACTGCTGAACCAATGGTGCAAGCAGAGGAAGATCGTGCCCCGAAGAAGGCTGATAGCACAAAAAGAACTGCCCAGGATGAGGCAGAGAAAATTCAAAAACAAACAGATATATATATATAGAAAGGCTGTATGAGAAATGAAGCAGAATAGTAGACGCCAAATAGAGCCCATCCTAGGACGGATCAGGCAAAGACCCCCGAATAATAGGAAGAATGGAGAAAAGTGGAAGGGGGCAGTCCTGAAAGATGCGCCGGCATCGCCACTTCCAGGTATTCCAACAAGTTGTAATGAAAAGAGCCTGCCAGATTGGGCATTGTGTGCCCCACCAGGAGAAAGCATCCTGTACAGAAGAAAACAGCTTGTGAGGAAAACCGAAGATGCAGGAGAGTTCATACCAGAGAGCTGTGGATGCTGAGCACTGAAAGAACAAGTGGAAGTTCGATTCCAAAGCCACTTGACAAAGATGACATCTACCGGGCCCAGACCATCCTTTCTTTTGAAGAACATCCCAGGAGAGATTCTTGTTGGAGTAGAGGAGCCAAGAAAAGAGAATGGATTTGAGAGGGCAGGGGGCTTTCCAGAGAATGATAGGAAAGACAGAAGGAAGAGGAGGTAAAGCAGCAGAAAGAACAGAGTAAATGTTCCGGACAGTGATGGGGTGAATAGAGCTACTGGTGGACCAGATTAGTTCATCCTTGGTGCCAATTTGGAGAACCCCGCGGTGAGTGAATATGGAAATGAAGGAGAGCCATAATTGACGGAGGGGGGGGGGAATGTCAAGCTGAAGGTCAGTTTTCCAGATTGGCTCAAGAGAGGACCATGAGTGAATGAGATGATTCCAGGTAAAGAGGCCCCTAGAGTGAAAAAAGGAGAGTAAAGGCGGAGGGATCATAGACTCAAGGTTGTGAAGGGTAGGATCGATTCCAATGAAGACAGTCGAGCCAGTAGAAAGAGTCCATTTTAAGTTGGAAAGGAAGAAGGGTAGGATCTTTTTGAAGCTATGCCAGATAGGGGAACCACTCCTGATTCCGAGAGAGGACCTTCTGTGCCAGAACGCCAGATTCCTTCCTTTCGGGTACTTTTTGTTGATCAAGGTACTCCACGGGCTGTTCCCAAATATGCCCCTGTGCAGAGATTTGCAGATGAGCGCTTCTCCAAAAAGATACATATTTAGAAGTCCCCAGCCGCCCTTTACTTTAGGACGAGTAATGGTGTCCAGCTTGACAAGGTGAAGCTTTGAGTGGAAGGATCGTCCACCCCACAGAAAATTTGAAGCTATGGAATTCATTTTCTTGATAACAGAAGCAGGGAGGAAAAAAAGGTGGCACCAATATACCGCAAGTTGGGAGAGAACCGCTCGGACCAAAATATATCGACCAGCAAGGGACAGAAAGCGAAATTCCCATGATGAGATCTTGTTGTAGAAGCGGTCAACTAACCAGGCCCAGTCCTGGCATCTATATCTCGTTGGTTTTAATCGGAACCCCAGATAAGAGAAACCTTGCTTAATCTGACGAAGATTGATCTGGAAACGTTCAACGATCCAGAGAGCCAATGCCGGGTTTGAGTCGTTGTGGTATAAAACAGATTTGCCACAGTTGATCCTGAGTCCAGTAGCGCCTTGAAACCTCTGAAAAAGCATATATAGGCAGATCCAAGAAGATTTACACAAAATTGCAAAAATTAGGATGTCATCGACGAAGAGGTTGTGGGAGAGGAGGACTTCTCTGCAGATTTTAACAGGCTTACATCTACCATCCGCTACAGCAAGGTTGATGTGTGCGCTAAGACAGTTCATCACCAAAATAAAAAGGAGGGGAGAGAGAGGGCATCCCTGACGGAGCCCTCTCTCTGCTTGAAAGAAAGAGGATGGGATCCCATTTATAATCACTGAGTAGTGGGCAGTCTCGACGCATGACATGATCCAGCTGACAGCCAACGGCCTCAATCCCATTTTGGCAAGGAGAATTCTGAGGAAGCTCCAGTCGACGCAATCAAAAGCCTTTTTAAGATCAATTTTAAGTGCTGCAGCGTCGATGTTCTTCGAGTATATGGAGTAGAGGCATTCCTGTGTCATGGCGACTGCATCCATAATGAGTCTGTCCTTTAGAAAAGCATGTTGATCCTTTGTAATGAAGGAGTTAAGAACTTTCTTCAGTCTTTCGGCAATTATTTTAGTAATGATCTTGTATAGCGAGTTGCACAGAGCAATCGGCCTGTAATCACCAAAAGATGTGGACTTTGATTGTTTCGGGATCAATGCAATGAAAGAGGCCGAGAGAGCACTATTAATACTTCCGGAGAGGCGAGAGGCATCAACCATATCCAGCAGACCAGTTTTAAATAGATCGTAAAAGTGGGAAAATAATTCCACCGGCAAACCATCAGGACCGGGGCTCTTTTCTTTTTTGAAACCCCTGATGGTTTCAGATAGCTCCTCCTCCGTAATCGGTTTGAAGAAGTCGTCGTTGGCAACATCGTCGAACATGATCGGCAGAGGGTCGACAGCCCATAGCGAGTCAGATATATCACTGTGTTGCCTCTGGTATTGCTCGTTGAAGAATCTAGTTGCTTCTGCTGAAATTTCGTGTTGGGAGAAGATACATTCTCCGTCATCCTTCTGTATTTTCCATATGTTGTTTTTTGTTCTGCGGCCATTAGCATAATTATGGAAAAATCTGGTATTCCTGTCCCCCTCCCTGAGCCAAGTAGCGCGACTTTTTAACCTCCAAGTAGCTTCCTCTTTTAATAGAGGTTGTATTTTCTTTCTTTCGAGGGTACAGATGAGGGAGGCCATATCTAAAGACCTGCCATTTAGCTGGATGGTTGATGCAAGCCGGCTTAGTTGAAGGTTGATGTCGATCAGGTCCTATGAGTCTCTGCGCTTTTTTCAATCTGCCATACTTTTGTTTTATCCTTGAGCAGCTGAATTTTGTCGCGAAAGGTGAGAAGAAAGGCATCGGCGGCCTGATTGATATCCTTCCAGCTGGATTTTATGAATTCATTGAAAGATGCGTCCAGTAAATGAAAAGTATTGAACTTGAAGGAATAACCCATACGACGATGAGTAAGTCCCCAGTCGAGGAGGATAGGCTTGTGGTCTGATGTGAATACCCCTCCCGTATTTGCGGACGGCTTTCCCCATTGCCGGATTAGACTGGAGTGTAGAAGAAAGCGATCTATTATCTTTCCAATGTAGGCAGAGCCTAGCCGGCCATTATCCCATGTAGGAGACATATTTTCTGGGATGATATCGACTAGGTCCCGTTTTAAAAACTCAGATCTCATCCTGTCTGCCAATCTGTCGACAAGTCGACATTGACCCCAACATTCATCCGATGAGAGAGTGAGATTTAAGTCACCTGCAATGAGCAAGGAATTAATGTCTAAAATGCGTGAATTGAACAAAGAATCCCAGAATGAGATTCTATGACTGTAAGGCGCATATATATTCAGCATATTGAGAGTGTTTGGACGTCCTCTGATTGAAGCCATGATGAGAATGCCAGCCGAACACTTGAAAGCTTTTGCTTTGATCATGTGTGGATCCCACAATGTGACCAAGCCCCCTGATTGCCCATCTGCATTGGTGGCAGCCATATGCCATTGTGGAAACATTTTCCTGAAGAAAGCCAAAGACACCGAACTGGGATGCATAGTTTCCTGGATAAAGATAATGTGGGCCCGAGCAGAATGAAGGGTATCCCTTAGAGCCAAAAATTTTGGGCCAGCTCCAAGGCCCCTGATATTGTAGGAAATGAGGAAGGTCATTTAGAAGGCTGACCAGCCAGCTTTGCTCTAAGGGGCTGTGGAGAGGAAGACTCGAAAATGGGAACATCTATCAGCGGGAGGTTGGAGATTCCCAAATCGGTGGCAATGGAACGACCTCTGAAGTGCTGGCTCCCCCCTCTTTGTTTCTTCCTGACAGTGATGTTCTTAGCAGAGTTAGGGTTGATGGAAGGGAAGGACGGCTTGTGAATGGTAAGGGGTTCCAGGATCGAGGGGTGGCAATTTAGAAGTTGTTCAATATCACTGTCACATTTGTTGATCGGGGAATCTGATGGAGAGTTGTTTGGGGTAGGGGTCGTCAGAACTTCTTTCCCTTTGTGTGGGGCGGAAGGCGATCTGATAGGAGAAGGCGGGGAGGAGGATATGAGAATAGGGTGAGAGCCCACAAGAAAGTCAGATGCATTCATGGCCGGAGGGGGAGGAACCGCCTCTTCTTCAAACTGAGCAGGGACGAGAGGGCTATGGAAGAGAGACTTGTTCTTGGGGGGAGGGGATGAAGGAGTTGATTCTTTGTGGGCCACCAAACCAGGGGAGCTTTTAAAACCTGCAAAATTGGGAGACTCAGGCCTGAATTGTGAGTCGTCCTGAGAGCTCCGAAACTCTGTGGATTTGAATGAGAAATTTTCCTCCCGGGGGGAGGCCTTTTCAGATCGGGAGTCTGAATCCTCTTTCGGCATCTTTTTTGAAGAGATGGAGTGAAACCTGTGACGGCGGAATCTGCAGTCCCTAACGAGATGTCCCGTTTGATGACAGGAGGAACAACGGAACGGGATGCCCCAGAAGTCGAGCCTTTGACTTATCGCTGAGCCTTCCCATAAAATTTCTATTTGGTCGGGATAACCGCCCTTGTATGGTCTCTCAATAAGAATCCAGGCGATTCTTTTGTCCTTTTCGCCTCTGACCCAAGGGTCGACATAAATAAACTTACCAATGGCGCCTCCGATGGTGGCAAGAATCTCCGGCGTCCATAGATGAAGAGGGAGGTTGGGAAGTTTTACCCAAATCATACTGTGAGAGGGGGTGTTTTTGAGGGGGTCAAACCCCAGATACCATTTTGACAGAGCAAGGAAGCTTCTGCCCGAGACCCACGGTTTGTTCAAGATCAGCTCCAAATCGGCCTCCTTCTGAAAGTGAAAAGAGAGCCAGTCCTTCATGAGACGGGAGATGATCGGGGTGTATCCGATGATGGGGGACCAAGATTTTGAGACCCAGCTCCGCATCTGTGCGTCATCCAACTCCGGGAAATACCATTTCCCCACCAGCGCAAACTTTTGGAGACTTTCGATGCGGTCGACGAGGGAGGGACCAGATATAGAGACCGCCTTTGGGGGAGGGACCGTCTTGACAGGTGCTTTTTGCTTGCGGCGCCCCTTGTGATGATAATGGGAGGCAACGTTCCCAAGGAGGGGAGGGTCCCGCAGCCCCGGAGGCAAAAAGTCCGACAGCGTGTTGTGCCACCTTGAATCCTGACTAGCTTTATTCCGAGCTGACTCAGCCTCTATGGCCGCGGCAAAAAGTGCTTTCGTGGCAGGGGAGTCACTATCCTCTGCCATCTTGGTCAGAGGAGGAGTCCCGAACAATCAGAAGAGAAATCCAAAAAAGGATCCCCCGTACCTTGGAAGATCCCTAGGAAAGAAGCCTTTAGAGAATATAACCTGGATAATAAACGTTCAGCGAGACAAGGACAGATAGAAAGGACAGGATGAGGATGTTCACCTGAAACTCTGGTAGGTATTGAGGACAATCTCTGACGAGAGAAGACTCTAGAAATGCATGATGGGGAGAAAAGAGACTGTTTACTGCCGCCAAAAAGTCATGAATGGCAAAAAAGGAGGAGGGATCATTAATGGGACAATTAAGAAGATTGCAGGGGAATGCAGGATGATGAGCTAGGCATCGACGGAAAAAGATTTGAATTAGGATTCCGGGAGAGGATGACCGGAAAAAACTGGTGTCCCCTGTGAGAAGCGAAGGCAGAGACAGCAGGCTAGATCGCTTCTGGACGACTGTTACAGTCGAAACAACAACAATAACACTGGCAGACAAACCACCATTTCCCGATTCGAAAACGGAAGTCCTTGCACGGACTGAAAATGTAGAAAGAAGCTCTAATTTTGTCAATGAGAGCACAAAGCATTTTTTCCTTATAGAGGAAATCAGAGGACAAGGAGATAAACCCTGCAATCGCATAGAACTGTAGAGAGACTAAAAATGGGAGAGACTGCCGAAAGTGAAACCTCTAAAAGTCGTAACCCATCTCTGTCAGGGAGAGACACGTAGAAATATAGCTATATTGAGAAAACCCAGAGGACCCTAAGAGCATTGAGTTATCATAAAGAACCCAGAAATGGACAATACAGACCAGTTCTTTAAAAACAAAAACTCGCCCGGAAGCAGGGGATCCCGGGGATATTATGGTCCATCTGTGTGTTGTATCCTCAATAAAGCACAAAAATTAACTCCTTTAAACAAGACAGAAACAGAAAATTAGAGGAGAGACCAAAAAACATACCTGGAGCCGCGCAACGCCAGGAGCAAGAAGCCGAGACCATGCATGGAGGAGCAGAGACACCTCAACGAGCAGAGGGAGCAGAGAGATGTGCCTCCAGCCCACAGGACTGGAGGAGGAAACCCGTAGAGGAAGATAGGAGCTCGATTTATAGGAGAGACTTGCATGCGCAGGAGAACGTAAAGATGCCACGTTCCCAGCAGAAGGGAAGCTAAGAGGAGCGAGTGTCTAGTTCCATGCAAGGGAGAGAAGCTTCCCGGACGACGCTTGTAAAACCTGCAGAGAAAGGCGCCAATGGGCAAACAAAGGGTGGCAGAGCCAGAGCGCATGCAGAGCGTCGAGTAGGGGGGCTAAAAAAGACGCTCGGTGTATAGGCAGTGAGCTATTGGCGGATATCTGGACAGATGCGATTGGGCAATGGCTGCGATGGTTCAGCGAATGGCCACTCCCCTCCTGGCGCGCGCGCTCCATTCATCCAAAATTTTAGATTCCAAAGAATACACTGCATTTTACACCGCGAGTCAAGTATTCATTAGCTTCAGTAAATATCTAATTCAAAAAAAGAAATTAATACTTTAGCTATTGGATAATGTATTTATAGTTTATAGATCATGCACGGAATTTAAAATTACTGCACAATAGATAATTTAAAATTACTGCACAATAAATATAAAATTACTGTAAAATATATAAGATTATATGTGTAACTTATATTAATTTTTTGTTATATATTATTTATAATTATAACTTGAAAATAAAATTATAATTTAATTAATTTGTATAATTATTTTAGTCTTAACCATACAAATTGTATGATATAATAATTGTTTAGATGTTTATCATAAATTATTAATTCATCGATGAAAACGTGAATTCTAATTACATCACCAACTCACAAGAAAGTTCAGCGGCGGTTGTTGTAACACAGCGACGACTTTGAACTTCACTGTCGACAGCAATGAGTGAGGTGTAAGCCCTAAGCCCTCACCTGCAAACCGTTTCACAGTAGAACGCTGGAATTGATTAAAGATCTGATAGCGGGTCACTGTAATTTGCACCTAACACTTCTTATGTGGGTATTGAAAGATACTTTTATAGTCTATGGATCATACATGGAGTTTAAAATTATTACACAATTTATGTAAGTACAATTTTTAAGGATAATATGGATTTGAATTTAAGTTTCTGTAATTTATAATCTGAGTTTATAGAAATTTTTCAGAGAAATCACATCATAAAATTTTTGTGGATGCATTTCAAACTAATAAGTGTGGTTCATTATCAGGACAAGTTGAATCAGATCAAGGCTCCATGTTAAATAGAGATGACAGATTTTCCGAGAGTTAGGTTTGATTGGAAAAAACGGCTATATTGGACCCAATTGGACCTAGGTCATAATTGAACGGAAAAAGTTAGAATGATCACAATTATTAGTATAATATTATTTTTAATGTCATTTAATAATTATTGGTTTTAAAAACTTTTTTTTGAGTTATAAGTTATAAATTAAAAATGTGGAAATAATATTAAATATTATTAAATTATTATCATTATAAAATAGTAGTGATATTTATATCATTATAAATTATAAACTTAAATAATAATCTTATAGTGGGTGATATTACCCCATTTAGTTAGTTATAGCAAAGGCCATTTTTAATTATATTAATGTATATCATTAATGTTTCATATTATAATAGTCTTAAATATTATTATTATTAAAATATGATAATGTTATGGTAGTAATAAACTTAATATTTAAATAATAATGTAATATTAAGTCATTTTAGTTGGTTATGTCAACGTTAATTTCAATATAATTATCAATGTATAATATTAATAAAATTATTAATCCGAGTCAATATCAATAGTATTACTTTAATATTATCCTTAAATCATAGCTAAACATTGTTAAATTATTATTATAATAGTAATATTTCATCTATAATGGTTCTTGGAAACATTTTAATGTAACTTATTCAATAAGTTATCTAAGGAGAACCCGAAAAAAAAAGGGGGGTGGGGGAATATACATCTGGCGTTGAAGAGGGGAGATATGACTGGGAAGAAAGGGCAGGGATCTAGCAACTACTGATTTTCCAACCGTAGTCCCTATTGAGGTAACCATTTAGTCAAACGAATTATCTTTTACATTATCATCTCTGTCTAGTTGTGTTCAATCTTTATTATCACATGTTAAACAGATATATTTGTAGATCACATACCACACAGGAATACTCGGGTTTATATTAGAATAAGTTAGTTAGAGAAATTGCATTATAGAATATGTCACTTAGATTATCATTATTCTATTGCAAACACTCATGAACCACCCACTCTCATTTTAAAACCCACACTGGGAAACTGGTCCCATTATCCCCAGTCAGAGCCACCACTTTAAACGGAAAAGGAGTTGTCTTAAGGTTTGGATCGGGTGGTTATCCCCCATGTTTCAGCAGCAAAATTATGAGGCCATATCACAATTGTATATGTATTTTTTATGCATGTTAGTGTCTATATGTTTTTTATGCACACATTTTTATGGTCATGGTTGTCGTGCATGAGGTCATGGTATACATTCGGTATTGTCATGCATGATGTCGACATATTGATATGATTATGTATATATGTGTGTGTGTGTGTGTGTGTGTATCATGCTAATCTGGATTGATCTTACATATGAGATAACCTCCCCTGAAATTCACTAAGGTATGTCGATTATGTTGTATTTGGTTTATATAATATAGAATGGTTGCAGGAAGTAGAGGATCAAATATAAAAAGAAAAATAGTGGACTACAGTTCATGTGATTCTCCCTGTAGATTAGATGCATAGCATGATGATGAGTACTCTCCTCACATAAAAGACACATTGAGGAGTTTGAAACAAAGATCAGGAGTTGTAAGTCAGATAACGATAGGATCATTCAGTCACATGAAAGACTTGCTAGGGAATAGGAGAAACAAGTAGAAGTCAATGCAATTATCCTTCAGAGTTTGTGAGACTTGCAGAGACAAGGGCCACTTAAGACCAGTCATGGAAAGAAGGAATGGACTAATGGAGAATATGGTAGCAGGTCTCATGGTGGGCACATGTTGGATAGAGATGACACAGTGAGAGATGGAATATTCTTGGATACACCTAATAGGAGAGGCAGTGGACGTGAGATTTAGTCTAGTTCTGGTTCAGACAAGCATCATGGTCATCATTACTATCACCCATACAGGAGGAGTGACAGGGGATATTTGTCAGATGAGTTCAAGAAATCCAAGCCACGTACATTTGATAAAGAAATGAAGAAGTCATAAGATGAAAAAGTGTGGTTTCTTGGGATGAATAAGTTCTTCCAGCTACATGATTACTCAGAGAACATGAACGCCATGATAGCTACCTTTAGTCTTAAAGGTAAAGCATACATTTTGTGGGAACATGTGAAGAATGTCAGAGGAATTTGGGAAGAATAGTTGACTTGGAGTGAGTTTGAAAGACTTTTTAGGGAGAAGTATTTGTCTTAGAGATACTATGATGACAAGGCAAAGAAATTCTATGAGTTGAAGATGGGATCTATGACTGATGAAGAGTATGCTAGAAGATTCTTGGAGTTGTTGAGATATGTACCTTTCCTTAAGGAGGATAAAGAAAAGATTCATAGATTCATCAATGAGTTTCCGGTACCGTTCAAAGACAAGATTGAGTTTGATGAGCCTAGATCGTTGGAAGAAGCCATTAGAAAGTTGAAGCATTGTTATGAGAAATTAAAGCACATGTTTGAATCTAAACAGGATTGGAAAGGTAATGAAAAGACTCATGGAAAATGGGATATGAAGCGAGGAAGACTACATGAAATAGGTAATAAAGAAATTGTTGCGTTGTGCAAGAATGTATCTAACAAAGGACAAGGATTTTAGTTTGATGAACAGAACAAGGATGGTGACAAGAAGCCTTTAAAGTGTTGGACTTGTGGCAAGGATCATCGCAGGAGAGATTGTCCACAATATTAGGGTGGAAGACCACAGATTTATAGTGCTCAGGAGGAATTGACAGTGGGGGATGTTGGAAAAAGTATTCCTCAGATTTATACAGTGTTGGATAATAGGCAGGTGGATCACTAGGCATCTATTATGGATATGGATAATAAGCTTTGTGATAAAATTGTTTCTATTTTGATTGACCCTGGATCTAATTATAGTTGTGTTAACACTGACTTGGTGGATAAGTGTGTTTTGAATAAAGAAGTGCATGCAAAGTCTTGGTTAGTGCAATTGGCTACAGGTACCAAGAAAAGAGTTCATCATTGGGTAAGAGCTTATGCATTTGATTTCTACATCAACGCATCTGAATGTACTTATGCTGGGATCATATAATATGCTTCTGGGTATGGATTGGTTGTATCTTCATAGGACTAAGGTGGATTATTATGAAAAGGCTATTGAGTGCTTGGATGATAATGGAGAACAGAGAGTCTTACAGGGTAAGAAGAAAGTAACATCAGTTAGGATGTTTACAACTATGTAGGAAAAGCATAGTTGTAGGAAGGGGTGTGTATTATTTGCAATGCATATTTATAGGTGAACAGGATGTGGATGATGGTGAGGTCTTGAAGAGGTGTTCAGTTTTGCAGAAGTTTTAGGATGTATTCCTAGCAGAGATTTCAAAGTCACCGCCTCATAGGGAAGTGGACTTTTTTATTGAGTTGGTACTAGGGGAAACACCAACATCAAACAGGATGACCACTCCAAAGTTAGTAGAACTAAAGTTACAGTTGAAGGAAATGCTAGACAATGGATACATTAGGTCAAGTGTGTCACCTTGGAGTGCACTGGTGTTGTTTGTAAAGAAAAAGGATGGTACTCTCAGGTTTTGCATTGATTACAGCTAGTTGAACAAGGTAACGATTAAGAATAGGTACCCTTTGCCAAGGATTGGCGACTTGTTTGACCAGTTGAAGGGAGCGGCAGTGTTCTCGAAGATTGATTTGAGATCAGGATATCATTAGGTACGCATCAAAGAAGAGGACATCTACAAGTCTACCTTCCAGACCAAGTATGGGCACTATAAGTTTGTTGTGGTTCCGTTTGGTTTGAGTAATGCTCTAACTGCTTTTATGTGTTTGATGAATAGTGTGTTGCATCTCTATCTAGACAAGTTTTTGATAATATTGATTGATGATATATTGATATGTTCTAAGAATGAGGAAAAGCATGTTGAACACATAGCAACAGTATTAAGGTTGCTAAGAGAGAATCAATTGTATGCCAAGCTTAGTAAATGTAATTTCTTTTAGAGAGAGGTACATTACTTGGGAATGTTGTTTCTAAGGAAGGTATAGCAGTGGATACAAAAAAGATCAGAGATATCATGGAATGATAAACTCTTAGGAATGTGAATGAGGCCAGATCATTCATGGGGTTATAAAGTTACTATAGGAGGTTTATTAGGAACTCCTTATGGGTTTCCTATCCTATTACATCATTGTAGAGAAAAGGAAATAAAATTAAATGGCTAGATAAATGTGCAGCTAGTTTCGAGTTTTTGAAGCAGTTGCTTACGAATGCTCCAATTCTAAAGATTGCAGATTTGGATAAAGGGTTTGTGGTGTGTACATATGATTACAAAAGAGGGCTTTGTGATGCATGAGAGACGAGTGGAATGATACAAATCAAGAAAACTAAATGAGCACGAGCATAACTATGTCACACATGATCTTGAGTTGGCATAATCTTTATGCATTGAAGATGTGGAGGCACTATCTTCTTGGCAGGAGATTTTTGTTGATGAGTGATCACAGTGGATTGAGATACTTATTTGACCAACTAAATTTGAATGCTAGGCAAGCTAGATGGTTGGCTATTATCATTGAGTTTTAATTTGAGATCAGGTACATTAAACGAAAAGAGAATAGGGTTGCAGATGGTCTTAGCAGAAGAGTACAGGAAAATCACATAGAAGCTATGAGTTCATATGGGATATATTTACAGGATCAAACCTTGCAGGTAGGACAACAAGATGAAATGTACCAACAACTTAAGAACATGTTACAACAATAGGGTATAGGTGAACAGGATGTGGACTATCATCTCACGGTAGATGGTTTGGTCAGATTTAGGGATATGATCTATGTGCCGGACAACACCGAGCTCAAGAAGTTGATCTTGAGGGAAAGTCATGATAAGTCATATTTAGGTCATTTTCGATATCAAAAGACATTGAAAGCAATTAAGAATTTATACCATTGGATGAATATGAAGAAAGAGGTGGAAGATCTTGTTGCAAGATGCTTGGATTTTCAACGAGTAAAAGTAAAGTGTAAGCATCTAGGTGGGTTATTATAGCTGATTCTGATTCCAGAGTGGAAATGGGAGGTCATTGACATGGAATTCATTACATGTTTTCCAAGAACATATAGACAACATGATTCTATTATGGTTGTGGTTGAAATATTGACAAAGATAACTCACTTCATTCCAATAAAGTTTAAAAATTTAGCTAGTGAAGTTGCACAAGCCTTCATTAGAGATATAGTGAGGTTTCATGGTGTTCTGAAGAAGATTGTGTCAGGAAGATATGCCAAGTTCACTTCTAGGTTCTGGAAGGATTTATTTATAGGTTTGGGTACACAATTGGACTTCAGTACAACTTATCATCTGCAGACAGATGGACAGACAGAGAGAGTCAATAGGATTTTGGAGGACATGTTGAGAATATATGTTATGCATCAACATCGAAAGTGGGAAGAGTATCTTCCACTGATGGAGTTTGCGTATAAAAATGGGTATTAAGAATCTTTGAAGTTGAGTCTATTTTAGGCACTTCACAGGTAGAGTTGTAATACTCGTATCAATTGGAGTGATCCAGTGAATAGGGTATTGATTGGACAAGACATGTTGGCAGATATGGAATAGGAAATGGAAGTAATCAAGAAGAATCTAAAGGTAGCACAAGACATGTAGAATAGTTATGCAGATCAACATAGGGTGTTTAAGGAGTTTTAGGTTGGGGAACATTTGTACTTGTGCATCAAACCCAAGAAGAGCTCCTTAAGGATTGGATCATGTGTTAACATAACACCTCAGTATTGTGAGCCTTTCAAGATTCTTGAAAGGATTGAACTAGTAGCCTACTGAACTTGCACTACCTTCGATATTAAAAATCCATGATGTTTTCCATATGTCATTGCTTAAGAAGTGTGTGGAATATTCTAATCATGTGATTCACTCATTTGTATTGTAGGTGGAACCAGAGGGAGAATTCCAACCAGAACCTCAGTGCATTTTGCAGTGAAAGATTCTCATCCTCCAGAATCGAGCAATCAAGAAAGTTAAAGGGTAGTGGAAGCACATTGATCTAAATAAAGGTACATGGGAGATGGCAAATTAAATGTGGGATATGTATCCTTCTCTATTTGTTGGTTGAGTGAATATATTTTGGTATATGTTTTGACGTTGTGTTTTGGTTATGTCTATGTATGCATATGTATGTAAATACCGCTTCAAGTTGTGTTATAAATCTCTAATAAGTGGTATGGTGTTCATGATATGTTGGTTATATTTTCAGCAGATGGATATGATGTAAATGTTGCATCGAGATGTGTTATAAAGCTCCATAAGAAGCATGTGTTTTCTGGTTTATAAGTGTCATTAAACACCGTGAACATTGTTCTGCCAAGAGGGAGGGTTCTGTAACAACCCTGGTTAAAAATCCATGTAATAAAATAAAGGAAAAATAATAACCAAGGTCATGGGACACATATTCCAAGCTGAATGTTGGGAAAAAACATACTGATGGGGATCACTTAGGATTAATAAATGGCTATGGAAACTAGGAAAGGCAAAGTGGCATTAATTGACATTTTATTTATGAAAATAATGGAAATTAGGAGAAAAGGATGGTGAAAGGTTACGTAATTGCATGAGGAGGAAAATTGAATGAAAATAGAGGAAATGAAGAAAATAGAGGCATAAATGATAAAAAGGATTTTGAGGATCAACTCCCATATTTTGTTAGTTTAAGCTTTTTTCAGTACACATTTTATTTTATTTATTTATTATTATTATTATCATTATATTTATATATATTAATGCAGGGTTACCCCCGCTTTTACCCACAGTATACATAACAATGCATAAATACATCTGTCCCAGGTATTTGACTCACAAAGGAGTCAAATCTTCCACTATACGTGGTTAAGGCCCCTTATCATCGGTTCCTTTGTATCGGAACTCAATTACCCCACCAAAACCCCATATACAGACTTTTAAACAACCCTCAAGCTTTTGTTTATGACTCTATTAAAGTCATCCTTCCAAATCCTTCTATCGGGAATTAAAACCCTCTTCAATCCTTTGTAAAACCCATAAGCCCGCATATATATCAACCTTCCCTCTTAAAACAGTGGTTAATATATATATTTACATATAAAACCTTTCATCGGTGCTATTTCTTATAAAACCCATTTACAAAGGAAAATACGCACAAAACATACCTTTCCGCCTTTCGTACGATCTCTGTATGTTCCCTGATGCTATACCTTTATCACAATCGGGTATCGGGGCTTTTGCAGGCTACATTACACTCATCAAAACCCTTATAACTATCAGGATTTCCTTTAGAAATCTCGGGACCATACATTAATTGCAATACAAAGGAATAATGGGAAAAGCCCGCTCTGGCACACATAACCGGATTTCAAATCTTATAGAACCACCACTATAACCTTTGTTGGGTCCATATCTTTCATTCCCCTTTTAGCACTTATTCTCCCGAACTCTGATCTCTAACTCAATCTCTGTCGTCCATTTCATTCGTCGATCCAATGGCCAAAGACGCATCGCTAATCAGCCTATCGACGTTCTATCGCTCTGTCCCTTGACCGCTCATATATGCGAATAGCAATTACTTCTGGACCGTCGATTTGAACTCTTAATCTGACAGTCCAGGATCCATTGCCCAATTAATAAAACAGAACAAGGAACCTCCGCCGTCGATCTTCCTCCTTCAAATCTGACGGTTGTTATTTAATTTGGGTAGATGACGAGCACAGGGAATACCCGTCTGATAAGGTTGTTTCTCTCTCTCCTCCACTGCTACGTGTCACGATTTGTATGTAATTGGGCCAAAGAGAGAAATACCACTTACAATCTTCACCTCGCCCGAAATCCACTTATGTATATTAGGGTTCGCTGACGTGATATTAATCCCTCTGTCTTTGCGATATGATCTAGACCGTTGATCTATAAGATCCAACGGTTCCTATGCACTGACGCCCCATTTCTTTGTTCGTCCCTTTTCCGTAGAATTTACGCTATTTTCAGTGTTTCTCTGTGGTTTTAAGGGTTTTCTCCGGAACTTTGACTTCCGCTTCCGCTGCTTAACTCCTCTGAGCTTGACTATTTTGCGAAATCTCACTTCGCTCTCTCTATCCAGAGTTTCACTCTACCTCCTCAATTGGATTCTAAGATCCTTTTACAATTCCTCTGAATCACTCTACTCTCCCTACGTGTTTTATAGAACTCTGTCTACAACCTGTTACAGAACCTATGAGTTCACACCATAATCAATCATAAAACGCTCGATTTACACGCTCTGACATAGTCAGGTATAAAACTCTGTATCTATATATATATATATATATATATATATATATATATATATATATATATATATATATATATATATATATATATATATATATGTATATATATGTAAAAACAAAGATTACATTTGAGACTTCTTTGTGTCGCATAGGCTTGATCTTCTACTATCAGTTGCCTCCTCCTTTGACTTTGCCCATAGGCTTACATTTATGCCAGTGAGTTCTGTTGAACTCATCCTGGTTTGACTCCTAGATATATTGAACTGACTCCTAGATGTACTCCATCCTCTATGTCCACTTCTAATTCATTAAATTCCTAAAAGTTCTCCCTCTAGTTCCTCGAATCATGCAACTGTTTAAGAGTTGTAATTGACTTTGAACTCTTTTGTCATTACTACCCACTCATGTTCTCATTTATTTGAGAGCATTTACAACATCCTCGCATTATCTGATTTATTCCTATTCTATGCACTCAAAAGCCTAATATTACATTAATTCATCACTTAGGAATCCAATTTCCTAAAAATACATGACCCCCTATGTCTATCTAATTACAATGGTTTTCTCTTAGGTGAATTCTCCTGCATCAAACTCCCAAAATAGAAAATATTCATGATCTCCTAATCATGTGTCTTCTAATCTTTATCTTCCTGGATCCCACACTTTGTTTTTTAACTACCCAAATGTCTTGTTCCTTTGCTGCTGCTGCACTTCTACTGTCTTTTGCTCCCTTTTCTTCTTCTTGTCAATCAGGTTCAAGCTCTAATTGATCGCTACTACCATTTTCCTCCATTTGAACTGCTTCATCATCAGCTGCCACATCTCTTCAATCTCTGTTTCCAGTACATCTTTGGACTGGTCCATGTTCTACTTCATATTTCTTCCTCCTTTTTGTTTCAGGTTGCTGTTGTTGTCCACTAATTCTTTAAACTGTTGTTGGTTACTTTCTCTTTGTAGCTATTGGTTTACTTTTTCTTCTTCTTTTTTTCTTGTTCCAACTTTTTCTTTGCTTTCTATGCTGACTTTTGTTGTGACTCCTATGCTGACTATATTGATTGCCTCCCTATCATCCTTGCCCTCTTTCATGACTGAATCATGGCTGTCCAACTCTCTATCTAGCAATTTAACTTCTCTGTTCCATGGATTAAATTCTTCCATAGAATTCTCTTCTTTCATGCTCATCCATGCCAAATCTCCTCCAGCATTTGCAATAAAACCTGCACTCACAAAACACTTGTTAAAATAAAAAACATAAGGATTCTGTGCCTTATCTTCCTTTGGCAACAATTCAATTTGTTGCTCTGTTTCTTTCTCCTCTGTCAGCACATCAGTATGCTGATTTGAATTCTCAAAAGAATTCATGAGATTGTCAACTAGTCTCTCTTCCACATCATCTGTCTTAATGATGTCTTCCTACCCTTGTCCACCATAGTGATCTCCTTCTTCTGCAATCACACTGTCATACTCTGAATTTTCCGGCGAATATTCTAGAATGCAATTTCTTTGTGACACTGTGCAAGTATTTCATCATCACTTCCAATCCTAAGTTCTTTCTGTTGCAATAATTCACTGCTTCTCTCATTTAAGAGACATTCTTCATCCTCCTTTACTTCAGAGTTTTTATCTTCTAAAAGATACTTCTCCATACTTTTGACAGCTTCTATAGACTTTTCCTTCTGTATGCAATCAAATTCTTCTTCTTCTGAGAAGTTTTCTTTGTCACCTTTTACTTCCAAATCTTCATCTTCTTTGAAGATATCTTCAAAAGGATGGTTTTCTCCTGTAATATCTGCCATCATACACAAACTATCAGTTTTAAAAATATAAGATGTTGTAGTCTCACTTGATGGTTCAACCATCATATCTCCTTGTTGTTCTAAATCCTTCATATGATTAAGAAATTCTTCGATGGTCTCCTCTTCAATCTCCTCAAGCCCTTCACTTGGTTGCTTGATATCTTTCTCCAACTGCATATGAGACCTATCTATCTCATCTTCTTCCAAAACAGAATTTAGATTCTACTTGTCTTCTTTCTCCTTTATGAAAATATCAGCAAATTCTCCTTCTTTACATGTTTCACCTGTAAACATATACAAATTGTTAGTTTTAAAACCATCAGACCTTTTGGCCTCACTTGAAGTTTCAGTCTTCAAGTCTTCATCTTCACTTTCTCCCAGAATTTATCCCTGTTCTGGTTCACAAATGGACTCTTCCATTTCCAACTCAACTTCCTTGAGTTTTTCCATCAACCACCTTACTTGCTTTTGCTGTAGCCTTCTATGCATCTCATGCCACTCCATTGGCTTCTTCCTTAATACCCAACCTTGTCTCTGGTTTTCCCCAAGTATTCTTCTTAATGCATGGAGTTGTTCTTTTAACTCTGCAATCTCTTTGTCAATTTCCTCTTGACTCATCTTCTTGCCATTTGCTTTGGCATTCTTTCTTCTCATATCCTCTGATGTCGCTTCTCTCTGAACCTCTGCTATGAATATCAGTAGTCATCTTCCTCTCCTCTTTCGTCATGAGCTCCTCACTCATCTGCAATAATCCTCTGCAATAGCTAGTCCTCGTTGCCGCAATCTTACCTCACTAAGCTCTCTTCACTTAGTATTTTGGTAAGCACGAGTCCTCTATCTGGAACCTCCTCTTGAGCAACACCTTTGCTCATTCTAGGCTTCTGCAATCTTTCACTCTCTCTTGAGAGCACTTCAGCTATCCTCTCTTTGTCCAATCTCTCGTTGGATTCTTCAGGTTCACTGCCACTTTTTTTTCAGAGTGTTTTCCTTACTCTGTCTTCAAGAACACATCTGGTTCTCCTCTCACAACTTCTCTTGTTGTCCTTTGCTGAGATACTTCATCTGCAACCACAATCTTCAATTTCAATTTGAAACCAAACACACTATCTTACCTCGAAGATCTATGTATGATCTTGTTCTCCCATTCTTCTGCACTTTGAATGGATTGCCCTCTGTTGGTCTCCAATTCCTCTTTCCTTCAGAACTTATACTAAGCAATCTTTCTCTCACTTTTCTTCAAGGAATCCTCTATTCCTGTCTACTCCAAGCCTCTACTGGAACTGCTACAATCTCCCAAGAACTCCAAAAGTTCCCCTACAATCTTTTGTTGTAGCCTTATGCACATTACTTTCTTCTGTGTGCAACCTCCTTTTCATAGGAAATCTTTCCCCGCTCTGATTACAATTCTGCTCTGATACCACTATGATGTAGGATTACCCTCGATTTTACCCACAATATGCATAACAATGCATAAATACATGTGTCCCAGGTATTTGACTCACAAAGGAGTCAAATCTTCCACTATACTTGGTTAAGGCCCCTTATCATCGGTTCCTTTGTATCGGAACTCAATCACCTTGCCAAAACCCCTTATAGGGACTTTTAAACAACCCTCAAGCCTTTGTTTATGACTCTATTAAAGTCATCCTTCCAAATACTTCTATCGGGAATTCAAACCCTCTTCAATACTTTGTAAAACCCATAAGCCCGCATATATATCAACCTTCCCTCTTAAATAGTGGTTAATATATATATATATATATATATTCATATATAAAACCTTTCATCGGTGCTATTTCTTAAAAAACCCATTTACAAAGGAAAATGCACACAAAACATACCTTTTCGCCTTTTGTACGATCTCTGCACGTTCCCCGATGCTACACCTTTATCGCAATTGGGTATCGGGGCTTTCGCAGGCTACATTACACTTATCGGAACCCTTATAACTACCAGGATTTCCTTTAGAAATCCCAGGACCATACATTAATCACAATACAAAGGAATAACACGAAAAACCCGCTCCAACACACATAACCAGATTTCAAATCTTATAGACCCGCCACTATAACCTCCATCGGGTCCATATCTTATGTTCCCCTTTCAGCACTTATTCCTCCCGAACTCCGATCTCCAACTCAATCTCTGTCGTCCATTTCATTCACTGATCCAATGGCCATCGATGCATCGTTGATCGGCCTATCAGCGTTCCATCACACTATCCCTTGACCGCTCCTATATGTGATTAGCGATTACTTCTGGACCATCAATCTGAACTATTGATCCGATGGTCTAAGATCCATCGCCCAATTAATAAAATAGAACAAGGAACCTCTGTCGTCGATCTCCCTCCTTCAAATCTGGCAGTTGTTATTTAATTCGGGCAGACGACGAGCACGGGGAATACCCATCCGATAAGGCTGTTTCTCTCTCTCCTCCACTGCTACGTGTCACGATTTGTATGGAATCGGGCCAAAGAGAGAAATACCACTTACGGTCTTCACCTCGCCTGAAATCCACTTATGTATATAAATCTGTCTTTCTTCGTTAGGGTTCGCTGATGCGATATTAATCCCTCTGTCTTCGTGATATGATCTGGACTGTTGATCTATAAGATCTAATGGTTCCTATGCATTGACACCCCCTTTCTTCGTTCGTCCCTTTTCCTTAGAATTTACGCAATTTTCAGTTTTTCTCTGTGGTTTTAAGGGTTTTCTCCAGAACTTTGACTTCTGCTTGCGCTGCTTAACTCCTCTGAGCTTGAATCTTCTGCGAAATATTACTTCGCTCTCTCTATCGAGAGTTTCACTCTGCCTCCTCAATTGGATTCTAAGATCCTTTTACGATTCCTCTGAATCACTCTGCTCTCCCTGCGCATTTTATAGAACTCTGTCTGCAACCTGTTATAGAACCTACGAGTTCACACCATAATCAATCATAAAACACTCGATTCACACGCTCTGACACAGTCAGGAATAAAACTTTGTATATATATGTAAAAACAAAGATTACATTCGAGATTTCTCTGTCTTGCACATGCCTGATCTTATGCTATCAGTGGCCTCCTCCTTTGACTCTGCCCGTAGGCTTACATTTATGCCAGTGAGATCTGTTGAACTCATCCTGGTTTGACTCCTAGATCTATTGAACCGACTCCTAAATGTACTCCATATTCTATGTCCACTTCTAATTCATTAAATTCCTAAAAGCTCTCCCTCTATTTCCTTGAATCATGCAACTGTTTAAGAGTTTTAATTGAATTTGAACGCTTTTTTCATTACTACCCAATCATGTTCTCATTTATTTGAGAGCATTTACAACATCCTCGCGTTATCTGATTTATTCCTATTCTATGCACTCAAAATCCTAATATTACATTAATTCATCACTTAGGAATCCAATTTCCTAAAAATACATGACCCATATGTCTATCTAATTACAATGATTTTCTCTTGGGTGAATGCTCCTGCATCATATATATATATATATATATATATATATATATATATATATATATATATATATATATATAGCTTGGAGCTTTATTCTATTCTCTCTCTCTCATACTCTTGCACACTTAGAGTTTTCTTGGAGCACTCTTGGAGGATTTTTGGTATACTTGGATTTGGAGAAAGAAGGTAAAGGAAGAGTTGGAAAGCACAAGGGGACAACATGATCAACAACTACATCAAGTTTGCTTTGTAGGTATCGAGTTGCATGTATGATTTCCTTGCTAGTTTTGGCATGCATGGCATATTCATGTGGTTGTTTGGTTATGATATGTCATTAACATGGAGGATTGTCTATATTGACAGTGGTTTGCCTTGCCTTACCATTTCCTAGATAGCCATGGTGTTGTGGGTTTCCCACTTGATTGTTTCTGATTGTTGCTCATGTTCCTTATGGATATGGGTTGAGTTATTAGTTCCCAGAGCCTTGGTTGGAAAAACGCTCTGGAAGCCCTAAAGCAACTTGGGTTGAGTTACTAGTCTTGGAAGCCTTGGCTAGAAAAACACTCTGGAGCCCTTGGTGGGTTGAGTTACTAGTCCTGGAGCCTTGGTTGGACAAGCAATATGGATCCCTACAGAAGCTATGGGTTGAGTTACTAGTTCTAGAGCCTGGTTGGAAGAAACGCTCTTGAGCCCTGGACAACTTGGGTAGAGACCGACCTGGTGATGGTTAGTGATGTCTGATGGTGGGGTGGAATCATTGGTTGAGGGTTAAGGTGGTTTGGCCAGTTGGAAGCACTGGTTTGGTTATGGTTGGTTTTTTCCATGAGATCCCACATACATGCTTGGAATATGGCACGAGGGTGACTGGCTAAAAGAGAGATTTGGTTCAACCCAATCTATAGTCAGGTGGTATGTGGAAGTCCCTGACTTATTTGTTTTGCATATGTCAATAAGAGCTCTTGTCCTCTTGTATTTCATGAATATTTACACTTGTTATTATGTGGATTTGATGATTTTTCTATATTGTTATTGTTTTGGTTATATGTTGGTTATAAGCATGGTTTTATGACAAACTTTAGTTATGGATCTCTTCATGTTTTGATTGGTAAATTAATGGTTAATAAATGTATGATCTAATAGATGATAATGTAGCTATTGTGAGAGAGCATCTAAACTTCTTGACAATTCTCAGATAAGTATGAGACCCCTATGTTCAGATATGTAATTATGATCTGTAGACTACATGTTCACTATGTGTTTCACAAAATTCCTGTCAGAGTTAAGCCTTGTTAGGTCAACTTATTGTCTAAGTTTTTCATTAATGGCTTTTTCCTTGTTTCATTAACCATTCTAAAAAGTTCTATCAAGTTTTGGGTAGAGGTACGGATCCTAGCCCTAAAAAGGTGGCTTGGATCTCGGGGTCAAATGCATAGAACTGGGTAATTTAGATTCCAGTCCCTGGGATATAAGGTTATCCATGTGATTGGAGGCTTATAGCCATTGGCTTGCCCTATTATGTAAGCATCTGGGAGTCCAAGTCATTGAAAAAACCTGTTAGATCAATGTTTGGGCACCTGGAGTGGTTTTTTTGCTCCCAGGGGTCCTATAGCTCCCGAGGAAGGTCAACAAGGTTTTAGTTTGTCAATTCCACTTCCTTGAATGTACTGAGGAGGTTGAGTCACCACATAGTAACTCTTTGTCACATATTTACCCTAGTGGACTGGTGAACTTAGATAAGTGTGGGAGGAGGGTGTTACACTTGTTATGGGATGATGCGAAGGGTGACATTAAAAGAAAAGGAAATCCTGATATTTAAATCTGAGACAGAATGGTGGAAAAAATAGAAAGAAATTTTCTGCTTAAATATTATGAATTAATTCTTTTCAAATAGTTATAAAAATTTAGACAAAGGTCTCTGACAATGAAAGAATGTATTGAAAATTTTTATAAACTAAAGATTAGAGTTGGAAAAATTGAAGAGGATGTTGAAAATGTTGCTAGGTATCTTAATGGATTGAGTTATGATATTCAAGATGAGATTGGTATCTTTAGTCTAAACATAGTTGGGGATGCTTACTAATTTGTTTTGAAAGCTAAGGAACTTTTTTACAAAGTCAAAAGAGTAGAGGAAAAGGTCATGCAAAAGGAAAAGGACAACCAAGTAGCAGATAAATATTTCCTCCAAAAGAATAAAGTGGGAGTCCAAATAAGCAGCCACAAAGAGGAGGTGACTTCATAGAAAGATATCTTTCTCCAAAGGTAGATGTAGAGGAAGAGACTACTTTCCTAGATGCTACAGATGTGGAAAATTAGGCCATATGTCATGGGAATTCCTAGATAATACTCCAACAAGACAAAGGAGTTTACATTTGGTAGAATCTAAAGATGAGAATCACTATTGTTGAAGAGAGCGCTAATTAACTCAGAAAATAATACTAAAGAACCAACTCAGAGGAGAAGTTTGTTCAAGACAATGTGAAAGTCAAGAGGTAAGTGTTATAAGGTTGTAATTGATATTGGTAGCACAAATAATCTTGTTTATATAGAGATATAGAGAAAATCTAAAAGAAACACCACATCCTACCCATTACAAAGTTTCATGGTTGCAAAAATGTCATCAAATCCTAGTCAATGAACAATGTAAGGTAAAATTTCAAATTGGAAGGTACAAGGATGAAATATTGTGTGATGTAATGCCTATGGATGTTTGCCATATTTTGTTGGGAAGGCCATGAAAATTTGATAAGAGATTTATCCATGATGGTAGAAGGAACACTTACACACTTGAGAAGGATGGTCACAAGCATACATTGTTGCCTTTACAAGATGAAGGAGTTAAAGGAGAAGCTAGTCCTAATGTGTTTTTGATGTGTGGCAATGAGCTGCTACAAGAGGTCAAAAGGAAGGAAATCATTTTTCCTTGATTGGTAAACCCAATGTAGTTATTATTAACACAAGTTTGAATTATTTTCTTGCGGAAGTCAAAGGTATATTGGATGATTTTGCTACTATAATTGTGGATGAATTACCAATTAAACTACCCCCTGTTCGAATGTAAGCCATCATATAGATTTGATTCCAAGAACAATCTTCCAAACAAGGCAACCTACAGAATGACCCCTCAAGAAAATGAAGAGACAAAGAAACAAGTACAAGAGTTTTTAGGTAAAGGTATTGTAAGTGAAAGTTTAAGCCTGTGCATTGCTCCCTAGTCCTTAGCCCAAAGAAGGATATTGGATGGGGGATGTACATGCTAACTTGAGAACTATCAAAAAAATAACAATCGATTATATATTTCCTCGTCCACACATTAATGACTTGATTTATTGTTTGAGTGGTGCTATATATTTTTCTAAAATGGATTTAAATAGTGGTTACCACCAAATATAAATAATATAAGGAGACAAGTGGAAAAAAATCTTTAAGACCAATGATGGACTATATGAGTGGTTAGTGATGCCTTTTGGTCTTACTAACACACCCAACACCTTCATGAGTCTTGAAGGAGTTTACAAGTAAGTTTGTCACTATTAATTTGGATGACATTCTAGTGTACAACAAAACAAAATAAGAGCATATAAGAAATCTCAGATTGGTTTTGAGGACCTTGCAGTGAGAAAAAATACTATCAATTAATTTGAAGAAATGCACCTTTATGAAAAGCGAGTTGATATATTTGGGCTTTGTGATCTTTGAATATGGTTTGAAGATGGACCTTGAAAAGGTTAGAGATATCATCAATTAGCTTTCCCCACGAAATGTATTTGAGGTAAGAAGTTTTCATGGTCTTGCAAGTTTCTATAGGAAATTCATTAAGAATTTTAGTAGGATTTGTGCACCTATTGTATAAACCATCAAAGAAAACAATCAATCATTCATGTGGATTGTAGCAGTAGATAGAAACTTTAAGTTGTTGAAGTAAAAGGTCACAAAGCATCCTGTCTTGGCCCTACTAGACTTCAATAAGTTCTTTTAGGTTGAAACAAATGAAAGTTGAGTTGTTATTAGAGTAGCTTTGAGTAAGGAAGGGTGAATAATTGCTTATTTCAGCGAGAAACTAAATGAAACAAAAGAGAGGTATTCTTCTTATGATAAAGAATATTATCGATAGTTCAAGATTTGAAGAAATGGAGACACTACCTTGAGCTAAAGGAATTTTTTTGTACACAATCATGCTCTATAGTTCATTACCAACCAATCAAAGTTAAATCATAGGTATGTAAAATGGGTTGGATTTCTACTGAATTTTACTTTTTTGATTAAACATATGAGTGGTGCATAAAACAAGGTAGTTGACACTTTCAGTAGAATCAACTTGGTGTTGCAAGAATTCCGAGTTAATGTTTTTGGAATTGATGAACTAAAATAGATGTACAAAGATGATATAGATCTTAAGGAAACTTATGTAGCCTATGAAAACATAGCCAACATGAATGGAACATAGTGTTCAACCTATATGATTTAGTATGGTATACTATTCAAAGATAACTAACTCTACATACCAAAATATTCCACGAGAGATAATTTGATAAAGAAGAAACACATTGCAGGACTACCAGGACACTTTGGGACTGATTTTTTTTCTTTGTTAATTTTATTATTATTATTGGCTAGGTATGCAAGTCAGAGTAAAGAAAATTTTGGAAAAGTGCAGAGTGTGCCAATATGCCAAAGGAATAAGACAAAATACAGGATTATACTAGTGACTACCCATTCCAAGTAGGGCTTGAGATTCTATTAGAATGGATTTTTTTTTTGGATTACCTCAAACACAAAGATGTAATGATTCTTTTTTTGTGGTTGTGGGTATTTTTTATAAAATGACTCATTTTATACCTTTTACAAAAACCACTACTGCAACTAGTGTCACAAATCTATTTTTTAAAGAAGTTGTGAGATTGCATGGTTTGCCTAGAACCATTGTTTTAGATCAAGGTACAAGGTTTGTAGGTCATTTCTAGAGGACCTTATGGAAGAAACTAGGCACTAATTTAAATTATAGTTTAACTTACTATCCAAAAAAAGATGGACAAACAAAGGTGGTAAATAGAAGTTTATGAAACATATTGAGACATTTGGAAAGTGAACACCCCAAGCAATAGGACCAAGTGCTTGCTTAAGTTGAATTTTCTTATAATTACTTTCCTAATAGAAGTACCATAATGAGTCCATTATAAATAATATATGGAATGCACCCAAGAGGGGTTTATGAGTTGGGAAAATTGGGAAAACGGGAGATCAAGAGTGTTGAAGGTGAATCTTTTGCAGCAAGTACACAAGAGCTACAAGAGAGGGTCGAACAATAGTTACAAGAAACCAACAACAAGTACAAACAACAAGAAGATACAAAAATAAGATAAATGGACTTTGAATTTGGAAACTTAGTAATGGTTCATCTAAAAAAGGAAATGTTTCCTAGAGGAAGATATGAAAAATTTCAAACATATGAAAAATTTGAAACTTAAGAAAATTGGCCCATGTAAAATCCTAATGAAGTTTTCCTCCAATGCTTATGAACTAGAGCTTCTAGAAGATATTGGGATTTTGCCAATTTTCAATGTAGCATATCTATATCCCTTTAAGGAGACATCTCATGCAATTACAAATGATGAAGGCTAGAACTACCAATGGAAGGACCAATTGACAAAAACAATTCAGAGGGAGATTGTAGTAGTGTTAGAAAAGAGGATGACTAAGGGGAAAAGAGGAAAATAATATTTTGTGTACTTGGTCAAATGGAAATAGTAGCCAATAAAATATGCCAATTGGATGACAACAATGAAAATATGCAAGTTTGGCATGGATGATGAAGACCTGGTAGAGCAGTACTTTCTTCCCCGGGAGTTTGATTTAGGAGCAACCTAGCAAATGAAAAAAAAATATTTCACCAAAGAGAATGGTTACCTTTTACGTTTTGTTTGTTTCATGGTATTTAATTTAGGAGAATCTATATTAGTTAGGCTGTTATGTTGAAGTGTCCTTAAGGGACAAATGTAAATTTTATATCAGGAGTGACATTAATTTCTAGAAGTAGGACGTTTGTAGGAATATGAGGGCAATGTCAGTTGTAGCCTACATTTGATAATAAAATATATTTTGATAAGAGGACAAGCTAAAGAGAGAGGAATAGAGAGAAAATTGGGTGGCATCCTCTGTAATTCTCTGTCCTGTGTAATGAAATTGAAAACTAGTGTGATAGCCTGATTCTAAGTAATCTAATGTTGGAGTGTGTTATGTTCTCCATGCACTATGTATTTTACCTTTATGATTTTAACTGACCTTCTATGAAGAGAGGAAATAATTGAACCCATTATATCAACTTATTTTGTGTAGAAATACTGACAAAACAAGGATCCCCTGCGACAAGACCAAGTGATCTTAAAGGGTGAAACTAGTCATCGTAGTCGATTCAAGATTCATGAACATAAATCCTAGTTACGCCTAATTGTAATTTCAATTCACAGAGGTGAATGAAAGGCCGCGATGAAAGTGTGTTTTTTCCCTGGTCGAGGTTCCACATTGAAGTCCCGATGAAAGACCATAGTGGTTTTGATTAAGGGTGGATTTCAGTTTTGGACCCTTGCCCCTCTCATTAAGTCACAATAGACCAAGGGGTCCTTGGGGTGAACTGTGGTCACTAGTCAAGCCCTAAGATGATAACACATCCTGAAGCAACACCTTGGTTAAGAAGGGTCCCATGACGAGAGTTTCAACACCAGCCCCCCCTTATTAACCTAAGATAGACCTGGCGCACCTTGAAGTGAACTTGGACCATTGATCAAGTAGTGCCCATGGTTGCACCGTTAAAAGAAGGTCGGTCATTAACAAAGGTCGATTCGATAAAGGTGGGTGGTCCCATCAATTGACATCCTTGATAGATAGAAAGTTTCTCGTTGGTTGCCTCCATCGTTCTACCACCACAACCTGATTATGAAGCATAACATAGCAACACCATTGATGGGTGGCAGATGACCCCACCAATAGAAGGCCCCGATAGATATAAATATCCTTGTCAATTGTCAACACCACCACTACACATTGTAAGAGGGAAATTGTCTGCAAGTGTCCATGAGCAGCAAGTGGTCCTGTTGGTTAATAAGAACGATAAATAGAAATGTTCTCGACAATTACTAGTTTTATCTTAGCATGGAAAATGAAGGTGCAAGGAGATTTAGTGCCACGCGAAATCAGCAGAGGAGGCACCTCTGCCATCACTATGTCCAAGGTTTTTAAAAAGGATTATAGAAGGTATGCTAAAAGAACTTTTCACGATTATTTATTAATTCATTTGACATGTTTTCTTATTGTGTAGAAAGACACTTTATAGATGTGAAAGTTGTAGTGTCCATAAAATTAAGTATTAAATAAATAATAATAATAATAATAATAATAATAATAATAATAATAATAAAATAATATAGGATCAATTATAAATAATAATAAGTAAAAAGCAATTCTATTAATAAATGAGTTAACAATTTAATTTCTTCGGTGGAAATCACATTATAATACTTTTGTTGATGCGTTTAGAACCAACGAGTGTGGTCCATTGTCGGGACAAGTTGAAGAATCAGATCACTGCTGCATGTTAAATAGGGAGAGCACATCTTCCAACCGCTAAATTTGACTAGGAAACAGCTACATTGGACTGGGTTTGACTGAGAAATGGTTAAAGGGGTTCATCTCCCTTTCATTCAGGGGACCACTGATAAAATTGCTAGAATTCTTAGGAAGCATAATGTTCCCTCAACCTTTAGACCCCTTAATACCATCCACAGCTCCCTTAGATCGGTAAAAGACCCGGTTGACCCCAAGGACATGAAAGGTGTCTATGTTATTCCATTTTTTTGTGGGACCCCATATGTTGGTGAGATCGGTCATTCTATTAATCAAAGAATTAATGAGCATTCAATCGACATAAAACATGGGACGACCTGGTCTTCCGCCTTGGCAGAACATGTGGAGAAGACTAAGCATCATGTATGCATTGAGGAGGCTCGTGTTATTGCCAAGGTAGCGCATTTCCATCACCGGAAATTTAGGGAAGCCATAGAAATCGAAAAAAGGCCGAGCAACCTCAATCGAGATGACGGCTGGAAAATTAACAGTTGTTGGATCCCTGCCCTTTCCTCCTAGACACTTCACCGCCCTCCCCCACCACGTCCCAGACCCGCGTCTTTCTTGTTTCCCCCTCATCCCCTTGTTCGTTTGTTCTCCTTTTCTCCTTCTCGTTTCTCTATTTTAGTATTTATTCGGTGGGTTTGAGTTTCTTTCCCTCCCTCTAGATGAATATTCCTTTTCCTTAACCTTATTGTTTGATAAGATAAATTAACATTGATAATAACCATTGATCTAACACCTCTTACCCCCTCCCTCCCCGCCCCCATTTTTTTTTTAACTTTATATGAATTAATCTATTCTTCCGCGAGGATTTTAAGTTCCATGTTGTTTAATTAAGAGGAATTTGCCTCTTCTCTATGCTATTAGATTCCTTAAACTTAATTAGTAGTCCATTATTTAACTTATTAGGTTTAATAAACTTTTATTATATATATATATATATATATATATATATATATGGAGGGATCATTTTTTATATTTTCTTTATTATTTTCCTTAGATGGAGGTATCCTTTATTATGTTTTCCCTATTATTTTCACCCATCCTGACCCTCAAAAGGTGAGGGATGAGGGTGGAGGTAGGGGAAATAATGGGGAAAACATAAAAACACTCCCACCCTATGAGAGTGGGGTTTGGGGGAAATAATAGGGAAAACATAAAAGCCCTCATAAGGTGAGGGATGAGGGTGGCAGGAAATAATAAGAAAAACAAAAACCCTCATAAAGCAAGGGATGAGGGTGGTAGAAATAATAAGGAAAACATAAAAACACCATACAAATTGTTTTTATGTTTTCCCAATTATTTCCACCTTGAAAATATTAAAAAATGTTCTTATGTTCTCTCTATTTTTTCCTAGGCCAAGATTAAGTCCATGGTGAAGGTGCAGAGAAATAATAATAAAAAGATAAAACCATTTTTAATGTTTTCCTTTCTTTTCCAAATAGGAAAAACATATATAAAAACATAAAAACATAAAAATGTTTTTAAAACTTTTCTTATTTATTTTTTGTGAAAGAGATTAATATCATCAAAGATATAATTAATATAAAAAATAACAATAATTTTTTTTTCGTAAACCATAAACTATATCAAATAAAGCTAATCAAAATTCAAATAAAGAAAGTGGCATTATCATGGTGAACCTTACTTAATTCAAACTGCAATTATCAAAATTCAAATAAAGAAAGCGGCATTATCATGGTGAACCTTACTTAATTCAAACTGCAATTTCAATTATTTTGATCTAAAACTTTCACCTATTAACTTTATATATTTTTATTATCATATTGATTAAAATGATTTATTTTGATTATAAAAATAGTTTAAGAGTGATATTTAAAAAAATCCCCTTATTTTTATATATTTATATTATTATTAATTAAAATATTTATTATAATATTAATGATAATTTAAAATATTAAAAAAATATTTTATTTATAATTTTAGAAAATAGATTAATGATTAGGGAATTTAGACTTCTGTGATCCATAACATTGTTAAGATAGTCTTCGGCAAAATCACATAACCAATCTTTTGTCGACGCGTTTCGAACCAACCAGTGTGGTTCATCGTCAGGACAAGTTGAAGAACCAATCCGGCTTAGCTAGATTAAATAGAGTGTGCAGAGACTCCAACAGCTATAATGCTAACGGCTAATTTGACCTAATGACCTAGTCAAACTACTAAAATAGTTAATTAATATTTCTAGAAATAGTTAAAATAGGTAAATAAAATTAATATTTTAATCATAATGGTCATTATATAATATATATTCAATGATTTATTATTATTCAATTATTATTTAAATAAAAGAATAATAATAAATTAAGTATGGGGGATTTACGCAGTGCATTATATTAGATATGATTTTTGGGATTCAACTGCGTTAAGTAAGTCATTCAAACGTATGACCATTTCCATGAGAGGTAGTCGTAACTGACTAATTTCTCATGATTTTTGAATAGTTCACTTAGTCATACGTTTGAATGACTTACTTAACGCAGTTGAATCCCAAAAATCATATCTAAAATAATAAATTAATTTAAACGTAGATATATTATTAATATTATTTCAAATATTAAGAGTATAATATTAATATTTTAATTATAATGGTCATTATATAATATATATTTTAAATGATTTATTATTATTTAATTATATTATTAAATAATTATTATTAATAATATATTTATTTAATAATAAATAGATATATCATTAAATAATTAAATTTTATTTGTTAGTTTAAAAATAGATATATTATTAATAATATTTCAATTATTAAGAGAATCTATAGTATAATATTAATATTTTAATTATAGTGATCATTATATAATATATATTAGATGATTTACTATTATTCAATTACTATTTAATTACACGTGCATGGTAATAAATCACTACTATTTTTTTTATAATTAAGTTACATTAGGTAATTATGTAATGATTACTTAATGGTCCATTGGTAAGTTAGTTCTTCATTATTTTAAATATAATGGTCATTAAAATAATAAGTTATATAAATTAATATATGTTTATTAATACTCTATAACTACTAACTAATTATTAATCAAAGATTATTACCAAAAATATAACTAAAATTATGGTCAATCATAATTTATCCTTTAAACCTAAGGTTAAGTTTCTATTAATAATCGATATTTATTCAATATTTATTTATTCAAAATTATTAAAGTCAACTATGTTATAAGGTAAATATTATTATTATTTATAAGGATTAAAAAAGGGTGTCTTATTAGTTAAAGGGAAACTCAATTAATCATAGAAATAATTATCAAGGTATGAAAAATAAATTAAATGCCCAATAGTATCATAATTAGGTTACACTAATAAGCCCGAGACTAACTCCTAACTTATTAAAGGCTCAAACACTCCAAAATAATCGGACATATCTGCTAAAAGAGAATAAAAGGAAGGGGAAGATAGAAGCCCTAAGACCAAAAAACAGGGGAATGAGGAGGCTAGGAAGATAAGGCTGGGACCCAGCAACTGCTAATCTTCCAGCCATCATCCCTATTAAGATTGATTGGCCTTTTCTCGATCTCCAGGGCCTCTCTAAATTTTCGATGGTGAAACTGCGCAACTTTGGCAATGACTTGAGCCTCCTCTATACATACATGATGCATAGTCTTCCCAGCATGCTCAGCCAGGGCCGAGGACTTGGTCCTACCATGTCTTAAATCCGCTGAATGCTCGCTAATCCATTGATTGATAGAGCGACCAGTCTCACCAATATAAGGGGTCCCACAGGAACATGGAATGACATAGACGCCCTTCATGTCCTTAGGGCCAATCGGGTCTTTCACAGACCTGAGGGAGCCACGGATAGTATTGAGAGGTCTGAAAGTGGCGGGAACATTATACTTCTTCAGAATCCTCGCAATCCTGTCCGTGGTTCCCTGGATGTAAGGAAGATTCACACCCAAGATATGATCACTAGGAACCTTTCGGATTGAAGGCTCCTTCTTGGCCCTGAGGAAGGCTTTTTGACCGAGGTGCCTCTTGTAACCATTCTTCTCAAAGACTTCTAGGAGGCGTCTATGTCATTCCATGTTCCTGTGGGACCCCTTATATTGGTGAGACTGGTCGCTCTATCAATCAACGGATTAGCGAGCATTCAGCGGATTTAAGACATGGTAGGACCAAGTCCTCGGCCCTGGCTGAGCATGCTGGGAAGACTATGCATCATGTATGTATAGAGGAGGCTCAAGTCATTGCCAAAGTTGCGCAGTTTCACCATCGAAAATTTAGAGAGGCCCTGGAGATCGAGAAAAGGCCAATCAATCTTAATAGGGATGATGGCTGGAAGATTAGCAGTTGCTGGGTCCCAGCCTTATCTTCCTAGCCTCCTCATTCCCCTGTTTTTTGGTCTTAGGGCTTCTATCTTCCCCTTCCTTTTATTCTCTTTTAGCAGATATGTCCGATTATTTTGGAGTGTTTGAGCCTTTAATAAGTTAGGAGTTAGTCTCGGGCTTATTAGTGTAACCTAATTACGATACTATTGGGCATTTAATTTATTTTTCATACCTTGATAATTATTTCTATGATTAATTGAGTTTCCCTTTAACTAATAAGACACCCTTTTTTAATCCTTATAAATAATAATAATATTTACCTTATAACATAGTTGACTTTAATAATTTTGAATAAATAAATATTGAATAAATATCGATTATTAATAGAAACTTAACCTTAGGTTTAAAGGATAAATTATGATTGACCATAATTTTAGTTATATTTTTGGTAATAATCTTTGATTAATAATTAGTTAGTAGTTATAGAGTATTAATAAACATATATTAATTTATATAACTTATTATTTTAATGACCATTATATTTAAAATAATGAAGAACTAACTTACCAATGGACCATTAAGTAATCATTACATAATTACCTAATGTAACTTAATTATAAAAAAATAGTAGTGATTTATTACCATGCACGTGTAATTAAATAGTAATTGAATAATAGTAAATCATCTAATATATATTATATAATGACCACTATAATTAAAATATTAATATTATACTATAGATTCTCTTAATAATTGAAATATTATTAATAATATATCTATTTTTAAACTAACAAATAAAATTTAATTATTTAATGATATATCTATTTATTATTAAATAAATATATTATTAATAATAATTATTTAATAATATAATTAAATAATAATAAATCATTTAAAATATATATTATATAATGACCATTATAATTAAAATATTAATATTATACTCTTAATATTTGAAATAATATTAATAATATATCTACTTTTAAATTAATTTATTATTATTCTTTTATTTAAATAATAATTGAATAATATTAAATCATTCAATATATATTATATAATGACCATTATGATTAAAATATTAATTTTATTTACCTATTTTAACTATTTCTAGAAATATTAATTAACTATTTTAGTAGTTTGACTAGGTCATTAGGTCAAATTAGCCGTTAGCATTATAGTTGTTGGAGTCTCTGCACACTCTATTTAATCTAGCTAAGCCGGATTGGTTCTTCAACTTGTCCTGACGATGAACCACACTGATTGGTTCGAAACGCGTCGACAAAAGATTAGTTATGTGATTTTGCCGAAGACTATCTTAACTAGATTAATGATTTTAATATTTTTATTGTTATCTTTATCTATTAAAAAAAATCAATTTATTTATCAATATTTATATCCTATCATATTACTCTCGAATCATGATAAAGCTTGGATTTTTTCAGAATGCAAATTTATGTAATTAATAATTTATACAATTTTTTTTTTTTAAATAAATTACAACAAATAGTTCATCATTAAAAACTTTTACCAATCAATGAGTAAAGGCGTCAATGAATAAATCAGTCTCACACACGATGTGTGCAATTATTTCAAATATAACTTCACAAGGACCTCTGCAATTAAAACTTCACCAACTCCAAATGACGACGGAAGTTCCTATTTCCATCTCTATTAGTCCATTAATGCCTTTTTGATAGCCCGATACCACCTCTATAACCCCGCGCGCTATATCTGGCTATCGAGAAGGCATGTCAGGGCGCATTAATGGACTAATAGAGGTGGAAATAGGAACTTCTGTTCAACGACAGTTGCTGCAACTTATACATGATTCGTTGTTACGGCTGTCTGTTGGATCTGAAACCGTTGAATATAGAGAAAATTTGGTAAAGATTTTTGTAAATCCAAATTATAGTTGTTAAACTTCAAAATTTTAAGTGTTTTAGACGTTTTTGATAGTGTTGAATCCATTTCCATTATCAAAACATGATTCAAACACTGCCTCTACCAAAAAATTAAATTTTTTTTATCCAAGTTCCGACCACTTTTAACGTTCCGCCTGGTTAGACGACTCCGTTTAACACTGCAGCGCTGGAGATTGGTATAGAATTTATTGAAAATCTGTAGCGATCGTTTTTCTCCGTGTTGACGCCAGTCAATACGAGCCATGAATGAATGTTGCGGTAGACTATCTATTTATTTAAAAATTAAAAACTATTTAACAATATTACTCCTGATTTTATTGAAATACCATCATATGTTTGAACAAAATTAAAAACTATTTAAGTGTTTCCATGTAATGATCACTAATATATTATTTAAATGTTATATCAATTAATTAAAGCATAGAAGTATAATAAATAATCAAAAAATTAAAAAAAACAATATTTTACAAGTTCCTAATTATTTAGTGTAATTATGTACATTAATGTATTAAAATTAGTGTAGTTTGATTTTAATTATATATTTATTATTTGTTGAGAGAAATTAAATCTTTTTAGGTGAATGTCTTATTTTAGGATGCAAAATTTAAGGAAATGTTTGCACCTCAAGGGATTTGATTCTTCTCTATGCATCATAGATTTGAGGTTTATTTGTAAGCAATGTTGTGAAAATTTTAGATAATCATCATTATGTATATGTATATGTTTGCGATTAACATGATCCTAATAATTTTACATAATTATGATCTAGATTAATAACAAAGTAAGATCGTTTAATGACAAAGATGATGAATACTAGCAAAATGAATGATTTATATATTGATCCTTTTCAATCTACTCAATAAGGATCAACAACATTCTATCTTCAATTCTTAGTATAGTACACAATTTTAGGATAAAAACTATGTTTATATGTGTGTGTGCCTGAGAGAGAGAGAGAGATTAATATCATCATTTTAAATTTACATAATTTCCTCTAAAAACATAGAAAGTATTATTCAAAACTATATTTCAAGAATTATATGAGAAATAAATTAAATGAAAATAAATAAACAATGTTGAATGATGAAAAATTTACATTGAAATCAATACATGTGTATATAAATCAATGCATTGATTTTACTGTACATGTCAATTTCTATTTCTATTTTGTTTTCTAATACATTGATTTCAGTTTACATGTCACGTTCTATTTTTAGTCTATCAATATACATAACTATTGATTTCTGTAGAAATTTAATGTGTAGATTCAAAACTGCTCATGAAATTTACTAGATCACAAGACTTGAGGCTACTCTACTCATATGCGGAAAGAAAATCACAATCGAGAACATAAATCATTAACATGCATCAAGATTCAACACACATACACAAAGATTCATCTAGGGGAAAGAAACTGCTTAAAAGCCTTTACTATCTATATTGCATTAATCAAAGAATATAGAAGAAATACAATGCTTGCTCAAGCCTGAGCAACCTATGCACTAGTATAATCTATCTCCTTGACTCGCAAACTGAGTCAAGCCAATACTTAGCCAATTTCTTAGTCTGTTCTTATGTTGTTCCCTTGGGAATCAGACCCCTATTAATTAGGAAATTCACCGATTTCAATTGCGCAAGTTGGTGAGCTCCAGTATTGCAGCAATAATGTTGCAACTCCTGGGGCTCCCTACTTTACTTTTATCAACCCGGTAGTTCGTAACAAACTTGGAAGCGACGGTGTTGTATGCATGAATGGATGGTGAGCTGAAATGACCTGCGAGAGATCTGCACATTTACTTATCAAAACTAAGCAGAGAAAGAGCTAACTATATGATGAAAACATAACTTTTTCTAGCTTGACCTAATTTCCGAACTACAAACAGAAAACGCTGCACAGTAACCTATGAACAGAAAAGCATGTGGAGAGAACTATGGTAAAAGTACAGAAAATGATCTAAGAAACTGAATCTGAACCAATATCTATCTTTCCAATCAAAGTATCACACTAGCAGTTGCATGGAAGAGCAAAAACTGTGTTTTTGGTGGCAGCAGTAGTGCCTTGACCTCAAATCATAGTCCTAGGAAGGGAGAAAGGAGATCCGGGCTTGTTGTTGGCCTTTTTGAATTTTATTTTATCACTGCAGTAACCTACTTGATCAACTGAAACAAAAACAACTATACTAACCATCAAAAGCAACCTAATTTAACAAAGTAAAATGAATTTATGCAACAGAAATTAACTCATGAATGGAAGAAAAAAACATAGAAGTACACAAAGGAGGTGTTGGGCAGCTTGGGTTGGGCCCTAACCCAAGAGCTTCAACCCTCTGAAAGAGATTAGTGTTGGCTCATAAACTGTTTCATCTTCATTTATCAAAAAATAGCAATTACATCACATAAACTGTTCTAAAAAAGAACTCGAAAATAAGCTGAACAATGTGCTGCACAAAAGTGCGAAAATCTACTAAGAACTGGCTAACGTCCAACTAAAAACACTGAGGCCCTAAGCCCCCCTATTTATACAAATGGAGTCCCCCAACACCCCTCCTAAAATCAAGGAGCTCGGCTTCCTAGAACTAGAGATAAACAACAGTCCTTCTTTACTTGCTTGACTTCCCCTTGGAAAGTGGACCTTTGTGCTCTGATTTTTTGATGGAGAGTTTGAGGTAAGGGTTCATAAATGAAGAGGACACCCTCCTACAAATCCTCTCCCTTGTTCTTCCTCGAATTTGGCTGCGAAATGCTCATTAAAACTTTGATTTTGTCTCAAAATTATCCAAAAATCTGCATAAAGCACACATTAGACTTTTTAGCATAATGGCTAACCCAATTCACTCTATTAGCATAAATATAATAAAAAACATGCAATAAACTAATGAGAATGGTGGATTAAGTCGAATTAAGAGGCAAAATGATCCCATATAATTACCCATTTCTGGGGCTTATTATCACCCCCTACTAAAGGTATTGTTCATCCTTTGAGCAACTAATCTATCTCTTCATCCTTGATGGCTCTGATGGATTCCTTGACATCCCATGCTTCTGATGTGATATCCTCCTCTTTATCATGGAATCTTGCCTTTCTATCCACCTCCTCCCACTATTGTCTTTCTTCTTCCTCTTTTTCCTCTTCTTTTGTCTTCTCTGCCTCTGTTAGCTTTGCTTCCTCAAGCTCTATTTTGGTTTTCTTCTCATCTTGTTTAGTTTCTGCCTTCTCTTCTTTAGTCTTTTTCTTCTCTGGTTTAGTCTTTTTTCTTTTCTTTTCTATGTTTCCTTCTTTCTGCTCTAGCCTTTTTCTTCTCTGTTTCAGGTTCTTCCCGTTCTGTCTCTTCATCCTTCTCCTCTTCTATTTTAGTTTATTCCTTCTCCTTTTCTTGTCCTGTTGAGTCATCGGTTGCTTCATCTTCTCCCCCTTTCTGCTCTTCTTCCTCAATGTCAGAAGGACTGATATCATAGGTGAGGGCTTTTATGTCACCTTCTGCTGTCATGTTTCTGAAGACTTCCCATGCTATAGGGAGTGTGAATGTATGAAGGGCTTCTTCCACTAAAATTTTAATTAACCCATGGTGAGCCAGCTGATCTAGACTCCCTGCCTTAAACTCAATGCTGGAGTCTATGAATCCTTCTATCATTGTGCTTATACCCCTTTTGAACACCAAATGTAGGGATGGAGACAAGAATTTTGAAGAAAACAGGAAAACAGGGGGAAAATGTTTTTTTATTTTTTATTTTATTTATTTTTTAAGAAACAAGCGAACCTTTTTTAACGCAATTTCTCCTTTCTTAAGGCTTAATTCTTCCCTAAAATTGCATCACTTCTTTTGCAAAAACATGCAACAGATAAAACTGTGTTTTTTTCTCTTCTTTTTTTAAGAAACAGGCAGAAATTTTGAATGCAATTACTCTTCTTTTTCAGGCTTAATCCTTCCTTAAAATTGCATCACCCCTTGTATATATATGATTATGCAAAGTGGGTTTGTACTGTTTTTTTTTTTTTTAACAGACATAGATTTTTTATGTAATTCCCCTTCTTATGTGGACTCAATTCCTCCTCAAAATGATATCATTCCTTCCACATATTGATAATCAAGGTGGGTATGCATGGAACCTACCTCCTTAAGCCAGAAATTTTGCAAAAACCCGTGTTTTCTTCTAAAAAAAAACAGCTCACTGCCCCTCCTGTAGAACTGGCTGTAGGTGCTCCTGTAGAACCTGTTACTGCTCCTGTAGAACACCAATAGCAGAAAACGACAGAGAACGATGGTTTCAAGGCTATGGAGGTGGTAGGTAGCTCGTTGCAGTCAAGAGCACGATGATACAAATACAAACAAAGGTGGTGAGTGCAGTCGAGAGTGCGCACTTAAGCTTACGGGAGAGGGTTGCGGTGATGAGATGAGGTGGTAGGAAGGGTACGTTACCCTCATCCGGACCGTTGGTCCCTACTTCAGTGCCATTATGAAACTTCATGTTTTCTGCCTGTAATCACTTCCATCATTCGCGTTGGACGCCGCCACTACCTGCTCTGAGATTTCTGCGAGTTGACTAAACACGTGCCGAGTGCACCCACTGAGCGCTATTTGAACTGGCCGAAGGTGGCCAGTTAGCTGGCCGCCAATTTCGCTTAATCATAACCATCTCATTTGTCCATGCAGTTTTCAAATCATACAATGCAACAGAGGAATGGGTTTAGACACTTACCTGGAAGTTGAATGCATTTGCTGTGAGGTGCTGTGGTATTTCCTTCTGTTGCATGCCTTTGTTTCTGTGGATGCATGCTTGTTTGGTTGCTAATATGTGGTTGTGCTTTGTGCAGGTTCCTTTCTCATTGGATTCGATCTTCAAGAGTCTGCTTCAACCTTCAGATTTGCACCCTGATGTCGCTAATAATAGACTTTTGCAGGACAGTGACTTGTTTTGTCCATAGCTCCCAAACGGTAGACTAGATTGACCTGAATTTTTTTTGAGCATGTTTCCATCATCATTATCCACCTCCAATAGAAAAATTGTGGTCAACGGATGCACGGATTTCAAGAAAAATAAAAAATGGCTGAAGGAGATGGAGGCCGATTTCTTGGAAACCGTGCACTGGAATTGGTTGAAATTGCTTGGGCATGTTACTATCACCCATATGCATCTCCCCATGAAACATATTTTTAAATGGATGCACGGGTATGGAGAAAATACAAAGATGGCTGAAGGTGATGGAGGCTAATTTCTTGGAAACTGTGCACTGGAATTGGCTGAAATTACTTGGGCATGTTGCCATCATCCCTATGCAACTCTCCATGAAACAATTTTTTAAATGGATGCACGGTTTTCAAGTTAGGGGAAAAACAATTTTCTGCTCTATTTATTTTTGTATCAGAGCATTCTGCAGTTTTCTGGATAGTAAGAAAAAATGAGCTTGGGCTGTAATGCAGACTTGGAAATGATGGAAGAGAGGTTTGAATATTGCAGGGGGATTTATAAACCCTTTATGAAGCTTCCATGTTCCCCAAACTTCTTTTAAAATCCATTTCTAGCTCTTTGTAATTTCTACAGGAGTCTCCTGTAGAAAACACAATTTTCAGAAAAGAAGCATAGTGAGGTGGAAAGAATGTCAAAAATGATGGAGAAGGGTGAGGGAAGGTAGGATAGGTGCTGTTATTGGTTTCAGAGCTTTCTTGGCACCTGCTACTGCTTCCTAAAGTTCTCCTGCAAACCTGCAATACAACTGGAAATTCATTTTTTTTCTTTTTATTTTTCTCTTTTTTTTTTGAAAACAACTAGGGTGCCTCAAGGAGGTTTTCACCCTAATTGTCTGCCCTGGGCGCCTCCAAGGGAGGTTTTCACCCAGGGATCTTAATCTTTTTTTATTTTCTCTTATTTCCAACCCATTGACTGCCTCATGGAGGTTTTCAATCAATGAGCCAATCTGAGGCGCCTCCGAGGAGGTTTTCACCTTAGATTTTTATTTTTCTCTTATTTTTCATTTTTTTCATTTTTTTTTCTACCCTACCCTACTTGAAAAACAAAATCATTTTCAAGTATAAGAATACTTCCAATGGAGCCATGTGCACATCGAGATGATAAACAAAATGATGTGGAGGCTTGAAATGCATGCTTTGATAGGTATCTAGATTTCAGAGACCAAATGATTTGACTTTGAAGGGATCAAGCATAGTTGAGGAAGAGAGTGATGCTGCAACTTAGTGACTGTCTGGAACCATATTTGAATATAGTTGTGATGTCCTTGGTCCTTTTGCTGATCTGGATCATTCTTCATGTCTTCTTCTATCATGTGCTTCACATCTTTCTCTTTTTGCTGATTTTTCTCTTGAATACATGGAGGATTTGATGGTAACCATGAGGGAGCTCTCTCGATCTCTAATTCTGATGTCTTCTCTTCATCAAGTGTAGCCCATGGTTCTTTGATATTCTCTTTTGCATCTTCTTCTGCTGGATGTGGTCCTTCAATGATATCAATATAATCTATTTTTTGCAATACTCTTCCTCAGCTATGGTGAATATCATTGAGCTCAAGAGGAGTTGTTTGGAAGTGTTGTACCTCAGCTTTGTAATTGGGTTGAACTACTCCAATGTGCGGGTTTGGAAATGGTGGTTCCCCACTGATCCGGATTTAAACAGGAACGCAATAGATTACAGAGATAACCAAAAACACAGAGATGCGATAACCATAAATACAGAGATGCAGCAGAAATAATACTTCATTTCATTAATGGAAAATACCGAAATATGATTACAGCCAGAAATGGAAATAAACCAGCTAGGGCGATGGTAGCTTATCTCTGAGAAGAGATGTGCGGCTACATGCCTCTGAACTGTTTCGAACTGTCTTACAATGAGGCTCGAAGGCCTATTTATTGTTGAGAAACAATGAAAAACCCTTCACATCCCGAAACCTAACCCTAGAAGATGAAACGCCAAATTGTGGGCCCCGTTTGGGTAAATTGGTACATCAATTTCCCGGGGTCGTAACTTTGGCATACGATCTCCGTTTGACGCGTATGATAGCTCGTTAGAAAGATCTATCCGAGTACTACCACTTTGGGAGGCAACATCGGTCCATGGACCCATGCTGCCCCAGAATCCCAAAAAAACGTCGTTTAGGGCCTCAAAACGGCTCCGGAAGTTCAGGACCCGAAAAACTGCTAAAAACAGTAAACTGTGCTGTAATTTAGGAAACTGAAAAGACTGAAAGAGACAGTTGTGGGGGTCCAAATGGGTTGGTGGGTGGCCACCAACATCCACCTGGATCATTCCTCCCCCCTTAGGAAGCAATGGTCCCCATTGCGTTGAGTTCCTCCATCTGCTGAACTTGTCCTGCAATCTCTGATGTGTCCAGTGATGGTGGGAAGCATGGTCGATGATGGTCCACATTGAATACTCGGTGCAAGCGAAGGAATGGAGGAATGTTGTGCTTCAAAGCATTGTTCCCCACAGCCTTGGTACTGCTGTAAGGACCATGTCAGAGTGGTCTGAGCTTCTGATGGGTTCTGGTAAGGCGTTCTCTCTGCAGATGCAACCAGACTTTGTTGCCCACCTGAAACTTGTGTGGTATCTCTGTGGGTGAGGAGAAGTTGTTCCTGTGTTCTGTCATGACCGTATCCCTTTGCTGTTGTTGTTGCATGGAGGAACCCTTTGCAGGGGTCATGGAGGTAGTAACGATCTTCCCCTTACTTTGGGAGTGAACAAGACAGATGAATTTCCTGGTCTGTGATATGAGCTTGCTGCCTTTTTTGGTAGTGATCAAAGATGTGGCGGTAGGTGGGGCTACCTCCGGTATCCTGTATAATGAATCATTCAAAGAAATAATGACAGCACGAGGCCTTGACTCATACACAGCATGTCGCCTCCACAAGTATGGCTGGCCTAATAATACATCACAAACATCCAGAGGTGTAACATCACACAATACCTCGTCTGTGAAGGGTTTGATACTGTAGGGAAGGTGGCACTGCTGTCGAACTTTGAGATCTCGTCCTTCATGAAGCCACCCGATACTGTACGGCTGTGGGTGTGGTGTAGTCGGTAGGCCCAACCGCTTCATGACCTCTGCTGAAACGAGGTTCTTTTGGCTGCCACTGTCGACAATGAATTGTAGCGGCGAACCCTTCACCCACATCTGTGAGTGGAAAAGACGCTCCCCTTCCTCTGGATTTTCGGGCTCATCTTTCTGGATCTTGGCGGTGGCAACAGTGGCGCTGGGATCCGCATCGATGATCTGCTTCCCTTTTCCATTCCCCTTGTCGGGTTCTGGCTCAGGGTCAGAAGCTAGATAATTGGATTAGACAGATTGATGTATATTGCATGGTGCAGAACATCGATTCAGAAAGGAGAAAGATTCATCTTGCCAGCCTTCGCCTTGGAGGAACTGCCCTAGTGTGGTGGGAAGGCAGGACACAAGCTGATTTGAAGAAGCATGGTAAAATTCTTTCTACCTGGAGTGAATTTGTTTCTGCCATTAAAAAGCAATTCTATCCACTAGCTTATATGTAGCAAGCAATGATGAGTTGGAAAACTCTTCGCCAGCTAAAAGGGCAATGTGTACAAAGCTATACCCAGGAATTTAGAAAAAGAGCTTTAATTCTAGGCATTTCTCTAAACTCACCTGAAACTTTGTTGAAGTATATAGGTGGTCTACACAGCTATTTGAGGCACACCATTCTCATGTTTAACCCTACTAGCATAGATGAGCTATCCTTTCGGGCTACACATCTGGAGGCTAGAGGCAAGAATGTGAACCCAGAGATTGGGGGATCATCAAAACCCAATGCAAGCAAGAACAAGGAAAAGAGGAAGCAGAAATGGAAAGAGAGGAAGACAAACACTGTACAGAAAGACAAACCTTCATGCACTCACTGCAAGAAGGTTGGACATGATGATGAACATTATTGGTCTTTGCATCTAGAGCTGAAACCCAAGAAGTTCGATGGCAAGAAGAAGAAGACTGTTGTTGCTGTTCAGAAAGATTTGGGGTCAGACTCAGGTGATGAAACAACAATCACAGCCACAAGTATAAAAAGGTAAAAATTCTGAAGCATCTACTAGTAATTCTACACAATCTATTGATAATGAAGAAAAAGAGAGGAAAAGACATGAGCTTCTTCATATTAGATTTATTTCCAAGCATCAAAAGATTGATACTTTATTTGATAGTGGTTCACAAGTAAGCTTGATTTCTGAAGCAATTGTAAAGAAGTTGGGACTACTAACCACACCGCACAAGAAGCCATATCCATTAGGTTTGGTATGTGATCAAGCAAAGCTACAAGTGACTAGACAATGTAAACTTAGGTTTGCTTTTGGGTCAACTTTTGTAGATGAGGTTGAGTTAGATATAGTTCCTTTGGATATATGTGGTATTGTTCTAGGAAGTCCTTACTTGTATGATAGAAAAGCCACTTTCTATAGAGCTAAAAATAAGTATCAACTCACAAAAGATGGAATAGAATATGTTGTAAGAGCTCATCAGCTCAAAAATTACTACACTCTCATTAACTCAGGGAAGATGAAAAGAATTGTAAATTCAAGCAAGCAATTTTTACTAATGGTTGTAAAGGAAAATACCCCTGATAAAACCAATATATTTGAAGGTTGTGATGCTAAATAGAAAGCTAATTTAGAAAAAAAAAAAAAAAATCAGAATATGATATCCTATTTCAAGAACCTAAAGGTCTGCCACCCAAAAGGGAAATTGTACATGATATTCATTTGCAGAAAGATGCTCCATTGCCTAACATCGGAATGTACAGGTTATCTGCTTTAGAGAATGCAGAGATCAAGAAGCAAGTATAGGAACTACTCGACAAAGGGTTCATAAGGCCAAGCACATCACCATGCAAATCTCCAATTGTATTGGTGAGAAAGAAAGATGGTTTGTGGAGGATGTGAATTGATTACAGAGCACTAAATAAAATAATGATCAAGAATCGTTATCCTCTTCCTCGCACAGATGATCTATTAGATCAGTTGAAAGAATTTTTTTACTTTTCCAAGTTGGACTTGCGTAGTGGCTACCATTAGGTCAGAGTTGCAGAACAAGATGCATGGAAGACTGCTTTCAAAACAAAGCAAGGGATGTATGTGTTATAGACATTTTTGTGCCTTACAACATTGAGCATGAAATGTCCATAATCTAAGGGATCCAAATTCCCTAAACATGTTGTTCCTACCCCTAGAGGAACAAGGCTAACTAACCACAGCAATTCACAGAAGTTCTCCACCTGAAAACACTCAAAAACAAGCCAATTCTGGATCATGTCAACTGCTCCACTGAGTATCTGCACTGAATGTCAACTGCTCCACTGTCTACCTGCGTTGAATGTCAACTCCAACAAAGGCTACCTGCGCTGAGCGTAATTGGACAAGTGGCAGGCTCATTCCTCAATGTGTCAATGCCCAGGAAGCTTCCAAAATGACACTTGCATCAAGGAATTCGACTGGTGATGAGTAAGAGGTTCCAAATCTCCAAGTGGAAGCAAGAACCTCCAAGTGGACTCAAGAACTGAGAGAGGGAGAGGACACTAGTCAGCTTCATACCAGCCTCAAGCTGACTCATCCTCTCTCCAAAAGATCTATATATAGATCTCTCCTCCATGGGAAGAGGAGGCTGGAATTTTGTGATTGCAAAGAATTGTTGTTGGTTTGTGGCTGGAAACATTGGGTGCTTAATGCTTTGAAGGGAGCTGAAGAAGGAATTCCATTCTGCTGGGAAGGAGATGCTGGATTGGAGCCCTATGGGTTGTATCTCTTCCTGAACCCTGTTACTTATCAATAAAGCTATCTTGATTCTTTCCTATATGTTGGTGTATTTTGTATGATTGCATTAGTGTATTTGATTTACTTCTAATCCTGAATCATTTATGAATATGTATATTTGCCTTTGCATTATGTTCTTCTCTTGTCGCAAGTAGTTGTTCTCTTGTCACAGGTAGCTGTTCTCTTGTGATCTCGTGGAATCAAGTAGCTGTTCTCTTGAGCAAGCGAGGAGGCAAGTAGCTGTGAACATCCAAAGAGAAGAGGATCTAGATCGAGGGACAAACGGAAGACAACGGTAAGTCTATCGATCTCCTCTCTTTCATATTTCATAAAGGAAGAAATCAAAGTAGCTGTATTCGTTTGTTGCTAAGGCACTGTCACACCTTAGGTGGATAGGATCGTCCTGCATAGGCATTTTTCCCTACAACAAATTGGCGACTCCACTGGGGAAGAATTTGTTTATTCATTTCATTTGTGTTTCCGTCATTTGTTTATTTCATAGACTTGGCAGTAACTATTGAACTGCATCTTTCCCGGATGCAAAGTAGAAAGTTGTTGTTTTGATCCAGTTGCTGGACTTGTCTATGATATAAACTAGATCCACAAATGATTTGATGATCCTTTGTGATAGTCTTTAGTACCCTCTCAAAGCATCCCTCTGTTTATACCTTGCTTGTGTTTCTGATTTGGCCTGAAACAGTTGATTTTTGAGCATTTTATGACCCAGAACCCAAGGGAAATGAGAGTTTCTCTTTCAGCGCAACTGCTGTGAAGGCAGTCTGCATTTCAACGCAAGTCCCGAAGGGGATACCTGCGCTGAATGTCAAGTCCTCAGTGTTGAGGTTGCGCTGAACCAGTTTGGCCTTGTGCAGCTGGGGTTCTCTGTTATCCGTTGCCCTGTTTTGATCTTTGTTTTTTGCAGCCTTTAACCAGCATAGGTACCAGTCTAATAAACCTTTTTCTTTGCTTAGATTCAGCCTCCTTTTGTACAAAAAGATTGTGAATGTTTTTATGTGTTTGTGGCGTCATTTACAATCTTCCTTTGCATGAGTAAAGTAGTCATCCTGTAGCCTTTGATTCAGATCTGATTGATTGTGGTCTTAGAAGAGAGTTCATTGGCTGTTTGCAAATTGATTATAGATTTACTTTTGCTTATTGGTTTGAATTTGTGTCTTTTAAGTGTCAAAACAAGTCTTTATTTCGAAAGTAGCAAAGTGATTGTAATCTCTTCTACCCTTGTTGTTTTCGAAAGAGTGAACTTGTTTGTATTGATCATTTTAAAAGCAAATTCAAAATTGTGCAAAAGACTTTCTTTGTAGGCATTTATACTAAGAAAGTGGAAAACAAACACCTGCATTGTGCATTTTGCATTTGATAGTTTGCATGTTGGATTTAGGGAAAGTGCATTAGAGTGTGCTGATTGCTCTTTGAGAAAAGATAGTATCTTTCTTTTCCCTTAGTAGCTAGGATTTTCAAAGTTGAAAAGATAATAAAGCTTGCTTATCATCTTAGACTGCATTTAGGAATTTGTATCATACATCTCGTGGTGAACCTTGAAAGGCAAACTTTAAAAAGATCAACCTAAAATAAACTGAATGAACCTAACAACGCTTTGTAACATAACGCACAACATAGAGGTCTAGGCTAGAGACGTGTTTCGGCGTCGTTAAGCCTAGTGACTGTCGATCTCGAAGAAGGTGGGTGATTCCTCCTGAGAGACGGTAGCGCTAGTACGGATTTGTGCTCCCACGTATCGTCGCGTATATATTGGGAGACCCCTATAGGCATATATCTTTTATCCTTAGGAAGCCGTGTCGGCCGCCCTATTGATCGCAATGCAGTGAACACAGCATTCACGAAGATCGACCGCCCGTACCCTAAAAAGTATTCTACGGTTTTGCGAAAAGTTTGGCACACCCTCTGCCTAGATCTCCAGAGCAGTTTCTTTTGGCCTTTTTCAGACTCTATAACAGAAAAAGTCCATCCGAGAATTTGTCACTTCAGGCTCGTTAAAACATCGAAGGAGACTAGAGTCATCTTTAGCTTTTTCTCGACTCTTTAAAAGTGAAAAAGCAAGTTGTGTCTAAAGCGTCGTTAACAATTTATTTTAAACGGAACAATCACCCTTTAATCCTGCGTTGATCTTTAGGTTGAAAAGATGGAGCACACCAACCAAGGAGTTCCCCTTGGTGGAAATCCTAGTCCCTTCTTCTCTTGGGGAGATGTTGGTGCGCCCCACATGGCCAAATTGTCGCTTCCAGGACTGACAATTGGCCTACCAGTTTGGCTCTTTTCAACCAATGTCATTCAGAATACCACCATTCCTGAACAGTCGAGTCAGCAGTTAGATCAGACAAGAGTTGCCTCCCAGCCTTCCACTTCATCTTCCTCCCCTCCTTCCTCTTCGCTTGACAGAACTGGTAAATCAAAAAACCGTGTTCTTAAGGAGAAGAAGGAGAAGAAGAAGAAAGAAAAGAAGAAGAGGGAGCCTAAGGCGACTGGGGGCAAACAAGTGTCATCTAACAAAAATCCACACACCGCACTCGTAAGGCCTAAATCGCCATGCGTCATATGCAAGGGATACCATTTCCATAGAGATTGTCCCTGTATCCCCCGGATACTAAGAGACTGGTCCCCCCGTTTGCACAGTTCGGTAGCATCGACCTCTGATAGCCATGTCGACTGTTCACCGTCAACTAGTGGGAGTGAAGCCCCAGGACAGAGCGGGAAAGCTAAATTTCCTTGCAGACTATGTGAAGGCGATCACGCCATCCACCGTTGTCCCTTCTTAGACGAGGCAAAAAGAGTTCTGGAAGATCGCCCGATTTTACGAGCGCAACTTCCTCCTGGATATCAAAAACTCTTGCCAAGTCCCTCGCTAGTTGAGAATCCGACTGACCCGCCCAGGTGGTCAGCCGAAGCACCTGTCACTGAAGATGAACCATCTGGATCCATGCCTGACGAAAGTCAAAAGGTTGATACGGCAGTTGACCCGGTTTTGCCTTCAGAGGCTCCGTCTTCGAATGACACCATCACAGAGGAAAATCAAGACGACACCGTCCAGATTCTCTTCATCAGCACTAACTCTGATGATCAAGGGGGCAATGCCACCATTCCTTTATCGCAAGAAGGAAGTTCATCAGAGCGCTATCCGGCCGTATATTCGGTCCCACCACCAAGCAACCTGGTTGTGTCCTTTGATTGGAACCAACTAGGCAGACCCCGGTTGCCTGCCAGTATACCATTCAGAATTATTTGTCAAATATACAGAATGGTAATGGCTGGCATTATCATTGATGAGGGGGCATCTGTGAGTATCCTTTCCTCTATTGCTTGGAGAGCACTTGGTTCGCCAGCGCTCTTACCTGAGATGAGAAATCTATCAGGTTTTGATAAAGGAACCAGTCGACCTTTAGGGATCCTCCCCAATGTGCCTGTAACATTGAAAGGGAAGACCGTTCAAATGAACGTGATGGTCGTTCAAGGACCCTTGGATTATAACCTACTCCTTGGACGAGACTATATATATTGCATGGGAGCTGTAGTCTCCTCACTCTTTAGAGTAATGTTTTTTCTGCATGAAGGAAGAATGGTCAAGCTCGTGGACCAACTTTCGTTTCCCGGATCACGCATCGCAAATAGTCATGTACCATCCCTAAATGGTCTATACACGCAAGAAGTGTCTCAACCCACGGTCCGTCCTCCTGATGAGCGCGAGTAATCCGGGAGGATATGACTGGAACCCAGGGGGCATGCGTCCTGGCCTGCTTCGGCAGGAAAACTTTGGGTATAGAGTAGGTTGCCGCGGGAGAATATGACTAGTCCGTACCCCGTCTGTGGTTGGAAGAGGGGTTGTTCTAGAATAAGATTATTTTGTCAAAGTTACGTGTTTGAAAACAGTCATTCACCCTTGTCTATTTCGGTAGACATTGCCGAGGAAGTGTTTTGTTTGAAAGATTAACGAGACAATCTTTGGGTAACCTGAAAGAGGTAAGCCTCTCTCGATTAAAACAAATGTTTTGGCGGAGGGTAAGTAGAGGTAACCTTGAAACTCTGTTTTATACCTGGGGGCATGCAAACCTTTTGGAGTGCAAGCAAGGGGCGACTATTTATTTTTTAAATTTTTAGGTCCTCCCTTTAAACCTGTAGGTCTAACCCTTTAAACTCGTAGGATTAGCCGTTTCCGAACTTGCATAAAGAAAGGAGAGGGGGCATAGCTTTGGTAAGGCACAAGCTCTATAAAAAATGGGATCTTTCATGAGACACCCTTAATTATTTGACCATATAATATCGAGTAGTTTTAGCATAAAGTTCATGCTCGTTAAAAAATAAACGCAAGATCTGAGCAGTTTTAACGCGGTCTTCATGCTCGTTAAAAAATAAATAAAAGCAGTGAGCAAAGTTTCCTCCAGTGTTTAAGCTCATTTTTAACTAAAAAATGAACCTATCCTGGTAAATAACCACTGTGATCGTAAATTTATCAGCCATAAAAGCCTTGGTCGTGTTTGCACCTGCCACCTCCACTTTTCATTTGGCCGATCATTCACCCCCATATGATTGTTTACCCATTTTGAGGAACAGCTGCGAAGAGTGATTTCACCTAGCCATCCTTGTGACACTGCCGTGATTGGAAAATTCCAACCTGTACCTGGAATCTGCTGCTATCCCTGTTTATCACTCGTTCCTCAAAAGACGAGTCTTCTTTAAGCTCTTTTCAATTGACTCGTAAAATATGAAAAGATTGTCGAGTCTTGGCCTTCCAGCTCGTTAAAGGACCGGAAATGCTATCCCTCCTCTAGATTTTAATCTTTTTGGACCTGAGGGATTATTGCACAAAAAGATCGATCGCTTGTTTTATTCGGCTCGTTAAAGATTATCGAAAACTCATCCCTTCTGTATTGTTTTATACTTTTTCGGACTTAAGGGATTAGATGACGAAAAAGGAACTTTGGAGTTAAATTTATGTATCTTTTCAGACTCTCTAAAAATGAAAAGAACCGAGTTATCCTTGTCGTTAGACTCGTTAAAATTATTAAATAGCGACAAACTTGTCTTTAGACGAGAACGAGTTTCCCTATCGCTAGGCTCGTTAAAACATAGCGATGGGCTTGCCCGAAGGTCAGGTTATAGAACAAGCATATGTTATCCTCCTCAATCTTGACAAAAATAAAGAGGTACTGGTCAGCAATGACTGGGGAAAAATTGGGAGAAAACTAAAGAGAACTTTGATGGTAGCAGGTCGCTCTTGAACATGACACTTTTCCTCCGTACCACAATCGGGTTGGGTTGTCTCATTCACCGGTCACATCACTATGATCTCGCCATACCATCCATATTTGGGGTAATGCTACCAATCCATCGCATCAGTGTCGCCATATGTTCAAGAGAAGTCATTCAGAAAGAGTCAACCGGGTCCCATCCACTGCCATACATTATCCTTCATCCATTCATGACCGCCACCCTGAATCATATATCACAGATTGTTTTCACCTCCATTAAAATCATTAGCTCCGTTCCGTGTCACTGATTTGGGATTCATTAAGGCCCTCCTTTGATGGATCGCTTCTTGTCGACATCAACTCATTATCCAAGAAGTTGATCTAGGAACAACCCCTTCAGTACTTTGAAGCTTGCATGCCTCAATGGCAAGTTTCTCACTTCCGGCGACAAGTATACATCAATGACCTTCGACCGGAAGATTTTGTGTGGTGTTCGACACCAAGTCCTCTATTCACACCATGTGAATTGTACTGCAGTACCTTGAGGGACATTATCATTATCGGTGATTCCTCTCGCGCTTGTTAACGGTTTACATTATTGACCGGTAATCAAGCGATGTCTTTCCATGTTCGACTTCAGCGCAATTCTCACATGGATCGACTTGTACTTAGAGTGAAGATCGAGCGAGTTTTAAGACCCCGGATCTAGTTTCATCCATCCGGGCTGCGATATATATTCAGGAAAAATAAAGACATTTGACATGTACATCATTGCAGCAGATGATCATCCTACTCAAAGGATGATAATTCCGCCAAAATTATCAGTCTACCATCAGACGATCGTCTGTTCTATGTACAAAAATGAATTTATAAAGCTGAGCATGGGAATTCCTGCCTCAGCTAGATCATGAAAGCAGTATGAATCATAATGTATTGTATTGTATTTTATTACAGGTCTCCTCCCAGCAGATGGATGAACTTCGGACCCTCCTAGATAAAGCATTTCACCCGATAAACGGCCTCATACTTTAGGGGGCAACTGTTATAGACATTTTTGTGCCTTACAGCATTGAGCATGAAATGTCCATAATCTAAGGGATCCAAAGTCCCTAAACATGTTGTTCCTACCCCTAGAGGAACAAGGCTAACTAACCACAGCAATTCACAGAAGTTCTCCACCTGAAAACACTCAAAAACAAGCCAATTCTGGATCATGTCAACTGCTCCACTGAGTATCTGCGCTGAATGTCAACTGCTCCACTGTCTACCTGCGTTGAATGTCAACTCCAACAAAGGCTACCTGCGCTGAGCGTAATTGGACAAGTGGCAGGCTCATTCCTCAATGTGTCAATGCCTAGGAAGCTTCCAAAATGACACTTGCATCAAGGAATTCGACTGGTGATGAGTAAGAGGTTCCAATTCTCCAAGTGGAAGCAAGAACCTCCAAGTGGACTCAAGAACTGAGAGAGGGAGAGGACACTAGTCAGCTTCATACCAGCCTCAAGCTGACTCATCCTCTCTCCAAAAGATCTATATATAGATCTCTCCTCCATGGGAAGAGGAGGCTGGAATTTTGTGATTGCAAAGAATTGCTGTTGGTTTGTGGCTGGAAACATTGGGTGCTTAATGCTTTGAAGGGAGCTGAAGAAGGAATTCCATTCTGCTGGGAAGGAGATGCTGGATTGGAGCCCTATGGGTTGTATCTCTTCCTGAACCCTGTTACTTATCAATAAAGCTATCTTGATTCTTTCCTATATGCTGGTGTATTTTGTATGATTGCATTAGTGTATTTGATTTACTTCTAATCCTGAATCATTTATGAATATGTATATTTGCCTTTGCATTATGTTCTTCTCTTGTCGCAAGTAGCTGTTCTCTTGTCACAGGTAGCTGTTCTCTTGTGATCTCGTGGAATCAAGTAGCTGTTCTCTTGAGCAAGCGAGGAGGCAAGTAGCTGTGAACATCCAAAGAGAAGAGGATCTAGATCGAGGGACAAACGGAAGACAACGGTAAGTCTATCGATCTCCTCTCTTTCATATTTCATAAAGGAAGAAATCAAAGTAGTTGTATTCGTTTGTTGCTAAGGCACTGTCACACCTTAGGTGGATAGGATCGTCCTGCATAGGCATTTTTCCCTACAACAGTATGAGTGTCTAGTTATGCCTTTTGGCTTAAATAATGCTCCTGCCACTTTCATGAGAGTAATGAATGATGCACTCAAGCCTTTTATTGATGATTTTGTAATTGTATATTTATATGACATTCTTGTTTTCAGTAAAACATGGGAAGAACATTTGAAGCATGTAAAGAAGACTCTAAATGTTTTGAAAAAAGAAAATCTCTATGTTAAATTATCAAAATGTGAATTTGGCAAAACATCTTTGAATTATTTGGGTCATATTGTAGGGGGTGGTGAATTGAAGATAGATCCCTCTAAGGTTGAAGTCATTGTGAACTGGCCTAAACCCAAATCTGCTACAGAAGTTAGAAGATTCCTAGGAGCAGCACAATATTGGAGAAAGTTTATTGCTAACTTTTCCTTGATTGCAGCTCCCTTACATGCTTTAACAGGATTGAACAAGGTGTTTCAGTGGGGAGGCAAACAGCAGAAAGCCTTCGACACCTTGAAAGAAAAGATTAGTACAGCACCAGTACTAGCATTGCCAGATCTTCAAAGACCATTTGAGATTGAAACAAATGCCAGTGACTATGCCATGGGAGCAGTATTGATGCAACATGGTAAACCCATATGTTATCATTCTGAGACATTTAATTCTGTAGTAGTTAATTATCCCACATATGATAAAGAATTGTATGCATTAGTACAGAGTGTGAAAAAGTGGAAACATTACCTAATGGGCAAAGAAACAATTATACATATTGATCATCAACCACTTCAATATTTGCACTCACAAACTAAATTGCAGCAATCAAGACACTATAGGTGGATGGGGTTTCTACAACAGTTTCATCTTGTCATCAAATATAAGAAAGGCATACACAATAAGATTGCAGATATGTTATCCAGACCAATTATAAATTCATCTACTATACTTAAGCATAACTCAGTATTGCATGAAAGCTACATTGAATAATATGCTCAAGATGTAGATTTTAAAGATGTATATGTAACTTTAAGTCATGGAAAACAAGTAGAAGAATTGGATTATCATGTTAGGGACCAACTCTTATATCATTTGGGAAAGTTATGCATTCCTCAAACTGAAAGAGTTAACATAATCCGAGAAGCACATACTTCTCTAATATCAGGTCATTTTGGTGTAAGTAAAACAGTTGCACAGCTGCAAAGATTCTGTTATTGGCCAAGAATGCATGAAACAGTTTCTAGATATATTAAAGGGTGTACCATGTGTGCTAGAAGCAAGCCCAGCAATAGAAAACTAGGCTTGTACACTCCACTTCCATTTCCTTCTCATCCTTGGGAAAGTGTTTCCATGGACTTTGTTGGGGGACTGCCAAAATCTAGAAAAGGTCATGACTATTTATATGTTATTGTGGATAGGTTCAGCAAAATGTGTATTTTAATACCTTGTAACAAGAAGATTACAGCTGAACAAATAGCAAAGTTGTTCTTTCAGCATGTACATGTTTATTTTGGGTTACTCACTTCTATTGTCTCTGATCGAGATTCCCGATTTGTTGGGAAGTTTTGGTCAAGTCTATGGGAGTTGATGGACACCAAACTGAAGAAGAGCACAGCCTTCCATCCACAAACAGATGGCCAAACAGAGGTGGTCAACAGGACAGTGATCCAGTTGCTCAGGGCTATTGCAGCAAGCATCCCAAGCTTTGGGATGAACATTCATGTTATGTGCAACATGCTTACAATCGTGCTAAAAATTCTTCTACACAAAGATCTCCTTTTGAGACTTGTTTTTGATTTATACCAAGGTCTCCCTTGGATTTTGTCTTTAGTAAAGACATAGCAGTTGATGGACACGGTGATGTGGACAAAGCAACCAAGTTCATTGAACAGATACAAGAAATTCACCAAGCAGTGCAGGAACAGCTGGAAAAGAGCCAAGCCAAGTACAAGGCGAGGCATGATAAGCATCGAATTGAGCATAGCTTCCAAGTTGGTGATCAAGTCTGGTTGTACATCAGCAAAGACATAATGCAAGGTGAAGGTAAGAAGCTGAAGCCAATAAGGTATGGGCCTTTCAAGATACTTGACAAAATTGATGAGAATGATTTTTGCCTTGATTTTCCAGCTTACATGCACATCTATTCAGTAGTTAATGCAGAGAACTTGAGACTATTTGAACCTTCATTGATTGAATATCCCAAAGAGTAAAGTCAGTTGCCTTCTATTGATGATCTGTTGCCTGAATATCTCAATGAGTTGCAGGAAGATACAGTTCTGGACAGGAAAGTGAGAACTACGTGTAGAAGGGATATTCAGTACCTCAGAATTGGACTCAAAGGTTCAAAACCAAGCAGTGCAATATGGATAGAGATTGGACAAGTGAGGAAGTTGTATGCTCACTTAATTGATGCTTAAAAACCAACTTTTCGTGGTCCAAAAGCTTTTTCAATGGGAAGGTGTGATCCAAAAGGGATCCAAAAACCCTCTAAGTCTTCAAAATCTTCAAAACACTCGAAACTATCGCATAAGAAGAACTTGTGAAAAAGTCGGATTACACTATTGGGAGGCAAAAACATGAAGAAATTAGTGAAAACAGGCTTATCGGCTGTTTAAAGCAACTTTGAATCAGAGCCCTCGGATCTGGCCAATCAACGGTCCAGATCCGATCAGCGAATCGCAATCGGCAGTGGCAAAGGGAGGCTATCGACAGAGACCACAAGGAATACGCGACAGCGATCAGCGGGGTCAACAAGGACCATCGATCAAGCGCGCAAATCGACGTCCCATGTTGCATTGCAATATTGTGTCAGCAAACCACAGTGGAGCAATTACAATTGGCCCGAGGTATGTGCGATATGCGATTGCGATTGCAATATCGCATCGAAACTATGCAAAGGATCAAGGCTGATAACAATTATAATTGCGATAAGCTGGACCCGATAATATTATAAATGATATTATATATATTTTGAGATCTGGAAAACAAGGTTTTCCTTTGTATTTTGCATTTTCGTTGAATAAACAAAATACAAAGGAAAAGGCATCGATGCGATATTACGGACCCGAAAGGGTTTATTAACACTTTTATATATGATTTCAAGTCTGATAAAGCCATTTTTCAGGTTTTTCAATGTTTTTAATGTATTTTTTAATACAAAGGAAATAGGAAGGATTTTGGGTAAGCTGTGGGTGGTAAATGGTTTGGGTCGGGCTCCGCCTGATCCCATACAATGGCTGCCACGTGTCCAGGCTAAGGCGAGAGAAAACCACCCTCATCGGGCGGTTAACCCTTGTACGAAAGGGTCGCCCGAAACGAACCACAGCCATTGGATATGGATCTCCCAGATCAATGGTGGGATGCGATGTTGTTGTACAAGCAGACCCGATAGGAGTTATAAGGCGGATTCATAATATTTAAAGTCCGATGAACGGTGTTTGGCAGACTTTTTCTATGTTTTGCAACGTTTCTTTGTGTAAACAAAAAACGACCAATTTTGGGATTTCAAAGGCCCGATGACCCATTCCGTTACAGAACAGGTGGCCACCAACCCTGGAAGTGTTTAGCAATGATTGCTAACGCTCAGAAAGGGATCTAAGCGGACAGAGGTTGGGAAGCCAGAGAGCCCGAGAAGGTGAAATGAATAGACAACGCAGATTGGCTTTAAAGCCACAAATAAAGAGCAAACAGAGGCAAGAAGTGCTAAGACAGAGCAACAGAGACATAGAGTCAGTGAGGAGAGTATGTGTACTCAGAAGAGACTTGGGGGATCCAAGTAAAGCCTTATTGTTTTGTATCTTGAGGCTTAATTTGAGCTCACTGTTGTAAAACTCTATTTTTGAAGACATAATAGAGAGGTCGCCACTGAAGGCTGGACCAGGAGACATAGCCCAGGAGAGTTGGGTGAACACCTTATTAAACTTGTTGTGTTTATGTGTGTTGTCTATTATGTTTCTTTTACTGCTTCATTTTCTATGTATTTCGAAATCTTATCGATCCATTGCACAAAATAACATAGGCATATCCAAGCACATGAGTCTATAATACCTTAATAATTGTCTAAGATCATATATTATATCAAAATGATGATGGATTTGATAGTGATTAGAAAAGTTAGTGATTAAATGTCAAATATCAGTAGGCCTATGCTTCAAATAAGGAGACAAATAAAGTTTGACCCAATTCTTCTTACACATTTGTGTGGGTCAAACGGATCCACAACTACAGCAAACACCACAATGTGCAACATGGGATATCCATATTAAAATACAAATTCCACCATGCACACATTCAAAAAAATGAGCAACAAGAAAAACCTCCCTCAATAAAACTATATAAAAGACGTCATTCATATGGTCAATCAATCAAACATAGCAATGAGCATTGTTTAATCATATATTTGAGAAAAATAACCAATAAGATTTCCTCAAACAAAAGCTCAAATTTCATCATGAACATTCATCAATCTAACAACAATTAAGTTTTGGAAGAAAGTACCAATCCAAAATTCTTACCATCTACAATTTTAATTATTGATCTATAAGCAAGGAGACAAGTGCAAGAGGGGTGCTTTACGACCCAAGAGGAAACCTAGTGTTTTATTAATCTTGGAGATTGGGGTGTATAGCTTAAGATAATTTGATTTTTAATCATAATTCATCCATTTCCATTATATTTCACTTTAACATTTGGGGCATTCTCTTATATTATTAACTTTTTGCAACTGCATCAACCTCTTGGCATTTCCAAGGCCCTTCTCATAGGATGAGATAAGAAGGGAACCGATACGAGTGACTAATAACAACCAATTTAAAAGCTAGAGGAATGGAGAAAATAGATGCATTTAGAATGTTAAAGTATTAAAAGATATGGCCATCGTATCTCAATATAGGCCTCATATTTGTGTATCTCTTGGGAAATGAAATAAAAGCCCCGAGGTGGTCACACATGACTCGAAGGAATTCATAACCACCAAGGTGGAATAAGGGAACAAGTATAACTTCCAAGCATTATGATTCATTCTTCGACTTCAAATCATGATCCTTGCTTAGATGCCTAATACAGTAAATGCAAACACTTCGTATGAAACAATGACTAATGTAGCTCATGTATGTTGAACAACCATCATCAGATGAGTATGATGATGAGATACACATCTTAGCAAGAGGCATCTGAACAACAATTGTATGTGGAGAATGTTGGTCATCATCTCTACAATGTGGATTATTTATGGAAGAATGAAAAAACATGTATGATTGCTAGCAAGAAAACTACCTTGTGGGAGACAATTTATTTCCTAGGATCACCCATATATATGGATAGTTAATAGGGACCCACCCAAACATCCACAAAAAATCCTCAAGCAAAAATGACCCAGCATTCTTACCCAAAACCATTTAAACTATAGCCTTTCTAATGCGATATTATCATATTTGTAGGGAAACATTGTCTTTCCAAAAGGCATGTCACATGCATGCACCCCCTTCTCATTTCCTTCTTTTAAAATCGTTTTGCTTTACTTTTATTAAAAACAAGGGGCTTATCTTATTATTATGTGCCGCTAGCAGGTAATCACGCATTTGATATGTGTTGACATTCAATTAAATGGAGCACTGACCAAAAATTAAATGTCCATGTTATAATGTTAAAATTATAAAGGAAAAAAAAGCTTCTCATTGGTTAACTCTCATGAGGTCTTATTATGTAATTATAATTCGCCGCAGATTGGGCTGACAAACCTGAGAATTTGTACCAGCAATTTTGCAGGATTTGTCACATCTTTTCTATTATTAAATTAAATGCAAGTTTATTAATAATTTTATTTAGTATATTTTGTGATTATTTTGGGTTGAACATAATCCCAACGAATCCAGAGTTTTGTGATCCAGAAGATCTTGTCAGTCTAGTGTATCTAGAGAGTTCAAGTCATCATTCAGCTTCGTCAGCTTCACCAGTGTTGTCTTCAGTTCTTCCGGTGTTGGTTACTTCGTCATGGTAGATGGGGTCCAAATTGTCAATCGATGGTGTTTGATGATTGATTGTCACAGGGTGACAATATAATTTGTAATGATTTTTTTTATAGAAGGTGATGAAAAATATTTATAACCTACGCTAAGTATGAAAACTAGCAATCAAGGGTTTAAAACCTAAGTCCTAAACCTATGTAATAAACCTATACACATAAAGCTAAGCTAAAAACCCACCTATCGCACTATATATTAAACAATGCAATACAAATACATAACCCACAGTCCCTAACCGCGGGCTCTAATCGTAGCGGAATTGGTGAGAATGTGAATGCAGTTGGAGGAAACAGTCACAGTTCCTAAACCGCGCAGTCTGGTTAACCGCAGCAGAGATCATAAAACCATAAAATGTCAGGGCATGTGAACAGACTTACTATCATTTGGAAGACCATGACCACGTCGAATAAGTTTGTTGTGACCACCGCAAAGATAGCCGCAACTGCCACCATAATAGGTGTCACATGCCAACGGATTAGCCATACTTCGCACCGTTAGTTGATAGAAGCGGGTTCGGAGTTAACCCAAGGTTCTATTTTGGGTTTATGTTGGTTTTTGGCATAAATATAATTCAATCACCATGTAACCGCCCCCTAAGGTGTCTTCATCTAACAAGACCGAGCACATTCAACCTTTAATACAGCGATTCATGCATATCTTAGCCATGAGAGCCTCGAATGAACCTGAGGGGTTATAAATTCGTCATTTTTCTCATGTAAAAGGCATTAGAGTGATTTTGAGTTTTGTAAGCAGATTATGAGCCAGAGAGGCCGTTATTGATTTCAGTGTATCTTGGTCGTCCGGGGGCAGAATTGGGAACCAAGATAGGCGTTGGAAAGCTAGGAGAGAGAGATTTATGTTAATAGAGACTAAAAGTGCCTACGTGCACGTTCAGTCTTGTGTTTTTTCTTTGTAAAAGACCTCTTTCGATCAATCCTAATGAATTGAATGCCCATCTTGAAAGCGGACCCAGAGACGTAGTCCATCAGGGACAAACTCGCTAATCAATGTTTGTTGTCTTCTATCTCTGTTTTTTCTGCAAATTCAAGCTTAATTATGTTTCTTAAGTTCTTTATTCAGTCTTAAATCAATTGTTTTCCTTCAAGTCTTCCACTTTCATCACTTAACGCTAACAATCAATTCATTGTTGGCAATTAATCAATTCTACTTCAGTTTTAGTTTATGATCGATTTTAGATCATATAATTTGGTATCAGAGCATGTTTCATTTGTAGAATTTTTCCCAATGAATGTTAACCAGTTCTAAGTCGTGACGTGGAGAAGAAACACTTGAGGAGTTTGATCCAGAGATTGGAAAGCGAAAAGTCGCTCATAAATCGTCCATGACAGGATCTGATGCAGGTGAAACTCCTTAAGAGAAGATGAGCGAGGAACATTTTGAGAAAGTGTTTTTGAGCATGCAGCGGATGTTGGGAGAACTCTACGAAGATAAGAAGTCAAGAGATGCAGCTTCTTCTTCAAAGACATCCAAGAAGGAAAAGGGTAAAGGCAAGGCTGATAAACCTCCTTCTCCTCCATCATCTCCATCATCTTCTTCTTCTTTTTCTTCTTCCAGTTCAGATTCTAAAACATAAAAGAAACCTAAGAAAGCATATGTTTTGAAACTTGATGTCAAATTTGAGCTTCCTATTTATGATGGTGAAATGAATCCTGAAAAGTTAGCTAACTGGATTAAGAAGTTAGAAGTGTATTGTCGTATTCAGAACATTTCTGATCATAAAACGAAAATTCAGTTAGTTATACTTAGAATGGGGGGAACACCTTTAATCTGGTGGGATAGTAAAACTCAAATAGATGTAAAGAAGAAAGGTAAAGTCATCTCTTCATGGTCTAAGTTTTTAAAAGCTCTCGGGAAACAATTCTATCCTTTGGGACACATGCAACAAGCTATTTTTGATTGGCAGCATTTGAGGCAAGGTAAGGGGTAGAATATTCAAGAGTTTACTCAGGAATTCAAGAAGAAAGCTTTGGCACTTGGTATTCCATTGGATACATGTGAAACTTTATTAAAGTACATTGGCAGTTTACATTCATATTTACATAATACATTATTGATGTTTAATCCTGATGACTTTAATGAAGTTTGTGTTCAAACCATACATATTGAATCAGGTGGCAGACCATTCAAGATTTCATAGAAACCAACCATACAGTTGGAAATCAAGGATTCCAAAGACATAAAGTGGAAGGGAAATATGAAGGGAAAGAGATCAGCGACAGCTCAGAAGGAAATTGAAAGATCTACTTGTACTTATTAACAGAGGATCGGACATGATGAGTCCAAATGTTGGAAACTTCACCCAGAACTCAAGCCAAAGAAGTTCCAGAAAAAGAAAGGTGAAAAGAAGGCTAATGCAGCAATCCAACAACATTTGGGCTCTGACTTAGGTGATGAAGGTAAAATAACCGCAATGGTTTCGACAGGTAAAATTTCTGACACTGGTTCAAGTTCTAGTACTTCTGCACCTTCTTCAAACATAAATCATCTGAATGAGGATAAAAGGGTTGAATTATTTCATATAAAGATAACTTCTAAGCACAAGAAAATAGATACATGATTTGACAGCGGGTCATAGGAAAATTTAATATCTAAATATTTAGTTAAGAAATTGGGTTTGGAGACACATAATCATCCAAGACCATACCCACTAGGTTGGCTAAATAAAGAGACCCAGATTAATGTCACAAAGCAGTGTCAGTTAGAATTTGCCATAACAACTAATTACATTGATGAAGTGGATTTAGATGTGATTCCAACAGACATATGTGGAGTAGTGTTGGAAGTCCTTATCTCTATGATTTTGATGTAGTGTTTCATAGGAAAGAGCATAAATATCACCTTAAGAAAAGATGGGATTGAATATATTGTCAGGGCACATAAACTCAAATCACACTTGGATTTAGTTTCATTTAATCAGATGAAGCGATTAATAAGTTCAAGTAAGAAATATGTACTCATGGTTGTAAAAGAGCAACATAAGGATCAACAGGATGCTTTTTCAGGCTGTGAATCTCATTTTAAATATAGTTTGGTTAAAGTGGTAAAATATTTTCCAAATCTATTTAAAGAACCAAAACATATTCCTCCCAAGAGAGAAATACAACATGAGATACAATTAATGTCTGATGTCCCTCTTCCTAATATCGGAATATATCGCATGTCATTTATAGAGAACGAAGAAATAAAGAAACAAATCCATGAATTGATTGAAAAAGGTTTTATTCAACCCTGTTCATCTCCATGTGGATCACCCATAATTTTGGTTCCTAAGAAAGACGAGACATGGAGAATGTGTGTCAACTTTAGGGCCTTAAACAAAATCAAAAACAGGTATCCTCTTCCTAGGATAGATGATTTACTTGATCAACTGAAAAATGTTTTTTATTTCACTAAGTTAGATTTAAGAAGTGGGTATCATCAAATTCGCATAGTAGAAAATGACATATGGAAAAATGCATTCAAAACTAGGTAGGGACTATTTGAATGCTTAGTAATTCATTTTGGTTTTTGTAATGCTCCAGCAACTTTCATGCGGGTTATGAATGATGTATTATGCCCATACATTGATAAATTTTTCATAATCTACTTAGATGATATTCTGATTTTCAGTTCAAGTATGGAAGAGTATGTTAGGCATGTTAAGCAGGTTTTCGAAGTGTTGCACAGGGAAAAATTGTACCTTAAACTTTCCAAATGTGAGTTTAGGAAAAATTCACTGAATTATCCTGGTTACATAGTTGGAGGTGGAAGTTTGAAAATAGATCCAGCTAAAATTGATGTGATTGTTAAGTGGCCAAGACCACAGAATGTGACTGAAGTTAGAATTTTTATTAAGGTGCGATTCAATATTGTAGGAAATTTATTGCTCATTTTTCTTTGATTGCATCATCGTTACATGTTTTAACAGGTTCTAAAGTTCCCTTTCAGTGGAGAGGAAAAAAACAAAAATATTTTGATACACTTAAGCAAAAAATTGTCACAGCACCAATCTTAGCTTTACCAGATCTTCAACAGCCATTCGAAATTGAAACAGATGCTAGTGGTTATGCAATGGGTGTAGTCTTACTTCAAAAAGGGAAACCAATTTGTTTTCATTCTGAAACTTTTTCTAAGGAAGTAATAAATCATCCAACATATGATAAATAACGGTTTGCTTTGGTTGAAAGTGTTAAGAAATGGAAACATTATTTAATGGGTAAGGAAAGAGTGATTCACACATATCATCAACTGCTTCAATACCTTTAGTCTCAAACTAAGTTGCAACAATCTTGTCATTATAGATGGATGGGATTTCTTCAGAAATTTCACTTTGTAATTAAGTACAATAAAGGTGTCACAACCAAAGTAGTTGATATGATGTCTAGAACATCTTTGAATGCTTCAGTAGTGCTACAGAATAATTATTTAAAACATGAAAGTTATATAGAACAATATAGTATAGATGTTGATTTCAAAGATATTTATGAATCACTAACTCATGGTGCTCAAGTGAAGAAATCAATTATCATATTCATGACAAGTTGTTATATCATCTGGGTAAGTTGTGCATACCACAAACAGAAAGAGCGCATTTCATTCGGAAGCACATTCTTCTTGCATTTCAGGACATTTTGGAGTAAGCAAAACAATGCCACAAGTTCAAAGGTATTGTTACTGGCCTCGTATGTATGAAACAGTTGTTAAGTACATTAAAGGATGTGTGATGTGTTCGACCAGCAAGCCAAGCAATCGAAATATCGGTTTGTACATGCCACTTCCAGTTCCTTTGCGACCATGGGACAGCATTTCCATGGATTTTGTTGGAGGACTTCCTATGTCTAGGAGAGGGCATGATTACATGTATGTTGTGGTTGACAAATTCAGCAAGATGTGCATTCTTGTTCCGTGCAAAAAGCAAGTGACTGTTGAACAGACTGCAAAGATGTTCTTCGAACAAGTATGGGTTCATTTTGGGTTACCTACTTCCATTATTTCTGATCGAGACACTCATTTTGTAGGAGAGTTTTGGTCCACTTTGTGGGGACTCATGGACACAAAGCTGAAGAAGAGCACATATTTTCATCCATAGACCAACAGACAGATAGAAGTGGTGAATAGAACAGTCATACATATTCTCTGAGGTTACTGCAGTAAACATCCTAAGTTGTGGGATGAATCTTTACCTTATGTGCAGCATGCTTACAATCGAGCCTTACATTCTTCGACTAATCAATCGCCATTCGAAACATGTTTTGGGTATCTACCAAAGTCACCGATGGATTTCATGTTCGGTGAAGAGGATAAAGTGGGTGAACATGATGATGCAAATAAAGCAGTTAAGTTCATTCAATGGATACAGCAGATACATGAAGTAGTGCAGGATCAATTAGAGAAGAGTTAGGCCAAGTACAAAATGCACCATGACAAGCATTGATTCGATCATCATTTTCAGGTCGACGATCAAGTATGGTTGTATATAAATAAAGATAGGTTGAAAGGAGAAGGTAAGAAACTGAAACCTATCAGGTATGTCCCTTTCAAGATTGTGGAAAAGATTGGAAATAATTCATTTCGATTAAATTTACCTCCTTACATACGTATTTACTCAGTTGTAAATGTAGAAAATCTGAAGTTGTATGAACCTCTGATGATCATGGATCCCAAGGAAGCTACACAGATTTCGACTATTGATGATTTGGCACTTGATTATATGAATGAGTTGCAAGAAGATATCATCTTGGACAGGAATATTTGATCTTCAAGGCGTGGAGATGTTGAGTATCTTTGAGTGGGACTCAAGGGCATGAATCCGAGCAAGGTAAGGTGGATGGAGATAGCAAGAGTGAGTGAACTATACCCTCACCTAATATCTGCTTAAATCAAACTTTTGTGGTCCAAAAGCTTTCAAGTGGAGAGGATTGATCCAGGAGGATCTTGTCAGTCCAGTGTATCCAGAGAGTTCAAGTCATCTTCAACTTCGCCAGTGTTGTCTTTAGTTCTTCCGGTGTTGGTTACTTCATCATGGTAGATGTGGTCCAAATTGTCGATCGATAGTGTTTGATGCTTGATTGTCACATGGCGACGATATCATTTGTAATGTATTTTTTTTATATAAGGTGATGAAAAAGATTTATAACCTACGCTAAGTATAAAAACTAGAAATCAAGGGTTTAAAACCTAAGTCCTAAACCTATGTAATGAACCTATACACATAAACCTAAGCTAAAAACCCACCTATCGAACTATATATTAAACAATGAAATACAAATACATAACCGACGATCCCTAACCACGGGCTCTAACCACAGCGGAACCGGTGAGCATGTGAACGCAGGTGGAGGAAACAGTCACAGTTCCTAAACCATGCAGTCTGGTTAACCACAGCGGAGATCGTAAAACCATTGAATGTCAGGGTATGTGAATAGACTTATCGTCGTTTGGAAGACCGTGACCACATCAGAGAAGTTTGTTGTGACCACCACGGATATAGTCGCAACTGCCACCAGAACAGGTGTCACATGCCAGTGGATTAGCCATACTTTGCACCGTTAGTTGACCGCAGCGGGTTCGGAGTTAACCCAAAGTTCTATTTTGGGTTTATGTTGGCTTTGTCATAAATATAATTCAATCACCATGTAACCACTCTCTAATGTGTCTTCATCTAACAAGATTGAGCTCATTCGACCTTTAATACAACCATTCATGCCTATCTTAGCCATGAGAGCCTCAAATGAACCTGAGGGGTTATAAATTCATTATTTTTCTCATGTAAAAGGCATTAGAGTGATTTTGAGTTTTGTAAGCAGATTATGAGCCAGAGAGGCAGTTATTGATTTCAGTGTATCTTAGTCGTTCAGAGGCGAAATTGGGAACTGAGAGAGGCATTGGAAAGCTAGGAGAGAGAGTTTTCTATTGAAAAAGACCAAAAGTGCCTTCATGCACATTAATTTTGGTGTTTTTTCTATGTAAAATACCTTTTTCGATCAATCCTAATAAAGAGGATGCCCATCTTGAAAGCAAACCCGGAGACGTAGTCCATCAGGGACGAACTCCGTAATCAATGTTTGTTGTCTTCTATCTTTGTTTTTATGGCAAATTCAAGCTTAGTTATGTTTCTTAAGTTATTGATTCAATCTTAAATTAACTACTTTCCTTCAAGTCTTCCACATTCAACACTTAAGGCTTACAATCAATTCATTGTTGGCAATTAATCAGTTCTACTTCGGTTTTAGTTTATGATCGATTTCAGATCATTTTGGATCCTTCAGATTAACTGTGGCTTAATAATTGCGAGGCAATATAAATATTTATTAGAATTTATATCGTAATGTCATTGTACAGTGGATGAACGAGACCACTACTCGCAGAGACCAAAAACACACTTATATATTGCATAGAATAAATTGAGATGTTTTTTTAATGCCAGAGAGGTCAATCTATTATTAAGATTGACTGACACAATTTGACAGAGGGAGTACAATTTATTAATAACATAGCATTCACCCAAAAAGATTATTTTCGTTTCATTTTTAATTAAATTATATTATATTCATATTGTACTTAGTATCTATTGGGGATAATTTATATCAGCAAGAAAGAAAATATTATATATGGCTATGTTCTTATGAAGTAAAGTGAAGGAATTAATGTTCAAAGTGATCCAACTTTTTAATAAATATTACCAATCTGGATACACAGGGAAGTCACGATAAAATGTTTTGTATTCGGCCAGTTAAATCTAATCCCAAAACATACCAAAATCAATAAAAGTGCAGGTACACTGGCAATGCCACAAATGGTTTCAGTTTTTTTTCAAGCCAACAATATAGGTTTCTTTAAATGGTGAATTTTGTCCATTTTCAACCAAAGGTTTTCAACTAAAAGTAAAAGTAAGAAGGTGCAATGAGCTTAAGTGTCTCGCCAAATTCATGTTGAATGTCTTGGAATTATTATTTTTAACTCAAAATTTTAAAATGTCATACATTTTTAGTTTTTGTTGTATTTAATTATTTTGTATCTTTGAATCTTTATTTAATTATTTTTCATTTTAAAATTTATATTAATTTCAATTTCTAAAGTAATACAATAATAAAATTTCCATATATACTATCAAATAACATATTGCATCATATAAAATAACAAATTACATCATATAAAAAAGAAACTATCAAATAATAAATTACACATTTCATTTTGAGAAATATAGAAATTCTTAAAAAATGTAATAGTTAGCTAAATTATTATTTTACAATACTTAGATTACATAATTTTTAATCTATTGGTTCTTGAAATATCTCTTTTTCACCGGGAAAGATTTTAACCATATTTATTTTCAAAGTCCTTGATATAATGATTAGTTAAATTATAATTTTATATTGTTTAAATGACGTCTTTAATATCAGCCAAATACTTAATTCATTTTGAAAAGTCATAAGGTAATTAAGGCAAATGTAAATTTTTTTATAAATTTTTACAATACATTGGAATCTAGTTATGTAAATCATGGTCAAATTGTCACTAGTGAATTTTGCCTAAAATCAAATAAAAATTAATTGAAATATCTTTAAACTATTATGCATTCAAAAACACATTATTAAACACATATATATCATAATTTTGTTAAAAATTATATCACCTAAAATTAATAATGTAATTGTGTCTTTAATACATAAAACATTACAGCGTCAATATTTTCTTAATCTATTAGTTCGTTTATTATGTTTGATAAAAATCTCTACTTGAGTGTCTATTTCACTTGTGTCGAACATATACTTTTTGTTCATATTTAGTATATTCATATATATTTGTGATGTTTATCTTGAGCATATTCATATGTATTCGAAACAAATGTAATATTGTGTAAAAATAGAATTTGATAAGAGGTTATATATATATATATATATATATAGCATATTTCCGATGCAAGATAACAATATATTTTTTTACCATTTTTCATAAAAATATTTTTTAGTTTGGAAGTATGGTTCTAAAATCTTGGTTTCATCGTTTAGATACTATAAGACTAAGGTCATTAGCAGTGTTTTATGGCTACTAAAAACCACTTTTTTCATTCATTCATGTATATCTTATTTGTTTCTTACTCTAATTTAAGGATACTTAAACTAAGCAAGAATATCTACAAAGTATCCCTTGTTCAAATACAATAGTTAGTTCATACTTTTCAAAGTTCAATTATTTAACTAAGCGGCAGGGTACGCTAGCTATGTAGCCTTGTTACAATTTATGTCCTATATTCTTCAAATTGCACCTACACATTACCCTCCATTTCCTATGTTTCCTCATCAACTCAAAAAAGTATTGTTTCCATTAAAGCTTTACCTAATTAGTGGCTCATTTATAGAGAAAGGTGTAGTTTGAATCATGGAATACATAGGTGCCACCTAAAACTCTCCCACGTGTACCATTTAAATTAAATACCAATGAAGAGCATGATTATGACCAAGCATATTGCAACCAAAAAACATGAAATGTGACATGCGTCCTAACACTAGGTGGTAATGCAAGCCTACATGGAACTAGCACAATCCTCTCCTAAAACTCAATCCACCCACAATATCTTGGTAATAGCTTAGAGTAATCCCAAAACTTCAGAGAGTTCTTGGTCTTAATCTATAGGAACACATGCTCCCCGACCATATATCCCTAATTGATTCAATGAGCATCTTCATAGCTCTTCCAACAGTCCTAGGATATTCCTTCAAATGTTCTCTAATTCTGCAACCTATGCTTCCATATATTTGAACAAATTGGGATAATCAAAACTCTAGTAGTTGGCACATACAAATTCAAGGGAGTGTTGCATCCCCCCAATACATCACCTCAAAAGACTCATACCACATGAAAATTATTTATTAAAGCAAATTCTACGAGATGAGGTATACCTCCCATTTGAAGAGTTTGTCCATTATATATATTTGCAGCACATCTTTGAATGCCTTATTCACTCTTTGTATGTCCCTTTGCACACAAATGATACGCTACACTAAAACTAAGTTCCTATGCCTTGCCACATATTCTTCCAAAAAATGGAAGTAAACTTTGTATCATTGTCACATGCAATCGCTTCTTAGGCACTCAATGAAGCCAGGGTATCTCCACAAATATTTCTACAATGACAGACGCTTTATGAGTAGCCCATATTGGTATAAAATGTGCAACCCTGGTGAATATATCCACAACCACCATTACGAAACAATTATTCTTCATTGTCTTAGGCAACCCCATAGTAAAATCCATAGAAATATCCTCCTATTTCCATTCTGAAATGGCCAATCACTAGAATAATCATGCAAGGTGTTGACAGTGTATCTTTACCTTTTCGGCATTCTAAATTTGTGAACATATTTAGTTGTGCCCTTCTCCATGGTTGGCCACATGCACTACTTAAAATCTATGATACCTTTTTGATAAATAGGATACCTCGCATAAGGCACATTTATACCTCCATCAAGACAAGTCATCTTATCTCTGCATTGTTAGGCACATAAATCATGTCCCTAAACATGAGAAATCCCTCTTCTAAAATCTAGAAGCCTCTATACTTCTTTTACACATCATTTTAATTCTTTTGGATACCTTTCGTGACCTTGAGGATTGATCTTGTTGTGCAAGCTCTCTGAGTATCTCTATTGCTTCATGTCATCTCCACACAAACTCATGGCGTATATAGGTAATAATGTGTTTCTCCTAGATGTGGAATTTGATTCATATGCATAGATAAATAAAGTTTTTAAAATTAGTCATTTAGCTATGAATTGAAATTACACTTTTTTTCCACAAAAAAAAAAAAAAAAATGAATGTTCAATTTTAAAAAATGGAATAATGTAAATGTTTTACTATTACTTCAATATTTACCTTCAAAAACTATAGACCAAGAAACACTACACATAATTGGTGAATGATTTTGCATGTTTCAACATCACAAAAGACATGTTCATATGGTTAGGTTGAAGAAGATGTTAAATTTTCTTTGAAATTTTGCACACTACTTAGATGAATTACTGAAAACAAGGCAAATGAAAAATGAAACCAAATTTGCTTTCACCGAGATACAAAGTTTCTTAACAATCAATAAGCAGTAGAAAAACACCAGAGATAGAACACATGCACATAGATTGACACACTTGTTTACTGAGGAAACCCAAAAGGGAAAACCTACTTTCTTTGTTGTGGTATTTTATTAATTGTTCTTGAGCAATTGGATCTATTACAGTTCACACTGCTACTACAGCCAGTGATGTGTCTCTGAGAACATAATTTTTCTCCTACTGAATAGCCTTGATTTTCCCTAAGAATCCCTAAACCCTGCTCCACAATCATTTCACATTGGAGCCCCTATTTCCTTGCACACTTGCTCCTATTTCCTAATGCACAATTGGGCTCCTATTTTCTAGTGCACAAACTCCTATTTTCTTGTGCACTTGTGGCCTCCTAAATCCTTGCGCACAAGATCCTCAATTTCACGCACTCCACACACAAAGAATTGATCTCTCAAGAATGATGGATCTTGTGCCTTCATCCTTCTCTTTATAGATATAATTTGAACATGAAATAAGGCCTAGTCGTTAGTTGTGATTGTGAGTTAGCTAAGAGTTCAAATTGTTCTCTCTCTAATCAACGTTGAATTCTCAACTCATTCTCTTTCCAAACAACATTGAAGACCTAACTCGTTCTAACTAAACTTGTGTCTACCACCTAGTCTTGTAGTGAAACTAAATAAGACTCCAACAAATTGAAGCTCCAACATTGTGCATGCAACCTTGATGACCATTCCAGTGAACTGGAATTCAACTCATCAAAATTAAACTCTCTCATGAACTCACATCCATGCTAGAGAAAGACTAGATCAATGTCTTAATTGGCTAAGACACAAGCCAAAAGATCTTCCAGCTTTACATTTTCAACATTCCTTCTTAGTGAGGAAGGGATTTTGTACAACTCCCAACTTATCTCTGAAATAGATGACACTTCCTCTTTCCAATGCCTTGGTCAAGATATTTGTTCTTTTCTCCTCTGTTATAATGTGCAGTCGCTTCACTATCTCTTTCTGCACACAGTCTCCGAGATGATGATACTTGATCTCGATATGCTTGGAGTGATCATGAAACATTTGATTCTCAGATAGCTTAATGCAACTTTGATTGCCATAGTGTATCACAGTGGCCTCCATTCCCTACCCGAAAAGTCCCACAGTCAACCTCCTCATCGAGATAGCTTCACATGCTACCAAACTAGCAGCCATGTACTTGGCCTCTACTAAACTGAGTGCATATGATTTGTGCTTCCTGTTGAACCAGGAAATAGTGGTTGACCTAATGTTGAAGACATCACCTGAAGTACTCTTCTAATCTGTGGAGCACCTTACCCAATCTGCATCTATTAAGCCCTAAAGGCTCACTCCATCCACCTTTCTATACCATAATCCATAATCTATCGTGCCTCTGAGATATCTCAAAACATGCTTCGAAGCAAACCAGTGAACTTTTGTGGGATCCATCATGAACTAGTTCAAATGCTTCACTACAAAACAAATATCAGGTCATGTGTGTTATACAATATTTTGTCACACCTCTCGTACTTCCCTATGTCATACCCCAGATTTCCAAAACATTGACAACTATGCAATGTACCCATCTTGATATCCAAACCAAATCCTCCCTAAGGAACTATTGAAAATTGTCCTTGAGCCTTTCCTGAGAAAGATAAGCTCAAAACCCCAATTTTTGGGTCAGCACGACTGTGACACTGCCCTCTTGTGTTAATGACAGGTTGCATTATAGGAGCCTCGCGCTATCAGCGTGGTTTTCTCTTGGATACTCGCATTGAACCCTTTAAGGAAAGTTTTCCCAAAGTGTAGGAGAAGCTTCATGATCTATAGGCTTCTAGAACGGTAAGTTGGATGTTGTTTGTTGTGGATGTGGTCAAATTATCCCAATATTTCCTTTAGTCTTTTCCTTATGAGCTTCCTCCTTGAGATGTGGACCTTCCTCTATCTTTGGTGAGATCCTAACTCCCTATCCCTACATATAAATTCATCCCCCTCCATTCCAAAATGGTTGGTCATTGATTGTTGCATCCCTATGCTGAGATTATGCTTACATGCTTCCCATTCTAGCTTGGAGAAGGAGTGCTTGAAGAGTCTTTGCTTGGACTTGGACATCCACCCAAAGGAAGGCCTCAACATCAAGGCATAGGTTGTATGCTTCCCTTTTTAGTTTCTTAATATATACATCTAATGTTCACTTTCCATAATTGTGTAAATATTTATGTGATTAGCTTAATGTTCCTTGATTTGTTAAGTAGTTAATGCTTGATATATGTTATATATGCTCTCATGTCTTGTATAGTACTTTGATCTTCCTTGCAAGTTTCCAAACGTGAAGAATGACTTAGGAGCGAGGCCTAGAGCGAAAGATTCAAATCCATCTCTGAAGAACGAGCGATTAGCATCAGAACGAGGTAGGTTCCTCTTTCTTATTACATTTTTCAAGCATAAGCTAGGAAAGTGAGTATTAGATTGTTTGGTTTGTTGCTAGATCCACTCATTGGGTTAGAGGGATCGCCTCTATCTGCAAAGGGGATTTTCCTTCACAACAAAATGGCGACTCCACTGGGGAAGCTATAGCATTTTCATCCTCCTTTCTCAACTAATCTCTTTATCAGTTTGACCAACCATCATGTTCTCAGTTAGTTTGGGTTGATATAGGTCTGCACAATCACTATTTTCTACCTTAGAGTGTTAATCCTGGAGTGTTTATAAAATATTTTTTGTTTCTTCCCAAATTCCTCGCTCAACGTGAGTTTTATCAGTGACAGTCACACTGGCAGCGCTTGTTTTTAACTTTACAGTCGCGTTGAAAACCCTTCTCCGTTGTTCATCCGCGTTGAAGACTAACACGATTTTTGCTATGAAAAGTAGTGCTGACAGCATGGGTTTTGCTATGAAAAGTAGCGCTAATGAGTCTGTCAGCATGAGTTTTGATATATAAAGTAGCACTGATACTTGAATGTGAGAATTTTTAGGGTTTTTGCCTTAGAATCCAGTGTTTCTTGGCCCCTGAAGTCATTTACCATGATGTATGCTTGGATTTGTCAGTGTTTTTGATTGATTGTCGTGATTAATTTGAAAATTTTGTCTCATTGGATTTGAAGTGAAATCTGATTGAGTTCTAGGGTTTTTATTCAATTGGTCATCGCTTGTTGCTTGTTGATGTCATTAAGAAGTTTGTTTTGCTAATGGATTGAGTATTGTTTTCTGTGGAAATCATTGGAAACATCGTTTTGCATTTGTTTTAGCTTGTCTTTCGAAATTTACTTTTCGTGAAAATGAATTAGATTAGTTGCATTGAAAAGTTATTTTTTGAGATTCATCATTGAAAATAGATCACATTTTTCAGTGATTGAAAGCTAAAAACTATATTAGGTGCATCAAATCATTCAAAACGAAAAGAAAAACATAATTCATATAAGTGCATATTTGTAAAGTAAAATCATTTTGCTTTCGAAAAAGTTGCATTTAGGATAGTGAAAAGTGGAAATCATTTTTACTTTTGGCATTGCGTTTGGAAGACGAAAGTGAAAGTTAGTGGAAGGCATGTTGTTTGATGCATTTTGTTTGATGCATTATTGATTGAAATTTCTTCTCGTGACTAGTCTATCTTTCATTGAAGTGGAAAGTTTCTTTTTGTCATATAGCTACATCTTAGGGATTCAGGTGACATCTCTTTGAGCCTTAAAACCAAAACTTAATTGAATATAAACATAAAATTTACCTCAATTAACCTAAGGATCATTTGGAACTTAACACAAACATTTAGAAGTCTAGGCTAGAGACGTGTTCCAATGTCTATAAACCTAGCATCTATCGTTAACTACCTGCATTGTATCCCAAGGGTGAAATCTCGTTCCAGTACGGAAGTATATCGGATGTTCTCCAGTACCCTAGGGTATATTGGAGGCACTCTAGTATAGCAAGTATATCGAAATGCCCTCACCGAGCGGTTATGAATTAGACAGCGCTAACACATACTTGTGCTCCCCGAACCGTTGAATATATATTGGGAGACCCCACAAGGTTGCTATCTTTTAGCCACATGTCACTGAATCAATCACCTTGTAGACGTGATATACTAAACACAGCATTCGGGGAGATTAGTTGTCGTACGTTAATTCCTTGGTTTTGGCTAAGGTGTATATCGTGGTTCACAGATACTTGATAAACCCTCTTGTCTTGCTTACACCTCTTTTATTTTGTTTTGTTAATTTATAAAATCAATTAATTTACCGCGGAAAAACATCCTTCCTGTGGAAATACTCCTTAGTAGATCTTAGGTTGATACTGATGGCAACATTTCCTGAGTCTACCAGTCAAGGAAACCCCTCTGACAGGAATCCTAGTTCTTTTCCTTCTTTTGGAAACACTGGTGCTCCCTATATGGAAAAGTCATCCCTTCCAAGACTGACCATTGGTCTGTCAGTTTGGTTGTTTTCGACCTTGGTGATTTCGAGTGTCCAAACTGCTTTTCAATTGATTTATCCTCCACCTAAACAACATCAACCTCCAGTTGATATTAAAGCTGACCATTTTCCTTCTTCGCCTATTTCTTCAACTCATTCTTCCTCTTTGCCTGGTGAAAGTCTGGATTCTAGTAACTAGGAAGCTAAGAAGAAGAAGAAGCAAAATAAGCAAGGGGGCAACCAAACAGCCATTGCTACGAATGCAACTGATGTAGAAACATATTCCAACCAGCGTTGAAAAGTAAATTTCCCTTGCATGTTATGTAAGGGTGACAAACTTCTTTGAAATTGTCCTGGTATTCCAAAGGTCTTATAAGTGTGGTCCACAGGTTCACATCAACCTTTGTCATTAGCCTCTGGAGATCATGTTGGTGATAAACCTTCAACTAGTGACAGTAAAGCCCCTGAGAAAAAGGGAAAAGTAAAATTTCCTTGTAATTTGTGTGAAGGTAATCATCCCATTCACCTTTGTCCTCTTATGGATGAAGCTTCCTAAGAGTTGGAAAACCTTACTGCTTCCCAGCCTCGTCTTCCAAATGGTTATCAAAAAATTTCCCCTGATCCTCTGCTATTTTATCCAGTGATTGATCAAAATTCATCTTCGGTCAACCCCACTCTCTCTCAAAGTGAGTCTCGTGAGTCCGTTCTTGACCAACCATTGGTTGAGAAAACGATACACCTGACTCCACCTTCAGTTCACCATACCTTTCAGGTAGAGAGTGAACCTCACACTACTCAAGTTCTTCTGGATTCTTCAATTTTGAATGAACTGGAGGGAAATCCTCATGTTCCCGAGGTGCATGAGATCAGTTCTCTTGTTCCCATAGAGCAAGAGGGAAGCTCTCACGTTCCTACGACACCCCCTCCGAGTATTTTAGTCACTTCTTTTGATTGTATTCAACTGGCGGATATCGTCTTCCATCTTATGTGCCTTTCTAGATTACAGTACAGGCTTACAATATGGTCATACCTAGCACAGTCATAGGTTCTCCTCAGCTTGTCCCTATGACCCATAATTTTTTAGCTTTTAATAGAGGAACGGATAAACCATTAGGTATCCTTCCTAAGTCACCTATTACTTTGGGAGGAAAGGCTGTCTATATAGACGTGATGGTTTTCCAAGGCCTGTTGGATTTTAATCTACTCCTTGGTCGTGACTATGTTTATGTCATAGGCGCTCTTGTCTCTTCTCTCTTTCATGTGATGTGTTTCCCGCATGAAGGAAGAATTGTGATTATTGACCAGCTTACATTCATTGGTCCTGAATCAACTTACACTCAACCATCATCCCTAAATGGTTCTTATATGCAAGAAGTATCACCCCCGCCATAGGTTAATTACGTAGCCACTTGTTCCATACCCACATCTACTAATGATCTAGTAGGTGATGTAGTAAGCCATGTATTGGTGGCATTGGAGCCCGTTTTTTCATTTGAATCCCTAGACATGTATCCCTTCCATATTTTTGTTCTCCCATCTGATGAGAACCTCTTGGAAACCATGGCCTCTTTTGGTCTATGATCAAGGGTTTGGAGCAGAGTTCCTTGTCTTGTGTCAAGCTCGTTAAAAATGAAACAAGGGCCATGAGGATAGTTCTTTTACTATGTCAACCTCGTTAAAAAATGAAACAAGGTGTCATGAGCATGGTTCTTTTCCTATGTCAAGCTCGTTAAAAAATGAAACATGTCCCCTTCCAATTTGATTCTTTGATTAGTTCTCGTAAAATCCCAGTCGATTCTTTCACTTGATCTCGTAAATAAATCTTCATTCCATCCACCTGTTAGTAACCAGTAGTCTACTTAGGTGAATGAAATGAAGATTGGGGGCATGTACCTAAAATTGAGTCATTATGTAGAGGGAATGCAAACTTATTTCAAGCATAGTTTATCTTTGTTTCAAGCTTGTGTAAAAATGAAACCAAACCCAAGCATAGTTTGTTTCTGTTTCAAGCTTGTGAAAATGAAACCAAATCCAAGCATAGTTTTTTTTCATGTTTCAAGGTTGTCAAAAAATGAAACCATCCTCAATTATACTCGAGCATAGTTTCTCATGTTTCAATCTTGTGAAAAAATGAAACCAATACCACTTTACCTCTCGTGATTTCCATTTTTATCAATCATTTTTTGCCATATGAGCCTAGGTTTTTTCATTCCATTGCCACCATCTCTTTGGTTAATCATATGCTTTCACTTGGTTGTTTTACCCTTCCCTGAGGAACATCTGCGATGAGTGGTATTATTAACCAGCCTCTTGACCTTTACATGTTTTGAGAATTTCCATTGTAACCGGAACCAGTTGCTATCCTAGTATACCACTCGTTCCTCCAAGAGTCATCTTTAAACTCTTTTCTGACTCTCGAAAAATGAAAAGATTTTTGAGTACTTGTCATTTCGAACTCATAAAAGTAAATGAAATGATGTCTACTCAGTATAAGTTTAACCCTTTTCTAGACTGAGATAGAATATTGTACGAAAAAGAAACACCTTAGTCAAACATGGATAATAGGTTCTCTTGGATATTTTTTTCTACCTTTTCGAGTTTAAGAGACGATTTACGAAAAGGGACCTTTGGATTTTTCTTTTCCGCTTCTTTTTCAAACTCTCTAAACATGAAAAAGATGTCGAGTTTCACCACTGTCGAACTCGTAAAACTTAAACAACGCAGGACTTGTCACCATGACAAAAACCGAACTTCTTCTTCCTAGGACTCGTAAAACATACTAAGATGGTTTCATCGAAAAATGAACTTATATGGCAAGCATATGCTATTCGCTTCAAGCTTATGATTAAAAATAATTGGGTTACTCACTAGAAATAGTGGAGAAAAAATGAAAGTGAAACATCTCTTGTATAGGCAACATGTCGCTCTTGAACATGACACTCATATGTTTTTCGTGTCGGGTTTGGGATATCCTCACTTAATCACTTGTCCTTCCGGGTTTGGGTAATCCATTTTTCCTTTCATATGACTATTCCACTTCGTCATCATGACCCTTGGTCCTATGTTGAGTCAAATGTTGCCACACTTCAGAGTAGTGTCGCCGATATGTTCAAGAGAAGTCCTATCTGCAGTTTTTACTACCTATATATTGCCTGACATTTTTCCACAGTCCTGGATCATATTTATTTATTCCACTTTGTTCCTTGTTTTGTGTCAACAATGAGGGAATCATTATGGCCCTCCTTCGATGGGTCACTTCATGTCGACTTCAGCTCACTATCCAAGAAGATGATCTAGAAACTCTCTTCCAATACCTTAGAGCTTGCATGCCTTAATGGAAAGTTCTTCGCATTCGACGATAAGTTTACATCATCGACCTTCGCTTGGATGACTTCACAAGTGTTCGACTTCAGTTCCATTATTCACATTCGTGGATTGTGATGATTGTACCTTGAGAACCATTGTCATTACTGGTGGTTTCTTTCGTACCTGTTAATGGTTTACATCATTGACCAGTAATCAGGTACTTTTCTATCATGTTCGACTTCGACACATCCATTCACATGTTAGAATTCGTACATTGATCAGTAGAGACGAAGTGCAAGACCCTGGATTTTTTCTGATAGAATCCAAGTTGCGTGGAGTTATGAGTCATTCAGGATTTTAAACATGTTTCTGCTATACGAATGGCTGCAACCATACTGTGGGTTTGTATTCATGATCCTTTCTGTTCGGATGCTTGCAACCACACCATAGGTCCGTATTCATGATCCTTTCTATTCGGATCGCTACAACCATATCAACGATATTTGCACATGATTCCTCGTATCTGGATGGCTACATCCATACCGTGGATTCATGTTTTGTCAGAGGTATCAGATATGTATATGTATGTGCACCCTTGATTTGCAAGTCTCCTTACGGTGTTTGTTCTAGTCCTTGCACCGGCTCGTAAATCATCTTAGCCATCACTCCCTATTCGGCCTTCATGCTTTAGGGGGCATCTGTTACACAATATTTTGTCACACCTCTCGCACTTCCCTGTGTCATACCCCGAAGTGCAAAAACATTGACAACTATGTAGTGTACCCATCCTGATATGCAAACCAAATCCTCCCTGAAGAACTATTGAAAAGTTGCCTTGAGCCTTTCCTGAGAAAGATAAGCTCAAAACCCTAATTTATGGGTCAGCGCGACTATGACACTGCCCTCTCATGCTGATGGCAAGTTGCATTATAGGAGCCTCACACTGCCAGCATGGTTTTTGCTTGGATGCTCGCGTTGAACCCTTTAAGGCAAGTTTTCCCAAAGTGGAGGAGAATTTTCGTGATCTAGAGGCTTCCAGAACGGCGAGCTGGATGTTGTTTGTTGGCTAGTTGAATTGTTTATGAATTAAACATTCAAGTACCACATTAATTGTCAACCAGGGAACGTCTTTTTATTTCAAAGGCTACTGCGTACTGTATGTACTTAAAGTCTAAAAGCATCGAAAAGCTGTAGTATATGTAATTCTTACGCTATGTCATTACAGTACTTGTTAAGATGAAAGCAATTAATTAAAACTACGAATCTGGAAAGCGAAATAATGGATGCTCTGTTGGCAGAGGATCAGGACCCTATCCTCCAGATGGGGACGTTCAGCACCTGCCCCTGTAATCAGATTTACTAACGCACACTGCACTCTTATTCACCGGTGAGAAACAAACTCAAGTGATTAATGAAACAGAGTACTAGCAAAACAAAGAATACCAGAGGTAATGCTATCAAATCCAAACAGAGTACCAGAAAGAAACTACTGCACACTTACACACTTGACAAGAAAGTAAATGGGTGAATCTTGTGAGGAAGGTGGGCCCAGTCCCTCTCACAAGATTCCCCAGGAAAACGAAGACGGGATTAAGTGCTCAAAACAGTTTTATATTCATCTGCCAAAAAGATTAAATACAATAGAGTTTAGACTTGCTGATGTGCTCAGAATCTCGATTACAGACTGACCATAGACACCGACTAATCCCTTTTTCATGTAGATGTCTCCTCTTTATAGAGGAGACATCTATTACAATAAAGTATTACAACCTATTCAGTTAACCCATCTTGTCAAAAATAAGCAATTCAGAGTGCTGTTACAACAGTATGATAATACATTCTTTTCTTGAGCTTTAGCTGTTACACAGCGGGTAACTGACTTTGACCGTGTTCTCGGGATCTTCATATTCCTTCGCCATTTCCCCATGCTGTTCATGCTGACTGTGTTCTTCTTTCTTTAGACTTCCGCTTGATTATGCCACGTCAAGATTCTTTAGATAGCTGCCATCTGTTGTTCGTGGCTGTTACAAAATAGCTTGCTTTAGGTAATTGCTGTTGTTGACTGTAGCAACTACGGAGTTATTGCTTCTGATGTTGCAGCAACTGCGTAGTTGCTGTTTCTGGTGTTACAGCAACTGCGTAGTTGCTGTTTTTAGTGTTACAGCAACTATACATTATAACTCCTGCAAGCTTAAGACAATTATTTGACAATTTAGTCAGCGTTTCCAAGGATAAGTATAAAAATATTCACGAATATGAAATAAACAATTAAACATAGATATGCGGAAGGTTACTTCATACCTTGGGGTTAATATGTCATTATAAAATAAAAGCTTTCAACTTATGACTGCAAAAGGGTAATAATACGGCAAAAGATAAGATCAAAAATAGGTCAATTGTGAGTCCCAACATCCCCCCCAACTGAAGAGATTGCATGTCCCCATGCAACGTCTACTCTGAGTCTGAGTCGGAGAACTGGGACGAACAATGCAGATTACTAAGACAATAGCTGTAGGGAGTAACATCAAACTTGTCTCTGAAACCACAAACAGTTCGTATATGTTTCCATACTGCTGCCTCTTCTCTGTTAGAAAGTCCAAACTGACCCTTATATTGATCACCCGGCAACCATAAAAGTGGGAACTTGAATTTGTATCCCATCCAATTCTCAGCACACTGTTGCACGCATTCAACATACCGAGGTACCCTTGATAATGCTACTTGCAGATTTGATGGGTTATACGGGTGATATTCTTTCCTTTCTGCGGGGCAGTTATCCCAGAATAGTTTATTTGCTTTCACAGCCAATGATGCTTTGGTCTTTACATATTGCTGACAGTCTGCTAGGACCTCTGTTCGCAGTCTCATAACATGATCCTTCATGTCATCATTGTCTATCATTTTTAAGTGTTGCAAAATGAAAGTGGCAGCGTTCTGTGGTTCAGACCGAATCCACAAAAGACAATTCTGTTCATTTTGGAGGCCTGAGACATAGGCATTTTGCCAGGTAAGTTGATTCGCCAAAAAGGAAATGAAAGCTCTCAATTGTATGTCACCTACTACAGGTGTCATGTTCATGTTTCTTTCTTCAGACACAGCCTCATTATGGAGGTACAATTCACATAGCAGGTTTTGGTCGCTTTTGGGTGCCTCTACAAAAGTCTTCATAAACTGATCTGCTGTGATGACTTGATGAGGCCTCCCCTCTTTGATGGCCTTCAGCTGAACGAATGCAAGCCTTTCCCTTAAGAATGTGGCATAGTTGAAGGAGGGTTTCCTTGTGGCGAGCATCCTTTGACATAACTCAAACATCAGGGACATCCTGTGTTTCAGTTCCTTAATTTCTTTATACTGGGCCCTGCACTGTTCCAGTGCTTCCCAGTTCTTATAAGCATGGTCAAACCAGGTCCCTTTCTGTTGTTCAAATGCTTTGCCTTGAGACTGGTGATATTCTCTCCACCATGTACGTTTCAATTCCTGAAAGCTTTCTGTTTCTATACATGCATCCGTAACAATGGGAGGCTCTGTTTGCATACAGGCATCAACCAGAATCATCTGTTCTGTTGAAGTGGGCTGGGATGATCCAGCATCTCTCTCTTCATCTTTAACCAGAGCTTCTTTCTCCTGCTGGGCTAATTCATTGTTCTCCAGATTGATTTTGGTGGACCATGGTGAATCTGTCTCTTTTTCTTCTTCTTCCATACTAGTCTGGGCAGGCCGGGGTGAGTCCTTGTTTTCTTCTTCCTTTTCTTCCTACATAGCGTCGGGAAGCTCCTTTGTTTGTTCCTGTGCAGCCTCTGAGGAACTTACTGGTTCTTGTGTGTCAGTAAGTTCTTGATCTTGTGCAGCTTCAGGTGAACTTACTGGTTCTTGTGTGTCAGTAAGTTCCTGGTCTTGGTCTTGCATGTTCTCTGGATGACCTGTTGGTTCTTGTGTATCAACAGGTCTCACCGACTGCATTTCTTCTAAGGATCCTGTTGGTTCTTGTGTAACAACAGGCTTCTCTGTCTGCACTTCCTCTGAAACAGGTTCTTCTGTCTGCACATCCTCTGAAGCTCCTGTTGGTTCTTGTGTATCAACAGGGCTTTCTGACTGTACTTCTTCTGAAGCTCCTGTTGGTTCTTGTGTGTCAACAGGGCTTCCTGACTGCACTTTTTCTACAGATCCTGTTGGTTCTTGTGTAGCAACAGGTCTTTCTGTCTCAGCAGAGAATTGTGAAATTTTTACTTCAGCATCAGCAGACTCCTTTGTTTCATTTTCAGCCTCGGGGGCTTCCTTTATTGGTTCTTGTACTAACCTATACCCTGCCTGAGCATATATCTCACCACAATTTGCACACAGATACTCGATATCTTTGCTTTTCTCTGCTGCCGACGCTGCTCTTGCTAAAACATGCAGGCTGAATTCTTCTTGATATGCTTCCCTGATTCTTATTATCTCTTCCTGGTAATCCTGAATCTGAGCTTTCAGAAACTCAATTTCTTCTTGCAGGGCGGGTATAGTAGGCTGATCCTGTGAGACAGTGGATTCCAGTGGAGGCAGAGGTTCTGCTACGTCAATTTGATCAATATTTCCCACAGGTGGTTCTTGTGTGTCACCCGGGGTAGTGGCTGGTTCTTGTGTTGCAGCCACTTGCTCGCTATCATTCTGGGTGTCGGCAGCTGGTTCTTGTGTATCAGCTGTCTTAAGATATGATGCCACGAAGCTATGAACGCTCTGCATCTCAGCCTCTATGGGTGAAGGAGAGGGGTTTCGAGGAGTGGCTGTAGTGCGGGGTTTTAAAGCAATGGATGGTGAGGTGGAGGAATTAGGGGATCCAACTACTGCCGTTTTTCGTTTTGGTAAAAAGGCAGGGAATTGGGGTGTTTTTCTCTTCCTGCTGGCTCTTGAGGTCGGAACAGTAGTCGGGGTGGTGGGTGCTTTGGTTGAAACCCTCGTTCTTCTTCTTTTTACTGGGGTTTTCTTTGCCTGCTGCATTTTTCGCTTAAGCTGCGTAATTGGGATATTATCGTCGGAATCATCAGTAGAGATACTGAGTATGGGGGCGGGAGAATTGGTTCTTTTGGGAGACATGGTTGATTCCGCTGCTGCTTGTTCATTTTCTGCAACATGCAGAGGTGTTTGCTGGGGTTGTTCGGGAATATGTTCTGTCTGCTGAGGGTTTTCCAAAGGGGTTTGCTCAGGGGTGTCGTCCGTTTGTTGAGGAGGCTCCTGGTCTCGCTGAGGTGTGTCCTCAGCTTGACGAGGAGTTTCCTCTTCTTGATGAGGACTACCCTGCACAGGCTGTGGAATTCTTTCCTCCGGATGGGGATTAATGGGGGGTGGAGGGATGTTCAGAGGAAGGGCTTTGTTAATCAGCAGTTGGATTAGGCGATGGTGTTTTAGGGAGAGAGCTGGATTCTTCGCTTTCATAGCATATCGTGCCATATTTTTAAGACAACCCAGCAAATAATATGGCATGTTCAATAATTGACCATTTCTTAAGTGATTTAACAGAACGAAGTCATGCTGATAGATTACCTGGTAACGACCTTCGCATGTTAGATACTGCTTGACGAATTCAGCGACTCTTGGCCATGGTTGAGGTAACGACCGCAATGCTACACCTCTGCCCTTGGTTTCTACTTCCTCGCCCGGACGGAGAAAGTCTTGTTGCGCGTTCAGAATCAAGTGCTTCCTGCTGAACCACCTTGTTCCAGTGGCTGGGAGTCCGGTGACTTCGGCTATGAATTCTTCCGTAACCGGAACTTGAATTCCTTGGACGACAGAGAATCCTTCTGTCAAATTGCATGTGAATTCCAGGACTTGCTGCTCGTCAAAGTCCAGAAGTCTCCTGAAATATTCTATCCATCCAGCTTGCAAGAAAATTTGGTAAATTTCCGGAAAGAGCTCCAGAACTGTTGTCGTGCCTGGTTCATGAGTGATGAGGGTTCCTCCCATGGCTGTTGTCTCGGTAAATCTTCAGAGTTCGGGGCCGAGCTACCGATTTCAACTCAGAGTATTCATCACAAATGGTAACATGCTGTAGTTTCTACATACAACCGGGAGAATTAAGGGTGGCAGTTGTTGGCGTGGTTTACCATTATGGAAATTGCTTTGGTAACCCCCCCCCTTCCTACGTGTGAATGATATGATTGGGAAATGCAATCATTTGATGGACCTATCAACCTTTTTCCGCTTATCTATTATTTAATGCTTATTCATAAACGTGCGTACCTTCGTCCTTTACCCTTTTTTTGATCGCTGCGTCAAAAAGTCTTTTCTCGTCTGCTGTCAAATTATAATCATTACCGCGGATCTGAAAGCACGGGAATATGGGTGATTTATAATGATAATGACGGGAAGTGACGGTGAGGTACTGTAATCATCATGAAAGGTGGTATATTTCGTGTGGAAAGGATATTTCGGATCAGGAAGCAATATCGTGGCACCAAGATTGGTGTTGCAGCAACAGAGAATTACCGTTGGGGCAACTGGGATTACGGGGAAACGTTTGTAAAAACGGGGAATGTGCTGGAGAAATGGAACTAGTGTTACAGCAACAGGAATAATGTTGGGACAACGGGAAGTGGTGTTGCAGCAACGGGGATAGTGCCGCAGCAACATGGTGTTGCAGCCACGGGAAATGGTGTTGCAGCAACAGGAAATGGTGTTGCAGCAACAAGAAATGGTGTTGCAGCAACAGGAAATGGTGTTGCAGCAACAAGAAATGGTGTTGCAGCAACAGGAAATGGTGTTGCAGCAACAAGAATTCGGAGTCCGCCCAGTAATTCCTTTTGAAGCCTTTGCTCTCAGCTACTTCCCATGCTACATCTGCAAAATCTCGAAATATAATATTGCACTCCTTGGCAGGATTTATTAGTTCCTAAAAAAAAATGTCTAATCCTAAAAATTACATAAATAATAGAAATTCAAGTGCTTTGAGGGACAGCAAGTTCCCCTGGAAAAGAATACTGTTTTATTGCCATGCAAGTGGCTTTAAAGTCCTCTTTGGAAACCGGCCGCTGATACAACCGAAGTCGGTAGCCATTCACTAACAGTGGTGTTCTGCTTCCATCAATTGTTAATAGTCTAACCATTCCATTTGGGAAAACAGTATCCACTTCATACGGTCCCAGCCATCTTGTTCTCAACTTCCCTTGAAAGTTCTCGAAACGTGAGTCATAAAGAAGAGCCCAGTTACCTTTCTGGAACTGCTTTTGTTTAATGGTTCTGTCATGCCATCTGCTCCTTTGTTGCTGTATCATAGTTGTTTGGTGGACGGCATCCAGTCTTTTCTCGTCCAGTTCCTGCAACTGCTGCAACCTGGCTGTCTGTGCATCAGTTAAATCAAGGTTAACAGCTAAGGCAGTTCTTAAGGTTTTAATTTCAAATTCTACAGGAAAAATAGCATTCTTTCCAAAAACCAATTCATAGGGTGAAAATCCTGTTGTGTTTCTCCAAGTGGTTCTGTAGGCCCAAAGAGCCTCGGGCAAACGCTGAAACCAGTCCCTTCTATTCTCCTTTATTGTTTTTGTTAAGATAGCTTCTATGACCTTATTGGTGCTTTCCACCTGCCCATTTGCTTGGGGGTGGTAAGGTGTGGTCATCTTATGCTTGATATGATATTTCTGAAGCGTATCTTTGAAACCGTGAGAATTAAAAGGAGGTCCTCCATCAGTGACTAATTCCCTGCGTAGTCCAAATCTAACAAATATTTCTTCAAATAAGAATGTTAGTACTGCTTCTTCATTAGCTTTAATGAGTGCTTTGGCCTCTACCCATTTAGTCATGTAATCTGTGCATACTAAAATGTAAACTCTTTGATTAGATGGAGGATTAATGGGACCTACAAAATCTAATGCCCATTTCTCAAAGGGTTCGAGAGTTACCTGAGGGTTGAGTGGCATTTCATCCCTATGGTTGGGCTGGCCCATTCTTTGGCAGCTGTCACAAGCCTTCACATATTTTTTAGCATCTTTAAAAAGTGATGGCCAGTAATAACCCATTCTAAGCACCTTGTGAGCTGTTCTTTTATCTGCAAAATGTCCTCCACAAGGACCATCGTGACAAGCTTTCAATATGTCATAAATCTCATCTTCCCCAACGCATCTCCTGATTTCTTGATCTATTCCTGTATGGAACAGACACCCGCTTATCCAGCTGTACCTAGCACTTTGCTGGATGATCTTCCTTCTTTCTCTGTGTGATAGGTGTGATGGTAATTTTTCTGCAACTAGGTAATTGGCAATGTCTGCATACCAAGGTGAGTGAGCAAATACTGCAAATAGATACTCATCAGGAAAAGAATCATCTACTGGAACATTTTCATTGGTTTTTAAACGAGAAAGAAAATCAGCAACTACATTTTCTTTTCCTGGCCTATCTACAATTGTGATATCAAATTCCTGTAATAGTAACAACCACCTGGTGACTCGAGCATTAGTAATTGATTTATTCATTAAATACTTGATGGCCGAGTGGTCTGTATGCACAAAGGTAGTATAGCCAGTAATATAATGCCGAAATTTATTAATAGCATAAATAACTGCTAAAAATTCTTTCTCAGTTACTGTATAATTTAACTCAGCTGGTGTCATGTTTTTGCTAATGAAATAGATAGCATAGGGGAGATTGTTTTCTTCCTGACCCAGGACAGCTCCAATTGCCGTGTCTGAGGCATCAGAGGAAATGTGAAAGGGTAATGCCCAGTCGGGTCCTCTCAAAATAGGAGCTGTGGACAACTGATGCTTAAGTTTATTGAATGCAGTCTCACAGTCATCAGTCCACTTGAATTCAGCATTTTTCATTAATAACACAAACAAAGGAGAAGCTATTTTAGAAAAATCCTTAATAAATCTTCTGTAATATCCGGCATGTCCTAAAAAACTTCTCACCTCTGTTTGTGTTTTGGGGATAGGAAGGTTCTGAATCACCTGAATCTTAACTGGGTCGACTTGGATTCCTAAAAATGAAATGAAATGACCTAATACAATGCCCTGGTTCATCATCATGTGGCACTTTTCAGTGCTTAAAGCGAGGTGTGCTTCAATACACCTCTTGAGTACTTTTTCAAGGTTTTGCAGGGCATCTTCAAAGGTCACTCCATAAGGAGTGAAGTCGTCCATGAATATTTCTAATGAATCGTTTAACATATCAGAAAAGATTCCTATCACCGCTCTCTGAAATGTCGCTGGAGCATTACACAACCCAAATGGCAGTACTCTATAGGCAAAGGTTCCCCATGCGCTGGTAAATGTGGTTTTGTCCTGATCCTGGGGTGCAATCCTGATTTGGTTGTATCCACTAAACCCATCCAAGAATGAGAAGAATTTCTTACCTGCTAAGTTATCCAATACTTGATCAATAAAAGGTAAAGGGAAATGATCTTTTTGGGTTGCTTTATTTAATGATCTATAGTCTACACATACTCGCCATTTCCCGTTCTTCTTTGGTACGATTACGAGTGGAGAAACCCACTCGCTGTCAGATATTGGATATATGAATCCTGCATTTAAAAGTTTCTGGAGTTCCTCCTTCACAATTTCTCTGAGGTTAGGGTTCATTCTTCGTTGGGGTTGACAGACTGGTCGGGATCCCTCCTTAATGTATATACGATGAGTACATAATTCAGGGGAGATTCCTTTCATGTCTGTGTAGTCCCATGCGAATGCTTCTTTGTTTGCTTGGAGTAACTTTATTAATTTCTGTTTTTCATCATCAGTCAAATCAGGATTTATATTCAGCGTTTTACCAGGTTCAATTTCAACTGTTGTGCTCTTGGAAGAGTTGCCTAATGCTGTCTGGCATAAGTTTTCATCTTTCATATTCTGCTGGGATTCAGGTTCTAGGATTGCAGCGAAGTGATTAAATGTTTCTGGATTAACCGAAGAGGGTTCAGAGATAAAACTACTAATTAGTTCATCTTCGGTGGAATCTTTAAAGGTCAAAGCTTGCCCAATAGTTAATATCGGTTGGGTTTCCTCATCCTCATAGTCTACCCATATAGAATTGTCACTGTTAATCATGGGAGTGGCATGGGGATAGAGGGTCAGCTGTTTAGTTTCTTGTCCATTGGAGATGGTCATTGATCCAGATCTACAGCTGATGAAAGCATCTGTTGTAGCCAACCAAGGTCTCCCTAGAATCAACGGATGACCCCCCAACTTTGTTTTGGTTTGTAAAACCACAAAGTCAACCGGGTAGTTCCAGGATTCTACAGAGATTATAAGGTCTTCAATGACCCCTTCAGGTTTGACAGTAGAACGGTCAGCTAATTCTAAGATAGTAGGAGTTTCCCTAATAAAATTTTTCAGCTGGAGCAATTGAGCTGTTTCGAGAGTCATGATATTTATTGCAGCTCCTAAGTCTACTAAGACTTTAGAGATAAAGGTTTTTTCGACCTGGACTGTTACTGTAGGGTGACCAGGGTCACCATACTTGACAGGGTAATCTTTTTCAGTCATTAAGGCGGTTAATTCCCCCATCACATGAACTGTGAGGGGGTCCTTAGCCTTCCTTCCAAGTTTCTTTACACAGATGTCTCTAATAGTTCTAGCGTATATAGGAACATCCCTTAGTGCTTGCAATAATGGAATTTTGACATACAAGTTCTGTAACTCTCCTAAAAGATTGAAGGTAGGTTGTTCAGGTGTTTTAGTGAGAGCCAGTCTTTCAGGGAATGGTGGATCTACCGTTTGGTTGTTATTGTTAGGTGATGTTTCTACTATTTCAGTGCTATGGTTAGCTGGTTTCTCTTTTCTAGTCTCTTCTTTGTCAGAGTCCGTGATATCATCTATAATAGGTTCAACTATTCTCCCTGAGCGAAGGTGGATATCATTACATTGCAGGGGAGAAATAGACTGATTTTGAATGTCAATAACTTGCAAGGCCTTATTATTATTCGGATTGGGGTTAGGTTGTACAAGCAGCTGTGGTCTCATTGCCTGATTATTCGGAGGATTATTAGATGGTAAGGAAAGAGATTGTTGTTGTTGAGGAAAGGGTATCTGTTGGGCTGCCCAGTTTGGGTTCCATTGATTAAAGTATGGTTGCTGGGGGGCCCAAGGATTCCACATAGTAGGGTCAGGAAAAGGGATATTTGGTTGCTGCATAAGTGGAAAGTTCATTGTGTTGAAGGGTGGGTATTGCATTTGATTCATGGGTGGGTAAAAAGGAGAATTATTATTCCAACGATTGAATGTTGTATTAGAGCTCGTACCTTGTCTCTGCGGCCATTGCCTCCTCTGAGTCATTAGGTACACTGCTTCAGCTTCTTCTTCAGTTGTCTGCAGTGTTGCTTTGATTCCAGGCAGAGAGGGGCATTGCTGTGTTTCATGATCCTTTTCGCAGATTGTGCATATAGGCATCCTATCGAGTGGGCATTCTCTAAGTGGATGTTTTTCTCTGCATTTTGAACAGAAAATTGCCAGAGCAGCTTCTACTTCTGCCTGTTTCTTCTTGACCTGCAGAGCATCAATCTGTGAAGCAAAAGAACTTAGCATTTCAGTTTTAAATTCTTCTAATAAGTTACCTATCTCAGCTCTTGTTGCTCCTCCACTCGCTGACTTCTGAACCCTTGAATACACATTATCTCTGCTTTTCGATCTACCTGCCGCTCCCCTTGAACACCGCATACAGAGCTTAATAATTTCATCAAAGGGTTCTTTAGAAATGTCCCCTTTCCCAAGCATGTTCAGCATGTCCAGGCAATCATCTCTTACCCCTTTCAGCAGTATGGTCTTCAAAATGTCTTTGCTCATATTAGGATGATCAGACCGCTGCAGATTATACTGTAATCTTTCCACGAAATCTTCCAAATTCTCGTCCTCTTTCTGGACCATTTTAAACAATTCTTCCTTTCTTTCTCTTGTCCGGCAGTAGTCTTGATACTTAGCCAGAAATCCCTCTTTCATTTGGTCCCAGGTGGTGATTGCCTGAGCTCCCAAGCTCATAAACCACCTCAGTGCGTTCCCTTTTAGTGTTGCTGGAAACAATTTCAGCTTCTGATTAGGACTTATGTAATCATAGCTTCTACACAGTATGTCGAATTCGAAGAGGAATTCGTCCGGATCTTCGGAGGACAACCCATGGAAATTGGGTAATGCCGAGAGTGGAATATTCTTCATGGGGGTTGTTCCTCTCGGAAGTTCCCCAATAGGGAATTCCAGGGTAGAGAGCGAGTTTTCCCCTCTCCCTTCTGTTCTGTTATCTTCCATCGGTATTTTCCCTGAATCACTCGCTTTGTCTTCTGTGTCTTCTGTTTCTTCAGGTTCCTCTACCGGTTCCTCGGTGTACTCTGGTGCTTCCAGCTTCCTCTCAGGTCCTATCACTTCCTCCGTCTATTGGTCTGTTTGTGAGGAGTATTGGATCTGGGGTCTCCGGGAACTCGTCCTCTGTGACGCTTCGGCCTTAGAGATGATTTCGTCGATGTAAGTCTTCCTTCCTCCTTTGCCGCCTGTAAAATTAGGTTTCTTGCGTCCTCTCATACACCTGTTATTTTCACAAAGAAACCATTAATGCTTTTAGAATTCTTTAGTTGCCTTCCCCGGCAACGGCGCCAAAATGTTGGCTAGTTGAATTGTTTATGAATTAAACATTCAAGTACCACATTAATTGTCAACCAGGGAACGTCTTTTTATTTCAAAGGCTACTGCGTACTGTATGTACTTAAAGTCTAAAAGCATCGAAAAGCTGTAGTATATGTAATTCTTACGCTATGTCATTACAGTACTTGTTAAGATGAAAGCAATTAATTAAAACTACGAATCTGGAAAGCGAAATAATGGATGCTCTGTTGGCAGAGGATCAGGACCCTATCCTCCAGATGGGGACGTTCAGCACCTGCCCCTGTAATCAGATTTACTAACGCACACTGCACTCTCATTCACCGGTGAGAAACAAACTCAAGTGATTAATGAAACAGAGTACTAGCAAAACAAAGAATACCAGAGGTAATGCTATCAAATCCAAACAGAGTACCAGAAAGAAACTACTGCACACTTACACACTTGACAAGAAAGTAAATGGGTGAATCTTGTGAGGAAGGTGGGCCCAGTCCTTCTCACAAGATTCCCCAGGAAAACGAAGACGGGATTAAGTGCTCAAAACAGTTTTATATTCATCTGCCAAAAAGATTAAATACAATAGAGTTCAGACTTGCTGATGTGCTCAGAATCTCGATTACAGACTGACCATAGACACCGACTAATCCCTTTTTCATGTAGATGTCTCCTCTTTATAGAGGAGACATCTATTACAATAAAGTATTACAACCTATTCAGTTAACCCATCTTGTCAAAAATAAGCAATTCAGAGTGCTGTTACAACAGTATGATAATACATTCTTTTCTTGAGCTTTAGCTGTTACACAGCGGGTAACTGACTTTGACCGTGTTCTCGGGATCTTCATATTCCTTCGCCATTTCCCCATGCTGTTCATGCTGACTGTGTTCTTCTTTCTTTAGACTTCCGCTTGATTATGCCACGTCAAGATTCTTTAGATAGCTGCCATCTGTTGTTCGTGGCTGTTACAAAATAGCTTGCTTTAGGTAATTGTTGTTGCTGACTGTAGCAACTACGGAGTTGCTGCTTCTGATGTTGCAGCAACTGCGTAGTTGCTGTTTCTGGTGTTACAGCAACTGCGTAGTTGCTTTTTTTAGTGTTACAGCAACTATACATTATAACTCCTGCAAGCTTAAGACAATTATTTGACAATTTAGTCAGCGTTTCCAAGGATAAGTATAAAGATATTCACGAATATGAAATAAACAATTAAACATAGATATGCGGAAAGTTACTTCATACCTTGGGGTTAATATGTCATTATAAAATAAAAGCTTTCAACTTATGACTGCAAAAGGGTAATAATACGGCAAAAGATAAGGTCAAAAATAGGTCAATTGTGAGTCCCAACATTGTTTTTTGTGGATGTGGTAGAATTCTCCCAATATTTCCCTTTGGTCTTATCCCTATGAGCTTCCTCCTTGAGATGTGGACCTTCTTCTATCTTTGGTGAGATCCTAACTCCCTCTCCTTGCCTATAAATTCATCCCCCTCCATTCCCAAATGGTTGGTCATTGATTGTTGCATCCCTATGCTGATATTATGCTTACATGCTTCCCATTCTAGCTTGGAGAATGAGTGCTTGAAGAGTCTTTGCTTGGAATTGGACATCCACCCAAAGGAAGGCCTCAACATTATGGCACAGGTTGTATGCTTCCCTTTTTATTTTCTTAATATATACATCTCATGTTCACTTTCCATAATTGTGTAAATATTTATGCGATTAGCTTAATGTTCCTTGATCTGTTAAGTGGTTAATGCTTGATATATGTTATATATTCTCTTGTGTCTTGTATAGTACTTTGATCTTCCTTACAAGTTTCTGGACATGAAGAACGACTTAAGAGAGAGGCTTGGAGCGAAAGATTCATAGCCATCTCTAAAGAACGAGCGATTAGCATCAAAACGAGGCAGGTTCTTCTTTCATATTACATTTGTCGAGCATAAACTAGGAAAGTGAGTATTATATTGTTTGGCTTGTTGCTAGACCCACTCATTGGGCTAGAGATATCGCCTCTATCCGCAGAGGGCATTTGACTTCACAACAATGTGTTGACTAAGTACATCAACAAGCTGATGAGTTGCATGTATAATATAGCATCTACGCGCTCTTCTCTACTAACATCCACCTTCCTCCAGTTTGTGACTAAAGGCGTGGTCATGGACCTGCAATCCTACATATGAAGCCTCTTGAGGATATCTATAATGTACTTCCCCTGCCCCAAGAATATTTCCCCATCACCATGCCATACCTCTAGCCCGGGAAAATAGTGCATAAGCCCTATATCCTTCATCTCAACCTCTCTTGCAAGATTTGCCTTACAATCCTAGATCAAGTTTTATGTTCAAGTCAATATAAGTACATCAACATAGAGCACTAGAATGAGAAAAATCCATCCAACCGTGATGTTGTACAATTTGGCATCCACCTCACTCTTATTGAAGCCCAATCCCTGAAGGTAGCTATCAATGTGAATGTACCATTCTCTTGAAGCCTACTTGAGCCCATAAAGAGCTCTCTTCAACAAACAAACATGAGTGTCTCTGCTGAAAGCCTCAAACTCCTCTAGTTGCTCCATATAAATCTCTTCCTCAACCACTCTGTTGAGGAATGTTGTCTTCACATCCATCTGGTGGATCTTCCACCCCACCTGAGCTACAAGTGCCAAAATCATCCTAATGAATGAATAACGAGCCACTAGGAAAACATCTCATAATGGTGATGCCCTGAACCTATGAGAAGCCCTTGGCCACAAACTCAGCGATGTACTTATCCACACTCCCATTTTCTCCATGCTTGACCTTGTACACCCAACGTGAGCCTACTACTAATTTTCCTTTTGACTCTGGTACAATCACCTAGATATCATTCTTCATGATGGAAGAATATTCCTCCACCATGGCATCCTACCAAACTTGCTGAAAGGTTGCCTCCTCATAAAAATAAGGCTTTGTATCCAACAACTCAGCTTCCAATTACATGTACCTGGTGTACCTTTGTGGTTGCTTGCTCTACTTGAACATATAGATAGGAGTCTCAACTCGCTCATGGGCCTCCTGAATCAACCTCTCGGCCCACTTGTATCTCTTCCTCCCTATGTTGGGAGTCACCGAATTAGTGGCTTCCTCCACTCACCCTGGTCTCTCCTTTGTTTATAGGTGGTTGTCATTGATGTCAACCCAAGCAGCATCAGGGGCTAACCTGATCTTTGTCAGAAAATTTGGCATGGAAATTCATGGTTTCTTGTATCCTAATCAATCTAGTTAGATTCTCCTCGAAAATATCTTTCTGATGATATGTGGTACTGCACGCACTTCTTTACAGTTTGAAAGATATTTGCATTTTAAGTTGAATGTCAAGTTTTGTGGGCTAAAACCCTAGGGGGTAGAGACATGACACCTTATTCACCAACAATTGTCAATATATGATAGGGATTCTCACCGCAATTTCATTGTGTATAAGTTGAATAATTTCAAGAACCAAAGGCAATAAACCAATCACTGACTTCATAACCTTGGTAGGACCATATGCACTAAGTCGATCATTGATTTCAAAATTTTAGTGGAATTGAAAATTTTTCTAGACAAATATTAATAAGGGTTAGTAATTAATTAAATTAAATGTAATTATGAAAGCATCATCTTAGAAAGCATTTTAAATTAATGTTATCTCATAAAAAGTATCCCTCCTATCTTAACAAATACTATCTCTTCCCATAAGGCTCATGACCTCCCTTCCTTAGCACACAGGACATAAATAAAATTAATATTTTAATATGTTAATTCTTATTCCCTCTCTAATATCTAAAGGTCACCTATAAAGCCCCTTCATAAAACTTAATGGTCATCTTGGTAATTTATAGAAAGAATCTTTTTTTTTCCTATTGATTTGGAAGTGTTGATATCCCAAAATGACCATTCAACATTATATGGGAGACCACCCAGTCGGGAACTTAAATCAATTCATTTTCCATTTGGAATGGTGTTTCCGACTGGTTCAATTGGGTCCAGTTATCCTCTCTCTATATCTTTTTTGGCTTAAGGTATGTCTTTAATTTGCCAATAAAGAAAGAGCAATCGAATTAGTCTTCATGCTTTGCACAGGCAAGGAAGCAAATACTTAAGCTGATTTAAGGCTCAGACAAACCATAACTATGGTTTTGCCTCTTTTAGAAGAGAACTTCTAGAATGCAAGATTTAATCTAAATGCATATTTAATCTATAATGCAGGCAAAAGGGAAACTATGCTAAGTCTATCTTGATGGAAAGAAGGATTAGTCTTTCTTTCGACCAAGAGCAAGATATTAACATAATTGGGAGTTTAACATATCTGGTTTAAGATGAATATGTAGCTAATGAAGTAGTTCAATTAACTAATATTATAGTTACCAAACATGATTTTCATAAATCTATTAACAATTAATGATGAACCAATAACATTAGGAAGATAATGTCAATGGAAATTAAATCAGAACTAAATGGAAAACTTCCAAGTAAATAGTTACTTAGAAATCTAGTTCTAATATATCAGAGAAAAAGATACAATTGGCAATAGATTCATGAGAGAAACAGATTAGGTCGCTAATCTGTAAGACATGTATTCATATCGACAGTAGTGCACAATATAAATCCAATCAACATAATTTTGTTATCAAGAATGAAATTCACATTGAAAATAATAGTATGTCTAATAAAAATTTATTTGAACCTGTTCTTCTGCTCTATTATTTAAATCCAATCTCCTACAATCCCCTGCAAAGCATAAACTCTGCTGCTAAAAACAAGAGTTGCAATAGTGCAAGCTATGTCTCTCATACACAGTTTAGAATGAAAATAAACAAATCTCAATAATTCCCAAATCTAAGATTGATCCTCTCTCACTACAACATGAAACCCCTATTACAATAGTTCTTTAAGAATTGCAGCATCGTAGAAGAGAGGAGCCCCTCTCCTTGCAGCATTCTCCAAAATCCATATTTATAATTACAAATGATAATCAAAATGAAAAAACCATTTGGAGAATGAATTTGCTCCCACAAATTTCATTGGCTTCAATTCTTTTTCCTCTCTTGATGGAGCAATTCCATTAATCAAAATCTTCTCTTCCTCATCTCCTCAATTAATTTCCTGCCAAACACTAATCAAAATTAAATTAAAATGCAAATCAAAAAAAAAAAATACTAAATTTAGAAAACAAACATCTCCAATCAAAATTTAATTAAATAAATAAACAAAAAGAAATATGTGTTTCCCACTGATCCATGTAAAAATCTTATTGGTCAAAGAGAACTTCATTGAATGGATCTACAATCAACAGAAGCCTTGAGCAAATGAAAAATGCAAAAATTAAACTCAGAAAATTAGTTTTGGTTACAAATTCGGACCTTAATTTTCTGTTAAATTTTAAACTCATTTAATGATTGGATTTGGTTATGCAACCATTCAAAAATATTCTCCATGATTTTATATATTTAACTAGTCATCATAAGATTGATTTGGCCAAATAAAACTCAACTCATGAACTTCCAAAATTGAAATGTCCAAAATACCATAATTCTGGAAAAAAAATTCCCTGAACCAAAATTAAAAAATAAATAAATAAATCAAATTTTTTTATTTTAAATTAAATCTATTAATTTTAATTAACGGTTAATCAATCAAATATATACAATTAATTAAATTGATTACAAATTGACAAATTTAATTATATTAATTAAAACCCAATTTAATTAAATTAATAAATATATAATATTTTAATAATATTAAAATATTATTATTAATTACTTATCCGTTTCACTAGTCATTTAAATGGCTATCGAATAATATGAATAGCCCTATTGAAGGAGTATTTTAAAACGTCTTCCACGGGACCTCATTGAAATACAAGTGAACTTTTGCAAGCAAAAATTCGTGGCACTAGTCCCTTATTTTGGTAAGTTGTGTTGCATATAATTTTTGTTTAACTTGTATTTGAAACAAGTTTCAGTTCATGTCTTGCATTAGGACAATTCTTTTGAGCCTCGTGTTTAAAATTCAAGGTCTGTACATATTCAAATTCCTTCCATTACGTATTTTAATGGCTGTTATATTAAATTGAGGACTGCAGAGTGGTGTGTAGTAGGCTAGTTTTGAGTTAAGCTACAGTTGAATTAGCACTGTAAGTTGTGTTCAGTTTGATAGTTATTGTAAGTTTTGTCCTAAGTGTGTCTAGACTACCTTGTCATCGTTGTGTCTAAGGCTTATAGCTACAGTCTTCATTGGTTTCTAGTCTTGCTTAGAACCTAGGTCAGTGTCATGGTTTGTTTTGGTTAAGAACTAGTTGAAGAAGAAGAGTGTAGGTTGCTGCGACAAGTCAAGAACAAAAGGGACATACTCAAAACACAAACACATCTCATGTACGTATTGTAATCATTTAATTTTGTACTTTCACTCTTATGTACTTACATGTGTATTGTAGACAAAGGTAAGTTGAAGGGTATTTTGTTTTTGTTTGGAATTGGGTCTCATTTGGGAAACTTTGCATGCAAGTAGAAGAAGACATACAAGAACTTGAAGTATCAAATCATTGCCTCTTGAAGGCAAAGTTGCAACAAGGACATTTCTTGAAGATAGAGCAACATCATCAGCGTTTGTTCCATGTATTAAGAAGCATTGTCAAGATCAAGAGTCAAATCATTGTGACTAGGCCATTATCTCTGGTACGAGAGCCCATATTTATAAATGAGTCAAACTATCTAAGAGTTGTAGAAGGCATTATTGGGGAAAGTCAGTTTTATTGTCAAAGTCTGTCGGGATAAAGGGTATGGTCCTAGTGTTATTTATCATGTATTGAAAATCATTGTAACGTGGAACATTGTCCCTTGTATGGGAGTCCACGTCCTTTTCTATTTTGTCCTTTTAGGGTGGTATGGTGGTGCTAGGCAGGTGAATGAAGTCACCTACAAGTTGGGGCATGTAAACACTTGTTGTAACCGCTACAACCACCCTCCAAAATTTTTCCTTAGCTTCGTTTTGGAGCCTCCCTACCAATCTTTCACAGCAGCATGTCTTGTCTTGTCAAGTACGCAAGCTTCAGTGATTTTCTTGCTGAATGACACCCTGTCCATCAAAACTTGTTGCATCCCCCTCATAGGTTGTTTCACCGGACTTAGTCCAACTGCAGGTTGAGCAGCGCCCTCAAGAAATTGCACAATTCTGGAGGGCAACTAGAGTTCCCTCAAGAAATTGCGCAATTTTGTCTGGCAGCCTGCTAGGCTCCAGAATTGCGCAAATCTGCCTGTCACTGTTCACTAGAAAAATTACGCAATTCCTCCTGGCAGGACTGCTTAGCCCAGAAATTGCGTAATCCTGAGCAGCAGTCAGCTGCTCTGCCCAGAAATTGCGCAATCCCTCTGGGCAACCATCCCAGCTCCCTCCCAGAAATGCACATTTTTTCCTCCCAGCTGAGCAGACTGTTGCATGTACAGTTGAGTTGACCGGTTCCCTCTAGGACTGAACAAAATTGTTTTGCATAAATGGGTTGCTCCTCCCAAGGCAGCATAAAAAGGCATCCCTTGTTTCAGGGATCTATTTTTAGCAGCTGGAGGTTACATCCAAAGATCATTTCAGAAACCTCTTGCCAAGTGTCACTTTCCCTAGGTTTGTGGCATGTGTGTCACAACCTCGATTTTATCAAAACTCATCAACCAGACGCTGCAAAGCTCATTCCTCACATTGGTTTTGCATCTCTAACATCCCACATTGCATCTAGGAGTCGTCGGCACATTCAGCTCAGTTGTTTTGGAGTAAAACCGTTTTTCATGTCTCGCGCTGCGTTTCTGGCGCTTTTTGTGTTTTTCTTCGTATGAATGTTGTTTGCTTGATTTCAGTGAGCGTTTTTTGTCGTTTTGATACATACTAGCTTGTACTAGTACCGTCTCAGTTTTCGTTTGCATCACTATTGTCGCATGCATGACACTGTTTTACATGGACAGTCGCCGTTGCGACAACTCGCTTCACACACATGCATGCTTTCCTATTTTCTGAATCCTGCACTTGTTGTTTGCATGAATGATCATTCACTATTGTTTGCACTCATCTCACCATGCATTCGGACTTCTCATGTTTTCAGTTCCCTGTCGGCCGCACTGGGCTGCCTTGGCCCGGACCATGCCTTACCCGGCTAGCACTACGCATTTCCGAAAGCGAAAGCTCTGCGTTCCCTCTAGAAATTGCGCAAGTCTAGCCAGGCACTGACCTCCAGGGTTGCATTGCGCAATTCTTGGAGGCAGTGTCCCGCTGGCCCCAGAAACTGCGCAATGCAGTTCACTGGTTGCATGTCACTGCCCACTGAAATTACGCATTGTGCAGTTTCAGTGCTCAGCAGACTAGGATGGATTGTGCATTGCGCAGTTCCAACAATAAGTTGGCCTTCTGACAGCCTGGACTGTGCCTTGCGCAGTTTTGGCAATCAGTCTCCTGACCTCCCGGCAGAAATTGCGCGACCTTCATGATCAGTCACATAGGTATGTTGCAAGTCAGTTCTGAAGTTCGTTTTGGTTTTCGACTAACAGATTTCTTTCCATGAGTGTTTCCATGTCTCCAGGTATCGCAAGTGTTCATTTGTCTCTCAACAGCACAGGTACAATGGTTTCCAGGAGAGGAGAGTCGAAGACACCGTTTCAACCACACTTGGGGATGCAGTCGATCAAGTGTTTATGAACTTGCCTACCCACGAAGACATCAAGTTGTTCATAGACAAGGACATCAAGATATGACGACAGCATCATCATAGCAATCAGCACCATGAACAGCAGCTAAAGGCAGCACCCGGATGCAACGAACGCAAGAGGAAGGTTGTTGACAACACAGAGGCATAACAAAGTTGCAAGCTCAAGCAGATCCACTTGTGATGAAAGCAACTTTGGAGACTCAAGCTATGAGGTGACAGCACGACATGGAAATCGTGCGAAGACAGAGAACGGAACAAAGAAGGAGTTGTATGTGCTGAAGCAGCAACTCAAGGAAGAACAGGAGTTTCATAGACGAGAGAATGAGTTGCAGCAGGAATAGGTACAGCAACGGGCGCAACATGCACTCACGGATGAAATTGCGCATGTACAAGTTATAGATCCATCCCAGCAGCTAGCATGGAGCAGACATGGTGAGCAGTGTTGTTGATCGCATGCAAGGGAATTCAGCAGCATGCAAGTCATTGTGCGCACGCATATAATCCCACCCATTCAGCACACTCACCGAGGCAAAGACAAAAAGCAAGTCCGACTGGCGCTGAACATGTAGTTCACAGTTGATGCGCATGACCACCAGCACACACTGGAAGATCAGCACGGACACTATGCATCAGTGTTTTGCCGGTTCGGTCACACCTAAGAAGACCATTCGCATGCTAGCAGACGAGTTGGATGGAGGAGCCACACCAATGCACCCGGATGCACGAAAGCAAGAGTTCGCTTCAGCAAGATGTCACCATGGAGCGCATGCACACCATCAATGATGACCAAGCTTGGCATCAACTCACCACCTTCACCATCACAAGCATGTCAAAGAGTTGGTTTCACCACAACGGACCGAGTTTCAGTGGTGTCTTGCATGGCTTGCTCAAGCCATTTTGTCTCACATGGGCACGTGCATTGTAATGTAACGTCTTGCCAAGTGGAAGTTCAAGTGTTGATAGTTGGACGTAACAGTCATATAGTAGATAAAGAGTCATGAGGGTAGATGAACTGTCACAAAGGGTAATGTCAAAGGTCACCCCACCCTTTGCTATAAATAAAACCTAATAACTCATTGTAAAGGTGTTTGGTCAGTCAAGCTTCCGATAGGACTATCTTAGAGAGAGCTTGGACAGTATTGTAACGAGCCTTGGCTTCTCCACTGCACAGAGCTAGTATATCTCTTTGGAGGAGCAGGCAGTTGTGGCTATAACATTCCGCTGTCGGAACTAGTGGCTAGACATGGATGTATTGTATGACTGGAACTTACACTTATTAATATAACAGAGCCAGCATGTTTCGTGCATATGTTGTATTGTATTCTATGCTATCTGGTTTACTCTAAATGATATATGTATTTGTTTGCTTACGCACGCATGTATGGACTATTATGTATAAGTATGTATGAATATTTCTGAAATGCGTCGTTGTTTTAACCATCACTTTGGATTGCTCACTAACTTGCTTTCCAACTTGTGATGCATCTTCGCTCGTGTGTTCCCTTCTTAATTTCGTGCTATCACAGATTTCCAAGGGGCGCACTCATCTCAACCCCCATGTGTTAGAACCTCTCATGCACCTTCCTTAACTTACTACAGTTGTCACACCCTTGCTACCAACAGGGACATCTTACTTTCCTCTGTGCGAAATCGCGGTCAAGGCATTACCGTACGACCCATTGTTGGGACTCCTACACCAAACGGTCTGAAGTTTAATTGGGACTTCTTACCAGGGAGATCCCTTACATGTTGGCGGGTCCAGCACCGTCAACATTTTGGCGCTAAAAAAAGGGCCAGATGACAAGTTGAGTCCTCTCATCTATTTTGAATCTCTACATATCTATCATGACTAACTACAAAGTTGCTCTTCCAGAGTGTATGTCTTATGGAAACAACTTCATTATCTCGGAAAAGCTCTTGGATAACTTGTCACATAAAACATTTGATGGTGGAGGCCACGTAGCCTTGGTTAGGCACGCGGTCGGCGTTGTAGGCTCATGCGAAAGACATGGAATCTTTGAAGAGTACATGACCTGCGCGTTGTTCGTCTACACGCTTCGAGGGAACCCCATGCACTGGTGTGCCACGCTGCCCAAAAAATCTATTCATTCTCTTGCTCATCTGGTCGCAGAGATAGACCGTGCTTTCAATCACTTTAACCATAAAGCACTCGATCAAGAAATTATGAAATTATGAAAAGCACCCGATGAATCCGTTGATCAATTTTACACACGCTTTACAGCCCGCACTGTGCCTTGCGCAGTTTTGGCAGTCAGTGTCCCGACCTCCCAGTGGAAATTGCGCAGCCTTCATGATCAGTCACACAAATATGTTGCAAGTCATTTCTGAAGTTTGTTTTGGTTTTCAACTGACAAATTTCTTTCCATGAATGTTTCCATGTCTCTAGGTATCGCATGCACACCATCACTGATGACCAAGCTTGGCATCAACTCACCACCTTCACCATCACAAGCATGTCAAAGAGTTGGTCTCACCACAACGGACCGAGTGTCAGTGGTGTCTTGCATGGCTTGCTCAAGCCATTTTGTCTCACATGGGCACGTGCATTGTAATGTAACGTCTTGTCAAGTGGAAGTTCAAGTGTCGATAGTTGGATGTAATAGTCATATAGTAGATGAAGAGTCATGAGGGTAGATGAACTGTCACAAAGATGAATGTCAAAGGTCACCCCACCCTTTGCTATAAATAAAACCTAATAACTCATTGTAAAGGTGTTTGGTCAATCAAGCTTCCGATAGCACTATCCTAGAGAGAGCTTGGACAGTATTGTAACGAGCCTTGGCTTCTCCACTGTGCAGAGCTAGTATATCTCTTTGGAGGAGCAGGCAGTTGTGGCTATAACGTTCCGCTGTCGGAACTAGTGGCTAGACATGGATGTATTGTATGACTGGAACTTACACTTATTAATATAATAGAGCTAGCATGTTTCGTGCATATGTTGTATTGTATTCTATGCTATCTGGTTTACTCTAAATGATATATGTATTTGTTTGCTTACGCATGCATGTATGGACTATTATGTATAAGTATGCATGAATCTTTTTGAAATGCGTTGTTGGTTTAACCATCACTTTGGATTGCTCACTAACTTTCTTTACAACTTGTGATGCATCTCCGCTCGTGTGTTCCCTTCTTAACTTCGTGCTATCACAGATTTCCAAGGGGCGCACTCATCTCAACCCCCGTGTGTTAGAACCTCTCATGCACCTTCCTTAACTTACTATAGCTGTCACACCCTTGCTACCAACAGGGAAATCTTACTTTCCTCTGTGCGAAATCATAGTCAAGGCATTACCGTATGACCCACTGTTGGGACTCCTACACCAAACGGTCTGAGATTTAATTGGGACTTCTTACCGGGGAGATCCCCTTACATGTTGGCGGGTCCAACACTATCAACATTTTGGCGCTAGAAGGAGGGCCAGATGACAAGTTGAGTCCTCACATCTATTTTGAATCTCTACATATCTATCATGACTAACTACAAAGTTGCTCTTCCAGAGTGTATGTCTTATGGAAACGACTTCATTATCTCGGAAAAGCTCTCGGATAACTTGTCACATAAAACATTTGATGGTGGAGGCCACGTAGCCTTGGTTAGGCACGCGGTCGGCGTTGTAGGCTCATGCGAAAGACATGGAATCTTTGAAGAGTACATGACTTGCGCGTTGTTCATCTACACGCTTCGAGGGAACCCCATGCACTGGTGTACCACACTGCCCGAAAAGTCTATTCATTCTCTTGTTCATCTAGTCACAGAGATAGACCGTGCTTTCAATCACTTTAACCATAAAGCACTCGATCAAGAAATTATGAAAAGCACCCGATGAATCCGTTGATCAATTTTACACACGCTTTTGTAATCTTGCATATCGATTTCCCGAAGATGAAATTGATTGGGAATTTCTTTATAGAAGATTTGAGTATCTTCTTCGCATATCTGAACCCCGCTCAGCACACTTCGATGATGGGGCTGTGCAATCACAGGCAGGCACAGTTGCTGTCACAATTGATTGTCTGCCTTCACCTCCTCAAATATCTCCACCACTGTGAGTGATGTGGGAGATCATGCACACACATCTGTTGAACTGTTACATCCTCCCACCCCGCCTGCTCTTGATATCTATGTAGATTTGGCTTGCAACCCTGTTGGTTGTCAAATGGATTCGTTCCCTCAACCTCCGTCCCCGCGTTCTATTGATCCTTCGAATTGTATTGTCTTGTGTTTTCCCATTCCGAACTCCTCACCTATTGTGAACGAGGATCAAGTTGTTGACGGAGTTGGTGTTATGCAACCAACCTGCACCATCATTCATGATGAGTGTGTGCGGGAATCTAAAGAAGAACCCATGGTGAAGGATGACTCCCTTCCAGCCGCGCCTCATCTGCTTTATCCTGACATCCCTTGTGATTCTGCCACTGCTGATTTCCCCTGTGAAAACCCATTTCCAGATGTTTCTACTTCCGATCATTCACAAGACACATTGGATGTTAGTCTGTCATCACAATGCGGAGAGGACACATATTCCTCCGAAAATACGTCCAATCTGTCATCTGTCATTTTTGAAAACACAGAGGGTGAACATCTTTGCTTCTCATCTACCCCTTTGCCCGATTCATCAAATCATGAGGATGCCAACAAACATCCTAAATTTTCTGATCTTAGTTGTCGTGATCTCTCTACTTCTTCATCTGATCACGATGTTGATTCAATCGTTGTTAATCTGTCTAAAACACTGGTATACGATGATCTATCTGTCAACGAAGTCAACACCCTGCAGACAGTCGAGGCACTCTAGCCCGAGCTGATGGTTATGTCAGGGCCTCGTTGTCCTGAGGTTGGTTTCACTTCCAGTCAGGAAATTGTTGAAACACTCAAGGCTCCTCACCACTCTCTGCTTTGCATTGAACATCAACCAAACACCCATTTTTTGCTTCCTCCACTTGAACTACAAGATCCCATCGCTCATGCATTGGAGGAATCTTACACAGCAAGCACACATGCACAATGTAAGTGGTATACTTTTCTCACGTTTGTTTACATGTCACAATCAAGAGAATGCATGCACTCGACATCTACACGCAGTGTAGCACAACACCATGGCAACTCCACAGAGTGCATGTCATGCGCTTTCACTCATCTTTGTTATGTGGTCGCTTGTAAGCTCGGAGTGTGTCCGTCTTCATCATTATATCTTTCATGCTTGCTGGTTTGCGCAACTGCGATGTTCACAAACGTGCCTTCACCAACATGGGTCAACCAATGTGCTGGTGGTTGCATTGGAAGTATCACTTCACGTGAGATGACCCATGCACTGTTAGCTTAGGAGTAGGAGTAGTGTTTTCTTTTGAGTTGTTTTCTTGCATGTATGTTTGCTTCTTTCTTTGTGTGTTTGTTTGTTTGCTTACTCACTTTGCTTCCGCATTTGCTTCTGCTTCTTGCTTTGCTTTTTGGTTTGTTTGCTTGTTATTGTCCATAGGTTAGTTTTGCATGGACCATGTGCGACTCTTGAAACAAGTTGGGTAAAGTACAAGAGGACTTGTACAACTATCAACATTTGGTTATCTTTTGTCTGCTCTCTTATGTAAGAACTTGTTGTCTTCAGTCCATGATACATCAATGGAAAATACGTATTGTTTGAAGTGAACCTTGGTGAAAACACAACGCTTGCGCGCTAACTAGTATCACCTACTCTAGTCGGTTGTTTTTGGGTTAATCCTTGTCAGCTCAGTCAAGTAGAGTAAGGTGAGGGGGAAAACCTTAACAAGCACATCAGAGGTATACATAAACTACTTCTCTGAAGGAACAACCTCTTCTTCTCTCAATAAGTCGGGATCCCTCTTCCGCCTCTGAAATGAATAAGTGCTATGCACAGTTATGAAGATGAAAAAATGAAAAAGTGAAAAAAAAAGTTTGAAAAAATGAAAAATGAATAAGGCGAAAGAAGAGAAAGGCTTCCTGCGTAGAGAGGTGATGCAAGTAACTCCGTCAGGGTACTGACCAAGCTCGCTGGCAGCAGAGCCATGCTTGTGTTCTTGCGTGACTCCGTCGGGGTACTGTCCAGGCCTGCTAGCAGCGGAGCAACACCAAAGATGAAACTAAGACTCTGACGACTATACTGCTTGTGCATCATATACTCCTCAACCCCAATTGAAACAATTGTGTTGGCTTGGCTTGGAATGTGTGTCGACCGACCAAGGGCTTGGCAGATGCTACATCTTACAATCAAGCAGTGTGGAAACCCAAACGAACTGAGAACTGAACAATACTTCTGGAGGTGTTAAACTTGTTTTTCACGAACAAGATCCATTCAGAGTGTTGGAGTTCTACCAGTGTGTCGCCAAGTGTTATAGCGGTTACAACCACCCTCCAAAATTTTGTGTTAGCTTCGTTTTGGAGTCTCCATACCAACCTTTCACAGCGACATGTCTTGTCTTGTCAAGTAGACAAGCTTCAGTAATTTTCTTGCAAAATGACATGTCCATCAAAGCTTGTTGCATCCCCCTCATAGGTTGTTTCACCGGACTTAGTCTAGTTGAACGCTGAGCAGCTCCCTCAAGAAATTGCACAATTCTGGAGAGAAACTAACCTTCCCTCCAGAAATTGCGCAATTCTATCTGGCAGCGTGCTGGGCTCCAAAATTGCGCAAATCTGCCTGTCACTGTTCATTGGAAAAATTATGCAATTCCTCCCAGCAGGACTGCTCAACCCAGAAATTGCGTAATCCTAAGAAGCAGTCTGCTGCTCTACCCAGAAATTGTGCAATCCCTTTGGGCAGCCAGCCCAGCTCCCTCCTAGAAATGCGCATTTTTTCCTCCCAGCGGAGCAGACTGTTGCATGTGCAGTTGAGTTGACCGGTTCCCTCCGGGACCAAGCAAAACTGTTTTACATGCATGGGCTATGCGTCCCAAGGCAGCATGCAAAGGCATCCCTTGTTTCAAGGATCTATTTTTAGCAACTGGAGGTTACATGCAAAGATCATTTCCCACCAAGTGTCGTTTTCCCTAGATTTGTGGCATGCGCGTCGCAACCTCGATTTTATCAAAATTCATCAACCGAGCGCTACAGAGCTCATTCCTCACATCGATTTTGCAGCTCTGACATCCCACATTGCATCTAGGAGTTGTCGGCACATTCAGCTCAGTTGTTTTGGGGTAAGCCCGCTTTTCATGTCTCGTGCTGCGTTTCTAGCGCTTTTTGTGTTTTGCTTCATATGAATGTTGTCTGCTTGATTTCAGTGAGCACTTGCTGTTGTTTTGATACATACTAGCTTGTACTAGCACCGTTTCAGTTTTCGTTTGCATCTCACTGTTGTCGCATGCATGACATTGTTTTGCACGGACGATCGTCGTTGTGGCGACTCGCTTCACACACATGCATGCTTTCCCATTTTCTGAATCATGCACTTGTTGTTTGCATGAATGATCATTCACTCTCGTTTGCACTCATCTCACCATGCATTCAGACTTCTCATGTTTTCAGTCGCCCGTCGGTTGGACTGGGCTGCCTTGGCCCGGACGGTGCCTTGCCGGGCTAGCACTGCACATTTCCGGAAGCGAACTCTGCCTTCCTTCCAGAAATTTCACAAGTCTAGCCAGGCATTGACCTCCAACCTTTCATTGTGCAATTCTTGGAGGCATTGTCTCGCTGGCCCCAGAAACTGCGCAATGTAGTTTGTTGGTTGCATGTCACTACTGACTGAAATTGTGCATTGCGCAGTTTCAATCCTCAGCAGGCCAGGCTAGACTGTGCATTGCGTAGTTCCAGCAGTCAGTCAGCCTCCTAACAGCCCGAACTGTGCCTTGCGCAGTTTTGGCAGTCAATGTCCCAACCTCCCAGTGGAAATTGCGCAGCCTTCATGATCAGTCACACAGGTATGTTGCAAGTCAATTCTCAAGTTCGTTTTGGTTTTCGAATCACAGATTGCTTGCCATGAGTGTTGCCATGTCTCCAAGTATCGCAGACGTTCATCTGCCTCTCAGCAGCATAGGTACAATGGTTTCCAGGAGAGCAGAGTCGAAGACAACGTTTAGAGCACACTTAGGGATGCAGTTGATCAAGTGTCTATGAACTTGCCTACCCACGAAGATATCAAGTTGTTCGTAGACAAGGACATCAAGATATGACGGCAGCAGTATCATAGCAAGAAGCACCATGAACAACAGCTGAAGGCAGCACACCAGATGCAACGAACGCAAGAGGAAGGTTGTTGACAACATAAAGGCGGAACAAAGTTGCAAGCTCAAGCAGATCCACTTGTGATGAAAGCAACTTTGGAGACTCGGTGTATGAGGTGACGGCGCAACATGAAGATTGTGTGAAGACAAAGAACGGAACAGAGAAGGAGTTGCATGTGTTGAAGCAGCAACTCAAGGAAGAACAAGAGCTGCATAGACGAGAGAATGAGTTGCAACAAGCACGGGTACAATAGCGAGCGCAACATGCACTCACGGATGAAATTGCGCCTGTACAAGTTATAGATCCATCCCAACAGCTGGCACAGAGCAGACATAGTGAGCAGTGTTGTTGATCGCATGCAAGGGAATTCAGCAGCATGCATGTCATTGTGCGCACGCATGCGATCCCACCCATTTAGCACACTCACCGAGGCAAAGACAAGAAGCAAGTCTGACTAGAGTTGAACATGCAGTTAACAGTTGATGCGCATGATCACCAGCACACACTGGAAGATCAGCACAGACACTATGCATCAATGTATTTCCGGTTCGGTCGCACCCAAGAAGACCATGCGCATGCTAATAGACGAGTTGGATGAAAGAGCCACACTAATGCACCCGGATGCAACAGAGGCAAGAGTTCGCTTCAGCAAGATGTCACCATGGAGCGCATGCACACCATCACGAATGACCAAGCTTGGCATCAGCTCACCACCTTCACCATCACAAGCATGTCAAAGAGTTGGTCTCACCACAACGGACCGAGTGTCAGTGATGTCTTGCATGGCTTGCTCAAGCCATTTTGTCTCACATGGGCACATATGCATTGTAATGTAACGTCTTGTCAAGTGGAAGTTCAAGTGTCGATAGTTAGATGTAACAATCATAGAGTAGATGAAGAGTCATGAGGATAAATGAGCTGTCATAAAGGAGAATGTCAAGGGTCACCCCACCCTTTGTTATAAATAGAACCTCATAACTCATTATAAAGGCTTTTGGTCAGCCAAGCTTCCGATAAGACTATCTTAGAGAGAGCTTCGACAGTATTGTAACGAGCCTTGGCTTCTCCACTGCGCGAAGCTAGTATATCTCTTTGGAGGAGAAGGCGGATGTGGCTGTAATGTTCCACTGTCGGAACTAGTGGCTAGACATAGATATATTGTATGACTGGAACTTGCACTTATTACTATAACAGAGCCAGCATGTTTCATGCATATGTTGTATTGTATTCTATGCTATCTGGTTTACTCTAAATGATATATGTATTTGTTTGCTTACGCATGCATGTATGGACTATTATGTATAAGTATGTATGAATCTTTCTTAAATGTGTTGTTGGTTTAACCATCACTTTGGATTGCTCGCTAACTTGCTTTCCAGCTTGTGATGCATCTTCGCTCGTGTGTTCCCTTCTTAACTCCGTGCTATCACAGGTTTTCAAGGGGTGCACTCATCTCAACCCCCGTGTGTTAGAACCTCTCATGCACCTTCCTTGACTTACTGCAACTGTCACACCCTTGCTACCAATAGGGACATCTTACTTGCCTCTGTGCGAAATCGTGGTCAAGGCATTACTGTACGACCCACTGCTGGGACTCCTACACCAAACGGTCTGAGGTCTAATTGGGACTTCTTACTGGGGAGATCCCCTTACATGTTGGCGGGTCTAGCACCGTCAATAACACTTCAAGGTGCTAGGGTGGTGTTAGGGTGAGTTATGGCTCACTTGGGTGTTGGGGCATCCATTCAGCTGACTGCTAATAAAACCATGACGTTGGGGCATCCATTCAGCTGACTGCTGATAAAACCATGACATTGGGGCGTCCTTCTAGTAGGAGCTGGAGAAGAATTTTTTTTAGAGTTTTAGGAAGTTGTAGCTTTCTTTTCAGTTGTAATTGAAGATTAAAGAACTTATTAGAATAGCATTCAGTGGTTTTTGACCTGAAGGGAGTTTTCCACCTAAAAAATCTTGTGCCTACTGTCTCTATTTTTGCATTGTTGTTTACTGCTCTTACTGAACAATAATAATAATCACTGAAGATTAACTAATGCTCTAAACAAAAATAAATAAATAAATAATAAAGTGTTAATTGCTAAGAAATATTGATTCACTGTTGGGAAAAATACTGAGAAGAGAGGGTGAATTAGTATAATCATTAAACTTTTCAATTTCATATCCAGATTTTTGTACGCAACTTTACTGAAGGGAACTCGTGTATGTATGCGACTGTTATGCAGACAACTAGCGTATATCCAGTAAACTTTACTTTTCAATTAATTCATCATCTGTTTAACTTGAGCCAGTGTATCAGTACCACATTAAACATTAATTAAACAATAACCATGTGCAGTAAGAACAAAATAAACCATCACACATAAGCAACACATGAACACAGGATTTTTAAGTGGAAACACAATGTGGAAAAAACCATTGTTGTTGTCGTCTCTGTCTTCTTTTTATTATAAAGAAAAACTTTTTACAATCTTGTATTGACACAGAGTCATACCATCACGCAGGCACCCACCTGCAGAAAGCTACAACCTTCTCTCATTCTCTAGCACCCATTGAAAGGGAGCTCCAACCTCCTGATCTCATTTACTGACACCCACCGGAAGGGAGCTCCAACCCCCTGATCTGATTTACCAGCGACCACTAGAAAGAAGCTTCAACTCCTTCACTGACGGCTCCAACCCTCAACACCTCTGTGGACTGCGTTTCATAAATTTTCATACTAGATCCACCAGCTACAAAACATCACAATTGTAAGCCACTTTTCATCAAATTTTCAGACTGGACCCACTACCAACATTTAAGCCTAAAACCAAATATCAAAATTGAAACTGATCACTGCAACAAAATCATTGAACCAACCAATCACTGAACCAACTGAATCAACCAATCATTGAATCAAATGAAACCCAAATCAATCAATTTATTCTCAAACAACCAAAGCAGTTAGATCACTGTAACCAGAGTATTAATACTAAACCCAAACACTGCATCAACTTACTGAATCAACTGAAAGCCCTGATCAATAAACTATCAGAATATATACGCTACTTTATTGTAGCAAACCCACGTGTATACACGACTTCCTTGAAGTATACTCACATATAGATCTCAAAACATTGAACCCTGAAACTGAACCACTGTCACTCTGAAATAAATATTGAATCATACACAAATCCACTGCATTATTCTGAAATAATCACAGAACTTTCATTGATCTTCAATCACAAACAAATAGTAGGTTCATCATTCTTCAATAAATCAATCCACAATCAAAACATCACTATTAAGCTCTAATCATCAAGTAAGACTTCATTAACAAACAGCAGAAAAGCAGCAGCATTGATTACAGTGATCAAAGATCTTTTTAAGCAAAACCCTAGTTTATATACGCGCTTTCCTCAAAACATTTATGTGCGTATACGCGCTTTTCAGGAAACAAACCCGCATACAGATCTGAATATATACGCGACTTACCAGTATTAAACATGTGTGTGTACACGCCTTTTAGGTTATCAAACCCGCGTACAGATATGCAATTACTAACACAAACCTTCGCTGCACAACAGAACTTCAGACATACCCAGATCTTGGCATACATAGAATAATCACACATCAAGACACTATCATCACTAATCAAATCAACCCATAATCAAAATTGTCATTTCAGATCTATTGGATTTGATCCATCATCAAATTCTCAGGTGCAATCGTAGTTTTAGATCAAGCAAATCATTAATAGCCCATTACATGCATACTTGCTTCAGATCTAACTATTCATGAAATATTCATCACTTGCACACACCAAACACTTTGATCTTCATATCCTTATATAGCTCAACTCTTAGACAATATCATAGGTCAAAACCATACTAATGTTGATGGTATTCCTAGACGAAATCAAATATACGTTGTTGGGATCAATACCATAGGTCAATACCATGGTAAAGACCCTTGGTATTTAGAATACCATAGTGCGGAAACTGTACGCGTCTTTCCTTCTTCATACCCGTGTGTGTACGCAACTTTGCTTCACATAACCCGCGTATACTTCTTGAAATTTCATCTTTATTATTCCTTTGTCTCTGAACTGCTATGCCTTTGACCAAACTCTCTGTCACATGTTGACATCTTCATCAAGTAGGTTGTCATCAAAAGGAAACACATCAAGTAGGTTGTCATCGAGGACAACACATTAGTCATAATGCCAACATTCACCCCCCCCTCAATATTTCCAACATCCACCTCGTGTTGTGATGACTCCTGGTCATCCGGTTGCGCAGCCCGCTTGCCACTTAGTTGAGACTCAATCTGTGATACTAGTTGAGGCTCTTGCTTGGGAGCGAGCATCTCCTCCTCAGGTACTCCAACCTACTCTCGCTCCAAGGACTCCCTCAGAGCTTTGTCCTCCCCAAACCTCACAGCCCCCCTAACAGTTGTCTTCTTGAGTGATGGTATATACACCTTGTATGCCTAAGATGTCTCACTATAGCCCACAAAAATTCCCTTTTCAGTTGTGAGCTCCAGCTTCTTCCTACTCTCTTTGGACACAAGGTAATAAACATTTGTCCCAAAGATGTGAAAATGAAAAACATCAAGGTTGTTAACTGTGAAAGCCTCCTACAGTGTAACTCGTCCAAGCACTCGATGTGGACTCCTATTCTGCAAAAAAATTGCATTGTTGCAAGCCTCTGCCCACAAGAACATAGGCAAACCCTAGACATGCAACATGACCTTGGCCGCTCCAACTATGTTGTGGTTCTTCCTCTTAGCCACCCCATTCTGTTGAGGGTTATGGGGTGTTGTAAGCTCTCTCCTAATGCCCTCCTTGGCACACACATCCCTAAAAGCATTCGAGACATTCTCCACCATTGTCACTCCTCAATGCTTTGATCTTCTTCTCAGTTTGGTTTTCTACCAAGGCCTTAAACTCCATGAACTTGGAGAAGACCTCCTCCTCCTTCCTCATAAAGAAGATCCATGTTTTCTAAGAATAGTCATTTATGAAAGTGACATAGTACATGTGTCTCATGAGTGATGGAGAAGAGAAGGGCCCACATACGTCTGAATGTACCAGCTCCAAAATCCCTTTGGCTCTGTTGTCTCAGCCCTAAAAAGATGACTTGGAATACTTGCAAAGTATGCACCCCTTGCACACATCATGTTTATCGAATGCGCACTATGGTAGTCCTGTGGCTATCTGTTGAAGGATCTTCAGCGCCCCATGACGCAGATGCCCCATGTGTATGTGCCAAAGCTCCCCCACGTCTCTTCTATGTGTACTTCCTACCTTGCTGCTCAAGGTTGTGCATGTCTCAACCTACAGCCTATAAAGATTCTTCATGCTCACACCAATATGCTTCATGGATCCAGAAGTTAAGTGCTTTAGGTAATCCTTACCTCTACTAAAGATAACATCATAACCCTTGTCCTCTAAGCTAACAACAAAAACAAGGTTCTTCTTAAGGTTTGGAACATAGAGGACATCCCTGAGATGGAGAGAGCTACTAGACTCCCTCTCAAAACTGACAGTACCTACTCCCCTAGTCATGTACTTTCCATCATCTCCTAGCTCAATGTGAAACTGCATGTCCTTCTCCTTCAGTTGGTTGAAATATTCCTTGTTCTCGATCATGTGGAAGGATGCTCCAGAATCAATGTACCATATGTTGTTTCCTACTGAGCTTGCCATGCAATCTATCAATGAGAAATATTTCTCAAATTGAGAAGAAAATACATCTACCTCAACGGATGCGGCCACATGGTCCTTACTGGACCCCTTCTTCCGATTAGGACACTTAGTGGCATAGTGCCCGAACTAGTGGCAATAGAATCATTTGATCTTGCTCAGATCTTTCTTCTTCTTCTCGCCCATCTGACTAGACTCGACCTTTCCATGGCCCTTCTTGCACTTGGCTTTACTAACTTTACCTGCCAAGGCAAAGTTCTCCTCATCCTCTGCTTTTGTTGATCTTCCAGCTCTCGTCCCTCTCCAAATTGGACGCAATCTGACCACAACCTTTCCCAACTAGGAAGATTCTCTTAACCACTGACTGCATCTTCGAAATTCTCTCGAAACTTATGAAGTCCCAATAGCGCAAGACTCACAAGGTCATTCTTTGTTATAGTCTCGCACACTCCAGCTAGTTCATCCCAAAACTAAATGAACTTAGAAAAGTACGTAATGATGGGCTCTCCTTTGCTCATCCAAAGACTTATTAACTTGTCCTTTAGGGCAAGCTTCTTGGCATCACTAGAACCCTGATACAAATCCAAGATGACTTTACACATCTCATATGTTGTCTTCTTTCCATGGAGATGAGGGACAATATGGTCTTTGACCCTCTCAAAAATGATCCTCCTGGCCTTAGTGTCATTCTTGTTATGTTGAATCAAATATTGGTGATTTGTGGATGGAACTATTTGATTCGCCACAAATTTTAGCACCCCATTACCTTCCAACTCCACTGAGATCCGCTCCCTCCATGAGCAGAAGTTAGAGGCTCCCTTTAAATAGTGATTTGCCATCAGTACTTGGAATGCCAAGCTGCTTATCCAAAAACTTCTCTTCAAAATTCTAGCACAAGCCTGCTCATTAGAGAAATTTTGAGGTCAAAAATTGGCCTCAAAACAAAAAAGTTCAACAAAAATCAACTTTATAAAAACCAATAGGATTCAATATGATGATGTCAACCATTTTTAGAGTAAAAATGTATGTATATATATATATATATATATATATATATATATATATATATATATATTCAACTTGTATTTTCAACTTATCTCCCTACAATTTTATTCAAATTTCGAGCGGGAGAACTCGTTGCATGCGGAATTTAATTTTTGCATCCAATGAGTACTCGTGTTGCATACTTTTGATGGACCCTACATGAAAAATATGAAATACATGAAAAAACGTGATTGCAAGGAGTACCAGTGTTGCATATTTTCAATGGACCCTAACAAAAAATGTGAAATACATGAAAAAACGTGATTGCAATCACATTTTTTCATGTATTTCACATTTTTCGTGTAGAGTCCATCGAAAGTATGCAACACGGGTACTCCTTGGATGCAAAATTTACGAGTGCTCCCACTCGAAATTTGAGTAAAATTGTAGGGAGATAAGTTCAAAATGCAAGTTGAACAAGTAGTTTTTTCCTTTTTCCCCTCCAAAACTTGATGAGGTAATCTAATCTTATTTTATTATTTCCACTATTATTTTATAATATTCCTTAGGAGGCCCATTTTAGACCTGAAAATTTCTCTAATGGACTTATCTATGCCCTTCACAAATTGAACAATTTTGGTGTTGGTCTTTATGCAAAACTCTACTCTGATACCATGATAAATTTTCTTTGAAACTTTGCCCACTAAGTTGAATCACTGAAAACAAGGCAACTGAAAACTGAAATCAAATTTACTTTCACCGAGATACAGAGTTCCTTAACAATCTATAAGCCGCAGAAAAACAACAGAGGTAAAAACACATGCACACAAATTGACACGTTTATTTACCCAAGAAACCCGAAAGAGAAAACTTGTTTTCTTTGTTGTGGTATTTTATTGATTTTCTTAAGCAAATTGGATCTATTACAATTCATATTGCTACTGTAGCCAGCAATCTACCTCTGAGAACACAACTGTTCTCTTGTTGAATAGCCTTGACTTGCCTTGAGAATTCTTGATCCCTGCTCCACAATCCTTGCGCATGGAAGCCCATATTTCCTTGTGCCCTTGCTCCTATTTCCTAGCACACAATTGGGCTCCTATTTTCTTGCCTAATTGTGGCCTCCTAAATCCTTATGCACAAGCTCCTCAATTCTGTGCACTCCACACACAAAGAATTGATCTCTCAAGAATGATGGATCTTGTGCCTTTGTTCTTCTCTTTATAGATAGAATTTGAGCATGCAAGGAGGCCTAGTCTTTAGTTTTGATTGCAAGTTAACTGAGAGTTCAACTTGTTCTCTCTCCAATCAACAGTGTAGTCTTTACTCGTTCTCTTTCCAATCAACACTAAAGACTTAACTCGTTCTAACTGAACTTGTCACTGCCACCCCGTCTTATAGTCAAACTAAAGAAGACTCCAACACTACGCATGCAACCTTGATGACCATTCCAGTAAATTGGAAGTCAACTCATCGAAACTGAAGTCTATCTCATGAACTTGCATCCATGCTAGAGAAAGACTAAGACAAGGTCTTCATCAGCTAAGGCACAAGCCAGAAGACCTTCCATCGCTACATTTTCAACAAAGAAGCCTCCTGCAATAATCTAGTCAATAAAATTATAGTTTCCTTATTCTCAATGGACTAAATGAAAACCAAAAGCAGACAATATCCTCATCAAGAGATTCAACAATACATTGCTTGCAGACTAACCCATTTTGGGTGGGGATCAAGTAGCAGAAACTTTAATATGGTTGTGTGGAAGATTTAAAGGGACTCACCTTTAAATTGGGGAAAAGAAATAAAGATGTATGAGATGTATCATCTTCATCATTTGGTGATGTAGAATACCATATATGATATATGTCTTCTTTTAAAAATTAATGTGTTCTTTCCAACCTAGTACATAAAAGCACAGACGAGCTTGCCTACAGTGCAAGAGATAAATCTAAAGGCAAACGTATCTCCATTCTGCATTAGTTGTTTGACATCGATATATTTAAGAAAGTACCCATAATTTCCATCTGCCATTCAAAGTTCATCTCCCTGTAGATCAAAATTTTTGTATAGTTTGAATAAGTAATAAACAAAGTAGGAGAAATTTTCAAATAGGTTTGTGCAGGATAGGAGAACACAAATAGGTATGTGCAAGATGAAATCTCCAAATTCATCCATAAAAGGCATTGTCAGCTTAATCCTCGTAAGGTTGTGGAAGCTGAAGTCCAACACTTGAAGCTGATTTTTTCAGTGTCAACTTCTTTTCTTCTTCCCGATCTATGGCAATGTTGTAAGAGAATAGTAGATCCTGCAGAAACCATAAAAAGTAAATGCTTTAAGAACTAGATTTCCATAAGGGAAAACAAAATAGACAGTTTCAATACAAATGAGAAAATTATAATAATGTCCAAGAATGATTGAAAAGCAGTCAATCAGAGTCCAGACTGGCAAAGACATCATGTATAGCATCTCACAGTAGAGCTTAAAGAATACACTTAACCAACAAAACAGCATTACCTTATGATGGTGGACACTATTAAGCAGCAACGCATAATTATGTGCAAGCTTCAGTTTCTGTTGAACAAGGGAAGAGTCCCGAATATCTTTGTTCTTTCTGAACTCTGCCATGATATATTCTTGGAAGTGTATTTTATTGGCATTACCAATATATGTACGCACTGCCCTCAAGAGATTCCGATAGATTCTGAATGCCTCCATTGAATTAGACTGCAACTTAACCTGTGAATTAAGCATTGCAATCAGCCTATACCATTGATTAACATTTAAGATTTACATAAATAATGGAAATAAGCTTGTTCTGGTTTAACATCAAATGGTACAAGCATACACATTTTACTGTAGAAATAGTTCTCATCCAATTGAACAAGTATATGGCAAATAGCATTATATACATAATAAATTTCGTATTTACACTCCGCTAAAGCATTAATCCATATTATTTTCAGTTGCAGGAATATCTTAAGTTCCTTTCTTGTAGATGCATTTCAATAGCATCAATGCTGCAACATCTCCATTGCTCTCACAGTAGAACATTGCATCGTTTTGTTTTGAGCCAAAGTTACATTTCAGATTGCTTTGTTTTGTTTTGAGCTAAAGTTACTTTTCAGATCAGATTTCTTGTTTGCAGATGTACATCAATAGCATCAATAGCCTATGAAGCAAACAAGGGCATGTTTATAACTTTATATGTATACCTTGTGATACCTATAGAATCCTGTAATCTTTGGTTGAGGGCAGCTTCTCCTGTTTGACCTTCTGCACAATCTAATCATTTGTATATAACAAGTATTTAATTCTCAATGGAACACACTCTACTCAGTATTCGACCTCTTCCTCGGGGAAGTTGATAGCTTCACAATTTCAGGGGCTAGTTTCAACTAAGTTACTATATTCACATTTTGAGAGAGACTGCTCAAAGTTGAAACTATACATAATGGTAACCTACAAAAAGACCATATTATCACCTATCTGTCCAATATTTATTCGGAAACTAAATTTAGATATATAATGTCCCAGAAAGAATATCAAGGATTTTATTCATTCTAACAAAAGTGCCACATAAGTATATGACAAGACATCCTATAGTGAACAATAAGGTTTTATGAGTACACTGTCTTGTCTTTTGTGTAATGTCAGTTGTTGAACGATGACAATGAGCTATGTATGGAATTGCTATTTATGAAATGCACATTGTGTTTGTGGAATAAGTACAGAACCTCTATTCATGTGCATGTATAACCCAAAAGTGAGCTTGGGATCTGTTAAGTAAAACTATGTTACATAAGGTGAATAATGTACTTGTGATTATGAATAAACTGGGATTAGAAATCTGATTACCATTAGCAGATTATTGTTTACGTGAGCCTGAACAATCTCAGTAGTCAAGATATTCCAAGAGAGAATGTTGACCAATCCCTTTAGAACCCTAGCAGGTTCCATTATGGCTACATCTAGGCGAAAACCAAGTAGCTGGTATCTTAGATGCCTTCTAAGAACCATGAAGAAAGCAGAAAAATAGGATGGTACAAAGATCTTCAAGGAACAGAAATCCACTAGTCCCCATGCTTGTCAATGTACAAGCCAAGGCCCAAGAGTGACAACCATGGGACTCAAGCAGGGACTTCATAAAGAGAGATTGTGGCTAAGGGAAAAGAAATTATCAACAAATCAGACAACTATATCACACATCTGAAGAAGCAGGCACAATCCCAACTACGCCAGCTTCAGATACAATAACGCTGAATTAAATGAATAAACAGCATAAGAATATAATGAAAGTAACAATGATTAGGTGCTTAATGAAAGAGCAGACAGACCTCATGGTTGTTAATAACCAAATTGAGTTTGGACACCACAAAACATCATAGCATGTTATCAATTGGCAACTGTCTTGACTCGTTTAAAAAAATGCAGTTCAAAATTTCAAACCCTCATTCAGGAATCTTTACTATTGCATTCAATCCAAAAGAGAAATTACTTTGCAAAACATGGCATGCTTCATGAAACAACGAGATGAAGCCCTGGGTAGAAGCAATGCCCACTTGATAGAAGCAATGCCCACTTTATAGAGGCAATGCCTGTGGGGGTGGGACAAAATAACAGGTTGGCAGAGGCAATGCATCCCCATATGTTATGGTCCAATATTTGATTGGAGCATCTTGCTTTTCATTTCATAATGATTGTATATAAATATACATTTATAGTCCTGTTTATCAAATCCACCGTTCAAATGCAATTTATCACATTCGAGATCGAGATACTTCATCAATCCTTTTTTGGTAGATGCATTCAATGCATAGGACTAGGGGTGATGGCCTCATATGAGAGCAGATTGCCCATTTTGCCTTGGTTTTTATGCCATTATGTATCTTTTTTACTATTCTCTGGCATTTTATATTTCAAATTGCTCTTTAACTTTATTTTCATTAGCATTAACCTCAAGCTTATTAGCCCCTTCTTCTCATGGGACTACTGAAAGGTGGACCTTAGAGGGGTAAATGTACAATTCAACCATGAACATGAGTATGAAGGAAAGAAGGAAAATGTTATGTATTGTGGGTATATGGACATGATATCCCCTTTTCAAGCACTCCCTAGTATGGGTATATGGACATGATATCCCCTTTTCAAGCACTCCCTAGTATTACAATTTACCCAATAAATGCCACACTTTACTAGAAGAGGGTGATGATTTCCAATTGCAGTAAAAACAAGGTTAAAGCACAAATAAAAAGTGTCTCAATCCATTCAACAAATGCCCCAATGATCAATGGGATGAATCCTATATATGAAAATAGCACCCATTATGAAGAATGGAAATAATGTACCTTGTAAGTGGCACCAAACCCATCTCACCTAAATTAGCACTAAGCAAGGCATCAGTGGTATCATTGATCATATGCACTGTGGAAAAGTAAATAACATACATGGCGGTTGGCTGAAATCTGCATCATAGGAGAAAAATTTTATCCTGTGGATACCCAAGCATGTTGGTGGGTAATGTTGCCTCAAAATCTAGCAGGCCTTGTGAGAGACCTCACAAAGCAAGAGCCATGCAAAGATGCAACAATGAAGTGCTTGCCACTATCACCTTAGCACTCCACTTCCTACTCTTTAGTGGAATTTCACCACATGGGATGCTTCCCAGTTTCTCACCTAAAGGATGTTCTAAGTCAATTGGCTCAAGGTGATGTTTGTGAGTGGCTATGCAAGGTACTTCTTCTATGGATTAGGGCACAATTCTTTATGTAAAAGGAAAAGCGTACCATAAGCTAAGTCTTGAAAAGAAGGCTCGACACCTAGGGTTTCAAGATGTAGCTCAACCAAAGTATATCTAGGCATGCACGTACAGAGAAAAGATTTACTTAAAGATAATATCAATAATAGGAGATGGAAAACCTTCAAATAAGCCCTCAGTTGAAGTTTCTATAGGATTAGGGTTTTATTAGGGCGTCAATTACCTAGGGTTAATGACATCAGCCATATTAGGGCAATTTTCACCATGCAAAGGCTAGATTTTGAATGTATCAAGTGAACCAAGATGAAAACAAGTCAAATCATCTCCAACATTTCTCTTCAAGCAATGATCTAGTGCATACCACTGTAGCATGCCCAAAATGAGCCACAAGTATATATAGCAATCATTGTGTAGACTCTAGAGAGATAGAATATAGAGTGAGAACCAAAGTATATTGAGCCATTTCTTGGAGAGCGATGCCATAGATCATAAGAGCGAGTCACCGTTTGGAGAGCAATGCCATAGAGGATAACAATAAACAGGAATATTGATACGGGCCAGAACCACCGAACATTAGAACCTTAGAGATTCACGAGCTATCTAATGCAAGTTCTTTGAGATAGAATGATAGCGTATTTGTATGCATTTTCGAATGGGTAACTTAATTTGAAGAGCTGACCTAAGATTTGCCAATGTAACCCTTGTTTTGAATAATATCGAATATATTTTATTTAATAATTGTCTACCCGAATGATTTTGTCACAACGTATAATAATAGGAGAGCCCACACATTAATAAGAAATATTTAATTTGAATCCTTCTTTGGGGCTTTTGTTGGGGCAGTCGGGTTTCTATGCGAAATTGGTCCCATAGCTGCCCAAATTTCCATCTGCATCATAAGTCTCATCTCGAATGTCCCATCATTGCTACATCATGTCTCATCTCGTCTCGTCTCGTCTCGTCGTGACTCATAGAAGAAGAATAATCAACAACCGATAGTAGGAGAGATCGATTAGATCCTGCAAACCCTACTAGTCTTCAGCTCAAGTTCCATGACCTTCATCTCAATTATACAGCAAGTCATCCATCTCATCACATTTCCTTTCAACTTGACTCCTTTGATCATCAACTGAACAATGATGTCTCGATCTAAAGAAGAAGAATCACCATAGGGGAGCTCCAACTACCACCCTATATCCAAGTACAATAGGCAAGATCCTCTTACCACAAGGGTAAGGATCACACTCTATCCTATTGATCTGTGACAATAGGTGAGAACTACTTACCATGAGAGGTAAGGATCACACTTTGTCCTATTGTCCTATGACAATAGGTGAGATCTACTTACTATGAGAGGTAAGGATCACACTCTATCCTATTGTCTGTTAATCCTTCCCACCTAGACCCTCAAGATTCAAGTGGTAGAACACCTGCATCCCATCACTTGAGCGAGATACTACTTACCATAAATGGTAAGGATCACACCCTATCTCAAGTCACCTCAACCCATTGGCCAAATGGGGAGGAACAATCCCAACAAGCCCAACTTGTGGGTAGGATGCCAACTGGGGTATACTCTGCCAAGTCCCAGACTTGATGGTAGGGGGAGATACCCACTTGTCATAAATGACAAGGATCACACACACGCCCTACAGTGACAATAGGCAAGATCTACTTACCACAAGGGTAAGGATCACACCCTATCTTATTGTCCAGAGTTCCCTCAACCCCAGGAGCTCTCTGGCTCAATTCCTCTCCCTGTGAGCTCAAACAGGGGGGAAGAGCATAGCTTAGTGTTCTCGATCAATCGTGACCCCTTCATCTCATTAGAGCCTTCACTAGCCTTACGACTATTAGTCTTAGCCTAGGAAACCGGATTCGTCCTAAACCCCCTGCGAATCCCGAATCCGGCGAATCCGACACGATTCGGTCCGGATTCGTGTCCAAATCACAGGACACGTTGTGTCCGTTTCGGACACGTCATGTCCAAGGGCGTGTCGCGATTTTCAGGGGCGTGTCGCGATTTTAGGACACGTGTCCGGTTTCCAGGACTCGCTAAGCTCAGCGTGGGTATGAAAAGGGCGTGTTTGCTCATTAATATTTTCATTTGGTAAGTGATTTGTGCTGTTGCAGCAAGGAGTAGAGCATTTTGGCAGCTTCATAATCAAGTCTAGGCCCTAGTATTGATATGCTATTCATGGTAATGTTAAATTCTTAAAGTAAAAGTGACATTCTCCTTAATCTTCATTTTCATCCTTTTACTTAAATTTTTAACATTACCATGAAATGACTCAGGATGTTTGAGAGTGGTTCCGGCCTCATTGGATTTCATATGGAGAAAGTAGAATTTTAGATTTCATTCAAAATCCAGCAGACTTATCAGTTTTTCAGGATTTTAGGATTGGGGGATTGCAATGTTTCCATTGAATTTTGTCATGTATTAGGGTATGGAACTCGTATTTAATCAAGAGCACCAAACCAAGAGCTTCTGAATATGTCGCTCCCGCTCCCATTTTCGCTCCCGCTCCCGCTCCCAAGTAACACTGTTCCTGATGATATGGGTCAGGACACCATTTTTGAGTTGGCATTGGCCAACATGGATCTCAATGATCCAGTGCTAGAGCCTGTTAGATTTGATGACTTAGAGGGGTCAGCCTCCATACCAGCAGATGCAAAGGCGACTATGGATACAGGGGAGGAGGAGGATGTAGAGGAGAGCAGTGGGGACCATGATGATGGGGACAGTGATGCTGATTCTGATGCTGATTGATGCCTTGAGGCTTGTATACCTGTAGTTGTTTTATATTTTCTATTTCTATTTGCCATTGGCATTGCACCAACACTACCTATGTAACACATTTTGATTTGATGACTTAATGAGAAAACTACAGTTGTCAGTGTGTTTATCTTACTATCTTGTAGTTGTAAGTTGTCTTTCAGTTATGAATTATGAATCATGATTTAAATTTTTAATAGATTTATCATTTATGTGACCAGTACCATTGACATTTATTTGAATTTTGTATGTACTATGCATGCTAATAGCTATAGATGAAGATCTATGTTTGAAATCAATAAATTTGTATCATTAATTAAAATTTGTGTAAGAAATATGATAATATTTAATTTTTAATATATATATATATATATATATATATATATATATATATTTATATTTATATTTTTAAATATATAAATATATATATATATATATATATATATATATATATATATATATATATATATTTTTTAGTAAAATAATATATAACGTGTCCTGTTCCGGGGGGTCAGCGTGTCCCGAATCCGACACCACGAATCCCGAATCCTACGTGTCCCGAATCCCCGTGTCAGGTGACTTAGGTCTTAGCCATAGTGCATGAAGCCTAGAGAATATCAATGACAAGCTCACATACTGCAATAAAAGGATCCAATTGTCTACCTGCTCATTAATCAAAATGTGATGGAGTCTCATTGCTCCTTTTTGCACCATATCTCGGATATAGTGATATATGATCTCAATGTGCTTGAAATTGTCATGGAACACAGGATTCTCTACATGTCGGAAACCATAATATGTCACAGTATATCATAGTCATGCCCAGCATATGTTCAAACAAATTTCAAAGAACTTTCTCAACCATATTGACTCACAACCTGCCATGCTAGCAATAATGCACACTGTCTCTCAAAGCAACAAACTGTTACGCCAACGAATCATCCAGGAAACCAAGGCAGACCTAAGGCAGCACTCAGATGTGCTCTTCCAATCAACAACATTCTCAGCATCAGTGTATCCATAAAGTCTCAAGTATCCGATGGAGTGTCTCAATTCATGAATGACTACATTGACTAGGTATCCCAATTCCAGCTTTGCAAGATTCCAACATACATATCCAGGGTCTATATGGCTCAAAGAACATACTACAAATCAAGAATGCGTCAAAACTATATTTGAAGAGGAGGCTCTCTCAACTGCTTAGTGTAAATCATCATGCCAAGTCTTTGACATCATACTTCCCTTGACAAGGAAGTCTGCATCACCTCTTTGTTACACTTCTAATCTCAAGAAGTGGACATAACTATATTTGAAGAGGAGGCTCTCTCAACTGCTTAGTGTAAATCATCATGCCAAGTCTTTGACATCATACTTCCCTTGACAAGGAAGTCCTCATCATCTCTTTGTTACACTTCTAATCTCAAGAAGTGGATCATCTTGGTTTCAAGAGTCAACTCCCTTTGGCACTGAATGCTGAGATGATCTTGATCTTGTCAGAAATAAATTGTCAGCATATAAAACCAAATATCAAAGACATACCTTCAATTATGAAGAGAGGTCGAGGTCTGCATCAGATGTCTATCATTCCAAGCATGCTAAGCCTAGGGGACTTGCTAGAGTCCATATGGAGCTTTCTTCAATCTGCAATCATGAGTCTACTATTCATGCCCCTTCAAGTCCTGAGATAACTGCAAATATGCTCCTTCCTCCATAGAGGAAGCTTACTTCACGTATATCTGATAATAATGCATTTGGCAACAGGAGCTAGGATCTCATCATAACCTTCTTTCTCTGAGAGCATACTTCTTATCATAGTTTGAACCATATCATGGAAGCATCAAACACTACTACATCTTAGTCATCAAGAATGGTCCTTGCATGAAGGACATATCGCTCTCAGCATCATATCAAACAGTTGCACACAATCTACTCCCTCTGAATAGGAAGCTTCTTCAATCATAGTTATCAACCAAGGAGATTGCAACCCTTCCTTCGAGGTCTTGAGCTCTTGTCCATTTTCAAGTGCCACTCTAATCATGGGATGGTTCCACATCTTCCTCAATCTCGATATAGAGGACTTAGTCCTCACATTCATCAGATATACTTGTGACCCCAGAACAAGAGCAAGAGCAATAATGGCAAAGTAAATAATCATAATGAAAGTGTACCTAGTGATGAGGCAAGATTGTCTTTCTTTTCTAGATGTAAGAGTGGCTCCTTCATTTTCCTGCACTAGCTCCCTCTTGGAGTTAACCCTTTTTGCACTACTTTGCATCTTGATGATCCTCAAGATGGATCACATCCTCATCCAAGAAGTTAGTGAAACAAATAAAACATATCACGGAAGCATCAAACGCTGCTACAGCTTAGTCATCAAGAAAGGTCCTTGCATGAAGGACATATCGCTCTCAGCATCATATCGGACAGTTGCACACAATCTACTCCCTCTGAATGGGAAGATTCTTCAATCATAGTTATCAACCAAGGAGACTGCAACCCTTCTTTTGAGGTCTTGAGCTCTTGTCCATTTTCAAGTGCTATTCCAATCATGGGATGTTTCCACGTCTTCCTCAATCTTGATATAGAGGACTTAGTCTTCACATTCATCAAATATACCTGTGACCCCAGAACAAGAGCAAGGGCAATAATAGCAAAGTAATTAATGATAATGAAAGTGTACCTGGTGATGAGGCAGGATTGTCTTTCTTTTCTAGATGTAAGAGTGGCTCCTTCATTTTCCTGCACTAGCTCCCTCTTGGAGTTAACCCTTCTTGCACTACTCTGCATCTTGATGATCCTCAAGATGATCACATCCTTATTCAAGAATTTAGTGAAACAAATAAAAATACTCATGCAGGAAGAATCACCAATAATCGAAAAGAGTAAATTAACAAGAATGGTGACACAAAGAAATGACATAAGTCTTGAAAGTACTTATCTTTAATATAGATTGTAGGAGGCTCTCAGCTGCCTCTTGATTCTGTCTTCCTCTTAGTCAGGAGACACCACTATCCATCTATCATATGTCAATGTTGTCTTTAAAAGAAATGCATCCTCTTGAGCATCACCTACATTCTCTTTCCGATCCTTTCAAGCCCAGTTACAAGATAATCACTGCAACACATCATTTCCTATTAGGTAGGAGACAAATCAAACTAGGGTTTCTCTAAATCTGTCATAGGTACTTGAAGAACTCAATGGCTTCTCTCTGATCAAGAAGAGCCTGCTTCACTCTAGGATTTCAATGTTATAGAACCCAAGCCATATCCAAGGCCACTTCAAGGGTTTCTCCCAAGCCCTAACCTTCTCTTGTAAGAACAAAGCCTCCCTAAGGTTCCCTTCAAACCCTAGGATTATTTTAGGTCTATGCCATCTTCATTTGCTTCTATTATTGGTGTCTTCAAGGGGGTGTTCTCAATTACTTTTCTTCAGCCCAACTCTGATACCATGTTAATTTTTAGCGCTAGATTGTTCGCTATTGTAGATAATTACTTTTATGAACTTTTTCAACATTTTCATATTAGATTCACCCCATAAATCATATCATGATTAGTAATTATGTAGAGAGAACAATAACATCAACAATCCAATCGAACAATAAAGGAAAAGAAGAAGAAAAGTATGCACAGTAGAGACACCATGATTTAGGTCAGAGACCAAGCCATGCTTTCATATGGTGCATAGCTCAACGATCCAAGCTTGCTTTTTATGATATAGCATTTATTTACCCCTAAAGATGAGTTAGTTTATCGCTCATTAGGGTTGGCAGATGCAAGGGTTCCTTATGATGGGATGGAGAATCAAGTGCTCAAGAACCAAGTGATTTCTTATGAGAGGGGTAGAGCTCATGCTAGGCTTTTGCCCATGCACTAACTATGTCTCAACCATCTTTTACATTTTAATTTTTGTTTTTCTTTTGTTGTGCACACCTTATGCTTTTTTTATTATTGTAGCTACATCAACCTCCAAGGCAAACTTTTTTGGCCCTACTCAAAGATGTGTATGTATGAGTGTCAAATCCCAATGAACTGATGATAGTTAACCCCAAGGATGAAGGTGGTATCAAGGGAATGATGAAAGGTGTTATGTATGGAATAGTTATGGACACGCTACTTCAATCCAAGTTTACCAAGTAGTGCCCCTCCTATAACCCTAAGGCCTTAGAGGAGGTCACACTGGGCTAGGGCTAAAGACTAACCCCACTGGTAATGTGAGAGAACAAGTTTACACTCAAGATCATTCAAATGCCCAAAACATTAAGTAAAAGCTCTTGATAGAAAAATGGTTAAAGTACCTGTCGAGTAGTAGCCCACCTTCATTCAAGAGGAATGTCAAATGGTGAGAGTTGAATGACTTGTGCAAATGGAAAAGGAATGTGTCATATCATCATCATTGAGTAATGTGTATGGTTGTTGGATGGTTGGCTGGCTATCCAAAATAGGAGAAAAAAAATTCCTATAGGGTCACCCATTTTATTTGGTAACAAGTAACACTACTCAACACTCATTTTAGGCCTATATGCATGTTGAGATCACTTAAAAAGGTTCATTGCATTTCATCTAGATTTGGATTTTGTTTGGGATTCTTCCTGTGAGAACATGTTGGCAAGGAGAATTGGAAAACATGGTTGTCATTGTTAGACTTTTAAAATCCAACAACTAATTTAATGAATTTTACTAAAGTGAAAGGAACAGCTACTGAACCTTCAACATACATTCATCAAATATACTAAGTTTACTGACTAAACTATCTACAGCTGAAAAACAAAATTGAAGACACAAGGCACATTCAAAAATACAACACAAGAAATTTTACCAAGAAAACCCCACCTGGGGAAAACTTACAAACTGTGTTCTCTATTATTTTTCTTCAGCGATAGCTCTTTCTAAAAATTACATGGAAGAGGGAAAAACTTCGCTTTACTCGAAAATCGACCAACACCCTTCTGCGCGCCAATTGGGCTTTATCTTCCCCACTTGGCCTCCCTCTGTTGTGCAATACGAATTTCGTACAACCTTGTATGACCTTTTGTGCAATTGCTCTACGCAAGCACTCACGCACTGTTGCTGGAAACACAAATATGGTGATGGTTATACCGCCTCTATTCTCTTGTTGGATTGTGTTGTATGTAACACTAGTGTTGGAACTCACTCTACTCTATTACTAAAGAGAGAACACAGTCATCTGATGCATAATGAACTAAGTATGCGCCCTTTCCTTCCTTTGAAGTCGACCTAGGCCCACCAACTCCACGAATGTCTGAGATTAAATCTCAATGGATGGCTGAGATCACTTCAATTTTTTACTATAAGAAAATTAAAATTTTCCTAAGTCAAAACAATGAGATAAAATGTACTTTGCGCCTTTGGCCCACCTGTGGATCCCCCTACTAAATTTAGTGCACCTCTAAATTTAGTTGAACCATTCCTCCTCTAACTCCATTTAACACTCCCTCTTAGAGAGGAAGGTGTTCTGTACTACACCTAGTTTATCTCTGAAGTAGATAAATCTACCCCTTGCCAATGCCTTGGTCAAAGTATTTGTTGTCTGCTCCTCTATAGACACATACTAGAGCATGACCTTTCCCCTCTAAACACAATCTCTGATATGGTGGTACCGGATCTCGATGTGCTTGGAGCAGTCATGAAACACTAACTTTTCAAAGAGCTTGATGCAGCTCTAATTGTCACAGTGTACGATTGTGGGCTTCAAGTTCTTATTGAACAACCCAAAAAGTAGTATCCCCAACCATATGGCCTCGTATGCTGCCAGGTTGGCAGCGATGTACTCGGCCTCAACTAAGCTCAATGTCATTGATCTTTGCTTCCTGCTGAACCAGGAAATAGTTGTTGACCCAACACTGAAGGTACAACCTGAAGTGCTCTTCCTGTTTGTTGAACCCCCTACCCAATCTGCATCTGTGAAGCCCTGAAGCGTCACACCATCAACCTACTTGTATAACAACCCAAAATCTATTGTGCCCCTGAGATACCTCAACACATGCTTGGCAACAACCCAATGCACTCTGCTTGGCTCAACCATGAATTGGCTCAACTGGTTGACTGCGAAGCAAATGTCTGATTGTGGGTTCACCAGATACATCAATGACCCTATGAGTTGCTTGATAAAAGTGGGATCAACTCACTCTTCTCCAGTAGCATCCACCTTCCACCAATTTGTGACTAGAGGCATGGTCATGGGCTTGCACTCCTGCATGTGGAACCTCCTAAGAATCTCATGTGTGTACCTACCCTATCCCAAGAAAATCTCCCCATCACCATGCCACACCTCCAGCCTAAGGAAATAGTGCATCAACCCTATATCCTTCATCTCAAACTCCTCTGCAAGATCTCTCTTGCAGTCACTGATGAGCTTCTTGTCCCCTGTCAATATTAAATCGTCAACATATAACACAAGAATGAGAGGTTGCCCCCCAACCACAATATAATACAAGTTAGGGTCAGCTTCACTCTTGGTGAAGCCCAATCCAAGAAGGTAGTTGTCTATGTAGGCATACCATGCCCTCAATGCCTACTTGAGCCCATAAGGAGCTCTCTTCAACCTGCAAACATGCGTGTCTCTATTGAAAGTTTCAAACCCCTCGAGATGCTCAACATATATCTCTTCCTCAACAACTCGGTTAAGGAAGGCAGTATTCACATTCATTTGGTGGATCTTCCAACCCATCTGCACTGCAATCACCAATATGGTCCTAATGGACGAATATCAGGCCATTAGTGTGAACATCTCATGATAGTCTATCCCTTCAACCTAAGAGAAAGCTTTGGCCTCAAATATAGCCTTGCACTTCTCCACCCTCCCTTCAGCTTCGTGCTTAATCTTGTACACCCAACGTGAACCAACCATTGATTTGCCAACCGATCTTGGCACTATCTCCCAAACATTGTTCATCATGATGGAGGAATATTCCTCCACCATGGCATATCGCCATACCAATTGAGAGGTTGTCGCCTTGTAGCTAGAAGGCTTTAAGTCTATCAACTTAGTCATCAGTGCCATGTATCTGATATATCTCTGCAGTTGTTTGCTCTACCTAAATGTGGAGCTTGGGGCTCCAACTCTCTCCTGAGCCTCCCTAATCAATTGCTCTGCCCACTTAGCTCATCCTCTCCCTATGCTGGGAGTCGCTAGTTGAGTACGCTCCACTTGCTCTACTCTCTCCTACTGTTCCCGCGTTTTCTCCTCATCTGTGTGTTGTTGGACCTGCCCAATAACTGGTCTTGATGAAATCTAAGGGGCTAGTTGAGCCTCTTGCTTGGGAGTTTACTGTTCCTCGTCCTATGTTACACCCTACTCTCGCTCCAAGGACTTCCTAAAAGCCCTTTCCTTCTCAAATCTCACATCACACCTAATCATTGTTTTCCTGAGTGATGGAATATACACCTGGTATGCCTTAGATGTTTCATTGTAGCCCACGAAAATACCCTTCTCGGTTGTAGGCTCCAGTTTCTTCTTGTTATCAGAAGACACATGGTAGTAAACAAGGCTACTAAAAATCCAGAAGTGAGATACATCATGCTTCTTGTCTGTAAAAGCCTCCTCTAGTGTGACTCTTCCTAGCACCCTATGTGGACTCCTGTTCTGCAAGAAGATTGCAATGTTGCATGCCTTTGCCCAAAGAAACATAGGCAGCCCTTGGTCATGCAACATGGCCTTAACCACTCCAACAATGCTTTGGTTCTTGCGCTTAGCCACCCCATTCTGCTAATGGTTATGAGGTGCAGTGAGCTCTCCCCTGATGCCCTCCTTGGCACACAAGTCCCTAAAGGCGTTGGAGATGTACTCCCCACCATTATCTGACCTCAACACCTTGCTCTTTCTACCAGTCTAGTTTTCCACCAAGGCCTTGAACTCCACGAACTTCGAGAAGACCTCATCTTTCTTCTTCATGAAGAAGATCCAAGTCTTTCTCGAGTGGTCATCAATGAAGGTGACATAGTATCTATATCCCATAAGGGATGGAGAGGAAAATGGTCCACAGACATCTGAATGTACCAACTCCAAAATGCTCTTGGCCTCGCTATCTTTGTTGAGGAAGGATGTCTTGGCATACTTGCCAAGTGTGCAACCTTTACACACATCATGTCTATCTACGCTACACTGTGGTAGCCCTATGGCAATCTCTCTCAAGATCTTCAGAACTACATGGTGTAAGTGACCCATACGCCTATGCCAAATCTCCCCTAGGTCACAACTCTGCTCACCAACTCCTCTGCTACTCAAGGTTGCCACAATATCAAACTGAATTTTCTAGAGGTTCTTCACCCTAACTCCGATCAGATTATAGCTACTTCGAAGTTGAAAGGCTTGATAAAGGCTTTTCCTTTGTTGAAGATAACCTCATAACCCTTGTTCTCCAAGGTTGAGACTGAAACAAGGTTTTCTCCAAGCCTGGGACGTAGATGAACAGTTGTTGAACTTTCAATATACATTCATCATATATACTGAGTTTACTAGTTGAACTATTTGCAACGGAAAAACAAAATTGAAGACACAAGCACATTCAAAAATTCAACACTAGAAATTTTACCCATGAAAACCTGCAAACTGTGTGTTCTCTATTATTTTTCTTCAGCAATAGCTCTTTCAAAAAATTACATGGAAGAGGGAAAAGCTTCCCTTCTCTCAGAAATCGACCAACACCCTTTTGCGCCCCAACTGGACTTTATCTAGCCCACTCAGCCTCCTTCTGTTGTGCACAATACGAATTTCGTACTACCTCATATGGCCTTCTGCGCAATTGCTCTGCATGGGCACTCACACACAACTGTTGGAAACACAAATCTAGAAATTGTGATGGCCATACGGCCTCTATTCTCTTGTTGGTATGCATTGTATGGAAACCCTAGTGTTGGAACTCGCACTGCTCTATCGTTGAAAAGAGAACGCACTCAAATGTATAATGAACAAAGTTTGCACCCTTTCCCTCCTTTGAAGTTGACCTGGGCCCACCAACTCCACAAATGGTTGAGATTAAATCTCAATGAATGACTGAGATCAATTCAATTTTTTACTATAGGAAAATTAAAATTTTCCAAAGTCAAAACAGTGAGATAAAGTGTAACGTGCGCCTTTGGCACACCTGTGGGTCCCCTTGCTAAATGTAGTGCACCTCTCAATTTAGCGGAACCCTTCCTCCTCTAACTCCATTTAATAGTCACTAGATGGAGGGAAAACCGGTCAAGCCTCATCGTAGCACAAAGAGAAAAATGAAATAGGCCAAAAAGGAGGTTACAAGGAACCATGTGGTAGACATGTATAGTACGTGAAACGAGCAAAGATGGAATATGGTCAAGGAATGGATGAGTGTTGGAAAGAGGGTTCAAACTAAGACGAGCTTGCAACAAAGCAATATCATCTTGCCCAACTCTTGCTCCCAAAGCAATGTTATCAAAACCAAACCAATCAACCTAAAAAATGTGAACTAGGCCAAAGATGGAAAAAAACGACCAAAAAACTAGTCAACAAAAGAATACATTAAAAAATAAACTTTGATTAAAAAGCATATGTATTCATGTGCATCCATATGATTCCAAAGCATTTGTACACGAATATCTAAAGTTTCTCATTTATATAAGCCCACAAGGGGGCAGCTCAATTGGTGATTGCCGTATTATGAAGTATTATGTAAACCATGAGATTCAATGTTCAAATCCCTTGTAGGTCAAGCCAACAAAATAAGAAATGTTTCTCATTTATATAGCAAGAGTGCATATAACCAAAATAGCACCAAGTCCAGTATATCTCTAAACCAAAACACATCAACAAAGAGGCTATAAATGGCCTATGGAGTTCTAAAATAAGCATAGTACTAATGTGTAACTATAGTGACATAGTCTAGACTCTAAACTCTACAATATTATATATATCGTACTGGTGTCTAATCGTGGTTGCATTAATTGTTGAACTCCTCTATCATGACTCTAGTGAAAATGTACCCTTCACTCAAGCCATGGAGACACTAAGGTCAAGATGAAGAAGTTCAACAATCAATGCAACCAACATGACGATACATAAATGGTTTAGTGCTCTTGATTAAATGCCAATTCCACACCTTCATACATGATAGAATTCAGTGGAAACCTTGTAATCCTACCAATCCTAAAATCCTGGAAACTATCAAGTCTACTAAATTTTAAATGGGATCTAAAATTCTACTTTCTCCATGTAAAGTCCAATAAGGTTGGAACCACTAGAAAAGTAAGAGGATAGAAAAGTTGTTAATTTTAGATAACAATGGTATGTTTTATGCTTAAAAGCAATTTACTTCAATTTTCTTATTAGCCCAATATCAATTTCCAGATTAGCAACCACATTAACATGACAGTAAATGCAGATAGAACATAAATAAAAAAGTAGAAGACAAGCCAAGACAAGAGGACACAAGATATGGCGCCAGCCAGGGACAAACCCCAATGTGGGGAAACCCTTTGATCAATTCTTCTTATTATTCTTCAAAAGTTCAGCGGAGAGAGAGAGTACAATATGCAATATTCACTTTGCCCAACCAAAGTGAATTTTGTCTAGTCAAATAGCAGCCACAAAAAACCCTAACCAGAAAGTCAACGTTGGTCAACAGGCAGATTTCGACCTCCAAAACAGCTCAGTCAAACTCGGTCAACTCGACCTCTAACAGCGAATCAAATCAGCGCAAAACAGTCCGGAAAAACTCAGTCAAACTTGGTCAACACAAAGTCAACACTGCAGTCAACGCTAGTCAAACAATACGGACTGCCTCGATTTTTGTGCCCATAAATGCGACCTACCCAAACAGAAAGAATCCCACAAATCCGCAGTCAAAGAAAGTCAACACTGCTAGTCAACGCTTGGTCAAACTATCCCTGAAATTCAATCAACACAGAAAACAGTCTTCTTCTTCGCACGTGTGGAGAGAGGTTGTCCTGAAATCCGTACCCAATCATAAGAGGAGAGAGAGATGTGTGAGAAGGTGAGTGATGTCCAAATGAGGCAAAGGCACCTTCTATTTATATGCAAATGTTGAGGATGAATAGACGTGACTGTTGGGCTTCTGAGCCTACATTAGTTTGTTGGCCGACCTTGACAATTTGTCCATAAACAAAATAAATTCATAATTCCATTTGTACATGTCAGAATGAGATGATCTTTAGATCAATCCTACACCTCTCAAAGAGAGGAATCCAATAAAAATATCAGTTGCATCATATGAGTTGTCCAAGGTGGAGTTTGGCCCTAGTTGCCAAATTTAACACTCCCTCTCAACTAGGAGGAACTCCACCTGCCAAACCATCTGACAATCTGTACCATCCCTGCTCTGCTCTACTCTGCTGAACCATGAAGAAATAATGAAGAAGAAAATGATCAAGAATGTATCATACCATTCTCCACTAACCCGAAGTCAGTCTCCAATAATCGAGAGTGTATCATACTACTCTCCACTGACCTGAAGTCAGTCTCCATTGATCCCAGATCAATATCAAACATCCTAGCATAGGGAGTACAGTAGTACACGATGCATCCATCGGTAGTACTATGGTCCCTATCCTCATTTCCCTACTCATTGACCAAATGAGAGGTACTTCCCATGAGTCCCAGACTGCATGGATAGCATGTGCCGGCAGGAGAAGGTGAACCACTCATCCTGCTCATATGCCATAGGAAAAGGTGAACCACTCATCCTATGCATATCTCAACATGGGGTACCACAAGGGAAGGTGAACCACTCACCCTGTACATCGTGCACCACTAGGGGAAGGTGAACCACTCACCCTATGGTCGCTCATCACTCCAAGAAGTACCCCAAGCACCCCGAAGCTCCCAGAGCTCAATATCCATCTCATACAGGACCCTCATAAAAGGGTTTCTCCACGACTCCAAGTCATTCACGGAAGGTTAAGAATTTGACCTTCCCCAGGGGCTTCGTAAAAATCTCTGTGACCTGATCATCAGTCCCAATATGGCTAAGCCTTATTGCTCCCCGTTGTACCATATCCCGAATAAAGTCGTACCTGATATCAATATTCTTGGAGCGGTCATGAAACACAGGATTCTGAAAAAGACGAATCCCACTTTGGTTGTCGAAATAGATCACAGTGGTACTAGCACATGTCCAAACAGCTCACTAAAAAGCTTCCTCAACCAAACAGCTTCACAGGAGGCCATACTAGCAGCAATGTAATCAGCCTCAACGATGGTCAAAGTAACTAACTTTTGCTTCCTTCTCATCCAGGATATCGAAGCAGAACCTAGAGAGAAGCAACATCCAAATGTGCTTTTACGATCCACCACACTGCCAGCCCAGTCAGCATCAAAATAACCATGGAGCCTTACATTCCCGACAGTGTATCTCAATCCATAGGTGATTGTGCCCCGAAGATATCTCAAGAGATTCTTGGCAGCAATCCAGTGTATGTGATGAGGCTCGACCATAAATTGACTCAATGTGTTCACTACAAAACATATGTCCAGACAGGAGTTCACCAAGAACATCAGGGCCCCCACGAGTTGACGATACTCAGAAGGATTTCCCAAATCGGGCCCAGCAACACTTCCGCATAACTTCTTGAAGTTAAGTTCCATCGGAGTAGTCACGGACTTGCAGTCCACCATCCCAAATCTTTCAAGTAGCTTCACAATGTATTTTCCTTGAGAAAGGAAAATCTCACTTGGCTTTTGCCAAACCTCCAACCCTAGGAAGTAGTGCATCAGTCCTAGGTCCTTCATCTCGAATTCGGAGCCAACTCCCTCTTACATTGATGAATAAGAGGGTCTGCACAAATCAGAAAGAGATCGTCTACATAAAGTACCAAGATGAGAGGTCTATCATTCTCAACCTTAAAATAAAGGTTCAGATCAGCTTCACTTCTCGTAAATCCCAGCTTCATCAAATAGTTGTCGATCCTCTCATACCAAGCTCGGGAGCTTGCTTCAACCCATAGAGGGCTTTCTTCAACCTGCATACATGTGTTTGACGATCTTGAACTTCGAACCCCTCGGGTTGTTCTACATAGACTTCCTCCTTAATTGAACCATGTAAGAAGGTGGTCTTGACATCCATTTGGTGTAGATTCCATCCTTGCGAGGCAGCAAGGGCTATAATCGAATGGATGGTGGTGTATCGGGCAACAAGTGCAAATATTTCATTAAAGTCCACACCTTCCTTTTAAGAGAAGCCTCGAGCAACAAATCTAGCCATGTACTTTTCAGCACTTCCATCAACTCCATGTTTGATCTTGTAGAGCCATTTCGAGGTGACAACGGATTTGTCCTTGGGTCTAGGGACCACATCCCAGACATCATTCTTCATAATCGACTCATACTCTTCATTCATAGCATCCTTCCAAACTTGGTGCTTCACAGCTTCTTCGAATGTGCCAGGCTCAGATTGAACAATGGTGTTCATTGTAGTTAAGTACCCTTGGTACCTATTTGGCTTCTTGCTTTCACGAAATGTCCCCCTTGGTGCAACAAGCTTCTCGGCATCTTCGAGAGTCTCCCTAAGCCATGAGGGTCTCCTTTTCGAGGAGGACGGCCCATGAGGGGGTAGATCAATGTGATCCATTGGTTCTTCAACATCGAGCTTTGGCTCATCTTGCGGTTCTCCCTGTTTTCCTGAATCTGCTTCTTTGTCCTTCCTTGAAGAGGAAGGTCACTAATCTTCCCAAGGGCAGCATCCTCATCGAAGGTGACATCATGAGTTATCTCCACTTCTCTTTGACCAAGCACATAGATTCTATATGCCTTGGAAGTTTCACTGTAGCCCACAGATGTTCCTTTCTTCTCAGAAGCATCTAATTTGCTTCTCTTTTCTTTCGGCACATGAAAATATACGAGACTACCAAAAATTCTAAAGTGCAAAACATCAGGTTTCTTATTGGTGAAGGCTTCTTCGAGAGTTTTGTAGTCTAGCGCTTGATGAGGGCATCTATTTTGATGCATACACAGCAACGTTTGCAGCTTTGGCCCATAAGAACTTCAAAAGGCTTTGATCATGAAGCATGGCACGAGTGGCTTCTACGATAGAACGGTTCTTCCTTTCAACAACACCATTTTGCTTAGGAGTATATGCAGTAGTAGTCTCCCTCTTAATGCCATCCTCTTTATGTTAATTTTTGGTATTTTCTATGCTTAAGAGCAATTTACTTCAATTTTCTTGTTAGCCCAATATCAATATCCAATTTAGCACTGTGGTTTGTTGCATTACTGGTTAGGGCAGCAATCTTCAGCCCTCATCCTCCATACAGTCAACAATACAAGCCTTCAAAGGCTGTGGTGCACCAAGGTGAGACTCCACCATTGCCACGTTGTCCAAGTCTGGCTTGATATCCTTAATGCAACCCTTAGAACAGCCTTTGCTGCTGGCTATGGCCTGCGGCCTAGCCCAGCAGCAAGTTAGGCCTACGGTCCTCCATCAAACAGCTTACAAACACCATCAATGCAGCAGTATCTAGCCTACAAGAACTCGGCTTGCTGTCAACACTTTCTAGCACCCAATCTGCATATGTATCTAGCCCTACGTTGATCTGTTATGAGCCTATAGGGCAGATCTCTTCAACGCATTTCTTCACTTTATGACTGTGGCTTACCAACCTTGCAAACAGTCCTTAAGGCATGTCTTAGATGGCTTCTTTCACCATGTTGTCACCTACAGCAAACCGAATTTCTACACTGTCCTTTTTAGGCATGTTAAGGCTCTTTCTTTGCTACGGATCAGGCCTCTCTTTGCTACGGATTAGGCCTCTCTTTGTTGCGGATTAGGCCTCTCTTTGCTGCGGATTAGGCCTCCTCCTTGTTGTGGATTAGGGATCTTCTTAACCGCAGTTTAGGGCCTTCCTTTTGACTGCGGCTATGGCCTCTTGACTGCGGATTAGGGTCTCCTTTTGACAGTGGATTAGGGCTCCCTTTTGTTGCGTATTGGAGCTCCTCTTGACTACGGATTAAGGGCTCCTTTAGCTACGAATAAGAGGCTTCTTTAGACTGCGGCTAGATCTCTCTTCTTCATGACTGCGGCTAGGGCATGGCCTCTTCTCCTTCATGACTGCGGCTAGGGCATGGCCTCTTCTCCTTCATGACTGCGGCTAGATCTATGGCTAGGGCTCTCTTTGATGACTCTTTCCACTATGTCTTCCTTGAGAGAAGACAAACCCAAACAAGTGGAGAGAGATCATAAGATGTTGTGCCTCAAATGACTTGAGGTCTCCTCTATTTAAATGCAACGTTGAGGTTGAGCTGGGGGTAATTTGCTTGCTAGCCGACCTTGACAAATTGTCAATAATACAAATAAATTCATATCTCCATAAATACATGTCAGAATCGGATGATCTTTAGACCAATCCTACACCTCTCGGAGAGAGGAATCCAAGAAAAATATCAGCTTCCATAAATAACGTGACTCACATGGAGTTTGGCCCTAGTTTCCAATTTTAACAGTCCCTCTCAACTAGGGATAACTCCATCTGCTAATCCATCTGTCAGTCGGTACTATCTTTGCCATCAATGCACTGCTCTGCTCTGCTGAACTATGAAGAAGAAGAAGTGATCGAGAATGTATCATACCATTCTCTACTGACCCAAAGTCAGTCTCATATAAAGAGAGTGTCTCATACCACTCTTACTGACCTGAAGTCAGTTCCAATTGATCCGAGATCAATATAGGTCATCCTAGCATAGGGAGTACGGTAGTACACGATGCACCCATCGGTAGTACTATGGTCCCTATCCTCATTTCCCTACTCATTGGCTAGATGAGAGGTACTTCCCATGAGTCCCAGACTGCATGGGTAGGATGTCTCAGCAGGAGAAGAACCACTCATCCTGCCTACATGTCGCCATGGGGTATCCCAGGGGAACGCTGAACCACTCAACCTGTACACAACAAATCACTAGGGGAAGGCTAGATCACTCACCCTATGATTGTGTCTCAGCAGGAGAAGGATGAACCACTCATCCTGCCTACATAGCAAACCACTAGGGGAAGGTTGAACTACTCACCCTATGGTTTCTCATCGCTCCAAGAAGTAACCCATGCCCCCCGGAGCTCCCAGAGCTCAATATCTATGTCATACAAGACCCTCAGGAGAGGGTATCTCCACGACTCCTAGTCATTCTCGGAAAGTCAAGAATTTGACCTTTCCCAGGGGATTCGTCAAATTATCGCTGACCTGTTCATCAATCCCAATGTGATGGAGCCTTATTGCTCCTCGTTGTACCATATCCCGAATCAAGTGGTACCTAATGTCTATGTGCTTGGAGCGATCATGAAATACGGTATTCTCTGATAATCAGATCCCACTCTGGTTGTTACAAAGGATCATGGTGGTATCCAGCACATGTTCAAACAGCTCACTGAAGAGCTTCCTCAACCAGACAGCTTCACAAGAGGCCATACTCGCAACTATGTATTCGGCCTTACTGGTGCTCAAAGCAACCGACTTCTGCTTCCTGCTCATCCAAGATATCGAAGCAGAACCCAAATAGAAACAACACCCAGAAGTGCTCTTGCGATCCACCACACTGTCTGCCCAATCAACATCAAAATAACCATGCAGCCTCACATCTCCAATAGTGTATCTCGGTCCATGACTGATTGTGCCTCGAAGATATCTCAGAAGATTCTTGGCACCAATCCAATGTGTGTGATGAGGCTCAACCATATATTGGCTCAACATACTGCAAAACATATATCCGGACGGGAGTTCAACAAGAACATTAGTGCTCCTATGAGTTGACGATACTCAAAAGCATTTCCCAATACAGGTCCGACAGCACTACCACATAACTTCTTAGAGTTAAGCTCCATCGGGGTAGGCACAGGGTTGCAATCCACCATCCCATATCTTTCCAATATCTTCACAACATATTTTCCTTGAGATAGGAAAATTTCTCTTGCCTTTTGCCAGACCTCCAACCCTAGGAAGTAGTGCATTAGTCCTAGGTCCTTCATCTCAAATTCGGAAGCCAACTCCCTCTTACATTTGTGAATGAGAGGGTCTGCACTTGTCAGAAAGAGGTCATCCACATAAAGCACCAATATGAGAGGTCTATCATCTTCAACCTTAAAGTAAAGGTTCGGATCGGCTTCACTTCTAGTGAATCCTAGCTTCATTAGATAGCTATCGATCCTCTCATACCAAGCCCGGGGTGCTTGCTTCAACCCATAGAGAGCTTTCTTCAACCTGCATACATGAGATTCCCGGTCATGAACCTCAAACCCCTCGGGTTGTCCCACATAGTCTTTGAAGTGACAAAACCAAGTGTATACTTCATCCTTCCAAGAGCTTACGGGCATCATACTAGATATGTCAGAGTAGACCAACTGCAATATATCTGTGGTCTTGCTATTACTTGAGGGGAATGGTCCCCTTGTAAGTTTTCCTTCGGCACATACACCTTCATGCTCTACTTTGAACTCAGACATCCCTGTCACCATTTGTCTCACATCGGGTTACAATGAAGATGGGCAAACCTCCGGTGCCATAGTTCAGATTATAGAGATGTGTCGCAAGACATGGCCCCCAATGGACTTCTTGCAACTTGATACAAAGTGCCAACCCTGAACCCAAGAGTAAAAGCATCTTTAAAATTCTTTTTCCAAATACGTACCTTTCCATCGATGAATGCCACCTTTATCTTCCATTGCCAAAATGGACACCAAGTTCTTCTTGAGATCAGGTACATAAAGAACTTCTTGTAAATGAATCTTGTTACCCTGATTCAATTGAAGAGTAACATTCCCTACACCCTTTACGCGATAAGTGGCATTGTCTCCAAGAATAATCTCCAAGCTTGTTTCCTTCTCTATCAGATTAAAGAGAGCTTCCTTGTATCTGGTGAAGTGCCTTGAAGCACCACTATCAATAAGCCAATTCCCCAAAGTGTTCGAAGGATTGGTAGTGGAGAGGGCCGATATAAGATAGTAATACTTTTGCTTATTGTTAACAACATTTGATTCTTCATATCTGGAGTTCCTTGCTTTCTTGGAGGGTCGACCATTTCCTTGATGTCCCGAATTCCTTTTTCCTTTGCCATTGTACCTGTCATTCCTTTGATCGTTGTTGTTGAAGTTGCCCCCGGAATGATTGTGATCGTCATCATGAGATGTGTCCCTTCTATTTGGACACTCCCTTGCATAGTGGCCAAACTTATTGCAAGCAAAGCACCTGCCTTTCCTTCCTCCCTTATATCCAGGCTTTCCATGGAAATGACCTTTAGACCCTGCATTGTTTCTCCTTTTGGCATGAGCAAAGAATGCAGTAGGGTTGCCTTTAGTAAAAGGCATTTCTTGCTCCACCATTCTTGTTTCTTCCAATGTCAGATCAAGAGACATCTTCCATCCGTGATAGTCAGACTTTTCACGGAGCTTGTCTTCAGTCGGGAAGTGGGATGAGGAACCCATTGAGCCTTTTGTCCTTGTTCAATTGTCTTCGATGATTGCTCTTTCACTCTTGCTTAGGCTTTGTCTTCACCTCACCTCTGATACCAAGTTAATTTTTCGTATGTTCTATGCTTAAGAGCAATTTACTTCAATTTTCTTGTTAGCCCAAAATCAATATCCAATTTAGCACTGTGGTTTGTTGCATTACTGGTTAGGGTAGCAATCTTGAGCCCTCATCCTCCATACAATCAACAATACAGGCCTTCAAAGGTTGCGGTTCACCAAGGTGAAACTCCATTGTTGCCACGTTGTCCAAGTCTGGCTTGATATCCTTAATGCAACCCTTAAAACAGTTAACAGCCTTTGCTACTGGCTATGGCCTGCGGCCTCGCCCAACAGCACGTTAGGCCTACAGTCCTCCATAAAACAGCGTACAAACACAATCAATGCAGCAGTATCTAGCCTACAAGAACTCAGCTTGCTGTCAACACTTTCTAGCACCCAATCCGCATATGTATCTAGCCCTACGTTGATCTGTTCTGAGCCTATAGGGCAGATCTCTTCAACACATTTCTTCACTTTATGACTGTGGCTTACCAACCTTGTAAACAGTCCTTAAGGCATGTCTTAGATGGCTTCTTTCACCATGCTATCACCTATAGCAAACCGAATTTCTACACTGTCCTCTTTAGGCATGTTAAGGGCCTTTCTTTGCTACGGATTAGGCCTCTCTTTGTTGCAGATTAGGCCTCTCTTTCCTGCGAATTAGGCCTCCTCCTTGCTGTGAATTAGGGCTCTTCTTGACTGCAGTTTAGGGCCTTCCTTTTGACTGCGGCTAGGGCCTCTTGACTACGGATTAGGGCCTCCTTTTGAAAGCGAATTAGGGCTCCCTTTTGTTGCGTATTGGAGCTCCTCTTGACAGCGGATAGGTCTCCACTTGACTGCGGATTAAGGGCTCCTTTTGCTGCGTATAAGAGGCTTCTTTAGACTGCGGCTAGATCTCTCTTCTTCATGACTGCGGCTAGGGCATGGCCTCTTCTCCTTCATGACTGCGGCTAGATCTACGCTAGGGCTCTCTTTGATGACTCTTTCCACTACGTCTTCCTTGAGAGAAGACAAACCCAAACAAGTGGAGAGAGATCATGAGATGTTGTGTGCCTCAAATGACTTGAGGTCTCCTCTATTTAAATGCAACGTTGAGGTTGAGTTGGGGGTAATTTGCTTGCTAGCCGACCTTGGCAAATTGTCAATACTACAAATAAATTCATATCTCCATAAATACATGTTGGAATTGGATGATCTTTAGATCAATCCTACACCTCTCGGAGAGAGGAATCCAAGAAAAATATCAGCTGCCATAAATAAGGTGACTCACATGGAGTTTGAACCTAGTTGCCAATTTTAACACTCTACAATAGTTATTGAACTCATTTGATTCATATTCGGTTCCATTATCGGTCCTCAATGTTTTGATCTTCTTCCCTATTTGATTTTCGATGAAGCTTTGAAAGAACAGAACCATGAGAATACTTCGTCCTTCTTCTTCAAGAAATATATCCAAGTCTTACGAGAGAAATCATCCATAAAGATAGCATAATATAAATATCCTCCCAAAGAGTTCACGGGCATTATACCAGATAGATCAGAATGAACCAATTGCAATATGTCGGTACTCTTGCTATCACTTGAGGGGAATGGTCCCCTTGTATGCTTTCCTTCGGCACACTCGTGACAAACACGTTCATGTTATACTTTAAATTCGGGCATACCTGTCACCATCTTCCTCACATCAGGTAGAGCCTTATAATGTAGATGGGCAAACCTTTGGTGCCATAATTCAGATTGAAGTGATGTGTCGCAAGACATAGCTCCCAATGGACTTCCTCCAACTTGATATAGGCTATCAACCCTGAATCCAAGTGTAAATACATCTTTGAAATTTTTATTCCACACACGTACCTTTCCATCGATGAATGCCACCTTGAATCCTTTGTCCTCCATCGCCGAGATAGATACCAAGTTCTTCTTTAGATCGGGTACATATAGTACTTTTTGTAGATGAATGTTGTTACCTTGATTCAATTGAAGAGTAACATTCCCAACTCCCTTCACGAGATAGGTGGCATTGTCTCCAAGGATAATTTCCAAATTTGTATCATTTTCAATCAGATTAGAAAGAGCTTCCTTATAACCAATGAAGTGCCTTGAGGCACCACTATCAATCAACCAATTTCCCAAGGTGTCCGGAGGAGAGGCAGTAGAGAGGGCAGATATAAGATAAAATTATTTTTGCTTGTTATCAACAACATTAGATTCATTAAACTTGGTGTTTCTTGATCTCTTGGGAGGGCGGCCATTTCCTTGTTAAGGAGCGGGAGCATTCCTTTTTCCTTTGTTGTTGAATCTGCCATTCCTTTTATTGTTGTTGCCCCTGAAATTGTTGTTGTTGTGGTTATCACCATCATGAGGTGTATCCCATCTATTAGGACACTCCCTAGCATAGTGGCCAAACTTGTTGCAAATGAAGCATCTTCCCCTCCTTCCATCTTTGAAACCCGGACTTCCTTGACATTGCTTCTTTGAACCTGCATTGTTCTTCTTTTTAGCATGAGCGTTGCTTCGGGCGTTCATTCATGCATGCATGATGGGCCTTACTTGAGTGATATTCTCTCGGCGTCCTCCTTCTTCGAGGGCTTCCTTCAGCTTCGTTCGGACTCTCACACGGTCATCGCCAGTCAGCTGAGAGTTGATCATACCCCCATTGCCCATCATATCACCACATGCCACATCACCCAACACAGGAAGGTACGGGCCCCATCTTATCTAGGGGTGAGGCACTGCCAGAGGGTTCAGAGCCGATTGCCAATCATTCCCAAATGGTCACTGACAGGATGCCGATCAACCCTCAACTTGACGGTTTATGGCATGGGTAGCAAGGGGCTATGGTCTGCGAATGGATTCTGCAATAGTTAATGAAGAGCTCGGGGCTAATGAAGGACAACTTCAATCAATGAGCTTGGAAATTGATCGGAGCTATAGAGGGAAAGTACTATATGGAATAAGGGGTCAAAGTGTGATATTTGAAGGCATATCTAGTTCCATCATCCTTGTTTCTTCTTGAGAACATCTAGTCAGCAATTCTTCAAAACTTGGAATCCTGTCGTTGTTAAGAATAGTAGTGTTGAACACATGCCATTCACGAGGGCGTCCTCCAAGGGCAATAAGAGTAACTCCCTATCAGCAATAGCTTCTCCAACTGAAAGAAGATCATTTTTTATCTCAGTAATCCTCATGAAGTAGGATTGTATATCTTCTCCTCTTCCCTTCTTTGTGTCCTTCAATTTGTTCTTGAGAAAGAGAACTTGGTTTGCATTGCTAGCTTTGAACATGCCAACCAACCTGTCATATATCTCCTCTGATGTGTTCAAATCGGAGATGTATGCAACCAAATGCTTATGAATAGAATCCCTAATGATCTTCTTTGCTTTGACTTCACCCTTCTTGTACTTTGTCTTCGTGGCAGCCGATGCATTTGAAGGAGGCTCAGAAATCTTTCCCTGCACATAGTCCATAACATCCTACTCTTCCAAAGTCAAATCAAGAGACATCTTCCATGCATGATAATCAGATTTATCATTGAGCTTGTCATCAGATTTGAAGTAGGATGTGGAGGCCATTGACTCTTGTCTTTGTCCAACAAATCTCAGTGATTGCTCTTTTCACTCTTGCTTGGGCTTTGTCTTCACCTCAGCTCCGATACCATGTTAATTTTAGATAACAATGGTATGTTCTATGCTTAAGAGCAATTTAATTCAATTTTCTTATTAACCCAATATTAATTTCCAGATTAGCAATCACATTAACATGACAGTAAATGCAGATAGAACATAAATAAAACAGTAGAAGACAAGCCAAGACAAGAGGACACAAGATATGGCGCCAGCCAGGGACAAACCCCAATGTGGGGAAACCCTTTGATCAATTCTTCTTATTATTCTTCAAAATTTTAGCAGAGAGAGAGTACAATATGCAATATTCACTTGCCCAATCAAAGTGAATTATGTCCAATCAAACAGTAGCCACAAAAAGCCCTAACCAAAAAGTCAACGCTGGTCAACAAGGTAGATTTTGACCTCCAAAACAGCTCAGTCAAACTCAGTCAACTCGACCTCCAACAGCAAATCAAATCAGCCCAAAACAGTCCGAAAATACTCAGTCAAACTTGGTCAACGCAAGTCAACGCTACAGTCAAACCTTTTGTAGTCAACGTTGGTCAAATAGTACGAACTGCCTCGATTTCTATGCCCAAAAATGTGGCCTACCCAAACAAAAAGAATCCCACAAATCCGCAGTCAAACAAAGTCAATGCTTGGTCAAACTATCCCTGAAATTCGGTCAATGCAGAAAACAATGTTCTTCTTCTTCGCACGTGTGGAGAGAGGTTGTCCTGAAATCCGTACCCAATCATAAGAGGAGAGAGAGATGTGTGAGAAGGTGAGTGATGTCCAAATGAGGCAAAGGCACCTTCTATTTATATGCAAACATTGAGGATGAATAGACGTGATTGTTGGGCTTCTAAGCCTACATTAGTTTGTTGGCCGACCTTGACAATTTGTCCATAAACAAAATAAATTCATAATTCCATTTGTACATGTCAAAATGAGATGATCTTTAGATCAATCCTACACCTCTCAAAGAGAGGAATCCAATAAAAATATCAGCTACATCATATGAGTTGTCCAAGGTGGAGTTTGGCCCTAGTTGCCAAATTTAACAAAAGAAAAAGGTTACAAAATAAAAAAATCTGCATCGTGTGAGTTGTCCAAGGTGGAGTTTGGCCCTAGTTGCCAAATTTAACAAAAGTAAAAGGTTACAAAATAAAAAATAAGGAAAATGTCAACTTTCACTTTAAAAATTTAATATTTCCATTAATTACTAGGGTTAGGTCTTGCAGGGTCATAGGGTTAGATAATCTTCTCAGTAACTTTTCTTTTTTATAAAAAAAGATTAAGATTTGATGGTCATTAACCATGTCATACGATGCAGCCCCCAGATGGTAGCTTAGATAGCAAGCACTGTGAAAATGAAGTGTTATGTACCAAGAGATTCGAGGTTAAAATCCCCTCGACTGACCCGTATTTGCGAAAGGGGCATACGTACACATCTAGGAGTTATAGTGGTAGCAGTTGGAATTGACCCTATGTCACACAAGTACGAAACTGGCCCAGTTGTCGATTCTTCTAGTCACAAACCAAAAAAAATAATTAATAAAAAACAACATGTCATACAATGCCATACCAAACCGGCTAATTCTGTATAAAACTTGCCAATTCCAATACAATACCTGCCACTTTGGTACGGAACTAGTCTTAACTAGTCCGAAACACTAAACCAGACTGGAACGATGCAAAAACAAGTCGAACAAGCCACCTCCGCCAGTTCTAATCCAGTTCCAATAACACTATCCCGACCAATTTGTTGGAAGACATCATCTTTATTAGTCGATGGTAGATGTAGACTTTTATCTCGTGGACATAATGATTGCCTATTGAGAGAGGCTGAAAGAAACAACCAAAAAGCTATTTATGAACCTCAAGAGTCTATCAGTGTATGTTAGAGTTAGTGCACAATGATATTGCAAACTTCATGCATAACATTGGATGAAGGCCCAAGGCTAAAGAAAACTCGAAGAGATGGAAGAGAAAATGATTGTGACAGGGAAGCTAATCGAAAGGAAGTTTGCAGAGATTAATGAACTGACGAGGCAAGTTCACTTGCAGACGAAGGTTATCACAGACCAAATGGCCTATACTGCCCTTTCTTATTCCATGCCAGAAAGTGGAGATACAGGTAAGGCTCCCCTGACTATATCAAACAATGACTAGATCATTGACAATGAAGAATGGCAATCCCCTTATCAGCTTGTTGCAATGATATTGGTCATTTTCTGGAGCACACACAATGTACATAAGCAGCCAGTGGAAAAAGAATATGAGTTATATCTTATGAGCAAAGCAATAGCCAGACCTTAGGCGATTTTGTGCAAACAATAGAAGATGCTCCAAGGGATTATTGAGATACTGGAAGATGTTATCATCAATATGACAGAGAGCAAAATTTTGAGAGAATCCCCATTTTCTCTGCTTACTGGTCATAAACAGACACTCCAAATGATGACATAGTTGGTAGCATATAGAACCCTTTTTTATTACTATCTGAAAGGCAATAAATTTTGATTTTTATGCCAGTATTGTATAAAATTTGGTAAACAGTAACAATGGATATGTCATCCATAGGGTCAATATTAGATCTGCCTTTAAAACCAACTATTTCAAAAATAGCCCAAAATAATTGTTTATATAGTGGTCATCTTCAAACTATCTTAAGGGCAAAGTCACGAACTGTGTTAGGCATAGGACAGAATATTCTAAGAAGATATTGAAGCATTATTTTTGTATCATCGCTAAATGAGATAGAAGGGCTTGAGCTAGATCTGAACTTGCCTGTACATAGAGGATCTTACTTTTGAATGTAAGTTTCTACTCATGGATGTGCTTGTGTTAGTTTTTGTAGCATCGGATGTGTTCTAGCCACGAAATTTGGTGGAGAGGCTAGAATACATGAGATCTCCAAAACCCAGAAATCGTTTCTGGAAATTCCACCTAAAGATGAATTAATTAGATTATTAACCTTTTTTTAATGTTTCCTAAGTCTAAACTTAGGAAAAGTAGTTAATTAATCAAAATTAATCAAGCCAAAGTGAGAATAGTCTAGAAACTCACACGGATCGATCCAGAAATTATCTAAATCATCGATTAAGATTTAATCTTGGTCATTGGAGTCCCAACAGGAAGATACAAGAAGAGATCGATGTGTGATGGGGAAGACACTTGTGCAGTTCGATTTCCTTGGCAGATCGATTTCCAAAGAGCAGCAACAGTTTTCAAAGAGTCAGAGATCGAAGCAGAGACAATGAGGGGCAGAGACAGTTATCCGAAGGAAGTTTTCCAGATCCAGAGAGGCAGCAGCAAGGAGGCCGAGTTATTCCCAGCAAGGTAACGTAGAGGACTGCACAATTGCTTCAGAAGAGCAACTCGATTTAGCTGGAGGAAAAATCGCTTTCAGTGCCAGAGGTCGGACAGAGGTTCCAGAGTACCAGAGAAACGATTTCCTTAGTAGAGACAGGCAGAACAACTTCATCAAAGGCAGCTCAAAGGCTAGACATCATAGGGCCTGCGCAAGCACTCCGTAGAGGCTGACGCGGAGGGTCCAGGAGGTTGAGTTTTCTGAAGGAAAGTTGTGTTGGGGTTGCTTGTAGAAGAAGGGTAATTCCCTTAAGTAATTTTGGCCAGATTTTCTTGTTGTTTGGATTGTCAGTTGGGCATCCATAGATTGTACTCAGATTTCATTGCTACATAATAATAAAACCCTCATCTGCTACACCGGTTTTCCCAAGTTGGGTTTTTCCGAGGACAATTGTCCAAAAATAATTGTGTCATTTTTATTGTGTGAGTGTGCTAGAATTTTCTCAGTTTCCAACGCTATTTTCTTCCGCAGTTTATTTGTGAAAATCACAGTGTTAATTATTTGGTGTTTACCGTAGCAAACTGCAAATAAATTCTTAAACAAATTAACAATTAGAAAAAATAATTTCTAGATGCTGTGATAGATGAAACTTTCACATGGTATCACAGCATGAGTGATCAGTCGAGAAGCTCAGAAGCGGAGGAAAGAATTTCGTTGCTTAGAGGGAGCAGCAGGCCGAAATTCCTAGAGGTTGCATAGTTCATTGACAGGCAGCCCGAATTATTGAGGCAGGAATTCGATTTTCAGTTGCAAGGTTGCAGAAAAGTCGAGTGGCCCGAGTTAGTGATTCCAGCAGTCAGAGGGAGCGGCTACAGCTCAGAACTTTGCTGAGCATATTCCTTGGTTGGCCGCAAAGGGTTTTCCAGCAGCAAAACGAGCGTCGAGTGGAAAAGAAAAGCACACACGAGGGAAAATTTCTCTCAAGGTTCTTCGAGTTTCAGAAGTTCGATTCTTCCAAGTAGATTGGAAGTAGCAGTTGGTAGATCTACGCATTCCAGGAGGGAGTGCGACTAGCAGAGCAGCAGCCAAGCAAAGGGAAAGAAGGATTTTTCGACAGATTCAAAGATGGCCACAGCAGGGCTTAGAGATCAAGATAGGTTGGATGGAGCTTCCAACTATGTCATTTGGAAGGATAGGATGTCCTTCCTTCTAGATGAATATGGCCTGAAAGCCTACATAGATAATGTGGTGGCAGTTCCCTAGGATGCAGATCAACTCAAAGAATACAGGAAGGAGATGGCAAGGGCGAAGCAGTTGATCTTGGATGGAGTCTGAGATCATATAGTCTCACATTTGGCACACAAAAGTACAACCAGAGAAATGTGGGTAGCTCTATCTACGCTATATCAAGGTACTTTTGAGTAACAGAAGATGTTCCTAGAAGAAAAGCTAAGATGCATAAGGATGCAGAAGGGAGAAGGCATAGACCCCTTCGTCACCAAGATTCAGGAGGTCCGAAATCAGCTTGCAACTGTTGGGGCAGCACCTCAACCATCAGAGCTAGTATAATTGGCACTAAACAGTGTCTCGGAGGATTGGCAAGTGTTTGTCCAAAGTATATTGGGCAGAGACACTTTGCCAAGATGGGACAGGATGTAGGCTGATTTGCAGCAAGAGGAGTTGAGGTGAGCTCTATTAAAGAGCTCCATTAGTGGCAGCAGTAGCAGCGGATCAAAGAGTGTGAAGGAGGAGGAGAATGTGGCCCTTGCATCGAAGGGTCCCAGTTAGGGGCAGGGGGAGCAGAAGAAGAAGAAGGACCTATCTAAGGTCAAGTGCTTCATGTGTGGCGAGTTTGGCCACTACAGTACCCAGTGTCCTCTCAGGAAGAAGGACAAGCACGAGACGTGGAACCAGGCGGCAACACGTGCTGAGATAGATAGGTTGTCCTCCAAGTTGGACGAAGATTTTGCGATGTTCGTAGATATACCTACAGGAGTGAAGTGAGGTGATTTGGTGTTGTACCCCCAGAGAGATACAAAGATGGGCAGAGTCTTTGAGGAATACACCTCATGGATTATTACCTGGCTACGGGGGGCCACAGTATTCAGTAGCAGGATGGATCAGTGGCGGTTGATGCAGTCAGTACCAAAGTGACAGTTGCAGACTAGTAGCAGTGAGATGTTGAGAAGCGCAGTGCAGTGTTAACAGCAGAGCAGGTGGCTCAATGCAGATTTGGCAGCAACACAAAATCTTCAGTGACAGTGCAGATGCTAGTAGTAGTCAGAGATTCAAGAGACAGATGCATCATACTGAACATAGATGGTTCAGTATTTTGGATGCTTCTCAGTTGCAGTAATTGAAATTGTTAGTTGCAGTGCAGATGCAGAGTTGGCAACAGTATGGTAGTGTCAACAGCAGCACAAAAGCAGCATCAGAGTTGCGCAGTGATTGGTGGGCGGTAGCAGCCAGACATCATCATGGGTGACAGGAGGTGATACATAGACAAGGTGTTATAGCAGGATGTGCAGCACTAGACAAAACACAGTGTTTGTTAAGAGGGAGTGTTAGTTTTTGTAGCATCGGATGTGTTCTAGCCACGAAATTTGGTGGAGAGGCTAGAATACATGAGATCTCCAAAACCCAGAAATCGTTTATGGAAATTCCACCTAAATATGACTTAATTAGATTATTAACCTATTTTTTAATGTTTCCTAAGTCTAAACTTAAGAAAACTGGTTAATTAATCAAAATTAATTAAGTCAAGGTGAGAATAGTCTAGAAACTCACATGAATCGATCCAAAAATGATCTGAGCCATTGGTTAAGATTTAATCTTGACCGTTGGAGTCCCAACACGAAGATATAAGACGGGATTGATGTGGTAATGGAGAAGACACTTGTGCAGTTCGATATCCTTCACAGATCAATTTCCCAGAGCAGCAGCAGTTGCTGCAAAGCCAGAGATCAAAGCAGAGACAATGATCCAGATGAAGTTTTCCAGATTCGGAGAGGCAACGACAAGGAGGCCAAGTTATTCCCATTAAGGCAGTGTAGAGGACTGCGCAATTGCTTCAGAAGAGCAACTAGATTTAGCTAGAGGAAAAATCATTTTCAAATCCAGAGGCCGAACAGAGGTTCCAAAGTGTTGGAGAAGCGATTTCCTCAGCAGAGACAGGCAAAACGACTTAACCAGAGACAGTTCAAATGCTAGACGTCATAGGATTTGCGCAAGCACTTCGCAGAGGGTGACACAGAGGGTTCAGGAGGACAAGTTTTATGAAGGAAATTTGTGTCGGGGTTGCTTGTGGAAGAAGGGTAATTCCCTTAGATAATTTTGGCCATATTTTCTTGTTGTTTGGATTGTTAGTTGGGCAGCCATGGATTGTACTCAGATTTCACTGTTGCATAATAATAAAACCCTCATTTGTTGCACCAGTTTTCCCAAGTTGCGTTTTTTCGGAGACAATTGTCCAAAAATAGTTCTATAATTTTTTATTTTCTCAATTTCCAACACTATTTTCTTCCACAATTTATTTATGAAAATCACAGTGTGAATTATTTGGTGTTTATTGTAGCAAACTGCAAATAAATTGTTAAACAAATTAACAATTAGAAAAAATAATTTCCAGTCGCCGTGATAGATGAAATTTTCACAGGTTGTAAATTATTTACTAGTAGTTATATATTATTCATGGATGCTATGGACGTGCTGTTATTTCCTTTTGAATATGGGATGTTACATGTGAATTACTTGCCTTCATGGTTATTTACATGTATATGTGAATGTCAAGGTTGGTTATGTGCGTACTCCATGGTTGGTTGCATGGTTGCAAGTAATCCTTTAAGTAGCCAACAGGCTGCCCATTCTGTAAAATTTTGTGTCATTATTAATGGTAATCATAACCTTGTAATTACTGAAAACAATATTTCAATCTGAACTTTTGCTTTTATTTTCAGGCATGGCCCCAGGGCGTAACCCTAAATTTGAAGTAGGATTGCTGCATGGGGCCTGCAAGAGTTCAAATCCCAAAGCATGGAGCGCTGCATAACCGGTGACTTGGAAAAGATAATGAAAGCAGCAAATTGAAAAATAAATTGACAAAAACATAAGGCATCAGGACCTTATCGAGGCTTTACGATAAATTAAGCAAAGATCAAAGCAAACTAAGCTAGGTTGCATCTTAGAATCCTCGCCCAAATAAAGCAGATGTGCATATTAGAAAATCCCTCATAGGAACTTCTTCCCTAGAATCCAAAACCTTAAACCGTTAACCCAAAACCGCATTACAACCATTTGGGCAATATGTTTCTATGGGTTGTAAATAATCCATTTCCACAGTGTCAGAGACTCAACCGTTTCAGCACGAAAGCAGCGTTTTGAATCTAACGGTGGACAAAAAGAGGCTATGGGCTTTAATTAGTTTGTGAGGATTTTCACGGATGTTTTTTTTCCAAATGTGGTGAAAGCACAATATAATAGATATAGCTAGTTGATTAAATACATTCCGGGTAATCTATCATCAGTTCTCTTATGCCGTGCTGCGAAAGGAAAAGTCCCAGCAGCAATTAAATCAATCTCTGCAGGAATTATTAAGGTGATGCCGCAAGAAACTACGGAGAGTAAATTGGTTGGAAAATTTGAAAAGGGAAATGGAGATACATACAACAATGGAATCGGCTTCGAAGGAAGCTTTCAGAGGCCTTCGAAGGAAGGAAGCTTTCAGAGGCCCGGACTTCTCATCGCGAAAACCAGCAATGTCCAAAACATCGACCTCGACCTCGACCTTCTTCTGTCAAATAATATCACTTCATCAATTTGTAGGCGTTGTTCATTGTGTCTTGTGTGCGCAGATTCTGCCGGCGTTGTTCACAGTATATAGTACTCGGTTGTGAGGAAAAATATGGGTTTAAAAAAAAAAATCCTACCCAGGGTTTAACAGTGAGGAAAAATATGGGTTTAAAAAAAAATTAATCCTACCCACGGTTTAGCGGTTTAACATTAAAAACTGAATGATAATAATTTTTAAATATCTTAATAAGAAGTATTTGGTATTAATTGGTAGAAGGTGTAAAATGATAATTTTTTATCTTCTATCCAATCAAAATTCAAAACTTCCATTGAAGTTGGCCATGTCAAATTTATTTGGTTTTGATTTATGAAATATTTCACCTACACTTCATTAATATTTGAATTTATGAATAAAATATTCTATGTGAGTTGGGTCATTAATATTTGAATTTATGAATAAAATATTCTATGTGAGTTGGGTGTGAAATAGGATGTGGGAATTTATTAAAAATCTCGACTAAGTTTGATAAAGTTTGATTTTTGAGCATGTGTATATGAACTCCATTTCATTTAAAAATTAGAAATTCTTTAATCAAAAGCTCTAATCTCTTCACAATTTTAAAAGCTTTAATCTTTTCAATTTTTTAGTTGAGTTAAAAGATTTAATTTATTGGTTGATCAAAAAGATGAGGTTCACACTAAAGGTAACTATAACAATGTATTCTAGATTCTGGCCCTTGGTTTTGGGAAAAATCAGGCCTATTCATGAAGCCATGGAACCCATCATTCGATCCCTCTACAGCAGTGATAACCTCAGCACCAGTTTGGGTGAGATTGCCAAGCCTACCCTTGCATCTCTGGAATCTCTCCTCGCTAAAAGCCATCGGAAATGCAATTGGGAAATTTTACTGCAGGTGCCCAGAAACAGAGGAATATGCCAGAACCACCTATGCACGCATCTGTGTGGAAATGGATTTCAGCGCCGGATTCCCAGCTGAAATAAACCTAACAAGTAAAGACTATGTGTGGAACCAGAAGCTTGATTATGAAAGTGTCCTCTTCAGATGTCGATCGTGCTTTGAGACGGGGCATCTAGCCAAAAATTGCCCAAAAGCCTCTGAGAAAAATTTTGCTAGAAAAAACCACCACAGATCTACATGGTGGGAAGGAGCACAAAAAGAACACTACACTGTCATCAAAGAAGAATATTCTAGAGAAAACTCTGAGTCACAAGAAATCAAGGAAGAAGGAAACAACTCTCAAAGCAATCAAGGAGAAAGCCCGCCCCAACAAATCAACAGTTATGAGGATTTGAATACCGCAGAAAGTAAATCTTCATTTAACAGCAAAGCAGATCTCCTAAACCAAACTTCTCCGACTATAGATCGCGAAGCTAAGACACCAATGTCCCAAGAACCAGAAGAGATGAAGGAGATGCAAGACAAAGAAAGTTGGAAGACCGTAGAGAAAAGAAAGAAAGCTACAACACCAATCTCGCCAAGAAAGACGAGGAGCCAGACAAGTAAAAATTAAGAAAATTGTAGGTCCGATAGACCAATTTGGTCTCAGTGGACGTTAACCATCATCATCATCATCAACAAAGTTCAACTAATGTTGAGAACAGGGATTTTGGTTTTACTCTCAATCTCAATCTCAGCATAGTAAATACATTGACACTTATGCATTGCTAGATGTCCAATCCTACTTTGAATGCTATAATTAGTTGTAAGTTAGTGTTATGGCTTTTAAGGAGAAGCTCTCAATTCCTAGTATCATTGCTCTCAATGACTAACTTTGATCCGGATTGTATCATTGTATTATTTTTCACCCATCTTGATGCTTTCAAAGTGGATAAAGTAGAAGAATCAGCTCATAAGACCATTTTTACTAGCGGGACCGAGTTTGGCAAATTGGAGTCTAAAACCTTCCAAGAGCAGTTTGAGGCATCAAAAAAGCATTTTTGGGAGGAAATTTTGTCGCCTAAGTGTGGCACCTTCTTGTGCCATTCTATACACAAAGACCTTTCCAACAATGCAAGAATCACCTCAATTGAAATCCATATGCAAAAGTTATGCAAATGGGAAGCTGACCTTCTTGTTTTGACCACCATAATTTGAGAGGTTGCCACATTAGCCCCCATAATTCATGGAAAAGGGGCTAGTTGTGTCATTCTATTTGAGTACATTTTGTTCTATAAATGAGTAGAGTAGTGTTGAGTGGGTAGGGAGAGAGCAAACATAGATGACTTGTGCATTGTAGTAGCCCACGAACCACAAAACAACTCACTTCTTTGTACTTGCCTTCCTTTTCCATTTAAAGAGAAAGAGTAGAGCACCCTCAACTTCCAGTTAGATTTTCTCCCAAAAGGGTTTCCCAAGTTATAACCTGTGTAGTTTTATTTCAATGTTCTCTATTTTGTGCATAATTATAATTTTTATGGACATGCAATAAATTATAATTAACAAATACATAAATCTAAGAAGAAATAAACCCTCATAGTGTAGATTTCAGGTTTTCTAATATATTTTAGTACATTTGTTGTGACAATTGTCCAATGGAATATCCACAACAGTTTACAGATCAAACTTAAGGAAAAAAAAATCTCTACTAGAAGCTCCATAGGGCTTTAGATTCAATGTTAGAAGAGTCAAAATAGGAACAAGAAGGCCTTTGATGCTACAAATGGTGCATGATCCATTGGCTCTAGATCCCCGTTATTGGTTTGAGGTACACTAATGTGGGTTGCTTATAGAATAATGTGTAGTATCGTTAAGGTGTCTGATGTTTTGAGTGAACATTTCACCCTTCTTCGGGGACAAAAAGTTTTGTTGTAGATACGAAGAGTGCTAGACCACAATTAAATAGATGAAGAATCTAACCATTAGGAGATGGAAGGGAATTTTGAACGATTATATACGTTGAAGAATATATTTTTAATAATTATTAATTATAGGGAGGAAAAAGTCAAATAAGAACAAATTATAAGAGTACAATTAATGGAATTGTCAAATAATTAGATTAGGTAGAATAAATTAAGGTTTGGTCAAAATGGTCATAAATTAATAAATGGCCTTGGGAGGGGGGGTTATTATGTTAATAAGAAATAGGTCAATCTTCCAATAGTTGGGTTAGGCCCATATGGATTTGAACTTTGAACTTTGTATCTTCAATTTAAAGCTTCATATTGGGCTTTGGGCTCTAACTTCAATCAAGTTTTAGTTGCATTTGATTTAGTATTTCAAGCGTCTTTATGGATAAATGGTGTATTAACAAGTTATAAATGTATTTATTGATTGAGATATTTTTGTAGGTTTAGGGTGTAAGATTTTATTTTATTTTATTTTATTTTTTATGCAGAGTTGCTCTACTTTTGCTCTTAATTCTCTATTAGACGCTTTTCCCTCCTTAAATAGCCCCATGTACTGGCAAAAATGTTTAGATGCATAAGTGCTTTGTGTCACTCTTTACTTGGAAATTTTATGTTCAAAATTAGCTTTATATATCTGCCTCATTTTTCATGGATTCACGTTTGTTTTCAATATGAGGATTATATTGACTATGAAGCTCCAACTACATTGTCTTCTACTATTGTTCCTACCATCAAAATCAAAACATAGGAGTACTTAAAGAAAATATGAGTTGCAGTCTCTACACAACCTATTGTGATGTATGGAAAGTATGCATACTATCCCAATTTGACAATCATTTACACCCTTGGATTCATTCTCAAGGTCTAGAATTCCATTTTGAATATATTTTATTCAATAGATTGAAACAATAAAAAATGAAACTTTCATTTTATGATGCCTTGCTAATGACAATATTGAAGACAAAGGTTATTCCTGTGGAAATTCTCAAAGGATCATAAATGAATAGACTCAAAATTTTGCACTATGCATTGATACATATGTTATTCTATCCAATTGTTGTTTCTCTTGTGCATCAAATATCTAAATGGTTTAGGAAAGTTAGCAATAGAAACTATATGCACGTGTCTTTTGTAGATGGATATATTTTGGTGCAATTTATGAGAAGGTTGAAACAAATGTTGTGTATGTTTGTGCATATAATATAAAATATTGTTGGTTTTCATAGTTGGTAATCATTTTTCTAGTGTAATTATTTTGTGCCTACTACAACCAGACTACAACTCTTATCTTAGGCTATGCTCATAACTACACCCCAAGCTACATTTTTTAGAATTGCAACTGTCTCTAACTCTTAGACTTGTCTCCAATCATGATCTTACTAGCAATACTTATGTCACTCTTAACCAAAAACCTTAACATGTTGCCAATCAAAACATTGCAAACAAATAAAATTCAACATAAAGAGACCACAACACACCATAATTGAGGGAGGCACCCAAGGTGGGTGCCTAAAATTTATTAATGAAGAATGTTACAACAACAAAAGTATAACATAGAGGAGTCCAACATGTTGAAGAATCTAGGGCAAAGTAGTGTAGTGTGATTCTTCGCTACTTGATAACAATTTGTGGAGTCTTTTTACTTTTTCTAGTTAGCTTAATCTTCTTATTATTATTATTATTAATGTATGTGTGTGTACTTCATCAAACTGCTACCAAAAAATAAGAACAAGAACACAAGATGTTGGCTCTCTGCCAGGGCCAAGGCCAAAACCTCTCTTCTCTTGAGAGGAAAACCCTATAGTGAATTCCTCTTATTGGAGCTTCTATTGATCAATGCCAAACCCTAGACCCCTGACTAAGAGATCCTCCAAGCACAATTCAATTCCTTCCTTCTTTCGACACCTTATTCCCCAATACTTCTTCCAGCACTTTGTTCTCCAGCACTTCGTCCTCCTTCTTCCGGCACTTCGTTCTCTTACTATGAATCTTGTCTAGAGATAGACCTTCTTTGAGTGAGTCTTATAGGTGAGGTGTTCCTCTTCTATCCCTTGCACAAGTAGACTTCAACGTTGACCAATCGAGATCCTTATTGAGATATAAGTGTATGACAGTGTTGTTGTTCTGTTGCCCTAGTTTCTCGCACGTGTGGGAGGATTACTAGGTGTTATATGCTCTTCTCTCCTTCGCTTGAGTGTCTTTCTTCCACGTTGGAGTAGGAGGCCTTGTAGGCCTAGTTTTAGCCCCAAACAAAGAGAAATATACAACTGTGATCTTATTGCTGATATAGTCACACATTGTCCCTCATTTTTCTCGCACATGTGACTGTGTATACCCTAGAAAACAGTCCTTCGGACTTCATTGTTCTTCCCCCTTACCTCGCTGCCCTAATAGGTCTCTTCCCTTGGCTTTCTTTGATCTGCTTGTCCTTTTTTCTTGCGGATTTCAGAGCTCAAGTACTGCATTCTATTTGGAGTGAACAACCTCTATAAATAGAGGACTATCCCTCCTTTTAGGCCGACTTAATTGACTGCTTGTAGGTCGACTTGAAGAGTAGACTTTGGATGGTTCTTTGGTGAAGTTGCATGCTTGAAGGAGATTCTTTAGCATAGGAGGAGACTTGGCTTTGCGTGGAGGCTCTCTATTTGACATTAGTACATATTTATACAAGGTGTAACATGCCCTTAAGGTCTTCAACATTTTTCTTTTGACTATTTGACTCACCTATAGCACTTTAAATAGTGTTAGACCTATTTCAATGAGCAAGAAACTCATTGACATATATTATAAAAATAATATTTATTTTCTTGATTAAATACAAATATCAAAAGTACATTTATGAAGACTGAACCTAGTTACATTTCCTTCAACACTTCCTCTTAACTAGGGAGGTATTCATACAAAATTTCAAGTTGTATGGCTATTATCAATCTTGAAGAATTCACATAAGAGAAACCGGATTAGCAATCCATCTGTTATGGTATCATATCCATCAACATTGTCATAGTGAAAAGCCTTGACTAACAGCTCCATCTCTTTACGAGACCATGAGCTACAATGCTAGCGAGACCAATGATTTATAGACACCTTCATCATTGTCTCTCAAGGTACATACCCATCGGGTGTTCTCCAAGTATCACCTTCTAGGACTATTCTTATCTTGGGTTCCCAACCCTCAAAGAATATCGATCCTCTTGTCTACTCTTGTCTTGGATGCCCTACACATCCTCAAAGAGTATCGGATGCTAGATGATTACCCAATCCTCCCATTCTTTCTTCCCAAGTGAAGGCAAGAATATTGTGTATATCTCATGTCAACATTTCCATTCATGGCCTTCATATAGACTTACAACAGTTAGTCCTAGTCTATTGCATGACCCATGAAATGGAAAACATAATTGTCACTCCTTTGTAATCAGGGGTGATCCAAAACTCCCTCTTGATCAAGGCTATGTCAGAGCTCCCTCTTAACTGGGGACTCTTTCCTTCATCAACAGCTTCTTCTTTGTGGGTCCTTCAGTTTCTTGATCTCCTTTCTTTCTTGATGTCATGAAGTCTTTGTTCGAACTTCTTCTAGGTAGGGCACCATCCGTCGATCACTTTCCTCCCTGGTTTTTCATGTCATTGATTCCTTCGAGGAAAGTGGATTTCATGTCATACATCGGGTTTTCTTGTCATCTTGGATACTCCTTTGTCATCTTATCCATGGTTTGGAATATTCTTCTCATGGATGCTTGGTTGTACTTGCTTGTTTACATGCTTCGACCGAGTAGCCATCATGACTTCATCCCAATATTGCTTCAACATTGTTTTGTGTTGGATGGTTTCTTAATCACGACATTTTCGTAGAGTAGAATCAGTTATCTGCATATTTTATATCTCTAAGGCCTTCATAGGTGTTAAGGGCTCTTTCTTCCTTTATCAGAGTTGTCTTGCCTTCTTTCGGGAGATATCTTCAAAGTATCTTTTCAGATAGTGATTCTCAGGGATCATGGTGTTCTTACACATGCTTGATCTCTTTCTTCACTTTCTTCTTCTCAGATAGATAGGTCAATCATCTAATGCTTCTTGTGAGATCATTCCTTCATTGCTTGCTTTCTGGACGTGTCATCATTTATTCTTGCTTCTTAGTCAGCAATTTTACACCCCCTATGTGAGTGTATTCTTTTGTTGACCTTCACATCATTGTAGTACATGCCTTCGAGCATGTCCTTAGTGAAAGAGATTCTTTCATACTTGATCATGTTATAGAACTATTCCCATGACTCAATAATATACAAATGATAACATGACTAAACTTTGATGCATGCATACCTCATCTTGATTCTCCTTTGATCATCCTTTTGTGTGGCCCTCCTTGCTTCATCTTTGCTTGCCTGCATATCATATTTTTATTGAATCCCATGAATGGGATTCCCAATGAGACATTTGTCTTGGTTCATGAACCTTCTTTTGAAGATTCCATCATGGGATCTTAAAGATCCTTGCCTTGCAAATGTTTCTTTTCCTTTGATGATGGAGGTCTTCTAAGATTCTTAATCATGATCAATTTTTCTTTCATCGTGGATGAGGTCCTATATTAGGTATGATTCTTCTTCATGAATATCTTGAGCTATATCTACCATGATCCTATATTCTAGAAGATATTTCTACTCATGCATTTTTGTTCTTATCATAAATGCTACATCTTCATGAGTATCTAGAACTCTATGTACATCATGTTGCTAGATTCTAGAGGATGTTACTAGTCGTGCAATTTTAATTTATTCCTACATGCTCCTATCCTACTCAAAACTTTGAAATAAGTCTAGAAGTAAAGAGTTTGACCTAGTCATAGTAGAGATCCGAAGGATCTTGCTTCTTTTGCTTCTTTCCTTCTTCTTTCATTTCTTGAGTTAAATGATCTTCTTCCCTCTTCCTTTTGTTGTTGTTGTCCTTCTTAAGATTAGGACAATTCCTTTTGTAGTGTCCATATTCTTGGCATCCAAAACATTGGATTTTGGACATGTCTTTGTTGTTTGTTCTTCGTGGACCAAACTTGTCAAAATTACCCTTTCTTTTGGCCATGGTAGCAAATGATTGCTCCTTTGATCCCACATCTTCTTTTGCCTTAAGTCTAGTTTCCTCTGTTCTGCATAAATACCACATTTCACTGAGGGTTCTTGCTTCCTTTTTGGCATATATTCTTGATGTGAAGTTGCCCCAATCCTCAGGTAGAGCATTGAGTACTACAATTGTCATCTCTCTGTTAGACATGACTTCCCCAAGCTCTTGAAGTTGATCTCTCATTTCAAATATTTTCATGAAGTAGGGAGCTATTCCTTCCTCTGTTATCTTCATCTTGTGTAATTCATTTCTTATAGATATTACTTCTCCGGTTGTATATACCGAGAATAGCTCTACTAGCTTATCACAAATTTCTTTCGATGTCTCAAATTTGGAGACATAAGGAATGAGAGAGTCTTTGATTGATTCTATCAAAATCCTTTGAGCTCTTGTCTCATCCTTATTGTACTTGGATAAGGCTTGAGTTTGTTCCTTATAAGGGATAATGATATTCCCTTTGACATGCTCTAGGAGTTCATTCTCCTCGAGTAGTAGATCAATCCTCTTCTTCCATGCAAGAAAGTTATTGGCACCTACTAATTTATTGTTTTCCTTGCAAAAATATATTGATGTATATTTAGAAGGGGACATGTACTTACTTGATATATTTTGAGATGTAATGGATTTTCTACCTCCTTGAAGACTTGATGGCTTGTCTTCCTTGGATCTTGATGTTCTTCAAGTTGCCTTCTCCAAATGGACTTGCTTGATGATGATATTTGCTTGAAGACTTGTAGCTTGATGTAGGTCATGCTTCAATCTGCTCTTCTTTGTAGGTGCCTTTATGTAAGGCTCTTCTTCTAGCTTTGTATACCATCTCGATGAATGATGGATTGTATACCCTTCTTGTCCTTGAAGTGATTGATACTTCTAGGCTTGATGCTTCAACTTTGTAGATGCTTCTCCTTGATGAGTGTTCTTGAGTTGCCATTTCCTTGATGTGTCACCTTAGCTCTGATACCATGTTGAAGAATCCAGGGTAAAGTAGTGTAGTGTGATTCTTCGTTACTTGACAATAATTTGTGGAGTCTTTTTACTTTTTATAGTTAGCTTAATATTCTTCTTCTTATTATTAATGCATGTGTGTGTACTTCATCAAACTGCTACCAAAACATAAGAACAAGAACACAAGATGTTGGCTCTCCGCTAGGGCCACGGCCAAAACCTCTCTTCTCTTGAGAGGAAAACCCTTTAGTGAATTTTTCTTATTGAAGCTTCTATTGATCAATGCCAAACCCTAGACCCTTGACTAAGAGATCCTCCAAGCACAAGTCAAGTCCTTCCTTCTTTCTGCACCTTATTCCCTGATACTTCTTCCGGCACTTCATACTCCTTCTTCTAGAACTTCGTTCTCTTACTATGAATCTTGTTTAGAGATAGACCTTCTTTGAGCGAGTCTTCTACATGAGGTGTTCCTCTTCTATCCCTTGCACAAGTAGACTTCAATGTTGACCAATCGAGATCCTTATTGAGATATAAGTGTATGACAATGTTATTGTTCTATTGCCCTACTTTGTTGCACGTGTGGGAGGATTACTAGGTGTTATATGCTCTTCTCTCCTTTGCTTGAGTGTCTTTCTTCCACACTAGAGTAGGAGGCCTTGTAGGTCTATTTTTAGCCCCAAATAAAGAGAAATATACAATTTGATCTTACTGCTGATATAGCCATAGACTATCCCTCATTTTCTCGCATGTGTGACTGTGTATACCCTAGAAAACAATCCCTCAGACTTCGTTGTTCTTCCTCCTTACCTCACCGCCCTAGTAGACCTTTTCCCTTGGCTTTCTTCGATCTTCTTTTCCTCTTTTTCTTACGGATTTCAGAGCTCAAGTAGTGCATTCTATTTGGATTGGACAACCTCTATAAATAGAGGATTGTCCCTCCTTTTAGGTTGACTTAATTGACTGATTGTAGGCCAACTTGAAGAGTAGACTTCAGATGGTTCTTTGGTGAAGTTGCATGCTTGAAGGAGCTTCTTTAGCATAGGAGGAGACTTGCCTTTTCTTGGAGGTTCTCCCTTTGACTTTAGTACATATTTATACAAGGTGTAACATGCCCTTAAGGTCTT